>JASDDO010000028.1:37507197-40429697 GCA_030015575.1 Agapanthus africanus
GTGGCGCTCGCTCTTATTAAGGATCATGACCCCGAGTGCAAAAAACTCCACCTGTGGAGAAGGTGGTACAGCCAGATCATCCAGGGTCGCCGCAGTTTCAGTTTTGCCACGCCGTCTGAACCCATAACTCCAATCCCCTATGCGGACGAACCCCCGGCGAAGTATGCCGTGGAGGTTAAAAATTGGAATTCGAATGACCTCCTCCAACCCGCAATTGATGCTATTCCCGTGCAAGCCGCCGCCGGCAATAGATATTTTAGGAAGGTGAATCTGTCAGGGTGAAGCACGCCCTTGGGGACAGGCCTATAATATTGGATTGGTGCCGCGACCGCCCGCCGGATACTTGCAGTGGGCCCGATACATCTTATCGGCGAAAAGGACTCATCTAATGAAGATCGGATTGTATTCGGCCATCTACGTCTCGCTCTTCGAGTATCCCTCTCCTCCAACGTGGTGGATCAAGGACTTCATCGAACAATGGAATATCCCCACCCACACTTTCTTGATGGCGGATAAGGAGGTCTCAATTTCCTTGGAGAGTTTGCCGAGCTCTCGGGTTTACCGATGAGGGGGGAGCATTACGAGGAGTTGCTACCCCTGACGAATACGTTTTTGTCACCAAGCCGCTGGTGTTTGACCTAACTCCGGAAAACGCCGTTCAGCATCAGTATCGGGTCTGGTGAAGATGTTGGAGATCTATGAAGGACTCCATTTGGAATTGGGCGACCGGGGCGTCAGTTTCGCAGATTTTATTGCCCGCTTCATTCGCCCGGAGCTCCTATCAGAGCGGAGTGAGAAGTTTGCCCAGCTCGATGATCCTTTCGGTTTCGGCTTAGACAACCGACCTGTATTGGAGAATGATCAAAGGGATTTTTATCTCCCCGGCGCTGCCATCGTCCCTTCTCAGAAATCGCCGTCCCGGGCATGGATGAGGAGACCTTTTTTATTGGGTTCTTGGGTTTGTGGCTATGCAGTTTGCGCTCCCCATGCACCCGCGTCACATGCGGCCCTCCGTCTTTACCCAGCGCATCGGATGGTGGCTGGTTTGTAGTTATCGGTAGGAATCGCCGGGCTGGCCTACCTTTATAAAGGACTTAGCGTAGCGGCGGACGCTGATGAGCCTGGGGTGTAGCCTGCCAACTTCCCGACACACTATTTCACCTCCTGGATGGAAATGCACGTGCAAGGGGTGTTCGATGTCCATAAGATTCCTCCGTTCTTTGAGAAATGCAGACTCCCGAGAGTCATGCGGTTGGTCGGCGCTTCAATTGTGGTTGCACCCCCACGAGAGTCTAGGGGGGCTGCTCCTTCGTCCACATCTGGTCGGAGCGAAGATTTCCTTTGTGGATAAAGTTATAACCATAGGCTCAGAGACTACTAAGTCAGTAGTGCCACTGCGCGATGATTTCAAGGACGGGGCTTCCGTATTGAAGGCTCGGGAAATCCTCCACCTCTACTCCATTCGGCCGGGCTATCTAGTGTTTAGGCAGAATGAGACCGCACTTTTCATGAGGTACAACCCGCACCGGTTTGCTCAGCAATCGAGCTACAACCAAGGGATCCCGATGGAAGCTTCTTGGAAAAGCCTGTAGTCAGCCGAGAGGGGATGAAGAATGCAATGCACCATTTCACACGGCTTAACACGGGTTCCTATTTCTTCATTAGTGAACCCAGCTGTGTCCCTAAGATGCTTAACACGTACGTGGCTTGGTATGCGCATACGATGGGCCCAATTATCTTAACGGAGAAGCGTATACTGGTTGACCGTAGGGGTGCGCCTCCTGGCGGTGATCGCAAGGCCCCCTTGCAACCAAGGATCCCGGTCATTCCTCCGTTAAAAGATGCCGGAGTCGACCGACCACGCGTGTTGAGCCCCCCGCGTGGATTGCCGCTGTCTGCTACGGTGAATGCACCACAGGCGCCCCGTGTTCCTACGAAGACGGTTAATGTAATATCGCCAGAGTCCGGCGTAGGAGCGGATATCGAGACCCGCCGCCCCAAGGTGACTGCCAAGCGCAAATCAATTCCAGGTGCATCTAGAGCTGACGGGCAAAAGAAGAAGAAATCGATCCTTTCTCTCGACGCGATCCTCAATTTAGAGCCTGAGGCCCCTCTTACCAAAGGAATAAGTGAATATGGCAGCAATAAGGGCTTCTTGGTAGACCCTGCAGACACCAATTTGGCGGCCGCTATTGCAGCTTCTGAGCGATCAGCAAGGCTCGAAGCGATGTTAAGCAAACTCGCGGAGTCAGGTGATCATTAGCCGCTTTCCTCATCATTTCATCGCATTTTTTTTATCATTATTCTTGACTAATACTTTTCCCATTTTCAACAGGTGTCTCTACTGAAGAAGCTATTGCTGCCTCTTTGAAAACTTTCCAAGAGGAGGAGGAGAAACGTGCTCTAGCAGGCGTTGGTGCGTCCCACCCCCTTTTCTTTTATAAGAAAAAAAATTGTTATCTCTTCTGATGGTCATCCTAACCTTCTTCTTTTGTTTCTTTGTAGGAGCTATATCAGTTGATGCGGGGATCCTCCCCAAGCCTGTTATTGAAGCCCCGGTCTCGTCGGGGCTGCTGCAAGAGCTTCGACTTGACAAAACGACAAGGGATGCCTTCAAAAATTTGGAGGCATCCCTACTCACGGACGAAGACGCCTCAATGAGAGAGGCTCTGGTGAGGTCCGTCTCAACGGCCCAGGAGGAGAGAAAGCGGCTGAGGCGCGAGGCGAAGGCGCGCCGGACTGCTTTGGCTATGGAAGCGGGCCCAAGCACCGTCCCTCGGGCAGATACTCCTTCCGGAGAGGCCCCTGTCTCCCTATCCACTGCTCGCCGAAAAGTGGCGTGCGCCGTTCGAAGCGCAAATGATAAGTCCACTTCAGGTAACATTTCTTTCAGAATTTTTATTGTGAGAGTTATAATGCCGACGGTTCTTATATCTATTATTTTGCAGGGCCAAGTCCGACCGAGGGTGAGGCGGAGACCGTTGAACCCAGGGGAACAGAGGAGGCGGTTCCTGCCGAACTCGAGCCGACAGTGGGCAACATCGTTGAGGCTATGGAGCCTGGTGTGGAGGTTGAGGGGCCTATAGCCGAGAAGGTCGTTGATGCCGAGCCTGAAGTGGCGGCAGATGAAACGATCATTACAACTGAGTCCGGGGTGATGGCGGACGAGGCACTTGAGGCTGGCGACCTCGTGGTGACGGTAGATGAGCCGATGGAGACAGCGGAGCCCGAGGAAGTAGCGGGTGAGATGGGTACGACTCTTGGGGAAGAGTCAGTCGCTTCCTTCCAAGAGTCCGGCAACGCTCCAATCATTGCCCTCCTCGTCTACGATCTTCTGCCGTCTCCTGGTCACGCGAGCATGACGACGGTCCCTATCGAGTCGGGTGATGAGGTTACGGGTGGTGGCCTCATGTCGATGGAGGAGGGAATTGCCTCAGTTTCGGCTGGCAGCTCGTCGGGTAAACTTCGAGTTACCATCATTCCCCCTTTTTTTTTTATATATCTTGCGATCTTTTCTAACAAGTTTGTCTTTGTTTTTAACGCAGGCGCGGCCAGTGCCGATGCTCCATTGCTCGAAGGAGCACCGTCAACTACTGCTTTGGCGGTGGTCATCTCCCAGCCTTCCCTTGTGCCATCGCGGATGTTGGAAGGTATGGATTTATGACTCATGAATTAATCTTTTAAACGTGTAGCTTATGTACTAACGTTATACCACTGTGTCCTTTCAGGAGTGCTCTTTGATCATCTATACCAAGTGTTGCTCCCACACTTCTCCTTCCCATCTGAATTCGCTTCTCCTTCTAGTGGTGCCGGTGAGTATATTTTCATTTCGATGTCTTTCTTTTCCCTTTTCTTAGCAATGGGATGATTTCTGACTTTTCCTTTTCCTTATTGTAGTGCCACGAATTGAAGGAGGGGACGCAAGACCTGCCACGCCACCGGCCCTTCCAGCTTTGCCATCTGTTGCAGCTGGTATAGTAAATTTCCTTTTTGATGACTCTTTAACATCTCTTGAACCGTCGCTTAACTATGTTTTGTTTTGCAGCTATCGTTCCGGCTCCGATCCCTCTTGAGTCTCGTGTCCTTTCACCGACAGGCCCTTTCTTGAAACGTCCATCTGCAAAGGGTGCCGTGATGAGTTTGGGCATGCTGAGAGGGTATATCGAAGAGCTTAACGCGGACGCTCTCCCCTTTGCTGCAGATTTCTCCGTGGAGGTTAATCCAATGTTGGCGGCGCTCGTAAACTTTCATAACGAAGGCGTCGTCGAATCTTGGGTTAACCACTGCAGGGAGATCGAGGCCTGCCTACATCGGCTGGAGTCGACGCGTCCTTCTCCTGAAGTTTTGGCCATAAGCATCCAACGGACAGCTTGGCTCGAACAAAGCACTTCTTACTTCCGCCATTTGGAACAAGAAGCAGCTTTACGGTTGAAGGAACGTCAGGAATCTTCAAGCGCAACTGCTCGCTTGCGCGCTGAAGTTAGGACGAATGCTGCCGAGGTGAAAGCTGTCTTTGAAGGCCTTCTGGAGCGTATTTCTAATGGGCTAGCCCTAAAGCGGAAGCTTGATGCCGCCGAGCGTGATGCCCGAGGCTGTGAAGCAGCTCAGCAGGTCGTTGGGGAACAGCTTGCCTCCTTCATGCAGCAGCGGGCTCAAGTAGAGGCCGAACTGGCGGTGGCGGCTAATCAAGAGAAGGCATGGAAGGAAGTACGCGAGCATTTGATAGAGCTATTCAAGAGGCTTCCTTCTCAGTAACTCTCCTTGTATCATTTGTACTTGTAAATAAAAAATGTATATGCATATTTTTTATTCTTTAGCACAATGTATCCTGTACTCAATCAAGTCTATGAATAAAAGATACACATTTTTTTTTGTAACGTCTTGTGTCATTTCTCCGCCCTTTTCTTTCTTTTGTTATCAGCATGCCACCTTAGTAACCATGGTTGACGGATAATAGGGCACGCATCTTGACTTTCTTAAGAAATAGCGATGGCTTAGGCCGCAGGTTCAGATCTGCTGCCTAAGACTTTTCAACTCCATGAGCCGCGAGGGTCTCATAGAGACTTTTCTCCCTACGGATCGAGAGGATCTCGTAGGTGGGTTTTTCTCCTTAGGAATCGTGAGGATTCCTAAGTGTGGTTTTCTCTTATAGGTCGTAAGGATCCTATAAAAGAATTTTCCCTCTTACGAGTCGAAAGGACTCGTAAGCAGTTGTTTCCCTCCTTGTCGAAACTCGACCTTGGAGAGTGAGACCCGTGAATAGTATGCAAGAGACCATTTTGGATTGACTTGCAGGGTCCCATTGTTCAGGAAGCAAGTTTTTTAGTCCCTGCTGCCTGAGGCTTCATTTGCAAGTTGAGACGAATCGGGAATTTCCCGTGGAGACACTAGCTTCTCTGCGAGCCGACGCGAATCAGGAGGCTCTCGTCAAGGAGTGTTTGTATCCGTGAGTCGAGGAGTTTGCTAGGGATTATTTGTTTCCCAAGCGCTAAGGATTATTTGTTTCCTTGGGGTTTGAAACGAGTCGAGAATTCCCCACGGAGGCACGGGTGGCTCTGCGAGTCGACGCGGATCAGGAGGCTCTCGTCAAAGAGTGTTTGTATCCGTGAGTCGAGGAGTTTGCTAGGGATTATTTGTTTCCCAAGCGCCAAGGATTATTTGTTTCCTTGGGGTTTGAAACGAGTCGAGGATTTCCCACGGAGGCACTGGTGGCTCTGCGAGTCGACGCGGATCAGGAGGCTCTCGTCAAGGTGTGTTTGTATCCGTGAGTCGAGGAGTTTGCTAGGGATTATTTGTTTCCCAAGCGCCAAGGATTATTTGTTTCCTTGGGGTTTGAAACGAGTCGAGGATTTCCCACGGAGGCACTGGTGGCTCTGCGAGTCGACGCAGATCAGGAGGCTCTCGTCAAGGAGTGTATATATCCGTGAGTCGAGGAGTTTGCTAGGGATTATTTTTTTCCCAAGCGCCAAGGATTATTTGTTTCCTTGGGGTTTGAAACGAGTCGAGGATTTCCCACGGAGGCACCGGTGGCTCTGCGAGTCGACGCGGATCAGGAGGCTCTCGTCAATGAGTGTTTGTATCCGTGAGTTGAGAAGTTTGCTAGGGATTATTTGTTTCCCAAGCGCCAAGGATTATTTGTTTCCTTGGGGTTTGAAACGAGTCGAGAATTTCCCACGGAGGCACTGGTGGCTCTGCGAGTCGACGCGGATCAGAAGGCTCTCGTCAGGGAGTGTTTGTATCCGTGAGTCGAGGAATTTGCTAAAGACACTGGTTTCTTCGGAGTTGGAATGAACCGTCGAGGTTTGGCTTCGTCTTCTGGCGGAGCCTGTTGGGAAGGTATGGTTCCCTCTTTGTTTACGCCCCTGGATTGTATACAGGGATTGATGTGATCTTAACTGTAGGGCCAAAGTTTTATCATTTCTTCTCTTTTTTTTTAATTTATTTCCTCGATGCTCTATCATTTCAGCTTTTATATCGCGAAGGTCGCGATTGCCCAATCATTTCGGCTATTTTCCGTGGTGCCCAATCATTTCGGCTATTTATTTTATTTTTACTCGCTGCTTTTTATTGGGAGTTGCCCAATCATTTCGGCTGTTTTTCATGCATACATTTTTACGTGCTGCTTTTTATTGCAAGCTGCCCTATCATTTCGGCTATGTCGTATGCATGTGCGGCCTACCGGCTTTTCGCTGTAAACCTGAAATTAGACACCGATTTCGGCATCAGCACCGCTACAACTGGGATATTACCAGGAGCGAATCATCATTTGTCTCTGTCGATGTCGAACAAAGGTGGCTTAGCGACCAGGGTTAGGGTCCTGTCGGCTAAGGCTTTTGACTTCATGAGCCGTAAGGGTTTCACGAAGTTATTTCTCCCTACAAGTCGTGAGGATCTCGTAGGGGTATTTTCTCCTTAGGACTCGTGAGGATTCCCAAGTGTTTGTTTCCTCTGTAAGTCGTAAGGATCCTACAGGAGGGTTTTCTCCTCATAAATCGAGAGGATTTACAAGGGTTGTTTACCATGCGAACATATCCCCAGTCATGGATGAGACTTGGTTAGGGAAATGTTTATTCGCGCCCGTGGATTGTATACAAGGGCCAGTATTGAGCCACTTGTAGGGCAATATCGGAAGTTGTGGGGGTTGCTTAAGCACAGGTTTAGGTCTCTGTAACTTAAGACTTTCAAATCTTATGAGCCGTGAGGGTCCCATAAGAGAGTTCTCCTCACGAGTCGTGAGGATCTCGCGAGTGTATTTTCTCCCTAGGAATCGTGAGGATCCCTAAGTGTGTTGCTCCCTTGTGAGTCGTAAGGATCTCACGCGGGTGGTTTCTCCTTACAAGGTCGAGGGGACCCTGTAAGTGCCTTTTAACGAGGTTGCGCCCTTTCAGGTTTTCACAAACACTCACCGGTAGTCCTGCTGTTTTTACTCACGGAGCCCTTTCGGCTTTTCATTCGTGCCCATTTTGCTCATGGACATACCGTTTTTTTTTATTCTTTTTATTTTTATATATTTTTTTACGAGATCGCGCCCTTTCGGGTTTTCACGAACACTCGCCGGTAGCCCTGCTGTTTTTACTCACGGCGCCCTTTCGGGTTTTCATCCGTGCCCTTTTTTGCTTATAGACATACCGTTTTTATTTATTTATTATTATTTTTTATTTATATATATATATATATTTTTATCTTGTCAACCAAAAAAATGCCGCGGTAGTAGTTTAAAGACGTTTCGATCTGCTATTAGTTTAAGGACATTTCGGTCCGTCGTTAGTTTAAGGACGTTTCGGTCCGTCATGGAGAAGGCCGGCTACTTTTTATAAAGCCTGAGCTTAGGAAGATAGCGAGCGGACATAGTCGTCGTCATCTATCGTTGACCTAGGCCGTGGCTCATTAAGCGTAGTATCTCTTTAGGAAGCGACCGTTTATTGGCCTAAAAGGCCTTTCACCGTGCATGTCCATGAGTAGATAAGCCCCACCCTGGTAGACCTTATCTATGATGTACGGGCCTTCATAGTTTGGCTCGAATTTTCCCCGCTTGGCGCGATTGGGGATCATAGGCCTTTTGACCACTAACACGAGTTCGCCTTGGCGGAATGTCCTCGGTCGGGTCAATCTTTCATATGAGCGCGTCATCTTTGCTTTATAAGCTTCCAAATTTTGTTGCGCTATGAGTCGGGTTTCATCAAGGGCTTCAAGCTCCTCAAGCCGAAGGTGAGCATTTTCTTCGTCCGTTAGCTCGTAGTGGACTACCACTCGTAGAGAGGGTAACTCTATCTCGAGGGGGAGTACTGCTTCCGTCCCAAATACCAACGCGTACAGCGTTGTGCTTGTGGCCGTCTTGAACACAGTTCGATATGCCCAGAGAGCTTCTTGCAGCCTCTCGTGCCAGTATCTCTTATTTCGGGACACCGTCTCTTTCATGATTTTCGTCAGGGTCTTGTTGAAGGCTTCAGCTAGACCGTTAGCTCGCGGATTATAAACCGAGGAATATCTCCAGTCTATATTATGCTGTTGCGCGAAGCGACTGATCTTGTGGCTTCTGTAAGCTGGCCCGTTATCGGAGATGATCCGTCGCGGAGTTCCAAACCGATATATGACATGCATCCTGAAGAAATGGAGGATATTCTCCGTCTTCACTTCCCTCAGTGGTACCGCTTCTGCCCATTTGGAGAAGTAGTCAGTCGTTGCTAGGATGAAACGATGTCCTCTAAACGATGCTGGTTCGATGGGGCCGACTATATCAGTCCCCCACATTTCGAATGGCCAGCTAGCCACAGTTGGATGTAGTGGATTCGGATGCTGATGGATGAAGTCCCCATGAATTTGGCATGAGTGGCATTGCTTCGCATATTTGAGGCAGTCCTGGATCATCGTGGGCCAATAGTAACCCATCCGTTTGATCTTCAACTTCATCTTTGGGCCTGCTTGGTGAGAACCACAGAGGCTGTCGTGAACTTCCTGGACGACCCTTTTCGCTTCGTCAGGTCCTAAGCATCTCAGCCACAGAGAATCAAATGACCTTTTGTACAGAGTATCATTGACGAAGGCGAAAGACAGAGCTCGTTTTATGAGCTGATGTCTCGTGGACGCTTCTTCGGGCAATCGGTGGGACTTAAAGTAGTCTATGAAGACTTCCCTCCAATCCTCGGTATTTTCCCCATCTTTTACTTGCAGGGTTGTCTCCTCGTTCGCTCCTTTTTCTTCGGAGGATTCCGGAGATATTTCTGCTGGGGCAAGCACTCGACGGCTTTGTACCACGATTCTGACGTCATCGAAGTTCTCGTCAGCCAGTTCTTTAGCAAGTTTGGCCAATGCGTCCGCTTTGCTGTTTTCCGCGCGCGGTATGTTCTCCAAAGTATAAGAGGGAATTTGGGTCAACAGTTGTTGCACCTTTTCACCGTATTTCACCAATTCTGGCTTGCACGTTTGGTAGTCGCCGTTTACTTGACTAACGACGAGTTGAGAATCCCCATATATGAGGAGGTTTTCAATTCCTATGTCAATGGCGATCTCAAGGCCTGCTATCAGAGCTTCATATTCGGCTTCGTTATTTGTCCTCGGCTCTGTTAAGGAGAAAGCGAAGCGCATTATCCCTCCTTCTGGAGTTACAAAGATGAGTCCTACCCCCGATTTGATTATAGGGATACTTTGTTTGCGCTTCTTTACGGAAGATGCTCCATCGAAATAGAGTTCCCATCGGGTATCACCACCGTCGATCGCATCAAACGCATGTTCGTCTGGAAGATCGCAATTTAGAGGAAAATCGGCGGGTATGGGATGCTCAGCGAGGAAGTCGGCGATGGCCTGGCCTTTCACTGCGTTGAGAGGTTGATATGTTATCGAGAACTCCATCAAGAGCAGGGCCCATTTAGCGAGTCGTCCCGTCAATATGGCCTTTGACATCAAGTATTTAAGAGGATCCACCTTTGAAATGAGACGGACTTCATGCGCCAACGCATAGTGCCTGAGCTTTGTTATCGCAAAGATCAACGCCAAGCAGTGTTTTTCGATGGGGGAGTAGTTGCTTTCTGCCCCCAGCAGAACTCGACTTAAGTAGTAGAGTGCTCTCTCTTTCCCTTGATCGTTCTCTTGTGCCCACAATGCGCCTAAGGAACCTTCGAGGGCGGTTGTATAAAGAATGAGGGGTTTTCCCTTGACCGGAGCAGCCAACACCGGCGGGTTCTGCAAGTATTGCTTGATCTCGTCTAGTGCGCTTTGGCACTTTTGATCCCAGACAAACGGGGTTCCCTTCTTCATCAGGTGGCTATAGGGACGGCACTTGCCTGAAAGGTTGGCTATAAATCGCCATATGTATGCGAGCTTCCCTTGGAGAGATCGCAACTGTTTGAGAGTTCTCGGCGGAGGCATTTCCATGATCGCTTTGATCTTTGACGGATCTATTTCAATACCTCGGTGTCGAACAATGAATCCCAGGAATTTGCCTGAGGAAACCCCAAATACACACTTGAGCGGGTCCATTTTCAAGTTGTATTGTCGAAGGCGTTGAAATACGGTCTTCAGATGCTCGAGATGTTCCTCGTATGATTTGCTTTTAACCACGAGATCGTCGATATAGCATTCGACGATTTCGTGTATAAGGTCATCGAAGATCTTCGTCATGGCCCTTTGGTAGGTGGCACCGGCGTTCTTTAAACCGAAGGGCATCACCTTGTAACAGAATATTCCTAGAGGGGTCCTGAAGGCTGTGTGCTTCTGGTCTTCTGGATGCATTTTTATCTGATTATATCCTGACGAGCCGTCCATGAAGGAGAAAATCTCATGAGTGGATGTATTGTCTATCATCAGTTCGGTGACTGGCACTGGGAAATCGTCCTTCGGGCAAGCTTTATTGAGATCCCGGAAGTCTACGCATATGCGCACTGTCCCATTTTTCTTCATCACCGGGACGATGTTGGCGATCCACTCCGGATATTGAACCTCCTGGATGAAGCCAGAGTCGATCAGTTTCTTGACCTCGGCGTTGATGCTCATTTCAAGCTCGAGCCGCATTCTTCTCAGCACCTGTTTGACTGGCTTGATGTCCGGGGATATCGCCAATCTGTGTACAGCAATTTCTGGATCTAGTCGCGGCATTTCGGAATAGTTCCATGCGAAGCAATCTTTATGCTGTAGAAGCACATCCTTTAACGCAGCCACCCTTTCTTCAGATAGCAGCTCGCTGATGAATGTCGGTCGCGGGTCATTTGCCGTCCCCAACTCAATTTTCTTGAGATTATCTGCAGTGGTATGGATTCCATCTTCCAGCTCTTTTGGCGCTGGTGGGAATTCTGAGATTATCTCGTCGCTGCTGTTTTCGAAGCACCAAGGGAGTTCATCTATGTTCTCGGGCTCTTCTTTTAATATTGTTATCATGTGACAAGTGCGAATTCGCTTCCAATCCCAATGTGGAACCGGTTCTTCTTTCGTGGCCTTGGGCTCGTGCGTCTGTAGCGGCGCTACCCTCCAGTTGTCAGACAGAGTGAACTTGCCAAGCTGGTACTGATCTTCAACCCAATTTTTGAAGGTGAAGCGATCTTCAAGAGGATGCCCTATTACTCGATGGTAAGAGCAATAGTTTGGGTCAGAGATTTCGCCTGCTTGCTTGGGGTGCTTAGACTCCGGCAGTGTAAGCATCTGATGTTTTAGAGCGAGGTCAAGTATCTTCTTCGTCTTGTCCCGAGGAAACGAGTACGCTCGACCCATTTTCTTCATAAGCGATAAATCAATAACGCTCGACTCCCGTTTGCGTGGCTTCTTAGCCCTGCTTTGTTGTTGTTGAGCGTCTTTTTGGCCTTTCGACTTATTTCTACTTTTGCGCTGAGCCTTCTTTATAACAGGTTGACAGGGAGCAGCCTTTTCATCTTTCACGGCCTGTTGGAGAAGGCATTGCGTTCTGGCTTTCTCGTAGATGACCATTTCGCGGTTATGATCATCTCGGACTTTTTGACCCGCTTCCCTTATAAGCTTGTCCATTTGTTCTTCGAACGACGGACTGGGCACTTTTGCATCCGGAACTTGCATTGTCTCAGGATTAGCGTCCTCCCATTGAGCATCCGCTTCTTCATCGAAGTCATACACGACATAGCAGCTGTTTAGTAGCTCCCGTTTCTTTGACCGGATGTAACCAAGCCCTCTTGCTTCCATTCTCCCGTTAGGCAGTTTGCGTTGAGTCCCGGGAACGTTCCAGACCCTGTCATAGAATTTGGCCTTTCTAACGGTTTGTTTGAAGGATATCCTCTGGCATTTCAGCAGCTTCTTCAAACCCTCTGTATAATATTTGGGAAGACGGATAGGCTGAAGCCTGTCGAGCGTGGGATCCGCGCCATGCCAGATTTCTTTTTCTACCTTGGTTTCTTCAGAGCGGTAAAACAGAATTGCTTTCTCGCTTTCTCGCCTGGGAGGGATATAGAATGTCCGCAACTCTTCTACACTGTAGATATTAAGTGCGTCTAGTTCTTTATGGTGTTTAAGCGGCACCATGGCGACTTGTAGACTTTGTTCTTCGTCAGCGGACGTTCGTATGGACGGTCGAGCAGAGAATACAATATGGATCTCATCTTCCGAGTCGCTACCAAAGATCAACGTAGGAGTGGACGGTCCTGGCTTGCTGTGTTGGGGCAGACCCGAATACACTATTTCCTCTTCCTCCTCGGTATCACTGCCGAAGACAGGGATGGTGGCATTAGCTTTATTCTCCGGCTTGTGACACTTTTCCGTATCTTCGAAATCCGGTAAGAAGTATTTGGCATCTTCGTATTTGCGGACCTCGTTCACAGAGAACGGGTTTAGTTCTCCCGTCACGGTATACTCGAAACCATCCTTAAAGTACTTCATATACTGATGCTGTGTAGAAGGGATAATGTTGTACTCGTGTAACCACGGTCGGCCGAGCAAAGTGTTGTAGCATGTCTTGGCATCTATGACGTGGAACTTAATGTCCGTGACGAGTAGCCCGAAGCGTAGCGTCAGTATCACAGATCCAAGAGTCTTTGACGATTGGGAGTCGAACCCGGAGATGGTGATCTTGTCGCGAGCAAGGTGCGGGACGCTCATGCAGATTTCTTTTAACACCCGCACGTTGAGGAGATTAACGGAGGATCCATTGTCGATCAGGATTTTGCCTATCTTAATATCGTGGCAGTATCCTGAGACATAGAGGGGGCGATTGTGTTCGCACGTCCCAAGGAGAAGGTCCTCATCGCCAAAAGTAACATCGGCCGTGTGCACTTCCTCCAATTCATCCTTCAGTTTTTCTTCAGCCAGGAAAGCTTGGAATTGCTCCGGATCTTGGAGCGCCTTAATCAACGAATCTCTCGCCTCTTTTGATAGCAACAGGGCGTCAAGAATGCTGAGCTGTAAGGGCAGCTTCCTCAGATGTGCTAAGACGTTGTAATCCACCTTATTCTTCTTCGGCGGGTTGTTGGCGTTTAGCTCTTCCAGAACTTGGTCATCTAAGACGATATCTTCAGAGACATTTTCTTTCCCTTTGTCTTTTCTGCTTGAGGGTCCGAGATTCTTTTCAGGTATCGTCCGATTCCGCAGTCGAATATTTTCGCAAACCTTCGGTTCTTCTTCTTTTCTCGAAGCGGACTCCTTAAAGAGAGGGACAAGTTCTAACTCTTCATCAGAATCACTCCCGAATGTAGGCATTTATGGCCCGCCAGTGTTAACCATGCGACAATTGCCGGTAGTTCTTTTAATCCCTTCGGTCGTATTTCTTTGCTCTCGACAAGTTTTACGCTTTTCCCGCTTAAAGCATTGTCGATGAGCAACGTATCCTTGCCACCATTTATCGAAAGCTTTACACTCTTGAGTGGGGTGTGAAATCTTTTGATGATATAAGCAATAGGAGGGGTGCGTTTCCACTTCACCGGTGATGTTTCTTTCGGAGGATGGTAGCTTCATGCCCATTGATATGGCCTTAGCAAACTTTTTCCTCATCTTGAATTGGCTTTTGTCGATAGTGGAGGTGTTTAGCTCCAGCGGGATCGTCTCAGCTCTTTCATCAAGTCGCTGGCGCTTGGCCCTTTCAAATATAGCCGCCTCGCGTTCTCGATCAGCTTTACTTTTCAATCGAGCTTCGTTAAGGAACGCATCAATCATTTCATCTGATAGCTCCGGAATTTTTGATTCGGTATCTGCCCCCAGCGTTTTAGTGCCAGGAGTCTCCTCATCGTTCGCGATCGAATGGGAGATCATATGACAGCTCGCCACATATTCCTCGGATTCATCCGATGAACTTTCTCCCTCATCTTCTTCTTGAAAGACGTGATTGAGGAACTCTTGGAGCGTAATGGGAGTCCGTGCCTTTTGGTTGTATTCATCCAGCGCGTCAATTTGCTTTTGTAAGTCCGTGCGCTTGTCGCCAGGCTTCACGGGCTTCTTAGATTTCTTCTTCTTCTTTTTCAAGGATTTTAACGGCTGGTTGCGAGTGCATGAGCCACCACCATCGGTCTTCGGAGTTGGACGTGGCTTCAACATCCCCTCAATGACCTGCGGTTCCAACGGGTTCTTCCACTTGATTGCTGGACATGCCTGAAGATCGTTTAGCATCCTCTTTGTCTTGGCTGATAATACAACCTCCCAAGGAGCTTCTTCAATGACGGAGCATGTTGCCCCCGGCGTATTCGTCCCCTTAGAGGTGTGGAGCTGCGGGGGATTCACCTTCCATTTGTCAGATAACGCGAACTTGCCCTGTCGGTACTGGTTTTCAAGCCAATTCTTGAAAACGTAACAATTTTCGATCGGATGGCCTAGTACTCGATGATAAGGACAGTAGTTGGGCTCGTTGACGTCATTTGGTTGCAACGGACGTTTTGGATCCGGCAGATTTATGAGTCTGTTGCGCAACGCCAGCTCGAATAACCTCCTCGTTTTATCACGGGAAAAGGAATAAGGACGTCCCATCCTATCCTCAAGGGGTACGTACGGACGCATATTATTTTGATGAGCCACCGGCTTCGAATCACTCGATTGTTGTTGAGCATTAGCGACGACGATCGCTTTTCCCTTCCCTTTGTCATTTCGGGAGTCCGGCCTTGGAAGAGGGGGTTTATGGCTATTTAATCCATTTGCGCTAGTTTGTCAATCAAGGCCTGGAAGGTAGTTGGCTTGAAAAACATCATAAATTGTGAGATGGTTGCTTGTGGATCGAGGGTCCCCACAAACATACCCACCGTGGGAGCTTCTTCAATGCGCTGCTCATATTTTGACCATAAATTCCGCCATCGTATAGCGTACTGAACCCATGTCTCGCCGGGTTTTACCCTGGCGTTAATCAGTGCTGTCATCGGGGTACGCTCACTGGCACTTGCAAAACGCTGAGTAAACAGTAGCTCCATCTCCGCGAAGGTCTTGATAGAGTCGTTCGGAAGTTCAGAGTACCACTCAAACGCCGTATCCGATAAACTTCCAACAAACTGGCGCAGTAAAAGCTTGTCATCACCGCCGGTATTGCCGTAGAGTGCCCTGAACTGGGCAACATGCTGGTGTGGATTGCATGTCCCCTTGTAGACATGGAACTTGGGAATCGTATAACCGGGTGGGTACTTGATTTGATCGTACCAACTTGGATATGGCCGCCCCGTTTTTACGACCTGACCGGCCGCTTCGGTCGCATGATGCACCCGTATTTGCTGGGCGATGTATTCATCCAAATCAGTTTTTGAGATTGTATCCTCCTTAGCTGTGGATAGAGCCGGTGGAGGATTCGACGTCTCTCCCCTATCGTCTTCAAGAATGATCGGGGGATCTTCAGCAGGTGGATCTTGTTGAATCATCATACCCACCATATCCTGGAACAGGAGGGCCATTTTCTTTATGTTGGCTGCCTGCTCCGCAGCTTCTTTATCTTTCTTCTCTAGTACGCGCCGAAGGAATTCGGTGTCCGTTTCTTGTTCTTGACGCTCGTCCGAGGACGTTTCCGGGATTTCTTTTAGCCCCGTAAGTGCGGCCATAGCGTTCATCATTTCTTGGACCTTCTGCTGCTGCTCCTGAGCCTTGGTCACTGACCTTGTGTGCGGTCTATGACCTGTTGAAATGCGGCTATCTTCTTTTCCCGATGCCATGTAAACCGTATGAACTGTTATGCCCCCTGACTTGGGGCGTTTAGGTTCATCACCTCTGGTGTTTGTCGCCGGTGCGGGGGTTTTCTCCGGCCTTCTTCTTTTATGGGTCGTTGAAGTGGAAGGGGCCATTACAGTGGGTACCCTAGCGATCGTTGTCCTCTGCTGTTTAATTGGACGGTCTTTTTCTTTTTGCACCTTCATCTTCTTTCATTGACGGGAGTGATCCGTGTCGATCACGGAGTCTTGAACCCTCCTCCAAACTTTATAAATTCTTGAGGACAGCCGTTGAGGGGGTTGTTCTTGCTTTGTTTCTGGGACTCTCTCCGCAGGCGGAGGAGATCTTTTCAATGTAGCGGTTGGAGAATTCTTCCGTACCCTCCTCAGCAATTCAAAGCTGTTCCCAGTTGGAACAGCAGCGTTGACTTCCACCACTGGAGCCGGTGGAGTTAGCCCTGAGGGGGAGTTACCCCCTGCCTTCCTTACTCGTTGCCAATGGCGACGTCGAGCATGACGAGCCGTTGGGACTGGCTCGGAGATTGAGACATCTTCTTTTTGCCCCCTGTCTGAATGAGGTGCCGCCGGTGTTAACCTCTTAAAGACTGGGGTTGTCTTTTGAGGGGTGATGTCCAACCTGTCGAAGACAGATCCTCGAGTAGGAGGAGGAGCAGGAATCGTCAGCCTTGAAAAGACTGACACTTTGACAGAGGAAGCCGCCTTGACGACTTCTGGAGCAACAGTTATTGCCTTCCTCGGGACAGCCAATTTAGAGTTCTGATTTAGCCTGGTGAAAACAGAGGCTGTCGGTTTGGTAGTGGGCGACCCGTTGACAGGGGCCGTCGTAGCAGTGAGCCGGTCAAAGACCGACTTCTTGTTCACCTCCGATGCAGGTATCGGCATAGAGAAGCTTGTAGGTGGGATCATGGTCCCGAAGAACAGGCCAGTGGTGGCTTGGGTCACCTGGTCTACCGGCAGAGCGAGGAAGGAAGCCGCTTGGGGCCCATATGCTACACCTCCGGAAGAGGTAGAGCGTCCATTGCAGTGGCACTTCGAGCAGTTGGTGCAGTTAGAGGCCATTGAATCTTGAGTTCTGTGCCAGGCAAGAGACCAAATCTTAGTAACTTGAAATCCGAAGGCAACCATTTAATAAACCACGATTGGTTCGCGAAGACGACACACGAAGTGTGGAGTGAAAAGAGGAAGAGGTCCCACCGGGCGTGCCAGAATCTGTTCCCCTCCGAACGGCGGCCTAGACTTTGCGTCTTGCCTGAGATTAGGGGCAGATGCTATGTGGTTTTATCCGTCTACCTCTCCGAAGATGCCAAGTTGATTTATGGCACCGTGTATCGGAGGTTTAGACGGATGCGGCCAATGTAGCGGACTTCGTCAGATTCCCCCTCAGGGTGAGGGGTTTTTGATTGTGAGGACGCTCTTCCCTGCAGGCGCTAGCCCCTGCAGTTAATTACGCTACCGCATCGCGGTAACAACTTTCTCCTTCTCCAGAATTTCACTTCGTGTCGTGTGTGTTTGTTTTATTTGTGGTTACCCGTGGATTGTATACGGAGACTGAGTAATGCCGTCGCCCGTAGGATGTGGATTAGTCCAAATCCGTATTTACTTAGATTTGGGTTTGGTGTTTTTAGTTTAAGGACGCATTAGTCGCGTTGCGGCTAAGATCAACTTAAACGTTCGTCAAGGATACGTTAGTCCTGTTTTGGATTAAGATCAACTTGACGTGATGATCGATTTAATATCTGGGCATCGGGACTCGTTACCTCTCTAACGTCGTTGAAGGATTACAACGGCAGATGTCAGAGGAGTTCAGAGATGTACCCTGGAACCCAGGTTGATTTGGAGTTTTATGGTCCGTTTGAATGTTTAAGGATACGTTAGCCGTGTTTGGGGGCTAAGATAAACTTAAACGGGATCGTTTAGATCCGGCAAAAGAGCATTTGGAGGCTCTATTGTTCCAGTTTAGGGACATAGTGGTCCATAAGTAGTTTAGGGACGTCTCGGTCCGATATTAGTTTAGGGACGTTTCGGTCCGATATTAGTTTAGGGACGTCTCGGTCCGTTATTAGTTTAGGGACGTTTCGGTCCGACATTCCAATTTTGGGACGAATATTAGTTTAAGGACGTTTCGGTCCAATATTAGTTTAAGGACGTTTCGGTCCACGAGTTTAAGGACCCCGCAGTCCATATTGATGTGTGGTCGTTGGGACTCGTCACCTCTTTGACGTCGTTGAGGAATTACAACGATAGATGTCAAAGGATTTCGGAGATGTACCCTCGAACCGGATGTAGATTGATTTAGGAGAGCAATTTTGCTCAGTCAATTTAATTTAAGGACTTATGGCCGCGATTGGGCTAAGTCCAATTGGAAGCACTTTTATTTGTTGTTGGTCTGTTAGATCTGTGCCATGGCTGTTTATTTATTTTGGGCTTTGCTCAAACAGAGTATCAATTTAAATGGGGCTCTGCCCTTTTATTGCTTTGCAATTTATTTAGGCCTGTTAGGTCTTTTTGACTTGGGCCTGGCCCTTTAAGTAATGCACTGCATTTGTACAAAGCACTAAGAATATTTTTAGATTCAAAAAAAAAACAGAAGTGCAAAGCACTTTTTGATCCCTTGATCTAAACAAGTTTTTCCTTGTTTCAGAGAACCAAAGGTTCATAACAAGTGCAAGGCACTATTTTATTTTTATTTTATTTATTTATTTATTTATTGAAGATCAATGATCTTGTTCTTAGATCACTGATCTGTTCATAAGAGAATTTTCTCTTTTTTCAAAGGTTTTTACCTTTTTTGTTCTTGACGAGTTCTTCAGAGTCCTCTTTCTCTCTCTTTTTTTTAGAAAATGTTCATGCCTTTGAATTGAGGTCTGGGGTCCCTTTTATAGTGCCCATAAATTAGTTAAATTTGTTAAAAAGATTTTTCTCTGAGTGATTTGGGGAATTTTCCCCACCGTTGGATCTTTGATCCAAAGGTCTCTGTTTTACAGAAGAAAATTTTCTTGTTTTAACAAGAACAGAAAAGATTTATTCTGTTTTGCGCAACTCCCTTAGCGCGTGACACGTGTCGCGCAGCGCTTGCGCAGCTGCACGTGTCGCGCGGTGCAGCGCTTGCGTAGCTGCGCAGACACGTGTCGCGCGGTGCAGCGCTTGCGCAACCGCGCAGCGCTTGCGCAACTGAAAGTTGTTTCTTTTACTTTTAGTTTTTAAAAGAGCCCTGCTCTGATTGGACGCACCGCCTTGGGCGTTGCGCTGTCGTATCAACTTCTGACACGTGGCGCGTTGCGCGCAGCGCACGGGATTTGAAGCGTTGCTTCAAAATTTGAATTTTTGAAATTTAAACAGAGCCTTGCTCTGATTGGAGAAACAATCCTATCATAGAACTTAGCTTTTCGAGCGGTCTGTTTGAAGGGTATCCCTTGGCGCTTCAATAGCCTTTTCAAGCCTTCTGTGTAATATCTAGGCAGACGGATGGGCTGGAGCCTGTCAAGTGTAGAATCCGCGCCGTGCCAGATTTCTTTCTCCACTTTGGTTTCCCCGGAGCGGTAGAATAGGATCGCCTTTTCACCTTCTCGCCTGGGAGGGACATAGAACGTCTGTAGCTCTTCCACACTGTAGGTATCAAGCGCGTCTAGTTCTTTATGATGTTTGGGAGGAACCATGGCAACTTACAAACTTTGCTCTTCATCAGCGAATGTTTGTATTGAAGGCCGAGCGGAGAATATAGCATGGACCTCATCTTCCGAGTCACTGCCAATGATCAACATGGGAGCGGACGGTCCTGGCTTGTTGTACTGGGGCGGGCCTGGATAAACTATCTCTTCCTCTTCCTCAGTGTCACTCCCGAAGACCGGAATGATAGGGATAGCTTTGTTCTCCGGTTTATGACATCTCTCCGTGTCCTCGAAATCTGGCAAGAAGTATTTTGCATCTTCGTATTTTTGGACTTCGTTCACGGAGAATGGATTCAGCTCTCCTGTTACGGTATACTCAAGACCATCCTTAAAGTATTTCATACACTGATATTGTGTAGAAGGGATGATGTTGTACTCGTGTAACCAAGGTCGGCCGAGTAAAACGTTGTAGCATGTCTTGGCGTCAATGACATGAAATTTAATATCCGTGACAAGTAGCCCGAATCGTAATGTCAATATCACAGACCCGAGAGTCCGCGATGACTGGGAGTCAAAACCAGAGATGGTGATTTTATCACGAGCAAGATGCTGGACGCTCATACAGATTTCCTTCAACACCCGCACATTGAGAAGATTGACGGAAGACCCATTGTCGACTGGGATTTTGCCTATCTTTATATCGTGGCAGTACCCTGAGACATAGAGGGGACGGTTGTGCTCGCATGTCCCAAATAGGAGGTCTTCATCGCCGAAGGTGATATCGGCTGTGTGTACTTCCTCTGGCTCGTCCTTCATCTTTTCTTCGGCAAGAAAAGCTTGGAATTGCTCTGGCTCTTGTAGTGCCTTGATAAGTGAATCTCTCGCTTCTTTGGATAGTAGAAGGGCGTTGAGAATACTGAGTTACGAGGGTAACTTCCTCAAGTGCGCCTGAACGTTATAGTCCACCTTACTCTTCTTTGGCGGGTCCTTGGCGGTCAGCTCTTTCATGACTTGGTCATCTAGGGCGATATCTTCAGAGACCTTCTCTTTTCCCTTATCTTTTTTGTTTGCGGGTCCGAGATTCTTTTCGGGCAGCGTACGATTGCGCAGCTGGATATTTTCACAGGTCTTCGATTCCCCCTCCTTTCCCGAGGTGGATTCCTTGAATAGAGGGCCAAGAGTCATCTCTTCATCGGAGTCGCTCCCGAACGTGAGAACTTGCGATCCCCCAGCGTTAACCATGCGACAGTTGCCGGTAGTTCTTCCACGCTCTTCGGAAGTATTTCTTCGCTCCCGACTAGTTTTGCGTTTCATCCGCTTAAAATGTTGCCGGTGAGCAACATATCCCTGCCACCATCTTTTAAAAGCGTTGCACTCTTCGGTGGGGTGCGAAATCTTTCGATGATATAGACAGTAGCTAGGATGTGTTTCTCCTTCACCAAGAGCATTCGCTTCGGAGGATGGCAGCTTCATCCACATTGATATGGCTTTAGCAAACCTTTTCTTCGTCTTGGACTTGTTTTTGTTCGTGACGGATGTACTTTGATATGGCGGGAGTGTTTCAACTCTTTCGTCCAGCCGCCGGCGTTTGGCTTTCTCAAATATGGCTATCTCATGCTCCCGATCAGCTTTACTTTTCAGAAAAACTTCGTTTAGAAATGCATCGATCATTTCATCTAATGGCCCTGGCAGTTCCGGTTCAGGACCTGCCTCCAGTCTCTCAGTGCAAGGAGCCTCTTCATCATTTATGGACGAGTGAGAGATCATATGGCAACTTGCTATGTAATCCTCAGACTCATCCGACGAGTCTTCTCCATCATCCTCATCTTCAAGGACGTGGCCGAGGAACTCGTGGAGCATGATTGGAGTCCACGCCTTCTGGTTGTACTCTTCCAGCGCGTCAATCTGTTTCTGTAAGTCCGTGCGCTTGTCTCTAGGCTTCACGGGCTTCTTGGATTTCTTCTTCTTTTTTGAAGATTTTGACGGCTGGATATGAGCACTTTGGCTATCACCACCAATCTTTGGAGTTGGGCGTGGCTTCAGCATCCCTTCGATGATCTGGGGTTCCAGCGGGTTCTTCCACCTGATCGCTGGGCATGTCTGGAGATCATTCAGCATCCTTTTGGTTTTGGCTGAAAGCACGACCTCCCATGGAGCTTCTTCAACAAAAGAGCACGTTGCCCCCGGTGTGTCCGTCTTCTTAGGAGTGTGCGGTTATGGTGGGTTTACTTTCCACTTCTCAGACAACGCAAACTTGCCTTGTAGGTACTGATCCTCGATCCATCCCTTAAAAATGAAGCAATCTTCGATCGGGTGGCTTACCGTTTGGTGGTAAGGGCAATAATTGGGATTATTCACTTCGTTGGGTTGCGGTGGTCGCCTTGGATTCGACAAATTGATAAGCCTGTTGCGCATAGCCAGCTCGAACAGCCTCTTCGTTTTGTCCCGTGGGAATGAGTAAGGACGCTTCATTTTCTCATTGTAATAGCGTCGTCTCTCCTCCAGTTGATCCGTTAGCTTTGGGGCACTGGGCTGTTGTTGGGTGTTGGCAACGAAGATCGCCTTCCCTTTACCCTTTTCGTTCCGCGGTTCCGGTTTCGGGGGAGACGGCCTATGATCCATCTGATCCATCTGGGCCAACTTATCGATTAAAGCCTGGAACGTGGTCGGTTTGAAGAACATCATGAACTGTGAAATAGTTGCATGAGGGTCTAGAGTGCCCACGAACATGCCCACCGCTGGTGCTTCTTCGATGCGTTGTTCGCATTTTAACCACAGATTCCGCCATTGGATTGCATACTGAACCCGCGTCTCGCCCGGCTTCACCCTGGCATTGATCAATGTTGTTATTGGGGTGCGTTCACTTGCGCTCGCAAATCGCTGGGTGAACAAAAACTCCATTTCTGCGAAAGTTTTGACGGAGTCGTTTGGTAGTTCGGAGTACCATTCAAATGCTGTCTCTGATAAGCTGCCGACGAATTGGCGAAGCAAAAGCTTATCATCGCCCCCGGTGTTGTCGCACAGAGCTCTGAACTGGGCGACGTGCTGGTGGGGATTGCCCGTCCCCTTGTACACGTGGAATTTCGGGATCGTATAGCCCGACGGGTATTTTATCTGATCATACCAACCCGGATATGGTCGCCCAGTTTTGACGACTTGGCCGGCCGCTTCATTTGCCTGGTGAACTCGTATTTGTTGAGCAATATAATCATCCAGGGCAGCCTTGGAGATAGTTTCTTCTTTGGCTGTTGAAAGAGCCGGAGGTGGATTTGATGTTTCTCCTCTGTCATCTTCAAGGATAATCGGAGGATCTTCAGCCGGAGGGCCCTACTGGATCATCATACCCACCATGTCTTGGAACAGAAGAGCCATTTGCTTTATATTGTCCGCTTGTTCCGCAGCCTCCTTGTCCTTCTTTTCGAGCATTCTCCGAAGGAATTCAGCATCAGTCTCATGTTCGTGATGTTGTTCCAATGACGCCTCCGGGCTTTCTTTTGGCCCGGTGAGTGCGGCCATGACAGTCAGCATCTCCTGAAGCTTCTGCTGTTGCTGTTCCTGAGCTTTTGTGATGGATCGGGTGAGTGGTCGATGGCCCGTAGAAGTGCGGCTATCCTCCTTCCCGGATGCCATGTAAATAGTATGCACCACCATACCCCCAGACTCAGGGCATTTGGGCTCGGTGCCTTTGACATTTGTCGCAAGCACGGGGATCTTCTCCGGCCTTCTCTTCTCATGAGCGGTCGAAGTTGAGGGGGCCATCGCGGTGGGCACCCAGATAGCTTTTCGTGGCTTGACATGATGGCTTTCTTTTTGTTGAACTTTCGCCCTTTTTTGTCGGCGAGGGTAATCTTGATCAACCACTGAGTTCCAGACCTGCCGCCAGACTTTGTAGATCTTGGAGGACAGCCGCTGAGGGGACTGTTCTGGCTTTGCTTCCGCAACATTCTCCACCAGAGGAGGAGATCTTTTCAGTATGGCGGTAGGAGAATTCCTACTCACCTTATTCAGCAGCTCGAAGTTGTTCCCGGTTGGAACAACAGCATTAATTTCCGTCGTTGGGATTGGTGGGGTTAGCCCAGAGGGGGGTTGCCCCCGGCCTTCCTTACCCGGCGCCAGTGACGACGTCGAGCGTGTCGAGTTGATGGAGTTGGCTCGGTGACGGGAATGGCTTTGTCTTGCCCCCTGTTCAGGTGAGGGGCAGTTGCTGGTGTCAGCCTGTTAAAGACTGATGTCCTTTGAGTAGCAGGAGCAGGAGTAGGAGTTGGGACGGTCAGTCTTGTAAAGACCGACCCCTTGGCAGGAGAAACCGCCTTGACGACTTCGGGAGCAGGGTTGGTTACTCTTTTCGGAATAACCTTCTCTGGGATTGCAAGCTTCATTGTGGGCGCACAGGAATTTTGGCCCAATCTGGAGAAGACCGAGGCGCCGGTGCTGGACGACCCGTTGAGAGGGGCCGCAGCACCTGTAAGCCGATCAAAGACCGACTTCTTGGGAGCTTCTGGTACTAGCACGGGAACGGTGAAGCTTGCTGGTGGGAGCATGCTCCCGAAAAACAACCATGTGGTGGCTTGAGTAACCTGTTCCACGGGCATCGTGAACAGGGAAGCCGCTTGGGGCCCGTAGGTTATGCCCCCGGTTGAGGCAGGACGTAGGTTGCAGTTGCATGTAGAACACTTTGAGTAGGTGAACGCCATGGATCCTTTGCTTTCTACACCAAGCAAAATGCCAAATCTTAGTACCTCGAAACCCAAGGGCAACCATTAGCAAACCGCGATTGGTTTGCGAACACAACACACGAAGTGTGGAGTGGAAAAAGGAAAAGGTCCCACCGGGCGTGCCAGAATCTGTTCCCCTCCGAAAGACGGCGCAAGACGGACGTCTACCCTGAAATTCGGGGCAAATGCTAATTGGTGCTATCCGTCCACCTCTCCGAAGATGCCAAGTTGATTTATGGCACCATGTATCGAAGGTTTAAACGGATGCGGCCGATGTAGCAGACTTTGTCAGATTCCCCCTCGTTTGAGGGGTTTTTGATTGTGGGGACGCTCTTCCCTGCAGGCGCAAGCCTCTGCAGTTAATTACGCTACCGCATCGCGGTAACAACTTTCTCCTTCTCCATATGATCACTTCTTGTCGTGTTTGTTTGTTTTGTGTTTGGTTGCCCGTGGATTGTATACGGAGACTAAGTTATGTTGTCGCCCGTAGAGCGTGGACTAGTCCAAATCCGTATCTTTCTTAGATTTGGGTTTGGGGTTTGGGTTTAAGGATACGTTAGCCTCATTTGAGACTAAGATCAACTTAAACTTTTGTTAAGGATACGTTAGTCTATTTTTAGACTAAGATCAACTTAACGGGATCGTTTAGATCTGACAAAAGAGCAATTAGGCTCTATTGTTTAGTTTAATGACATTACGGTCGATTAGTTTAAGGACATTACGGTCCAATGTTAGTTTTAAGACATCACGGTCGAGGTTAAGGACATCATAGTCCATGAGTTTAAGGACCCCACAGTCCGATGTTAGTTTTAAGACATCATGGTCGAGGTTAAGGACATCATAGTCCATGAGTTTAAGGACCCCACAGTCCAATACTAGTTTTAAGACATCACGGTCGAGGTTAAGGACATCATAGTCCATGAGTTTAAGAACCCCACAGTCCAATATTAGTTTTAAGACATCACGGTCGAGGTTAAGGACATCATAGTCCATGAGTTTAAGGACCCCACAGTCCAATATTAGTTTTAAGACATCACGGTCGAGGTTAAGGACATCATAATCCATAAGTTTAAGGACCTCACAGTCCGTAGCAATGTGTGGTTGTCGGGACCCGTCACCTCTCTGACGACGTTGAAGGATTACAACGACAGATATCAGAGGAGTAAAGAGATGTACCCTCGAACCGGGTGTAAATTGATTGGAAGAGCAGATGAGCTCAGTTCAATTTAAATTGAGGACTTATGGCCAGAATTGGGCTAAGTCCAGTTAAAAATGTTTAACATTTTTATTTTTGTTCTGCCTGTTAGGCCTTTATTTGGGCTCTGCCCTCTTAACAATGCCAAGCCTTGGGCTCTGATATTTTGTCTGGAATTAAATGCTTAGCATTTATCAGGAACAAAGTGGTGTTCTGACAGTGCGCCATGTTGCGCATCAGGCACTTTGCGCCAATTAAAGAGCGCCTTGCGCTAGCGCACATGAGGGTGACACGTGTCGTTTAGCGCTAAGCGCTAGTTTATTAGCGCACTGCGCTTTTAATTTATGAGCACGCTGCGCTAGTTTATGGGTGCGCCAGTGAGTGACACGTGGCGCGCTTAGCGCTGAGCGCCAACCCAAAAGAGCAGTGCGCTGTTTTCAGGAGCGCAAAGCGCAAGCTGTGTCTGTGGTTGACACGTGACATGTTTTGGCACTGAGAGCCGATCCAAAGAGCGCAAAGGCGCGGTTCATGAGTACAAAGCACTTTCCAGTAGCGCAAAGCGCATCAAATCAAATTTAAGATCAAAGAACAAGTTTATGTTCTTCAAAGGAGGCCTTGCCTCGAGATCCAAGAACCAGAGTTCTTGTTTTCATAAAAGGCTCTGCCTTTATAGATCAAAAGATCTGTGAATGAAGTAAAATAATTCTTTTTTTTAAATATTTTTATGATTAGATCTTTTAATCCTTTATGTTTGATCAAAGATCTTGGTCTTTTTAATAGATCTAAGATTTTTTTTGAAGATGTTTTTTTCTTTTTACGAGATGATTTCATCTCTGTTGTTCAAGAATTAATTCTTTACCTTTAAAGATGAAGAAATGATCTTCTTTCTTCAAAGGCTTGCATTTCTTTCGCTTTGAGTTTTTTCTCAAAGTTTGCAGAGGGTTTTTTCTATCTCCTTTTCTTCTCGAGACTTGAAGTTTAGGGGTCTTTATATAGGGCCAATTGATTTGTTAAATCAGTTAAAGAGATCTTTCTCTGATTGATTTGGGGATGTTTCCCCACCATTGGATCTTTGATCTTAGGGCTTCTGTTTTACAGAAGGCAATCTTCTTGTTTTTAACAAGATTGGAAAATCTTTTCATGCAGAATTTGTTCTCTTTTTTGGTAATTCATTATTTACCATTGGATCATTGATCCAACGGTGCTTAAAGCACAATCTTGTTGTTTGGAAAATTTTTGAGAAATCTTTCCTTAACAGAATTTAATTCTGGTTAATTGATGATTTATCATCATTATTAGATCTTTTGATCCAATAGTGGGGAATTTTTAATTCCAGCGCTGGCGCACTTGACGCTAGCGCACCTACGTCTGACACGTGGCGCGCAGCGCAGAGCGCAGCGCCCCTGCGCTAGCGCCCCTGTGTTTGACACGTGGCACGCAGCACAGAGCGCTGGATCTGAAGCGTTGCTTCAACTTTTAAAATTTGAATTTTGAAATAGAGCTTTGCTCTGATTGGGGTGTCTGCCTAGGGCGCAGCGCTCCTGGCGCTGCCTTGTCTGCTTTTGACACGTGGCGCGCAGCGTACGGGATCTGAAGCGTTGCTTCAATTTTGAATTTTAAAATTCAAAACAGAGCTTTGCTCTGATTGAGGGAAATACTGCTTCCGAGCGTTTCTCCAGGATAGGATTAATATCAACTTATTGCATCTAGTGCAAAAACAACGTCTGGTGTGGTACTTAACATCTCATGATTGACTCAATTGCCTAAGCAAGTGATCTGCCAATCATGCACATCCCTCTCCCATTTATTCTGTAAGACAGCTTTAGAGAGGGTGACTCCATCACCTGCAGGTACACTACCGTGCCAGGAGTCGTCCATTCTAAAACACCTTTAGAATGCTGTTTAAGTACCCAGATTGGGAAACCACCCAAATCTAGATCTAAAACCATAGATCTAGTAACCAGAGTGTCTGATATTATATCTATATCCTATATGGAGAAACCACTGTGTGACAACCAAAGTATAACCAATCGTAGTATAGGAATTTCACTTCCTACTATATGTATGTCATCCAAATACCAGGACATTATACCCTACTACCTTCTTAACAGATCCATCCCCTATTCTGATGAAGTCAAACCTATGACTGTCACATCAGAAATAGATGATCTATCTCCGCTATATCTGCTTTAGTGCATAAATAGACATAAGCTACTTGTCCACTATGCTTCCGCTGCTCCCACTGACTACGACAGCTCTCTAGCAGAGTCATATACACGTGCACTTCTAGAGCTAGTTTAGAACGATGCTACTCATCCTCCTGCCGGGTCTCATAGCCTAGAACAACAGTAGTGTCAAGTCTTGGTAAACAAGAACCTCCCTGTCACCGTCCTTGAGCATACCGAAGTACCTCTCGAGTGCCTGAGGTTACCCACCATATCTGCGGAGTGGCTAATGGAATGTCAAACCAGATTGAATCTTTAGGTCCTATTAAATTTTCAGTAATCGTTTGCGGTTCTGGAATCACTTCCAGTTCTACCATACTCCCACTACTGCTTTCTGAAAAAGAATCCATTTTACTAAAACTGTGGCGAGTCAAGAACAATATCACTATTGATCTTCCAGATGGTAGAAAGTCAACCCTCGTCATAGCCCGGGTTAACCCACAAACAGCCATTACAGAAACGCGCCTTGAGTTATCCAGAGTCTGGTTTTAAACATAAGCCGGACAACTCCCCGTACCTTAACATTGTTAAGATATGAACTATTCTATATCCAATATAGAAACAGAGGTACTGATTTAATTGGAACCAGATTTAAATCATGCAGCTGTCTCCAGTGCATGTCAACTAAATGGAGAAAGGCCTATCAGCATTACTCAACTTAGGAGTGCTTCCAATTATGAGTAACCTGAAAGAGAAGCAAGTTCTCATAATCATTACTATCAACTGAATACCATACACATGTATCTACATCTTCGATCATCTTGAAGAATCCTGATACTTGCAATACCCGGTTCTCTACTTTATTCATATACCTATAACTTCTCAAAACTTGGACCTTGTATTTCTACGAAACACATGTTTAAGAACTAGAGAAGTCACAAGTAAACAGAATATAGTACGAGTGCCAACCCCTCTGTCCAAATGGACACAGGACGACATATAATACCTTGTATAAGTCCAGTGAGTCTAATAACTCATTCCCTGTGTGTCATAGGTTGAAAACTGTACTTATGGTTAAGAAGAATTACACCGCTGTTTAATACTCCTTACCTAATTATCCACTGATATAGGTAAATGTCATAGACATAATTTCAAAAAGTTATATCTCACTTTATAAAAATAAACGTATAGATATATCAATTTGAAATTGGTGCATAACAACGGATATTCAAAACCAAATATTTGCCGTCCGGCAAACAACCCAGGCGATTTCCTCAAATATCACCAATTACAACGAATCCCGATATAATGAGGATGATCACCCAATTCCCAATAACTTACTCACACTCATCATCTGTAAAACCATACAGATGTGAGAATCAAACCTGGTAAATACATACCATGGAGCAATGGCTAATTGGGAAATCAGTTTTCTTTTAACAATACACAGTGAAACTGAAACATGTAAATGTTTCGAAGGGATATCCGGGTATTCCTAGTAATGTCTCTTCCATTATCAGATTCACAAATATAACCGTATATTTCTTTGACATCTCTCCAAATCGCTTTATATGTCTTTAGTCATTACCTTATGTACACCCCTTTAGGCTAAATGGTTTTCTTCCTTCCCTACCATTCGGCACCAGCCTATGGTTTGGAAGAAGACTATCCAATAAGCATAATGGGTGTACTCTCCTAATCCTAGGAGTACTCGTAACCTGAGAGAAGGTGAGGATAAAAGACAACTGAATAAAACCCTATTCCTATTTCTCCTGAACCAGAATCCATCCCCGAACTGGAACAAGTTCCTTCGAGTTCGTATATAACCATACGATGGAGTATCCAAATAACTGTGGATCTTCGTATTGATACGGAGTGTCCTGGAGAAATACAAAGGTGAAGTAGGAGTGGCTATGAAATACTTGGTTTGGTCGTGAATAGCAGTCGCAGTTTACTTTGTCCTCTTTCTGATCCCTTTATTTGTCTTTACTTAATACTTTCTGTACACCTTTTAGGCTAAATGGTTTTCTTCATGCCCTACCTTTCGGCACCTGCCTATGGTTTGGATGAAGACTATCCAATTAGCGTAATAGGTGTACCGTCCTAATCCAAAGAGCACTCGCAACCTGAGAGAAGGTAAAAGGAGAAGACAACTGAATAGTCCTATTCATTTTCTCCAGAACCGGAAACCATCCTCGAATCTGGAACAAGTTCCTTCGAGTTCGTATATAACCATACGATGGTTTTATCCAATGAAAGTGGATGTTCGTAGTAATACGGGGTGTACTGGAGAAAAGAGTAAAAGTAGGAGTGGCAATAAGGTATGCAACTCTGACAATCCAAAAGCCAGTATTTAAGAAGGTTCGGTTAACTTGGTCACTGAGTCATAGTCAGGGGTCGGGTCATGGTCGCTGCCAAAGAGAGAGAGAAAAGAAACACTCAGCGTGCACTCTATCCTAGATCAGAATGGTTATCAATTTATCTAATCAGGAAACCTCCCACTGTATCTTCAAATTCTCCTCCAAACCTGAAAGAAGAATTAGTCGGGATCACCCGAGGAGTAAACCAACTCATCAGTAGGAATCGGAATCCAACTATCATCGCATGATAATGTGATGGAATCCACTCACGTTATCACACTCCAGAAGGTATGCGCATATCTGGCAAGTTTCAGTTTCTTTAGAAACTCCCGATGTGATTTTTACCCCATGCTCTTATGACCTTGACGAAGGTCAACAAATCATAAGTCGCATGCCAAGTTCTACCCGTCATTGTCCAGGTTAATTTGAACCCACCCGTACAAGCTGTAACAACTCCATTTTTAATGTACAAAGAATTAATTTAAATTCAATGTATACTTGGAGGATTTATTGCAGCTGATATCTCTTTAAGTATTTATTTCACTTCATAATTACAAGACGGAGCTTATAGCTCATTGGTAATACCTTGCACTGCTGAACCAAGCCATCGGAGTTCAAATCCCATGCCCCACATTATTTTTGTATTTAATTTGTTTTAATTTTTTTTAGAAGTCAACGGTAAAAAGGTCATAACTCCCAAAATATGTACTGGACAACAAAAAGTAAATATACTAAATTGTACCCCCGAAGAATCCTCGGCCATTGGACCCCTGACTCGGCCCGACTCGGCGCCGCCGGCCGGCGACTCGGCCGACTCGGTCCGGCGCCGCCGGCCAGACTTGGCCGGACGGCCGAGTCACCAACAGAGAAAAGTTGGGTCTTGACCTGGTCCACCCTCCTGCATACTCTAAATGCTTGGATCGGTTATCATTTGGCCAATAAATCCCTTTTACTCCTATATTTAATGAATTTTTAATGATTTTGTATATTTTTTTATAATTTTTTTTATTAAAAACCCTAACCTCAGCCTAACCGTATATAAACCCCCATACCCTCTACCCTCTCACCCTATATTCTTAAGTCCACTCTCTAAAAATTTCAAGAGAACTCAGTACGTTAGAAAATGAGCGAAAGGCGAAGCGCTGCCGAAATCGACGGTGAAATCCCGACGATCGTACTAGGACTCTTCACGACGTTTCGACGCACCGACAAACCCACTACCTTCCTAGCACTCTCTAGCGTTGTCCAAACCCGTAAGTCCCCCTTTTCTACCTTTCTTTTCTTCCATTAAAATACGATTTTTCAAACCCGATGGAAATCGGAACAAACCGATTTCCGATTCGGTTTTCTATCAAAACTCACTTGTCACTAATTCCATAATGCTTAAACATATTCATGTTGACTACTAATCACTTAAAAATCAATTTGAACAAGTTTTCACACATGAAATGATAACTTTTGCGATATATCGTATTTTTTCACTTAAATACCACCATGTTTAGTTTATCACATTTAACCCTTTAACATTGCTATACCTTAAAATAGATCACGAGGTAATGACCTACCTCCACACACACGCAAATACAACCCTAATTGATATCATCAAAACTTAGAATACGATAATACAAGATTTTTCATTAAAATACCATTTTCTTTATAAACCTTTTTCTAAAAGTTCTAAGTTGTATACAATTTTATAACAAAATCTTTTAATAGGAAAATACGATATGTCATGGACATTGATCGTTTATCTAAACCTGACTTTGTGGTGTCTAGACAAGTGTGTCTAAGACGAGTGGTTACTTAATTAGGACCACTACTTGTAGTGGAGAGCCTCCCACTCACCTGGCACTTACCTGACCGTAATTGGCAGTGAAGAGGCGATTTGAGGCTTCTAATGATGTGTCGTTTAGACCATTTAGAAATAGGCTAGCTGGCTTAAGAAACCCTAGAATCAAAAATACGGAAATTTACACCCTTTTGCAAATAAATACCTTATCTTTATAAAACCGTTTTCTAAATGATTAGTATTTATAAAATCTTTGCAAAGCGCCACTACAACCCACATTTGGGGAACCCGTTAGGGATTGTACGGTTTATCGTGTACACTCGGGCTTAGTAGTGCGAGATTCAGACCTCGGCAAGGAGCATTCGGTCTCGAAAGGTTTAGAATACGACATTTATGAAAAATGAGATTTTTGGAAAATAAAATATTTATTAAAAATTATTCTTGCATAAACATATGTATATTTATCATTTGAACACCTATTTTATTATAAGATAAAGTTTTCACCTTTTCCTAAAAAATTACAAGATTAAAAGTTACATTAAAATACCATGAATTTCAATTAAATCAATATTACAAAATTAATACTTTTATTTATGTAATTAGGATATTCTCACTAGAAATAACACAAATAAAATTTACACTCATTATAACTATAAAGACGAATAATAAATACTTGAGGTGTGTCTTGAAAACTATACAAAAGTACTTTTTACATAAAACCCCCTCAAGTTTTATAATTTACAATAAGGACCCTAACAATTATAGAACTTCAAATTACATTTCTTTTAGTCTGACTCGGGTTTGAGTTTGATTATTTCTGACTTGAATATGATTCAAGTTAATCTACATTCTTTAATATTCCAACTCAATATGAACACATGAATCCCAGAATCCGGTTAACAATCTATACAACTTGACTGAATCAAACCATGGATAAACATCCATTATTCCGTTATTCCATTTACCTGATTATGCAGTTATAACATGTTTACTGATATCATGGTTTTGGTCGGTCATCCAACTTACACAATACAATACAACAATACTATCAAAACACTACGGGGTTTAAGGGGTAGATTGGTACGGAAGGTGTTAAAGGTGGCACGAGGTGGTCAGATTAAGACACCTAACCATATTCCGTTGCTGTTGTACCGTGGCTTAACGGTTCCTTGTACATTCAGTTTGCCCTGGTCTCTAGCATATAGAGACCCCTCTCGTATACACCGGCATCCTTCTGTACCAAGCTACAAACAACAGCATTAACACAATATTCCATAATATTCTACAACATAATACTTTAGAAAATACTCTTACTCCGTCTTTCTAATTCTTCTTTATCTTTGGGACTTACCGAGCGACCTGTTCGCTGACGACATTCTATTTCTTTCTTCTTTGAATGTCGTCAGGTGCTTTGGACCCAGCAGAGATCGAGCCCACCGGTGAAGACTTGGAGCAGTTTCACGAAGACCCCGAGCTTTAGATATTGTACCTTGTTCTATTCAGTATTTTCATTTCCTGTTATGCCACTGTTTAGGTATCTCTTTTTATTTCAGTTGTATTTACTTTTCATGCATTGTACAAAAGAATGTTATTAATAAAGTTGTTGTTATTTCTATATCTCTTGTCTCTTGTGATTTACTTTATATTGCTTAGATACGCTTAGCGTATGTACTTCTGAGTACATACGTAGCGGACCTCGTCGCGTCCCCTTCGCCGTACACTGGGAAGCGGGGCGTGACACAAGCCCTTGACGAAGGTCAACAAGGCTGTATGACTGTCCCAAACCAACGCATCTATCTATGCAACAGAAAGGTAACATGCAGCTACCATAAACTATGCCTTGACGAAGGTCAACAAACATAGCATGAATACTAAGTGCTACCCGTATGAAATGACGGAGGGCTACGAATGGTTTTTGGAAAAAAACCTTTAACGTAATGAACTTGATATCGTTGAAGGAACCGGATACCTTTTTATAAAAATTTAGTGGCGAAAACCTTTGCTAAAGAGGTCACTCCCGGTGAAGGGATCTCGGCTCTTTCCCCGTAGAATGAGATGCAGGATATTCCAACTGAATACCACGATGCAAAACAAAAAGGCAATTGGCTATAGTGAAGTTATTACCCTGACGCAAACTTCTGTCCAAGGGGTCACTCCCGGTGAAGGGATCTCGGCCCTTGCCTCGTCGACTGAGGTGCTGGATATTCATAACCGAATACCACTGTGCAAAACAAAAGAAAACGTCCTTGCAATAACAGCTTTTTGAAAAATGTTCCAACAATATCGATCAGTTTTGTTTAGCTTGCATTGATCCGAATCAACGCAGTCCCATCAATTAATCACACCACAAAAGAACGAAAATATGATGTACATATATGTCATCCGCATTCGTCACTGGGTCCCGTCATCACCCGTTAGGTTACTTAACTAACGACAGAGCGGGGACTGGACTAGCGCGGGTGTAAAACATATACAACATCTACTAGTATATATATCAATATATAATATTCGCTCATGGCGTGATAAAATGCAACATCACAGAAAGTAATAAGTATCACAGAACAATACAGATAATCTGGGATCCCCGGGTTTCATAGAGCCGCTACTGAAACCCGACGTTCCCCTGGTCGTGTGGATAGCCTGTGCAATGAAATCCTAGACCCCTACGGGCGCGGCAAGTTACCCGCCAAAACCTGAAGCGAGGCAGCCCCCTTCAATAAAGTGAATGGATCACCCAGCACTTTACGGAATCCGGTAACTTGAGCACCCCTCCTTGGGTCAACTTGTACCCCCCATGAGTGCGGCGAATAGCCCGCCAATTCTAGAGTGAAGCCCCCTCCGTCTCAAAGCCATGAGATGCGGGCCCGTTGCCCTCTAGAACCCGGCTATCCGTGCACCCCACCGCGGGGTAATCCTAGTACAGAAAGTAAAATATATACAACGGGTACATCGACCTCAGCCCGGTCGTGCCCCAAAAGAATAATATACAAATAGGCAGTGACGACAGTCCACATGTCGGACGCTCACCCCGCAATATCAAATGTACAAATATAACCAAACTGTACTACCATTGCATCCAGGCTATCCACCATGACAAATCCGCAACATTACAGCACAACACAGAACATCAACGTGAATGTCACGTTCGCAAATCCGTCTAAAAGGGCTATAGCAATTAGACAAGATTTACCGATCAAATGGCATTCACGGTCGCAGATATAATGTAAGCACTATGAACTAACATATTTAAAATTTTCGATTGACAAAATTTCCCGAAGTGGGCCCCAAGCACAAATCCAGCACTCAAAATAATCTGGGCTAAAACTAAAATTACCAGAAACCCCAATTCCAATTCAGAGACCACTGTAGAAAAATTGGTGGACTGATGCTACAGTAGTGCGGCGGAACCGCGGCCAAAACGTGGGTAAGGCCGCGGTTTTGCGGTGCTACAGTGAGATCACTCTACAAAATTTCAGCAGTGGTCTTAAAAAAGCCTGCCTGATTTTCTGACATACCCCAAAAAAAATTTCGACGACAAAAAAAAAATTCAACAGAAACTTTGTTTTTGAAATTGCGGTTTCGGAAATTTTGTCCGATCGATATTTTAAACACGTTAGAGCAAGCTAGTAAAGGTTAATGGCGTGGCTCTGATACCATGTAAGTCTACGATAGCGCCCCGGCCGTCTGTCCGAGGCCAAAATGCGGAATGAAATTTTTTTCAAAACTTGAAACCGGCGCTATCGCAGACTTTAATCCCGGATCGAACCATTAACCTACAACCAGCTAACTAGAGAAGGGTTAGAAAAGCTATACCGATCGATCCGTGCCCTTCGGTCTTTGGCCACCAACCCAAGCTCCTCGCGGCATCTCCGATCTCAGGTTTCTTCGTCGGAAAGGGCACCACATCTTCGAATCCTTTTACGGGCTCCCGCTTCGTCCGAAGCAACTCGGACACGAAGTTTGCTAGCCGACGTGTCCAAGGTGATGTAGAGAATGTGTGTGATCACTTTGTCTCTTGCATCCATTGATTCTCAACGCATAAGAGTATATGGATGGAGGTTGAAGATGAAGCTATGGTGGAAATGATGAGCTAGAGGAAGAAGAAGAAGAAGCATTTCCTTTTCTTATCTCTTCTATGATCAAATGAGAGAGTGAGAGTGTTAGAATGATAAAACACAAGAGCAAAACCCTTACTATGGCTGCCCTTCTCTCTCTCCCTCTCATTTCAACTCACAAATCAATCACATAAAGTGACATTTGCATAAGAAATGAGACCATGAGTCACCTATGAAGTACATGTCTCATTTAATGCACAAAATGATGAAATCCACTCACAATTTCCACCGTCCAAACATTAATCCAAATGTTTGGTCCAACAAAAAGATACGGCAACATCTAAAGTAAACTCGTGACGGATCACAAGGATACCCCTCACCTGTATATACATACCTGCATCCGCATTCCGACTGAATGCGAATGCGATGAGACTAAAGTAATCCAACAAATCTAATATTAGGATCCGGCTTAAGCCAAAGCCCACCAGTATGATCCGTCCGATCATGATCCGTGCACGACTGCACGTATATGATCGAACCCTGCCATATATCATACGGCCTCTACAACGTTTCGCTCGAAACTTGAGAAACTGTCTGTGGGGGACTTTAAAGACTCGTCAATACTTTGGTTGTGGATTTAACCACTAGCACGTCAGTGGTACTAGCCGTAAGTAACGGGCTACCAGGTATTGACCAAAAGGGAGGTCGATGAGCGAACTCATCCTGACACCTTACTGAGCCTGTCGGTGACAATATCCGTACAGTCCGGTCCGTTCGTCTATGAGCATCGCATGTCGAGCCTAGGGGGTTGGTAAAAGTCAGACCCCCAAAAGTGGTACAAGTCGTGTCGGAGTGTAGCCCAGAACACCCTGAGATACTACTGGAATACCTACCAGTAAATCTCCTGCCTTGGCCAAGGACTTCGTGTAATGGCTCTCCTAGACACAACGCGATCTCACCCCCAATACCGGGAGAGACGAAACCCCTGCCGATCCGCTCACCGCCTCCATGTGGCTCGGAACTGTACCCAACTAAAACCTGTTTGCACGGCTCCTTTGAGCCGTGGTTGGATAATAATCAAAGCACAATGGGAACTCACATGAGACAAATGACGATCTCAAGTCGATGAACTAACCTGTAGACATGTTACCAGGGAACTGCTATCTGACGTCAGGTATAATACCAACTAGCATGTTCCCGGTGAGTCATGTCCGGTGTACTCATAACCCAATGAGCACCTGTATACATCTTAGGTGAACCAACTGACACCAATGGCTTGTGAGACCGGCCACCGCCCCTCGTCGGGGTCTCGACTGTATACACTAGTCTACTAATGGAGTATCGATGCCCAGTCTCGAAACTCCTACGACTAGGGACCACTTTAAGGATGTACTTATAGACTACCCAACTCTCACGTATATGATCGCCATCATACTGCTGGTAGTCAAGCAAGAATCCTAAGGGCTCTATCAATGTGTAATAGTGACCTGTAATGTCACCTAAAGCTGTACACGATGATAAAGATAAACCAGATACCATACTATCATCTTGAGTAAGACTGTCCTACCGACATAGGTCCTCCCTCAATCATTGCAATCATGTGCCTGTGATCCAATAATTGACTTTGAGGGCACTATATCCAACAGACAGTCCCGCGATGCCAACGGCCAGCCGTACCCCTTCGGCTACGTGATGGGTAGGGTAGAAGACGGAAGCTCTCCTGAAGCGTCGATGCGTCGGCATGGCGAACCAACTGAGCCAAAAACTGATGAAGCCGACGAAGAAGGTCTCTTCGTCCATGCCAGGGGCCACAATTTCATCGAAAGGCACGGCCGACGAGGCCGGAATGTAAAACTTCGGCAAGTCCTCTTCTTTGGCCGGCAGCTTATTCAGCCCAAACCCAAAAGGGTCATTAATGCTTGCAAATTTCGGGGCCTCTTTTGATGAAACATTTTCACAGAGAAAACAGGCGATGAAACTTTTAAAGGTGACGCCCTGTCCTTCTGACTCCGTGAACAGCTTCTCGAAAATATCCAGAGTCTTGATTAGACTAGGATACTTATGACAGACGACGTTTTCAATCGTCAAGCGTAGCAGGCACGGTCGTGAACACATACTCATCGGGAGGCAGCAACTCTTCATAATGCTTTCCCCTGATCGGCAATCCGAAGATCTCACGAAACTCTTCCAGTGAAATCGAGACCTCATGATCCCCTAGCAAGAAGGTGTTGGTGGGAAGATTCCATTGATTCAGGAAAGCTTTAACTCACCAGACGTGAGGAGCCGGGTAATGAAAAAGAGACGCGTACACCGCTTGATATAACCCAACCTTCTGCAACCGTGCACGGTGGGAAGAAAGAACATATCGAACCCAAGGAAGATAGCCGATTGGATGGCGAGGGGTAAGCCCTACCTTATAGATGTGTCCCCAGGGTTGGGCTTCACTCTAACAGATGCGGCGCCCTAAGATATCTATAGCCGGCAAGAGATGGTTGGGTATCCCGGTTGTTGATGGCTCAAGCCGGCCTGTAGGAGTCCAATTAGCCACCTCCAGCGCATAAGCGGTCCGCGGACGCTCCATCAACGATATTGGGCGGAGAGGCTCTGTTGGCATCTCACAAGTAAAGCTGCGGTGGCCCCGGATAATGTGCCCATACCAAACTCCCTATAGGAGCAAGCTAGTACAATCCCTGTCATGGGCCATGATCATCGCCATGGCCTCCTCATCCGACGGCGATTGCGGAAAAGCGGCGTCCGAGCGAGTAAAAGGAAAGTAGGAAAGAGAAGCCATTGTTCCTAAAAAAAGGAAAAGAAAAGCCGTTAATGAAACCTATATATGTGTGTGTGTGTGTGTGTGTGTGTGTAACAATAGAGGGAAACGACAGAAAGTTTGTTCCATGGGACCACTGATTGCAAAACTAATGAACCCCACAAAATCAATATGGTGGCTCACCAATGATAAGATAGGACAATCATTGTGAGAATCAAAAAAAGATTCTCATTAAACAGACACAGGAGTTTAAACAACTCTTGATATCCTCATAGAAAAAACAAGTTCTGTTAAAATACCAAACAAATTTGAATTTGTGCAAGTAAGGAAAACCCCTATGAAAATATGCTCAAGAACACCAGGGAATGAAATTTCCGAGGGGCCCTCTTGATCTTCAGAGCAAAGCTCTTTAGTGAGGAATTAAATTCCTTTTATGTGATGGAATTAAATTCCAGAAACCCCCATGATGAGGAAACAAAAAATAAAATGCCATGAATCCTTAAAGATCAGAGGGGGAATGCCCAAGACATTGAGGTTTACTACTTAAAAATCATGTCTTTGGATATCTGAGAGATGGGTTTCAGAAAGAGAGCAAAGCTCTTATGGTGGATTTTAAATCCTGGATTTTTTTTAAGAAAAGGGCTTCTTTGTTATTCAAGATTGTTACCTAAAAAGGGTTTCTGTTTCTGACAGAGTTTAACTCTGGAATTGCAATGGGTAGAGAACTAAGCTCTGAAGAAGAGAATTAAATTCTCAAAGGAGACAAGGAAGGAAGAATATGAAAGAACAGTGGCTTCCCAAAGACCAAACCCTTGCATTTATAAGACGTGACAAGGTGTCACGACCCGAAATTGGCACGTGACGGCCCTAATACTACGCAACACCTACAGACGTAACGCGGTTAAAGAAAGCCAAAACCCAGAAATCTAAACCATTAAAAATACAAGAAAAGATAATAGGAGTTTTGAAACATTTGAAATCACAACCCAAATTTTTTAAAAGCCCAATTTATTTCCTTTAAAATTTTGGCAGCACTTACTTTGTCACAACCCGAAATTGGCACGTGACGGCCCTAATACTACGTAACGCCTACAGACGTAACGCAGTAAAAGAAAGCCAAAACTCAGAAATCTAAACCATTAAAAAGACAAGAAAAGATAATAGGAGTTTTGAAACATTTGAAATCACAACCCAAATTCTTTAAAAGCCCAATTTATTTTCTTTAAAATTTTGGCAGCACCTCCTTTGTAAAAACTAGCCCCAAAAATGGGTACAACATAAATAAAAGTAAAGCATCCCCAAACGGGAGCAAATACACGCCCAAAGACGGAAAACAACCACCACAACAAATATACGACGCCGTAGCGAAGAAATAAAAGACGATAGAAAGGAAACTGTATAAAAGATAACAAGTCACAAAATAATATACAATATCGTCCTCACACAAGTCTCTAAGTCAAACATGAAAATATAGTAGATGGAGAGTACAAGGATACAATGAATATACAATACAACACGAATAACCACAAAACCCACCTAAGCAAAACAGCACACTGTGAGTCGATACGGTCCGTAGCAAAAGATGATAGATGAATAGCCTGCCTGGACTACTCTGGGGAACACCCTGCAAAACAAACTTTGGCACAACGGGAGTGAGTTGCCAACTCGTGAATAGTAAATAACATATGCAGGTAATCGCAAGTATGCACGTACAGCGCGAATCTAACATATGCAAGTTAAAAGCAGTAACAGGTCATATGAATGCAGTAATCATGAAAGGTACACTAACAGGTACAACTAATACATGAAGCAATAGTAATATGACAATCAGTATGCAATAATCATGTAATAATGATATGAAAATGTATGTATGTATCAGTCATGAAAGGTACTCTAGCAGGTACAACTAACACATGAAGTAATGCATATAAATAAAGGTATGTAAATGCAACAGTCATGAAAGGTACACTAACAGGTACTACTAATACATGAAGCAGTGCATAAACGATAAATGTGGAGTATGGAATGAAATATGTCATTTCCACGGAATCCTGATATCGTGGTAGGATCACAACCCATCAAGACAAATCCAAATCCCAATTCCTCAAATCAGCCCCCAAATTGGCTCTCATATCATATAAGTCTCACAAATCCTGAATGTACAATATCGAATAAGTCTCATCTATCCGGAATGTACAAAATCAGCAAATCTCATATATATATATATATATATCCTGTATCCAATCTCAAATAAATCACTTATATCCCAAATCAAATTATCAAGTAAAGATCTAACATCCTAAATATATTTGCATGAATAACTATGATGATGTATATAAATTAAAGTCAATACACATATATTAGCGTCCCATTCCACTAATATTGGTGTAAGAGCATATATAACGGCGGACTAATCCCCTGTTATATATACAAAGAAGCAAAAAAAAATATCATGAAACCAATGTGTCAAGCATCGACACAGAAATGCTGATCTATCAGGTGCTGTCACCATGACTGGCCCCCTGATAGATACGTATCACACGCTATCCGAAAAGCACGAGTGCCTAGCTCTGACCTTCGTCTTTCCACGTATCTATACGTACATGACTCCCAACGGTATCCCCATGATTACCGCCGAGTCATTGGTAATGTCACCGGAAAGTATGGTTCCCCTGCAACTCATCGACTGACACCACGACCTCATTCTTGCCTCGGGGTACCTCCGGGCCCCACCATGTACCCGCACACGGACCCCTCCTTTCCTCGCATCGGGTATATAATCAGAACCGATAAATCTCATGGTGGCTGCTGAAATATCAAATGGGAAACCGGGTTTTTCAAATAATGCATAATTTCATGAACTCCCACGGTCCCCAAATCCAGAAAACATCATGAAAAATCCATATCACAATGCGAAAATCCATAAATATAATATATGCAACAAAAACTGAAATGTGAGCATATAAAGGAAAAACCGCTAATTAACTGCAACAAGTTAATATAAATATCATGCGGTTCCTAATTTTCTCAAATTCTAAAATAACATCAAGTAAAGGTAAACATATAGCTATAACCAGATATCTGTGTAAACAATGAGGTATAGCAAGATATATGTATCTACCTATAAGTAAATGATGTAATATACCCCCTGGATATAGGTGAAATATGTGTGCAAGGTATACCTGTAGCTATGTCTTAAAGTGTGTATGTACCTATCACTAATGGTACAATACCCTTATAGGTATACAGGTATCTAGCATGTAAGTATGTGAAGGCATATGTGTAAGCATGTGGATATACAGGTATGCTATATGTCATATGCGATAAGAAATATGAATCAAAGCCTCAATGTCCCTAACCAAGCAATATCATATCTATAAGTGGGTTGTGCGTGACATGGCAATTATTGACGGTGTGTGTAGCATACAATCAGTGCTCGTGCAACATGAATCGTCAATAATATGTGCAGTGTCCTAAGGATACTAGTCCAGGCACAACAATATCTAAGTAATAGGGTAAATGCGCAATTCTAAATATGACATAGAATATGCGACAGAAATAACATCTCTAGCCAGACACATAACGCCATGCGGGCGATTCCCCTGTAGATGTTAAATCTACTCACCAACGCTCCAAGCTAGGTGAATCCTACCACCTGTTTTCCCTTGTAGCAGTGTCCGTAGTCCCTGCCTGCGAACCTGAAATATTAAAACAACAAAGCAATATATATTAATAATAAACCTAAAATACTTACAATCTACACGGAACAACACGACACACATACGTACTCTAAAGGGTTCGTATTGTAGCTAACGCGTATAGCAACACTACGAAACCAATTCAGCGCAACAGCAACACGTAACACGCATCGTATCGGATAACGTATCGCACGAAACGAAACACTAGAAATATGCAAAATGATCCCAGATTTTTCTGTGCTAACAATTTGTAAAAATTGCAAGTACCATGAGACTACCAATAACCCCAGAGACCACTACCCAAACCTTAACTCCCTACTCTGGCCGCAAATTGCGGCCAGAACCAATAAATCTACGGCCGTACGGAAAGAGATTAGACTCTTATTTTGAGGGTAGGTTCTAGGTCTCTATACTAGGTTACTGTCAAGTCAATTTTTGCAACAAATACTTAGTTTAACAGCAAATCATCCGAGACCCCAAATCGACACTAAAAATACGATATTTACCCGAAACGATACGATACGCGATAAAAACAGCAACTTTAAAGCTAAGCTACACAAAAAAAGACTTAAGCAACAGAAAGGAAACATTACCTAATCAAAAGAACACAAGGATACTAGCTTGCATGCTCCTAGGCATCCATGAGGCAAAAAGTGAAGAAAGATGTGATTTTGGGATATTTGTGAAGGATTGTGATGAATTTTGTGTAGAAATGAGAGAGAGTTCAGTTTAGAAATAGAAAGAGATGAAGAAATAAGAAGGAGATAGAGAAAAAAAGAGAGGGTTATTGATAAAAGGAGAGGGAGGTGAGTGTAGGGTGAGAATGAGAGGTGAGTGTATCATATGCATTAATTCACCATTTAATGCATTCATACACACATCATCACTCCAAAGAAATATTTGCTCACTCACACAAAAGATCTAGGGATTAGGGTTAAGGATTGGATTAAAGAAATGATTAGGATAAACAAAGGATTAGGTTAAGTGTCAAGGTTGCTAAGAACAAAATTAGCACAAACAAATCATCGCATTTACGTGCACACGTGCGTGCATTCTTATAACAAATAATAATAAATTATTAATTAAATGTTAAAAAATGTGAGGAACCCGAATTGATAAACTTTTTACAGTAAACCCGCATTAACGTCTAAACGAACACTAACCGAAATCTAAGGCGTTACACAAGGGCGGTCCACCTCCCCTTTCCCCTAGGCAATCCAACGGCTGTAAAGGTAACAGCGTTGCACTCACGTGCAAGCCACGTCAGAACAACGTTGTGGGGACATTTGTTCCCATATAAAAAATAAATAATGAACAAAAAGCAATAGGAAAAAATCCCCAAATGGAGTATCACATGCCCACACGTGATGCGCCTTAGAGCAAAGATTATAGGCATTGCGTTTAACAAATAAGGCTGAAACTGAGCCTCACGTGAAGGCACGTGAGCATCTATACACAAAATATATAAATGTCTTCCTAAAACAAATAACAGGTCAGGAAAGCTCACGTGCCAACACGTGATGCTTTTCTCTGAGACTGCTGCATATAAGCAAACCGGTTTAATACTATGGGTCACGTGCTACACGTGAGGGTTCCTAATTCCTTCTGAGCCGATAGAATTAAATTCTAAATAAGAGAGATCAAAACCATATTTGGGAAATTTTTCCTTAGATCTTTCTAAACAAGAAAGATTACGCTCTGTAAAACAGAGCGCCGCTGGACTAAAAATCCAATGGTGATTAAAAACCACCAAGCTACAGAATAAGCTTTATATGGGAAAATATTTCCCCAATCTTTCTAAATAAAAAAGATTACGCTCTATAAAATAGAGCACCGTTGGATTAAAGATCCAATAGTGATTAAAAATCACCAAGTTACAGAATAAGCTCTGTACGGGAAAATATTTTCCCAATCTTGTTAAAAAATAAGAAAAATATCTTCTGCAAAACAGAAGTCCCTGGATCAAAAATCCAACGGTGGATAAAATCTCCGAATCATTAAAAAAATCTCTCAATGAGAGATTTGCTTAACAAAATCAACAAACTTGCCTCTACTATAAAAAGGACCCGAGACAGAAAGGAGAAAAAAGAGAAGACCCCCCATAAGATCTGAGGGGAAAAAAATAAAAAGAAGAGGAGTTCTCTTTGAAGAAAACGAAACCCTAGGTAAGAAAAAAGACCTAGAGATCATTTTATTTCCTCTTACAAGAGTTTAACTCTTCCAAAAAAGAACTTAGTTTTTCCTCTGGTTGAGGTCTGCAGAAGCAGAGCTCCCCACAAGTTGAGAATTTAATTCTCATCGGGGAGATTCTATTATGCAGTCTCAAAATTTAGAGGAAAGAACTAGATTTGAAGAATTTAATTCTTCCAAAGATATAGGAATTTAATTCCTCTGATAAAACTAGGGTTTAACCCTGCATAAGAATTTAATTCTTATAAAACAAAGAACTTGAAATTCTCAAGACTTAGATCAAGTGCTCCATGTATATTAGCGTTCAATGCTATAACGACAGATCACGTGTTCTCATGTGAGCACCTCTGAGGACTAAAAAGGAACGACTGAGATCGAGTCACGTGATCCCACGTGACCTCTAATAGTGCTCAGCACTTGTAAAGGGAAAGGGGAATAAATTAAGACAGTTTCCATTTTGGGGCGCATCACGTGATCTCACGTGACCCCTAATAGTGCTCAGCACTTGTAAAAGGAAAGGGGAATAAATTAAGACAGTTCTCATTTTATGGCGCCTCACGTGATCTTACGTGACCCCCAATAATGCTTAGCACCTAGAAAAGAACAGGAGGATAAATCCAAAGGAAGCAATGCCCAACTTGGGAGCACCTCACATGTCCACACGTGATGGCCATATGATTTAAGTGTTTAACACTTATATGTATAGGCAAGGATTCGAACCCAAGGGCACCACACCAATTTTCAGGCGCCTCACGTGCCACACATGAGCGCTCCAAATATCACTGTTTAACACTACTTATGAGCCTCACGTGGGAGCACGTGAGCGCCAAGCAGATATCAGTGTTTAACAATGTGAGAGGTCAGCCTTAGCCCAACTTAGCCAAGTCTCCCGAGGCCAAAACCTTTTGACCATCAATCAACCGAGCCCTCCTATACTCAGGTCTTCCCGAATCGATCTTAGTTCCAAAGATGGACAATGATCTCCTGACACATGGTATCTAAAATGATGTTCGTTCCACCATAATCTCTCCCTTCAATCTGGAGTTCGGTTCGAGGGTACATCTCTCCACATCTCCGATACATGTCGTTGTAATTCTTCAACGATATCAGAGAGGTGGAGGGTCCCGACAACCAATAGCTCTTGGATGCACTCTCAAACCTATGAGCATACCCCAATGGACCGTAATGTCCTTAAACTAGCTGTGGACTGCAATATCCTTAAACTAGCTATGAACTGTAACGTCCTTAAACTAAAACGATAGAGCCCAAATGCTTTTTCGTTGGATCAAAAATGATCCCGAACCCCCGTTATGTAGATCTTAGTCCAATATCAGATTAACGTATCCTTAACAAATATTTAAGTTGATCTTAATCTCAAACAAGATTAATGATCCTTAAATCAAACCAAACCCAAATCTAAGAAAATACGGATTTGGACTAATCCGCCCTACGGGCGACAACACAAATTAGTCTCTGTATACAATCCACTTGCAACAAAAAATAAAACAAACACACACGACACGAAGTGACCTTCTGGAGCAGGAGAAAGTGGTTACCGCGATGCGGTAACGTAATTAATTGCAGGAGCTTGCGCCTGCAGGGAAGAGCGTCCCAACAATCAAAAAACCCCTCACAACGAGGGAGAATCTGACGAAGTCTGCTGCAACGGACGCATCTGTCTAAACCTTCGATACACGGTGCCATAAATCAACTTGGAATTTTCGGAGAGGTGGACATATAAAACGAAATAGCATCTGCCCCTCCAAATGCAGGCAAGACGTTTGTCTTTCCCGGCTTTCGGCGGTAAACACCCCTTAATGTTCGTATTTATTTAATGCAAAGCGATTAACAAACAAAAATTAAACAACATAATCTTGTTTTTATTTTAGCGGCGCTGTTTGTGTAAAGAAACCCGCAGAAAACACATTTCAGTGGATCTTATAGGGGTTTCTAGAGAAGGAGAAGACGTACAAAAAATTGGGGCTCAGAATCGAAATGTTGGCCGCGGAACCGCCGCCCTTTCCTGTCTTTGACTGCACAACCGCGGTGCGAATGATGAATTGGATCTTCAAACTTGTTATGTGCACTCCTCTCGTTCTGTTCTCCTGTATCCAAACCTCTGTTTCTTGATTTGTTCACTGAATTTGCCCCAGATTTCCCTACACACTCGCACAAGAATTATTAAAAATAACAAGATGATTTTTATTATACTTATAGTTTTTTTATTTTTCTTTTTATATACAAATATTAACCCGAATAATAAGAAAGAAATACGTTACCGTCTCTCCGGCAACGGCGCCATTTGATCGTTAGGTTTACACTATGTGTTCTACTTGTTCTATTTATCGCAATCAAGTTGGTTTCGCATGTATCTAGCCGGTTGAGTACGGGTCGTCCACTGGGAGATGATTAGTGTTTCGTTCTTATTTTAGACAAGTCAAGTAAAAATGTACACGTTTGTTCAATTCTATCTTAAGTGTTTGTATTTTTATATTCAAGAGAGCTTGTTAGGATTAAGATTGGTTAGTAGAGTTAGGAATTAATCTTGTACTTGTCTTGCGCCATCATTGAAATGATATTGAAATAATCATAAGTAGCGGGGATTAGAAGGACATAGGAATGATATTTGCGAGTTTAAGCAAGCTTTCCAACGCAAAATTCATCCCTAGCGCCCCTTGTCCGTCCGTTTCATGCTCTTATTTCCAACCCTATGCCAAACACACACAACAAGTCTCCAATTAGGTCACAACTCATGCCGCGTTGTAGTGCGCCTAAAGGAATTCTCGGCTTAGGCCGCGGCTATATGTTACTTTATAGCACGCCTAAGGGAGAGGGTTGTGTTTGTTTGGTCTAGGTTCGATTTCAAGTTGTTTGGGGAAGAGAAGTACATGGAATTTTTCCATTCCTCATACCACCCTTTCTTAACCCTAACAAGTGAGTAAACTACTCACACATGAAAATAAAATAAAATAAGAAGAAGAGAAGAAAGAATGAAAGAATACGGTTAGAACAAAAATAGCAAGCTAACTACTTGGGCCCTCACCTAAGCAAGGGACTCCATTGAGTATCATGGCTTAAAAATAGATATTAGTAGAGAAGAAAAGAAGAACAATAAAACCAACAATTGTTTTAACAAACAAGTAAAATACAATGCAAAAATATAAGAGATACAAGGTAACAGAAACTCTTATCTTCATTAATTGTCCACTCAAAAGCTCTCACTACATTTTCATGGAGAATAGATGAAGAAGAAGAAGAAAACTAACTAATTTAACATTAATCCTAAAGAAAGTAAAGTATCTTTGGTTTAGCACACAGCTGGAGTATATATATGCAGAGAAGTGAAACCCTAAGGCAATATTCTGAGCCCATATACAATTACAAAAACACTCTTGAAATTTGGTTGCGAGATACAATGTTGAGGCCGCGGATCCGCCGCCAATAGGGGGTAACCTTCGCGGTTTCGCGGTCGATTTGAGAATTCGGTGTGCCATTTTTCTTGTGCTTTCTTGTGTTGCATTCTTATTCTGTTTGGCAGGTTTAAATTTGCAAAATCGTTCCAAAATATTCTCAGATTTGCAACAGTCCAAAATGACGACTCTTTTTGTCTTTTAGTCTTGATCTCCCTCGAGCTCAGCGTTGCCACCTTATTTCTTGTGCTGCCCCCCTCATGCTTTGCGTTTGTCTAAGATATGAATGACGGTTGTTCTCGTCATGTCTCTTGAACTGGTAGACAGCATCAGACGGATGTGAATGACCGGAACCCGGATTTTATCTGTTCTCGGCAGTTGTTTTGAATTTTGTCATAACTATAAAGATTTTGCGTTGTTCTGGATTGAGAATCTGTAACCTATAATTATATAACAAATACGGATCAAAAGCACCTACCTATATACAAATGTGCATAAGAATGAGCGGTATTAAATGCAATATTCTGGTATGAACAACGTCGTATACAATTCACGAGTATAAACGAGCTAAATTATACACATGTCTCACCGCAATCACCTGCCCTGCGGCCGGTTTCGGACTTTGGAATTATGCTCCATTCGAAAAGACCCACTCATGTATTCTCATGATACATGAGGAGAACGGCACTTGCGAGATCCTCTCGACTCGGAAGAAAAACACATTTTCGTGGGATCCTTACGACTCACATGGTAAAAGCATACTTGGGGGTCCTCACGACTCCTAAGGAGAAGATACACCTACGAGATCCTCTCAACTCTTAGAGAGAAAATACTCTTATGAGATCCTTACGGCTTATAAAATTGAAAAGTCTTAGATGCCATGGACTTAAACCTACCTCATACCCAACAGGTAAAGGAAAATGATGAGTCGCTCCTGACACTATACTTCAGTGTTAACGATGCTGATGCTGACCTAAAACCCAAATTCCTAGTTCTCCCATGACAAATGATGATTCGCTCATGGTACCAAATTCCAGTGTAGCGATACTGACGCTAAACCAAAATCCAGATTCCAAACTCAGAATCACATCCAGTTACAATTCGAATTTCAACTCAAATTCAAAAGCCCCGCTAAATATGGCAAGAATCAAATCAAGGTCCCACCCGACGGCGCTCCCAAGTTCGAAGGTCCCGCTGAATAGACAGGAAATTCCAATATCAAACCAAATCAATTAGGTCAACCAACTGTCTGCCCCCACATCGAAATCATATTTTGCCTCAGAACCTTGCGTCGGAATTATGCTTCGTCTCAATATTTATCCTCCTCCTGAAATTATATTCCACTTCTCAGAATTACGCTCCGCTTCTTGGAATGATGTCCGTCCTGGAATGATGCTCCTGAAATTATGCTTCGCTCCTCGGAATGATACTCCGACCCTAGAATCATATTCCGCTCCTCGGATGATACTCCAGCCTTGGAATTATGCTTCTGCAATTATGCTCCATTCCTCGGAATGATGTTTCGACCATGGAATTAAGTTTCGCTCCTCAGAATGATGTTCCAACCCTGGAATTATGCTTCTAGAATTATTCTCTGCTCCTCGGAATGATGCTCCAACCCTGGAATTATGTTCCGATTCTGGGAATGATGCTCCAACCATGGAATTATGCTCCGCTTCTCGAAATTCTGCCCCGTGCCTGAAATTATACCCCTGAAATTATGCTCCGCATCTCGGAATTAAGCTCTTCACGAAAGAAAATCCATCAATTTCATGTACTCGGTCCATATACGCAGTGTGAATTCATTGAGGAAGAGCATTTTGCTGGGGTCAAAATTTACACCTTACACCTCATTGACTAAAAGTCAAAGTCAAAGTCAATGCCAAACCGCGACCAAGTGGGTCTAAACCCGAAACGAAGTCAAGTGGACCCGAGCCAAGTTCGAGCCCAAATGAAGCCGGCCTCATGCCAAGAAGAAAAAATTATGCGATAGATAAATTTAATGTAATTTTTTTCTTTATGAATAAATGTAATAGACAAAAGGGCAATTAGTAAAAACCCAAAGGCTCAAATGAAATGTAAAGGTTATATAAAACCAATCATATGATAAAATAAAATATAATATTCTCTCTTAAAAATTTCTAGGGTTTTGTGTCTCCTTCTTCTTCAAGGTTTTAAACATTATTTCTTAATTAAATCAAGAGTTTAACTTTCTTTTTTTAAAAAGAAATAGTTTTTCACCATAAAATCATTAAAGGGGATTCAAATCTCTAAAAGTGGAGATTTTAAATCTCATCATTTTTCTACTCCAAGATCCAAAAAAAGAGAAGGAAGAAAGAGTCTCATCTCTGAAAATCTCATTTTGGGAGGATCGAAGACCAAAAAGAGAAGAAAGAGGACCCTTTCATCATCCAAGACCCAAAATTTAAATCTTGAAGTTTCAAGAGATTTTTTTTTGTTTTCTTTTCAAAATTCTTTGGGAGTTTAACTTTAAATAAATTTTTTTTTCTTTTGAGAGCTTAACTCCAAATAAAAATCTTTTGGGAGTTCAATTTCAAATAAATTTTTTTGGGAGTTTAACCTCAAATAAAAATCCTTTTTCTTCTGAGGCATTATCTCCAAGCAAAAATAAAAAATAGGAACAATAAAAAAGTTGTTTGGTGCCTTCATTTCATTTCCCCAGATTCTTTGGCTGCCAAAAAAATGCCAGCTATTGGTTCCAATAAAGCAGCATTTGGAAGGAAGAAGGTAATGAAATAAACCTGATGACTTCAAACCATATTAATAAATTCGTCCTTCGGGAATTATTCGGCGGGTAGGTCGAAAATTCGGATTCGAAAAACTATTCGGAAAGAATCGGCAGGTATTCGGGAAAGATTCGGAAAGTATTCAGGAAGGATTTCGAGCAAGAAATTAATATATGAGGCGCTGGATTTTGATATTGCGAATGATTCGCTGTTTTTGTGAATGATTTGTTGTTTATTTGAATTATTGGTGAATTATTCGAAACGTTCGCCAGTGGCGATTAAATCGAAGAATTAATCGGCCGATCAAAAATTCGTGAATAATTCGCCGAATTATTCACGAATTATGTGACTGCGCTTCAAACTAATGAAGATGAAAGATATGTTAAAAGGGAAAAGCAAAAAACTAAAGGAATTTATTTTGCTACATATATATACCTCCTTGTTATTCCAATGCCTCAACCAACGCCATTTGCTCCGCTCATTCCATTGCCGCCTGTTGCTTTGCTGCGCGCGGATCCTTCAATTGCTAAGGTGATCCTGGCTCTTCTCTTGCATTTAATTTCCGATATTAAAACTTTCATTTCATTCTATAATGGAGACTTGCTTCATAGCTTTCTCCCTTGTGACGGGAAAGGATAAGATACTGATGACAAGGACATACTCGAGGGTTCAAAATCATATTTTTGGAAGGCAGAGACACAAGGCTAAAGAAGAGGAATTTGAATAATCGGAAGATATATAACCATTTTGAAATAAATAATGAGAAAGCAATGCACATCTAATATCTGTTCTATAATGCAGGTGCCATTGCCTTTTATGAAAAATAGTAAAATTCAGGTATTACCGCCTAATTCACATTTTAAGCTTCCATTAAAGCGATCGGTGGAAGAAGTTTCGGATACTCTTCAAGAAATTGATATTTTCAATAAAATATACCTTAGAAATAGCTAAGCAAAAACAAAAATTCTCAGATATAATTTGATCATCTTTGGGGGCAAACTGAACTTGGATTCCTCTTATTTTCCCCCACCAATTTTCAGTTCTAAAGCTTCAAGTACAATTACTTCTGGACAGGAAGATAAATATGAAGAAAATATTCTAATTAAATGCCAACTTGGTAATCATCGAAGGAAGTAGGTAGATTAGTTAGCTAGATTAGTCCATAAATGATGGATGGTCCCCTTTTATATGGATGTGTACACTTGTTAATAGACATGTTTTAAATATAATAACTTATATTAAAAATCTCTCTCTCTCTCTCTCATATATATATATATATATATATATATATATATATATATATATATATATATACAGAAAATCTTTCTTACTCGATAATATGTATCTGTATATGTTCTTCAAGGTTTTTCAGGCCGTTTGTTTCTCAGGCATATATGTTGGGAAAATAGCATAAAATTGTCGGAAAACACCCTGATAGTATTTGTGATTTCCTATGAGACTTTGAAATGCCTTCTACTTCCTGAATGCAGTATCTTGTTCGTCCAGATACCGGTGTTCCAACGCATGTATACATACAGAGTTTGGTTAATTTACAATCATACGTCAGTATTTCTATGATTGTTCTGTACATCTTTGTGTGCATGTGTGTGGGTGCACGCGCGTGTGCACAATGCATAAGATCTTCCTATTCATCATTAAATTAATGATGAAATTGAAATTTAGTGGAGCAATGCAAGTGGGATAACTGCAGATAAATAACCAAATAAGGCCATAGGTTGTCAATTGGGATGTGAGGAGGAATCTATAGGTGGTCTTATACTTGTAGTCATAGGAATTCTGAGAGAGCTTATGTAGAAATTCTCTTTTGAGATTATTTGATAAATCTATTATTTTTGAGGAAAAAATGATTTTTGTTTTGATATGTTTCTTAATTTGTTAATTCCTCGTGCAGAGGGAAGACCAATCCCAACCGAGCTTAAGAACAAAGAGGCAAGGTTTGAGCAAGAGATCGATCTTGAAGATGGACAAATCACCAGTATATTTGAAACTATTCCCTTTTTTTTTATTTTTAATTCAGTGCTTGTTATTAGATTGCTTTCTAGAGTGTGTTGGAATAAAATCTTATGTTTTGTTTATAGATAGTCACTATATATTCTCGAATGAGAGAGTGTATAAGATTGCGAAAGAGCTTTTCATGCTTACAGATCCATGGACTACTAACATGATTTCTAAAGATCTTTGGAACAATTTGTAAAATATTTACCGAAAGTAATCAATATGCTAAAGAAGGCGGCAGAATTCACTTTGAGCACTTCATTTTATTAGTTGGGATTGTATAAAGTTGCGTTTATGTGATTTGTTGAGATATGTGAATAACATAGTCCCTTATTAGGAAAACTATGGAAGGTATATGGGTATAAGATATAAGATGCGAAAAGCCTCAACAAGGTTGAGTCTTATTGAACGTCATATGAGCTTAGAAATAACTCAAGTTCATTTTTATTTATATTTTTAATATTTGTGTGCCTGCTTCATGGGATATGATGCTAAATCTTTCATTTTACATTCTTACAGATGCATGCTAATCTTCCCATGGTGTTATTAGTTGTTGCTGTGTTTGTTTCCACTGCATACGTACGCGGACGATATTCAGTCACTTCTAGCTCTGAGATCAGCATTCATTGCTAGACGTGAGGTGTTACCGAGCTGGTTTGATCCCCAACTTTCACCCTGCAACTGGACAGGCATCATGTGCCATGGGGACAATGTCGTCGGAAGTATTAATTACCTTACAAATATTCCTCTACAGCTCCAGCTCCCTAGCTGCATTGGAGATTTCATGTATCTGATCGTCGGAAGTATTGATTGCTTTTCCTCTATTGGTGGCTGCGACATTTGCAACAAGGCTACATCAAACTTCTGGTGACAATAGACATGAACTCGTCATCTTTGTTTTGATGATCGCAAGGATTAAAAATGACTTGTTGTGATGGAGGTCTTTTTCGGAACGAACTATTCAGATCTTGGAGGATATGCTCAGAGCATGTATGCTCGACTTCAAGGGATCGTGGGAAGATCACCTGCATCTTGTGGAGTTTGCGTACAACAACAGTTACCAAGCAAGTATAGAAATGGCACCTTTTGCAGCTTTATATGGAAGGAAGTGTCGATCGCCATTAAGTTGGGACGACATCGGAGATAGAGAACTCTTTAGACCAGAGATGATAGTAGCGACCGTTGATTTGGTTCGTACTATCAGGGAAAAAATACGCATAGCCCAAGATAGACAGAAACACTTGGCTGATGCGAAGAGACGATACTTGGAGTTCCAGCCAGGAGATCATGTATTCCTGAAAATCTCTTCGAACCGCGGAGTGATCAGATTTGGAAGACGGGAAAAGTTGAGTCCGAGATACATTGGACCGTTCGATATACTCGAACGAGTCAGTGAGGTGGCATATCGTTTAGCACTTCCACCCTCATTAGAAGGAGTGCATAACGTGTTTCACATATCTCAACTCAGAAGGTATGTGAGTGACCCCAGCCATGTACTTGATCATTCCGAGCTCACGATACAGCCCGATTTGTCTTGTAAGCAACAACCTGTGGAGATCCTGGACAGAAAAGTGAAGACACTTCGGAACAAGGAAGTTAATTTGGTCCGGATAATGTGGAGGAAAGACACTCCAGGAGAATCCACATGGGAAAGGGAAGATGAGATGCGTGCAAGATATCCGAACCTTTTTGTAAACTAGTTCTTAAATAAAAGTTGTAAATTTTGAGAACGAAATTTTTGTAAGGAGGGTAGATTGTAACAACTCCAATTTTGTATACCAAAAATTTGCTTTAAATATAGTGTATACTTGGAGTATTGATGTTGCTGGAAACAATTTAAGTATCTAATTCCTTACAAGAAGGAGCTTGAAGCTCATTGGTAATACCTTGCACTGCTGAACCAAGCCACCAGAGTTCGAATCTCATGCCCCACATAATTTTTATATCATTTTGTTTTAATTTTTTTTAGAAGTCAAACAGCCATAACTCACAATTTATTGCGAATTATAAAAATTAAACTACACCAAAACCTCCCCCAGACCGAACCCCACCCGACGGCACCTGACTCGCCGGCGACTCATCCGAGTCGGCCGGTCGGCCGAGTCGTCAACACGAAAAAATTTCGTGTTGACTTGGTCTTTTCACCTGCATAGTCTAAATTGCCAGTACTGTTACACAATTCTCATTAAATCCCCTTTTAAGACCAAAATTAATGAATTTTTAATGATTTTTACATTTTTAAAATATTTTTTAATCCAAACCCTAACCCTAGCCTAGCCCTATATAAAGACCCCTACCCTCTACCATTTCACCTCACAACTCTAAGTCCACTCTATCAAATTCTCGAGAACTCGGTACGAAGAGCGAGAAGCGAAGCGCTGCCGAAATCGACGACGGATTCCGGCGACCGGATCAGAACCTTCGCGATGTTTTCGACGAATCGACAACCACCACATCCCTTAGCTTCCTTAGCTTGTCCAAACCGTAAGTCCCATCTCTTCTATCTCTCTTTTCTTTTAATAGAAAATACGACTTTTTTGGAACCCGACGGAAATCGAACAAACCGATTTCCGATTCGGTTTTTTTTCTATAAATTTCCACTTGTCACCTAATACATATTATCTACCCATATTCATGTTGACTATTCATCACCCATAAACCAATTTAATCAAACTTTTTCACATGAAATGATAGCTTCTTTGCAAAACCGTATTCTTTTCATAAAAATATCATGAAGTTCATTTTTCTTAGTTTAATTAATTCCCTCACTCCTAAATAGATTTATCTTGATCACTAAACTTGTAGAAACCAATTTGAATGAAATTTCACACATGAAATGATAACGTTTTTAAAAACCGTATTCTTACGCTATAATACCTTTAAATTTAATATGTCATGTTTTACCTTTAAATTTCACCAAAACTTAAAATAAGTCACGAGGTAATGACCTACCTCTATACACACTCAATATAACCCTAATTGATAAATAACAAAACACAGAATACGAAATTACAGGACTTCTCACTAAAATACCCTAATCTTTATAACCTTTATTGAAAGCTTTAAGTTGTAAACATTTCTAAATAAAATCTTTTAATAAAATGAAAACACGATTGGTCATGGACATCGATCGTTTATCTAAACTGTCTTGTGGTGTCTAGGCAAGTGTGTCTAGGCTAGTGGTTTTTAATTAGGCCCACGTCTGTGGTTCCTTCCTACTTACCTGGCACTTACCTGGCCACAATTGACGGTGAAGAGACGATTTGAGACTTCTAATGACTTATCGTTTAGACCTTAGAAATAGGCTAGTTGGCTTAGGAAACCCTAACAACTAAAATACGGAAAACTAAACTCTTTTACAAATAAATACCTTATATTTATAAAACCGTTTTCCTAAATGAATAGTATTTATTAAACCTAAGCAAAGCGCCGCTACAACCCACTTTTGGGAAACCCGTTAGGGATAGTACGGTTCATCGTGCACCCGCGGGCTAGTAGTGCGAGATTCAGACCTCCGCAAGGAGCATTCGGTCTCGAAAGGTTTAAAATACAGCATTTAAGAATAATGTGATTTTGGAAATTTAAAATATTTATTTAAAATTATTCTTGTATTAATATATATTTAAATACCATTTAGACACCTATTTTATCATAATATAAAGTTTCCACTTTTTCCTAAAATTCCAAGATTAAAAGTTACATTAAAATACCATGAAATTCTAATAAAACAATTAATACTTTTATTAGGATATATTCACTAGAATAACACAAATAAAATTCACATTCATTATAATTATAAAGACGAATAATAAATACTTGAGGTGTATTTTGAAAATTATACAAAAGTACTTTTTACATAAAAACCCCTCAAGTTTTACAAATTACAATAAGGCCCCTAACTAATATTGAACTTCAAATTACCTTTCTTTTAGTCTGACTCGGGTTAGAGTCTGACTATTTCTAACTTGAATATGATTCAAGTCAATCTATATTCTTTTATATTCCAACACAATTTGAATACATGAATCCCTGAATCCAGTTAACAATATATTCATTTTGACTGAATCAAACTATGGATATTCATCCATTATCTTGATATTCCATTTACCTGATTATACAGTTACAACATGTTTACTGATATCATGGTTTTGGTCAGTCAACCAACTTACATATTCCAATACTACAATATTGTTAAAGCATTTCGGGGTTTAAGGGGCAGATTGGTACGGAAGGTGTTAAAGGTGGCACGAGGTGGTCAGATTAAGAAACCTAACCTGAATCCTATTGCTGTTGTATCGTGGCATAACGGTTCCCTGTACTTTCCTTTTGCCCTGATCTCTAGCATATAGAGATCCTCCTCGTATACACTGGTATCCTTCTGTACCAAGCTACAAACAACAGCCTTAACTCAATGTTCCATAATATTCAACAATGTAATACTTTAGAAAATAATTTTACACTGTCATTTTAATTCTTCCTTATCTTTCGGACTTACCGAGCGACCTGTTCGCTGACGACATTCTATTTCTTTCTTCTTTGAATGTCGTCAGGTGCGTTGGACCAAACTGAGATCGAGCCCACCGGTGAAGATTTGGAGCAGTTCCAGGAAGATCCAGAGCTCTAGATACTGTACCTTGTTCTTTCCAGTTTATTTCATTTTCTGTTATGCCACTGTTTAAGCATTGCTTTTCATTCCAGTTGTATTTTCTTTTCATGCATTGTACAAAGAATGTTATTAATAAAAGTTGCTGTTATTTCTATATTATCTCTTGTGATTTACTTTATATTGCTTAGTTACGCTTAGCGTATGTACTTCTGAGTATATACGTAGAGGGCATCGTCCCGTCCACTTCGCCGTACACTGGGAAGCGGGGCGTGACAATAAAACCCTGATTTCTTTTCAAAGGAATTAAATTCCCAGATATGTAAAAGAATTGTATTCTTGATTATGGTTAAACCCTAGTTTCATTTTAGGAGGAATTAAATTCCTGTGAGTTTGGGAGAATTAAATTCTCAAAACTCAATTCCTCCTCTGTGTTTTAGATCTACATGGCAGGATCTCAACCCAATGAGAATTAAATTCTCAATTCATGGGGAGATGTGCACTTTGCAGATCCTCAACCAGAGAAAGAACTAAGTTCTTTTCTTTTAATAAGAGTTAAACTCTTTTGAGAATTAAATTCTCTTTTGAAGCCTCTCTTTTCTTACCTAGGGTTTTTCTTTTACAGAGAATTAAATTCCCCTCTCTTTTCTTTTTTTCTCTTGAGAATTAAATTCTCCTCCCTCTTTTTCTTCTCTCCCAAAAAGTCCCCCTTCTCTTTTTTTCCTCGCTCCTATTTATAGGAGAAGGAAGAGAATCAATTTGTTTAGCAAATCTCTCATTAAAAGATTTGATTTGATTTCATAATTAATATGATCCTTTAGATCATTCAGTAAATTTTATTCACCGTTGGAATTTAAATCCAAAGATATTCTGTTTGTTATTTTCGGTGAGATTTTAGGGAAATCTTTCCTTGTATCAAATCTTTCCATAAATTGGTTATCTTTAATCACCATTGGATTTTTAATCCAACGGTCCCCATAATTCTTTTCCATTTGGAAAGATTTAGAGAAATTTAAAATTTTAATTCTATTTTGAAAGATTTTAGAGAAATTTAGAATTTTAATTCTATTAAACTGTAAGGCTTTCAAATCCTGTCACGTGCTGGCACGTGACCCTTGGTCACGTGTGAGCACGTGACCCCCAAATTGGTTCCTTTAACAGCCGCTTGTTTATGTTGTTGTTTTAACCATCACGTGTCAACACGTGACCATTGGTCACGTGTAAGCACGTAATACCTCGTTGAGGTATTTTCTGACTTCTAGAATTAAACTCTATTCATTATTTTAGAGGATTTAAAAGCCCATCACGTGTCTGCACGTGACCCACGGTCACGTGTGAGCACGTGATGTCCCATCGGGGTCTTTTCTGAGTTTTTATTATATCTTTTAACTTCTCCAGCGGGTTCTTAAAGGTCCATCACGTGTGGACACGTGATGCCTCATAACTTTTGATCCCGGATGAATTATGAGGCCCATAATATATCAAATCGAAGGGTTTTTCGAGATGCTTCCAATAACATCAGAATTTAATAGTTCCTTCTTTGGGAACTTATCAAAAGACAGGCCGGAAGATATTGGTTCGCATTTCCTTAAGCGTATCGCTCCCATTTGATACCTTGGACTCTTCTGCGCAGAAATTTTCGGCGGGAACAAATGCCCCCTACTATTTCGCCCACGTATGTATATACGTGGGTGAAGTAGTGCAAAGTAATGCATAGCGTATGACCAATTTCGGGTTGGTATATTACTTTCAGAATCTTGATCTGAGAAGATAACGAGCGGATACAAACGTCGTCATTTATCATTGACCCAAATCTCGACTCTTAAGAGATATAGTTCCAAACCCTCATCCCCATGAGCCGCACCCTTCCATTTTTTATGTCTTACTCTGGTGTGAAGTAGTTTATATGCTCATGAGTAGCTTCTCCATTTCATTGGCATGTAGCTTTGGCAAGTGTGGCTCATAAATGGTCCATCTTGACCTCTTTGCAGTGCGGTGATGACTTAGGAGACAGGGTTAGGATCTGCCACCTAAGACTTTTCAATTTTATAAGCCGTGAGGGTCTCATAAAGACTTTTCTCCCTACGAGTCGAGAGGATCCCGCAGGTGTATTTTCTCCTTAGGGGTCGTGAGGACTCCTAAGTGTGTTTTCTCTCATAAGTCGTAAGGATCTTATAAGAGAATTTTCCCTCTTACGAGTCGAGAGGACCCGTAAGCGGTTGTTTCCCTCCTTGTCGAGATTCGACTTTGGAGAGTGTGACCCGTGGATAGTATGCAAGAGACCGTTTTGGATCGACTTGCAGGGTCCCAGTGCTTAGGAAACAGGTTTTTAATCCTCGCTGCCTAAGGCTTTATCTCACCAGTCGAGACGAATCGAGAAGTTCTCGCAAATACATCAATTTCCTTACGAGTCAAACGAATCAAACAGATCTCGTAAGAATATCCTAACGTCACAGTTAACCTCTGCTCTTTACGACAGAAGTCCGTTAGGGTCTGTGGTACTTAGGGTTTTGGCCGTCGTACCGTCGCATGAGCTGATATATTCCTCGATAGGCAATCGTGCTGTTCGAGTAGCCCTGCGACTGCCGTGTCTCTGATCCATTCGGGGGCTGGACAAGATGTCTTCAAGCAATCCTCCTTGGCAGTTTGACCGTCGGAAGAGCAAGCTGTTCCCCTCCGAAAGGCGGCGCACAGGACCGCGATGGCCTGACGCTGGGATTCGGGGCAGATGCTATTTGGTTTTATCCGTCCACCTCTCCGAAGATGCCAAGTTGATTTATGGCACCGTGTATCGGAGGTTTAGATGGATGCGGCCGATGTAGCAGACTTCATCAGATTCCCCCTCAGGGTAAGGGGTTTTTGATTGTGGGGACGCTCTTCCCTGCAGGCGCAAGCCCCTGCAGTTAATTACGCTACCGCATCGCGGTAACAACTTTCTCCTTCTCCAGAATTTCACTTCGTGTCGTGTGTGTTTGTTTTGTTTGTGGTTGCCCGTGGATTGTATACGGAGACTGAGTAATGCCGTCGTCCGTAGGACGTGGATTAGTCCAAATCCGTATTTACTTAGATTTGGGTTTGGTGTTTTTAGTTTAAGGATGCATTAGTCGCGTTGCGGCTAAGACCAACTTAAACGTTCGTCAAGGATACGTTAGTCCTGTTTTGGACTAAGATCGACTTGACGTAGTGATTGATTTAATATCTGGCCGTCGGGACTCGTCACCTCTCTGACGTCGTTGAGGGATTACAACGACAGGCGTCAGAGGAGTTCAGAGATGTACCCTTGAACCAAAATTGATTTAGAGTTTTATTTAAATATCTAAGGACACATTAACCGTATTTAGGGCTAAGATCAACTTAGACGGGACCGTTTAGATCCGACAAGAGAGCGTTTGGGCCCTATCGTGCCAGTTTAGGGACGTGGTGGTCCGATATTAATTTAGGGACGTTTCGGTCCAATATTAGTTTAGGGACGTTTCGGTCCGATATTAGTTTTAAGGACGTCTCGGTCCGATATTAGTTTAGAGACGTTTCGGTCCAATATTAGTTTTAAGGACGTCTCGGTCCGATATTAGTTTAGGGACGTTTCGGTCCGATATTAGTTTATGGACGTTTCGGTCCAATATTAGTTTATGGACATTTCGGTCCACGAGTTTAAGGACCACGCAGTCCATATCGATGTGTGGTCGTTGGGACCCGTCACCTCTTTGACGTCGTTGAGGAATTACAACGACGGATGTCAAAGGAGTTCGGAGATGTACCCTCGAACCGGATGTAAATTGATTTAGAAGAGCAATTTTGCTCAGTCAATTTAATTTAAGGACTTGTGGCCAAAATTGGGCTAAGTCCAGTTGAAATGTTCAACAATTTATTTGCTTTTGCATTGCATTTCTTTTTTTTTATTTTTATTTGGGCCTTGCCCAGAAAGGATGCAGAGCATCAATTTGTTTTGGGCTCTGCCCTTTTAGGAATGATGCAAGGCATCAATTTTATTTGGGCTCTGCCCTTGTATAAAGGATGCAAAGCATCAATTTATTTGGGCTCTGCCCATTTATTGCCTTGCAATTTATTTTGGCCTGTCAGGTCATTTTGATTTGGGCATGGCCCTTTAATTAATGCATTGCATTTGTGCAAAATACTGTTAATTTGAGAATCTTTTAGATTCAAGAACCGATGGTTCCAAAAAAGAAGTGCAAAGCACTATTTGATTTAGATCTAAGAAAAAACAAGTTTTTTCTTGTTTTTCTTATCTCAGAGAACCAAAAGTTCATGAAAGTGCAAAGCACTATTAATTTAAGAACCTTTTAGGTTCAAGAACCGATGGTTCATAAAACAAGTGCAAGGCACTATTTGATTTAGATATAAAAACAAGTTTTTCTTGTTTTTCTTATCTCAGAGAACCAATCATGAAAGTGCAAAGCACTATTAATTTAAGAACCTTTTAGGTTCAAGAACCGATGGTTCATAAAACAAGTGCAAGGCACTATTGAATTTAGATTTAAAAAAATAACAAGTTTTTCTTCTCTCAGAGAACCAAAGGTTCATGAAAGTGCAAAGCACTATTAATTTAATAACCTTTTAGGTTCAAGAACCGATGGTTCATAAAACAAGTGCAAGGCACTATTTTATTTATTTATTTATTTATCGTTGAAGATCTATGATCTTGTTCATAAGAGAATTTTCTCTTCTTTAAAAGGTTTTTACCTTTTTTTTTATTCTTCAAGAGTTCTCTTCTCTCTTTTTTTTGCAAGATCTTCCTCCCCTTTGAAATGAGGTCTAGGGTCCTTTTTATAGTGCCCATAAATTGGTTAAAGTTTGTTAAAGAGATCATTCTCTGAGTGATTTGGGGAATTTTCCCCACCGTTGGATTTTTAATCCAAAGGCCCAGAAGAAATCTTCTTGTTTTAATAAAAACAAAAAAGATTTCCTCAAATCTTTATTCTGTTTTTTGCATAACTCCTCAGCGCGTGACACGTGTCGTGCAGCGTTTGTGCAACTGCGCAGACACGTGTCGCGCAATAAATTTTTTTATTTTTTTATTATTTTTTTTTATTATTTTTTTTTACTGCGCAGCGCGCAGTTGCGCGCACTGCGCAGCGCGCTTTATTTTTATTTTTATTTTTTTTTCTTTCTCTCTCTTCTTCCATGAGCATTGCTCTTATAGAGTACGCTACTTTATTTATTTTAACTTTAATTTTCTTTTTAATTTTCAAGACAGAGCTTTGCTCTGATTGGAGAAAAACAGAAGCATTGCTTCTTTTTCAATCTTGGAATTTAAACAGAGTTTTGCTCTGATTAAGGTAAACAAATGCCCCTCCACCGTTGCGCTTACGTGGCCTCCTAACGTGAGCGCAGCGGTGGCAGACTCCGAACCGTCGCGCCATCTCTTGGAAGCTGAAAGGGCACTTGATGCCTATAAATAGGACTTTTGGTCCCTTAGATGATTCTTATCTCTAAATTTTGCTTTCAGAACTCAGAACCCTGCTCTTTATTTTCAAGAACTTTAAGAGTTAAATTCTTAAAACTTTTAGGTGAAAATTTTAATTAGTGTTAAATTAAATTAATTTTCATTGATAGAGCCTCGCTCTCAATAGATCCCTGATCTAAAGGAAACTTATTTAGGGTTTCACTTAGCAGAGCTTTGCTCTACAGGTCTTAAAGGGATCTAAAGAGAACTAAAGGAGACCCTACTAGGGTTCCATAGAGCTCTGCTCTCTGAAAGATTTTCCTTAGATTTTCTTAATTCATTAATGGAGCTTTGCTCCTCCTAAATCATATAGAAGAACTCTTAAGAATTCTTCATGGATCTTGGAACTTAAAGATGGCGTTTTATTCCTCAGTGCATTATATCGTTTTGCTTAATCAGTCTTCCTGATAATTCTGTTGATCCTCTTTCACAGGAACAATGAACGCCTACATGTATGCTCTTAACGAGATCATCTCTCATGAGGACATCCGCCGACTTGGCCGCTCTCAAAATCAGGAGTTCACAAACGAGGAGTGTGCTGAAATAATGAGTCGCTTCGACGCATACGACGGTCCACTGCTTCCCCGACGTTCCTTTCTTCTTAAACTTATCGTGGGAGCTATCTGGGAAGCGCTTCCCCTATTCTGTTCCGGCGTGCCGCTTAGGGCGTTGGATGCCGCTGAGGACAGGGTGCACTCTGTGTACCTATTGAACTTTATCTCGAAGAGACGGCGAGACAGTCTTATTGACCTCTTGCACGAGGTCTTTCAACAGTCTGCCATACTCGCTGCTTATCGGGGGGTGGAAGACATCGAGAGGGACCCTGACGCTTGTGTTCGCGAAAGGAAGCACACTAGGATGGTCCGCGAGGCTTGGAAAGTCATAGATAGGGTCGCTTTTGAATTCCTCAATCTATGCTCTGGATCTGAGGTTATTCCATTGTGACTTTCGTTTATTGTTTTTATGACTGTAAGAACTTCGGGCAATATTAATGGCAATTTTTTTTTAGCTTGTCTTTATTATATATCTTTGTACTGAGTCTTTTTGCCCATGCATGAATGATTGTGTCTTGAACGCTTGATCAAATGTAAATCGGATGCTCTTTCTGTCATCTTCTTTCTTTTAGTGTCAGCAGGCTGTCTTAATAACCATGGTTGATGGATGTCTAAAACGAGTATTCTGACTTCCTCAGGAAATAGCGATGGCTTAGACCGCAGGTTCAGGTCTACTGCCTAAGACTTTTCAATTCTATGAGCCGTGAGGGTCTCATAGAGGCTTTTCTCCCTACGGATCGAGAGGATCTCATAGGTGGATTTTCTCCTTAGGAATCGCGAGGATTCCTAAGTGTGGTTTTCTCTTATAAGTCGTAAGGATCTTATAAGAGAATTTTCCTTCTTACGAATCGAGAGGATTCGTAACTGGTTGTTTCCCTCCTCGTCGAAATTCGACTTCGGAGAGTGAGACCCGTGAATAGTATGCAAGAGACCAGTTTGGATTGACTTGCAGGGCCCCATTGCTCAAAAAGCAAGCTTTTCAATCCTTGCTGTCTAAGACTTTATCTCATGAGTCGAGCCGCCTCGACAATTTTTCACAAGTCGAGATGAATCGAACGTTTCTCGCAAGAACATCTTAACGTTGCATTTAACCTCTGCTCTTTACGACAGAAGCCCGTTAAGGTCGGTGGTACTTAGGGTTTTGGCCATCGTACCGTCGCATAAGCTGATATAGTCCTCGATAGGCAATCGTGCTGTTCGAGTAGCCCCGCGACTGCCGTGTCTCTGATCCCTTCGGGGGCTGGACAAGACGTCTTCAAGCAATCCTCCTTGGCAGTTTGACCGTCGGAAGAGCAAGCGCTAGGAATTTGCCATGCCGCTTTTTACTTGAGGTTAGGCTCATTTTGGAGAGCCCCGATGAGTCATAACCACTCCGCACTAGTGTGGGATGATCTCTGATAGTCTTTCAGGCTTTATATGACTTGCCGTTAAGACCCTGAAGCTAGGAATTTGGCCTTTGCTTCGTTTGCTGGCATTGCGTCCTCTGTATCGAGACGAATGTCATGGTGGGAACTAGGGATTTTGCCGTGGCTCCATTTGTTTGATGACATTGCGTCTGCTGTGTCGAGACGAACGTTGGGGCGACATCTCGTCTGCTGTATCGAGACGGACGTCGAGGTTGTCTTTAGGTTGCTAGTGAACCGTCGAGGTTTGGAACTAGGGATTTTGCCGTGGCTCCATTTGTTTAATGACGTTGCGTCTGCTGTGTCGAGACGAACATTGGGGTGACATCACGTCTATTGTATCGAGACGGACGTCGAAGTAGTGACCACTCTGTGCTGGTGCAAGATGATCTCCGATTGTCTTTTCGGTTTTATGTAAGTTACCGTCAAGACGTCGAGGTTAGGAATGTGGCCTTCGCTTCGTTTGCTTTGGTGTGTCCAAATCCTGTTGGAGGAAGAACGCTGGGGTTGACATTTCGTCTGCTGTATCGAGACGAACGTCAAGGTGGTGACCACTCTGTACTGATGCGAGATGATCTCCGATTGTCTTTCCGGTTTTATGTGAGTTACCGTAAAGACGTTGAAGCTAGGAATGTGGCCTTCGCTTCATTTGCTTTGTCATGTCTGAATCCCTGCTGGAGGAAGAACGCTGAGGTTGACATTTCGTCTACTGTATCGAGACGAACGTCAAGGTGGTAACCACTCTGTGCTGGTGCGAGATGATCTCCGATTGTCTTTCCGGTTTTATGTGAGTTACCGTAAAGACGTTGAAGCTAGGAATGTGGCTTTCGATTCGTTTGCTTTGTCACGTCCGAATCCCTGCTAGAGGAAGAACGCTGGGGTCGACATCTCGTCTGCTGTATCGAGACGGACGTCGAGGTGGTGACCACTCTGTGCTGGTGCGAGATGATCTCCGATTGTCTTTCCGGTTTTATGTGAGTTACCGTAAAGACGTTGAAGCTAGGAATGTGGCATTCGCTTCGTTTGCTTTATCATGTCTGAATCCTTGTTGGAAGAAGAATGCTAGGGTTGACATTTTGTCTGCTGTATCGAGACGAACGTCGAGGAGGTGACCACTTTATGTGAGATGATCTCCGGTGGTCTTTCAGGCCTTATATGACTTGCCGTTAAGATCTTGAAGCTAGGAATTTGGCCTTCTCTTCGTTTGCTGGCATCGCGTCCTCTGTATCGAGACGAATGTCATGGTTGTCTCTAGGTTGCTGGTGAACCGTCGAGGTTTGGAACTAGGGATTTTGCCGTGGCTCCTTTTGGTGATGTTTAAGTTGTCGATATTGACGTCGAGACCCTGAAGTTAGGGACCTTCCTTTGCTTCATTTGTTGACATCGTGTCTGTAATATTGCGACAAATGTCGAGATGGTCTCTAGGTTATCTATGAACCGTCGAGATTTGGCTTCGCTTTCTGGTGGAGCCTGTTGGGAAGGTATTGTTCCCTTTTTATCTGTGCCCCTGGATTGTATACAGGGATCGATGTGATTTCACCTGTAGGGCAAAAAGTTTCATTCTTTCATTTTTTTTTTATTCTTTCCGCGATGCTCTATCATTTCAGCTTTTATATCGCGAAGGTCGCGATTGCCCAATCGTTTCGGCTATATTATATTTTTTTTTACTCGCTGCTTTTTATTGTGAGTTGCCCAATAATTTCGGCTATTTTGCATGCATACATTTTTACTTGCTGATTTTGTTTGCAAGTTGCCCCATCATTTCGGCTATTTCGTATGCATTTTTATTTTGGCTTGCTGATTTTTTTTATTTTTTTTTTGGCGAGTAGGGGATTTGGGATCTGATACCAATCTTGGCATCAGCATCGCTGCGACTGGAATATTGCCAGGAGCGAATCATCATTTGCCGTGAAAGGACTTGGAATTTGATACCGGTTTAGGCATCAGCATCGCTACCACTGGGATATTGCCAGGAGCGAATCATCATTTGCCTCTGTCGATGTAGAACAAAGGTGGCTCAGCGACCAGGGTTAAGGTCTTGTCGGCTAAGGCTTTTAACTTCATGAGCCGTAAGGGTCTCACAAAGGTATTTCTCCCTACAAGTCGTGAGGATCTTGTAGGTGTATTTTCTCCTTAGGAATCGTGAGGGTTCCTAAGTGCATGTTCTCTTGTAAGTCGTAAGGATCTTACAAAAGGGTTTTCTCCTTATAAGTCGAGAGGACTTACAAGTGTTGTTTGCTGTACAAGCATATCCCTAGTCACGGATGGGACTTTGTTAGGAAAATATTTATTCATGCCCGTGGATTGTATACAAGGGTCAATATGAGCCGCTTGTAGGGCAATATTAGAAGTTTGTGGGGGTTTGCTTAAGCACAGGTTTAGGTCTCTGTGACTTAAGACTTTCAAATCCTATGAGCCGTGAGGGTCCCATAAGAGAGTTCTCCTTACGAGTCGTGAGGATCTCGCAAGTGTATTTTCTCCTTAGGAATCGTGGGGATTCCTAAGTGTGTTGTTCCCTTGTAAGTCGTAAGGATCTCACGCAGGTAGTTTCTCCTTACAAGGTCGAGAGGACTCTATAAGGGTTCTTTAACGAAGTTGCGCCCTTTCGGGTTTTCACAAACATTCGCCGGTAGTCCTGCTGTTTTTACTCACGGAGCCCTTTTAGGTTTTCATTCGTGCCCATTTTGCTTATGGACCTACCGTTTTTCTTTCTTCTTATTTATTTTCTTCTTCTCTTTTTTTTTTACGAGGTCACGCCCTTTCGGGTTTTCACGAACACTCGCCGGTAGCCCTGCTATTTTTACTCACGGAGCCCTTTCGGGTTTTCATCCGTGCCCTTTTTGCTTATGGACATACCGTTTATTTTATTTTATTTTTATATGTTTTTTTTTATATCTCGTCAGCTTAAGGATGCTGCGGTATTAGTTTAAAGACGTTTCGGTCTGCTATTAGTTTAAGGACATTTCGGTCCATTGTTAGTTTAAGGACGTTTCGGTCCGTTATCCAGTTTTAGGACGTAGTGGTCCGTCATTAGTTTAAGGACGTTTCGGTCCATCGTTGCCATATTTAAGGCGAGTTTCTAGTTTATGGACTTTTCGGTCCATGAGTCATTCTCCATGAATGAACATGATGCCCCCGGCGTATCCATCTTCTTCGGAACGTGCGGTTGTGGCGGACTCACCTTCAGTTCTCAGACAGCGCAAACTTGCCCTGTTGGTATTGGTCTTCAACCCAGTTTTTGAAGACGTAGCAGTCCTCGATCAGGTGACCTACTGTTTGGTGGTAAGGGCAATAATTAGAATTATTAACGTCGCCTAGCTGCAACGGACGTTTTGGATTCGGCAGATTAATGAGTCTGTTGCGCACTGCCAGCTCGAACAGTCCCCTTGTTTTATCTTGCGGAAACGAGTAAGGACGTTTCAACTTTTCCTGGAGGGATTGCCGCTTGTTGCTTTGGCAAGCAACCGGTCTAGGGTCACCTGATTGTTGGTGAGCGCTGGCGACGAGGGCCTTTTTTCCTTTTCTTTTATCCTTTTTGTTCGCTCCATTGTTTGCAGGGCCGGGATTCTTTCCGAGTAGCATGCGATTGCATGGCTAAACGTTCTCGCAGCTTCTTAATTCCTTTATTTTTGAAATAGATTCCCCGAGGGAAGAGTTGGGGCTAGCTTCTTCGTCAGAGTCGCTTCCAAAGGTGATAATTTGTGATCCCTTGAAGTCGGCTATATGACAGTCGGCGATGGCTCTTTTGCGCTCATCTATCGCATTTTTCCGATGTCCACAAGCTTCACACTTTGTCCTGTCGAAGTGTCACTTTTGAGCGACATACCCTTGCCACCAACAGTTAAAGGATTCGCAGTCTTCGGTAGGATGTATGATCTTCTGATGATATAAACAGAAGTTAGGGTGCATCTCTACCTCAGAGAAAGGATTTTCTTCGGAGGGCGGTAGCTTCATTCCTACTGATAGAGCTTTGGCGAACCGTTTCCTCGTCTTGAATTTGTTTTTACCCGCAGTGTATGGCTTTTGATTTGACGGGAATACCTTGGTTCTTTCCAGTATGGCCATTTTATGCTCTTGATTGGCTTTTGCTTTCAGACGAATTTCATTTAGGACGGCATCGATCAACTCGTCTGATGGATGTAGAATCTCTGGCTCAGGGTTCGCCATTGATTTCTCAGCGCAAGGAGCCTCCTCATCATCCGTCAGTGAATGAGAAATCACATGACAAGTCGCCACGTAGTCTTCGGATTCATCCGATAAGTTTTCTCTATCGTTTTCATCCTCGACGAAAGAACAAGTTGCCCCCAGCGTATCCATTTTCTTTGGAGAGTGCGGCTGTGGGGGGTTCACCTTCCAGCTTTCAGACAGCGTGAACTTGCCTTGCAGGTATTGATCCTCGATCCATCCCTTAAAGACGAAACAATCCTCAATCGGGTGACTTACCGTTTGGTGGTAAGGGCAATAATTGGGATTATTAAGATCGCCTGGCTGCAACGGACGTTTTGGATTCGGCAGATTAATGAGTCTGTTGCGTACTGCCAGCTCGAACAGTCTTCTCGTTTTATTCTGAGGAAACGAGTAATGACGTCCTAGCCTCTCTTCGAGGGATGGGCGTGGACGCACGTTGTTTTGGCGAGCGACCGGCTTTGAGTTGCTCGACTGTTGCTGAGCGTTGGCGACGATGATCGCTTTTCCTTTCTCATTTCGGGGATCGGGTCTTGGAGGAGACGGTCTATGGCCCATCTGGTCCATTTGGGCTAATTTGTCGATCAAGGCCTGGAAGGTGGTCGGCCTGAAGAACATCATGAATTGCGAGATGGTCGCCTGCGGATCGAGAGTGCCCACAAACATGCCTACCGCAGGTGCCTCTTCTATGCGTTGTTCGCATTTCGACCATAGGTTTCGCCATCGTGTTGCGTATTGGACCCACGTTTCGCCGGGCCTTATCCTGGCATTTATTAGTGCTGTTATCGGGGTGCGTTCACTAGCACTCGCGAATCTTTGTGTAAACAGCAGTTCCATCTCTGCAAATGTTTTGACAGAGTCGTTAGGTAGCTCCGAATACCATTCAAAGGCTGTTTCTGATAAGCTGCCGATGAATTGACGTAGTAACAATTTGTCATCGCCTCCAGTATTGCCGCATAAGGCCCTGAATTGAGCGACATGCTGATGCGGATTCCCTGTCCCTTTATATACGTGAAACTTAGGGATCGTATATCCCGGCGGGTAACTGATTTGGTCATACCAGCCCGGATAGGGTCGTCCAGTTCTAACAATTTGCCCAGCCGCTTCACTCGCCTGATGAGCTCGTATTTGCTGAGCTATATAGTCGTCAAGCGCGGCCTTGGAAATGGTTTCTTCCTTGGCTGCTGAAAGGGCCGGAGGAGGATCAGATGTTTCCCCTCCATCATCTTCAACAATGATTGGAGGGTCTTCAGCTGGAGGGTCCGGCTGTGACATCATCCCTACCATATCTTGGAAGAGGACGGCCATTTTCTTTATGCTGGCTGCTTGTTCCGCAGCCTCTTTATCCTTTTTCTCTAATATCCGGCGAAGAAACTCAGCGTCGGTTTCTTGTTCTTGACGCTCATCCGAGAACGTTTCGGAGCTTTCTTTTGGCCCAGTGAGTGCAGCCATTGTAGTCATCATTTCCTGAACCTTTTGTTGTTGCTCATGGGCTTTCGTCACGGATCGGGTGAGCGGTCAGTGGCCCGTAGAAGTGCGGCTTTCCTCCTTTCCAGAAGCCATATAAACAGTGTCCACCACCATGCCCCCAGATTTGGGGCGTTTGTGTTCAGCGTTTTTATGCTTCGCCATGTTCACAGGGGCTCTTTGTGGCCTCCTTTTTTGAGTGATTGGAGTTAAGTGAGCCGTTGTAGTGGGCACCCAAGTAGCTTTTGCTTTTTGTGGTTTGACAGAGTAATCCTTTCCCTGCCGAACCTTCATCTTTTTCTGTCGTTGGAGGCAGTCTTGATCGATCACCGACTCTTGGACCTGTCGCCAGACTTTGTAAATTTTAGAGGACAGCCGTTGAGGGGGCTGCTCTAACTTCTTCTCTAGAGTATTCTCCACAGGTGAAGGAGTTCGTTTCAACATCGCAGTAGGAGAGTTTCTGCGCACCTTGTTGAGCAGTTCAAAGCTGTTCTTGGTTGGAACAGCAGCATCGATCCTCACCATCAGAGCTGATGGAGTTGTCCCAGAGGGGGAGTTGCCCCCAGCCTTTCTTACTCGACGCCAGTAGCGACGTCGGGCATGTCGTGCTGATGGAGTTGTTTCAGCTATAGGGGTGACCTCCTCATGCCCCCTGTGTTGGTCAGAATATACTGGTACCAGCTTTTTAAAGATCGACGTCCGTTGAATGGGGACGGCCAACTTGTCAGAAGCAGACTTCTGAACATGGGAAGCAACCTTGGTGATTTTTCCAGGAACATAAGTTGGAATGGCTATCCGCTTCGGGATAACGCCTTCTGGTATGGCAGGCTTCTTTATGAGCCTGTTAGAGCTCTGGCCTAGTCCGTTAAAAACTGAAGCAGTGGAGTTGGACGACCCGTTGAGAGGGGTCGCGGCAGTGGTAAGTCGATCGAAAACCGACTTCTTTGGAGCTTCTTGCAGTGTCATTGGGGCGTCGAAGCTCATTGGTGGGAGCATAGTCCCAAAAAATAGTCCAGTCGTGGCTTGAGCCACCTGCTCCACCGGCATTTTGAAAAAGGAGGCCGCTTGGGGCCCATAAGTCACTCCTCCAGCAATGACGGAGCGAGAGTTGTTGCTGCAGGCGATGCAGTTCGAAGCCATTGATCTTCTGTTTTCTGCACGGAGCAAGACACCAAATCTTAGTACCTTGAATCCACAGGCAATCACAGCAAACCGCGATTTGTTCGCGAACACGACACACGAAGTGTGGAGTGGAAAGAGGAAGAGGTCCCACCGGGCGTACCAGAATCTGTTCCCCTCCGAAAGGCGGCGCACAGGACCGCGATGGCCTGACACTGGGATTCGGGGCAGATGCTATTTGGTTTTATCCGTCCACCTCTCCGAAGATGCCAAGTTGATTTATGGCACCGTGTATCGGAGGTTTAGATGGATGCGGCCGATGTAGCAGACTTCATCAGATTCCCCCTCAGGGTAAGGGGTTTTTGATTGTGGGGACGCTCTTCCCTGCAGGCGCAAGCCCCTGCAGTTAATTACGCTACCGCATCGCGGTAACAACTTTCTCCTTCTTCAGAATTTCACTTCGTGTCGTGTGTATTTGTTTTGTTTGTGGTTGCCCGTGGATTGTATACGGAGACTGAGTAATGCCGTCGTCCGTAGGACGTGGATTAGTCCAAATCCGTATTTACTTAGATTTGGGTTTGGTGTTTTTAGTTTAAGGATGCATTAGTCGCATTGCGGCTAAGACCAACTTAAACGTTCGTCAAGGATAAGTTAGTCCTGTTTTGGACTAAGATCGACTTGACGTAGTGATTGATTTAATATCTGGCAGTCGGGACTCGTCACCTCTCTGACGTCGTTGAGGGATTACAACGACAGGCGTCAGAGGAGTTCAGAGATGTATCCTTGAACCAAAGTTGATTTAGAGTTTTATTTAAATATCTAAGGACACATTAACCGTATTTAGGGCTAAGATCAACTTAGACGGGACCGTTTAGATCCGACAAGAGAGCGTTTGGGCCCTATCGTGCCAGTTTAGGGACGTGGTGGTCCGATATTAGTTTAGGGACGTTTCGGTCCGATATTAGTTTAGGGACGTTTCGGTCCGATATTAGTTTTAAGGACGTCTCGGTCCAATATTAGTTTAGGGACGTTTCGGTCCGATATTAGTTTATGGACGTTTCGGTCCAATATTAGTTTATGGACATTTCGGTCCACGAGTTTAAGGACCCCGCAGTCCATATCGATGTGTGGTCGTTGGGACCCGTCACCTCTTTGACGTCGTTGAGGAATTACAACGACGGATGTCAAAGGAGTTCGGAGATGTACCCTCGAACCGGATGTAAATTGATTTAGAAGAGCAATTTTGCTCAGTCAATTTAATTTAAGGACTTATGGCCAAAATTGGGCTAAGTCCAGTTGAAATGTTCAACAATTTATTTGCTTTTGCATTGCATTTCTTTTTTTTATTTTTATTTGGGCCTTGCCCAGAAAGGATGCAGAGCATCAATTTGTTTTGGGCTCTGCCCTTTTAGGAATGATGCAAGGCATCAATTTTATTTGGGCTCTGCCCTTGTATAAAGGATGCAAAGCATCAATTTATTTGGGCTCTGCCCATTTATTGCCTTGCAATTTATTTTGGCCTGTCAGGTCATTTTGATTTGGGCCTGGCCCTTTAATTAATGCATTGCATTTGTGCAAAATACTGTTAATTTGAGAATCTTTTAGATTCAAGAACCGATGGTTCGAAAAAAGAAGTGCAAAGCACTATTTGATTTAGATCTAAGAAAAAACAAGTTTTTTCTTGTTTTTCTTATCTCAGAGAACCAAAAGTTCATGAAAATGCAAAGCACTATTAATTTAAGAACCTTTTAGGTTCAAGAACCGATGGTTCATAAAACAAGTGCAAGGCACTATTTGATTTAGATATAAAAACAAGTTTTTCTTGTTTTTCTTATCTCAGAGAACCAATCATGAAAGTGCAAAGCACTATTAATTTAAGAACCTTTTAGGTTCAAGAACCGATGGTTCATAAAACAAGTGCAAGGCACTATTGAATTTAGATTTAAAAAAATAACAAGTTTTTCTTGTTTTTCTTCTCTCAGAGAACCAAAGGTTCATGAAAGTGCAAAGCACTATTAATTTAATAACCTTTTAGGTTCAAGAACCGATGGTTCATAAAACAAGTGCAAGGCACTATTTTATTTATTTATTTATTTATCGTTGAAGATCTATGATCTTGTTCATAAGAGAATTTTCTCTTCTTTAAAAGGTTTTTACCTTTTTTTTTATTCTTCAAGAGTTCTCTTCTCTTTTTTTTTGCAAGATCTTCCTCCCCTTTGAAATGAGGTCTAGGGTCCTTTTTATAGTGCCCATAAATTGGTTAAAGTTTGTTAAAGAGATCATTCTCTGAGTGATTTGGGGAATTTTCCCCACCGTTGGATTTTTAATCCAAAGGCCCAGAAGAAATCTTCTTGTTTTAACAAAAACAAAAAAGATTTCCTCAAATCTTTATTCTGTTTTTTGCATAACTCCTCAGCGCGTGACACGTGTCGTGCAGCGTTTGCGCAACTGCGCAGACACGTGTCGCGCAATAAAATTTTTTATTTTATTATTATTTTATTATTATTATTTTTTATTATTATTTATTTTTTTTTTTTACTGCGCAGCGCACTTTTTTTTTTTCCTCTCTTCTTCTATGAGCTTTGCTCTTATAGAGTACGCTACTTCATTTATTTTAACTTTAATTTTCTTTTTAATTTTCAAGACAGAGCTTTGCTCTGATTGGAGAAAAACAGAAGTATTGCTTCTTTTTCAATCTTGGAATTTAAACAGAGCTTTGCTCTGATTAAGGTAAACACAAGCGTTAGGAATTTGCCATGCCGCTTTTTACTTGAGGTTAGGCTCATTTTGGAGAGCCCCGATGAGTCATAACCACTCCGCACTGGTGTGGGATGATCTCCGATAGTTTTTCAGGCTTTATATGACTTGCTGTTAAGACCCTGAAGCTAGGAATTTAGCCTTTGCTTCGTTTGCTGGCATCGCGTCCTCTGTATCGAGACGAATGTCATGGTTGTCTCTAGGTTGCTGGTGAACCGTCGAGGTTTGGAACTGGGGATTTTACCGTGGCTCCTTTTGGTGATGTTGCGTCTGCTGGATCGAGACGAACGTCGAGGTGGTGACCACTCCGCACTGGTGCAAGATAATCTCCGATTGTCTTTCAGGCTTTATATGACTTGCCGTTAAGACGCATGAAGCTATGAATTTGGCCTTCGCTTCGTTTGCTGGCATCGCGTCCTCTGTATCGAGACGAATGTCATGGTTGTCTCTAGGTTGCTGGTGAACCGTCGAGGTTTGGAACTAGGGATTTTGCCGTGGCTCCTTTTGGTGATGTTGCGTCTGCTGTATCGAGACGAACGTCGAGGTGGTGACCACTCCTCACTGGTGCGAGATAATCTCCGATTGTCTTTCAGGCTTTATATGACTTGTCGTCAAGACCCTGAAACTAGGAATTTGTCATTTTGCTTCATTTGCTTTGGCGCGTCCGAATCCTGCTGGGGGAAGAACTCTGGGGTGACATTTCATCTGTTGTATCGAGACGATCGTCGAGGTGCTGACCACACCGCGCTGGTGCGAGATGATCTCCGATTGTCTTTCAGGCTTTATATGACTTACCGTCAAGACCCTGAAGCTAGGAATTTGGCCTTTGCTTCATCTGCTTTGGTGTGTCCGGATACTGTTGGAGGAAGGACGCTGTAGTGACATCTCGTCTGCTGTATCGAGACGAACGTCGAGGTGGTGATCACTCTATGCTGGTGTGAGATGATCTCCGATTGTCTTTCTGGCTTTATATGACTTACCGTCAAGACCCTGAAGCTAGGAATTTGGCATTTGCTTCGTCTGCTTTGACCGTAAGGTCTTTTGTTGACGCTGCGTCTGCATCCTGCTGGACCGCGAAGGAATGCTGCTATTGACATTGCATCTGCTGTAACGAGACGAATGCTGAGGTGGAGCTAGGATTTTGCCGTCACTCCGCTTTGCTGACAGTGGAGACTTTCGTCGATGTTGTATCTGCATCCTGCTGGACTGCGGAGGAACACCGTCGTTGACATCCCGTCTGCTGTAACGAGACGAATGCTGAGGTAGAGCTGGGATTTTGCCGTCACTCCGCTTTGTTTCGACCATGAGGTCTTTTGTTGACGTTACATCTGCGTCCTGCTGGATTGCGAAGGAACGCTGCTATTGACATCTCGTCTGCTGTAACGAGACGAATGCTGAGGTGGAGATGGGATTTCGCCGTCACTCCGTTTGATGGTGTAACATCTGTGTCCTGCTGGAATGAGAAGGCACACCGTTGTTGGTCTCCAGGCTGCAGATGTGGCCATTGAGATTTGGAACTAGGGCCTTTGCCATAGCTCCGTTTCGTTGCGACTCTGAGGTTGGTTGTTGACGTCATGTCTGCATCAGGTTGGAGGGACAAAGCATGCCGGTGTTGATCTCTAAGTCGTCGATGTTGACGTCGAGACCCTGAAGCTAGGGATCTTCCTTTGCTTCATTTGCTGACATTGTGTCTGCAATATTGCAACAAATGTCGAGCTTGTCTCTAGGTTGTCTATGAACCGTCGAGATTTGGCTTCACTTTCTGATGGAGCCTGTTGGGAAGGTATGGTTCCCTCTTTGTTTGTGCCCCTGGATTGTATACAGGGATTGATATGATCTCACCTGTAGGGCAAAAAGTTTCATTCTTTCATTTTTTTTATTCTTTCCGCGATGCTCTATCATTTCAACTTTTTATATCGCGAAAATCACGATTGCCCAATCATTTCGGCTATTTTTCGCGGTGCCCAATCATTTCGGCCGTTTTTATTTTTACTCGCTGCTTTTTATTACGAGTTGCCCAATCATTTCGGCTATTTTGCATGCATACATTTTTACTTGCTGATTTTGTTTGCAAGTTGCCCCATCATTTCGGCTATTTCGTATGCATTTTTTTTTGGCTCGCTGATTTTTTTTTCGCGGGTAGGGGATTTGGGATCTGATACCAATATTGGCATCAGCATCGCTGCGACTGGAATATTGCCAGGAGCGAATCATCATTTGCCGTGAAAGGACTTGGAATTTGATACCGGTTTAGGCATCAGCATCGCTGCAACTGGGATATTGCCAAGAGCGAATCATCATTTGCCTTGAAAGGGCTTGGAATTTGATACCGGTTTAGGTATCAGCATCGCTGCAACTGGGATATTTCCAGGAGTGAATCATCATTTGCCTCTGTCGATGTTGAACAAAGGTGGCTTAGTAAACAAGGTTAAGGATCCTGTCGGCTAAGGCTTTTGACTTCATGAGCCGTAAGGGTCTCACAAAGGTATTTCTCCCTACAAGTCGTGAGGATCTTGTAGGTGTGTTTTCTTCTTGGGAATCGTGAGGATTCCTAAGTGCATATTCTCTTGTAAGTCGTAAGGATCTTACAAAAGGGTTTTCTCCTTATAAGTCGAGAGGACTTACAAGTGTTGTTTGCTGTACAAGCATATCCCTAGTCACGGATGGGACTTTGTTAGGGAAATATTTATTCGTGCCCGTGGATTGTATACAAGGGTCAATATGAGCCGCTTGTAGGGCAGTATCGAAGGTTGTGGGGGTTGCTTAAGAACAGGTTCAGGTCTCTGTAACTTAAGACTTTCAAATCTTATGAGCCGTGAGGGTCCCATAAGAGAGTTCTCCTTACGAGTCGTGAGGATCTCGCAAGTATAATTTCTCCTTAGGAATCGTGAGGATCCCTAAGTGTGTTGCTTCCTTGTGAGTCGTAAGGATCTCACATGGGTGGTTTCTCCTTACAAGGTCGAGAGGACCCTGTAAGTGTTTTAACGAGGTTGCGCCGTTTCGGGTTTTCACAAACACTCGCCGGTAGCCCTGCTGTTTTTACTCACGGAGCCCTTTCGGGTTTTCATCCGTGCCCATTTTGCTTATGGACATACCGTTTTTTTTATTCTTCTTTTTTTTTTCGAACGAGGTTGCGCCCATTCGGGTTTTCACAAGACTCGCCGGTAGCCCTGCTGTTTTTACTCACGGAGCCCTTTTGGGTTTTCATTCATGCCCATTTTGCTTGTGGACATACCGTTTTTTTTTACCACGCCGGTCTGAGGATGCCGCGGGTTGATAGTAGTTTAACGACGTTTTGGTCATTTGCAAGTTTTAGGACATTGCGGTCCGTCGTCGCCGTATTTAAGGCGAATCTCTAGTTTACTGACTTTTCGGTCTAGCATCGCCGTATTTGAGGCGAATCTCTAGTTTACTGACTTTTCGGTCTATGGGGCTTTCCCTATGAATGAGCATGATGCCCCCGGCATATCCATCTTTCTTGAGGCATGTGGTTGTGGCGGGCTCACCTTTCAGTTTTCGGACAGCGCGAGTTTGCCTTGTTGGTATTGGTCTTCAACCCAGTTTTTGAAGACGTAGCAATTTTCGAGTGGGTGACCCATTACTCTGTGGTAGGGACAATAGTTAGGATTGTTAACGTCACCTGGCTGCAACGGACGTTTTGGATCTGGCAGAGTGATGAGCCCGCTGCGCACTGCTAGCTCGAACAATCTCTTTGTTTTAACTTTGGGAAACGAGTAAGGACGTTTCAACTTCTCATTGAGGTATCGCGGTTTGTTATTTTGACGACAAAACGGTCTCGAGTTACCCGGCTGTTGTTGAGCGTTGGCGACGAAAGTCTCTTTTCCATTCCCCTTATCCGTTTTGTTCGATCCCTTGTTTGCGGGTTCGAGATTCTTTTCGGGTAGCGTGCGATTGCGCAGCTGAACGTTCTCGCAGCTCTTCTTTTCTTCCTCTTTTTCTGAGGTGGATTCTTTGAAGGGAGGGCTGAAAGTCATTTCTTCTTCAGAATTGCTCCCGAAGGTGAGAGCTTGCGATCTTCTGCCGTCAACCATGTAACCGTTGCCGGCAGTTTTCATATGCTCATTTGTCGTGTTCTGTTTCCGACGAGCTTCGCGCTTCAATCATTGAACGTGCTGCCGGTAAGCAACGTATCCCTGCCACCAGTTTTTAAAGGCATTGCATTCTTCAGTAAGGTGTGCAATCTTCTGATGATATAAGTAGAAGTTAAGATGCATGTCCGCTTCATCAAGATATATATCGGTAGGAGAATTTCCTCTGAAAGAGGGGAGCTTCATTCCCATCGATATGGATTTGGCGAATCTTTTCCTCATCTTGAACCTGCTTTTATTTGTGGCGGATGTACTTTGATCCGGTGGGAGTGTTTCGACCCTTTCATCTAGTCGTCGGCGTTTGGCTTTCTCGAATATGGCCATCTCGCGCTCTCGATCAGCTTTTCTTTTAAGACGGGCTTTGTTCAGGAAGGCATCGATCATCTCGTATGATGGCCACAGAAGTTCTGGTTCAGGACCCGCCCTTGGTTTCTCGGTGCAAGGAGCCTCTTTATCATCTATCAATGAGTGAGAGATCACATGACAACTTGCTACGTAGTCCTCAGATTCATCTGATGAGTCTTCTCCATCATTTTCGTCCTCGAGGACGTGGCTGAGGAACTCTTGGAGCATGATTGGAATCCGCGCCTTCTGGTTATTCTCTTCCAGCACGTCAATCTGTTTCTGCAAATCCGTGCGCTTGTCACCGGGCTTTACGGGCTTCTTGGATTTCTTCTTGTTTTTCTTTGAAGATTTTGACGGCTGGGTGTGAGTGCTGGGGCCTTCACCATCGATTTTTGGAGTTGGGCGCGGCTTCAGCATCCCTTCAACGATCTGGGGTTCTAGCGAGTTCTTCCACCCGATCGCCGGGCATGTCTGGAGATCATTCAGCATCTTTTTGGTTTTGGCTGACAGCACGACCTCCCACGAAGCTTCTTCAACAAAAGAACAAGTTGCCCCCGGTGTGTCCGTCTTCTTTGGAGTGTGCGGTTGTGGTGGGTTTATTTTCCACTTCTCGGACAACGCAAACTTTCCTTGTAGATACTGATCCTCGATCCATCCTTTAAAGACGAAGCAATCCTCGATCGGGTGGCTTACCGTTTGGTGGTAAGGGCAATAATTGGGATTGTTGACATCGCCTGGCTGCAACGGACGTTTCGGACTCGGCAGGTTGATGAGTCTGTTGCGCACTGCCAGCTCGAACAATCTCCTCGTTTTATTCTGAGGAAACGAGTAAGGACGTGCTAGTCTCTCCTCGAGGGATGGGCGTGGAAGCACGTTGTTTTGGCGAACAACCGGCTTTAAGTTGCTCGGCCGTTGCTGAGTATTAGCAACGAAGGTTGCTTTCCCTTTGCCCTTTTCATTCCAAGGCTCTGTCTTTGAAGAGGAAGGCCTATGGCCCATCTGCTCTATTTGGGCCAGCTTGTCAATCAAGGCCTGGAAGGTGGTCGGCTTGAAGAACATCATGAACTGAGAGATGGCCGCTTGAGGGTCAAGAGTTCCCACGAACATGCCCACCGCCGGCGCTTCTTCGATCCGTTGTTCGCACTTCGACCATAAGTTTCGCCACCGTACTGCGTATTGGACCCACGTTTCGCCTGGCCTTACCCTGGCGTTGATCAGTGCTGTTATCGGGGTGCGCTCGTTGGCGCTGGCAAACCTTTGTGTAAACAGCAACTCCATCTCCGCAAATGTTTTGACAGAGTCGTTAGGTAGCTCCGAATACCACTCGAAGGCCGTTTCTGCTAAGCTGCCGACGAATTGGCGAAGTAGCAATTTATCATCACCTCCAGTGTTGCCGCACATGGCTCTAAATTGAGCGACGTGCTGATGCGGATTTCCCGTCCCCTTATATACGTGGAACTTAGGGATCGTATATCCTGGCGGGTAACTAATTTGGTCATACCAGCCCGGGTAGGGTCGTCCGGTTCTAGCAATCTGCCCAGCCGCTTCATTTGCCTGGTGAGCTCGTATTTGCTGAGCTATATGGTCATCCAGTGCGGCCTTGGAAACGGTTTCTTCCTTGGCTGCTGAAAGAGTCGGAGGAGGATTCGATGTCTTTCCTTTGTCATCTTCAAGGACAATAGGAGGATCTTCAGCCGGAGAATCTTGCTGGATCATCATCCCTACCATATCTTGGAAGAGAAGCGCCATTTGTTTTATGTTGGCTGCTTGTTTCGCAGCCTCTTTGTCCTTCTTCTCCAATATCCTGCGAAGGAATTCAGCGTCAGTTTCTTGTTCGTGACGCTGCTCTGATGATGCCTCCGGGCTTTCTTTTAGCCCGGTGAGTGCGGCCATTGCAATCATCATCTCCTGAAGCTTCTGTTGCTTCTCCTGGGTTTTCGTCACGGATCGAGTGAGCGGTCGGTGACCCATCGAAGCACGACTTTCCTCCTTTCCAGAAGCCATGTATACGGTGTGCACCACCATGCCCCCAGACTTGGGGCGTTTGGGCTTAGCGTCTTTGTGGTCTGCCACGTTTACTGGGGATTTCTCTGGCCTCCTTCTTTTCTGAGTGGTTGACGTTGAGGGGGCTGCTGTCGTGAGCACCCAAGTAGTCGTCATCTTTTGTGGCTTAACAGGACGGTTTTCTTCCTGCCGGACCTTCAGCTTCTTCTGCTGGCGGGAGAAATTTCGATCAATCACCGAGTCTTGGACTTGGCGCCAGACCTTGTAGATTTTAGAGGACAGCCGCTGAGAGGACTGTTCTGGCTTGGCTTCCGCAACATTTCCCACCGGAGGAGGGGATCTTTTTAGTACGGCGGTAGGAGAGTTTCTGCGCACCGTGTTCAGAGATTCAAAGCTGTTCCCGGTTGGAACAGCAGCATCGATCCCCACCGATGGAGCTGGCGGAGTTATCTCAGAGGGGGAGTTGCCCCCAACCTTCCTCACTCGGCGCCAGTGGCGACGTCGAGCATGTCGTGCGGATGAGATCACTTTCGTTGTTGGATAAGCTTCTTCATGTCCCCTGCTTTGAGGAGAGACTGTTATTGGTGCTAGCCTATCGAAGACTGACGCCCGTTGAGAAGAAATGTCTAATCTGTCAAAGACAGACCTCTGAGCAGGGGAAGCAGCTTTGAGGACCTCGCCTGGAGCAGCAACCGGAATGGCCAGCCCTGTAAAAACTGACTTCTTGGAAGGAGGAGCCTTTCCAATGATTTCGTCCGCTTGAGCCGGGATAGCTATCCGCTTTGGGATGGCAGCTTCGGGTATCGCGGGTTTGCAGACGTTCTAGCCCAGTCTGTTGAAAACTGAGGTATTGAAGTAGGACGACCCATTGAGAGGGGTCGCGGCAGTGGTAAGCCGATCAAAGACCGACTTCTTTGGGGCTTCTTGCAACGTCATTGTGGCATTGAAGCTCAACGGTGGGAGCATGGTCCCAAAGAATAATCCAGTGGTGGCCTGAGTTACCTGCTCCACTGGCATCTTGAAAAGGGAGGCCACTTGGGGCCCATAAGTCACTCCTACAGCAAGGACCGAGCAAGAGTTGCAGTTGCAGGCAGAGCAGTTTGAAGCCATTGATCTTCTGTTTTCTGCACGGAGAAAGACACCAAATCTTAGTACCTTGAATCCATAGACAACCACAGTAAACCGCGATTCGTTCGCGAACACGACACACGAAGTGTGGAGTGGAAAGTGGAAAAGGTCCCATCGGGCGTGCCAGAATCTGTTCCCCTCCGAAAGACGGCGCAAGACAGACGTCTTGCTTGAAATTCGGGGCAGATGCTAATTGGTGCTATCCGTTCACCTCTCCGAAGATGCCAAGTTGATTTATGGCACCGTGTATCGAAGGTTTAAATGGATACGGCCGATGTAGCAGACTTCGTCAGATTCCCCCTCGTTTGAGGGGTTTTTGATTGTGAGGACGCTCTTCCCTACAGGCGCAAGCCCCTGTAGTTAATTACGCTACCGCATCGCGGTAACAACTTTCTCCTTCTCCAGCTGGTCACTTCGTGTCGTGGGTGTTTGTTTTGTGTTTGGTTGCCCGTGGATTGTATACGGAGACTAAGTTATGTTGTCGCCCGTAGGACGTGGATTAGTCCAAATCTGTATTTTCTTAGATTTGGGTTTGGGGTTTTGGTTTGAGGATACGTTAGCCATATTTGAGACTAAGATCAACTCAAACGTTTGTTAAGGATACGTTAGTCTAATTTGAGACTAAGATCAACTTAACAGGATCGTTTAGATCCGACAAAAGAGCATTTGGGCTCTATTGTTCCAGTTTAGGGACATAGTGGTCCATTGAATGTATGGCCGTCGGGACCCGTCACCTCTCTGACGACGTTGAAGGATTACAACGACAGATATCAGAGGAGTTCAGAAATGTACCCTTGAACCAAAGTTGGTTGGGAGACCTGTAGTCCAATTTGGGACTAAAGTCTGTTTGAGGGTTTAAGGATACGTTAGCCGTATTTGAGGCTAAGATCAACTTAAACGTTTGTTAAGGATACGTTAGTCCAGTTTGAGACTAAGATCAACTTAACGGGATCGTTTAGATCCGACAAAAGAGCATTTGGGCTCTATTGTTCCAGTTTAGGGACATAATGGTCCATTGCTAGTTTAGGGACATGGTGGTCCATTACCAGTTTAAGGACGTAGTGGTCCAATACCAGTTTAAGGACATAGTGGTCCAATACCAGTTTAAGGACATAGTGGCCCATTGGTAGTTTAAGGACGCATTAGTCCGTTAGTTTAAGGACGCATAAGTCCGCGGGTTTAAGGACCCCACAGTCCGTATCTTGGTTTAAGGACGCATAAGTCCATGAGTTTAAGGACCCCACAGTCCGTGTTGATGTGTGGTTGTCGGGACCCGTCACCTCTCTGAAGACGTTGAAGGATTGCAACGACAAATATCAGAGGAGTTCAGAGATGTACCCTTGAACCAATGAGTTGGTTGAAAGAGCAGATGTGCTCAGTTCAAGATGATTTGAGGACTTATGGCCAGTTTGGGCTAGGTCCAATTATGTTTGAAATATTGGCCCTTTGTTGGCTCATTGAAGGAGAGGCTTTGCCTCTAGAAACTTAGCCAATTGGGCTAAAGCTAGTGTTAAACACTAAATACCAACAGTGTTGAACACTGGAATTAAGATTAGCAAGTTAGTGTTTAACACTAAAAGATAATCAGTGTTAAACACTAGCAACGGGGCTTTCAAATTAGTGTTAAACACTAAAGCAAATCAGTGTTAAACACTGGTAGCAGAGATTTCAAATTAGTGTTAAACACTAAAGCAAATCAGTATTAAACACCGGGAACAGAGTTTTCACATTAGTGTTAATCACTAAGAAAATCAGTGTTAAACACTGCAAATAGAGTTTTCCAAATTAGTGTTGAACACTAAGAAAATCAGTGTTAAACACTGCAGATAGAGTTTTCCAATTAGTGTTAAACACTAAAGAGGGAGGGGTCACGTGCGGACACGTGAGAGCGCCCTGATTTCCCTTATTTTATTCTGCAGGTAAGTGTTTAACACTTTTAATTTCCTGGTCATCACGTGTGGGCACGTGATAGGCATCCATCCATTCGATATTAAAGGGATTCGTTAGGGGTCACGTGGGGACACGTGAGGGCGCCCTAAATGTGGAGCCAGATCTCCTTTTGGTTTATCCTCAAATCTGCGAATAAGTGTTAAACACTTTTGTTTTTATTTTAGAGCATCACGTGTTGGCACGTGATGGGGATCTGTGCGCCAATTGTTAAAGCATTTGCTGAGGGGTCACGTGATAATACGTGAGAGCGCCCAAAGCTTTCATTTCCTTTGCTTTTTCTTTCTACGTTTTGGGAGTCACGTGGGAGCACGTGAGGTGATACTTCAAAGTTCTTTGCAGGGGATCTTTTCAAGGGTCATGTGAGGGCACGTGACCCTAGTTCTTTTCATGAACAGAGATCTTTTAAGAATTGAATTCTCTGTAGGGTTAAACCCTAATTATGATTTTGGAGGAATTAAATTCCTATCGTGAAAGAATTAAATTCTTATTTAGGATAAAACCCTGATTTCTTTTCAAAGGAATTAAATTCCCAGATATGTAAAAGAATTGTATTCTTGATTATGGTTAAACCCTAGTTTCATTTTAGGAGGAGTTAAATTCCTGTGAGTTTGGGAGAATTAAATTCTCAAAACTCAATTCCTCCTCTGTGTTTTAGATCTGCATGGCAGGATCTCAACCCAATGAGAATTAAATTCTCAATTCATGGGGAGATGTGCACTTTGCAGATCCTCAACCAGAGAAAGAACTAAGTTCTTTTCTTTTAATAAGAGTTAAACTCTTTTGAGAATTAAATTCTCTTTTGAAGTCTCTCTTTTCTTACCTAGGGTTTTTCTTTTGCAGAGAATTAAATTCTCCTCTCTTTTCTTTTTTTTCTCTTGAGAATTAAATTCTCCTTCCTCTGTTTCTTCTCTCCCAAAAAGTCCCCCTTCTCTTCTTTTCTTGGCTCCTATTTATAGGAGAAGGAAGAGAATCAATTTGTTTAGCAAATCTCTCATTAAAAGATTTGATTTGATTTCATAATTAATATGATCCTTTAGATCATTCAGTGAATTTTATTCACCGTTGGATTTTAAATCCAAAGATATTCTGTTTGTTATTTTCGGTGAGATTTTAGGGAAATCTTTCCTTGTATCAAATCTTTCCATAAATTGGTGATCTTTAATCACCATTGGATTTTTAATCCAACGGTCCCCATAATCCTTTTCCATTTGGAAAGATTTAGAGAAATTTAGAATTTTAATTCTATTTTGAAAGATTTTAGAGAAATTTAGAATTTTAATTCTATTAAACTATAAGGCTTTCAAAGCCTGTCACGTGCCGGCACGTGACCCTTGGTCACGTGCCGGCACGTGACCCCCAAATTGGTTCCTTTAACAGCCGCTTGTTTATGTTGTTGCTTTAACCATCACGTGTCAACACGTGACCATTGGTCACGTGTAAGCACGTGATACCTCGTTGAGGTATTTTCTAACTTCTAGAATTAAACTCTATTCATTATTTTAGAGGCTTTAAAAGCCCATTACGTGTCTGCACGTGAACCACGGTCACGTGTGAGCACGTGATGTCCCATCGGGGTCTTTTCTGAGTTTTTATTATATCTTTTAACTTCTCCAGCGGGTTCTTAAAGGTCCATCACGTGTGGACACGTGATGCCTCATAACTTTTGATCACGGATGAATTATGAGGCCCATAATATATCAAATCGAAGGGTTTTTCGAGATGCTTCCAATAACATCAGAATTTAATAGTTCCTTCTTCGGGAACTTATCAAAAGACAGGCCGGAAGATATTGGTTCGCATTTCCTTAAGCGTATCGCTCCCATTTGATACCTTGGACTCTTCTGCGCAGAAATTTTCGGCGGAAACAGAGGAGTTTAGCGCCGATTACCTGCAAAAAAGTCTCGGGATGGTTTGGTACCACCGAGGACCCTCCGACGATCAAGTTAGTACTAGATCCGAGCAGCGTAACGGCTAAGTGGAGTAAAAAATGGCTTACTTGACCCCTCTGTAATGGGGGTTTATATAGCGGCGGCGGCACGCAGCAGCAGGCGCGAGAATCTCGCCGGCAGTTACGCTCCCGACGTCACACCCGCGTAAAGAGCGGATCGCCCATTAATGGGGATCTTGATGGTATGGAACGTGGGACGTTGCTGGCGGAGAATCTGTGCGTGGCGAGATTTGCGGAGCGGCGGTTACGCCTGTGAGTAGTGGAGTTGTTCGGTCGGAAGGACCGAGGAAGACGGCCTCGGCTAGGGAGCTCGGAGACAAGCAAGAAGGCTGAGGAGTCTTGGTCCTGTGGCAGCTCGGGGTGAGCTGAGGGATCGAGGAGGCCAATTTGCAGGGGGCCCCGAGGAGGGCCAGCTTGTGCTTGCAGGTCGGGTACAAGGGTGGCTTGGTCGGCCTCTGTGGGCCCTTTCTTTTGGGTCTCGAGACATGTCATCTGCCACGTGTCCTTTGCTTTCAAATCGCCAATATTGAGCATCATCATTAGCCCCCCACTCCTGTCCCGACCAACTAGCGGGTTGGGTCAGGAGTGGACTGCCGGGCCGTCCGGGGTAAGCTCCCTCCTAAGGTTTCATCGGGACGCGTCCCAGGGTTGTTAGCTGTCTTTTCTGCCAGCGAATTTGGGCGAGATCTCTACATTTAAGGAAGGTGCGCCGATTCGTGCATTCTGCCACTGAAGCAACGGTCCACGTGTCAAGCGTCGGTTGGCCAACGCGACGTGTGCAGACCTGTGGCGTCTGATGGGGCGCGGTCCAGTGCGGGAACGACAAGTGGAGCAATCGGTCGTCGAGTTGACTTCGATCACCTGATGTCTTTTGTTGGGGCTTCGGGTCCGCTGCATATGATGGGCTCAGTGGCCTCGTTATGAGGGCTACAAACCTGCAGCGTCTGTTGGACAGGAGGATGCCTGCTGGAGATGACCGAGCAAGGAAGCTGCTCGGTTGATCTTGGCGAGGGCCTTGATCCCTGGCGTTGCAAGTAGGGAAGCTACCGGCCAGGGATAGCCGAGCAGGGAAGCCGCTCAGCCGCCTCTAAGGAGGACTTCGATCCCTGTCTTTGTTGGGTAGGAAGCTACCCGCGGGGATGTGCCAAGCAGAAGGAACTCGGCGGTCTCGCGGTGAGGGCTTGAGATCCTCAACGTCTGATGGGCAGGAGGACACCCGCCGGGGATGCGCCGAGTAGAGGGAACAAGGCGGCTTCGCGGTGAGGGCTTGAGATCCTCAGCGTTTGATGGGCAGGAGGATGCCCGCTGGGGATGTGCCGAGCGAGAAGGATCTCGACGGCCTCAGGTGAGGGCTTCTATCCTCAGCGTGAGAGGGGCTGTGAGAGACCTGCTGAGGATGGCCGAACAGGGTAGCTGCTCGGTGCCTCTTGGTGAGGACTTGGATCCCTGGCGTCATGGGTAGGGACCTACCAGCCGGGGATGACCGAGCAGGGTAGCTGCTCGGTGCCTCTTGGCGAGGCCTTTGATCCTTAGAGTTGGAAGGGCTGTAAGAAGCCCACTAAGGATGACCGGGAAGTGAAGCTGCGCGGTTGCCTCTTGGCGAGGGCTTTGATCTCTGATGTCGTGGGTAGGCAACTACCAGCCTGGGATGACCGAGCGGGGTAGCCGCCCGGATGCCTCTTGCGAGGGCTTCGATCCCTGGCGTTATGGGTAGGGAGCTACCAGCCGGAGATGACCGAGCAGGGTAGCTGCTCGGTTGCCTCTTGCGAGGGCTTTGATCCTTCAGGACGGGGACCGAGCAGGGTTACTGCCTAGTGCCTCTTGGCGAGAACTTTGATCCCTGTCGGTTGTGGTAGGAATCTACCAGCCGGGGATAGCCGAGCAAGGACTCGACCGCCTCTGGGAGGAATTTGGTCCTTGGCGCGGGAAGGTCTGTAAGAAGCCTACCAAGGACCCTTGGCCGGGCAGGGTTACTGCCCGGTGCCTCTTGGTGAGGGCTTTTGTCCTGAAGGATAGCCGAGCGAGGGATCCTCGGGCTCGACTGCCTCTGGGAGGGCTTTCTGATCCCTGGCGTTGCGGTAGGGAAGCTACCCGCCAAGGATAGCCGAGCGAGGGTCGGGCTCGACTGCCTTTGGGAGGACTTTCTGATCCCTGGCGTTGCGGTAGGGAAGCTATCCGCCAGGGATAACCGAGCAGGGTAGCTGCTGGGTTGCCTCTTGGCGAGGGCTTTCTGATCCCTGGCGTTGCGGTAGGGAAGCTACCCGCCAGGGATAACTGAGAAGGGTAGCTGCTGGGTTGCCTCTTGGCGAGGGCTTTCTGATCCCTGGCGTTGCGGTAGGGAAGCTACCCGCCAGGGAAAGCCGAGCATGGTAGCTGCTGGGTTGCCTCTTGGCGAGGGCTTTCATCCCTGACGTTGCGAGTAGGGAAGCTACCGGCCAGGGGTAGCCGAGCAGAGAAACTGCTCGGCTGTCTTTACGGAGGACTTTGATCTCTGGCGTTGCGAGTAGGGAAGCTATCGGCCAGGGATAACCGAGCAGGGTAACTGCTCGGCCGATTCTTCATGAGGTTTCGCCCGACCATCCATTTGCAGGTATGGGGAACAGGAACGGTCGCGGTGAACGTGCGCGTAGCACGCGCATCGATTGTGCGGGGAGGCGAAGCGCCAGAGTCGCGTCGTTTCGATTCTGCGAGAGGAGGCTTAATGATCACCCAGCGGACGCGTATCGGCCCGTGAGATCTGTGGCCATGGGACGTAGCCTGCCGGTGGTCAGCCGTGACGACGAGGGCAGAGTATTCTGGAGGCGGGGGAGCGGCGATCTGCGGCCCTGGCCTGGCCGTTTGGACTTTAGTCGGTCTATCGGCTGGCGAGGGCGTTGGTGACGGTCGCCGGAGGAGGTTCATCCGTGCCTCCGATGAGGAGGAGGCGGCGACTGGTACCTGGATCTTTAGGATAATCACACGCCATGTGGACGGAGATCGGAAGGCCAACTTTTGTTTTTGTGGATTTTTGTTTTCCCACAGACGGCGCCAACTGATAGAGGTCCTTTTCGGGTCTCCTTCAGATGTTGTCTTCCGTCGATCTCCCGGTTGATTCTGGTGGGGATCTCCTGTTATGTGTGGGTCTCAATGGTTTTTGAGGAGATTGGCGATTGGAGGAGTTTAGCGCCGAGTACCAGCAAAAAAGTCTCGGGGTGATTTGGTACCACGGAGGACCCTCCGACGATCAAGTTAGTACTAGATCCGAGCAGCGTAACGGCTAAGTAGAGTAAAAAATGGCTTACTTGACCCCTCTGTGATGGGGGTTTATATAGCGGCGGCGGCACGCGGCAGCAGGCGTGAGAATCTCGCCGGTAGTTACGCTCCCGACGTTACGCCCGCGTAAAGAGCGGATCGCCCATTAATGGGGATCGTGATGGCGTGGAACGTGGGACGTTGCTGGCGGAGAATCTACGCGTGGCGAGATTTACGGAACGGCGGTTACGCCTGTGAGTGGTGGAGTTGGTCGGTCGGAAGGACCGAGGAAGACGGCCTCGGCTGGGGAGCTCGAAGACGAGCAAGAGGGCCGAGGAGTCTTAGTCCTGTGGCAGCTCGGGGCGAGCTGAGGGACCGAGGAGGCCAATTTGCACAGGCCCCGAGGAGGGTTAGTTTGTGCTTGCAGGTCGGGTATAAGGGTGGCCTGGTCGGCCTCTGTGGGCCCTTTCTTCTAGGTCTTGGGACATGTCATCTGCCACGTGTCCTTTGCTTTCAAATCGCCAATATTGAGCATGATCATGTTGTATCTTGTGATCTATCCACACTCACACTGAATTTTCTTTTAAAACCTGATGGACGCGAAGCTTTTTTCGTCGTAACGAGACGCTGATTAACTGAAAACACCTTTGGATGATGATGATGATATGTATTTATATGACATGATGAGCGGCGTTTGGATCTAGTGGTTACTGAATCTCTGTATCAGACAGAGTATAATGTATGCTTGATTGTCATAAGTTTGATATAATTATTCAAGCTATAACAATATTATTCATGAATGTTGAAAGATATTTCATGCACTATCTATGAATTGTGTACAACTGTTATTTGGTGATAGTTGCTGAATAGATCAATTTTATTTTATTTTTCTCTGAAAGAGCTCAACACTCTTTCCTTTTCTCACAAGAATTGGGGATTTTCTTCTTTGTTGTTCTTGCATGTTTGCTTTCAGAGGAAAAGTAATCCAAGTGCTTTCATATTTTCAGATATTTCTTGTCTGCTGTTCCCGTGTAATCAAGTGCTAGAACTACAGAATTAGTATGTTGTATCTTGTATGTTCAGAGCTAGTAAGCTATTGATCTTGCATGTTTCTGAGGTATTTTATTAATCAATTATAATAAATAGACCTTAATCCATCTTAATCCATCCTAATGCGATTTTTATCAAATATAGATAAGAATTATAAATTTCAACGACCGAAGTCTTTCTTCATTAGTTATTGGATATGAATATGATAATACATATAATCATTCCCTTTGCATCATTGGTAAATGTGACCACCATGGCATTGGCCAGCTGTGATTCGGTTTTGGTTATATGATGATGAGTCGATTGTAAAGATTCTTCTCTGACATTGCAAACTTGATGATATAACAAATATATTATCTTCCACTCCTTTAGATCATTTCCATAGTCTTTTAGAACGGTGGCAACTCTTATTCTTGTCATGGTTCTTAGAACTAAGAATTTGATAATAAAAAGAGGATTGATGTCACCTCATTTTGATGTCACAATCGATCGTAAAATATTGTCAGGTCTTCATAAAGCCTTTGTTTCATGTCATCCCATTTTGATGAAATGACTTTGATGATGATGGCAACGAACGACATTGCAAATGATGTTTAAAAATATTAGTATGGATTTATGAAATATTTCAAGCATTCGATATTTTTATTCTTCAAGAAAACTATGCTAAGATGATCATCAGGCAAGAGAGGATATTTCTTGCATAGTTATACTAATATATGATTATGTTCGAAATAAAATTTATTCTTAATTTATTCTTGAGAAACACCACAACAGACAAAATCATATGATTCGAGATGGTTAAAACCATACAAAACAATATAAATAGAAAACTTCGACGATTATGTCATTTGAATATTTCTTCCATTGCTATATTGCAGTGGATTTGTAATGATTCGTGATAGCTCATATTTTTGCCATAATGCTCGAGTGTTTTACATTAAAAAAAAAGGAAGGGGGAAAAAGAGAACAAAAGGGAGGAAAAACAAGAGAAAAGTTTATCCTAACTGAACCCATGCCGGTTCAAACTGGTTAAACCTGACCCAAACATAAAAACCGCTTCTTTTCTTTCTCCTCCTCCGCTCTCAAACCCTAAACAATCCCTTAAACCTCACCGCCTCCGGTAAGCTTACCACTACCACCACCACCACCACCACCTGCTATGCCTCTATCTCCTCCATCTCAATCGTCATGACCGCCGGTGACCATACCGCTTCATTAAATGCTTCTCCTCCTCCGCCGCCGCCCACGATCGAACCCTAATCCTCACTCTAACCTCCGCCGCCGCCGCCGCCGTTTTTCCACGTGCTCTGACGACGCCACCGACGCCAAGCTCATCTCCACCGTCTTCCTCCTCTCTCCCCACCGCCTCACGTCCCTCCGTCACGTCATCACCCCCTCCGTTGCTCTCTTCTCGATCCGCCGCCTCTCTAACCCTAGCTCCGCCCTCGATTTCTTCAAGTTACTCTCCGGAGAGCTCCACGTGCCACTCTCCCCCGCCACCCACCACCACATCATCACCCTCCTCCTCCGATCCAGCCGCAGCGTGGACGCCCTCAAGCTGTTCGACGAAATGATCGAGAGAAGCAGGAACCCCGACTCTAATTCGAACTCGATTGATGCATTGTTTGTTGATTTCTTGCTGAGTTCTTGCGTCAAAGCCGGTGATGTCAGTAATTGCATGCAGTTGGTCACTAGAGCTAGTGAGTTGAGCTGTCGAATCCAAACTTATACTTTTAATAACCTTTTGAACCTTCTAATCAGTAGAAATCGGGTCCAAGATGCGATCTTTTTGTTCAGAGAGCACTCAAGTTCCCAACTTTTTGCTCCGGATACTTGCAGCTTCAACAGCATTATCAATGGATGTTGTAGATTGGGAGATATCAACAGCGCATTTAGGTTTTTTGAAGCAATGGTGATCTTTGGGTGTGTGCCTGACACAATTACACACAATGTGTTGATTGCTGGGCTATGCAAAGCTAATGAGGTGGATCGAGGGCGGGAGGTTTTAAGGGAGTTAAGATATCAGAGTGCACCCTTGTTGAATGTAAAGACTTACACTTCGATTATTTCAGGGTATTGTAAAATGGGTAAAATGGAGGAGGCAGAAAAGGTTTTTGATGAAATGGTTGAGTTTGGGATTAAACCGAGTAGGGTCACTTACAATGTGCTTATTCATGGGTACGGTAAGGTTGGTATATTAGAATTGGCTGTTTCGGTTTATGAGAGAATGAGGGTTTGTGGGTGTTCTCCCGATGTTGTGACGTACACTTCGTTGATTCATGTGTATTCTCAAAGCGGGGATCTGGATGAGGCGATGAAGCTTTTGAATGAAATGAGCATAAGGCAAATTAAACCGAATGCTTACACATATTCTATACTCATCAATTCATTGTGCAAGAAGAATAGGTTGAGCGAGGCGAGAGATCTTCTTAAGGAATTGAATGAGCGGAAAGATATTTCACCGGGTGCTTTTGTTTATAATCCGGTGATTGATGGGCTCTGTAAAGCGGGGGATGTGGAGGCGGCAAACTCGATTTTGGCGAAAATGGGAGAAAAAGGCTGTAGGCCTGATAAGCACACATATACTATATTAATAATTGGGCATTGCATGAAAGGGAGAACAGTAGAAGCCATTGGACTTTTTGAGAGAATGGTAGCTACAGGTTGTACTCCTGATAGTATAATAATCAATAATTTTGTATCTCTTCTTTTAAAGGCTGGGATTCCTAGTGAGGCAAAGAGGATTATGACAATGGCACCTGGGAAAGAGACAAAATTAGATTCATCGACATTGAAGGAAATTCCTTCATTATTGACACAGAGTGCAGATGTTTCTGTTGCTTTATAGGCTCATTTTTCCTTATTATAAGGAGGCTGCAGCGTTGGAGATTTCTTGCAATTTATGATGACGTGCCCTTTGCCACAAATGGAATTGGGCGATTGACTTTGGAGATCCTGCGAGTTGATCATTGAACAGTGAGTACACCATACACTTTTCCTTGACATTTTCTTTATTAGTTTTGCTGATTTATTTATATTGCAGTTCACTGATAATCAATTGGAAAAAAATTAATTTTATGAATTCGATGGCTTTGTTTTGTTTTTTTTAAAATGAATTTTTATAACTGTAGTCACATATTTGTAGGTTTCATAATGGATGAATTTCCTACTACTCATTTACTAGTTTGCACCCAAATTTGGTACCTTCTTCAATCTGGCAGCATTATTACACGGGTTCATTGTTGTACATGGAATATATATATTATATATATATGAGAATAATGGAGGAAAGATGCCATAGGAGGGAATTTCTCCTATGGCGTCGAAAAAATACGCTCTCGCTCATTTTTTCCGCCGATCGGCACCGACCATCTTCATCGATATCATCTAAGATGTGAGTACACCAAATTTCATGTGATTCTACAACCTTTTCACCGTTGATTTAGCAATGTAAAAAGTTCTATTGTCGGTAAACCGTTAATTTTGAACCCACTGCTAAATCAAACGGTGAAAAGGTTGTAGAATCACATGAAATTTGTTGTACCCACATAATAACAATGAAGATGGTGGATACCGATCGTCGGAAAAAATGAGGGAGCGTGTATTTTTTCGACGCCATAGGAGGAAATTCCCTCCTATGGCCTCTTTCCTCCATTAACCTCTCTCTCTCTCTCTCTCTCTCTCTCTCTCTCTCTATATATATATATATATATATATATATATATTGATTAGCAACATCTCTCACATTTTCTCTGTATCCAAGTGAAAGAGTGGAAGCTTGTCTCATGTTTATAGTTATTTAATTTAGATAAGGTTCATGTTTTGATAACTGTGATCTGGGTTCTCAACCCTAACTTTCAGACGATCAAATCTTACTACTTATCTAGACATCTGATCACTACTTTAATGGTACCTGCTTGAATTTTAATATGTGCCAAAGCGATTTTTTTATGGAGATTTTTTTTTGATGACGACGACACGAGGACGACTTTATAAAGAAGAGGTTTGAATTGAGAATGGATTGCCAGGGAGTCTCTATTGGTCAACTGTGTTAGGAAGAAAGTAAGCTTTAAATACTATAAAAGTTTATGATGACTAAATAATTTTTTTTGGAAAAGCACAAGCATTCGGTTTTCTACCCATTAAACTGTGTAAGAGAGTATTTTTACATTAGGTAGAAGACTGTGAAACAGCTTGTCCACTGTGATAAAACCTTTGTTGATCGAGACAATGAATTTGATTGAATGAACAGTGTATGCAAAGCTTCTTCTAATCATTGTTGTTTAAAGCCATAAAATTTAAATATTTAGTCAAGATTCGGCACCATATAAGCTTACTGACAATGTGACCCCCCCCCCCAGCACATATAAGTTGAATTCAATTGATGGATAAATGTAGAATAGTTGCAGCTCTTTTGACTTAAAGTTTACTGCAATTTGTTTCAATCCAAATTAAACAATGGGCATGGGTGTTCTTTAGGTTATCAGCCATTTTTCATATGTAAGAGTAAAAATGATAACATTTAGTTTGTGAGCGTAGGTGAGCTAGCAAGACCAAGTAAATTAATATATCATTATCCTACTGTCATGGTGTTATTATATCAGAATGCCTATAAATTTATATGTAGGATATCGTGTGTGTGTGTGTGTGTGTGTGAGTGAGAGAGAGAGAGAGAGTCTAATGGAACATTTTGTAGGGTGAGAATATAGATGAAGATGAATTAGAGTTTGGTTCGAATCTGAGGTCGTGTTATCTTCTCGTGTCTATATTATGTGTTGTTTCTTTTCCTTTTTTCCCTTTAGCATGCACAATCTCTTAGAATCGCAGCACGTCTCATATTGAACCATATATATTCTTAAACTCCTCTCCTCTATCACAATGCCTCTTTTAACAAAGCAATGCAATCCTCCTTTTTCTCCTTTACTTCTTACATGGTGACAAATGAAGATATTTATCGGAAGTAAAATGTAGTTTGTGATCAAAATTCTCACACATACACACGCACGCACGAGAGGATTGAATATGATTATGAAAAATATTTTCCTTAAATTATGTGCTTGAAACTACATTCTTGGCTTCCAACCCTTGTCTTGGCATCCAAAATAGTGCCCTGTATTAAGACACCATAAACTTTGTGCTGCTATTATAATTAGCAAATTTTGTTAAACAAGGCTGGCAATGATCTAGAAAACAATTCAAACCATTAGATCGGTCTATTACCCTCACTAAAGTTCTTATAACATGTCCCTTGGCATTATAACATTATTGGCATTCACCATGAATTTGTGAAGGTAAAGTCATAGGGAGAAAGGAAATGGTCACAATTTGGAGACATCAGTTGCACTTGAAGCAACAAAAACATATTGGATGTAGGCATAAAAGTTCTTACAGTTTCGTAGGCTAGTTGCAAATTTTTATAAAAGATAGTGTTTGTGATTTCTTATGCTTAGGAGTTCTTTGCTTCAAGTTAAGATAAAGTTGAACTTGTTTAAATGATCTTAATATTTAGCTTTGTTAATTGGCTCCATAATTATGTGGTAGCTGTGAAATCATAAGAGTTAAATTGGGTTATTATTATGAGTTCCATAGAGTCAACAATAAGTCAATAACCGAATCCTGAAATGGAAGACCAAGAACCTTGCTCATTCTTCTAACATCTAGTAGCCTAGACAAAGGTTCAATCATATGGAGATTTTTTTATTTTTTTGGGCCAAAGATCATATGGAGAAGTTGGTGAAGGATGTATAGAAGTTCAGGCCTGTGTCTTCTTATTTTCTCCCATATCTATTGTGCATACTTCTTTTCTCATTCTTTTTCTCTTTGCACTGCATGATAAAAGTTTGTTAAGGGTTTTTGAGGGCTTAATTGCTGCAGTCCAGAACGTTATGAAGGAAAATAGAGGAAAAAAGATAAAGGACTCAGATTATAAAAGGATTAAATTTCTTAAATCCATGATCAATTGGTATTTGCTAATTACTGTAAAACATGTAGTGGAAAGCAAAAAGCGGAAAGGGTGGCGATGTGGAAGGGTAGGGCTTTTCAAATGGCTTTAGCGGCAATAAGCGTCAAGTTTTAAGTTTTAAATTATAAATTGTCATGATTGATTAGATGAATAGAACGTTATACAGACATAAATAAAAGGATTTTTTTATTTTTACAAATTATATGATAGAAATATATTGAAGCGTTTTAATATAAAATAAATTAATATGCCATTAAAAATACCTAAGAAGTTAGTGTTATATATTAGCGACAACAATATGATTCAAGTATTTTAGAATCTCATACATTAATTTATAGTTTCTATAAAGACTAGGGCTCTATCACATTTTGGCTAAAAGCCAGTTTAATTGGGGATTGAACTTTCAAGTTCATAAAGCGGGAAGAAAAGGAGCTTTTAAGCCTCTAAAGCAGTGCCTATGCTTTATATTTCTGCCTTATGGAGAAGGGAAGCACCTTGTGATTGCTTTCCCCTAAATTGGGGGTTTACCATCACATTATGGGGCATTTTAGAAACGCTCAATTTATCGTGCTCTTGCTGCAGTTACAATCATCTTTGGATAATTCATCCAACCCTAGGATATTTATAATATCTTGAAGTTCTTTGTACGTTGTGAAGTTTAATCTCAACTCATTGCGCAAACTCATAACTTGGAGAAATATTGCCTTACCTAACTAAAGCACACTTATTCTTAAAAGGGAATCTACAAACTTAGCATAAGAAAACATGTAGTACCTATTATATAGCACAATATTTTCATATGATTTATTCATAAGAGAATTTCGTGTGGACCTCACAAGATAATGCTCCACTGTTTTTAAATGAGTGAGTTATGTATTTCCCCTGTAAACCAAAATAGGTTTTTATCAATAACAACTATGTCTAAAAAGAAACTGTATCAAATTATACAACAACCAACCGGACTAAAATGAATAAGTCGAAGTTAGTTAAAAGGCCCGATGTACACTCTATCTAATAAAATACTACACAAGTTCTTTAGATTAATTCTTATTTTTCTACAAACCATAATAACTTTAATATATATCCTTTAGCATGTAATTTTGAAGTGATCAACTGGAATGTCGAGCTATTATTAACACATGGGAACTTTTTGCAGAATTGCCTGAATACGCAGTTAAGCTCTATTAGGTTGTTGCTGCTAACAACACATTGTTATTATCTGTGTATGGGAATGTAATTCTTTAAAGGCAGGTGTATCAGTGTATGCGTTGTGTGGAAAATGATGCACCTTCTCTTTCCAAAGTGACTAAAATATGCTTTTCATGCTTTATTTGAAGGCTCAAAAGAAAACTAGCTATGACAATGTTCTATTGTATGATAGCTGGTAAGTTAGAGATGTAAATATTGTTATAAAGACATTTCTTAGGAAACCTTTGATTGATTTGATAGACGATGGTATAAATCACATGAGCTTTAGCGAGTTCACTCAACACCAAAGTTACCTCTATGAGCACCAATTTTTCTCTGGTTACTGTTGGTGCTCCTGAATGAATAGTCCTGAAAATTCGAACTACCAAAGTAGTTCACTCAACACCAAAGTACCCATGTAATATCTTTTTTACTTAAAATTGCCAAAATTTTAGTATGGAAGATTTTACCATGTAGTTATGTGGTGTAGATGTGTCTTTGAGTTTCAATAAATGTAAAGGTGGATTCATGGTTGCAGATTAATTGCATCTGATTTCTTTTCAATGTTCTTTAATTTTCTGCTGCTATTTACTGGATTGAAATCCATTTGTTTTTCCAATAATCATTTCTTTTCTGATGCTGAACGACAAACAAAACATACAATGCATGAATGATCATCTTAATTATGCATGTTTATACCTAATTAAATTGGCACACATATTCCCTTTAATCCTGAAGAATGCTTTAGTAAAATTTTCAAAGCAGTTCTCTGTATGCCTGTTTTCTTTGTGATTTATATTTCACAGAGCATCTCTTCCAAAGATGAAAGTATTAGAGTTCTTCCCTGGACTAGCCGTGGTTTGTGCTATTAGAAAGGGTAAATTACACTAAATTACCATTAACTATTACTGTTTTTCATTAAACCCCTTAATTTTTATTGTAGTAGTACTGCATGAGTATTTTAGTGAAAAACTCCCTTAAAGCCAAAGTTTAAGTTTCTGTATTAAGAAAAACTTTACGGTACTTAAGTGATAAACAACGATAGTTTAAGGTTTTGTTCGTGATATTTACCCAATTTGAAATTAATACCTTTGTTAATGCAGCACATAGAAAGTTTCAACCGTATTCCTAATAGCTTAGGTGTACGCACGATCTTTTACACGTTGCCTTATTGAGCAAATAGGGTTACAAACTTACAATCGAGATGAAACTGAGAATTTAGATATCTTGATGCTCTGTGCTGCATTACTGGTTGATGAACCTGTACAATTTGGAATTCTTAGGGTAATTTACTATCATTTATAATTAATGTTGGTTGAGTTGGATTTTTATATCTGATATCTAGAACTGGTGGCACAATACTTGCACAAAATGAAACATTGGATATCATACTATATCTGTTATATTTCCTTTAAAATTGCTGCATTTGAATTGAACACGGTACGTTGGACGTTTCTCTTCTAAATGCATTCTTTTTCTATTTACTTATGACAAACGATCCAGGTGCCAGTACACTTTCTTAAAGAAGGGCCCGGGTCGATGTTCTGAAGCTATGAAGAGAATAAATTCCAGCAACGCAATTTTTTTTTATATAGGTCATAAGCTGATGAAAGCGAAATCTGAGCCTCGTATTTCCAGACCGCTATGCTAGAGGGGCAAGCTTTCGGCAGCAAGTGTTTAAGTTTTAACAGCCTTGATGTATCAGATGATATTTCCAAGTATGAAAATAATCTGGGGGTAAGTTAAAATTGAGTTGTGCAATTCAAGTATAGCATTTTGTTGTATAGTTCGAGGCTTTGCTTTAGAGATCCCAAGGCAGAGAAAAATGAAATGAGAGTAATGGAAAGGCTTTTCACCTGTAACTTTGAGAAATCTTTTATAACTGATATATTTAATCTAATGTGGGCCCCAACCCCATGATATAGGAGGAAAAGTTGCTTTTTGTAGCCGATTTTGAATTTGTGTTTCCCCTCTTCTTGCAAGGTAAATTTGTTACAGATAATGTTGGTTGTATGGGTTTTTCTCTGGTCCCCCATATAACTCATAGTTGCGTTCCTGCTCGAGTTGGACCGGTTTTTACATGTTTTTGTACCCGATTCCGAACTCGCGGGTGGGTTTTTCATCATAGAAAACCCACACGATCCAATGAATCTTAAATCCTGCACCTGCACCAATCAAGTTCGGACGGGTTTCACGTACGAGTCAGGTTTTAGTGGACAAGGCATGTTTGTACGAAATAAGATCTGCAGCGGCATTAAACTATTGTCAAAGTAAAATTCAAAGATGAATGCAATTGTTGTTGCGCGCACACACTCTTCAAGCTTTTCGGTTTGGTTCAAGCTTTTCTTTTTCCCATTTTACCCCTTGCATCCAATTTAATTACTATTTTGTCCTCAATTTATAGCTTTTCTTTTGTCCCCATGCATGAAAAATTAGACTTCACCCCTTTAGTTTAAGAAAATCTGCTTTTAGCCTCTTATTGTAAACAATTAATCCTCCGATCCCTATAATTTAAGTTAATTTGCATTTGACCCGTTCTAAACTTATCTTCAGATTCAGGCAATATATTTTCTGATGAATTATCTTGTATTTATTTTCATACAAGTTATTACTACTCGATCTAAATTTTACCGTAACTTCTTTGGAAAGTATTTTCTCTCTGGACATATATGGGTGGAAAATTAGATGAGATCTTTGATATCTTTTGAAAATTGAAATCAACCAGTCTATTATTAATCTGTGTATGTACATGCATATGCATGGAAAATTAGCTGAGGCTCGAATGTAGTTTGAAAAGTTGTTGTCAACACTTTCACTATTACCTTGTATATGTTCTTATCGATCGGAGATGTCCGTCCACTATTATTACATGGCATAAGTACATGCATGGAAAGTTATATGAGGCTCAAATATCTTTTGAAAAATTGGAATCAATACTTTCACTTTTACTTTTATATACATTCATATGTAATTATATAAGGTTCAAATGTTACTATATTCGTATCATGTAGTTATTGGCGGATGCACATATGGATATGGATGGTTATAAGAAATAAAAATCTGTATATTATACATTGACCGCCAATAAGATTATGAAATATATTTTAAAAGTTATATACACTTATGAAATATATATATATTAAAAGAGGAAACGGGGCCTGCAATAACCCTACAGGCCCAAACTGCAGTGGCCTCTCACATAGGCAAGTGGGGCTCGCTGGTTATTTTGCAGTTGGTCTTCTGGACCACACTAGCCCATGTAAAAGCCCACTGCAGTTTTGGGCCTGCAGGGTTTTCTCCTATTAAAACCGGTGAATTGAATTATATAATACAAAAATTAGCAAGAGAAGAGTATATGATGAGTGAAGATAACCGTTGTCTAAAGGAGCGCGGAGGTCGAGAGCAATGAGTGATGATGGTAAGAAGATTCCGGAGAAATCTTTTAAAACTTCAAATGCCGTTAGTGATGATGGCATGAATTTTTGAATGCAATTTGTCATCCGTTGAATACATGTAATTGGTAGAAATATGTAAAGATTGATAGTTTCCTGGAATTATTTTGAAAGAAAATGAAGAAATTTTCTAAATTGTTTCGAAAGGGACTCGATTTAGGTTAGATTTGAAAGATTTGCCTACAATAAAATTTAGTTAAGATTCATACAATAACATATTTTTTGGGCAATTTCTCGGGTCTGTGCATGGCACTGGGGCACTTGCTAGTAGGTATATAAGAGCAACACCATTGAATATTAAGTTGAAAGTTTAAATATTTCTATGTAGTATGCAAATAAAGTAATATATAAAAGTAAAAGTCCAAAATTATATGCCAAGATTTAATATGTTTTGGCGGATAAGGAGCGGGTTTGGGTGCGGACACGGTTGGGTGCGGTTTCGGGTGGGTTTTCAATTTCTAAAACTTGTCTAATTTCTAAAATAATGCATGCAAGACATGTCCAATATCGATGCGAGCAAGTTTTGACCCGTAAAATGCAGGCAGATGCGAGCAGGTTTTGGGTCCAAACCGACCCATGCACACCCCGAATAACTCAAATGTTTTTCAAACTAAAGATTTGAATTCGTTTATATCTTGTTCTTTGTGTTTGGTAAGCAAAAAGTTTTTTACATTACAGAGATGCAAATACTATATGAAAAAATGAAATACCAGTCCTGATCCCGGGACGACAGGTGGAATAAATTAGCCACCCTCACAAATACTATATAAAGGTTAAAAGAAAATCATGTTTTTGCTTTATTCAAATAATAGATTTATTTATCTATAACTGTATATCTTAAGTTGGTAATTATCTATCTATATATTATATAGAACGGTTATATAAGAATATATTATTTTGTATAGAAAGTGAGATAATATTCTTTAGAATACATCCTTCTCTTTCTTAGACATACATGGATGCAAAATTAATCCTAGGCTTTTAGTTTTCTTGTAATTACAACTTGCAACTCAAAATCAACCTTAAATTAAAATGATAGATATTTACATTAATAAAATTCTTCTTTGATATATTAATTTTTTGTTCTAAAAATAGCCTTTTATTTATAGCTTAGGAAATGCTATTCAATAGAAGCAAAAAATCGAAAAACGGATGAAAAACGAAGTTTCTGAGATTTTTTATAATTTTGATGCGCTATAATAAGCAAAATATTAAAAAAAAGCGAAAAGAACATAAATTTTGTGATTTTCGTCGCTATCTGTAAGATATTAAAAACTAATTAAAGGAAACAAAAAAAAATTGGGGTTTTCAAAAGTTTCGTGGTTCCGCATTTGTTAACAAACAAAATATTGAAAATCCAAATAAAACTATTTTTTTTTAGATTTTTGAAATTTCTATATGGTATATAGCATATAAAATATTGAAAATTTCGGGATTTTAAAAAATAACGCAATTTTCGTATGCTATAACAATCAAAATATTTTTTAAACGAAAGAAAATTTAATAATTTTCAAAATTTCGTGATATCCGTTTGCTGCAAGCAAAAATATTGAAAAACTGAAAAAGCTTGGTGTAGAAAATATATTGAAAATTTTGAAAACAATTTTTTTTAAGATTTTTAAATATTTCGCGATTTTCGCCTGCTAACACAAAAAAGTATGCAAACATTGAAAAAATGAAAACTTTTGCGATTTTTTAAATTTCATGACTTCATGTGGGATACAAAATATATAAAAAAAATTGAATTTTATTTGGAAACTCGGTAAATTTTACGATATTCATGTGTTAAAAGTAAGCAAAATGTTGAAGAGCCCAAGGAAAAAAAATTGAAAATTTTTAAGTCGCAATTTTCATGTGCGATAACATGCAAATTTATGGAAAACGGAACAAAACAGTAAATTTTTATGATTTTTGCTATTTTAATGTTATAAAATATTATAAAATGCAAAATACTGAGAAACCAAATAAAACAAAAAAATTGTGATTTTTGAAAATTTTGTGATTTTCTATAATTATCAAAATATTTAAAAAATTAAAATTATGAGATTATTTTTAAAATTTCGCGATTTTTTGGTGCTACAACGTACAAAATATTTAAAATTTTAGGATATATAAAATTTTTGCTATCTCTCTGTGTTATATCATGCAAAGCAATGAAAAGAGGAAGAAAATTAAATTTTGAGATTTTTGAAAATTTTACGATTTTTGTCCTAGCAATCAAAATACCCAAAAGAACACAATTTTTTTTAGATATTTAAAATTCCACTATTTTCATGTGCTGTGGTAAGCAAAATATTGAAAAATCAAAGAAAATTGAATTTTTGAAAATCTCACTATTTCACATGTTATATCATACAAAATATTGAAAAACCGATGAAAATATAATTTCAATATTAAACAACCCTCTTCCTTTTGCCTATAACAGCAGAGATAATATTTTTTTCCCTTTTTTCTTATATTAAAAAATAGATATACGAGTGTACTAGAAAATAAATTTGGCATCTCAAGGTGAGTTGTTCCTTATAATAATAAAGATTCTGTCTTATTATGACGTCATTAAATTCCATAATCCACTATAGATGACAATCTTTCTTAACTGTGCTTTTGGCATTCGATAATCAATTTCACATTTTTTCTTTACTGTCTTATTATGAGTTACAATACTAATTTTCTGTTTCTTCAGTCGTTAGTGAAGGCTCACTCATGGATTAAAAAAGATGATCGAATACACCAAAGTTTTATATTATATTCATGAGCTCATCACTTCAAATTTAATGGAAAACTTGATTGGAGTCACTTAAACCCATTCTCATTCAACAACAAAAAGAACTTTTGTGGGGAACCCACAAGGATAGCACATTACATCAACAATCTCTTGCATGAAGACAAGCACAAAACTACACATTATCGATCACTTCTAAACTTATTACATAAAAGACAGACAGACAGACAAATAAGCAACCACATTGACTCAGAAAGAGGTGCACAGCGTCGCGTCCGTATCTGATCATTCATCAACTAGACACATAGTTTCAATAAAGAAAACTCTAATCGCAGTCTTAAAAATCATCCTCCCTCGACAGAGGTTCGTGGGTCCTGGTCATAAAGACATACTCATAGACCAACCCAGCAAGAGGTCCACCTATAAGGGGCCCAACCCAATAGACCCAGTGGTCGGTCCAAACCCCAGTAGCCAAGGCTGGTCCAAACGATCTAGCCGGGTTCATGGATGCACCGGAGAAGGGCCCACCGGCCAAGATGTTGGCCCCGACCACGAGCCCGATGAGCAATGGGCCGATTGTACCCATTTTGTGTTTTGGGTCGACGATGGTGGCATAGACGGAGAAGAGAAGGGAGAAGGTGAGGACTATCTCCATGATCACACCCTGAAGGGAGCCCATCCCCGCTGCAAGTGTGTGCACCGGTGTATCCTACATCAATATTTATTGTGATATCGAGAATAATTAGTATCAAATGTTAGAAGATAAATGGTTAAAAGACATTTGTCAACTATGTTTTGCATGAACAATACCGCTCATTTCAATACTCATGTGAACGGTGGGGCTTTTTGTGCCGTTTCCCTAATATGAGAATGGAGATATAAACTGCTATATGCGTTTATACGTTGAATTGCCTTATTAATCCACGGGTGACCTTTATAGAAAGTGAAAGCGATTCTTACAGGACAGTACAGACTAAAGGTGTTTAGACTAAAGGTAACAACTGCTAGAGGTTTTCAATGTAAACGCAAGTTCATGGAGATTTTACTCGATTGATATAAACCTGACTTGCTAAATTATGACTTGATCTTGACCCTAGCACACATTGGCCTAAATCCAACATGATTTGGAGATCGACAGTTTTAATAGTCTCCCAACACCATTCTACCACCCGAGAAAGCTCGTCAAACCTTATGTCGTCACCCGCATAGATACACCAAAAAGATGAAGAATATAAAGCCATAAGGGTTTTAAAACCATCATCTCTATCATCGAAGAAAATACATGACGGAGGGTCGACTTTTAACTACGGGTAAACAAAATTCTTGCCTATGGCAGCATTTACCCATATTTTACCCGCTAACATCTTTCATGAAAGGCCAGCTCTAAAGACAAGAATTCGTGGGGATTTCAACTATTAGTATTTGTATGGTACTTTTGTCCACCAATCTGTTGAGTTTTGCCAACTTGCAAAGGAAATCACATGTGCACCAGTCCAAAAACAACACAAGCCATGTAGGCATATAGCCATTATATATCTCACATGTGGAAGGCTAGTCAGATTTTTTCTTTTTCTTTTTCTTTTTTATAAATAAATTATTCAAACTAACAAACAAAAATTAGGCAGTGTGATTATATTATTTAACATAATATTAGAAATTAATTAATTAAATTACTCACCAGTCCCCCAGTGAGGTACTTGAGCAGGAGGCATGCCAATGAAGAGCCCAAGAGCTGAGCAATGATGTAGAGAAAAGACCTCACAAGGGTTATATTGCCACCTACGGCCAACCCTAGGGTCACCGCCGGGTTGAGGTGGCCGCCGGAGACATGAAGCCCCGCGGATATCATCACCGCAACCACAAACGCGTGGGCGACCGCCACCGCAGTCAGGCCCATTATCGAACCTTGCCCTCCAGCCATCCCTCCTGCAGATTTCGGCCCGCTTCAATAGTTATTTATTTGGAAAAAGAATTAAGTGGACCAATAAGATCGGCTTTGGATTGGGATAAGTTAATCAAATCAAGATCAATTAGAAAAATAACTAATCCATACTTTACTTTTATGATCAACAACATTGTTGTTAATTTATCTTGATCCGGCACCAAGACATGCGAAATTTTATATGAACAAAATTTTAATTTTTCCCTTGTCTTCGAAGGGTTGCAAATTCAATTGTACACTAATAAACAATAAGTACCTAAAACCATATTAAAATTGGTATATACCTGTTTAGATCACAAGTGCTTTGTGCCTTGTCAAATAATTAACCACTTAATTAACCTAAAAGCTTAAATTATTTGGTTGTGTTACCAATTCATATCAAGCTAATAGAACACATTAAATCCCCATCACAAGTCTTTATGCCACATGGAAATGTCTCCAATGGAAATCCCCACATGTATTTTTTTTTTTTTGAGCAACCCCAGTAGGGGATCGGGGATCGAATTTGCCACCGTTGGAGAGGAAATTTGTACCCACTGAGCTAAACCCCCACATGTAGAGACAGAAGAATAGGAGCAAATAACATATTTTAGATGAACTTGGTGGGCTTTGACCCAAGAACCGATTTACCCAAAACCTCGAGTCCTTGGGTTGTAAACCAACAATAGGCAGATAATCCAAAAAGGAAATGATTGGAACCAAAAAAATAAAGATAAAAAAAATTACCCCTTTTTCTTTAAATTGATGAACTTGGATGAATATAGAGTACCTGCAGCCATTGCAGAACCAACGCCGGCGAAGACGAAGAGAAAGGTGAGCACCACCTCAGCCACCACTGCTCTGATGCACTCACCCTCACATGCCTCCTTTAGGCTCCCCACCGCAAACTTCCCCATTCTCTATTAACTAATTTCCTACAGTAATGATGCCAAATTTCCTTGGCTTTGGATGCCCATCACCCTCCCTATATATAGGCACAACAAATGCATTCTCAACTTGAGTTGGAGTAAACTATTGGGGAAAAGAGTATCTTCACGGATTCCCATGAGCATAAAGTATATTTTAACTCCCAACCCCCCCCCCCCCCCCCTTCACAAAAAAAAGAGTTAGAGCATACGAAATCTCTGATATAATAACCGAGGGTCAGAATAGGTCTAAAGAAACACAGATAAAATAAGTTAAAAACAATATAGTAATTATCGATTTAACCGAGAAGACGGGCTTCGATAATAGAAGAAATGGATTCATAAGGCTAGGTATTGTGGTTGTATACTCTGTTTCTTTCAGGTAGTTTTTTTTTCTTCTACACTTACTAAGAAAAGCATAACTATCTTGAATCTAAAATGTGCGTATATAAAAAATTGCTAATTTAACCTTATGATAGTGCTTATTTATTCTTCCAAGTAAAGATGAATTCAGTATTTCACTATTTCATAAATGAAGTGCATTGGTTTTAGAAGCCTGGAACAATATGCTTCTTGATATTCTAGAGGGACTAATAATTTGAGAAGGGACTAATAATTTGAGAAGTGAAAAATTGGCCGGGAAAGCTCCCTAGGCCCTTGCCAGCAAACTCGAGTCCCGCTCATGTTTGAGTTCGTAGAAAACGAGCTTGATGAACTCCCCAGTCCCAACATGCTCATTTGAAAAGATCTAAAGAGTAAAATACGGATACGACTTTTTATTACCGCATAATCTAATAAGCTATTGAAAAAAAAATTCAAGTCTTAACAATAGAGTGAATAGCCTCCAGCACCCTTTTCATCTCAACCAAGAAGCCATCCTCGCATAACACCTCAAGAGTAGTAGTATATGAAAGGGTATCTATAATAGCATCATAAAGTTTCTACACTGCACCAAACTACATAGCTGTCACAAGGATCAGAGTACTCCTTTTATGCTCAAAATTAGAAGGAAGTAGAGTTAACTTGACTAAAATTACAATAACTTATCTGTTTCCATTCATGTTCACCCTCAGCCCTAATGGTCTAACAAAAGCAAGATCATGCTAGATATAAAGTAGTTTTCAAACAACTGCAAACAATAGAGATAAAATAATCATGAAATCCGCATCAAATATTAGAAACATAAAACATTCATAACAAAAGCACTACGTTGTACTTGTAACACTTTCAAAATTAAAAATAGAAAAGATATTACACTTTAAAAGTCAGAAAGTTGACAATTTGGAAGTTTAGGTATTAAAAGCAATCTTAGTAAACTTGATAAATTATTCAAGGGACATTGACTAGAAACCCAAAATTCAACAAGTATGAGCATTTTAAAAAGGTGTGTGTGTGTGGGTGTGGGTGGGGGGGGGGGAAGAAGGTTAATTCCATACCTCCAAGGACTAGTAAATATTAAGAAAAAATAAAGGCCATAAAATATTTATTTGCATGCTCAACTTGAGATTGAAATGATTTGAAATTTTGAATAAGAGAAACCCAAAGACCCATTTTTTAATTTTGAAGATTATGGAAAATACTCGAGTTGTAAATTAATTCCAAATTAGATTAAGAATTAATAAAATTATGCTATAGAGATGCTATACAGCTGGAAAAGATCCAAGTCAACTGGTGCATGCTCCCCCCAACTTTACCCCATTGATTAATATTTTTGTTTTTTTATCTTTCAAGCTCAATAATGCAGTGAACCTCCCACATGCAAAGGACATAGTAATCGACAAAACTACTATAAAAGACAAATATAGAGTTATCAGGAGATATGCTATATTTCTATATCTCTATGCAATTTAATAAAATTCAAGAAAGAAAAACAAATGAAGATAACAGTCACCCAGGGGAGGTTTATTCATACTCTATAGATGTCATGTATCATGAATGTTATTTAAATATGGTAAAGATTGTTCAACCTTTGATAAATATTTAAGAAAGAAGTATTAATTAAAAATTTATTGTTAGAATCCTTGAACTTATAAGAATTATTGTAGTTCCTTTTTTCCCCCTCCCGAAAATGCAATAGAAATGAGAGACATCCTGATGTGGAGTCATTTTCAGAAATTGCAAAACTACATTTCATCATCACGACGCTAGATTTATCATTCAACAGCCATATTCTATTTTAAAGTTCCCTACTCATGATGAGTTGGCAACCCCATCACAACTCAAAATTGGCTACTGATCACAAGTAAACTGGAAAAAAAAAACCATACCAATCCCAACTAGTTACCAAATATCATATTTTTTTTGTAGAACGGGAGAAGAATTTAATTGGGAAAAGCTTTATCAAAATCATAGCTCAAAATTGGCTATCGATCATAAGTTTTCAACCTAACGTCCGCCCTTTACGGTTCTGGCGGAAACAACTACGACGATATTCAAGGCCAAAAGTGATAGGTAGAGGTATAAGGTTTGGTGACTGCTTCAACCCCAAGCCAGTCGGCACCAGCTGCATTTTTATGGGTAAAATAAAAAAAGTCAAAGCCCGCTTGCCTCTATGCTAGGTGGACTTTGGGCATCGAATGCATTGTCTTAAAATTGGACGGCTAAAAAAAATGAAATCGTGTTCACCACCCAACCCATCTGCACATGTATGCATTCAAAGACTCCGAACCAAGATTCGAGGTTTCGGACGAAAGCAGTTTCAGTGGTGGTTTCGTATCGGTTTCGGTAGAGACTGATACAAAACCCGAAACCGATACGAAACCAACCATGCAAATATCGTTTCTGCTGAAATCTTTAAAAACATATTTTTTTATACCATTTTTACTGTCATTGTGATTATTATAGGCCTTCGTTGTCAAAAAACCGCGAAAAGTGAACCCAAACGCTATATTAATACTTATCTAAGTACAGTTTTCAATATATTTTGCATCATGGCTGGATTTTTAAACACTAGAATCATCGGCTGAAATCAATATATCTAAGTACGGTTTTCAATATATCTACACTTATATATGTTGTATTACCATCGAAACCCAAACCCAAACCCAAACCGAGATTAGCAAAACTAGCCAAAACCCAGCGAAACTAATAAAATTATGAGAGGCCGAAACCGAAACCGAGTTCTTGAACCTAGCTTCGAACCCAACATTACTTCATCCTAGGTTGAAAATTTGTACTCTTATATATGAACTTATATGTATATTATAAGTAAATATTTAGTTACATGATATCAACTTAAGATCAAATGTTACTGCTCTTAAATCTTTTACATATATTTAGTTACAGCTTTAAACTTTGTTTTAGCTATTCTTTTATATATATTAGTTACAGCTTTGAACTTTATTTTACCTATATAGATTATAGCCATTATAGTCCGAACCCATATGGGACGCACCCCATCTTCCAAGACTTGCCCTTTTCTGAAACTTGCCCATACCTGGTGGATGTGGTTGTGGATATTAAAATTAATGAGACCGAAGGTTTGGTACTGAACAGGTTTGGATATTAAAATTCACTAGACCGGCCAGGTCTTTTTATGATGAACAACCCGCCAGCAATTTTGAATTGCAAGTTTGAATTACGATGCAATAACACACGAGAAAACCCACCCAACCCAAACCCCTTCCCTATGCAAATATGTAAGATGGCCACCCTAAAATAAATTGATATCTTTCTCTCATTAGTCTTCAGCATGATGTATTTATCCTTATTCTATAACTATAGCTAATGTCAACCTGATGTACCTCAAGGTCACTTGCAATGCAGTCTCAACCATTATCAATCTGATTTTTTTGCGTCAAGACTAAAACCTAACTTTATATAATATTTTTTTAAAGTTTAAATTGATGCGGTGAACAACAATATATATCATGTAATATTGCGGTGAAACATAGATTAGAGAATAGAGGTAAGAACTTTGCGCAAATGACAGCAATATATTAAACTAAGCAATCTAAAAACAACTAAATTTCATCCAAAAATTAATTTTCTGGAAAAATTAGCAATGCAATTAATAATAAAATATGGTTCTAATACATGATAAAATCTGGGCAGAAACCAAAACATGATTTAGAAATTATAGGATATTCCTAGCATCTTACTTTTGATCTAGAAAGGCCATGAAGTTATTGATAACTCTACAGTAATTAAAAAGAACAAAATCTCTATAAGGAAAAGAGACCGACTACTAATGACTATCATGATATTTTTTAATATAAAAAACACCTTACCCCCCACCCCCACCCCCCCCCCCCCACACACACACCCCCAAAAACAGAACAAAAAAAAGGAAGAAAAAGAAAAAAGGAAAGGGAGAAATACTATGAATGAAACTATATAATTCTGAAATGTTATCTAGCTCGGTCGAGTGGTTAAAACCAATCAGCTTGTACACCACTGTCTGCTTAAATTCGCATAATACAAGGAATGGATCGACGAGGTAATGTATTACGAGCAAAAATAAAATTTAAAAAAAAGGTATATGATGGAAATTACTAAGCTATAACATGGAAAAGGATATGTCTATTAAAATTTACTAAACTATATGATAGAAAAGAAAAGGATAGGTCTATTAAAGTTAACAAAGTTAGTTTCAAATTACTGGATATTAAAAGATTTAAGTCCTAAAATAGAAATGCCATGTAATGGAAGGCACATACCTGGTATAAAGAAGGCTCATCCTCCAACCCTACTGCAAATCTGTATTTGTGAAAAAAAAACTGCAAAAAGATTGGTAATTCAGAGAATCAAAGTACACCAGCATCAGGTTTCAGGAAAACATAATGATGCACGAGAAAAAAATAAATATGAAAGGGTTTTTTCACTAAAATATCGTAAGTTCTTAATTACAATAAAATCCCTAAAAACTTTGGTTGTAAGGGGATTTCCCCCCCACTAAAATATCCTAAAACAGCACTTCAAGAGAGTTAACAGCAGATGACCTATTTTGAGCATATCATATCTAAATGGGAAAGTCCGATAAAACTATTACGATAATAAGTTAATATGAGCTTTCACGAGAGTGATAGTCTAAAAAGAATGCTTCCAACAAGTCTTAGTTAGAGTATACGATGAGCATCAAAATGCCAAGTACCAGACTGAGCACAACAGTTGCAAGATTTGGAGAAATCTACTGCAAAAAGCAAGGAAACTACACAAGGAATTAAAAAAAAAATTGATTTCAATAACAACATGAACGGCTATAGAAACATTTTATGATGCTCGATTGATTCCTCCTTATTTCTAATCAGCTTGGGAGTAATCAATTGCTTTGTATCTATCTCCTGTCAGAACTTTGAAGCTTTATGAATTGATGTTATTACAGGTCTACAGGAATACAGCTGAATTTTGAGGGAATCTCATGTATTTATCTACTATTATTTAAATGTTAAAAAGTAATTAGTTGGGAATTTAATTCCATGCTTTTGAGGTGATACCTGTAAAAATGTTTGTAACTTCAGAACTTTGCCCAGGATGGATAATGTTTTCCATGTTTCTCAAACTAGTTTTTTGCACGTGCTATGCACGTGGCTAATAAATAAATTATAATTTAAGACATTGTGGAAAAATATGAATATTTACCCACTTTATCCAAAACGGATATAAAAAACGTATCATATGATTTTAGTTTAAATCTTATATTTTAAAATTACATATGATCACTTTGAAATTAACTTCATTTTATTTCACATATTAATACTCAGCTCTATGAAAAAATATTAATTATCATGTCAAAGAAAAATTACACTCCTTGTAAACACATCTATTTCACATGGGAAAAAAAATATTTCACATGAATATTGAGACATGATCACATCATTATATATAATCCGCAACATGTCAAGCCATGAAGAAAGACATAAGTGAAGAAATATAATTTCTATACATTATTCTATGGTACCAAAAGTATATTGGATATCACTAAGAGATTGATACGACATCATTATGTGTCAACTTGTCCGAGAACATCATTAGATGGCGTTTGCTTCATTTATGCAAAGAAATTTTTAGAAAATAAATTTAAAAATATAATTCTTTAACAATAAATTGCAAACTCGCCATTCGAAGTAGACATGTATATTCTTCTACTCGTTTTTCTTCCTTTATTTTTTAATGCATCATTTTCTTGACATTAAAAATGGAACATACAAGTTTCGGGAAGAAAACCCATTATTTGATGGAGTTCGTAACCTTAAGGAATTAAGAAATGCTTCATCAAATGCTTGGATGCAAAAGAATACATGTACTTCTTTTTTTATCTTCTTCATGTAAATCTTCCTTTTCATATATTCAGTTTTTATTATTTTCCCTAAAATTGAATTTTGCACTTCCTCGCTTCACTTGCACAAGCCGTTATTTACTTTGTTCAGAAATTATAGTAGCAGTTATAACTAATTTCCTCCCAAATTAAGTAGGATCCACTTGCAGAAATTGAAAGAATGAGGAACAATTTTCTAATTTTTTTATTAATAATATAAAATGTTAGAACTTTATTATTTTTCTTAGATTTTTAAGAGTTAGAGAACACCACAACAATAATATTTTTTTAAAATTTTGAACCCCTTACATTTTCATTAAAAAGTAGAAAATTTGAAGATGTCAAACATAGATTGAAAATATGAAAAACTAATTGCGTGATATATTTTTCCATCGCATAATACCAACCCATTTTTCTCAAATGAACCATCGAATCGCCATGAATCGCTCATTTAAGAAACAATATTCCTATGAGATCTAACTGATGTCTTTTGAGATTAATCTCATGTAAATAACATATATCTAAAGTACTCCTAAAAGAGAAAATGAGAAGCAGTTTTCATAGTCCCTTTTATGTTCTTTATCCCATCTTTTGATGAATTCTATCTTTAAAGAGTGGGAATAACTTGATTCCATAAAATGTGTATTTACGAAAATGGGGTAGGAACATAACTTTTGGTTTTTATTTATTTTAGTAACTACTCCCACTCTTTTTTTAAAACCAAAACACAACCATCAATTGTGTTTTTTTTTCCCATAACTTCCTTTGAATTATCCAACCATTCACATATTTTCAAGTTTCAAAAATTTTGAACCGTTTTCTCCTCTCTTTGTAAATACATGTTCATTCATTATACTCATTCATGAACAAAAGAGAATCTTTAAAACTTGAAGAATCTCTAAATCTCTATATAAAGACATGATTTTATTGAACCATTTTGTTTTCATTCTTCACTTTCCTTTTCATATATAAAACTTGAAAAGTTCCATCAACCCTTTTTCATTGATTTATTTGTAATTACAAATTGGATGATGATCGAAAGCAGCCTGGACTGAAATATTGGAGAAGGGAAACAGCTTTCTTATGGCCTTAAATAATTTGACGGTAATTCTTAATTTTGATGGGTGTAGTGGTTGCCAAGGTATATATATATTATTTGTTTTTATGGGTGTAGTGGTTGCCAAGGTCAAATACCGTTTCTATCATAATTAGTGTACAAATGCTGCTACAGAAAATGATGATGAAAGGTCTATAATGCCATATATACATGCCAATTTTTATTAAAGTGTACGTTTTTAATTGTTGTTATCATAACAATTAAGAATTACCTTCAAAATTATTTACCTTGGCAACCACTAAAAATGAACACGAACACACACACACACACACACCGTCAAAACCCCATAAAAGCGAACTTACACACACACACACACCCTTGGCAACCACTACACCCATAAAAATTAAGAATTACCGTCAAATTATTTAAGGCCATAAAAAAGATGCTTCCCCTCTCCAATATTTCAGGCTTCTTTCGATCATCATCCAATTTGTAACTACAGACAATTCAATGAAAAAGGGTTGATGGAATTCTTCAAGTTTTTGAGATGAAAAAGAAAGTAAAGAACGAAAACAAAATGGTTCCATAAAATCACGTCTATATAGAGATTCATCAAATTTTAAAGATTCTCTTTTGTCCACGAAAGATCATAATGAATGAACATGTATATATAGAGGAGAAAACGGTTCAAAATTTTTGAAACTTGATAATATGTGAATGGTTGGATAATTCAAAGGAAGTTATGGAAGAACAAATAATGGTTGTGTTTTGGTTTTGAAAAAAGAGTAGTAGTTACTAAAATAAATAAAAAAAACCAAAAGTTATATTCCTACACTATTTTCTTAAATGCATCTTTTATGGAATCAAGTTGTTTGCACTCTTTAGAGATAGAATTCATCAAAAGATGGGATGAGAATAAAAAAGGGACTATGAAAACTACTTCTCATTTTCTCTTTTAGGAGTACTTTAGATTTAGTGTTTTATTTTATTAAAAATATCTTGATGAATGCAACTATCAGCAACAAAGGTAAATTTTCTTGAAATAATTCTAAACAGGAAACATGATGGCCATATTAGAAGATTTTGATGATGGTAAAACAAAATCAAAGAAAATGAGTTAGCAATTAGGGCATCAAGCTGAAGCTATAGTTGAACATAAATTTATCACTATCTCACTTTCGGTTACATTTTGCCCTTGAAAGCTAAAAGGTTGAACTACATCGGTTAAACAAAAAATCATGCTTTCTAAGGTTCATGCACACATGAAAAAGTAAAATAGATAAAGTGCACATATATATTTGCACGCTATACTTCAACACACAGCAAATAAATATGAAATCTGAAAAACCAAAAGGATGCCAAAGGATAGTTTATTATTAAGCATAATAACAATTACCTTATGACTCGGGATCATCTTGGTTGTGCAGAAGCTTCATTCCAAAAGCTTTACAACTTACTCCAGAACCATCCAGCAACAACAGATCATCTACAAGGTGGCATTACCTACCTCGGACAGATCAAATTAAATTTTGAATCTTTGATTAGCTTGGGCCTACTGCGAATAATAAGCTAAATTACACTAAACTAGCTGTAACAATTGATGTTTTCCCCTAAACTACCTTAAAAAAAAATTATTACAATAAACTCCCTCAATTTGGTATAAAAGGAACTTTTTCACTAAAATGCCTGTAAACATAGCACTTGACAGTAATTAAAAAACTTTAAGGCAACAGTTTGGAGTAGTTCCGTTTAATTTAGCAGCCAATAATACTACCATGGAACTTAATAGCAGTACTCTTTGGTAGATATAACACGAAACTACCAGCAAGATTTTTAGAGCCCATGGCAACCAAAAGATCAGAAGCAAAATAACAGTGCATGAATCAAATATCAATAAGTATGCCTCTGCTGCTTTTTATTAACAGCATCAACACCATATAATAACTACTTAAAATCATTAAATTTAAATTGTCAAACTTGCTCTTATTTTCATCTTCCCTTTCTTTCCTCCTCTTTAGACGACCTGATTTAAATTTAAAGTTTGTAGCAATTACAGAAATTTGGTCGGCGAGATTGTGAGACAGTTGATTCCGATGAGACGAGGATGAGGAGAGATCGAGACTTTCTCGATGGCTTCATATGTGATAGAAAATGAAATGGTGAGATGAAGATGAGGTTGTGAATCTTGTGATGACTAAATGGAAACAACATCATGGGCGAGACATAAGGATTGAGTCGCAACAGGTCAGGAACTGAGAAAGAGGTCAGGATCGAGAGATGAGGATTCCGTCATGATCTGACAAGATGGAGAGTTGCAATCTTTGTTTTATAGATATATGTGTGTGTAGTTAAACTATCATGAATGACATTAGATGTGCTTAAAGATTTGTGCAAATAATGATATCATGATTCACATAAATGAGATTTTCTTCGGATTGCACAAATCCCAAAGTGAATCTAATGACTAACAAGATGATAGGATTTGTTTCCAACTCTCTCTCCCTCTCTCCCTCTCTCCCCTTCCCCACCCACCGCCCATGTGTGTGCGCATGGGCGCACACCCAAAAAAAATTAGTGTACATCCCATATTTTGTATTACAGTGAATCCACAAATTCGGTTCAAGGTTACCTAAAATGTTGAATGTAACGATATGTGGGACGGAAACAGAAACGTGTATGGTACTTGGTATGGAAAGAGGTATACTAAGGGTAGGCTAATTTGGAATGTCAAGATGGAACGAAATATGACATGTGATGGAATAGATAAATATTGCTAATAGCTATTTTCAAATACTTAATGTAATACCCGGTTCCGATTTTATATCGTGACTGTATTTTAATAAATAATTTCCAAATATTCTTCCCCAAAATTTTCATACATAATTTTCTATATTTTTCTAAATACAATTCCTATAAATAATTTCCTACATTTTCCTAATATTAGTTTACTAAACATTTACTTAATTAAATATTCCCAATCTAATTTTCACAACCCACTGGCCCGGCCCATTCCTTCCCTCTCTTTTTTTAAATTCTTTTTCAAAGCTACCCAAGCCCAGCCCAAGAAACCCCCGACCCAAACACTCCCCATACCCGACCCGCTTCCCCTTCTTCCTTCCTCTTCTCCCTTTTCTCGCTCGCTCTCCCTGTCCCGCGCGCGCACCCATGCCTCGCACCCACGCCCTGCGACGCGCGCCTCCCTCAACAAGCCCAACGGTCATTTCCCCACGACCCGCTCACCCTCGACTCCCATCTCCCTCGCCCACGTCTCGCCCCTCTCTCGTGAGACTCGCTCCCCTCAACAACCGCGACCCCATCGCCCCCTCTACCACTCCCTCTCGCAATCTCCTCCTCTCTCCTCTCGATCCCCCTCACTCACTGCCTCACCTTCTCTCCCCTGCACCTCGAGCTCCATCCCTACCACAACGCCATCACCACCATCAACTTCATCCCCTTCTTTCCTGACGAGAAGCGTGCAAACCCTCCTCGCCGGAGCCCGTCTCGCCGTCGACCTCACCGTCGCCTCATCACCCTCTCCTCGACCCATACCTCTCCTCCTCTACCTCACGACAAGATCCCCTACACCCGAGCTCCTCTTTCCTACACATAACCTAACACCGGAACCCGACACTACACCCCGCCGGAGCTCGTCGCCGTCGAACCCCTCACCCCGTCACCTGCACCCCCGATCACCTTCCCTTCACCCTCCGACGACAAGAGCCCGACCTCGCTACAACCCTCACCTGCACGCCTCACCGGAGCTCCGACCCATCACCTTCGTGCCTCAGCCAACCTCGCCAGAGCCCACTGCACCGATCCCCTGCAGCCCCGAGCTCCCCAAGCTTTAGCCAAGTTGCCGAGCCGGGAACATGCCGTGCTCGTGTCCGAGCTGCCGCCGTGCCAGGCCCGTGCCACCATCGAACCCACTCCCGTGTCGCGCCCATACTCACTCCCCGTGCCTCGACATGTCGGCCCCCGTGCCACACCATGCCCGATCCAGTGCACACATCGTGCCGCCCCCGAACCACGCACCGGGTCAAGACCGTGCTCAGCACCGTGTCACGCCCGCGTCATCGCCAGGTCCACTACCGTATCACTTCCGCGTCGCCACCGCGCCCAGTACCGAGTCACCACGCATCGCGCCCGCGTCGCGCCTGCGTCCAGCATCGTATCGTCTCGTGTGTCGAGACGGAATCCGCAAGCGGCGTCGTTTCTACATCAAGCGATCGAAGGCAAGTGGAATCCTCCCCTTGCTAAATCATGCTATTAATATACGGGATAACCCAATGCTAATTATCTATATACATGTGTGTGTTGTGTACGAGTAGTTGTAATCATGTGAATTATACTGGTGCCGCCATCGTTTAAAACTAATACGAGATTGATTGGTTTTGAGTTTAGAACCGGAGGATAATTATATAGACATATAGATTGAAATCTCGTGAAATTGTTCTGATAAGACGAGATACCGGTATAGTAAGAAAAGTATTCGATATGAAACTCTAGATTGAAACCTACCTGAAATTGACGGAATTTGTGAATAATGGATTCCTTTACTATTACCTAATGTCATGTAGAAATTTGGATTCAAGATAATGTAGTTTCGCATAAGTGATGTCCCCTAAAGGCAACGTCAAAACTGGAATTTACTGAATTCATCACCGTATTAAATTCATAGTGAATTGCCTATAAATCATATCGTGGTGTTCCAGGGCTCGTATCGAACCGAACTAGATAACCTATAACCCCATGTAATTAGTTATGGTATAATGCAATTTCATGACCCTGAAAAGTGAGGAGGAACGCAATTCTGGACTGCAGTCCGGGGTAGCATTCTACGGGGGAAACTGAATTCTAAGCACCTGTACACCCCATCCTTAAACTGAAAATGCGCGGAGACATATATGGTCGCGTAGATAATTTAATTAGCTAACACCTGAATCTGGTCCCGTGTCGTTTCACCTTCGTTTGATATTTAATTCGTATTTTAGAATGCCGTTGTGTCCTGCAGTTTTCTGCAGTGACAGTTTGTACACATTGATATTAAACTGAACATATCTTCCCATATACAGCGGATATCATTGATCTGTCTGATACGTTGGAAACCTAACTGTTAAACCTAAATATTATCCATCTGTAGCGTCGCCTAATTACGATCCCAATTGGGATTAAAACGTGTTACGAAACAGGCTTCCAATTCAGAAATTGGATTTCCAGCAGTGAACACTTAAATTGAGATGGCCGTAACTAGCGAACCTGAAACCCGATTAACGCGAAACCAATTTTGATGGACAGATAATTAAACATGCTGCTTGCCCCTTTTATATTGTCTTGCTTAATCCTGCATGTATGATTTATAGTAAATTATGCAAGCGGTAGGACACTGGCTGATGATATTTTATTCATATCATAATTATTACATTCTCACCATATCATGTACAAGTCATATACATTGGTAACCTAATGATCGTGTACATTACCTAGTGATAGATATTAGTGTTTTGATTGTGGCAAGCACGGTGGTGTTAAAACGGGAATGAATAAGTGAAATGACACGTACTTGTACACAATCAGCGCACCCGGTTAATTTATTGCATTGTCGACGCCTATGGGACATATGTAAGTGTAACTATAACTGGTATGGGACGGTTATGGAAGCACTTATATTAGTGTCATAGGTAAGACGTCAAACGTTGTACATTTGTCTTGGGTACCAGTCGAGACATGCTTGATAGAGACCATGTCTCCAGTTCTAGCGTAGACCTGTCATGGACCGACTAGTACTCGGTTTATGGTCGGTATTTGATGTAGACCACGGGGTGTGGGGTAGTTTGGATGTGAGTTCAACGGAATCTCGGGAGTCCCATTGCCGGCATATACCGTGATTTTGGGAGTTGTATGGATGGAGTTACTGATATTATCGTGCGTGATTCGGGCCCGTGTTCCCTTACCCCTGTGGCCTTACCCTTGGGTTGGGGATACTCCTGCGTGGTTGACTCACACTTAGACTGACGATAGGTTTAGCGACATGGACAGTGAGACTTAGAGACTGATAGGGTGAGTGGCATTGACATGCATTGCTTGCTGATTTGATATACCTACTTTACTGTTTACCTGTACCGATTATTTCATGTGCATCATCTTTCTATATTTACTGCTTCATGTTCATCATCATTGCACGTGTTTACTTTTGCATTTATATATATTGCTATTGTGTCGCTCTGACGACCAAAGTATGCATGCTCAGAGTGAGAATTGGACTTAGCTCGGATCAGCACCTGACGTACCTTGAGGATATTGCGGATGTCTAGATCAGCGACGTCAGCACCATCTTTCCTTGATCTCTATCTGGTTAGTTTTTGTATCTGTTTTGATTTAATGACTGCATTTCTCATTACCTGTGCATTGATTACTGATTACCACGTAAAGCTAGAAGCCGAAGTGTGACTGCGGCAGGATGTTTCCTTGACCGTAGGAGCATGGCTGGCCTTGTCAACCTCTTGTATTCCATATTTTGGGAAGCGATGCGTGACATGGTTTTGTTGGTATCAGAGCCAGGTTTGGTTTAGAATGGGATTACAGTTTCCGTGTAGGGCTTGACAATTTAAGCCACCCTTTCGGTTTAAATTGTAAACTTGTTATCCTTGATCTTGATTCATATAGTGTGCTCTGTACATATTTTGATCCACCTGCTAGAGTTTTGGATGACTTAATAGAGTTATGTGATTATAACTATAAACTGCAGCATGGTTATAATACAGCACTCTGCTTGAGTGACTTAGAGTTCTACATTTGATTTCCACTCATTTAAGTTTCACCCCACCCGATATTCTTGTTTCGTTGTCCATTCTATATCTTATTCGGATTCTTATTCCTTGTACCTTATATCGTCCTCAAATTTGTTGTTTCAGGACTATGTCTCCCAACGACTCTTCTTCTATCTCCACTCCCCAGAATCAGACTGTCGAGATTTTGAGTGTACTGCAAGGTTTGAAGGAAGCCCAGGAGCGAACAAAGGACCTCCTAGCTGAAGGATTAAGAAGGCAAATGGCTCAGGCACCAACGGAAGCCCCCAATCATAGGAGAATTCCTGTTAGACAAAGTGGTGGCATGCAGATGAAGCGCTCCTTTGTTACTCAGCAATAGAAGCAGCGGAGGAATCAACGTTGTGGTTATTGCAAGAGACCAGGACACCTTCAGAGAGACTGTCGCCAAGCCAAAAGGCTATGCCTGATTTGTGGATCCAACGAGCATCTTATCGATAGTTGCCCTAGAAGGTAGGAGCTGCAAGGTAGAGATTCGTCAACACCTTCCACGTCCCAGCACAAGATTCAGACTTGTCTTACGAGATTGCAGAGATAGATATCGATGCAAAGTTAACACCCTTTCTGCTTTCAATAAAAATATTATCACTCTTTAGTAAATGTTTCCTTTCGTTTAAAATCTTGTATCCGTTGAACTTTTTAGTTTGAATGCAATAAAATTGTAAGTTGTGATTTATGTATCGTCCCCTTGCCACTCATTTTCCTCATACTGCTTACTGCATCATTATTCAAAATTTTGATTTTTCAGTCCTTACCTGCCATATACTTTCCACATGCTCTACGTCTTTAGTTATTTTCCTTGTGTGTTCCGCTATCTGATCATGACTTTCTCTTTTCAGGCCATGGCCAATTCTGGAGCAGCGCCGCCTATCGATGGGGACACTCAGTCCTGCGTTTTCTTGGACTGCATGCTGGTAAGTTTAGATAACGAGATCGACGGCCCACAGGTTATTTTCGGCAGCAGCGATTCCGAGGACGAGGGAGTCGCACCCCCAGAAATCGACATAATCAGTAACTCTGACGACGAAGAAAAGGACCCCGAAGAGAAACCCGATGGAGGAAGATCCTGGGGAAGACACGGTAGAAGAAAATCCAAAAGAGGAAGACCTCGAAGAGAATCCAGTGGAAGAAAACCCAGTAGAAGAGAATCCAGTGGAAGAAGATCCAGAAGAGAGGAATCACGTGGAAGCAGACCACGATGAAGAAGCTCCAACCGAGGAAGAAAGACCAGGAGAAGAAAACCCCGTGGAGGAAGAACCTCCAGTGGCAGTCCCTGCGAAGGGCTATGGAAATGGACGCCCCTATCTTAGCGCGAGAGATTACCGTAACCTGTTGAACTTCCATAACCGCGACTGACACGACTTATCTTTGTTTCTTCTGGCCAAATAAATCTATATATAGTTTAGGGCCACTTTTATCTTCAGAGTATGCCTTGTTTAAAATTTTTCTGGAAAACTAAATAATAATAAAGTTCTGAGTGCACAAATTTTTGAGTATTGGTTCGCATGATGCATTGACTATTTTCCCTCCCCAATAAATTTCTTTCCCTCCTGAGATTCATTACTACTCACCCCTGTACCTCGTGCTGACCTGACCTCGGTCTTTTCAACATTTTTAATCAAAGTGCCGCATTCCGACTTCCTTTGAATGGGCCATACTCCACTGTAATCCATACCCTGACTAGCCCCTATACATTTTAGTGTTATCTCTTATTACTATAATTACATTCAGTAACATTGCTATTTGAATTTAGTTTTCGTTATTTTATGTTTATAAAAAAAAATTGCGTGTTATTAACTACTTCCGTTTTACTTATTCTGAATACTTTACTATTCGTCACATTTTCAATAGCGCAAATATATGTCGCACATACTATTTTGTTTTATTTTTTTCTTATTTCACCATATGGGTTTCAGCAAGTTATTTTAAATTGCTTGATCGATATTCTTTCTAAAATATTTTTGCCTATCGGCAAATTCTTCACTATTGTTTATTATTGTTATTTTATTTTCCCTGGTATTGTGCATATAGTTTGTCATTATAGATGATTATGCCTTGTGCTTACTTAGGCTTATTATTTTAGCTGCGCTATTTCTTATATATACGTATGTATATATATATATAGGATTATGATTTTTATTTAGCTGCTTTTACGTAGATCACTATATTGTAGTATTTGATTTGTGGCTTTTTGCATATTATTTTATAGCTTATTGTTTATTTTGAATTTCGAGAAAGAAATTTTCTTTTTAGGTGGGTATGATGTAATACCCAGTTCCGATTTTATATCGTGACAGTATTTTTATAAATAATTTCCAAATATTCTTCCCCAAAATTTTCATACATAATTTTCTATATTTTTCTAAATACAATTCCTATAAATAATTTCCTACATTTTTTTAATATTAGTTTACTAAACCTTTACTTAATTAAATATTCCCAACCCACTATTCCCTAACTAATTTGCCCGGCCCATTCCTTCCCTCTCTCTTTTTTTAAATTCTTTTTCTAAGCTACCCAAGCCCAGCCCAAGAAACCCCCGGCCCAAACACTCCCCATACCCGACCCGCTTCCCCTTCTTCCTTCCTCTTCTCCCTTTTCCCGCTCGTTTTTCCTATCCCGCGACCGTTTCTCCCGCGCGCACCCACGTCTTGCACCCACACCCTGCGACGCGCGCCTCCCTCAACAACCCCAACGGTCGTTTCCCCACGACCCGCTCACCCTCGACTCCCATCTCCCTCGCCCACGTCTCGCCCCTCTCGCGAGACTCGCTCCCCTCAACAGCCGCGACCCCATCGCCCCCTCTACTACTCCCTCTCGCAATCTCCTCTCCCCTCTCGATCCCCCCCACTCAATGCGTCACCTTCTCTCCCCTGCACCCTGAGCTCCATCCCTACCACAACGCCATCACTACCATCATCAACTTCATCCCCTTCTTTCCCGACAAGAAGCCTGCAAACCCTCCTCGCCGGAGCTCGTCTCGCCGTCGACCTCAACGTCGCCTCATCACCCTCTCCTCGACCCACACCTCTCCTCCTTTACCTCACGACGAGATCCCCTACACCCGAGCTCCTCTTCCCTGCACATAACCCAACACCCGAACCCAACACTGCACCCCGCCGGAGCTCGTCGCCGTCGAACTCCTCACCCCATCGCCTGCACCCCTGATCACCTTCCTCTCCCTCCTCCACCTTCCCTTCACCCTCCGACGACAAGAGCCCGACCTCGTTACAACCCTCACCTACACGCCTCTCCGGAGCTCCGACCCATCGCCTCAGCCGACCTCGCCAGAGCCCACTGCACCGATCCCCTGCAGCCCCGAGATCCCTTGCAGCCCCGAGCTCCCCAAGCTTTAGCCAAGTTACCGAGCCGGGAACGTGCCGTGCTCGTGTCCGTGCTGCCGCCGTGCCAGGCCCGTGCCACCATCGGACCCACTCCCGTGTCACGCCCGTACTCACTCCTCGTGCCTCGACTTGTCAGCCCCCGTTCCACACCGTGCCCGATGCAGTGCACGCGCCGTGCCGCTCCCAAACCACGCACCGGGTCAAGACCGTGCCCAGCACCGTGTCGCGCCCGCGTCATCGCCAGGTCCACTACCGTATCACGCCCGCGTCGCCACCGCACCCAGCATCGAGTCACCGCGCAGCGCCCGCGCCGCGCCTGCGTCCAGCATAGCATCGTCTCGTGTGTCGAGACGGAATCTGCAAGCGACGTCGCTTCTATATCAAGCGACCGAAGGCAAGTGGAATCCTCCCCTTACTAAATCATGCTATTAATATACGGGATAACCCAATGCTAATTAACTATATACATGTGTGTGTTGTGTACGAGTAGTTGTAATCATGCGAATTATACTGGTGCCGTCATCGTTTAAAACTAATACGAGATTGATTGGTTTTGATTTTAGAAACGGAGGATAATTGTTTTGACATATAGATTGAAATCTCGTGAAATTGTTCTGATAAGACGAGATACCGGTATAGTATGCAAAGTATTCGATATGAAACTCTAGATTGAAACCTACCTGAAATTGACGGAATTTGTGAATAATGGATTCCTTTACTATTAACTAATGTCGTGTAGAAATTTGGATTCAAGATAATGTAGTTTCGCATAAGTGATGTCCCCTAGAGGCAACGTCAAAACTGGAATTTACTGAATTCATCGCCGTATTAAATTCATAGTGAATTGCCTATAAATCATATCGTGGTGTTCCAGGGCTCGTATCGAACCTAACTAGATAACCTATAAGCCCATGTAATTAGTTTTGGTATAATGCAATTTCATGACCCTGAAAAGTGAAGAGGAACGCAATTCTGGACTGCAGTCCGGGGTAGCATTCTACGAGGGAAACTGAATTCTAAGCACCTGTACACCCCATCCTTAAACTGAAAATGCACGGAGACACATATGGTCGCGTAGATAATTTAGTTAGCTAACACCTGAATCTGGTCCCGTGTCGTTTCACCTTCGTTTGATATTTAATTCGTATTTTAGAATGCCGTTGTGTCCTGCAGTTTTCTGCAGTGACAGTTTGTACACATTGATATTAAACTGAACATATCTTCCCGTATACAGCGAATATCATTGATCCGTCTGATGCGTTGGAAACCTAACTGTTAAACCTAAATATTATCCATCTGTAGCGTCGCCTAATTACGATCCCAACTGGGATTAAAACGTGTTACGAAACGGGCTTCCAATTCAGAAATTGGATTTCCAGCAGTGAACACTTAAATTGAGATGGCCATAACTAGCGAACCTGAAACCCGATTGACGCGAAACCAATTTTGATAGACAGATAATTAAACATGCTGCTTGCCCCTTTTATATTGTCTTGCTTAATCCTGCATGTATGATTTATAGTAAATTATGCAAGCGGTAGGACACTGGCTGATGATATTTTATTCATATCATAATTATTACATTCTCACCATATCATGTACAAGTCATATACATTGGTAACCTAATGATCGTGTACATTACCTAGTGATAGATATTAGTGTTTTGATTGTGGCAAGCACGGTGGTGTTAAAACGGGAATGAATAAGTGAAATGACACGTACTTGTACACAATAAGCGCACCCGGTTAATTTATTGCATTGTCGACGCCTATGGGACATATGTAAGTGTAACTATAACTGGTATGGGACGGTTATGGAAGCACTTATATTAGTGTCATAGGTAAGACGTCAAACGTTGTACATTTGTCTTGGGTACCAGTCGAGACATGCTTGATAGAGACCATGTCTCCAGTTCTAGCGTAGACCTGTCATGGACCGACTAGTACTCGGTTTATGGTCGGTATTTGATGTAGACCACGGGGTGTGGGGTAGTTTGGGTGTGAGTTCAACGGAATCTCGGGAGTCCCATTCCCGGCATATACCGTGATTTTGGGAGTTGTATGGATGGAATTACTGATATTATCATGCATGATTCAGACCCGTGTTCCCTTGCCCTTGTGGCCCTACCCTTGGATTGGGGATACTCCTGCGTGGTTGACTCTCACACTTGGACTGACAATAGGTTCAGCGATCTGGACAGTGAGACTTAGAGACTGATAGGATGAGTGATATTGACATGCATTACTCACTGATTTGATATACCTACTTACTATTTACCTGTACCGATTATTTCATGTGCATCATCATTCTATATTTACTGCTTCATGTTCATCATCATTGCATGTGTTTACTTTTGCATTTATATATATTGCTATTGTGTCGTTCTGACGACCTGAGTATGCATGCTCAGAGTGAGAAGTGGACTTAGCTCGGATCAGCACCTGACATACCTTGAGGATACTGTGGACGTCTAGATCAGGGACGTCGGCGCCATCTTTCCTTGATCTCTATCTGGTTAGATTTTGTATATGTTTTGATTTAGTGACTGCATTTCTCATTACCTGTGCACTGATTACTGATCACCACGTAAAGCTAGAAGCCGAAGTTGACTGCGGCAGGATGTTTTCTTGACCGTAGGAGCATGGCTAGCCTTGTCAACCCTTTATATTCCGTATTTTGGGAAGCGGGGCGTGACACTTAACAACTATTTTTCTTAAATGCAATGAGAATGTCCATTTTGTAATTGTTGATTTTGAAATTGATATTTTGGAATTTATGGTTGCTATCTTTTAAATTAATATACACCTGTTATAAATATCCAAGTTGTAATTGTTCTCCGAAACACCAAATTTACCGATTTGGACGGAACAGTTCTACGTTTTAGATTGAAAGTTCCAAACGGATAACGTAAGGGGTAAGTTTTCTGCTAACTCACCGTAGCTCGTTGTATCCGAATTTGTGCTACATAGGTTGCAAGTGCAGTTGAGGTCGCGCTTTGTAGGTAATGGTGCGTTGACAAGGATTGTGATTAGAGGATAAGGCTTTATTGTTGAATCATGGAAGCTATGATACTTTAAAGTAATGTAGAGTAAGGAATAAGATTCATCTCTATATATATAATTAGACATGCAAATACACCATATGCACAGGTTTTGGGCTAGAAAGTTTATGAACTTTAGGTGTGGGTAGACGAAAATTTGCATATGCAACATTATAAGCAAAAATGAGTCCAAAGAACATTTGACAAAACTATTGAATATATTGAAATATATAAATGAATTCAGAAATTGAGCTATTAATGAAACTAGAACATGCAAATTTTCAAGTCAAGGTGAACAAATAATCGCCCTTTAAGTTGAACAAATTATTTTCAAAAAAGAATCTAAAGCAATGAACATAAATCGATGAATGCAAATATTGATTACGCACATTTTCAAGTCATCATGAATAAGGCAATCTCACATTTAGCTCATATATCCTTATGCAGGAGCAAATGGAATCTACCTACTAATCCTCCTCACTATCAAGCATTATGAAAATGAGTTCAACAGGTAGACCATACAAAACCTCCAAATTTGGAGAGAACTCTGTATTTTTTTCATGGTTACAATATCCCAACAATAGGAAAGTCCATCATTTCGTTCTTTCTCCTTCCTTTCTCCATTTTCTTAATTTCGCCTTGCAATTAGCTCATTAACATCACTAAGATCTGTAGATTGTACTGAAAACTGATCCAATCTAATCTCTCAAAAGATTCATAAGCATAAGAACAGGATCCAAATATATTTGCCCACACTTAAAACAATAGCTTAAGAACAACACAACATTAACTTTAGAAACGTCTCAAGGTAATAACAAAAGGATATCAATAAATTGGTTAATCAAATTTATATTCACGATGATGTATGTTATAACAAAAGCATTATAAAGAAATAAACAATCAGTGATCCAACATTTTACCCATTTTACAACTGCACAGGGCCACCGAGCCGGAGCAAAATTCTCCCGTTTTCTTCAACGCGACCCAAAAGAATTCAACTTTCCTCCTTTTTCACCATTTTCAAACAAACAAAATCAAGAAGAATCCGACCTCAAAACCAAAGGCGGCCTCTTTCGATTCAATTTCTTCAACTGAATCCTCTTATAAACAAGAAACCCCGCTAGCACCACCTGCAGCAAGATCGCAGCGGCAAGGAACACGATTCCGATCTTCTTTCCGAAATTGAGCTTCTGATATTCGTTCGCGAGGCAATCAATGCGATCGGACTCGCATAACGGCGGCGAAGGGCGGTGGAGGAGGATTTCGGGGAGAGGCGGAGGGTGGGGGAGGCCGGCGATGGATATGGCGGGAGATGGGGAAGGAGAAGAAGAAGGGGAAGGGGAGAGAGAGGAGGCAGAGGCGAAGAGGAGAGAGAGAATTAGGGTTAGGGTTTGGGATTGGGGCATCATCGCGAGATTAGGGTTAGGGTTACGATTTCCGACCATCGCCCCCGCGAAGTTGGGGGATATTGGGAGATTTGAGAATGAGATGGGAGATTTTGGGGGTTAAATGTGTAATTGTGTAAGTTGTTAATGGTTTGGTTAAAGTTGAAATTAAACATGATAATGATGTTGTTAGGTCTAATTACAGAGGATTAAATGACCTGTTTTAGAGGTAAATTTGGGCAAAACACAGCTGCACTTTTTTGGGTTTTTGTTAAAACAGAAATGTGTGCAAGTTTAATTATTTATTTTAATTTTACTTTCTTTTGCATTTTAGTATTTTAATATAGTATATTGGCTTTCTTAAACCTTTTTATTTATTAATTTATTTGGGTTATCCTTTTTAGTATGTCTCAATTTTTCTTTGTTTTATTCCCCTTCTACAGCATACATTTTGATCATATGTTATTGCTTGTTATCGATTTTCATCTTCCGGACATTAACAATGTATAGACCTTGCTAATGGAAATATAGATGAATTGTGAGAATTGACAATAAATGTTAAGACCAAATTGTACCTAAAAAACAAACAATGCCCTGAGTTAAAACCATTTTTGTGTTTGGTTTGATTGGACAAAAAGGGTTGAAAGTGCAATAGTAATTTACTTATGTTGCTTTTGAAAAGCTTATGCGACAACCCTAATAAATAGGCACCAAACATGAAATTTGAATTTATCTTTTCCCCCCACTACAAATGATAGATACAAGCACAACTTCATTTTCAAACAACCGAACTACAGCTACAGATGGCTGGATTAAATTTTACCTTGGTATATTCCGTTGCATAAGACCACATCATTATCATTGCCTTCTTTCATCAAAACATGTTTGGTTCAGAGCATGATCATTAAAAGGCGAAAATATGGCTACAAGGTTCACAACCAAAAGTTGGCTGTAAACTGATTGGATGGGGTCCGGCTTTTGTAGCTGAGGCAGGACCCAAACAGTAAAATGCGGAGAGCAAATTTATGAATGGAAAAAGGAAAATAAAAGGAGGGAAATTCTGTCACAATCCTCAGTTCCCCAATCTCTACTCAATAAAAATCTGAGCAACATTTAGCTACAATAATAAGATTTATACATCTAGAAAACCCAGGTAAAACCAAGAGTCAAGCATAATACACTTCTCCAATGCTAACAACTTTGATAACATATTCAAAAGTAAAACCCCCAGTTTTGTGAGAAATGTAGCTAATCCATCTCATACAATATATGTAAATGACACGGCAGATACAAAGATCTGTCCAGTACTTGCTCAACATTCATCAGATAAGAATACCAAGTAAAACAGCACATTAATTTGGTCTAACAGCAGCAATCAGCTGGGCCATGCAGGTCGCATATTGGACAGCAGTGTGTAGACACGTGTAGTGATCTGTTAGGCCGTAATCTGCAAAGTTTGATTCGATATGCATGAAATGTCCCGGCAATGACTTCTTCGAGACCTCTTCCTGCCATATGTCGAAGAATTCTTCAAGAACCTGCCGTGATTTCTCTATGGACGACAGCGGAAGGTACTCTACCTGTACGTATCCAAATCCATTACTTATTTGATTTGCTGTGCATAGCACTTGGACATGCCATAAAGTTATTTATTAGCGCAAACACCCTCTCTGTTCATCAACCAAAACTCTCAAGAACGCTCAAGTTAAAATCTAAACAACAAAAACAAGTTATAAACTTAAATTAGATAATCAATTATGTTGTGTACGGTTGAATTCAAATGTTGGGTTTTGGTAGACGAGCGAAGGAGTGTTAGCGCTAATAAATCACCTGGGGGGTATAAGTGTTATAGGTAACAAACTACAGGAGGTTTTGCCAAATAACCCAACATTTAACCAAACACAGACTACACCATCAAAGGTACATATATACTACCAGTTACTGCAGAAGATAAACCAACGGTTAATTATCTTCAAATTATACATGAATTTCTATAAATTGCATTTTTAGCCCAAACATAACTTGAAGCTTCATTTGAAACTTTGATAATATATGTTTATGTCGTCTATTTTTCCCTTTTAGTGCTATTATTGATATTTTTAATAAAGCAAAAAACAATATATCATAGGTATACATATATACTGTATTAAAGAATTAGCGTTTTACCCCTCTAATCTCTTATTATACCAATCCAAGCATCATACTCTTCTGCTATGATTCTTATGATAAATTTAAGGCTTCTATCCGGTTTTGTTTTCAAGGAAACATATGGGTCAACAAGAGGGTGTATTTCAGATTCAAAGGATGAATAAACACAAACGAGATTAGTATTCTCTGTGATGTTTGAGTCACTATCATGTCACATAATCTACTCCAAGGGTCTGCTGTATTGAGAACGGGTTATGGATTAGGGATACTGAAGGTAACATAACTAGTTAACAAGATATTTTAATAAATAATTCCAGACTTGCTAGCTAGCCTAGGTAATAGCCGAGCTACTTAAGAAGTTTGCTTGATCTCGAGTTTAAAATAAATAAATAGTTGCCTGGCCAGGCTTAGACAAGAACAGTCAAGCTGGATTCAACCTTAAGAAAAGCCTGGAGGTCAAGTTAGACATGCACTTACGCTGATAGGATATTGCATTTAACCACAAGACCAGCAGAGTAATCATTTCCTTTACTGATTTTTTTTTTTTGAAATTTGGCGTTTATTTAGTTCTGACTACTTCTGGGCTCGGCATATTAAAGGAAAGGCCAATGTTTCCATCGAAACTGCAACACGTTTTTTATTCAATGGCAGTGGAACTGTTGGTGGTTCTGTCCCATTTTCCCAAAGGGAAAGAGAAAGGGCCGCAATTTTACCCATACACAAGGAATCCATATAAACCATGTTGCATTTCATTTTCTCATAAATGTAGCCGATATATATTTGCATCTCATTAGAACAAGGAAAACCCACCGAATGCGAAGAGCATCAACTTACTTGAATAGCATTTAGGATCATGGCTCACTTACTTGACTAGCAACTTTAGAATCTAGGATATCAATTTCCATACCAAAAAACGATATCCAACATGGAAAACTAATACTGCCACTCCATCAATAAATCCTGTCACCATCAAAAGCTAATACTACCAGTTCATTACAACAATAAATCTACTTCAACTCATGTAAGGGAAAACATGAACACTGGAATAGTTAATGTCTAGCAGGATCTGCGTCCTTGTAGTACCAATCTGATTACTTGTAATTGAATATTCAGGCAATCTTGGAATCCATTAAGTTGATAATTAAGGAATTCCATGTCAATTCATACTATTTAGTTGCTTGTAATCATTGATTCCAACTTTTGCCGCTTATTTCTCCGTATGTAGAACCTTAACTCATAATTTAAAATCATGGGATGAGAAATTCACAGGTTTTGTAACGGATCCTACTTCCCGAGAATATATAAAATTGTAATTAATGATGTAACAGGAAATCACCAAATACTATAACCAAACTGTTGTATTTTATGTCAAATCCTACAATTGGAAACTCGTGGACTATAGCAAATGTGTCCTATCTACAAATATCTTTAAATATGACCTAAGCTTACATATAAATATATAATAGTACTCTCAATATGCAGGAATAGTGATGGTACCACATGCAAATGATGCACACAGATAATAAACAACCTGCAAGTAGCATCCAGGGAGCTAATAATTTAAACTAATTACAAATCTTTGTAAGCAGACCTATTTAAGTCCACAGTTGCCATTCTAAAACACGCTTTCCAGGAGAGCGTGCAGTATTTATTTCTAGGATTTCAAGCTATATATTTGGGCTAACTAAAGCTGAGCATGCATGAAGAGATAAAATTTATCTATGTATGTAATGAGAAACAGCATACCTCCATCATAATTCCCCTCAAACTTTCAGACATGGAAGGAACACATTTTCCCACTCTCAGACGGAAGTCGCCAAGTTGGTATTGGAACCCCTAAAAAAAGGAAGAAGATAAAACCATAAAATATAAGGAGGATTCATAGTCTAATTTCACCTACGATTTTGAAAGCGATTATTAACTAGAGCAGCTTAAATAAAAATAAAAATATGAGGAGAAATTCAACCATGAGATATGGCTGAGAGTATAAAATGCACATAAAAACTCTAGTCCTTGCTGATATTCTTTTCTCTTCGTTAGTGGAGCCCATTATTTTTTATTTGCATGTCGGCTATACTAAGTTACTAGCTTTTGATAACCAATCTTTCCCAATTTATTTAGACCAACATTTGTAAAGGAAAAAAAAGGTGATGCTAAAGAACCCATGAATTATAGTGTGGTGTTAAAAAAACAGGAAGGCTACTTAAACTCCGTGCATCCTAGAGGAGCAAGCCAGATTTGCTTCGAAAGTGACTGATGTCCTGAGATTGTGAACCATTGTGCATAGTGGCTAGAAAACGTGGTGGTTTGTAAATTAAACCGTGCTTAACCCATACATGAAAAATGAATCCAACTTAAATTATGGGGCCTGTCTAGTTAGATATGCAACATAACACCAATAAATTAACATCATTATTATCAAATAAATGATATTGGGTTGTATGCAACATCACTTGATGACCAATATCATGTCAACTACTTTTTTGATACATCGTTACCTTTTTTCCCGGTAATGCTTCTGAGCTTTGTTTCTTTACTACCAATGGAATTTTTGAATCAGAACTGATGTCAAATTCGTACAACAATCTCTAGCCGAGTTGTCATTGCCACATCATGTTAGAGCACATGCAAGAGTAAGTTCAACCTACTGTATAGTTGTACTGTCAAAAGTGTGATACAGAATTGTTCATCGGACGCTTGTCTAAGCATCTATAGGCAGGACTTGCAGTCTAACAGATTTCTTTTCTACCTCAGGGTGTGTCAACTTAAAAGAGTACTTAAATATGGAAGCTTCACAAGAAAGGACAAAAACATCCATTTCTATCATTTTAGTGATTGGCTAATCCTATGTCAAATCAAGAAGTAATTCTAGAAAACATAGTATCAAAAGTTTAACGGTTACATTATCACAAAATATCACTATATAAATCAGGAAATCCTAAATTACATTAATTATCTACTTCCGTCGAGAACAAAAGAATTTTTCAGTTTTCACACTAGTTAGAACTTGACAAGATATCATAATAATAATCATCCATGACTACATATTTCCAATTCTAACTTCTCTATAAATCCATTTAACCAATATTAACCAGTTCCAGCAGAAAAGAAACGAAAAGAAATTCTGCATAGCAAAAGAAACATTTAAACAACTCAATTGACTCATTGAGGAGAAACTCATACGGATTAAGAATAAGCTTTTAACAAGCACTTACAAATACATTGATAACCAATCCATAATTAAAAGATTCTATATACAACCAATTTTCCACATGAACCAAAAAATTACCATCAGCCTTTTGTAACAAACAAATCTAAGATGCAAATAGGTCCTAGATCACAAATTAATCCAAATGAGCATAATATATTAACCTTTGCAAACTTCTTCCAATTCCAACTGAAAACATCTTATAACACCGAGGTTTCCTAAATTTATAATTCCAAATAATAATAATAATAAGTCTCACATCAAAAAAGAGAGCCTAAAAGAACAAACATAGGAAATTGGCAAGGTACTGCTCCAAATAATAGGAGAAGGGTTCATCCAAATTGATACTGGCACCCACCACAAGTAATCTCTGATCCATTAAATATAACTTTTTCAAATCCCAAGTAAAAATACTCACAATACCCAATTCCCAAAATCATTACTCAAATATAATAAAAACCTATCAGCCTCTGACAATAAATAAACTTTAAGAGACTAAATCCAGTATAAAATGTGGCATTCACCGCAAAGTAATAAAGACACACCATAACTCGCAATCACTTCATTCCAATCCTCACTCAACCTTCTTCAACCTCCAACTTCTCCTAACCAACTTCGATCAATATCCATAAGTCATATCTAATAAACAAAGCTGAAAATAAACATATAAAATCATACCACCACAACATATTAGCCAAAAAATTGGATTATGCAGATTATATTATATGAAAATGCAACAAGCAATCGATCTCAAAATTACCAACCACTTCTTGATACATACAATTCTCCACATACTACCCAATTACAATAGAAACCTATAATTTCCAGCCTAACTCGACCATTTTCAGCCCCCAAATTCTACAAACTAATCCAATTCCAATCAAAACCAGTCAGCCTCCTCTATGAAACAAAGGTAATAGAATTTAAAATGATATCATTACAACATCACTAAAACATTAGGAGAAGTTTTTTTTTATAATATTTGGTTTGACAAGAATTTGATATTAAAACATGCGATCACTTTTTTAAATATGCAATTCTTCTAACGCTGCCCACTTCCAACTTAAACCCAAATCTATCTTCCTCCCATCAAAATCAATCTTAAGCCACTTAAATTAAAACTTGCCGAGAAACCGGCCCAAACAAAAGCCAAAAAAAAAAATATTCATATGCCTCATAATTAAATCACCATATTCTCCTAACGATACCAAGTTACATCAACAACCCATCAAGCTCACATAGAAAAAAAACAACACAAAATGTGACCCCGGCAACAAATCCCCGACTCTCTCAAATTCTCAACACAACTCAATTACAAGAAAAAAAATAGAGGTGGCAAGCTCAACCCGTAACCCATTTGAACGTGACTCGACCCGTAAAACGCGGATCATGAGTAAAATATTTGTTACCCATTAAAAACTTTCATGTACCCAGCCCATTTGTTTAGAAGTATTTCCAAGTTGACCCGATCCATGGATTCACAGATATTATGCGGCCCGCGTTAATAAAAAGTCATGTGACATTGTGACTTTTCATTCATTTTTATTTTCATGAAAACAAATTTTTTTTATTAAACTACTCATGAACACTAAGTGTTTTTTTTTTACTTTTGGGAATATATGTTTGAACTTAATTATTATCTTTAATCATAATAGTTAATATACTCAAATTCCAAAAAGTCTAAGATGAGGTTGGAGATCATTGCAACACATGCTACAGTATTTGTTGAAAAAATTTCTCAACCGATTTGTTTTTTAAAAAAATACCCATTAACCAATTTATAATGACCTGTTTATTCGAACACCCGCTGACCCAGCCGCCAATATGGATCGGGTAATAAGCACGCAATTTTGCACCCGTTTAACTCCGGGGCTTATGACCCTTACCCGTGTTACCCACCACCCGCAATGATCCGCCCACCTCTACGAAAAACATCTCCCTCTCATCACTATCAGAACAAAAAAAACACCTCAAACTCAGGGACGGATCCTAAGTGGGTCGAGTATAGGCCGATGATCCACCTATCCGGAGTTCCTCCACATTCATGTGGGTGCATGTGGTGGAAATATGAAAAAAAACATTATAAACCACTCAATACGGCCAGAAAGAAGAACTAGGCCCGTGGCGTGACGTTTGAAGTGTGTGTGCCTCAAAACAATGTTCGAATTTGGTCACCAACCATTTTCTTTAATCACATTGACAAATCTTACCAAAATGTCTTGTTCAGATATTTCGAAGTTAAATTTTTGAACCTAGAGTTGATATCACCAAGCGTTATGAGGATCAAAATTAGGATCTTTTAAGACAAAACTGATTTTTTTTCGGTTTAAATACAGAGAAAAAAATTAATAATCAAGTACCTCAAAATTGAGCACGATCCTGGCTTTATACGACTGCAACTTCTCCATAACATTCTGAATCGACGCATCCGCTTCGAGAACGATCCGATGAGCCCTAAGTATGAAGTAATACTTGTTCGGCTGTTCCTGAAGCGCCAAACCCAAGAAATCTTTAGGGCAATCGACCGACGACGCCGACGTGTCCCTGATCATCGGACGGTAGAAAGTCAGCGACGACTTCCAGCGGCCGTCCTTGACGCCGTTGAAGCTCTCGACGCACTGGCACGCCTCCGTTAGGATTTGGCTGCTGAGGGACGCGCCGGCGTTTGGCTGCCAGTGCATCAGCCTGCGATTTCATGGGAGATTTTGGGTGAGAAATTTTGAAACCCTAACCCTGAATTTTTCGTTTTTAGAGAGAGAAAGAGAGGTGAGGGTTTAGAGCTTACCATTTGACTGTCATTGAGTTCCTGCGAATGAAGAAATGATATACATTTAGTTAAAAAGGTGTTTAAGATGGGCTTTGTTTATTTACGGAAGCAGAAATATTTTTTTACCAACAGCCCATTTTATCCATTTGGTAGACAAATTTGGAATAGGAAAAATATTGCACTTTACAGAAAAATCGAGTTTTCACCAAGTCCGAACTGAGCAAAAGCTTATTTAAAATCCAAAAAACAACCGATGTGACCGGCCGTAGATATATTCAGTAAAATTTCCTATGATGAGAGCTTCTAGTTAACATGGATGGGTTAATAATTGAGATCTTAATTTGCCGATGAGTAATCATTTTATCATTACTACCAAAGAAGATATTAATTATCCGAACCTACTCGAGCTTTAAATGAGCTAGGATTGAACGAGATGAGCTTGACACTATCATGTTAGTATTCGTTTGCCACAAGCTTAGATTTTTATTTAAGCTCGGCTCATTTAGATGTCGAACAAGATCGAATAAGCTTTTAGCAAGCCGAGTTTCGAGATTTTTTAACTTCACTTGAGATTTATAATATTTTGATTAAATCTTATGTTTTCGATATTCATTTTGTCAAGAAAAAAATTATGAATTGATGAGATGTACACTCTGTGAATAAAGAACTTTTTTTTGGTGTGTGTGTTTATAATTATGACTTGGCTGATAGAAGAACGCGGCGAAGGAAAAACGGGTCAAGCAAACATGGGCAAGACAGTGGGCCACTAAAAGCGCACGTGAGGAGGCCATTAATTTTGCATTTGGTTGCAGGATTTGGATTTCTAGGATTTCTTTATTTTTTATGGGGGCCCACCACAAAACGAGGATTTTGGAATCCTAAAAAATTTCAAGGATTTTCAAGGATTTGGCACTATTCATTGTACTTTTAATAATCCTCTCTCTATCTCTCTCTCTCTAAAATCCCCAAATCCAAATCCCAACTTTTTTCACCAAACAAACAAAGGTTACAAGGATCTACAAATCCAATACTAGAAATCCAAAACCAACAAAATAACAAATTACCAAATCCAGAAATTTCAATCGTACTATTTAGGAATCCAAATTCCATAATCCTGCAACCAAACAGGCCCCGAGGAGCATAAACACCAAAAATGCAGGAATTATAGACCCTCAATCAATCAAACGAACTTAAAAAATTTCAATGCCTTAAGCCTATCCAAGAAATAGCATAATAGTATTGACCACTGATATCAAATGTCCTGCCGGTGTAAAGTGCAAGTTCTTCGTCTCGACAGGCTGCTCGTGCCATTTCGATGGTGTTGGTCGGAGACGAGACCTTTGCTGTTGTTGAACACAAATTCCTTAATGATAGAATCTCGTCTTCGGCCGACATAAACGTCCTTGTTCTTTCATATACCGACTCTTGGATGAATAGCGTGAAACCATATTTTTTCCGAAGATGGATTTTTGGTATACAGTAAGAATATTTGCGCAGAAACAAATACATGGAAGTTCAGACTTGAGAGCTCGTGCGAGGCCCATTTGGCTTTAAATCCTATTAATCCGATCTCTTGAATGGTTTATATCCCTATTTTTCAAATAGAGGAAAATTTCTTAGACCCCTGTATTTTAAGATAATTCGCATATGGCCTCCGGAAAATTTTCTTAGACCCATAGACTTTAAGATAATTAACCTCAAACCCCTAGACCTTAAGATAATTCGCATATTGCTCCTGTGCATGCGCAGGGGATTTTGCAAGTTTTGATATTAAAAATTCCTTGTCATAGCCAACAAATCTATCCCTCTCAACTGAAGCTCAGCCTCTATATCGATGCGATCAATCAATATCACATTCACTTCTGTTGCTAAACAAACTAGAAGTTTCAAACCCGAACAAAAAAAATGGTGAGCTCAGGCCCATTATTGCCGTCGGGCCGAACATGTACAAGGTCTCGGAATCTCTGGATCCGACTACGTGTTCAAAGTCTGCCCTCATGTATGCCATCTCTCCTTCCGGTCCCTCCGTGTCTGATTTTCCAGGCAACACCCCTGCGCCCATCGAAATCGCCCTAAGCAACTCCATCACTCCCAAATCCTCTACACTCGCCTCTCTTTTAAATCCGTATCCGCTCTTCTTCCCGTTACAGAACATCGTCCATAACGACTCGTCTAGTAGCTTCCCCGTCCTTTGCTCGACTCTCTTTTCGCACTCCAACGCTATCCTTACCTGTGAAAAAATTTAACTTTAAATCAGACAACAAGACAACAAGAGATGTACATGGTATCAGCACAATAAGAAACATAAAATATATCCGGGACGGCGCTTATAGGTAATGAACGTACCATTCCTGCGCTCATCTCCTTCATGAGGACAAAAGTAGGAAGAGCAAGCTCAATGATAAGATTCGGAAGACATCTCGAATTTTCTTGCAACGCAAGGCTAATGCGTCCTTTCCGGTACCCAAACAGCGTGCCAGTGACCTGAGAACTACAACACAGGTTTCGTCTCCGTCGTCCACAGACTATGATAGAAGCACTCCGTTCACGATCGAGCACACTAACTTTGCATGGCGTCAGAAGGCCGCATTTAGGGGTCAATATAGGAAGCGCGCGACAAAGAGAGCGAAACATACGCACGGCTCTCGGGCTGGGGTTCCGGCGTGGAGGTTTTACGAGAGAGTAGGGTTGAGGGGCAGGCAGAGATATTGGGTTGGAGAAGGAGGAGGCCGAGTTTCCGCGCGGATGGATGAAGGCCACCGCCTCCATTAATGAGATCTTATGGAGCAATGGAGGGGGCTTGTGCTTGAGCTAGCCATAATGTTGGATAAGAGAATCCAAGAAAATTGTTACAAGGGTTGCTAAATGTTTGTTACTTTGGTTTGAAATGTGTGGTGTAGGTTGGAGTCAAGGCATAGGTTTTCTAATTTTGTTGCTACATTTTGGGATCTTCATGACTTGTTCAAACTTATTACTAGTTTTCATTTTTTAAGAAAATCATACTCTACTTCGAATTGAATTGTGTGTATACGTGAAGAACAAACTTACTCAAAAGTCAAGCTTTTGGGTTTTTGGATAACAACGGGTATCAAGATGTCCAGACTAATTAAATATTATGTAAAATTATTATTTTTCTTTTCTAGATGGAATAGAGAAGATAATTCGTAATAGACATGAGAATTTGATGGAAAGGAGGACATAACTATAAATAAAAGAAATTATGAAATTGAAGAGAGCAAAATATGCCGGCATGAACGGGGTTTCTTTCATTCTTTTCAACCAATACTGTCCTACGCTATTACGTCTGAGTTTTGAAGCTTTGTTTTCAACTATTTTCACAAAATTATAAAATTTATAAATAAATTAAATTAATCAAAGCATATCACATTTAATTCATAAAAACATAACTAAATAGAATATGCTCTCTTCTCTCAAATGAGAATAATTTGTAAAGTTTAAAACCTAAAAAAAGGAAAAGTTAATGACATTGTAACCTGTATTTTGCATGTGTGATGCACATCTGCAATAAAATAGAGTATGGTGTGAATATTTTCATTGGGTGTGAATATTTTTGTTCTTTTAACTTAAAGTTTTTAAAGTATCATCTATCTTAATTTTAAAGAGACTTGCGTCCGTGCTTGTTGCATTATAAAAGTGGAGATTTAGCCCAAACCCGAATTCAAAACCGACCCGTTAAGAGAGCCCTCTCTCTTTCTCCTAACCCGAATTCAAAACCAACCCGTTTTATGTCTCTCTCCTCTCTCTCTCTTACCGCTCCTCTTTCTCTCTCCTCGCGCAGCCAGCCGCTTCTCTTTCTCTCTCCTTGATCATGGCTGCTGAATCTCCAACCTCGGATCGCAAAGGTGAGAATTTTTAAGTTCTAGGGTTAGGGTTTTATTTCCATCTAAAATCCCCCTATTATATAATTTATTTAATTGCGGTTGTGGTTCACTTGAGAGCGACCGGCGACGCTCCAATTTTGAAACAAGCCAAGTTCAAGGTGCTTCTTCTTTTTCTTTCTCTCTTTTGCTTTTCTATCTTAATTTTGAGTTGATTTAGTTTTTGTGGATTAGTTTAACTTGTTCCTTTCGTTTGGTTTGTGTAAATAAGTTCATCGTGGAAACCCTATATGATTTATGCAACTTAAGATGTTCATTAATATTGTTGTGCCATGATTCCATTGCCATAATTTAGTTCAAAGCTTAAACAAATTTAATCAGTTCATATAACTTTGCGACCATTGACAAACTTTTTCTGTTTGGTTACATGAATCATTTGCTCTTCCATGTAACATCAGAAGAGGTCAAGTCCTTGATTAAATTGATGATTCACAAATCTTTTTGAGTGCATGCATCAATATTCATTTAGGAGTACTCCTAATTGTACAGTTATTGGTCTTAGCGGCACTTGCCCAAACCATCTTAGGGCCCGTTTGGTAGCCCGGAAGTAACGGAAGAGACGGAAAGTAATTTTGAAGTAGTTTCCAAAAAAATGTCATGGAAGTAGACCTAAATCTTACTTCTCGTATTTGTTTGTATATTTTTTTGAAGAAGAAAGTAAAAAAATGAAACAATTTCCTATGTTTCTTTCATAAGCAAAACAAAAAATTATTTTTTTAACAGTAATAGATTATTACTTTTTGGAAGTAATAAAAAGAAGCATTAAATAATTAATTCTTTTTTTTGTTCCTTGTGCTCCACGGTTACTTCCCAGCCAAAATGAGAGAAATAAAATTTTGGAAGTAACCATACAACATAAGATCCATATCATCACCTTGAAGTAATTTCCAAGTTCTACTTTCGTGCAAAAAATACAACTAAAGTACTTGAAGCACGCTTACTTCTGGTACTTCGATGTTACTTCCGTGTAAACAAACATGCCCTTAGCTATTCTTCTTCAATACCCCCCGGAGCTATCTTGAATTTTTTTATGTGTGCACCCTAGACTACACACACCATACTTATCCGTCTTTAAATTCTAATTCTAGTCATACCTACACATTTTTTGGGCATGCTTAATTGCCCAAAGTTTAACTGCTTCATAGAAATCAGAATGCCTCAACCATAGCAAGCTAGTTGGCACAATTAATTTAATTTTTATTTATCTAGAAAAAGATGTACTGTTATTTTGTGTGTCATCAACCTTAGCCGTAAAACTCTTCTAACCTCACCAAAGTCATTTAGCATTGCTAAAACTGATGTTAAACAAGCTTTCCCTAAGATTTTTTTTGCATCTTAACATGGCCTAAAAGGGACAAACATGCATAACCAACAAATGGAAAATATACTAGCAGTTTATTACAATGAGCCCCAATGGGGAGAACATTTATTCTCTAGTAGACAAACTTGGTTAGAGAAACATCAATTTGTAGGTTAATTTATGTAAGTTGTAGAAATCATACATGACTATTATGGAGCTAAAAGAACAAGAATGTATGAAATCTGAGTTTTTAAAGTCCATATAGGGGTTTCTTCATTATTTTTATTTGATATTGTTGCACATGTTGAATTGAGAATCAAAGAATGTATTATGGAAACAACACAGAAGTGCCTGTTTCTGATTTTTTTTTATTCAATAAATTAAAGGTGTAGTGATGTACTTAGTTATTGTTATTCGAAATTGTTGCATGTGTTGAAGTGAGAATTGAAAAATGTATTGTTCACAAAGTTGTTATAAAGGTGGCTTCATGAGAAACAACATATTAAGTAAAGGGGCTTGTTGAATTATTCTGGACCTGACAAGTGCAATTTCTCATTGATATACATAATGATATCTTTTTCCTCAAGCATTATCTTTTACCAAAATATTAAATGAATAAATAGGATAATGTTGTAATAAGCTATTTGGATCCTGCCAAATCATCTACCAGTTATGAATGAACTAATATTTATTGTGCCTTCCCAAGCCTTTTTGTACCCAAAGCTTCCGGCTTTGATTTCGGCTTCAATTATGATGCCGCGGCATTGTTGAGAAACCAAAATTTTGATCGTAGTGCAGTATAAGATAAAACACTACGCCCTTGGATTTGCCTTACGTGAGCTTCTCTAGGTAACCAAGCATTCCTTTAAAAGCCATTCACTTCTAGACCTGCGGTGATCAATGTTGAAAAGGAGGCAATATATACATGAAAAAAGAATTATCTCCATCAATAATAAGGCTTATATCTATTATAGTTTTATATTACATTAAAATGGTTGAGGAGATAAAATTTACACATCCTTGAAGATACTTAATGAAGAAGGATAGCTTCATTTGCAAACTACCAAAAGCATCCTGGCGAGTGCGACAAAAAGCAAGCCACCAAGGTAACGACGAATTCTTTCGAGAATTCATGTTGTCTTGTACCTGGGAGGTAGGTGATATTCCCAAGTTCCAATTAGTGACGGCCAATCTCATAAGAGCTCCTCTGATTCAAAGAAACTACTCTAGTAACTTGACACGAGCTATAAAAAGATGAGTAAAACAAGAAAACAAAATGCATAATATTATTAAATTGAATCATATGAAATCACAAGCATATTTCAAGTCATAAAGGAGTAGCCAAATATAATGTTGGCATGATATTCATTTATCTATGGACTTGAATGAATCTACGGATCAATCAGTGATGTTTAACACTAACCACTATCATGATAGGTATGAAATGATGTGAGCAAACAAATTGGAACTTGAAAGGATAACTTTGGTGGATAAGGGTGTTTGATGTGTCTTGCGTCTATCCTTTTTTATGATGTCAGCATGCCATGTGACAAAAGGGATTTTGAAGAAAAGTTGGCCAAGTGATAGAATTGACGTTGTCTCCATTCGGTTGATTGTGCCAAAGCTTTCATAGATCATTCTATTGGTTAGCAGAGTCAGGTCCAAGTTTGATGTGAATCTTTATAAATCTATATTATGTGGATGACTATGAATTTATGGTTATCTGAGGTTTCTTAATTTATTGAGGATGTTTAGGAGGTTAAATGTGCGGTATAATCGTACGAAGTGGAAGATGGAAAACATCACCAACCCTTTGGGTCCTTTTTTATGGAAATAAAGTGTAGTTTACCCTTTGATTATGAGATACAGAGATGGAGTTAACATTAGTAAGTACCTTTTTACGAGAGGAGTGATAGCGTCCTCTGTTGTTAACAATAGAAGAAGATTTTCTTTATTGCAAGTGCTCTCCTACATATTGATGGTTTATGAGGATATCTGCATTTATTGAGAAATTTTTATATTTGAATCCGGAGATTAACTCGTCTTTTGTGTTAAGATAGATTTGTCAAGGAATCATATGTATATCTTTTTAATCTGTAAAATTTTCAGGAATAGTGGGATCTTCCCCTTTGCCTTTATTCTTTAAGTTCGATAGAACCACAAATAATGATTATTACTTTTTGTGTTACTGTTTCCACTGCTATATTCAAGATATATCTCATTTGTACAGTGGTTTTTCTCTGAAGATTGGCTTTTTTGCTTACCTGTGTCTCAACTAAGGGCTTTCACCAGCAATCGTAATAAATAATACATAGAATGCACTGCTGTCTAAGAAAGAACCTTTTATGACCACTTTCACCACCTCAAGTCGTTTATGTGGTTATGCCTGGAGTTCCTAGTAACGAATGTTGATTGCCTTGCAAATTAGAGGGATTAGGATATTTGGCCGGACCAAAATGCTAGGATCTAAAATTGAAAATTTAGCAATTAAAAAGAAATTTAGAAATTTTGTACGAGTCTATAAGAAACCAGAGAATCTTTTTATACATAGAAGTCTTGGTGGGACAACCAAAGTTGTCTGTTCTTTAGCAGTTGCTTTCCTTATTTACTAGAGCACAACCGACCATAGAGTGCTAATTGTAAGTGTCCAATAATTAGAATTTTTGAGGTATTTGGAGAAGATCGGTTTTAAAGAACAGAAAATTTCAGAAGAAAAAAGTTATGTTGAATTATTTATTTATTTTTTCATCTGTATGCACTATTTAAATAGAAATAAATGGTCATAAAAATTGCATCATATCCTGAATTTGGTGCCCTAAAGAATCTCTAGGTGCTTATTTCAACCGCTTTGATTTTATTTTATGTCTATGTGTAGTGATAGTTTGATATTTAGAACTTCATTGATAGCGATTGATGTCAAAAACTATTTATCAAACAAATTTGATAGGAAAGATTTAAAAAAAAAGCTGTTATGATTTTGGGAAGGAAGATTTCTAGAAATGATATAGGATTACCTTGACCTTGAAACATTCGATTGAGAAAATGCTTGGGAAGTTCAATTATTATGATTGCAAACCTATAGTCACATGATATGATTCTAGCATCATATCAAGCTAGAATTTAGGAGATCCTATTTCGCAACATAATGGTCAACAGATAATGGTTTTCTTGATGACAAGGAAAGCATAAGAGAAAGGTGAGGATTGCTTATATATTTCCTTTTTCGTGTACAAGGGAAAAGCACGGCTGGTTTTTATGGAAATTGGACATGCCAAACAGGCCCCTGATTCTTGGCATTTTATTTGTTGATCAGCTATCTTAAATTTGGCTACGCTTAGTGGGTAGCAAAGGGTTACCCTGAGCCTACATGCCTTAGGGGCGAGCTCAAAGTAGAATATTGATATGTTAACTCAGTAATACATACCCATACATACCCTTAACACGACAAAAATATAAATCTACAAACGAAATTATGTAAACGGAACCATAAATTTAATCCATGTATCATGTTGACTCAAATGAACCTCGTTCCAATAATAGTAGACGGTTTAATCAGTGCATGGGTTAGAAGCTTCCAGACCATCTATTTTTCGTACATATAGGTTTTAAGACAGAGAGATCAACTTGAATGGTGTGAATCGTCCAATTTCTGTTTTGATAAACAATTCTCATTTTTCTTAATTTGCAAACTATTTTGCAATGGAACATTCTCTATATACGCATATCAATTAGCAGTTAGTAACTTAGTATATCTCAATTTCTACATGGTATCAAACTTTCAATGTCTTTGGAAACTTTATTGGCAGATTGCTGGAACTGACAAATTCTCAAAGGTCATTGAATTTCTTTGCCGTCAACTTCATCGTGATACACTGGTAAATTGTCCCTCCAAATGATTTGTCACAGTGAATTATTATACCTGAATCACTATCAGTAATCAACCGCCTTTCATTGCAGTTTGTTTATGTCAACAGTGCGTTTTCACCCAATCCAGATGAACTTGTAATTGATCTTTACAATGTAAGCTTTCTTTCACCTAGCGTGTTTCCTAGTTGGTTGTAGTGGCGATGGTCCTGCTGTAGATCATTTTGATAATTTCAGCGAATAATATGCATCAACATTTTCAATAAGAAGACCTAAAAGAAAAAGGAATAACAGGGTTCTTTTTTTCTTTTCTTTTCTTTCCTTTCTTTTTTTTTGGAGGGTTTTTTTGGGGGTTGGGGGTGGGTGAGTGGGTTGGGGGTGTAGATGGATGCTTCCTATAGAGACACCGTAGATACAAGTACACATGCACAGTCGCTATGCGCATAGCTTTTACTCTTGCTTCATCCTTTTTGTTAATTCTCCATGAAGTAAAATCCAATTTAACACTAGTTGCTCAAAGATCATCTATCTAATGCAAAAGTTCACTCCTTTTTTTAAAATTTGCTGTGCTAATGTTTTCGTGATATCTTGCACCTAATTTGATACCAGGGAACCAAGGCTTTTTCTTCATTTTATTTCTTGTGTGATTTTCTTTTTCCCGCATTTTGGCCAACTTGTAATCAATCTTACAGAATTTTGGATTTGATGGGAAGCTGGTGGTTAATTATGCTTGCTCGATGGCTTGGGGCTGATAGCAAATCTTACATGCTGAAACCACAAAAAAATTATTCTTTGTTTAGTATAGACATGATGGGAGTGTTTATTCATGATTCTATGTTCATATTGTAAATTGACTTTACTACCAGTACGAATGTGAATCGAATCATATTATCGAAGTGTCCTGATCATATGTGGGAATGTAAATGGAGTCTAAACCGAACCGATATCACCTCTAGTGTATGAGATTGATTTTATTTTTAATTTTCTTTCTTTCTTTCTGCCTTGTTTGAATTTTTAAAAGATGTGTTTGCTCGTATGTGTCTAATGAAAACTAATGGAAAATAAAAATCAGTCACATTCTACTACTATTGGAGTTTGTATTTACAATTGTGGATCACTTATGTCCATCTCATATGTATCAATATACACCCATCTAATATGTAAAATAAAACTCACCTCTAGTGTATGAGTGTATTTACAATGAGCAATTGGTGATTGATATTACATGATTTTGCTTATGGTTGCTGCCAAAAAAATTTGAGGGGTGTTCCCATGTTACAGGTAATAAGTTTTAGGAATGATGTATGAAAAACCTTGTGGAATTCGGAATGTTTACCATTCTTTTGGCATTGAATTTACGTCTAAACATAACTAATTTTTCAGAGTATAAAACACTATAATTCTCATCATAACTTCAAAATTTTGGTGCACCAACATGAATTGTAAGATAGCATCAGACCACTTCAATTTTCATTGGATACACATTTAAAGAGATTAGCATTTACTTAAATAAAAAACACTGATTTATATAAACCCAACATCAAAGTTTTAGAGTTAAGAATTAATCAATTGTAAGAAGTGCTCGTAACATGTTGTCAAACTCATTGGGAGTCTTCTCTCCCAAACTGGTTGATTATTAATGTGTAATATGTCTGCAAGTTTACCTTGACATAATATTTTAGTAATTGAAGTGACTGGATGAAATTTGGATTCAACAAATAAATGATAGTTGCTGATATAAATGATTGTGTTCAATTGTGGCAAGGCAAGATATTATTGCATAGCTGTTATAATCACTTAATATAATGTTGTGGTTATCATCTGCATTGTAAAATGGTTAAATAGCTCATAAATTTAGGCAGACTGATGTTAAGAGTATCCACTTTACTACTAAATTGTGTCATATTTGCATGTAATATATATTCTTATTGTCAGATTTTACTTTAGCCTAGTGAAAATAATAATGATATTTTTGATATATACTTCAAGGGGGGCGCAAGTATATATTTTTGAGCGTACACGAGTTTTGATATAAGTGGGTTCCAACAATAAAGCTCAAGGCTTGTTGAGGTTTGGCACATTTTATATTTTATACACATGTACCTCTTATAGTTTTTCCGATGTGAGACTGTTTTAATTCACATATCTCAACACTCCCCTCACGTGCAGCGTGGTGACGTTGCACGTGGATCGTATAGTTCGTATAAAGGTCACAGATGTGCGGTTTGACCTATCTCTCATACCATATTAGTATTTCGAGGGTAACTATATATTTTATCTGTGAGTGTACATGGGATTTGATATAAATGGGTTTCATCAATAATACTCAAACCTTGTTGAGTTTTGATTCATTTTACTCATGTACCTCTTATAGTTTTAGGGATGCGAGATTATTTTAATTCACATATCTTTTTATTGCATCAACATGCTTGTTGAGAAAAGAGTGCTGATATTTCAGATGTATGCACATAGTTTCTACTGGAGTGAGAATTGCAGGCTGTTAATAATTTCATCAAAGATATGTATCCCAGTTTTCATCAAAAAATTAGCCCATCATATTAAATTATCGCCTGATAAAATCACTCCTGTCAACAGTTAATTTACAAAAAAGTTAATTTCTCTCACAGTTCAAATAATGACCGTGTTATTACGGGTGGCTGATTTATCCCACTGACCATTACAACGCATCTGATTTCAGATTCTATCAAGTTAGCAATTAACACACAAATCTAACGCATGCTTTGTGTGATGGCCGTTGGCAACGGTGTCGAACCGACATAACCCATGAGAACTTCTTCAGGCAGCATGTTGTACCGAATCGATGACTCTTCGAATATTTTCTTGAGCTCAAGGACGAGCTCAGACCTTCGGCTATTCTTCTCCCTGATATTTTGGAAGTTCATCGTGTGGTTCATGTATAGAGCCATGTTCATCTTGTTATCGTCGATGATGCAGGTGCCAGTGGTTTGGTTTGCTGTCTATGTACCTGAAATTTCTCGAAATGAATTACCAAGGTTACATAATGTGCTAATCTTTAAATAGAGTAGATTTTTACTAAAATACTCTTAATTAACTATCATTTTTTTTTCCACTGAACTTTCTTAGAATGCAATATTTATGGTGGTTTAGTGAAAAACAACATGGTTAAGGGTATTTTAGTGGGAATTGCCCTTGTAAATATTGATGGCTAAAATTGCAAGAAACCCCTTCATTTTTGCCCCTATAAATGCATATCGTCCTTTATTTTTAAAACCATATCACCCTTTGTTATAAAAACCAGTTAATGACGTGTAGTTTCCCCCCTTTTCTACCAATATTTTGTTCTCAAAATACCACAGGGGTAATAATATCATTCGTTAACCTTTAATAATATAGTGGCAGGAAATACAAGTTAACCCTATATAACATAGGCGCGAAGTGCAAGATTTTAAAACAAAGGGTGATATACTGTTACGGGCAAAATGAGGAAGTTTTCTTGCAATTTCTCCAATTTCAAGGGTCCCAAAAGCAAATTGTATAGATTTTTAATAGTTCTATTATACCATCAAATTTTTCATGTCACCAAATTTTCCATACCACCAAATCAAAAAATCCCCTAGCTCATTCAAATTCAGTTCATACCTTTCTTTCTTTTTAAAAAAATCCCGCAAATCCTTTTGACATATTTAGCATTTTTATTAAAAATCTTTTTTTGTTAATATTTTAAGTTATACCATGATTTTTCAATAGAAAAATATGGCATACCACCAAATCATGGTAATTTCTTGCAATTTTTTTTTATATAAGCAAATTGGGATGATTTTTCGTAATTCTGTCATATCATCAAATCTGTCATGCCGCTAAATCCATGTCCCTTTTGCATATTCAAATGCAGTATCACATTTTTAAAAAATAAATAAATCATTGAATTTGTTATGAACTTTTGTAATTTAATTTTCTATTTTTTATGGTTTTTTTAATTTTATGTTTTTTATGTTTATTTAGAAAAATTCTCTCCTTTAATTTTTTTGAAGTTAGTATATACCATGTGCCTGCAAAAACTAGTATATCATTTTGGCATCTTAAGTATGTGTAACTTCACATTGTGAACGAAGGCAAGCATGCAACTGTGCATCTCTCTCTTCATTTATGTCCAAAGAAATAAAACCATGTATGACTGTACAACAAATGAGAACGCAATCCCCAGCCGGAGGGGATCGGGTCGCGGCCCTTGGAGGCCGGCCCTGCTGCGTCTTGGATCATCCCCTCTAGCCCGGATGGTCTTTTCCTTGGTTTGTCGTGGTACCTTAGCATGGGGCTCGAAGGTGGTGGGGCACAGGTGTCCTGCCCTGTCTTGAGCAACCATGAGGTGGTTGCAGCGGCCGCATACGGTCTTTTTCTTGGTGTGACGTGGCACCTTAGTGCGGGGCTCGAAGGCAGTGGGGGCACGGGTGTCGTGCCCTGTCTTGAGCAACCACGAGGTGGTTGCAACAGCCGCATATCTTGATTTAGGACAAGAAGAGAACTGATTAGATCTACGGTGAAAGCGGAGAGGATCTAGGGTTTGGTTTCGTCTAAAGGAGAAAGGGGAGTGACAAGAAGAGAACTGATTAGATCTAGGATGAAAGCGGAGGGGATCTAGGATTTGGTTTACTCTAACGGAGAAATTCTGAAGGTATGCATTTAATTTTAAATAAAATTCCGATTTTTACGGAATTGATGCATGTGCTTTTATTATTCCCGAAATAATATCAGTAATCCCAGTCTCCTTTCTTTGCAGTTTGTTTATGAACTTGTAATTGATCTATACAATGTAAGCTTTCTTTCACCTAGCCTAGTTTCCTAGTTTGTTGCGGTGGCTATGTTTCTGCATTAGATTGATCGATCCTTTTGATAATTTCTGTGAATAATATGCATCGACATTTTAAATAAAAATGAATATATACTGTTCCTTTCCGTTGATTTGAGTGATGTGTCGCTCCCTAATTTGCACACTGTAGATATGAATTTCTCTGAGACGGATGCCCCCTATAACCGATACTGTGTGTGTATATATATCGGTTTCTCTTAAATACGCGTGCAGCACGGTCGCTATGCATATATCTTTTACTCTTGCTCCATCTTTTGTGTTAACTTTCTGTGAAGTAAAATCCAATTTAACATGAGTTGCTCAAAGATCATCTATCTAATGCAAAAGTTCACTGCATTTGACACTACCTGGATCATGCCGAGATGTTACCTTCCGTTGATTTGCTGATGGCGGCGATTGACGACTGAGATTGGATCTGGAGGCAGGCTCCTGAAGCGTGTGGATCTCAATGGGTTTGAGGTTGTTTGGGCCGAGCTACCTGCAAAGAAGTCTCGGGGTGGTTGTACCACCGAGGACCTTCCAATGGTCAAGTTAGAGAGGAAATCCGAGCAGAGTAACGGCTTAGTGGAGTAAAAATGGCTCACTTGAACCGTCTGAAGAAGGGGTTTATATAGCGGTGGCAGCAGGCAGGGCAGGCGCGAGAATCACGCCAACCGTTACGCTCCCGATGTCACGCCCGCGTGATGAGCGGGATCTCCCATTAATAGCGAGACAGGCTCGTTAATGGGGGATCGTGATGGCGTGGAACGTGGGATATGGCCGGCGGATATCTCGTGCATGGCGAGATTCGTGGGATGGCGGTTGCGCCTATGAGCGGTGTCATTGGTCGGTCGATGAGACCGAGGAAGATGACCTCGGCGGGAGAGCTCGCGGACGAGCGGGAGAGCCGAGGTATCTTGGTTCTGCGGTAGCCCGGAGACGAACCGGGAGGGCCGAGGAGGCTCGGGCATGTGATAGCTCGGAGTAGAGCAAATGGACACTTGACTTGGCTGCTGAGGTGCTCGGGGGCAAGGAGTGGGGTGCAACCTCCGAGACAGGGTTTGAGGGAAGCCCCCACTGTAGCACACTGGTTCCCCCTCCATGGCCCTGAAGGGCCTAACTGGCTTACGCATGTGACAAGTCATCCACCACGTGTCACGATCTAAGGAATTATCGTTATTGAGCATCATCATTAGCCCCCCACTCTCGTTCCGATCTATTTTGTGGGTCGGGTCGAGAGTGGACCGCTTGGCTCTCTCTGTGCGGCTTGGCGCTGGTAATTCCTTGTGGTGGATTGTTCGGGGAAGACACGGCGTTCTTGTTGTCGCGCATCGAGTATGAGCCGAACGAAGGACGAGTGTGGGAAGGTCGGTATCCTCCTTTTGCCGGAGTTGAGACGTTGATCGCGCGTTGAGTATGAGTTTATTCGGCGGGTCTTGGATCCGTGTCTTCGTAGGGTAGGAAGCTACCTGCTGGAGATGCGCCGAGCAGGAAAGAACTCGGCAGCCTCGCGAAGAGGGCTTCAGATCCTCAGCGTCCGATGGGCAGGAGGCTGCCCGCTGGGGATGCGCCGAGCCAGAAGAAACTCGGCGGCCTCGCGAAGAGGGCTTCGGGTCCTCAGCGTCCGATGGGCAGAAGGCCGCCCGCTGGGGATGCGCCGAGCAGGAAGAAACTCGGCGGCCTCACGAAGAGGGCTTCGGGTCCTCAGCGTCCGATGGGCAGGAGGTTGCCTGTTACGTCCCGCTTCCCAAAATATGGAATACGAGGGACTGACAAGGCCAACCATGCTATTACGGTTAAGGAAATATCCTGCCGTAGTCACACTTCGGTTTCTAGCTTTACGTGGTAATCAGTAAACAATGCGCAGGTAATGAGAAATGCAGTAACTGAAACAAAACAAATACAAAGAACTGACCTGATGGAGGTAAAAAGAGTATAACTCTGGATAGCTGATCAAGATGTCCGCGATGTACATCTGGTCCTGGTCCAGGCTAGATCCACTCCTCACTCTGAGCATGCATACTCAGGTCGTCAGAGCGACACGATAGCAATATAAATATATAGATGCAAGTGACAACTCGAACGGTGATAATAGATATATAACAGTAAATCACGACGGTAATGATATGAACATGGAGTAACCAATGAAGTGTCTAATAGATCAGGTGAACAGTAAAGCAGTAAAATAGTATGCCAGGTATGTCAATACAGTAAGTAATGTATATCAATGACATTATCCCTATCAGTCTCTAAGTCTCACTGTATAGGTCACTAAGCCTATCGTCAGTCCAAGTGTGAGAGTCAACCACTTGCGAGTGTCCTCCACCCAAGGGTAGGACCCAAGGGCAAGGGACCACGGGCCCAAAATATAACTCACGGTAATAATCATGTACCCTGTAAATCTCCATATATCTCCATATATATAAGCCGGCATGGGACTCCCGAGATTCTGTTGAACTCATACTCAAACTACTCACACTCAAACTACCTCACACCCCGTGGTCTACATCAAACGCCAACTATAACCTCAAATACCGGTCGGTCCATGACAAGTCTGCGCGAGAACTGGAGACAGGATCTCCATCAAGCACGTCCCGACTAATACCCAAGATAAATGGCAGTGTCTGGTGCCTTATCTGTGACACCCATGCAAGAGCTTCCATAAGTGTCTCATACCACTTATAGTCACACTTACACGCGTCCCACAGACGTCGACAATGCAATAGAATAATAGGGTTCACTGATTGTGTACAAGTCCGTGTCACTTTCACTTATTCACTCATGCACGAACACTAACGTACTTGCCACAATCACCACTAATACCTAACACTGGGTAATGCACATGATCACTAGGTTATCAATGCAGTGACATATGTATGATATGATGAGGAAACAGTATGTAAAGCATGATCAAGATGTCATAAATCAGTATTCTACCACTTGAATGATTTATCATAAATCATACGTGTATAGTTTAGCGAAACGATGAACGGGGAATAAATAGTATGTTTGATTATCTATCCAGCGAAATTAGTTTCACGTCAATCGGGTTTCAGGATCACTAGATATGGCCATTTCATTTTAAGTGTTCACGGCTGGAAATCCGGTTTCAGAATCGGAAGTCCGTTTCGCAACGCATTTTAACCCCCGTAGGGATCAGAATTTAGCGACGCTACAGTTGAATGATATCTAGGGTTTTCAGTAGGGTATTCAACGCAACAGACGGATTCTCAATCGCGTCAGTACGTCGAAAGTTACACACTGTTTATCACTAGTTTGCCACTTCTGAATCTGTTCTGGACTGTTATACGCCCCCCTTTTAATTTACAATTTAAATAGTAAACGACGATGAAACGGAATGAAACCACCTGTGTTATCTAGATAACAGATTCACCTTTAATAAACTGCAGAGTTCCGCAACATACGAGTTCAGGAAACAAGGTAGCACGCATTACGGGATAGTAAATAGTAATCAGAGTCGCTCTGGACTGCAGTCCAGAGTCGCACTCCGATCCAAATATTGTCACAATTTAAGTACAGAAACTATTAGAAACTTGCATAGGGTTATAGCTCGTCGAGTCGGCTTCGATTTAAGCCCTTGAACGCATCATTCCAGTATGTACATAATTTATGGTAATTTTAACGGTTTTCAGATACGGGAAAGTTCTAGTTTTACAGGTATATTTGGGGGTAATCGTTTTAGTCATTAACAGTCGTGTTTTCCAGTGAAATTTGTACACAGTAGTCATCACTACATGGGCCGGCAAAGACAATCCAATTCCGTCAAATTAGATGAATAATTTCATTGGGATCATGCATCGAACAGGTATAGCACATAATCTATTGGAAATTGTAAACTTGTAATCTATACGATTTAAGTTTGTAACGCGAATAGATTAGCATGTAGCAAGTAAAAATACTTGCCTTTGACGATGAATTGATGGCACGACAGCGAAGGCAGTGGTGACACGGCACGGGCACGAAGTAGCAATAACACGACGAGTCTCGGCTAGGCTTGGACTTGGCTCGAGCTTGGTGACGGGGCTGTTGCGGCTAGAGCATTAGGTGAGATTCACAGAGAGAGAGAGAGTGAGAAAGAGAGAGAGAGAGAGAGAGAGAGAGAGAGATATTAAGAAAGAGGGAGAGAGAGAGTGTGTAACAGAGAGAGAGAGAGAGAGGGAAACAGAGAGAGTGAGAGATATATAGAGAGGGAGAGTAACAGAGAGAGGGGGGACAGAGATTGAGAGAGAGACAGGGAGAGAAAGAGAGAATTAGAGAGAAACAGAGAGAGGTAGGGAGAGGGAGATGAGGTGATGAGGGAGGAGGTCGGGTGAGGGAGCTGAAGTGGGGAAGAAGGTGAGGAGGTGCTCGGTCGATGGAGGCTGTTGGCGACGTGGAGGAGGTCGTGTTGGTGCTCAGGCGGTGTCCAGCGGCGAGGGGATGCCGGCGTTGATGGATGCAGTGGGTTGGGTGTGCAGGGGGTACTTGGTTGATGGAGTGGAGTGGTGAGGGGTGCTGTTGGTGGAGGAGGAGTGAGCGAGGGGGAGTACAAGGTGGTGGGGTTGTCGGCAGCGATGTCGTCGTCGGTGTTGAGACGGAGGCAGTGGATCTCGTGGTGGGTTGAGAGAGAGGAGGAGGTTTTGAGAGTGAGAGAGAAGTGAGGGTGTGAGGGGGATAGGGGAGAGCGTTGAGGGGATCGCGAGGGATGCGTGACGTGGGGCAAGGGCGCGGGCGTGGGCGTGGGCGTGGGCGTGGGTGTTGGCGGAGAAAGCGGATCGAGGGAAACAGGGAGCGGGAAAAAGGGAGAGAGCTGTTGGGAAGAAAGGAGAATAGGGTGTGGGCCGGGTCGGGTTTGGGTGAGCGGGCGTGGCTTTGGGCTAGGGAAGGGTTGCTGAGGGAAGCGGGCCTGGAGGCTGAAGGAGTTTGGGCCTGAGTAAAAGAATTGGTTGAATTAAGAAAAGTGCTGGGCCGGAGTATATATTAATAAAAAGGAAAAATGGGTGTTGGCTGAGGGAATTAATGGAATGGGAAAAGTGGGCTGGGGGTTTATTAGACACGGGCTGTGGGAAAATATGAGTGAAATTATTTGATGGTTTGGGTTTAATTTAAATAAAAAGGAATGGGCTGGGTAGTTAAGAAATAATGGGAAAAAGAAAAAGAAAGATTTGGGTTTTGGTGTTTAATGAAGTTTTAAAATAAATAGATAATTATAAATAAAATAGAAGTTTTATAAGTTAAAGAGAAATACATATATTGGTATAAAAAGGGGCTGGGTATTACATTGCCCGCTGGGGATGCGTCGAGCAGGAAGAAACTCGGTGGCCTCGCGAAGAGAGTTTCGGATCCTCAGCGTCTGATGGGCAAGAGGCTGCCCGCTGGGGATGTGCCGAGCAGGAAGAAACTCGGCGGCCTCGCCAAGAGGGCTTCGGATCCTCAGCGTCTGATGGGCAGGAGGCTGTCCGGTGGGGATGCGCCGAGCAGGAAGAAACTCGGCGGCCTCGCGAAGAGGGCTTCGGATCCTCAGCGTCTGATGGGCAGGAGGCTGCCTGCTGGGGATGCGCCGAGCAGGAAGAAACTCGGCGGCATCGCGAAGAGGGCTTCGGATCCTCAGCGTCTGATGGGCAGGAGGCTGCCCGGTGGGGATGCGCCGAGCAGGAAGAAACTCGGCGGCCTCGCGAAGAGGGCTTCGGATCCTCAGCGTCTGATGGGCAGGAGGCTGCCCGCTTGGGATGCGCCGAGCAGGAAGAAACTCGGTGGCCTCGCGAAGAGGGCTTCGGATCCTCAGCGTCTAATGGGTAGGAGGCTGCCCGCTGGGGATGCGCCGAGCAGGAAGAAACTCGGCGGCCTCGCGAAGAGGGCTTCGGATCCTCAGCGTCTGATGGGCAGGAGGCTGCCCGCTGGGGATGGGCCGAGAAGGAAGAAACTCGGTGGCCTCGCGAAGAGGGCTTCGGATCCTCAGCGTCTGATGGGCAGGAGGCTGCCTGCTGGGGATGCGCCGAGCAGGAAGAAACTCGGCGGCCTCGCAAAGAGGGCTTCGGATTCTCAGCGTCTGATGGGCAGGAGGCTGCCCGCTGGGGATGCGCCGAGCAGGAAGAAACCCGGCGGCCTCGCGAAGAAAGCTTCGGATCCTCAGCGTCTGATAGGCAGGAGGCTGCCCGCTGGGGATGCGTCGAGCAGGAAGAAACTCGGCGGCCTCGCGAAGAGGGCTTCGGATCCTCAGCGTCTGATGGGCATGAGACTGCCCGCTGGGGATGCGCCGAGTAGGAAGAAACTCGGTGGCCTCGTGAAGAGAGTTTCGGATCCTCAGCGTCTGATGGGCAGGAGGCTGCCTGCTGGGGATGCGCCGAGCAGGAAGAAACTCGGCGGCCTCGCAAAGAGGGCTTCGGATTCTCAGCGTCTGATGGGCAGGAGGCTGCCCGCTGGGGATGCGCCGAGCAGGAAGAAACCCGGCGGCCTCGCGAAGAAAGCTTCGGATCCTCAGCGTCTGATAGGCAGGAGGCTGCCCGCTGGGGATGCGTCGAGCAGGAAGAAACTCGGCGGCCTCGCGAAGAGGGCTTCGGATCCTCAGCGTCTGATGGGCATGAGACTGCCCGCTGGGGATGCGCCGAGTAGGAAGAAACTCGGTGGCCTCGTGAAGAGAGTTTCGGATCCTCAGCGTCTGATGGGCAGGAGGTTGTCCGCTGGGGATGCGCCGAGCAGGAAGAAACTCGGCGGCCTCGTGAAGAAGGCTTCGGATCCTCATCGTCTGATGGGCAAGAGGCTGCCCGCTGGGGATGCGCCGAGCAGGAAGAAACTCGGCGGCCTCGCGAAGAGAGCTTCGGATCCTCAGCATCTGATGGGCAGGAGGCTGCCCGCTGGGGATGCGTCGAGCAGGAAGAAACTTGGCTGCCTCTTAGTAAGGGCTTAGATCCCTGGCGTTGTAAGGTAGGGAACTACCAGCCGGGGATAGCCGAGCAGGGTAACCGCTGGGCTGCCTCTTGGCGAGGGCTTGGATCCCTGGCATTGCGAGTTAGAGAGCTACTAGCCAGGGATAGCCGAGCAGGGTAGCCGCTCGGCTGCCTCTTGTTTAGGGATTCTGATCCTTAGCGCGGGAGGGGCCGTAAGAGGCCTGCTAAGGATGGACCGAGCAGTGAAGCTTCTCAGTTGCCTCTTGGCGAGGGCTTTGATCCCTAGCGTTGCGGGGTAGGGAACTACTAGCCAGGGATAACCGAGCAAGGGCGGGCCTGGTTGCCTCTTGGCGAGGGCTTTGATCCTTAGCGCGGGAGGGGCCGTAAAAGGCCTGCTAAGGATGACCGAGCCGTATTAATGCCCGGTGCCTCTTGGTGAGGGCTTCGATCCCTGGCGTCGTAGGGTAAGGAACTACCAGCCAGGGATACCGAGCAAGGGAGGGCCCGGATGCCTCTTGGTGAGGGCTTCGATCCTTAGCGCGGGAGGGGCCGTAAGAGGCCTGCTAAGGATGGCCGGGCCGTATAAATACCCGGTGCCTCTTGGTGAGGGCTTTGATCCCCGGCGTCGTGGGGTAGTGAACTACTAGCCAGGGATACCGAGCAAGGGAGGGCCGGACGCCTCTTGGTGAGGGCTTCGATCCTTAGCGCGGAAGGGGCCATAAGAGGCCTGCTAAGGATGGCCGAGCCGTATTAATGTCCAGTGCCTCTTGGTGAGGGCTTCGATCTCTGGCGTTATGGGGTAGGGAACTACCAGCCAGGGATACCGAGCAAGGAGGGCCCGGATGCCTCCTGGTGAGGGCTTAGATCCCTGGCGTTGCGAGGTAGGGAACTACCAGCCAGGGATAGCCGAGCAGGGCAGCCACTCGGTTGCCTCTTGGTGAGGGCTTAGATCCCTGGCGTTGGGGTAGGGAACTACCAACCAGGGATAGCCGAGCAGGGTAGCCGCTCGGCTGCCTCTTGGTGAGGGCTTAGATCCCTAGCGTCGGGGTACGGAACTACAAGCCAGGAATAGCCGAGTAGGGTAGCCGCTCAGCTGCCTCTTGGTGAGGGCTTAGATCCCTGGAGTTGTGGGGTAGGGAGCTACCGGCCAGGGATAGCCGAGCAGGGTAGCCGCTCGGCTGCCTCTTGGTGAGGGCTTCGATCCTTAGCGCTGGAAGGGCCGTGCAAGGCCTGCTAAGGATGGACCGAGCAGTGAAGCTGCTCAGTTACCTCTTGGCGAGTGCTTTTATCCCTGGCGTTGCGGGGTAGGAAACTACCAGCGGGGGATAATCGAGCAAAGGCGGGCCCGGTTGCCTCTTGGTGAGGGCTTTGATCATTAGCGCGGGAGGGGCCATAAGAGGCCTGCTATTAATGGCCGAGCCGTATTAATGCCCGGTGCCTCTTGGTGAGGGCTTCGATCCCTGGCGTCGTAGGGTAGGGAACTACCATCCAGGGATACCGAGCAAGGGAGGGCCCGGATGCCTCTTGGTGAGGGCTTCGATCCTTAGCACGGGAGGGGCCGTAAGAGGCCTGCTAAGGATGGCCGAGCCGTATTAATGCCCGGTGCCTCTTGGTGAGGGTTTCGATCCCCGGCTTCGTGGGGTAGTGAACTACCAGCCAGCGATACCAAGCAAGAGAGGGCCCGGATGCCTCTTGGTGAGGGCTTCGATCCTTAGCGTGGGAGTGACCGTAAGAGGCCTGCTAAGGATGGTGAGCCGTATTAATGCCCGGTGCCTCTTGGTGAGGGCTTCGATCCCTGGCGTCGTGGGGTAGGGAACTACCAGCCAGGGATACCGCGCAAGGGAGGCCCCGGATGCCTCCTGGTGAGGGCTTAGATCCCTGGCGTTGCGAGGTAGGGAACTACCAGCCAGGGATAGCCGAGCAAGGCAGACGCTCGGCTACCTCTTGGTGAGGGCTTAGATCCCTGGCATCGGCCTCTTAGTGAGGGCTTAGATCCCTGGCGTCGGGGTAGGGAACTACCAGCCAGGGATAGCCGAGCAGGGTAGCCGCTCGGCTACCTCTTGGTGAGGCCTTAGATCCCTGGCGTTGTGGGGTAGGGAGCTACCGGCCAGGGATAGCCGAGTAGGGTAGCCGCTCGACTGCCTCTTGGTGAGGGCTTCGATCCTTAGCGCCGGAGAGGCCGTGCAAGGCCTGCTAAGGATGGATCGAGCAGTGAAGCTGCTCAGTTGTCTCTTAGCGAGGGCTTTAATCCCTGGCATTGTGTGGTAAGGAGCTACCAGCCAGGGATAGCCAAGCAGGGTAGCCGCTCGGCTGCCTCTTGGTAAGGTCTTAGATCTCTGGCACCGGGGTAAGGAGCTACCAGCCAGGGATAGCTGAGCAGGGTAGCCGCTCGGCTGCCTCTTGGTGAGGGCTTTGATTCCTGGCGTTTTGGGGTAAGGAGCTACCGGCCAGGGATAACCGAGCAGGGTAGCCGCTCGGCTGCCTCTTGGTGAGGGCTTCGATCCCTGGCGTTGTAGGGTAGGGAAAAACCAGCCAGGGATAGCCGCGCACGGTAGCCGCTCGGCTGCCTCTTGGTGAGGGCTTTGATCCCCGGTATTGTGGGGTAAGGAGCTACTAGCCAGGGATAGCCGAGCAGGGTAGCCGCTCGGCTGCCTCTTGGTGAGGGCTTCTTAGGTCTCCTGGAGAGGTCGTTTTTTAGCTGCTGTGGCGAGTCTCGCGTGCGTGACCCCGTCGAGGGAGGGGGTGCCGGTCATTCCTGGGAGTAGGCGAGTTGACCGTCACCGCCTTGGGGGGGATGTTAGCGCGCCCGATTAGGATGTTAATGATTCTTTTGATAAAGTTCATAAACTTTATAGGACTTAAAAAGAGTTTAGTTATTTTCATTATCCATTAGCCTACCCTAATCTTACGAACCCTAACAAGCGGAGAATTACTCGCGCATGTTGGGAGAAAAAGAGATGGAAAGAAATTGCATAATTAAACTACGAAGAAATAGAATAAGAAGAAGAAAGCTACTTTTATTAATCAACAATATTCATTACACTTGATTCCTTAGAAAATGATTACAATTTCTAGTTGCTTCTCGATCTCTTCTAAGGAGGTAGACGAACAGTTGATGATCAGCCTGGATGCGTGAGTCGTCTTGGACTTCGTGATCTCTTCGGTTTGATAACTTTTCCAAGAGGCTCTCGGTGCCCTTTTATAGTGTAAAGCCAGAATCTTCTTGTTGAAAACTTGGTAAAATTCAGCAGAGATTTACGCCAAAAAATATTTGCTCCCAATTCCATAGAAGTGCGGCGGATCCGCGGCCCAAGGGGGGTTTGGCCGCGGATCCGCGTTTGAAGGTGAGGATCTCTTGATCAAATTTCTTGGACTTTCTTCTTGTGACATGTGGCAATCCTAGGCACCTTTAAAATTCAGAAATCTTCTCTCGGTTGCTTCCAGACTTGGTCTCCAAGTTTTGCTTCTTAATTTGGCAGTTTTCCTCAACAAATTGATTTGTTTGATAAATTCTGCATAACAACTTGGAAAATTCTGCACAATAATCTCAAATAATATTTAGTAGACTTAGTTCTACTAGGATTTGGTCAATAGATTTATTTGCATACATTTTCCTACCAAATGATAATTAAAATATATTAACACATGGAAAATGGTGTTTTCACACATAAACCCACATATGTATATTATATTATAATAAAGTCCTTTTTTAAATATGAAAATGGTAGGAAAAATGTAATACAAATGTGCAGTTTTATCAACTGAACAAATACCCCCAAACTTATCTTTGATCGTCCCGAGCAAACTAGTTTATTCAAGAGGAGAAAAAGAAATAAGAAAACTAAGCACACTTTCGTAGGCAGACACGATTGCACTGAGCACATGCAACAAACCGTTAAACCTGTAGGTGTCCCTAGTAGGAGGAGTGTTGTCTCCTGAGGGTTTTCAGCGGATTACACCCACAAAATCTTATAACAAAAGAAAGATGGTGAAATTTACATATAAAGATAAGAACCATAAAAGAAAGGCCTTGAAAAGAAGAGTTTCCAACTATACTAACTTTTCAGTTGTCATGAGCCCTATCTTAATAGTCATGAAAAAATGTTAGAAATCACATCATCCCTCAATAAAACATCGTCTTTATTCTTCATTCCTACCTTTCATCCAAACATTGATCATATAACCCTACGTATGTGTAAAGAACATCCCTACACTCGGAGAATTCAATTCAAGCTATCATACTCTTGTCCATCTACCTTAGTACTTTTTAATTTAATGAATATTAAGATTTGCTCACACATTTTCATGCGACCGTTAATACTTCTTGAGGTACTAACCGACCGATTACTCATGTGCTTGCTGATTCGGTGATAATATTTTCCTCGTCTTGCACCACCTAAGGCTTAGCAGTGACTCCCAGACCAGTTGGCCTTAGGGCACTAGGTGAAGAGACACCCTCGCTATATTTTTTTTATTGCTGCTTTGGCGATACAAAACCAGTGTTCATTTTTTCTTTTCACCATTTTTATATTTTCTTCATTTTTTCACTTCCTTCATACATTGGCTTTTAGACAAGAGCATTTCAAGGTATCCTCTACTATCCCGAGTTTTAAGACGTGTGTATGTGCATATAGTAGGGTATCAACATTCAAATGTTTGGTTTGCAGAATAGAAACTATTTTTCAGACTTATTTTTATCCTCAGATTAGTGAATTACTTCATCTTACTAACCCTTGGGACAACAGCTCATAACTACTTATTACTAGTTCGTTTAAGAAAACTTCTAATTTTCTTAAACTATTCCTATCTTTTGGATGTAATTTTTCACTTTCTACTCTTTTGTTATAAATTTTTTTTTAATGCCCAGTGTCAAAGATAATTCAGTGAATACAAACCTCCCCCCAAACCTGTTTTCAGCAGTGTCCTCACTGATGTAGCCTTTTGAGAATATGGACCTGTATACTAAGGAAGGGATACAAGGGGTAAAATAATAGTTAAATGAAAAATTCTCCCAAACTTATTCTTTGACACGCACAGATATTCAATCAAATCATTTTTTTACTCACCTCCATTCTTAAAATGAGAAAATGTTACAAAAAACATGGAGGTGAGGCGGAGGAAATTTAGTTTTGATAAAGCGGCTCCTGTAAAAACAGGAGCTCCTCCGCGGGGTCAACAGAAAAATACGGTTTTAATCTATGCCCATTTACTTTAAAAATTGAACCATTTTTAAAATTTTTGACCTCAATTACCTCGTGCGGGTGTACATACCGCACCACAAAAGGTCCTTTCCAACGAGATTTAAGCTTATCCGGATGAAGATGGAGACGAGAATCATAAAGAAGGACTTGTTGCCCCGATGTGAAGGTCTTTCTAAAAAGATTTTTATCGTGGAACACTTTAGTCCTATTCTTTACTATCACCGCATTATCGTAAGCTTCATCGCGGAGTTCGCTTAGCTCATTCAATTGCAGCTTCCGATAGCTGCCTGCATGATCAAGATCAAAATTAAGCTCTTTAATAGCCCACATTGCCTTATATTCGATCTCGACAGGAAGGTGGCATGCCTTCCCAAACACAAGGCGGTATGGAGACATACCAAGATCGGTCTTATAAGCGGTACGGAATGCCCAAAGAGCATCCGTCAATTTGGTTGACCAATCTTTACGGTTTTTCGAAACCGTCTTCTCCAATATCTGTTTGATCTGCCTATTTGAGATCTCAGCCTGCCCGCTTGTTTGGGGATGATAGGGCTTAGAAAGCTTGTGAGTGATTGAATATTTTCGCATCAAGGCTTCGAAAGACCTATTACAGAAATGTGTCCCGTTGTCGCTAATGATAGTGCGAGGGTGTCCGAATCGCGAAAAGATGTTTTATTTAAGGAACTTAATGACAACTTTGTTGTAATTAGTGCGACACGGTATAGCTTCCACCCACTTCGATATATAATCAACCGCTAACAAGATATATAGATTCCCAAAGGAGTTGGGAAAAGGGCCCATAAAATCAATACCCCAAATATCAAATATTTCCACAACTAATATAGGTTGGAGCGGCATCTCATTCTTTCGTGAAATCCGACCCAAATGCTGACATCGCGGACAAGTTTTGCAATGTTCAAATGCATCTTTAAATAATGTTGGCCAATAAAAGCCACATTGCAAAACTTTCTCCGCCGTTTTTCGAGGTCCAAAGTGACCGCCGCATGCCTGATCGTGACAAAATGATAACACGCTCTTGAATTCATCGTTAGGGACACACCAGCGAATGATTTGATCGGAACAATACTTGAATAGATATGGTTTATCCCAGTAAAAATATTTTATTTGGGATAAAAATCGAAGTTTGTCTTGTTTCGACCAATCGCTAGGTATAAGTCCCGTCGCAAGATAGTTCACGATATCCACGAACCAAGGTTCGTAGGATACATTCAAGAGCTGTTCGTCGGGAAATGAGTCATTTATCGGCACGGTCACAGTTGGCGAAGAAGTGATGCATGAAAGATGGTCGGCTACAACGTTTTCACATCCACTCTTGTCTTTGATGACAAGATCAAATTCTTGTAACAATAGGATCCAACGTATTAGCCTGGCCTTCGCATCCTTCTTCGATAAAAGATGTCGTAGGGCGGAGTGATCTGTGTAAACCACAATAGGCGAGCCAATCAAGTAGGGCCTGAATTTCTCTAATGCAAATACAACTGCCAAGAGTTCTTTCTCGGTAGTTGTGTAATTTATTTGTGCATCATTCAAGGTCCTACTTGCATAGTAAATTACATGTGGCATCTTATCAATATGCTGTCCCAAGACAGCACCAATAGCAAAATCCGATGCGTCACACATAAGCTCGAACGGGTGGTTCCAATTTGGAGATGATAGAACGGGGGCTGTAGTGAGTGATTCTTTAAGCGATTCAAAAGCAGCCTCACAATCCGAATCGAAGTGAAATATAGTGTCCTTGGCCAATAGAAGGATTAAGGGTCTAGCAATTTTGCTAAAGTCCTTAATAAATCTCCTATAAAATCCTGCATGGCCAAAGAAGGATCGTATATCTTTGACGCAATTGGGACGAGGGAGGTTTTGAATGTCATCTATTTTAGCTCTGTCAATCTCAATGCCTTTATGTGAAATTATATGTCCAAGTACAATACCTTCTTGGACCATAAAATGGCATTTTTCCCAATTCAAAGTCAAGTTCTTATCCTTACAGCGGGTAAGAACAGCGTCAAGATTACGAAGGCAGTCCTCAAAGGAGTCCCCAAAAATGGAAAAATCGTCCATAAAAATTTCTAGAAAATTTTATGCCATATCTGAAAATATCCCCATCATGCACCGCTGAAATGTAGCGGGAGCGTTGCATAACCCAAAGGGCATGCGTCTATAAGCAAAAGTTCCGAAAGGACAAGTAAAAGTGGTTTTATCTTGATCCTTTTCGGCGATAGGGACCTGGTTGTAACCAGAGTATCCGTCCAAGAAACAGTAGTATTCGTGTCCCGCTAATCGTTCCAACATCTGGTCAATGAAAGGTAGAGGGAAGTGATCTTTACTCGTCGCGGCATTGAGTTTCCTGTAATCGATACATACGCGCCACCCAGTTTGGGTGCGTGTTTGGATTAACTCATTAGCCTCGTTAGTGATGACCGTGATGCCAGACTTTTTAGGGACCACATGAATTGGACTTACCCATTGACTATCAGATATGGGGTAAATTATTCCACCATCAAGGCACTTGATGATTTCTTTCTTTACCGCCTCCTTCATAACGGGATTTAACCGTTTTTGTGGGTCTCGGGTTGGTTTGGCTTCATCCATCAGATGTATGCAATGTTCAACAATTAAGAGACTAATCCCTTTGATGTCAGCCATTGTCCAACCAAATACTTCCCGATTCGATCTCAACACTGCCAAAAGTGCATTCTCTTGCTCTAAGGCTAGAGAAGCGGAAATAATCACTGGCAAAGTCTCATTCTCTCCTAAATATGCATATTTAAGATGAGAAGGTAGCGGTTTGAGATCAAGAATTGGTGGAGAGACAATAGAAGGTGGGGTAAGCAAATGATATTCGGACTCCCGAAGAGGTTCAAAACTTGCATAAGATATTGACTCGGAAAGTGTTGCTGACTTTTGCAACGAGTCAACGGGTTCAATCTCAAGGTCGGACTTATTGAACATATCCTCACTATAAAGTGGTGCAAGATCAAACGATGTCTCATTAGTGTTGTCGAGAACATCAAAGCAAAGCTCCTCATCCATGCAGCTTTCGGAAGCTATCTCGTGGATGGAACAAACATCCAGCAATTGAGCAGAAGGTTCTGATGGCTGACTTCCTACCTTGTAAATATTAAGCTCAATTGTCATTTTCCCGAAAGATAAGTTCATAGAACCGTTACGACAATTAATTACAGCGTTAGAAGTTGCTAGGAAGGGTCGACCAAGTATCACCGGGATTTGATTGCGTGTGTTTGCTACAGGTTGTGTATCTAAAATAATAAAGTCCACGGGAAATATGAATTCCCCGACTTTAATTAACACATCCTCTAGTTCGCCCCGAGGTTTGGTGATAGATCGGTCTACCATTTGGAGAATACAATGGGAGGGTTTTAACTCTCCAATTCCTAACTGCTCGTAAACTGAATAAGGAAGCAAGTTGACGCTAGCGCCTAGATCGAGTAGAGCACGATTAATATTTTTACCCCCAATAGAAATAGAGATTGTAAGACAGCCGGGGTCCTTACGTTTCTTTGGTATTTGTTGGGTAAAAGCTGTGCTAACATTACACGTCATGAAAACGTTTTTAGGTACTTGAGTTTTTCTCTTCCTAGTGCACAAGTCTTTAAGGATTCTTGCATAAGACTTGTTGAATGGCATCTAGGAGAGGAATATTCACGCTAACTTGCTTAAACATTTCCACAATCTTCTCCATTTGCGGGTTAGGTCGGTTGGCCCTTAATCGGTTTGAAAATGGAGCTCGATTAATAAGTTTTGGGTCCAACGTTTGTGGAGAAGACTGTGGCGACGGATTCGATCCCAAAATTGGAGTGGGCATTGACTTAGATAGATTTGGCGAAATGTTTGAACCTTGGGGAAAACGGAGAATAGGCTCGGACGAAGGTGGGAGACTAGACGAATTAGGGGAAGAAGAAGATGAAGAGGGGGTATTTGTGTCACTATCATCAAATTGCTCACCCACTCGGTTATTCAGCACTCTCCCCGATCTCAGCGTAGTAATGGCATTCACATTATGACTTTGTGAATTGCCAGGATTCGGTAGGGGTTGAGATGAGAGTTTTCCTTTCTCTCTCGCACTCATTGCGGCGTTTAACTGTGCGATTTGGTTTTCTATTGATTTAATACTCTCACCATGGGAGGAGGAGTTTTTCGTTAGGGTATCAATAGAAGACCTCATCTCAGCCGAAATTTGCATGGATTGTTTCATGAACATATCCAAAGTTTGTGCAAGTGAGTTGTCAGTACCGGCCACTTGTGGTGTAGAAATGTTGGCCGGATTTTGGAAATTTTGTGACTGAAAGGGGGGCTGATTCTGTGGTTGTGGTTGCTGTGGAGGAGGTCTTTGATAATTACTTTGTTGGTTTTGATTCCAAGCAAAGTTAGGATGATTCCTCCATCCTTGATTATATGTGGAAGAATAAGGATCGTTTCTAGGTCGCTGCTGAAAAGCAGCATTAGCTTGAAATGAAGCATTCATAGGACATTCTTCCGTTAAGTGTGAAGGATCCGAACAACAACCATAGACGGTTTTAGGAAGCGTGACCTGATTTAGGGAGAATGTTGAGAACTTGTTTTCCATAGCATCGAGTTTCTTTTGAATCGCTGCCATTTCGGCTTTTATTGCGATAGAAATATCGAGCTGGTGAATACCTCCCTTAGTTGAAGGTGGTCTTAAGCTTTCCCACTGCAGCGTGTGTTCAGCAAGGTCTTCCAGATATTTCCATGCTTCACCGTCATCTTTAGACATGAAATTGCATTGACACATTGTTTCAAACATCTGCTTTGTCGCTGGATTAATGCCCTCATATATAATCCGATATAAATCCCATCTTTGTATTTCGTGATGGGGGCATTGGACAAGCAGATCTTTGAAACGTTCAAAACACTTCTAAAATGGTTCATTGGGAAGCTGGGTGAACTGGTTGATCTCGCTCCTAATATGTGCAGTCTTATGATTTAGGTAAAACTTCTTAAGAAATGCTACGACGAATTCATCCCAATTAGTGATAGTGTGCGGCAGTATTATAAAGCCATTTTTCTGCCAAGTCGCACGGTGTGAATGGGAGAAGACGTAAGCGCATAGCATCTAAATTCAATTGTGAAGTACCCATCATTGCACATACGTTCTCGAATTTGGTGATGAAAACGTATGCGTCTTCCGACTCAAGCCCGTGAAATTTGGGCAGCAGGTTGATGTAGTGGGGTTTAATTTCGAAATTATACCCGTTAGGTGGTGAAAGAGATAGACAGGTAGGAAGAGGACCACGAATAGGATAGCATCTCTCTTGGAGAGAGATGCGCGGTGGATTCTGCTCACCTGCGGGCGGTGGCAGCGTGGTGTTATAATTAGATGGAGTGCCGTCCATCACGGTCGATGTGGTGTGTGGCGGGGGAAAAGAAGCTGAAGAAGTACCGACTTCGGCGTCGATAGCAGGAACGCGGACAAGACGGGCACTAGGATCCCGTGTCCAGCCGAGCATGCACTAAGCGGGTTTAGTGCAAGTGGCAGCGTGTGTGTGATTTTAAAATTGGCTTGTTTTTGAAAAAGTGGGACTCAAGACAAATCATCCTAAGATGCACAAGCAACCCTAGAACTAAGGTTATCTAGGTCCAGTCTCTAGACCGCTCCTAGACTTCCAAAGGACAAGCCGCATGATCAATCCTCTACCGCCTCCGTACTACCCTTGTAGCCAGGTAAGTGCCAGGTAAGTGGGAAGGAACCACGGTAGTGGGCCTAATTAAAAACCACTAGACTTTGACACACTTGTCTAGGCACTACAAAAGTAATGCGGATAAACGATAGATTACCCACGACCTTCCTCTGTCCTTAATGAGCGCGACAGTCCTTAGAGTCTGGTCTAGATATTTTTTAAATTAATGAAGGGTTGATCTATATGCTCGGTTTATGATTTGTGGGGCTTAGGAAGGGTGATGAAATCCCCACCTAATCTTGATTTGGTCTTTGCCCCTTAAAGTCCGTATTAAAATATGCAAAACAAAACCAATCACAAAACTTTTGCAAAAAGATTTTTGAGCGGCGCTATTTTGCAAAGAATCTTGCAGAAAATAGATTTTATTGGATTTTAGAGGAGAGAGAAGGAGTTAAGAAAGATACCGGAGAAGTTTAAACCCTAGATCTCCTGTTTCCTCAAGTCCGTGACTCCAGATTCCCTCGCAAAATTCACACACAAATCGTTAAATATGCAATTTGCAGTTTTGTTTTAATAATGATATGAATCTTCTAAGAATTCAACACAAATAGTAAGAATAAAAAATTACGCACGTATCCCCGGCAACGGCGCCATTTGATTGGTACGAAAAAGTGTGTATGTAGTAATTAACCGCATTCAATAACGGTGTCGCGCGTAGCTAGACCGGGATGAGTACGGGTCGTCCTCAGGGAAACGTTGAACTTTTTACTCTTACTTTAGATGTGTTGAAAAAGAGAGGAGGAATAAAGAGTTTTGTGAAAAGTTTCTAGATCTACTTTAAGCAAGAATGCAAAAATATAGATCTAGATTATTTTAGGGATGTAGTTAATATAATAAGAGGGCTTGTAGGGTTCGTTAGGATTTAGTAGTCATGGACGATTAATTAAAAGTTACCCTTTTATCCTTTAATAGATTTAAAACTAGAACGACGGTGATGCGTGTAGATTAGGGTTTCTGGAGGGAAAAGGAATCCCACTCTTAACCCTTATCTCGACACGGAACTCCGTTTATATCTAACCTTTACCAAAACAATCATTAATCTAATCTCTAATCGCGGTCGGAACTAGTAAAGAATTGTTAGCGCGCCCGATTAGGATATTAATGATTCTTTTGATAAAGTTCATAAACTTTATAGGACTTAAAAAGAGTTTAGTTATTTTTATTATCCATTAGCCTACCCTAAACTTACGAACCCTAACAAGCGGAGAATTACTCGCGCATGTTGGGAGAAAAAGAGATGGAAAGAAATTGCATAATTAAACTACGAAGAAATAGAATAAGAAGAAGAAAGCTACCTTTATTAATCAACAATATTCATTACACTTGATTCCTTAGAAAATGATTACAATTTCTAGTTGCTTCTCGATCTCTTCTAAGGAGGTAGACGAACAGTTGATGATCAGCCTGGATGCGTGAGCCGTCTTGGACTTCGTGATCTCTTCGGCTTGATAACTTTTCCAAGAGGCTCTCGGTGCCCTTTTATAGTGCAAAGCCAGAATCTTCTTGTTGAAAACTTGGTAAAATTCAGCAGAGATTTACGCCAAAAAATATTTGCTCCCAATTCTATAGAAGTGCGGCGGATCCGCGGCCCAAGGGGGGTTTGGCCGCGGATCCGCGCTTGAAGGTGAGGATCTCTTGATCAAATTTCTTGGGCTTTCTTCTTGTGACATGTGGCAATCCTAGGCACCTTTAGAATTCAGAAATCTTCTCTCGGTTGCTTCCAGACTTGGTCTCCAAGTTTTGCTTCTTAATTTGGCAAGTTTTCCTCAACAAATTGATTTGTTTGATAAATTCTGCATAACAACTTGGAAAATTCTGCACAATAATCTCAAATAATATTTAGTAGACTTAGTTCTACTAGGATTTGGTCAATAGATTTATTTGCATATATTTTCCTACCAAATGATAATTAAAATATATTAACACATGGAAAATGGTGTTTTCATACATAAACCCACATATGTATATTATATTATAATAAAGTCCTTTTTTTAATATGAAAATTGTAGGAAAAATGTAATATAAATGTGCAGTTTTATCAACTGAACAGGGGACAGGGGTGCGATGAGACTCGGGGTGAATCTCTCTGGCGTAAGACCCCAGAGTCGAGATTTGCGGTGCCCACCGGGTCATCGAATATATCGGCCTGGGGGACCTGCGGATGTGGGAGACAGCGAGGCGGTGGTCGGCAGCACCGATGCGAGCAGAGTCTTCTTTCCCTCTGTAGGGGTCCCGGTTCCGAGGTGGGGGAGCGACGACCTGGGGAGGTTGTCCCGCCGTTTGGACAAGAACGAGTGCATCAACCATGGACGCGAGTCGATCTATCCGGGCGGCTAGAGCGTTGATGGTGTTCGGAGGAGGAGATTCGTCCGCACCCGCGTTGTGGGGGAGGCGGCGGCTAGTGCTTGGATCGTCGCGATGATTGCTCGCCATTAGGTTGAGATCGGTAGACGAACTTTTGTTTTTGTGGAGTCAAGAGTTTCCCACAGACGGTGCCAGCTGATGCGACCTGGATCACGCCGAGATGTTACCTTCCGTTGATCTGCTGATGGTGGCAATTGACGGCTGAGATTGGATCTGGAGGCAGGCTCATGAAGCGTGTGGATCTCAATGGGTTTGAGGTTGTTTGGGCCGAGCTACCTGCAAGGAAGTCCCGGGGTAGTTTTACCACCGAGGGCCCTCCGATGGTCAAGTTAGAGAGGAAATCTGAGCAGAGTAACAGCTTAGTGGAGTAAAAATGGCTTACTTGAACAGTCTGAAGAAGGGGTTTATAAAGCGGTGGCAGCAGGCAGGGCAGGCGCGAGAATCATGCCGGCCGTTATGCTCCCGATGTCACGCCCGTGTGATGAGCGGGATCTCCCATTAATGGCGAGACAGGCTCGTTAATGGGGGATCGCGATGGCGTGGAACGTGGGATCTGGCCGGCGGATATCTCGCGCATGGCGAGATTCGCGGGATGGAGGTTGCGCCTGTGAGCGGTGTCGTTGGTCAGTCGATGAGACCGAGGAAGATGACCTCGGCGGGAGAGCTCGCGGACGAGCGAGAGAGCCGAGGTATCTTGGTTCTGCGGTAGCCCGGAGACGAGCCGGGAGGGCCGAGGGGCTCGGGCATGTGATAGCTCGGAGTAGAGCAAAGGGACACTTGGCTTGGCTGCTGAGGTGCTCGGGGGCAAGGAGTGGGGTGCAAGCTCGGAGACAGGGTTTGAGGGAAGCCCCTACTGTAGCACACTGGTTCCCCCTCCGTGGCCCTCAGGGGCCTAACTGGCTTACGCATGTGACATGTCATCCGCCATGTGTCACGATCTAAGGAATTACCGTTATTGAGCATCATCAGCATTTGTTAAAATTTGTTGAAGATAATGTTTTCATGATATTATTGCCGAGGAAACAAAGGCTTTTTCCTCATTTTATAATTTTTGTTATGATTTTTTCCCCGCATTAATTCTGGCTAACTTCTAATATCTATCTTAACAGAATTTTGGATTTGATGGAAAGTTGGTGGTTGATGAGGCTCGATATCGTGACTCTCCAGATGCTGACACATTGCATATGACGTGTCCCGGAACCTACAAGAAAGGATCAAGAACTTCAGTTGGGATCATGCCTCGGGCCTCCTGCCCGAGGAGTCTCCCGACCTCCGGTGGACTCCCAGACCACCCACCGGCTCGTCTCCGAGCTATCACAGAACCAAGAAGCCTCGGCCTACTGCTCGTGCCCGAGCCTCCCGCCGAGGTGATCTTCCTTGATCTCACTCTGACCGACCCACAGCGCTAATCGCAAGCGTCTACGCCACGGCTCCACGAATCTCACCATGCGCGAGATATCCGCCGTCCACGATCCCGCGTTCCACTCCATCACGATCTTCCATTAACGAGCCTGTCTCGTCATTAAAGCGGGATCCCGTCTATCACGCGGGCGTGATGCCAGGGGCGTAACGATCAGCATGATTCTCGCGCCCGCATGCCCATTGCTGCCGCTATATAAACCCCTCTCTCAGACGATCGAGGTAAGCCATTTTTACTCCACCAGGCCGTTACTCTGCCAAAATCTCCCGTCTAATTTGATCGTCGGAGGGTCCTCGGTGGTACAACCACCCCGGGACTTCTTTGCAGGTAGCTCGGACACACCCACTCAAAACCCATTGAGATCCACACGCTTCAGGAATCTAGCTCACCAACTCAAATCTCAGCCGTCCATCAACACGCGAAGAGATCAACGGAAGATAACATCTGAAGGAGATCCAGAGATCCATCGGTTGGCGCCGTCTATGGGAAACCGTTTAATTCCACTCAACCGAAAGTTCATCTTCCGATCTCGACTACATGGCAAGCGGTCACCGCGATGATCCAAGCACTAGCCGCCAGCCTCCCCGTAATGGAGACGAGGGAGAAACCCCTCCTCTACCGAACGCCATCCATGCCCTATCCGTTCGGATAGATCGACTCATGTCCGTCGTGGATGCGCTCATTCGTGTACAAACGGCTGGGCAAGCTCCCCAGATCTCCGCTCCCCCTCCGCGGGACCGGGACCCCTACAGAGGCAGAGAAGACTCTGTCTGCATTGGCACGACTGATCACCGCCTCGTTGTCTCCGGCGGACGCGGATCCCTCGGGCTGACATATTCAATTACCCGGTGGGCACCGCACGAATCAGGCCGCCCCGTCGAAAGAATTAACACGCCAAAAGGGCCACCAGCTTTCCCCCCAAAAAGGGGGAGATCAGTTTAACTCTAAGGTCTTATGCCAGAGTGCCTTGCCCTGAGTCCCGTCACGCCCCTGTCCCTCCTAAGGAGGTGTCAGTCAGCTCGCCTGCTCCCAGGCATGACCGACACCCCCTCCCTCGACGGGGTCGCGCACACGAGACTCGCCACGGAATCTCAAAAACGACCTCGCCAGGAGACCTGAGGAACGTCATCGAACGGAATCGGGGCCATGGCCAGGCAGGGGCCTCCGGAAGCAAAGGACAAAAATCTAAGTTTGCCGACTCATCAGGATACCACAGCCGACTCGACGCCCTCGAAAAGAAGATTGAGGGTATGCATCGAGAAGGTCATCATTCGAGCGACAGGGCTAAGTACGCCGCCGACTCGCTCACGAGGCCCTTCACCGAAGAGCTGCTCGTCGTCCATGTCTCCTCCCGGAACAAGCCCCCGAAGGTCTCACTCTTCGACGGGAAGTCCGACCCGAAGGACCATTTGGACGCGTTCACGGCCGGGATGAGTTTCCACGACTATTCCGACGCCGCCCAATGCCGAGCTTTCCCGACCACTCTCATCTGCTCCGGCAGAGACTGTTTCCGAGGACTCACGCCGCGCTCAATCTCAACCTTCGACGAGCTGGCTACCCAATTCCTCGGCCATTTCATCGGGAACATACGGCAGAAGCGGACCGTCAACCATCTCTTCACAATAAAGAGTGGGGACAAAGAAACCTTCAAAGGGTACGTCACTCGCTTCTACAACGCCCTCCTCGAAGTCCCAGAACACCGGGACGAGACGGTCATTACGGCACTCAGGTTGGGTCTTAAGCACAAGGAGTGGTTACACTCCTTTGCATTAGCGCAACCTAAGACCATGGCCGAGGTCAAGGCCTGGACCGAGCGTGAGATCCAGCTTGAATCCGAGGTGAACGCCAATCTGCCCCGGACAGAACAAACTGATCACAAGAAAAGGGGGTGGGAAGAGAAAAAGAAGATTGAGCGGCCGAAGCCCTACTTCCCAAAGTTTCAGGAGTACACCCCGCTCAACGTCTCCCAGACGGTACTGCTGGAGGAGGCAAAGGGCGAGAGATTCTTCAAGCTCCCCCCGGTTTCGCACATGGCGGCAAAGCGCACCCGGGGCCCCTAATGCGGCTTCCACCGGTCGCAGGGCCACTCCACGGAGAACTGCAAACAGCTCCGAGACTACATCGAGGAGCTAATCCGCTCGGGCCACCTGGCAGCGTACTTGCGGGACAAGCGGCAAGCTGACCGTGAACAAGAACAAAGTCCCCTCCCGGCGAATTGATAATCGGCCAAATCATGGCCATATCAGCGGGGGGCACGGCGAATACCGACGAGGCTCAGCACCCTTCACTGATCGAGGGAACTGACAGACATCCGAGGAAGAAGGCCAGGGCAGCCGAGCCGATCATTTTTAATGGCGGGAACCGACGAGGACCTCGACGGGATATCCCCTCCCTTGGATAGATCAGCCACTCTACAGCTCAGCAGGCCACGAGCTGCTTGGCTTCATGGATGCTTTTTCCGACTACAACCAGATCCGTATGAATCTGGCAGAAGACGAGGATATCACCGCATTCACGACGGACTGTGGAGTACACTGCTACAAGGTGTATCTCTGAAAAGAGTATCTATGTGTATTTTTTATTTTCACAAAAGCAATGTAAATTCTCTTAAGTTCTTTTTATTTAAACAAACAAGAAGGACAAAGTAGTCGAGCATTGCAGAAAAGAGGAATTTTATTAATTCAAAAAGGTATTGTGGGCTGCTCAGCCGTACATTGAAAAAAAAAAGAAAAATTACAATAGCGGGGGAAAGGGGTGCAGGAAACATTGCTCGTGGTACTCCGAGCATATTTCCGCCAGCCGAGCCCTCGTCGTCTCAGACCTTTGCCTCTGATGCCGTTGGCGTGATGCCTCAGTTGGTAGCACTCGAGGACGAGTGCCACCGAGCGATCCTGCCGACCCGCCGAGATCAGGCCGAAGCGGCACAAAGACCTCAGCATACCGACCGCCTCGTCTTTCAGCTACTCGGACAAGGGGTTGTGCAACCCCGGCGACGCCCTCAAGATTGAGTACATCAACAGCTGGAGCAAGGGTGAGCGTCGAAGAATCAGTCGGCCAAAATGATCCTCGATGCGGCCTATAACTACCTGCACTGTATCCTCAGCGCAACAATGGTCGTACAAGTACACGTCCTCGAAGTTTATGATGTCGGGGATGGTGAAAGGAAAAGTGTCCATTCTCACGTTTTGGAGATGGAGAAAGGAGTGCTCAACAAGCCCTCCATTTTATAGCCCCACTGCGCCCTCAAGAGTCCAACAGTTGCTCGTTCCTTCCAATGCCGTGCCGCCACGCGGCGGATATCTTGCCTCTTTCGGCAAACCCAAATCGTAACGACGCAGCTCTTATGCTTTGCCTTCCCCCGCGCGTTCGCGACACGTGTCATCCGTGACAGTCGCTCTTCCCAGCGCTCACGCCACGAACCTGGAAAGCACGGGCGAAACCTCACAAGGCCGAGCAGCTACCCTGCTCGGTAAATCCTTAGCTGGTAATCTCTTACCCACGACGCTAAGGATCAAAGCCCTCACCAAGAGGCAACCGATCAGCTACCATGCTCGGTTATCCCTGGCTGGTAGTTCCCTACCCACTGACGCCAGGGATCTAAGCCCTCGCCAAGAGGCAACCGAGCATCTACCCTGCTCGGTTATCCTTAGCAGGCCTCCCTATGCTCTCCTGCGCTAAGGATGAAGTCCCTCGCCAAGAGGCAACCGTGCAGCAACCCTGCTCGGTCCATCCCAGGCCTCCTTATGCCCTCCCGCGCTAAGGATCAAAGCCCTCGCCAAGAGGCAACCGGGCAGTAACCCTGCGCGGTCCATCCTTAGCAGGCCACTCTATGCCCTCCCGCGCTAAGGATCAAAGCCCTCGCCAAGAGGCAACTGGGCAGTAACCCTGCTCGGCCATCCTTAGCAGGCCTCCCTATGCCCTCCCGCGCTAAGGATCTGTCACGCCCTGCTTCCCAGAGTACGCTAAATTTGGCACGTGACATAGCCAACCATGCTACCTGTGGGTAGGAAGTATCCATCCACAGTCACATTACGGCTGTAGAGATATCAAGAACAAAATATAACTATCTAAAACATGTCCATAAACCAAGATAACATGAGTCAATAAAATAAAAGTGCGGAAGCAAAATATCCAATACAAAATAACTGGAATGTATGTCCCATAATGCGGGCTCACATCAGGAATAAAATGCAGAAAATAAAAGAATTAACTAAAATAGAAACCTCACTGCTCAGCCTGCTGGCTGAAGTACTCCTGCTCGGACTGCAGCAAAGGTATGGAATCTGGGCCATGCAAAACCCAGACGTCAGCGCGTCATGTCATCCAGTAATAAAATATAAACAGGGTAACAAGCAATGCAAATATAATCATGAATGGTAAAGCAGGTGTAACATCAATATAAATCAGGGCAGTGCGGAGTAGTGTGCAGGGAGTAAACTAAACTGGTCTACTGGGTTATCTACTCTAAACTCTTTGAAATCAATTTGATGAATTATCGATGTAACTCAATAGTATCCCGTGCGTGCCCGGGACCACGGTCAAGATTCTCGGGCTGAATCCGAGACATGCCGCTAGGCAGTAAAAGGTAGCATGTACAGATGAGCGATGTCAGCATCATCACTCCGGGGCTGGCCTAGCCCGTAAGACTGATCAGAACAGGTATCGAACTGTTGAGTTACAAGTCAGGTTTCATCATTGATTTTCCCATACCCCCAAGTTATGTATGTCAAGTCAGGTATTCAGTAATCAAGAATTAATGCCAACACAGGATCAGGTAAGAGCAGATTTGTCTGGATAGACAACAGGAACGGTCCGTGAGGACTACATGTCAGATTTGTTGGCATTAGACACAAGATCAGGTAACGGGTCAAGCCATAGTACATCAGGTCAAGTCAAGTAGTGTTCGGTACCATGTCAGGTCAATCAATATGTGTGTAGCAAGTCAGGCCAGGGTGTAAAAGATAGCATGTGGGTACTCATAAACAGCTAGCATAATCATGGTTATAAATAATCAAGCATGGTTATCAACAATACAATCTAAGCAATAAATTAAGCAATAAAGCAGATTTAATTAATTGGCTGTACAGTTATCAGTTGTGATTAAACCGGTTAAAGTTGCACATGGATGTCCGATAGGTTAAAACTGGATAAAAGGGGTATCATGGCTATAAACAAATGCGATCATGTGGTCTATCACTTACAGGTAATTACTAGGTATAAATAATTAGATGCAACATTAAGTTTCAAGTTCGGGACAATAAATTGTGTAACGGAACTTTATACGGTTAACTTGAAATCCAATACTTTCGATTCTACTTAGAGATTTAATAGGAAATAAATAAACTAGCATAAGAATAGTTTAAATAGCATGTAGCAAGTTTCACTTCCCTCGACGGGTCGCGAAACGGAAAACGAGACGTTACGCGTCGGCGGGGAAAAATCGCGACGCGTGCACGGTTCACGGAATGAACCCAAACGACGAACAGTGGAAACACACGGGTCAGGGGTCCTCGCTGGGTCGTCGGGAATCGTCGCCGGCACGGTCGGAATCCGGCAATCAACCACAATAGTGAACATCAAAAGATACAAGAATGCATGAAAGAAAAAAGAAGAGAAGATTAAGAAGAAAGAAGAGAAGGATGATTGAGGAGGGGGTGCTCACGTTGATCTGCAGAGGGGTTGAGATCGTCGACTGCGTTGACGGAGTTCCGACGAGGTACCTGCAGCGACCACCGGCAGTTAAAGAAAACCAACCGAGAGCATAAAGAATGGGAGAAGAAGAAAGAAGAAGGAGAGTAGAGGAGGAAGGTGCGTACGATGGCTTACTGGGTTGCAGAGGGGAGTGCTAACAGTGGCGACGAGATCGACGGCGATGAGGGACGCCGGCAAAAGGTTTCTGAATATCTAGGGTTTGGATAGGGTTTGGGCTCGGATAGAAGTTGCTGGGATTTTGTGTGTAGGATTCTTGTTTGCTGGAAGGAGAACAGAGGAGAGGGAGGAGGTTGCAATGGCGATGATGGGTGGTCGGCGGCAATGGTCGGCAGTGTTGGGTTCTTGATTCCCTTTCGGGTGTGCGTGCAGGGGAGAGCGGCTCGGCTCGGGGAGAAGAAGAGAAGGAGACTAAGATGGAGAGGAGACGGTGGTGTGGAGTAGGAATAGGGTTAGGGTTTGAGGAGGTGACGAGAGGTTGGATGGGTTTCACTTCCTTTCTCGTGCACGGGTTTTAAAGAAGAACAGAAGAAGGAGGAGGAGGAGGGAACGCAGAAGGGAGGTGAAGAGAACTTGAAGGAGGTGATGGGAATCGAGGAGCGCACAGTATTTGCGAGCGGAGAGAGAAAGCGCGATAGGAGAGAGAAAGAAGAGAGAGAGGGGGGGAGGGGGGAAAGGAGAGACATAGAGAGGGGTCAGTGGGCCCGACACGAGGGAATGAGGGGTTGTGATTGGCTCGCGGGTTTTAAAGAATAAAAGGAAAACAGAAAAAGATTTTGTGAGGAAAGGAAACGTGTGGGGCCCGGTATTTAACAAAGGAAGAATTTTGATTGGCTGAAGAAAAGGTTGGGAAAAATATAAAAGATTCTAAACGTTTAAAGAAGATCTCTCAGTTGAAAAAAAAGATTTTATAAATATTTTCTCAAGCTGATGAAATTAGGTTAGATATAATTTAAAAATATTAAATTATTAAAATTTGGCGGGATACAAATAATTCAGAAATGCGTCCGGGTCGGGTCCAAAAATTTGGATTTGAAATACGAAAATTATAGGAAGGTTCCAAAATTTAAAATGAAGGAGTTAGTAAAGAAATAGCATACCCCCAAGAACGGACGCACGTACGTGCGCGTAGTCGTCCAAACACGTCCGTTTCACCGAACGGGACGAGAACATGATGCAAGGACGCTACCACAGCGTTAGGGGTAACGAGCAGGCCAAGACAAGTATTTTTAATTTATTTTAAACGACTTAAATTATTGTATGCAAGAATATGAAATGTCAGCTTAACTATAACTGGTAACAGCCAAAGCATGATAAATGAAATAAATACCACACACCACACATACGGTAACTGAAATTTGTAGAATTGGACTCGGTTGTTACAGGATCGAAACCCTCACCAAGAGGCAACCGGGCAGCAACCCTGCTTGGTTATCCCTGGCTGGTAGTTCCTACCCCACGACGCCAGGGATCTAAGCCCTCGCCAAGAGGCAGCCAAGCAGCAACCCTGCTCGGCCCATCCTTAGCAGGCCTCCATATGCCCTCTCGCGCTAAGGATCGAAGCCCTCACCAAGAGGCAACCGGGAAGCAACCCTGCTCAGTTATCCCTGGCCGGTAGTTCCTACCCCACGACGCCGGGGATCTAAGCCCTCACCAAGAGGCAGCCCAGCAGCAACCCTGCTCGGCCCATCCTTAGCAGGCCTCCCTATGCCCTCCCGCGCTAAGGATCGAAGCCCTCACCAAGAGGCAATCGGACAGCAACCCTGCTCGGTTATCCCCGGCTGGTAGTTCCTACCCCACGACGCCAGGGATCTAAGCCCTCGCCAAGAGGCAGCTAAGCAGCAACCCTACTCGGCCCATCCTTAGCAGGCCTCCCTATGCCCTCCCGCGCTAAGGATCGAAGCCCTCACCAAGAGGAAACCGGGAAGCAACCCTGCTCGATTATCCCCAGCCGGTAGTTCCTACCCCACGACGCTAGGGATCTAAGCCCTCGCCAAGAGGCATCCCGGCAGCAACCCTGCTCGGCCCATCCTTAGCAGGCCTCCCTATGCCCTCCCGCGCTAAGGATCGAAGCCCTCACCAAGAGGCAATCGGACAGCAACCCTTCTCGGTTATCCCCGGCTGGTAGTTCCTACCCCACGACGCTAAGGATCTAAGCCCTCTCCAAGAGGCAGCTAAGCAGCAACTCTACTTGGCCCATCCTTAGCAGGCCTCCCTATGCCCTCCCGTGCTAAGGATCGAAGCCCTCACCAAGAGGCAACCGGGAAGCAACCCTGCTCGGTTATCCCCGGCTGGTAGTTCCTACCCCACGATGCCAGAGATCTAATACCTCGCCAAGAGGCAGCCCAGCAGCAACCCTGCTCAGCCTATCCTTAGCAGGCCTCCCTATGCCCTCCCGCGCTAAGGATCGAAGCCCTCACCAAGTGGCAACCGGGCAGCACCCCTGCTCGGTTTTCCCCGGCTGGTAATTCCTACCCCACGAGGCCAGAGATCTAAGCCCTCGCCAAGAGGCAGCCAATCAGCAACACTGCTCGGCCCATCCTTAGCAGGCCTCCCTATGCCTTCCCGGGCTAAGGACCAAAGCCTTCACCAAGAGGCAACCGGGAAGCTCCCTGCTCGGTTATCCCTGGCTGGTAATGTCTTACCCCACAACGCCAAAGATCCGAAGGCCTCATCCAGAGGCCGCCAAGCAGCTGCCCTGCTCAAGCATCTTACCAAGCGATCTCCACCTTGACTTCGGGGCCATGGAGATATTGTTCTTTCACCGGTCTTCACACACTTGGCAAATGGTCGAATTCAACTCGACGTGCGATCGCTTGACGAAAAACTGGCCTAACATGAAAGCAGTACCGTGCAAATACAAATGTTTACCACAAACAAAAGGAAAATGCACACGCAAAGACTACTGCAAAAAGAATTTATTCATAAAGTCAAAAGTCTTTATAAGGGTATTATTGGCTCCCCAGCCTTACAAAATGCCCAGAGGCTTACAAAATTTCGGAGCAGCAAAAGAAAATAGGAAGACGAGGGGCTTCAGGCCTTAGGGCTGGGGAGAACCTTGACGAGCTGTGCGTCCACTGCGACCACCGAGGCGGCATCTTTAGGGTCAGCACCCTCGGCGGGAACCTCGGTGCCGGAAGCCGGGGCGACCGACTTACCCCCCACGCTCCCACCGGGGGCCTCTTCCCCAGCATTGTCTCCAGGGGCGTTCTCCTGTGCGTCATCCTCGAGGGGGTACGTGGCCCGGAGCTCGGTGTCGGGGAACTCCGGTATCTGAGCCTTGACAGCGTCGAGGGCATCGTGCCAAATAACACCGGCGGCTCCAGCAAGGTCGGTATAGAACTGGTCCGACTTCTTATAGTTCTCCACCGCCTTCAATGCCCGGTCCTTCGCCGCCTCGTTCTCCTTCCGGAGGGTGCTCGTCGTCTTCTTCGTGGTGGCGACGAGCACCTTGGAATCCTCCAACTGGGACTCGGTGGCTCGGGTGACCTCTCGGCACCTGATGGTCTCCCGATTCGCGGCCGCCATCCGGTCTTCAAGGGCAGCGATTCTCTCCCTCGCCGCCTCCAGCTCCAGCCTTGAGCCTCCCATGAGGAGAGCTCGCCCGCGGCCCGCATCGCCGGGGCAATCTCCTCGTCCTTCATGTTGACGACGAGGGCGACGTGCTGAAGGACCTGAATGAAAAAAAGAGGGTTAAAAAGGGAGCGAGACACCCGATCACACGACCAAAAAATGCTGAATAAATATCCAAGTGGGGTGCGAACGCTAACCTGAACGACCTCCAGAGCTATGACCGCCATTTGGGCCCGGAGGGTCCCCCGAGGTATTCTGCCCCCGGCCGACCTTTCCATCTCCGAGAGCAGGCTGTCGGCGATGGAAATCCCCGAGGGCACCTCGAAGTGAAGCTCCCCATCGTCCACGAGGATCAGGGAAGCCGGGGAGTGGGGCGTCGTTCTGTGAAACCTCTTAAGGAGCGACGCGGGAGAACCGGTCTCACCGCCCTCCTCGGAAGCCCGGGGCTCTTGCTCCCGAGCACGCTTTTGGACTAGAGCACGACTGGACTCAGGGACCCGGGGCGTGTATGGGTGCCTAGATGGAGCGGCCGCTGGAGGAGCCAGAGCCGACGACGGGCGAGAAGGGCCAGCGCCTCCGGCCTTCTTCCCTTTCTTCACGTCAACCACTGCTGTTCGGAACTTGCTCAGATCCATGGGTCCTGCATAAGACAAAAATACAAGGAGTCAGCAATGCCAGAAAAATTAAAGAATGCAAAAGTCTAAACAGGTCGCCTGAAAGCTCCTAACTTACCCGCGTACTCGGCGGGGCTGAGCCCGGCCCAACTGAGGGCCCGCTCAGACAGCAGCACATCAGCCCGAGGGAAAGGCTCCCACTTCGACACCGCCACCGCGTCGGGATCATTCGACCGACTCACCCGCGGACAGCTGGCCCCTTCCCACTGGGTGGGCACAGACCAATCCTCACCCTTGGGTGGCGAAATAAAGTGTAACAACTCCAATTTTTGTATACCTAAATTTGAATTAAATTTGAAGTATATTTGGAGTATTGATGTTGCTGATAACATTTTAAGTATCTACTTTACTACAATAATTACAAGAAAGAGCTTATAGCTCATTGGTAATACCTTGCACTGCTGAACCAAGCCACCAGAGTTTGAATCCCATGCCCCACATATTTTTATATCTTTTTGTTTTAAATTTTTTGGGAAGTCAAACGGTCAAACACCCATAACACACGAAATTAATGCGGTATATAAAAAATGAAGTACACCAAAATTCCCCCCAGGCGAAACCACACCCAACGAGACCCGACTCGGCCCCGACTCGGCCAGTCGGCCGGCGACTCGGCCGAATCGGCCGGCGCCGCCGGCCGGACTCGGCCGAGTCGTCAACATGAAAAAAAATCGTGTTGACTTGGTCAATACCCCTGCATACTCTAAATTCCCAGAACTATTACCAAATTCCCATTACACATCTTTTAATCCTAAATTTAATGAAATTTTAATGAATTTTTATATTTTTAAAATATTTTTTAATCCAAACCCTAACCCTAGCCTAGCCCTATATAAAGACCCCTACCCTCTACTATTTCACCTCACAACTCTAAGTCCACTCTCCCAAATTCTCGAGAACTCGGTACAAAGAGCGAGAAGCAAAGCGCTGCCGAATTCGACGATAAATTCCGGCGATCGTAGTAGAACCTTCGCGACGTTTTCGACGCACCGACAACCACCACTTCCCTTAGCCTCCTTAGCTTGTCCAAACCCGTAAGTCCCATCTATTCTATCTCTCTTTCCTTTTAATAGAAAAATACGACTTTTTGGAACCCGACGGAAATCGGAACAAACCGATTTCCGATTCGGTTTTTTCTACAAAATTCAACTTGTCACCTAATCCATAATACCTACCTATATTCATGTTGACTACCCATAAACCAATTTAAATAAAGTTTCTCACATGAAATAATAGCTTTCTTGTAAAACCGTATTCTTTTCATAAAAATACCATAGAGTTTATTTTTCTTGTTCTAATTAAATCCCTCACTCCTAAATATGTTTATCTTGATAAATAAACTTGTAGAAATCAATTTGAATGAATTTTCACACATGAAATGATAACGTTTTCAAATACCGTATTCTTGCGCTTTAATACCTTCAAGTTTAATATATCATAATTAACCTTTAAAACTTCATTAAACCTTAAAATAAGTCACGAGGTAATGACCTACCTCTACACACACACAAATATAACCCTAATTGATAAACGTCAAAACATAGAATACGAAAATACAAGACTTTTCACTAAAATACCCTTATCTTTATAAACCTTTCTTGAAAGCTTTAAGTTGTACACAATTCTAAATAAAATCTTTTATAATGAAAACACGATATGTCATGGACATCGATCGTTTATCTAAACTGACATTGTGGTGTCTAGGCAAGTGTGTATAGGCTAGTGGTTTTTAATTAGACCCACTATTGTGGTTCCTTCCCACCTACCTGGCACTTACCTGGCCGCAATTGGCGGTGAAGAGGCGATTTAAGGCTTCAAATGACTTATCGTTTAGACCGTAGAAATAGGATAGTTGGCTTAGGAAAAACCTAGAAACTAAAATACGGAAAACTATATCTTTTTACAAATAAATACCTTTTACTTATAAAACCGTTTTTTTCTAAATGAATAGTATTTATTAAACCTAAGCAAAGCGCCGCTACAACCCACCTTTGGGGAACCCGTTAGGGATAGTACGGTTCATCGTGCACCCGCGGGCTAGTAGTGCGAGATTCAGACATCCGCAATGAGCATTCGGTCTCGAAAGGTTTAAAATACGACATTTAAGAAAAAATGAGATTTTGGAAAATAAAATATTTATATAAAATTATGCTTGTATTAATATATATATGATTATCATTTAAATAACTATTTTATCATAAGATAAAGTTTCCACATTTTTCTAAAAATTACAAGATTAAAAGTTACATTAAAATACCATGAATTTCAAATAAATCAATATTATAAATTAATACTTTTGTTAGGATATATTCACTAGAATAACACAAATAAAATTCACACTCATTATAATTATAAAGACGAATAATAAATACTCTAGGTGTATTTTGAAAACTATACAATAGTACTTTTTACATAAAACCCCCTCAAGTTTTATAAATTACAATAAGGCCCCTAACAAATAAAGAACTTCAAATTATCTTTCTTTTAGTCTGACTCGGGTTAGAGTCTGACAATTTCTGACTTGAATATGATTCAAGTCAATCTATATTCTTTTGTAATACAACTCAATATGAATACATGGTTCCCAGAATCCAGATAACAATCTATTCAATTTGACTGAATCAAACCATGGATATTCATCCATTATCCTGTTATTCCATTTACCTGATCATGCAGTTACAACATGTTTACTGATATCATGGTTTTTGGTCAGTCACCCAATTTACACAATATAATACCACATTACTGTTAAAACACTACGGGGTTAAGGGGTAGATTGGTACGGAATGTGTTAAAGGTGGCACGAGGTGGTCAGATTAAGACACCTAACCTGAATCCTATTGCTGTTGTACCGTGGCATAACGGTTCCTTGTACTACACGTGCCTTAGTCTCTGGCAAGTGAGACTCCCCTCGTATACACTGGCATCCTTCTGTACCAAGCTACAAACAACAGCGTTAACTCAATATTCCATAATATTCAACAATATAATATTTTAGAAAATACTTTTACATTGTCTTCCTAATTCTTCCTTATCTTTAGGACTTACCGAGCGACCTGTTCGCTGACGACATTCTATTTCTTTCTTCTTTGAATGACGTTAGGTGTGTTGGACCAAGCTGAGATCGAGCCCACCGGTGAAGATTTGGAGCAATTCCAGGAAGATCCCGAGCTCTAGATATTTGTTTCCTGATTTAAAATCAGAAAAGCTTATAAAAAAAAGGCTTCAGAAGGGGGTCACATGCTTACACGTGACCAGCAGTCACGTGTTGGCACGTGACATCTAAAAGCATCATCAAGGAAGATTCAGCTTCCCGACTACATCGAAGAAAAGGGCTTCAGAAAGGGTCACGTGCTCCCACGTGACCAGGGTCACGTGTCGGCACGTGACATTTAAAAGCAAGCGGCAAAAGCACACCGGTTCCCTGATCAGATCAAGGAAAAGGCTTCAGAAGAGGTCACGTGCTCCCACGTGACCAGGGTCACGTGTTGGCACGTGATAATCAAAAGCAGCAGATTTGTTCTCCCGCTAAACCAAGAAAAAGAACCCAAACAAGGGTCACGTGCTCACACGTGACCAGGGGTCACGTGGTGGCACGTGACGGTTAAGCAGCAACCAGAAGACAGAGCGCAAAAGGAAGGAGGGAGGCTCGTTCCAAGGGGGTCACGTGCCCACACGTGACCATGGGTCACGTGGTCACACGTGACCAGCTTTCAAAGCCCATTTTGTCAACAGAATTAAATTCTGAAAGAGATTCAAATCTTTCCAAAGGAAAGCGATTATCTGGATCCAATTGAGTTAAAGATTTAAAGATGATTAAATATCATCTATCTATGGGAAAATCTCGGGTTTGGAAAGATTTCCCCTTTAAATCTAACCGAAATAACAAAGGAGAATCCCTGGATTTGAAATCCAATGGTGAATAAAACTCACCTAATAATCCAAAGGTCAAAAACGAATAATAGATGCAAATCAAATCTCTCAATGAAGATTCGTCAAAAACTAATTGACTCGGCTGCTTCTCCTATAAATAGGAGCCAAGAGATACAAAAAAGACATACACGCAGAGGGAAGAAAAGGGAGAGAGCCTTGATACTTTGAGGAATTTTGATCTTCTGCAAAAGAAAACCCTAGGTAAGAAAGGGAAGGCTTTTCAAAAGAAAGAGAATTTAATTCTCAACAGAGTTTAACTCTGATATATAAAACAGAAGAACATATTTCTTCTCTCTTTGATAGAGGGTCTGTAAAGTGCACATCTCCCCTTGAAGCTGAGAATTTAATTCTCAATGGGTTGAGATCCTGCCATGCAGATCCAAAACATAGAGAGGGAATGGAAGCACGAGAATTTAATTCTCACAGAACTATAGGAATTTAATTCCTTTAAAATAAAATTAGGGCTTGACCCTGTATCATGGGAATTTAGTTCCTTCAGAACAAAAAGAAACAGGGTTTAACCCTAATTAAGAATCTAGTTCTGTTGAAACAGCGGGAATTTAACTCCCTTAATCATAATTTAACAGAGAATGGGAGTTCAATTCCTTAAAAGCTTTTATTAGGGTTTAACCCTATTCAGTTCTTCACATATATGAGGAATTTAATTCCTACAGAAAATTCAGAGTTCAACTCTATATAAACCTTCAAAAGGAAGTAGGAATTTAATTCCTCTGAAATTTAAAGCTCGAGGAATTTAATTCCTGGAAAAAGAATTAACAGATCCTCTAAACAACATACATAGAGGCAGGGCCACGTGCCACCACGTGACCCCCCAAAAGATCTACAGAAAGCCCCTTGAGGCAGTGCCCTACGTGCCCCACGTGACCCTCGGCAGAAGCTTTAACCTATAAGCATTTGAATGCCCATCACGTGATGGCACGTGATGCTCTGAAAGACGCGATAATCTCAGCAGAATAAATGAAGGGAGGGCGCTCTCACGTGTTGCCACATGACCCCTCTTGCCTTAGTGTTTAACACTAAATTGAAACTCCCGAATCCAGCGTTAAAACAACTGTTGGGCCTTAGTGTTCAACACTAATCAAAAACTTTATTTGCAATGTTCAACACTGACTACCTTAGTGTTTAGCACTAATTTGAGAGCTCTGTTGCCAGTGCTTGATACTGATCTGTTTTAGTGTTTAACACTAATTTGAAAGCCTTGTCGCTGGTGTTTAACACCAATTATCTTTTAGTGCTAAACACTGACTTGTCAATCTCATTCCCAGTGTTCAACACTGATTGCTCTGTAGTGTTTAACACTAGGATTTGGCCCAATTGGCCAAATGGATAGAGGCAAAGCCTCTCCTGATTGGACTTAGCCCAAGATGGCCATAAGTCCTCAATTTGTGATTAACTGGGCCAATGGGCTCATAACATAATTAATTGGTCTTGATCCCAAATTGGGCCAAGGACTATTTAATCCACTCCGGTTCCAGGGTACATCTCTTCACTCCTTTGATACTTGGCATTGTAATCCCTCAATGTCTTCAAAGAGGTGACGGGTCCCGATGACCACACATCGATATGGACTGTGGGGTCCTTAAACCCATGGACTACGACGTCCTTAACCTTGACCGAGATGTCTTAAAACTAACAATGGACTGTGGGGTCCTTAAACCCATGGACTACGACGTCCTTAACCTTGACCGAGATGTCTTAAAACTAACAATGGACCGCAATGTCCTTAAACTACCCATGGACCGCAATGTCCTTAAACTACCCATGGACCGCAATGTCCTTAAACTAGAACAATAGAGCCCCACGTGCTCTTTTGTCAGATCTAAATGGTCCCGTTTAAGTTGATCTTAGCCTCAAGGATGGCTAACGTATCCTTAAACCTTCAAACAGACTGGACTATGAATCCCCCCAATTAACTTTGGCTCGAGGGTACATCTCTGAACTCCTCTGACATCCGTCGTTGTAATCCTTCAACGTCGTCAGAGAGGTGACGGGTCCCGACGGCCATACATACGATGGACCACTATGTCCTTAAACTGGAGCAATGGAGCCCAAACGCTCTTTTGTCGGATCTAAACGATCCCGTTAAGTTGATCTTAGTCACAAATTAGACTAACGTATCCTTAACAAACGTTTGAGTTGATCTTAGCCTCAAGTATGGCTAACGTATCCTCAAACCAAACCCCCAAACCCAAATCTAAGATAACACGGATTTGGACTAGTCCACGCCCTACGGGAGACAACATAACTCGGTCTCCGTAAACAATCCACGGGCAACAAAACATAAAATAAACACACACGACACGAAGTGACCATCTGGAGAAGGAGAAAGTTGTTACCGCGATGCGGTAGCGTAATTAACTGCAGGGGCTTGCGCCTGCAGGGAAAAGCGTCCCCAAAATCAAAAACCCCTCAAACGAGGGGGAATCCGACGAAGTCTGCTACATCGGCCGCATCCGTTCAAACCTTCGATACATGGTGCCATAAATCAACTTGGCATCTTCGGAGAGGTGGACGGATAGCACCAATTAGCATCTGCCCCGAATTTCAGGCGAGACGCCACGTCGTCGCCGTCCTTCGGAGGGGAACAGATTCTGGCATGCCCGGTGGGACCTTTTCCTCTTTCCACTTCACACTTCGTGTGTCGTGATTCGCGAACCAATCGCGGTTCGCTAATGGTTGCCCTTGGGTTTCAAGATACTATGACTTGGCGTCTTGATTATTGCAGAAAGCAAAGGATCGATGGCTTCTACTTCTGCGAAATCCTCCAACCGCTCAGACTGCAATTGCGACCAACGCTTTACCTCGCCAGGAGGTATAGCCTACGGACCCCAAGCTGCTTCGTTATTTACAATGCCGGTGGATCAGGTGACTCAGGCCACTACCGGATTGTTCTTTGGGACTATACTCCCGCCAACAAGCTTCACGGCGCCGGTGCTGACAAAGGAAGCTCTCAAGAAGTCGGTCTTTGATTGTCTTACCCCTGCCGCGGCTCCTTTCAACGAGTCGCCCAACGTCAACGCCTCGGTCTTCTCTAGATTGGACCAGAAATCCTGCGAACTCATCATGGGGCCTACAATCTCAGAGGAGGCTGCTTCTAAGAAAGTGGCCGCTCCTGCCTCCGAAATCGCCAAGGCGGCTTCCCCGGCCAAAAAGTCGGTCTTTACAAGATTAACGGCTTCAGCTCCCGCTCCTGCTGCCCAAAGGACATCGGTCTTTGACAGGCTAACACCAACAGCGACCCCCCACCCACACAGGGGACAAGACGAAACCATTCTTACCGCTGACCCAACGCCGTTCGCTCGACACGCTCGACGTCGCCATTGGCTCCGAGTAAGGAAGGCTGGGGGCAACTCCCCCTCTGGGTTGACTCCATCAGCCCCGATGGCAGAAGTTAATGCTGCTGTTCCAACTGGGAACAGCTTCGAAATGCTGAATAAGGTGCGAAGGAATTCTCCTACCGCAGTGCTGAAGAGGTCTCCTCCCCCATTAAAAAGGGTTGTGGAAATAAAACCAGAACAGCGCCGATCTCCTCAACGGCTGTCTTCCAAAATCTATAAGGTTTGGCGGCAGGCCCGAGACTCGATCGTTGATCCAAACTTCTCCCGCCAACACAAGAAGCCGAAAATCCAACCGGAGGCTGGTCACCAGGCTAAACCCCGAAAGGCTGTCTGGACGCCCACCTCAACGGCCCCCTCAACCTCCATGGCTCATAAAAGGAGGAGGCCAGAGAAGACCCCCCAGCATGCAACGACGGCTAAAAGCACTGAGCCCAGACGCCCTAAGGCTGGGGGCATGGTGGTGCACACTGTTTACATGGCCTCTGGAAAAGAAGAAAGCCGCATTTCTACAGGCCACCGACCGCTAACCCGATCCGTGACGAAAGCCCAGGAGCAGCAACAAAAGCTTCAGGAAATGATGAATGCTATGGTCGCACTTACCGGGCCAAAAGAAAGCCCAGAAACGTCCTCAGACGCACGCCAAGAGGAAGAAACCGACGCTGAATTCCTTCGCCGGATACTGGAGAAAAAGGACAAAGAGGCTGCTGAACAAGCGGCCAACATACAACGTATGGGTCTTCTCTTCCAAGATATGATAGGAATGATGATCCAGCAGGACTTACCCGCCGACGATCCCCCAATCGTTCTTGAAGACGACCGAGGAGAAACGTCAAATCCACCACCAGCCCTCTCAACGGCCAAGGAGGAGGCAATCTCTAAGGCTGACTTGGTTGACTGCATAGCCCAGCAAATCCGGGTTCATCATGCGACTGAGGCAGCTGGTCAAGTCGTAAAGACAGGACGGCCGTATCCAAGCTGGTACGACCAAATCAAATACCCGCAAGGCTATACGATACCAAAATTCCACGTGTATAAAGGGACCGGCAATCCCCATCAACATGTTGCCCAGTTCCGGGCCCTCTGCGGTAACACCGGCGGTGATGATAAACTGTTGCTTCGCCAGTTCGTGGACAGCTTATCAGAAACAGCGTTCGAATGGTATTCGGAACTCCCGAACGATTCTATCAAAACGTTCGCTGAAATGGAGCTGCTATTCACTCAGCGATTCGCAAGTGCCAGCGAACGCACTCCAATAACAGCACTGATTAACGCCAGGGTAAAACCAGGCGAAACCTGGGTCCAGTATGCTATACGCTGGCGGAATTTGTGGTCGAGATGCGAGCAACGCATTGAGGAACCACCCGCAGTGGGCATGTTCGTGGGAACCCTAGACCCCCACGCAACTATCTCCCAGTTCATGATGTTCTTTAAGCCAACCACATTCCAGGCTTTAATCGACAAGTTGGCTCAGATGGACCAGATGGGTCATAGACCACCTGCCCCGAAGTCCGAACCTCGGAATGACAAGGGTAAAGGAAGGGCAACCTTTGTTGCGAATGCCCAACAGCAACCTAACGCCCCGAAACCGGCAGATCAAGTAGAAGAAAGACGCCGGTATTATAATGAGAAGATGAAGCGTCCCTACTTGTTCCCACGAGACAAGATGAAACGGTTATTCGAGCTGGCAATACGCAACAGACTTATAAACCTACCAAATCCAAGGCGACCGCCGCAACCCACCGAGGTGAATAACCCTAACTATTGCCCTTACCATCAAACGGTAAGTCGTCCGATTGAAGATTGCTTCGTCTTCAAAGGATGGATTGAAGATCAATACCTCCAGGGAAAGTTTGTACTGTCCGAAAAGTGGAAGGTGAACCCACCACAACCGCATACTCCTAAGAAAGCAGATACACCGGGGGCAACCTGCTCCTTTATTGAAGAAGCTCCATGGGAGGTCGTGCTATCAACTAAAACCAAAAGAATGCTGAGAGACCTTCATGCGTGCCCTGCGATCGGATGGGAGGACCCTCTTGAACCTCAAATTATCGAAGGGATGCTGAAGCCCCGCCCAACTACGAAGACTCGCGATAAGGGCCCAAATACTCATGCCCAACCGTCAAAATCTTCCAAGAAAAAGAAGAAATCCAAGAAGCCCGGAAACGAGCACACAAACTTGCAGAAGCAAATCGACGCGCTGGAAGAATACAATCAAAAGGCGCGAACTCCTGTCACACTGCAAGAGTTTCTCAACCACATCTTTCAAGAGAGAGATGATGGAGATAGCTCGTCGGATGAATCCGAAGGGTATGTGGCGAGTTGTAACGTAATCTCCCACTCGTTTACCGATGATGAGAAAACTCCTAGCACTAAGAAGCTGGAGGCAGAGCCTGAACCAGGGCGTGTGTGGCCGACAAATGAAATGATCAATGCCTTTCTAGACGAGATTCGTTTAAAAAGTAAAGCGGATCAGGAGCGTGAGATGGCAGCGTCAGAAGAAACCAAATGCAGGCGACTGAACGGAAGAGTTGAACTACCTCTGCCAGAGCGAAAGGCATCCGAAGTAGACAAGAGGATATTCAAGACGAGGAAAAGGTTTGCCAAAGCCATGTCAATGGGGATGAAGCTACCACCCTCGGAAGGAAACACACATGATGGGGTGGAGAGGCACCCTGATTATTGCGCATATCATCGAAAAATCTCACACCCCACAGAGGAGTGTGACGCCTTTAAGATATGGTGGCAAGGATATGTTGCTCGTCGGCAACATTTTAAGCGCATGAAACGCAAGAGCCGTCGGGAACGAAGAAGCACTGTCGACGGGCGCAATAGAACTACTGGCAGCTGTGACATGGTTAACGCCGGGGGGTCACAAGTTCTCACCTTTGGGAGCGACTCTGATGAAGAAATGGCTCTGGGCCCTCTCTTTAAAGAATCCGTTTTAGGGAAAGAGGAGGAATCGGAGGCCTGCGAGAACATTCAGCTGCGCAATCGCACACTCCCAGAAAAGAATCTCGGGCCCGTGAGTAGAAAAGATAAGGGAAAGGAAAAGGTCACTGAAGATATCACTTTAGATGACCAAGTCATGAGAGAGCTGGCTGCCAAAGACCCTTCTAGGAAGGGTAAGGTGGACTATAACATCCTCGCGCACCTAAGGAAGCTACCTTCTCAGCTTAGCATTCTCGATGCCCTTCTATTATCAAAAGAAGCGCGAGACTCACTAATTAAGGCGTTACAAGAACCTGAGCAATTCCAAGCCTTCCTCGCCACTGAAAAGATGAAGGATGAACTGGAGGAAGTGCATACGGCCGACATCACTTTCGGTGATGAAGACCTCCTTCTCGGGACGTGCGACCACAACCGTCCCCTATATGTCTCCGGATACTGCCATGATATCAAGATAGGCAAGATCCTGGTGGATAATGGATCCTCCGTCAATCTCCTTAATGTTCGGGTGTTGAAGGAAATCTGCATGAGTGTGCAACACCTCGCTCGTGACAAAATTACTATCTCCGGTTTCGATTCACAATCATCACGGACTCTCGGATCTGTGATACTAACATTACGCTTCGGACTTCTCGTCACAGACATCAAATTCCATGTCATTGACGCCAAGACCTGCTACAACGCCTTGCTCGGCCGTCCTTGGCTACACGAGTACAACATCATTCCTTCTACGCAACATCAGTGTATGAAGTACTTTAAGGATGGTTTCGAGTATACCGTAACAGGAGAGTTAAACCCATTTTCCGTGAACGAAGTCCGCAAATACGAAGATGCGAAGTACTTTTTGCCAGATTTCGAGGATACAGAAAGGTGTCGCAACCCGAAGAACAAAACCGCCGCCACCATCCCTGTTTTCGGGAGCGATACCGAAGAAGAGGAAGAGATAGTTTATGCAGGGCCATCTCAACGCAACAACCTGGGGACGCCCGCCCCCATGTTGGTCTTCGGAAGTGATTCAGAAGATGAAGTTAATGCCGTGTTCTCCAATCAGCTGTCGGTACAAGCACCCCCTGGCGATGACCATAGTTTGCAAATCACCATGGTACCGCGAGAACACTATAAGGATCTCGACACACTTCAAGCTCACAATGTGCAGGACCTGCAAACGTTTTACGTCCCTCCCAGGCGAAGGGGTGAGAAGGTGATCCTATTCTACCGATCCTCAGAGTCGAAAATAGAGAAAGAGATCTGGCATGGCGTGGATGCTACACTTGATAGGCTCCAACCCATCCGTCTGCCTAGATACTATACAAATGGATTAAAGAAGCTATTGAAGCGCCAAGGAGTACCCTTAAAACAGACTGTTCGGCAGGCTCGGTTCTACAACCGGATTTGGGATGTCCCTGGGACTCAACGCAAATTGCCCAACGGGAAAATGGAAACACTTGGGCTTGGATACGCGAGAACCGGAAAACAGGGACGGGCCCACAGTAACTACACCATATATACCTTTGATGAAGAAGAGGACGCCCTGTCAGGAAATGCCAACCCCTCATCAAAACTAGACCCCGCGACTGAAGTGCCGAGCCCGTCGTTTGAAGAACGAATGGGCAAGCCTATCAGGAAAGTGGGTCGGAAAGCTCGGGAAGACCACAACCGCGAAATGGCCATCTACGAGAAGGCCAGGACGCAACGTCTATTTCAACATGCTGCAAAAAACAAAGATGCTTATCCTTGTCAACCCGTCGTACGAAAGGCTCGATGCGGAGACGGAAATAAGTCAAGAAACGGAAAGAGGAGCCGACAACAACGACGCAGGATTAGAGGGTTACGTGATCGGGTATTGCACGGCTCGGATTTGTCCCTCATGAAGAAGATGAGCCGGGCGTACTCCTTCCCCCGAGACAAGACGGAGAGGTTACTCAAGCTCGCTATAAAACATCAAATGATCGCGCTTCCAGGATCTAGACACCCTGAGCGAGCTAACAAGGCTTCTCATCTGAGCTATTGCTTTTATCACCGAACCATAGGACATCCTACCGAAGACTGCTTCACCTTCAAGAACTGGGTCGAGGACCAGTACCAACAGGGCAGGTTCACTTTATCCAACGGATGGAGGGTAACGCCGTCACAAAAGCACGAACCCAAAGCCACAAGAGCAGAACCGGATCCACCTCAGTCCGGGGAGCGGATTCGCACCTGTTATACGATTACGATATTAAAAGAAGAGCCCGAGAACATAGATGACCTTCCTCGGTGCTTTGAGAACAGCAATGATGAGGTGATCTCAGAATTTCCGCCCGCTCCGAAAGAACTGGAAGATGGTATACATACTACTGCAGATAACCTCAAGAAGATTGAGTTGGGATCGGCAGATGATCCGCGACCGACATTTATCAGCGAGCTGCTATCTGAAAAAAGGGTGGCTGCGTTAAAGAACGTGCTTCTACAGCATAAAGACTGCTTCGCGTGGAACTATTCCGAGATGCCAGGATTAGATCCGGAGATTGCTGTACATAAATTAGCAATATCCCCGGATATCAAGCCAGTCAAGCAGGCGCCGAGAAGGATGCGGCTCGAGCTTGAGATGAGCATCAACGCCGAAGTCAAGAAGCTGATCGATTCTGGATTTATCCAAGAAGTCCAATATCCCGACTGGATTACCAACATCGTCCCGGTAATGAAGAAAAATGGGACGGTACGCATATGCGTGGATTTCAGGGATCTCAATAAAGCTTTCCCGAAGGACGATTTCCCAGTACCGGTAACCGAGCTAATGATAGATAACACGTCCACTCACGAGGTTTTCTCCTTTATGGACGGTTCATCAGGGTAGAATCAGATAAAAATGCATCCCGAAGACCAGAAGCACACCGCTTTCCGGACCCCTTTGGGTATATTCTGCTACAAGGTTATGCCCTTTGGTCTAAAGAACGCCGGCGCTACCTATCAAAGGGCCATGACAAAGATCTTCGATGACCTCATACATGACATCGTTGAGTGCTATATCGATGACCTCGTAGTAAAGAGCATGTCATACGAAGAGCATTTAAAGCATCTGGAGACTGTATTTCAACGCCTTCGGCAATATAACTTGAAAATGAATCCCCTCAAATGCGCGTTTGGAGTCTCTTCGGGCAAATTCCTGGGATTCATCGTTCGACACCGAGGTATTGAAATAGATCCGTCAAAAATTAAAGCGATCATGGAAATGCCTCTGTTTATCCCAATCAGAGCAAAGCTCTGTTTAAATTCCAAGGTGGGAAAACAAGCAATACTTCTGTTTTTCTCCAATCAGAGCAAAGCTCTGTCTTGAAAATTAAAAAGAAAATTAAAGTTAAAATAAATGAAGTAGCGTACTCCATAAGAGCTTTAGAGCAAAGCTCTTGAGTGCAACAAAAAAAAAAAAATTTGCGCAGTGCGCGACACGTGTCAGCGCGCAGCTGCGCAAGCAAAAAAAAAAAAATTCAGTTGCGCGACACATGTCTGCGCAGTTGCGCAAGCACAGCTGCGCGACACGTGTCACGCGCTGGGGGAGTTGCGCAAAACAGAATAAATCTTTTCTGTTCTTATTAAAACAAGAAGATTCTCTTCTGTAAAGCAGGGGCCTTTGGATCAAAAATCCAACGGTGGGGAAAATTACCCAAATCACTTAGAAAACGATTTATGTAACAAATTATAACTAATTTATGGGCACTATAAAAAGGATCCTAGACCTCATTTCAAAAGGGGGGAAGATCTTGCTAAAAAAAAAGAGAAGAGAACTCTTGAGAATCTGGAAGAATAAAAAAAATGTAAACCTTTGAAAGAAGAGAAAATTCTCTTATGAACAAGATCATAGATCTTCAACGATAAATAAATAAATAAATTCAATAGTGCCTTGCACTTGTTTTATGAACCATCGGTTCTTGAACCTAAAAGGTTATTAAATTAATAGTGCTTTGCACTTTCATGAACCTTTGGTTCTCTGAGATAAGAAAAACAAGAAAAAACTTGTTATTTTTTTGAATCTAAATTCAATAGTGCCTTGCACTTGTTTTATGAACCATCGGTTCTTGAACCTAAAAAGTTATTAAATTAATAGTGCTTTGCATTTTCATGAACCTTTGGTTCTCTGAGATAAAAAAAAAAAAAAGAAAAAACTTTCTTTTAGAAAAAAAAACTTTCTTTTCTTTCTTAGATCTAAATCAAATAGTGCTTCGCACTTGTTTTATGAACCATCGGTTCTTGAATCTAAAAGATTCTCAAATTAACAGTGCTTTGCACAAATGCAATGCATTACTAAGAGGGCCAGGCCCAAATCAAAATGACCTGACATGCCAAAATAAATTGCAAGGCAATAAATGGGCAGAGCCCAAATAAATTGATGCTTTGCATCCTTTATACAAGGGCAGAGCCCAAATAAAATTGATGCCTTGCATCATTCCTAAAAGGGCAGAGCCCAAAACAAATTGATGCTCTGCATCCTTTCTGGGCAAGGCCCAAATAAAAAAAAAAAAAGAAATGCAATGCAAAAGCAAATAAAATGTTGAACATTTCAACTGGACTTAGCCCAATTTTGGCCATAAGTCCTTAAATTAAATTGACTGAGCAAAATGGCTCTCCTAAATCAATTTACATCCGGTTCGAGGGTACATCTCCGAACTCCTTTGACATCTATCGTTGTAATTCCTCAACGACGTCAAAGAGGTGACGGGTCCCAACGACCACACATCAATATTGGACCGAGATGTCTTTAAACTAATATCGGACCGAGACGTCCCTAAACTAATATCGGACCGAGACGTCCCTAAACTAATGACGGACCGAGATGTCCCTAAACTAATGACGGACCGAAACGTCCCTAAACTAATATTGGACCACCACATCCCTAAACTGGAATATGGACCACCACGTCCCTAAACTGGCACAATAGAGCCCAAATGCTCTTTTGTCGGATCTAAACGGTCCCGTTAAGTTGATCTTAGTCTCAAACTGGACTAACGTATCCTTAACAAACGTTTGAGTCGATCTTAGCCTCAAAAATGGCTAACGTATCCTCCAAACAGACTTTAGTCCCAAATTGGACCATGAATCTCCCAAACTGGAACAATAGAGCCCAAACGCTTTTTTGTCGGATCTAAACGATCACGTTAAGTTGATCTTAGTCTCAAACAGGACTAGCGTATCCTTAACGAACGTTTAAGTTTATCTTAGCCGCAACGCAACTAATGCATCCTTAAACTAAAAACACCAAACCCAAATCTAAGTAAATATGGATTTGGACTAATCCACGTCCTACGGGCGACGGCATTACTCAGTCTCCGTATACAATCCACGGGCAACCACAAACAAAACAAACACACACGACACGAAGTGAAATTCTGGAGAAGGAGAAAGTTGTTACCGCGATGCGGTAGCGTAATTAACTGCAGGGGCTTGCGCCTGCAGGGAAGAGCGTCCCCACAATCAAAAACCCCTCACCCTGAGGGGGAATCTGACGAACTCTGCTACATCGGCCGCATCCGTCTAAACCTCCGATACACGGTGCCATAAATCAACTTGGCATCTTCGGAGAGGTGGACGGATAAAACCAAATAGCATCTCCCCCGAATCCCAGCGTCAGGACATCGCGGTCCTGTGCGCCGCCTTTCGGAGGGGAACAGATTCTGGCACGCCCGGTGGGACCTCTTCCTCTTTCCACTCCACACTTCGTGTGTCGTGTTCGCGAACAAATCACGGTTTGCTGTGATTGCCTGTGGATTCAAGGTACTAAGATTTGGTGTCTTGCTTTATGCAGAAAACAGAAAATCGATGGTTTCGAACTGCACCGCCCGCAGCGATTACTCTCGCTCCGTCATTGCTGGAGGAGTGACTTATGGGCCCCAAGCGGCCTCCCTTTTCAAAATGCCGGTGGAGCAGGTGGCTCAAGCCACGACTGGACTATTTTTTGGGACTATGCTCCCACCAATGAGCTTCGACGCCCCAATGACACTGCAAGAAGCTTCAAAGAAGTCGGTCTTCGATCGACTTACCACTGCCGCGACCCCTCTCAACGGGTCGTCCAACTCCACTGCTTCAGTTTTTAACAGACTAGGCCAGAGCTCTAACAGGCTCATGAAGAAGCCTTCCATACCAGAAGGCGTTATTCCGAAGCGGATAGCCATTCCAACTCCCGTTCCTGGCAAAATCACCAAGGTTGCTTCCCATGTTCAGAAGTCCGCTTCTGACAAGTTGGCCGTCCCCGTTCAACGGACGTCGATCTTTAAAAAGCTGGTACCAGTATATTCTGACCAACACAGGGGGCATGAGGAGGTCACCCCTATAGCTGAAACAACTCCATCAGCACGACATGCCCGACGTCGCTACTGGCGCCGAGTGAGGAAGGCTGGGGGCAACTCCCCCTCTGGACTTACTCCTCCAACTCCGATGGTGAGGATCGATGCTGCTGTTCCAACCAAGAACAGCTTTGAACTGCTCAACAAGGTGCGCAGAAACTCTCCTACTGCGATGTTGAAACGAACTCCTTCACCTGTGGAGAATACTCCAGAGAAGAAGCTAGAGCAGCCCCCTCAACGGCTGTCCTCTAAAATTTACAAAGTCTGGCGACAGGTCCAAGAGTCGGTGATCGATCGAGACTGCCTCCGACGACAGAAAAAGATGAAGGTTCGGCAGGGGAAGGATTACTTTGTCAAACCACAAGAAGCAAAAGCTACTTGGGTGCCCATTACAACGGCTCCCTTAACTCCAATCACTCAAAAAAGGAGGCCGCAAAAAGCCCCTGTGTCTTCGGCAAATCGCAAAGACACCGAACACAAACGCCCCAAGTCTGGGGGCATGGTGGTGCATACTGTTTATATGGCTTCTGGAAAGGAGGAAAGCCGCACTTCTACAGGCCACCGACCGCTCATCCGATCCGTGACGAAAGCCCAGGAGCAACAACAAAAGCTTCAGGAAATGATGACTACAATGGCTGCACTCACCGAGCCAAAAGAAAGCTCTGAAACGTCTTCGGATGAGCGTCAAGAACAAGAAACCGACGCTGACTTTTTGCGCAGAGTCCTCTAAAAGAGGGACAAAGAAGCTGCAGAGCAAGCGGCTAACATAAAACAGATGGCGCTCCTCTTCCAAGATATGGTAGGGATGATGTTACAACCGGACCCTCCCGCTGAAGATCCTCCGATCGTCCTTGAATACGACAGGGGAGAAACGTCAAATCCTCCGCCGGCTTTATCAACAGCCAAGAAAGAGGCAATCTCCAAAGTTGACCTAGATGAATATATAGCTCAGCAGATCCGGGTTCATCAGGCAAATGAAGCGGCTGGGAAAATTGTTAGAACCGGACGACCGTATCCGAGCTGGTATGACCAAATCAATTACCCGCCAGGATATACGATCCCTAAATTCCACGTATATAAAGGGACAGGGAATCCGCATCAGCATGTCGCTCAATTCAGGGCCTTATGCGGCAATACTGGAGGCGATGACAAATTGTTGCTACGTCAATTCGTCGGCAGCTTAGCAGAAATAGCCTTTGAATGGTATTCGGAGCTACCTAACGACTCTGTCAAAACATTTGCAGAGATGGAACTGCTGTTTACACAAAGATTCGCAAGTGCTAGTGAACGCACCCCGATTACAGCACTGATAAATGCCAGGATAAGGCCCGGCGAAACGTGGGTCCAATACGCAACACGATGGCGAAACCTATGGTCGAAATGCGAACAATGCATAGAAGAGGCACCTGCGGTAGGCATGTTTGTGGGCACTCTCGATCCGCAGGCGACCATCTCGCAATTCATGATGTTCTTCAGGCCGACCACCTTCCAGGCCTTGATCGACAAATTAGCCCAAATGGACCAGATGGGCCATAGACCGTCTCCTCCAAGACCCGATCCCCGAAATGAGAAAGGAAAAGCGATCATCGTTGCCAACGCTCAGCAACAGTCGAGCAACTCAAAGCCGGTCGCTCGCCAAAACAACGTGCGTCCACGCCCATCCCTCGAAGAGAGGCTAGGACGTCATTACTCGTTTCCTCAGAATAAAACGAGAAGACTGTTCGAGCTGGCAGTGCGCAACAGACTCATTAATCTGCCGAATCCAAAACGTCCGTTGCAGCCAGGCGATCTTAATAATCCCAATTATTGCCCTTACCACCAAACGGTAAGTCACCCGATTGAGGATTGTTTCGTCTTTAAGGGATGGATCGAGGATCAATACCTGCAAGGCAAGTTCACGCTGTCTGAAAGCTGGAAGGTAAACCCCCCACAGCCGCACTCTCCAAAGAAGACGGACACGCCGGGGGCAACTTGTTTTTTCGTCGAGGATGAAAACGATGGAGAAAACTTATCGGATGAATCCGAAGACTACGTAGCGACTTGTCATGTGATTTCTCATTCACCGACGGATGATGAGGAGAATCCTTGCGCTGAGAAATCAACGGCGGACCCTGAAACAGAAATTCCGCGGCCGTCAGACAAGTTGATCGATGCCTTCCTAAATGAAATTCGTCTGAAAGCAAAAGCCAATCAAGAGCATGAAATGGCCATACTGGAAAGAACCAAGGTATTCCCGTCAAATCAAAAGCCATACACTGCGGGTAAAAACAAATTCAAGACGAGGAAACGGTTCGCCAAAGCTCTATCAGTAGGAATGAAGCTACCGCCCTCTGAAGAAAATTCTTTCTCTGAGGTAGAGATGCACCCTAACTTCTGTTTATATCATCAGAAGATCATACATCCTACCGAAGACTGCGAGTCCTTTAACTGTTGGTGGCAAGGGTATGTCGCTCAAAAGCGACACTTCGACAGGACAAAGTGTGAAGCTTGTGGACATCGGAAAAATGCGATGGATGAGCGCAAAAGAGCCGCCGCCGACTATCATATAGCCGACTTCAAGGGATCACAAATTATCACCTTTGGAAGCGACTCTGACAAAGAAGCTACCCCCAACTCTTCCATCGGGGAATCTATTTCAAAAATAAAGGAATTGAGAAGCTGCGAGAACGTTCAGCCGTGCAATCGCATGCTACTCGGAAAAAATCTCGGCCCCGTAAACAAAGGATCGAACAAAAAGGAAAAAGGAAAAAGAAAAACGGCCCTCGTCGCCGGCACTCAACAACAATCAGGTGACCCTAGGCCGGTTGCTCTCCAAAGCAACAAGCGGCAACCCCTCCAGGAAAAGTTGAAACGTCCTTACTCGTTTCCGCAAGATAAAACAAGGGGACTGTTCGAGCTGGCAGTGTGTGACAGACTCATCAATCTGCCGAATCCAAAACGTCCGTTGCGGCCGGGCGATATTAATAATCCTAATTATTGCCCTTACCACCAAACGGTAGGTCATCTGATCGAGGATTGCTACATCTTCAAGAACTGGGTTGAAGACCAATACCAACAGGGCAAATTCGCGTTCTCCGAAACTTGGAAGGTGAACCCGCCACGACCGCATGCTCCGAAAAATATGGACACGCCGGGGGCATCATGCTCATTCATAGAGAAAGCCTAACGGACCACTACGTCCTAAAACTGGATAACGGACTGAAACGTCCTTAAACTAACAATGGACCGAAACGTCCTTAAACTAATAATGGACCACTATGTCCTAAAACTGGCTGCAGACCGAAACGTCCTTAAACTAACAACGGACCGAGACGTCCTTAAACTAATGATGGACCGCAATGTCCTAAAACTTGCAATGGACCGAAATGTCCTTAAACTAATAGCGGACCGAGACGTCCTTAAACTAATAGCAGACCGAAACGTCTTTAAACTAATACCGCAGCATCCTTAGGCTGACAAGATAAAAAAAAACAGAAAAAAAAGAAAGAAGAAAATAAAAAAAAGGTATGTCCATAAGCAAAAAGGGCACGGATGAAAACCCGAAAGGGCTCCGTGAGTAAAAACAGCAGGGCCGCCGGCGAGTGTTCGTGAAAAACCCGAAAGGGCGCGACCTCGTAAAAAAAAAGAGAGAAAAAGAAAATAAGAAAATAAAATAAACGGTATGTCCATAAGCAAAAAGGGCACGGATGAAAACCCGAAAGGGCTCCGTGAGTAAAAACAGCAGGACTACCGGCGAATGTTTGTGAAAACCCGAAAGGGCGCAACTTCGTTAAAGACACTTATAGGGTCCTCTCGACCTTGTAAGGAGAAGCCACCTGCGTGAGATCCTTACGACTCGCAAGGGAGCAACACACTTAGGAGTCCTCACGATTCCTAAGGAGAAAATACACTTGCGAGATCCTCACGACTCGTAAGGAGAACTCTCTTATGGGACCCTCACGGCTCATAAGATTTGAAAGTCTTAAGTTACAGAAACCTTAACCTGCTCTTAAGCAACCCCCACAACCTTCGATATTGCCCTATAAGCGGTTCAATATTGACCCTTATATACAATCCACGGGCACGAATAAACATTTCCCTAACAAAGTCACATCCGTGACTAGGGATATACTTGTACAGCAAACAACACTTTTAAGTCCTCTCCACTTATAAGGAGAAAACCCTTTTGTAAGATCCTTACGACTTACAAGAGAACATGCACTTAGGAATCCTCACGATTCCCAAGGAGAAAACATACCTACAAGATCCTCACGACTTGTAGGGAGAAATACCTTTGTGAGACCCTTACGGCTCATGAAGTCAAAAGCCTTAGCCGACAGGACCCTTAACCCTGTTTACTAAGCCACCTTTGTTCAACATCGACAGAGGCAAATGATGATTCGCTCCTGGCAATATCCCAGTTGCAGCGATACTGATGCCTAAATCGGTATCAAATTCCAAGTCCTTTCACGGCAAATGATGATTCGCTCCTGGCAATATTCCAGTCGCAGCGATGCTGATGCCAAGATTGGTATCAGATCCCAAATCCTCTACTCGCGAAAAAAAAATCAGCGAGCCCCAAAAAAAATGCATACGAAATAGCCGAAATGATGGGGCAACTTGCAAACAAAATCAGCAAGTAAAAATGTATGCATGCAAAATATCCGAAATGATTGGGCAACTCGCAATAAAAAATAGCGAGTAAAAATAAAATAAACAGCCGAAATGATTGGGCAACTCGCAATAAAAAGCAGCGAGTAAAAATAAAGTAAATAGCCGAAATGATTGGGCACCGCGAAAAATAGCCGAAATGATTGGGCAATCGCGACCTTCGCGATATAAAAGCTGAAATGATAGAGCATCGCGGAAAGAATAAAAAAAATTGAAAAAATGAAACTTTTTGCCCTACAGGTGAAATCACATCGATCCCTGTATACAATCCAGGGGCACAGATAAAAAGGGAACAATACCTTCCCAACAGGCTCCACCAGAAAGCGAAGCCAAATCTCGACGGTTCATAGATAACCTAGAGACCATCTCGACATTTGTCGCAATATTACAGACACGATGTCAACAAATGAAGCAAAGGAAGGTCCCTAACTTCAGGGTCTCGACGTCAATATCGACAACTTAAAGATCACCAACGGCGTTTCTCCTCACTCCAACTAGATGCAGACATGACGTCAACAACTGACCTCAGAGTCGCAACGAAATGGAACCATGGCAAAGTCCTTAGTTCCAAATCTCAATGGCCACATCTACAGCCTGGAGACCAACAACGGCGTGCCTCCTCATTCCAGCAGGACACGGATGTTACACCATCAAGCGGAGCGATGGCAAAATCCTAACTCCGCCTTAGCATTCGTCTCGTTACAGCAGACGCAATGTTAACAACGGCGTTCCTTCGCAGTCCAGCAGGATGTACATACAAAGCTAATAAAAGACCCCATGGTCAGCAAAGCGGAGTGATGGCAAAATCCCAGCACCACCACAACATTCGTCTCGATACAACAGACGCAGTACAAGTAAATGAAGCAAAAGGTCAAATTTCTAGCTTCAAAGTCTTGACGGCAAGTCATATAAAACCTGAAAGACAATCGAAGATCATCTCACACCAGCATAGAGTGAGCACCACCTCGACGTTCGTCTCGATACAGCAGACGAGTTGTCACCCCAGCGTTCTTCCTCCAGCAGGGATTCGGACGTGACAAAGCAAGCGAAGCGAAGGCCACATTCCTAGCTTCAACGTCTTTACGGTAACTCACATAAAACCGGAAAGACAACCGGAGATCATCTCGCACCAGCACAGAGTGGTCACCACCTTGACGTTCGTCTCGATACAGCAGACAAAATGTCAACCCCAGCGTTCTTCCTCCAACAGGATTTGGACACACCAAAACAAACGAAGCGAAGGCCACATTCCTAACTTCGACGTCTTGACGGTAACTCACATAAAACCGGAAAGACAATCGGAGACCATCTCACATGAAGTGGTCACCTCCATGACGTTCGTCTCGATACAGTAGACGAAATGTCAACCTCAGCGTTCTTCCTCCAGCAAGGATTCAGACATGACAAAGCAAATGAAGCGAGGGCCACATTCCTAACTTCAACGTCTTTACGGTAACTCACATAAAACCGGAAAGACAATCGGAAATCGTCTCGCATCAGCACAGAGTGGTCACCACCTTGACGTTCGTCTCGATACAGCAGACGAGATGTCACCCCAATGTTCGTCTCGACACAGCAGGCGCAACGTCATTAAACGAATGGAGCCACGGCAAAATCCCTAGTTCCAAACCTCGGCGGTTCACCAGCAACCTAGAGACAATCTCGACGTCCGTCTCGATACAGCAGACTAGATGTCACCCCAACGTTCGTCTCGATACAGCAGACGCAACGTCATCAAACAAACGGAGCCACGGCAAAATCCCTAGTTCCCACCATGACATTCGTCTCGATACAGAGGACGCAATGCCAGCAAACGAAGCAAATGCCAAATTCCTAGCTTCAGGGTCTTAACGGCAAGTCATATAAAGCCTGAAAGACTATCGGAGATCATCCCACACCAGCGCGGAGTGGTTATGACTCATCGGGGCTCTCCAAAATGAGCCTAACCTCAAGTAAAAAGCGGCATGGCAAATTCCTAGCGCTTGCTCTTCCGACGGTCAAACTGCCGAGGAGGATTGCTTGAAGACGTCATGTCCAGCCCCCGAAGGGATCAGAGACACGGCAGTCGCAGGGCTACTCGAACAGCACGATTGCCTATCGAGGACTATATCAGCTTATGCGACGGTACGATAGCCAAAACCCTAAGTACCACCAACCTTAACGGGCTTCTGTCGTAAAGAGCAGAGGTTAAATGCGACGTTAAGATGTTCTTGCGAGAAACGTTCGATTCGTCCCGACTTGTGAAAAATTGTCGAGGCGGCTCGACTCGTGAGATAAAGCCTTAGGCAGTGGGCATAAAAGAAGCCTGTTTCCTAAGCATTGGGACCCTGCGAGTTGGCCCAAAACGGTCTCTTGCATACCATCCACGGGTCTCACTCTCCAACGTCGAACTTCGACAAGGAGGGAAGCAACCGCTTACAAGTCCTCTCGACTCGTAAGAGGGAAAAATTCTCTTGTAGGATCCTTACGACTTACAAGAGAAAACCACACTTAGGAATCCTCACGATTCCTAAGGAGAAAACCCACCTACGAGATCCTCTCGATCCGTAGGGAGAAAAGTCTCTATGAGACCCTCACGGCTCATAGAGTTGAAAAGTCTTAGGCAGCAGATCTGAACCTGCGGCCTAAGCCCTCGCTATCTCATGAAGAAATCAAGAAGCTTACTCTATTACCTGCTAATTGTTACGACATGCTGAGAAAGAGGAAAAGCAACAGAAAGAGCATCCGATTTACATTTGATCAAGCGTTCAAGACACAATCATTCATGCATGGGCAAAAAGACTCAGGACAAAAGATATATAATAAAGACAAGCTGGGATATAAAAAAAATTTCCATTAATATTGCCCGAAGTTCTTACAGTCATAAAAACAATAAATGAAAGTTACAATGGAATAACCTCAGATCCAGGGCATGGATTGAGGAATTCAAAAGCGACCCTATCTATGACTTTCCAAGCCTCGCGGACCATCCTAGTGTGCTTCCTTTCGCGAGCACAAGCGTCAGGGTCCCTTCCGATGTCTTCCACCCTCCGATAAGCAGCGAGTATGGCAGACTGTTGAAAGACCTTGTGCAAGAGGTCGATAAGACTGTCTCGCCGTATCTTCGAGATAAAGTTCAATAGGTACACAGAGTGCACCTTGTCCTCAGCGGCATCCAACGCCCTAAGCAGCACGCCGGAACAGAATAGGGGAAGCGCTTCCCAGATAGCTCCCACGATAAGTTTAAGAAGAAAGGAACGTCGGGGATGCAGTGGACCGTTGTATGCGTCGAAACGACTCATTATTTCAGCACACTCCTCGTTTGCGAACTCCCGATTTTGAGAGCGGCCAAGTCGGCGGATGCCCTCACGAGAGATGATCTCGTAAGAGTATACATGTGGGCGTTCATTGTTCCTATGAAAGAGGATCAACAAAATTATCAGAAAGACTGATTAAGCAAAACGATATAATGCACTGAGAAATAAAATGTCATATTTAACTTTCAAGATCCATGAAGAATTCTTAAGAGTTCTTCTATATGATTTGGGAGGAGCAAACCTCCATTAATGAATTAATAAAATCCAAAGAAAATCTTTTAGAGAGCAGAGCTCTATGGGACCCTAGTAGGGTCCCCTTTAGTTCTCTTTAGATTCTTCTATAGACCCCCTTAGAGCAAAGCTCTACTAAGTGAAACCCTAGATGGGTCTTCTTTAGATCTGGGATTTATTGAGAACAATTCTCTTAAAATTGATTTAATTTAATTAAAATTAATACTTTTACCTAAAATTCTCTAAAAGTTTGAACTTTTAAAAGTGTTTAAACAAGAGAGCAGGGCACTGAGTTCTGAAAGCAAAATTTAGAGATAAGAATCATCTAAGGGATCAAAAGTCCTATTTATAGGCATCAAGTGCCCTTTCAGCTTCCAAGAGACGGCGCGACGGTTCGGAGTCTGCCACCGCTGCGCTCACGTTAGGAGGCCACGTAAGCGCAACGGTGGGGGGGCATTTGTTTATCCCAATCAGAGCAAAGCTCTGTTTAAATTCCAAGGTGGGAAAACAAGCAATACTTCTAAGAAAATTAAAGTTAAAATAAATGAAGTAGCGTACTCCATAAGAGCTTTAGAGCAAAGCTCTTGAGTGAGGAAAAAAAAAATTTGCGCAGTGCGCAGTTGCGCGACACGTGTCACGCAGCTGCGCAGTGCGCAACTGCGCAGTGCGCGACACGTGTCAGCGCAGCTGCGCAGTGCGCGACACGTGTCAGCGCGCAGCTGCGCAAGCAAAAAAAAAAAAATTCAGTTGCGCGACACGTGTCTGCGCAGTTGCGCAAGCACAGCTGCGCGACACGTGTCACGCGCTGGGGGAGTTGCGCAAAACAGAATAAATCTTTTCTGTTCTTATTAAAACAAGAAGATTCTCTTCTGTAAAGCAGGGGCCTTTGGATCAAAAATCCAACGGTGGGGAAAATTGCCCAAATCACTCAGAAAACGATTTATGTAACAAATTATAACTAATTCATGGGCACTATAAAAAGGACCCTAGACCTCATTTCAAAAGGGGGGAAGATCTTGCTAAAAAAAAGAGAAGAGAACTCTTGAGAACTCTGGAAGAATAAAAAAAAAGGTAAAAACCTTTGAAAGAAGAGAAAATTCTCTTATGAACAAGATCATAGATCTTCAACGATAAATAAATAAATAAATTCAATAGTGCCTTGCACTTGTTTTATGAACCATCGGTTCTTGAACCTAAAAGGTTATTAAATTAATAGTGTTTTGCACTTTCATGAACCTTTGGTTCTCTGAGATAAGAAAAACAAGAAAAAACTTGTTATTTTTTTGAATCTAAATTCAATAGTGCCTTGCACTTGTTTTATGAACCATCGGTTCTTGAACCTAAAAGGTTATTAAATTAATAGTGCTTTGCACTTTCATGAACCTTTGGTTCTCTGAGATAAAAAAAAAACAAGAAAAAACTTTCTTTTAGAAAAAAAAAAAACTTTCTTTTCTTTCTTAGATCTAAATCAAATAGTGCTTCGCATTTGTTTTATGAACCATCGGTTCTTGAATCTAAAAGATTCTCAAATTAACAGTGCTTTGCACAAATGCAATGCATTACTAAGAGGGCCAGGCCCAAATCAAAATGACCTGACAGGCCAAAATAAATTGCAAGGCAATAAATGGGCAGAGCCCAAATAAATTGATGCTTTGCATCCTTTATACAAGGGCAGAGCCCAAATAAAATTGATGCCTTGCATCATTCCTAAAAGGGCAGAGCCCAAAACAAATTGATGCTCTGCATCCTTTCTGGGCAAGGCCCAAATAAAAATAAAAAAAGAAATGCAATGCAAAAGCAAATAAAATGTTGAACATTTCAACTGGACTTAGCCCAATTTTGGCCATAAGTCATTAAATTAAATTGACTGAGCAAGATGGCTCTCCTAAATCAATTTACATCCGGTTCGAGGGTACATCTCCGAACTCCTTTGACATCTATCGTTGTAATTCCTCAACGACGTCAAAGAGGTGACGGGTCCCAACGACCACACATCAATAATGGACCGAGATGTCTTTAAACTAATATCGGACCGAGATGTCCCTAAACTAATATCGGACCGAGACGTCCCTAAACTAATGACGGACCGAGACGTCCCTAAACTAATGACGGACCGAAACGTCCCTAAACTAATATTGGACCACCACGTCCCTAAACTGGAATATGGACCACCACGTCCCTAAACTGGCACAATAGAGCCCAAATGCTCTTTTGTCGGATCTAAACGGTCCCGTTAAGTTGATCTTAGTCTCAAACTGGACTAACGTATCCTTAACAAACGTTTGAGTCGATCTTAGCCTCAAAAATGGCTAACGTATCCTCCAAACAGACTTTAGTCCCAAATTGGACCATGAATCTCCCAAACTGGAACAATAGAGCCCAAACGCTTTTTTGTCGGATCTAAACGATCACGTTAAGTTGATCTTAGTCTCAAACAGGACTAGCGTATCCTTAACGAACGTTTAAGTTTATCTTAGCCGCAACGCAACTAATGCATCCTTAAACTAAAAACACCAAACCCAAATCTAAGTAAATATGGATTTGGACTAATCCACGTCCTACGGGCGACGGCATTACTCAGTCTCCGTATACAATCCACGGGCAACCACAAACAAAACAAACACACACGACACGAAGTGAAATTCTGGAGAAGGAGAAAGTTGTTACCGCGATGCGGTAGCGTAATTAACTGCAGGGGCTTGCGCCTGCAGGGAAGAGCGTCCCCACAATCAAAAACCCCTCACCCTGAGGGGGAATCTGACGAAGTCTGCTACATCAGCCGCATCCGTCTAAACCTCCGATACACGGTGCCATAAATCAACTTGGCATCTTCGGAGAGGTGGACGGATAAAACCAAATAGCATCTGCCCTGAATCCCAGCGTCAGGACATCGCGGTCCTGTGCGCCGCCTTTCGGAGGGGAACAGCCTCCGCCAAGAACCCTCAAACAGTTGCGGTCTCTCCAAGGGAAGCTCGCATACATCCGGAGATTTATCGCCAATCTTTCAGGCAAATGCCGTCCTTACAGCCACCTGATGAAGAAGGGAACTCCATTCGTTTGGGATCACAAATGCCAAGGTGCACTAGACGAGATCAAGCAGTACCTGCAGAACCCTCCGGTGTTGGCCGCGCCGGTCAAGGGAAAACCCCTCATTCTTTATACGACCGCCCTCGAAGGTTCCTTGGGTGCACTATGGGCACAAGAGAACGATCAGGGGAAAGAGAGAGCACTCTACTACTTAAGTCGAGTTCTACTGGGGGCAGAAAGCAACTACCCTCCTATTGAAAAACATTGCTTGGCGTTAATCTTTGCGATAACAAAGCTCAGGCACTATGCGAAGGCACATGAAGTCCGTCTCATTTCAAAGGTGGATCCCCTTAAATACTTGATGTCAAAAACCATATTGACGGGACGACTCGCTAAATGGGCCCTGCTCTTGATGGAGTTCTCGATAACGTATCAACCTCTCAAGGCAGTAAAAGGCCAGACCATTGCCGATTTCCTCGCTGAGCACCCGATACCGGCCGATTCTTCTCTGAACTGTGATTTGCCGGACGAGCATGCATTTGACGCGATTGGCGGCGGTAGCGCCCGATGGGAACTCTATTTTGATGGAGAGTCCTCCGTAAAGAAACAGAAACAAGGTATCCCAATGATCAAATCGGGGATAGGCCTCGTCTTTGCAACACCACAAGGAGGGATAATGCGCTTCGCCTTCTCTTTAACAGAGCCGAGGACAAACAATGAAGCTGAATACGAAGCCCTGATAGCAGGCCTCGAAATCTCCATCGACATGGGAATTGAAGATCTCCTTATATACGGGGATTCTCAGCTGGTCGTTAGTCAAGTAAATGGTGACTACCAAACGTGCAAGCCGGAGTTGGTGAAGTACGGCGAAAAGGTGTAACAACTGTTGACCCAAATTCCCTCCTATATTTTGGAGAACATACCGCGCGCGGAAAACAGCAAAGCAGACGCGTTGGCCAAACTTGCTAAAGAACTGGCTGACGAGAACCTAGATGACGTCAGAATCGTGGTACAAAGCCGTCGAGTGCTCGCCCCGGCAGAAATACCTCCGGAATTATATAAAGAAAAGGGAGCGACTGAGCAGACGACCCTACAAATAAAAGACCATGAGAAGGCCGAGGACTGGAGGGAAGTCTTCATAGACTACTTTAAGTCCCACCGAATGCCCAAAGAAGCGTCCTCAAGACATCAGCTCATGAAACGTGCTCTATCCTTCGCTTTCGTCAACGATACTCTGTACAAGAGATCGTTTGATTCTCTATGGCTGAGATGCTTGGGACCTGACGAAGCAGAAAGAGTCATTCAGGAAGTTCACGACGGACTTTGCGGTTCTCACCAAGCAGGCCCAAAGATGAAGCTAAAAATTAAACGGATGGGTTACTACTGGCCCACGATGATCCAGGACTGCCTCGAGTATGCGAAGCAATGCCACTCATGCCAGATTCATGGAGACTTTATCCACCAACATCCGAATCCACTACACCCAACGGTGGCTAGCTGGCCATTCGAAATGTGGGGGACTGACATAGTCGGCCCCATTGAGCCGGCATCATCCCGGGGACATCGTTTTATCCTGGCGACAACTGATTACTTCTCCAAATGGGCAGAAGCAGTACCATTGAGGGAAGTGAAGACGGAGAATATCCTCCATGTCTTCAAGACGCACGTCATCTATCGGTTTGGAACCCCACGGCGGATTATCTCCGATAACGGGCCAGCCTACAGAAGCCATAAGATTAGCCGCTTCGCGCAGCAGCACAATATAGACTGGAGATATTCTTCAGTTTACAACCCACGGGCTAACGGTCTGGCCGAGGCCTTCAATAAGACCTTGACGAAGATCATAAAATAGACCGTATCCCGGAATAAGAGAGACTGGCACGAAAGGCTGCAGGAAGCCCTTTGGGCTTATCGAACTACATTCAAGACGGCCACGAACACAACGCCGTACGCGTTGGTATTTGGGACGGAAGCAGTGCTCCCCCTCGAGATAGAGTTACCCTCTCTACGAGTAGCAGTTCACCACGAGCTGACGGACGAAGAAAATGCTCACCTTCGGCTTGAGGAGCTTGATGCCCTCGACGAAACCCGGCTCATAGCGCAACAACATCTAGAAGCCTCCAAAGCAAAGATGACGCGCTCGTACGAAAGATTGACCAGGCCGAGGACGTTCTGCCAAGGCGAACTCGTACTAGTGGTCAAAAGACCCATGATCCCCAATCGTGCCAAGCGGGGAAAATTTGAGCCAAACTATGAAGGCCCGTACATCATAGACAAGGTCTACCAGGGTGGAGCCTATCTACTCGTGGACATGCACGGTGAAAGGCCTTTCAGGCCAATAAACGGCCGCTTCTTAAAGAAATACTATGCTTAATGAGCCACAGCCTGGGTCAATGATAGATGACGACGACTATGTCCGCTCGCTATCTTCCTAGGCTCAGACTTTACAAGCAGCAGCCGGCCTTCCCATAACGGCGGACCGAAACGTCCTTAAACTAACAACGGACCGGAACGTCCTTAAACTATCGATGGACCGAAACGTCCTTAAACTAACGATGGACCGAAACGTCCTTAAACTAACAACGGACCGAAACGTCCTTAAAACTATCGACAGACCGAAACGTCCTTAAACTAACGGCGGACCGAAACGTCCCTAAAACTACTACCGCAGCATCGTTAGGCTGATGAGATGAAAAAGAGAGAGAAAGAAAAAAAAATTAAAAAAATATATATGAAAAAGAATAAAAAAAAAACGGTATGTCCATAAGCAAAATGGGCACGGATGAAAACCCGAAAGGGCTCCGTGAGTAAAAACAGCAGGACTACCGGCGAGTGTTTGTGAAAACCCGAAAGGGCGCAACCTCGTTAAAAGACACTTGTAGGGTCCTCTCGACCTTGTAAGGAGAAATCACCTGCGTGAGATCCTTACGACTCACAAAGGAGCAACACACTTAGGGATCCTCACGATTCCTAAGGAGAAAATACGCTTACGAGATCCTCACGACTCGTAAGGAGAATTCTCTTGTGGGACCCTCACGGCTCATGAGATTTGAAAGTCTTAAGTTACAGAAACCTAAACCTGTTCTTAAGCAAACCCTCCACAACCTTCGATACAGCCCTACAAGGGACTTAATACTGACCTTTGTATACAATCCACGGAAGCGAATAAACATTTCCCCAGCAAAGTCCAACCCTTGTAGGTCCTCTCGACCCATAAGGAGAGAGCCCTCTTGTAGGATCCTTACGACTTACAGAGGAGCACACACTTAGGAATCCTCACGATCCCCAAGGAGAAAATACACCTACAAGATCCACACGACTTGTAGGGAGAAATACCTTTGTGAGACCCTTACGGCTCATGAAGTCAAAAGCCTTGGTCGACAGGACCCTTAACCCTGTTTGCTGAGCCACCTTTGTTCATCATCGACAAAGGCAAATGATAATCCGCTCCTGGCAACATTCCAGCTGTAGCGGTGCTGATGTCGAAATCGGTGTCTAAAATCCAAGCTTGCGGCGAAAAAGCTAGCAAGCCACACATGCCTACAAAATAGCCGAAATGATGGGGCAACTTGCAATAAAAAGCAGCAAGTAAATATGTATGCATGAAAAATAGCCGAAATGATGGGGCAACTCGCAATAAAAAGCAGCGAGTAGAGAATAAATAAATAGCCGAAATGATTGGGCACCGCGAAAAATAGCCGAAATGATGGGGCAATCGCGACCTTCGCGATATAAAAGCTGAAATGATAGAGCATCGCGGAAAAAGAAATAAAATAAAAGTAAAATCTTCGCCCTACAGGTGATGTTACATCTATCCCTGTATACAATCCAGGGGCGCAATCAAAGAAGGGATCATACTCCTTCCCCAGGTTTCATCATAAGAAGAAGCCAAATCTCGACGGTTCACCAATAGCCTAGAGATCATCTCGACGTTCGTCTCGTGGCAGCAGACACAACATCAAGCGAAACGGAACAGCGGTAACTCCCAGTTCCATGACTCGGCGATATACAGATCACCGAGAGTCAAACCCCCATTTCGTGAAATGCGGATATATTCAGCAAAATTCCTGGTTACGTGGAACGCGGATAACGTCACTCTTTGACCCCGTGGAAAACGTCCAGAGCGGATCCTGGTCCTCGCAGAGCACGGTAGTGAACCCGTGTGAAGCATCCAGAGCGGAGCCTAGTCCTCGCCGAGCACGGCAGTGAACCCATGTGAAGCATCTAGTGCAAAATTCCTGGTTACGTGGAACGCGGATAACGTCACCCTTTGACCCCGTGGAAAACGTCCAGAGCGGATCCTGGTCCTCGCGAAGCACGGCAGTGAACCCGTGTGAAGCATCCAGAGCGGAGCCTAGTCCTCGCCAAGCACGGCAGTGAACCCGTGTGAAGCATCTAGTGCAAAATTCCTGGTTACGTGGAACGCGGATAACGTCACTCTTTGACCCCGTGGAAAACGTCCAGAGCGGAGCCTAGTCCTTGCCTAACGCGGCAGTGAACCCGTGTGAAGCATCTAGTGCAAAATTCCTGGTCACGTGGAACGCGGATAATGTCACTCTTTGACCCCGTGGAAAACGTCCAGAGCGGATCCTGGTCCTCGCAGAGCACGGCAGTGAACCCGTGTGAAGCATCCAGAGCGTAGCCTAGTCCTCGCCTAACGCGGCAGTGAACCCGTGTGAAGCATCTAGTGCAAAATTCCTGGTCACGTGGAACGCGGATAATGTCACTCTTTGATCCCATGGAAAACGTCCAGAGCGGATCCTGGTCCTCGCAGAGCACGGCAGTGAACCCGTGTGAAGCATCCAGAGCGGAGCCTAGTCCTCGCCTAACGCGGCAGTGAACCCGTGTGAAGCATCTAGTGCAAAATTCCTGGTTACGTGGAACGCGGATAACGTCACTCTTTGACCCCGCGGAAAACGCCCAGAGCGGAGCCTGGTCCTCGGCAAGCACGGCAGTGAACCCGTGTGAAGCATCCAGAGCAAATACCGGGCTGTGGAGTCCTTAAAATCCACGGACTATGACGTCCTTAACCTCGACCGTGATGTCTTAAAACTAACGATCAACCACCCCGATTCCTTACAGATTTGGCCTTGGTTTAAGGGTACATCTCTTCACTCCTTTGATGCCTGGCGTTGTAATTCCTCAACATCTTCAAAGAGGTGACGGGTCCCTGCAACCACACATCGGACTGTGGAGTCCTTAAATCCACGGACTATGAGGTCCTTAACCTTGACCGTGATGTCTTAAAACTAACATCGGACTGTGGAGTCCCTAAATCCACGGACTATGAGGTCCTTAACCTTGACCGTGATGTCTTAAAACTAACAGCGGACGGTGGAGTCCTTAAATCCACGGACTATGAGGTCCTTAACCTTGACCGCGACGTCTTTAAACTACGATACCTGGAGAAACCCCTGACTCCGTAAAACGCGGACAAGGATGACCACATCCGACACTTGCAGGTCCTCACGACCTGTAAAGGAAAAAAAACTCTCTTGTGAGATCCTTACGACTCTTAAGGGAAAACCCGCTTAAGAATCCTCACGATTCTTAAGGAGAACTTACACCTATGGGATCCTCTCGACCTGTAGGGAGAAAAACTCTTTATGAGACCCTCGTGGCTCGTAAAATGCAGAAGTCTTAGGAAGCAGATCTTAACCCTGAATCCTGAGCCATCGCTGTCCTGCAAGGAGATCAAGATAGAATATCCGCAGAATGCATTCAATAAAAAGGGGACATACCATTGAGAAGAAAAATGTATCTTTTATTCATAAACCAAAATGGATACAAAGTACAATTCATGAAAGAAACAAAAAAGAAAGATACTCTCATCCATGAGTATGTACAAAAAAGGGAAAAAAGATACAAGTCCTCAAGCCGGCGGGCGGTGCAATAATTTTACCAGCTCATCATTCTGTTGCTGAGCCACGGCTTCATGACGCAAGATCTCCAGAAGACGAGCCTCCGCCTGAGCTTGCTGAGCCTGATACGAAGCGAGCCGAGCTTCGAGCTCTTTCTCGGTGGCCTTATGAGCCTCGACCCTCTCACGAGTGAACGTGGCAGCTTTGTCGAGAGCCACCACCTCTTTGATGGACTCCTGAAGCACCCGCCAGAGTTCATACGCTTTGTTGGCCCTGGCTGTGAGATTGGCTTGAAGCTCGCCCAGCGCCTTGGAGGCTAGCTCCCTCTCCGAGAATTTGCGGCCAAGCCTCTTCTCACATGACGTCATGTTTGCCGCACACCGTGCTATCAGCCCCCGTAACTCCGCCTTTGCAGCCACGGCCTCCGAGGAAAGGCGAGAACACTCGAGAGCGTACAGACAAGCCTCCACCTTCCTACAGAACTCCACCCAGACCCGCACTACCTCCTCGCTGTGATATGTGGCGAGAAAAGGAAGGGAGCCGTTAGCTTCAGCGGCAAACGCTTCGGCTGTGGTCGCACTACCAGCGCGGAGCTCCTCAACGAAAGAAGATAGGGAAACAAGGCTCAATTGGGCCAAGCGTTCTGAAGCCCGCAAAGCGTAGGGGCCGGGCGGCATCACAATGCGTGATTCCAAAGCCATGAAGACTGGCAGGGCTGTTCAAATTTGGCAAATGTTAGTAAAACTCTTAAACGCAGAACGAACGGGATTATAATAAAAATGTCACTCACCGACAGTCATGCAAGTAGGAGCTGAAGGTTCTCCTGGCCCTTCAACGACCTCGACCTCATCGTCGGCTTCCAAAACTATAAGAGACATCAACGTCATTTCGCAAAATAGTAGCAATGCTATGGTAAAGGAAGGGCGAATGACACTGACCTTGCCCAGAGGAAAGGACAATACGCTGAGGGGAGATCGCCTGCGGAGCTGCCATCTCCAATAAACGCTGAAAAGACTGTCGAGGCGACAGATCCGCGATCGTGGCCGCCAAACCGCGCAATTCTGGGAAAGATAAAAGAGTTCAGACTATGAAGGGGTTGCTAAATTAAAACGCAGAGGGATACCTTCAACACTCCTCCCATTCTGAGCCGGAGGGATGGCAGCTTCAACGGTCTCCGCCGTGACCTCAGGCTCCAACAAAGGGAGAGTAGTCCCGACTACCTCGCTTCCAGCCTTTGGGCCGCCCTCAGTAAGAGTCATTGGGGTGGCGGCCTCCAGGGGAGCCTCCCCCAAAGGGGCAAGCACTCCCTGATCAAGAACCGCCGCTGGAAGTTCTACCATGAGAGGAGCAGCCTCATCAGCCCCCTCCACATCCAGCAAGGCTTCGTTAAGAATTTCGGCGGGCTTTAGCTTTAATGGGCCAGTAGGGAGCTCCCCCAACGTCGAAGGTTCTGCACGATTCAAATAAGAATAATGATACATATGCACGGGCATAAATAATCGGAAAGATTACAAAAGAAGCACAACATACCTATACGCAAAGAAGCCCTCAATATGGCTTCTTCAAGCCGCTTCTCCTTCTCAAGGAGGTAAGCTCGCCGAGGTTCAAGGGTAGACTCATGACCGCCGGTCCATAAAGAAAGTGCATCAGCTGCGTCTTCTGAAGCGGCCTGCTTCAAAGCCCTTTCCCCCCATTTCTCCAAAGGGCCGATAAATCGCCGCCGAATCCACGAAGGGTCTTCGTAAAAAATTACAGCGGGATAAGACTTCTTCGGAATCTTGGCGTTATGGGACGCGTATTTTGAACGCCGTATGGCCTCAGCCAACTGTGCAGCCTCCTCATCAGCCGAACTCGGGAAGAGAAGTCCAGCGTTTGACTCTTGCAAGGTCAATGGTTCGTCTTCGAGGATAGGCTCAGACTCCACCACAGAATCAAGCGGGGTGGTAGCCGCTTTCCTCCGCCGTTTAGACCCAGAGCTGGTCGCTGAGGATGACCGCTTCCTCCCTCGCGAAGCCTTATGGCGGGGCTGGCCCACATCGCCCTCAGCACCCTCATCCCTGTTACTCTCGCTTGGCGCCACAACCGAGGACGACATCGCCATTGTCGACGCTACGGGGGGCGGTGCCGCCACCGGCAGAGGTGCTACTACTGGGGCCCGTTTACCCCGCGATCGGGAACCCAAGGGCATACCAGCTGTTGGAGTAAGGTCTACCCCTGACTCCCCTGAATGAGGGCGGTGCCAATCTCCCTCAAAGGGAAGCGGACTAGAACCCTCGGTCGCAGCTTAGCTCCCGAAACCTGAGGAGGGGCGTCGTGACTAAGAAGAACCCTTCTTTCTTCAGCAATAATTGGAGTGATCCGATGAAGATACCAGCCCGTAAATGCACCTACGCATCGGGGCATGTACTCGGCTTCAGGGACCATGAAATGAGAGCCGGTGTTCAGCCTCATGAAATGATGAGCGGCATCGCGAACAGCATCGAGCGAAGGGATCGGGGCGACTAAAAAAGCCTCAAAAGGAACACCCTGGTCGTATCCAAGCTGCCGGGAAAATCGATGCGGATTGTACCGCATAAAAAGAGTTGCACTGTCCTGGCGAAACACCAAGTAGCCCGGTCTAATTGTATACAAATGCGTGGCCTCCCGGGACTTCAGAGAAGGCGCGTTGTCTTTCGACTGGTCCCAGAGTTGTTGAACGGGACCCGAAGGAGCAGACAAAACCCGATCATTAAAAACCAACCCGCCAGCGGTGGCATGAGGAGAAATCAGCACCCGAATAGCCCCAAATTGAGTCGGGTCGGCAGCAGAAGCACCCACTAGTCGCATAAGTCGCGGGAAGGGATAGGCGTCGTAAAAGGCGGGCCTCTGATGCATAGCAAAAGACCCCAGCACGTGCATTTCGACCCACGACGTGAAATAATGAAGCGAAAAGTTCACTACATCCACGCCAGGCGTAGAGGTATTAGCCGCGGTGCCCAATCCATTATAGAGGTGCGCCAAGGCCGGGATGCCGATGGCCAACCGCGTCCCCTCAGCAATACGATGAGCCGGGTAGATGACCGAGGCTCTCATGAAGCGGCGGTGCATGGGGATAACGAACCAACTAAGCCAAACACTAACAAACCCCACAAAGAACGTCTCCTCGTCCATGCCTGGGACAACAATAGATTCAAAAGATATCGGCGATATAATGGGGATGTAGTACTGAGGTAAATCTGATTCGTTGGTCGGCAACCTCTTCGGACCGAACCCAAAGGGATCCCCAATGTTGGCAAACTTCGGGGCTGTCTTCGATAAGGCGTCCTCACGAAGGAAACGAGCAATGAAGCTCTTGAAAGTAACACCCTGCTCCTCGGACTCGGTGAATAATCGGTCGAAGATGCCTAGCGCCTTGATTAAACTGGGGCGCTTATGGCGAACAGCATTCTCAGCAGACAAGCCGTCAACAGGGACGAGCTCGGGTTCAAAAACGTACTCGTCAGGAGGCAACAACTCCTCATACAAACTACCCCTGATTGGCAACCCCGAAATATCATAGAATTCTGCTAGGGAGATCGAGACCTCACGATCTCGTAGGATGAAAGTGTTGGTAGGAAGATTCCATTGGTTTAAAAACACCTTAACCCACCAGACATGCGGGGACTTATAATGGAATAGTGACGCGTATATGGCCTGATAAAGCCCGGCTTTCTGCAACCGCGCACGATGGGCACAAAGGATGTAGCGAGCCCAGAGAAGGTAACCCGTAGGATGCCGGGGAGTGAGCCCTATCTTATAAATTTGCCCCCACGGGTGGGCCTCACCCTGGCAGATACGCCGCCCCAAGATGTCTATGGCCGGGATCGGATGGTTCGGAATACCGGTCGTCGAAGGCTCGAGCCTCCCCGTTGGAGTCCAGTTGGGCATTTCTACAGCAAAAACTGCCCTCGGAGGATCCATCGGTAAAAATGGGAAAGTGGGCTCCGTCGGCACCGCGCAAAGAAAACTCCGGCGACCCTGAATAATCTGACTGTACCAAGATCCCCATTGAAGAAGGTTGGTGCAGTTCGGGTCATGGGCCCGAATCATCGCCATCGCTTCCTCATCAGATGGTGACTGAGGAAAAGCAGCCTTCGAGCGAGAAAAGGGAAAGCGCGGAACAGAAGCCATCGCACCTGAAATCCAATAAAGGAAGACCGTTAAAAGAAAAGTCAGCGATATATATTCATGCATGAGCATGAAGACTAGTTAAAGAAAGCAACAGCAGAGTTTTCTGGGACCATTGGCTATAAAACATATGGGCCCCACAGAATCCGGATGACGGCTCATTAATAATGAGGCCAAATAGTTACAATAAAACAAAGGGAATATCCTCATTTAATAAAGAATGATGACCATGCACATTCCCCCCAACAGGATCTGTCTCGGGCTCTACAATGAATCCAACAAAATCAAAGGAATTAAATTCCCACAGAAAACATCATTACAAAACCCCCATTGCATTAATTGCAGAAGGACAACCTAGGGACAAGAGACCCCAGGAAGCCTCCGCGTGAAGAAATCAAGTCCTTCATTGGAATTAAATTCCTTATTAAGAAAAGGGAATTAAATTCCCAGAAACATTTTTGATGGAATTAAATTCCATGGAGTTGAAACGCCATCATCATCTCCCCAAAGATCATCTAGACCCTAAGAGATCTACAGTTTGAAGGTTAAGCGGTTTCATGTTCTTATGGAAAAATATGAAGAAAAAAGGGTAAAAACCCTTGTTTTGGATTTGAAATCCAGAGGAATGTGAAGGTCCATCGTTGTCCAAGAACATTACGTGAGGAAAAGGATTCTTTTCGAACAGAGTGAACTAAGCTCTGGAAGCGAGAATTAAATTCTCAAGGAAGAAGTTCCCAGAAGAAGAAGATGAGCAAAGTGAAGGCTCCTATGAAGAGACAGAGGTATTTATAGAAGGCAATGAAAACGTTTCATCTCCCCAGATCCCTAGAGGAATCCAACGGTCACAAGAGGTGACAGCGTTGCACTCACGTGCAGACACGTGAGAACAACGCTGTGGGGGCATTTCTTTCTTGATTTAAAATCAGAAAAGCTTATAAAAAAAGGCTTCAGAAGGGGGTCACATGCTTACACGTGACCAGCAGTCACGTGTTGACACGTGACATCTAAAAGCATCATCAAGGCAGATTCAGCTTCCCGACTACATCGAAGAAAAGGGCTTCAGAAAGGGTCACGTGCTCCCACGTGACCAGGGTCACGTGTCGGCACGTGACATTTAAAAGCAAGCGGCAAAAGCACACCGGTTCCCTGATCAGATCAAGGAAAAGGCTTCAGAAGAGGTCACGTGCTCCCACGTGACCAGGGTCACGTGTTGGCACGTGATAATCAAAAGCAGCAGATTTGTTCTCCCGCTAAACCAAGAAAAAGAACCCAAACAAGGGTCACGTGCTCAAACGTGACCAGGGGTCACGTGGTGGCACGTGACGGTTAAGCAGCAACCAGAAGACAGAGCGCAAAAGGAAGGAGGGAGTCTCGTTCCAAGGGGGTCACGTGCCCACACGTGACCATGGGTCACGTGGTCACACGTGACCAGCTTTCAAAGCCCATTTTGTCAACAGAATTAAATTCTGAAAGAGATTCAAATCTTTCCAAAGGAAAGCGATTATCTGGATCCAATTGAGTTAAAGATTTAAAGATGATTAAATATCATCTATCTATGGGAAAATCTCGGGTTTGGAAAGATTTCCCATTTAAATCTAACCGAAATAACAAAGGAGAATCCCTGGATTTGAAATCCAATGGTGAATAAAACTCACCTAATAATCCAAAGGTCAAAAACGAATAATAGATGCAAATCAAATCTCTCAATGAAGATTCGTCAAAAACTAATTGACTCGGCTGCTTCTCCTATAAATAGGAGCCAAGAGATACAAAAAGACATATACACGCAGAGGGAAGAAAAGGGAGAGAGCCTTGATACTTTGAGGAATTTTGATCTTCTGCAAAAGAAAACCCTAGGTAAGAAAGGGAAGGCTTTTCAAAAGAAAGAGAATTTAATTCTCAACAGAGTTTAACTCTGATATATAAAACAGAAGAACATATTTCTTCTCTCTTTGATAGAGGATCTGTAAAGTGCACATCTCCCCTTGAAGCTGAGAATTTAATTCTCAATGGGTTGAGATCCTGCCATGCAGATCCAAAACATAGAGAGGGAATGGAAGCACGAGAATTTAATTCTTACAGAACTATAGGAATTTAATTCCTTTAAAATAAAATTAGGGCTTGACCCTGTATCATGGGAATTTAGTTCCTTCAGAACAAAAAGAAACAGGGTTTAACCCTAATTAAGAACCTAGTTCTGTTGAAACAGCGGGAATTTAATTCCCTTAATCATAATTTAACAGAGAATGGGAGTTCAATTCCTTAAAAGCTTTTATTAGGGTTTAACCCTATTCAGTTCTTCACATATATGAGGAATTTAATTCCTACAGAAAATTCAGAGTTCAACTCTATATAAACCTTCAAAAGGAAGTAGGAATTTAATTCCTCTGAAATTTAAAGCTCGAGGAATTTAATTCCTGGAAAAAGAATTAACAGATCCTCTGAACAACATACATAGAGGCAGGGCCACGTGCCACCACGTGACCCCCCAAAAGATCTACAGAAAGCCCCTTGAGGCAGTGCCCCACGTGCCCCACGTGACCCTCGGCAGAAGCTTTAACCTATAAGCATTTGAATGCCCATCACGTGATGGCACGTGATGCTCTGAAAGACGCGATAATCTCAGCAGAATAAATGAAGGGAGGGCGCTCTCACGTGTTGCCATGTGACCCCTCTTGCCTTAGTGTTTAACACTAAATTGAAACTCCCGAATCCAGCGTTAAAACAACTGTTGGGCCTTAGTGTTCAACACTAATCAAAAACTTTATTTGCAGTGTTCAACACTAACTACCTTAGTGTTTAGCACTAATTTGAGAGCTCTGTTGCCAGTGCTTGATACTGATCTGTTTTAGTGTTTAACACTAATTTGAAAGCCTTGTCGCTGGTGTTTAACACCAATTATCTTTTAGTGCTAAACACTCACTTGTCAATCTCATTCCCAGTGTTCAACACTGATTGCTCTGTAGTGTTTAACACTAGGCTTTGGCCCAATTGGCCAAATGGATAGAGGCAAAGCCTCTCCTGATTGGACTTAGCCCAAGATGGCCATAAGTCCTCAATTTGTGATTAACTGGGCCAATGGGCTCATAACATAATTAATTGGTCTTGATCCCAAATTGGGCCAAGGACTATTTAATCCACTCCGGTTCCAGGGTACATCTCTTCACTCCTTTGATACTTGGCATTGTAATCCCTCAATGTCTTCAAAGAGGTGACGGGTCCCGATGACCACACATCGATATGGACTGTGGGGTCCTTAAACCCATGGACTACGACGTCCTTAACCTTGACCGAGATGTCTTAAAACTAACAATGGACTGTGGGGTCCTTAAACCCATGGACTACGACGTCCTTAACCTTGACCGAGATGTCTTAAAACTAACAATGGACCGCAATGTCCTTAAACTACCCATGGACCGCAATGTCCTTAAACTAGAACAATAGAGCCCCGCGTGCTCTTTTGTCGGATCTAAATGGTCCCGTTTAAGTTGATCTTAGCCTCAAGGATGGCTAACGTATCCTTAAACCTTCAAACAGACTGGACTATGAATCCCCCCAATTAACTCTGGCTCGAGGGTACATCTCTGAACTCCTCTGACATCCGTCGTTGTAATCCTTCAACGTCGTCAGAGAGGTGACGGGTCCCGACGGCCATACATACGATGGACCACTATGTCCCTAAACTGGAGCAATGGAGCCCAAACGCTCTTTTGTCGGATCTAAACGATCCCGTTAAGTTGATCTTAGTCACAAATTAGACTAACGTATCCTTAACAAACGTTTGAGTTGATCTTAGCCTCAAGTATGGCTAACGTATCCTCAAACCAAACCCCCAAACCCAAATCTAAGATAACACGGATTTGGACTAGTCCACGCCCTACGGGCGACGACATAACTCGGTCTCCGTAAACAATCCACGGGCAACAAAACATAAAATAAACACGCACGACACGAAGTGACCATCTGGAGAAGGAGAAAGTTGTTACCGCGATGCGGTAGCGTAATTAACTGCAGGGGCTTGCGCCTGCAGGGAAAAGCGTCCCCACAATCAAAAACCCCTCAAACGAGGGGGAATCCGACGAAGTCTGCTACATCGGCCGCATCCGTTCAAACCTTCGATACATGGTGCCATAAATCAACTTGGCATCTTCGGAGAGGTGGACGGATAGCACCAATTAGCATCTGCCCCGAATTTCAGGCGAGACGCCACGTCGTCGCCGTCCTTCGGAGGGGAACAATATTGTATCTTGTTCTTTCCAGTATTTTCATTTTCTGTTATGCCATTGTTTAGGCATCGCTTTTCATTTCAGTTGTATTTTCTTTTCATGCATTGTACAAAGAATGTTATTAATAAAAGTTGCTGTTATTCCTATATCATTCGTTTCTTGTGATTTACTTTATATTGCTTAGTTACACTTAGAGTATGTACTTCTGAGTATATACGTAGCGGGCCTCGTCGCGTCCACTTCCCCGTACACTGGGAAGCGGGGCGTGACAGGTTTTGTTGGTGGCCCATGCAGGTCAGAGCTGTATGAATCCCTGTCATGCAGTTCTGGTCTGCGTGAACAACCTAAGCAATATAACACAAGAACCAGCAACTAAAACATTCTTTACAATTCATGTTCCTTGAATCTTGCAAATTTCTATTCCTTGAATCTTATCATTTCATGTATTTGAATCTGTCCTAATCCAAATTTTTCTTCAGGATTATGAATTCCCCAAACAACACCAGCACCAACGTTAACAACACCCCTTCAGCACTACCTCTCACACCAGCTGTTCCTGCACCACCCACTGAGCAAACGATGTTATTCGAGGCAATCCGCAGCCTTCTCGAGGGACAGCAACAACTTTTGAATCGTCCCGAGGCCGATGCACCGGGAGTAAAGCAATTCAGGGCTTTGCACCCAAAACAGTTCTCTGGTAAAGGAAACCCTCTTGAAGCGGAAGAATGGGCACAAAGCATCGAAGACGATCTGGCAGCAGCTCAAGTGCCAGACAACGCTTGGGTCCGTGTAGCAAAACTACAGCTCACAGATAATGCTCGTAATTGGTGGAAGGCGGAAGAAAGCCGTCTTACGCAGCCGATTGAATGGAAGACATTTCGCGAGAAGTTCGACGCGAAATATTTCCCTGTGACTGCCAGGTTTGCAATGGAGCAGCAGTTTATTCATCTACAGCAAGGATCAATGTGGGACAAATCGGTAGATGAATACGATGCTGAGTTCACTATGTTGAGCCGGTAAGATATGTCACAATAGTTCAATTTTTAGATATCACATACTACACAGCTAACACAAACTTTAAACAGATTCGCGGCACACATGATACTGACGGACGAGATCAGAGCCCGTCGCTTTCAACAGGCTTGGACACAGAGATTAAGGCTGCTCTAGCCACAGGGAAGTTTTTGACTCATGAAGAAGCTCTAGAAGCTGCCCGCAGTTATGAGGCAGTAATAAAAGAGAGGGGCAGACCTCGGTCTGCAGGAGTCAAACGCCCTGCCAACCAGATGGCAGGTGGAGCCTCGTCCAGACCACCTTTCGTGCCAAGGAGACCCGGAGTACCAACCCATCGTTCTAGCCCAGCCTTTTGCACCTACTGCAAGAGAACTGTACATATGATGAAGGATTGCCGTCGAGCCAACCGCCTTTGCTTGATCTGCGGTTCAGCCACTCACGGTATTGGATCTTGTCCCCAAAGACAGAACCCAGTTACTGCACCCAGGCCGGCTAATACTTATCAGCAGCGACCAGCTCTTCAAGCACCTGCTCCCAGACTTGCACTGCCTGCACCACCCAGGGGACCACAAGCTACACCACCTCCTCGTCAGTTCCATCAAGCTCAAAGTAACGTTCCGAGGAATGCTCCTCAGGCCAGGAGGAATGTGCCGAAGCGCCAGGCTTTCATGATGTCTGTGGAAGAAGCTGAGGCCACTGGCCAAGTCATTACCGGTAAACTTCCTTCTCAAACTTATCTTTTAGTCTTGTTTATCTACACACTTTTCCTATACCTAAAACCTATCCCATATACCCTAGGTACAATCCTAGTAGCTTCACTACCTGCACTTGCACTGTTTGATACTGGAGCATCCCACTGCTTTATGTCGCAACGGTTTGTCCGAACCCATGCGATTCCAGTCTCACCGCTTTTATCCAGCTGGAACGTCAGTTCCGGAAATGGTGTTCTAAAGGCAACTATGGGATACAGCATGTGTCCAGTCATCGTCTGCAGTCGAGAATTTTATGCTGACTTCAAGGTACTGGATATACCAAACTTCGATGTGGTTCTAGGAATGGACTGGCTTAGAACATTTTATGCTACCATCGACTGTCATCAAAGGAGGGTAGTATTCGAGATTCCAGACCATCCGGTCTTCTATTTCAAGAGTGGAGACCGTACACTAGAACCAAGTACTTACAAAGCAAAGCCAAGAGAAGCAGTAGTTGCGGCAGCTCAGGCAGAGGAAGAATCAAGACCAGAGGTAGTTCGAGAGTTCGATGATGTATTTCCTGACGATATATCAGGTTTGCCTCCCGATCGAGCTCTTGAATTCAGTATTGACTTAGTACCAGGAGCACAACCAGTGATTAAAGCACCTTATAGACTAAGTCCAGAAAGTTTGAAGGAAGTTCGTAAACAGTTGGACGAATTACTGGCGAAAGGATGGATTCGTCCCAGCACTTCAAGTTGGGGAGCACCTATACTATTGGTGAAGAAGAAGGAAGGTTCATACAGAATGTGCATCGACTATAGGGCCTTGAACGAAGTCACAATAAAGAACAAGTATCCACTCCCGCGCATCGAAGATTTATTCGATCAGCTAAGTGGATCTTGTGTCCTCTCTAAACTAGATCTTCGTTCAGATTATCATTAAGTGAAGGTCAAGGAAGCTGATATTCACAAAACAGCTTTCAGAACTCGCTATGGACATTACGAATTTCTAGTGATGCCATTTGGAGTGACCAATGCACCAGCAATCTTCATGAACCTTATGAACCAAGTCTTCCAGGAGTATTTAGACAGGTTCGTTGTCATCTTCATCGACGACATCCTGGTATATTCTAAGAATCGGAAGGAACATGCGGAGCACTTACGAATTGTCCTGGAAACTCTTCGACAACATAAGCTTTATGCCAAGTACAGCAAATGCGAGTTTTGGCTAAAACAAGTTGGTTTTCTTGGACATATCGTATCAGGAGAGGGAATTTCTGTGGATCCAGCAAAAGTTTCGGCAGTTAGCGAATGACCTACACCAAAATCAGTGAAGGATATTCGAAGTTTCTTGGGTTTAACTGGATATTACAGAAGGTTTATTGAAGGCTTTTCGAAGATAGCAACACCCCTGACCAAGCTCACACGAAAAGATGAAGAATTTGTGTGGTCAGAAGCATGCGGGCAAGGTTTCGTAGAACTCATGTCAAGACTGACATCAGCACCTATTCTCGTAATACCGGATCAATCTGGAGGATTCGAAGTGCATTGTGATGCATCCGGTAAGGGATTAGGATGTGTTCTACATCAGCACGGTAAGGTTGTGGCTTATGCTTCAAGACAACTGAAGACTCATGAGCGCAATTATCCGACGCATGATCTGGAGTTGGCAGCCGTCATTTTTGCTCTCAAGATTTGGCGCCACTACTTACTTGGTGAACGAGTGAACATCTACACAGATCATAAAAGTTTGAAATATGTGTTTACTCAGAAGGAGTTGAATATGCGGCAGAGAAGATGGTTAGAACTCATGGCGGACTTTGACATCAACTTGCAATATCATCCAGGAAAGGTGAACGTAATACCTGATGCTCTTAGTCGCCAACCATTAGCAATGAATTTCACTGCCCAGTGGAAGCTTCAGCAAGATCTACATCAGATGGAGATCGAACTAGTCATGCCAGGTGATATTTCAAGTTTGATGAATCTACAAGTTCAATCAACCATTGTCAATCAGATCAAAGCAGCTCAAGCCAGTGATGCTAAGTTGCAAAAGATCAGAGAACAAGTGGAGAATGGACTCAGAACAGATTTCATCATCCATGAAGACGGATCTTTGAGATACGGCAGCAGATTGTGTGTACCAAAGGGTCCTGTTCGGGAAGAGTTAATGAAAGAAGCTCACAGCTCTCCCTATTCAGTACATCCTGGAGGTACCAAAATGTACAAGGATCTACGTCAGAATTATTGGTGGCATGGAATGAAGCGTGAAGTAGCCAGAAGTGTCGCAAAATGTTTGGTGTGTCAGCAGGTAAAAGCTGAACATCACAGGACAGATGGACTACTTCAACCGTTACCAATCCCAGAATGTAAGTGGCAGCACATCACGATGGACTTTGTAACTGCCCTTCCTCGCAACACAAAGGGTAACGATGCGATTTGGGTCATTATAGATCGACTCACAAAGTCGGCTCACTTCATCCCATTTCGAGTTGGCCAATCAACTGAGGCACTAGCGAAGAAGTACATGGAGGTAATAATCTAATTTAGATTTAAAACTCTTCATAATGTACTATCTCTGGTACCCATGAACTCATACAGGAAATTGTGAGACTTCATGGAGTACCGGTCTGCATTGTCTCCGATCGTGACACCAGGTTCCGATCGCAATTTTGGCAGAGTCTGCAAGCTAGCTTGGGAACAAGTCTGAACTTCAGCACGGCTTATCATTCACAAACAGATGGTCAGTCGGAACGAACTATTCAGATCTTGGAGGATATGCTCAGAGCATGTATGCTCGACTTCAAAGGATCGTGGGAAGATCACCTGCATCTTGTGGAGTTTGCGTGCAACAACAGTTACCAAGCAAGTATAGGAATGGCACCTTTTGCAGCATTATATGGAAGGAAGTGTCGATCACCATTAAGTTGGGACGGCATCGGAGATAGGGAACTCCTTGGACCAGAGATGATAGTAGCGACCGTTGATGTGGTTCGTACTATCAGGGAAAGAATGCGCATAGCCCAAGATAGACAGAAACATTGGGCTGATGCGAAGAGGCGACACTTGGAGTTCCAGCCAGGAGATCATGTATTCCTGAAAATCTCTCCGAACCGCGGAGTGATCCGATTTGGAAGACGGGGAAAGTTGAGTCCGAGATACATTGGACCGTTCGACATACTCGAACGAGTCGGTGAAGTGGCATACCGATTAGCGCTTCCACACTCATTGGAAGGAGTGCATAACGTGTTCCACATATCCCAACTCAGAAGGTATGTGAGTAACCCCAGCCATGTACTTGATCATTCCGAGCTCACGATACAGCCCGATTTGTCTTGTGAGCAACAACCTGTGGAAATCCTGGATAGAAAAGTGAAGACACTTCAGAACAAAGAAGTTAATTTGGTCCGGGTAATGTAGAGGAAAGACACTCCAGGAGAATCCACCTGGGAAATGGAAGATGAAATGCGTGCAAAATATCCGCACCTCTTTGTAAACTAGTCCTCAAATAAAAGTTGTAAATTTCTAGGACAAAATTTTTGTAAGGAGGGTAGATTGTAACAACTCCAATTTTTGTATATCTAAATTTGAATTAAATTTGAAGTATATTTGGAGTATTGATGTTGCTGATAACATTTTAAGTATCTACTTTACTACAATAATTACAAGAAGGAGCTTGTAGCTCATTGGTAATACCTTGTACTGCTGAACCAAGCCACCAGAGTTCGAATCCCATGCCCCACATATTTTTATATCTTTTTGTTTTAAATTTTTTGGGAAGTCAAACGGTCAAACAGCAATAACACACAAAATTAATGCGGTATATAAAAAATGAAGTACACCAAAATTCCCCCCAGGCGAAACCACACCCAACGAGACCCGACTCGGCCCCGACTCGGCCAAGTCGGCCGGCGACTCGGCCGAGTCGTCAACACGAAAAAAATTCGTGTTGACTTGTTCAATACCCCTGCATACTCTAAATTCCCAGAACTGTTACCAAATTCCCATTACACCTCTTTTAATCCTAAATTTAATGAAATTTTAATGAAATTTTATATTTTTTAAAATATTTTTTAATCCAAACCCTAACCCTAGCCTAACCCTATATAAAGACCCCTACCCTCTACTATTTCACCTCATAACTCTAAGTCCACTCTCCCAAATTCTCGAGAACTCGGTACAAAGAGCGAGAAGCGAAGCGCTGCCGAAATCGACGACAAATTCCGGCGATCGTAGTAGAACCTTCGCGACGTTTTCGACGCACTGACAACCACCACTTCCCTTAGCCTCCTTAGCTTGTCCAAACCCGTAAGTCCCATCTATTCTATCTCTCTTTCCTTTTAATAGAAAAATACGACTTTTTGGAACCCGACGGAAATCGGAACAAACCGATTTCCGATTCGGTTTTTTCTACAAAATTCCACTTGTCACCTAATCCATAATACCTACCTATATTCATGTTGACTATTAATCACCCATAAACCAATTTAAATAAAGTTTCTCACATGAAATGATAGCTTTCTTGTAAAACCGTATTTTTTTCATAAAAATACCATAGAGTTTATTTTTCTTGTTCTAATTAAATCCCTCACTCCTAAATATGTTTATCTTGATAAATAAACTTGTAGAAATCAATTTGAATGAATTTTCACACATAAAATGATAACGTTTTCAAATACCGTACTCTTGCGCTTTAATATCTTCAAGTTTAATATATCATAATTAACCTTTAAAACTTCATTAAACCTTAAAATAAGTCACGAGGTAATGACCTACCTCTACACACATACAAATATAACCCTAATTGATAAACGTCAAAACATAGAATACGAAAATACAAGACTTTTCACTAAAATACCCTTATCTTTATAAACCTTTCTTGAAAACTTTAAGTTGTACACAATTCTAAATAAAATCTTTTATAATGGAAACACGATATGTCATGGACATCGATCGTTTATCTAAACTGACTTTGTGGTGTCTAGGAAAGTGTGTCTAGGCTAGTGGTTTTTAATTAGGCCCACTATTGTGGTTCCTTCCCACCTACCAGGCACTTACCTGGCCGCAATTGGCGGTGAAGAGGCGATTTAAGGCTTCTAATGACTTATCGTTTAGACCTTAGAAATAGGATAGTTGGCTTAGGAAAAACCTAGAAACTAAAATACGGAAAACTATATCTTTTTACAAATAAATACTTTTTACTTATAAAACCGTTTTTTTCTAAATAAATAGTATTTATTAAACCTAAGTAAAGCGCCGCTACAACCCACCTTTGGGGAACCCGTTAGGGATAGTACGGTGCATCGTGCACCCGCGGGTTAGTAGTGCAAGATTCAGACCTCCGCAAGGAGCATTCGGTCTCGAAAGGTTTAAAATACGACATTTAAGAAAAAATGAGATTTTGGAAAATAAAATATTTATATAAAATTATGCTTGTATTAATATATATATGATTATCATTTAAACAACTATTTTATCATAAGATAAAGTTTCCACATTTTTCTAAAAATTACAAGATTAAAAGTTACATTAAAATACCATGAATTTCAAATAAATCAATATTATAAATTAATACTTTTATTAGGATATATTCACTAGAATAACACAAATAAAATTCACACTCATTATAATTATAAAGACGAATAATAAATACTTGAGGTGTATTTTGAAAACTATACAATAGTACTTTTTACATAAAACCCCCTCAAGTTTTATAAATTACAATAAGGCCCCTAACAAATAAAGAACTTCAAATTATCTTTCTTTTAGTCTGACTCGGGTTAGAGTCTGACTATTTCTGACTTGAATATGATTCAAGTCAATCTATATTCTTTTGTAATACAACTCAATATGAATACATGTTTCCTAGAATCCAGATAACAATCTATTCAATTTGACTGAATCAAACCATGGATATTCATCCATTATCCTGTTATTCCATTTACCTGATCATGCAGTTACAACATGTTTACTGATATCATGGTTTTTGGTCAGTCACCCAATTTACACAATATAATACCACATTACTGTTAAAACACTACGGGGTTAAGGGGTAGATTGGTACGGAAGGTGTTAAAGGTGGCACGAGGTGGGCAGATTAAGACACCCAACCTGAATCCTATTGCTGTTGTACCGTGGCATAACGGTTCCTTGTACTACACGTGCCTTAGTCTCTGGCAAGTGAGACTCCCCTCGTATACACTGGCATCCTTCTGTACCAAGCTACAAACAACAGCGTTAACTCAATATTTCATAATATTCAACAATATAATATTTTAGAAAATACTTTTACATTGTCTTCCTTATCTTTGGGACTTACCGAGCGACCTGTTTGCTGACGACATTCTATTTCTTCCTTCTTTGAATGTCGTCAGGTGCGTTGGACAAAGCTGAGATCGAGCCCACCGGTGAAGATTTGGAGCAATTCCAGGAAGATCCCGAGTTCTAGATATTGTACCTTATTCTTTCCAGTATTTTCATTTTCTGTTATGCCATTGTTTAGGCATCGCTTTTCATTTCAGTTGTATTTTCTTTTCATGCATTGTACAAAGAATGTTTTTAATAAAAGTTGCTGTTATTCCTATATCATTCGTTTCTTGTGATTTACTTTATATTGCTTAGTTACGCTTAGCGTATGTACTTCTGAGTATATACGTAGCGGGCCTCGTCGCGTCCACTTCCCCGTACACTGAGAAGCGGGGCGTGACATAAAGAAAAACTTCTTCTTCCATTCGTGAATGGAAGAAGGTACTACGACGACCCCCGACCCGGGGGCGTCCCCCCGTTGTCTTCTAAAAGAGAGGTATACCCAGGTTGGCTCGTCCCTACTAGCGTCGTGGTGGTTTTTGTACCAAAGAGAAAAGAAGAGAAGGCTCGGGCTAAAAGGGATCTGACTCAATTTCAACCGGACCAGGAGCCCGAGGAGGATCCTCCAAGAGTTCGGCACTAGCTGGTCCGGGGCTAACCCAACATAATTCAACGCTTCACTCACCTCAGAGGAGAAAGGCAGATGCACTCCGGCCCAAAAGACCTCCAGGTACAAGGCAATCTCCTTGCCCCGTACCTGGTTTGCCCTCTCCCCTCCTCGGCCAAACGAAGAGAATTGCCGGGAGGAATGAGGAAACGAGTCTTGATGTTGACAAGTTCCTTCGCACGCCTCAGCGAGGATCGCACGCCAAGAACACCCGCGACCTGTGCTCTGGGAACCGACCTCGTCGCATGCCGGGAGAACTCCAACTCAGGAGGGGAAGAAGTAGAAGAGGAAGCTTCAGAGGACTTCCTAGACTCTACCCGGACTACATCTACAGACTCCTCGGAAGAAGACATCAAACCTGATCAAAAGGAGGTGTCCTCGGTAGATCAAACGCAAGGAATCCGAACTGAGGAGAAGAGTGTCGAGCTAACACAACTAGGGACGAGGAAATTATGAAGAGGTATGGGCCCAGATAGGGATCCCACCTCTATTTATAGCTGCCGGTATACGCATCCTACGGCTCCGATCGATTCCCGCCAAAACAACGTTTCGCTACCAACGGCCCACAACGTTCCACCTGTCATGCTCACACTGGGCGCGTCCCTTCGGTCGCAGGAACGCCTACGGCACGTCTCGCCAGCTAACCAGCGCCAGACACGTGGGCCGTCGCTTCACCGAACGTACAAACGATCCGGCGCTTTCCCTTTAATGCGAGATCTCTCCCCCGATCCGCTGACGTCATCAAGAAAATACCACTCTTTGCCCGGGAATGCACGCCGACGATATCTTCGAATGAGAGCTCACCTCGAGTGATCGATCAGACCACTCTCGACCCGACCCAGGAGCGGGACGAGACGAGAGTGGGGGGCTAATGATGAGGCTCGATATCGTGACTCTCCAGATACTGACACGTTGCATATGACGTGTCCCAGAACCTACAAGAAAGGATCAAGAACTTCAGTTGGGGTCATGCCTCGGGCCTCCTGCCCGAGGACTCTCCCGACCTCCGGTGGACTCCCAGACCACCCCCCAGCTCGTCTCTGAGCTATCACAGAACCAAGACGCCTCGGCCTCCCGCTCGTGCCCGAGCCTCCCACCGAGGTGATTTTCTTCGGTCTTACCCTGACCGACCCACAGCGCTGATCGCAGACATCTACACCACAGCTCCGCGAATCTCTCCATGCGCGAGATATCCGCCGCCCACGATCCCGCGTTCCACGCCATCACGATCCCCCATTAACGAGCCTGTCTCGTCATTAATGTGGGATCCCGTCTATCACGCGGGCGTGACGCCAGGGGCCTAACGCGTGATTCTCGCTCCCGCCTGCTCATTATATAAATCCCTCTCTCAGACGATCGAGGTAAGCCATTTTTACTCCAACAGGCCGTTACTCTGCCAAAATCTTCTGTCTAACTTGATCGTCGGAGGGTCCTCGGTGGTACAACCACCCCGGGACTTCTTTGCAGGTAACTCGGCCACATCCACTCAAAACACATTGAGATCCACACGCTTCAGGAGTCAACTCTCCAACTCAAATCTCAGTCGTCCATCAACACACGAAGAAACAAACGGAAGATAACATCTGAAGGGGATCCAGAGATCCATCAGTGGTTAATTAATTATGCTTGCTCCATGGCTTGGGGCTGATAGCAAAGTTTTCATGTCGAAACTTCAAAATTAAGTTGATTCTTTGCAGCTTAGTATAGGATTAGAGATGAGCGTTGTATGATCATATTGAAATTAAATTGCATTTTCTATTATCTGAATGCAAATTGAATTTTTTTCCTGCCTTGGTTTGAATTTATTAACTATGGTTTTGCTTGTATGTACATGTTTAATAACAAATAGAAATCTGCAGATAGATGTTGCTGCTATTAAATGGAGTTTGTATTTACGATTGCTAATTAATCCCTAATTTCCTTGCATTAAGCATGTGGGAAAAGGAAAAAAGAGATACGATGAGTCTATACATTTCATTTGTTTTGTTTATTTTGACGGGGATGAGCAATTGATGGCTGATAGGATTTTATCTTACTGGTTGCATCTAAAATTCAAGGGCTGTTCCCATGTTACAGGTTATAAATTTTAGGAAATGATATATATATATGAGATTAATGGAGGAAATAGGCCATAGGAGGGGATTTCCTCCTATGGCGTTGAAAAAATACAACCTCTACCATTTTTTCCGACGATCGGCACGCATCATCATCATCATCGTTATCATCTAAGATGTACGTACACCAAATTTCATGTGATTCAACAACTTTTTCACCGTTGATTTAGTGGGTTCAAAATTAACGGCTTACCGACAATAGAACTTTTTACATTACTAAATCAACGGTGAAAAAGTTGTAGAATCACATAAAATTTGGTGTACCCACGTCTTAGATGATAACGATGAAGATAATGGGGGCCGATCGTCGAAAAAGCAACGGTGAAATGGTTGTATTTTTTCCACGCAAATTTCCTCCTATGGCATCTTTCCTCCATTATTCTTATATATATATATATATATGAGAATAATGGAGGAAAGAGGCCATAGGAGGGAATTTCCTCCTATGGCGTCGAAAAAATACACCGTCTCATATTTTTTTCCGCCGATCGGTACCCACCATCTCCATCGTTATCATCTAAGATGTGGGTACACCAAATTTCATGTGATTCTACAACCATTTTACCGTTCATTTAGCAATGTAAAAAGTTCTGTTGTCGGTAAACCGTTAATTTTGAACCCACTAAATCAACAGTGAAAAAGTTGTAGAATCACATGAAATTTGGTATACCCACATCTTATATGATAACGATGAAAATGGTGGATGCCGATCGTCGGGAAGAATAAAGGAGGGTGTATTATTTCGACGCCATAGGAGGAAATTCCCTCCTATGGCATCTTTCCTCCATTAATATATCTCTCTCTCTCTCTCTATATATATATATATATATGAGAATAATGGAGAAAAGAGCCATAGGAGGAAATTTCCTCCTATGGCGTGGAAAAAATACAACCTCCACCAATTTTTTCGACGACGGCCCCCATCATCTTCATCGTTATCATCTAAGATGTGGGTACACCAAATTTCATGTGATTCTACAACTTTTTCACCGTTGATTCAGCAATGTAAAAATTTCTATTGTCGGTAAACCGTTAATTTTGAACCCACTAAATCAACGGTGAAAAGGTTGTGGAATCACATGAAATTTGGTGTACGCACATCTTAGATGATAACCATGATGATGATGGATGCCGATCATCGGAAAAAATGATGTAGGTTGTATTTTTTCCAGGCCATAGGAGGAAATCTCCTCCTATGGCCTCTTTCCTCCATTAATCTCTCTATATGTGTGTGTGTGTGTGTGAGGGAGAGAGAGAGAGTGATAGATTTTATTGGGGTTGTCTTTCGCAATGGTTTCATGGTGTGGGCCCCACTCCGCCGGGCTGGGTGAGACGAGTACGGTCCCGGCTCTATTTTTCTCTATGAAAATAACAACGTTTTTGAAGGTTAAACAAAGAAACCAAGCGTGAAATTCGGAATGTATACCGGTCATCGGGCGGCATTGATTTACTTTTAAACCAAAATTATCATGGTAGAGGTAGACCAACGAGGAATGCTTGGAATGTAACTTCCTCTCCTGGGAGAGTGCGGAGTTAGATCCTAAGAATGAGAAGTGATCATAAATTAACGCTTTCGGAACGGATTTATGGTCCTCTAGATGCGTGCCTATTGTGTGCTTGTGTGTGTTGTGTGAATGAGTGTGTTGTGTGCTTGGATTAGACTTACGGACAAGTTTTTATAAAAAAAGTATGGTAGAGTATGATGTTGTATCCTTAATTTTCATCACAACTATGAAGTGTTTTGGTGCAATAGCATGTATTTTAGATAGCATCAGAGTAATCCGGTTCAATATCCATCAGACACACATTTAAAGTGATTAGCTTTTTTTAATTAAAAGGCATCTAATTATAAAATTCCATGTTTCAGCCTATGGAAGGATAGAGACGCATTAAAATACAGTATCAGATCTCTCAATCACGGACAACGACGAGATAGGTACAGTGGCAGGAACATTGAAAATTTCATAGTTAAGAAATTGAATATAAAAAGTGTTAATATCAAGGTGTAAAACTTGTTGGAAGTCTTCTTATCCAGCACAGTTGACTAACGTGTGTAACAAGTATGTTCTCATGTTCTTTTGCACATTAATTTAAATTGTCAAACCACCACCACCCCCACCCACCCATCCCACCCCACCCCCCAAGAAGATTTTCCAGCGGACAAAAAATCCCTTTTCCTTGAAACATTTGTGAAACACCTCCTGAAAGCTCAAGTTGTCTAAAAAGACTATGTTTGCGGTATCTGTGTAGTTGACTGCTATATCTAGTTATTATACGATATTTATACAGTTGTCTGCGGTAACTATGTAGTTGCATGCCATATGTATGACCCATTTAGATATACCAGGCAGCTATACGGATACTGCATGAAAATTTTTCAAGGGTTTTTAACAACTGCTTCAAGACCAGGTGTTTTTTGTCAGTAGGAAACCCGCTCGTGTATTTTTCACAATTTACCCTTGAATTAATATCCTTTTTGGAAAGGGAAAAACCATTATTATTTACGGAGGCTGGATTCAAACCGTTGACCGTTACCATAGTAGAAGAAATCAACCATACATGCCTCGCACAATTCACCTATAAGAACCCTAATTCCCAAAATTTCGCTCCCAAAACCCTAATTTCATCAAATGCCTTCAAATTCCAGGGTTTCTTTCCTCTGATGGTGGCGATTTTGACGGCGAATGGGATCAAGGTGAACACCGACGATCTGAACCTGAAGCCAATGGTTCAAGTGACCGAAGTGAAGGCTATCGGATTCGGGGAGCGGTATCGGATCCTGGTTTCGGATGGATCCGAGACCCAACGAGCATTGCTAACGGCTCAGCTTAATGATGTGGTAAAGGGAGGGATTGTAGCAAAAAGCCACGTCATACAATTTTCATGCATAAATGTAAAACAAATGGGCAAAAAACCAAATTTTTATAAAGCCCATGGCTCATGTGCAAAAAGAAATAAGCATACGAGGCATGAGATGGAAAAAATCCCATTTTATAAAGCTCAATGGGCTATGTCTAAACTTGGAACATATATAGAGCAACATGATAATGAAATGAAAGAGGATATTTTGAGATGATAGATTTGTAATCGAAGTGATTGGATGAGATTTGGATTCAAGAAATAAATGAAAGTTGCAGATATGAATGCTGGTGTTAAATTGTGCTAACGAGAAATATTATTGCATAGCTGTTATAATCATTTGCTATAATGTTGTGGTTATCATCTGCATTGCAAAATGGTCATATAGCTCATTTAGGCAGTATTGCAATTGATGCAACTGATGTTGGAGTATCCACTTTACTACCAAATTATGTCATATTCGCAAGATTTTACTTTAGACTAGAAAAATAATTATGATATTTTTTGATATGCTATTGTATGATTTTAACACATGAACATGTTGAGAAAAGAGTGCAGATATTTCAGATGTATGCACATAGTTTGCACTACGTGATAATTGCAGCCTGTTAATAATTTCATCAAAGACAAGTCATTCCATCAAATTATCACTTGATAAAATTACTCTTGCCAATAGTTAATTTACGAAAAAGGAGGGAAATTAAAAAGTTGGCAGCCACAGTTTAAACAATGACCATCACAACACATCTGATATCAGATCTATCAAGTTAGCAACATACAAATCTAACTCATGCTTTGTGTGATGGCCATTGGCAACGGTGTTGAACCAACATAACTCATGAGAACTTCTTGAGGCAGCAGGCTGTATCGAATAGATAACTCCTCGAATATTTTCTTGAGCTCGAGGACGAGTTCAGACCTTCGGCTATTCTTCTCCCCGATATTTTGGAAGTTCATCGTGTGGTTCACGTATAGAGCCATGCTCATCTTGTTAACGTCGATAATACCCTTGACGACTATGCTGTGGTTCGGGTGCCAGTGGTTCAGTTTGCTCTCTATGTACCTGAAATTTCTCAAAATAAATTACAAATGTTGCATGATGTTCTAATCTGTAAGTAGGGTAATCCACCAAAATACTCTCTAACTATCGTTTTTTCACTTACATTTCTTAAAATGCAAGATGTAAAGGTATTTTCGGTAATGTACAGTAATGAAGAAAAACTTAAGGAATACACAACGATGGGCAAGGGTCGTTTAGTGAAATCTACCCTTGTAAATATTAATGGCTATGATTGCAGGAAAACCCCTTGCTTTTGCCTGTATCAACACCCTTTTTTAAAAACCATATCGTCCTTTGTTTAAAAGTTTATTTTAAACTGCATTGTTCTGACGACAGGTAATCCCCCCCCTCCCCCCATCCTGCCAATTTTTTGCTTTCAAAATATCATAAGGTAATGGTACTTATTTATTAACCCTTTATAACATAGTGGCAGAACAAATATGTTAAATGTAGTTGAAATAAGAGGGAAGTGCAAGTTCTTAAAACAAAGGGTGATAATAAATGATATACTGTTATACGGGCAAAATGAGGAGGATTTCCGGCAACTTGGCCAATTTCAAGGAATCACCTATACGCATTCGGAAGTATGTGTTTACAATATGACAAAGGCAAGCATGCAAATGCACATCTCTTCAGACTTCATTTACATTAATTGTGTGGATATGCACTTGCACATTACTTGTTAAAGAGTCTCTCTGGTTGACCAGTCAAAGGCTCATATCTCGTTATAAAACCAAAAACCCAGAAATATTGACAATGGAAAGCGAGATTTTAACATACATTATCCTGATAAAACGTCAAAGTATTTTCAGAACAATTATCAAATGTATCCTCGCATCCAATTTTTCATGTAAATATCCTAGAACAATTGCACTCAAACTATATAGATTACTTGAAAATTGAAATAATAACGCAAATTTTCTATCAGGAAATGCTTTACTCGGGGAAATCCATGATTCAAATTGCAAATTCAAATTATGAAACACAAAACTATGACAATATAGCACATCACAAATAAAGTGTAGGCGGTTCTAGGCGTGAATAAAGATAACAAATCGGTATCTAAACAATTGTGAGTTGGTGGCATGATGCAGTTTAGGAATTAACTTACATTTTGATCTTAGACTTCAAAGCTCCAATGCTCTCCACTGAGGTTGAAACTGAAACAGAGAATTCCACAGAATCGCTCATGTCTGGGCTTCTGTAAAAATTGCTGATCGGTTTGGTCGCTAACACAGAATTCGGATAGTATATCTTCTCATTGTCGAATTTCAAGAAGACAGTGGTCAATATATTCATCTCTTCGACTATCATCTGCAAAGTTAATGGTAACCAAAATGTTCTTTTAGTTACCAGTACGTAATTTCACTACTGTTGGAGTAAATTTGACCATATTTATACTGATTTGACTTTCTACTGAATTTGACGAGACGCAGGGACAGATGCAGAAATATCGTTTTGAAAGTGCACGATACAGGGACAGATGCAGAAATATAGATTTGAAAGAGCACGATACACACAATAAAGTTTCATCGAGAAACCTAACTAAATCATAAATTAAAAAAGCTATCATTCAATTTAATAATTTATTAGCAAAAATTTATATTATTTTAATCACATGCATATAAATAAAAAATTGATACAATTTGTGTCCATACTCATCTAAATAGAAGGAAAATTTTAAATTGTAAAGATTTAGAGACTTTCCTACAACCTTTTGTAAGAGAAAAAAGGCATACTAATTAGTGACTTACAGTAAAAACAGCCATAGTCACCTAGTCACACTAGCAATCAATTCAAGAATGTAAATATGAAAATTGGACTATAATGAGTTACCTGTACTCCGTCAACAACACATCGATCACCGACATCAAAAGGGTGCATCACAAATACAAAAATTATAGCCTCGAATGCCATCTTACAAGTGTTTCCAAACATAAAAACCACCACTAGTAGCTGAGACGATATAAAAACAAGCACTTGAGTCGTTGCAATGCCCGTTAGAATCAGAGTGATGATAAGTACTGCGACAGTAACAATGGCCGTTGCAAGCTTGTGCAATTGGTTTACAGCTGTTTTAGTATCATTCAAAGAATGCGCAAGTGATTTTCGATCGACATAAGCTTTAACCTGATTCAATAAAAAAAACATATAGTTTGCTTTAAATTATTTTCTACTGTTTTTTTTTTTTGAGTCAATCTGGGATCATGTTGGGCTTGGCCCATTACAGAAAAACCCAGCATATGGGTATAAAAGCCATCCTAAGAGCTAGGTTAGGGTTGCAATAATTCTCCAGCAGCAAAACGACTCCTCAGCTCTTATCTCTTCTTCGTTCTCGAGCTTTCTAAGCTCCAAATTCTCAAGTTTTTTCAATAAATTTTGCAAATTCATCTTTTTCTCACTGAGATTCTTGAAGCTAAGCTCGCTGCAAGTTGAAAGATCATCACTCACTACTCCTGTTGTTGCTTTTACTCTAAAAACCATCAGATAATTCTTTCCAACTGTAAAAGAAATATTTGAGAACTTATGTGAAGCTAATAAAACCCACCGTGGCCGGTCCCAAGTCCGGATGAGAAAGGGTGAGGGTTGTGGTAGGCTTGTGACAGCCAACGGAAAACTTTGTCACATTCTATGACATGAACCAATACAAGAATATCGTTGGGGCGTCCCCTACTCAGCGACGCGCTACATCGGATCCCGGGTGTAGTGTTAAATATGCAAGGGCTTGGTCGTCGTCCAGATACGGCGCGCTACATCGGACCCCGGGTGTAGTGACAAATAAGCAAGGGTCGTCGTCTACAGACGGCGCGCTACATCGGACCCCGGGTGTAGTGACAAATAAGCAAGGGTCGTCGTCCAGAGACGGCGCGCTACATCGGACCCCGGGTGTAGTGACAAATAAGCAAGGGTTTCATAGGATCCGTCTAGCTTCCTGGAACATAGGTTCCCTTACGGGTAGACTAATAGAATTGGTGGAGGTGATGATTAGGAGGAGAGTTGGTATTATGTGTTTGCAAGAAACTAAGTGGGTAGGTGAAAAGAGTAGAGTCATAGAGCCTTAGGGTTATAAGCTTTGGTATACGGGTAGAGATAAAAATCGTAATGGGATAGGTATAATCATAGATAGACGGTTGCTTGAGGATGTAGTTGAGATTAGGAGAAAAGGTGATAGAATTTTACTGGTTAAGCTTATTCTAGGTGGAGAGATCTTTAATGTTATTAGTGCTTATGCACCACAGATAGGTCTTGATGACGCTAGTAAGCGTCTATTCTGGGAGGATTTAGACGAGGTGGTGCAAAGTATTCCTAGTGGAGAGAAGTTATTTATTGGTGGTGATCTTAATGGACATGTAGGTACTAGTCGTAGTGGGTTTGATACTATCCATGGAGGTTTTGGTTTCGGACAAAGGAATGAAGTAGGTGACTCGATTCTAGATTTCGCTCTATCTTATGACTTGATCTTAGCAAACACCTGGTTTAGGAAAAGAGAGTCCCACCTTATCACTTTTAGGAGCGGATCAAATGCTAGTCAAATAGACTTTTTTCTGACGAGAAGAATAGATAGAGGTTGTTGTATCGACTGTAAGGTAGTGCCAGGTGAGAGTGTAACTACCCAACATAGACTTTTAGTTCTAGATTTTCGATTTAGAAGAGAACCTAGGAAGATTAGACGTAAGGTAGAGCCTAAAATTAAATGGTGGCGATTGAAAGAAGGTAATCAAAAGGCTTTTATAGATCGTGTAGTACAAGAAGCGGATTGGCAGTCGGAAGATGATCCAGACAAAACATGGAACAAAATGGCTAATTGTATCAAGAAAGTAGCTAGAGATCTACTTGGTGAGTCGAGAGGTGGTGCTCCACCATCTAAGGACATATCATGGTGGAATGAAGATGTAAAGGCTGCTATTAAAATTAAAAGGGATTCTTATAAAGATTTGAAGAAAAGTAGAGATGTGGAGAGATTTGAGAAGTACAAAATGGCTAAAAAGGAAGTTAAGAAAGCTGTTCGGGAAGCTAAATCTAAGGTCTACAAGGAGGTGTACGAGAAATTAGACACTAAAGAGGCTGCAAATGATATATACCGGATTGCTCGAATGCGGGAAAGGAAGACTAGAGACTTATGTGCGGTGAAGTGTGTCAAAAATGAAAATCAGAAGGTTTTAGTTCGAGATGAGGATATCAAGGAAAGATGGAGAGATTATTTTGACAAATTGTTCAATGAGAGCTTTACTAAGAATTTGGATGGACTTGTCATTCAATCTCAAGATATAAATCGTGATTTCATGCGTAAATAAGACTTACTGAGGTTAAAGAAGCTTTGAACAGAATGGGTTTAAGAAAAGCGGTTGGTCCTGACGGGATTCCTATCGAGATTTGGAGATGCTTAGGCGAAATAGGCGTTAAATGGCTGACAGATCTGTTTAATAAGATTTGGCAGACAAAAAAGATGCCAAATGAATGGAGGAAAAGTATCCTTGTACCTATCTACAAGAATAAGGGTGACATTCAAAGTTGCTCAAACTACCGTGGAATAAAACTAATGTGTCACACCATGAAACTTTGGGAGAGGGTGATTGAACACAGGCTAAGGAAGGATATTAAGATAACAGAGAACCAATTTGGGTTCATGCCTGGACGATCGACGACAGAGGCGATTCATTTGCTTCGTCAACTTGTCGAGCGCTTTCGAGAGAGGAGAAGAGATTTGCATATGATATTTATTGATTTAGAAAAAGCGTACGACAAGGTACCTAGAGAGGTATTATGGGGGACAATGATGAAAAAGGGGGTCCCCGTCAAGTATATTGACATAATCAAGGATATGTACGACGGAGTAGTGGCAAATGTCAGAACTTGCGGTGGCTTAACAAGTGATTTTCCGATTACTATTGGTTTACATCAAGGATCTGCATTAAGTCCTTTCCTGTTTACCATCGTGATGGATGAGCTTACTAGAACTATCCAAGATGAAGTCCCTTGGTGCATGCTATTCGCTGATGATATTGTTCTAGTAAATGAGACGAAAGCAGGGGTTAATGCCAAATTGGAATTATGGAGACAAACATTGGAATCTCGGGGATTCAGATTGAGCAGGTCCAAGACAGCATATATGCACTGCAAATTTAGTAGCCAGAGAAATCAAAACCATATTGGTATAACATTGGAAGGGCAAGAGATATCACCGAGCGACCAGTTTAGATATCTAGGTTCCATCATCCAAAGGAATGGGGAGATCGATAGTGATGTTAATCAAAGGATCCAAGCTGGTTGGTTGAAATGGAGGAGTGCAACAGGGATTTTGTGTGATCGTAACTTTCCGTTAAAATTGAAAGGGAAGTTTTATCGGAGCGCTATTCGGCCTGCCTTATTATATGGCACAGAATGCTGGGCTCCTAAGAAGCACCATACACAGAAGATGCACGTAGCGGAGATGCGCATGCTTCGTTGGATGTGCGGTAACACTAGAAAAGACAAGGTACGAAATGAGGATATCCGTGCAAAAGTTGGTGTAGCACCCGTGGAGGAGAAGATGCGGGAAAACCGGCTTAGATGGTTTGGTCATGTGCGACGCAGACCTATGGAAGCACCGGTTCGACGAATAGATACTCTCGATATGGGTAATGGCAAAAGGGCAAAAGGGAGACCGAAGAAAACATGGATGGAGGTGATACGAAATGATATGGTTGCCAAAGGACTCAATGAAAGTATATTGTTCGATAGAAGTGAGTGGAGACAGAGGATTCATGTGTTGGACCCGGCGTGATTCTCATGTTGGTTCATGTAGCCTACCCCTTATGCTTGGGATAAAAGGCTCAGTTGTTGTTGTTGTTGTTATGTGAAGCTAATAATTATTTATCCATGTGAATATAGGAGCACCCATATAATACGATATACATCTCGTATTAGCAATCCAACTCTCAGCTATGGTCTCTGTGATGTTTTGTGTATTATGGTTCGAATAAATACCTTGAACTTAGTAAATTACAGATAAGTACTGGAGCTTCCAATTTAAAACCTTTAACACCGTTTTCAGCAAAAGTTGATTACCTTTGAACATCTCTTTGTTATTTCGCTCTTTCGTAGAAAACAGTGTATTGTATTAGATCGATAGTTCTAGTTACTTATTTGCAATTTTTAAGTTTAGGGTATTTATATGTTGAGGAAGTTTAGGGTTCATATCTGGTAAATGCTGAAGGATTAACGGATTTTTCAGAAATTTAGCCTGGAAAAAAAAAAGCCATCGCAAGCTATCATAAAAGCTTTATTAAAAAACATAATCATAAATGTCAAAATTCTTTTGAAAAGCAGAGATAGTGCAAGGGCAAAAGATAGAATTGAAAGGTACCGCCCAATTCTTCCAAGTTGATTTCCTAATCTTTTTTATTTCTGCAAATAAAGGTTAAATTTCAAACCCCCAAAATAAAAACTTTCAGCATTTTTCAGATATCTTTTATATCCTTTGGCTACAAATAATTACCTTGAACTTTAGTAAATTACAAATAAGTACTGGAACTTCCAGTTTAAAACCTTACACCATTTTCAGCAAAAGTCGATTACCTTAGAACATCTCTTTGTTATTTCATTCTTTGGTAGAAAACAATGTATTGTATTAGATTGATAGTTCAAGTTATTTATTTGCAATTTTGGAGTTTAGGGTATTTATATGTTGAAGAAGTTTAGGGTTTTTTATCTGGTAAATGCTGTAAGTTTAAGGGATAGTTGAGAAATTTAGCATGAAAATAAAATTATTGCAAGATCTAAAGTTTAGCAATTTAGCATGAAAAATATAACCATACAAGTCAAGATTCTTTTGAAAAGCAGAGATAGTGGAAGGGCAAAGGACAGAATTGAAAGGTACCACCCAATTCTTCATAGCTGATTTCCTAATCTTTCCAGTTTCCGCTGCTCCTTCAAACAATGGAAGTACATACTCCACCTCCTCCTTGCTCAAAAACCTCAAAAGATCCTCTGCATCAATGACCCTACATGGAAGGCAATTATGAGAAACCAAAGAAAGTAAACCAAAATTAGGAAGGCTTAATTGCGGAAAACCCCTCACTTTTGACCAGATAGCAGGAATATTAGCCTCAACTTTAAAAAGATGCACTTTGCCCACTTTTTTAACTGCTAAAAAATTTCCATGGCTCTCAAATTTTTATTCTCAAAATGCCATTCTTTTCTAGTTATTCCATTTTTTCGTTAACGTACATAGTTATACTTTTCGAGAAGGGGTGTAATGGAAGTCGGAATCTCCCTCAGATGTTGTCCTCAGTCAATCTTGTGGCCAGCGGGACTGAACGGTTGAGATTTATAGTGGGAGATTGGGCGTGGATCTCAATGGGTTGTTGGTTGATGGAGACGCCGAGCTGCCTACAAAGAAGTCCCGGGGTGAGAGAGCACTGTAGGACCCTCCGATGATCAAGTAAATGTCGAGGAATATTCAGGCAGAATAGCGGTGTATTGGAATGAGTTTCGGTTACCTGAATCGTCTGGAGAAGGGGTTTATACAGGGATCGCTTGCGGGCGAGCCGATGCGAGATTCTCGCCGCCCGTTTCTCCCATGTGTCATGTCTGCACTGAAGGCGAGATACGCTCATTCATGGCCAGATATGTTAGCATAGGATGCGAGACGTGGAGCGGCAGAGATCTTATCGTGGCGAGATACACGGAGCCGTTATGAGGACGCTTATAGTCTATGCCCCCCGACCAAACAGGGACGCTGAGGAATCTAAGGTATAGGATAGCTTGAAGACGAGTAAGAAAACTGAGGAAGCCCAGCTCTATGATTGCTCGGAGACAAGCTATTGGCTAGCGAATAGACGAAGAGGGAACGTACTCAGGGGAGGCCCCCAAAAGGTCGGATGCTACCTCGGAGGCGAGACGCCGAGAAATGTTCCCCTTGCGTGACACTTATCTCAGCTCCGTAGACTTCAAATAGCTAGTTGGTACACGTGGGAGACTTGACATCTGCCATGTGTCTTGATCAGAGGAATCCCCACTGGTGAGCACCATCATCAGCCCCCCACACTTGTTCCGACCTATTTATGAGTCGGGTCGAGAGTGGATTGCTTGATCTTCTCTCTTCAGCTTTTTGCTGAGAAATCTACGCGGTGGATCGTTCGGGATCATGATAATTGGCGATGGCTGATCAGTCAAATTTATTGCATATTTGTATGGACATTTTCCCTAATATTATTAATTACTAAAAGGTGTTATTTGTAAATAAGAACATATGTGGGTTTATTTGTAAAAAGACTATTTTCATATGTTTTCTAATTTATAATTAATATAATAAGAAAATATATGCATATAATATTTAAATAAAATATTCATGAGATTATTTATTATTAAAATATGCATATTGTATCAAATATTCTTAACCAATATTCTTAAGATATCATATCTTTTAATTGGCTGGAATAATATCTTAAATAAAACAAATGCTACTAATAATATGATTTGAGATATTGTGCATGTATTATAATAGATCAGCTCAGATCTGAACTGAGTAGGAGATCCACAGCAAATCGAAGTATCAAACCAAATCTGCCGAATATTATGAGCAAATTTAAAGAATCTAGCAACAGCAGAAACTAAGAGTAATATTTTCAGAATATTTTAATCAGAAAGATCTCCAAATATCGAGAGAAGAAACCACAAAAATTTTGGAAACTCCAACCCACAATACGGCGGTGGATCCGCGGTCAAACAAGGCAAGGGGCGGCGGAAGCGCGGTCTTTTGGTAGCCGTAGGATCTGAAACTTCAGGGTCTTGATTGTGATTTCATACTTCTATATGACATCTAGGGTTTCTAATTCCAGAGACTGTATAAAAGACCGAGAGCTGTCTATCAATTCATATTTTTCAATTCGAAAAGGAAGAGATCATCTATCCATCAATCAATTAGGCAAACTAGGGTTTTGTAATTTCCTTTTTCAGTGAGCAACTTTTGTAATGCAATAGTTGATCAATAAAAGATAGTTTTTTATTTTAATTTTTGTCGCATTTACTTTCTGTATTTTTAATTTTAATTATGGGTTCCGTTTTCTTTCATCTTTCTTCTACTTCATTGATTCTAATGAGCGAGTAAATTTTCGCTTGTTAGGATTTGTAGGATAGGGTAGAAATAATGGATGATCAAAATCATTAACTTTTTAAGATTTAATTTTTATAAACTTTAGCAAAATGAATGTTAACCCTCTTATCAGGCGTGACATCAATTCATAATAGTTATGACCACGATCTGAGTTCATTAATAACCGTTTTGTTAAGAGCTTGAAATAAATAGAGATCAATGAAAAGACAAGGGTCGGTAGTGGGAAACCCTAATTCCCTCCAAGAACCCTAATCCACATTCATCATTATTTCTCTAGTAATAAATAATTAAAAGATAAAAAGAATTATTTTTAAAACTTCATCCATTAACTACTAAATCCTATAAACCCTACAAGCATTTCTATTACAAACTTTTCTAACTTTCTTAGCATAAAATGACAAAAATCTCACATTTCTTCTGTCAACTCGTCTAAAACAAGATAAGAAATTCACTATTTCCCTGTAAACAAACCGTACTCACTATCGGCTAGCTATTGTGACACCGTTATTGATTGTGGTATTTACAACACTTTTCCACACCAATCAAATGTCCCAGTTGCCGAGGCAACGGTCGTAATATTTTTCTTGTTATTCAGGTTGATTTCTAATATAAAACTAGAGAACATAAAAAAATAAAAAATATAAATAAAAAAACCACATTTTGTATTTTTAACGATTTTTGCGAGAAATCTGGAACATTTGGAGCGAACCAACAGAGATTCAAATATTGTCAAATAGGAGTAAAGAAGTATTGGAGTGCAGTACCAAATTTTGAAGAAAAGATCTCATCATATGGCGGCGGAAGCCAAAAGATGAATTTGGCGGCGGAAGCACGGCCAATTTGGGGAGTTAAGCCCCAAATTTTTTTGGTATTATCCTAACGTTTTCCTCTCCTCTAAAACTTCAATAAACTGTTTTTACCTGCAGGATTCTTTGCAAACAACGCCGCTGAAAATTCTTTTTGCATGTTTTAGATTTTAGTTTGTTTTGCATATTTAAAACGGACATTAAGGGGCAAGAAACCCAAATTCGGATTAGGTGGGGATTTTATCACCCTTCATAGGCCCCACAAATCGCAAACGAGCATACGCATAACCCTATATTAATAAAAAAAAATATCTAGACCAAGACTCTAAGGACAATCGCGCTCAATTAGGGCAAAAGAGAGTCGTGGGTAATCTATTGCTTATCCGCATTTTTCTTGTGGTGTCCAAGACAAGTGTGACTAAGGAAAATAGTTACTTAATTAGACCCGCTATTTCGGTGATTCGTATAGCGGATACCTCACTTACCTAGCATTACCTGGCTGCAAGATTGATAAAGAGGTGATAGAGGATTTATCCTACGTCTTGTCCTTTGAAAGTCTAGGAACGATCTAGCGATTTGACCTAGGTGGCTCTAGCTTTAGGGATTGTTTGTGCATTTTTGTGATTAATTGAGTCGAGTTCCTCTTTCAAAGCAAAACAATTTCAAAATTTTAAAAATAAATAAAACATAAAAAATAATAATATTTTCACCCTCTTTTCTTTTCACTCTCTTAAGATGGGTAACCCAAACCGACCAACTCTTGACGAGCTTTGCTACACACAACCAGATATTTCTTTATATCGTTATTGTTTTGGTAGAAATTCCGACCCCACCATTTCTTTAAGGGATAGGATAAAATGCTCTAGAAATAACAGCTGGACACGTCACTCAAATTCCTATCAACTAAGTCGAAATTCAATACCTTCTTATGTTGATAATCCTTTTAAGGCCAATGAGGAAACTTCTATACCTATATCCATTACTGAGCATATTGCGAAGGCTCGTAACCAAAGTTTCATATCTTTCATTGCTCCAAAACCGTTGGGACAACAATCACTTATTTCCGTATGAAAATGTTGATACTCCTTTTGAAACGAATTTGGCAATTTCTAAACCTATGACCATTGCGGAGCAAATTGCAAAATCCAGTCGCCAACAATTTAATCAATCTTAATTTTCTTCATATCACAATGTTGATCCTAATCCTAACTATGAAATTTGGATCCTTCTAACTCTTATTAAGAGAACCAAACTTTCATACCCTCTCATGTTGATATTTCTCTCAAGACTAATGTGGCAATTCGTAAACCCATTTCTATTGTGGAACATATTGAACTCGTCCGTAGCCAACAATTGAACACGTTCCAACTATACTCAGTTATTGCACCTTATCTAGACAGTGCTTCTGAACATCAATTAGGAAGTCCCACGGTTCAAAGAGAATTTTTCATTGAAACTTCGTCACAAACAATGTCTAGTCTTGAAGTAGAGTTGGAATTGAGTAATGAGAAAGAACAAGGGATCCCTCCAAGTCAAACCAGAACCAATTCTTTTGATCTCGACACCTTTCATCCTGAACACCAACCGAATGTTTTTAATGATAAACTGCTTAATAATCTAAGTGATGAGGTGTCTAAGAATAACATGTTTGACTTTCCCAATCTTGAGTGTGAAAGAGAGCTTTACACCATTCTAAATCAAACCGATCCTTATCCGACTACACTTGACAGTTCAAACCTTCCAATTCTATCAAATGAACCTAACCTAGTGATCCATCGATTGAGGATAATATAATTGATGAATTTTTAAATAACTATTCGTTTAATTTGACTGAAGATGCTAGTGAGATCGGTGATGAGAATATTTTTGAAGATGAACTCGCTATGTGGATGAGTTGGATTCTCCGACCCATCATGTCCCTTCCATTAAATGTGAACATCTTCTTGTACATTTAAGCGATCCTATTCTTACCACCAACCTATCCGATATGCGAAACGATATTTAACCTTCATCTCCCACATCTGGTTCAACAATACTCGACACCCAGGTTTGTTTACCCATTTCATCTTCTTACACTTTCTTTGGTTCTTCTCATCTTCTTTCACTTCCATCGAGTTTTGATGAATCACACTCCGATATTTCGAGTTTTATGATTCTTGAAAGACCACTTGATTTAGACTCTTTTAAGGTAGATAAGATTTTCGAATCTCCTATCTCCATAATTTATGATGAATCGAGTCTTTTGAATTCTGGTGCGCAATACGTTAACCTTGAAACTTTCAGCCTTCCTAATGGATATGCATATTCCACCGATTCCTTTCTTTCCGATGAGATCATTATTCGGAACATCGATGAAAGTTTCGAAAATATTTTCGCCTAAGAACTCCCGTTTCTTAAAGACTTAGATGCTGTAATGAATCAACCTCCACCAGAAATTCGTGCACCTCTGTTTGAGGCCGAAGAAGTTGAACCAACACCCCTTCTTCTTATCACATACGAGAATACGACTATTCTACCCATTCCTTATCGTTCATATTCTCGTTTTCATTCACCATCACATTTTCGTTTATACCAACCGAGACGTAAATCCTTTCGATTACACCTTTTATCTTCTCCCCAGTTCATCTCTTTTAGTTACTCTCATCTCTGTTTCTTCTACTCGAGAAATGATACAACCTCCATTCTTATACAGTCTCGGGTCTTCTTCACGTACATCGGTTTCACATTCTTCTACCAACTATTGTTTTACCTTAATAAAATATTTGAATGGTTGGTTTTAACTTTTGGTCTTTATAAAGCTTTATGTAGACCGATAATATTTACCCCCCCTCTTATGTTGAATTTTAATGAAAACAATGTTTTACTCAAGTTCGGAGGTAAAGAAGAAAAATATGTTTAAATGGCTCTTGAAATAAACGAAATTTTTGCACAATTGTGAGCCAAGAACAAGTTTGGGGGAGAATTTTATTGTCATTCACTCTTGATCCCTTCTTTATACCATCTTATTGAATTGTTCCTCCTAGTCTTCAGGTTTTGAATTTACAGGACAACATCAGTGAGGACATTGCTGCAAACAAGTTTGAGGAGGTGGTTTGTATGGATGGTTTGAATATATCCACACATCATATGTGAATATTGTATTGCATAAATTTTGAAAATAAAAGTTAGAAAGTGAAAAATACATATGAAAGAAAGGAAGAGATTTAAGAAATGCAAGAAAATTAGATGTTTTAAAACGAAGCTAGTAATACGTAGTCATTAGCTGTTGTCCTAAAGGTTAGTAAGATGAAAGAATTACTAATATGCGAATAGAAATAAGTCTGAAAAATTGTCCATATTCTTGAGTCCAAACTTCTGAATGTTGATACCCTACTATATGCACTTGCACACATCTTGAAACTTGGGATAGTAGAGAATACCTTGAAACACTCTTGTTTAAAGTCCTTAGTATGAAGGGGGGAAATAAATTAACAAAATATAAATGACACAATAAATGGTGAAGAAAAATGAACATGGGTTTTGCAATTACTTAAGGCGGTATAAAAAATATAGCAAGGGTGCATTATCACCTAGTGCTTTAGACCAACTAGTTTGGAAGTCACTGCTAAGCCTTAAGGTGTTGCAAGACTAGGACATTGCTAATTACGCCTTAATAAGTGAGCACATTCGGTAATCGGTTGGTTAGTAACTCAAGAAGTATTAACGATCGCATGAAGAATGAGTGAGCAAATCCATCTAAAACATCACCGACTAAAAAATACTGAGGAATATGGATAAAAGGTATGATAACTTGAATTGAATTCTCCAAATGTAGGGATGACTTTTACACACAAGGAGGGGTATATGATCGATGTTTGGAGGAAAGATTGGAATGAAGACTAAAAGACGATGTTTTATTGAAGGATGATGTGATTTCTGACAATTTTTTCAAGACCATTAAGATAGGGCTCATGACAACTAAAAAGCTAGTGTAGTTTAAAACTAAGTTTTAAGTTTTTTTTCTTTTATATGTTCCTTATCTTTGCGTATAATTTTTGTTTTCTTTCTTTTATTTTGGGATTTTGTGGGTGTAATCCGCTGAAAACCCTCAGGAGACAATAATACTCCTACTAGGGACACCTAAAGGTTTAAAGGCTTGTTTCACGAGCTAAGTGCAATCGTGTGGCCTACGAAAGTGTGCTAGGTTTTTTCTTTTTCTTTTTAATAAATAGTTCACTCGGGACAATCAAAGATAAGTTTGAGAGTATTTGATCAGTCAAATTTATTGCACATTTGTATAGACATTTTCCTTAATAATATTAATTACTAAAATGTGTTATTTGTAAATAAAGAACATATGTGGGTTTTTATTTGTAAAAAGACTATTGTCATATGTTTCTTAATTTATAATTAATATAATAGGGAAACATATGCATATAATATTTAAATAAAATATTCATGAGATTATTTATTATTAAAATATGCATATCGTATCAAATATTCTTAACCAATGTTCTTAAGATATCATATCATTTAATTGGCTGGAATAATATCTCAAATAAAACAAATGGTACTAACAATATGATTTGAAATATTGTGCAGATATTATAATAGACCAGCTCAGGTCTCAACCGTGAGTAGGAGATCCACAGCAAATCGAAGTATCAAACCAAATATGCCGAATATTATGAGCAAATTTAAAGAATCTAGCAACGGTAGAGGCTAAAAGCAATATTATCAGAAAAAAATTTATCACAAGGATCTCCAAATATCGAGGGAAATAGCCATGAAAATTTTGGAAGCTCCAACACACCATACGACGGCGGATCCGCGGTCAAACAAGGCAAGGGGCGGCGGAAGCGCGGTCTTGTAGTAGCTGTAGGATTTGAAACTTCAGAGTCTTGATCATAATTTCACACTTTTATATGACATCTAGGGTTTCTAATTTCAGAGACTATATAAAGGACCGAGAGTTGTCTATCAATTCATATTTTTCAATTCGAAGAGAAAGGGATCATCTATCCATCGATCAATTAGGCAAACTAGGGTTTTGTAATTTCCTTTTTCAGCGAGCAACTTTTGTAATGCAATAGTTGATCAATAAAAGATAGTTCTTTATTTTAATTTTTGTCGCATTTACTTTCCGCATTTACTTTCTGCAATTTACTTTCCGTATTTACTTTCTGTATTTCCTTTCTGCATTTTTAATTTTAATTATGTGTTCTATTTTCTTCCATCTTTCTTCCACTTCATTGATCCTAATGAGCGAGTAAATTCTCGCTTGTTAGGATTTGTAGGATAGGATAGAAATAATGAATAATCAAAATCATTAACTTCTTTTTAAGATTTAATTTTTATAAATTTTAGCAAAATGAATGTTAACTCTCTTATCCGGCGTGACATCAATTCATGATAGTTATGACCACGATCTGATAATCGTTTTGTTAGGGGCTTGAGATAAATAGAGATCAATAGAAGGACAAGGGTCGATAGTGGGAACCCTAATTCCCTCCAAGAACCACAATCCACATTCATCACTATTTCTCTAGTAATAAATAATTAAAAGATAAAAAGAATTATTTTTAAAACTCTATCCATTAACTATTAAATCCTATAAACCCTACAAGTATTTCTATTATAAACTTTTCTAACCTTCTTAGTATAAAACGACAAAAATCTCACCTTTCTTCTATCAGCTCAGCTAAAACAAGATAAGAAATTCACCATTTTCCTGTGGACGACCCATACTCATTATCGGCTAGCTATTGCGACACCGTTATTGATTGCGGTATTTACAACACACTTTTCACAGATTAATCAGTGGCGGCTCATCGATCTCCATGGCCACATGGCGATCCACAAATGCTTTAATCTTCATGCGTATCCTTGATAACGTCAACGGATCGCTGAAAGAGCTTTGGATCCATGGCTTAAGTAGGGCTGGAATCTACCCGTCCTGAATGGATACGACGCGCAAGAAGCTGTCTGCCGGCCTCGTATGAAGGCCTTGGATTCACAGCTTAGGTCAGACAGGAATCTATCCACCGTGAATGGATACGACTGGCAGGAAGCTGTCCGCCGACCACGCATGAGGGCTTTGGATCCACGGCTTAAGTCGGGCAGGAATCTACCCGCCGTGAATGGATACGACGAGCAGAAAGTTGTCCGCCGGCCACACATGAAGGCTTCGGATTCACGGCTTAGGCAGGAATCGACACGCTGTGAATGGGTGCGACGGGTAGGAAACTGTCCGCCGGCATCATAAAGGCTTCGGATCCACGGCTTAGGTCGGGCAGGAATCTACCCGTCGTGAATGGATGGGACGAGCAGAAAGCTGTCCACCGGCCTCGCATGAAGGCTTTGGATCCACGGCTTAGGTCGCGCAGGAATCTACTCGCCGTGAATGGATGCGACATGCAGTAAGCTATCCGCCGGTCTCGCATGAAGGCTTTGGATCCACGATTTAGGTCGGGCAGGAATTTACCCGCCGTGAATAGGTGCGATGGGCAAGAAACTGTTTGCCGGCCTCTACTCGTGCGAGGGCTTAGAATTCACAACTCATGTTGGGCAGAAATTTATCCGCTGTGAATAGGTGCGGTGCGACAAGCAAGAAGCTGTCCGCTGGCCTCATGGCGAGGGCTTAGGATTCACAACTTATGTTGGGCAAAAATCTACCCGCTGTGAACGGCTGCGACGGGCAGGATGCTGTCCGACGGCCTCTGAACCGAGCAGGAGTCTATTCGTGCGAGGGCTTAGGATTCACGGGTTAGGCCGGACAGGAATCTACCCACCGTGAATGATTGCGACAGGCAAGAAGTTGTCGGTCGGCTTTGTGGTGAGGGCTTAGAATTTACAACTTATATTGGGCAAGAATCTATCCGCTGTGAATGGTTGTGATGGGCAGAAAACTGTCCGCCAGCCTCCAAACCGAGCAGGAGTCTACTCGTGCGAAGGTTTAAGATTCACGGGTTAGGCCGAACATGAATCTACCCACTGTGAATGGGTGCGACGAGCAGGAAGCTGTCCACCGGCCTCATGACGAAGGCTTAGCGCGGAAACGAGAAGAAACAAGTTCGGATGACAGAAAAGCAAGAATCTCATTATTTAAAGAGTACAAGCAGATGGCGTGTCATCGTGGAACCTCGGAGAATAAGGTTTCGGACAATCAGGCTCCTTTTCTTCCCGGTCCCTCTTCTTTCGGTCTGTCTGGTCTTTACGGGGAAGATTAGCATTCACCTCAGACTCGAGTTGGATTTCCCGTTTGGTCCAGACTTTTACCTCGGCTATGGTCTCAGGTTGCACCAATACAAAAGAGCGAAGCCACTCTCTGTGTCTAAGACCGGATCTCAGAGTGGTAATGACTGTCATATCCCGGTGCTTGGACACCTCAAGGAGAGCATTATAGAACCGGGTAATATAGCCCTTAAAAGATTCTCTGTCCTCACCCTTGATGGTGAATAGGTAGTTGACCCACCTCTTATGTTGTCGGTTGCCGACGAAGTGGCTGAGGAACTGAGTAGCCAACTCGTCAAAAGTTGAGATTGAACGCGGAGCCAAGCCGCGGAACCTGTCTCGCCCGGCCCGGATGAGAATGATGGGGAAGGCTCGGCATTGAGCCACGTTCGAGTTATCTTGAAAGCTCATGCCCCGGTGAACGTGTCCAAGTGGTCTTTCGGGTCAGACTTCCCGTCGAAGAGAGTCACTTTGTGCGGTTTGTTCCGGGATAAGACCCGCTCCCTTAGTAACTGCTCAATGAAGGGTTTCGTGAGAAAGTCCACGGAGTATTTTGCCGATCCGCAGGGCGAACGGGTGGCGAGCCGCATGTCCTCGATATTCTTCTTGAGGACCTTGATTCGCTGTTGGTACCTCGAGGATTCTCCGTAATCGGAGCACCTGCTTTCTCTGCTTCGTGCTTGGGTGATGAAGCGGCTTTGGCTTCGCTCCATCACGTTCTTCAGATTCTCGGGGTGAGCCTTTCGTGGCTCCCCCGACGTGCGCCGTAGGCACGACCTCGACGATTATTGTGACGTCAGTCTTTCTTGGAATCATACGACCTAACTGACATCGTCTCGAAAGCCGAGGAAGCGCGGCGAGCGTTGAAGCGATCGTTCGATTGGTCATGAGATCTTGATGTTGGACTGTCTGGCGCCCAACGAGTAATGGAATCATTTCTTGTATGGAGGTCGCGACTGCCGGAATCGGCATGCCGGTGTTCCGTGTCAGGATTGGCACGAGCAAGGCCGAGGACATGAACGCGTCCATCTGTTGCCTCGTGCACGCTGCCGTTCTGGGGAGTAGGGTGGCGGTTTACCGGGCGTGGCTGGCATTTTGAACACGAGCGAGCGAGTCCACCTTCGCTATCAGTCGGTCGATCCGTGCCATTAAGGCTTCGACGATATTGGGAGTGGAACCGTCCCCGCCTCCGTTGCGGAGGATGAGATGGCTCGTGCTAGGATCTTCATTTCGATGATCACTGGCCATCGAATCGAAGGCGGATGATCAACTTTTTGGATGGAAATGCTTCTCGTTCCCACAGACGGCGCCAACTGATGGAGGTCGGAATCTCGCTCAGATGTTGTCCTCTGTCGATCTTGTGACCAACAGGACTGAACGGTTGAGATTTGTAATGGAAGATTGGGTGTGGATCTCAATGGGTTGTTGGTTGATAGGAACGCCGAGCTACCTGGAAAGAAGTCCCTGAATGGAAAACCATCGTAGGACCCTCCGACGATCAAGTAAATATCGGAGAATATCCAGACAGAGTAGAGACGTATTGGAATGAGTTTCAATTGCCTGAATTGTCTGGAGGAAGGGTTTATATAGAGATCGCCTGAGGGCAAGCCAATGCGAGATTCTCGCCGCCCGTTTCTCCCATGCGTCACGTTCGCATTGATGGCGAGATATGCTCATTAATGACGAGATACACTAGCGTGGGATGCGGGACGTGGAGCGACGGAGATCTCGTCGTGGCAAGATACAAGGAGCCATTATGAGGACGCTCGTACTCCATGCCCCGGGCCAAACAGGAATGCTGAGGAATCTCAGTTATAGGATAGCTCGAAGACGAGCAAAGAAGCTGAGGAAACTCGGCTCTATGATTACTCGGAGACGAGCTATTGGTTGGCGGTTAGACGAAGAAGGAACGTACTCAAGGGAGGCCTCCAAAAAGTCAAATGCTACTTCGGAGGCGAAGCGCCGAGGAATGTCCCCCTTGCGTGGTACTTATTTCGGCTCCGTAGACTTCAAGTAGGTAAGTGGTGTACGTGGAAGACTTCTCATCTACCACATGTTTTGATCAGGGGAATCCCCATTGGTGAGCACCATCAGGATGTCTTGGGAATAAAAATTAGTAGATGCGGGAAAATATCGATAGTTGTTTTTAATTATTAAAAAAGGTGGGGGATCCTGCTAAATGGGCAAAAGTGAGGGAGTTTCCTGCAAGTAACCCAATTAATAGTTAGCAAATCTCACTTGGAACCTTGCTTTGCAACATTCTTAAATATCCTGTAAGCCGCAGCCTTCGCTTCCCACTCACTAGTTATCTCCCTCTGCTCTTCCTCGTGAAAACTCTCATCAATAGTATTCGAAAGTGTCGATAGCCCTGATGTCCTGATCACATTAACCAACCCTTTCATTGTCCAAGCCGACACCTTTTCTTGCCTCATTTTATAAAGCTTCGACACATCAATAACCTCTTGCTTATCTTTTCCTTTGCCTTTTCCTTTACCTTTACTTCTAAAGCTCATATGTCCCGAATTTGCCACCGGTCCAAATTTCTCCGCAATTTCCATCACCGGGGGCCCAGATAGTGTCTGCAGTATATACTGATGAAATATTGATTCTTGAATCCGATCAAAGAACCGATTCATATGAAATGAAGATGCTAGTATCTTCACAAGGAGTGTTTTCACGAGCCAGATAGCCGACCCTAGCAATAAAGAAATTAACAGCCTGGTAACAAAGTAAAGAACCGTTTTAGTCTTGGGTGATCGATGATCTCCTTGATTGAACACCAACAACCAACTTAAAATAATTAGAAATAGCCATAAAAAGACTTGAACGCTCTTCTTTAATCCATAGACAAAGTAGAGCACTTTCTTCTTTAAGAGGAAATTTCTTTCGATCGAGAAAACAAGGAGGTGCATGAACCAATTTGTAACCAATCGCCCGCAGCAAACCACTGCGATCATTAAGCACCATCGCCAAATCTCCAACCCCCAAATCGCAATCCCTTGCCATTTATGAACCAATAAGCTCGCAACACAAAACGAAATAGATACAACCAATATCAACCATTCGATCAGATTTCGAACTTTGAACCTCTTTCGCTTAGTTGGGTTGTCACAAGATTGTTCCCTTTTGTATATCTCCTCTTCTTCCTCCTGTTCATCGTCGTCTTCATCGTCTTCTTCTTCGTTCTTCGGAGTTTTGGGTGTGCCCGAGTATTTAAGGTTTGGGGAACCAATGTAGGATGAATTCGAAGAATCTTGAACTGGAATTGTTGCCGGAGCTGTTTGCTCAACAAATCTTGACTTGGGTTTTGAGAATGTAGATGTAGGGATCGATTTTCGACGGGTCAGGGTTTCGGAACGTGGGGGTCTCGGGGGTTTTCGAGGGCTAGGGCTTGATCTAAGTACAATTTCAGGGACCGGGGATTGGGGTTTATTGTTAATTTGCTCTCCTAAAGTTTCGAGCTTTTGGTCTTTGGTGCCAAGGTTTTCCTCTCCTGAGATCATCACCACTACTTCACCTTGTTTCTTCTCCATGGATTCTCTGTTTTGATCCATGGAAATATTATAGCTTCATATAATAGTCTATATCTTAAACCCCTCCTCCAAAATCTTAGCTTTTCAACAATGGATCAAGCACGTAAACCTAAACATAGATCTTGAGTGTTGAGTAAACTAGGGTGAACACTAAAAAAAGGCATAAAAATCTGAGCTTTGCAAGAGCTGATGGTGTGAAGAGGGGCATACCTTAAACTCGAGCTTTTAACACTCACCAAAAACCCTAGATTCTAAGAGATACTGAGAGAGGAGCTAGAGCAAAAGCTTGGACCTTTTTCATATTTGAGTGAGAGAGAGAGTTGAAACCCTAGCTGATTGAATCTAGTGAACATGGAAGCAAATGGTTTCGGAGCCCCTCCCTATTTTGAAGAAAATAGAATTGCACGGCAGGACTCCAAATCCGAAGCAAATTGCCTCCTTCTGCCCTTTGCCTTAGTTTATTCCCTTGGTTCCTAATTAAAAATATTAGTAGCCGTTTTGGTGCGTAATTTTTTGAAAGATGACGGTGTTTTTAGGTACTTTTGGACTTTTAGGAAAGCTGGAATTGACTTCTCCCATGTGATGAGATTTGTTGCAGCAAGCAGCACATGGGGAGGCTTCATTTGTAAAAGCAATTGTGGCAGTTGCTTTGTGATTTGTGTTAATTAATTAATCTTTACTGTTATAACCCAGGCGATGTCATTATTACTCCATTTTGAAAGCAAAATATTTCCAAACAAAAAAAAATGATCTTTGGTAAAAGCAGTCATCAAAGAGCTCCATATCATCAGTTTTCAAATTAAAAAAATTTAGTTCATGTCTCATTGATGAGAAGCTTGGGGAATGCTAGAATGCCTCAAAAGTTGCATCCCCATCTCAAATAATTTAAAATTAGAAATTCAAATTTCAAAATGATTTTTAGAGTACTATTCCACTAATTCTAGAATCTAACTTATTTTTAGCTGAGAAGGCAATTCCATCCATTTTTCATCTTTCAATTAAAAATTTGAAGAAGAAGAAGGGGAAAAAAAGTTGAGAAGTATCACATTATTTTTTCACATCGAAGCGCAACTATAAGCAAAAAACGTTATATCCTTCAAAAAATTAATCAAAATGAAATGTTTCGATGTCCCGGTCGTCACATTAATCCAGGTCTTCATTGGGTTTTTTTCGGATCATGTTTATAAAAACTACACTCACACGTCCATCGGACGTGCAAAATACTAGTTTTAATTAATTAACTTTTGTTGGGATGCATGGATCATGACCACAACCACCTCAACATCATTAGCTCATCTCTACTATGATAACTATCTGAATTAGTATAGCTTTTCTCTTCATAATGAGAAGTCGCTGGTTCGATTCCTGAAGGCATCGCATAAAAAAAACTATAAAATAGCAAGAATACATAGCATTCTCTCATTTTTCCAAATAAATGAGTCTAAAAGGTTTAAACATTGGTTAGCCTTTTGAGAAGACTGCCTACATATAAATTCCTCAAACTTCCTCCCGGTCTGCATATATATACCTTAACTTTAGCAGACGTGCAAAGGTTAAACTTAAGTTGCCAAGCCATCAACTTATTACATCTTCTACCAATTTTATCCATGTCAGTTGTATTCAAACAAACTTACTCTCTCCCTTTCTTTTTCTTGCTTGTCTTTTACGAAATTCCCCCTTCTCGCTTTCACTTCATCAAAGACGAACAATTCCCCTTCTTTTTCAAATCACCGTTGATGGAGGTTGGAATCTCCCTCAAATGTTGTCCTCCGTTGATTTTGCTGCCAGCGGGGCTGAACGGTTGGGATTCGGTATGAGAATTGAGTGTGTGAGTCATGGTTGTTGCTGACACCGAGCTACCTGCAAGGGAAGTCCCGGGGTAGGAAACCACCGTAGGATCCTCCGACGATCAAGTAAGTACCGATGAGTAATTGGGCAAAGTAGCACTGCCTTGGAAATGAGTTCCACGTACCCGAGTCGTCTAGAGGAAGGGTTTATACAGAGGTCGCATTGGAGCTAGCCGATGCGAGATTCTCGCCGTCTGTTACGCCCCTGCGTCACGTTCGCGTTGATGGTGTTATACGCCCATTAATGGCGAGATACGCCCATTAATAGCGAGATACGCTAGTGTGAGATGCGGGATGCGGAGCGGCGGAAACCTCGTCGTGGCGAGATACACGGAGCCGTTACGGGGACGCTTGGGCTCCGTGCACTCGGCTGGACAGGGAAGCCGAGGAAGCTCAGCTCGACGGATAGCTCGGTGACGAACAAGGAGGCCGAGGTAGCTCAGCTATAGGATAGCTCGGAGGCGAGCTATTGGCTGGTTGCTAGACGAATAGGGAAGGTCGTCACGCCCCACTTCCCAGAATACGCTAAGATGGGCACGTGACACAGCCAACCATGCTATCTGTGGATAGGAAAAATCCCTCCACAGTCACATTACGGCTGTAGAGATATCAAGAACAGGAAAGTAAACTAAACTATCTAGTACATGTCCATGAGCCAGAATGAATGAGTCAAGAAATAATGATATGCGGAAGCAAAAGATACAATAATGAAACGCCTGGAAAGTAAAACTACATACCGACAGGAACTTCATCGCTCGGTCTAACAGCGGCAATACTCCTGATCAGTCTGCAACAAAGGTAGAAGGATCTGGGCCATGCAAAACCCAGACGTCAGCGTGTCATAACATCAAGCAACAATATGTAAACAGGGTAGCAAGACATGCAAGTATAATCATAAATAGTAAAGCAGGTGTAAAGCAATCTAAATCAGGGCAGTGAAAGGTAGCGTGCAGTGAGTAAACTAAACTGGTCAGTTGGTTATCTACTCTCAAGTCTTTGAAATCAATTTGATGAATTATCGATGTAACTCAATAGTATCCCGTGCAACCCCGGACCACGGTCAAGATTCTCGGGCTGAATCCGAGACATGCCGCTAGGCACTAAAACAGGAAATATGTACAGATGAATGATGTCAGCAGCAGCATCCCAAGGCTGGCCTAGCCTCTAAAAACTGATCGGTATAAGCAAGCAACTGTCGAGTTACAAGTCAGGATTTCATCATTGATTTCCCCATACCCCCAAGTTATAAGTGTCTAGTCAGGTATTTTAAGTAATCAAGAACTAATGCCAACTCAGGATCAGGTAGGTGCTGGTTTGTCTGGATAGACAACAGGAACGGTCCGTAAGGACTACATGTTAGGTTTGTTGGCATTAGACACAAGATCAGGTAACAGGTCAAGCCATGGTACATCAGGTCAGGTCAAGTAGTGTATTTAGGTGTCAGGTCATGTCAAGAGTGTACGGTACCATGTCCTATCAGGTAGGAAGTGCAACAGGTCATGTCAGGAAGCACAAAATGTTATGTGGGTGCTCATAATCAACTAGCATAAGCATGGGTATACAAAACAAGCATGGGTACTAATAGCACAATAAAATGGAACATTGTAATGTGATATGCAATCAGGTACAGATTAAGGCATACAGATGCACAGTTATCGATTATGGTTACATTTATAGTTTCAATATTAATTAGGATGCAATTTATTAAACATGGAGTGTTAATATCACAGTATTATGTAGTAATGTGATCTATAGATGCAATTATATGTATCTTAAATGCGATGGATGCAAACGGGTATCCGAAAAGTTATAAAACTATAAAATGGTAAAGTGGGATGTACAACTAAGCAATATTTGATATAAATATTGATATAATAATATTAATATGGATAGCATATTCAAAGCGATTAATAACTATAAAAGTGGTATTGATTAACCATACACAAGAAAGTTCCGTACAGAAATTCAGCGTCACCCTGATTTGTAAAATAGCTTAAAAAATAACAAACGTTCTCCAAAAGGGACGTGTCTTATACCAAAACAAATATAATTCAATAAGGTTTTCATTTTTATAAGTATAAGTATCTCAGGTTGTCCCTACAAAAATCTATGAACATTCAAAGTTGAAAGTTTGCTGCTGGAATTTCCCTGGACAGCAGTTTAGAGACATATTCATTTGCATTTTACGTTATTTAAACAATTTATTTTGTAAGTAAATATTTCATAGAATTATAGTACTCTGAGTTAGCTTCGCATCGAACTAAAGAACGTATACTAATGATTTTTCTATGATTTATAATGAATTTTATAAGGTAAGGTGTACAGTAAATTTCAGATTTGTTGTATCCGCTTTGCGATGACGTTTCATGCGTAAACTATAATATTTTCAAATGTATAACATTATAAAGTGCAGATTATAAACTAATTAAAGATAATAATAAAAAATATTACGACTATATATATTTTAAATGATATAGATGCAGTATAATGTAAACTAGTATATCACAAGATAAGTTTTCATGATCTAGATTTAAAATGATATAAACGGCTGCAAACGGAACATCGAAACGTTATAAAATTAAACATGGGGTACTAGATTTAAACTATAGGTATGGTATTTATTTAAATAGGTATAAAATGAATTATATAGCATGTAGCAAGATTAACTTGCCTAGACGGAACAAGAACGGATGTGTACGGAACGTCCTTCGTCGGCGAAATGTCGCGACGCGCGCACGGTACACGGAACGGTTCCAAACAACGCACGAGGGTGATCACGCAAGTTAGGTACGTTCAGTGGATCACTCGAATCGTCAACGACGAGCACGGCTCCGGCGGTGATCACCGGAATCAAGAAACAAGATCAAGAAAAAGAAAGAAGAAAGAAGAAGAAGAGGCTATGTATTAAATAAGGAAAGAAAAATTAAATAAATAAAATATATATATGCAGAGGAGAGAGAGAGAGAAAGGAGTTGTTAGTTTGTTAGGAAATTAGATTTAAAATTTTAAAAGATTTTTAGATTTAAAATTTTAGATAAGAGGTTTCAGTTTGTTAAAGAAATCGTATGAAAATATTTAAACTAAATTTTAAAATTAAATAAATTGAATTTTGGCGGGATACCAAATTATTTCAAAACGCGCCCGGGTCGGGTCTAAAACTTCAGATTTAAAATACGAAAAATATGTGCGACTTTCAAAATTCAAAATGAATGCTCAGGTAACGAAAATGCATACCCCTAAGAACGGATGCACGTACATGCGCGTAGCCATCCAAATACGTCCGTTTCGCTGAACGGGACGAGAACAAGATGCGCGGATGCTACCACGGGGTTAGGGATATCATGCAGGCTATGAAATGCAATTTTAAATTATTTTACATGACCTAAAATATTATATGGTAAAATGCCAGTATGCAGTATACATGAAATGCATGTGTCTATGTAACAAGTCAGGGTAATCTATAAATATGAATCAAACAGGTTCAACCAAGCGGGTCGGGTCGAATGCAATGTAAAATGTAAAATACTATTCGCACCCAAAACACGATAAATCAGGAAATTACCACAATTAAGGAAATACGAGAACTAGAATTGGTATAAATGAACTAGGGTGTTACAAAGGTACTCCAGGGAGGTCTCCAAAAGATTAGATGCAACCTTGAGACGAGGCATCGAGGAATATCCCCAATGCATCGTGCTTACTCCATCTCTATAACCCCCAGGAATCTAGCAGGCTTACGTGTATGACACATCACCTGCTACGTGTCGTAATCTGGGGAATTCCCATTTACGATCATCATCATTAGCCTCCCACTCTCGTTCCGATCTATTCATGGGTCGGGTCGAGAGTGGTCTGCTCGGTTTTCTCCAAAATCCAGCCAATAGAGAGGAGGAAGAAGGAGACCCATCTCCAAAAACCCCACTTGGGGGAAGATCCAGGGCCCAAGGAAGAAGAAAATGGTCCCCTTTCATCAACTCCGAACATATCTTAGGAGTTTAAGTCCTCCAAATATATATATATATATAATAATAATAATAATAAATCTTTCTTTTTGGGAGTACAACTCCCAGTACAGGGGCTAAGCCCCTGTAACAACCGAGTTCAATTATACCAATTTCTATTGTCGTTGTGTTGTTTGTGGTGTTTATTTCATTTACCATGTTTGGTTGTGAATGGCGGTTTACTTTATAGTCGACCCGCTAACTCGAGCTTGTTGTTTCCTAGTTATAGATTACCCTAACATTACATATTTTGCATATAACAATTTAAGTTACTTAAAATAATTTAAAAATACATAACATGGCCTGCATGATACCCCTAACCCTGTGGTAGAGTCCTTGCATCGTGTTCTCGTCCCGTTCAGTGAAACAGACGTGTTTGGATGGCTACGCGCACGTACGTGCGTCTGTTCTTGGGGGTATGCATTTCTGTTAAATAATCCTTCATTTTAAATTTTGGAACTTGCTAATAATTTTCATATTTCAAATTCAAAATTTTGGACCTGACCCGGGCGCATTTCTGAAATATTTTGTAGTCCGCCTAAATTCAAATTAATTATTTTTTTATTTTGTTTATTTTAGATTTTCTGTTAAAGTTGGGAACTGAATGAATCTTTAGTTAAAAGTCTTTTATAATTTTTTTATCAATTTTTTCCCCGAGCCAATTAGAGCTCTTTAGTGGCATCGGTGTTGGAGATAGTGCCCTCAGAGTCAATTATTGGATCATAGGCACGTGATTGCAATGATTGAGGGAGGACCTATTCCGGTAGGACAGTCTTACTCAAGATGATAATATGCTATCTGGTTTATCTTTATCATCGTGTACTGTTTTAGGTGACCTTACAGGTCACTATTGCGCGTTGATAGAGCCCTAGGATTCTTGCTTAACTGCCAGCAGTATGAGGGCGATCATATACGTGGGAGCTGGTAGTCTATAAGCACATCCTTAAAAGGTCCCTAGTCGTGGGAGTTTCGAGACAGGGCATCGATACTCCAGAGTAGACTAGTGTATACAGTCGAGACCCCGACGAGGGGTGGTGGCCGGTCTCACAAGCCACTGGTGTCAGTTGAATCACCTAAGATGTATACAGGTGCTCATTGGGTTATGAGTACACCGGACAGGACTTGCCGGGAACATGCTAGTTGGTCTTATACCTAACGTCAGATAGCAGTTCTCTGGTGACATGTGTACAGGTTAGTTCATCGATCTGAGGATCGTCATTTGTCTCGTGTGAGTTCCCACTGTACTTTGATTACTACCCTACCACGCTCAAAGGAGACGTGCAAACAGGTTTTAGTTGGGTATAGTCCCGAGCCACATGGAGGCAGTGAGCGGATCTTCAGGGGTTCGTCTCTCCCGGTATTGGGGGTGAGGTCGCGCTGTGTCTAGGAGAGCCCTTACACGAAATCCTTGGCCAAGGCAGGAGATTTACTGGTAGGTATTCCAGTAGTATCTCAGGGTGTTATAGGCTACACTCCGACACGACTTGTACCGCTTTTGGGGGTCTGACTTTTACCAACCCTCTAGGCCCGCCATGCGATGCTCATAGACGAACGGACCGGACTGTACGGATATTGTCACTGACAGGCTCAGTAGGGTGTCAGGATGAGTTCGCTCATCGATGTCCCTTTCGGTTAATAGCTGGTGGACCGTTACGTATGGCTAATACCTCTGACGTGGTAGTGGTTAAATCCACAGCCAAAGTATTGACGAGTCTTTAGAGTCCCCCACAGACAGTTACTTAAGTTTCGGGCGAAACGCTGTAGAGGCCGTATGGATATATGGCAAGGTTCGATCAGATACGTGCAGTATTGCACGGATCACGATCGGACGGTTTATACCAGCGGGCTTTGGTTTATGCCGGATCCTAGTATAGTACAGTGTAGATTTTGTCTCATTGCATTTGTATTTCTGTCACGCCCCGCTTTCCAGAGTACGCAAGATGAGGCACGTGACATAGCCAACCATGCTACCTGTGGGTAGGAATTATCCATCCACAGTCACATTACGGTTGTGGAGATATCAAGAACAAAATAATAAACTAATCTAATACATGTCCAAATCCATAATAACAAGAATCAATAAACAATAAGTGCGGAAGCAAATGATCCAATACAATAAATAAACGGTACGTCCCATAATGCGGGCTCACATCTAGAAATGAAGTGAAAATAAATAAACTAAACCCTAAGGAACTCACAGTTCAGCCTGCTGGCTGAAGTTCTCCTGCTCGGTCGTCGACAGTGGTACGGAATCTGGGCCATGCAAAACCCAGACGTCAGCGCGTCATGACATCAAGTATATAGTATAGACATGGTAATAAGCAATGCAAGTATGAACATGAATAAAGCAGTACTAAGAAATAACAGAGCAGGGTAATGTGCAATGGTGACTAAACTGTCCTATCAGGTTTCTACTCTATAGTCTTTGAAATCAATTGATGAATCGTCGATATAACTCAATAGTATCCCGTGCGTGCCCGGGACCACGGTCAAGGTCCTCGGGGCTGAATCCGAGACATGCCGCTAAGCAGTAATAGGTAGTAGGATGGATGAGTGATGTCAGCATCATCACTCCCGGACTGGCCAAGCCCGTAAGACTGATCAGAACAAGTATCGAACTGTTGAGTTACAAGTCGGTTTCACCTTTGATTTCCCCATACCCCCAAGTTATGTATGTCAGGTCAGGTATTCAGTAGTCAAGGACTAATGCCAACACGAAATCCGGTGAAAATAGGTCTGTCTGGCTAGACAGCAGGAATGGTCAGGTTGTCGGCATTAGGCATGAAATCAGGTAACAGGTCAGGTCACGTTTTAACAGGTTGAGTCGGTATGTATAGGGTGTCATGTCCGGTGTATCAGTACATGTGTCAGGTGTATCAAGATCGGTCAATATATAATGCAATCAAATGTATGCTGATAACAGGTATAGTAACGAATAAAGAACAACAGCAGGAACAGCAATAACAATATTATCCCATGTAAACACAGTGATGTTTTGTATTCTCTTATTACCAGGTTCAAGCACCCTTGGGGTGCAATAGTCACAAATTGGAACAATATCAACAACATACGTAATGAAGCTACATGAATTTAAACTAAAGCATAATAATTGTCTCATGGGTGATTTAACAAATGAAGTGAGGACGATCTACTTGGTTTAGTTAGTTAAAGTGTGAATTAATAGCAGACCGGTTAATTACAAGCAACTACTATATTAATTTAATGTTACGGATAATTGTGACCATCAATTCTAAGTTATAAAAGATATCGATGTTACAAATAGCTGTGTGGTTATCATATGATGATTAAGTTTGTAGCAAGACTTGATCTTGTGTACTAGCATGTTAAAGCAAGTATTCGGATACTTGCCTCGACGGTTTCGCAAACCGGAAAGCACGGATGCAATGTCGGCAGAAAACACGAGACGGGTGCACGGGCCATAGATCGAGTCCCAACAGCGAACAGCGGAACAATACGGACCAGAATACTTCGCTGGAGCATCGGGTTCAAAAGACGGCACGGTCGGATTCCGGCAAAAGTCATCGGCAACGAGTTAGCAACAAGATATACGTAATAAGATCAGCGGGGGGAGGGGATTTTGCACAAAAGGAAAGATGAGGGGTGCTTACAGGGAGACACCAGGGGTAACCCCGGCGGGCTCGACGGCGCTGGAACGCCGGCGAGGCAGCGACGGCGGCTGTGAAGGCCTGAACAGCCTCGGGTTCGCTGGAGAGGGGGTGCGACGAGTAGAGGAGGGTGGTGGTCGGCTCTGGTGATCGAGGGGGAAAGGAGGTGGCGCGGGTGACGTCGACGAGGGTCGACGGCGCGGTTCCCGGCGACCCGGGATTGGTGCTAGGGTCGGCTCGGGTCTGGTGGTGGTCCGGCGAGGGGAGGAGGGAAGCGACGACGATGTAGGGACGAGGAGGAAGAGAGGGAGTCGCGGCGTCGTCGGTGACTGGAGGCAGCGTCGACGACGAGACCTGCGGTGGTTGGTGGCGTCGTCGGGGTTGGGTGCAGGCGCGGAAGAGAGCGGCGGAAGGAGGAAGAGGGTGCGGTAAGGCCGGGGAGGCGATGGCGGAGACGGCGAGGTCGCGGGGAGGTCGGCGGCGCGAGCACGAGGACTAGGGTTAGGGTTACGAGATGTTTCTCGTGGTGGTGAAGATGAGTAGGGGCGGCTGCGTAAGGGAGATATATATATAGGAAGAGAGAGAGAGAGATTGGTTAGAGAGAGAGGGAGATAGAGAATAGAGAGAGAGAGACAGAGAGAGAGAGGAGAGAGAGAGAGATGAGATGCGGGGCCCACGACTTGATTAAGAGCTCGTGATTGGCTGATCACGAGGCAGAAAGGATTCTAATAAGGATTTGTGAATAATAAGTTGGTTAAATATATAACAGAAGTAGATATACTATATAGTTTTAGATATTAAATTAAATTGGGATTTTGGCGCTAAATGAAACATTTCCAAATCGCGCCCGGGTTGCGCCCAAATGTTCCAAATTCAAATTATAGGATTTTAAGCGAGTTCCAAATTTTGAAAAGAGGTGTTTAATGATTAAAATGCATGCCCCCAAGTCGGACACTTGTATGCGCACGCAGTCGTCCAAACTTGCCCGTTTCACCGAACGGAACGGAATCTCGACACGCGGACGCTACCACGCGACTAGTGGCGACGAGTAGGCCAACATGGATATTTTAAATTTCATTTTAGGAGTTAAAATTTGTTATGTGTCAAAATGACTTAACCGGTTAAAATTTTGCAAAAAAGCACCAAACAATCAGGATAATTGGAATGAGCAATATAAAACCCTCAACTAGTAATATAAATAGTATTATTGGGCTCGGGTGTTACATCATACCCAACTACAAAAGAATTTCGTCCTCGAAATTCCAAGAATACAAGATAGCTAACTACTGAAAAGGTGAGGGAATTTCTGCCGAATCTCGTCTTCTCGCTCCCAAGTGGACTCTCCATGCGATCGATTACCCCAAGAAACTAGCACAAGAGGGATAACCTTGTTCTTAAGAACCTTTTCTCTTCGATCCTTGATTTCAACTGGTCGCTCCTCAAAGGTTATGTCCACCCGTACAGTCAACTCCGAATGATCCAAGACGTGAGTCTCATCACGAACATACCTCCGTAGTTGAGACACATGAAACACATCATGCACTCCAGCCAATGACTGTGGTAACGCCAAGCGGTACGCTACCTCTCCAACACGCTCCAATATCTCGAAGGGTCCAACGAATCGAGGACTAAGCTTTCCCCGACTTCCAAAGCGAATCACCCCTCTAGTCGGTGATATCTTCAGGAATACCAAATCACCCACGGCGAACTCTAGAGGTCTTCTTGACGTGTCGGCCCAACTTTTCTGTCTGTCTTGAGCTGCCTTCATATGCTTCCTGATTGTATTTACCTTCTCGACTGTCTGTACCACCAAATCCGGTCCTAGTAACCTTCGTTCACCAACATCATCCCAACAAACAGGTGAACGGCACTTACGACCATACAGTGCTTCAAACGGAGCCATCTGAATCGTTGCTTGGAAGCTATTGTTGTACGAAAACTCCACCAGGTGTAGATGATCCTCCCAAGAACCTTTGAAGTCCAACATGCAAGCCCTCAACATATCTTCAAGGGTCTGGATCGTTCTCTCCGATTGTCCATCAGTCTGAGGATGATAAGCTGTGCTAAACTTCAATCGAGTCCCCAAACTTTCTTGTAAACTCCTCCAAAAGTGCGACAAGAACCGAGTGTCCCGATCGGACACGATGCTTACCGGTACTCCATGCAGTCTTACAATCTCCTGCATGTACCGTTCCGCCAAAGTCTCTGTCGATTGACCAACCCGAAAAGGAATAAAGTGAGCTGCCTTGGTCAACCGATCGACAATCACCCATACGGCATTGTTGCCCTTTGGACTCCGCGGTAAAGCCGTCACGAAATCCATGGTTATATGTTCCCGCTTCCACTGAGGAATCGGAAGTGGTTGCAACAAACCAGCAACCCTTTGGTGTTCAGCCTTGACTTGCTGACACACCAAGCACTTAGTTACGACGCGAGCAATTTCCCGTTTCATACCTTCCCACCAGAAGTGCTGTCGAATATCTCGGTACATCTTTGTCCCTCCTGGATGTACAGAGTAAGCTGAACTGTGTGCTTCCTTCATAAGCTCTTCACGCACATCTCCTTTTGGCACACACACACACGGCTACCATATCTCAACGAACCGTCTTCGTGGATCAGTAAATCGGTTCGTAGTCCGGCTTCAACCTGCTCTCGAAACTTTTGCAGCCTAGGATCCTGCGATTGTGTCGCTTTAATCTTCTCAACTAAGGACGACTGTACTTGCAACTGCATCAACTGTCCTGTAGCTTGTGGTAGCACAACCTCCAAGTCAAATCTCCAAAAATCCGCAATGATCTCTCTCTGTGCAGTCAATATCTGAATTGCTGGTAACCGACTCAGCGCATCCGGCACGACGTTGACTTTTCCCGGATGGTACTTAAGATCAAGGTCATAGTCGGCCATCAGCTCCAACCATCTGCGTTGCCTCATGTTCAACTCCTTCTGAGTGAACACATACTTTAAACTCTTGTGATCTGTAAAGACTTCAACTCTCTCGCCCAAAAGGTAGTGTCTCCAAATCTTCAGGGCGAAGATCACGGCTGCAAGCTCTAAGTCATGAGTCGGATAGTTCTTCTCATGAGTCTTCAGTTGTCTCGATGCGTAAGCGACGACTTTCCCATTCTGCATCAAAACACATCCCAATCCCTTTCCGGATGCGTCGCTATGAATCACCAGTCCTCCTGAATCATCCGGTACGGTTAGGATAGGGGCGGTTATCAACTTCTGCTTCAACGTCTCGAAGGCCAATGCACATCCATCCGTCCAAACAAACGGTACCTCCTTACGCGTAAGCTTGGTTAACGGCTCAGCTAAACGAGCGAAGTTCTCCACAAATCTTCTGTAGTAACCGGCGAGTCCAAGAAAACTTCTTATCTCCGCAACATTCTTTGGAATAGGCCAATCTCGAACTGCTGCAATCTTTTCGGGATCGACGGCGATTCCATCGCCCGACACGACATGCCCCAGAAACTTCACTTCTTCCAGCCAGAATTCACACTTACTCATCTTCGCAAATAACTTCTCTTGTCTCAGCGTCTGCAGTGCGATCCTTAAGTGCTCAGCATGCTCCTCCGGACTCTTCGAGTACACCAGAATATCGTCAATGAATACCACAATAAACTGGTCCAAGAACGGTGAAAAGATCCTGTTTATCAAATCCATAAATATTGCTGGCGCATTAGTCACTCCGAAGGGCATCACTAGATACTCGAAATGTCCATATCGAGTTCGAAACGCCGTCTTGCAAATGTCTTCTGCTTTCACTCGGACCTGATGATATCCTGATCGCAAGTCCAGTTTCGAGAATACCCTCGTGCCACTAAGCTGCTCAAAAAGCTCTCCAATGCGAGGGATCGGGTACTTGTTCTTAATAGTCACCCGGTTCAATTCTCGATAATCAATGCACATCCTTCTCGTGCCATCCTTCTTCTTTACTAAAAGAACTGGAGCTCCCCAAGGTGAGTTGCTGCTTCAAATCCATCCCTTCTCGAGTAATTCACCAACTTGTTTCTTAACTTCTTCCAATTCCACCGGTGCCATCGGATAATAAGATTTTGATACTGGCGCTGCACCAGGAATAAGGTCAATCGCAAACTCCACATCTCGCTTCGGCGGTAAGCCCGAAATATCTTCAAACACATCCATAAAGTCACGAACAACTGACGGCTCTTCATTACCATCCGCTTCCATCGTCGCAAGAACGCTGTTTGTCGGCCTAGCCCTAAACTCGACTGGCTCGACAAAGCTGCTTCCTCCAGTGAAAGTAAACTTAGGATGTCCGGGAATCTGGAAAATTACCTTCCTTGCCCTACAGTCAATGTGGGCGTGGAAAGTGCCAAGAAAATCCATCCCCAAGACAACCTCATAGCTGTCCATATCAATCACCAAGAAATCTGCAAAAAGCTCCCGTCCGCAAACAACAACTGTACACTCTCTACATTCCTTACTAGCTATGATTTTCCCATTCCCGGTGTGTATGTCCCAAAAACTAGACAGGGTCGTGCAGGTAATCGAGTGTGTAGTTATAAATTTGGATGACATAAAACAGTGGGATGCTCCGGAATCAAATAATGCCAATGCGGGAAAACCACGAACGAGTACAGTACCTGAAACTACTTCTCCTGATGCCTTGGCTTCCTCAGCTGTCAACGTGAAAGCTCGAGCCTGCTTGGGTCCTTGTGTCAGCTGTTTCTGCCCTTGGAACGGTCTCTGCGGAGGCTTCTGTATATCATCTCTCGTGCGAAGCTTCGACGGACAAGCACCAACTGCGTGATCGGCTGCTCCACAAACCAGACAAAGTCCCAATCTCCTTCGACAATCCTTCTGCACGTGCCCAGGTAATCGGCAGTAATCACAAATCACGCTCTTCCTTCGATCAACGATCACATGCTTCTTCATTGGCGCTACACCTCGACGGTCCACTGGAATACCTCTGCGCCCATGATCTCGGTTAGGTACAAATGCAGGCTTCCTGGCCGCAACTGATGTCTGGTGAAGGTTCCCTTTCGATCCTGATAAACTCTGTTGCTCTCTGGCTGCCGTAAGAACCTGTGAGAAAGTGGTCAAACCCAGGGAGACAATCTGCCTCTGGATTTCCACATCCAAACTGCGCAAGAACCTTCGCGCCCTGTCTGCCTCCTTGGCAACTAAGGGTCCAGCGAAGCGGCTGAGTCTCGTCCATTCCGCTGCATGTACATCCACCGCTGCTCCATTTTGTCTCAGCCCGATAAATTTCTCCTCCATTTCCTCCCGTGCAGTCCGCGGGAAGAACTTTTCCAAGAAACTTTTAGAGAAATCCGCCCAACTGATTGGCTTGGACAAGCGGGTCTCCTCCACAAGCCACCACTCTCGGGCGTAATCCACCAGCTGAATGCGTACCACATCAACTCTCTTGTCTTCTGGGATCTGTGCCGCAATCAGTAAATTCTCCGTGTCCACTAGCCACTGCTCGGCTGGTAACGGCTCCTCCAGACCAGTGAAAGTAGTAGGACCCAAACGTCTGAAATCTGCCACGGTCCCTACTCGGTCAACTGGCTTCGCTACAGCGGTGTTTACAGACTGCTGAATAGCCTGCAAACCCTCCTGAAATGAATCTGCTTGCTGCTGGATCAGCTCAGTTTGCCTCTTCTGATTTTCCAACATCCCACGTATCACTCCTAACATGGCGGCTTCATCCACACGCCTCTGATACGTCTTGAAATTCTTATCTGCCATGGTCCTGAAATCAAAACAACGACATTAGCATGATGATAGATTTAATATATAAACCAAAGCTAGAACTCCAAGATACTTAAATAGAGTACTGCATTGTAGCTATGCCGCGGTATCATAGCCGCAATTACTTAACTCCACCCAAGTCGCCTAAGTCCTAGAGATAACAAGAAGTTAGGTTTTCGAGTTGACAATGCAAAGTAAGTTTGCATGTCGACATGATCCGGAAGAATGATTCAAGGACGGTAAAACGGTCAAGGTGGCAGGACATGTTTCCTAATCACGGGTATTATGATTCGTGTATCGGGTGCAATACCCAACTACAAAGAATCAACCCAATTAACCTATGGCTCTGATACCAAAAGAACCATGTCACGCCCCGCTTCCCAGAGTACGCAAGATGAGGCACGTGACATAGCCAACCATGCTACCTGTGGGTAGGAATTATCCATCCACAGTCACATTACGGTTGTGGAGATATCAAGAACAAAATAATAAACTAATCTAATACATGTCCAAATCCATAATAACAAGAATCAATAAACAATAAGTGCGGAAGCAAATGATCCAATACAATAAATAAACGGTACGTCCCATAATGCGGGCTCACATCTAGAAATGAAGTGAAAATAAATAAACTAAACCCTAAGGAACTCACAGTTCAGCCTGCTGGCTGAAGTTCTCCTGCTCGGTCGTCGACAGTGGTACGGAATCTGGGCCATGCAAAACCCAGACGTCAGCGCGTCATGACATCAAGTATATAGTATAGACATGGTAATAAGCAATGCAAGTATGAACATGAATAAAGCAGTACTAAGAAATAACAGAGCAGGGTAATGTGCAATGGTGACTAAACTGTCCTATCAGGTTTCTACTCTATAGTCTTTGAAATCAATTGATGAATCGTCGATATAACTCAATAGTATCCCGTGCGTGCCCGGGACCACGGTCAAGGTCCTCGGGGCTGAATCCGAGACATGCCGCTAAGCAGTAATAGGTAGTAGGATGGATGAGTGATGTCAGCATCATCACTCCCGGACTGGCCAAGCCCGTAAGACTGATCAGAACAAGTATCGAACTGTTGAGTTACAAGTCGGTTTCACCTTTGATTTCCCCATACCCCCAAGTTATGTATGTCAGGTCAGGTATTCAGTAGTCAAGGACTAATGCCAACACGAAATCCGGTGAAAATAGGTCTGTCTGGCTAGACAGCAGGAATGGTCAGGTTGTCGGCATTAGGCATGAAATCAGGTAACAGGTCAGGTCACGTTTTAACAGGTTGAGTCGGTATGTATAGGGTGTCATGTCCGGTGTATCAGTACATGTGTCAGGTGTATCAAGATCGGTCAATATATAATGCAATCAAATGTATGCTGATAACAGGTATAGTAACGAATAAAGAACAACAGCAGGAACAGCAATAACAATATTATCCCATGTAAACACAGTGATGTTTTGTATTCTCTTATTACCAGGTTCAAGCACCCTTGGGGTGCAATAGTCACAAATTGGAACAATATCAACAACATACGTAATGAAGCTACATGAATTTAAACTAAAGCATAATAATTGTCTCATGGGTGATTTAACAAATGAAGTGAGGACGATCTACTTGGTTTAGTTAGTTAAAGTGTGAATTAATAGTAGACCGGTTAATTACAAGCAACTACTATATTAATTTAATGTTACGGATAATTGTGACCATCAATTCTAAGTTATAAAAGATATCGATGTTACAAATAGCTGTGTGGTTATCATATGATGATTAAGTTTGTAGCAAGACTTGATCTTGTGTACTAGCATGTTAAAGCAAGTATTCGGATACTTGCCTCGACGGTTTCGCAAACCGGAAAGCACGGATGCAATGTCGGCAGAAAACACGAGACGGGTGCACGGGCCACGGATCAAGTCCCAACAGCGAACAGCGGAACAATACGGACCAGAATACTTCGCTGGAGCATCGGGTTCAAAAGACGGCACGGTCGGATTCCGGCAAAAGTCATCGGCAACGAGTTAGCAACAAGATATACGTAATAAGATCAGCGGGGGGGGGGGATTTTGCACAAAAGGAAAGATGAGGGGTGCTTACAGGGAGACACCAGGGGTAACCCCGGCGGGCTCGACGGCGCTGGAACGCCGGCGAGGCAGCGACGGCGGCTGTGAAGGCCTGAACAGCCTCGGGTTCGCTGGAGAGGGGGTGCGACGAGTAGAGGAGGGTGGTGGTCGGCTCTGGTGATCGAAGGGGAAAGGAGGTGGCGCGGGTGACGTCGACGAGGGTCGACGGCGCGGTTCCCGGCGACCCGGGATTGGTGCTAGGGTCGGCTCGGGTCTGGTGGTGGTCCGGCGAGGGGAGGAGGGAAGCGACGACGAGGTAGGGACGAGGAGGAAGAGAGGGAGTCGCGGCGTCGTCGGTGACTGGAGGCAGCGTCGACGACGAGACCTGCGGTGGTTGGTGGCGTCGTCGGGGTTGGGTGCAGGCGCGGAAGAGAGCGGCGGAAGGAGGAAGAGGGTGCGGTAAGGCCGGGGAGGCGATGGCGGCGACGGCGAGGTCGCGGGGATGTCGGCGGCGCGAGCACGAGGACTAGGGTTAGGGTTACGAGATGTTTCTCGTGGTGGGGAAGATGAGTAGGGGCGGCTGCGTAAGGGAGATATATATATAGGAAGAGAGAGAGAGAGGGAGATAGAGAATAGAGAGAGAGAGACAGAGAGAGAGAGGAGAGAGAGAGATGAGATGCGGGGCCCACGACTTGATTAAGAGCTCGTGATTGGCTGATCACGAGGCAGAAAGGATTCTAATTAGGATTTGTGAATAATAAGTTGGTTAAATATATAACAGAAGTAGATATACTATATAGTTTTAGATATTAAATTAAATTGGGATTTTGGCGCTAAATGAAACATTTCCAAATCGCGCCCGGGTTGCGCCCAAATGTTCCAAATTCAAATTATAGGATTTTAAGCGAGTTCCAAATTTTGAAAAGAGGTGTTTAATGATTAAAATGCATGCCCCCAAGTCGGACACTTGTATGCGCACGCAGTCGTCCAAACTTGCCCGTTTCACCGAACGGAACGGAATCTCGACACGCGGACGCTACCACGCGACTAGTGGCGACGAGTAGGCCAACATGGATATTTTAAATTTCATTTTAGGAGTTTTGCAAAAATGACTTAACCGGTTAAAATTTTGCAAAAAGCACCAAACAATCAGGATAATTGGAATGAGCAATATAAAACCCTCAACTAGTAATATAAATAGTATTATTGGGCTCGGGTGTTACAATTTCGATCGGAATACAAATGCGGGTATGTATATACAGTAGCGGGGTTTTCCTGTAATTTATTACGGGATCATTTCTATGAAGTTGCCAGTTTGCTTTCCGTTTCGGCCAATTTCTTTTGTTTCTTTTCTTGGCTGAAAATTGGTGGAGGAGGGCTTATTTGCAATTGTGCAAATTAGCATTGTGGAGGGTGTTCTTTGCATATTGTTGTGTCATGATGGTTGCACCATCCCTTGACTTTCTTGACTTCATCATTGCTTGACTTTGGGTGTGATGATGGTTGATAGAGTGTTGGTTTTGCTTGTGATCATTTCTTCACATCATCACCTTTTCTCTCTTCTTGATGGTTGATAGCTCCCCCTTTTTGTTCTCTTCTACACTCTCTCATTTCCTCAAGCCAAGGCCGACCAAGTTTTGGGAGGGGCTGTCCAAAATTGTGTGGGGGGGGTTTCTTGATCTCTTTGGCTTTGTAAAATCACACAAGTTCCATCTCCATAAGCTCATATTATTCCTCCACCATTATGGCAACTTCCACAACCCCAAATGAGACAAAGCATTCTACAGATAACCTACAGCATCCTTGGGCACGTCGGCTCACCAACTTCGTGCCCGAGTTGCCTCGGTCCAGAGGTGGGAGCCCGTAAAAGAAGCCGGCGACGTGGTGCCCTTCCGGCGAGGAGGTGAAGACCGGAGATTCCGCGAGGAGATCAGGACGACGACGAGAAGACCGAAGGACACGGATCGCTCGGTATAGCATTCTACCCTTTCTCGCATTTGCTAGGATTAGGTTAACGGCCCGATCCGGGATTTTTTGTGCGCGGTGGTGCCGGTTTCTAAGTTCTAGATAAGTTTCGTTTCCGCATTCCGGCGTCGGATTGACGGCCGGGGCGCCGCCGTGCACTTAAATTGGTATCAGAGCCACGCCATTAACCTAGTCTAGCTTGGTCTAACGTGTTTACATTTTCGATCGGACAAAAATCCCAAAACCGCGATTTCAAAGCATCAGTTTTCTGTCGAATTATTTTTGGCTCTAAAATTTTTTCAGTACATTGCAGAAAGACATGCAGAAAATTCTAAGACATCTGTGAAAAAATGGTAGTGTGACACTGTAGCTTGACCGCGGCTAAAACCGCGTTACAGCCGCGGTTCCGCCGCAGCACAGTGCCTTCACTGCACCATTTTTGCACAGTGATCTTTGTACAGGGAAATTAGGGTTTTGGAATGTTCTGTTTAGGCCCAGACTTTCTTTGAGTGCTACAGTAGTGCTTGGGGCCCACTTCGGTAAATTTGATCGATCGAAAATTTTAAACATATTAGTTCACAGTATTTACATTATATCTGCGACCGTGAATGTCATTTGATCGGTAAATCCTGTCTAACTGCTATAGCCCTTTTAGACGGATTTGCAAACGTGACATTCACGTTGATGTTCTGTGTTGTGCTGTGATGTTGCGGATTGGTCATGGGGGATAGCCTGGATGCAATATTAGTACAGTTTCGTTTTATATGTACATTTGATATTGCGGGGCGAGCGTCCGACATGTGGACTGCCGTTATTGCCTGTTTGTATATTTTTCTTTTGGGGCACGACCGGGCTGAGGTCGATCTACCCGTTGTATATATATTTTACTTTCTGTACTAGGATTACCCCGCGGAGGGGTACACGGATAGCCGGGTTCTAGAGGGCAACGGGCCCGCATCTCATGGCGTTGAGACGGAGGGGGCTTTACTCTAGAATTGGCGGGCTATTCGCCGCACTCGTATGGGGTACAGGTTGACCCAGGAGGGGTGCCCAAGTTACCGGATTTCGTGAAGTGCTGGGTGGTCCATTCACGTTGCTGAAGGGGGCTGCCTCGCTTCAGGTTTTGGCGGGTAACTTGCCGCGCCCGTAGGGTCTAGGATTTCATTGTACAAGCTATCCACACGACCAGGGGAACGTCGGGTTTCAGTAGCGGCTCTGTGAAACCCGGGGATCCCAGATATCTGTATTGTTCTGTGATACTTATTACATTTCTGTGATGTTGCATTTTATCACGCCTTGAGCGAAATATTATATATTGATATATATACTAGTAGATGTTGTATATGTTTTGCATCCGCGCTAGTCCAGTCCCCGCTCTGTCGTTAGTTAACTAACCTAACGGGTAATGACGGGACCCAGTGGCGAATGCGGATGGCATATACGTACATCATTATTTTCGTTCTTTATTGGTGTGATCAATTGATGGGACTGCGTTGATTCGGATCAATGCAAGTTAAAAACAAACCTATTCTGATGTTGTTGGAACATTTTTCAAAAAGCTGTTATTGCAAGGGCGTTCTCTTTTGTTTTGCACAGTGGTATTCGGTTATGAATATCCAGCTCCTCGGTCGACGAGGCAAGGGCCGAGATCTCTTCACCGGGAGTGACCCCTTGGACAGAAGTTTGCGTCAGGGCAATAACTTCACTATAGCCGATTACTTTTGCTTTGCATCGTGGTATTCAGTTGGAATATCCTGCACCTCATTCTACGGGGAAAGAGCCGAGATCCCTTCACCGGGAGTGACCTCTTTAGCAAAGGTTTTCGTCACTATATTTTTAAAAAAGCTATCCGGTTCCTTCAACGATATCAAGTTCATTACGTTAAAGGTTTTCGCCAGAAACCATTCGTAGCCCTCCGTCGTTTCATATGAATAGTCAATAAGTATTCAAGCTGTGTATGTTGGCCAAAGTCAAGGCACAGTGATTGGTAGCTATTGGGTATTCATATGCAGCATAGATAGATGCGTTGGTTTGGGACAGTCGTACTGCCATGTTGGCCAAAGTCAAGGGTAGGTACGGGTGGGTTCAAATTAACCTGGAGAATGACGGGTAGAACTTGACATGTGACTTATGATATGTTGGCCAAAGTCAAGGTCATAAGAGCATGGGGTAAAAATCACATCGGGAGTTTCTAAAGAAACTGAAACTTGCCAGATATGCGCATACCTTCTGGAGTGTGATAACGTGAGCGGATTCCGTCACGTTATCTTGCGATGATAGTTGGATCTCGATTCCCACTGATGAGTTGGTTTACTCCTCGGGTGATCCCGACTAATTCTCCTTTCAGGTTTGGAGGAGAATTTAACGGTACAGTGGGAGGTTTCCAGATTAGATAAATTGGTAACCATTCTGATCTAGGTTAGAGTGCACGCTGAGTGTTTCTTTTCTCTCTCTCTTTGGTAGCGACCATGACCCGACCCTAGATTATGACTCAGTGACCGAAATTAACCGAACCTTCTTAAACACTGGCTTTTGGATTTCAGAGTTGCAAACCTCATTGCCACTCCTACTTTTACCCTTTTCTCCAGGACACCCCGTATTACTACGAACGTCCACTTCCATTGGACAAAACCATCTTATGGTTATATACGAACTCGAAGGAATTTATTCGAGGATGGTTTCCGGTTCTGGAGAAAACGAATAAGACTATTCAGTTGTCTTTTCCTTTTACCTTCTCTCGGGTTGCGAGTACTCCTTGGTTTAGGAGATGGTACACCTATTACGTAAATTGGATAGCCTTCTTCCAAACCTTAGGCTGGTGCCGAACGGTGGGGAATGAAGAAAACCAATTAGCATAACGATGGTGTACAGAAGGTATTAAGTAAAGACATATCAAGGGATTAGTAAGAGGGCAAAGTAAATTGCGACTGCTATTCACGACCAAACCAAGTATTTCTTCGCCAGTCCTAAATCACCTTTGTATTTCTCCAGAACACTCCGTATCACTACGAAGATCCACAGTTTATTGGATACTCCATCGTATGGTTATATACGAACTCGAAAGGAACTTGTTCCAGTTCGGGGATGGATTCTGGTTCAGGAGAAATAGCAATAAAGTTTATTTGGTTATCTTTTATCTTCACCTTCTCTCGCATTGCGAGTGCTCCTAGGATTAGGACAGTACACCCATTATGCTTATTGGATAGTCTTCTTCCAAACCAAAGGCTGGTGCCGAACGGTAGGGAAGGAAGAAAACCATTTAGCCTAAGAGGGTGTACAGAAGGTAATGACTAAAGACATATAAAGGGATTTGGAGAGATGGCAAAGAATTATACGGTTACAGTTGTGAATCTGGATAATGGAAGAGGCACTACTAGGAATACCAGGATACCCTATCGGAACATTTCAATGTTTCAGTTTCACTGTGTATTGTTAAAAGAAAACTGATTTCCCAATTAGTCCTTACACCAGGGTATGTATTTACCAGGTATGATTCTCACATCTGTATGGTTTTACAGATGATGAGTGAGAGTAAGTTATTGGAAATTAGGTGATCATCCTCATTATATCGGGATTCGTTGTAATTGGTGATATTTGAGGAAGTCACCTGGGTTGTTTGCCGGACGGCAAATATTTGGTTTTGAATATCCGTTGTTATGCACCAATTTCAAATTGATATATCTGTACGTCTATTTTCATAGAGTGAGATATACCCTTTTGAAATTATGTCTATGACATTTACCTATATCAGTGGATGGTTAGGTAAGGATTAGATCCGGAGATTGCTGTGCATAAATTAGCAATATCCCCAGATATCAAGCCAGTCAAGCATGCACCAAGAAGGATGCGACTCGAGCTGGAGATGAGCATCAACGCCGAAGTCAAAAAGCTGATCGATTCTGGATTTATCCAAGAAGTCCAATATCCAGACTGGATCGCCAATATCGTCCCAGTAATGAAGAAGAATGGGACGGTACGCATATGCGTGGATTTCAGGGATCTCAATAAAGCCTGTCCAAAGGATGATTTCCCAGTACCGGTAACCGAGCTAATGATAGATAACACGTCCACTCACGAGGTTTTCTCCTTTATGGACGGTTCGTCAGAATACAATCAGATAAAGATGCATCCCGAAGACCAGAAGCACACCGCTTTCCGAACCCCTTTGGGTATATTCTGCTACAGGGTCATGCCCTTTGGTCTAAAGAACGCCGGCGCTACCTATCAAAGGTCCATGACAAAGATCTTCGACGACCTCATACATGACATCGTCGAGTGCTATATCGATGACCTCGTAGTAAAGAGTATGTCATACGAAGATCACTTAAAGCATCTGGAGACTGTATTTCAACGCCTCCGGCAATATAACTTGAAAATGAATCCCCTCAAATGCGCATTTGGAGTCTCCTTGGGCAAATTCCTAGGATTCATCATTCGGCACCGAGGTATTGAAATAGATCCGTCAAAGATTAAAGCGATCATGGAGATGCCTCCGCCAAGAACCCTCAAACAGTTGCGGTCCCTCCAAGGGAAGCTCGCGTACATCCGGCGATTTATCGCCAACCTTTCCGGAAAGTGCCGTCCTTACAGTCACCTGATGAAGAAGGGAACCCCATTCGTCTGGGATCAGAAATGCCAAGGTGCACTAGACGAGATCAAGCAGTACCTGCAGAATCCGCCGGTATTGGCTGCGCCGGTCAAGGGAAAACCTCTCATTCTTTATACAACCGTCCTCGAAGGTTCCTTAGGCGCATTATGGGCACAAGAGAACGATCAGGGGAAAGAGAGAGCACTCTACTACTTAAGTCGAGTTCTACTGAGGGCAGAAAACAACTACTCTCCTATTGAAAAACATTGCTTGGCGTTAATCTTCGCGATAACAAAGCTCAGGTACTATGCGTTGGCACACGAAGTCTGCCTCATCTCGAAGGTGGACCCTCTTAAATATCTGATGTCAAAAGCCATATTGACGGGACGACTCGCTAAATAGGCCTTGCTCTTGATGGAATTCTCGATAACATATCAACCTCTCAAGGCAGTGAAAGGCCAGGCTATTGCTGACTTCCTCGCTGAGCACCCGATACCGGCCGACTCTCCTCTGAACTGTGATTTGCCGGACGAGCATGCATTTGATGCGATTGGCAGCGGTAGCACGCGATGGGAACTCTATTTCGATGGAGCGTCCTCCGTAAAGAAACAGAAACAGGGTATCCCAATGATCAAATCGGGGATAGGCCTCATCTTTGCAACTCCACAAGGAGGGATAATGCGCTTCGCCTTCTCCTTAACAGAGCCGAGGACAAACAATGAAGCTGAATACGAAGCTCTGATAGCGGGCCTCGAAATCGCCATCGACTTGGGAATTGAAGACCTCCTTATATATGGGGATTCTCAGCTGGTCGTTAGCCAAGTTAATGGTGACTACCAAACGTGCAAGCCGGAGTTGGTGAGATACGGAGAAAAGGTGCAACAACTGTTGACCCAGATTCCCTCTTATACTTTGGAAAATATACCGCGCGCGGAGAACAGCAAAGCAGACGCGCTGGCCAAACTTGCTAAAGAACTGGATGACGAGAACCTCGATGATGTCAGAATCGTGGTACAAAGCCGTCGAGTGCTCACCCCGGCAGAACTATCCCCGGAACTACATAAAGAGGGAGCGACTGAGTAGACGACCCTACAAATAAAAGAGAAGGCCGAGGACTGGAGGGAAGTCTTCATAGACTACTTTAAGTCCCGCCGAATGCCCAAAGAAGCGTCCGCAAGACATCAGCTCGTGAAACGAGCTCTATCTTTCGCTTTCGTCAACGATACTCTATACAAAAGATCACTTGATTCTCTATGGCTGAGATGCTTAGGGCCTGACGAAGCAGAAAAAGTCGTTCAGGAAGTTCATGACGGACTTTGCGGTTCTCACCAAGCAGGCCCAAAGATGAAGTTAAAAATTAAACGGATGGGTTACTACTGGCCCACAATGATCCAGGACTGCCTCGAGTACGCGAAGCAATGCCACTCGTGCCAGATTCATGGAGACTTTATCCACCAACATCCAAATCCACTACACCCAACGGTGGCCAGCTGGCCATTCGAAATGTGGGGAACTGACATAGTCGGCCCCATTGAGCCGGCATCATCTCGGGGACATCGTTTTATCCTGGCGACTACCGATTACTTCTCCAAATGGGCAGAAGCAATACCATTGAGGGAAGTGAAGACGGAGAATATCCTCCATTTCTTCAAGACGCACGTTATCTATCGGTTTGGAACCCCACGGCGGATTATCTCCGATAACGGGCCAGCCTACAGAAGCCATAAGATTAGCCGCTTCGCGCAACAGCACAATATAGATTGGAGGTATTCTTCAGTTTACAACCCACAAGCCAACGGTCTGGCCGAGGCCTTCAATAAGACCTTGACGAAGATCATAAAAAAGACCGTTTCCCAGAATAAGAGAGACTGGCACGAAAGGCTGCAGGAAGCCCTTTGGGCTTATCGAACTACATTCAAGACGGCCACGAACACAACGCCGTACGCATTGGTATTTGGGACGGAAGCAGTACTCCCCCTCGAGATAGAGTTACCCTCTCTACGAGTGGCAGTCCACCACGAACTAACGGACGAAGAAAATGCTCACCTTCGGCTTGAGGAGCTTGATGCCCTCGACGAAACCCGGCTCATAGCGCAACAACATCTAGAAGCCTACAAAGCAAAGATGACGCGCTCCTACGAAAGATTGACCAGGCCAAGGGCATTCCGCCAAGGCGAACTCGTGCTAGTGGTCAAAAGACCTATGATCCCAAATCGTGCCAAGCGGGGGAAATTCGAGCCAAACTATGAAGGCCCGTACATCATAGACCAGGTCTACCAGGGTGGAGCCTATCTACTCGTGGACATGCACGGTGAAAGGCCTTTCAGGCCAATAAACGGTCGCTTCTTGAAGAAATACTATGCTTAGTGAGCCACAGCCTGGGTCAACGGTAGATGACGACGACTATGTCCGCTCGCTATCTTCCTAGGCTCAGACTCTACAAGCAGTAACTGGCCTTCCCATATCAACAGACCGAAACGTCTTTAAACTAACGACGGACCGAATCGTCCTTAAACTATCAACAGACCGAAACGTCTTTAAACTAACGATGGACCGAAACGTCCTTAAACTAGCGACGGACCGAAACGTTCTTAAACTAGCGACGGACCGAAACGTCCCTAAAACTACTACCGCAGCATCCTTAGGCTGACGAGATATAAAAAAAGGGAGAAAAGGAAGAAAAATAAAAAAAAATGAAATGATAAAAAAAAAAAGAGAAAAAAACGGTATGTCCATAAAGCAAAATGGGCACGGATGAAAACCCGAAAGGGCTCCGTGAGTAAAAATAGCAGGACTACCGGCGAGTGTCTGTGAAAACCCGAAAGGACGCAACCTCGTTAAAAGGCACTTATAGGGTCCTCTCGACCTTGTAAGGAGAAATCACCTGCGTGAGATCCTTACGACTCACAAAGGAGCAACACACTTAGGGATCCTCACGATTCCTAAGGAGAAAATACACTTACGAGATCCTCACGACTCGTAAGGAGAATTCTCTTATGAGACCCTCACGGCTCATGAGACTTGAAAGTCTTAAGTTACAGAAACCTAAACCTGTTCTTAAGCAAATCCCCCACAACCTTCGATATTGCCCTACAAGCGGCTCGTACTGACCCTTGTATACAATCCACGGGCGCGAACAAAGGTTTCCCTAACAAAGTCCCACCCGTGACTGGGGATATATCCATATGGTGAGCAGCCCTTGTAGGTCCTCTCGACCCATAAGGAGAAAGCCCTCTTGTAGGATCCTTACGACTTACAGAGGAGAACACACTTAGGAATCCTCACAATCCCTAAGGAGAAAAAAATACACCTGCAAGATCCTCACGACTTGTAGGGAGAAACACCTTTGTGAGACCCCTACGGCTCATGAAGTCAAAGCCTTGGTCGACAGGACCCTTAACCCTGTTTGCTGAGCCACCTTTGTTTATCATCGACAAAGGCAGATGATGATTTGCTCCTAGCAACATCCCAGTTGTAGCGATGCTGATGCTGAAACCGGTATCTAAAAATCCAAGCTTGCAGCGAAAAAGCTAGCAAGCCACACATGCATACGAAATAGCCGAAATGATGGGGCGACTTGCAATAAAAAGCAGCAAGTAAAAGTGTATGCATGACAAAATAGCCGAAATGATGGGGCGACTCGCAATAAAAAACAACGAGTGAAGATGAAAAAATAGCCGAAATGATTGGGCACCGCGAAAAAATAGCCGAAATGATGGGGCAATCGCGACCTTCGCGATATAAAAGCTAAAATGATAGAGCATCGCGGAAAAAGAAATAAAATAAAAGTGAAATCCTCGCCCTACAGGTGATGTTACATCTAACCCTGTATACAATCCAGGGGTGCAATCAAAGAAGGGATCATACTCCTCCCCTGAGTTTCATCATAAGGAGAACCCAAACCTCGGCGGTTCACAGGTAGCCTAGTGATCACCACCGCGGCATTCGTCTCGATACAGAGGACGCAATGCCAGCAAACGAAGCGAAGACCAAATTCCTAGCTCCAACGTCTTGACGACACAACATCAAGCGAAACGGAACAGCGGCAACCCCAAGTTCCATGGCTCGACGATACATATCACCAAGAGTCAAACCTCCATCCCGTGAAATGCGGATATAATCAACAAACTTCCTGGTTACGCGGAACGCGGATAATGTCACTCTTTGACCCCGTGGAAAGCATCCAGAGCGGAGCCTAGTCCTCGCCGAGCACGGCAGTGAACCCGTGTGAAGCATCTAGTGCAAACTTCCTGGTTACGTGGAAAGCGGATAATGTCACTCTTTGACCCCGTGGAAAACGTCCAGAGCGGAGCCTAGTCCTCGCCGAGCACGGCAGTGAACCCGTGTGAAGCATCTAGTGCAAACTTCCTGGTTACGTGGAAAGCGGATAATGTCACTCTTTGACCCCGTGGAAAACGTCCAGAGCGGATCCTGGTCCTCGCAGAACACGGCAGTGAACCCGTGCGAAGCATCCAGAGCGGAGCCTAGTCCTCGCCGAGCGCGGCAGTGAACCCGTGTGAAGCATCTAGTGCAAACTTCCTGATTACGTGGAAAGCGGATAATGTCACTCTTTGACCCCGTGGAAAACGTCCAGAGCGGATCCTGGTCCTCGCAGAACACGGCAGTGAACCCGTGCGAAGCATCCAGAGCGGAGCCTAGTCCTCGCCGAGCACGGCAGTGAACCCGTGTGAAGCATCTAGTGCAAACTTCCTAGTTACGTGGAAAGCGGATAATGTCACTCTTTGACCCCGTGGAAAACGTCCAGAGCGGATCCTGGTCCTCGCAGAGCACGGCAGTGAACCCGTGTGAAGCATCCAGAGCGGAGCCTAGTCCTCGCCGAGCACGGCAGTGAACCCGTGTGAAGCATCTAGTGCAAAATTCCTGGTTACGTGGAACGTGGATAACGTCACTCTTTGACCCCGCGGAAAACGTCCAGAGCGGAGCCTGGTCCTCGCCAAGCACGGCAGTGAACCCGTGTGAAGCACCCGGAGCAAACACCGGACTGTGGAGTCCTTAAAATCCACGGACCATGACGTCCTTAACCTCGACCGTGATGTCTTAAAACTAACGATCAACCACCCCGATTCCCTACGGATACCGCCTTGGTTTAAGGGTACATCTCTTCACTCCTTTGATACCTGGCGTTGTAATTCCTCAACGTTTTCAAAGAGGTGAAGGGTCCCTGCAACCAAACATCGGACTGTGGAGTCCTTAAATCCACGGACTATGAGGTCCTTAACCTTGACCGCGATGTCTTAAAACTAACATCGGACTGTGGAGTCCCTAAATCCACGGACTATGAGGTCCTTAACCTTGACCGTGATGTCTTAAAACTAACATCAGACTGTGGAGTCCTTAAATCCACGGACTATGAGGTCCTTAACCTTGACCGCGACGTCTTTAAACTACAATACCTGGAGAAACTCCTAACCCCGTAAAACACGGATAAGGGTGACCACATTCAACACTTGCAGGTCCTCACGACCGGTAAGGAAAAAAAATCTCTCCTGTGAGACCCTTACGACTCTCAAGGGAAAACCCGCTTAAGAGTCCTCACGATTCTTAAGAAGAACTTACACCTATAGGATCCTCTCGACCTGTAGGGAGAAAAACTCTTTATGAGACCCTCGTGGCTCATAAAATGTAAAAGTCTCAGGAAGCAGATCTTAACCCTGAATCATGAGCCATCGCTGTCCTGCAAGGAGATCAAGATAGAATATCCGCAGAATGCATTCAACAAAAAGGAGACATCATTGCAAAATCCCCATCGCATTAATTGCAGAAGAACAGCCTAGGGCCAAGAGACCCCAAGGAGCCTCTGTGTGAAGAAATCGAGTTCTTCGTTGGAATTAAATTCCTTATTAGGAAAAGGGAATTAAATTCCCAAAAACATTTTTGAGGGAATTAAATTCCATAGAGTTGAAACGCCGTCATCATCTCCCCAAGGATCATCTAAACCTTAAAAAGATCTGCAGTTTGAAGATTAAGCAGTTTTATGTTCTTATGGAAAAATATGAAGAAAAAAGGGTAAAAACCCTTGTTTTGGATTTAAAATCCAGAGAAATGTGAAGGTCCATCGTTGTCCAAGAACATTACCTGAGGAAAAAGGATCCTTTTCGAACAGAGTTAAACTCTGCAGACTGTTTCAAGACAGAGAACTAAGCTCTGGAAGCGAGAATTAAATTCTCAAAGAAGAAGTTCTCTGAAGAAGAGGATGAACAAAGTGAAGGCTCCTATGAAGGGACAAAGGTATTTATAGAAGGTGATAGAAACGCTTCATCTCCCCAGATCCCTAAAGGAATCCAACGGTCGCGAGAGATGACAGCGTTGCACTCACGTGCTGACACGTGAGAACAACGCTGTGGGGGCATTTGTTTCCTGATTTAAAATCAGGAAAGCTTCTGGGAAAAGCTTCAAAAAGGGGCCACGTGCTTACACGTGACCAGCAGTCACGTGTTGACACGTGACATATAAAGCAGCGGAAAAGGCCCTTTGGTTCCCTGAATCAAGTCAAGGAAAAGATTCCCTGATCAAGTCAAGGAAAAGGTCCACTAATCAAGTCAAGAAAGAGAACGACAGAAGAGGTCACGTGTTGGCATGTGACGCTCGAAGCAGCAGACCAGTCCTTCAGTCGAATAAAAAAGAAGGAGGCTCCTAACAGGGGTCACGTGTTCACACGTGACCAATGGTCACGTGTTAACACGTGACCAATGGTCACGTGTTAACACGTGATGGCTGAAACAGCAACCAGAAGACAGCGCAGAAAGAAAGAGCACTCTTCATTCCGGAGGGGTCACGTGTCCACACGTGATCATGGGTCACGTGGTCACACGTGACCGGCTTTCAAAACTCATGTTGACGACAGAATTAAATTCTGGAGGAGCTTTAAATCTTTCCGAAGGAAAGTAACTGTCTGGGGCCAATCAAATTAAAGATTCAGAGATGATTAAAGATCATCTATTTATGGAAAATCTCGGGTTTGGAAATATTTCCCCCTTAAATCTAACCAAAATAACAAAGGAGAATCCCTGGATTTGAAATCCAATGGTGAATGAAATTCACCTAATAATCCAAAGGTCCAGAATGAACAATGGATGCAAATCAAATATCCCATGAAAGATTTACCAAAACTAATTGATTCAGCTGCTTCTCCTATAAATAGGAGCCAAGTGACACAAGGAGGGAGATACATAGAGAGAGACATACATACGCAGAAGAGAAGAAAAGGAGAGAGCTTTGATACTTCGAGGAATTGAGAGCTTCTGCAAAAGAAAACTCTAGGTAAGGAAGGGAAGGCTTCTTGAAAGAAGTAGAATTCGATTCTCAACAGAGTTTAACTCTAATATATAAAACAGAAGAATATATTTCTTCTCTCTTTGATAGAGGATCTGCAATGTGCACATCTCCCCTTTAGGTTGAGAATTTAATTCTCAATGGGTTGAGATCCTGCCATGCAGATCCAAAACATAGAGAGGGAATGCAAGCATGAGAATTTAATTCTCGCAGAACTATAGGAATTTAATTCCTTTAAGATAAAATTAGGGCTTGACCCTGTATCATGGGAATTTAATTCCTTTAGAACAAAGAGAAATAGGGTTTAACCCTAATTAAGAATATAGTTCTGTGGAAACAGCAGGAATTTAATTCCCTTAATTATAATTCTTTAAAATGGGAAGTATAATTCCTTGAAAGCTTTTATTAAGGGTTTAACCCTCTTCAGTTCTTCACATATACGGGGAATTTAATTCCTACAGAAAATTCAGAGTTCAACTCTATTTCAGAATATAAATCTTCGAAAGGAAGTAGGAATTTAATTCCTCTGAAATCTAAAGCTCGAGGAATTTAATTCCTGAAAAAAGATCAACAGATCCTCTAAAACGACATACATAGAGGCAGGGTCACGTGCCACCACGTGACCCCCCAAGAGATCTATAGAAAACCCTTTGAGGCAGTCCCTCACGTGACCCACGTGACCCTTAACAAAAGCTCTAAAAAATGAGCATATGAATGCCCGTCACGTGCTGACACGTGATGCTCTGAAAGATGCAGTGATCTTAGCAGAATCATTAAAGGGGAGGCACTCTCACGTGTGGCCACGTGACCTCTCTTGCCTTAGTGTTTAACACTAAATTGGAACCCTCGAATCCAGTTACTGAAACAACTGTTGGGCCTTAGTGTTCAACACTAATCAAAAACTTTACTTGCAGTGTTCAATATTGACTACCTTAGTGTTTAACACTAATTTGAGGGCTCCGTTGCCAGTACTTGACACCAATCTGTTTTAGTGTTTAACACTAATTTGAAAGCCTTGTTGCTGGTGTTTAACACCAACTATTCTTTTAGTGTTAAACACTAACTTGTCAACCCTATTCCCAGTGTTCAACACTGATTGCTCTGAAGTGTTTACCACTAGGCTTTGGCCCAATTGGCTAAAGGGATAGAGGCAAAGCCTCTCCCTCAATGGACCAACAAAAAGTCAATATTCCAGACCTGACTGGACTTAGCCCAAGCTGGCCATAAGTCCTCAATTTGTGATTAACTGAGCCGATGGGCTCATAACATAATTGATCAGTCTTGACCCAAATTGGGCCAGGGACTATTTAATCCACCCCGGTTCTAGGGTACATCTCTTCACTCCTTTGATACTTGGCATTGTAATCCCTCAATGTCTTTAAAGAGGTGACGGGTCCCGATGACCACTCATGATATGGACTGTGGGGTCCTTAAACCCATGCCTAACGCAAAATTCCTGGTTACGTGGAACGCGGATAACGTCACTCTTTGACCCCGTGGAAAACGTCCAGAGCGGATCCTGGTCCTTGCGGAACACGGCAGTGAACCCGTGTGAAGCATCCAGAGCGGAGCCTGGTCCTCGCCTAGCGCGGCAGTGAACCCGTGTGAAGCATCCAGAGCACATACCGGACTGTGGAGTCCTTAAACCCATGGACTATGACGTCCTTAACCTTGACCGAGATGTCTTAAAACTACCCATTGACCGAGATGTCTTAAAACTACCCATGGACCGCAATGTCCTTAAACTACCCATGGACCGCAATGTCCTTAAACTACCCATTGACCGCGATGTCCTTAAACTACCCATGGACCGCGATGTCCTTAAACTACCCATGGACCGCAATGTCCTTAAACTACCCATGGACCGCAATGTCCTTAAACTAGAACCATAGAGCCTCCATATGCTCTTTTTTCGGATCTAAACGGTCCTGTTTAAGTTGATCTTAGCCTCAAAGATGGCTAGCGCATCCTTAAACCTCCAAGCAGACTGGACTATGAATCCCCCTAATTAACTCTGGCTCGAGGGTACATCTCTGAACCCCTCTGACACCCGTCGTTGTAATCCTTCAACGTCGTCAGAGAGGTGATGGGTCCCGACGGCCACACATACGATGGACCACTATGTCCTTAAACTGGAACAATGAAGTCCAAACGCTCCTTTGTCGGATCTAAACGATCCCGTTAAGTTGATCTTAGTCTCAAACTAGACTAACGTATCCTTAACAAATGTTTGAGTTGATCTTAGCCTCAAGTATGGCTAACGTGTCCTCAAACCAAACCCCCAAACCCAAATCTAAGATAACACGGATTTGGACTAGTCCACGCCCTACGGGCGACGACATAACTCGGTCTCCGTAAACGATCCACGGGCAATAAAACATAAAACAAAAACACACGACACGAAGTGACCATCTGGAGAAGGAGAAAGTTGTTACCGCGATGCGGTAGCGTAATTAACTGCAGGGGCTTGCGCCTGCAGGGAAGAGCGTCCCCACAATCAAAAACCCCTCAAACGAGGGGGAATCTGACGAAGTCTGCTACATCGGACGCATCCGTCTAAACCTCCGATACATGGCGCCATGGATCAACTTGGCATCTTCGGAGAGGTGGACGGATAGCACCTATTGGCATCTGCCCCGAACCTCAGGCGAGACGGCCCGACGTCCCGCGTGTCCGTTCGGAGGGGAACAGATTCTGGCACGCCCGGTGGGACCTTTTCCTCTTTCCACTCCACACTTCGTGTGTCGTGATTCGCGAACCAATCGCGGTTCGCCAATGATTGCCCTTGGGTTTCAAGATACTAAGAATTGGCGTCTTGCCTATTGCAGAAAACAAAGGATCGATGGCTGCTACTTCCGCGCAGTCCTTCAACTGCTCAAACTGCAATTGCGACCAACGCTCTACCTCGCCAGGAGGTATAGCCTATGGACCCCAAGCTGCTTCGTTGTTCACAATGCCGGTGGACCAAGTGACTCAAGCCACTACCGGATTTTTCTTTGGGACTATGCTCCCCCCATCAAGCTTCGTGGTGCCGGTGCTGACAAAGGAAACTCTCAGTAAGTCGGTCTTTGATCGTCTTACCCCTGCCGCGGCTCCTCTCAACGAGTCGCCCAACGTCAACGCCTCGGTCTTTTCTAGATTGGGCCAGAAATCTTGCGAACTCATCATGGGGCCTACAATCTCAGAGAAGGCTGCTTCTAAGAAAGCGGCCGCTCCTGCCTCCGAAATCGCCAAGGCGGTTTCCCCGGTCAAGAAATCGATCTTCACAAGATTAACAGCTTCGACTCCCGCTCCCGCTGCACAAAGGACATCGGTCTTTGACAGGCTAACACCAACAACGACCCCCCACCCACACAGGGGGCAAGACGAAACCATTCTTATAGCTGACTCTACGCCGTCTGCTCGATGCGCTCGACGTCGTCATTGGCGCCGAATAACGAAGGCTGGGGGCAACTCCCCCTCTGGATTGACTCCACCAGCCCCGGTGGTAGAAGTTAATGCTGCTGTTCCAACTGGGAACAGCTTCGAAATGCTAAATAAGGTGCGAAGGAATTCCCCTACTGCAGTGCTAAAGAGGTTTCCTCCCCCATCAGGAAAGGTTGTGGAAATAAAATCAGACCAGCCCCGATCTCCTCAACGGCTGTCTTCCAAAATCTATAAGGTTTGGCGGCAGGCCCGAGACTCAATCATCGATCCAAACTTCTCCCGCCAGCACAAGAAGCCGAAAATCCAACCGAAGGCTGGTCACCAGGCTAAACCCCAAAAGGCTGTCTGGACGCCCTCCTCAACGGCCCCCTCAACCTCCATGGCTCATAAAAGGAGGAAGCCAGAGAAGATCCCTCAACATGCAACGACGGCTAAAAGCAATGAGCCCAGACACCCTAAGTCTGGGGGCGCGATGGTACACACTGTTTATATGGCTTCTGGAAAGGAGGAAAGCCGCACTTCTACGGGCCACCGACCGCTGACCCGATCCGTGACGAAAGCCCAGGAACAACAACAAAAGTTGCAGGAAATGATGAGTGCTATGGCCGCACTTACCGGGCCAAAAGAAAGCCCAGAAACGTCCTCAGACGCGCGCCGGGAGGAGGAAACCGACGCTGAGTTCCTTCGCCGGACATTGGAGAAAAAGGACAAAGAGGGTGCTGAACAAGCGGCTAATATACAGCGTATGGGCCTTCTCTTCCAAGATATGATAGGAATGATGATCCAACAGGACCTACCCGCTGAAGATCCCCCAATCGTTCTGGAAGACGACCGAGGAGAAACGTCAAATCCACCACCAGCCCTCTCTACGGCCAGGGAGGAGACGATCTCTAAAGCTGACTTGGCCGACTACATAGCCCAGCAAATCCGGGTCCATCATGCGACTGAGGCAGCTGGTCAAGTCGTGAAAACGGGGCGGCCGTATCCAAGCTGGTACGATCAAATCAAATACCCGCAAGGCTATACGATACCGAAATTCCATGTGTATAAGGGGACCGGCAATCCTCATCAACACGTCGCCCAGTTCCGGGCCCTCTGCGGTAACACCGGCGGTGACGATAAACTGTTGCTCCGCCAATTCGTGGGCAGCTTATCAGAAACAGCGTTCGAATGGTATTCGGAACTCCCGAACGATTCTATCAAAACGTTCGCTGAAATGGAATTGTTATTCACTCAGCGATTCGCGAGTGCCAGCGAACGCACTCCAATAACTGCATTGATTAACGCCAGGGTAAAACCAGGCGAAACCTGGGTCCAGTATGCTATACGCTGGCGGAATTTGTGGTCGAGATGCGAGCAACGCATTGAGGAGGCACCCGCAGTGGGCATGTTCGTGGGAACACTAGACCCCCACGCAACTATCTCCCAGTTTATGATGTTTTTTAAGCCAACCACATTCCAGGCTTTAATTGACAAGTTGGCTCAGATGGACCAGATGGGTCATAGGCCACCTCCCCCGAAGTCGGAACCTCGGAATGACAAGGGTAAAGGAAGGGCAACCTTTGTCGCGAATGCCCAACAGCAACCTAACGCCCCGAAATCGGCAGATCAATTGGAAGAAAGACGCCGATATTATAACGAAAAGATGAAGCGTCCCTACTCGTTCCTACGAGACAAGACGAAACGGTTATTTGAGCTGGCAATATGCAACAGACTTATAAACCTACCAAATCCAAGGCGACCGCCACAACCCACCGAGGTGAATAACCCTAACTATTGCCCTTACCATCAAACGGTAAGTCATCCGATTGAAGATTGCTTCGTCTTCAAAGGATGGATTGAAGATCAATACCTCCAAGGGAAGTTTGTACTGTCCGAAAAGTGGAAGGTGAACCCACCACAACCGCATACTCCTAAGAAAGCAGATACACCGGGGGCAACCTGCTCCTTTATTGAAGAAGCTCCATGGGAGGTCGTACTATCAACTAAAACCAAAAGGATGCTGAGAGACCTTCATGCGTGCCCTGCAATCGAATGGAATGACCCTCTTGAACCTCAAATTATCGAAGGGATGTTGAAGCCCCGCCCAACTATGAAGACTCATGATAAAGATCCAAATACTCACGCCCAGCCGTCAAAAGCTTCGAAGAAAAAGAAGAAGCCCGCGAAGCTTGGAGACGAGCGCACGAAACTGCAAAAGCAGATCGACGCGCTGGAAGAATACAATCAAAAGGCGCGAACCCCTGTCACACTGCAGGAGTTCCTCAACCACATCTTTCAAGAGAGGGATGATGGAGAGAGCTCGTCAGATGAATCCGAAGAGTATGTGGCAAGTTGCAACGTGATCTCCCACTCGTTTACCGATGATGAGAAAACTCCTAGCACTAAGAAGCTGGAGACGGGGCCCGAACCAGAGCGTGCGATGCTGACAACTGATATGATCAATGCCTTCCTAGATGAGATTCGTCTAAAAAGTAAAGCGAATCAGGAGCGTGAGATGGCAGCATCAGAAGGAACCAAATGCGGGCGACTGAACGAAAGAGTTGAGCTACCCCTGTCAGAGCGAAAGGCATCCGAAATGGACAAGAAGATATTCAAGACAAGGAAAAGGTTCGCCAAAGCCATGTCAATGGGAATGAAGCTACCACCTTCGGAAGGAAATAGGCACGATGGGGCGGAGAGGCACCCTGACTATTGCGCATATCATCGGAAAATCTCACACCCCACAGAGGAGTGCGACGCCTTTAAGATATGGTGGCAAGGATATGTTGCTCGTCGGCAACATTGTAAGCGCATGAAACGCAAGATCCGTCGGGAGCAAAGAAGCACTGTCGATGGGCTCAACAGAATTACTGGCAACTGTTATATGGCTCATGCCGAGGGGTCACAAGTTCTCACCTTTGGGAGCGACTCTGATGAAGAAGTGACTCTGGGCCCTCTCTTTGAAGAATCCGTGTTAGGGAAAGATGAGGAATCGGAAGCCTGCGAAAACATTCAACTGCGCAATCGCACACTCCCAGAAAAGAATCTCGGGCCCGTAAGCAGAAAAGATAAGGGAAAGGAAAAGGTCATTGAAGATATCGCTTTAGATGACCAAGTCACGAAAGAACTAACTACCAGAGACCCTCCTAAGAGGAGTAAAGTGGACTATAACATCCTCGCGCATCTAAGGAAGCTACCTTCTCAGCTTAGCATTCTCGACGCCCTCCTATTATCAAAAGAAGCGCGGGACTCACTAATTAAGGCATTACAAGAACCTGAGCAATTCCAAGCCTTTCTCGCCACTGAAAGGATGAAGGATGAACTGGAGGAAGTGCATACAGCCGATATCACTTTCGGTGATGAAGACCTCCTTCTCGGGACGTGCGACCATAACCGTCCCCTATATGTCTCCGGATACTGCCATGATATCAAGATAGGCAAGATCTTGGTGGATAATGGATCCTCCGTCAATCTCCTTAATGTTCGGGTGTTGAAGGAAATCTGCATGAGTGTGCAACATCTCGCTCGTGACAAAATCACTATCTCCGGTTTCGATTCACAATCGTCACGGACTCTCGGATCTGTAATACTAACATTACGCTTCGGACTTCTCGTCACGGACATCAAATTCCATGTCATCGACGCCAAGACCTGCTACAACGCCTTGCTCGGTCGTCCTTGGCTACACGAATACAACATCGTCCCTTCTACACAACATCAGTGTATGAAGTACTTTAAGGATGGTTTCGAGTACACCGTAACAGGTGAGTTGAACCCATTTTCCGAGAACGAAGTCCGCAAATACGAAGATGCGAAATACTTTTTGCCAGACTTCGAAGATACAGAAAGGTGTCGCAACTCGGAGAACAAAGCCGCCGCCACCATCCCTGTTTTCGGAAGCGATACCGAAGAAGAGGAAGAGATAGTTTATACAGGGCCATCTCAACGCAACAACCGGGAGACGCCCGCCCCCATACTGGTCTTCGGAAGTGATTCAGAAGATGAGGTCAATGCCGTATTCTCCAATCGGCTCTCAATGCAAGCACCCCTTGGCGATGGCCATAGTTTGCAAATCACCATGGTACTGCGAGAACACTACAAGGATCTCGACACGCTTCAAGCTCACAGTGTGCAGGACCTGCAAACGTTTTACGTCCCTCCCAGGCGTAGGGGTGAGAAGGTGATCCTATTCTACCGATCCTCAGAGTCGAAAATAGAGAAAGAGATCTGGCATGGCGTAGATGCTACATGCGACAGACTCCAACCCATCCGTCTGCCCAGATACTATACGAACGGATTAAAGAAGCTATTGAAGCGCCAAGGAGTACCCTTAAAACAAACTGTTCGACAGGCTCGGTTCTACAACAGGATTTGGGATGTCCCTGGAACCCAACGCAAATTGCCCAACGGGAAAATGGAGACACTTGGGCTTGGATACGCGAGAACCGAAAAACGAGAGCGGGCCCACAGCAGCTACGCTATATATACCTTTGATGAAGAAGAGGACGCCCTGTCAGGAGATGCCGACCCCTCATCAAAACCAGACCCTGCGATTGAGACGTCGAGTCCGTCATTTGAAGAACGAATGGACAAGCCTATCAGGAAAGTGGGTCAGAAAGGTCGGGAAGACCACAACCGCGAAATGGCCATCTACAAGAAGGCCAGGACGCAACGTCTATTTCAACAGGCTGCAAAAGGCAAAGGTGCTCGTCCTTATCAACCCGTCATACGAAAGGCCCGATGCGGAGACGGGAGTAAGTCAAGGAGCGGAGAGAGGAGCCGACAACCAGGACACCGGATTAGAGGGTTACGGGTACTGCGCGGCTCGGATTCGTCCCTCAAGGAAAAGAGGAGCCGAGCGTACTCCTTCCCCCGAGACAAGACAGAGAAGTTACTCAAGCTCGCTTTAAAACATCAAATGATCGTGCTTCCAAAGTCTAGACACCCTGAGCAAACCAACAAGGCTTCTCGTTCGAGCTACTGCTCTTATCACCAAGCCACAGGACATCTTATCGAAGACTGCTTCACCTTCAAGAATTGGGTCGAGGACCAGTACCGACGGGGCAGATTCGCTTTATCCAACAGCTGGAGGGTAACGCCGCCCCGAAAGCACGAGCCCAAGGCCGCAAGAGCAGAACCGGATCCACCTCAGTCCCGGGAGCGGATTCACACCTGTTATACGATTACGATATTAAAAGAAGAGCCCGAGAACATGGATGACCTTCCCCGGTGCTTTGAAAACAGTGATAATGAGGTGATCTCAGAATTTCTGCCCGCTCCGAAAGAACTGGAAGACGGTATACATACTACTGCAGATAACCTCAGGAAGATTGAGTTGGGATCGGCGGATGACCCGCGACCGACATTCGTCAGCGAACTACTCTCTGAAGAAAAGGTGGCCGCGTTAAAAAACGTGCTACTACGGCATAAAGACTGCTTCGCGTGGAACTACTCCGAGACGCCAGGATTAGATCCGGAGATTGCTGTGCATAAATTAGCAATATCCCCAGATATCAAGCCAGTCAAGCATGCACCAAGAAGGATGCGACTCGAGCTGGAGATGGGCATCAACGCCGAAGTCAAAAAGCTGATCGATTCTGGATTTATCCAAGAAGTCCAATATCCAGACTGGATCGCCAATATCGTCCCAGTAATGAAGAAGAATGGGACGGTACGCATATGCGTGGATTTCAGGGATCTCAATAAAGCCTGTCCAAAGGATGATTTCCCAGTACCGGTAACCGAGCTAATGATAGATAACACGTCCACTCACGAGGTTTTCTCCTTTATGGACGGTTCGTCAGGATACAATCAGATAAAGATGCATCCCGAAGACCAGAGCACACCGCTTTCCGAACCCCTTTGGGTATATTCTGCTACAGGGTCATGCCCTTTGGTCTAAAGAACGCCGGCGCTACCTATCAAAGGTCCATGAAAAAGATCTTCGACGACCTCATACATGACATCGTCGAGTGCTATATCGATGACCTCGTAGTAAAGAGTATGTCATACGAAGATCACTTAAAGCATCTGGAGACTGTATTTCAACGCCTCCGGCAATATAACTTGAAAATGAATCCCCTCAAATGCGCATTTGGAGTCTTCTTGGGCAAATTCCTAGGATTCATCATTCGGCACCGAGGTATTGAAATAGATCCGTCAAAGATTAAAGCGATCATGGAGATGCCTCCGCCAAGAACCCTCAAACAGTTGCGGTCCCTCCAAGGGAAGCTCGCGTACATCCGGCGATTTATCGCCAACCTTTCCGGAAAGTGCCGTCCTTACAGTCACCTGATGAAGAAGGGAACCCCATTCGTCTGGGATCAGAAATGCCAAGGTGCACTAGACGAGATCAAGCAGTACCTGCAGAATCCGCCGGTATTGGCTGCGCCGGTCAAGGGAAAACCTCTCATTCTTTATACAACCGTCCTCGAAGGTTCCTTAGGCGCATTATGGGCACAAGAGAACGATCAGGGGAAAGAGAGAGCACTCTACTACTTAAGTCGAGTTCTACTGAGGGCAGAAAACAACTACTCTCCCATTGAAAAACATTGCTTGGCGTTAATCTTCGCGATAACAAAGCTCAGGCACTATGCGTTGGCACACGAAGTCTGCCTCATCTCGAAGGTGGACCCTCTTAAATATCTGATGTCAAAAGCCATATTGACGGGACGACTCGCTAAATGGGCCTTGCTCTTGATGGAATTCTCGATAACATATCAACCTCTCAAGGCAGTGAAAGGCCAGGCTATTGCTGACTTCCTCGCTGAGCACCCGATACCGGCCGACTCTCCTCTGAACTGTGATTTGCCGGACGAGCATGCATTTGATGCGATTGGCAGCGGTAGCACGCGATGGGAACTCTATTTCGATGGAGCGTCCTCCGTAAAGAAACAGAAACAGGGTATCCCAATGATCAAATCGGGGATAGGCCTCATCTTTGCAACTCCACAAGGAGGGATAATGCGCTTCGCCTTCTCCTTAACAGAGCCGAGGACAAACAATGAAGCTGAATACGAAGCTCTGATAGCGGGCCTCGAAATCGCCATCGACTTGGGAATTGAAGACCTCCTTATATATGGGGATTCTCAGCTGGTCGTTAGCCAAGTTAATGGTGACTACCAAACGTGCAAGCCGGAGTTGGTGAGATACGGAGAAAAGGTGCAACAACTGTTGACCCAGATTCCCTCTTATACTTTGGAAAATATACCGCGCGCGGAGAACAGCAAAGCAGACGCGCTGGCCAAACTTGCTAAAGAACTGGATGACGAGAACCTCGATGATGTCAGAATCGTGGTACAAAGCCGTCGAGTGCTCACCCCGGCAGAACTATCCCCGGAACTACATAAAGAGGGAGCGACTGAGTAGACGACCCTACAAATAAAAGAGAAGGCCGAGGACTGGAGGGAAGTCTTCATAGACTACTTTAAGTCCCGCCGAATGCCCAAAGAAGCGTCCGCAAGACATCAGCTCGTGAAACGAGCTCTATCTTTCGCTTTCGTCAACGATACTCTATACAAAAGATCACTTGATCCTCTATGGCTGAGATGCTTAGGGCCTGACGAAGCAGAAAAAGTCGTTCAGGAAGTTCATGACGGACTTTGCGGTTCTCACCAAGCAGGCCCAAAGATGAAGTTAAAAATTAAACGGATGGGTTACTACTGGCCCACAATGATCCAGGACTGCCTCGAGTACGCGAAGCAATGCCACTCGTGCCAGATTCATGGAGACTTTATCCACCAACATCCAAATCCACTACACCCAACGGTGGCCAGCTGGCCATTCGAAATGTGGGGAACTGACATAGTCGGCCCCATTGAGCCGGCATCATCTCGGGGACATCGTTTTATCCTGGCGACTACCGATTACTTCTCCAAATGGGCAGAAGCAATACCATTGAGGGAAGTGAAGACGGAGAATATCCTCCATTTCTTCAAGACGCACGTTATCTATCGGTTTGGAACCCCATGGCGGATTATCTCCGATAACGGGCCAGCCTACAGAAGCCATAAGATTAGCCGCTTCGCGCAACAGCACAATATAGATTGGAGGTATTCTTTAGTTTACAACCCACGAGCCAACGGTCTGGCCGAGGCCTTCAATAAGACCTTGACGAAGATCATAAAAAAGACCGTTTCCCAGAATAAGAGAGACTGGCACGAAAGGCTGCAGGAAGCCCTTTGGGCTTATCGAACTACATTCAAGACGGCCACGAACACAACGCCGTACGCATTGGTATTTGGGACGGAAGCAGTACTCCCCCTCGAGATAGAGTTACCCTCTCTACGAGTGGCAGTCCACCATGAACTAACGGACGAAGAAAATGCTCACCTTCGGCTTGAGGAGCTTGATGCCCTCGACGAAACCCGGCTCATAGCGCAACAACATCTAGAAGCCTACAAAGCAAAGATGACGCGCTCCTACGAAAGATTGACCAGGCCAAGGGCATTCCGCCAAGGCGAACTCGTGCTAGTGGTCAAAAGACCTATGATCCCAAATCGTGCCAAGCGGGGGAAATTCGAGCCAAACTATGAAGGCCCGTACATCATAGACCAGGTCTACCAGGGTGGAGCCTATCTACTCGTGGACATGCACGGTGAAAGGCCTTTCAGGCCAATAAACGGTCGCTTCTTGAAGAAATACTATGCTTAGTGAGCCACAGCCTGGGTCAACGGTAGATGACGACGACTATGTCCGCTCGCTATCTTCCTAGGCTCAGACTCTACAAGCAGTAGCTGGCCTTCCCATATCAACAGACCGAAACGTCTTTAAACTAACGACGGACCGAAACGTCCTTAAACTATCAACAGACCGAAACGTCTTTAAACTAACGATGGACCGAAACGTCCTTAAACTAGCGACGGACCGAAACGTTCTTAAACTAGCGACGGACCGAAACGTCCCTAAAACTACTACCGCAGCATCCTTAGGCTGACGAGATATAAAAAAAGGGAGAAAAGGAAGAAAAATAAAAAAAAATGAAATGATAAAAAAAAAGAGAAAAAAACGGTATGTCCATAAAGCAAAATGGGCACGGATGAAAACCCGAAAGGGCTCCGTGAGTAAAAATAGCAGGACTACCGGCGAGTGTCTGTGAAAACCCGAAAGGGCGCAACCTCGTTAAAAGGCACTTATAGGGTCCTCTCGATCTTGTAAGGAGAAATCACCTGCGTGAGATCCTTACGACTCACAAAGGAGCAACACACTTAGGGATCCTCACGATTCCTAAGGAGAAAATACACTTACGAGATCCTCACGACTCGTAAGGAGAATTCTCTTATGAGACCCTCACGGCTCATGAGACTTGAAAGTCTTAAGTTACAGAAACCTAAACCTGTTCTTAAGCAAATCCCCCACAACCTTCGATATTGCCCTACAAGCGGCTCGTACTGACCCTTGTATACAATCCACGGGCGCGAACAAAGGTTTCCCTAACAAAGTCCCACCCGTGACTGGGGATATATCCATATGGTGAGCAGCCCTTGTAGGTCCTCTCGACCCATAAGGAGAAAGCCCTCTTGTAGGATCCTTACGACTTACAGAGGAGCACACACTTAGAAATCCTCACGATCCCTAAGGAGAAAAAAATACACCTGCAAGATCCTCATGACTTGTAGGGAGAAACACCTTTATGAGACCCCTACGGCTCATGAAGTCAAAGCCTTGGTCGACAGGACCCTTAACCCTGTTTGCTGAGCCACCTTTGTTTATCATCGACAAAGGCAGATGATGATTTGCTCCTGGCAACATCCCAGTTGTAGCGATGCTGATGCTGAAACCGGTATCTAAAAATCCAAGCTTGCAGCGAAAAAGCTAGCAAGCCACACATGCATACGAAATAGCCGAAATGATGGGGCGACTTGCAATAAAAAGCAGCAAGTAAAAGTGTATGCATGACAAAATAGTCGAAATGATGGGGCGACTCGCAATAAAAAACAACGAGTGAAGATGAAAAAATAGCCGAAATGATTGGGCACCGCGAAAAAATAGCCGAAATGATGGGGCAATCGCGACCTTCGCGATATAAAAGCTGAAATGATAGAGCATCGCGGAAAAAGAAATAAAATAAAAGTGAAATCCTCGCCCTACAGGTGATGTTACATCTAACCCTGTATACAATCCAGGGGTGCAATCAAAGAAGGGATCATACTCCTCCCCTGAGTTTCATCATAAGGAGAACCCAAACCTCGGCGGTTCACAGGTAGCCTAGTGATCACCACCGCGGCATTCGTCTCGATACAGAGGACGCAATGCCAGCAAACGAAGCGAAGACCAAATTCCTAGCTCCAACGTCTTGACGACACAACATCAAGCGAAACGGAACAGCGGCAACCCCAAGTTCCATGGCTCGACGATACATATCACCAAGAGTCAAACCTCCATCCCGTGAAATGCGGATATAATCAACAAACTTCCTGGTTACGCGGAACGCGGATAATGTCACTCTTTGACCCCGTGGAAAGCATCCAGAGCGGAGCCTAGTCCTCGCCGAGCACGGCAGTGAACCCGTGTGAAGCATCTAGTGCAAACTTCCTGGTTACGTGGAAAGCGGATAATGTCACTCTTTGACCCCGTGGAAAACGTCCAGAGCGGAGCCTAGTCCTCGCCGAGCACGGCAGTGAACCCGTGTGAAGCATCTAGTGCAAACTTCCTGGTTACGTGGAAAGCGGATAATGTCACTCTTTGACCCCGTGGAAAACGTCCAGAGCGGATCCTGGTCCTCGCAGAACACGGCAGTGAACCCGTGCGAAGCATCCAGAGCGGAGCCTAGTCCTCGCCGAGCGCGGCAGTGAACCCGTGTGAAGCATCTAGTGCAAACTTCCTGATTACGTGGAAAGCGGATAATGTCACTCTTTGACCCCGTGGAAAACGTCCAGAGCGGATCCTGGTCCTCGCAGAACACGGCAGTGAACCCGTGCGAAGCATCCAGAGCGGAGCCTAGTCCTCGCCGAGCACGGCAGTGAACCCGTGTGAAGCATCTAGTGCAAACTTCCTAGTTACGTGGAAAGCGGATAATGTCACTCTTTGACCCCGTGGAAAACGTCCAGAGCGGATCCTGGTCCTCGCAGAGCACGGCAGTGAACCCGTGTGAAGCATCCAGAGCGGAGCCTAGTCCTCGCCGAGCACGGCAGTGAACCCGTGTGAAGCATCTAGTGCAAAATTCCTGGTTACGTGGAACGTGGATAACGTCACTCTTTGACCCCGCGGAAAACGTCCAGAGCGGAGCCTGGTCCTCGCCAAGCACGGCAGTGAACCCGTGTGAAGCACCCAGAGCAAACACCGGACTGTGGAGTCCTTAAAATCCACGGACCATGACGTCCTTAACCTCGACCGTGATGTCTTAAAACTAACGATCAACCACCCCGATTCCCTACGGATACCGCCTTGGTTTAAGGGTACATCTCTTCACTCCTTTGATACCTGGCGTTGTAATTCCTCAACGTTTTCAAAGAGGTGAAGGGTCCCTGCAACCAAACATCGGACTGTGGAGTCCTTAAATCCACGGACTATGAGGTCCTTAACCTTGACCGCGATGTCTTAAAACTAACATCGGACTGTGGAGTCCCTAAATCCACGGACTATGAGGTCCTTAACCTTGACCGTGATGTCTTAAAACTAACATCAGACTGTGGAGTCCTTAAATCCACGGACTATGAGGTCCTTAACCTTGACCGCGACGTCTTTAAACTACAATACCTGGAGAAACTCCTAACCCCGTAAAACACGGATAAGGGTGACCACATTCAACACTTGCAGGTCCTCACGACCGGTAAGGAAAAAAAATCTCTCCTGTAAGACCCTTACGACTCTCAAGGGAAAACCCGCTTAAGAGTCCTCACGATTCTTAAGAAGAACTTACACCTATAGGATCCTCTCGACCTGTAGGGAGAAAAACTCTTTATGAGACCCTCGTGGCTCATAAAATGTAAAAGTCTCAGGAAGCAGATCTTAACCCTGAATCCTGAGCCATCGCTGTCCTGCAAGGAGATCAAGATAGAATATCCGCAGAATGCATTCAACAAAAAGGAGACATCATTGCAAAATCCCCATCGCATTAATTGCAGAAGAACAGCCTAGGGCCAAGAGACCCCAAGGAGCCTCTGTGTGAAGAAATCGAGTTCTTCGTTGGAATTAAATTCCTTATTAGGAAAAGGAAATTAAATTCCCAAAAACATTTTTGAGGGAATTAAATTCCATAGAGTTGAAACGCCGTCATCATCTCCCCAAGGATCATCTAAACCTTAAAAAGATCTGCAGTTTGAAGATTAAGCAGTTTTATGTTCTTATGGAAAAATATGAAGAAAAAAGGGTAAAAACCCTTGTTTTGGATTTAAAATCCAGAGAAATGTGAAGGTCCATCGTTGTCCAAGAACATTACCTGAGGAAAAAGGATCCTTTTCGAACAGAGTTAAACTCTGCAGACTGTTTCAAGACAGAGAACTAAGCTCTGGAAGCGAGAATTAAATTCTCAAAGAAGAAGTTCTCTGAAGAAGAGGATGAACAAAGTGAAGGCTCCTATGAAGGGACAAAGGTATTTATAGAAGGTGATAGAAACGCTTCATCTCCCCAGATCCCTAAAGGAATCCAACGGTCGCGAGAGATGACAGCGTTGCACTCACGTGCTGACACGTGAGAACAACGCTGTGGGGGCATTTGTTTCCTGATTTAAAATCAGGAAAGCTTCTGGGAAAAGCTTCAAAAAGGGGCCACGTGCTTACACGTGACCAGCAGTCACGTGTTGACACGTGACATATAAAGCAGCGGAAAAGGACCTTTGGTTCCCTGAATCAAGTCAAGGAAAAGATTCCCTGATCAAGTCAAGGAAAAGGTCCACTAATCAAGTCAAGAAAGAGAACGACAGAAGAGGTCACGTGTTGTCATGTGACGCTCGAAGCAGCAGACCAGTCCTTCAGTCGAATAAAAAAGAAGGAGGCTCCTAACAGGGGTCACGTGTTCACACGTGACCAATGGTCACGTGTTAACACGTGATGGCTGAAACAGCAACCAGAAGACAGCGCAGAAAGAAAGAGCACTCTTCATTCCGGAGGGGTCACGTGTCCACACGTGATCATGGGTCACGTGGTCACACGTGACCGGCTTTCAAAACTCATGTTGACGACAGAATTAAATTCTGGAGGAGTTTTAAATCTTTCCGAAGGAAAGTAACTGTCTGGGGCCAATCAAATTAAAGATTCAGAGATGATTAAAGATCATCTATTTATGGAAAATCTCGGGTTTGGAAAGATTTCCCCCTTAAATCTAACCAAAATAACAAAGGAGAATCCCTGGATTTGAAATCCAATGGTGAATGAAATTCACCTAATAATCCAAAGGTCCAGAATGAACAATGGATGCAAATCAAATATCCCATGAAAGATTTACCAAAACTAATTGATTCAGCTGCTTCTCCTATAAATAGGAGCCAAGAGACACAAAGAGGGAGATACATAGAGAGAGACATACATACGCAGAAGAGAAGAAAAGGAGAGAGCTTTGATACTTCGAGGAATTGAGAGCTTCTGCAAAAGAAAACTCTAGGTAAGGAAGGGAAGGCTTCTTGAAAGAAGTAGAATTCGATTCTCAACAGAGTTTAACTCTAATATATAAAACAGAAGAATATATTTCTTCTCTCTTTGATAGAGGATCTGCAAAGTGCACATCTCCCCTTTAGGTTGAGAATTTAATTCTCAATGGGTTGAGATCCTGCCATGCAGATCCAAAACATAGAGAGGGAATGCAAGCATGAGAATTTAATTCTCGCAGAACTATAGGAATTTAATTCCTTTAAGATAAAATTAGGGCTTGACCCTGTATCATGGGAATTTAATTCCTTTAGAACAAAGAGAAATAGGGTTTAACCCTAATTAAGAATATAGTTCTGTGGAAACAGCAGGAATTTAATTCCCTTAATTATAATTCTTTAAAATGGGAAGTATAATTCCTTGAAAGCTTTTATTAAGGGTTTAACCCTCTTCAGTTCTTCACATATACGGGGAATTTAATTCCTACAGAAAATTCAGAGTTCAACTCTATTTCAGAATATAAATCTTCGAAAGGAAGTAGGAATTTAATTCCTCTGAAATCTAAAGCTCGAGGAATTTAATTCCTGAAAAAAGATCAACAGATCCTCTAAAAACGACATACATAGAGGCAGGGTCACGTGCCACCACGTGACCCCCCAAGAGATCTATAGAAAACCCTTTGAGGCAGTCCCTCACGTGACCCACGTGACCCTTAACAAAAGCTCTAACAAATGAGCATATGAATGCCCGTCACGTGCTGACACGTGATGCTCTGAAAGATGCAGTGATCTTAGCAGAATCATTAAAGGGGAGGCACTCTCACGTGTGGCCACGTGACCTCTCTTGCCTTAGTGTTTAACACTAAATTGGAACCCTCGAATCCAGTTACTGAAACAACTGTTGGGCCTTAGTGTTCAACACTAATCAAAAACTTTACTTGCAGTGTTCAATATTGACTACCTTAGTGTTTAACACTAATTTGAGGGCTCCGTTGCCAGTACTTGACACCAATCTGTTTTAGTGTTTAACACTAATTTGAAAGCCTTGTTGCTGGTGTTTAACACCAACTATTCTTTTAGTGTTAAACACTAACTTGTCAACCCTATTCCCAGTGTTCAACACTGATTGCTCTGAAGTGTTTACCACTAGGCTTTGGCCCAATTGGCTAAAGGGATAGAGGCAAAGCCTCTCCCTCAATGGACCAACAAAAAGTCAATATTCCAGACCTGACTGGACTTAGCCCAAGCTGGCCATAAGTCCTCAATTTGTGATTAACTGAGCCGATGGGCTCATAACATAATTGATCAGTCTTGACCCAAATTGGGCCAGGGACTATTTAATCCACCCCGGTTCTAGGGTACATCTCTTCACTCCTTTGATACTTGGCATTCTAATCCCTCAATGTCTTCAAAGAGGTGACGGGTCCCGATGACCACTCATGATATGGACTGTGGGGTCCTTAAACCCATGCCTAACGCAAAATTCCTGGTTACGTGGAACGCGGATAACGTCACTCTTTGACCCCGTGGAAAACGTCCAGAGCGGATCCTGGTCCTTGCGGAACACGGCAGTGAACCCGTGTGAAGCATCCAGAGCGGAGCCTGGTCCTCGCCTAGCGCGGCAGTGAACCCGTGTGAAGCATCCAGAGCACATACCGGACTGTGGAGTCCTTAAACCCATGGACTATGACGTCCTTAACCTTGACCGAGATGTCTTAAAACTACCCATTGACCGAGATGTCTTAAAACTACCCATGGACCGCAATGTCCTTAAACTACCCATGGACCGCAATGTCCTTAAACTACCCATTGACCGAGATGTCTTAAAACTACCCATGGACCGCAATGTCCTTAAACTACCCATGGACCGCAATGTCCTTAAACTAGAACCATAGAGCCTCCATATGCTCTTTTGTCGGATCTAAACGGTCCTGTTTAAGTTGATCTTAGCCTCAAAGATGGCTAACGCATCCTTAAACCTCCAAGCAGACTGGACTATGAATCCCCCTAATTAACTCTGGCTCGAGGGTACATCTCTGAACCCCTCTGACACCCGTCGTTGTAATCCTTCAACGTCGTCAGAGAGGTGATGGGTCCCGACGGCCACACATACGATGGACCACTATGTCCTTAAACTGGAACAATGAAGTCCAAACGCTCCTTTGTCGGATCTAAACGATCCCGTTAAGTTGATCTTAGTCTCAAACTAGACTAACGTATCCTTAACAAATGTTTGAGTTGATCTTAGCCTCAAGTATGGCTAACGTGTCCTCAAACCAAACCCCCAAACCCAAATCTAAGATAACACGGATTTGGACTAGTCCACGCCCTACGGGCGACGACATAACTCGGTCTCCGTAAACGATCCACGGGCAATAAAACATAAAACAAAAACACACGACACGAAGTGACCATCTGGAGAAGGAGAAAGTTGTTACCGCGATGCGGTAGCGTAATTAACTGCAGGGGCTTGCGCCTGCAGGGAAGAGCGTCCCCACAATCAAAAACCCCTCAAACGAGGGGGAATCTGACGAAGTCTGCTACATCGGACGCATCCGTCTAAACCTCCGATACATGGCGCCATGGATCAACTTGGCATCTTCGGAGAGGTGGACGGATAGCACCTATTGGCATCTGCCCCGAACCTCAGGCGAGACGGCCCGACGTCCCGCGTGTCCGTTCGGAGGGGAACACCTATATCAGTGGATGGTTAGGTAAGGAGTATTGAACAGCGGTGTAATTCTTCTTAACCATAAGTACAGTTTTCAACCTACGACACACAGTGAATGAGTCACTAGACTCAGGGGACTTATACAGAGTATTGTATATTGTCCAGTGTCCATTAGGACAGAGGGGTTGGTCCTCGTACTATATTCGGTTTACTTATGACTTCTCTAGTTTTTAGACAAGTGTTTCGTAGAAACACAGGGTCTGAGTTTTGAGAAGTTATAGGTATATGAATAAAGTAGAGAACCAGGTTTTGCAAGTATCAGAATTCTTCAAGGTGATCGAAGATGTAAATACTTGTGTTTGGTATTCAGTTGATAGTAATGATTAAGAGAACTTGCTTCTCTTTCAGATTACTCATAATTAGAAGTATTCCTAAGTTGAGTAATGTTGATCGGCCTCTCTCCATTTAGTTGACATGCACTGGAAACAGATGCATGATTTGAATCTGGTTCAATTAAATCAGCGCCTCTGTTTCTGTATTGGATATAGAACAATTCATATCTTAACGATGTTAAGGTACGGGGAGTTGTCCGGCTTATGCTTAAAACCAGACTCTGGATAACTCAAGGCACGTTTCTGTAATGGCTGTTTGTGGGTTGACCCAGGCTATGAAGAGGGTTGACTTTCTACCACCTGGAAGATCAATAGTGATATTGTTCTTGACTCGCCACAGTTTTTACAAAAATGGATTTTTTCAGAAAACAGTAGTGGGAGTATGGTAGAACTGGAAGTGATTCCAGAACCGCAAACGATTACTGAAGATTTGATAAGAACCTAAAGATTCAATCTGGTTTGACATTCCATTTGCCACTCCACAGATACGGTGGGTAACCTCAGGCACCCGAGGGGTACTCCGGTAGCCTCAAGGACGGTGACAGCGAGGTTCTTGTTTATCCAGACTTGTCATTGCTGTTGTTCCAGGCTGCAAGACCCGGCAGGAGGATGAGTATAGCGTCGTTCTAAACTAGCTTTAGAAGTGTACGTGTATATGACTCCGCCAGAGGGTTGTCGTAGTCAGTGGGAGCAGCGGAAGTATTGGTAGACAAGTGGCTTATGTCTATTTATAGACTAAAGCAGATGTAGCGGAGATGGATCATCTATTTCTGATGTGACAGTCATAGGTTTGACTTCATCAGAATAGGGGATGGATCTGTTGAGAAGGTAGTAGGGTGTGATTTCCTGGTATTTGGATGACATACACAAAGTAGAAAGTGAAGTTCCTATACTACGATCGGTTATACTTTGGTTGTCACACAGTGGTTTCTCCACATGGGACTTGGATATAATATCAAGACATTCTGGTTACTAGATCTATAGATCTAGATTTGGGTGGTTTCCCAATCAGGGTACTTAGACAGCATTCTAAAGGTGTTTTAGAATGGATGACTCCAGGCACGGTAGTGTACCTGCAGGTGATGGAATCACCCTCTCTAAAGGTGTCTTATAGACTAAAGGGGAGAGGGATGTACATGATCAACAGATCACTTGCTTGGGCAATTGAGTTGATCGTGAGATGTCAAGTACCACACCAAATGTTGTTTTTGCAGTGGATGCAATAAATTGATATTAATCCAATCCTGGAGAAACGATCGGAAGCAGTTTTTAGAACATAAGTGGATGTTCTAGGGATATGATAACAACAGCCTCTTTTAGGAGACAGTTATCATTCCAAGCTTCCAAGGTGACCTGGACGGCAGAGTGGCTGTCAGAGTTGTAGTTTTCCCTCTGACGAGGGGCAGTATTTTGGACAGGTGGTCCAAGGGGATACTGAGGGAGGCATGACGCAGGATACTGATTAAGTTCAGTTGACGATACAGTCTAAGAAGTTTGGATTTGGAGTTCATTTATGAGCTAGGTCTCATCAGACATCCAGACATATTCTAAGACAGGTATTGCTCATTTCGGGAGATGGCTTTCTCCGCGAACTTGAGATATAGAGAGACATAGAAAGAAACATCAAAGCGGATCCACTCACTGAGGCTATTCCTCGAACGTAATAGTTTCGCAAACGAGTTTTGTGAGACTGACTAGTAAAGGAGTTGGGTGTTCGGTATCACACGGGCTGTGAGTATGCGACATCGCAATAATTAGCCTTGAGTGTAAGTGGGAGATTGTTGGAGATAGTGCCCTCAGAGTCAATTATTGGATCACAGGCACGTGATTGCAATGATTGAGGGAGGACCTATTCTGGTAGGACAGTCTTACTCAAGATGATAGTATGCTATCTGGTTTATCTTTATCATCGTGTACTGCTTTAGGTGACCTTACAGGTCACTATTGCGCGTTGATAGAGCCCCTAGGATTCTTGCTTGACTGCCAGCAGTATGAGGGCGATCATATACGTGGGAGCTGGTAGTCTATAAGCACATCCTTAAAAGGTCCCTAGTCGTGGGAGTTTCGAGACAGGGCATCGATACTCCAGAGTAGACTAGTGTATACAGTCGAGACCCCGACGAGGGGCGGCGGCCGGTCTCACAAGCCACTGGTGTCAGTTGGATTACCTAAGATGTATACAGGTGCTCATTGGGTTATGAGTACACCGGACAGGACTCGCCGGGAACATGCTAGTTGGTCTTATACCTAACGTCAGATAGCAGTTCTCTGGTGACATGTGTACAGGTTAGTTCATCGATCTGAGGATCGTCATTTGTCTCGTGTGAGTTCCCACTGTACTTTGATTACTACCCTACCACGCTCAAAGGAGACGTGCAAACAGGTTTTAGTTGGGTATAGTCCCGAGCCACATGGAGGCAGTGAGCGGATCTTCAGGGGTTCGTCTCTCCCGGTATTGGGGGTGAGGTCGCGCTGTGTCTAGGAGAGCCCTTACACGAAATCCTTGGCCAAGGCAGGAGATTTACTGGTAGGTATTCCAGTAGTATCTCAGGGTGTTATAGGCTACACTCCGACACGACTTGTACCGCTTTTGGGGGTCTGACTTTTACCAACCCTCTAGGCCCGCCATGCGATGCTCATAGACGAACGGACCGGACTGTACGGATATTGTCACTGACAGGCTCAGTAGGGTGTCAGGATGAGTTCGCTCATCGACGTCCCTTTCGGTCAATAGCTGGTGGCCCGTTACGTATGGCTAATACCTCTGACGTGCTAGTGGTTAAATCCACAGCCAAAGTATTGACGAATCTTTAGAGTTCCCCACAGACAGTTACTCAAGTTTCGGGCGAAATGCTGTAGAGGCCGTATGGAGATATGGCAGGGTTCGATCAGATACGTGCGGTATTGCACGGATCACGATCGGACGGTTTATACTAGCGGGCTTTGGTTTAAGCCGGATCCTAGTAAAGTACAGTGTAGATTTTGTCTCATTGCATTTGTATTTCGGTCGGAATACAAATGCGGGTATGTATATACAGTAGCGGGGTTTTCCTGTAATTTATTACGGGATCAGTTCTATGAAGTTGCCAGTTTGCTTTCCGTTTCGGTCAATTTCTTTTGTTTCTTTCCTTGGCTGAAAATTGGTGGAGGAGGGCTTATTTGCAATTATGCAAATTAGCATTGTGGAGGGTGTTCTTTGGATATTGTTGTGTCATGATGGTTGCACCATCCCTTGACTTTCTTGACTTCATCATTGCTTGACTTTGGGTGTGATGATGGTTGATGGAGTGTTGGATTTGCTTGTGATCATTTCTTCACATCATCACCTTTTCTCTCTCCTTGATGGTTGATAGCTCCCCCTTTTTGTTCTCCTCTACACTCTCTCATTTCCTCAAGCCAAGGCCGACCAAGTTTTGGGAGGGGCTGTCCAAAATTGTGGGGGGGGGGGTTTCTTGATCTCTTTGGCTTTGTAAAATCACACAAGTTCCATCTCCATAAGCTCATATTATTCCTCCACCATTATGGCAACTTCCACAACCCCAAATGAGACAAAGCATTCTACAGATAACCTATAGCATCCTTGGGCACGTCGGCTCGCCAACTTCGTGCCCGAGTTGCCTTGGTCCAGAGGTGGGAGCCCGTAAAAGAAGCCGACGACGTGGTGCCCTTCCGACGAGGAGGTGAAGACCGGAGATTCCGCGAGGAGATCGAGACGACGACGAGAAGACCGAAGGACACGGATCGCTCGGTATAGCATTCTACTCGTTCTCGCATTTGCTAGGATTAGGTTAACGGCCCGATCCGGGATTTTTTGTGCGCGGTGGTGCTGGTTTCTAAGTTCTAGAAAAGTTTCGTTTCCGCATTCTGGCGTCGGATTGACGGCCGGGACGCCGCCGTGCACTTACAATTGGGCCCCACCACTGAACCTCTCTCTCTTCTATCCTCTCTTTTATTTCCTCAACCAATCAGAATCATAGTTTTACATTCGCTGGGCCCCACAGATCCCTCTCTAATCTTTCCCTTTCTCCTTCTCTCTCCTCCCCACGAGCTCGCTCTCTCTCTCTCCCCCCTCTCTTTCTCTCTCCTCTCGCGCCTTTCTCTCTCAGCTCGTGATTACTGTGCATTCCTCGAGTCGCGTCACCGCCGCGTGGATCCCGTCACCTCCCTTCTGCATCTCCTTCTTCTTCTCCTATTTCTTTTAAAACTCCATGCACCCTCACCACGAGAAACCCACCAGAGAAACCCTAACCCTATATTTTCCCACGCTCCTCAGCCCTCGTCGACATCCTTCTCTCCTCCTCGTCACCCTCATCTCCATCACCTCCTTCTCCTTCGTTCTCCCTCGAACGAACCCACTGCAACCAAGAAACCCGAGCACCTCTCTCCACCACCACCACCTTCTCACGTCGCCGACCATCCCCCATCGCCATCGCCATCTCCTCCCTCTCCTCTGCTCTCCCTCCAGCACCCAAAACCATGTACACAAAACCCCAACAACTTCAAACCCGAGCCCAAACCCTAACCAAACCCTAGCTCTTCAAAACCCTTCACCGACACCCCTCACCGCCGTTGGCCTCGCCGCCACCGCTAGCACATCACTCTGCAACCCGGTAAGAAATCTTACACTCATTCCTCGTCCATTCTCTTTTCTTGCCTTCCTTTTCTTTTCTTTCTGTAATTCCTTGTCTTTTGTGTTCACTGCCTTGTCTAGATCGCCGGAGTTGGCCGCGACGTCGACGATCCCGATGCCCCAGCGAGGATACCTGACCCGTGTGATCCCATCGTGTGTTGTTTGGACACATTCCGTGTACCGTGCGCACGTCGCGACTTTTCTCGCCGACGCGTGACGTTCCGTTTACCGCTTTGCGATCCGTCGAGACAAGTGAAAACTTGCTACATGCTATCTATAATATTTTTATACCTATTAAACTGCATAGTAAAACTGTAGATTACTTATAGCACCGCCTGTTCCATTTTTCCTTTTCGATGTTCCGTATATCATATTAGTTTCGGATCTTGAATTATAACTTGTTGCATGTTAGAGTACAATATTGTGTTCCCACATCCGTGTTTAAATTACTTAATAATTATCTGCATAGCCCATAGCACCTTTAAATAGTTTCTACCCCTGAATACCCGGTTGCATCCATTGAACATATTATACATATCATTGCATCCCTAGATCATTTAACTCATAATAACGGGATTTAACAATTCTATACTGATTTAAGAGTATTTTAGTTAATGATGGAACCACAACCCTAACTCTAATCTATAACGGTGCATCCCCGTGCTTTAATCTGTATCTTGCATATACCATCACCGTGATTCATTTTATTGCTTCATTAGTACCCATGCTTGTTTATATATATACCCATGTTTATGCTAGTTTGATTATGAGCGCCCACTTGACATCTTGTGCACCCTGACATGACTTGTTACGCCTTTTACTTGACCTGACATGGTACCGTGCAACTCTGGACATGACATGACATTTATATGCATTACTTGACTTGACTTGATGTACCATGGCTTTAACTGTTACTTGATCTTGTGTCTAATGCCAACAAACCTGACCTGTTGTCCTTACGGACGGTTCCTGTTGTCTATCCAGACAAACCTGTACCTACCTGATCCTGTGTTGGCATTAGATTTAGATCACTTAATACCTGACTTGAACACTTTTGACTTGGGGGTATGGGGAAATCAATGATGAAACATGACTTGTAACTCGACAGTTCTATACCTGTTCTGATCAGTCTTGCGGACTAGGCCGGCCCCGGAGTGATGCTATGGACATCACTCGTCATTACCTACCATCCTTTACTGCCTTGCGACACGTCTCGGGTTCAGCCCGAGAGTCATAGACCGTGATCCCGGGCACGCACGGGATACTATTGAGTTACATCGATGATTCATCAAATTGATTTCAAAAACTTGAGAGTAGTTAACCCAATGGACCGGTTTAGATTACTCACTGCACACTACCTTTCACTGCCCTGATTTATATTGTTGTTACACCTGCTTTACCATTTATGATTATACTTGCATGTCTTGCTACCCTGTATATATATTATTGCTTGATGTTATGACGCATTGACGTCAGGGTTTTGCATGGCCCGGATTCCGTACCTTTGCTGCAGTCCGAGCAGGAGTACTTCAGTCAGCAGGCTGAGCTGTGAGGACTCATTAGTAGTTAGTTCTTTTACTTTTTCAGTATTTTATTCCTGATGTGAGCCCGCATTATGGGACATATATTCCAGTTATTCTTGTATTGGATCTCTTGCTTCCGCATTATTTATTCTTGACTCATTTTATTTTGGCTTATGGACATGTGCTTGATAGTTTTATTATTGTTCTTGATATCTCTACAGCCGTAATGTGACTGTGGAAGGATAATTCCTATCCACATGTAGCATGGTTGGCTATGTCACGTGCCTACCTTAGCGTACTCTGGGAAGCGGGGCGTGATATGGTTCTTTTGGTATCAGAGCCATAGGTTATAGGTTAATCAGGTTTGATTCTTTTGTAGATGGGTATTGGACCCAATACACGAATTAGAATACTCGTGATTAGGAAACATGTCCTGCCACCTTACCGTCTTACCATTCTTGAATCTTAACCTCCTCCTGGTTATACTTTTACGCTATGCCAACCTCCTTTGCATACCGACTCGAAACCTGGTTTTCTTGTTATCTATAGAACTTAGGCGACTTAGGTGTAGTTATGTAATTGTAGCTATGATACCGCGGTATAGTTATAATGCGGTACTCTATTTAAGTAACTTGGAGTTCTAGCCTTGATTCATATCCTTGATCTATAAGTTGAATCCGTTATCATACTAATCCTCTTTGGTGTTTAGTTGCAGTATCATGGAAGCCAGGAATCTACAATCGTACCAGAGGTGTATGGACGACGCCACTTTGCTTGGAGTAATTCATGACTTGCTTGAGGACCACAAGCAGCAGACCGAGCTGAAGCCGGCGTTTGCACTAAATCAAACGCCCGTATGTAGAAGTGTTCCGGTGAACCGACGCGGCGTAGCACCAATGAAGAAAACAATGGTTGTTGATCGGAAAAGGAGCGTGATTTGTAACTACTGCCATGTACCCGGACATGTGCAAAGAGATTGTCGAAGGAAACGCGGACTCTGTTTGGTTTGTGGATCGGCGGATCACACTATCCATGCTTGTCCGTCGAAACTTCATAAGGAAGAGAATGTTCGGAGGCCAGTTTTACCCAAGCAAAAAGGAAGGATGTTGTGCGATTACTACCAATGATCGGGTCATTATCGAAGAGATTGTCGTAAGAGGCTTGGACTTTGTCTGATTTGCGGATCAACGGATCACACCATTGATAATTGTCCGTCAAAGCTAAGATTGAAGGAGGATACTCGGGAGCCACCGCAAAAGCAGTTTCCGGATCATGAGCAGTTAATTCGAGCTAATCAGGCTCAAGCTTTTACCCTGACGGCTGAAGTGATTAAAGCCTCGGAGGAAGTCGTTTCAGGTACCCTGCTTGTTCATGGTTTTCTCGCATTAGCGTTATTCAATTCTTGTGCATCCCATTGATTTTTGTCGTCCAAGTTTATTACAATTTCACTCGATAACTTGCACGACCCTGTTTAGTTATTAGAACATACACACTGGAAATGGGAAGATCATAACTAATAGAGGGTGTAAGGATTGTTCCGTTGTTGTTTGCGGACGGGAGCTATTGCAGTTTCTTGGAAATTGTTACCGGCGGCTATGATGTCGTCTTGGGAATGGATTTTTCGGCACTTTCCACGCTCACATTGTGTGTAGAGCAAAGAAAGCGAATTTCCAGATTCCCAGACACCCAGAGGTGGTCTGGAGGAAGCAGTTCTGTCGGGCCAATCGAGGTTAGGGCTAGGCCGACATCTAATGTCCTTTCGACAATGAAGGTTGATAAGGATGAAGCACCAGCTATTGTTCGAGATTTCATGGACGTGTTCGAAGACATATCAGGATTACCGCCGAAGCGAGACGTAGAGTTCACGATTGATCTTGTTCCTGGTGCAGCGCCAGTCTCTAAAGCATACTATCCAATGGCACCAGTGGAGTTGGAAGAAGTTAAGAAGCAGGTTACTGAATTACTTGAGAAGGGTTGGATCCGAAGCAGTAACTCGCCTTGGGGAGCTCCAGTTCTTCTAGTTAAGAAGAAAGATGGCACAAGGAGAATGTGCATCGATTATCGAGAATTAAACCGGGTGACTATTAAGAACAAGTATCTGATCCCTCGCATTGGTGAATTATTTGAGCAACTTAGTGGTACGAGGTTATTCTCGAAGCTGGACTTGCGATCCAGATATTATCAGGTCCGAGTGAAAACAGAAGATATTTGCAAGACGGCGTTCCGAACTCGGTATGGACATTACGAGTACTTAGTGATGCCCTTCGGAGTAACGAATGCACCGGCTATATCAATGGACTTGATGAACCGAATCTTTTCACCATTCTTGGACCAGTTTATAGTGGTGTTTATTGATGATATTCTGGTTTACTCCAAGAGTATCGAAGAGCATGCAGAACATTGGAAGATCGCACTGCAGATGCTGAGACAAGAAAAATTATATGCAAAGATAAGCAAGTGCGAGTTTTGGCTGGAAGAAGTAAAGTTTTTGGGGCATGTCGTGTCTGGCGATGGAATCGCCGTGATCCCGAAAAGATCGCGGCAGTTCAAGATTGGCCGATTCCGAAGAATGTTGCGGATATAAAAAGCTTTCTTGGACTCGCCGGGTATTACAGACTGTTCATGGAGAACTTTGCTCGTCTGGCGGAGCCGTTGACCAAGCTTACGTGCAAGGAGGTACCATTTGTGTGGACGGATAAGTGTGCGTCAGCTTTTGAGACGTTGAAGCAGAGATAGATAACCGCCCCTATTCTGACCGTGCCGGACAATTCCGAAGGATTGGTAATTCACAGCGATGCATCTGGGGAAGGATTGGGATATGTTTTGATGCAGCATGGGAAGATTATAGCGTACGCATCGAGATAGCTGAAGATCCATGAGAAGAATTATCCAACTCATGACTTGGAGCTTGCGGCTGTGACCTTCGCTTTGAAGATTTAGAGACACTACTAATTGGGCGAAAGGGTCAAGGTATTCACCGATCACAAAAGCCTAGAGTATATGTTCACACAGAAGGAGCTTTTTATGATGCAGCTGCAAGTACAGCCGTAGTTGATCGAGAATATTAAAGCCGAGCAATCGCAGGACCCTAGATTGCAAAAGTTTTGAGAACAGGTTGAAGTTGGACTTCGAACAGATTTACTGATCCATGAAAATGGTTCATTGAGATATGGTAGCCGTTTGTGCGTGCCAAAGGGAGATATTCGCGAAGAGCTTATGAAGGAGGCACACAGTTCAGCTTATGCCGTACATCCAGGAGGCACGAAGATGTACCGAGATATACGACAACATTTCTGGTGGGAAGGCATGAAACGGGAGATGGCCCGCTTTGTGGCAAAATGCTTGGTGTGTCAGCAAATTAAGGCTGAACATCAAAGGGTTGCTGGTTTATTGCAACCACTTCCGATTTCTCAGTGGAAGTGGGAACATATAACCATGGATTTCGTGACAGCTCTACCGCGGAGTCCAAAAGGCAACAGTGCAGTTTGGGTGATTGTTGATCGTTTGACCAAGGCAGCTCATTTCATTCCTTTTCGGGTTGGTCAATCAACAGAAACTTTGGCAGAACGGTACATGCAGGAGTTTGTAAGATTGCATGGAGTACCGGTGAGCATCGTGTCCGACCGTGACATTCGGTTCTTATCACACTTTTGGAGGGGCTTACAGGAAAGTTTGGGGGACTCAATTGAAGTTTAGCACAGCTTATCATCCTCAAATAGATGGCCAGTCGGAGAGAACGATCCAAACTCTTGAAGCTATGTTGAGAGCTTGCATGTTGGACTTCAAGGGTTCATGGGAGGATCATCTACATTTAGTGGAGTTTTCTTACAACAATAGTTTCCAGGCGACTATTCAGATGGCTCCATTCGAAGCTTTGTATGGTCGCAAGTGTCGTTCACCTATTTGTTGGGACGATGTCGGTGAACGAAGATTGTTGGGACCAGATTTGGTTGTGCAGACGGTTGAGAAAGTTAACGCTATCCGGAATCATATGAAAGCAGCACAAGACCGATAGAAGAGTTGGGCAGATACGTCGAGAAGACCTCTAGAATTCGCAGTGGGTGATTTGGTATTTTTGAAGATATCACCGACTAGAGGGGTGATTCGTTTCGGAAGTAGAGGAAAGCTCAGTCCTCGATTCGTCGGACCTTTTGAGATTTTGGAGCGTGTTGGTGAGGTAGCGTATCGTTTGGCGTTACCGCAATCTTTGGCGAATGTTCATGAAGTGTTTCACGTATCTCAACTACGTAAGTATGTTCGAGATGAAACACACGTGTAGGATCATTCGGAGCTAACTGTACGAGAAGACTTGACTTTTGAGGAGCGACCGATTGCGATTGTGGATCGAAGGGAAAAGGTTCTTAAGAACAAAGTTATCCCTCTTGTACTTGTTTCTTGGGGTAATCGCTCATATGGAGAGTCAACTTGGGAACGAGAAGATGAAATCCGGCAGAATTTTCCCTATCTTTTCTTGTAGTTTGTTGGTCATTTATCTTTTTGTGCTCTTGGAATTTCGAGGATGAAATTCTTTTTGTAGTTGGGTATAATGTAACAACCGAGTTCAATTATACCAATTTCTGTTGCCGTTGTGTTGTTTGTGGTGTTTATTTCATTTACGATGTTTGGTTGTGAATGGCAGTTTACTTTATAGTCGACCCGCTTACTCGAGCTTGTTGTTTCCTAGTTATAGATTGCCCTAACATTACATATTTTGCATATAACAATTTAAGTTATTTAAAATAATTTAAAAATACATAACATGGCCTGCATGATACCCCTAACCCTGTGGTAGCATCCTTGCATCGTGTTCTCGTCCCGTTCAGTGAAACGGACGTGTTTGGATGGCTACGCGCACGTACGTGCGTCCGTTCATGGGGGTATGCATTTCTGTTAAATAACCCTTCATTTTAAATTTTGGAACTTGCTAATAATTTTCATATTTCAAATTCAAAATTTTGGACCCGACCCGGGCGCATTTCTGAAATATTTTATAGTCCGCCTAAATTCAAATTAATTATTTTTTTATTTTATTTATTTTAGATTTTCTGTTAAAGTTGGGAACTGAATGAATATTTAGTTAAAAATCTTTTATAAAATTTTTTATCAATTTTTTCCCCGAGCCAATCAGAGCTCTTTAGTGGTATCGGGCCCCACCACTGAACCTCTCTCTCTCTTCTATCCTCTCTCTTTTATTCCCTCAACCAATCAGATTCATAGTTTTACATTCGCTGGGCCCCACAAATCCCTCTCTAATCTTTCCCTTTCTCCTTCTCTCTCCTCCCAACGAGCTCTCTCTCTCTCTCTCTCCCCCCTTTCTCTCTCCTCTCGCGCCTTTCTCTCTGCTTGCGATTACTGTGCATTCCTCGAGTCGCGTCACCGCCGCGTGGATCCCGTCACCTCCCTTCTGCATCTCTTTCTTCTTCTCCTGTTTCTTTTAAAACTCCATGCACCCTCACCATGAGAAACCCACCAGAGAAACCCTAACCCTATTTTTCCCATGCTCCTCAGCCTTCGTCGACATCCTTCCCGCCTCCTCGTCACCCTCATCTCCATCACCTCCTTCTCCTTCGTTCTCCCTCGAACGAACCCACTGCAACCAAGAAACCCGAGCACCTCTCTCCACCACCACCACCTTCTCACGTCGTCGACCATCCCCCATCGCCATCGCCATCTCCTCCCTCTCCTCTGCTCTCCCTCCAGCACCCAAAACCCTGCACACAAAACCCCAACAACTTCAAACCCGAGCCCAAATCCTAACCAAACCCTAGCTCTTCAAAACCCTTCACCGGCGTCCCTCACCGCCATTGGCCTCGCCGCCGACGCTAGCACATCACTCTGCAACCCAGTAAGAAATCCTACATTCATTCCTCCTCCATTCTCTTTTCTTGCCTTCTTTTTCTTTTCTTTCTTTAAGTCCTTGTCTTTTGTGTTCGCTGCCTTGTCTAGATCGCCGAAGTTGGCCGCGACGTCGACGATCCCGACGCTCCAGCGAGGATACCTGACCCGTGTGATCCCATCGTGTGTTGTTTGGACTCATTCCGTGTACCGTGCGCGCGTCGCGACTTTTCTCGCCGACGCGTGACGTTCCGTTTACCGCTTCGCGATCCGTCGAGAAAAGTGAAAACTTGCTACATGCTATCTATAATATTTTTATACCAATTAAACTGCATAGTAAAACTGTAGATTACTTATAGCACCGCCTGTTCCATTTTTCCTTTTCGATGTTCCGTATATCATATTAGTTTCGGATCTTGAATTATAACTTGTTGCATGTTAGAGTACAATATTGTGTTCCCACATCCATGTCTAAATTACTTAATAATTATCTGCATAACCCATAGCACCTTTAAATAGTTTCTACCCCCGAATACCCGGTTGCATCCATTGAACATATTATACATATCATTGCATCCTTAGATCATTAAACTCATAATAACGGGATTTAACAATTCTATACTGATTTAAGAGTATTTTAATTAATGATGGAACCACAACCCTAACTCTAATCTATAACGGTGCATCCCCATGCTTTAATCTGTATCTTGCATATACCATCACCGTGATTCATTTTATTGCTTCATTAGTACCCATGCTTGTTTATATATATACCCATGTTTATGCTAGTTTGATTATGAGCGCCCACTTGACATCTTGTGCACCCTGACATGACTTGTTACGCCTTTTACTTGACCCGACATGGTACCGTGCAACTCTGGACATGACATGACACCTATATGCATTACCTGACTTGACCTGATGTACCATGGCTTTACCTGTTACTTGATCTTGTGTCTAATGCCAACAAACCTGACCTGTTGTCCTTACGGACAGTTCCTGTTGTCTATCCATACAAATATGTACCTGCCTGATCCTGTGTTGGCATTAGCTTTAGATCACTTAATACCGGACTTGAACACTTTTGCCTTGGGGGTATGGGGAAATCAATGATGAAACCTGACTTATAACTCGATAGTTCTATACCTGTTCTGATCAGTCTTACGGGCTAGGCCAGCCCCGGAGTGATGCTATGGACATCAGTCGTCATTACCTACCATCCTTTACTGACTTGCGGCACATCTCGGGTTCAGCCCGAGAGTCATAGACCGTGATCCCGGGTACGCACGGGATACTATTGAGTTACATCGATAATTCATCAGATTGATTTCAAAGACTTGAGAGTAGTTAACCCAATGGACCAGTTTAGATTACTCGCTGCACACTACCTTTCACTGCCCTGATTTATATTGCTGTTATACCTGCTTTACCATTTATGATTATACTTGCATGTCTTGCTACCCTGTATATATATTATTGTTTGATGTTATGACGCGCTGACGTCTGGGTTTTGCATGGCCCGGATTCCGTACCTTTGCCGCAGTCCGAGCAGGAGTACTTCAGTCAGCAGGCTGAGCTGTGAGGACTCATTAGTACTTAGTTCTTTTACTTTTTCAGTAATTTATTCCTGACGTGAGCTCGCATTATGAGACATATATTCCAGTTATTCTTGTATTGGATCTCTTGCTTCTGCATTATTTATTCTTGACCCATTTTATTTTGGCTTATGGACATGTGCTTGATAGTTTTATTATTATTCTTGATATCTCTACAGCCATAATGTGACTCTGAAAGGATAATTCCTATCCACAGGTAGCATGGTTGGCTATGTCACGTACCTACCTTAGCGTACTCTGGGAAGCGGGGCGTGACAGCCCCTTTGTCCTCTTTGTCAGGAGTTCAACTCCAAAAGTCAATCGGGAGCACAACTCCCAGTGCAGGGACCAAGTCCCTTTTCCTGCTGACGCCCAGCGCCCGCGTGCCAAGCACGTGAGGAGCCAGCGTCCAGCGCCCGCGTGCTAGGCACGTGAGGCGCTGGCACCCACGCGTCATTTGGATGCTATTCTTCTCTTTTTATACACACACACACACACACACTACACAACACTGTCCCCGATAGAAAAAATTTCTAACTGGGTGCTGCCCCGCACTCCGCAAGGGGGCTGCTAGCCTCCTTGACACCCTAGCCCGCTATCCGGGTAGCGGGACCCCCGTTGTCACGTCCCGCTTCCCAGTGTATGGAGAAGGAGACGCGACGAGATCCGCTACGTATATACTCAGAAGTACATACGCTAAGCGTATCTAAGCAATATAAAATAAATACACAAGAGACAAGAAATAAAAAGAACAATAACTTTTATTTATTAACATTTTTTGTACAATGCATGAAAGGAAATACAACTGAAATAAAAGATGCCTAAACAGTGGCATAACAGGAAATGAAAAGTACAGAGTGGAAAAGTGTACAATGAAACTAAAGTGTAGGGTCTTCAGCAAACTGCTCCAAATCTTCTTGAGATGGCTCGATTTCTGCCGGGTCCGAATCACCTGACGACATTCAAAGAAGAAAGAAACAGAATGTCGTCAGCGAACAGGTCGCTCGGTAAGTCCCAAAGGTGAGAGGAAAGTAGAAAAGACAGAATAAGAAGATATCCTTTAAAGTTGTATACTATTGTTGTAATGTTATGTTAACGCTGTTGTTTGTAGCTTGGTATAGAAGGATGCCAGTGTATACGAGGGGAGTCTCTATATGCCAGAAACTAGAGGCACGTGTAGTACAAGGAACCGTTTATGCCACGGTACAACAGCAACGGAATATAGGTTAGGTGTTTTAATCTGACCACCTCGTGCCACCTTTAACACCTTCCGTACCAATCTACCCTTTAAACACCGCGATATCTTGTTTGTTGTGTTATCTTGTAAATTGTATTGGTTGTATGATTGATTGACTGACTGACCGAAACCATGATATCAGGAAACGGTTATAACCGTAGAGTCATGTAAATGGAATACTGGGAATCATGTAAAAGGAATATATATATATATATATATATCCACGGTTCGGTTCAGTTAAGTTGTATAAATTGATAATTATATTCATGGATTCATATGTTCATTTTGGATTGGAATATTGTAAATTATAGGTTGAACTTGAATCATATTCAAGTCAGTTTAATCAGACTCAAACCCGAGCCAGACAATCAGAAATATGAATCGAAGTCTTATAATTGCTAGGGTCCTTAGGGTAATTTATAAAACTTGAGGGGTTTTTATGTAAAAATACTTTTATATACTTTTCAAAGTACACCTCAAGTATTTATTGTTCGTCTTTAGAGTTGTAATGATGGTAGATTTTATGTTGTGACATTTCTAGTGAAAATATCCTAATTTTATAAATAAGGGTATTTATCTGTAATATTGATTATTTGAAGTTCATGGTATTTTAGTGTAAAATTTGTTCTTATGATTTTTAGGAAAAGGTGGAAAATTTATATTATAATAAAATAGATATTTAAATGATAAATATACATATGTTTATACAAAAATAATTTTAATAAATATTTTATATTCCAAAAATCTCATTTTCTTAAGATGTCGTATTTAAACCTTTCGAGACCGAATGCTCCTTGCGGAGGTCTGAATTTCGCACTACTAGCCCGAGGGTGCGCGATAAACCGCACGATCCCGAACGGGTTCCCCAAAGATGGGTTGGAGCGGCGCTTTGCAAAGATTGTAAAATAGTAATCCTTTAGAAAACGGTTCTATAAAGTAAAAGGTATTTATTTGCAAAGTGTAGTTTTCCGTATTTTAGATTCTAGACTTTCTTAAGCCAACTAGCCTATTTCTAAATGGTCTAAACGACAAGTCGTTAGAAGCCTCAAATCGCCTCTTCACCGCTAATTGTGGTCAGGTAAGTACAGATGAGGAAAGGAGGGATCCGCTCACGAATCGTGAGACGGACCTTTTAAAGTTACCTTTACTCACTTGCCTAGCCTAGACACCACAAAGTCAGGTTTAGATAAACGATCGATGTCCACGTGTTTTCCTAATAAGAGATATTTATTTAAAAGTGTATCAAAGCTAAAACTTTTAGAAATGATTTATTAAGAATATGGTATTTAAATGAAAGTATTGTTTTATCGTATTCTAAGTTTTTGATGATGTCGTTTAGGATTGTATTTGCGTGTGTGTGGAGGTAGGTCATTATCTCGTGCTCTACTTTAAATGTATAGTAAGGTTAAGGGGTTAAATGTGAAATCGAAACACGGTGCTATTTAAATGAAGATAATACGATAAATTGGAAAGGCTATCATTTCATGTGATGAAACTTGTTTAAATTGTTTGTTAAATGTTTAATTGTCAACAAAAAGATGTTTAAGTATGAATGCATTGGTGAGAAGTGAAATTTTATAGAAAACCGAATCGGAAATCGGATTTGTTCCGATTCCGTCGGGTTTTGTAATTTCGTATTTTAGAGAATAAGAAAGAAGGATAGAATGGACTTACGGGTTTCGATTAAGCAAGGGAGTGAAAGGGGGACTAAAGAGGTTGCCGAGACGTTGCTTCGTCGCCAGTTGTTCCTAAAAATATCGCCGGAATTTCTGCCGGAATTTCGTCAGAGATTCGCCGCGCACTTGTTTTCAAGGTACACAACTCTTGGAAAATTTTTGAGAGAGTGAGTTTAGGGTTTTGCGATGAGAGGGTAGAGGGTAGGGGGTGTATTTATAGGGTTAGACTAGGGTTAGGGTAGATGAAAAGTTTAAAAATAAAAATTTGATAAAATGTAATAAAAATGTATTAAAAGTGGAGTAATTGGGGGTTTTAAAGAGCTCTGGAAGTGGTCTGAGGCTGAAATTTTGCAGGTACATAGGGAATATGAAAAGACACAACTTTCATGTTGGGGCCGTCGCCGGAATCGGCCGACTCGGGAGTGACTCGGCCATGACTTGGTCGGAGCACTGAGTCGGCCGAGGCAAGGCCGAGTTCCCCGATTCCTGGCCGAGTCCGACGGCCAGAATCCCCCCCCCCGACGGTTCAGCTAACTCCTGGAAGTGTTACATATTTGGGTGTAGTGGGGTTTTTGTAATATATGCACGTGTAAACTCTTGGTATTCTAGAGGTTTTAAAAAATATCAATATTAAAAATAATGTGGGGTATGGAATTTGAACTCTGGTGGCTTGGTTCAGCAGTGCAAGGTATTACGAATGAGCTATAAGCTCCTTCTTGTAATTATGGAGCTAATTAACTACTTAAAATAATAACAGTAAATGTAAATACCCCAAGTATACATTAATTTTAAAGCAAATTTTTGTACACTAAAAATGGAGTTGTTATATTCTTTTAACTTGTAATTAAAAAGCAAAATAATTACTTATAACTTGTGCTCAGGCTAAAATAACCCTTTATCGATTTTTTGAATTTTTTTTGTAAAAACTTGTATTGGAAATTTGGGGTTGTTATATTCTATCCTCCTTATAAAAATTTCGTCCTCGAAATTATTAAAAGGAAAGGGTAACAGTTTCAAGGAATGTCTGGTGACTGGAGTATAGATAGTGTATAATAACAAACTGATACAAGGGTGAAAAAGGCTTACCGGTGTTACCTTGACCTACAGTCTCGGCTTCTACGGCTTCTAATGTGAAGGTCTATCGCCGTGGTACATTCCTTCTAGCTGGAGGCACATTCTGCCTTTTGGGCCTGTTTCCCTGCCCTCTACACATGTCCCTCATTGCTTGTTGGAATTGGCGAGTAGGCTGTGCAGGTGGTGGAGCAGGTAGTGCAGGACGAGTTGCAGGAGCCTGGATAGTTGGCCGCTGCGGGTAGTTGGTGAGTGTGTGAGTTGAGTTGCTATTGTAAGGATAGTTCCCAATTCCATGGTTGGATGCGCCACAAATTAGACACAGGTCTTTTGCGCGCCTACAGTTCTTCCACAAGTGTCCCTTTCTATGGCAGTAATGGCAAATTTCTTCAGTTCTCCTGGGTTCAAACGATGGCCTGGAAGAGGCTCTTCCTGCCATTTGAGTGGCAGGGCGTTTCAAACCGGCAGATTGGGGTCTGCCCCTCGCCTTTATCACTACCTCATAACTGCGGGCAGCTTCCAAAGTATCTTCATGTGTCAGAAATTTCCCTGTGGCTAGTGCAGCCTGAATTTCTGTATCCAAACCTTGTTGAAATCGACGGGCTCTGATCTCATCCGTCGGTATCAGGTGTGCCGCAAATCTGTTATGGTCTTGTGTTAGCTGTGTAGTATGCGATATTTAAAATTTTTTGGACTATTGTGACATATCTTACCGGCTTAGCATGGTGAATTCAGCGTCGTACTCATCTACTGATTTGTCCCACATCGAACCTTATTGTAGATGAATGGACTGTTGCTCCATGGCAAACATGGCAGTCGCAGGGAAGTACTTCGCATCAAACTTCTCGCGAAAAGTCTTCCATTCAATAGGCTGTACAAGACGGGTTTCTTCCGCCTTCCACCAGTTGCGAGCATTGTCCGTGAGCTGCAGTTTCGCCACATGAACCCAAGCTATGTCTGGCACTTGTGCTGCCGCCAGATCATCCCCTATACTTTGAGCCCATTCCTCAGCTTCTAGTGGGCTCCCCTTTCCTGAGAACTGTTTGGGATGTAAAGCCCTGAATTGCTTTACTCCCGGTGCGTCAGCCTCGGGACGGTTTAGGAGTTGTTGCTGTCCCTCAAGAAGGCTGCGGATCGCCTCAAGTAACACTGTTGGCTCGGTGGGTGGCGCAGGAACAGCAGGTGTGAGGGGTAGTGCTGGAGGTGTGTTGTTGACATTGGTGCTGGTGTTGTTCGGGGAATTCATAACCCTGAAGAAAAATTTGGGTTAGGACAGATTCAAATGAAATGATAAGATTCAAGGAATATGAAATTGTAAGATTCAAGAGACATGAATTGTAAAGAATGTTTTAGTTGCTGGTTCTTGTGTTATATTGCTTAGGTTGTTCACGCAGAACAGAACTGCATGATAGGGTTTCATACAGCTCTGGCCTGCATGGGCCACCAACAAAACCTGTCACCCCGTGCTTCCCAGTGTACGGCGAAAGAGACGCGACGAGGTCCGCTACGTATATACTCAGAAGTACATACGCTAAGCGTATCTAAGCAATATAAAATAAATACACAAGAGACAAGAAATAAAAAGAACAACAACTTTTATTTATTAACATTTTTTGTACAATGCATGAAAGGAAATACAACTGAAATAAAAGATGCCTAAACAGTGGCATAACAGGAAATGAAAAGTACAGAGAGGAAAAGTGTACAATGAAACTAAAGTGCAGGGTCTTCAGCAAACTGCTCCAAGTCTTCTTGAGATGGCTCGATCTCTGCCGGGTCCGAATCACCTGACGACATTCAAAGAAGAAAGAAACAGAATGTCGTCAGCGAACAGGTCGCTCGGTAAGTCCCAAAGGTGAGAAGAAAGTAGAAAAGACAGAATAAGAAGATATCCTTTAAAGTTGTATACTATTGTTGTAATGTTATGTTAACGCTGTTGTTTGTAGCTTGGTACAGAAGGATACCAGTGTATACGAGGGGAGTCTCTATATGCCAGAGACTAGAGGCACGTGTAGTACAAGGAACCGTTTATGCCACGGTATAACAGCAACGGAATACAGGTTAGGTGTCTTAATCTGACCACCTCGTGCCACCTTTAACACCTTCCGTACCAATCTACCCCTTAAACCCCGCGATGTCTTGTTTGTAGTGTTATCTTGTAAATTGTATTGGTTGTATGATTGATTGACCGACTAAGCGAAACCATGATATTAGGAAACGGTTATAACCGTAGAGTCATGTAAATGGAATACTGGGAATCATGTAAAAATAATATATATATCCATGGTTCGGTTCGGTCAAGTTGTATAAACTGATAATTGTATTCATGGATTCATGTATTCATTTTGGATTGGAATATTGTAGATTATAGGTTGAACTTGAATCATATTCAAGTCAGTTTAATCAGACTCAATCCCGAATCAGACAATCAGAAATGTGAATCGAAGTCTTATAATTGCTAGGGTCCTTAGGATAATTTATAAAACTTGAGGGGGTTTTATGTAAAAATACTTTTATATACTTTTCAAAATACACCTCAAGTATTTATTGTTCATCTTTAGAGTTGTAATGAGGGTAGATTTTATGTTGTGATATTTCTAGTGAAAATATCCTAATTTTATAAATAAGGGTATTTATCTGTAATATTGATTATTTGAAGTTCGTGGTATTTTAGTGTAAAATTTGTTCTTATGATTTTTAGGAAAAGGTGGAAAATTTATATTATAATAAAATAGATATTTAAATGATAAATATACATATGTTTATACAAAAATAATTTTAATAAATATTTTATATTCCAAAAATCTCATTTTCTTAAAATGTCGTATTTAAACCTTTCGGGACCGAATGCTCTTTGCGGAGGTCTGAATCTCGCACTACTAGCCCGAGAGTGCGCGATAAACCACACGATGCCGAACGGGTTCCCCAAAGATGGGTTGGAGTAGCGCTTTGCAAAGATTGTAAAATACTAATCCTTTAGAAAACGGTTCTATAAAGTAAAAGGTATTTATTTGCAAAGTGTAATTTTCCGTATTTTAGATTCTAGGGTTTCCTAAGCCAACTAGCCTATTTCTAAATGGTCTAAACGACAAGTCGTTAGAAGTCTCAAATCGCCTCTTCACCGCCAATTGTGGCCAGGTAAGTACAAATGAGGAAAGGAGGGATCCGCTCACGAATCGTGAGACGGGCCTTTTAAAGTTACCTTTGTTCACTTGCCTAGCCTAGACACCACAAAGTTAGGTTTAGATAAACGATCGATGTCCGCGTGTTTTCCTAATAAGAGATATTTATTTAAAAGTGTATCAAAGCTAAAACTTTTAGAAATGATTTTATTAAGAATATGGTATTTAAATGAAAGTATTGTTTTATCGTATTCTAAGTTTTTGATGATGTTGTTTAGGGTTGTATTTGCGTGTGTATGGAGGTAGGTCATTATCTCGTGCTCTACTTTAAATGTATAGTAAGGTTAAGGTGTCAAATGTGAAATCGAAACATGGTGCTATTTAAATGAAGAAAATACGATAAATTGGAAATGCTATCATTTCATGTGATGAAACTTGTTCAAATTGTTTGTTAAATATTTAATTGTCAACATAAAGATGTTTAAGTATGAATATATTGGTGAGAAGTGAAATTTTATAGAAAACCGAATCGGAAATCGGATTTGTTCCGATTCCGTCGGGTTTTGTAATTTCGTATTTTAGAGAATAAGAAAGAAGGATAGAATGGGATTTACGGGTTTCGATTAAGCAAGGGAGTGAAAGGGGGACTAAAGAGGTTGCCGAGGCGTTGCTTCGTCGCCGGTTGTTCCTAAAAACGTCACCGGAATTTCCGCCGGAATTTCGTCGGAGATTCGCCGCGCACTTGTTTTCAAGGTACACAACTCTTGGAAATTTTTTGAGAGAGTGAGCTTAGGGTTTTGGGATGAGAGGGTAGAGGGTAGGGGGTGTATTTATAGGGTTAGGCTAGGGTTAGGGTAGATGAAAAGTTTAAAAATAAAAATGTGATAAAATGTAATAAAAATGTATTAAAAGTGGAGTAATTGGGGTTTTTAAAGAGCTCTGGAAGTGGTCTGAGGCTGAAATTTTGCAGGTACATAGGAAATATGAAAAGACACAACTTTCATGTTGGGACCGTCGCCGGAATCGGCCGACTCCGGGTTGACTCGGCCGTGACTCGGTCTGAGCACTGAGTCGGCCGAGGCAAGGCCGAGTTGGCCGATTCCCGGCCGAGTCCGGCGGCCAGAATCTCCCTCGATGGTTCATCTAACTCCCGGAAGTGTTACATATTTGGGTGTAGCGGGGTTTTTGTGAGATATGCACGTGTAAACTCTTGGTATTCTAGAGGTTTTAAAAAAAATCAATATTAAAAATAATGTGGGGTATGGGATTTGAACTCTGGTGGCTTGGTTCAGCAGTGCAAGGTATTACCAATGAGCTATAAGCTCCTTCTTGTAATTATGGAGCTAATTAACTACTTAAAATAATAACAGTAAATGTAAATACCCTAAGTATACATTAATTTTAAAGCAAATTTTTGTACACTAAAAATGGAGTTGTTATATTCTTTTAACTTGTAATTAAAAAGCAAAATAATTACTTATAACTTGTGCTCAGGCTAAAATACCCCTTTATGGATTTTTTGAATTTTTTTTGTAAAAACTTGTATTGGAAATTTGGGGTTGTTACACCCGTAAACTCTGTGAGGCTCCCAATATATCCAAAACCCCTTAAGACACACATAGACACCAGCGCATTGAGTTCGCATGACCAGTTTGACCCATCAATCGGAGGTTCTCTCGCTCCAAAGGCAAGGGGTAATTAACGGCAGCTTAGTCCGCGGCTGCCGGAGATTCGGATCCACACAATCAATATACCCCCGCCTACCCTAAGCACGGGGAATCTGTAATACTCCTGACAAGCGACGCGTATTCCCATCTTAATGGAGCGACAAAAAACACCCTACAGGGAAGGCCATTCCTTGGCAGACATTTTGCTTTAGTTGTCTCCTACCATCTGAAGATTGCTCAGTGCACCATCGCTTAGGTCGGACCCTCAGCCCAAAACCCTTCTTCGGCCAATCTTTCCTTGAATCGGATTAGATATCTTCTTCCGAAGTTTCCATTGATGTAGTTGGGGTCGAGTCAGGCGATGAAGCTTCAGCTTTTGAAGCCGAGTCTAGTGGGTCGTCTTCTTCCACCTCGGCTTCCGATAGCCAAAGAAGTTATTCTTCCTCTTCGTCTTTTTCATCTGCGTCGGGCTCGCCACTAAAGGGTGGCGATGCCTTTGTACTTCGTTGTTGGGTGGAGAAGAGGGCCCCAAGGTGCGCATCGAAAATACTCGTGATGTGATCTCGATTTTAAATCTCCTAGACGAGCTTTCCAATATCCAGGCTCGCTTCCACATCCCCCTTGGCTATTCACTTCATCCGGCCAGGGAGGGTGAGCGGGCAGACCAGGTACAGGGCAATGATATTGCCCTATACCTGGAAGCGTTCCGAGCAGAGTTATGACCGCCCATTCTCATCCGAGAATTGTGCCGTACTCCATTGCTTCCGTCTTGGCCCGGGCCAGCTAGCGCCGAACTCGTGGAGAATACTCCTCGGGTTTCTGGTCCGGTTGAAGATTGATCGGATCCCCTTCAATTTGAGTCTTCTTCTTTCCTTTTTTGTTACAAAAATCACCCCGGCACTTACAAGGACGAACCGAGCTGGGTGTATCTCTATTTTAAAAAACATAAGGGTGGGGCGCCCGGGTCAGGAGTAGTGGTCGTCTCTTCTTCTATCCATGAGTGAAAGGATAAGTTTTTTTTCGTCGGTCCTCCGGAGGGAGAGGATTGGCCGGTGCCCACCAAATGGCACATGGCAGATTGCCCATGGGTCAGGCAATCTAACGCCCTGGAAGCGGGGGTAGTGTCGCAATGGGAGCCGATCCAGCGGGCCTATGTCCTGCTTTCCCAGCAGGCTTTGAGCTGAGCGGGACTCAGTACCGCACGCTTCGGGGGTAAGTTAGGGTTTCACCGATTAATTTAGGCTTGGCATGATATTGTTGTTCTTGTTGCTGACTTTTTTCTTCTGTTTTCTTCTGCAGAGCCAATGGATCGTTCGAAGATCATGGCTACTATGGTTGTCAAGGCGCAGGGGAGGAAGGGCAGCGGCGCTAACTCGTCTAGACCCGCACCGGGCGTGGTCCCTCGGCAATCCCCTTTCGCCAAGGTCTCTATGGCTCCTCCTGTCCCGGAGGAACGCCGTGGCGGAGGGCAGAAGCATGCCCGGGATCCCGCTCCCCGGGCCACGACAGAAGTGTAGTCCTCTGCCGAGTCTCCGCTCAAGAGGCAAAAAAGAGTGGTTTCCCGGCCACCCCCAGCCGGGATACAGGTGCAGGAGGGCGACTTCTGCATTGAGGTGCCTTCGGGGCTCTCTGTAGCCGACAGCTTGCTGGCGGACATGGAAAAGACGGCGGAGGCCAAGATTCCCCGGGGTACCATGAAGGCCCAAGTGACAACGATAGCTCAGGAGGCCGTTTAGGTTGGTAATTTTCTAAAAATCCCCAAATGTTTTTTCCTCTGTTTAGCTTCTAAAAATGGTTTGTTTTTTCTGCAGGTTCTCTAGTATTGTGCCCTTCTTGCTACTAGAGGCCGAGAAAGTAACCCCGACGATAAAAAAGGCCGGGGAGTCTTCCTCGCGTGTAGAAGATCTCCTTGCCAAGCTGAAGGAGGCGGAGGACAAGGCGGCCTCTCTGGACTTGAGGTTGGACGCTGAGGGCCTGACGGTCGCGAAGCTGAAGGAGTCTCACCGACTCTTGACTGAATCCAACCGGGCTATTCAGGCAAAGATTGAGGAAGTCAATGGGCTCTATGACGCCATGAAGAGGCAGAGAGACTCGTTCAAGAGGGATGTCCGGATGGCCCAAGAAGCAGCGAAGCTTGCCGAGGGCAGGACGGAAAAGGCCGTGGAAGAGTACAAGGCCTCCGACCAATTTTATGTCGACCTTGCCAACTCTGCGGCCGTCGGGTGGCATAACGCCCTTGGCGCCGTCAAAGAAGCGATACATGGGTTCGACGACCAGAAGCTTCGTGCAAAGTATCCCCTTGCCGAGGAAGTGCCCCAGGATGGCAGTACCGAGCCAGCGGGAGGAGGCGAGGCCCTAAGCGGAAGCGCCGAGCTTGCGGTCGTAATCAAGACTCCTGGTGGAGGCGCCGAACAGGGGGACGGCGGGGAGGTCCTAGCCGCGAAGGTGGTTTGAAGCTGCTCTCCGCCTCGTTCTCTATTCCCCTCCATCTTTTTTTTGTAGCCTTCGGGCATTTTGTGAAGCTGAGAAGCTTATAATACCTTGTATATAATTTGGAATATCAATAAAGTATTTTTATCTCGTCTTTGATGTGCCTGGCTGTAATACTTCCGTTCTTATTTATTTACAAGTGTGGGTAGATCGGTGTCCCTCCTCCCCCCAGAGTTGAGGTGATGTGGGACAAGCAAACTCCAAATATGAACATCAAGTACAAACATATCGATGTCCCTCCTCCCTCCGGAGTCGAGGCGACGTAGATCTAGCGAACACCAAATATGAACACCAAGTACAAATAGATTGATATCCCTCGGATCTGAGTGTGGCTGGGGTTCCTCATAACAAGTGAACCCGAGCTTTATTCACTTGGGTCCTATTAGGAGTTTGTTTTCTTCATGATTGCATGCCGAATAGAGGTCGTCTTACAGACTTCGTCGCGGATGCGTCGGGCAGGAAGAAGCCCGGCCGTTTCGAGACAAGGGCTTTGGGTCCACAGCGTAGTCGGGTAGGAAGCTGCATGTTAAGGACGGGCCAAGCAGGAAGCTACTTGGCCGCCTCATGTTGAGGGCTTTGGATCCACGGCGTATCCGGGCAGGAATATGCCTGTTGCGGATGGGCTGAGTAAGAAGCTACTCGGCCGCCTCATGGTGAGGGATTCAGATCCATAGCATAGCCCGGCGGGAAGATGCCTGCTGCGGATGGGCCGAGCAGGAATCTACTCGGCCACCTCATGCTAAGGGCTTTGGATCAACAACGTAGCCGGATAGGAAGCTGCCCGCTGCGGATGGGCCGAGCAGGAAGCTACCCGGCCACCTCATGGTGAGGGCTTTGGATCCACAGCGTAGCTGGGTAGGAATCTGCCTGCTGCGGATGGGCCGAGCAGGAAGCTACTCGGTCGCATTATGGTGAGGACTTCGGATCCACGTCGTAGCCGGGCGGGAAGTTGCCCGGTGCGGATGGGCCGAGCAGGAAGCTACTCGGCCGCCTCATGGTGAGGGTATTGGATCCACAGCGTAGCCGGGCAGAAAGCTGCCCACCGCAGATAGGCCGAGCAGGAAGCTACTCGGCCGCCTCATGGTGAGGGCTTAGCTTAGAAACTAAAATAACTTTAGTTGACATAAAAAGAGTAATCTCATTATTCGAAAGAGTACAAGTTCGTCTGTACATTTTGAGCTTTTCGGTGTTATATGGCCGTGGAAAGTCACGCCCTCAAGAATCCTGGAGGCGTTAGGCTCCGCCGGGAAATGTCTCAGTTACGAGGAAAGGATAGAGTAAACTTCCTGCCAGAAAATTTTTACCCCCCCCCCCAGCTTCGTCTAGAGCCGGCTTTAGATCAGCTCATCCCACTTCAGGGAGAACTTGTGCAGCTTCCCTTGGTCTTTGAACTCGTTTCGACGTAAGACTAAGTCTCCTACCTTGAAAGCTCGATGTTTAACCCGGGAGTTGTAATACCGGGCTGTCTGCTGTTGATATGCGGCCATCCTTATTTGCACCCGATCTTTTTTTCCAATAGGGTGTCTAGGTTGTTTCGAAGTGCCAAGACATTGGCCTCGTCGTCGAAATGTTCGACTTGATAGCTGGGAAGGCCGATTTCTGCGGGGACCATTGCCTCGCTGCCGTAACATAGGCTAAACGGGGTTTCCCATATTGGTGTTTTTCTCGATGTTCGCAACGCCCTTAATACCCATGGCAGTTCCTTGACCCAGCCATCCTGTCTTCCTTCCAGGCAGGCTCTGAGGCCCCGGATGACACCTCGGATCGCTACCTTAGTTTGCCTGTTGCATTGGTGATGTACGACCGTGGAGAACTTCATCAATATGTGATAGTCGCTGCAGAATTCTTTGACTTTGTCATTTTCAAAGTTGGTTCCGTGGTCGATGACGATGCACCTCGGGATTCCAAATCGGGTAATTATATTATTCTACAGGAACTTCACCATAGAGGTGGCATCCAGTTTCCTGATCGGCGTGGTTTCGACCCACTTCGTAAAGTAGTCCATGGCGACAAGGATGTATTTGTGTCCACCGATGTCGGTGGGGAGTCGACCGACCATATCCATGGCCCACTGCGCGAATAGCCAAAAGGAACTTAGTGGCGTCAATTCAGTAGCGGGTAGCCGAGGAATGCTACCAAAGAGTTGGCAGGTCTTGCACCTTCTGACCAGCTTTTCTGCGTCTTGGTGTATAGTTGGCCAGTAATACCCCTGCAACAGTGTCTTTTGAACTAGACTGCGGGCCCCTTGATGTGCTCCCTCAACTCCTTCATGTATCTCTCGGAGAACGTAATCTGCTTCGTCGGGATCGACGCATCGGAGCAGAAGTTGGGTGTACGACTTTTTGTATAGGTTTCCCTTGCTCCACACGAAATGATGGGTTTTTATGCGGAGCCGACATGCCTCAGTTCGGTCCTCGGGGAGAACTTCATCCTTAAGGAACTCCACTATGGGATTTCTCCAATCCGGGACATCCTCCTGATCAGTGTAGATCTGGTGTATCACCTCTCCGTCTTCGATGCTGGTCGTGGCAGAACTTCGAAGAGGATATTTCTTTTGTGATTAGCCGAATAAGAAGAAGCAAGTTTGCTTAGCGCGTCGGCCTCGGCGTTCATGCTCCTGGGAATCTGCTCTACTTAGACCTCGTCGAAATTTCTCCGAAACCTTTTTACCTCCGCTAGGTATTTTATCATCGGGGGCTCCCGGATTTCGAAACGTCCGGTCACCTGTCCGACAACCAGCACAGAGTCACTGCAGATCCTGATTGTCTTTAGCCCCACCCCGGAGGCGATTCGTAGCCCAGCTAATAAGGCTTCGTATTCTGCGGCGTTGTTCGACGCTTTGAAGCCAAGCCTCAGAGAGTACTCCATTTCTGCTTCATTTGGACCACGGATGACCGGCCCAGCTCTACTCCCATCTTCTGTGGAATAGCCGTCCACGTAGAGCACCCAATCCAGAATTGGGCCGAGCGCCTCCTCAACTGAGGTTCGTGGGTCAGGGGTAGTGATCGACATTCCTTCTTTATTGGGAATGGTGCATTCGATCACGAAATCGGCTAAGGCCTGTGCTTTGATAGCTTTCCTTGGTCAGTACCAGATGTCGAATTGGGACAACTCCCATCTCCGTTTCTCTAAACGGCTTGACGATTCGGGGGAACCAAGGATATTCCCCAAGGGTCGCTCGGTGAGAGCAATGATCGTGTGAGCCTGGAAATAGTGCCGGAGCTTCCTGGAGGTGACGGCGAGCGTCAGGAATATCTTTTCTATGGCCGGGTATATGGTCTTTACGTCCTTGAAAATGTGGCTGACGTAATAGACAGGTCTTTATATTCCTTCGGATTCTTTGATGAGTACGGAGCCGGTAGCTTAGTTGGAGACGGCCAGATACAGCAACCGCTCGTCCCCCTCAGCTAGTCTGGTAAGAAGCGGGGGGTCGCCAAATGCATCTTGAGCTGCTCGAAAGAGACTTGACACTCCTTGGATCATTCGAACCCGGGAATCTTCCTTAAGGCTTTGAAGAAAGACAGACACTTCTCTCCGGATCTGGACAAGAAGCGGCTTAAAGCGGCCACCCTGCCCGTGAGCCGCATAATATCAACATTGCTCTTGGGCGTTGCCGTGCCAATATGGCTTTAATCTTCTCTGGGTTTTCTTCGATTCTACGGTGGGTGACCATGAATCCAAGGAATTTCCTGCCCGTGACGTCGAACGCACACGTGGCTAGATTCAATTTCATTTTGTACTTTCGCAGGACATCGAATGTCTCGCCGAGGTCTGTGGTATGTTTGGCTGACAGGGTAGATTTCACGAGCATGTTATCGATGTAAACCTATATATTTCTCCCAATTTGCGACTTGAACAGCTTGTTGATCAGCCGCTGGTACGTTACCCTCGCGTTTTTGAGGCCAAAGGGTATTACCTTATAGCAGTAGACTGCTCGATCGATGGTGAATGCGGTTAGCTTTTCGTCAGCCGGATTCATCCGAATTTGATTATAACCGGAGAAGACATCTATGAAGCTCAGCAGCTCGTGACCGGCCGAACTGTCAACTAACCGATCTATCCGAGAGAATATATAGTTGTCTTTGGGGCATGCCTTGTTTAGATCGGTGAAATCGACGCATATGCGCCATTTCCGGTTTTCCTTCTTAACCATGACTATGTTTGCTAGCCAAGCTTAGTAATCCAGGTTACTGATGAAGCCGACCACGAGTAGTCGGTCCACCTCCTCCTCTATTGCTTTCTGTTTTACTGGCGTGAAACTTCTTTTTTTTGTCGGACCGGCTGTGCTTTCGAGTCGACCCTGAGCTTGTGGGAGATCACCTTGGGGTTGATCCCGGGCATGTCCGTCGGAGTCCAAGTGAACACATCGGAGTTGCTCCGAAGGGACTAGATCAGGCTATCCCGAGCATACCTGTCAAGAGTGAGCTGATCTGGATAGTTCGGCTGTTGTCTCCCTCCTTGAGAGAAACCTCTAACAAAGCCACCACCGGGGAACCACGAATCTCATTTTTGTCGTCGCGCGTATCCAGAGATTCCCGAGGATCGCACACATCTTCAAAAATGTCAATTTCTTTGTCCTCGAGGAACGTTGAGGCGATACAGACCCTGTAACAACCGAGTTCAATTATACCAATTTCTGTTGCCGTATGTGTTGTTTGAGGTGTTTATTTCATTTACCATGTTTGGTTATGAATGGCAGTTTACTTTATAGTCGACCCGCTTACTTGAGCTTGTTGTTTCATAGTTATAGAATACCCTAACATCACATATTTTGCATATAACAATTTAAGTCACTAAAAATAATTTAAAAATACATGACATGGCCTGCATGATACCCCTAACCCTGTGGTAGCATTCTTGCATCGTGTTCTCGTCCAGTTCAGTGAAACAGATTTGTCCGGATGGCTACGCGCACGTACGTGCGTCCGTTCTTAGGGGTATGCATTTCTGTTAAATAATCTTTCATTTTAATCTTTGGAACTTGCTAATAATGTTCGTATTTCAAATCCAAAATTTTGGACTCGACCCGGGCGCATTTCCGAATTATTTTGTATCCCGCCAAATTCTAGTATTTTAAATTCTTTTTTAATTCGTTAATGTATATTTTATAAGCTGAAGATTTATCATACAGCTAACCAAAGAAAATATTCTTAACAATAAAAATCCTTTTAAAATTTTCCCCCAACCAATCCCAGCCTTCCTTTCTACTACTGGCCCCACCACCGAGTCTCTCTCCCTTCTATCTCCTTCTCTTTTTCCCCACAACCAATCAGAAACCTTCTTTTTAATTCACCAGGCCCTACGTCTCTCTCTATCTCCCCCAAAATCTTTCTCCTTCTCTTTCTCTCTCCCCGAGCGCAGCTCTTTCTCTCTCTCTTTCTTCTTTCTTTCTCCTCTCGCGCCTCTCTCTCTCTCTCTCTTATCGCGATTGCTGTTGGTTCCTCGAGTCGCGTCACCACCGCGTGGATCCCGTCACCTCCCTTCTACATCTCCTTCTTCTTCTTCTGTTTCTTTTAAAACCCCATGCATCTCCTCGCCACAAGAAAAACCCATCCAACTCCTCGTCGCCTCCTCAAACCCTAACCCTATTCCTGCTCCAAAACCACCGTCTCCATCCTCATCTCCTCTCCTCCTCCTCTCCATCTTATTCTTCTTCTCTTCTTCTTCCCAAGCCTCTCTCCCTTGCACACACACCCAAGGAAAACCCAAGAACCCAACGCCGCCTTCCATCGCTGCCGACCATCTCCCATCGCCATCGCCATCTCCTCCCTCTCCTCTGCTCTCCCTCCAACGCAAGAACCCTGCACATAAAACCCTAACAACTTCAAACCCGAGCCCAAACCCTAACTCTTCAAAACCCTTCACCGGCGTCCCTCACCACCGTTGGTCTCGCCGCCATCGCTAGCTCACCCCTCTGCAACCCAGTAAGCAATCTTATTCTCATTCCTCTTCTTTTCTTTCCTTTCTTCTCTTCTTGTTTCTTTTATGCATTCTTCTCTTCTTTATTATTCACTGTTTTCTGTGATCGCCGGAATCCGGCCGTGCCGTCGACGATCCCGATAACCCAGCAAGGATATCTGACCCGTGTGATCCCACTGTTCGTTGTTTGGACTCATTCCGTGTACCGTGCGCGCGTCGCGACTTTTCTCGCCGACGTGTGACGTTCCGTACGCCGTATCGCGATCCGTCGAGGCAAGTGAACTTGCTACATGCTACTATATTATTTATACATATTTATTTTATGATTAAACCTGTAAATTGAACCTAAGGCTATTAGCTTCCATTCTTGCATTTTGATGTCAGATTATATCATTGTAGACCCGAATCTTAAATTATAACTTGTTGCACCTTAAAGTACAATATCGTGTACCCACATCCGTGGTTAAATTACTTACTAATTAACTGCATAACCCATAGCACTTTTAAATAGTTTCTACCCCGAATACCCGGTTGCATCCATTGAACATATTTTATATATCATTACATCCCTAGACCATTTAACCCATAATAACGAGATTTAACAATTCTATACTGATGTAAGTGTATTTTAGTTAATGTTGGAACCACAACCCTAACTCTAATCTATAACGGTGCATCCCCATGCTTTAATCTGTATCTTGCATATATCATCACCATGATTCATTTTTATTGCTTCATTAGTAACTATGCTTGTTTATATATATGCCCATGCGTACGTTAGTTGATTATGAACACCCACATGACACTTTGTGCACCCCTGACATGACTTGTTACACCTATTTCTTGACATGACATGGTACCGTGCACCCCTCGACATGACATGATACCTATTTACTACCTAGCTTGACCTGATATACCATGGCTTTACCTGTTACCTGATCGTGTGACTAATACCAACAAACTTGACCTGTTGTCCTCACGGACGTTTCCTGTTGTCTATCCAGACAAACCTGTACCTGCCTGATCCTGTGTTGGCATTAGCTTTAGATCACCTAATACCTGACTTGAACACTTTTGACTTGGGGGTATGGGGAAATCAATGATGAAACTTGACTTGTAACTTGACAATTATATACCTGTTCTGATCAGTCTTACGAGCTAGGCCAGCCTCGGAGTGATGCCACGGACATCACTCGTCATTACCTACCATCCTTTACTGCCTTGTGGCACGTCTCGGGTTCAGCCCGAGAGTCATAGACCGTGATTCCGGGCACACACGGGATACTATTGAGTTATATTGATGATTCATCAAATTGATTTCAAAGACTTGAGAGTAGTTAACCCAATAGACCAGTTTAGATTACCCACTGTATACTACCTTTCACTGCCTTGATTTATATTGATGTTACACCTGCTTCACCAGTTATGATTATACTGCATGTCTTGCTACCCTGTTTATATATTTTTGCTTGATATTATGACGCGCTGACGTCTGGGTTTTGCATGGCCCAAATTATGTACCTTTGCTGCAGTCCGAGCAGGAGTACTTCAGCCAGCAGGCTGAGCAGTGAGGACTCATTAGTAGTTAGTTCTTTTACTTTCTCAGTATTTTATTCCTGATGTGAGCCCGCATTTTGGAACATACATTTCAGTTATTCTTGTATTGGATCTCTTGCTTCCGCATTATTTATTCTTGACTCATTTTATTTTGGCTTATGGACAAGTGCTAGATTGTTTTATTATTGTTCTTGATATCTCTACAGCCGTAATGTGACTGTGGAAGGATAATTCCTATCCACAGGTAGCATGGTTGGCTATGTCCTACCTTAGCGTACTTTGGGAAGTGGGGCGTGACATGGTTCTTTTGGTATCAGAGCCATAGGTTATAGGTTAATCGGGTTGATTCTTTTTGTAGTTGGGTATTGGACCCAATACACGAATCAGAATACTCGTTATTAGGAAACATATCCTGCCACCTTGCCGTTTTACCGTTCTTGAATCTTAACCTCCTCCTGATTATACTTTACGATATGCAAACCTCCTTTGCATATCGACTCGAAACCTGATTCCTTGTTTATTTCTAGAACTTAGGCGACTTGGGTGGAGTTATGTAATTGTAGCTATGATACCGCGGCATGGTTACAATGCGGTACTCTATTTAAGAAACTTGGAGTTCTAGCCTTAATCTACATTTTGAATCTGTTATCATGCTAATCCTTTGGTGCTTTGATTTCAGGAACATGGCAGACAAGAATCTGAAGATGTACCAAAGGCGTGTTGACAAAGCCGCCAAGCTTGGAGTGATACGTGGGATGTTGGAGAATCAAAAGCGACAGACCGAGCTGATCCAGCAGCAGGCTGAATCTTTTCAGGAAGGTTTGCGGACCGTTCAGCAGTCCGTGAACAAGGTTGTGGCCATACCGGGGGAACGTATGGGTACCGTGGCGGATTTCAGGAGACTGGGTCTGTCTGTCTTTACTGGTTTAGAGGAGCCGTTGCCAGCGGAGCAGTGGCTGGTTAACACGGAGAATTTACTCATTGCGGCACAGATCCCAGAAGATAAGAGAGTGGATGTGGTACGCATCCAGCTGGTGGATTACGCCCGTGAATGGTGGCTTGTGGAAGAGACCCACTTGCCCAAGCCGATCAAGTGGGCGGATTTTTCGAAGAGTTTCTCGGAGAAGTTCTTCCCGCGGACTGCACGGGAGGAAATGGAGGAAAAGTTCGTCAGTTTGAAGCAGAACGGCGCACTTGTAGATGTGCACGCAGCTGAGTGGACGCGGCTCAGTAGATTCGCTGGACCTCTGGTTGCCAACGATGCTGATAGGGCAAGGAGATTCATGCGCAGTTTGGATGTGGACATCCAGAGGCAGATTGTCTCCCTGGGTTTGACCACTTTTTCTCAAGTGCTTACAGCGGCTCGAGAGCAGCAGAGCCTATCTATGAAGACTGGGAGTTCACAGCAGCCAGCAGTTACAGTAAGGAAGCCGTATTTGCACCGAACCGAGCTCATGGACGCAGAGGTATTCCAGTGGACCGTCGTGGTGTAACACCGATGAAGAAACATGTTGTTGTTGAGCAGAGAAGGACCGTGATCTGTGACTACTGCCATTTACCTGGGCATGTGCAAAGGGTGTGTCGAAGGAAACAGGGACTCTGTTTGGTTTGTGGATCGGCGGATCATACTATCAGCACTTGTCCGTCGAAGCTTCGCACGAAGGATGATGGTCAGAAGCCTCCGCAAAAACCGTTTCAAGGACAGAAGCAGCTGACTCAGGGACCCAATCAAGCTCGAGCATTTACCCTGACGGCTGAGGAAGCCAAGGCTTCGGGGGAAGTTGTTTCAGGTATTCTACTTGTTCATGGTTTTCCCGCATTAGCGTTATTTGATTCTGGTGCATCCCATTGTTTTATGTCGTCCAAGTTTATAGCTACACACTCGATTACCTGCACGAACCTATCTAGTTTCTGGGACATACACACTGGGAATGGGAAAATCATATCTAGTAGAGAGTGTAAAGATTGTGCATTTGTTGTTTGCGGACGGGAGCTTTTTGCAGATTTCTTGGTGATTGATATGGGCAGCTATGAAGTCGTCTTAGGAATGGATTTTCTCGGCACTTTCCATGCTCACATTGATTGTAGGACAAAAAAAGTAATTTTCCAGATTCCCGGACATCCCGAGTTTATCTTCACTGGAGGAAGCAGTTTTGTCGGGCCAGTCGAGTTTAGGGATAGGCCGAAAACTAGTGTTTTTTCGTCATTGGAGGTTGATAAAGATGAAGCGCCGGCTGTTGTTCGAGATTTCATGGACGTGTTCGAAGACATATCAGGATTACCGCCGAAGCGAGACGTAGAGTTCGCGATTAATCTTGTTCCTGGTGCAGCGCCAGTCTCTAAAGCGTACTATCCAATGGCACCAGTGGAGTTGGAAGAAGTTAAGAAGCAGGTTACTGAATTACTTGAGAAGGGTTGGATCCAAAGCAGTAACTCGCCATGGGGAGCTCCAGTTCTAGTCAAGAAGAAAGATGGCACAAGAATGATGTGCATCGATTATCGAGAATTAAACCGGGTGACTATTAAGAACAAGTACTCGATCCCTCGCATTGGAAAACTATTTGAACATCTTAGTGGCGCGAGGGTATTCTCAAAGCTGGATTTGCGATCCTGATATCATCAGGTCCAAGTGAAAACAGAAGATATTTGCAAGACCCCGTTCCGAACTCAGTATGGACATTATGAGTACTTAGTGATGCCTTTTGGAGTAACAAATGCACCGGTGATATTCATGGACTTGATGAACCGAATTTTTTCACCATTCTTGGACCAGTTTATTGTGGTGTTCATTGATGATATTCTGGTCTACTCGAAGAGTATTGAAGAGCATGCAGAATATTTGAAGATCGCACTGCAGACGCTGAGGCAAGAAAAATTATATGCAAAGATGAGCAAGTGCGAGTTTTGGCTGGAAGAAGTAAAGTTTTTGGGGCATGTCGTGTCTGGCGTTGGAATCACCGTCGATCCCGAAAAGATTGCAGCAGTTCGAGATTGGCCGATTCCGAAGAATGTTGTGGAGATAAGAAGCTTCCTTGGACTCGCCGGGTATTACAGACGGTTCATGGAGAACTTTGCTCGTCTGGCGGAGCCGTTGACCAAGCTTACGCGCAAGGAGGTACCATTTGTGTGGACGGATAAGTGTGCGTCAGCTTTTGAGGCGTTGAAGCAGAGATTGATAACCGCTCCTATTCTGACCGTGCCAAACGATTCCGGAGGATTAGTAAATCACAGCGACGCATCTGGGAAAGGATTGGGATGTGTTTTGATGCAGCATGGGAAGGTTATAGCGTACACATCGAGACAGTTGAAGACCCATGAGAAGAATTACCCAACTCATGACTTGGAGCTTGCGGCTGTGATCTTCGCTTTGAAGATTTGGAGACACTACCTTTTGGGCGAAAGGGTCGAGGTTTTCACTGATCATAAAAGCTTGAAGTATGTGTTCACGCGGAAGGAGCTTAATATGAGGCAACGTAGATGGTTGGAGCTGATGGCTGACTACGATCTTAATCTTAAGTATCATCCGGGGAAAATTAATGTCGTGCCGGATGCGCTCAGTCGGTTACCAGCAATTCAGACGTTGACTGCACAGATGGAACTCATTGAAGACTTCCGAAGATTTGATGTGGAGGTTGTGCTACCGCATTCTTCGGGACAGTTGATGCAGCTGCAGGTACATTCATCGTTGATCGAGAATATTAAAGCAGCGCAATCGCAGAACCCTAGATTGCAAAAGTTTCGAGAACAGGTTGAAGCTGGACTTCGAACTGACTTACTGATCCATGAAGATGGTTCGTTGAGATATGGTAGCCGGTTGTGTGTGCCAAAGGGAGATATTCGTGAAGAACTTATGAAGGAGGCGCACAGCTCAGCATATTCCGTATATCCAGGAGGCACGAAGATGTACCGAGATATACGACAGCATTTCTATTGGGAAGGCATGAAATGGGAAATTGCCCGCTTTGTGGCAAAATGCTTGGTGTGTCAGCAAGTTAAGGCTGAACATCAAAGGGTTGCTGGTTTATTGCAACCACTTCCAATTCCTCAGTGGAAGTGGGAGCATATAATCATGGATTTCGTGATAGCTCTACCGCGGAGTCCAAAGAGCAACAATGCAGTTTGGGTGATTGTTGATCGTTTGACTAAGGCAGCTCATTTCATCCTTTTTCGGGTTGGTCAATCAACAAAAACTTTGGCAGAACGGTACATGCAGGAGATTGTAAGATTGCATGGAGTACCGGTGAGCATTGTGTCCGACCGTGACACTCGGTTCTTATCACATTTTTGGAGGAGCTTACAGGAAAGTTTGGGGACTCGATTGAAGTTTAGCACAGCTTATCATCCTTAAACAGATGGCCAGTCGGAGAGAACAATCCAAACTCTTGAAGATATGTTGAGAGCTTGCATGTTGGACTTCAAGGGTTCATGGGAGGATCATCTACATTTAGTGGAGTTTTCTTACAACAACAGTTTTCAGGCGACGATTCAGATGGCTCCATTCGAAGCTTTATATGGTCGCAAGTGTCGTTCACCTGTTTGTTGGGACGATGTCGGTGAACGAAGATTGTTGGAACCAGATTTGGTTGTGCAGACAGTTGAGAAAGTTAACGCTATCCGGAATCATATGAAAGCAGCACAAGACAGACATAAGAGTTGGGCAGATACGTCGAGAAGACCTCTAGAGTTCACCATGGATGATTTGGTATTCTTGAAGATATCACCGACTAGAGGGGTGATTCGTTTCGGAAGTCGAGGAAAGCTCAGTCCTCGATTCGTCGGACCTTTCGAGATTTTGGAGCGTGTTGGTGAGGTAGCGTATCGATTTGCGTTACCTCAATCCTTGGCGAATGTTCATGATGTGTTTCACGTATCTCAACTCCGTAAATATGTTCGAGATGAAACACATGTGTTGGATCATTCGGAGATGACCGTCCGAGAAGACTTGACTTTTGAGGAGCGACCGATTGCGATTGTGGATCGAAGGGAAAATGTTCTTAAGAACAAGGTTGTGTCTTGGGGTAATCGTTCACATGGAGAGTCAACTTGGAAACGAGAAGATGAAATCCGGCAGAAGTTTTCCCATCTTTTCTTGTAGTTGTTGATCGTTTATCCTTTTTGTGTTCTTAGAATTTCGAGGACGAAATTCTTTTTTGTAGTTGGGTATAACGTAACAACCGAGTTCAATTATACCAATTTCTATTGCCGTATGTATTGTTTGAGGTGTTTATTTCATTTACCATGTTTGGTTGTGAATGGCGGTTCACTTTATAGTCGACACGCTTGCTTGAGCTTATTGTTTCATAGTTATAGAATACCCTAACATCACATATTTTGTATATAACAATTTAAGTCACTTAAAATAATTTAAAAATACATGACATGGCCTGCATGATACCCCTAACCCTGTGGTAGCGTCCTTGCATCGTGTTCTCGTCCCGTTCGGTGAAACGGACGTGTTTGGATGGCTACGCGCACGTACGTGCGTCCGTTTTTAGGGGTATGCATTTCTGTTAAATAATCTTTCATTTTAATCTTTGGAACTTGCTAATAATTTTCGTATTTCAAATCCAAAATTTTGGACTCGACCCGGGCACATTTCCGAATTATTTTGTATCCCGCCAAATTCTAGTATTTTAATTATTTTTTAATTCGTTAATGTATATTTTATAAGCTGAAGATTTATCATACAGCTAACCAAAGAAAATATTCTTAACAATAAAAATCCTTTTAAAATTTTCCCCCAACCAATCCCAGCCTTCCTTTCTACTACCGGCCCCACCACCGAGTCTCTCTCCCTTCTATCTCTTTCTCATTTTCCCCACAACCAATTTGAAACCTTCTTTTTAATTCACCGGGACCCACGTCTCTCTCTCTCCCCCAAAATCTTTCTCCTTCTCTTTCTCTCTCCCCGAGCGCAGCTCTTTCTCTCTCTCTTTCTCTCTCCTTTCGCGCCTCTATCTCTCTCTTCTCGCGATTATTGTTGGTTCCTCGAGTCGCGTCACCACCGTGTGGATCCCGTCACCTCCCTTCTACATCTCCTTCTTCTTCTTCTGTTTCTTTTAAAACCCCATGCATCTCCTCGCCACGAGAAAAACCCATCCAACTCCTCGTCGCCTCCTCAAACCCTAACCCTATTCCTGCTCCAAAACCACCGTCTCCATCCTCATCTCCTCTCCTCCTCCTCTCCATCTTATTCTTCTTCTCTTCTTCTACCCGAGCCTCTTTCCCCTGCACACACACACAAGGAAAACCCAAGAACCCAACGCCGCCTTCCATCGCCGCCGACCATCTCCCATCGCCATCGCCATTTCCTCCCTCTCCTCTGCTCTCCCTCCAACGCAAGAACCCTGCACATAAAACCCCAACAACTTCAAACCCGAGCCTAAACCTTAACCAAACCCTAGCTCTTCAAAACCCTTCACCGGCGCCCCTCACCGCCGTTGGTCTCGCCGCCATCGCTAGCTCACCCCTCTGCAACCCAGTAAGCAATCTTATTCTCATTCCTCTTCTTTTCTTTCCCTTCTTCTCTTCTTATTTCTTTTATGCATTCTTCTCTTCTTTATTATTCACTGTTTTCTGTGATCGCCGGAATCAGGTCGTGATGTCGACGATCCCGACAGCCCAGCGAGGATATCTGACCCGTGTGATCCCACTGTTCGTTGTTTGGACTCATTCCGTGTACCGTGCGCGCGTCGCGACTTTTCTCGCCGACGTGTGACGTTCCGTACGCCGTATCGCGATCCGTCGAGGCAAGTGAACTTGCTACATGCTACTATATTATTTATACATATTTATTTTATGATTAAATCTGTAAATTGAACCTAAGGCTGTTAGTTTCCATTCTTGCGTTTCGATGTCAGGTTATATCATTGTAGACCCGGATCTTAAATTATAACTTGTTGCACCTTAAAGTACAATATCGTGTACCCACATCCGTAGTTAAATTACTTACTAATTAACTGCATAACCCATAGCACTTTTAAATAGTTTCTACCCCGAATATTCGGTTGCGTCCATTGAACATATTTTATATATCATTGCATCTCTAGACCATTTAACCCATAATAACGAGATTTAACAATTCTATACTGATGTAAGTGTATTTTAGTTAATATTGGAACCACAACCCTAACTCTAATCTATAACGGTGCATCCCCATAATCTGTATCTTGCATATATCATCACCATGATTCATTTTTATTGCTTCATTAGTAACCATGCTTGTTTATATATATACCCATGCGTACGTTAGTTGATTATGAGCACCCACATGACACTCTGTGCACCCCTGACATGACTTGTTACACCTATTTCTTGACATGACATGGTACCGTGCACCTCTCGACATGACATGATACCTATTTACTACCTAGCTTGACCTGATATACCATGGCTTTACCTGTTACCTGTTCGTGTGACTAATGCCAACAAACTTGACCTGTTGTCCTCACGGACGTTTCCTGTTGTCTATCCAGACAAACCTGTACCTACCTGATCCTGTGTTGGCCTTAGCTTTAGATCACTTAATACCTGACTTGAACACTTTTGACTTGGGGGTATGGGGAAATCAATGATGAAACTTGATTTGTAACTCAACAGTTCTATACCTGTTCTGATCAGTCTTACGGGCTAGGCCAGCCCCGGAGTGATGCCACGGACATCACTCGTCATTACCTACCATCCTTTACTGCCTTGCGGCACGTCTCGGGTTCAGCCCGAGAGTCATAGACCGTGATCCCGGGCACGCACGGGATACTATTGAGTTATATCGATGATTCATCAAATTGATTTCAAAGACCTGAGAGTAGTTAATCCAATAGACCAGTTTAGATTACTCACTGTACACTACCTTTCACTGCCCTGATTTATATTGCTGTTACACCTGCTTCACCAATTATGATTATACTGCATGTCTTGCTACCCTGTTTATATATTTTTGCTTGATATTATGACACGCTGACGTCTGGGTTTTGCATGGCCCAAATTCCGTACATTTGCTGCAGTCCGAGCAGGAGTACTTCAGCCAGCAGGCTGAGCAGTGAGGACTCATTAGTAGTTAGTTCTTTTACTTTCTCAGTATTTTATTCCTGATGTGAGCCCGCATTATGGGACATACATTTCAGTTATTCTTGTATTGGATCTCTTGCTTCCGCATTATTTATTCTTGACTCATTTTATTTTGGTTTATGGACATGTGATAGATAGTTTTATTATTGTTCTTGATATCTCTACAGCCGTAATGTGACTGTGGAAGGATAATTCTTATCCACAGGTAGCATGGTTGGCTATGTCATGTGCCTACCTTAGCGTACTCTGGGAAGCGGAGCGTGACAGACCCTGGCGGTTTGCTGGTCTCCGTAGGTCCGGCCTATCCCCCCATTGTCCAGAGGGAACTTGAGCGCGAGGTGATAGGTCGAGATTTAAGCCTAGAGGGCGTTTAGGGTGGGGCCGACCCAAAAGGATGTTATAGGACGAAAGAATCCTGGAAACGGGGAAATTCACCGATATGGTTCGCGTTCTTCCTGCTTCCGCAATGTTGAGAGGGAGGGTGATCGATCCTTCGGCCAAGACGAAATGGTTTGTAAACCCGGAGAGGACGTGAGAGGTCGGTTGGAGGTCGGACGGGTTTAATCCCATACGCTGGAAACAGTCGTAAAACAGGATATCCGCCGAGCTCTCTGAGTTGATTAGGATTCTCCAGACTTCGTATCGGTTTACCCAGGCTGCTATCACAAGAGGATCATTGTGCGGGAAAGATATGACATGAAGTTCCTCGTCGGTGAAGGTGATTGGATCGTCTTTCTTGCACTTCTTGTAGGGGGATAGTTTATGTCACGCCCCGCTTCCCAGTGTACGGCAAAGTGGACGCGGCGAGGTCCGCTACGTATAAACTTAGAAGCACATACGCTAAGCGTAGCTAAGCAATATAAAATACACAAGAGACAAGAGTATAAAAAGAACAGCAACTTTTATTAATAACATTCTTTATACAATACATGAAAAGGAAATACAACTGAAATGAAAAGTGATGCCTAAACAGTGGCATAATGATTGATATTTCAAAAACTATCTATAAACCGCAATCAAGAACGACGTCGCATGAAGCTAGCTGGTGAGTACGGGTCGGTCCACAGGGATGTTGTGAATTTCCGATTCGTTCTTACGAGTTAATTCCGAAGGGTGTTCGGTTGTTTATTAAATCTAAAAATCTAATTAACCTAGGGCAATTATCTAGATCTATTCTTGCTAAGGCTAGGTTTGGGGATGGTTTGGAAATGTAATTAAATCTCACCGCTTTTAATACCTGAATGAAGATCTATGAGGAGTTATGGTAATTATCAATAAAGGGGATTAGATCCGTTCGGGAAGGTGTTCTTTCCTCTAGGTTCTTGTCCTTCCTTTAGAGATCCTTACCCTAACCTCCATGGAAAACACGCGCAACCGGTCCTTTACACTACGGTGTCATCGTTACCTCGAGGGGTAGGATGTCGTAGGGCGCGGTATGTGCGTGTATGCATGGAGTCCTATTGTAAATATTTGGTGGGTAAGAAAGGGATGAGAAATCTCATCTCTCAAAATCCTTCCTCAAAGCTAAACCCTAAACAAGTTCCTAGGACATGAAATTAAATCTACCTAGGGCAAGGAATTGAAATCTACACTAGGGCAAGGAATTGAATCTACTTACAGATGCATCTCTCCAATCATCAACGCAGGGTTGTCAGATCTGAATTTATGAATTGAAAAGAAACACCGATGCTCTCCATAAAGAATTCTAAATTTTATTAATGAAGGGAGGCATAGCCTTTACAATGATTTAGAGTTCCTATTTATAGAGGATAGGAAACTCTAGGTTACAATTGATTCACATGTCTACATTTACCAAAATATCCTTAGGAAGACCCAGTCAAAGTAGACTCCAAGTTTTGGTAAAATTTTATGTCTGGAAATTTTGGAACTGATTCTGGGCTTCTTGGGCTTTTTATTTCTTTGGATCTTTATTCAATTTGGCTTCTCTATTTCTTCCAGATCTCCAGTGAACAATTGCAGTGGACTTTTAACCGTTTGCTTTGTAATCTTGGATCTTGCGTTGCCTTGTACTGATCTTTTGTGTAGGCTTGATTAAGATCCTTCTATTTGTTGGTCAAAGTCCCTTTTTTGTATCGTCTTTTTGTCTTTTTCACTGTTTTCGCTCCAAGAACCTGTAACCTGTAATATGTTGCAGACATGCGTCAAAAGCACCCGTTTATTTGTAAAAAGAATAAGAATGGGGAATATAATAATGCAATATTATGGTATGAACAAATACCCCCAAACTTATCTTTTGCTCGTACTCGAGCAAACTTATTTTTATTCACTAAAATAACCTAACCGCACTTTCGCAGGGAAACGCGATTGCACTGAGCTCGTGCAACAACCCGTTAAACCTCTAGGTGTTCCTAGTAGGAGGAGTGTTGTCTCCTGAGGGTTTTCAGGGGATTACACCCACAAAATCCTATCAATTTGGCTTTTCGACTTTTGTCCTCCAATTAGGTTTTCTAACAAGGAATTCTATTATCGTCGAATCATAAATCATCCACCCATATTCTTCACACTTCCTCATCATTTAACTTAAGATCATATATGTTCTGCAGACCTACTTAGTTTTCGGCATCTCTTAAGTTTTCCTTCTAGGGTTCCATCTCCACTTAGGAATTTCTATCAACTCTACTAAAGATACAAGTTCTATTCTTCATTCCTTTCTCTCATCTAAACTCCAATCACATATCCTTACGTGTGTATATAAATCACCCCTACACTTGGAAATTCAAATCAAGCAATCATACCCTTGTCCGTTGTCCAAAGCACTTATTAATTGGTGAATTTAAATGAATTTTGCTTACACATCCTTCATGCGACCGTTAATACTTCTTGAGGTACCAACAACCGATTACAAGATGTGTTTGCACATTAAAGCGTAATTTCTAGTCTTGCAACACCCAAGGCTTTAGCAATGACTCCCAAACCAGTTGGTCTAAGGCACTAGGTGATGAAGCACCCTCGCTAAATATTTTTCTATTTTTACAGCCTTAAGTAATCACAAAAACCAGTGTTCATTTTTTTTTCTTTATTCACTTTCTTTCTTTTATTTTCATTGTATTAAGGACTTTAGACAAGAGCATTTCAAGGTCTCTTCTACTATTCCAAGTTTCAAGGTGCGTGATTGTGCAAATTGTAGGGTATACATTTTCAGAATTTAGACTTAAGCTAGGAATTATTTTTCAAACTTATACTCTAATAAAAGCATCAATACTTTTCCTTTGTTTCGACTTAGCCCAAGAAGTGAACCCAAAATTTGCCTATTTCAAAATAAACTACAAAGACATATACTTTCTACCGTTAAACTTTAAGGAATGTTATCTTTAGGGTTTTTAACTTACTAAGTCTAAGATCTAGTTGTTCCTAGCTAGTTGACCTATTTGTCAAACTAAAGTCAATTAGCCAAAATTGAATACAATAATTTTTATAATTTTTGAAATTTTTCAATTTTTATGGGTTTTAAAATAAGTATGCAAATGCAAAAATATGTACAAATGAATGCGAAGGAAGAAGACGGTTCCGCGGCCCGAGGCGTGGTTTGGCCGCGGTTCCGCGGCCAAACAGTGGAATTGGCTCTCTGGATTTTTAGGGCTGGCTCTGGTACTTTTTATCTTCTTATTTCTTTATGTCTTTTCTCAATTTAGCTTCCGGTTCTTCTCCAGATCTTCCAGTGAATACTTGTAGTGAACTTTAACCCTTCGCTTTGAGTCGATGTCTTGAATCTTGCTTTATGAATTGTTCCTTATGTCGGCTTGATCAAGAGTCTTCTGTTTGTTGATCAAAGTCCACTTTTTCATTGTCTTTTCATTATTTTCACTGTATTCTGTCCAAGAACCTGTAACCTGTAATATGTAGCAGACATGTGTCAAAAGCACCCATTTATTTGTAAAATATATAAGAATGGGGAATATAATAATGCAATATTATGGTGTGAACAAATACCCCCAAACTTATCTTTTGCTCGTCCTCGAGCAAACTTATTTTTATTCACTAAAATTCTAACCACACTTTCGCAGGGAAACGCGATTGCACTGAGCACGTGCAATAAGCCGTTAAACCTCTAGGTGTCCCTAGTAGGAGGAGTGTTGTCTCCTGAGGGTTTTCAGCGGATTACACCCACAAAATCCTATCAACTCGGCCCATTGACTTTTGTTCTTCATTTAGGTTTTCTAACAAGGAATTCTATTATCCTCTTGACTCGCAAATTATCCACCCACATTCTTCACACTTCCTCAATATTTAATTTAAGATTATATATGTTATGTAGACCTACTTAGTTTTCGGCATCTCTTAAGTCTTCCTTCTAGGGTTCCATCTCCACTTAGGAATTTCTATCAACCCTACTAAAGATATAAGTTTTATTCTTCATTCCTTTCTCTCATCTAAACTCTAATCACATATCCCCACGTGTGTGTAAATATCACCTCTACACTTGGAAATTCAAATCAAGCAATCATACCCTTGTCCGTTGTCCAAAGCACTTATTAATTGGTGAATTTAAATGAATTTTGCTTACACATCCTTCATGCGACCGTTAATACTTCTTGAGGTACCAACAACCGATTACAAGATGTGTTTGCACATTAAAGCGTAATTCCTAGTCTTGCAACACCCAAGGCTTTAGCAGTGACTCCCAAACCAGTTGGTCTAAGGCACTAGGTGATGATGCACCCTCGCTAAATATTTTTCTATTTTTATGGGTTTTAAAATAAGTATGCAAATGCAAAAATATATACAAATGAATGCGAAGGAAGAAGACGTACCGAGCATACCCCCAAACTTGAACTTGACAGTGTCCTCACTGTCATGCTAAACCAAGAGGGTCAAAATACCGGCACTCCCCTGTTTATTTATTTATATTTTTTATATTTTTAATGTTTTGAAAAAAAAATTTATTTTTTTTTATAGAAAAGAAAACAAAAAATATATACATATATACGAAGATTCCCCCAAACTTAAGCTTGGCCTTGCACAAGCCAAAAGTTAGCACCAACCATTCAAAAATCTTATCGTGGAAATGGTATAGTTGGTGCAAGAAAATGAGAAGCACGCGAGACCGTATGGAAAGAAGAATGGTAGAATATGGTCTCGGTGGAGGAGAAGAATGGCGAAAAGAAGAAGGAAGTGGAGTACGATCTTGAGGGTGTAAATTGAGTGAATAAATTAGCGCAATATGTGATGACCGATATGTTATAAGCGATTGCGCTAACCTATCTACTCGTCGAGAAATGGAATCAAATCCCTCAAGATTCGTAAGAAAACATGGGTACGCCGAACTTGGTATCGGAGATGAAAGCGTAACGGTCATTTGTACGGTCGGGACAATAGGAGAGACGAAAGGGAGTGAATTAGGGATAGTATCTTTCTCACCGTAGTAAACTGTTTCGAACTTGAAAGATTCCATTAATGGTTCGAAACTACTATAATCAACCGAGTCTGATGGCTCATCTGAAAATGTAAAGGACTCAAACTCGGGCGGTGAGTCATCAACATCGTCCGAAAAAGTGAAACACTCGTAAGTGTTATTATCTGTGAGAACTGTGTCAGATTCAAAGGAAAAATTTTCAAGCTCACAGTCTTCAAGCGTGGTCGGAACGATGGAACGGAGGGAGGGTGATATAACAGTCAAAGGTTCAGGAGGATGAATTGGAAAATCAGACACATCAAATAAAAATGATTCAACCTCAATATTATCCTCAAGACTCTCCTCAATACTATCCTCAATATTCAACTCACCCATGCCATTATCATCAAAATCTAGACGCATATGAGATTCGGGAGAAACATTTAATAACTCAGGATGATGATTTGAACATAAAATTTCAAGCAAATCGACAGGTTCATCATCCAAAATATTCCCGGCGTCTATATCCTCAATCAAGTGAAAATCAATTTCTTTAGACACCTCATCAGCATGGATATGTATCGATTTAGGTTCTAGAGTGGAGGTGTAAAGATCGAAAGAATTAGGTGCGGTTTCACTCGAAAGGGGTTCCTCACAATTTGGCAAATCAAACACTACAAAATCACACAACTCGTTTTTATTTTCAACTGGTGAACTATTTAGGGCAATCGATGGCAAACAAGAGTTGTGGGCTTCAATTGGGTAAGGGTAGGTTTGATTTGAAAATCTTCTCTCATTCTCACTCTGTCCAACCGCCTCCTTATACATTGAAATTTTTTGAGCTAGCGGGAAACTAGCTACCGGTTCGGTAGGTTGCATAAGGGCGGCTAAAGACACTTCCACATTCTTAGTCATTTTACTCATTGCTGCAATGTACGCTTCCAACGACTCTTCCAAACTAGACTTAGGTGGTGAGGGGGTTTCAGTAAAATATTCAAAATTGGTTGGATATGTGAAACTCCCTAATGGCTGTGTCGAAACAGTGTCTAGTGAAGGTGGGAAGGTCGGGTATGACTTGTAGGAAGTGGGTGGTTGGGCAGGGGTAGGGTCAACATATGGATAAAAAGGTGAATAATCGTGCGGATCCCTAAAACTAGATGAGTGGAGAGGGGTGAAAGATCGACTGCGAGATTGAGCAATATGCTCAGCAATGGACATCGGCCTAGGAGTGACAGAAGGACTTGAAGAAGTGGTGTCAACATATGTAGGTGGTAAAGGTTGACTCGGTTGACACAAAGTAGGTTGAAAAGTCAAACTATTTCTCCTAGACGCCTCTATTTGATCTTTCAAAGATTTTTTAGGCATGGAGGGATCGTTTTTAAATTGACCGAACAAATTAACATATGACGCAAAATTAGGTTCGGGATACCAAAGTTCGGCTAATGATTTATTGTGTGGGGTACCCATGTTAGAAGAAGAAAGGTGACAAGAAGGAAGGTTGGATGGTGCAAGGATTTATTTGGGGCTAAAAAATTTTGCAAGCTCTATAAAATATTTGTCCTTGTTATTTTCATTTTTTTTCTTTATTTGGAAAAATTTTGTTGCAAAAAGATTTTAGAGAAAAGATATGCAACAGCAAAATATTTTATAGAAAAGATATGCAACAGCAAAATATTACTTGCAATCAATTTAGTTCAAGCGGGGCCCAAAAATCCTGCACAAGACTGTTATATGGAAGGGAATATATTTTTAAAGTGCACAGAATCTTGCAGGAATTTCCAGAAAATATATTTCAAAAATTACAGAGGAGGAACAGAGAAGCTTACAGAAAAATTTTCATAAGAAGATGCCACTAGATCGCCGCCCTTCCGCGGCAATAGAGCACTAACAACGCGGTTCCGCGGCCCTCTGGACAGAACGGATACCCAAAATTTTTTGTAAGCTCTGATTCGACTAGATGGCCGCGGTTCCGCGGCCTAAGGTGGGTTTTGGCCGCGGAATCGCGGCGGGATGGGGGATTTGGGTCTGCAGAAAATTTTCACTGTTCTGTTATTTAATTTCCCTTCTGTTTCGTACCCCGTTTTCCGTTTTGCTTTCTGGAAATTTCCAGATCCGAATTTGTATATCCTGCAAAAATTCACACAACAAAGTATCCCTTCCAAAAATAACAGATTATATATTTTTTTATATTTTTTGGATTTTTTAGATTTTTATGATTTTTTTTTTAATTTGATTAACCCGAAATTGCGAAAAGGAAAGTTCTACGCCATCCCCGGCAACGGCGCCATTTGATTGATATGTCAAAAACTATCTATAAACCGCAATCAAGAACGGCGTCGCATGAAGCTAGCCGGTGAGTACGGGTCGGTCCACAGGGATGTTGTGAATTTCCGATTCGTTCTTACGAGTTAATTCCGAAGGGTGTTCGGTTGTTTATTAAATCTAAAAATCTAATTAACCTAGGGCAATTATCTAGATCTATTCTTGCTAAGGCTAGGTTTGGGGATGGTTTGGAAATGTAATTAAATTTCACCGCTTTCAATACCCGAATGAAGATCTATGAGGAGTTATGGTAATTATCAATAAAGGGGATTAGATCCGTTCGGGAAGGTGTTCCTTCCTCTAGGTTCTTGTCCTTCCTTTAGAGATCCTTACCCTAACCTCCATGGAAAACACGCGCAACCGGTCCTTTACACTACGGTGTCATCGTTACCTCGAGGGGTAGGATGTCGTAGGGCGCGGTATGTGCGTGTATGCATGGAGTCCTATTGTAAATATTTGGTGGGTAAGAAAGGGATGAGAGATCTCATCTCTCAAAATCCTTCCTCAAAGTTAAACCCTAAACAAGTTCCTAGGGCATGAAACTAAATCTACCTAGGGTAAGGAATTGAAATCTACACTAGGGCAAGAAATTAAATTACTTACAGATGCATCCCTCCAATCATTCATGCAGGGTTGTCAGATCTGAATTTCTGAATGGAGAAGAAACACCGATGCTCTCCAAAAGATTTCTAAATTTTATTCATAGAAAGAGGCATAGGGAGGCATGAAGAGTTACAATGATTAGAGTTCCTATTTATAAAGAATAGGAAACCCTAGGGTTACATTTGTTTCGCATGTCTGAAATTACAAAAATACCCTTATGAAGACCAGTCAACACTGCCCCTTTATTTTTCTAAAAAAATTACTTTTTAAATCCTTTAAACTGCCGCGGAACCGCAGCCCGAGGCGTGGTTTGGCCGCGGTTCCGCGACCAAACAGTGGAATTGGCTCTCTGGATTTTTAGGGCTGGCTCTGGTACTCTTTATCTTCTTATTTCTTTATGTCTTTTCTCAATTTAGCTTCTGGTTCTTCTCCAGATCTTCCAGTGAATACTTGTAGTGAACTTTAACCCTTCGCTTTGAGTCGATGTATTGAATCTTGCTTTATGAATTGTTCCTTATGTCGGCTTGATCAAGATTCTTCTGTTTGTTGATCAAAGTCCACTTTTGCATTGTCTTTTCATTATTTTCACTGTTTTCTGTCCAAGAACCTGTAACCTGTAACATGTAGCAGACATGCGTCAAAAGCACCCGTTTATTTGTAAAATATATAAGAATGAGGAATATAATAATGCAATATTATGGTGTGAACACATAACAGGAAATGAAAATACTAGAAAGAACAAGGTACAATATCTAGAGCTCGGGGTCTTCGTGGAACTGCTCCAAATCTTCACCGGTGGGCTCGATCTCAGCTTGGTCCAACGCACCTGACGACATTCAAAGAAAAAAGAAATGGAATGTCGTCAGCGAACAGGTCGCTCGGTAAGTCCCAAAGATAAGGAAGAATTAGGAAGACAGTGTAAAAGTATTTTCCAAAATATTATATTGTTGAATATTATGGAATATTATGTTAACGCTGTTGTTTGTAGCTTGGTACAGAAGGATGCCAGTGTATACGAGGGGGGTCTCTATATGCTAGAGACCAAGGTAAATGGAAAGTACAAGGAACCGTTATGCCACGGTACAACAGCAATAGGATTCAGGTTAGGAGTCTTAATCTGACCACCTCGTGCCACCTTTAACACCTTCCGTACCAATCTATCCCTTAAACCCCGCAGTGTTTTAACAGTATTGTTGTAATGTATTGTGTAAGTTGGGTGACTGACCAAAACCATGATATCAGTAAACATGTTGTAACTGTATAATCAGGTAAATGGAATATCAGGATAATGGATGAATATCCATGGTTTGATTCAGTCAAAAATGAATATATTGTTAACTGGATTCAGGGATTCATGTATTCAAATTGTGTTGGAATATAAAAGAATATAGATTGACTTGAATCATGTTCAAGTCAGAATTAGTCAGACTCTAACCCGAGTCAGACTAAAAGAAAGGTGATTTGAAGTTCAATATTAGTTAGGGGCCGTATTGTAATTTGTAAAACTTGAGGGGGTTTTATGTAAAAAGTACTTTTGTATAGTTTTCAAAATACACCTCAAGTATTTATTATTCGTCTTTATAATTATAATGAATGTGAATTTTATTTGTGTTATTCTAGTGAATATATCCTAATAAAAGTATTAATTGTTTTATTAGAATTTCATGGTATTTTAATGTAACTTTTAATCTTGGAATTTTAGGAAAAAGTGGAAACTTTATATTATAATAAATAGGTGTTTAAATGATAATTATATATATATTAACACATGAATAACTTTTATTTTCAAAAAATCTCATTTTTCTTAAATGTCGTATTTTAAACCTTTCGAGACCGAATGCTCCTTGCGGAGGTCTGAAACTTGCACTACTAGCCTGCGGGTGTACGATGGACCGTACTATCCCTGACAGGTACCCCAAAGGTGGGTTGTAGTGGCACTTTGCTTAGGTTTTATAAATACTTTTCATTTAGGAAAACGGTTTTATAAATATAGGGTATTTATTTGCAAAAGAGTATAGTTTTCCGTATTTTAGTTGTTAGGGTTTCCTAAGCCAACTTGCCTATTTCTAAATCTGATCACTCCGCGGTTCGAAGAGATTTTCAGGAATACATAATCTCCTGGCTGGAACTCCAAGTGTCGTTTCTTCGCATCAGCCCAGTGTTTCTGTCTATCTTGGGCTATGCGCATTCTTTCCCTGATAGTACGAACCACATCAACGGTCGCTACTATCATCTCTGGTCCAAGGAGTTCTCTATCTCCGATGTCGTCCCAACTTAATGGCGATCGACACTTCCTTCCATATAATGCTGCAAAAGGTGCCATTCCTATGCTTGCTTGGTAGCTGTTGGTGTACGCAAACTCCACAAGATGCAGGTGATCTTCCCACGATCCTTTGAAGTCGAGCATACATGCTCTGAGCATATCCTCCAAGATCTGAATAGTTCGTTCCGACTGACCATCTGTTTGTGGATGATAAGCCGTGCTGAAGTTCAGACTTGTTCCCAAGCTAGCTTGCAGACTCTGCCAAAATTGCGATCGGAACCTGGTGTCACGATCGGAGACAATGCAGACCGGTACTCCATGAAGTCTCACAATTTCCTGTATGAGTTCATGGGTATCAGGGATAGTACATTATGAAGAGTTTTTAAATCTAATTTAGATTATTACCTCCATGTACTTCTTCGCTAATGTCTCAGTTGATTGGCCAACTCGAAATGGGATGAAGTGGGCCGACTTTGTGAGTCGATCCATAATGACCCAAATCGCATCGTTACCCTTTATGCTGCGAGGAAGAGCAGTTACAAAGTCCATCGTGATGTGCTGCCACTTCCATTCTGGGATTGGTAACAGTTGAAGTAGTCCAGCTGTCCTGTGATGTTCAGCCTTTACTTGCTGACACACCAAACATTTTGCGACACTTCTGGCTACTTCACGCTTCATTCCATGCCACTAATAATTCTGGCGTAGATCCTTGTACATTTTGGTACCTCCAGGATGTACTGAATAGGGAGAGCTGTGAGCTTCTTTCATTAACTCTTCCCGAACAGGACCCTTTGGTACACACAATCTGCTGCCGTATCTCAAAGATCCGTCTTCATGGATGATGAAATCTGTTCTGAGTCCATTCTCCACTTGTTTTCTGATCTTTTGCAACTTAGCATCGCTGGCTTGAGCTGCCTTGATCTGATTGACAATAGTTGATTGGACTTGTAGATTCATCAAATTTGAAACATCACCTGGCATGACTAGTTCAATCTCCATCTGATGTAGGTCCTGCTGAAGCTTCCACTGGGCGGTGAGATTCATTGCTAATGGTTGGCGACGAAGAGCATCAGGTACTACGTTCACCTTCCCTGGATGATATTGCAAGTTGATGTCAAAGTCCGCCATGAGTTCTGACCATCTTCTCTGCCGCATATTCAACTCCTTCTGAGTAAACACATACTTCAGACTTTTATGATCTGTGTAGATGTTCACTCGTTCACCAAGTAAGTAGTGGCGCCAAATTTTGAGAGCAAAGATGACGGCTGCCAACTCCAGATCATGCGTCGGATAATTGGGCTCATGAGTCTTCAGTTGTCTTGAAGCATAAGCCACAACCTTACCGTGCTGATGTAGAACACATCCTAATCCCTTACCGGATGCATCGCAATGCACTTCGAATCCTCCAGATTGATCCGGTATGACGAGAATAGGTGCAGATGTCAGTCTTGACTTGAGTTCTACGAAAGCTTGCTCGCATGCTTCTGACCACACAAATTCTTCATCTTTTCTTGTGAGCTTGGTCAGGGGTGTTGCTATCTTCGAAAAGCCTTCAATGAACCTTCTGTAATATCCAGCTAAGCCCAAGAATCTTCGTATATCCTTCACTGATTTTGGCGTAGGCCATTCGCTAACTGCCGAAACTTTTGCCGGATCCACAGAAATTCCTTCTCCTGATACGATATGTCCAAGAAAACCAACTTGTTTTAGCCAAAACTCGCACTTGCTGTATTTGGCATAAAGCTTATATTGTCGAAGAGTTTCCAGGACAATTCGTAGGTGCTCCGCATGTTCTTTCCGATTCTTAGAATATACTAGGATGTCGTCGATGAAGATGACAACGAACCTGTCTAAATACTCCCGGAAGACTTGGTTCATAAGGTTCATGAAGATTGCTGGTGCATTGGTCACTCCAAATGGCATTACTAAAAATTCATAATGTCCATAGCGAGTTCTGAAAGCTGTTTTGTGAATATCAGCTTCCTTGACCTTCACTTGATGATAACCTGAACGAAGATCTAGTTTAGAGAAGACACAAGATCCACTTAGCTGATCGAATAAATCGTCAATGCGCGGGAGTGGATACTTGTTCTTTATAGTAACTTCGTTCAAGGCCCTATAGTCGATGCACATTCTGTATGAACCTTCCTTCTTCTTCACCAATAGTACAGGTGCTCCCAAACTTGAAGTGCTGGGATGAATCCATCCTTTCGCCAGTAATTCGTCCAACTGTGTTCGAACTTCCTTCAATCCTTCCGGACTTAGTCTATACGGTGCATTGATCACTGGTTGTGCTCCTGGTACTAAGTCAGTACTGAATTCAAGAGCTCGATCGGGAGGCAAACCCGATATATCGTAAGGGAATACATCGTCGAACTCTCGAACTACCTCCGGTCTTGATTCTTCTTCTGCCTGAGCTGTTGCAACTACTGCTTCCCTTGGCTTCGCTTTGTAGGTACTTGGTTCCAGTGTACGATCTCCACTCTTGAAATAGAAGACCGGATGATCTGGAATCTCAAATACCACCCTCCTTTGACGACAGTTGATGGTAGCATAAAAGGTTCCAAGCCAATCCATTCCTAGAACCATATCGAAGTTTGGTATGTCAGTACCTTGAAGTCAGCATAAAATTCTCGACTGCAGACGACGACTGGACACATGCTGTATCCCATAGTTGCCTTTAGAACACCATTTCCGGAACCGACGTTCCAGCTGGATACAAGCGGTGAGACTGGAATCGCATGGGTTCGGACAAACCGTTGCGACATAAAGCAGTGGGATGCTCCAGTATCAAACAGTGCAAGTGCAGGTAGTGAAGCTACTAGGATTGTACCTAAGGTATATGGGATAAGTTTTAGGTATAGGGAAAGTGTGTAGATAAACAAGACTAAAAGGTAAGTTTGAGAAGGAAAATTTACCAGTAATGACTTGGCCAGTGGCCTCAGCTTCTTCAACAGACATCATGAAAACCTGGCGCTTTGGCACATTCCTCCTGGCCTGAGGAGCATTCCTCAGAATGTTCCTTTGAGCTTGATGGAACTGTCGAGAAGGTGGTGCAGCTTGTGGCCCCCTAGGTGGTGCAGGCAGTGCAAGTCTGGTAGCCGGTGCCTGAAGAGCTGGTCGCTGCTGATAGGTATTTGCTGGCCTGGGTGTAGCAACTGAGTTCTGTCTTTGGGGACAAGATCCAATATCATGAGTGGCTGAACCACAGACTAAGCAGAGGCGGTTGGCTCGACGGCAGTCCTTCATCATATGTCCAGTTCTCTTGCAGTATGTGCAAAAGGCTGGGCTAGGACGATGAGTTGGTACTCCGGATCGCCTTGGCACGAAAGGTGGTCTGGACGTGGCTCCACCTGCCATCTGGTTGGCAGGGCGTTTGACTCCTGCAGACTGAGGTCTGCCCCTCTCTTTTATTACTGCCTCATAACTGCGGGCAGCTTCTAAGGCTTCCTCATGAGTCAAAAACTTTCCTGTGGCTAGAGCAGCCTTAATCTCTGTGTCCAAACCTTGCTGAAAACGACGGGCTCTGATCTCGTTCGTCGGTATCTGGTGTGCCGCGAATCGGCTCAACATGGTGAACTCAGCATCGTATTCATCTACCGATTTGTCCCACATTGATCCTTGCTGTAGATGAATAAACTGCTGCTCCATAGCAAACCTGGCAGTCACAGGGAAATATTTCGCGTCGAACTTCTCGCGAAATGTCTTCCATTCAATCGGCTGTACCAGACGGGTTTCTTCCGCCTTCCACCAATTGCGAGCATTATCCGTGAGCTGTAGTTTTGCTACACGGACCCAAGCGTTGTCTGGCACTTGAGCTGCTGCCAGATCGTCTTCGATGCTTTGTGTCCATTCTTCCGCTTCAAGAAGGCTTCCTTTACCAGAAAACTGCTTTGGGTGCAAAGCCCTGAATTGCTTTACTCCTGGTGCATCTGTCTCAGGACGACTCAGAAGTTGTTGCTGTCCCTCGAGAAGACTACGGATCACATCAAATAACATCGTTTGCTCAGTGGGTGGTGCGGGAACAGCTGGTGTGAGAGGTAGTGCTGGAGGGGTGTTGTTAACGTTGGTGCTGGTGTTGTTCGGGGAATCCATTACCCTGAAGAAAAATTTGGATTAGGACAGATTCAAATACATGAAATGATAAGATTCAAGGAATAGAGATTTGCAAGATTCAAAGAACATGAATTGTAAAGAATGTTTTAGTTGCTGGTTCTTGTGTTATATTGCTTAGGTTGTTCACGCAGACCAGAACTGCATGACAGGGATTCATACAGCTCTGACCTGCATGGGCCACCAATAAAACCTGTCACGCCCCGCTTCCCAGTGTACGGCGAAGTGGACGCGGCGAGGTCCGCTACGTATATACTTAGAAGCACATACGCTAAGCGTAGCTAAGCAATATAAAATACACAAGAGACGAGAGTATAAAAAGAACAACAACTTTTATTAATAACATTCTTTGTACAATACATGAAAAGGAAATACAACTGAAATGAAAAGTGATGCCTAAACAGTGGCATAACAGGAAATGAAAATACTGGAAAGAACAAGGTACAATATCTAGAGCTCGGGGTCTTCGTGGAACTGCTCCAAATCTTCACCGGTGGGCTCGATCTCAGCTTGGTCCAACGCACCTGACGACATTCAAAAAAGAAAGAAATAGAATGTCGTCAGCGAACAGGTCGCTCGGTAAGTCCCAAAGATAAGGAAGAATTAGGAAGACAGTGTAAAAGTATTTTCCAAAATATTATATTGTTGAATATTATGGAATATTATGTTAACGCTGTTGTTTGTAGCTTGGTACAGAAGGATGCCAGTGTATACGAGGGGGGTCTCTATATGCTAGAGACCAAGGCAAATGGAAAGTACAAGGAACCGTTATGCCACGGTACAACAGCAATAGGATTCAGGTTAGGTGTCTTAATCTGACCACCTCGTGCCACCTTTAACACCTTCCGTACCAATCTACCCCTTAAACCCCGCAGTGTTTTAACAGTATTGTTGTAATGTATTGTGTAAGTTGGGTGACTGACCAAAACCATGATATCAGTAAACATGTTGTAACTGTATAATCAGGTAAATGGAATATCAGGATAATGGAGGAATATCCATGGTTTGATTCAGTCAAAAATGAATATATTGTTAACTGGATTCAGGGATTCATGTATTCAAATTGTGTTGGAATATAAAAGAATATAAATTGACTTGAATCATATTCAAGTCAGAATTAGTCAGACTTTATCCCGAGTCAGACTAAAAGAAAGGTAATTAGAAGTTCAATATTAGTTAGGGGCCTTATTGTAATTTGTAAAACTTGAGGGGGTTTTATGTAAAAAGTACTTTTGTATAGTTTTCAAAATACACCTCAAGTATTTATTATTCGTCTTTATAATTATAATGAATGTGAATTTTATTTGTGTTATTCTAGTGAATATATCCTAATAAAAGTATTAATTGTTTTATTAGAATTTCATGGTATTTTAATGTAACTTTTAATCTTGGAATTTTAGGAAAAAGTGGAAACTTTATATTATAATAAATAGGTGTTTAAATAATAATTATATATATATTAACACATGAATAACTTTTATTTTCAAAAAATCTCATTTTTCTTAAATGTCGTATTTTAAACCTTTCGAGACCGAATGCTCCTTGCGGAGGTCTGAATCTCGCACTACTAGCCTGCGGGTGTACGATGAACCGTACTATCCCTAACAGGTTCCCCAAAGGTGGGTTGTAGTAGCACTTTGCTTAGGTTTTATAAATACTTTTCATTTAGGAAAACGGTTTTATAAATATATGGTATTTATTTGCAAAAGAGTATAGTTTTCCGTATTTTAGTTGTTAGGGTTTCCTAAGCCAACTAGCCTATTTCTAAGGTCTAAACGATGAGTCATTAGAAGCCTCAAATCATCTCTTCACCGTCAATTGCGGCCAGGTAAGTGCCAGGTAAGTGGGAAGGAACCACAGTCGTGGGCCTAATTAAAAACCACTAGCCTAGACACACTTGCCTAGACACCACAAGACAGTTTAGATAAACGATCGATGTCCATGACCTATCGTGCTTTCATTTTATTTAAAATTTTATACAACTTAAAGCTTTCAAGTAAAGGTTATAAAGAATATGGTATTTTAGTGAAAAGTCCTGTAATGTCGTATTCTATGTTTTGAGATTTATCAGTTAGGGTTATATTTGTGTGTGTGTAGAGGTAGGTCATTACCTCGTGACTTGTTTTAAGTTTTGATGACGATTAGAGGTAAAACATTACATGTTAAAGTTGAAGGTATTAAAGCGCAAGAATACGGTATTTGAAAACGTTATCATTTCATGTGTGAAAATTCATTCAATTTGATTTCTACAAGTTTAGTGATCAAGATGAACTTATTTAGGAGTGAGGGAATTGATTAAACGAAGAAAAATGAACTTCATGGTATTTTTATGAAAAGAATACGATATTGTAAAGAAGCTATCATTTCATGTGAGGAAGTTTGTTTAAATTGGTTTATGGGTGATTAATAGTCAACATGAATATAGGTAGGTATTATGTATTAGGTGACAAGTGGAAATTTGCAGAAAAACCGAATCGGAAATCGTTTTGTTCCGATTTCCGTCGGGTTCCAAAAAGTCGTATTTTTATATTAAAGAGAAGAGAGATAGAAGAGATGGGACTTACGGGTTTAGACAAGCTAAGGAGGCTAAGGGAAGTGGTGGTTGTCGGTGCGTCGAAAACGTCGCGAAAGTTCTAGTCCGGTCGTCGGAATCCGTCGTCGGTTTCGGCAGTGCTTCGCTTCTCGCTCTTCATACCAAGTTCTCGAGAATTTGGGAGGGTGGACTTAGAGTTGTGAGGTGAAAAGGTAGAGGGTAGGGGTCTTTATATAGGGCTAGGCTAGGGTTAGGGTTTGGATTAAAAAATATATAATTCATTAAAATTTCATTAAATTTGGACTTAAAAGAGGTGTAATGGAAATTGTGTAACAGTTCTTGGAAAATGGACCATGCAGGGGGGTTGACCAAGTCAACACGAAAAAATTTCGTGTTGACGACTCGGCCGACCGGCCGAGTCCGGCCGGCGGCGCCGGCCGATTCGGTCGAGTCGCCGGCCGACTTGGCCGAGTCAGGGCCGAGTCGGGTCTCGTTGGGTGTGGTTTTGTCTGGGGGGAATTTTGGTATACTTTATTTTTTATATATTGTAATAAATTGTGAGTTATGGCTGTTTGACCATTTGACTTCCCAAAAATTTAAAACAAAAAGATAATAAAAAATATGTGGGGCATGGGATTCGAACTCTGGTGGCTTGGTTCAGCAGTGCAAGGTGTTTCCAATGAGATTCAAGCTCCTTCTTGTAATTATTGTAAGGAAATAGATACTTAAATTGTTTCCAGCAACATCAATACTCCAAGTATACATCATATTTAAAGTAAATTTTGGTATACAAAAATTGGAGTTGTTACAATCTACCCTCCTTACAAAAAATTTCGTCCTCGAAATTTACCACTTTATTTAAGGACTAGTTTACAAAAAGGTGCGGATATCTTGCACGCATTTCATCCTCCCTTTCCCACGTGGATTCTCCTGGAGTGTCTTTCCTCCACATTACCCGGACCAAATTAACTTCCTTGTTCCGAAGTGTCTTCACTTTCCTGTCCAGGATCTCCACAGGTTGTTGCTCACAAGACAAATCGGGCTGTATCGTGAGCTTAGAATGATCAAGTACATGGCTGGGGTCACTCACATACCTTCTGAGTTGGGATATGTGGAACACGTTATGCACTCCTTCCAATGAGGGTGGAAGCGCTAAACGATATGCCACTTCACCGACTCGTTCGAGTATATCGAACGGTCCAATGTATCTTGGACTCAACTTTCCCCGTCTTCCAAATCTGATCACTCCGCGGTTCGGAGAGATTTTCAGGAATACATGATCTCTTGGCTGGAACTCCAAGTGTCGTTTCTTCGCATCAGCCCAGTGTTTCTGTCTATCTTGGTCTATGCGCATTCTTTCCCTGATAGTACGAACCACATCAACGGTCGCTACTATCATCTCTGGTCCAAGGAGTTCTCTATCTCCGATGTCGTCCCAACTTAATGGGGATCGACACTTCCTTCCATATAATGCTGCAAAAGGTGCCATTCCTATGCTTACTTGGTAGCTGTTGTTGTACGCAAACTCCACAAGATGCAGGTAATCTTCCCACGATCCTTTGAAGTCGAGCATACATGCTCTGAGCATATCCTCCAAGATCTGAATAGTTCGTTCCGACTGACCATCTGTTTGTGGATGATAAGCCATGCTGAAGTTCAGACTTGTTCCCAAGTTAGCTTGCAGACTCTGCCAAAATTGCGATCGGAACCTGGTGTCACGATCGGAGACAATGCAGACTGGTACTCCATGAAGTCTCACAATTTCCTGTATGAGTTCATGGGTATCAGGGATAGTACATTATGAAGAGTTTTTAAATCTAATTTAGATTATTACCTCCATGTACTTCTTCGCTAATGTCTCAGTTGATTGGCCAACTCGAAATGGGATGAAGTGGGCCGACTTTGTGAGTCGATCGACAATGACCCAAATCGCATCGTTACCCTTTGTGCTGCGAGGAAGAGCAGTTACAAAGTCCATCGTGATGTGCTGCCACTTCCATTCTGGGATTGGTAACGGTTGAAGTAGTCCAGTTGTCCTGTGATGTTCAGCCTTTACTTGCTGACACACCAAACATTTTGCGACACTTCTGGCTACTTCACGCTTCATTCCATGCCACCAATAATTCTGGCGTAGATCCTTGTACATTTTGGTACCTCCAGGATGTACTGAATAGGGAGAGCTGTGAGCTTCTTTTATTAACTCTTCCTGAACAGGACCCTTTGGTACTTACAATCTGCTGCCGTATCTCAAAGATCCGTCTTCATGGATGATGAAATCTGTTCTGAGTCCATTCTCCACTTGTTCTCTGATCTTTTGCAACTTAGCATCGCTGGCTTGAGCTGCCTTGATCTGATTGACAATAGTTGATTGGACTTGTAGATTCATCAAATTTGAAACATCACCTGGCATGACTAGTTCAATCTCCATCTAATGTAGGTCCTGCTGAAGCTTCCACTGGGCGGTGAGATTCATTGCTAATGGTTGGCGACTAAGAGCATCAGGTACTACGTTCACCTTCCCTGGATGATATTGCAAGTTGATGTCAAAGTCCGCCATGAGTTCTAACCATCTTCTCTGCCGCATATTCAACTCCTTCTGAGTAAACACATATTTCAGAATTTTATGATCTGTGTAGATGTTCACTCGTTCACCAAGTAAGTAGTGGCGCCAAATTTTGAGAGCAAAGATGACGGCTGCCAACTCCAGATCATGCGTCGGATAATTGGGCTCATGAGTCTTCAGTTGTCTTGAAGCATAAGCCACAACCTTACCGTGCTGATGTAGAACACATCCTAATCCCTTACCGGATGCATCGCAATGCACTTCGAATCCTCCAGATTAATCCGGTATGACGAGAATAGGTGCAGATGTCAGTCTTGACTTGAGTTCTACGAAAGCTTGCTCGCATGCTTCTGACCACACAAATTCTTCATCTTTTCTTGTGAGCTTGGTCAGGGGTGTTGCTATCTTCGAAAAGCCTTCAATGAACCTTCTGTAATATCCAGCTAAGCCCAAGAATCTTCGTATATCCTTCACTGATTTTGGCGTAGGCCATTCTCTAACTGCCGAAACTTTTGCCTGATCCACAGAAATTCCTTCTCCTGATACGATATGTCCAAGAAAACCAACTTGTTTTAGCCAAAACTCGCACTTGCTGTATTTGGCATAAAATTTATGTTGTCGAAGAGTTTCCAGGACAATTCGTAGGTGCTCCGCATGTTCTTTCCGATTCTTAGAATATACTAGGATGTCGTCGATGAAGATGACAACGAACCTGTCTAAATACTCCCGGAAGACTTGGTTCATAAGGTTCATGAAGATTGCTGGTGCATTGGTCACTCCAAATGGCATTACTAAAAATTCATAATGTCCATAGCGAGTTCTGAAAGCTGTTTTGTGAATATCAGCTTCCTTGACCTTCACTTGATGATAACCTGAACGAAGATCTAGTTTAGAGAAGACACAAGATCCACTTAGCTGATCGAATAAATCATCAATGCGTGGGAGTGGATACTTGTTCTTTATAGTAACTTCGTTCAAGGCCCTATAGTCGATGCACATTTTGTATGAACCTTCCTTCTTCTTCACCAATAGTACAGGTGCTCCCAAACTTGAAGTGCTGGGACGAATCCATCCTTTCGCCAGTAATTCGTCCAACTGTGTTCGAACTTCCTTCAATCCTTCCGGACTTAGTCTATGCGGTGCTTTGATCACTGGTTGTGCTCCTGGTACTAAGTCAGTACTGAATTCAAGAGCTCGATCGGGAGGCAAACCCGATATATCGTAAGGGAATACATCGTCGAACTCTCGAACTACCTCTGGTCTTGATTCTTCTTCTGCATGAGCTGCTGCAACTACTGCTTCCCTTGGCTTCGCTTTGTAGGTACTTGGTTCCAGTGTACGATCTCCACTCTTGAAATAGAAGATCAGATGATCTGGAATCTCAAATACTACCCTCCTTTAACGACAGTCGATGGTAGCATAAAAGGTTTCAAGCCAGTCCATTCCTAGAACCACATCGAAGTTTGGTATGTCCAGTACCTTGAAGTCAGCATAAAATTCTCGACTGCAGACGACGACTGGACACATGCTGTATCCCATAGTTGCCTTTAGAACACCATTTCCGGAACTGACGTTCCAGCTGGATACAAGTGGTGAGACTGGAATCGCATGGGTTCGGACAAACCGTTGCGACATAAAGCAGTGGGATGCTCCAGTATCAAACAGTGCAAGTGCAGGTAGTGAATCTACTAGGATTGTACCTAAGGTGCCTAAAACATGCCCTCAAGACGGTGATAACCGTTTCGTCGTGGTGCTCGGGGATGTAATGTTTTAAACATAAATAAATAATTAATTAAATAAATAAAATACTTTAAGTGAATTTTCTGATTTTCGGTAAAATAAAACGTATTTTTCGTAAAACTTAACCATTATTATTTTTCCTTAAATTTAAAAAGAACTACTTTAATTATATAATTACTAGTAAATGGTGTTTATTTAGTCACTTATAAATTTTTAGTTTAATTAAATATTTTTCCTATATTAATTATTTTAAATATTATCATAAGCTTTATTTATACATTAAATTAGTGTAAATTACAAATTTGAATGGGTTAAATTAGCAAAAGTGAACCATTACATATTAGAAGCAAGTGTGTAATATGCAAAATCTTTTCTCAAATTTTTTCCATGGTTCTAGACTTTTCTAGGATTAACTTAGAAAAGAAAATAAACAAAATAATAAGAAAATGATGAAAAGATATAAAAGAAGCATCAAATGAAGAATTTTCTGCACAATTCTTCACATCTTTTTCTTTCTCTCTTTTTCCTTCATGCCTTGGCCGGACTCACCTCCATGGGCAGCCCCCAAATTTCCCCCCATCATTTTTGCATTAAAAATCATCAAAATTCAACAAAAATTCCAAAAATAAACCTCAAAATCAATATTCAATCTCTACCATTTTCCTTTGACCTATTAAGCATGGATTTTGGAGTTGGAAACCATTATTTTGGAGGCATATTTTCATGTTTGGATCTCATGTTGTGGAGGTATAATTTTTATTCCAATGATTAATTGTTATTAAATGCTTTAATCTAGCATATTTAGATTTTCTTAATTAATTCTATTTGCAAGTTTAAAATTCAAGATAGGGTTGATAAAATCAAGTTATGGTTTTTATTAATTAATTGGGGTTATAATAAGTAGTTTAAAATTTTTATAAATGGAAAATCTAGTATGGTTGATGTATTGTAAATTGTTCTTTTAAAATTGTTTAAATTAAACAATTTTGCAAACTAGATTTTTATAAATTATATATATTGGTGTGATAAAATTCTAATTAAGCTTTTCATCATTAGAATGTCATGTTAATGAGGAGATTAACATATTATTTGAGTGTGAAACATAATCTAGTTACAATTTGCTAGCTTTCACTTTCAAATTTTCACAAAATTGCTATTTTTATTAAACTAGGTTTTTGAAATTCATTTAAAATGTAGGATTAAAAATCTAGTTAGGGTTTTAGCACATTCTTGAGATTTCATGGAGTGGTTTACCACTTTAAAATATGCAAAATCAAATTTAGTTGTGGAATTGTGAATTTTGGCTTAAAAAGTGTTAAATTAGGCTAAAATTGCAAACTAGAAATTTCAATTTAAGACAAATTAGTGTGATAAAAATATAGTAATGGTTTCTATAATCTAGTTATGTTATTTAATAAATATTATGGCCATTAGTTTCATTTAAATATCAAGTTTTGAAGTAAAACGGTAAATCGACGTTTTCTAGGTTTTTACGAAATCGGACGATTTGATCGATTTTAAGGTTTCGATGATTTAAACCATGCTTTATATTATAAATAATGAGTTTTGAAACTACGAGTTGTTTGTTGGTGTTTTATCTCGATCAATCGGCGTTTGTACGCCGATATCGAGCGATATTTGGTTCTTTTGTATGAGCGGGTCATAGGTTTTAACCTATGCGCGTTTTGTGCGTCGTTTTGGTTTTGTCCGTGATCTGGTTTACGATATTATAAATGTTTGCGTATAGGTACCCCTCACATGGACTTCGGACGAGGAAGAACAAGAGGGCGACATCGTCTTCGGTAGACAAGGACCAGGTGAGTAGATGTATATCTACGGGGGAAGTCAGGTGGATGACGTTTAGCACCCCCGCAAATGTAGAATAGGAATATTACTTATTGTCATTAGGAATTCGGACGTGGCCTTAGATTCTTGCCGAGTAGGACCTTATTAAAGACTTTAGGTTGGACTAGACTGATTTAGAAAGACTTTACCAGAGGATGAATGTCTTGGAGGAGATTCGTAGGTAGACACGCACGCACATACAGGAACTTGACTTGGTGTATATGTGTATGTGTATATATATAAAAATGTGTGTAGGTGTATATATACACACACAACATGTATATGTGATATAAGGATGTTATATGATACATGGGGATGAGACAATATAACTGGGCTTGATGCCGTGATCTTTTGGATATACAGTCGTGTTATGATGTTAGCGGATCGTTGGAAAATGAGAAATAAATATGTATACATAAACGATAATAGGTGATGATGACATTGAGATATATGAGACTCTAGAATAGAACCTGGACTGTAACCTGTGACTGAATCACGATATGATATATGTGTGACTTGGTTACGATATGATATGTGTGTGACTTGGTTACGATATGATATGTGTGTGACGTGATTACGATATGATATATGTGTGACTTGATTACGATATGATATATGTGTGACCTGACTACGATATGATATATATGACATGATATTTCTGAGGAACAATTGACGATGTATATCTACGCAGACAATGATATATGATTGATGATATTGGGATGTATGCGATTACAGTACAGTACCTTTGATCATGACATTATTTGATGATGATATTATACGAATGATGATGTATGTAGGTGATACTTGACCCGTACCCCGATATTGGGATGCCGTACGATGGATTTTACCGTACGAGGCATAGGTGTGATGATTGATCCGCACTCTTGATTCGAGGGAGTCGTACTACGTACGTGACGCTATTGAGGCTGGATCGCCGACTATTAGAGATATGGACTCAGACCTTAGGTGGATTCTTATTTCTTATCGACTAGTTTCTTTAATTTAGTTCCTTAGGGGGTTAGATAGATATTAGTTTAGGCTCGAGTCATATAGTTGTAGTTAGACATGTATGTTACAAATGAGTGGTTAATACATATCCATCTTTACATTCAGATCGTAATCATTAAGTTGCATGTTCATACATATGTTTCTTTAGTCAGTATGAAACTCTGCATGTTAGGACACCAACACCATTACCGATGATGCGCATATTTCACGTACACTCATTTGCCGGCTCACACACATCATCATCGGTAATTGCTATGTCACGTACACTTTAGAACATATTATCTTTTATTGGTAGAATCAACTAAAGTCTGGATCAATATAATATTGTGATTACTCTCAGGTGTTAGTCTAGACATTGCATTTATTACTTAGACATTTCATGCATTCACATTTTCACGTTATCATGCAGTATTGTGGGGCTTATGTCGATACTTATTATTTACTTACTCATGATTTTGGGATTTTGGATTTTTATGAGATTTCTGGATTTTGGGGAAAACCGCAAGAATATATATAAAAACTTCTCCATCTCTCCCTCTCTTTTTAAAATATAAGTCGCGGTTTTCTCGTGATGTATGTGTCGTCCACCATGAGATTTCATGTTTTCTGTTGGATTTCGAGACCCGATTCGAGGAGTGGATGAACCGTCTCGGGTACATGGTGGGCCCGGTATGGTACCCCAGGGCAAGAAGATCGACTTGTAGACGATGATCCCGGCAGGGGAAGACTACCTACCGGTGATGTCTGGCGCGGCGGATATCCGGAGGATACCGACCGTTGTCGTGAGATTTGATGATATAGGCCGATCCGGACTGACGGAGCCTGAGATATTGAGACTATGAGGTATTGAGACTTGAGATTTACATGTTTTGTGTCGATACTTGACACGGATTTCCATGGATTTCATCGATGATGTTTCATATTTCTATACAAATTTTACTATGATGAAAGTTAAAGACTTCTTATACAGATATATCCAGATTTCAGGGTTGATTGTTTTACTTTCATGGTGCATGCATACTCATTCATATGACATATTATTATTTGAGACACTGACACGAGCACGGAGCATTTGCACTTACGCGTAGTTTATTACCCTGCACTACTAGATGACTAGTGATATATTAGTATATTATTATGACCTAGGACAGCGTCGTGTATTCGATTTTTTTTCGCAGATGTCTTCTACTCACGAGTTGGCAACTCACCCCCGTTGTACCAAATTTTATTACAGGTTCGATGTACAGGTTTCCTTGGCAGTTTGCTGGCACATCATTTCATTCAGGGTGATTTACTTGGTAGGTTAGTTCACTTGTATCAGGACCGCCGTTGTACTTTTATTATTTCATTGGTATCTAGTGAGATCCATCAACCAGACTTGTATTACTTGATAGTTTAAAGGACCGGTTATTTATTTCAACCTTAGAGTCGCGCTTGTATTATTATAGTATCTGGTGGTTTTTTTTCTTTTGAGTTTTAAGCCTCGCCCTTTGGCGTTGTATATTATTATGCATGGTGTGGTTGTTTCCGCCTGTTGGCGTAGAGCTAGCTCCCGCTTGGGGATGCCTTTTTATTGTTTGTATATATATTATTATTCTTATTTGTACCCGTTTGGGGCCAGTTTTTACAAAGGAGACTCTGCCGAAATTTTTGAAAAAAATTGGATGTTGCTTTTAAACTTGTTTTTCTACATGTTTTCCTTTACTTCTTCTTTTATATGGTTTAGATTTCTGGGCTTCGGCTTACTTAGATTACGTTGCGCCTCTAGATACTTCGTAATTTAAGTGTCGGTCACGTTCCGTACCTTCGGGTCGTGACAAAGTTGGTATCAGAGCGCTAGGTTTAACCTTTGTATAAGTCTAGGATGACCCTTGGTTGATGGAGTAGGTGACTTAGGTAGAGTGACGTACCGTGGGTATGATCCGCGGCATACTTACGATACGCTACTCTGCTTAAGAAGCCTTAGGATGTACATTTCTTTGCACCGTGTTCTATTCATTTCTTTGATCTATCTTCGTCGATATCGGATGGTAATTTCTGTTACTACGGTCACACGGGCAGAGGGAGCTGCGGCTCGAATGTAATGACCATTAGGGTATCGTTTATTCTTGAGGATTGAAGCATTGTTTAGCGTGGGGACGAAGTGTGTTCACATGCCGTCCAGACGAAGTTAAAAAGGTTCGAACGATTGTTAGAAACCCATTTTCCCAAGTTTAAGGTATTCGGAAGAACATGCAGGTATTTCTATGGACTCTCTAGAAGAATGAAACCCTAACCCGACATAATGACTATGAGAAGGCCTTTAAACCTTAGGGTTTACGGCAGTTCCGTAGTGCCATTAGTGAGGCTTGGGTTTGCCCTTCTACGGCTGGTCCGCAGAGGCTGGGGCATGTACTGGATATTTTTAAACTGTACTTGAGTGTTGAGCTCTCGGGGAATTTTGGGATTTTGATGAATCGGTCGAAAAGTTTAACGTAGTCCGGATATCAGGTGACATGATAGATTACGTGGGAGACTCTCGCTATGAGGATAGCCGTTGTAGCGCAGTCAGCACAGCGATGAGGAGACGAGTCCGAATCAGCCGACATTAGAAAATGTGCACATTGACGATAGTGTTTACGATTGTGATTTGGTGATTTGAATTTCATATTTCCGTTATTTGGATTCTGATATTTTGAGGATTTTGTTCTACGATTGGTATTTCCTATGTGTACATTCATTACACTTTATTCGTGTTTCATATATCAGTTGTATTGATGTTGTTTTGTACATACCCAGTGCACTCGATTTGGTTTTATACATTTTGAGATATTGATTTGATTTCATGCATATGGGTTGCACATGATTTTGACGTATGCTTCGACATAATTTTCATGCATTTTTCGTACCATGATTTCGATTTTGATATTCGGTGTATGTTTTTCGTACACCATGTGCACTTGATTGAGATTCTTGCGCACACTTGGCGCACTTGATGTGATTTTGTGCACACCAGATGCACTAAATCGGGGTTTTGTGCAGATTAGATGCACCTGATATTAGTGTCGTACACGCCCGTTGCACTTGACAGATGTTTTTGGTGCACACCCGTTGCACTCAATTTTGTTTTTGTGCGTATTCGTGGCATCTGTATTTGGTTTCGATTTCAGTGCGCACCGGACGCACATGATATTTTTATACTGTGATTGTGATTGATTTCATTTTGAACAGTATGTTTTTATAATGATTACTATTTTGTTTAGTAACCAGGCGGGACGTGTATGTTAAATAAAAGATATATATGTATAACTATTTTTTTTAAAATAAACGTCCGCTACTTATGCCGTGACACGTGCATCGCACGGCGATTTTAAAAAGGGGTTTTTGCATGCTTCTTTATTCAGATGTTTGGACGATTTTACTACGATGCGCACTATATATAAGTTATAGTTTTGATGTATATTATATTGGTTTTCGTATTGGGCTTTGATATTCTATTTTCACCATAACTCCGATGATTGCGTTATGCTTGACGGAGTTGATTTTAGTTATGTATTGATGATTTTGGAGCCCCGACGATTTGAATGTTTTGGCTGAATGTTTTAGTAATTGGGGGGGAGTTTTAATTTCAACTCGGGGACCGAATTTCTTAAAGGGGGGAAGATTGTAATGTTTTAAAAATAAATAAATAAATAAAATCCTTTAAGTGAATATTCTGATTTTCGCTAAAATAAAATGTATTTTTCGTAAAACTTAACCATAATTATTTTTCATTATAAATTTAAAAAGACCTATTTTAATTATATAATTACTAGTAAATGGTGTTTATTTAGTCACTTATAAATTTTTAGTTTAATTAAATATTTTTCCTAAATTAATTATTTTAAATATTATCATAAGCTTTATTTATACATTAAATTAGTGTAAATTACAAATTTGAATGGGTTAAATTAGCAAAAGTGAACCATTACATATTAGAAGCAAGTGTGTAATATGCAAAATCTTTTCTCAAATTTTTCCATGGTTCTAGACTTTTCTAAGATTAACTTAGAAAAGAAAATAAACAAAATAATAAGAAAATGATGAAAAGACATAAAAGAAGTATCAAATGAAGAACTTTCTATACAATTCTTCACATCCTTTTCTTTCTCTCTTTTTCCTTCATGCCTTGGCCGGCCTCACCTCCATGGGCAGCCCCCAAATTCCCCCCCCCCCATCATTTTTGAATTAAAAATCATCAAAATTCAACAAAAATTCTAAAAATAAACCTCAAAATCAATATTCAATCTCTACCATTTTCCTTTGACCTATTTAGCATGGATTTTGGAGTTGGAAACTATTATTTTGGAGGCATATTTTCATGTTTGGATCTCATGTTGTGGAGGTATAATTTTTATTCCAATGATTAATTGTTATTAAATTCTTTAATCTAGCATATTTAGATTTTCTTAATTAATTCTATTTACAAGTTTAAAATTCAAGATAGGGTTGATAAAATCAAGTTATGGTTTTTATTAATTAAGTGGGGTTATAATAAGTAGTTTAACATTTTTAGAAATGGAAAATCTAGTATGGTTGATATATTGTAAATTGTCCGTTCAAAATTGTTTAAATTAAACAATTTTGCAAACTAGATTTTTATAAATTATATATATTGGTGTGATAAAATTCTAATTAAGGTTTTTTTCATTAGAATGTGGTGTTAATGAGGAGATTAACATGTTATTTGAGTGTGAAACATAATCTAGTTACAATTTGCTAGCTTTGACTTTCAAATTTTCACAAAATTGCTATTTTTATTAAACCGGGTTTTTGAAATTCATTTAAAATGTAGGATTAAAAACCTAGTTAGGGCTTTAGCACATCATTAAGGTTTCATGGAGTGGTTTAACACTTTAAAATATGCAAAATCAAATTTAGTTGTGCAATTGTGAATTTTGGCTTAAAAAATGTTAAATTTGGCTAAAATTGCAAGCTAGAAATTTCAATTTAAGACAAATTAGTGTGATAAAAATATAGTAATGGTTTCTATAATCTAGTTATGTTATTTAATGAATATTATGACCATTAGTTTCATTTAAATATCAAGTTTTGAAGTAAAACGGTAAATTGACGTTTTCTAGGTTTTTACGAAATCGGACGATTTGATCGATTTTAAGGTTTCGATGATTTAAACCATGTTTTATATTATAAATAATGAGTTTTGAAACTACGAGTTGTTTGTTGGTGTTTTATCTCGATCAATCGGCGTTTGTACGCCGATATCGAGCGATATTTGGTTCTTTTGTATGAGCGGGTCATAGGTTTTAACCTATGCGTGTTTCGTGCGTCGTTTTGGTTTTGTCCGTGATCTGGTTTACGATATTATAAATGTTTGCGTATAGGTACCCCTCACATGGACTTCGGATGAGAAAGAAGAGGAGGGCGACATCGTCTTCGGCAGACAAGGACCAGGTGAGTAGATGTATATCTACGGGGGAAGTCGGGTGGATGGAGTTTAGCACCCCCGCAAACGTAGAATAGGAATATTACTTATTGTCATTAGGAAGTCGGACGTGACCTTAGATTCTTGGCGAGTAGGACCCTATTAAAGACTTTAGGTTGGACTGGACTGATTTAGAAAGACTTTACCAGAGGATGAATGTCTTGGAGGGGATTCGTAGGTAGACACACACGCACATACAGGAACTTGACTTGGTGTGTATGTGTATGTGTATATATATAGGAATGTGTGTAGGTTTATATATATACACAACATGTATATGTGATATAAGGATGTTATATGATACATGGGGATGAGACAATATAACTGGGCTTGATGCCGTGATCTCTTGGCTATACAGTCGTGTTATGATGTTAGCGGATCGATGGAAAATGAGAAAATGGATATGTATACATAAACGATAATAGGTGATGATGACATTGAGATATATAAGACTCTAGAATAGAACCCGGACTGTAACCTATGACTGAATCATGATATGATATATGTGTGACTTGGTTACGATATGATATATGTGTGACTTGATTACGATATAATATCTGTGTGACCTGATTACGATATGATATATATGACATGATATTTCTTAGGAACAATTGATGATGTATATGTACGCAGACAATGATATATGATTGATGATATTGGGATGTATGCGATTACAGTACAGTACTTTTGATCATGACATTATTTGATGATGATATTATACGAATGATGATGTATGTAGGTGATACTTGACCCGTACCCCGATATTGGGATGTCGTACGATGGATTTTACTGTACGAGGTATAGGTATGATGATTGATCCGCACCCTTGATTCGAGGGAGTCGTACTACATACGTGACGCTATTGAGGCTGGATCGTCGACTATTAGAGATATGGATTCAGACCTTAGGTGGATTCTTATTTCTTATCGACTACTTTCTTTAATTTAGTTCCTTAGGGGGTTAGATAGATATTAGTTTAGGCTCGAGTCATATACTTGTAGTTAAACATGTATATTATAAATGAGTGGTTAATACACATCCATCTTTACATTCAGATCGTAATCATCAAGTTGCATGTTCATACATATGTTTCTTTAATCAGTATGAAACTCTGCCTGTTAGGACACCAGCACCATTACCGATGATGCTCATATTTCACGTACACTTATTTGCCGGCTCACACGCATCATCATCGGTAATTGCTATGTCACGTACACTTTAGAACATATTATCTTTTATTGGTAGAATCAGCTAAAGGCTAGATCAATATAATATTGTGATTACTCTCATGTGTTAGTCTAGACATTGCATTTATTACTTAGACATTTCATGCATTCACATTTTCACGTTATCATGCAGTATTGTGGGGCTTATGCCGATACTTATTATTTACTTACTCATGATTTTGGGATTTTGGATTTCTATGAGATTTCTGGATTTTGGGGAAAACCGCAAGAATATATAAAAAACGTCTCTCTCTCTCCCTCTCTTTTTAAAATATAAATCGCGGTTTTCTCGTGATGTATGTGTCGTCCACCATGAGATTTCATGTTTTCTGTTGGATTTCGAGACCCGATTCGAGGAGTGGATGAACCGTCTCGGGTACATGGTGGGCCCGGTATGGTACCCGGGGCAAGAAGATCGAATTGTAGACGATGAGCCTGGCAGGGGAAGACTACCTACCGGTGATGTCTGGCGCGGCGGATATCCGGAGGATACCGACCGTTGTCGTGGGATTTGATGATATGGGCTGATCCGGACTGACGGAGCCCGAGATATTGAGATTATGAGGTATTGAGACTTGAGATTTACATGTTTTGTGTCGATGCTTGACACGGATTTCCATGGATTTTATCGATGATGTTTCAGATTTCTATACAAATTTTATTATGATGAAAGTTAAAGACTCTTATACAGATATATCCAGATTTCAGGGTTGATTGTTTTACATTCATGGTGCATGCATACTCATTCACATGACATATTACTATTAGAGGCACTGACACGAGCACGGAGCATTTGCACTTACGCGTAGTTTATTACCTTGCACTACTAGATGACTAGTGATATATTAGTATATTATTATGACCTAGTACAGCGTCGTGTATTCGATTTCTTTTCGCAGATGTCTTCTACTCACGAGTTGGCAACTCACCCCCGTTGTACCAAATTTTATTACATGTTCGATGTACAGGTTTTCTTGGTAGTTTGCTGGCACATCATTTCATTCAGGGTGATTTGCTTGGTAAGTTGGTTCACTTGTATCAGGACCGCCGTTGTACTTTTATTATTTCATTGGTATCTAGTAAGCTCCATCAACCAGACTTGTATTACTTAATAGTTTAAAGGACCAGTTATTTATTTCGACCTTAGAGTCGCGCTTGTATTATTATAGTATCTGGTGGATTTGTTTTCTTTTGAGTCGCGCCCTTTGGCGTTGTATATTATTGTGCATGGTGTGGTTGTTTTCGCCTGTTGGCGTAGAGCTAGCTCCCGCTTGGGGATGCCTTTTTATTGTTTGTATATATATTATTATTCTTGTTTGTACCCGTTTGGGGCCAGTTTTTACAAAGGAGACCCCGCCGAAATTTTTGAAAAAAATTGGATGTTGCTTTTAAACTTGTTTTTCTACATGTTTTCCTTTACTTCTTCTTTTATATGATTTAGATTTCTGGGTTTCGACTTACTTAGATTACGTTGCGCCTATAGACGCTTCGTAATTTAAGTGTCGGTCACGTTCCGTACCTTCGGGTCGTGACAGGAAACTTCTAGAAGATCATTATAGAAGCGGGTGACGTAACCCTTGAAAGATTCCCTGTCTTCCCTCTTGATGGTAAATAGGTAGTAGACCGTCCTTTTCTGTCGTCGGTTGCCGACGAAATGACCGAGAAACTTAGTCGCCATCTCATCAAAGGTCGAGATCGAGTGTGGCGCAAGGCCGTGGAACCAATCTCGGCCATCCCGGATGAGGGTTGTGGAGAAGGCTTGGCATTGAGCCGCGTCTGAGTTGTTTTGGAAGCTCATGCCTGCCGTAAATGCATCCAAGTGGTCCTTCAGGTCAGACTTCCCGTCGAAGAAAGCCACCTTCGGCGGGTTGTTCCGAGACGAGATCTGCTCACCTAGTAACTGCTCCGTGAAGGGCATCATAAGCGAATCTACGGAGTACCTTACCACTCCTCTGGCCGAACGGGCGCCGAGCCGCATGTCCTCAATCTTCTTCTCAAGGATCTCGATTCGCTGTTGGTACCCCGAGGATTCTCCACAGTCGGAGTGTCTGCTATCTCTGCTCCGGGATTGCACAATGGAGCGGTTTCGGCTTCGCTCTATCACGTTCCTCAGGTCCTCGGGATGGACCCTTCGTGGCATACCCCGACGTTCGCTATGTGCGCGGTCTCGATGAGTGTGGTGACGTCGATCTTGCCTGGAATCAGGCGACCTGACCGATATCTCTTCAGGGGGTAAGAGAGCGCGGCGGGCATTGAAGCGATAGCCTGGTCTCTCCTGAGATCTCGGTGTCGAACTATCCGGCGCCCAACGAGTCATAAAATCATTTCTCGTATGGGGATCGTGACTGCCGGAATCGGCACGCCGGTGTTCTGTGACATCGAGATGGACGTGAGTGAGGTCGAAGGCCTGAATGCGCCCCTCCGTTGCCTCACGCATGCCGTCGTTCCGGGGAGTGGGGACAGCGGTTTGGCGGGCATGGCTGGCCGTTTGAACACGAGCGAGCGCGTCCACTATCGCCGTGAGCCTGTCGATCCGTGCAGATAAGACGTCGACGATGTTGGGAGGTGGAGTAGAACCGCCCCCGCCTCCTTTGTGGAGGACGGGACGGCTCGTGCTGGGATCATTGCGATTATCTCTAGCCATTGAATCGAAGGCGGAAGATCAACTTTTTGGATAAAAAACCCTTCTCTTTCCCACAGACGGCGCCAACTGATGGAGGTCGGAATCTCTCTTGTCCTCCGTTGATTTTGCTGCCAGCGGGACCGAACGGTTGGGATTCGGTGTGAGAATTGAGTGTGTGGGTCTTAATGGGTTGTTGCTGACACCGAGCTACCTGCAAGGGAAGTCCCGGGGTGGAAAACCACCGTAGGACCCTCCGACGATCAAATAAGTACCGAGGAGTAATTGGCAGGGTAGCGATATCTTGGAAATGAGTTCCGCGTACCTGAGTCGTCAGGAGGAGGGGTTTATATAAGGGTCGTATTGGAGCGAGCCGATGCGAGATTTTCGCCGCCTGTTACGCCCTTGCGTCATGTTCACGTTGATGGTGTTATACGCCCATTAATAGCGAGATAGCCAGCGTGGGATGCGGGACGTGGAGCGGCGGAGATCTCGTCGTGGCGAGATACACGGAGCCCTTACGGGGGCGCTTGAGCTTCGTGCTCTCGGCTGGACAGGGAAGCCGAGGAAGCTCGGCTTGGCGGAATGCTCGATGACAAGCGAGGAGGCCGAGATAGCTCGGCTATAGGATAGCTCGGAGGCGAACTGTTGACTGGTTGCTAGGCGAATAGGGAAGGTACTCCGGGGAGGTCTCCAAAAGGTCGGATGCAATCACGAAACGAGACGCCGAGGAATATCCCCAATGCAACATGCTTACTCCATCTCCGTAGCTCTCAGGAATCTGGCGGGCTTACATAGATGACACGTTGCGTGTCGTAATTTGGGAAATTCTCATTTACGATCATCATCAACCATGGAGTGCTTTGGAATGGTAAAACCTTCAATCGACGATTTGGCTGAAAATGATTGTTCTTCCTTTTAGGGTTTCTGTGCAGCTGGAGTGTTTTTTTTTAGGGACGGGGGATGGTGGGGGATAAAATGAGTGTTTTTTTTCCTCTATGAATTAAATGAGGGTGTAAATGAGGTTAAAAGCAACTTCGGGGTACCATGGACAAGATGCAATTTATTTAGTTGGAGCTACTTTGCCTGCTGAGGGATTTTTTTATGAAGAGGGCATGCTTGATAGAAAGTAATACTAGATTACCATAAAATACTATCACGCTTGTTTAAATGTAAAAGATATTTCAGGAAATATTGGATTACCATGATAATCAAATGACCTCATAATATGGTAATCTTACTCCCCCAAAATATATGTAGAGATTACCATGCAACATTCCCGCCTAACATAAATGGGCCATGATCATCCGTCGTCTGCCTCTCTTGCCACCCACCGACTGATCGGTTCCGCCGCTCATCATCAATCGTCTGTCTATCGACAGGTCATCATCGATCATTCACTAGCTGGCCCGCAGCCGATCGGGCGTTCGTTGCCGGTCGGCCATAGTTCGTCGCCGGCCGACCCCACCTCCTGTTGCCGACCGCTCGCCGGCCTGCCGTCGATCAACCGTTCATCGCCGCCATCCACGAGCCCTCCTCCGGCCTTGTCGCCGACCAAAATTTACACATACATATATTATCATGAATGATTAAAATATACCAAACACGTTAATATAAAATTCATTGGAATTAGATGCCCGATCATCCCATTTCCGGAATTACGAGGATTCTCGGTCATCCTATTTCCGAGAACACGTGGATTCCCAGCAATCTTCCATTCCATGTACTAAACGCAATCTAAATTTGAATCACATTTTTCTATACACAACTCATAACTCATACATCACAAGTGAAAAAGATTGGTAGTATTATATTCTAACAAGCCCTCCGCTGCAGTATAAAACTCCCACCCCCTCACTGTTTCGTACGGAATTCTGACGATTTAACTGAATACCACATTAGCTACATCAATTTTACAAGTTTCATCAGTAATGCAAAACTCTAAAACGCATACAAAAGAACAAAGTTGATACAACTGGTCACATACTGTACATAAAATGACATCACAACTTTTTTCTTTTAGACTAACCTAAAACAACAGTCATAGAAACCCAGATCCTTTTTCATGTACAATTTGCGCGCTATGATCTGAAAATTTATTTGGCCCGAACTCGATTCCGGCTTGTGAGTGCATTTCTGCCAATTCCCTTACCCTTAGTAGAATCGGTGTTGGTATCGGCACTGAAGTAGGTTTTCTGAAGCTCTTGGCCTATGGACACAATGAAAGAAAATTAAGAAGATTATATAATTATACGAGTAATCTTGCAAAAAAGAAAGGTGATTTATAATGAGCACCCACACACATGTACCAAATTACTGCTTCAAAGCCAGCAATCTTTATACCATAAAGTTCAAACCTCGTAGTATGAAATTTAACCAAATGAAATGATTTAATTGACTCTAGTAGTAGTCAATGCATTAATTGTTCAGATTTGTTTGGCTTTGGAGTTAAACTTACAATAATCAGAGTTTCGTAGAGTGTTCTAAACTTAACGCCAATCTACTACACCATTTGGATTTCATTTTCAAGCTTAGATAACCATAGTTATCTTAGCTTTAAAGTAGCGATAAACCAGAGTTATCTAATATCCAATCCATCCTATTTCCTAAACTCCAAAAATATTAGAAGAAAACTCCCATTTTGAAGTTCAGACAACTCTAAAGCAAAGTTGAAAATAACACACTCCATAGCACAATACAGCGCGCTTTAAAGCGTAGCGGGAGGGATATATTTTCAGAGCATTCTTAGGCTATTTTGAAAATAACGTAAGCTATATACTTAGACCACAATACTTGGCTATTGTAAGCTACTGTATAATGGTTATTTTAATGGGAAACCTGGCCTGAAACCCTCAATAACCAATGACTAAAAATACAAAAACCCTCAATCGATTTACTTAATCTGGCAGCTTGCCTCTAGGACACCTTAAATCGAGGTTTCACTCCAACATCGACCACCCAAACCGACACTCGAAGGCATTTCACCCCCAAATCAACACTTCGTAAGCGCTTTCAGCAACTGCAGGCCACTCTGACAACCTTGCCACCATCAGTGACCACGTATATCCACTTCAGGCAACTCACGGCGATTTCAAATAGCCTGAGACCACGTCGCTGCCATCTGTGACCAATTTCGACAAAATAAACCGTAATTTACAATTTGATTTTCTCGTGAGTTTTATATTGGTTTTAACTTTAAGTTTGATTTTTTTAGTGGTGTTGGGAGTATTTTCCTGCTGATTTTGGTTTTGACTGATTGGTCTTAGAAAAGAGAAATGTTATTTGTTTCAATGACTTTAAGATCTTGATGCTATAACACGATTTTTTCCTTAACCTTTTAATTCCAGAATATAGCCTTGAGATTGTATGCATGTTTGATATAATAGTTAAGAATTTTGGATTTTCAGTTTATAAAAGTTTTAGCCTTCTAGCAAATTGTTTGTGAAACTATATCCAAATTCTAAAATTCTCTTATGCTTTCCTTAGATTGCAATTGCAAGGGAAAAAAGAATGTGACAACAGTAGTGATGTTCCTTAGATCCGGCAAGGATATGGACAAGATATGAGGCAGGTGAACAAAGTGAATATTGTTATTGCATTTTTTGTGATTATAATATAACCGACGGAATTACAAGATTGAAGCATCGTTTAGCCGATACTTGCAAAGAAGTGAAGCCATGCATTAAATGCACCTTGCAAGGTAAAAAGAAATGTCAAGGTGGTTTGAAAGTTGTGGATATGCAAAAGACAGAAAGACGCTAATTCGAAAAATTGAAAGGGGAAGCCTTAAATTGATGAAATGAGCCAAGAATGGGTTGCGCTTGGTACATAGAATAGGAGATTACCGGGAATCATCGCATTTCCGGAAATGAAATGACCGGCTATCTAATTCCAAGGAATCTTGCATTAATATACTGGGTATACTTTAATCATTCCTGTTAATATATATGTGCAACCGGCGGCGAGGCCGAAAGAAGCCAGTGGGTGACGGCGAAGCCGGCGACGAACGAACGGCGGCGGGCCAGTGGCGGGCTGGGCCGGCGGACTGCCGGTGACGAACTACAGTTGGCTAGCAACCAACATCATATTGACGGCAGGCCGACCGGTGAACGATCAGCGATGGCCGGTATCCGGTCGGCAGCGAACGTCCGATCAACAGTGGACTGGCCGGCGAACGATCGACGGTGGCCGGCGGCGAACGGCCGGCCGGCGGGTGGCGAGGAAGGCCCGCGGCGGATGGTCATGGCTCATTCATATTAAGCGGGAATATTTCGTGGTAATCAAGGATAGACACATGTTTGGTGGGGAAATATAATTACCATGAAATGGAATCATTTGATTACCATGGTAATCCCATATTGAGAATATCTTTTACACCTAAACAAGCATGATAATATTTCATGGTAATATAATATCACCACCTAGATTATCTCCTACCAAGCGCACAATGGAACCGGAAGTAACCCACACGCTTGAATATTTGGTCCATTGGACTAATTTATAAAAATTAATACTCCGCGAATTACACTTGAAAACAGATACAAGATGGAAGCAAGAGATGTATAAAAGATAATGTGTATTTACACAAATGGTTCATCTTGCAATATTCTTTGTTATGAATATTGTTATGAAAATATTTTTGGTTATTATATTCAGTTATTGGTTTGATTAGTTATTATATATCTGTTAGAAGAGGTGATCTATAACTCTTTAAATATAATTGTATGGACTATTATTTTTCGAATAAGCCAATAACATTATTCTTTCTCAATTATTTCATGGTATCAGAGCGTTGAAAATAATTGAGAAAAAAGCAAAAAAAAACAAAAAAAATCCCCAGCCGTCGACCCTTCCCATCATCATCGAAGCCTTCCAACCTTCGTCTCCACCTTGCCTCCACTCCTCAATCCCCTGACACCTTCGTCTCCACCTCCACAACCCCCATCGAAGCCCTCCAGCCTCTGCACACCTTCGTCTCCACTTCCACAACCCCCAACGAAGAACCCAGCAACCCCCTCTGTCTTTGACTCACTCGATAATCCCTTTGACTCCCTCCCAATAGCCCCCTCTACCTTCGACTCCTTCCCATCAACCCCCTATGCCCTCGTTAATCCTCTCCAGGCCCTCCCTCTACCTTCGATCCCTCGTCAGCAACCCCCTCTGCCCTCGATTCTCTCCTCCAGGCCCCCTACCTTCGACCCCATCCCAGCAACCCCCTTTGCATTCGACCCCCTCCCAGATTTCTCCACAAGATCCCCAGATCCCTACAACAACCTGGAACAGCCCCCCTCCAGCCTTACAGTGCTACCTTGAAGACCTCTTCTACTTGACCCCTTCACTTTCTCCATGATCTATTAGATCATATTGCTCCTTGCACATATTGTGAGTTAGACAACATTTTATTCTCACTGGGATCTACCTCTGCGCCGCTTATCGTGGATTCTGCTGATGATAAAGCTACTTCGGCCTCTCTGTCGTTCGTTGATTTTAAAATGGATTTTCGTTTGACTACGATTTCTCTTAGCGGTGCAAATAATTAACTTCAATGGTCCAGTGCCGTGGAACGAGTCTTGAATAGCAAAGGCCTTCACCGCCACTTGACGGATGCTTCTCTTGACTCTAAAGATCCCAACTTTGATACATGGTCTCAGAATGATAACAAGGTAATTGTTTGGTTGTCTAATTTTATGGATTCTTATTGTTATACGTCTATTGTCTCTAAAAACTGCAAAGTATAAACACAACTTTGTTCTCTGTACTCGTCTGAAGATAACTTGCAGAAGCTATATGATATCTTCCACGCCTTTACTACGGCCAATATAGAAGAAGATATTCAGGATTTTGATGCTCTATTCAGCGGACTTCTTAATTAGATGAACATCTATCAGCCTATTTGACCCTACTGTCACTCGCAAACAATGCGAGTGTCTTGTTGATGCGTTACTCTTGGCTCGACTACCATCCAACTTTGAGGGTGTCCTCTCCCTCATTCTTTCTCATCGTGGTTCTCCGTCATTGACGAGCATCTTATCGAGCATTTATCATGTGCCCACAATCTCTTCCCTATCTACTGAGCCTGTCTCGACCGCACTTGTTACTCAAGGCCGTGGATGTGGGACATACACTCAGTCTGGCCGTGGTTCTTCTGATTCTATCTCTGGTGGCCGTGGAGCATCGCGAGGTCGTCCCCCTTTGACTGCTCGTGGTCATAGTTCCCGTGGACATGGTCGATACGACTTTCATTGTACTCATTACGGCGGCAGTAATTATCAGGACGACTGGTGTTGGGAGAAGTATGGTTATCCTGATGATACACTTACCGCTCATCAGATATACACACCGGCAGCTACTGATCAACCTTTCTCCTTTGCCGGACAGATATCTTTATCCAGTAATGAGTGGGGTCAGTTACGTCGTCTTCTCTCTTCTGTAGCTCCTACCAACATTTCCACTCCGTCAGGTATATCTTTACTTTCTCATTCTGATTCATAGGTAGCCGATTCCGGCGTCTCGCATCACACGTCTCATGATAGACCATCTGATCTTGCTTCTAGTTCTCATAAGCTATTTCTATGGTTGATGGTAATACTACGTCCGTTTCTGGTTCCGTTGGCTTATCACTTCATTTCTCCATCTTAAAAATACTTTAATTGTGCTATCTTTAAAATAAAACCTGCTTTCCATTCGTCAGCTTACAAATGATTCCAACTGCTCAGTAACTTTTTATCCATCTTACTTTGTGATACATGATCTTCTGACGAAACACTGGATTGGTGGAGGGCATGAAAAAAATGGATTTTATTACGTTGATCACTTTCCCAGTACGTCTGCAACTGTTTCTACTATCCAGTGGCACCGGAGACTTGGTCTCTTCCCCTTTCGTCTTTACGTACTATGTTAACTTCTGTTAGTTTATCAGAATTTAGTTGCAAGTCTAGTATTCTTGGGAAATAACGCTCCTCTTTTTCTCCGGTTAATAAAAGACAAGGCTTACCTTTCGCTTTAGTTCACACTGATATTTGGGGACCCTTTAAATTTCCTAGTGTGTTTGATTATAAATATTTTATTACATTTATTGATGATCATTCACGCATGATTTGGCTGTATCTTCTGCACAATAGACCTGAGCTTTGTTTATTTTAAAAACCTTTGTTGCTGAGATTTCTAATCAATTTAGTGTTTCGGTTAAGCTTCTTCGTTCAGATAATGCTAAGGAGTATATCAGCACGGATTTTACTGCATTTTGTAAGACACGGGAAATATTGTACCAAACTTCGTGTTCTTATACTCTTCAGCAAAATGGGATTGCTGAATGAAAGAATCAACATTTACTTGGGGTAGCTCGTTCCCTTCTCTTACACATGCATGTTTCTAAACGATTATGGAATTTTGCAGTTTTAGCTACCTGCTTTTATATCAATCGCATGCCTTCTTTGGTCCTAAGCAACTAATCTTCTTTCTCTATTTTGTTTCCACATAGCAATCATTTTCCTATTCATCCTAAGGTCTTTGGTTGTGTATGCTATTCCCATGTTTTCGTCCTCATATTAACAAACTTGATCCTAGAGCTACACATATGGTATTTGTAAGTTATTCTCGATCCCAAAAAGGGTATGTTTGCTTTGACTCAACCACATCCAAAGTTTGTACTTCATATGATGTGACCTTAGAAAATCAAGCCAATTTTCCACCTCCTGTTAAGGAACCCAATTCTACTATTCCGGTTCCACATACCTTCCTCAGAGCTTGATTCATTTGTTCAACTTGTGCTCGGTTGTGATCAGCCTATAGTTCCTTATCCACAGGTGTGCCACCGTTGTAAGAAAGTTGTTCAGACACCTCCCACCAATGATTCTTCTAACGACTCTTCAACAGGTACTCCAATACAGTCTACTGTTCCTGATTCTCCACCACCACTGCCTTCCGAAGATCTTTGTCTTCCTATTGCCTTACAAAAGAGTAGGCGTTCATATACTACTGCACATCCGATTTCTAACTTTGTTTCCTGTCATAAACTGACCTCATCTGCTCGTCAGTTTGTTTCTTCCTGTCCGCAATCACTTTCACTGTTCAGGAAACACTTCAACATCCAGATTGGCATGCAGCTGTGTTGGAGGAGATTGTCGCACTACGCTCTAATCAGACTTGAAAATTGATACCTCCGCTTTCAAAAGGTTGTTGGTTGTCGATGAGTCTTTACTATCAAGCAAAATCCAGATGGGACGACTGACCGTCTCAAGGCTTTATCGGTAGCCAAAGAATTTAATCAGCAGTATGGTTTGGATTATGTTGAGACTTTCTCACCAGTTGCCAAATTACCATCGGTTCGTGTTCTTATATCCTTGAAGGTTTCTAAGGCATGGCCTTTTCATCAGCTTGTTGTGAAGAATGTCTTTCTTCATGGAGAGACTATTTCTATATAGCAGTTTCCTGGCTTTGAGCGACCGAGAGAGTCTATGGTTTGTCTTCTACACAAATAATTATATGGATTGAAGCAGTCACCACGTGTCTGGTTTGAAAAATTCAGCATGATTTTACGACAAATTGGCTTCAAACATAGTCATGCCGACACATATCTTTTTACACATTATCGTCCTTGGGGTAGGATAATTGTGTTGGTGTATATTGATATTATCATCACTGGAGATGATTCTACGGGTATCTCCAAGGTGAAAGAACATTTGGCTTCACACTTTCATACTAAAGACCTTGGGCCACTTAGATATTTCCTTAGAATTGAAGTATCACGGAATTCTGGTAAATTACAGCTCTCATCGCAAGTATGCACTTGATCTTCCATCTAAGACAAGATTTCTGAAATGTAAACCAGCAAACACCCCTATGGTTTTCTCAGTCAAGCTATCTTGATTAAGCTCTCCTTTGAATCCCACACTACCCCATCTGCTCGTCAGTTTATTTCTTCCTGTCCGCAATCACTTTCACTGTTCAGGAAACACTTCAACATCCAGATTGGCATGCAGCTGTGTTGGAGGAGATTGCCGTACTACGCTCTAATCAGACTTGAAAATTGGTACCTCCGTCTTCAGAAGGTTGTTGGTTGTCGATGGGTCTTTACTATCAAGCAAAATCCAGATGGGACGACTGACCGTCTCAAGGCTCTATTGGTAGCCAAAGAATTTAAACAGCAGTATGGTTTGGATTATATTGAGACTTTCTCATCAGTTGCCAAATTACCATCGGTTCGTGTTCTTATATCCTTGAAGGTTTCTAAGGCATGGCATTTTCATCAGCTTGTTGTGAAGAGTGTCTTTCTTCATGGAGAGACTTTATATATAGCAGTTTCCTGGCTTTGAGCGACCGAGAGAGTCTATGGTTTGTCCTCTACACAAATAATTATATGGATTGAAGCAGTCACCACGTGTCTGGTTTGAAAAATTCGGCATGATTTTACGACAAATTGGCTTCAAACATAGTCACGCCGACACATCTTTTTACACATTATCGTCCTTGGGGTAGGATAATTGTGTTGGTGTATATTGATATTATCATCACTGGAGATGATTCTACGGGTATCTCCAAGGTGAAAGAACATTTGGCTTCACACTTTCATACTAAGGACCTTGGGCCACTTAGATATTTCCTTAGAATTGAAGTATCATGGAATTCTGGTAAATTGCAGCTCTCATCGCAAGTATGCACTTGATCTTCCATCTAAGACAAGATTTCTGAAATGTAAACCAGCAAACACCCCTATGGTTTTCTCAGTCAAGCTATCTCGATTAAGCTCTCCTTTGAATCCCACACTACCTGACCCAGGACGACATCGACGTTTGGTTAAGAAGCTTATTTACCTCACTGTCATCCGACCAGGAATTACTTTTGTCGTTAGCACAGTGAGTCAATATATGCAGAATCTTTTGACATCTCATCTTAAAACAGTTGAGCAAGTTCTCAGATACATCAAAGGTTCTCCAGGACAGGGTCTTCTTTACAAACCATCTATATTGTCGCTTACAGCCTTTGCATATGCCGACTTTGCCGGATCCATTGATGATTGTCGTTCCATGAGTGGCTATTGTATCTTCTTGGGAGGAAACTTGTTTACAGGGAAAAGTAAGAAGTAAAATGTAGTTGTTCGTTCTTCTACGAAGGCCGAGTATAAATCTATGGCGCAAACAGTTACCGAGTTGGAATGGCTTACCTTCCTGTTGGCAGATCTTGGAATTCCTTTTTCTCTTCCGACTACACTCTTCTGTGATAACAAGTCCGCAATTCGCATGTCTGAGAATCCAGTATTTCATGAGCGGATCAAACATATCGAGATAGATTGTCACTTCATTCGTGACAAAGCGACAGATAAGATGGTTGTGCTTCAACATGTTTTCTCTTCAACTCAACTAGCTGATATTCTTACCAAAGCTCTTTCTCGACTGGTTTTCGCTCGTCTTTTATCCAAGCTTGGCATGATTAACATCTATGCTCCAGCTTGCAGGGGAGTATTATGAATATTGTTTGGAAATATTTTTAGTTATTATATTAAGTTATAAGTTTGATTAGTTATTATATATTTGTTAGGAGAAGTGATCTATAACTCTCTATAAAATTGTATAGGCTATTATTTTTTGAAGCTGATAAGATTATTTTTTCTCAATTATTTCATTCTTAATAACCCGCACCGGCGAAAGGGTGATTAAATCCGTAAAAGATTTGGTCCAGGCTTGAAACAACCATCATCATATAAGATAAGAGCATGTGTTCTTAAGGTCGAAGTAGAGGGGATAAATGCTATAAAAGTGATTCATATGGCGGTGGGGAGCAATATGGGTGTACGTTGATGTCAGATAAATGGTCCAACAAGACGAGCGGAAGCTTAGCTTAAATAATTTCTCAGTCGTCAAGCTCTTTAACTTTTTTAAATAAATCTATCGATGCATGGGAAAATATTTAAAAAGGATGATTTTTTTGTTTGTCTTGATGAAATGGTTAATTGAGATAGGAGAGAAAAATGTTCTTCAAATTGTTACGGATAATCAATCTTATTTGAATGCCAGTAAGAAACTAATGAAAAACGAAAGGCATTTTATAGAACACCTTGTGCGGCTCATTTTATAGATTTGATGCTTGAGAATATCGAGAAGATGAAAATTCACAAGACACTTGTTTTGGAAAGAAAGATTACTTGGGTTATATAACCATTGTTGGGTTCTTATTTTGATTAGAAAAAACACTAATGGAGTATAATTTCTTAGGCCGGCCGTGACTTGTTTTGCTACCTCTTTTTTGACTTTAGAGAACTGTATAGATTAAAGCAACTTAAGAATATGTATTCTTTCAATGAGTTCATTAGAAGCACTTGGGATAAAAGTAAAAATGAGATGACGATGAAGGAAGCGATGCTATATGACAAAGCATTTGAGATCCTGTTCTGTTTTGTTTTGTTTTATCACTACATTTCCATTGGTTATCCTTTGAGAAGCGGATTCAGGTGTAGGGCTTTCGATACTATATCTATACGAGATGATGGATAGCACAAAATAGAATTATGGAGACATGTGGGCATGTGGTTGGAATAAGATAAAGTATGTCTTATTCGAAATTGATTGATAAAAGGATTGATGGATATGATGCATAGGCCTATTCATATAGCAACGAATTATTTGAATCCTAAATTTTTCTAAAGTTCTCGGTCTCGCAAAAATCCGAACGTGAACAAAACTTCGTGAGTACATGGCGTGTATTACTTCAGATATACGTGAAAGAGCACAAGCTTATATTGAGTTGGATAATTACAAAGACAAGATTTGAATAGTTCGGTAGCGATCTAACGCAAATGACAACTAGATCGCAAAGTCCGGGTATTAAATATTTAGAGAACTTAAAATATCGTAATTAATCAATTTATATTTAATTATCCAACATGATTTCTTTATTCCATCGATAGCTTTATGGTGGGTGAGATGTGGCGAGGAAACCCTTACTCTAAAAACTTATGTTTAGGATTACATCTCACTACTAGCACATCCAGTTATGAACGCAATTGAAACACATTCAAGCAAGTAAAATTACAAATTATTATAATTTGAGCATATTTTGAATTAATATAAATAATGATATAAATTGTTATAGGTCCACTCGAAGAAAAGATGTTATTTGAAGCAAAAAAGATTAAACTTTGTTGTTTATGTTATATACAGCATAAAGCAAAGGAAGAGAAATATATAAAAAAAACTATAGCAAATTCAATTTTAGTGTCCCCCGATAATGAGTGGATTGTACAGGAAAAAGATCCTTATCCACCTACCGGTTTTGGATGGTTAACGATGAGAATTGAGAATAGAAAATTGACTTTCTTAATGTGGTCGCGATAAATGAGAATGTGTCATTGGAAGCAGAAAATGGAGATGATCTTGCTCGAAATGCAAAACAACAAAAAGTTGATTCCTATAGTAAGTAAAATAAATGATATACAGTCTTACCCTAAAAAAATCCAATACAAAAGGCTTATTTTTTTATGTTTATTAAATTTTTACGGCATAGTTGGCGGAAAAAGGAAAAGAATTGTTGATGCTACTACTATGAGAAATGATATGTACATTGACCTGGATGATGCCTATTTCGTCGTGGAAGAAAGCGTTTTTGACATGGAATGATAAACCGATGAAGATGACTTTAGTTTCTATACTTCTAATGTCTTTTGGATATTCTATTAGGCATTTTGTATGATGTCAAAGTTTGTTTAATTACTTTTTGTAGGACTTACGATGTCCTAGTTGTTTTCTTATGTTATTTTGTTTGATTAAATACTTACGTTAATTGTCTATTTATATACTATGGACTGGTATATAACATTCTTATGAACTATTGGTGAAGGATTACAAGTATGAACTCAGGAATTAGATATCAGGCAAATTTTTGGTATGCCTGATTTTTTAAGATATCCTAAAAAACACCCCAAATTTTCAGACTTTATGTACTATTTTTTTATATTAAATTAACCAGAGGAATGATCCTATGAGACGCAAAATAACGCAAGAGCTATGAGGAGTGACTGCAACCGTGGAATATTATTTGATAGCTGAGATTTAATAGTTGTTTTTAAAGGTAAATATAGAAACGATAACAAAATCAAAATTAAATCTTGCGAAATCTTGTAGAATATCTTTTCTCACTTTGAGAATCTATTCGAAATAAAATCTATCGAAACAAATTAGAAACAATGTTTATGTTACAGAGAAAACAACATACTTTGAAACATTACTCAATCTTAATTAAATTAGGCACGTTTAGTTAGTAAGAAGAATATAATTAACAAAAACATGATGCGAAGATCAAAAGAAATAATCCAACTAGGGGTTCAACACTCAATGCCAAATAAATTGCATTTTGGATGCTTCAGATCAGAATTGATTGTTTTTTAAGCATACTATTATCACTGATATAAAAATAAATTCATTTTGATTACATAATTATATAGTTTTCTTTAATTTCTCTTGTATTTAATTTATCATTCATTCTTCTATGTTTTTTTCCTTAAAAAAGAAATACAGATTGAGAAAAAATGTATTAATATGAGAGCGACTATGTAGGATTTTGTAAAGAATTTGTTTTAATTTGGTTTTCATTTCTATATTTAAATAAAAGATGTTTATTAAATCTCAGCTATCATATAATATCCAAAGGTTACAAGTATTGCCTCTCATTGGTCTCACCTTATGTTACTTTGCATAGAATCATTCCTCAATCTAACTATATTTATAGTTTTTAAATATTCAAATATTAATATTAGTAAACTATGTAGCTTACGCTACTTGTTATTTCGTTGTGGAATGCTACGCTTACACTGTCACTATTTTCAACATTGCTCTAAAGCCAAACAACCTATCGGTAAATGATAGGTAGCTATTCTATAATTTGCATAACCTATACCTCCACGTAAATATAAATATCGGTTAACTAAACTCCAAAACACAAACGAGTCCTTATTAATGTGTTACTTGACCAGAGTGTCAATCGATTAGGTTTAATCTATTTCTACATCTTTAATGATTACTATTATAACTAGAAAAGAAGGGGTATGACAAATTGACAATCTCTCTTTAGAATTGTCATGTGATTCAAGAAATTTCATGTAAATGGGACACTAGGAACAAAGAGATGGCCTGCCACACTCAAAAGAAGTTACTCCAGAGAACTCTTTAATTCCCAACCTACAACGGACTACTACTCAAGATTTTTGTTTAAGTTACACTGTAGTAGCAAAGAAATTGAAGAGGCAAAACTACGAGACAAGTAATTGAAACAATGTTTAGCACATATGACCCCTGATTAATTTTCTCATGTTTACATAATTTCTTCTTGATTCTTTCATATTTTAAATCTTATCTCCAACTTTTTTCATAGCTATGGTCACTTTCGATTTTTCTCTTTGATGTGCATAAGATAGACTATTTTGCGAAGGTATTCTATACAAACGTTCATCCTAATTTCACTCAAATATCAAACTTCATATTCATATTTGTGTGCCTCATAACACTAATAATTAGATTTTAAAGATTCCATGTGTACGTATGAATATAAAGTATACATCTGTTTTTAAAATTTGCATAATGCTTTTAATGTAACGCACAAGCCAAAAACCAGTGCATAATGCTTTTTTAATGAAATGCACAAGCTAAAACCTAGTATCATTAATGAGGATTTAAACACAAATTTGGGTAGGGTTATAACCCTATGGGGGTAATTTGGTCATTTTGCCCTTCTCTGTTACATTTAATAGCAAACTAGCGAGTTTTTTGGGGGGCTTTAAAAAATTGAAGATTTAAAAGAGATTGTAATAAATATGAAAATTTTGGGAGTGGCATATAAAATTAACCAAGATTTAAGGAGGGAGTATATCTCAGACCCCTTAAATTAAATAGAGGGGCTGAAAGGCAAAAAGGGTGTTCAGAATCATGAGATCAGTCTTCTATATATGATTAGTAATATTATAATTACTCTTAAATAAAATTAAAAATATGATACACGCATTAGTTAAATATTTTAATTCTTCATGGTTTCAGTTCAATTTTTAGATTTTTTCCGGTTCATAAAACACTGAATCTTTTGGTTTTCGGTTTGTATTTGGAGGACTACACTCTACACCAAATTAAGAGAGAGATGAACAATATTCGCACCCCTTTATCTGAAGGCTCCTGTGCAAAGCTAGCTCTGATGAGGTTTCTCCATTTATCCTGATGAAAAGTCAGAAAAATTAATTTGAGGTATAAGCTATGTTTCCAAGTAAAATTGAAAAATTAATTTGAGGTATAAGCTATGTTTCCGAGTAATATTATTATCCCATTTCAGAAGTTTCTAGTCTTGATCCATCAAATTTACCTTTAGATCAACGGAGGTGCGGTAAGAATATGATGAAAAGGCTACTCGTCTGATCTCAGACCACCTTCCAGCTCCGTATCGAGCAACTCCTTCCACTAGTTTTAATACCTCACAAAGAGTCCAAGCTCGGTGATGTTTTCTTTTGCCACCAACTTTCACTTTTCTCGCTTTATCAGTATGATGCATTGTATCACCATTGTTGTCTGAGGAGGTGTCGCCCACAGGATTTATCTTTGCATGATCTAGATCTTGCTCCTCCTCACCATAGGATGTTTCTGTGTCCTTTTTGTTGCTCTCCATACCACCAAAGTTCTAATTAAAATTGAGAAGGGGAAAAAAGTTTATTGCAAAGATTCATCTGTCAATATGTACTATATGGACTTCTCATGTGATATAGGAATGAACATGTTATCAAAATTTTAAATGCATCAGCATTCAAAAGCAAATTATCTGCATCCACTTTAAAAAATATTTCTATGACAATCAAACCAAATGGCAATTATCAGATTCACTCCAAGCCCCTTAGTGGCAGTCCTACTGTCAACTCACGGGTAACAAAGACTATAAGCATATATGGGAATGAAAATGGGTATTGCAGTTATTGTGAATTTTCTGAGATGACACGCTTTTACAGTAATTGGAGACGATTGACCATTTCTTTCAGCCCTATGTCAGTTTACTAAAACCTAAAGCTCCCATGATTGGGAAACATATTCTGAAAGGACTAACTTATCAAGCATAAAAACAGTTCTTTTGATATCTAGCTTTGTTCTTTTAGCATCTAGCTTCATGTAGTGTACATCCCCAACCAAAATTTTGAACTCAAATTTAACACGGGAACTCATATTCAACAACTAATTAAGCATTTCGTGAGCAAAAAGCAAGTGCCAATATAATATCAGGAGCCGATTCTGAGACGTGCATAACAGCATTACTCATGTGAGGCAATGACTAGGATTCAAAGATCACCATCTATGATCAGTACATAACTTAATATGAACATAATCCTGTTAAGAAGAAAAACTCTGAAGAAATAATTTCCCAAGAAACAAAATCAATATGGAGAAGAGGGTCTCTTTAATAAGATGAAGTTGAGGATTAGATTATACATTGTCCTTGTTGGGATAACTGAAAAATATATCAAGGAGACTCCAAAAGGAACAAATGGAAGCAGATGGAAGTTATAAATGCTGATGCTTCTTCATGGTTCAAGAATATAACTACAGGATCTACAGATAGCTAAATGAGCCTAAGTAATGAGTGCTCAAGCTCGACCTAGATACACCTAATACACCTAAAATTGCTGCAATGGTTCCATCATTTGAATCTCTATAGAAGTACACAGGGAAATTTTGAATATGCTTGTTTTACATTCAAGAAAAGAGAACACATAAAAAAAATGACCATGTCTTGGAAAGGCAAAAAGGAGCAAATATAGCTGGTACTTGTATTTCTTGATGATGTACCAGTGTGCCATGTCCAATGTAGGTGTACCGAACATGATATAGATCTCTCATATCACGCTACTACATGAACCATAAAAAGATTGTTAGGTTCAAATAATAGCATCTCAGAAGTAATGTCCGTGTTGTCAATAAACCTGCTAACTATAGAGAGACAAATAGAACCATGTTCATGGGAGATCATGGCCAGGTTAAGACTATTTGTTGGTAGTTCATTAGCTAAACCATTTGGTAAAATTGTGCATAAAAAATATGAAACATGGTTGTAGATGTCATTAGTTCACTGGTTCAAATGGGATGAGGTCAAAAGGTGATTTCCATGAGAAAGAGAAGACGGATTAAGGATGGTAAGATGGCAGAACTGGGTTGGAGTTAAGTAAGATGGCAGAACTGGGTTGGAGTTAAGTAAGTTGGCAGTACTTCTCGGCTCAAACAGTACGCAAAATAACTAATTATGTTATTTCTTCTTCTTCTTTTCAAGGGAGGACAGAAGTAGCGGTCCAGGAAAATTCTCGGTTTCTTGTTCTCAAGCATTTCTTCATTTCTTTTAAATTAAAAATTAATTATCAGAATGTAAAATCAAAGCAGCTAGGAGGTTCGGACTTCGGAGCATTGAGGTGTGCCTGAGGATGGATAAATGCATATCAAAACTGTGGTATCCTTCCCAAGTGTATACACAAGATCGAACTATGATCAGGATTAGCCTATCTAGGGAAGGTTCTACTGAAGCCTACAAGGAGGTACCATAACCATGCAACATTGCAGGTTAGTGCCAATCTACAATCCCATATTAGGACTTTAGTTGGTTGGGAACATCAGAGTAAATGTGGTGATTGGATATGCAACCAACAAAACACATGCAACTTCTTTTGCCTTTCTTCACATATCAAACAACTTTATCTATAGAACCTGAAAATATTGTACTCTCAATAGATACACAATTACACATACTAGAGAAACTGCCAGCCATGAAAACCATAAAGACTAAGCATGATACCAGTTTCAATTTTAACCGAGGCATAAATCTATGATGGTTCATCAGAACCATGGACTAGAAAATGACATTCTAATGAACAATCATAACTTAATAATTCTGTTTAAAAAAATGATAAATTTTCAACTTGTATGCAGTGCTAAAGTAGATTGAACTTACCGTGAGAGCATAGAAATCTTTTCTAGGTCGTCCTCTCCTCATCCTAGATACATATGGTATTTGAATGCCACATCCACCAATAGAATCCTTCCTAGTGACAAAAGTTGTGCCTTGGGAACCAAAATCACAAACTGGATCAACCTGAGCTTTTAAATGCACCTGATAAAGCCCAGAATCCTTCACAGAAGAAACCGATCTTCCATTAGACTCTTTAGTTTCAATGTCTGAAAGTTCCTCGATATACCTTTTGGTGGGTTTTCTGGCCCTTTTATTAGAACATGGCTCCATTAGGATACTTTCATTCTTGGCATCAAATCCCAGAAGAGGTTTCCTTAACCTCTTGCTAGATAATACCTGATGATGATTGGTATGGATGTTTAGAGAGTCCCCACTGTTGGCATCTATCAAACCACGAATTTGATTACCAGGAAGGGAACCAGTATTGGAAATAACTTGGTGAGCCCTGCTAGGTTCTTCTTTCACGTTTTTCTGAATTACTTGATTATCTTTTATTATGATGCTTGTAGTTGGGACTTCACAAGAATTTGTTAATCCCATGGTAATACGCCGCTTAAGCCACAACTTGTCCTTAACAGAAGTTTGACGCCCAAAAGTCACCCTGAAAACTTCTTGCAGCTCCCTGATTGCGAGATCATCCAAGCATAGCTCCCCTTTCAAAATAGAAAAATCAGGTTCTGAACTCGTAAGCGTTTCAGAAATTGGTGATCTGCTTGCAACAGTGTCATTTGCAGGTTCTGAAACTGAACCTAAATTCGCTATTTGAGCAGAGCAATTGCCATTTAAATGAGTTGGACTCAAAATCGTTTCTACTAAAGTTCCCCCTGGTTGGAGTTTGTCATCGCATGATTGTGAATGATTAGGATGGTCAGCTGAATTGCCCCTCACAATAACATCTCCGGGTGAACAACTAATAGTCTCATCCTGCTCAACAATATGCAAGATCACTCTAGTAAATAAAATTCTATTTTCATGAAGTATATAATAGTAAAGCATGAAGAAAAGATAGAGAATAGCACGATCTGGATGAAGACAAAACACAGTATGCCTAATCAATTAAATTAAAATGCAACATGAGAAATACATGGCACTCCCTATTAAGACATGAGAAGTAGGAATAAGTCATCATAATGCATAAGTAGGATCATTATCCGTATTACAACTTACAACTGGTTAAAAAGATTGAGTCATGCAACTTTAAGCCCAAACCAGCTATTCATGATGGCTTAATGCATTGTTATAATAGCAATTAACAAACTTAAACCAAAAATAAAATTTAGGCCCACATTATGTTGTATCAGCACCAGGTGTACTGTCAAGAACTCAACTATAATAGACCATAAACGTGTTTCAAAAATTCTTACCTTTTGTCTTCAACCTCTATATTCTAATATCTTCGGATGCGAGCTATCAATGTACAAGGTGTGGAAAACATGCCATACATACCAGACATTGAAGGACAAACACCACGTCAATATGAAAATCCATTTCAACTATTCCTCAAATACTTACTTTTTTATTAACTCTGAAAAGCATATTATAGACATCTAATTAAGACAAATATGCACTGTTGTAAACTTCACTGAAATTCATTCCTATATATGGAGAACAAACCAAGTCCAAAAGGGCGGGAACATGTAAATTATGATAAAGAGGTCACAAGTTCAAGGAATGCAACCAACATAAGGAGACAAACGGACCAACTCGGTTTATAAATAGGGGAGGGTGGGTCCCGTAAGAATGACACCATAAAACTAAAAACAAAAAGGAGAACAAACAACCTGCAGTATAATTTCTCCTTGGAACCTGTGCGCGCGCGCGCGTGCACACATGTGTGTGTAGAGAGCGGGGGAGAGAGAGGATTGACTACAATCCTATCAATAATATTTAGAAACAAATCCTATGCATTTAGAGTTGCACTGGGATGTGCGTTAGTAGCAATCATGAAGAGAAGCTTTCATTCCAAGAATCATATGATTGCTACCACACATCACACTGCAAATCTAATGACTAAAAAGTGGATAGGATTTTTACCCCAAATCCTATTGATAGGATCCTAGCCCCCCCCCCCCCACCACCACCACTGTTCTACAAAGTTATCTAGGCGGCCGTCTAAGTGGAAGCGGTCCCAAACCGCTCCGCTTTGACTCTAGGCAGTTGCATTAAACAGTCTATGCGCTTTAAGCTATAAAGTGGGCTCTCCCGTCTAGATGGGTGCTTCAATGGGTTATAATACAAGTTTCATGGTCATGTTTAAGGTTTTTCTAAAAATACACGATCCAAAATGCTTTCTAAAAGACAATACATGATCTATATTCAAATTATACGAACGAAGAACCCAAAAGTATTCTCACGCTCCTCTCTTCGATTTCCTTTCGCCAATGTTGTCTCTTCTATTAAAGGATCATCAGAGGCACTTCCCTCTCGTCACTCTACTCTCAAGTTCCTATGTAAATTTAGTATATTTTCTAATTACATTGTTTTTAGAATTTTCTAAGATTTTTTTGTATGTGTGTGTATGAAATATAATTTTAATTAAAAAAAATTTAAAAATGTCTATGCAGCGCTTAAGTGGCGGCTGAGCGCTAGGGGGCATCCCAACCACTCAGCTTTGTCTAGCGCTTATTACAACCTTGCCCTCCACACACATGCGAGCACCCGCACGTGCAGCAAGCACGCACACACCCCTCTTCATCTCTATCCACTATGAGGTGTATACAACAACAACTGAGCCTTTTATCCCAAGCATATGGGGTAGGCTACATGAACCAACACGAGAATCACGCCGGGTCCAGCACATGAATCCTCTGCCTCCACTCACCCCTATCGAACAATATACTTTCATTGAGTCCTTTGGCAACTATATCATTTCGTATCATCTCCATCCATGTTTTCTTCGGTCTCCCTTTTGCCCTTTTGCCCTTTTGCCATTGCCCATATCGAGAGTATCTATTCGTCGGACCGGTGCTTCCATAGGTCTGCGTCGCACATGACCAAACCATCTTAGCCGGTTTTCCCGTATCTTCTCCTCCACAGGTGCGACACCAACTTTTGTACGAATATCCTCATTTCGCACCTTATCTTTTCTAGTGTTACCGCACATCCAACGAAGCATGCACATCTCCGCTACGTGCATCTTCTGTGTATGATGTTTCTTAGGAGCTCAGCATTCTGTACCGTATAATAAGGCAGACCGAATAGCGCTCCGATAAAACTTCCCTTTCAATTTTAACGGAAAGTTACGATCACACAAAATCCCTGTTGCACTCCTCCATTTCAACCAACCAGCTTGGATCCTTTGATTAACATCACTATCGATCTCCCCATTCTTTTGGATGATGGAACCTAGATATCTAAACTGGTCGCTCGGTGATATCCCTTGCCCTTCCAATGTTATACCAATATGGTTTTGACTTCTCTGGTTACTAAATTTGCAATGCATATATGCTGTCTTGGACCTGCTCAATCTGAATCCCCGAGATTCCAATGTTTGCATCCATAAAACCCACTGTTGCCGGTCCCAAGTCCGGATGAGAAAGGGTGAGGGTTGTGGTAGGCTTGTGACAGCCAACGTAAAATTTTGTCACATTCTATGACATGAACCATATTATGAGGTGTATATACCACAATATAAACAAATACCACAACAAGATACTTGATGCAAAAGTTCAACTCATGTTACAAAAAGAAAAAAAATCAGATACCATATGAATATGAACAAAAATAAATAAATGTACGATTAATTAACATAACATAAATGGTTAAGGCACACAAAGGAAAAACTGATTGCCGCACCTCAACCCCAGCATCCAACTTCAAAGGATCAACTCCCATGCCTTCAGGCTGTACAAGTCCTGAGACAAACAACTCAATAAGAAATAATTTTATTCAAAAAAACGCCTGCTAAGCAAAAAGTAAAATTTCTAGAAAGTTCACCTGATTTTAAACAAATATAGAGAAAGCATATGTCAGTATACAAGAGAAGCTTCCTATGATAGGGTTGGCTTATTTGTAAGGAAGCAAAACTGAGAGGTGTATTATTTACCTTAAACTGGCATAAAAGAGAAGCTTTCTATGATAAAGTTGGCCTATTTGTAAGGAAGCATGTATTATTTACTTTTTACCGGCATACAAGAGAAGCTTTCTATGATAAAGTTCGCTTATTTCCAAGGAAGAAAAATTGAGAAGCGTATTAATTACTACATATTGGAAATTTGGAACTGCAATTTCTACATGTATTCTAGGCTTAATCAATAACTGAAGTCGGTAGAAGTTAAGCAAATGAATGGCCCAGTATATAGCTTGTAGTTGGAAAAAATACAAGTGTGTGCACCATATAGAAACAAAATCTAAATATGTTCCCACAAAACAATTAACCTTAGCTACATGTATCATGTGTGTGTATCGACTTGACTATACACTTTATGTTTACTTCTACAACACAGTTGAACAAACTTTATTGTTTACTTTCAAATTCAAATACCCCTTAATTTAGCCCAGTTGAAAGTGCGTGAATGCATCCGTTCAAGTGCAGAAATAGAATTTAACGAATGGCTTAAGATACTACAAGTCTTCTTCCAAATTCTATAGTTCAACTATAATACTTCAATATTGTGGTTCAACTACAATGCTACACATGCCAACACACTCAGAAAGCAAATGTACACATGCATTTAAAGGTAGGTATGTGCACACTTATGCTAAATCCATTATCATTAGAAGAACCTTCTGGACCTTGTAAGTTCAGCTATTGGAAAAATGAATGACTACAGAATGAGCCCTTGAGTACCTTCTAAGTTAGAAGTTGTCGGCAAGAAACATTCATTAGAAGGGCATTGTTCAGAGAGTGTTTGGAATTCAACCAATTGTAGCTTCCTATCATCTTGAAGCAAGTGCTCAACCTCCATAAGTTCATCATCTGTAGCAGGAACTAACCTTCCATCAACTTCAACCTAAATTTAAAGAAAATAAAAGATATTACAATAAAAAGGTAAAACGACTTTTGAATATCAGCAAGGGATCAACAGCATTCATTGTCTGGAGGAGGGAAGGAGATCACTGAAATTTTAAATATCATAATAAGTAGATAGAGCAAGGTGAGTTGAGAGAGTAACATATGTAAATTTATTAGTGGAAGCATGAGATGTGATCAAGAGCTTGTACATTTCTGCGATGAACCAAGGTCAACCTAGTGCATAAATCCAAGTTTGGAAAGTGTAGTTCTAAGAATATTTGACTTCAAGATAACTCTGGTTAAAGGAAAAGAGGTCTAAGTTTATACAACTCTCAATATTTCGTATTTTGGGTATACATAACTATTTTGGCAAGTTGCAACCATAAAAGGGTTTCCTAGAGGACTACATTTACTGTTTCATTTTTTGGTGAAATTAGCTAAATTTGTGAAACTGCTGGCCTTTGGAAAATGGAAACTTGGTTCACACTTTACATAACATACTAGCTTCAAGAATTAAATATATGTGAAGCCTTCAATGATAATCTGTTGTATTCGTCAATTTGAAATTGCTAAAAGTAAGAAACAAATTAGAAATTTGATCGGTTTGGAATCTTTAAATGAAGAAGTGTAAGACTGTCCAATTTAAGCTAAAGTCGTTCAGATCACATTTTCCAATAATTTAGCTCAATTTTTAATCTATTGACGAAAATAGAACGTCCTATGCGTATAACAAGTGTCATCACATAGATTAATCTCTTCAGCCATTGTCACATTGTTTCAACAATTTCCTTCCATGCATATAGTATGCACATTATTTGGTGGGTTATGGAATGCAAATAATGCTTTTCTAAGAGATACTTTCAGCTAGAAACCGCTTCAAATAATATTAGAAGGTCAATGGATTGCATACTTGATCATATGCAAATAATGTGGACAAAAGACCATTTGACCGGCACATCAACAATATGCATAACTCACCAAATATTCAAAAACATAATGAGCAAACTCAATATCTACGTAATAAAGACCTGGTCTCCTTCTCACTGTTGACATGTTTGCTTCTCTTTTCTCACTTCAGGTTTTTGTTATTCAGTATCTACATATTAAAGTATATTTGTGTAATTTAATGTAATCTGATTATACAAAGAATAATCCGTTTGTGTAATACAACGTTTTACAAGAATAGCGCAACTATTTGTCTGCACGGACAAAAATTAACAGACATGCTACCATAGCACGTGTACTTCATTTGCTTCTTGCTCCATGCAAGGGTGTTAGTTTCGTGCGAAACATGAAATGTATGGTGCGAAACATGAAACGTATGGTACGAAACGAAACGGGGCCAATTCGATACGAATCGTAAGTTTGTACCAGGTTACTAATTATTGGTCGATACACATTTTGTATCATACAAAACTATACGAAACGAAACATGAAACACATGATACGGTATTTAACCATTAAAAACCATTGCGGGTCATTTGCTTCTTGCTCCATGCAATGGTGTTAGTTTCGTGCGAAACACGAAATGTATCGTACGAAACAAAACGGGGACAATTCGATACGAATTGTAAGTTTGTACCGTGTTACTAATTATCGGTCAATACACGTTTTGTATCGTACGAAACTATACGAAACGAAACATGAAACACACAATACGCTATTTAACCATTAAAAACCATTGCGGGTCAGGATTTCGGGATTAAAACCTACCTGGTTATATTAAATTATTAATAATCTACTTGGTCCCACACATCCCAACCCAAATTTCTTCGTAAGAATCTGCATTTCAAAGATATCTCTAGTTTTTACGATGATAGTGATGAATCAATTGGAGAATTGATTTTCATAACGTAAACTTTTTATCCAGTAGTGATGTTTTGAAATCTTGGTTGTGATGTTTTAATTATTAGTCTTATGAATTATAAAACTTATCATGTTTATATTTATGAATTATGACATACGAATGAATATTTTGAACCGTTTCAGTATTATTTTACAACCGCATGAGTTTGTGTGATTAACATATGTATGTATTTGCACGGTTGTAATTCGGAAATTTGCTTTAACTTGTATATGGCTCTATTTTGTTAATTTGATCGTTTTTTAAATAATAATTAGTTCTATACATAATTACTTCGTTATTGCAGAAAGACGTTTTTTCTTACCATACGAAACACGATATGATAAATAAAAAACAAAACACGAAACCTATCACATTTTAAAACTTTGGCTCCATGTGACATATAATAATTAGTTCTATACATAATTACTTCGTTATTGCAGAAAGACGTTTTTTCTTACCATACGAAACACGATATGATAAATAAAAAACAAAACACGAAACCTATCGCATTTCAAAACTGTGGCATTTCCTTAAATTTTTAAATAAAAAGTCAAAAAATGAAGAAAATTTCTTCACATTTTTCTCAATTTTAATCTCTCTGTGAGAATAAGGTAGAAAAGAGGCCCTAGGCGGCTTTTTCATTAGGTGGCGTCAAAAAACTACACCCTCCACCATTTTATTCGACGATCGACACCTATCATCATCATCTTTATCATCTAAGATATGGATACACCAAATTGCATGTAATTCTAACACCTTTCCACCGTTGATTTAGCAATGTAAAAAGTTCTATTGTCGGTAAACCGTTAAATTTGCACCCGGTAAACCAACGGTGAAAATACGTTAGAATCACATGAAATTTGGTGTGTCGGCGTCTTGGATGATAAAGATGATGACAACGACGAATGCCGATCGTCGAAAAAAATAGTTGAGGGTGTATTTTTTATGCCACCTAACGAAAAAACCTCCAAGAGCCTCTCTCTATCTGTGTGTGTTATATATATAAAAGAATAGGCCAAACGCATGCATCTTGAACTTAGATGTCATAAAAAAAACCTCTTAAATCTTTCTTAGCACCTTATAAATTTTACATATTTGTCTTTAGAATTTAAGAGACGGGGTTTTAGATTGAAATTTCAATGTAATTCTTTGCAAGCACATAAGGACTATTCTAATAACTAACAGAAATATTAAATTTTAAAACTGTATTATTGATAATTGCCCAAAGCATCTCAAAACTATAAGAGTTTAAGAAAACCTTCAAAATATTACTATTTTAACCAAATATATTTTAAAATCTTTTTATAGTATTTATAATATCTAACATGTATAAACATGCAAGAGTTCTAGACTTCTGGTAATAATAAGTGGAAGTCCTTTCTTTCCAAACTCTTTCATTGTTGCTGATCGTAACACACGGCAAAAGAATTGCCTTTGTTTGCTCAATTAAATGTGCCATCGAACGATTCCTTCTGGGGCTGTACCACTGCTGTTATTTATAGTTTTACTCAATATAATGGAATAAGTATTTAAACTTTGACCAGAAGGGTCTCTATATTTGACGACTGACACATTTCCTCGTCAGATGTTAGCAGTTTCCTAAAGTGGGTGTGGCAATGAGATGATTTAATTTCGGTGCCAGTAAGAATAAGCAATGAAGTTGACATTAAATCTTCAGCTCAGATTTCACTGCATAACAAAAGTTTCCATACAGGCATTGCTGTATAGTCTCATACCAAAGGCATAATACACGAAAGATATAATTGGGGTGTATTTAATCTACAATGCATCTGTTATAAATAAACACACCAGCTCAAAGATACCTATAAAGTATGTTTGCCTACATTAAAAGTAAATTTGGCCAACACATAAAATCACAACACTTACCCGAACAAGTTGGTAAACGACAGGGTTTGAAGCAGAAATCTTCTCGGTGCTACTTTTCTGAGAACCCTTCCCACAATTTCCCTCAGCTTCAACCAATGCACCCATGTATCCAACACATGCAAACCAATGGAACAAACTAACATCCAAGTGGAAAAAACCAACACAGAGTAATGTATTTAAGTAAAACAAAATAACAAATCGTAATAAAAACATAATCCTAAAGTCTTACAACACAATCTCATTTATAAAACAACCTAAAAATCAAATTTGACATAAAACTCTGCATTTTCTCGAACAAAACCATATGAAAGTGATGTAATTTAACAGCAAAAGCATCGAAAGTATGTCAAAATAAGATCAGCCCAAAAAGAAGTGGCATTTAACACTAAGAAGAAACCCCCAATTTACATCACATGGAACAGAAACCCTAATCCCAATTTCTCCGCATAAATCTACCCAAAATCGATGCTTAAAAAACAAATATTCACACAAATTGAGCACAAGCACCTAGAAAATCAACCAAATCTGTCCAATTAAAACAAGAAAATGCGCCAAAAAACCGAAAGATTCGAATGGGCTCACCATAGAGTGGAGTGATCAGTGACGCGAATGATTCGGCGTTCTATCGATCGATCGATTGATTGAAGGGATGAAAATACTAAGAAAGGGGGGAAATTTTGAGGAGAAAAAAAGTGAGAAAAAAATGATTGAGAGAGAAGTTCGAATCAAAGAGATAAAGACAAGAGAGAGAGAGGGATTCGAGAACGAAGAGAAGGAAAGTGGCCACGGAATTTAACAGTGGGTATTTGAGGAAGATGGCACTTTTCAACGGACCTGATGTGTTGTGTTGGTTTGGTATGTAGGTCCTTTCGATTAGTCATATATCTTAGTAGGCCCTTGTTTAGAGAACTTTAGCGTTTAACGGCTCAAACTCACCGGACGGGGGTGGGGCATGCACATAAAGTTTCGCCGGTTTTCATGATTTGACGCAAACTCTAGAACAAACATGTCACTTCATCGTGTCAAACACATGTTATTATCTTTACACCTTTTGTCCGGTTCAAATTAAAGAAGTTGTATAAATTAACAGGGACAGCGTTCCTTAAAGCAATGTATGATGCTCCTGAAGCTTGAGATGATAGATGGACCATAAATATGGAAGATGCATGCCTATTATAATTTTTATACATGTGCGTCACACGTGTATGACTCCGTTATGTTTAAAAGATTTTTTTATCAGCGAGCCTTTGGTAAAAAACCTTTAAAAACTTTCGAGAGTTATGGTTCATTTTTTCCCTTGCCAGCATCATCGAAATCAATTGGTATTTGGCCTTTCCATCATATAAAGTACAATTAGCATGGTGTGTTCTGTTGGATTCCATACGAAGTTTGGCTCAAAAACGATATTAGGTCTTGCCCTTTCACCATGACGATGAGGAACAGATCAAGATCATGCAAACGAAACACAAGTATCTGCTTTCTTCAAAGATCTACACATTTATGTCCTCGTATTTATCAGAGTGTCTATATTGCCACACCATATATTGCGAAATAGTTTCAGCTAAAACAATCAGACAGTCATGTATTGCCATGTTTATGTATTCCAAATATTCTGCTATTTTACCATGCCATTAGAGCAATTAATGTTTGAAAAACGCCTTTTTTAAAATTATAAAGTTAGATAAAAGAGCATGTTCATACTAGCGTGCGAAGACATCCAATACAACTGCTACGTTTCTATATTTTGTTCGACTTTGAAATTTGAATTCGAGTGTTCAGCTTCATGATCAAGTATTCAAATTTGTATTTGTTTTTGAATTCTGGTTTGAGTTTTGGATTCAGGTTGGAGTAAGCATCTTATGAAAGGATTTAGCTCTTAAATTTCTTAAGTTCGGGAGAAATCGGCAGCTGCTGCACACGGACGGCAGGATTTGTGTTTTTTCCAAGACGGTTGTCTTTGAAAACTCCGTAAAGTTGTCTAACCCGAATAGGCAAGCATTCACTTACTCGGTTCCCCGGGGCTCAAGAGAATTGATATCGCTTAAACCTATATCAATCTAGAGTCCTTAAATATTTGTTATTATTGTTTACATTTGCGTGTATATTGCTTTGCATTTCTCGAGAGGGTTTTATGAAAAATACTTTAACATTGTTTAAAAATAAATCTCGAGAGTGATTTATAATATTTAGAGTTCTTATGCACATATATTTTAATTTTAGTGATAAAACCCAGCTTTTAAAAGTTTATGGTATTTTAATGAAAACCGCTGCTTTTGGAAACTTGATGGTATTTTCATTTAAAACTTTAATTTTTCATTTTAAAAATATACTTTCACGATTTGTTTTTTATTAAAAATACGGATGCATGGTTTTATATAAATTTCCAAAGTTTTGTTTTGTTAAGAAATTCGCATTTCATAAAAACTATGTTTTTATTGCCTTTCGAGACCGAATACTTCGTGAAGAGTTTTGTATCTCGCTCTACTATCCCAAAGATGTGCAATACTCCACACCATCCATTAGTGAGCCCTCTAACGAGGGTTGCAGAGGTGCAATTGTCAAGAATTTAAAAATATCGATTAAAAGAAACCTTTTTGTAAAATTGTGGTGTTTTAATGTAAAAATCTATTCTTTGAACCAACCATATATATGTAGAACATCGTGTTATGAAACCACAGTGTGCGTGTGAGGTGGGTTGTTACCTCGTGAAGGTTCTAGAGGTAGGTATACTAGTTATCAAAATAAGAGTTATACTAAAGTCATTGGTATTTTAATAAAAAAGTTCGTTATATGAGTATTTCATATGGAAATTTTCATTACGCTAAAGAGCTAAATGATGTGAATAAGATTGAGAGTGGTTTTATAGTGTTGTTGTGATTTATTTTGCTTATCAAGTGGATGAAAATGTTTGAAAAGAAGGTATTATCGGATCTAACTCCACTTTATCGATATGTTTTACGAATGCGATTTTAGTTGAAAAGAAAGAGAGGGGAAGGGGACTTGCGGTTTTATAACGTCGGGAAAAGAGTAAGGAAAAGAGAGGGGGACCCGTGGCGTCGCGGTAGTTCCGGGAACGACTCCGATCTTCAACGAAAAGAGCCTGGTTGCTAACTCCATCTGACTCTGCTCACACTTAGAAATTTTTGGGATATTTTTGATTGAATTTTCAGAATGGGGAAGAGGTGGAGGGTGGAGTGGTATTTACAGTAAAGAATTTAGGGTATAAGAATTAAAAATTTGAATAAAAATAATTAAAATGGTGTTAATGAGGATTTGAATGGTCTCTGGTTGAATACAGAGCAATCAAACAATACAGGGGAGTGATGGAAAGTCAAAGGGACGCACGATGTCACGCCCCGCTTCCCGGTATACGACAAAGGGGACGCGACTGGTCCGCTGCGTATTTACTCTGAAGTAAATACGCTAAGCGTATCTAAGCAATATAAAATTAAATACACAAGAGACAGGATATATAAACTGAACAACAACTTTATTTATTAACATTCTTTTGTATAATGCATGAAAAGTAAATACAGCTGAAATAAAAGCGATGCCTAAACAATGGCATAACAGGAATGTAAAGTACTGAAAGGAATTGTGTACAATGAAACTAAAGCTCTGGGTCATCAGCAAACTGATCAAAGTCTTCAGCAGTAGGCTCGATCTCTGACGTGTCCAAATCACCTGACGACATTCAAAGAAAAAAAAAGAGAATGTCGTCAGCGAACAGGTCGCTCGGTAAGTCCCAAAGATAAGAGGAGAAATAGAATAGACAGAGAGTAAGAGAGAGAGAGAGTAGCTTTTACAGTTATATTATATTGTTATACTGTTGTATTTAGTGTTAACGCTGTTGTTTGTAGCTTGGTATATAAGGATGCCAGTGTATACGAGAGGAGTTTCACTTGCCCCGGAGACTAAGGTATCAGGAACTCAAGGAAACGTTGGGCCACGGTACAAAAGCAACGGAATATAGGTTAGGTGTCTTAATCTTACCGTCTCGTGCCACTTTTAACACCTTCCGTACCAATCTACCACTTAAACCCTGTAGTATTTTGATTGTATTGTTGTATGGTATTGTATAGGTTGTATAGTTGGATGATTGACCAAAACCATGATATCAGTAAACGGATGTAACTGTAGAATCATGTAAATGGAATAACTGGAGAACCATGTAAATGGAATGTATATTCATGGTTCGGTTCAGTCAAGTTGTATAGATTGATAACTGGATTTATGGATTCATGTTGCATTGTCATATTGAAGATTGTAGAATTGTGGATTGTAGACTGTTGATCATGTTCAAGTCGGATTATACTGAGACTCAAACCGAGTCAGACAATTAGCAAGGTAAATTGAAGTCCTGATTGTTTTTATTAATTTGTCTACCTTAGATAGGCAAGCACCCACTTCTCCGGCTCCCCGGGGCTCAAGAGATTGGTTCTGCTTAAACCTATGTTTACTAGGGTCCTTAGGGTAATTTATAGAACTTGAGGGGGTTTTATGTAAAAATACCTTATATACTTTTCAAAATGCACCCCAAGTATTTATTATTCGTCTTTAGAGTTGTAATGAATGTGGATTTTATATTGTGATATTTCTAGTGAAAATATCCTAGTTTCATAAATAAAGGTATTTATTTGTAATATTGATTTGTATGGAATTCTTAGTATTTTAGTGTAAAATTTATTCTCGTGATTTTTAGAAAAAAGGTGGAATATTTATATCATAACAAAATAGGTATTTTAATGATAAATATACATATATTTATACAAAAATAATTTTAATATATTTTTTATATTCTAAAAATCTCATTTTCTTAAGATGTCGAATTTTAAATCTTTCGAGACCGAATGCTCCTTGCGGAGGTCTAAATCTCACACTACTAAGCCCGAGGATGTGCGATAATCCGCACCATCCCGAACGGGTTCCCCAAAATGGGTTGCAGCAGCGCTTTGCAAAGATTGTAAAATACTAAATCCTTTAGAAAACGGTTTTATGAAGTAAATGGTATTTATTTGTAAAGATGTCAATTTTCCGTATTTTATGTTTTAAGGTCTCCTAAGTCAACTAGACTATTCCTAACTGGTCCAAACGACAAGTTGTGAGATATCTCAAATTGCCTCTTCACCGCCAATTGTGGCCAGGTAAGTACAAATGAAGAAAGGAGGGATCCGCTCACGAATCATCGTGAGACGGGACTTTTAAAGTTACATTTCTCACTTGCCTAGCCTAGACACCACAAAGTCAGGTTTAGATAAACGACTGATGTGCATAACTTATCGTATTTTCATAATAAGAGGTATTTATTTAAAAGTGTATCAACACTAAATCTTTTATAAATAGTTTTATTAAGTAAAGGGTATTTAAATGAAAATGTTTGTTTTCTCGTATTTTAAGTTTTCGATGGTATCGTATTAGGTTGTATGTAAGTGTGTGAGGAGGTAGGTCGTTACCTCGTGATCTACTTAAAGATATAGCAAGTTTAATGGAGTTAAATGTAGAATTGAAACAATGTGGTATTTAAGTGAAAAATACGATAAATTGAAATAGCCATCATTTTATATAATGAAACTTGATCAATTTGTTTGATTAGTGTTTAATAGTCAACATGAGAAAGTTTAAGTATGATTGTATTAGTGAGAAGTGGAATTTTATAGGAAACCGAATCGGAAATCGGATTTGTTCCGATTCCGTCGGGTTTTGTAAATCCGTATTTTGAGAATAGAAAAGAGAGGTAGAAAATGAGACTTACGGGTTTTGGATCAAAGATAAGAGGAAGGTGGATCGGGAAGAGTCGCCGGTGCGTCGTTTCGTCTCCTGGGGTTCCTATGGTCGTTGCCGGAAATTCTGCCGAAGAATTCGCCGGAGTTTCGCCTTTCGTTTAATTCGATTGCACACAAGAGTTCTTGAGAATTTTAGAAAGTTGGCTTAGAGTTTGGGGTGAGAGGGTAGAGGGTAGGGATGGTATTTATAGGGTTAGGATAGGGTTAGAGTAGGTGAAAGGTTAAAATGAAAAATGTGATAAAATGTATTAAAAATGTATTAAAAGTGGAGTAATTGGGGTTTTAAAAGAGCTCTGGAAATGGTCTGAGACTGAATTTTTTCAGGTGCATAGGGAATATGAAAAGACACAACTTTTATGTTGGGGCCGTCGCCGGAATCGGTCGACTCGGCCGTGACTCGGCCGAGTCAAGGCCGATTTGGCCGATTCCCGGCCGAGTCAGGCGGCCGGGGGACGAGTCAAGGCCGATTTGGCCGATTCCCGGCAGCGCCAGGCGGCAGGGATCCCCCCCGACGGTTCATCTAACCTCTGGCAATGTTACATTTTTGGGTGTAGTGGGGGTTTTTGTGAGATATGCACGTGTAAACCCTTGGTATTCTAAAGGTTTTAAAAAATCAATATTAAAAATAATGTGGGGTATGGGATTTGAACTCTGGTGGCTTGGTTCAGCAGTGCAAGGTATTACCAATGAGCCACAAGCCCCTTCTTGTAATTATGGAGCTAAATAATTACTTAAAGTAATAACAGTAAATGTAAATATCCCAAGAATACATTAATTTTAAAACAAATTTTTGTACACTAAAAATGGAGTTGTTACATTCTTTTAACTTGTAATTAGAAACAAAATAATTACTTATAACTTGTGCTCAGGTTAAAATACCCCTTTATGGATTTTGAAAAAAATTGTATAGGAAATTTATGGTTGTTACATTCTACCCTCCTTATAAAAATTTCGTTCTCGAAATTTGTAAAACGAAAGTGTAACAAATTCAAGGAAAGTTTGGTGACTGGAGTACTGATAGTGTGTGAAAAAATAACAAAGTGGTGCAAGGGTTTTAAAAATGTGAAAAAGGCTTACCGATGTTACCTTGACCTACAGTCTCGGTTTCTACGGCTGCTAATGTGAAAGTCTGTCGCCGTGGTACCTTCCTTCTAGCTGGAGGCACATTCTATCCTTTGGGCTTGTTTCTCTGCCCTCGAGGCATGTTCCTCATTGCCTGTTGGAACTGGCGAGTAGGCTATGCAGGAGTTCTGTGTGGAGGTGGTGCTGAGAGTGCGGGACGAGTTGCAGGAGCCTGGATAGCTGGCCGCTGCGGGTAGTTGGTAGGTGTGTGAGCTGAGTTGTATCTATATGGACAGGTCTCAATTCTGTGATTGGACGCGCCACAAACTAGGCACATGCCTTTTGCGCGCCTACAGTCCTTTATCAAATGTCCATCTCTTTTGCAATGAAAACATAAATGTGGTCTTGGCTGGTTATTGGGTTCTTCAGTTCTCCTGGGTTCGAACGTTGGCCTGGAAGAGGCTCCTCTTGCCATTTGAGTGGCAGAGCGTTTCAAACTGGCAGATTGAGGTCTGCCCCTTGCTTTTATCACTGCCTCATAACCGCGGGCAGCTTCCAGAGCATCATCATGAGTTGGAAATTTTCCCGTGGCTAGAGCAGCTTGAATTTCCGTGTCCAAGCCTTGTTGAAAGCGGCGGGCTCTGGTCTCGTCCGTCAGTATTAAATGTGCCGCGAATCGACTTAGCATGGTGAATTCAGCGTCATACTCATATACTGACTTGTCCCACATCGAACCTTGTTGTAGATGAATGAACTGTTGTTCCATGGCAAACCTGGCAGTCACAGGGAAGTACTTCGCGTCGAACTTATTGCGGAAAGTCTTCCATTCAATAGGTTGTTCAAGGTGGCTTTCTTCCGCCTTCCACCAGTTGCGAGCATTGTCTGTGAGCTGCAGTCTCGCCACACGGACCCAAGCTATGTCTGGCACTTGTGCCGCCGCCAGATCATCTTCTATACTTTGTGCCCATTCCTCAACCTCAAGTGGGCTTCCCTTTCCGGAGAACTGCTTGGGATGTAAAGCCCTGAATTGCTTTACCCCAGGTGCGTCAGTTTCGGGACGGTTCAAGAGTTGTTGCTGTCCTTCAAGAAGGCTGCGGATCGCCTCAAGTAGCACCGTTTGCTCGGTGGGTGGCGCAGGAACGACAGGTGTGAGAGGTAGTGGTGGAGGTGTGTTATTGACATTGGTGCCGGTGTTGTTCGGGGAATCCATAACCTTGAAGGAAAATTCGGGTTAGGATATATTCAAGTATATGAAATGGTAAGATTCAAGGAATATGAAATTGTAAGATTCAAGGAACATGAATTGTAAAGAATGTTTTAGTTGCTGGTTCTTGTGTTATATTGCTTAGGTTGTTCACGCAGAACAGAACTGCATAATAGGGTTCCATACAGCTCTGACCTGCATGGGCCACCAACAAAACCTGTCACACCCCGCTTCCCGGTATACAGCGAAGGGGACGCGACTGGTCCGCTACGTACTTACTCTGAAGTAAATACGCTAAGCGTATCTAAGCAATATAAAAGTAAATACACAAGAGACAAGATATATAAACTGAACAGCAGCTTTATTTATTAACATTCTTTTGTACAATGCATGAAAAGTAAATACAACTGAAATAAAAGCGATGCCTAAACAATGGCATAACAGGAATGTAAAGTACTGAAAGGAAATGTGTACAATAAAACTAAAGCTCTGGGTCTTCAGCAAACTGATCCAAGTCTTCAGCAGTAGGCTCAATCTTTGACGTGTCCAAATCACCTGACGACATTCAAAGAAGAAAGAAAGAGAATGTCGTCAGCAAACAGGTCGCTCGGTAAGTCCCAAAAATAAGAGGAGAAATAGAATAGACAGAGAGTAAGAGAGAGAGAGAGAGTAGCTTTTACAGTTGTATTATATTGTTATATTGTTGTATTTAGTGTTAACGCTGTTGTTTGTAGCTTGGTACATAAGGATGCCAGTGTATACGAGAGGAGTCTCACTTGCCCCGGAGACTAAGGTATCAGGAACTCAAGGAACCGTTGAGCCACGGTACAACAGCAGCGGAATATAGGTTAGGTGTCTTAATCTTACCGTCTCGTGCCACTTTTAACACCTTCTGTACCAATCTACCCCTTAAACCCCGTAGTGTTTTGATTGTATTGTTGTATGGTATTGTATAGATTGTATAGTTGGATGACTGACCAAAACCATGATATCAGTAAACGGATGTAACTGTAAAATCATGTAAATGGAATAACTGGAGAACTATGAATGTATATCCATGGTTCAGTTCAGTCAAGTTGTATAGATTGATAACTGGATTTATGGATTCATGTTGCATTGTCATACTGAAGATTGTAGAATTGTGGATTGTAGACTGTTGATCATGTTCAAGTCGGATTATACTGAGACTTAAACCGAGTCAGACAATTAGCAAGGTAAATTGAAGTCCTGATTGTTTTTATTAATTTGTCTACCTTAGATAGGCAAGCACCCACTTCTCCGGCTCCCTGGGGCTCAAGAGATTGGTTCTGCTTAAACCTATATTTACTAGGGTCCTTAGGGTAATTTATAGAACTTGAGGGGGTTTTATGTAAAAATACCTTATATACTTTTCAAAATGCACCCCAAGTATTTATTATTCGTCTTTAGAGTTGTAATGATTGTGGATTTTATATTATGATATTTCTAGTGAAAATATCTTAGTTTCATAAATAAAGGTATTTATTTGTAATATTGATTTGTATGGAATTCATGGTATTTTAGTGTAAAATTTATCCTCGTGATTTTTAGAAAAAAGGTGGAGTATTTATATCATAACAAAATAGGTATTTTAATGATAAATATACATATATTTATACAAAAATAATTTTAATATATTTTTTATATTCTAAAAATCTCATTTTCTTAAGATGTCGTATTTTAAATCTTTCGAGGCCGAATGCTGCTTGCGGGGGTCTGAATCTCGCACTACTAAGCCCGAGAATGTGCGATAACCCGCATCATCCCGAACGGATTCCTCAAAATGGGTTGTAGCGGCGCTTTGCAAAGATTGTAAAATACTAAATCTTTTAGAAAACAGTTTTATGAAGTAAATGATATTTATTTGTAAAGATGTCAATTTTCCGTATTCTATGTTTTAAGGTCTCCTAATTGAACTAGACTATTCCTAACTGGTCCAAACGACAAGTTGTGAGATGTCTCAAATCGCCCCTTCACCGCCAATTGTGGCCACGTAAGTACAAGTGAAGAAAGGAGAGATCCGCTCACGAATAATCGTGAGATGAGCCTTTTAAAGCTACCTTTCTCACTTGCCTAGCCTAGACACCACAAAGTCAGGTTTAGATAAATGACTGATGTCCACAACTTATCGTATTTTCATAATAAGAGATATTTATTTAAAAGTGTATCAACACTAAATCTTTTAGAAATGGTTTTATTAAGTAAAGGGTATTTAAATGAAAATGCTTGTTTTCTCGTATTCTAAGTTTTCGATGGTATCGTGTTAGGTTGTATGTAAGTGTGTGAGAAGGTAGGTCGTTACCTCGTGATCTACTTAAAAGTATAGCAAGTTTAATGAAGTTAAATGTAGAATTGAAACAATGTGGTATTTAAGTGAAAAATACGATAAATTGAAATAGCCATCATTTTATGTAATGAAACTTGATCAATTTGTTTGATTAGTGTTTAATAGTCAACATGAGAAAGTTTAAGTATGATTGTATTAGTGAGAAGTGGAATTTTATTGGAAACCGAATCGGAAATCGGATTTTTTCCGATTCCGTTGGGTTTTATAAATTCGTATTTTGAGAATAGAAAAGAGAGGTAGAAAATGGGACTTACGGGTTTTGGATCAAAGATAAGAGGAAGGTGGATCGGGAGGAGTCGCCGGTGCGTCGTTTCGTCTCCGGGAGTTCCTACGGTCGTTGCCGGAAATTCCGCCGAAGAATTCGCCGGAGCTTCGCCTTTCGCTCAATTCGATTGCACACAAGAGCTCTTGAGAATTTTAGAGAGTTGGCTCAGAGTTTGGGGTGAGAGGGTAGAGGGTAGGGGTGGTATTTATAGGGTTAGGATAGGGTTAGGATAGGTGAAAGGTTAAAATGAAAAATGTGATAAAATGTATTAAAAATGTATTAAAAGTGGAGTAGTTGGGGTTTTAAAAGAACTCTGGAAATGGTCTGAGGCTGAAATTTTTCAGGTGCATAGGGCATATGAAAAGACACAACTTTCATGTCGGGGCCGTCGCCGGAATCGGCCGACTCGGCCGTAACTCGGCCGTGACTCGGTCGGAGGACTGAGTCGGCCGAGTCAAGGCCGATTTGGCCGATTCCCGGCCGAGTCAGGCGGCCGGGATCCCCCCCGACGGTCCATCTAACTTCTGGCAATGTTACATTTTTGGGTGTAGTGGGGTTTTTGTGAGATATGCACGTGTAAACCCTTGGTATTCTAAAGGTTTTAAAAAATCAATATTAAAAATAATGTGGGGTATGGGATTTGAACTCTGGTGGCTTGGTTCAGCAGTGCAAGGTATTACCAATGAGCCACAAGCTCCTTCTTGTAATTATGGAGCTAAATAATTACCTAAAGTAATAACAGTAAATGTAAATATCCCAAGTATATATTAATTTTAAAGCAAATTTTTTTACACTAAAAATGAAGTTGTTACATTCTTTTAACTTGTAATTAAAAAGCAAAATAATTACTTATAACTTGTGCTCAGGCTAAAATACCCTTTTATGGATTTTGAAAAAATATTTTGAAAAAAATTGTATAGGAAATTTAGGGTTGTTACACACGGGCAAAAAACGGAGCAATCTGGACAAGATCGGACCACTGGTGGCGGGGATCTGGCGGTTGAATCTTCACCGTCTGCCTCGAGATTCGTGCCACATGTTTTATTCGGTATTAACTTCTCATTTATCCCGTTCGATTTTTCTGAAACTTTTCGATTCTATATGTATTACACGTAGAACTCTTAGGTTTACGAAAAGTTAAAAAGAAAAATTATTAAAAATAATTGGGACTAATGAGAATCGAACACTCAGGTTATGTCACAGCAGTGTAAAGGCTTTACCAGTGAACTACAAATTGCTTCTTACTTTTATTGAACAAAAATAACTTATAACTCCTAATCAGGCTGAAAAACCCTTTATATACATTAAATTGGTAAATTTTTGTACTGGGATTTCAGAGTCGTGACATTCTACCCTCCTTATAAAAAATTCGTTCTCAAAATTTATACAAAAGTATAAACTTCAGACAGATGAGGGTATCGTGCATGCATATCATCTTCTCGCTCCCAAGTTGATTCTCCTGGCGAATCTTTCCTTTACATCACTCGAAGTAAGTTCACTTCCTTGTTTCGCAATGTCTTCGCCTTTCGGTTTAGAATCTCAACTGGTTGCTGCTCGTAAGTTAAATCGGTATGTACAGTGAGTTCTGAGTGATCAAGTATGTGGCTGTGGTCGTTCACATATTGTCGTAGTTGGGATATGCGGAACACATTGTGCACTCCTTCCAATGAAGGTGGTAGTGCCAAGCGGTATACCACTTCTCCAACTCGTTCGAGTATGTCGAACGGTCCGATATACCTTGGACTAAGTTTACCCATCTTTCCAAAACGTATCACTCCTCTATTTGGAGAGATCTTCAAGAATACATACTCTCCAGTTGGAACTCCATGTGTCGACACTTTGCATCTGCCCAATGCTTCTGTCGATCTTGGGCTATGCGCATCTTTTTCCTGATCGTGCAGACTACATCCACAGTTGCCACGATCATCTCTGATCCAAGGAGTTCACGATTTCCAACGTCGTCCTAACTCAGTGGGGAACGACACTTCCGTCCGTAGAGTGCTGCGAATGGTTCATTCCAATACTTGCCTAGTAGCTGTTGTTGTATGAAAACTCCACAAGGTGTAGGCGATTTTCCCACGAACCTCCGAAGTCTAACATACAGGCTCTCAACATATCTTCCAAGATCTGAATTGTTCGCTCGGACTATCCGTCTGTTTGTGGATGGTATGCTGTGTTGAAATTCAAATTTGTTCCCAGACAAGCTTGCAGACTCTGTCAAAACTGTGATCGGAATCTCGTATCACGATCAGAGACGATACAAACAGGTACTCCATGTAATCTCACGATCTCCTGCATGAATTTATGGGTATCAAGTATGCTACATCTTGAAGGTATAGATCTTACTTTAGATTTCTACCGTAACGACTCTAATTTACTGTACCAATTTTTTTTAAAGTTAATGTACAGAATGGAGTTTGCTAACCTGAGTACAAGTTATAAATTAAATTTGTTTAAGAACAGCAAGAAGCCACTTGTAGCTCACTAGTAAAGCCTTACACTGTTGTGACGTAGCCCCTGTGTTTGAATTCCATCAGCCACATATATTTTTACCGATTTTTCTTTTAAACTTTTTAGAAGCCCAAAAGTTTACACGTGCTCTGCACATAAAATGAAAAGTCACAGAAAATCAAATATGTGCAAAATGCTAATAACAGCGACTAGGACACATGGCAAGAATCCAAGCACCCAATGCTTCAGTTTGGCCGGCTAGATGCGCCATAGGGCTGGCACCGCCGGGCCCCCCGTAGGGGATGATCCCCATTCTCTGCATACATGACCCTTGGCCTACACCCACTATCTCTGTTCTGTTTATTTTCCCTGAAAATTAACAGAGAATTTAAATGAGGCTTTAAATCCAATTTTTAATGCATTTTTAGTTCTTTCTTCAATTCCTAAACCCTAATTTCATCCTATAAATACAATCCCATACCCTAACCCTCTTCATTCTGAAATCTATTGCCAAAATTCTCAAAAATTCTCAAAAATTCTCAAGAGTACAACTGGAGTTAGCCCTAGGTCAATTTCCGGCGAGAATTCGAGACGTTTCCGGCGACTCCGCGACTACACGAAGGCTACCATTCTCTTCCTCTACCCCCTTTATTCTTTTAGCAAGTAAGTCCCATCTTTCCTCTTCTCTTTCTACCATAAAAATTCTTCTTTTCAAAACTTGTCGGTAAGTGGAGTTATACCGACATTCGATTCTACAATCTTTAAAATTATAATTTTTCTTAAAAATCACTCATCCATATCACTATACCTTGCTCATTAATCATGGAACAAATAATTAGAACAATTTCATCTTAAAATACCATGTTATGCAATTTTAAATTGCGTTTTTCGTTTAAATACCACAAACTTTACATATGACGTCTTTTAATTATTTTTGCTTAGCATACCTTTAGAAAACCTCACGAGGTAATGACCCACCTCTCACATATACACATTTTGATATAGCACGATTCTCTTGAACAATATTTTTGTGGCAAAATACGACTTTTCACCAAAATACCTTAAACTATTAAAAACCCGGATTTCTTTAAATTGTGTTACTTAATTCTTTGCGATTATGCCTCTACAACCCATTTTGAGGAACCCACTATTGGATTGTGCGGATTATCGCACATCCTCGGAACTAGTAGAGCGAGATGCAGACATTCTCACGGAGCATACGATCTCGATGGAATTTTAATACAATTTTAAAGAAAAATGAGAATTTCTATTTAATAATATTTTTTTAAATAATTATATAAATATTATCAAACCACATATTTTTAAGATATTATTAAATTCCATGTTTTCTAAACAAAATAAAAGAATTACAGGTTTCATGAAAATACCATCAAGTATCAATACAAGTCAAAGTTTTATTAAAATATCTTGAACTATTCAAGCTATGAATATTTTCACTAATATACCTCATTCTCTAAAATTCACCTTCATGGCGATTTTAAATAACATAAATAAATACTTGAGATTTATTTTGAAAGTATACTAAAAAATATTTTTCATAAAACCCCCTCAAGTTATATTAAATTACAATAAGCACCCTACTAAATATAGATCAAGCGGGACCAATTCTCTTGAGCCTCAGAGAGCCGGAGAAAGTGGGTGCTTGCCTATTTAAGGTAGAAAACTAAAACGGGGTTATCAATGGTAGTTGTCTTGGAAAAAAACATAAATTCTGCCGTCCATATGCAGCAGTTACCGATAACACTAAAATCTAATTCAGGATCCAAATCTGTGTAAGTGTCTGACTCAATCTGAGTCTCAGTCTAATCTGAATACATTCCAATCATAACTCCAATGCAACATGAATCTAATATACCAAACATGAACACTTGAACTTGAACATGAATACCAGAACAATATCAACATGACTTGACTTGACCGAACCATGACTATATCTTGAACTTGACTATACGACTACCATTTACATCCTGAATCAGTTTATATGAACAACTTATACCATGGTCTCGGCAAGTCTGATAACTACAACTCAATACAATATACATTACGGGGCTTTAACGGGGTAGATTGGTACAGAATATGTTAAAAGTGGCACGATGATGATCACTAAAATACACCTACATGAACATCATGTGCCGTTGTCCAGTGGGTTTTGACGGAGCCTTGTACTTACATGTTATTTTAGTCCACGGAGCAAGTTGGACTCCTCTCGTATACATTGGCGCATTCTGTACCAAGCTACAAACAACTAAGTTAGTATAACAAACACATACCTTACCTATTGTATTCTTTTTACATATCTATTACATTCTATCTTTTGGGACTTACCGAGCGCTAGTTCGCTGACAACATTCCTGTCTCTTCTTTCTTTGGAATGTTGTCAGGAGGACCCGACTCTCAGGAGATCGAGCCCAGCCAGGACGATTTGGAGCATTTTACAGAGGAGGCGGACTTTTAGGCCTTACTTGTACTATTTTTCTTTTCAGTTCATATGTCATTGTTTAGACATCGCTTTATATCAATGTACTTTACTTTTCAGTTGTATATAAAGAATGATTATCAATAAAAAGTTGTTTTATTATATCTCTTGTTATTCTTGTGTTATTCATTTATATTGCTTATTTACGTTTAATGTGTTTACTTCTGAGTAAATACGCCGCGGCCCGCCACGTCTACTTCCCTGTACACTGGGAAGCAGGACGTGACAGGTTTTGCTGGCGGCCCACAATTCTGCATGGAAACCTAAACAATACATCACAAAAATTATAAGAATCAGCAACTATATATTCTTTACATTTCAATTCTTTGAATCTATCCTAACCCTACATTTTCTCTCAAGGTAATGGATTCCCCGAACAACACGAGTACCAACGCGAATGGAAACACTCCACCTCCTCTACCACCACCACCTACCGTAGCAGCTCCTATCAACGAGCAGACAGTATTGCTTGAGGCAATTAAGAGCCTCTTGGAGAGACAGCAGCAGCAAATTGCTATCATCTTGCACCGCCTTGAGACCGAGGCATCCGGAGTGATGCAATTCCGGGCACTACATCCAAAGCACTTCTCTGGGAAAGAGAGCCCACTAGAGGCAGAGGAATAAGCTCAGTCTATTGAATATGATCTGGTAGCAGCACAAGTGCCAGAGATTGCTTAGGTGAGAGTTGCGAAACTGCAACTCACTGATAACGCCAGAGTTTGGTGGAAGGCTGAAGAAAGCCGACTCACCCAGCCGATTGAATGGAAGACATTTCGTAAATCCCCAGTTTTCGTATATAATTTTTCCGTATTTTTCCAGATTTTCCCTTTTTTTTCTTTTCATTTTTTCATTATTTAATTTTAAATTCTAAAACCTAAACATAACCTAACTCTACCCCCAACCCGACCCGAACCCGACCCAACCCGACCCGCCACTCCTTATTCTTTTCCTTTTCTTTCCCGCTTCTTTTCCTCTACTCCTCCTTCCTCGCGCCCACGCCCGCGACGACCGAGCCCACCTCGTCCTCGCCACGTCGCAACCGCGTCCTTCTCCATCCCCCTCTCGTTTCCTCTCCCCCCTCTCGCCAATGGCTCCTTTTTGCTCGCGACGCGCCCATGAGACCCGCTTAACCCACGACCGAACTCTCCCCAACTGCTCACCGAGATCCCCGTGCTCACCCCCTCAACTCTAACAACCTCTCTCTCTTGCTACCTCTTTCCTCCTGTTTCCCCCAATCAGAGCAAAACACTGTTCAGGTTTTCAAAATTTAAAATGAGCAGTGCTTCATAAGAGCGCCAGCGCTCACGTGCAAAGCACGAGTGCGCCGGCGCAAAGAGCGCCAGCGCTCTGAAGCAGCGCTCACGTGCAAAGCACGAGTGCGCTGGCGCTGGAACTAAATGTTCCCAACTGTCAGATTAAAGATCCAATAAAGATGATAAATCATCAATTGACCAGAATGAAATTCTGTTAAAGAAAGATTCTTCAAAATCTTTCCAAACAAAAAGATTATGCTCTGTAAATCAGAACACCGTTGGATCAATGATCCAATGGTGATTAAAAAATTACCAAATTACAGAATAAATTCTGTATGGGAAAGGATTTCCCAATTTTGTTAAAAACAAGAAAATTGCCTTCTGTAAATCAGAAGCCCTTGGATCAAAGATCCAACGATGGGGAAATCCCCAAATCAATTGGAGAAAAGATCTCCTTAACCGATTGAACAAATCAGCTTGCCCTATATAAAGGCCCCAAGACTTCAAGTCTCATATAGAGAAACCCCCCTATAAACTTTGAGAAATCTCAGAAAGAAGAGCAAGCTCTCGGTAGAAGAAGAACTTTTCTTCAAGGTAAAAAAAATCAGAGATAAGAAAAATCTCATTAAAAAAGAAGAACATAATTCTTCTCACAGATCATAGGTACATAAGACTAAGGTCTTTTTACAAAAAGAGATCATGAACATCTCATTATAAAAAGGAGGGGAGAATAATTCAGTTCTCTTAGGATCACAGATCCATAAAGGCAAAGCCTTTCATCAGAATAAGAGATTGAAACATCTCCTACAAAATAAGAACTTTGTTCTTAGAACCTTGAAACAAAGTCTCTTATAAACGAGAATTTATTTCTCAGATCATAAAACCGATCAGAAGCGCTTTTGCGCTCTTGGACTGGCACACAGCGCCAAGCGCACCACAAGCTCCTCACGTGTGCGCCACTGAACAAATAGCACTTTGCGCTCATAAACCGGCACTTTGCGCTCATAGACTGGCGCTAGCGCCAAGCGCGCCACGTGCTCCTCACTTGTGCGCTATATCACAGAAGCGCTTTGCGCTCATTAACTGGCGCTAGCGCCAAGCGCGCCACGTATTCCTTACGCGTGCGCTGTGTAAGTCCACGGTAGCGCCCCGGCCGTCTAACAGATGCCAATATGCGGAACAAAACTTTTACAACTGGCGCTATCGCGTACTATAACCCGGATCTGCCATTAAAGCTAAACCAACAAATTGTAAAGAGGGTAGAATTGTTATACCGAACGATCGAGTCCTACGGTCTTTAACCATCATCCCACGCTTTGTTGCAGCGGCTTCGATCTTCTGAAACTCCAGTTTCGTCGTCCAGGTGGCACCACGTCGACGGATCTTTAAACGGGCTCCCGCCTCTGAACCGAGGCAACTCGGTCGTCAAGTTTGCTAAAAGAGATGACCAAGATGAAGTAGAGAATGAGTAGAACACTTTGTCTCGTTACGTCCAAGGCTATGGACGAACGGTTAATGAAGTTGCCGATTGGAATCGGGTAAATGGAAATTGGGCTATGAAATTTCCATACACTAAACTATCATAATCTTTTTCTCTCAAGCAAATGGAAAAAAACCATGTCTCCTCACAAAAAGGGGGCCGGCCAAATAAAGGAGAAGGGGGGAGGTGAGTGTGGGAGCTTGGAGGGTGATCTTTAGCTTTGAACTCATCATAACATAACATCAAAGCATGACTCACCAAAGACACCAAGTATGAACACAATAAATGCATAATCAAAGCACCATTAATGAACAAATGAGTCACAAGCCTAATCACCACTTCTAGAGCCTTCTAGAAGCATAACTCACCCTCAAGACGAAAAGACAAATCCGTATTTTAACTGAATGTTAAATACGGGTGATAGAAAACTGGAAACTGGCAACTTCCAAAAGTGATCCTGAAACGAATTTCAGGATAACCCCGTAACAGTATAAACATACCCGCATTTGTATTACGACCGAATACAAATGCAACTGAGACAAAGATATTATATCTACACAGTATAATACTGGGATCCGGCTTAAACCAAAGCCTACCAGTATTATCTGCCCGAAAAATGACACGTGCGAAAACGCACGTGCATTTTCCGATCCCTGCCATAATACCATACGGCATCTACAATGTTTCGCCGAACTTGGGAAAGTGTCTGTGGGGGACTCTAATGACTCATCAATACACTGGCACTGGGTATAACCACTAGCACGTCAGAGGTACTAGCTGTACGTAACGGTTTGCCTATGTATTGAAGGAAGGGGAGCTGACGAGCGAACTCATCCAGAAACCCTACTGAGCCTGACAGTGACAATATCCGTACAGTCCGGTCCATTCGTCTATGAGTATCGCATAATAGGCCTAGGGAGTCGGTAAACGTCAGACCCCCAATAGCAGCAGCCCAGAACACCCTGAGATACTACTGGTATACCTACCAGTATATCTCGATTACCCTGGCCAGGGATTTCGTGTAATGGCTCTCCTAAACACTGCGCGATCTCACCCCCAATACCGGGAGAGACGAATCCCCGACGATCTGCTCACTGCCTCTATGTGGCTCGGGACTGTACCCAAAATATACTTGTTTGCACGACTCCTTTGACCCGTGGTAGGGTATAAATCAAAGCACAGTGGGAACTCACACGAGAAAAATGACGACCTTCAGGTCGATGAACTAACCTGTACGCATGTCACCAGGGAACTGCTATCTGACGATATGTATAATACCAACTAGCATGTTCCCGATGAGTCCAGTCCGGTGTACTCATAACCCAATGAGCACCTGTATACATCTTAGGTGATCCAACTGACACCAGTGGCTTGTGAGACCGGCCACCGCCCCTCGTCGGGGTCTCGAATGTATACACTAGTCTACTCTGGAGTATCGATGCCCTGTCTCAAAACTCCCACGACTAGGGACACTTTAAGGATGTGCTTATAGACCCCAGCTCCCACATATATGATCGCCATCATACTGCTGGTAGTCAAGCAAGAATCCTATGGGCTCTATCAACATCTATATGATGATAAAGACAAACCAGATAGCATACTATCATCTCGAGTAAGACTGTTTTATCGGTATAGGTCCTCCGTCAATCATTGCAACCACGTACCTGCGATCTAATAATTGACTTAGAGGGCACTATATCCAACACGCTGATAGAACATAAACCGTTCTTTAAATAAAGCCCTAGAGCTATGATGAATGCTCAACATTCAATAAAAGACAGAAAGGCTGTCAGAACCCAAATCAATGCTCAGCATTGCTAAATGTCTAACATTTTAACTGAATGGGCCGAGCCCAAAATGGCCGCATAACCCTCATTCAGATTAATTGAGCCCATATGCTCATAAATCTTTGATCTTAGTCCCAAATTGGACTGCAGATCTCCCAATCAATATTGGTTCAAGGGTACATCTCTTTACTCCTCTGATATTTGTCGTTGTAATCCTTCAACGTCTTCAGAGAAATGACGGGTCCCGACAACCAGACATTCCATGGACCGTGGGGTCCTTAAACTCATGGACTATGATGTCCTTAACCTTGGACTGTGTGGTTCTTAAACCCATGGACTGTGGGGTTCTTAAACCCATGGACTATGATGTCCTTAACCTCGGACTGTGGGGTCCTTACACCCATGGACTATAACGTCCTTAAACTTTACAGACTATGACGTCTTTAAACTGGACCGCAAAGTCCCTAAACTAAAACAGTAGAGCCCAAATGCTCTTTTGTTGGATCTAAACGATCCCGTTAAGTTGATCTTAGTCTAAAATTAGACTAACGCATTCTTAACAAATTGTTGAGTTGATCTTAGTCTAAAAACTAGACTAACGTATCCTTAACAAACGTTTAAGTTGATCTTAGTCTCAAATGAGATTAATGATCCTTAAACCCAAACCAAAACCCAAATCTAAGAAAATATGGATTTGGACTAATCCACGCCCTACGGGCGACAGCATAAATTAGTCTCTGTATACAATCCACGGGCAACCAAAAACAAAACAAACACATACGACACGAAGTGACCATCTGGAGAAGGAGAAAGTGGTTACCGCGATACGGTAGCGTAATTAACTGCAGGGGCATGCGCCTGCAGGGAAGAGCGTCCCCACAATCAAAAACCCCTCAACGAGGGGGAATCTGACGAAGTCTGCTACATCGGCCGCATCCGTTTAAACCTTCGATATATGGTGTCATAAATCAACTTGGTATCTTCGGAGAGGTGTACGGATAGCACCAAATAGCATTTGCCCCAAAATTCAGGCCGGACGTCCCAACGTCCCGGTCGCATGTTTTGGCGGAGAACAGATTCTGACACGCCTGGTGGGACCTTTTCCTCTTTCCACTCCACACTTCGTGTGTCGTGTTTCGCGAACGAATCGCGGTTTGCTTTGGTTGCCCCTGGATTCGAGGCACTAAGATTTGGCGTTTTGCTCCATGCAGAATTCAGAAGATCAATGGCTTTCAACTGCACAAATTGCAACAACTGCAACAACTCTCACTCCGTCCCTGCCAGAGGAGTAACCTACGGGCCCCAAGCGGCCTCCCTTTTCACAATGCCGGTGGAACAAGTGGCCCAAGCCACCACTGGGCTATTCTTCGGGACCATGATCCCACTAATGAGCTTCAACGCTCAGATGCCGTCACAGGAAACTGCGAAGAAGTCGGTCTTTGATCGGCTTGCAACCACCACGATCCCTCTCAACGGGTCGTCCAGCTCCAATGCCTCAGTCTTCGACAGGCTGGGTCAAGGCTTAAGTGGGCCCGCAAAGAGGCTCGCAATACCAGAGAAGGACATTCCAACTCTTGCTACAGTTGAGTTCGTCCAGGCTGCTCTCCCTACTCGAAAGTCGGCTTTCACAAGACTAACTATCCCCTCTCAACGGGCGTCAGTCTTCGACAGGATAGCGCCAATAACCGCCTCTCCTCAAAGCAGGGGGCATGGAAAAGCTGATCCAACAATGGAGGTGGTCCCTGCTTCTTGCCATGCTCGACGTCGCTACTGGCGCCGAGTGAAGAAAGCTGGGGGCAGCTCCCCTTCCGGACTCACCCCACCAGCTCTAACGGTGGAAGTTGATCCTGCTGTTCCAACTGGGAACTGCTTTGAACTACTCAGGAGGGTGCGCAAGAACTCTCCGATGGCCGTGCTGAAGAGATCTCCTCCACCTATGGAGAACGCTATAAAGGTGAAGCCGGAGCAGCCCCCTTAGCAGCTGTCCTCCAAAATTTACAAGGTCTGGCAATAGGTCCAAGACTCCGTGATTGATCAAGACTACCCCCGCCGACAGAAAAAGTTGAAAGTTCGGCGAGAGAAGGACCACTCTGTCGTACCACATAAGGTATCGTCTACCTGGGTGCCCGCTGCAACGGTTCCCTCAACTTCGACCGCCCACAAGAAGAGAAGGCCAGAGAAAATTCCCATGTCTGCGACAAATGTCAAGGGCACTGAGCCTAAACGCTCTAAGTCTGGGGGCATGTGGTGCATACCGTCTATATGGCATCCGGAAAAGAGGACAGCCGTATATCCACAGGTCATCGACCGCTTACGCAATCAGTGACTAAGGCTCAGGAGCAACAACAACAAAAGCTCCAAGAGATGCTAACAGCCATGGCCGCACTCACGGGACCAAAAGCAAGCCCAGAGACATCTTCGGAGCAGCGTCATGAGCAGGAAACGGATGCCGAATTCCTTCGGAGAATACTTGAAAATAAGGACAAAGAGGCTGCGGAACAAGCGGCCAACATAAAACAAATGGCCCTTTTATTCCAAAATATGGTGGGCCTAATGATCCAGCCGGACCCTCCAGCCGAAGATCCTCCAGTAATAATTGAAGATGATAGAGGAGAGACATCAAATCCTCTGCCAGCTCTGTCAGCAGCCAAGGAGGAGACCATCTCCAAAGCCATGCTCGATGATTATATAACTCAGCAAATATGAGCTCATCAAGCGAATGAAGCAACTGGCCAAGTTGTCAGAACTGGACGACCCTATCCGGGTTGGTACGATCAGATAAAGTACCCGCCAGGATACACAATTCCTAAATTCTATGTGTATAAGGGGACAGACAATCCCCATTAACATGTCGCTCAGTTCAGGGCACTCTGCGGCAACACTAGAGGGGATGATAAGTTACTGCTTCGCCAGTTCGTCGGCAACTTGGCGGAAACGGCCTTTGAGTGGTATTCGGAGCTTCCCAACGACTCCGTCAAAACTTTTACGGAGATGGAATTGCTGTTCACCCAATGTTTCGCAAGCGCTAGCAAGCGCACCCCGATCACCACGTTAATTAACGCCAGAGTGAAGCCAGACGAAACATGGGTGCAGTATGCGATACGGTGGCGGAATCTATGGTCGAAGTGTGAGCAGCGCATCGAAGAAGCGCCTGTGGTAGGCATGTTCGTAGGGACCCTCGATCCTCAGGCAACCATTTCACAATTCATTATGTTCTTCAAGCCGACTATTTTTCAGGCCTTGATTGACAAACTGGCCCAAATAGATCAGATGGGTCATAGACCCTCTCCTTCGAAGCTGGAATCTCGAAATGAAAAAGGGAAAGGGAAAGCGACCTTCGTCGCCAATACTCAGCAGCAGCCCAGTGGTCCAAACCTAACTGATCGCCAAGATGAAAGACGTCGATTCTTCAATGAAAAACTGAAGCGCCCTTATTCGTTTCCCCGGGAACGAGGAGACTGTTCGAGCTGGCGGTGCGCAACAAGCTCATCAACTTACCGGATCCAAAACGCCCATTGCAACCCGGTGAGGCTAATAATCCCAGTTATTGCCCCTATCACTAAGCGATAGACCATCCAATCGAAGATTGCTTCGTCTTCAAAGGGTGGATTGAAAACCAATGCCAACAGGGCAAATTCGCACTGTCCGAGAATTGGAAAGTAAACCCGCCCCAGCTGCACGCTCTCAAAAAGGCGGACACACCGGGGGCATCATGCTCTTTTGTAGAAGAAGCTCCATGGGAGGTCGTTCTTTCAGCCAAAACGAAAAGAATGCTGAAGGATCTCCAAACATGCCCGGTGATCAAATGGAAAAGTCCGCTGGAACCCGAAGTCATCAAGGGAATGCTGAAGCCACGCCCGACACCAAAAATTGGTGGGGATGGTCAAAACGCCCATACCTAGCCGTCAATATCTTTGAAGAAGAAGAAGACCAGAAAGTCCGTGAAGCTTGGTGACAAGCGCATGGACCTGCAGAAACATATTGCCGCGCTGGAAGAATATAACCAGAAAGCGCGTACCCCAGTCACACTCCAAGAGTTTCTCAACCACATCCTTGAGGACGGAAATGATGAAGGAGAAGACTCGTCGGATGAACCTGAGGATTATGTGGCAAGCTGCCATGTGATCTCTCACTCGTCGATAGACGGTGAAGAAGCTCCTGACGCAGAGAAACTGGGGGCAGATCCCGAATCGGAGCTCCTAGGACCGTCAGACGAGATGATTGATACATTCCTGAATGAAGCTCTTTTGAAAAGCAAGACTGATCGAGAGCGCGAAACGGTCATATTTGGAAAAGCCAAATGCCGGCGTCTGAACAGAAAGATTGAAGCACCCCAACCAGATAGGATCACTTCGGCCGCTATCAAAAGCAGGTTCAAGACAAGGAAAAGGTTCGCTAAAGCCATATCGATGGGAATGAAGCTGCCACCCTCCGAAGGAAACACTTCTGATGAGATACACCTTAATGAAGAGGATGCGCATCCTAATTACTATTTATATCATCGAAGGATTGCGCACCCCACCGAAGAGTGCAACGCCTTTAAAAATTGGTGGCAAGGGTATGTTGCTCACAGGCAACACTTCAAGAGGATAAAGTGTGAAGCTCGTCGACAGCGGAAAAATACGACAGACGAACGAGGAAGAGCCGCCGACAACTGTCACATGGTTGATAACAGGGGATCGCAAGTTCTCACCTTCGGGAGCGATTCTGAAGAAGAAATGACTCTCGGCCCTCTCTTCAAAGAATCCACCCCAGGAAAAGAGGAAGAACCGAAGAGCTGTGAGAACATTCAGCTGTGCAATCGCACGCTACCTGAAAAGAATCTCGGACCCGCAAACAAGGGATCAAACAAAAAGGATAAGAGGAAAGAAAAGGTCCCTGAGGATATCGCCCTCGATGATCGAGTTGTCGAAGAGCTGGCAGGGAAGGACCCGCCCAAGAAAAACAAGGTGGATTACAACGTTCGGGCACACCTGAGTAAGATCCCCTCACAGCTAAGCATTCTCGACGCTCTTCTGCTATCTAAGGAGGCGAGAGATTCTTTGATCAAGGCATTACAAGTGCCTGACCAATTTCAAGCTTTCCTAGCCGAAGAAAAGATGAAGGATGAGCTGGAAGAAGTGCATACGGCCGATATCACCTTCGGTGATGAAAACCTCCTCCTCGGGACATACGAGCATAACCGTCCCCTTTATGTCTCCGGATACTGTCATGATATCAAGATAGGCAAAATCCTGGTTGACAATGGGTCCTTCGTCAACCTCCTCAATGTAAGAGTGTTGAAGAAAATCTGCATGAGTGTTCAGCATCTCGCTCGTGATAAAATCACCATCTCTGGGTTTGAATCCCGGTCATCATGGACGCTCGTGTCTGTGATACTGACGTTACGCTTTGGGCTACTCATCACGGACATCAAATTTCACGTCATTGACGCCAAGACATGCTACAACACTTTGCTCGGTCGGCCTTGGTTATACGAGTACAACATTATCCTTTCTACACAGCATCGGTGTATGAAGTATTTCAAGGATGGTCTCGAGTATACCGTGACAGGGGAGTTGAACCCAATCTCCGTGAATGAAGTCCAAAAGTACGAAAATGCGAAACATTTCTTACCAGATTTCGAAGACACAGAAAGATGCCATAAACCGAAGAACAAGGCTATCACCACTATTCTGGTCTTCAGAAGTGATACTGAGGAGGAAGAAGAAATAATTTATTCAGGGCCGCCCCAATGCAACAAGCCGGGACCGTCCACCTCTATTCTGGTCTTCGGCAGTGACTCGGAAGATGAGGTCAATGTAGTATTTTTTGTTCGGCCATCAAGACAAGCCTTCGCTGGCGATGATCGGAGTTTGCAAATCGCTATGGTTCCGCAAGAGCACTACAAAGAGCTCGACGCACTTGATACCTACAGTGTGCAAGAACTGCAGATGTTCTACGTCCCTTCCAGGCGAAAAGATGAAAAGGCGATCCTCTTTTATCGATCCGCAGAAACCAAAGTGGAAAAATAAATCTGGCATGGCGCCGATTCTCCGCTTGATAGGCTCCAGCCCATCCGTCTGCCCAGATACTACACAGAAGGATTAAAAAGGCTGTTGAGACGCCAAGGCGTACCCTTCAAACAGACTGCTCGAAAAGCTATGTTCTATGACAGGATCTGGAATGTCCCCGGAACTCAGCGAAAATTGCCCAACGGGAGAATGGAAACGATCGGGCTTGGATATGTTCAATCCAAGAAACGGGATCGATTCCATGGTTGCTACGTAATATATGATTTTGATGAAGAAGGAGATGCTATAGTAGAAGACGCTAACTAAGACGAGGTCCCGCCGTGAAAATGCCAAGTCCATCGTTCGAAGAACAGATGGACAAGCTAATAAAGGAAGCGGGTCAAAAGGTCCGGGATGATCATAGCCGCGAAATGGCCATCTACGAGAAAGCCAGGACGCAGCGCCTCCTTCAGCAGGCTGCGGAGAATGACAATGATCCTCGTCGTCAACCCGTCATACAAAAGATCCAACGCAGAGGTAGAAACAAGTTAAAGAACGGAAAAAACGTTCGACAGCGGCAAAGCGGGTCCAAGAATCCACGCGATCGAGAATTGGGCAGCCTGGATCCGTCTCTTATAAAGAAGATGGGTCGAGCATATTCTTTTCCCCAAGACAAGACAAGGAAGATATTCGATCTTGTCATAAAATATCAGATGATGACACTCCCGAAATCCAAACACCCCGAGCAAGCAGGTGAGGTTCATCATCCAGACTATTGCTCCTATCACCAAGCGATAGGGCATCCTCTCGAAGACTGCTTCACATTCAAAGACTGGGTAGAAGACCAGTATCAGCAAGGCGGGTTCACTTTATCCAGCAGTTAGAGGGTAACCCCGCCACAGAAACATGAACCGAAAGCCACATATGCAGCGAGAGTAGAACCATATCAACATCGGTCTTGGAAGCGATCTTGTACCTGTCACGTGATAACGCTGTCAGTAGAAGGAGTACACGATGATATGGCTGACCTCCCCTGGTGCTTCGAAAATGATGATAACGAGGTGATCTCAGAGTTTCCGCCGGCGCCAAAAGAGCTGGAAGATGGAATACATACTACTGCAGATAACCTCAGAAAAATCGACTTGGGGACGACAAATGACCCACGGCCGACGTTCGTCAGTGAGTTGTTATCTGAAGGAAAGGTGGCTATGCTCAAAGACGTGCTCATGAAGTATAAAGACTGCTTTGCATGAAACTATTCCGAGATGCCAGGATTAGATCCAGAAATAGCCGTGCACAAATTGGCGATATCTCCGGACGTCAAGACGGTCAAGCAAGCACCAAGAAGAATGCGGCTAGAACTTGAAATGAGCATCAATGCCGAGGTCAAGAAATTAATCGACTCCGGCTTCATCCAAGAGGTTCAGCACCCTGACTGGATTGCCAACATTGTCCCAGTGATGAAGAAAAATGGGACAGTGCGCGTCTGCGTGGACTTTCGGGATCTCAACAAAGCCTGTCCGAAAGACGATTTTTCCGTACCAGTCACAGAGTTGATGATAGACAACACGTCCACTCACGAAGTCTTCTCCTTCATGGATGGCTCGTCAGGGTATAATCAAATAAATATGCATCCTGAGGACCAAAAGCATACCGCTTTCCGGACTCCTCTGGGCATATTCTGCTACAAAGTGAGGTCGTTTGGTCTGAAGAACGCAGGCGCCACCTATCAGAAGGGCCATGACGAAGATTTTCGATGACCTCATACATGAAATCGTCGAATGCTATATTGACAACCTTGTGGTGAAAAGCAAATCGCACGAAAAGCATTGGGAGCATCTAAAAATAGCGTTCCAACATCTTCGGAAATACAACTTGAAGATGAACCCTCTGAAATGTGCGTTCGGAGTCTCTTCGGGCAAATTCTTAGGATTCATCGTACGACATCGAGGTATCGAGATAGACCCCTCGAAGATTAAGGCGATCATGGAAATGTCCCCGCCAAGAACACTCAAGCAATTACGGTCTCTCCAAGGGAAGCTCGCGTATATCCGGCGGTTCATAGCTAACCTCTCCGGCAAATGTCGTCCCTACAGTCACTTGCAGAAGAAGGGAACCCCATTCGTTTGGGATCGCAAATGCCAAAACACACTGGACGAAATCAAGCAATATCTACAGAATCCTCCGGTGCTAACCGCTCCGGTCAAGGGAAAGCCTCTCATTCTGTATACAACCGCCCTTGAGGGTTCTCTAGGCGCATTATGGGCACAAGAGAGTGACCAAGGGAAGGAGAGAGCCCTCTACTATTTGAGTCGAGTTCTCCTGGGAGCAGAAAACAATTACTCCCCCATTGAAAAACACTGCCTGGCGTTGATCTTCGCGATAATGAAGCTCAGGCACTATGCGTTGGCACATGAGGTCCATCTCAAATCAAAGGTGGATCCTCTTAAGTATTTGATGTCAAAAGACATTCTAACGGGACAACTAGCTAAATAGGCCCTACTCTTAATGGAATTCTCGGTGACATACCGACCTCTCAAGGCAGTGAAAGGCCAGGCCATCGCCGACTTCTTCGCTGAGCATCCTATACCTGCCGATTCACCCCTAAATTGTGAATTGCCAGACGAGCATACGTTTGACATGATCAATGAGAAGAAAGGAGAGAGTGACACCCGATGGGAACTCTACTTCGACAGGGCATCTTCCATGAAGAAGCAAAAGCACAGCTTCCTCATAATAAAGTCCTCATCTTCGTGACTCTACAAGGAGGGATAATGCGCTTTGCCTTTTCCCTAACAGAGCCGAGGACAAACAATGAAGCCGAATATGAAGCTTTGATAGCAGGTCTTGATATCGCTGTCGACATGGGAATCGAAAACCTCCTCATATACGGAGACTCCTAGCTGGTCGTTAGTCAAGTAAATGGCGACTATCAAACATGCAAACCAGAGTTGGTAAAGTACGGAAAAAGAGTTCAACAGTTGCTGACTCAAATCCATTCCTACGTGCTGGAAAGCATACCGCGAGCGGAAAATAGCAAGGCGGATGCATTAGCCAAGCTCGCTAAAGAACTGGCCGATGAAAACTTCGATGACGTGAGGATCGTTGTGCAAAGCCGTCGGGTTCTTACACCGGCAGAAATATCTCCGGAGTCGTCTGAAGAGAAAGAAGCGACCAAAGAGATAGTCCTACAAATAAAAGACCAGGAAAAGGCCGAGGATTGGAAAGAAGTCTTTATAGACTACTTCAAATTCCGTCGAACACCTGAAGATGCGTCCTCAAGACATCAGCTCATGAAACGAGCTCTATCCTTCGCCTTCATCAATGACACTTTATATAAGAGATTATTTGATTCTCTATGGCTAAGATGCCTGGGACCTGAAGAGGCAAAGAGAGTCGTCCAAAAAACTCACGACGGACTCTGCGGTTCTCATCAAGCCGGGCCGAAGATGAAATTGAAGATCAAAAGGATGGGCTACTATTGGCCCACGATGATCCAAGACTGCCTCGAATACGCGAAGCAGTGCCACTCGTGCCAGATTCACAGGGACTTTATCCACCAGCATCCAAATCCGCTACATCCAACGGTGGCTAGCTGGCCATTCGAAATGTGGGGAACTGACATAATCGGGCCCATTGAACCAGCATCGTCCAGAGGACATCGATTCATATTGGCGACAATGGATTACTTCTCCAAGTGGGCAGAAGCTGTACCACTAAGAGAAGTGAAGACGGAGAATATCCTCCATTTCTTAAAGACACATGTCATCTATCGGTTCGGCACTCTGCGACGGATTATCTCCGATAACGGGCCAGCCTACAGAAGCCACAAGATCAGCCGCTTCGCACAACAACATAATATAGACTGGAGATACTCTTCGGTCTACAATCTTCGAGCTAATGGTCTGACTGAGGCTTTCAACAAGACCTTGACGAAGATCGTGAAAAAGACGGTGTCCAAAAATAAGAAGGACTGGCACGAGAGACTGCATGAAGCTCTCTGGGCGTATCGGACCACGTTCAAAATGACCACAAACATAATGCCCTATGCATTGGTATTCGGCACTGAAGCAGTACTCCCTTTAGAGATAAAGTTACCCTCCTTACGAGTGGCAGTTCATTATGAGCTAATGGACGAAGAGATCATCTTTGGCTTGAGGAGCTTGATGCCCTCGACGAAACTCGGCTCATGGTGCAGCAAAACTTGGAAGCTTACAAAGCAAAGATGACGCGCTCGTATGAAAAATGGACTAGGCCGAGAACATTATGCCAAGGCGAACTCGTGCTAGTAGTCAAGAGACCTATGATCCCTAATCATGCCAAACGAGGGAAGTTCGAGCCAAACTACGAAGGCCCATACATCATAGATAAAGTCTACCAAGGTGGGGCTTACCTGCTCATGGATATGCATGGCGAAAGACCCTTCATGCCAATAAACGGCCGGTTCCTAAAAAAATACTACGCCTGACGAGTCACGGTCTAGGTCAACGATAGATGATGACGCCTATGTCCGCTCGCTATCTTCCCAAGCCCAAACTTTATAAGTAGTATCCAGCGAGACCGTTGTCTCCAAAATGGCAACAATGGACCGAAACGTCCCTAAACTAACAATGGACCGCAATGTCCTGAAACTAACTACTGACCGAGACGTCTATAAACTACTATGGACCGCAGCATCCCAAGGCTGACACAAAAAAGGGTACGTCTACAAGCGAGATGGGCACGGATGAAAACCCGAAAGGGCTCCGTGAGTAAAAACTGCAGGGCTACCAGCGAGTTTTGTGAAAACCTGAAAGGGCGCAATCTCATTAAAAGACACTTGCAAAGTCCTCTCGACCCTGTAAGGAGAAAATACCTGTATGAGATCCTTACGACCCACAAGGGAGCGACACACTTAGGAATCCCCATGATTCCTAAGGAGAAAATACACTTACGGGATCCTCACGACTCGTAAGGAGAATTCCCCTTTGAAACCCTCACGGCTCATAGGATTCAAAAGCCTTAAGTTGCAGGGATCTGAACCTGTTCTTAAGCCATCACAACCCACAGAATACCCTACAAGCATTTCAATATTGACCCTTGTATACAATCCACGGGCACGAATAAACATTTCCCTAACAAAGTCCCACCAGCGACTAGGGATATGCTCACACGGTGAATGACCCTTGTAAGTCCTCTCGATTTATAAGGAGAAAACACTCTTGTAAGATCCTTACGACTTATAAGAGAACACACACTTAAGAATTCTCACGATTCCTAAGGAGAAAACGCACCTACGAGATCCTCACGACTCGTAGGGAGAAATACTTTTATGAGACCTTTACGGCTCATGAAGTCAAAAGCCTTAGTCTACATGATCCTAACCCTGTTTGCTAAGCCATCTTTGTTTAAATCGACAATGGCAAATGATGATTCGCTCCTGGCAATATCCCAGTTGTAGCGATGTTGATGCCTACATCGGTGTCAAATTCTAAGTCCTTTCACGATAAATGATGATTCGCTCCTAGCAATATTCCAATCGTAGCGATGCTGATGCTGAGATTGTCATCAGATTCCAAACTCAATACTCATGATAAAAAATCAGCGAGCCAAAAATGCATATGAAATAGCCGAAATGATGGGGCAACTTGCAACAAAGTCAGCAAGTAAAAATATATATGCATATAAAAATAGCCGAATTGATTGGGCACCGCGAGAAATAGCCAAAATAATTGGGCAATCGCGACTTTCGCGATATAAAAAGCTGAAATGATAGAGCATCGCGGAAAGAAATAAAAAATGAAATGAAATAAATTTTTTTGCCCTACAGATGAGATCACATCGATCCCTGTATACAATCCAGGGGCACAAACAAAGAGAGGATCATATCATCCCACCAGGCTCCGTAAAAAAGAGAGCCAAGTCTCGATGGCAATATCTGCATCTCGAGAGAACAACAACAGCGTTCCTCCTCAGTTCATGTCACGCCCCGCTTCCCAGAGTGCGCTAAGATCGACACGTGACAGAGCCAACCATGCTACATGTGGCTAGAAAATATCCCTCCACAGTCACATTACGGCTGTCTATAGATATCAAGAACAGGAAATTAAAAGAAACTATCTAGTACATGTCCATGAGCCAGAAGTAACGAGTCAAGAAATAATATGCGGAAGCAATAAATCCAAGTAACAATAACAATCTGGAAAGTACGTCCCAAAATACGGGCTCATATCAGGAATGGAAGTACGAAAATAAAACTAAACTAACTAGCAACTAACATGATCTTCACTGCTCGGCTTGTTGGTTAAAATACTCCTGAACTGCCTGCGACAGAGATAGAGGATCTGGGCCATGCAAAACCCAGATGTCAGTGCGTCATGATATCAACCAATAATAAATGAACAGGATACACGAGATATGCAGGTATGAATGATAAATAGTAACATGAATGTAATAAGTAAACATGGATATAGAACAGTGAAGTGTATCAATATATATGACGTGCAGTGATCAGTCTAAACTGTGCTACTAGGTTATCTATTCTAAAATTTGTTCGAAATCAATTAATGTAATCTCAAAAGATATGTCCTATTATCCCCCGGAACCATGGATCAGGTAGCGGGAGTCACGAATGACTCTGTCCCGTTATCCCCCAGGACCACGGATCAAGTAAGAATCATGAATGATTCTGTCCCGTTATCCCCCGGGACCACGGATCAAGTAATACCCTTGTAAGCTACACTTTAGTTTACACTTTTGATTTCCCCATACCCCCAAGGTTATGTGTTCAAGTCAGGTATTGATAAATCTGGAGCTAATGCCAACACAGGATCAAGCAGGTACATGTTTGTCTAAATAGACAACATGATATGTTCGTAGGGACAACAGGTCAAGATTGTCAGCATTAGTAACAAGATCAGGTATCAAGTCAAGCAGTGGTATATCATGTCATGACAGGTAGTGCACATGTGTCAAGCGGATGCTCATAATAAAATTGTAGCAAGTACGGATGCACGGTAAAAGCATGGATGCACAAATATTTTGTCAGGTGTTACATCATGACTGTGTAGGATGCACATTATCAAGCATGGGGTACTAATATAACAATAATATGAAATAATGTGACCTGGCATGCAAATTGATATATAAATAATGGTATGGATACACAAATAAACATGGATGCATAACTAACTATTAGGGATTGCAACTATAGCTCCATTACTATGTAGGATGCACAACTAAATAATATGAAATGGAAATATTCAATTGGATGCAGTGTATTGTAGTATAGTATGTAACAAGATAAGTTTGTATGCACTAAATAGGAAATAGATTGTACGGACGCATACGGATGTCCGAAAACGGTAAAACATGCCGAAATGATAATGTGGATGCATAACTAATCATTATGGAGTGTTATTATTCAAATGGATATAGAATATAGTAATATAGCTTGTAGCAAGATTAACTTGCCTCGATGGATCACGATACGGATACGCACGACACGTCCGACGCTGGTAAAACGTCGCAACGCATGCACGTCACGTGGGACGGGTCCAAGCAGTGCAAGAGGGTGATCACGCAGGTAATGTACGTCCACTGGGTTGTCTGGAACGGCAGTGACGCGAGACGCTAAAACAAGATTCAAGAAAGTAAGGAAAAAGAAAAAGAAAAAGAAGAAGAGGAAGAAGAAAGGAGAAGGAATAGGCTTACTGGGGTTTGTGCACAGGGGTCAGGAGAGAGGTGAGGGTGACGACGAGATCAACGAACGACGGCGACGAGGTGAGGGTAGCGGTGATGGGTTCTGTGGGTTGGTTGCAGGGTTTTTTTTTGAGGGCTCGGGAATGGAGGAAGAAGGAGAAGAGGAGGAGGAGGAGATGAGGGTGAGGTCGAGGATGAAAAAGAGATGAAGTTTTAGGGTTATGGAGGCAGGGAGTTTTAGGGTTAGGGTTTCGTTTATGGGTTCATGCAGAGGAGGCTCGGTTTAAATAAAGAGAAGAGAGAAAAAGAAGGAGGGAAAGAAGGGAGGTGAGGTTAACACTCGGGGAGGTGACGCGATCTTTTCCACCGCGAGAGAAGAGAGAAGAAGATGCGAGAGGGGAGAGAGAGAGGGAAGAGGAGAGATGAATTTGTCTCGTAGTGAAAGAGAGAGAGAGAGAGAGAGAGAGAGAGAAAACAGCGAGGGGAGAGAGAAAGAGAGAAAGAAAAGAGAGAGAGAAAGAGAGGTGGGGTTGGGTTAGTTAAACTGTTTAGATTTTAATGTAATAGATTTTAGCTGGTTAAATAAATTTAAACTGTCGATTTAAAATTAAAGATATTATATTTAATAAAATTTGAATTTTGGTGGGATACAAAAATAATCCAAAACACATCCGGGTCGGGTCTAAAAATTTAGTTTCAAAATATGAAAAATTTATGCGATGACCAAAATTAAAAATGAATGTCCGGGTAACGAAAAATGTATACCCCCAAGAACGGATGCACGTACGTGCGCGTAGCCATCCAAACAAGTCCGTTTCACTGAACGGGACAGGAACAAGATGCGCGGATGCTACCACGGGGTAGCGGTATCACGCAGGCGATGCAATGTATTTTTAAAATATTTTATGTGACTTTAAATGTTATATTGTAAAATGTAAATGCCAGATAAAATACCAGTATGCAATATACATGAAAGTGCACAAGTCTACGTAATAAGTCAGGATAAATCATAGACATGAATCAAGACAGGTTTCAAGCAAGTGGGTAGGGTCGGATGCAATACAATGTCAAAAACACTATTCAAACCCAAAACACAGTAAATCAGGAAAATACCATAAATAAAGAAATACTGGAAATAGAACTGGTATAAATGAACTGGGGTGTTACATTATACCCAACTACAAAAAGAATTTCGTCCTCGAAATTCCCAAGATAAGAAAAGATAAACAATCAAGAATCTACAAGAACAGGTGTGGAAACTTCTGTCGAATCTCGTCTTTTCGTTCCCAAGTCGATTCTCCATGCGAGCGATTTCCCCAAGAAACAAGTACGAGAGGGATAACCTTGTTCTTAAGGACCTTTTCTCTTCGATCAACAATCGACATCGGTCGTTCCTCAAAGGTCAAATCCTCTCTTACAGTCAGCTCCGAATGATCCAGCACGTGTGTTTCATCTCGAACATACTTACGGAGTTGAGATACATGAAACACATCATGAACATTCGCCAAAGATGGTGGTAATGCCAATCGATAAGCCACTTCTCCAACACGCCCAATAATCTCGAAAGGCCCAACGAATCGAGGACTAAGCTTGCCTCAACTCCCAAAACGAATCACTCCTCTAGTTAGTGATATCTTCAAGAATACCAGATCACCAACAGCGAACTCTAGAGGTCTTCTCGATGTGTCGGCCCAACTCTTCTGTCGATCTTGTGCTGCCTTCATATGATTCCGGATAGTATTAACCTTCTCAACTGTTTGCACGTTCAAATCTGGTCCCAACAATCTTCGTTCTCCAACATCATCCCAACAAACGGGTGAGCGACACTTACGACCATATAATGCTTCGAATGGAGCCATCTGAATAGTCGCCTGAAAGCTGTTGTTGTAAGAAAACTCCACCAAGTGTAGATGATCCTCCCATGAACCCTTGAAGTCTAACATGCAAGCTCTCAACATGTCTTCAAGAGTTTGGATCGTTCTCTCTGACTGGCCATCTGTCCGAGGATGATAAGCTATGCTAAACTTCAATCGCGTCCCCAAACTATCCTGTAAACTCCTCCAGAAGTGCGATAAGAATCGGGTGTCACGGTCGGACACGATGCTCACCGGTACTCCATGCAATCTTACAATCTCCTGCATGTACTGTTACGCCAACGCTTCCGTTGATTGACCAACTCGAAATGGTATGAAATGAGCCGTCTTGGTCAATCGATCAACAATCACCCAAATTGCATTGTTGCCATTTGGACTCCGCTGTAAAACTGTCACAAAATCCATGGTTATATGTTCCCACTTTCGTTGAGGAATCGGAAGTGGTTGCAATAAACCAGCAACCCTTTGATGTTCAGCCTTAACTTGCTGACACACCAAGCACTTCGCTACAAAGCGAGCAATCTCCCTTTTCATGCCTTCCCACCAGAAATGCTATCTTAGATCGCGGTACATCTTCGTGCCTCCTGGATGTATGGAATACGCGGAACTGTGTGCCTCCTTCATAACTTCTTCGCGAACATCTCCTTTTGGCACACACAAACGGCTACCAAATCGCAACGAACCATCTTCATGAATTAACAAGTCCGTTCGAAATCCAGCTTCAACCTGTTCTCGAAACTTCTGTAATCTTGGGTCCTGCGACTGCGCTGCTTTAATACTCTTGACCAATGATGACTGTACTTGCAGCTGCATCAACTGTCCCGAAGAATGCGGTAGCACGATCTCCAACTCGAATCTCTGAAAATCTTCGATAAGCTCCTTCTGTGCAGTCAACATCCGAATCGCTGGCAACCGACTAAGCGCATCCGGCGCAACATTAACTTTCCCCGGATGGTACTTAAGATCAAGATCGTAGTCAGTCATCAGCTCCAACCATCTACGCTGCCTTATGTTAAGCTCTTTCTATGTGAACACGTACTTTAGGCTTTTGTGATCGGTGAATACTTCGACCCTTTCGCCCAATAAGTAGTGTTTCCAAATCTTCAAAGAGAAAATCACAGCTACTAGCTCCAAATCATGAGTTGGATAGTTCTTGTCATGGGTCTTCAACTGTCTCGATGCGTAGGCTATAACCTTCCCATGATGCATCAAAACACATCCCAAACCTTTCCCAGATGCGTCGCTGTGAATCACCAATCCTCCGGAACCGTCTGGTACGGTCAAAATAGGAGCGGTTATCAATCTTTGCTTCATCGCCTCAAAAGCTGACGCACAACTATCTGTCCATACGAACGGTACCTCCTTCCACGTAAGCTTGGTCAAAGGCTCAACCAATCGAGCAAAATTCTCCACAAATCTTCTGTAGTATCCCGCAAGTCCCAGAAAACTTCTGATCTTCGCTACATTCCTCAGAATCGGCCAATCTTGAACTGCTGCAATTTTCTCAGGGTCAACGGCGATTCCATCTCCGGATACGACGTGCCCCAAAAACTTCACTTCTTCAAGCCAAAACTCGCACTTGCTCATCTTTGCATATAATCTTTCTTGCCTCAACGTCTGCAGTGCGATCTTCAAGTGTTCTGCATGCTCTTCAAGGCTTCTCGAGTAAACCAGAATATCATCGATGAACACCACTATAAACTGGTCCAAGAATGGTGAAAAGATTCGGTTCATCAAGTCCATGAATATCGCCGGTGCATTCGTGACTCCGAATGGCATCACTAAATACTCGTAATGTCCATATCGAGTTCGGAACGCAGTCTTGCAAATATCCTCTGATTTAACTCGAACCTGATGATATCCAGATCGCAAATCCAGCTTCAAGAATACCCTCGCGCCACTAAGCTGCTCGAACAATTCGCTAATGCGAGGGATCGGGTACTTGTTCTTAATAGTCACCCGTTTTAATTCTCGATAATCGATGCACATCCTCCTTGTGCCATCTTTCTTCTTGACTAGAAGAACCGGAGCTCCCCAAGATGAATTGCTGCTGCGAATCTAACCCTTCTCTAGCAATTCAGTAACCTGCTTCTTGACTTCTTCCAACTCCACTGGTGCCATCGGATAGTACGCCTTTGAGATTGGCGCTGCACCAGGAACAAGATCGATTGCGAACTCCACATTCTTTTTGGTGCTAAACCCGATATGTCCTCGAATACGTCTATGAATTCTCGAACTACAACTGGCGCTTCCTCCTTGTCAACTTCCATTGATGAAAGAACATTGTTTATTGGCCTAGCCTTAAAATCGACTGGCCCAACAGAACTGCTTCTTCCAGCAAAAACAAACTCCGCATGTCCGGGAACCTGGAAAATCACTTTCTTTGCCCTACAATCAATGTGAGCGTGGAAAGTGCTGAGAAAATCCATTCCCAAGACAACTTCATAACTGCTGGTATCAATCACCAAGAAATCTGCAAATAACTCCCGTCCACAAACAACAACTGAACAATCCTTACATTCTCTACCAGATATGATCTTCCCATTCCCAGTGTGTATGTCCCAACAACTAGACAGGGTCGTGCAAGAAATCGAGTGTGTAGCAATAAACTTGGACGACATAAAACAATGGGATGCACCAGAATCGAATAATGCTAATGCGGGAAAATCATGAACAAGTAGGATACCTGAAACAACTTCCTCTGATGCCTTGGCCTCTTCAGCCGTCAGGGTAAAGGCTTGAGCTTGATTGGATCCCTGAGTCAACTGCTTCTGCCCCTGAAACCACTTCTGCGGTGGTCTCTGAACATCATCCTTCAAACGAAGCTTCGACGGGCAAACACTGATAGTATGATCAGCTGATCCGCAAACCAAACAAAGTCTAAGCTTCCTCCGACAATCCTTCTGTAGATGCCCAGGTAGATGACAGAACTCACAAAACATCCTTCCCTTCTGCTCTTGTACGACGGGCTTCTTCATCGGTATTACGCCACGTCGGTTCACCGGAATACCTCTGCGTAAAGGCGCTCGGTTCGGCGCAAACGCCGGCTTCTGCACTACAACTGCCTGCTGCTGCATACCCCCAATCTTCACCGATAAGCTCTGCTGCTCTCGGGCCGCTTTAAGCACTTGCGAAAAAGTGGTCAATCCCAGAGATATAATGTGCCTCTGGATTTCCACGTCCAAACTGTGCATGAACCTCCTTGCCCTGTCAGCATCGTTGGCAACCAAAGGTCCAGCGAATCTACTGAGCCGTGTCCACTCAGCTGCATGTACATCCACAGGTACGCCGTTCTGCTTCAAATTGATAAACTTTTCTTCCATTTCCTCCTGTGCAGTCTGCGGGAAAAACTTCTCCAAGAAACTCTTCGAAAAAATCTGCCCAACTGATCGGCTTGGGCAAGCGGGTCTCTTCCACAAGACACCATTCACGGGCATAGTCTACCAATTAGATGCGTACAACATCCACTCTCTTGTCCTCTGGAATCTGTGCCGCAACGAGCAAATTTCTCCGTATCAACCGGCCACTGCTCCGCTGGCAACGGCTCTTCCAGACCAGTGAAGACGGACAGACCAAGTCTCCTGAAATCGGCCACGGTACCCACACGCTCAACTGGTTTGGCCACAACATTGTTTACGGACTGCTGGACGGTTCGCAAACCTTCCTGAAAAGCTTCGGCTTGCCGCTGGTTCAGCTCGGTCTGCCGCTTCTGGTTCTCCAGCATCCCACGAATTACTCCAAGCAAGGCGGCGTCATCAACATGCCTCTGGTACGCTCTCAGATTTCTTTCCGCCATGATTTTGAAGCCAAAACACCGAAGAGGATTAGCAAGATAAACAAGATTCAACAAACAGGATACAAGAAGCAAGATAGTTATGGATTCAAGGATGGCAAGGTAGCAATAAGGCATGACATGCTCATAGTTACGAGTATTCTGATTCGTGTATTGGGTCCAATACCCAACTACAAAAGAATCAAACCCGATTAACCTAAATCCTATGTCTCTGATACCAAACAAACCCTGTCACGCCTCGCTTCCCAGAGTGCGTTAAGATCGGCACGTGACAGAGCCGACCATGCTATCTGTGGCTAGGAAACATCCCTCCACAGTCACATTACGGCTGTCTATAGATGTTAAGAATAGGAAAATAAAAGAAACTATCTAGTACATGTCCATGAGCCAGAAGTAACGAGTTAAGAAATAATATGCGGAAGCAATAAATCCAAGTAACAATAACAATCTGGAAAGTACGTCCCAAAATACGGGCTCACATCAGGAATGGAAGTACGAAAATAAAACTAAACTAACTAGAAACTAACATGATCTTCACTGCTCGGCTTGTTGGTTAAAATACTCCCGAACTGCCTGCGACAGAGATAGAGGATCTGGGCCATGCAAAACCCAGACGTCAATGCGTCACGATATCGACCAATAATAAATGAACAGGATACACGAGATATGTAGGTATGAATCATAAACAGTAACTTGAATGTAATAAGTAAACACGGATATAGAACAGTGAAGTGTATCAATATATGTGACGTGCAGTGATCAGTCTAAACCGTGCTACTGGGTTATCTATTCTAAAGTTTGTTCGAAATCAATTAATGCAATCCTCCATGTAACTCAAAGGATATGTCCCGTTATCCCCCGGGACCACGGATCAGGTAGTGGGAGTCACGAATGACTCTGTCCCGTTATCCCCCGGGACCACGGATCAAGTAAGAATCATGAATGATTCTGTCCCGTTATCCCCCGGGACTACGGATCAAGTAATACCCTTGTAAGCTACATTTTAGTTTACACTTTTGATTTCCCATACCCCCAAGGTTATGTGTTCAAGTCAGGTATTGATAAATCTGGAGCTAATGCCAACACAGGATCAAGCAGGTATAGGTTTGTCTAAATAGACAACAGGATATGTCCATAGGGACAACAGGTTAAGATTTTCGGCATTAGTAACAAGATCAGGTATCAAGTCAAGCAGTGGTATATCAGGTCATGACAGGTAGTGCACATGTGTCAAGCGGATGCTCATAATAAAACTGTAGCAAGTACGGATGCACGGTAAAAGCATGGATGCACAAATATTTTGTCAGGGGTTACATCATGACTGTGTAGGATGCACATTGTCAAGCATAGGGTACTAATATAACAATAATATGAAACAATGTGACCTGGCATGTAAATTGATATATAAATAATGGTATGGATACACAAATAAACATGGATGCATAACTAACTATTAGGGATTGCAACTATAGTTCCATTACTATGTAGGATGCATAACTAAATAATATGAAATGGAAATATTCAATTGGATGTAGTGTATTGTAGTATAGTATGTAACAAGATAAGTTTGTATGCACTAAATAGGAAATAGATTGTACGGACGCATACGGATGTCCGAAAAAGGTAAAACATGCCGAAATGATAATGTGGATGCATAACTAATCATTATGGAGTGTTATTATTCAAATGGATATAGAATATAGCAATATAGCATGTAGCAAGATTAACTTGTCTCGATGGATCACGATACGGATACGCACGGCACGTCCGACGCTGGTAAAACGTCGCAACGCACGCACGTCACGCGGGACGGGTCCCAGCAGTGCAATAGGGTGATCACACAGGTAAGGTACGTCCACTGGGTTGTCTGGAACGGCAGCGACGCGACTCTGACGACGCTAAAACAAGATTCAAGAAAGTAAGGAAAAAGAAAAAGAAAAAGAAGAAGAGGAAGAAGAAAGGAGAAGGAAGATGCTTACTGGGGTTTGTGCACAGGGGTCAGGAGAGAGGTGAGGGTGACGGCGAGGTCAACGGATGACGGCGACGAGGTGAGGGTGGCGGTGATGGGTTCTGTGGGTTGGTTGCAGGGTTTTTTTTGAGGGCTCGGGAATGGAGGAAGAAGGAGAAGAGGAGGAGGAGGAGATGAGGGTGAGGTCGATGATGAAAAGGAGATGAAGTTTTGTTTTATGGAGGCAGGGAGTTTTAGGGTTAGGGTTTCGTTTATGGGTTCATGCAGAGGAGGCTCGGTTTAAATAAAGAGAAGAGAGAAAAAGAAGGAGGGAAAGAAGGGAGATGAGGCTAACACTCGGGGAGGTAACGCGATCTTTTCCCCCGCGAGAGGAGAGAGAAGAAGATGCGAGAGGAGAGAGAGAGGGAAGAGGAGAGATGAATTTGTCTCGTAGTGAAAGAGAGAGAGAGAAAACAGCGAGGGGAGAGAGAAAGAAAGAAAGAAAAGAGAGAGAGAGAAAGAGAGGTGGGGCTGGGTTAGTTAAACTGTTTAGATTTTAATATAAAAGATTTTAGTTGGTTAAATAAATTTAAACCGTCGATTTTAAATTAAAGATATTATATTTAATAAAATTTGAATTTTGGCGGGATACAAAAATAATCCAAAACACATCCGGGTCGGGTCTAAAAATTTAGTTTCAAAATATGAAAAATATATGCGACGACCAAAATTAAAAATGAATGTTCGGGTAACGAAAAATGTATACCCCCAAGAACGGATGCACGTATGTGCGCATAGCCATCCAAACAAGTCCATTTCACCGAACGGGACATGAACAAGATGCGCAGATGCTACCATGGGGTTAGGGGTATCACGTAGGCGATGCAATGTATTTTTAAAATATTTTATGTGACTTTAAATGTTATATTATAAAATGTAAATGCCAGATAAAATACCAGTATGCAATATACATGAAAGTGCACAAGTCTACGTAACAAGTCAGGATAAATCATAGACATGAATCAAGACAGGTTTCAAGCAAGCGGGTCGGGTCTGATGCAATACAATGTCAAAAACACTATTCGCACCCAAAACACGGTAAATCAGGAAAATACCATAAATAAAGAAATACTGGAAATAGAACTGGTATAAATGAACTAGGGTGTTATAGTTCAGCAGGGTTCGGGCGCGACAAATCAACCTTGGAGCCATGGCAAAGTCCCTGTTCCAAATCTCGACGGTTCACAGACAGCTTAGAGACCCACAACAGCGTTCCTCCTCATTCCAGCAGTATCCAGACGTGATAATCAACCTTGGAGCCATGACAAAGTCCATGTTCCAAATCTCGACGGTTCACAGACAGCCTGGAGACCCACAACAGCGTTCCTCCTCATTCCAGCAGGATTCAGACGCGACAGTCAATCTTGGAGCCATGGCAAAGTCCCTGTTCCAAACCTTGACGGTTCACAGACAACCGAGAGAGCAAATCCTGGTCCCGTAGAACACGGATAAAGTCAATCCTGACCCCGTGGGAAACAACCAGAGCAAATCCTGGTCCCGTAGAACACGGCTAAAGTTAATCCTGACCCTGTGGGAAACAACCAGAGAAAATCCTGGTCCCGTAGAACACGGCTAAAGTCAATCCTGACCCCGTGGGAAGCAGCCAGAGCAAATCCTGGTCCCGTAGAACACGGCTAAAGTCAATCCTGACCCCGTGGGAAACAACCAGAGCAAATCCTGGTCCCGTAGAACACGGCTAAAGTCAATCCTGACCCCGTGGGAAGCAGCCAGTGCAAATCCTGGTCCCGTAGAACACGGCTAAAATCAATCCTGACCCCATGGGAAGCAGCCAGAGCAAATCCTGGTCCCGTAGATCACGGCTAAAGTTAATCCTGACCCCGTGGGAAACAACCAGAGCAAATCATGGTCCCGTAGAACACGGCCAAAGTCAATCTTGACCCCATGGGAAACAGCCAGAGCAAATTCTGGTCCCGTAGAACACGGCTAAAGTCAATCCTGGCCCCGTGGGAAACAGCCAGAGCACCTCCTGGCCCCGTAGAACACGGCTAAAGTCAATCCTGAACCCGTGGGAAATGCCAGAGCAAATCCTGGTCTCGTAGAACACGGATAAAGTCAATCCTGACCCCGTGAGAAATGGCCAGAGCACCTCCTGGCCCCATAGAACACGGCTAAAGTCAATCCTGACCCCATGGGAAATGGCCAGAGCAAACCCTGACCCCGTACGGCTAAAGTCAATCCTGACCCAGTATGGCCAAAGTCAACCCCTCCTGGTCCCGTAGAACACGGCTAAAGTCAATCCCGACCCCGTGGGAAATGGCCAGAGCAAACCCTGACCCCGTACGGTTAAAGTCAATCCTGACCCCGTATGGCTAAAGTCAACCCCTCCTGGCCCCGTAGAACACAGCTAAAGTCAATCCTGACCCCGTGGGAAACGACCAGAGCAACCCATGACCCCGTACGGCTAAAGTCAATCCTGACTCCGTATGGCCAAAGTCAACCCCTCCTGGCCTCGAAGAACACGGCTAAAGTCAATTCTGACTCCGTGGGAAACAACCAGAGTAAACCCTCGAACTCCCCGTCAAAGCAATGTTTTGACTCAGGAGCAGGTCAACTCATTAATCACTTACGAGTCCTCTCGACTTGTAAGGAGAAAATTCTCTTGTGAGATCCTTACGACTCTCAAGAGAAAACGCACCTAGGAATCCTCACGATTCCTAAGGAGAAACCACACCTGCGAGATCCTCTCGACTCGTAGGGAGAAAAGTCTTTATGAGACCCTCACGGCTCATAAAGTTGAAAAGTCTTAGGTGGCAGATCCTAACCCTGTCTCCCAAGCCTTCATTGCCTCGCAGAGAGGTCAAGGTAGATTTTTTACAGGCCACACTCTCCTAAGTCAAATATCGACAAGAAAGGAAACAACCACTTACAAATCCTCTCGACTTGTAAGTAAGAAAATTCTCTCGTGAGATCCTTACGACTCTCAAGGGAAAAGCACACTTAGGAATCCTCACGATTCCTAAGGAGAAAATACACCTAAGAGATCCTCTCGACTCGTAGGGAGAAAAGTCTTTGTGAGACCCTCACGACTCATAAAATTGAAAAGTCTTAGGCAGCGACAGGCTTTCACAATGACTGTGAAAGAAGCTGAAGCCATTAGCTAAGTCATCACTGGTAACTCCCAATCTTTCAAACCTTGAATACATCAATATATATCTTTTCCTATACCTAAACATATTCCACACAACTTAGGTACAATCTTAGTAGCCTCCCTACCTGCCTTAGCACTCTTCTATAATGGAGTATCACATTGCTTTATGTCGCAACGGTTCGTCCGAACTCATGCGATTCTAGTTAAACCGCTCATATCCAGCTGGAATGTCAGTTCAGGGAATGACGTTCTAAAGGCAACTCTAGGATATGATTTGTGTCCAGTGGTCGTCTGCAGCAGAGAATTTTATGCAGACTTCAAGGTGCTGAACATACCGAACTTCGACGTAGTTTTGGGTATGGACTGGCTAGGAACTTTCTTCGCTACCATCAACTGTCGTTAAAGGAGGGTAGTGTTCGAGATTCCAGATCATCCGGTCTTTTATTTCAAGAGTGGAGACCGTACCCTGGAGCCTAGCACCTATAAGGCTAAACTAAGGAAGGCAGTGGTTACAACAATACAAGCGGAAGAAGACAAGCCAGAGGTAGTTCGAGAGTTTGAGGATGTATTCTCTAAAGACATCTCAGGTTTGCCTTCCGATCGAGCTCTTGAATTCAGTATTGACTTAGTACCTGGTGCACAACCGGTGATCAAAGCACCATATCGGTTAAGTCCTGAAGGATTGAAGGAGATCCGTACTCAACTGGATGAACTTTTGAAGAAATGATGGATTCGTCCCAGTACTTCAAGTTAGTGTTGGTGTATATGCCCTAGAGGCCATTACTGTATCATACTAGTATGTATATTACTTGATGGAAGCTTGGGATATTCACAGTTGTACAGACAATCTTGCTCGAAATAGTAGTATGCTACTTGGTTTGTCTCTGCTTTAATGTGTACATGTGTGTTTCTTTATTATATCACCTTTATGCATTAGTTGAGCCCTTAGGATCTTTGCTTGATTACCGGCGTTGTGATGGCGATCACACTCGTGGGGGCTGGGTAATCCACAAGCACATCCTTATACACATCCCTAGTCGTGGGATTATCGAGACAGGGCATCGATACTCCGGAGTAGACTAGCGTATGCGCTTCTCATCCCAGCACAGGAGACGGTCTGTCCCACAGCCGTCAGTACGTCGTACTTGAGATAGTATGCGGGTGCTCGTTAGGTTACGAGTACATTGGACATGACTCGTCGGGAACTGATGGTTGGTATTATACCTATCGTCAGTTATCAGTTCCCAGGTGACATGAGTACAGCTTAGTCCGCTGACTTGACACTGTCACTTCGCCTCAAGTGTGTTCCCACTGTTCTTTGATTACTGCCCTACCACGATTCTACTGAGTCGTGCAAACAGGTAGTAGTTGGGAGCAGTCCCGAAGCACTTAGAGGCAGTGACGGTTAGACAGGATTCGTCTCTCCCGGTATTGGGGGTTGACATCGCGCTGTGTCTAGGAGAGCCATTACACGAGTAGTCCCTGGCCAGGGCAAGCGAGATATACTGGTAGGTTTCCAGTGTTATCTCAGGGTGTTCTGGGCTTCACTCCGACACGACTTGTACCGCTATTAGGGGACTGACGTTTACCGCCCCCTAGGCCCGCCATGTGATGTATCAGACGAACAGACCGGACTGTACGGAGATTATCACATACAGGCTCAGTAGGAGTTCGGATGGGTTTACCTCATCGGCCTTCTTATCGACATCTACCTTTACGTACAGCTAGTGCCGCTTGCGGTCTGTGGTTAAACCCACTACCAGCGTAGTGTCGAGTCTTTAGAGTCCCACACAGAGAGTTTCCCTGCACTGAGCGAAACGTGTAGAGGCCGTATGGTTTTACGGCAGGGCTGCGATCACTTACGTACACTTGTGTGCGTGTGGTGTTCGGGCAGGCAGTACTAGCGGGCTTTGGTTTAAGCCGGATCCTAGTATTGCACGGATGGTTTTGTTTTGTCTTCTGTGCATCCGCATTCTACGGAATGCGGATGCAGGTGTGTATGCACAGTTTTCCGGAGCGATGAAGGAGGAGGTGCCTCATCAGGGTTTTTGGCAGTTGGTTAGGCCAAAACCGTTATATGGCAGGCTCATTAGGGTTTTGACAGTTGATTCGGTCAAAACCATTTTGAGGCGGACTCATTAAGGTTTTGACAGTTCGTTTGGTCAAAACCATTATGAGCCGCGGACATCATTTACTAATCCTTTTAGTGATAATTTTATGATGGCTAATTACATTGACCATTTGACCCCGTTGACCTCTCTTGACTTTGTTGACCGGTTGACCGTATTGACCATTGACTTTCTAGAGGGATCTACACTCTTCTTTTCTTTTTCCTTTTCTTTTGGATTATGATAATGGTCATTTCAATGTAGCCATCAAACTTTATCTTGATGGGATTAGTAATGATGTTGTTTTTGCATTATTGCAACCATGGTTACTTTTCTTTAGTTAATAATTTCTTTCTCATTCTCTCTCTTGTTTTTCAAGTGAGAAGAAAAAGGATATGAACCATGGTTGCTAGCTCCTCCTTCTTCTTCCTCCTCTTGATTCATCTTTTGATCTCATGTGTTGAGAGATAAAGATCCCACAAAGACAAAACCATTCCTTCATCACTTCTACACAACCTAGGGCTTCTAGATTAGCAATCTCTTTGCCCTAGTTACCTCGGCTCGAGGTGGAGCTCGGTGTACATCTCTCGGGTGGATCGTCTTCGACTCAAGGAGGCCGCGGAGGTGACCAAAGTCCGGATCAAGCCTCGGAGCTAGCAAGGAGAAGAACAACAAGAAGAGAAGGAGTTCAAGTTGAGGTATAACCCCTAACCGAGTAGATAAATCTCTAGTTAGGATGCTAGTGTGTTGTTTAGCAAAGATCCGGCTTTTACGGTTCATGTTACCAAGTCTAGAAAAATTTTTGTTTTACCGTTTCCGCAACCCCGAAAGTACCGGGAGAGGTAACGTGGACCTAACAGTGGTATCAGAGCCTAACTAAACACACCCTAGCATGTTAGCAAGGTATTTAGAACATCGACCGAACGAAAAAAACCGAAAAACACCCCGGAAACCCTGAGTTTCTGCCGATTTTTTTTCTGCTCAAAAGATAATAAATCATGTCTTAAAAATCGGCTCAGGCTTTTTTTTAGAACAGGCAAGAAAAATGATCGCACGAGTCGACCAACTCACCGCGGTTCCGCGGCAGAAGCTTGCTTCTGCCACGGAACCGCGGCCGAGTTGACTCGGCCGTGGATCATTTTTGTTGCAGTTTGTTTCTGGTGAGTTTTTGGGATTTTTGGTATATGACTTTTCTGCCCGGATTTTCCAGAAAGCAAAATTTGTTTTTGGGGCTCAAAAATCCGTATTTTTGGTCAATGTTCTATAGACTTTGGCTAATGGTTATATCTGTAATGTTTTATGTGTATTGAACGTCTACTAATCGCTATACGTCGATTAGTGGGGGTTATACATATCTGTGATCTGTGTTATTGATGGTATGTGTATATGAACTCGTTGGATTGTCGCGGATGAATAGCCGGGGTGAATGTGAGATGAGAGTTTCTTTTTCTTTCATTCATGTAATAAATTTGTAAATTGATGTAATATTATTTGTATGACCGCACAACCGGGTCGGGGTTGTAGCCGTCATTGTATAATTCTTTTTACTGTTTTTGCTCCTAGGATAGACCCATGGAGGGGGTGCACAAACTACCGGGTATCTCGAAGTGCCGAGTGGCCTACTCACGGCGTTGAGGGAGGTTGCTTCGCTTCGGGTACTTGGCGGGTAGTTTGCCGCACCCGTAGGGGTCTTGGGTGGGGTATTGGCTATTCATCGCGACCGTGTAATCCGCTTTTCGTTGCAGGCTCGAACGAATCGCGGGTTCCTAGTATATCCAAAGTGTTCATCTGTGATCTGGATTGGCTATCATTGCTATATATCTATATATAATAACTATTTAGGCGTTGCTTATGTTTTTCAGCCGCGCTAGCCCAGCCCCCGCTCTGTCGTTAGTTAAGTAACCTAACGGGTGATGACGGGGCCCCGTGGCGAATGCGAATGGCATAAGCGTACGTCATATTTTGGTTGTTTTCTGCAATGGTAGGATTTAAATGATGGGAAGCATTAAAAGAACTAATGCAAAAAAATAAACCTAAAAGACGTTGTTGGAACAATTTTTCAAAAGCTGTTATTACAAGGACGTTCACCTTTTGTTTTGCATCGAGGTATTCGGTTATGAATGCCCAGCACCTCATTCGACGAGGCAAGGGCCGAGATCCCCTCATCGGGAGTGACCCCTTGGACAAAAAGTTTGCATCAGGGTGATAACTTCACTATAGTCGATTATTCTTGCTTTGCATCGAGGTATTCATCTTACGAATGCCCAGCACCTCACTCGACGAGGAAAGAGCCGAGATCCCTTCACAGGGAGTGACCTCTTTAGTAAAAGTTTTCGCCACTATATTTTCAAAAAGGCAATCATGTTCCTTCAACGATATCAAGTTCATTACGTTAACGGGTTTTTCGCCAAAAACCCAGCCGTAGCCCTCCGTCATTTCCTACAAGTACTACTTAGTATTCGAGCTACGTATTTTGGCATTGTCAAGGCGTAGTGATCGGTAGCTAAGTATTGCTTGTTTGCAGCCTTATTTTTCGGATTATTTAGGACAGTCGCATAGCTATGTTGGCATTGTCAAGAGATATGCGGGTGGGTCTAAGTTAATCAAGATAATGATGGGCCGAACTTGACTAGCGGTTTATAATATGTTGGCATTGTCAAGGTCATAAACCGTTAGGGGCAAAAACCACATCGGGAGTTTCAAAAGTACTGAAACTTACAGATTTAGCATACCTTCTGGAGTGTGGTGACTAGAGTGGATTCCATCTAGGCCATCACACAATGATAGTTGGATCCCGATCCCACTGATGAGTTGGATTACTCTCGGAAAATTACTTTCACTTAACGATCAATGCTATAAACCTAGTAGGTGTCTAGAAAGGTGTTAGCGGGGCTACGCCCCCAGGGAAAAGAGGTTCTTAAATTAAGGAACTTCGCGAAAGCGTTGGAAAACCTCCCTCGAAGTACCGACACTAGCCTGGCTGAAAGGTTAAGCAAGTATTGTGACGTGAATTAAATCCCGACTAGTTCTTCTTTTAAAAGGTTTTAAGAAGAATTTGAGAAAACAGTGGGAGACATCCTGGTTAGATAAACTAATAAACCAATCGAATCTTGCAAGAGCGCACGCTGAGTGTTTCTTTTATCTCTCTCCAGGTAGCAACCATTTCACGCCCTAATCAAGATAATAAAATGTATCGCTTAACCGATCCGAATTCTTATTCGGGGCTGGGGAACGTTGGTTCAGCTCTAGCTTGTGACAACAGTCATGAGTATGAGAATGGGAAAGGGGATTGTATGGATTTCCAAGGATACCCAGTTGAAGAAGAAGCATGGTTTTGCATCTACTTCAGGTGCTCTTGTAATTGAGAACTGTTTTACGGTCAGCCCTACCTCCTGGGTACTTGATACCGGATCAGGATCTCATATCTGTAATTTATTACAAGGACTGAGAAAAGGTAGGAAAGTTGCACCGGGTGGTATGTCGCTCAGAGTAGCGAACGGAGCACAAGTTAATGCGGCAGCCGTCGGTGAATATCACCTAGTATTGCCAAATGGCAAGACTATGATTTTGAACGATTGCTACTATGTACCCTCCATGGTTTGCAACATCATATCAGTTTCTTTACTCGATAAAGATGGATATAACTTTGTTCTTGATAGAAATATCATGAACATTTACCTTCATAAGGTACTGGTTGCAGAGGGTACACTGTGTAATGGTATCTACGTTCTAAATCAGAATACAGTTCTCAATATACAAAACACACGCAAGAGGAAGAATTCAGATACGAATGAATCCTACTTGTGCATTGTAGACTTGGTCATATCGGAGAGAAAAGACTGAGTAAGTTGCATAAAGATGGACTCTTGAATGCGTTCGAGTTTTCATCTTATGAAACTTGTCAGTCTTGTCTCAAAGGGAAGATGACCAAATCTCCGTTCACCGGACATGGAGAAAGAGCAATAGAGCTCTTGGGACTCGTACATAGTGATGTATGCGGTCCGATGTCTATACATGCAAGGGGTGGGTTCTCGTACTTCATCACATTCACTGACGATCTTTCTAGGTTCGGATATGTGTATCTGATGAAACACAAATCTGAAGCTTTTGAGAAATTCAAGGAATTCAGAAACGAAGTAGAGAACCAGACTGGCAAAAGTATCAAGATCCTCCGGTCTGATAGAGGAGGGGAGTACTTAAGCACGGAATTGCTAGATTACTTAAAAGAGAATGGTATTCTCTCTCAGCTTACTCCTCCTTATACACCACAGCACAACGGTGTATCGGAGAGGAGGAATCGTACCCTTCTGGATATGGTTCGCTCCATGATGAGTAATGCCGAGTTGCCTCTTTCATTTTGGGGACATGCGCTATTGACAGCAGCATACCTATTGAATGATGTTCCGTCTAAATCAGTGCCTAAAACTCCGTTCGAGATATGGAATGGAAAAAGGCCATATCTTAAAAGATTTAAGATATGGGGTTGTCCGGCTTATGTTAAAACGCATAAACCAGATAAACTAGAGGCACGGTCAGTTTTATGTAAGTTTGTGGGATATCCAAAGAATGGTTATGGATATCTATTCTACCACACCGAGGAACAGAAGGTGTTTGTTGCTCAGCATGCCGTTTTCTTAGAAACGGAGTTTCTTGCAAAAGAAATTAGTGGGAGCACGGTAGAATTGGAAGAAATTCAGCGACCACAAACCGAAACTGAAAATTTGACAGAACCTCAGGATTCAATAACCCCAAACGAACCTCAGCCACTCCGCAGATCTGGTAGGATTTCTCATCCGCCCGAGAGATACTACGGTTTTCTCATAGACGGGGATCGAGAGGATTGCATCTTGGAAGAAGATGACCCTACCAGTTTCAGGCAGGCCATTATCAGTAGGGACTCTGATAAGTGGCAGGAGGCAATGCAATCCGAAATGGAGTCCATGTACGCCAATAAAGTGTGAACCTTGGAAATTGCTCCACCTGGGGTAAAACCCGTTGGATGCAAATGGATCTACAAAAGGAAAATTGGTGTAGATGGGCAGGTGGATACCTATAAGGCTAGACTCGTTGCAAAAGGTTTTCGTCAAAGACCTGGTTTGGACTATGATGAAACTTTTTCTCCGGTGGCTATGCTCAAATCCATTCGGATCCTACTTGCCATTGCTGCCTTCCATGACTATGAAATCTGGCAGATGGATGTTAAAACGGCTTTCCTAAACGGTTGTTTGGAAGAGTGCGTTTACATGGATCAACCAGAAGGTTTCGTAGACAGTGGGAGCAGCGGAAAGGTGTGCAAGTTGTTAAATCCATTTATGGATTAAAGCAGGCATCGCGGAGCTGGAACATCTGTTTTGATGAGGCAATCAAGGAATTTGATTTCATCAAGAACGAAGATGAACCCTGTGTCTATAAGAAGATTGTAGGACGAACTGTCGTATTCCTAGTCTTGTACGTGGACGACATTCTTTTGATAGGAAATGACATTCCTATGCTACAATCGGTCAAGCTATTTTTGTCACAAAGGTTCTCTATGAAGGACCTGGGTGATGCCTCATACATTCTGGGGATCAAGATCTATAGAGATAGATCCAAGAGACTACTGGGACTTTCGCAGTCCAGGTACATAGAGACCGTACTAAAGAGATTTAGTATGGAGGGTTCCAAGCGCGGTAACATACCCGCATTGCACGGAATTACCCTCTCCAAGAAGATGTCTCCTAAGACTGACGAGGAGAGGGTTCGCATGAGCACTATACCCTACGCTTCGGCGGTATATCTATAATGTATGCGATGCTATGTACAAGACCAGATGTAGCTTACGCGCTGAGCGCGGTAAGCCGGTATCAGTCAGACCCAGGGGAGGACCACTGGACAGCAGTGAAGAACATTCTCAAGTACCTGAGAAGGACTAAGGAGATGTTCCTGGTTTACGGTAATGGAGACCTCAGGGTCGAGTCCTTTACCGATTCAAGCTTCCAGAGTGACAAAGATGACAGCAAGTCTGTCTCGGGTTTTGTGTTTACCCTCAACGGAGGGGCGGTATGTTGGAGGAGTTCCAAACAGGATACTGTCGCAGACTCGACGATGGAGGCTGAATACATTGCTGCAAGCAATGCCGCAAAAGAGGCGGTCTGGATGAAGAAATTCATTAGTGAACTTCAGGTGGTTCCGTCCATTGTTGACCCAATACCTTTGTATTGCGATAACAATGGGGCTATAGCTTTAGCGAAGGAACCAAGGTCCCATCAGAAATCCAGGCACATCTTAAGGTGGTATCACCTGATCAGGGAGATCATTGATCGCCAGGAGATCGAGGTGCGGAGAGTGGACACAAAGGACAACACAGCGGACCCATTCATGAAGGCCTTACCCCAGACTCAGTTCGAGCGGCTGATCGAGATGATAGGTCTTCGATACGCCAGTACATGGCCTTAGTGCAAGTGGGAGATTGTTAGTGTATATGCCCTAGAGGCCATTACTGTATCATACTAGTATGTATATTACTTGTTGGAAGATTGGGATATTCACAGTTGTACAGACAATCTTGCTCGAAATAGTAGTATGCTACTTGGTTTGTCTCTGCTTTAATGTGTACATGTGTGTTTCTTTATTATATCACCTTTATGCATTAGTAGAGCCCTTAGGATCTTTGCTTGATTACCGGCGTTGTGATGGCGATCACACTCGTGGGGGCTGGGTAATCCACAAGCACATCCTTATACACGTCCCTAGTCATGGGATTATCGAGACAGGGTATCGATACTCCGGAGTAGACTAGCGTATGCGCTTCTCATCCCAGCACGGGAGACGGTCTGTCCCACAGCCATCAGTACGTCGTACTTGAGATAGTATGCGGGTGCTCGTTAGGTTACGAGTACACTGGACAGGACTCGTCGGGAACTGATGGTTGGTATTATACCTATCGTCATTTATCAGTTCCCAGGTGACATGAGTACAGCTCAGTCCGCTGACTTGACACTGTCACTTCGCCTCAAGTGTGTTCCCACTGTTCTTTGATTACTGCCCTACCACGATTCTACTGAGTCGTGCAAACATGTAGTAGTTGGGAGCAGTCCCGAAGCACTTGGAGGCAGTGACGGTTAGACAGGATTTGTCTCTCCCGGTATTGGGGGTTGACATCGCGTTGTGTCTAGGAGAGCCATTACACGAGTAGTCCCTGGCCAGGGCAAGCGAGATATACTGGTAGGTTTCCAGTGTTATCTCAGGATGTTCTGGGCTTCACTCCGACACGACTTGTACCGCTATTAGGGGACTGACGTTTACCACCCCCCTAGGCCCGCCATGCGATGTATCAGACGAACAGACCGGACTGTATGGAGATTGTCACATACAGGCTCAGTAGGAGTTCGGATGGGTTTACCTCATCGACCTTCTTATCGACATCTACCTGGGGACCGTTACGTACAGCTAGTGCCGCTTGCGGTCTGTGGTTAAACCCACTGCCAGCGTAGTGTCGAGTCTTTAGAGTCCCACACAGAGAGTTTCCCTGCACTGAGCGAAACGTGTAGAGGCCGTATGGTTTTACGGCAGGGCTGCGATCACTTACGTACACTTGTGTGCGTGTGGTGTTCGGGCAGGCAGTACTAGCGGGCTTTGGTTTAAGCCGGATCCTAGTATTGCACGGATGGTTTTGTTTTGTCTTCTGTGCATCCGCATTCTACGGAATGCGGATGCAGGTGTGTATGCACAGTTTTCCGGAGCGATGAAGGAGGAGGTGCCTCATCAGGGTTTTTGGCAGTTGGTTCGGCCAAAACCGTTATGTGGCAGGCTCATTAGGGTTTTGACAGTTGATTCGGTCAAAACCATTTTGAGGCGGACTCATTAGGGTTTTGACAGTTCGTTTGGTCAAAACCATTATGAGCCGCGGACATCATTTACTAATCCTTTTAGTGATAATTTTATGATGGCTAATTGCATTGACCATTTGACCCCGTTGACCTCTCTTGACTTTGTTGACCGGTTGACCGTGTTGACCATTGACTTTCAAGAGGGATCTACACTCTTCTTTTCTTTTTCCTTTTCTTTTGGATTATGATAATGGTCATTTCAATGTAGCCATCAAACTTTATCTTGATGGGATTAGTAATGATGTTGTTTTTGCATTATTGCAACCATGGTTACTTTTCTTTAGTTAATAATTTCTTTCTCATTCTCTCTCTTGTTTTTCAAGTGAGAAGAAAAAGGATATGAACCATGGTTGCTAGCTCCTCCTTCTTCTTCCTCCTCTTGATTCATCTTTTGATCTCATGTGTTGAGAGATAAAGATCCCACAAAGACAAAACCATTCCTTCATCACTTCTACACAACCTAGGGCTTCTAGATTAGCAATCTCTTTGCCCTAGTTACCTCGGCTCGAGGTGGAGCTCGGTGTACATCTCTCGGGTGGATCGTCTTCGACTCAAGGAGGCCGCGGAGGTGACCAAAGTCCGGATCAAGCCTCGGAGCTAGCAAGGAGAAGAACAACAAGAAGAGAAGGAGTTCAAGTTGAGGTATAACCCTTAACCGAGTAGATAAATCTCTAGTTAGGATGCTAGTGTGTTGTTTAGCAAAGATCCGGCTTTTACGGTCCATGTTACCAAGTCTAGAAAATTTTTTGTTTTACCGTTTCCGCAACCCCGAAAGTACCGGGAGAGGTAACGTGGACCTAACAGTTAGGGATCTCCAGTTTTGCTTATGAAGAAGAAGGAATGTTAATACAGAATGTGCATAGACTACCAAGCTCTGAACGAAGTCACGATAAAGAACAAGTATCCACTACCGCGCATCGATGATCTGTTCGATCAGCTAAGTGGGTCTTGCATGTTTTTTCAAAACTAGATCTTCATTCGGGTTATCATCAGGTGAAGGTCAAAGAGTCTGATATTCCGAAGATGGCATTCAGGACTCGCTATGGTCATTATGAGTTTCTTGTGATGCCATTTGGAGTGACCAATGCACCAGCCATATTTATGAATCTGATGAACCAGGTTTTCCGAGAGTACCTAGACATGTTTGTTGTTATTTTCATCGACGACATCCTGGTGTATTCAAAGAATCGGAAAGAGCACGCTGAGCATTTACGAATTGTCCTGAAGACTTTGTGACAGCATCAACTCGATGCCAAGCACAGCAAGTGTGAATTTTTACTAGATCAAGCCGGATTTCTCGGACATATCGTTTCAGGCGAAAGAATCTCTGTGGATCCAGTTAAAGTGTCAGCAGTAAGCGAATGGCCGACACCAAAGACAGTGAAGGGCGTTCGAAGTTTCTTGGGTTTAGCAGGATACTACCGAAGATTTATTGAAGGTTTTTGTAACAACCCTAAACTTTCTGTACAATTTTTTTTCAAAAATACAGAAAGAGGTACTTGAACCTGAGCACAAGTTATAAATTTGTTTTGCTTTTGAACAACAAGAAAGAGCTTGTAGCTCATTGGTAAGACCTTGCACTGCTGAACCAAAGCACCAGAGTTCAAATCCCATCAGCCACACATTATTTTTATTTAAAATTCTTTTAATCTTATAGAAGCCCAAGAGTCTACACGTGCACTACACGTAATAGGGTAAGTTACAGAATAAACAAACTTGTCCACGAGGCTTGGCCAAGAGTCAGGGACACGTGGCGAAAACACGAGCCCCGACTCGCCCAACTCGGGCCGGTGACTCGCCTGACTTGGCCGGCGCCTCCGGGTTAACTCGTCCCAAACCCTAAATTTCGTTATTCCCCTACACCCTTTGGCCTACCCCACTCCCCCTGCATTGTTTAAATTCTCTGCAATTAACCAGAGAATTAAAATACCCCATTTTAATCCTTTTTAGTGCAAATTTAAATACAATTTTTATCACACCCTTTTACTACCTAAACCCTAGATTTTTCCTATAAATACCACCCTAAAATCACCCCCCTCACTCCCAAATCCCTGCCTAAACTCTCAAGAAAATTCTTAAGAGTTTTTGTGTGCAAGTGGAGTTAGCAAAGGGCGAAACTCCGACGAACTTCCGACGGCAATCCGAGGAGTTTCCGACCGGCAACTCCCACCTCTTCCTCCTTCTCTCGTCTAGTCAAATAACCTGTAAGTCCCAACTTCTCATTCTTTTCTCTAATCTAAAAACATTCAAAACCCGACGGAAGCGGAGTTGGTCCGATTTCCGATTCTTTTTTCTTTAAAAACTACAATTTTTCTTAATCAAGATATCTTCATATCATCACATATTGTTCATTAAACATCAACAAACTTAATAAACAAGTTACACATTAAACTAATCATTTTTGTAACTTTTATTATACTTTTTCAGAAAAAAATACCATATAGTTTAGTTTCGACATAAACCATCATAATTCCTTGTTATACCTATAGATAGCTCACGAAGTAATGACCTGCCTTCTCACAACACTCATATCTAACATAACACGATGGAATTCAAGAACATAGATTTGGGAAAAATACGACTTTACATATAACTACCTTCGACTATTAAAACATTTTTCTACAAGAAATGTATTTTTAATAAATCTTTACAATTGCACTTCTACAACCCATTTGGGGAACCCGTTCGGTATGGTGCGGATTATCGCACATCCTCGGGCTTATTAGAGTGAGATGCAGACCTCCGCAAGGAGCATACGATCTCGAAAGATTTAAAATACAATTTTCTTTAGAAAATGTGATTTCTATTATAAATAAAACTTATATTTTTAATAAATAAATATATATATAATTAATATCAAAATATCTATTTTTAATATTTATAATATTCCACATTTCCAAAATTCAAGAAAAACATCTCATTTACAAGAAAATACCATACAAATCCAATATTACAAATAAATACCATATATTATGAAATTAGGTTTTATTCACTAGAAATGTCACATTGATAAAAATATACATCCATGAAAACTCTAAAGACGATAATAAAATACTTGAGGTGTATTTTGAAAATATAACAAAACTATTTTTATATAAAACCCCCTCAAGTTATACTAACTTACAATAAGGGCCCTAGTAAACATAGGTTTAAGCGGGACCAGTCTCTTGAGCCTCAGGGAGCCGGATATATGTGTGTTTGCCTATTTAAAGTAGACAACTTAACAAACGGTGGTATCAACCCGGTAATTGTTTTTGAAAAAGACACAAATTCTGCCGTCCATGTGCAGTAGTTACCGATAGCACCAAAACATAATTCAGGATTAAATTAATTTTCTAATTGTCTGACTCAGACTGAGTCTCAATATAATCAATCTGACTTGAATATGGTTCAAGTATCAAACTTCAATTCAACATGAATCCATGAATGTATATATTCAATCTGTTCAATCTATTCAAATATTGACCGAACCGAACCATGGATATATTCTATTTACATGATCATACATTATATCCGTTCCCTTACAGATATCATGGTTTCGGTAAGTCATCCATCTATATACAATATACAAGACAATACAATACAAACAATACAATCAAGACATTGCGGAGTTTATAAGGGGTAGATTGGTACGAAAGGTGTTAGAAGTGGCACGAGACAGCAACCATAAAGATACCTAACCTGAATTCAATTTCCGTTGTACCTTGCCTGAACGGTTCCTTGTACTCCGTATACCGTAGTCATTGGTCTAGTGAGACTCCTCTCGTATACACCGGCCTCTTCTGTACCAAGCTACAAACAACAGCGTTAACATTAAATACAACATTATAACAATATACTATCTATTCTGTCTATTCCATTCTTGTCTATTTACGGGACTTACCGAGTGATTTGTTCGCTGACGACATTCTCCTTCTTCTTCTTTGGAATGTCGTCAGGTTATTCGGACTCACTGGAGATCGAGCCCACTAGCGAGGATTTGGACCAACTAGCCTTCGACCCGGAGCTCTAGTTACTTGTACACATGTACACATTCACATTCTGTATTTTCCATTTTTGTTATGCCATTGTTTAGGCATTGCTTTCCATTCCATGTATTTACTTTTCAGATGCTTTTCATCACATCAATATCTCACATCAAGTCATCTTTCATATACATCATATCTTATAAATCTCATAACACGTCTATCTCAATCTCATGTCGTATTTATCGATCTCATGTCACATCGATATCAATCTCATATCATGCCACTATAAATCTCATACTTATTCTCTTTCAATTACATATATATCGCGATTCACGTTCACATTTCATATCCTCATATATCAATCCGAGACATCCTTATCTATCATATCATTTCACACTAAATCCTTTGATCACATCCGTAGGATCCTAGTATAGGTTTCTCTGACTACATTCTATATATATCGGTTTCCATTTTATAATTTGCGGGGGTGCTATACGCCATCCACCCGACTTCCCCCATAAATATAAATCTACTCACCTGCAATACTCCTCGCTAAGCCGAAGTCAATGTGCTTCGTCGTCTCGGAAGTCCACGCGAGGTACTTACTAATCAACACATATCGCAACATTATGAAAACCAAGTCCGAAAATCGATACCGCACGAAGTGCTCATAGGTTAGAACCTATAGCTTACGCATGCAACAACAACTCAATAACCTTCGTCGTTGATGTACAAACGTCCAACGACCAAATCAAATCCAAATACCAAAACCAAGTTTCGGAATTGCAAAACCGAAATCATCAACGAAGGAAATCACTCCAGGATTTTACCCTAGGCCAAACTAAGGAATTTTTCATATAGGGTTGCTCTGGATATAAGATAAGGCAACCATCAACCAAAAATCATCACATTCCAACACAATGTGGCTGAAATTTGCGGCCACAACTAATAAATCTGCGGCCAGTTTTTGGGCTTGGGGTCTCGGGTTTCAGGAGGTGCTTCTAGATTGCCTACTCATCTCACTGTCATGGGAACTTATTTTATGGGCCTCCCGGGTCATCCCAGATTTTAAAATACCCTCACAAACTGTCAAATAATCGATATCGGGAAATTCTAACTTCGGGTTTTGGGTTCTAGTCTCTGGTCTTGGCCAGTAAAAACAACACTAAGGTCTTACAAACAATCACTACACCTCAATTTACCATTTACAAGTCCATACATCCACTGAACCTTAACTTAGAAAATTCCAAGACCACTAAACATCACTAAACAAACTCTAACCTAACTAGGAGGTAAAGAAACAAATAGACAAGATGAGAATGGAGGTTATACCTCATGAGAGCAACTCAAGAAAAAACCTAGATGCCTAAAGTCTCCAAAATCCAAACTTGAAAGGTCCATAGGGTTTAGGAAGAGGTGGGGATCATTTTTAATGAAGGTGGTGTGGGGTTTTGGCAAGGTTTTTGAGGTGATTCAAGGAGGTAGAGGAGGTGGAGGAAGGAGGTGAGGAAGATGAAGATGGAGGAGTTGAAGAAGAACGGGGAAATGAGATGAAGAGTTTAGGGTCAAGGGTGTTCCATACTCTCATCTCTCTCTCATCACATGCCATGCCTCATCATGGGTCCCCTCTCTCTCTCGTCAATTATTCTCTCTTTTCTTTTCTATTTCTCTTTTCCCAAATAAATCATAAGTCACAAATACAAATGAACAACATGCAACCAAAATACAATATGTCATGGTGCAATAGCCATGACTAATTAAAAATACGGATTTGGCATAATCGTGATTAGTAGTGCACTAATCAAGTTTAATTTAAACTTGCATATAATTAATTATAAAAATGCCAAAATCCGATAAATATATTTATAATAAATAATTCATTTTAATCTCCACTTATATTCCAAATATTAGTATATACTTATACCATTTTACGAAAAACCCCTATTCGCAGATCGAATAGTTTTCGCGAGATATATTATTTTAATATTTAAATTCCAAAAATAATATTTTATATTTTTGAACTGTTACACTAATGAGCTCAAGTGCTGACTTGGTGTAGAGAATGGCTCATAACAAATAATGAAGCATCCATTATTTTCATATAGAAAATAATAACCATACTTCAATAGTGCATCCAAATCAATAAACTAATGCCTAAGCCATTCCTCACACCATGCCTCAAAAGTCTCCTCCATTTCCACCTCATTAACCCATTTAAGAAAACGGATAATACCAATAATGAGGTGTCCCCTTCTAGAAGCATGCCTTGTAAAATTACAAGAATGCCCTCACCGTATATACATACCCGTATTCGTATTCCGAAAAATATGAATATACTGAGAGGATAACAATCCAATAATACAATACTAGGATCCGGCTTAAACCAAAGCCCACTAGTATTGCCCGCTCGAACATCATCCGTGTACAAGTACACGTATGTGATCGAAGCCCTGTCGTAAAACCATATGGCCTCTACATCTTTTTCCCGAAGCAGGGAAACCCTTTGTGTGGGACTCTAAAGACTCAACAGTACGCTGGCAGTGTAGGGTTACCTAGGACGGCAGCAAGGTTTCGGGGGGCATCGTTCATGTCGTTTTTAAATTTTTGCTGTTCTAAATAACTCTAACCAAGAATCTTTAACTAGAAATTTAAACAATAAGCAATGTTAACATCTTAACATCTACGTGAATGAGGAATACAACCTTTGTAGACCGTTCCTTCACTTCAATAGCTCCGTGAAGTAGTCCCTTCGCCGCGATGAAATGATCTTGCAGACTCTTGAATGGCTCCATGAGAAGAAAGCAACAATCTTGCTTGAAGTCTTCGAGGCCGAAAATGATCTACGTCGAGGAGACATTAACCCAAGCTACCCTCTTCACTAATGTGGGATTAGTGAAGCTAACACCCTATACTAAGTGCTAATCTAGTAGAGGATGATGAAGTAGGATTTTTGCTCACTTTGAAATTAATTTTCTCACTAGGGTTTCTCACTTGATCAAGAGCTAGAGAGCTCTTGAGCTTTGAAGAGGAAAATGAAGAGAGATAATGTTGTGAGTGAGAATGACAACCATGGGTGAGAAAATATCTAATATGTCTCATGTAGAGACTTAACCATGAGTTAAGATAATGGTTGGGTTAACAAAATATCTAGTATAAAACAAAACTAGTGGACTAGTCAATGGGTCTCCAAGCTTTTCAAAGCTTCATGCCATGTGACCATTATCCAACTAATAATGATTTATACTAAATAAATAAACCCTACATTATTTTTATCATGGTGGAAGTCTCATACACCCATGTATCTTGTATCATCAACTATGACATAAGATAAAACACAATTAATATATATCACATATATATTAAGTGTGCACATGTGAGAAAAATAAATGTTTAAGTGGGCTAATATTAGTTAATGTAAATTAATATATCAAATATATAATTATACATTAAATCATTAAATCAACACTTGATTTAATAATCCGGTTATATCTCATATGACCGACTAATATTATTTGTATCGTTATATCGAATCAACACTTGATTCGATAACCCGGCTATATCGTATATAACCGACCGATACAGTATCGACTTATCGAATCAACATTTGATTCGATAACCCGGCTATATCACATATAACTGATCGATATTTTATATCGCGAGAATAGAATACGGTATCACATACACGTATTAATCTCGGTCCCGCACATATCACATATGTGCTCCTACTTCATTTTGCCTGAGCCAGTGAAACCTCTGTGTAGGACTCTAAAGACTCGTCAATACGCCGGCAGTAGGTGATGATCACATCAAGCACCCACAAGCCGTCAGCGTTACTAGCTGGACGTAACGGCTACCCGGGTATTGAACGATCAGAAGATCAGCAAGCAAGCCCGCTCTAACTCCTGCAAAAGCCTGACAGTAACACTACCGTACAGTTCGGTCTCTTCGTCTGATATGTCGCATATCATCACCTAGGGGGTGGTAAAACGTTAGACCCCAATAGCCTGATAAGTCATGCCGATGTAAGGTCCATAACGGTTCGAGAAACTATTGATAACACTTACCAGTAAATCTCAGCAACCCTGGCCAGGGATCTGTTATGGCCAATCGAGCATAGCGCAATATCAACTCCCAATACTGGGAGAGACGAATCCCCTCTATCACTCATTGCCTCCATGTGACTCGGGACTGTACCCAAAAACCACCGTTTTGCACGATCTCTTGACCGTGGTAAAGTGGAAATTAAAGCACAGTGGGAATCACACAAGACTCTATGGCGATCTCGGATCGACAGACTAACCTGTACCAGTGTCACCAGAGAACTGCTATCTGACGATAGGTATAATACCATCTAGGAGTTCTCAGTGAGTCCGTTCAGTGTACCCAGTCTCCACTGAGCACCCGTACACCATCTTTGATGTCAAACACCAATGGATGTGGGATCATCCATCGCCCATCATATGGGTCAAGATGCGTATACGCTAGTCTACTCTGGAGCATCGATGCCCTGTCTCGATACTCTCTCGACTAGGAACAATTATAGGGTGTACTTGTTGACTATCCTTGGCCCCACTAGTATGATCTCCATCATAGTCCTGGGTGTCAAGTACACATCATAAAGGGCTTTGTCAACATGTGAGAGCAAGACAACATCACATATCCAAGTCAATATGTTAAGACAAAGAGCAACCAGATAGCATACTATCATATCGAGCAAGAAAGTCCTCCCTATATATGTCCAAGCATCCACTACAATATACATCCCATGTACAGTAATGGCCTCTAGGGCATACATATAACCAACAGGTTTAACCACAAGCACGTCAGCGGTACTAGCTGCACGTAACGGCTATCCAGGTATCTGTCGATAAGAAGGCCGATGAGTAAACTCATCCGAACTCCTACTGAGCCTGTCCGTGACAATCTCCGTACAGTCTGGTCTGTTCGTCTAAGATACTCGCATATCGGGCCTAGGGGGAAGGTAAACGTCAGACCCCTAACAACCTAATAAGTCGTGCCGGAGCATAGCCCAATACACCATGAGAAACTACTGGAGTATCTACCAGTATATCTCGACTGCCCTGGCCAGGGATTTTGTACAATGGCTTTCCGAACACGGCGCGATATCAACCCCTAATACCGGGAGAGACGGATTCTGACCGCTGCTGCCTCCAAGTGCTTCGGAACTACACCCAACTACTACCTGTTTGCACGACTCCTTTGAGCCGTGGTAGGGTAGTAATCTAAGTGCAGCGGCAACACACTCGAGACGAAGTAGCAATGGTAAGTCAACGGACTAATATGTACTCATATCACCTGGGAACTGCTTCCTGACGATAGGTATAATACCAACCAGCAGTTCCCGACGAGTCCTGTCCAGTGTAACTCATAACCTAATGAGCACTTGTATACTATCTCCAGTACGACATACTAATGGCTGTGGGACAGACTATCTACCTTGCTGGGATGAGAAGCGTATACATTAGTTTACTCTGGAGTATCAATGCCCCGTCTCGATAATCCTATGACTAGGGACCTGTATAAGGATGTGTGTTCGCCACCGAAAGACGCGACCGGGACGATGGGACGTCTGGCCTGAATTTTGGCGGCAAATGCTATTTGGTTTTATCCGTCCACCTTTCTGAAGATGACAAGTTGATTTATGGCACCCTGTATCGGAGGTTTGGATAGATGCGGCCGTTGTAGCAGACTTCGTCAGATTCCCCCTCGTTTGCGAGGGTTTTTTTTTTATTGTGGATACGCTCTTTCCTGCAAGCGCAAGCCCCTGCAGTTAATTACGTTACCGCGTAGCGATAACCACTTTCTCCTTCTCCGGATGTTCACTTCATGTCGTGTGTATTTGTTTTGTTTTAGGTTGCCCGTGGATTGTATACGGAGACAAATTTGTGTTGTCGCCCGTAGGGCGTGGATTAGTCCAAATCCGTATTTTCTTAGATTTGGGTTTGGGTTGGTTTAAGGACCGTTAGTCTTATTTTAGACTAAGATCGACTCAAACGTTTATTGAGAATACGTTAGTGTAATTTTAGACTAAGATCTACTCAACAGGATTTTGGGATCATTTAGATCCCACGATAGAGTATTTGGACTCTATCGTTTTAGTTTAGAGACATTGCGGTCCATTGGGTTTAAGGACATCATAGTCTGTGTTTAAAGACATCATAGTCTAGTTTAAAGACATCATAATCTATGGGGTTTAAAGACATCATAGTCTGTAAAGTTTCTGGTTGTCGGGACCCGCCACCTTTCTGAAGACGTTGAAGAATTACAACGACACATATCAAAGGTGTGAAGAGATGTACCCTTGAACCGATATTGGTTGAGAGATCTATAGTCAATGTTTGGGACTAAGACCAATTAAAGAGATTGCGAGCACATGGGCTCAATTAATCTGAATTGAGGAATTATGGCCAACTTGGGCTCAGTCCACTCAGATTTGAATAAAATGTTGAACATTTGTTTGGGCTCAGTCCTTTTTGGTTTAATAATGCTGAGCATTAAATTGGGTCCTGACACCCCTTTTCTTTTGTCTTTTACTGAGTATTGAGCACTTTTTATGGTGCTGGCTTTATTTAAAGAACATTTTGTGTTCCCTCAGCGCACACGTGAGGAGCACGTGGTGCGCTTAGCGCTGAGCGCCAGACCTGGAGCGCTGAAGCGCTTCTTTTGAAATAGCGCACACGCGAGGAGCACATAGTGCGCTTGGCGCTGATCGCCAGACCTGAAGCGCTGAAGCGCTTCTTTTGAAATAGCGCACACGTGAGGAGCACGTGGTGCGCTTAGCGCTGAGCGCCAGACTTAGAGCGTTGAAGCGATTCTTATGAAATAGCGCACGCGTGAGGAGCACGTGGTGCACTTGGCGCTTAGCGCCAGACTTGGAGCGCTGAAACGCTTCTTTGGCAGTTCTGGTCAGTTTTGTGCTTTGAGAATTAAATTCTCGTTTATAAGAGACTTTGTCTCATGGATTTAAGAACTAAGTTCTTCTTTTTATGAAGAGATGCTATGATCTCTTCTGTTTTTGTGAAAGACTTTATCTTACAGATCTGTGATCTAGAAAAAGAACTAAGTTCTTATTTTTTATCAAGAGATGCTATGATCTCTCTTCTTTTTATTTATCTTGAAGAAGGTTCTTCTTCTCAGAGCTTGATCTTCTCCTTTTCTTTTTTGAGAACTTGAAGTTTATGGGGGTTCCTCCGTGCAAGACTTGAAGTCTCGGGTCCTTTATATAGGGGAGGCTGATTTGTTGAATCAGTTAAGGAAATCTTTTCTCTGATTGATTTGGGGATGTTTCCCACCGTTGGATCTTTGATCCTAGGGCTTCTGTTTTACAGAAGACAATCTTCTTGTTTTTAACAAGATTGGGAAAATATTTTCCCATACAGAACTTATTCTGTATCTTGGTGATTTTTAATCACCATTGGATCTTTAATCCATCGGTGCTCTGATTTACAGAGCACAATCTTTCCTGTTTGGAAAGATTTGAGGAGTATTTTCTCAACAGAATTTTATTCTGTAATCTGATGATTTATTCATCTCAGTTGGATCTTTGATCTAATGGTGGAGAAATTTAGTTCTAGCGCTTGGCGCTCTCGTGCTTTGCACGTGAGGCACTGCCTTAGAGTCTTTGACTTTTAGCGCTGGCGCTCCTGGCGCTGGCGCTCTCGTGCTTTGCATGTGAGGCGCTGCCTCAGAGTCTTTGACTCTTAGCACTGGCGCTCTCATACTTTGCATATGAGGCGCTGCCTCAGAGTCTTTGACTCTTGGCGCTGGCGCTCTCGGCGCTGGCGCTCTCGTGATTTGCACGTGAGGCGCTGCCTCAGTTTAAATTTCGAATTTTGAACAGAGCTTTGCTCTGATTGGGGGAAACAAATGCCCCCCTACTGTTGCGCTCAAGTGGCTCACACATGAGTGGAGCGGTGGCATCTTTTCCACCATTGGATCAACTTAGAAGTTGGATCGGCTCCCAGCGCCTATAAATAGGGCCTTTGGCCCTTGAGATGACTGTTTGTTCATCTTCTTGTTTTTCTTGAGAATTAATTCTCCTTCAGAGCCAAGCTCTCTGCCTTACGAAACTTCTTAAGAGTCAAAACTCTGCCCAATCTTTGGTAAGAATTAAACTTATTAACAAAGCTGTGCTCTTCTCAGATTATAGATCTTAAAAAAATGTTTTAGGGTTTTACCCATTAACATAGCCGCGCTCATCTTTAGATCATAGATCTTCAAGATATAATCTTTTTAGGGTGATTTTAACTCATAAACTGGAACACTGTTCATCTTCCATGAAGAACTCTTAGAGTTTGTTCATAGATCTTGAAGATCTTGGAATTTTTAATTCATTAAAAGTTTTGCTTTTAGGGTTTTTGATGGATTATTCCATCTTCTTCACAAAGCATGGCTCCTTAGAATTTTTAGGAGAAATTTTATTCCCTTCATCATTAATTCTGACAGATGTCATTTCTGTTGTAGAGCGCTGCTCTCAAGGGAGATTAACTCCTTGGCCCGAAGGGCCTCTCATTAAATGAGAATCCTTTTAGGATTTCCTATTTAATGAATGATTGTCTCATCAATGATGAGACGTCATCTAGATTTTGTGGGTCCCTTTTGGTCCCCTTCCACTGGATTACAGTGCGGTACAAATTTAAAGTACCAAAGTACCAAACTTGAACTGTAGCATTGACGGCTAACTCTTGTTCTTTTTCGCGCAGGTACTATGTCTTTCGACACTTCTTTCCCGTTTATTCGTTCGGGAAGCGGATTCCCTGAAGCGCCTGTGAATAGGGAAGTCTTCGCGTTGATCAAAGATCATGACCCGGAGCAAAAAAAGCCTTCATTTATGGGGGACGTGGTACAATCAAATCATCCGGGATCGACACAGCTTCTCTTGTGCGGTGCCTTCGGAGCCCATTTCGGCGATCCACTATGCTGACCCACCCCCAGTGAACATTGCCATAGAGGAGGTCAATTAGACTTCGGAGGGTTGCCTTCAGCCCTCTATGGCCGCGATACCCGTACAGCCGCCGATGGCTTTGGATACTCTGGGACGGCGTATTTGTCAAGGCGAGTCGCGCCCTTGGGGACAGCCATATATGACAGGCTTGAATCCTCGCTATCCAGCCGGATATTTGCCGTAGGCCCGGTACATTTTGTCCGCCAAGGAATCGCAGCTGCTGAAGCTTGGGCTGTACCCCGCAGTTTACGTGTCTCTCTTCCAATATTCTACGCCTCCTGTATGGTGGGTCAAAGCTTTTCTGGAGCAATGGAATATTCCGACCCACACCTTCCTTCTGTCGGATCGGGAAGTTTCAATTTCTTTGGAGGAGTTCGCGGAGATCTCCGGCTTACCCGTCAGAGGAGAACACTATGAGGAGATACTTCCTCCGGACGAATACATCTTTGCCACCAAATCAGTGGTAATGGGCCTTACCCCAGAGAGCGCCATTCAATACCGATTCCCGAGCTTGATCAAGGTGTTGAATATCTACGAAAGTCTATTAGAGTCCGGAGGGCACGGAGTCAGCTACGCAGACTTCATCGCTCGCTTTCTTCATCCGGAAGTCTTATCGAAGCAAGCTGCGCTGTTCGCCAAGCTTGACGATCCGTTTGGTTTTGGTTTGGATAACCAACCGTCGGTGGAGGCGGATTTAAAAAACTTCTTTATTCCGGATGCCCCTGTCGTTCCTTTCGCAGAGCTTGCTGTTTTGGACGTCGATGAAGAGACGTTTTTGCTGGGATTTATTGGCTTATGGCTAAACTGGTTCGTGCTTATAATGCAACCTCGTTATATGAGGCCATTAGTCTTTTACCCATCCCATCGTATGGTTGTGGGAACTCGAGTGGCCGTCGGGATCGCAGGGTTGGCACACCTGTATCATGGTCTCAGCTTAGCGGCGGACACCACTCAGCCAGGCATATAGCCCGTCACTTTCTCGCTGCACTATTTTACGTCATGGATCGAGCTGCACGTGCTTGGCACTTTTGGAGCCCACAAACGGCCTCGTTTCTACGACAGTTATAACATCCCTCGGATTATGCGGCTAGTTGACGCTTCCGTTTTAAATTTGACACAGCGGGAGGCTAGGGGTGTGGTCTTTCGTCCGCGTATGGTCGGAGATGGCATGACCATTGTCGATAAGGTTTTAACTATCAGCAAAGAGTCCTCCAAGACGGTGCAGCCGCTGCGGGACACCTTCAAAGACGGGGCTTTTACATTGAAGGCCCGGGAGATTCTGCACCTGTACTCAATCAGGACAGGCTTTTTGGTGTTTAGGCAGAATGATTCGACGCTGTTTATGAGGTATAACCCGCATCGGTTCGCTCAACAATCGAGCTCCGATCAGGGTGTTGCGCTAGAGGCTTTCCTGGCTGAGTCGGCTGCTACAGAGGAGGGTATTCGTAGCGCACAACACCATTTTATGAGGCTTAACACCGGGTTCAGCTTCTTTATCAGTGAGCCGAGCTGCGTTCCAAGGGTCTTGAACGTATATGAAGCGTGGTACCGGCATTCGATGGGCGCCGTTATTAGGGAAGAAAGACGGGTTTTGCTCGATCGCAAAGGTGCGGTCCCCGCCGGCAATCCAGCTGTTCCTTTAAAGCAACGGACCACTGTTAGTCCTACTTTAAGAGAAGCTGCTGTGGCTGTTGTCTCGCTTGCTTTTCCTGATAAGCCTCTACCTCGTGCGCCTATAGAAGCGGTGGTTGCAGCGTCTCCCGATTCTGGCGTGGGTACGGAGATCGGGACTCGTCGCCCAAAGTTGCCCGCCAAGCGCAAGCTCCTGTTGCCAGCTGCCGTCGTCCGCTCATAGAAGAAGAAGAAGTCGCTATTTTCTGCGGACGTTGCATTCGGCCAGGATCCTCATGCTCCTTACAGCGAAGGCTTAAGTGAGTATGGGACTAATGAGGGTCTACTCATCGCGCCTGCAGATGATACCGATCTTCAAGCTACCTTTGTGGCTTCCGAGAATCTGGCTCGTGATGAAGCAGCGCTGATTACTATCACACAGTTAGGTAGACTTTAGTCGCATCTTTCCGCTGTTATCTTTTTTTTTATTATGCTTTGACTAACGCTTTCTTTTTCAACAGGAATCTATGCCGAAAAGGCCCTCGCTGCTTCCCTCAAAACATTTGAAGAGGAAGAAAGGCTCCGTGCTTCTTTAGGCTTTGGTATAATTCGGATTATTATGCCTTCATTCCCTTTTTCTTTATTTTAGTCTGACCCCCTCTTTCATTTTGTTGCAGGGACTACTTTGATGCGGGTTATCCCAAGCGCGGTACCGATCCCGAGCGGTGATGCGGCGATGCATCCAGAGCTGCTATCATGGCCCCAGCTCCTCCGTCAGTATCGCAAAAGGCTTCACTTAAACAGCTGATGACGGATGTCGTAGCGGCTCTAGAGGCAGAACTTGGTTCGGACGATGACGTCCCTTTGACGGAGGTCTTGCGGAGATCGCTTCTCACCGCTCAGACCGAAAGGAAGCATAGGAAGCGTGCGGCGAGGGAACGTGATTCCAGCTTGGCTGTGGGTGCAGGCTCAAGTACTACCTCTGTCGCTATTTCTTCAGAGGATGCTCCAGTTGCCCTGTCTACCGCTCATAGACAGGTTGTGCGCGCGGCTCGGGAAGAAACCTAAAAGCCGCCCCAAGGTAACATAATACCGGGTCTTTTTATTAGAATTTGATCTTCAAATTCTTATATATCATATCCTGCAGGGTCAAGTCCTGGCAATGAGGTGGCAGGTGAGACGAAGGCAACCACCGAGCCCGAAGCGGCTACTCTTTCTCGGGAGTCTGGGACTACCCTAATTGCCGCTCTTTCTCCTTGCGGTTCCCTGCCATCGGCGGGAATTGTGAGTGTCACGACGGCCCTTGTAGAATCAAGGGATGAAGCCACCGGCGCCGAAACCATTCCACTGAATGAGAGCGAAGAAACCGCACCGCCCGGTGATGCTTCCGTCGCAGTTTTGGCTGATGGCCCATCAGGTAGGTCTCGGGTCGCCGTTTACTTTTTGTTTCGCAATCCCTTTCAGGCCCTTATGATGACATTTTGTTTGTTTCGGATGTAGGTGTGGTGAGTGCTGAGGTCGTGCCACCCGAAAAAGCGTCACCAGTTGCTGTTCTGACGGTCGCCGTCCCTTCGCCTTCTCTTGTGTCCTCTCAAATGCTGGAGGGTATGGGTTTGCGATTTATCTAATTTAAATTGTAGATACCATCTTCCTTGTACTGACCATGCATCGTCGCAACCTTGCAGGAGTTCTCTTTTATCATTTGTATCAGGTGCTGAACCCGCATTTCTCCTTCCAGTCGGAAGTCAATCTGCCTGCTGGTGTCGGTGAGTATAATTTTTTAACCGACATCCATGCCTTCCATTTACGGGTGACCATGTTGTTTTTAATTCTTCTTTGAATTGATTACAACGTTACAAATTGAAGGAGGGGTCGAGAGAATAGTCGCGTCACCGGTACTCCCAACTTTACCACCTGTCGCAGCCGGTATAGTAGACTCCATTGCTCGTGCATTTTCTTTATCACTTGAGCCTACCTTTGACCATAACTTGTCTTGCAGCAATCGTACCAGCTCTAGCTCCCTTCGAGTCTCGCATCCTGATGCCGACAGGGCCCTTTTCTAGACGTCCATCTTCTAAGGGCGCTGCAACCATTCTACGTATGCTGAATGAATCCATTGAGGAGCTTGACGCAGAGGCCCCTGCATTCGCTGCAGATTTTGCTGCTAAGGTTAATCCCATGCTAGCGACACTCGTGCACTTCCATAGCGAAGGCATCGTTGGGTCTTGGGTTAATCACTGCTGGAAGATTGAGGCCTGTCTGTATGAGATTGAGCTCGGGCGTCCCACTCCGGAAGTGTTGGCTTTGAATTCCCAGCGGGCTGCATGGGTTGAGCAGAGCGTTTCTTTCCTTCGCAATTTTGAACAAGTGGTGGCCTTGGGGCGGAAAGAACACGAGGAGGCTTCAAGCGAATCTGCTCGGCTGCATGCCGAGGTCAAAGCGAATGCTGTGCAACTGACAACCATCTTTGATAATCTGCAGCGATGCATTTCGGATGGGCTGGCACTGAGGCAGAAGCTCGACTTCATTGAGCGGGTTACGCAGAGTCGGGAAGCTGCCCAGCGGGAAATCGATGAGAAGGTTTCATCCTGTTTGCAGCAACGGGCCCAAGTCGAAGCGGAGCTAGCCGCGGCGGCTGCGCATGAAAAGGAACTGAAAGGAGTGCGCGAGCGGCTTGCTGATTTGCTAAAATCGCTTCCTTCTCAATAGTTGTCTTTGTATCGATTGTAATTTATGAATAACATGTATTCATTTCATTTTCTATTTTATATGATGTATCTCATATTCAATTGAATTCATGAATAAAGTACACATTTTTTTATCTCCGACTATCGCTTTCTTTCCTCTGCTGTGTTGTTGGCATGTGATTTTAGCAAATGTGGCCTGTAGATAGTAGATAGCTGTCCATCTTGAACTCTTTATAGGGTAGCGATGGATTAGGAAACATGGTTAGGATCTGTTGCCTAAGACTTTCCAACTTTATGAGTCGTGAGGGTCTCATAAAGACTTTTCTCCCTACGAGTCGTGAAGATCTCGTAGGTGTATTTTATCCTTAGGAATCGTGAGGATTCCTAAGTGCATTTTCTCTTGAGAGTCGTAAGGATCTCATAAGAGAATTTTCTCCCTTACAAGTCGAGAGGACTCGTAAGTGGTTGTTTCCCCTTGTCGATATTCGACTTGGGAGAGTGTGGCCCGTGGATAGTCCATCTTGACCTCCTTGCAGGGCAGTGATGGCTTATGATTTGCCACCTAAGACTTTTCAACTTTATGAGCCATGAGGGTCTCATAAAGACTTTTCTCCCTACGAGTCGAGAGGTTCCTGTAGGTGTCTTTTCTCCTTAGGAGTCGTGAGGACTCCTAAGTGCGTTTTCTCTTGAGAATCGTAAGGATCCCACAAGAGAATTTTCTTTATGCGTAGGGACACTAATTTCCCCGCAGCTCCAGACGAATCTAGAGATTCTCGCAAAGACACAGATTTCCTTGCGGGTCGAAACGAATCGAGGTTCTCGCCAAGTACGCTGATTTCCCTGAATCGAGGTTTTTGCCAAGGACACTGATTTCCCTGGGGTTGAGACGAATCGAGAGATTCCTGCAAAGATACTGATTTCCTTGCGGGTCGACGCGAATCGAGGTTCTCGCCAAGGACGCTGATTTCCCTGAATCGAGGTTTTGCTAAGGACACTGATTTCCCTGGGGTTGAGACGAATCGAGGTATTCCAGCAAAGACACTGATTTCTCTGCGGGTCGACGCGAATCGAGATGTTCTCGTCAAGAACGCTGATTTCTCTGAATCGAGATATTTGCCAAGGACACTGATTTCCCCCGGGTTGAGACGAATCGGGGTATTCCTGTAAAGACACTGATTTCTCTGCGGGTCAACGCGAATCGAGATATTCTCGTCAAGGATGCTGATTTCCCTGAATCGAGGTTTTGCCAAGGACGCTGATTTCCCTGGAGACCGAGACGAATCGAGGTATTCCTACAAAGACACCGATTTCCTTACGGGTCGACACGAATCGAGATGTTCTCGTCAAGGACGCTGATTTCCCTGAATCGAGGTTTTGCCAAGGACACTGATTTCCCTGGAGGTCAAGAAGAATTGAGATATTCCTGCAAAAACACTGATTTCCTTGCGGGTCGAAGCGAATCGAGATGTTCTCGTCAAGGACGCTGATTTCCATGAATCGAGGTTTTGCCAAGGACACTGATTTCCCTGGAAGTTGAGACGAATCGAGGTATTCCTGCAAAGACACTGATTTCTTTGCGAGTCGATGCGAATCGAGATGTTCTCGTCAAGGACGCTGATTTTCCTGAATCGAGGTTTTGCCAAGGACACTGATTTCCCTGGAGGTCGAGACGAATCGAGAGATTCCTGCAAAGACACTGATTTCTCTGCGGGTCGACGCGAATCGAGATTCTCTCGTCAAGGACGCTGATTTCCCTGAATCGAGGTTTTGCCAAGGACACTGATTTCCCTGGAGGTCGAAACGAATCGAGAGATTCCTGCAAAGACACTGATTTCCTTGCGGGTCGACGCTAATCGAGATGTTCTCGTCAAGGACGCTGATTTCCCTAAATCGAGATATTTTGCCAAGGATACTGATTTCCCTGGGGTTGAAACGAATTGAGCTATTCCTACAAAGACACTGATTTCCTTGCGGGTCGACACGAATCGAGATGTTCTCGTCAAGGATGCTGATTTCCCTGGGGCGAGACGAATCGAGAGATTCCTGCAAAGACACGGATTTTCTTGCGGGTTGACGCGAATCGAGAGGTTCTAGCCAAGGACGCTGATTTCTCTTAATTGAAAGGTTTTACCAAGGACACTGATTTCCCTAGGGGTTGGAGGACATTGGCTGACTTGCTCCGCTTTCCGTGATGTCAGGGTTGACTTTCTCCATTTTCTTCGGTGTCGGGATCGACTTTCTCCGTTTTCTACGGTGTCAGGGTTGACTTTCTCCATTTTCTACGGTGTCGGGGTCGACTTTCTCCGTTTTCTATGGTGTCGGGGTCAACTCTATCCGTTTTCTACGGTGTCGGGATTGACTTTCTCCGTTTTCTATGGTGTCAGGGTTGACTTTCTCCGTTTCTACGGTGTCAGGGATTGACTTTCTCCGTTTTCTACGGTGTCAGGGTTGACTTTCTCCGTTTTCTACGGTGCCGGGATCGACTTTCTCCGTTTTCTACGGTGTCGGGGTTGACTTTCTCCGTTTTTTACGGTGTCAGGGATCGACTTTCTCCGTTTTCTACGGTGTCGGTGTTCCCGCCAAAATTTTCGGCCAAGAGCTACTTGTTCCCTTACAAAAAAGGGGGAGAATTCTCAAAAAACATACATCACGTGTAAAACACGTGGGCGCACATATGCAAAGCATATGAGCGCTGAACATAAATAACCAAGGGCCAAACATGCATCACGTGTAAAACACGTGGGCGTACATATGCAAAGCATATGAGCGCTGAACATAAATAACCAATGGCTAAACAGGCATCACGTGTAAAATACGTGGGCGTTCATATGCAAAGCATACGAGCGCTGAACATAAATAACCAAGGGCCAAACATGCCTCACGTATTACACATGTGAGCGCTCTGAACATACACAGGCTAAAACCTACACTAGGGGTCACGTGTTAAACACGTGAGTGCTTTTGCCAATCACATGCAAAGTATGTGAGCACCCTAATTTAAAATGTTTCTATCAAATTCTAGAATTAAATTCTATTTTGGGAAATATTTTCTTAATCTTCCTTAAACTAGAAAAATCTTCTCTGTTAAACAGAGGACCCTTGGATCAAAGATCTAGCGGTGATCGTTTGATAGAATAAAAATCTATCATAGGAAAATATTTTCCTAATCTTATAACAAGAATAAAATTCTATGTTAACAAGATATCTATATTAAGAAAATATATTTTTGATCTTGTTAAACTAAAAAGATATGATAGAATAAAATTCTAATCTTTTTAAAACTAACAAGATATTTATAATCTTGTTAAACAACCAAGAATTCTTCTCTGTTAAACAGATGACCTTTGGATTAAAAATCCAACGGTGAATAAAATTCACCGAGTGATCTAAAAAATCATGTTGGTTATAAAATCAATCAAAATCTCTCAATAGGAGATTTGCTGAACATATCGATTCTTTTTCTTCTCATATAAATAGGAGCAAGGAGAGGAGGAAAAGGAGACACAAAGGGAGATGGGAAGAAAAATAGAGAGAGAATTTAATTCTCTAAAGAAGAGGAACCCCTCCCAAAAGCTCCCACAAAAAGAGAATTTAATTCTCGAACTAAGAGTTTAACTCTTCTAAAAAGAACTTAGTTCTTCCTCTGGTTAACATCTGCAGAAGCGGATCTCCCCACAAGTTGAGAATTTAATTCTCATTGGGGAGATTCTGTCATGCAGATTCAAAACCTAGAGAAAAGAACTGAATCCAAAAGAGTTTAACTCTTACAAAACATATAGGAATTTAATTCCTCTGGAACTAGGGTTTAACCCTTTAAAAAGTTAATCCCTACAAAGAACAAAAGGAGAACTTGATCCCTTGGAACCATAGAAGAACAACCTGATGATTCATTAGCATTCATAAACTGCATAAAAGCTCACGTGATCCCATGTGAGCACCTTTGATGAACAAAGAGGGAAAGAATGAGATCTAGTCATGTGACCCCATGTGACCCCTGAGAAGTGCTCAGCACTTATAACAGAGAAAAGGAAATAAATCAAAGGGCAGTTTCCATTCTTGGGGCGCCTCACATGATCCCACGTGACCCCTGAGAAGTGCTCAGCACTTATAAAAGAGAAAAGGGAATAAACCCTATTTTTTGGGGCGCCTCACGTGGCCCCACGTGACCCCTAAGCAGTGCTTAACTTTTATAAAGCAGAAAGGGAATAAATCAAAGGGCAGTTTCCATTCTTGGGGCGCCTCACGTGATCCCACGTGACCCAATAGTGCTTAGGATTCAGAAAAGAAACAAGGGAAGAAACTAAAAGGAGCAGCGCCAACTTCAAGCGTCTCACGTGACCCCACGTGAGCGCATCAAATTCTTAGTGTTTAACACTACTTCAAGCGTCTCACGTGACCCCACGTGAGCGCATCAAATTCTTAGTGTTTAACACTATTTCAAGCGCCTCACGTGCGAGCACGTGAGCGCTGATCATACACTAGTGTTTAAAGCCTCACGTGGGAGCACATGAGCGCCGATCATATATTAGTGTTTAACACTATGAGAGGACAATATTAGCCAAACTTAGATCAAATCTCCCGAGGGCAATCAATCGAGCCCCTCATGCTCAGGGTCCCCCAAACTGATCTCAGTCCCAGAGATAGGTAATGAGCTCCTAATAGATGGCATCTAAAATGATGTTTATCCCACCATGATCTTTCCCATCGATCTGGAATTTGGTTCAAGGGTACATCTCTCCACACCTCCGATACATGTCATTGTAATTCTTCAACGTTTTCAGAGAGGTGGAGGGTCCCAATAACCAATAACTCTTGGCGCACCATCGAACAATCTTTTCAAAAAGGGGAGTAAATCTAAAATACATCTCAATTTGGGGGCGCCTCACGTGACCTCACGTGATCCCTTGATAGTGCTTAGCACTCAGAAAAAGAAAAGGAGAATAAAACAAAGGCAATTTTCATTCTTCAGAGTGCCTCACGTGATCTCACGTGATCCAATAGTGTTTAGCACTCAGAAAAGGAAAAAGAGAATAAACCCAAGATAGCTCCCATTTTGGGGGCACCTCACGTGTTCCCACATGGCCCCCAAACAGTTGTGTATAAAAGAGTGAGGAAATTCCAAAGACAGTGCTCGTATTTTGAAGTCACCTCACGTGTCTGCACATGACTGTTTGATGAACCAAGTGCTTAGCACTTATAAATGAAAGAGGAACAAAATCCAGAGAACAGTTCTCACCTCAGGCGTCTCACGTGCTCACACGTGAGCCAAGTGCTCAGCACTTATATATATATGAGGGAATAAACTTAAGGAACAATGCCCACTTCGGGGCCCCTCACGTGTTCACACGTGAGCTCCTCCAAAGTCCAGTGTTTAACACTGATTAAGTGCTTAGCACTATGGGGTGACTAAGAGAAATCAACCTTATCTCAAATTAGCCAAGTCTTCCGAAGCCAAGATCCTTTTTGTCACCAATCAACTGAGCCCCTATGTTCAGGTCTCCCCAAACTAATCCTAGTCCCAAAGATGACTAGTGTTCTCCTAACAGATGACATCTAAACTGATGTTCATCCCATTCCCCAAATCGGGAGATTGGTTCAAGGGTACATCTCTTCATACCTCTGATACATGTCGTTGTAATCCTTCAACGTCTTCAGAGAGATGGAGGGTCCTAATAACCAATAACTTTTGGTGCATCCCCAAACGGTTGAACCAAAACCACACAGACTATGACGTCTCTAAACTGGACTATGATGTCCTTAAATTTTACGGACCGTGGGGTCTTTAAACTCATGGACTATGATGTCCTTAAACTTTATGGACTGTAGGGTCCTTAAACTCATAGATTATGATGTCTTTAAACTTTACAGACTATGATGTCTTTAAACTCCATGAACTATGATGTCCTTAAACTTATGGACCGCAAAGTCCCTAAACTAAAAAAATAGAGCCCAAATACTATTTTGTTGAATCTAAATGATCCTGTTAAGTAGATCTTAGTCTAAAATTAGACTAACGTATCCTTAACAAATGGTTAAGTTGATCTTAGTCTAAAATTAGACTAATGTATCCTTAACAAACGTTTAAGTTGATCTTAGTCTCAAAGGAGATTAACGATCCTTAAACCCAAACCAAAACCCAAATCTAAGAAAATACGGATTTGGACTAATCCACACCCTACATGCGACAACATAAATTAGTCCCCGTATACAATCCACGGGCAACCAAAAACAAAACAAACACACACGACATGAAGTGACCATCTGGAGAAGGAGAAAATGGTTACCGCGATGTGGTAGCATAATTAACTGCAGGGGCTTGCGCCTGCAGGGAAGAGCGTTCCCACAATCAAAAACCCCTCAAACGAGGGAGAATCTGACGAAGTCTGCTACATCGGCCGCATCCGTCTAAACCTCCGATACACGGTGCCATAAATCAACTTGGCATTTTCGGAGAGGTGGACGGATAAAACCAAATAGCATCTGCCCCCAAAATTCAGGCCAGACGTCCCAACGTCCCGGTCGCGTCTTTCGGCGGAGAACAGATCCTGGCACGTCCGGTGGGACCTTTTCCTCTTTCCACTCCACACTTCGTGTGTCGTGTCGTGTTTTTCCGCGATCAAATAATCGCGGTATGTATGTTTGTGGTTGCCCTTGGGTGATGGGATACTGAAGCCGGTGTTTCGTCTCTATGAAGAATGGCGTTTGCTTCTACCCTAGCAACTCAGGCTCTGTCATATCTGGTGGGGTCAAGTATGGGCCACTTGCAGCCTCAAATATCTGCAATCTGGCTCTTCAAGAAATCAACGGGCTTCTCTTTGGGTTGATACTCCCACCTCCCACCTTCGGTGCCTCAACGCCGATGGAGGAAGCCCAGAGGAAGTCTGTCTTCCATAGGCTGGTTCCCCAAGCTGCAAATTTGCTGACAGAACCAGTCCTCCAACAACTGGCACCTGCCAAGGACCAAGGTCAATGCAGGGGATATAATATTTAGGCTCTCAAAGGAAACATGGGGCATGCTCGGTAAAATCTTGGAGCTAATCAAATCCCGGCCGTAAGAAACGGTCAACGTCAATATCGGCATCATACAAAATGAGCCAGGGGCAGTTCTCCGCATGGTCCTATTTCGACCCCAATTGTGAATGTTGTTGTTCCAATTGGGAACATCTTCAAACTTTTGCGAAGGGTCAGACAAAATTCTCCTACCGCAATATTGAAGAAGTCTCCGCAGCCCATGGAGATCCCACGAGAGCAGAAACAAGTTCGCTCCCTGAGACAATTTTCCTCATCTATATATAAGGTGTGGAAGCAGGTGAAGGGGACTCACCCCAAGACGGATCCTGATACAGCGGTTCATACCAAAACCAAAGCGGCTTTTCACAAAAAAGAGGCCCAATAAAGCTCAAGTGCCCGAAGCAAACTCCAAAGGCTAAAAACTCCAAACACCCCAAGCCTGGGGGCATAGTAGTTCACATAGTCTATGCGGTGAATTCCAAAGACGAAGTTCGAGCTTCTACTAGTCACCGACCTCAAACTCGGTCCTTAACAAAAGTTCAACTGCAATGTGAAAAGCTGCAGGAGATGCTTGCTCAGGCGGCACCACTCGCTAATCCATCGTCTAAGGCAAATCCCGAAGACGCACCTGGAGAAAGAATAGAGAAGGAGTCGGATATTGATTTCCTAAAGCGCGCTCTGAAAAAGAGAGATGAAGAAACGGCAGAAATGTCCACTAAAGTGAACCAGATGACCCTTCTGATTCAGAATATGGCTAGAATGATGGTTCAATCGGAACCACAAGCGAATAAACTGCCGGTAGTCACTCTTAAAGACAAAGGTGACATTTCAAATCCTCTACGAGTCTCATCAACGGCCGAAGATGAAATGTTCTCAAAAGAAAAACTGAACGAATATGTCGCTCAGCAAATCAAGACTCACTACGTCAGTGAAGCCGCAAATAGATCAATCAAGACCGGTCGACCGTATCCAACATGGTACGATCAAATACAGTACCCGCCAGAGTACACACTTCCAACGTTCCACATGCACAAAGGAACTGGGAATCCTCGCCAGCACATTGCATGATTTAAATCCATGTGCGAAAATACTGGAGAAAATGATATACTTCTCCTCTTACAGTTCGTCAGTTGTCTGGTGGGCATTGCCTTCGAATGGTATGCGGAACTCCTGAATGACTCCATGAATACCTTCGACAAAATGGAGATGCCCTCCTATCAGAGATTCGCTAGTGTGAATAAACGCACTACCGTGACAACACTGGTCAACAAAAGGTTAGACCGAAAGAGACTTGGGTTCAATGTGTTACTCGATGGCGAAATCTCTGGTCAAATACAAGCAACGCATCGAGGAAGTTGCAGCCATGGGAATGCTCATAGCCACCCTTGACCCAAATTCAAAGGCGTCTTCGTATATGGCCCTCTTCAAGCCGACAGACTTCCAAGTGCTCATGGATAAAATGACTCGATTAGATCAGCTGAGTTAAGACCCTTCATCATCTGATGAAGATGAATGAAAAGCGGAGGTAAGGTGGTATTTGTCGCCGACGCTCAACAAAAAATGAGCGACTTTGAAATAACCTGTCACCAAAATAGCGACGGCGTGGGTACTCTCTCCCCTCGAGGTATATACAAGGGGCATATTTCTCACTGGAGGAAGAATCTCTATGTAAGATGGTCCTTTCTTCTCAAAGAATAGAAAGGATATCAAGAGGCTTACAAACGAGTCCTGTAGTCAAGTGGAATATCCCACTTGAACCTAAAAAAAAGGTACGTCCGCATGCAAAATGGACACGGATGAAAACCCGAAAAGGGCTCCATAAGTAAAAACAGCAGGGCTACCGGCGAGTCTGTGAAAACCCGAAAGGGCGCAGACTCGTAAAAAATTCATGCACACTGGCAAGGTCCTCTCGACCTTGTAAGGAGAAAATACCTGCGTGAGATCCTTACGACTCACAAGGGAGCAACACACTTAGGGATCCCCACGATTCCTGAGGAGAAACGCACTTACGAGATCCTCACGACTCGTAAGGAGAAACATCTTTATGAGACCCTTACGGCTCATGAAGTCAAAAGTCTTAGTCGATAGGATCTTAACCCTGTTTACTAAGCCACCTTTGTTCGAACCGACAAAGGCAGATGATGATTCGCTCCTGGAAATATCCTAGTTGTAGCGATACTGATGCCTAAATCGGTATCAAATTCTAAGTCCTTTCATGGCAAATGATGATTCGCTCCTGGCAACATTCCAGTTGCAGCGATACTGATGCAAAATTGGTATCAGATCCCGAGTTCCATACTCGCGGCAAAAGTCAGTGAGCCATAAATGCATATGAAATAGCCGAAATGATAGGGCAACTTGCAACAAAATCAGCAAGTAAAAGATATGTATACAAAAATAGCCGAAATGATTAGGCAACTCACAATAAAATGCAGCGAGTAAAAAGAAAAATAGCCGAAATGATTGGGCACCGCGAAAAATAGCCGAAATGATCGGGCAATCGCGACTTTCACGATATAAAAAGCTGAAATGATAGAGCATTGCGGGAAGAAATATTAAAAAAATGAAAGAATGAAACCTTTTGCCCTGCAGGTGAGGTCACATTGACCCCTGTAAACAATCCATGGGCACAAACAGAAAGGGAACCGTTTCGTCCCACCAGGCTTCGTCAAAAGGAAGTCAGATCTCAACAGCAACATCTACAGCCTGGAGATCAACCAACAGCGTCCTTCTTCCAGCAGGATATTGGTGCGGCATTAACAAATGGAGCCACGGTGTACCCCTAGCTCTAAATCTAGACAGCAACATTTGCATCCCAGAAGACTAACAACGGCGTTCCTTCTCAACTCCAGCAGGATGCAAACGTGACGTCAACAACCGATCTCAGGGTCGCAACCAATCAGAGCTACGGTAAAGTCCCCTAGTTCCAAATCTCGACGGCCACATCTACAGCCCAAAGAACAACAACGACGTTCCTCCTCATTCTACCAGGATTTGGATGTGACATCACCAATCGGAGCCACGACAAAGTCCCCAGTTCTAAGACTCTACGGTTCACAGACAACCTAGCGTCATCCAATGACCCCGTCTCGGATACACGTCAGCAAATGACCCTGTCGCGGAAACACGTCATCAAATGACCCCGTCTCGGAAACACGTCATCAAATGACCCCGTCTCGGAAATGCGTCATCCAATGACTCTGTCTCGAAAACAAGTCAACCAACCCCGAGGAAATCAGTGTCCTTGGCAAAAACTTTGATTCAGGGAAATCAGCGTCCTTGACGAGAGCATCTCGATTCGCGTCGACCCGCAAGAAAATCAGTGTCTTTGCAAGAATCTCTCGATTCGTCTCAACTCCGAGGAAATCAGTGTCCATGGCAAAAACCTCAATTCAGGAAAATCAGCTGTTCTCCGCCGAATACAGAGACACGACCGCGTAGGTTCGTCTTGCCTGAATTTAGGGGCAGATGCTATTTGGTTTTATCCGTCCACCTCTCCGAAGATGCCAAGTTGATTTATGACACCATGTATCGAAGGTTTAAACAGATGCGGCCGTTGTAGCAGACTTCATCAGATTCCCTCTCATTTGAAGGGTTTTTGATTATGGGGACGCTTTACCCTGCAGGCGCAAGCCTCTGCAGTTAATTATGCTATCGCATCGCGGTAATCACTTTCTCCTTCTCCAGATGGTCACTTCGTTTGTGTGTGTTTGTTTTGTTTTTGGTTGCCCGTGGATTGTATACGGAGACTAATTTATGTTGTCGCCCGTAAGGCGTGGATTAGTCCAAATCCGTATTTTCTTAGATTTGGGTTTTGGGTTGGGTTTAAGGATACGTTAGTCTCATTTGAGACTAAGATCAACTTAAACGTTTGTTAAGGATACATTAGTCTAATTTTAGATTAAGATCAACTTAACCATTTGTTAAGGATACGTTAGTCTTATTTTGGACTAAGATCAACTTAACCATTTGTTAAGGATACGTTAGTCTAATTTTAGACTAAGATCTACTTAACAGGATCATTTAGATCCAACAAAAGAGCATTTGGGCTCTATTGTTTTATTTTAGGGACTTTGCGGTCCAGTTTAAAGACATCATAGTCTGTAAAGTTTAAGGACATCATAGTCCATGAGTTTAAGGACCCCACAGTCCGTAAAGTTTAAGGACATCATAGTCCAGTTTAAAGACATCATAGTCTATGAGTTTAAGGACCTCACATTCCATGGTAGTTTAGAGATATCATAGTCTGTAAAGTTTAAGGACATCATAGTCCATGAGTTTAAGGACCCCACAGTCCGTGGAATGTCTGGTTGTCGGGACCCATCACCTCTCTGAAGACGTTGAAGGATTACAACGATAAATATCAGATGAGTGAAGAGAAGTACCCTTGAACCAATATTGATTGGGAGATCTGTAGTCCAATTTGGGACTAAGATCAAAGATTTATGAGCATATGGGCTCAATTAATCTGAATTAGAGATCTGTAGCCAACTTGGGCTCGGCCCATTCATTTGTTAGGCATTTAATTAGGCTCAGTCCTTTTTCATTTAACAATGCTGAGCAGTGGTTCTGACAAGTTTTTGTCTTTTATTGAATGTTGAGCACTCATTATGGTTATGGGCTTTATCATTTAAAGGAAAATTTATGTTCTCTCAGTGCACACGTGAGGAGCACGTGATGCGCTTGGCGCCGAGCGCCAGTCAATGAGCGCAGAGCGCTTCTGTTTAGGTAGCGCACACGTGAGGAGCACGTGGCGCGTTTGGCGCTGAGCGCCAGTCAATGAGCGCATAGTGCTTCTGTTTAGGTAGCGCACACGTGAGGAGCACGTGGCGCGCTTGGCGCTGAGCGCCAGTCAATGAGCACAGAGCGCTTCTGTTAAAGTAGCGCACACGTGAGGGGAACGTGGTGCGCTTGGCGCTGAGCGCCAGATCATGAGCGCAGAGCGCTTCTGGTGAAGTAGCGCACACGTGAGGAGCACGTGGCGCGCTTGGCGCTGTGCGCCAGTCATTGAGCGCAGAGCGCTTCTTTTAAATTTGGAGCGCTGAGGCTCTGCAGCGCTGTGCGCTAGATTTGGAGCGATGATGCGCTTCTTTAAACTTGGAGCGCTAAGTCTCTTTTTATGCAGTTTTGCGCTCTGAGAATTAAATTCTCTCTTATAAGAGACTTTGTCTCATGGATCTAAGAACAAAGTTCTTATTTTATAGGGGATGTTTCAATCTCTTATTTTCTTGGTGAAAGGTTTTGCTTTTATGGATCTGTGATCCTAAGAAAATTCAATTATTCTCCCCCTTTTTATAATGAGATGTTATGATCTCTTTTGTGAAAGACAGTTTGTCTTAAAGATCTATGATCTAGCATAAGAACTAAGTTCTTTTTCTGATGAGATTTTTTTATCTCTTTGTTTTTACCTTAAAGAAAAGTTTTTCTTCTCAGAGCTTGCTCTTTTCTTTAAAATTTCTCAAAGCTTGTGGGGGGGGGGGTTCCTCTATATGAGACTTGAAATCTTGGGGCCTTTATATAGTAGAGGCTGATTTGTTGAATCGGTTGAAGAGATCTTTTCTCTAATTGATTTTGGGATTTCCCCACCGTTGGATCTTTGATCCTAGGGCTTCTGTTTTACAGAAGACAATCTTCTTGTTTTTAACAAGATCGGGAAATCTTTTCCCATACAGAATTTATTCTGTATTTTGGTGATTTTTAATCACCCTTGGATCATTGATCCAACGGTGCTCTGATTTTTAGAGCACAATCTTTCCTGTTTGAAAAGATTCTGAGGAATGTTTCCTTAACAGAATTTTATTCTGGTCAATTGATGATTTTTAATCATGTTCGTTGGATCTTTGATCCAAAGGTCGAGAACATTTTGTTCTATCGCTAGCGCTTACTTGCTTTGCACGTGGTGCACTACTTAAAGTGCAGCGTTCTTAGCGCTAGCGCTCACGTGCTTTGCACGTGGTGCATTGTTTAGAGTGCAACGCTCTTAGCGCTAGCGCTCACATGCTTTGCACATGGTGCGCTGCCTAGAGTCCAGCGTTCTTAGCGCCAGCGCTCACGTGCTTTACACATGGTGCGTTGCTTCAGAGTCTTTGACTCTTAGCGCTGGCGCTCTTGGCGCGAGCGCTTTTATGAAGCGCAGGTTTATTTTAAATTTCAAAATTTGAACAGAGTTTTGCTTTGATTGGGGGAAACAAATGCCCCCCACCGTTGCGCTCACGTGGCCTACACGTGAGTGCAGCGATGCATCTATGTCATTGGATCAACTCAGAAGTTGAAACGGCTCTCAGTGCCTATAAATAGGACCTTTGGCCCTTGAGATGATCTCTGTTCATCTTCTTTCTTGTTTTCTGAGAATTAATTCTCCTTCAGAGCATAGCTCTTTCCCTTAAGAAATTTCTTAAGAGTCAAAACTCTGCCCAACTTAGGTAAAAATTGAACATTTTAACAAAGCTTTTCTCTCCTTAGATCATAGATCTAAAAATATATCTTTAGGGTTTTACCCATTAACAGAGCTATGCTCATCTCCAAGATATAATCTTTTTAGGGTGATTTTAACCCATGAACTGGAATATTGTTCATGAAGAACTCAAGGGTTTATTCACAGATCTTGAAGATCTTGGAGTTTTTACTCTGTAGAAGCTTTGCTTTTTAGGGTTTCTTGATGGATTGTTTCATCTTCCTTACAGAGCATTGCTCTTTAGAAATTTTGGGGGGAATTTTATTCCCCTCATGATTAATTATGACAGATGTCTATCTGTTGCAGAGCACTGCTCTCAATGGGAGATTTACTCCTTGGCCCGAGGGGCCCTTGTTCAGTTGATAAAACTGCACATTTGTTAGTACATTTTCCTACTATTTTCATATTAAAAAGGACTTTATTATAATATATCATACATATGAGGGTTTATGTGTAAAAATACTATTTTCTATGTGTTGATATATTATAATTAGCATTTGGTAGGAAATTGTATGCAAATAATATCATTGACCAAATCCTAGTAGAACAAAGTCTACTAAATATTATTTGAGTTGTTGTGCAGAATTTTTCCAAGTTGTGCAGAATTTTTCAGGTCTTAAATCAAGGAAATCAAGTTGTTAAAGCTAACCTGCCTAATTAAGAAATCAATTCTGGCAGAAGAAAAGAGAAGATTTCCAAATTCTGAAGGTACCAGAGATAGACACATGTCACAAGAAGAGAAACCATATAAAGAAATTCAATGGCCAAGATTAAATTGCCGTGGATCCGCGGCCATACCCCCCTTGGGCCGCGGATCCGCGGCATTATAAGGGAGTTAGAGGAGGCTCTTTTTGTGGGAGAATCTTTACAGTTTGCTTCCAATTTTGGAAGCTAAATTTCTGGCTTTTGGGACTATAAATAAAGACCGAGAGCCTCTTGGAAAAATTATCAAGCCGACGAGATCACGAAGTCCAAGACGGCTCACGCATCCAGGCTGATCATCAACTGCTCGTCTACCTCCTTAGAAGAGATCGAGAAGCAACTAGATTTGTAATCATTTTCTAAGGATTCAAGTATAATGAATATTGTTGATTAATAAAGGTAGCTTTCTTTTTCTTATTCTATTTCTTCATAGTTTAATTATGCAATTTCTTTCCATCTCTTTTTCTTCCAACATGCGCGAGTAATTCTCCGCTTGTTAGGGTTCGTAGGATTAGGGTAGGCTAATGAATGATGAACATCCCTAAACCCTTTTTAAGTCCTATAAAGTTTATGAACTTTATCAAAAGAATCATTAACATCCTAATTGGGCGCGCTAACAATTCTTTGTTAGTTCCGACCGCGATTAGAGATTAGATTAATGATTGTTTTGATAAAGGCTAGATATGAACGGAGTTCCGTGTCGAGATAAGGGTTAAGAGTGGGATTCCTTTTCCCTCCAGAAATCATAATCTACACGCATCACCGTCGTTCTAGTTTTAAATCTATTAAAGAATAAAAATGGTAACTTTTAATTAATCGTCCATGACTACTAAATCCTAACGAACCCTACAAGCCCTCTTATTATATTAACTACATCTTTAAAATAATCTAGATCTATATTTTTGCATTCTTGCTTAACGTAGATCTAGAAACCATTCATAAAATTATTTATTCCTCATCTCTTTCTTAACACATCTAAAGTAAGAGTAAAAAGTTCAACGTTTCCCTGAGGACGACCCGTACTCATCTCGGTCTAGCTACGCGCGACACCGTTATTGATTGCGGTTATTGTACAAACACACTTTTTCATATCAATCAAATGGCGCCGTTGCCGGGGATACGTGCGTAATTTTTTATTCTTACTATTTGTGTTGAATTCTTAGACGATTCATATCATTATTAAAACAAAACTGCAAATTGCATATTTAACGATTTGTGTGTGAATTTTGCGAGGCAATCTGGAGTCACGGACTTGAGGAAACAGGAGATCTAGGGTTCCAAACTCCTCTGGTATCTTTCTCAACTCTTTCTCTCTCCTCTCAAATCCAATAAAATCTATTTTCTGCAGGATTCTTTGCAAAATAGCGCCGCTCAAAAATCTTTTTGCAAAAGTTTTGTGATTGGTTTTGTTTTGCATATTTTAATACGGACTTTAAGGGGCAAAGTCCAAATCAAGATTAGGTGGGGATTTCATCACCCTTCCTAAGCCCCACAAATCACAAACCGAGCATCTAGATCAACCCTTCATTAATTTAAAAAATATCTAGATCAGACTCTAAGGACCGTCGCGCTCAATAAGGACATAGGAAGGTCGTGGGTAATCTATCGTTTATCCGCATTACTTTTGTAGTGCCTAGGCAAGTGTGTCAAAGGCAAGTGGTTACTTAATTAAGATCACTACTTTCGTAGTGGGGAGCCTCCCACTTACCTGGCACTTACCTGGCTACAAGGGTAGTATGGAGACGGTAGAGGATTGATCTTGCGGCTTGTCCTTTGGAAGTCTGGGAGCGGTCTAGAGACTGGACCTAGGTGACCTTAGTTCTAGGGTTGCTTGTGCATCATAGGGTGATTTGTCTTGAGTCCCACTTTTTCAAAAACAAACCAATTTTAAATCACACACACGCTGTCACTTGTACTAAACCCGCTTAGTGCATGCTCGGCTGGACACGGGATCCTAGCGCCCGTCTTGTCCACGTTCCTGCTATCGACGCCGAAGTCGGTACTTCTTCATCTTCTTTTCCCCCACCACACACCACGACCGTGATGGACGGCACTCCATCAGAATATAACACCACGCTGCCACCGCCCGAAGGTGCGCAGAATCCACCGCGTATCTCTCTCCATGAGAGATGTTATCCTATCCGTGGTCCTCTTCCTACTTGTCTGTCTCTTCCACCACCTAACGGGGATAATTTCAAAATTAAACCCCACTACATCAATCTGCTGCCCAAATTTCACGGGCTTGAGTCGGAAGACGCGTACGTTTTCATCACCAAATTCGAAAACGTATGCGCAATAATGGGTACTTCACAGTTGACTTTAGATGCTATGCGCTTACGTCTTCTCCCATTCACACTGTGCGACTTGGCAGAAAAATGGCTTTACAATACTGCTGCACACTCTATCACTAATTGGGATGAATTCGTCATAGCATTTTTTAAGAAGTTTTACCCAAACCATAAGACTGCCCGTGTTAGAAGCGAGATCAACCAGTTCACCCAGCTTCCTAATGAACCACTTTGGAAGTACTTTGAACGTTTCAAGGATCTGCTTATCCAATGTCCTCATCGTGGAATCAATAGATGGGATTTATGTCGGATTATATATGAGGGCATTAATTCAGCGACAAAGCAGATGCTTGAAACAATGTGTCAATGCAATTTCATGTCTAAAGATGACGGTGAAGCTTGGAAGTATCTGGAAGACCTTGCTGAACACACTTTGCAGTGGGAAAGCGTAAGACCACCTTCATCTAGGGGAAGTGTTCATCAGCTCGATATTTCCATCGCAGTAAAATCCGAAATGGCAGCGATACAGAAGAAACTCGACGCTATTGAGAACAAATTCTCATCATTCTCCCTAAATCAGGTCACGCTTCCTAAGACCGTCTGTGGTTGCTGTTTGAATCCTTCACACTTAAAGGAAGAATGTCCTATGAATGCATCGTTTCAGGCTAATGCTGCTTTTCAACAGCGACCTAGAAACGATCCTTATTCTTCCACGTACAATCAAGGATGGAGGAATCATCCTAACTTTGCTTGGAGTCAAAACCAACAAAGCAATTATCAAAGACCTCCTCTACAGCAACCACAATCACAGAATCAGCCCCCCTTTCAGTCACAAAATTTCCAAAATCCGGCCAATATTTCTACACCACAAGTGGCCGGTACTGACAACTCACTTGCACAAACCTTGGATTTGTTCATGAAACAATCCATGCAATTGTCGGCTGAGATGAAGTCTTCTATTGATACCATAACGAAAAACTCCGCCTCCCATGGTGAGAGTATTAAATCATTAGAAAACCAAATCGCACAGTTAAACACCGCAATGAGTGCGAGAGAGAAAGGGAAACTCCCATCTCAACCCATACCTAATCCTGGCCACTCACAAAGTTATAATGTGAGTGCTGTTACCACGTTGAGATCGGGAAAGGTGCTGAATAACCAAGTGGGTGAGCAATGTGATGATGTTAGTGACACCAATGATACCCCAGCTTCTTCTTCTTCCCCTAATTCGTCTAGTCTCCCACCTTCATCCGAGCCTATTCTCTGTTTTCCCCAAGGCTCGAACCCTTCGCCCATTTCCTCGAATCTACCTAAAATGATCCCCACTCCAATTCTGGGATCCATTCCATCCCCACAATTCTCTCCAATGTTGGACCAAACCCTTATTGATAAAGCACCTTATCCAAACAGGTTAAGGGGAAACAGACCAAGTCCACAAATGGAGAAGATTGTGGAAATTTTTAAGCAAGTTAACATAAACATTCCTCTCCTAGATGTTATTCAACAAGTTCCGTCATATGCGAAAATTCTAAAGGACTTGTGCACTAGGAAGAGAAAAGTTTAAGTACCTAAAAAAGTTTTCCTTGCGAGTAATGTGAGCACTGCTTTTACACAACAACTACCCAAGAAACGAAAGGACCCCGGAAGTCCTACAATTTCTATTTCCATTGGGGGTAAAAATATCAATCGTGCTCTACTCGATTTAGGTGCTAGTGTTAACTTGCTTCCGTATTCTGTTTATGAGCAATTAGGGATCAGAGAGTTAAAACCTGTGCATTGCACTTTTCAGATGGCCGATCGATCTATCACCCAACCTAGGGGTGAGCTAGAGGATGTGTTAATCAAAGTCGGGGAATTCATATTCCCCGTGGACTTTATCGTTATAGATACACAACCTGTGGCAAACCCACGCAATCAAATCCCGGTGATACTCGGTCGACCTTTTTTGGCCACTTCCAACGCAGTAATCAATTGTAGAAACGGCTCTACGACCCTATCCTTTGGAAATAAGTCAATTGAGCTTAACATTTACAAGTTGGGAAGTGAACCCTCCGAACCCTATGCTCATGTGTGTTCTGTCGAATTAATGGATGTCGACAGCAGCGAATATGATCAACCTCATAATTCTGACACTTTTCATATGTTGTTGCTCGACACGGACTCTTCCACCGAGTTGTCCGGGTCAACATCTAACGCTGATAAGGAACTTTTTATAGAGTCTGACGATCATCCCATTTTTTCTGATGACATTATTTTTCGGGGTATCGATAAAAGTTTTGAGGAAATTTTCGCTGATGAACTCGCATTTTTACAAGACACGGGTGTTGAGATGAATCAACTCCAAGATGAAGAAATTGGACCTCCACCCCTTCTTTTGGACAATCATGACAATGCGAGTAATCCATCATTACTATCACCGTGTCGTCTCTCCAAATTGAGACGCAATCCTTTTCCATTACACCTCTTATCACCTCCCCACTTCTTCACGTCGAAATGTGACATGTTCTTCCACCAACCTTGGTGCTTCATCGATAAATTTTTTGAATGGTTGGTGTTGACCTTCGGTCTTTGCAAAGCTTGGCATTGACCAATAACCTTACCCCCTCATGTGATTTTAAAATATCAACATTGTTTAACTCAAGTTTGGGGGGGTATATTTTGGCTCTTGAAAGAAAAAGAATTTATATAAAATTGTGAGCCAAAAATAAGTTTGGGGGAGGATTTCACTTGCATATATTCTTGCCCCCATTAATAATTTCCTCCCAAGTCTACAGGTTTTTGAGCTTAACGGATGACATCAGTGAGGACACTGCTGTAAACAGGTTTGGGGGAGGTTTGTGCTTATTTACACATACTTTGCATTATACTATATTTAAGCACGGAAATTTTTTTGATAATAAAAGAGTAGAAAGTGAAAAATTACATCCAAAAGATAGGAATAGTTTAAGAAAACCAAGAAAATTAGAAGTTTTCTTAAACGAACTAGTAATAAGTAGTTATGAGCCGTTGTCCCAAGGGTTAGTAAGATGAAGGAAGTCACTAATCTGAGGATAAAAATAAGTCTGAAAAATAGTTTCTATTCTGGAAGTCAAACATTTGAATGTTGATACCCTACTATATGCACTTACACACGTCTTGAAACTCGGGATAGTAGAGGATACCTTGAAATGCTCTTGTCTAAAAGCCAAAGTATGAAGGAAATGAAAAAATGATGAAGAAAATATAAAAATGGTGAAAAGAAAAATGAACACTGGTTTTGTTATCGCCAAGGCAGCAATAAAAAAAATATAGCGAGGGTGCCTCTTCACCTAGTGCCCTAAGGCCAACTGGTCTGGAAGTCACTGCTAAGCCTTAGGTGGTGCAAGACGAGGAAAATAATATCACATAATCAGCAAGCACATAAGTAATCGGTCGGTTAGTACCTCAAGAAGTATTAACGGTCGCATGAAAATGTGTGAGCAAATCTAAATATTCATCAAATTAAAAAGTACTGAGGTAGATGGACAAGAGTATGATAGCTTGAATTGAATTCTCCGAGTGTAGGGATGTTCTATTCACACACGTAGGGGTATATGATCAATGTTTGGATGAAAGGTAGGAATGAAGAATAAAGACGATGTTTTATTGAGGGATGATGTGATTTCTAACATTTTTTCATGACTATTAAGATAGGGCTCATGACAACTGAAAAGCTAGTATAGTTGGAAACTCTTATTTTCAAAGTCTTTCTTTTATAGTTCTTATCTTTATATGTAAATTTCACCATCTCTATTTTATTATAGGATTTTGTGGGTGTAATTCGCTGAAAACCCTCAGGAGAGAACACTCCTCCTACTAGGGACACCTAGAGGTTTAACGGCTTGTTGCACGTGCTCAGTGCAATCGTGTTTGCCTACGAAAGTGTGCTTTGTTTTCTCCTTTCTTTTTTCTCCTTCTTTTGAATAAACTAGTTTGCTCGGGACGATCAAAGATAAGTTTGGGGGTATTTGTTCAGTTGATAAAACTGCACATTTGTTATTACATTTTTCCTACCATTTTCATATTAAAAAGGACTTTATTATAATATATCATACATATGAGGGTTTATGTGTAAAAATACTATTTTCCATATGTTGATATATTATAATTAGCATTTGGTAGGAAATTGTACGCAAATAATATCATTGACCAAATCCTAGTAGAACAAAGTCTACTAAATATTATTTGAGTTGTTGTGCAGAATTTTTCCAAGTTGTGCAGAATTTTTCAGGTCTTAAATCAAGGAAATCAAGTTGTTAAAGCTAACCTGCCTAATTAAGAAATCAAAATTAAGAAATCAATTCTGCCAGAAGAAAAGAGAAGATTTCCAAATTCTGAAGGTACCAGAGATAGACACATGTCACAAGAAGAGAAACCACATAAAGAAATTCAATGGCCAAGATTAAATGGCTGTGGATCCGCGGCCATACCCTCCCTTGGGCCGCGGATCTGCGGCATTATAGGGGAGTTAGAGGAGGCTCTTTTTGTGGGAGAATCTTTACAGTTTGCTTCCAATTTTGGAAGCTAAATTTCTGGCTTTTAGGACTATAAATAAAGACCGAGTGCCTCTTGGAAAAATTATCAAGCCGACGAGATCACGAAGTCCAAGACGGCTCACGCATCCAGGCTGATCATCAACTGCTCGTCTATCTCCTTAGAAGAGATCGAGAAGAAACTAGATTTGTAATCATTTTCTAAGGATTCAAGTGTAATGAATATTGTTGATTAATAAAGGTAGCTTTCTTTTTCTTATTCTATTTCTTCGTAGTTTAATTATGCAATTTCTTTCCATCTCTTTTTCTCCCAACATGCACGAGTAATTCTCCGCTTGTTAGGGTTCGTAGGATTAGGGTAGGCTAATGAATGATGAACATCTCTAAACCCTTTTTAAGTCCTATAAAGTTTATGAACTTTATCAAAAGAATCATTAACATCCTAATTGGGCGCGCTAACAATTCTTTGTTAGTTCCGACCGCGATTAGAGATTAGATTAATGATTGTTTTGGTAAAGGCTAGATATGAACGAAGTTCCGTGTCGAGATAAGGGTTAAGAGTGGGATTCCTTTTCCCTCCAGAAACCCTAATCTACACGCATCACCGTCGTTCTAGTTTTAAATCTATTAAAGGATAAAAATGGTAACTTTTAATTAATCGTCCATGACTACTAAATCCTAACGAACCCTACAAGCCCTCTTATTATATTAACTACATCCTTAAAATAATCTAGATCTATATTTTTGCATTCTTGCTTAACGTAGATCTAGAAACCATTCATAAAATTCTTTATTCCTCCTCTCTTTCTCAACACATCTAAAGTAAGAGTAAAAAGTTCAACGTTTCCCTGAGGACGACCCGTACTCATCTCGGTCTAGCTACGCGCGACACCGTTATTGATTGCGGTTATTTTACAAACACACTTTTTCGTATCAATCAGCCCTCATTAAATGAGAATCCTTTGAGGATTTTCTCATTTAATGACAGTCTTATCAAATGATGAGATTGTTTTATTAATAGCGAGAATCATCTAGATTGTGTGGGTCCCTTTTGGCCCTTTTTTACTGCATTGCAGTGTGGTACGGATTTAAAGTACCAAGTACCAAACTTGACTTGTAGCATTGACGGCTAACTTTGTTCTCTTTCGCGCAGGTACCATGTCTTTCGATACTTCGTTTCCCTTTGTTCGTTCAGAAAGCGGGTTCCCTGCAGCGCCAGTAGACCGAGAAGTTTTCGCACTGATCAAGGATCACGACCCAGAGCGGAAGAATCTCCATTTATGGGGAACATGGTACAACCAGATCATCATGGGTCGGCGCAGTTTCTATTGCGCAACACCTTCAGAGTCCATTTCGGCGATTCATTATGCTGACGTACCCCCGGTGAACTATGCCGTGGAGGTGGTTAATTGGACTTCAGAGGGTTTCCTTCATCCCTCTATGGCTGCAATACCTGTACAACCGCCGATGGCTTTGGACATTCTAGGACGGCGTATATGCCAGGGCGAGTCGCGCCCTTGGGGACAGCCGTACAACATAGGCTTGACTCCCCGTCACTCAGCTGGATATCTGCAGTGGGCCCGATACATCTTATCGGCAAAGAAGTCAGAGCTGCTGAGGCTAGAACATGAAACCGTGAGCTCCCAAGCAGTGGGAGAAGAATGTGATCTCTGACCGCGTGCCTGTTGAAGAATGAGCCGGCGACTCATAGGCAGTGGCTTGGTTAAAGGAACCCACCGGAGCTGTAGCGAAAGCGAGTCTTCATAGGGCGATTGTCACTGCTTATGGACCCGAACCTGGGTGATCTATCCATGACCAGGATGAAGCTTGGGTAAAACTAAGTGGAGGTCCGAACCGACTGATGTTGAAAAATCAGCGGATGAGTTGTGGTTAGAGGTGAAATACCACTCGAACCCTACCCCGCGATCTATGCTTCTCTATTCCAATATTCCACACCTCCAGCATGTGTCAAAGCCTTTTTAGAACAATGGAATGTTCCAACTCACACCTTCCTTATGCTAGATCGGGAAGTTTCCATCTCTTTGGAGGAGTTTGCGGATATCTCCGGCTTTCCTGTCAGAGGGGAGCATTATGAGGAGATCTTGCCCCCTGATGAGTATATTTTTGCTTCCCGACTGGTGATGATGGGTCTAACCCTAGAGAATGCCATTCAGCACCGATTCCTCTGCTTGATCAAGGTGCTAAACATTTACGAGGGCCTGTTTCTTGAATCTGGAAGCCATGGGGTTAGCTTTGCGGACTTCATTGCCCATTTTCTCCTTCCAGAAGCTTTATCGCAACAAGGTGAAAGGTTTTCCAAACTTGGTGATCCTTTCGGTTTTGGCTTGGATAGCCGGCCGATAGCGGAAGCCGATCAAAAGAGTTTCTTCCTTCCAAACGTCGCGGTCGTCCCCTTTTCAGAAATCGCCGCTTAGGACATCGATGAAGAAGCGTTCTTTCTAGGGTTCCTCGGTTTATGGTTAAGCTGGTTCGCGCTTCCCATACACCCTCTCTACATGAGGCCGTCTGTCTTTTACTCAGCTCATCGGATGGTTGAAGGGAGACAGGTTGCTGTTGGGATTGCCGGGCTGGCTCATTTGTATCACGGCCTTAGCTTGGCGGCCGACACTACTCAACCGGGGGTGCAGCTCGTGAACTTCCCGATGCATTATTTAACTTCATGGCTCGAGCTTCATGTGCTCGGTGCTTTTGGAATGCACAAGCGGCCCCATTTCTATGGAAACTTGCAATTTTCCACGGATCATGCGGTTGGTCGATACTTCCACTGTGGAGCCAAATCAGCGAGAGGCTCGGGGTGTGATTCTTCACCCGCGTACAGTCGGGGACGGCATGACCTTTGTTTATAAGGTTATGACCATCGGTAAGGAATCTGCTAAGACGGTGCAGCCGCTGCGGGACACCTTTATAGATGGAGCTTCTACCTTGAAAGCTCGGGAGATTCTCCATTTGTACTCGATCAGGCCGGGCTACTTGGTGTTCATGCAGAATGACTCGGCTTTGTTCATGAGATATAACCCTCACCGTTTTGCCCAACAATCAAGTTATAATCAGGGCATCCCACTCGAAACATTCTTGGCAGAACCGATTAATGCTGAAGAGGGCATCCAGAGCGCTTTGCATCACTTCATGCAGCTAAACACAGGGTCCAATTTCTTCATCAGTGAGCCGAGTTGTGTTCCGAAAGCCCTAAACATATACGTGGTGTGGTATCAATACGCGATGGGTGCTATTATCAAGGAAGAGAAGCGACTGTTGCTTGATCGCAAGGGTGCAGCCCCGGCTGGTAATCCAAACGTTCCTCTGAAGCGATGGACCATTGTCCGTCCTCCCTTGAGAGAAGCTGCTGCGGCTGTGGTACCACGTGTTATGCCTGAGCTGCCCCTACCCCGTGTGCCTGAAAAAGCGGTAGCTGCGACGTCCCCTGAGTCGGGTGTGGGTACGGAAATTGGGACTCGTCGCCCAAAGTTGCCCGCCAAACGTAAGCTCTTGTTGTCGGCTGCTGGCGCTCGCTCGCAGAAGAAAAAGAAATCGATACTTTCTGCAGACGTCGTATTTGGCCAGGAGCCCTATGCTCCGTACAGCGAGGGCTTGAGCGAATACGGGACCAATGAAGGCTTATTCATGGCGCCGGATGATACCGATCTAGAGGCTGCTATTGCAGCTTCCGAGCGATTAGCTAGCAATAAAGCAGGACTGATCACCCTTGTACAGTCAAGTAGACTTCAGCCATATCTTTTCGCTGTTACGTTTTTATTATCATTCTTTGACTGACACTTCTTCTTCAACAGGTATCTCCACTGAAGAGGCTCTCGCGGTTTCTCTAAAGACTTTCGAAGAGGAGAAAAGGCTTCGCGCTTCCTTAGGCCTCGGTATATTTCGGCCCACTGTACCTTCATTCCCCCTTTTTATGGGTAAATTAACTCTTCTTTTTCATCTTATTGCAGGGACTACCTCGACTCAGGTTATCCCAAGTTCAGTGCCAATCGCGAGTGGTGACGCGGCGGCATCGTTAGCGCCGGCCACTACGGCCACGGCTATCCCTAATTCGCCACTAGGGGTCTCGCAGAAGCAGCCGATGATGGATACCGTAACGGCGTCGGAGGCCGAACTGGTTTAGATGATGGCCTACCTTTATCGGAAGTCCTAAGGAGGTCAGCTCTCGCGGCTCAAGCTGAAAGGAAACGCAAGAGGCGTGCAGCAAAAGAACGCAATGCCGTCCTGGCTGTAGGTGCAGGCTCGAGCACTGCTTCCCCTGTTCCTATTTCTCCAGAGGGTGCTCCGGCTGCCCTGTCTACCGCTTATAGACAGGCGATACGCGCGGCTCGGGAGGCAATTGAAAAGTCGTCCTAAGGTAACGTAACACCAGGTCCTTTTATTAAAGTTTGATCTTCAGATTCTCATATATCATAACCTGCAGGGCCAAGTTCTGATGAGGAGGTGGTAGGTGAGATGACGGCAACCACCGAGTCTGAGATGGCTACTCTCTCCCAGGAGTCTGGGACTGCTCCAATTGCCTCTCTTTCCACTTGCGGTTCCCTGCCATCGCCTAGCATTGCGAGTGCCACGATAGCTCTCGTAGAATCGGGGGATGAATCCACAGGCGGCGAAACCATTCCAATAGAGGAGAGCGAAGCAGTCGCCACGCCTGGTGATGCTCTTGTCGCGGTTTCGATTGGCGATTCATCAGGTGGATCTTGGGTCATTGTTTTCCTTTTTATTCCGCAATCCCTCTCAATCCCTTCTGACGGCATTTCTTTTGTTTCTTATACAGGTGTGGTGAGCGTTGAGGTCGTGCCACCCGGAGAACCGTCACCGGTTGCTGTTCTGACGGTTGCCGACCCTTCGCCTTCTCTCATGTCTTCTCCAATGCTGGAAGGTATGGGTTTACGATTTGTTTAATTTAAATTGCGGATGTCATCTTCCTTGTACTGACCATGCACCGTCGCAACCTTGTAGGAGTTCTTTTCGATCATCTGTATCAAGTGTTAAACCCGCCCTTCTCCTTCCAGTTGGAAGTTAGTCTGCCTGCTGGTGTCGATGAGTATCTTTTCTAACCGACCTCTTTTCTTTTCTTTAATGGGTGACCCTGCCGTTGTTAACTTTAAATTGATTATAGCGCTGCAAATTGAAGGAAGGGACAAGAGAATTGCCGCGTCACCAGTACTGCCAGCTCTGCCACCTGCCGTAGCCGGTATAGTAGCCTTCATCGCTCTTGCATATTCTTTATCTCTTAAGCCGATATCTGACTATGATTTGTTTTGCAGCAACCACACCGACTCCAGCTCCCTTCGAGTCAAAGATTCCCATGCCGGCAGGGCCCTTTTCCAGACGTCCATCTTCCAAGGGTGCTGTGACCAGCCTGCGTATGTTAATTGAGTACATCGAGGAGCTTGACGCGGAGGTCCCTGCATTTGCTGCCGAGGTTAATCCCATGTTGGCGACGCTCGTGAACTTCCATAGCGAAGGTGTCGTTGAGTCTTGGGTTAATCACTGCAGGAAGATTGAAGCCTGCCTGCATGAGCTTGAGCTCAAGCGTCTGGCTCCCGAGGTTCTGTCTCTGAACTCTAAGTAGGCTGCATGGGTTGAGCAGAGCGCTCCCTTCCTCCACCATTTTGAACAAGAAGCGACCTTAATGCGGAAGGAACGCGAGGAGGCTTCAGGTGAAATTTCCCGGCTACGCGCTCAAGTTGAAGCGAATGCCGCGCAACTGAGAGCCGTCTTTGACAATTTGCAGCGATGCATTTCGAACGGGCTGACATTGAGGTGGAAGCTCGACTTTATTGAGCGGGTTATGCAGAGTCGCGAAGCTGCCCAACAAAAAATCGATGAGAAGGTTTCATATTGTTTGCAGCAACGGGCTCGAGTCGAAGCGGAGCTGGCCGCAGCGGCTGATCATGAAAAGAAGTTGAAAGGAGCGCGCGAGCAACTTGCTGACTTATTGAAAACGCCTCCTTCTCAGTAGCTACCTTTGTATAAATTAAACATTTGTAATCATTGAATAACATGTATCCATTTTTCATTCTTTTATATGATTCGTCTTGTACTCAATTGAATTCATGAATAAAAGATACACATTTTTTATCTCCCACTGTCGCTTTCTTCTCTTTGCTGTGTTGTCATCATGTGATTTTAGCAGGTGCGGCCCGTAGATAGTAGGTAACTGTCCATTTTGAACTCTTTGCAAGGTAGCAATGGCTTAGAAAACAGGTTCAGGTCTGCTGCCTAAGACTTTTCAACTTTATAAGCCGTGAAGGTCTCATAAAGATTTTTCTCCCTACGAGTCAAGAGGATCTCATAGGTGTATTTTCTCCTTAAGAATCATGAGGATTCCTAAGTGTGTTTTTCTCTTAAGAGTCGTAAGGATCTCCCAAGAGAATTTTCCCACTTACAAGTCGAGAGGACTAGTAAGTGGTTGTTTCCCTCCTTGTCGATGTTCGGGTTCGGAGAGTGTGGCCCGTGAATAGTATGCAAGCGGCTATCTTAGACTGACTTACAGGGCCCCAGTGCTTAGGAAACAAGTCCTTATCCCCATTGCCTAAGGCCTTTCCCTATGAGTCGAGACGAATCGGGAGGTTCTCGCAAGGACACTAATTTCCTCACAAGTCGAGACGAATCGAGAAGTTCTCGCAAGAATGTCCTAACGTCACAGTTAACCTCTGCACTTTACGACAAAGGTCCGTTAGGGTCTGTGGTACTAAGGTTTTGTCTGTCGTACCATCGCGTTGGCTGATGTATTCTCGATAGGCAATCTTGCTGTTCGAGCAGCCTTGCGACTGTCGTGTCTCCGGTCCCTTCGGGGGCTGGACAAGACGTCTTCAAGCAATCTTCCTAGATAGTTTGACCGTTGGAAGAGCAAGCGTTAGGAATTTTTCCATTCCGCTTTTTATTTGAGGTTAGGCTCAGTTTGAGGAGCCCCGATGAGTCATAACCACTCCGCGCTGGTGTGGGATGATGTCCGATAGTCTTTCAGGTTTTATTTGAGTTGCCGTCAAGACCCTGAAGTGAGAAATTTGGCCTTTGCTTCGTTTGCTGGCATTGCGTCTACTGTATCGAGACGAATGTCGCAGTTGTCTCTAGGTTGCCTGTGAACCGTCGAGCCTTGGAACTAGGGATTTTTCCATGGCTCTGTTTTGCTGACGTTGCGTCTGCTGTAACAAGACGAATGTCGAGGTGGTCTCTAGGTTGTCTATGAACCGTCGAGATTTGGAACTAGGGATTTTTCTGTGGCTCCATTTTGCTGTCTGCTGTAACGAGACGAATGTCGAGGTGGTCTCTAAGTTGTCTGTGAACCGTCGAGATTTGGAACTAGGAATTTTGTCGTGGCTCCGCTTTGCTGACGTTGCGTCTGCTATAACGATACGAACGTTAAGGTGATCTCTAGGTTGTCTATGAACCGTCGAGATTTGTAACTAGGGACGCTTGTTGACGTTGCGTCTACTGTAACGAGACGAATTTCGAGGTGGATCTCTTGGTTGTCTGTGAACCGTCGAGATTTGAAACTAGGGACTTTGCTATGGCTCCGCTTGTTGACGTCGTATCTGCTTCTGGTTGGAACGAGAAGGAACGCCGCTGTTGATCTCTTGAGATGCAGATGTTGCCATCAAGACTTGGCTCTCTTTCTGATGGAGCCTGGTGGAATGATATGGTTTCCTCTTTGTTAATGCCCGTGGATTGTATACAGGGATCGATATGATCTCACCTGTAGGGCAAAAAGTTTTATTTCATTTCATTTTTTATTTCTTTCTACGATACTCTATCATTTCAGCTTTTTATATCGCGAAAGTCTCGATTGCCCAATCATTTCGGCTATTTTTCGCGGTGCCCAATCATTTTGGCTATTTTTTCTTTTTCTTTACTCGCTGCTTTTTATTGCAAATTGTCCAATCATTTCGGCTATTTTGTACGCATATCTTTTACTTGCTGATTTTGTGGCAAGTTGCCCCATCATTTCGGCTATTTCATATGGATTTATGACTCGTTGACTTTTGCTGTGAGTATTGAGTTTAGAATCTGATGCCAATCTCAGCATCAGGATCGCTACGACTGGAATATTTCCAGGAGCGAATCATCATTTGCCGTGAAAGGACTTGGGATTTGATACCGATTTAGGCATCAACATCGCTACAACTGGGACATTGCCAGGAGCGAATCATCATTTGCCTTTGTCGGTTCGAACAAAGGTGGCTAAGCAATCAGGGTTCGGATCCTGTCGACTAAGGCTTTTAACTTCATGAGCCGTAAGGGTCTCATAAAGGTGTTTCTCCTTATGAGTCATGAGGATCTCGTAAGTGTGTTTTCTCGTTAAAGATCGTGAGGATTCTTAAGTGTATGTTCTCTTATAAGTCGTAAGGATCTTATAAGAGTGTTTTCCCCTTATAAGTCGAGAGGACTTACAAGGGTTGTCCATCGTGTGAGCATATCCCTACTCGCTGGTGGGATTTTGTTAGGGAAATGTTTATTCATGCCCATGGATTGTATACAAGGGTCAATATTGAAACGCTTGTAGGGCAAAATCGGGGTGTATGACGGCTTAAGAACAGGTTCAGATCCCTGTAGCTTAAGGCTTTTGAATCCTATGAGCCGTGAGGGTCTCAACGGGGAATTCTCCTTACGAGTCGTGAGGATCTCGTAAGTGTAATTTCTCCTTAGGAATCGTGGGGATTCCTAAGTGTGTTGCTCCCTTGTGAGTCATAAGGATCTCACGCAGGTATTTTCTCCTTACAAGGTCGAGAGGACCTTGCAAGTGTCTTTTATCGAGATTGCGCCCTTTCGGGTTTTCACAAACTCGCCGGTAGCCCTGCTGTTTTTACTCATAGAGCCCTTTCGGGTTTTCATCCGTGCCCATCTCGCTTATGGACGTACCGTTTTTTTGTTTTTTTTTTAATTTTTGTGTCAGCCTTGGGATGCTGCGGTCCGTAGTAGTTTATAGACGTCTCGGTCAGGCGTAGTATTTCTTCAAGAAACGGCTATTTATTGGCCTGGAGGGTCTTTTGCCATGCATATCCATGAGAAAGTAAGCCCCACCCTAGTAGACTTTGTCTATGATATACGGGCCTACATAGTTCGGCTCGAATTTCCCCCGTTTGGCACGATTGGGGATCATAGGTCTCTTGACCACTAGCACCAGTTCGCCTAAGCGGAATGTTCTCGGCCTAGTCAATCTCTCGTATGAGCGCGTCATTTTTGCTTTGTAAGCTTCCAAGATTTGTTGCGCCATGAGACGAGTTTCATCGAGGGCATCGAGCTCCTCAAGCCGAAGATGAGCATTCTCTTCGTCCGTTAGCTCGTAATGAACTGCCACTCGTAGGGAGGGTAGCTCTATCTCCAAAGGGAGTACTGCTTCAGTGCCGAATACCAATGCATACGGCGTTGTGTTTGTGGCCGGCTTGAACGTAGTTCGATACGCCCAGAGAGCTTCATGCAGTCTCTCGTGCCGGTCCTTTTTATTTTTGGACACCGTCTTTTTCACGATCTTCGTCCAGGTCTTGTTGAAAGCCTCAGCCAGACCATTAGCTCGGGGATTGTAGTTCGAAGAGTATCTCCAGTCTATATTATGTTTTTGTACGAAACGGCTAATTTTGTGGCTTCTGTAGGCCGGCCCGTTATCGGAGATATTACGTCGCGGAGTGCCGAACCGATAGATGACGTGTGTCTTGAAGAAATGGAGGATGTTCTCCGTCTTCAATTCTCTGAGCGGTATCGCTTCTGCCCACTTAGAGAAGTAATCGGTTGTCGCCAATATGAACCGATGTCCTCTGGATGACGATGGTTCAATAGGCCTGATTATGTCAGTTCGCCACATTTCGAACGGCCAGCTAGCCACCGTCGGGTGTAGCAGATTTGGATGCTAGTGGATAAAGTCTCCGTGAATTTGTCACGAGTGGCACTGTTTCGCGTATTCGAGACAGTCTTGGATCATCGTGGGCCAATAGTAGCCCATCCTTTTGATCTTCAGCTTCATCTTCGGCCCGACTTGATGAGAACCGCAGAGTCCGTCGTGAGTTTCTTGGAAGACTCTCCTTACTTCTTCAGGTCCCAGGCATCTTAGCCATAGTGAATCAAATGATCTCTTATATAGAGTGTCGTTGACGAAGGCGAAGGATAGAGCTCGTTTTATGTCACACCCTGCTTCCCAGAGTACGCTAAAATGGGCACGTGACATAGCCAACCATGCTACCTGTGGGTAGGAAGCATCCATCCACAGTCACATTACGGCTGTAGAGATATCAAGAACAAAATAAAACTATCTAAACATGTCCATAATCCAATATAACATGAGTCAAGAATAATAAAATGCGGAAGCAAATGATCCAATACAAATAACTGAAATGTATGTCCCATAATGCGGGCTCACATCAGGAATAAACTGCAGGAAATAAAACTAACTAATACTGACACCTCACAGCTCAGCCTGCTGGCTGAAGTACTCCTGCTCGGACTGCAACAGCGGTACAGGATCTGGGCCATGCAAAACCCAGACGTCAGCGCGTCATGTCAACAAGTAATATAATGTGAACAGTGTAGCAGGCAATGCAATATAAACATGAATAAAACAAGGGCAACAATAATATAAGTCAGAGCAGTGCGGGGTAGTGTGCTATGGGTAAACTAAACCGTTCTATCAGGTTTTCTGTTCTAAGTCTTTGAAATCAATTGATGAATCATCGATGTAACTCAATAGTATCCCGTGCATGCCCGGGACCACGGTCTAAGACTCTCGGGCTGAAACCGAGACGTGCCGCTAGGCAGTAAAAGGTAGCAGGTACAGGCGAGTGATGTCAGCATCATCACTCCGGGGCTGGCCTAGCCCGTAAGACTGATCAGAACAGGTATCGAACTGTTGAGTTACAAGTCAGGTTTCACCTTTGATTTCCCCATACCCTCAAGTTATGTATGTCAAGTCAGGTATTCAGTAATCAAGAACTAATGCCAACACAGGATCAGGTGAAAGCAGGTTTGTCTGGATAGACAACAGGAACGGTCCGTAAGGACTACATGTCAGGATTGTTGGCATTAGACACAGGATCAGGTAACGGGTCAGGTCATGGTACATCAGGTCAAGTCAACGGTATACGGTACCATGTCAGGTAGATCAATATATATATGTAGCAAGTCAGGTCAAGATGTAAACAATATCATGGGTGTGCTCACAATTAGTTATATAATCAAGCATGGTTATCAACAACATGATATAAGTAATGAATTAAGCAATAGGCAGATTCATTCGATTTGCAATACAGTTATCGATTATGTCACAGAGATGATTACAAGAGTGCAGTAAGACAATTATAGCAGTTTCGTCATGTTAACAAGTTTAAGAACTTTTAGAGGTGCAATAATTTATATGACGGTTCAGTGCAGCTATTACAGTTTAAAATGCATACGAGTGTCCGAATGGAACAAAACTACAGGGATAGATGCCATATGCTATGTCAATATTAAAAAAATGTGATTAAGCTGGTAAATGTGGTTATTAGGTTCAATTGCAAACTGTAAGTTCCAAGTTTAAAGATAAATGATATAATACAATATTGTACATGAAAATGAGAAATGATTGTACCAAGCTAAATTTACAGGTTTAGAGTGTCATAATATATATGTAAATATTGTATAGCATGTAGCAAGGGGTACTTTCCTCGACGGGTCGCGGATCGGAAAAACAGAACGATAAATGTCGGCGAGGAAACGCGCGACGGGCGCACGATCCACGGAATGAACCCTAAACAACGAACAATGGAACCACACGGGTCGGGGTACCTTGCTGGAACGTCGGAACACGTCGTCGGCATCGTCGGATTCCGGCAAAAATGTGAACAGTGAACCATTAATACATGCAAACAAAAATAGAAGAGAAAACAGAGAAGGAAGGAAGAATGAGATGGAGACAAAGGCTTACGGTGGTCTGCAGAGGGTCGTGAGGATCGACGGTCGTTGAAGAAACTCCGGCGATGGCCTACCCGACAGCGACAAAAGTTTCCAGTTCACGAAAATGTTTGCAGAGAAAGCAAGAAATGAAAAGAGGAGGGAAGCTAGCTCACCGAGGGAGGCTTGCGAGGCCGGGGACACGGAGGTGAGGTCGTCGGCGGCGACAGATCCGGCGCAGACGAGTGCAAAGGGGTGCAGGTGGCCGCGTCGGGGTGTGCAGGTGGCCGGGAACGCGGGGATTGGAGGAAGGAGGTGGCCTGGCTGCGACGAGGGCGCGGAGACGACTAGCCCGGCGGTGCCGGTGCCGGCGATGGGGTTGCGGCGGCGACGGGGACAAGGCGGCCGAGCTCAGCGATGGGTTAGGGTTATCGCTAGAAAAGAAATGAGGGGGAAAAAGAGATTTGAAATATATATAGAGAAGAGAGAGAGAGAGAGAGATACTGGGGATAGAGAGAGAGGAGAGAGATAGAGAGAAACGGTGAGGGAGAGAGAGAGAAATGGAGAGAGGAGGTGGGGCCCACGGAAAAGAGTGGTGATGATTGGTTGATGAAGAAAGATTTAGCTGTTAGGAAAATTTTTAAAAGGATTTATAGATTTAGGGGAACAGTAATATATATATAGGTTAAGGAAAATATTCGAAGGTTATAAAATATTAAAATTTGGGATTTTGGCGCCAAATAAAATATTTCCAAATCGCGCCCGGGTCGGGTCCAAAAATTTGAAATTGAAATAATAGGATTTTAAGCGGGATCCAAATTTTAAAATGAAGTGTTTTATGATCAAAAAGCATACCCCCAAAACGGACACACGTACGTGCACGTAGCAATCCAAACTCACCCGTTTCACTGAACGAGACGAGAACAGGATGCACGGACGCTACAACGGGGTTAGGGGTGTCAAGAAGGCCAAGATGAACATTTTTAATTTTATTTTAGATACTTTAAAATGTTATATGCAAAATTGAATTGACGGGGTAAAAATACAATGAGTAACAAACAAGCAAGATAAATGAAATAAGGGTCACACTCCATTCACAAAGTAACAGAAATTAGTAGCATTGGGCCCGGGTGTTACATTATACCCAACTACAAAAAGAATTTCGTCCTCGAAATTCCAAGAATACAAAGACAGAAAAACTACAAGAAAAGGTGAGGAAACTTCTGCCGGATTTCATCTTCTCGTTTCCAAGTGGACTCTCCATGCGAGCGATTACCCCAAGAAACAAGCACAAGAGGGATCACCTTGTTCTTAAGAACCTTTTCCCTTCGATCCACGATTTCAATCGGTCGCTTCTCAAAAGTCAAGTCTTCTCGTACTGTTAACTCCGAATGATCCAATACGTGCGTTTCATCTCGAACATACCTTCGTAGTTGAGATACGTGAAACACATCGTGCACATTTGCCAAGGACCGCGGTAATGCCAAACGGTACGCTACCTCACCAACACGCTCCAAGATCTCAAAGGGTCCAACGAATCGAGGACTAAGCTTTCCTCGACTTCCAAAACGAATCACCCCTCTAGTCGGTGATATCTTCAAGAATACCAAATCACCCACGGCGAACTCTAGAGGTCTTCTTGACGTGTCTGCCCAACTCTTCTGTCGGTCTTGAGCTGCCTTCATATGATTTCTGATAGTGTTAACCTTCTCAACTGTCTGCACAACCAAATCTGGTCCCAACAATCTTCGTTCACCGACATCATCCCAACAAACAGGTGAATGGCATTTACGACCATACAATGCTTCAAATGGAGCCATCTGGATAGTTGCCTGAAAACTGTTGTTGTAAGAAAACTCCACCAAGTGTAGATGATCCTCCCACGAACCCTTGAAGTACAACATGCATGCTCTCAACATATCTTTAAGAGTTTGGATTGTTCTCTCCGACTGGCCATCAGTTTGAGGATGATAAGCTGTGCTAAACTTCAATCGAGTCCCCAAACTTTCCTGTAAACTCCTCCAGAAGTGTGATAAGAACCGAGTGTCACGATCGGACATGATGCTCACCGGTACTCCATGCAATCTTACAATCTCTTGCATGTACCGCTCAGCCAAAGTCTCTGTTGATTGACCAACCCGAAAAGGAATAAAGTGAGCTGCCTTGGTCAACCGATCAACAATCACCCATACTGCATTGTTGCCTTTTGGACTCCGCGGTAAAGCCGTCACGAAATCCATGGTTATATGTTCCCACTTCCACTGAGGAATCGGAAGTGGTTGCAATAAACCAGCAACCCTTTGATGTTCAGCCTTAACTTGCTGACACACCAAGCACTTTGCCACAAAGCGAGCAATCTCCCGCTTCATGCCTTCCCACCAGAAATGCTGTCGAATATCTCGGTACATCTTTGTGCCTCCTGGATGTACAGAATAAGCTGAACTGTGTGCCTCCTTCATAAGCTCTTCACGAATATCTCCCTTTGGCACACACAAACGGCTACCATACCTCAACGAACCATCTTCGTGGATCAGTAAATCTGTTCGTAGTCCGGCATCAACCTGCCCTCGAAACTTTTGCAGTCTAGGATCCTGCGATTGTGCTGCTTTAATATTCTCGATCAATGACGAATGTACTTGCAGCTGCAACAACTGTCCCGTATAATGCGGTAGCACAACCTCCAAGTCAAATCTTCGAAAGTCTGCAACGATCTCCTTCCACGTAGTTAACACCTGAATTGCTGGTAACCGACTAAGCGCATCCGACACGACATTAACCTTCCCCGGAAGGTACTTAAGATCAAGATCGTAGTCAGCCATCAACTCCAACTATCTACGTTGCCTCATATTAAGCTCCTTCTGTGTGAACACATACTTCAAGCTCTTATGATCAGTAAAAACTTCGACTCTTTCGCCCAAAAGGTAGTGTCTCCAAATCTTCAAAGCGAAAATCACAGCCGCAAGTTCCAAGTCATGAGTTGGATAATTCTTCTCATGGGTCTTCAACTGTCTCGATGAGTACGCTACAACCTTCCCATGCTGCATCAAAACACATCCCAATCCTTTCCCAGATGCGTCGCTGTGAATTACCAATCCTCCGGAATTGTCTGGCACGGTCAGAATAGGGGCGGTTATCAACTTCTGCTTCAACGTCTCAAAAGCTATCGCACATCCGTCCGTCCATACAAAAGGTACCTCCTTGCGCGTAAGCTTGGTTAATGGCTCTGCCAGACGAGCAAAGTTCTCCACAAATCTCCTGTAATATCCGGCTAATCCAAGGAAACTTCTTATCTCAGCAATATTCTTTGGAATTGGCCAATCACGAACTGCTGCAATCTTTTCGGGATCGACGGCAATTCCATCGCCAGACACAACATGCCCCAAAAACTTTACTTCTTCCAGCCAAAACTCGCACTTACTCATCTTTGCATAAAACTTCTCCTGTCTCAACGTCTGCAGTGCGATCTTCAAATGCTCAGCATGCTCTTCAAAACTCTTCGAGTAAACCAGAATATCGTCAATGAATACCACAATGAACTGATCCAAGAACGGTGAAAAGATTCGGTTCATCAAATCCATGAATACTGCCGGCGCATTCGTTACTCCGAAGGGCATCACTAAGTATTCGTAATGTCCATACCGAGTTCGGAACGCCGTCTTGCAAATATCATCTGCTTTCACTCGGACTTGATGATATCCGGATCGCAAATCCAGCTTCGAGAATACCCTCGCGCCACTAAGCTGCTCGAAAAGTTCGCCAATGCGAGGTATCGGGTACTTGTTCTTAATAGTCACCCGGTTTAATTCTCGATAGTCGATGCGCATCCTTCTTGTGCCATCCTTCTTCTTTACTAGAAGAACTGGAGCTCCCCAAGACGAGTTACTGCTTCGAATCCAACCTTTCTCGAGTAATTCAGCAACCTGTTTCTTGACTTCTTCCAACTCTACTGGTGCCATTGGATAATACGCTTTAGATACTGGCGCTGCACCAGGAATAAGATCAATTGCGAACTCCACGTCTCGCCTCGGCGGTAAACCCGATATATCTTCAAATACGTCCATAAAATCGCGAACAACAGCCGGCTCTTCACTCTCATCAACTTCCATTGCTGCAAGAATATTGTTTGTCGGCCTAGCCCTAAACTCGACTGGCCCGACAGAACTGCTTCCTCCAGTGAAGGTAAACTCAGGATGTCCGGGAATCTGGAAAATTACTTTATTTGCCCTACAATCAATGTGAGCGTGGAAAGTGCTAAGAAAATCCATTCCCAAGACGACTTCGTCGCTGCCCGTATCAATCACCAAGAAATCTGCAAAAAGCTCCCGTCCGCAAACAACAACTGTACAATCTTTACACTCCCTACTAGATATGATTTTCCCATTCCCAGTGTGTATGTCCCAGAAACTAGACAGGGTCTTGCAAGTAATCGAGTGTGTAGTTATAAACTTGGATGACATAAAACAATGGGATGCACCAGAATCAAATAACGCCAATGCGGGAAAACCATGAACGAGTAAAGTACCTGAAACAACTTCTCCTGACGCCTTAGCTTCTTCAGCTGTCAAGGTAAAAGCTCGAGCCTGATTAGGTCCTTGAGTCAGCTGTTTCTGTCCCTGGAACGGTCTCTGCGGAGGCTTCTGAATATCATCCTTTGTACGAAGCTTCGACGGACAAGCACTGACATTGTGATCTGCCGCTCCACAAACTAAACAGAGACCCTGCCTCCTTCGACACTCCCTCTGCACGTGCCCAGGTAAACGGCAGTAGTCACAAATCACGCTCCTTCTTCGATCAACGATCACAGGCTTCTTCATTGGTGCTACACCACGACGGTTCACTGGAATACCCTTGCGACCATGAGCTCGGTTTGGTACAAATGCTGGCTTTCTTACCGCAACTGTTGTCTGCTGCGAACTCCCTTTTATCCCAGATAAACTCTGCTGCTCTCGGGCTACCGCAAGTACTTGTGAGAAAGTGGTCAAACCCAGGGAGACAATCTGCCGCTGGATGTCCACGACCATGCTGCGCATGAACCTTCGTGCCCTGTCTGCATCATTGGCAACTAAAGGTCCAGCGAATCTACTGAGTCTTGTCCATTCTGCTGCATGCACATCCACGGTGCTCCATTCTGCCTTAGCCCAATAAACTTCTCTTCCATTTCCTCCCGTGCAGTCCGCGGGAAGAACTTCTCCAGGAAACTCTTTGAAAAGTCCGCCCACTTGATCGGCTTGGGCAAGCGGGTCTCCTCCACAAGCCACCATTCTCGGGCGTAGTCCACTAACTGGATGCGTACCACATCAACTCTTTTCTCATCTGGAATCTGTGCCGCAATAAGCAAATTCTCTGTGTCAACTAGACACTGCTCTGCTGGCAACGGCTCCTCCAAACCAGTAAATGTAGACGGACCCAAACGCCTGAAATCTGCCACGGTCCCTACCCGGTCGACTGGTTTAGCTTCAACCTTGTCTACGGACTGCTGAACGGTCTACAAACCTTCCTGGAACGATTCCGCTTGCTGCTGGATCAGCTCGGTCTGTCTCTTTTGATTCTCCAGCATTCCCCTTATCACTCCAAGTATGGCGGTTTCGTCCACACGCCTCTGGTACGTCTTCAAATTCTTATCTGCCATATTCCTGAAATCAAAACACCCAACATTAGCATGATGATAGATTCAAAATATAGATTCAAGACTAGAACTCCAAGATACTTAAATAGAGTACCACATTGTAACTATGCCGCGGTATCATAGCCACAATTACATAACTCCACCCAAGTCGCCTAAGTCCTAGAGATAACAAGGAATCAGGTTTTCGAGTTGATATGCAAAGGAAGTTTGCACATCGTAAAAGATATACTCAGGAAGAATGTGATTCAAGAATGGTAAAACGGCAAGGTGGCAGGACATGTTTCCTAAACACGGGTATTCTGATTCGTGTATTGGGTACAATACCCAACTACAAAAAGAATCAACCCGACTAACCTATCGCTTTGATACCAAAAGAACCATGTCACGCCCCGCTTCCCAGAGTACGCTAAAATGGGCACACGACATAGCCAACCATGCTACCTGTGGGTAGGAAGCATCCATCCACAGTCACATTACGGCTGTAGAGATATCAAGAACAAAATAAAACTATCTAAACATGTCCATAATCCAATATAACATGAGTCAAGAATAATGAAATGCGGAAGCAAATGATCCAATACAAATAACTGAAATGTATATCCCATAATGCGGGCTCACATCAGGAATAAACTGCAGGAAATAAAACTAACTAATACTGACACCTCACAGCTCAGCCTGCTGGCTGAAGTACTCCTGCTCGGACTGCAACAGCGGTACAGGATCTGGGCCATGCAAAACCCAGACGTCAGCGCGTCATGTCAACAAGTAATATAATGTGAACATTGTAGCAGGCAATGCAATATAAACATGAATAAAACAAGGGCAACAATAATATAAGTCAGAGCAGTGCGGGATAGCGTGCTATGGGTAAACTAAACTGTTCTATCAGGTTTTCTGTTCTAAGTCTTTGAAATCAATTGATGAATCATCAATGTAACTCAATAGTATCCCGTGCATGCCCGGGACCACGGTCTAAGACTCTCGGGCTGAAACCGAGACGTGCCGCTAGTCAGTAAAAGGTAGCAGGTACAGGCGAGTGATGTCAGCATCATCACTCCGGGGCTGGCCTAGCCCGTAAGACTGATCAGAACAGGTATCGAACTGTTGAGTTACAAGTCAGGTTTCACCTTTGATTTCCCCATACCCCCAAGTTATGTATGTCAAGTCAGGTATTCAGTAATCAAGAACTAATGCCAACACAGGATCAGGTAAAAGCAGGTTTGTCTGGATAAACAACAGGAACGGTCCGTAAGGACTACATGTCAGGATTGTTGGCATTAGACACAGGATCTGGTAACGGGTCAGGTCATGGTACATCAGGTCAAGTCAACGGTATACGGTACCATGTCAGGTAGATCAATATATATATGTAGCAAGTCAGGTCAAGATGTAAACAATATCATGGGTGTGTTCACAATCAGTTATATAATCAAGCATGGTTATCAACAACATGATATAAGTAATGAATTAAGCAATAGGCAGATTCATTCGATTTGCAATACAGTTATCGATTGTGTCACAGAGATGATTACAAGAGTGCAGTAAGACAATTATAGCAGTTTCGTCATGTTAACAAGTTTAAGAACTTTTAGAGGTGCAATGATTTATATGACGGTTCAGTGCAGCTATTACAGGTTAAAATGCATACGGGTGTCTGAATGGAACAAAACTACAGGGATAGATGCCATATGCTATGTCAATATTAAAAAAATGTGATTAAGCTAGTAAATGTGGTTATTAGGTTCAATTGCAAACTGTAAGTTCCAAGTTTAAAAATAAATGATATAATACAATATTGTACATGAAAAGGAGAAATGATTGTACCAAGCTAAATTTACAGGTTTAGGGTGTCATAATATATATGTAAATATTGTATAGCATATAGCAAGGGGTACTTGCCTCGACGGGTCGCGGATTGGAAAAACGGAACGATAAACGTCGGCGGGGAAACGCGCGGCGGGCGCACGGTCCACGGAATGAACCCCAAACAACGAACAATGGAACCACACGGGTCGGGGTATCTTGCTGGAACGTCGGAACACGTCGTCGGCATCGTCGGATTCCGGCCAAAATGTGAACAGTGAACCATTAATACATTCAAACAAGAATAGAAGAGAAAACAGAGAAGGAAGGAAGAATGGGATGGAGACAAAGGCTTACGGTGGTCTGCAGAGGGTCGTGAGGATCGACGGTCGTCGAAGAAACTCCGGCGATGGCCTACCCGACAGTGACAAAAGTTTCCAGTTCATGAAAATGTTTACAGAGAAAGCAAGAAATGAAAAGAGGAGGGAAGCTAGCTCACCGAGGGAGGCTTGCGAGGCCGGGGACACGGAGGTGAGGTCGTCGGCGGAGACAGATCCGGCGCAGACGAGTGCAAGGGGGTGCAGGTGGCCGCGTCGGGGTGTGCAGGTGACCGGGAACGCGGGGACTGGAGGAAGGAGGTGGCCTGGCTGCGACGAGGGCGCGGAGACGACTAGCCTGGCGGTGCTGGTGCCGGCGATGGGGTTGCGGCGGCGACGGGGGACGAGGCGGCCGAGCTCAGCGATGGGTTAGGGTTATCGCTGGAAAAGAAATGAGGGGGAAAAAGAGATTTGAAATATATATAGAAGAGAGAGAGAGAGAGAGGAGAGAGAGATAGAGAGAAACGGTGAGGGAGAGAGAGAGAAATGGAGAGAGGAGGTGGGGCCCACGGAAAAGAGTGGTGATGATTGGTTGATGAAGAAAGATTTAGCTGTTAGGAAAATTTTTAAAAGGATTTATAGATTTAGGGGAACAGTAATATATATATATATATATAGGTTCAGGAAAATATTCGAAGGTTATAAAATATTAAAATTTGGGATTTTGGCGCCAAATAAAACATTTCCAAATCGCGCCCGGGTCGGGTCCAAAAATTTGAAATTGAAATAATAGGATTTTAAGCTGGATCCAAATTTTAAAATGAAGTGTTTTATGATCAAAAAGCATACCCCCAAAACGGACACACGTACGTGCACGTAGCCATCCAAACTCGCCCGTTTCACTGAACGGGACGAGAACACGAAGCACTGACGCTACAACGGTGTTAGGGGTGTCAAGCAGGCCAAGATGAACATTTTTAATTTTATTTTAGATGCTTTAAAATGTTTTATGCAAAATTGAATTGACGGGGTAAAAATACAATGAGTAACAAACAAGCAAGATAAATGAAATAAGGGTCACACTCCATTCATAAAGTAACAGAAATTAGTAGCATTGGGCCCGGGTGTTACATTTCATGAGCTGATGTCTTGAGGACGCATCTACAGGTGTCCGATGGGATTTGAAGTAATCTATAAAGACTTCTCTCCAATCCTTGACCTTTTCCTGGTCCTTTATCTGTAGAGCCGCTTGCTTGGTCGCTTCCTTTTCTTCAAACAACTACGGAGATATTTCTTTCGGTGTGAGAACCCGACGACTTTGCACAACGATCCTCACGTCATCGAGGTTTTCGTCATCCAGTTCTTTAGCAAGTTTGGATAACGCATCCACATTGCTATTTTCCGCTCGCGGTATGCTTTCCAGGGTGTAGGAAGGGATTTGAATCAGCAATTGCTGCACTCTCTCACCGTACTTCACCAACTCTGGTTTGCACGTTTGATAATCGCCGTTTACTTGGCTAACAACCAGCTGGGAGTCTCCGTATATGAGGAGGTTTTCGATCCTCATGTCGACAGCGATCTCAAGTCCTGCTATCAAAGCTTCATATTCGGCCCCATTGTTCGTCCTTGACTCTGTTAGGGAAAAGGAAAAGTGCATTATCCCTCCTTGTGGAGTCACGAAAATAAGGCCTACCCCAGATTTGATTATAGGGGTGTTATGTTGTCGCTTCTTCATGGAAGATGCCCGTCGAAGTAGAGTTCCTACCGGGTGTTACTCTCTCCTTTCTCCCCGTCGATTGTGTCAAACGCGTGCTCGTCTGGCAATTCGTAATTTAGGGGTGAATCGGCAGGTATAGGATGCTCAGCGAGGAAGTCGGCGATGGCCTGACCTTTCACTGCCTTGAGAGGTCGATAAGTTATCGATAATTCCATTAAGAGTAGGGCCCATTTAGCGAGTCGCCCTATTAGTATGTCTCTTGACATCAAATATTTGAGACGATCCACCTTTGATATGAGATGGACCTCATGCGCTAACGCATAGTGCCTGAGCTTCGTTATTGCGAAGATCAACGCTAGGCAGTGTTTTTCAATGGGGGGTAATTGTTTTCTGCCCCCAGAAGCACTCGACTCAAATAGTAGAGGGCTCTCTCCTTCCCTTGGTCATTTTCTTATGCCCATAGCGCGCTTAAGGAACCCTCAAGGGCAGTTGTATATAGAATGATGGGCATTCCTTTGACCCGAGCGGTCAGTACTGGCGGATTCTGCAGGTATTGCTTGATTTCGTCCAGTGCGCTTTGGCATTTGCGATCCTAAACGAACGGGGTTCCCTTCTTCGTCAAGTGACTGTAGGGACGGTATTTGCCGGAGAGGTTGACTTAGAGTTTGACACTTATTTAGGCATCTACATCGCTACAACTGGGATATCGCCAGGAGTGACTCATCATTTGCCTCTGTTGATTTGGATAAAGGTGGCTTAGTAGACAGGGTTAGGGCTCTGTCGATTAAGACTTTTGACTTTATGAGCCGTAAGGGTCTCATAAAGGGTTTTCTCTCTACGAGTCATAAGGATCTCGTAGGCATATTTATTTTGACGAGGTTGCACCCTTCTGGGTTTTCACAAGCTCGCTGGCAGTCCTGCTGTTTTAACTTACGGCGCCCTTTCGGGTTTTCATCCGTGCCCATTTTGCTTGTGGACATACCGTTTTTTTAGAGCGTGATTTAGGAAATCAATATCCAACTTGTGCTCTGTTCTTTCTCCAGGTGCTTCTTCGGGATTTACCTTAGACGATGGATTAGCGAGTGATGCCGCGTGAGCAAGCGTCTCCTGCAGATTTTCACGTTGCATTTGAACTTTTGTCAAGGACCGAGTTTGAGATCGGTGACTAGTAGAAACTCGAACTTCATCTTTGGAATTCACCACATAGACTATGTGAACTACCATGCCCCCAGGCTTGGGATGTTTGGAGTTTTGGCCTTTGGAGTTTGCTTCGGGCACTTGAGCTTTATTGGGCCTCTTTTTTTTTGTGAAAATCCGCTTTGGTTTTGGGAAGAACCGCTGTATCAGGATCCGTCTTGGGGTAAGTCCCCTTCACCTACTTCCACATCTTATATATAGATGAGGAATGTTGTCTCAGGGAGCGAACTGGTTTCTGCTCTTATGGGATCTCCATGGGCTGCGGAGACTTCTTCAATATTGCGGTAGGAGAACTTTGTCTGACCCTTCACAACAATTTGAAGCCGTTCCCATTTGGAACAACAACATTCACCACTGGGGTTGAAACAGGACCATATGGAGAACTGCCCCCAGCTCATTTTGTATGACGCTGATATCGACGTCGACCGTTTCTTACGGCCGGGATTTGATTAGCTTCAGGATTTTGCCGAGCCTGCCCCTTGTTTCCTTTGAGAGCTTGAATATTTTGTCCCCTGCGTCGACCTTGGTCCTTGGCATGTGCCAGTTGTTTGAGGAATGATTCCGTCGGCAAAGTTGCTGCTTGGGGAGCCCGCCTGTGGACGGCAGACTTCCTCTGGGCTTCTTCCAGCGTTGAGGCACCGAGGGTGGGGGGTGGGAGCATCGAACCAAAGAGAAGCCCGCTGATTTCTTGAAGAGCCGGATTGCAGAGATTTGAGCCTGCAAGTGGCCCGTACTTGATTCCACCAGATATGACAGAGCCTGAGTTGCTAAGGTGGGAACAAACGCCATTCTTCATAGAAACGAAGCACCGACTTCAGTATCCACTCCCCTAAGGGTAACCACAAACATACATACTGCGATTATCTGATCACGGGAAAAACACGACACACAAAGTGTGGAGTGGAAAGAGGATAAGGTCCCATCGGGCGTGCCAGAATCTGACCTTCGCCGAATACAGAGACGTGACCGCGTAGGTTCGTCTTGCCTGAATTTGGGGGCATATACTATTTGGTTTTATCCGTCCACCTCTCCGAAGATGCCAAGCTGATTTATGGCACCATGTATCGAAGGTTTAAACAGATGCGGCCGTTGTAGCAGACTTCGTCAGATTCCCCCTCGTTTGAGGGGTTTTTGATTGTGGGGACGCTCTTCCCTACAGGCGCAAGCTCCTGCAGTTAATTACGCTACCGCATCGCGGTAACCACTTTCTCCTTCTCCAGATGGTCATTTCATGTCGTGTGTGTTTGTTTTGTTTTTGGTTGCCCGTGGATTGTATACGGAGACTAATATATGTTGTCGCCCGTAAGGCGTGGATTAGTCCAAATCCGTATTTTCTTAGATTTGGGTTTTGGGTTGGGTTTAAGGATACGTTAGTCTCATTTGAAACTAAGATAAACTTAAACGTTTGTTAAGGATACGTTAGTCTAATTTTAGATTAAGATCAACTTAACCATTTGTTAAGGATACGTTAGTCTAATTTTAGAATAAGATCAACTTAACCATCTGTTAAGAATACGTTCGTCTAATTTTAGACTAAGATCTACTTAACAGGATCATTTAGATCCAACAAAAGAGCATTTGGGCTCTATTGTTTTAGTTTAGGGACTTTGCGGTCCAGTTTAAAGACATCATAGTCTGTAAAGTTTAAGGACATCATAGTCCATGAGTTTAAGGACCCTACAGTCCGTAAAGTTTAAGGACATCATAGTCCAGTTTAATTACATCATAGTCTATGAGTTTAAGGACCTCACAGTCCATGGTAGTTTAGAGACATCATAGTCTGTAAAGTTTAAGGACATCATAGTCCATGAGTTTAAGGACCCCACAGTCCGTGGAATGTCTGGTTGTCGGGACCCGTCACCTCTCTAAAGACGTTGAAAGATTACAACGACAAATATCAGAGGAGTGAAGAGATGTACCCTTGAACCAATATTGGTTGGGAGATCTGTAGTCCAATTTGGGACTAAGATCAAAGATTTATGAGCATATGAGCTCAATTAATCTGAATTAGAGATCTGTAACCAACTTGGGCTCGGCCCATTCATTTGTTAGGCATTTAATTAAGCTCAGTCCTTTTTCATTTAACAATGCTGAGCAGTGGTTCTGACAACCTTTTGTCTTTTATTGAATGCTGTGCACTCATTATGGCTCTGGATTTTATCATTTAAAGGACAATTTATGTTCTCTCAGCGCACACGTGAGGAGCACGTGACGCGCTTGGCGCCGAGCGCCAGTCAATGAACGCAAAGCGCTTCTGTTTAGGTAGCGCACACGTGAGGAGCACGTGGCGCGCTTGGCGCTGAGCGCCAGTCAATGAGCGCAGAGCGCTTCTGTTTAGGTAGCGCACACGTGAGGAGCACGTGGCGCGCTTGGTGTTGAGCGCCAGTCAATGAGCACAGAGCGCTTCTGTTTAGGTAGCGCACACGTGAGGAGCACGTGGCGCGCTTGACGCTGAGCGCCAGTCAATGAGCGCAGAGCGCTTCTGTTAAAGTAGCGCACACGTGATAGGCACGTGGTGTGCTTAGTGCTGAGCGCCAGATCATGAGGCAGAGCGCTTCTGATGAAGTAGTGCACATGTGTGGAGTACGTGGCGCGCTTGGCGCTGTGCGCCAGTCAATGAACGCAGAGCGCTTCTTTTAAATTTGGAGCGCTGAGGCTCTGCAGCGCTGTACGCTAGATTTGGAGCGATGATGCGCTTCTTTAAACTTGGAGCGCTAAGGCTCTTTTTAGGCAGTTCTGCGCTCTGAGAATTAAATTCTCTCTTATAAGATACTTCGTCTCATGGATCTAAGAACAAAGTTCTTATTTTATTGGAGATGTTTCAATCTCTTATATTCTTGATGAAAGGCTTTGCCTTTATGGATCTGTGATCCTAAGAGAATTGAATTATTATCCCCCCACTTTTATAATGAGATGTTATGATCTCTTTTGTGAAAGACAGTTTGTCTTAAAGATCTATGATCTAGCATAAGAACTAAGTTCTTTTTTTGATGATATTTTTTTATCTCTCTTAAAGAAAAGTTCTTCTTCTCAGAGGTTGCTCTTTTCTTTGAAATTTCTCAAAGCTTATGGGGGGGTTCCTCTATATGAGATTTGAAGTCTTGGGGCCTTTATATAGTAGAGGCTGATTTGTTGAATCGGTTGAAAAAATCTTTTCTCTAATTGATTTGGGGATTTCCCCACCGTTGGATCTTTGATCCTAGGACTTCTGATTTACAGAAGGCAATCTTCTTATTTTTAACAAGATCGGGAAATCTTTTCCCATACAGAATTTATTCTGTATTTTAGTGATTTTTAATCACCCTTGGATCATTGATCCAACGGTGCTCTGATATTCAGAGCACAATCTTTCCTGTTTGGAAAAATTCTGAGGAATATTTTCTTAACAGAATTTTATTCTGGTCAATTGATGATTTTTAATCATGTTCGTTGGATCTTTGATCCAAGGGTTGAGAACATTTTGTTCTATCGCTAGCGCTTACGTGCTTTGCACGTGGTGCGTTTCTTAGAGTGCAGCGCTCACGTGCTTTGCATGTGGTGCACTGTTTAGAGTGCAGCGCTCTTAGCGCTAGCGCTCACATGCTTTGTACATGGTGCGCTGCCTAGAGTCCAGCGTTCTTAGCGCTAACGCTCACGTGCTTTGCATGTGGTGCGCTGCTTAAGGTGCAGGGCTTTTAGCGCCAGCGCTCACGTGCTTTACATGTGGTGCGCTGCTTCAGAGTCTTTGACTCTTAGCGCTGGCGCTCTTGGCGCGAGTGCTTTTATGAAGCGCTGCTTTATTTTAAATTTCAAAATTTGAACAGAACTTTGCTCTGATTGGGGGAAACATTAGCGTCCTTGACGAGAGCATCTCGATTCGTGTCGACCCGCAAGGAAATCAGTGTCTTTGCAGGAATCTCTCGATTCGTCTCAACTCCGAGGAAATCGGTGTCCTTGGCAAAAACCTCGATTAAGGGAAATCAGCGTCCTTGATGAGAGCATCTCGATTCGCGCCGACCCTCAAGGAAATCAATGTCTTTGCAGGAATCTCTCGATTCGTCTCAACTCCGAGGAAATCAGTGTCGTTGGCAAAAACCTCGACTAAGGGAAATTAGCGTCCTTGACGAGAGCATCTCGATTCGCGTCGACCCGCAAGGAAATCAGCGTCTTTGTAAGAATCTCTCGATTCGTCTCAACTCCGAGGAAATCAGTGTCCTTGACAAAAACCTCGATTCAGGGAAATCAGCGTCCTTGACGAGAGCATCTTGATTCGTGTCGACCCGCAAGGAAATCGGTGTCTCTGCAGGAATCTCTCGATTCATCTCAACTCCGAGGAAATCAGTGTCCTTGGCAAAAACCTCGATTCAGGGAAATCAACGTCCTTGACGAGAGCATCTCGATTTGCGTCGACCCGCAGAGAAATCAGTGTCTCTGTAGGAATATACGACGTCAGCAAAACAGAGCCATGGCAGAGTCCCTAGTTCCAAGTCTCGATGGCCACATCTACAGCCTGGAGACCCACAACAACGTTCCTCCTCATTCCAGCAGGATTCAGACGCGACAATCAACCTCGGAGCCATGGCAAAGTCCCTAGTTCCAAATCTCGACGGTTCACAGACAACCTAGAGATTATCTCGGAGCCACGGCAGAGTCCCTAGTTCCAAGTCTCGACGGCCACATCTACAGCCTGGAGACCCACAACAGCATTCCTCCTCATTCCAGCAGGATTTAGATGCGATAATCAATCTCGGAGCCATGTCAAAGTCCCTAGTTCCAAATCTCGACGGTTCACAGACAACCTAGAGACCACCTCGACATTCGTCTCATTACAGAAGACGCAACGTCAGCAAAGCGGAGCCATGGCAAAGTCCCTAGTTCCAAATCTCGACGGTTCACAGACAACCTAGAGACCGCCTCGACGTTCGTCTCGTTACAGTAGACGCAACGTTAGCAAAGTGGAGCCGCGACAAAGTTCCCAGTTTCAGGACTCGGCGGTGCACAGACAACCGAGAGTCAACCCCTTACTCCGTAGAACACGGCTAAAGTCAATCCTGACCCCGTGGGAAACGGCTAAAGTCAATCCTGACCCCGTGGGAAACGGCCAAAGTCAATCCTATCCCCGTGGTACACAGCGAAAGTCAATCCTGACCCCGTGGAACACGGCCAAAGTCAATCCTGACCCCGTGAAACACGGCCAAAGTCAACCCTCGACCTCCCCGTCGAAGCAATGCTTTGACTCGGGAGTAGGTCAACTCATCAACCACTTACGAGTCCTCTCGACTTGTAAGGAAGAAAACTCTCTTGTGAGATCCTTACGACTCTCAAGAGAAAACACACTTAGGAGTCCTCACGACTCCTAGGGAGAAAATACATCTAAGGTATCCTCTCAACTTGTAGGGAGAAAAGTCTTTATGAGACCCTCACTACTCATAAACTTGAAAAGTCTTAGGCGGCAGATCTGAACCTGTTTCCTAATCCATCACTGCTCTGCAAGGAGGTCAAGATGGACTATCTGTGGGCCACATTTGCCAAAGCCACATTCACCAATGAAATAAAGAAGCTACTTACGGGTCCTCACGATTCGTAAGGAAAAATACTCGAGTGAGATCCTTACGACTCACGGAGGCGATGAACACTTAGAGATCCACACGATTTCTAGGGAGAATTTACACCTACGAGATCCTCTCGACTTGTAGGGAGAAAAATACTTCTTGAGACCCTTACGGCTCATGAAGATGAAAAAAGTCTTAGGCTATAAGGACTCTAAACTTGTCCCCTAAGACATCAATTCTATTGCCATGCGTAACTCTGCACTACTTCATCCAGGTACATGCTTACGTGGGCAAAGTAGTGGGGGGCATTTGTTCCCGCCAAAATTTTCGGCCAAGAGCTACTTGTTCCCTTACAAAAAAGGGGGAGAATCCTCAAAAAACAGACATCACGTGTAAAACACGTGGGCGCACATATGAAAAGCATATGAGCGCTGACCATAAATAACCAAGGGCCAAACAGGCATCACGTGTAAAACACGTGGGCGCACATATGCAAAGCATACGAGCGCTGAACATAAATAACCAAGGGCTAAATAGGCATCACGTGTAAAATGCGTGGACGCTCATATGCAAAGCATATGAGCGCTGAACATAAATAACCAAGAGCCAAACATGCCTCACGTGTTACACATGTGAGCGCTCTGAATATACACAGGTTAAAACCCACGCTAGGGGTCACGTGTTAAACACGTGAGTGCTTTTACCAATCACATGCAAAGTATGTGAGCACCCTAATTTAAAATGTTCCTATCAAATTCTAGAATTAAATTCTATTTTGGGAAATATTTTCTTAATCTTCCTTAAACTAGAAAAATCTTCTCTGTTAAACAGAGGACCCTTGGATCAAAGATCCAGCAGTGATCATTTGATAGAATAAAAATCTATCATAGGAAAATATTTTCCTAATCTTATAACCAGAATAAAATTCTATGTTAACAAGATATCCATATTAAGAAAATATATTTCTGATCTTGTTAAACAAAAAAGATATGATAGAATAAAATTCTAATCTTGTTAAAACTAACAAGATATTCATAATCTTGTTAAACAAACAAGAAATCTTCTCTGTTAAACAGAGGGCCTTTGGATTAAAAATCCAACCGTGAATAAAATTCACCGAGTGATCTAAAAGACCATGTTGGTTATAAAATCAATCAAAATCTCTCAATAAAAGATTTGCTGAACAAATTGATTCTTTTTCTTCTCATATAAATAGGAGCAAGGAGAGGAGGAAAAAGGGGACACAGAGGGAGAGGGGAAGAAAAATAGAGAGAGAATTTAATTCTCTAAAGAAGAGGAACCCCTCCTAAAAGCTCCCACAAAAAAGAGAATTTAATTCTCAAACTAAGAGTTTAACTCTTCTAAAAAGTACTTGGTTCTTCCTCTGGTTAAGATCTACAGAAGCGGATCTCCCCACAAGTTGAGAATTTAATTCTCATCGCGGAGATTCTGTCATGCAGATTCAAATCCTAGGGGAAAGAACTGAATCCAAAAGAGTTTAACTGTTACAAAACATATAGGTATTTAATTCCTCTGGAACTAGGGTTTAACCCTTTAAAAAGAATTTAATCCCTACAAAGATTAAAAAGAGAACTTGATCCCTCGGAACCATAGAAGAACAGCCTGATGATTCATTAGCATTCAAAAGCTACATAAAAGCTCACGTGATCCCACGTGAGCGCCTTTGAGGAACAAAGAGGGAAAGAATGAGATCTAGTCACGTGACCCCTGAGAAGTGCTCAGCACTTATAAAAGAGAAAAGGAAATAAATCAAAGGGCGGTTTCCATTCTTGGGGCGCCTCATGTGATCCCACGTGACCCCTGAGAAGTGCTCGGCACTTATAAAAGAGAAAAAGGGAATAAATCCTATTTTTGGGGCGCCTCACGTGGCCCCATGTGACCCCCAAGTAGCGCTTAACTTTTATAAAGCATAAAGGGAATAAATCAAAGGGCAGTTTCTATTCTTGGGGCACCTCACGTGATCCCACGTGACCCAATAGTGCTTAGCATTCAGAAAAGAAACAAGGGAAGAAACCCAAAAGAGCAGCGCCAACTTCAAGTGTCTCACGACCCCACGTGAGCGCATCAAATTCTTAGTGTTTAACACTACTTCAAGCGCCTCACGTGACCCCACATGAGCACATCAAATTCTTAGTGTTTAACACTATTTCAAGCACCTCACGTGGGAGCATGTGAGCGCTGATCATACACTAGTGTTTAAATCCTCACGTGGGAGCACGTGAGCGCCGATCATATATTAGTGTTTAACACTATGAGAGGCCAATATTATCCAAACTTAGATTAAATCTCCCGAGGGCAATCAATCGAGCCCCTAATGCTCAGGGTCCCCCAAACCAATCTCAGTCCCAGAGATAGCTAATGAGCTCCTAACAGATGGCATCTAAAATGATGTTTATCCCACCATGATCTCTCCCCTCGATCTGGAATTTGGTTCAAGGGTACATCTCTGCACACCTCCGATACATGTCGTTGTAATTCTTTAACATCTTCAGAGAGGTGGAGGGTCCCAATAACCAATAACTCTTGGCGCACCATCGAACAAGCTTTTCAAAAAGGGGAGTAAATCTAAAACACATCTCAATTTGGGGGCGCCTCACGTGACCTCACGTGATCCCTTGATAGTGCTTAGCACTCAGAAAAAGAAAAGGAGAATAAAACAAAGGCAATTTTCATTCTTCAGAGTGCCTCACGTGATCTCACGTGATCCAATAGTGTTTAGCTCTCAGAAAAGGAAAAAGCGAATAAACCCAAGATAGCTCCCATTTTGAGGGCACCTCACGTGTTCCCACGTGACCCCCAAACAGTTGTGTATAAAAGAGGGAGGAAATTCCAAAAACAACGCTCGTATTTTGAAGGCACCTCACGTGTCTGCATGTGACTGTTTGATAAACCAAGTGCTTAGAACTTATAAATGAAAGAGGAACAAAATCCAGAGAACATTTCTCACCTCGGGCGCCTCACGTGCTCACACGTGAGCCAAGTGCTCAGCACTTTTATATATATATGAGGGAATAAACTTAAGGAACAATGCCCACTTCGGGGCCCCTCACGTGTTCACACGTGAACTCCTCCAAAGTCCAGTGTTTAACACTGGCTCAGTGCTTAGCACTATGGGGTGACTAAGAGAAATCAACCTTAACTCAAATTAGCCAAGTTTTCTGAAGCCAAGACCCTTTTTGTCACCAATCAACTGAGCCCCCATGTTCAGGTCTTCCCAAACTAATCCTAGTCCCAAAGATGATTAGTGTTCTCCTAACAGATGACATCTAAACTGATGTTCATCCCATTCCCCAAATCGGGATATTGGTTCAAGGGTACATCTCTTCATACCTCTGATACATGTCATTGTAATCCTTCAACGTCTTCAGAGAGATGGAGGGTCCCAATAACCAATAACTTTTGGTGCATCCCCAAACGGTTGAACCAAAACCACACAGACTATGACGTCTTTAAACTGGACTATGATGACCTTAAACTTTACGGACTGTGGGGTCTTTAAACTCATGGACTATGATGTCCTTAAACTTTATGGACCGTGGGGTCCTTAAACTCATAGACTATGATGCCTTTAAACTTTACAGACTATGATGTCTTTAAACTCCATGAACTATGATGTCCTTAAACATATGGACCGAAAAGTTCCTAAACTAAAACAATAGAGCCCAAATGCTCTTTTGTTGGATTTAAATGATCTTGTTAAGTAGATTTTAGTCTAAAATTAGACTAACGTATCCTTAACAAATGGTTAAGTTGATCTTAGTTTAAAATTAGACTAATGTATCCTTAACAAACATTTAAGTTGATCTTAGTATCAAAGGAGATTAACGATCCTTAAACCCAAACCAAAATCCAAATCTAAGAAAATACGGATTTGGACTAATCCACGCCCTATGGGCGACAATATATTAGTCCCCGTATACAATCCACGGGCAACCAAAAACAAAACAAACACACACGACACGAAGTGACCATCTGGAGAAGGAGAAAGTGGTTACCGCGATGCGGTAGCGTAACTAACTGCAGGGGCTTACGCCTGCAGGGAAGAGCATCCCCATAATCAAAAACCCCTCAAACGAGGGGGAATCTGACGAAGTCTGCTATATCGGCCGCATCCGTCTAAACCTTCGATACACGGTGCCATAAATCAACTTGGCATCTTCGGAGAGGTGGACGGATAAAACCAAATAGCATCTGCCTCCAAAATTCAGGCCAGACGTCCCAACGTCCCGGTCGCGCCTTTCGGCGGAGAACAGTCGGGGTTGACTTTCTCCGTTTTCTACGGTGTCGGGGATCGACTTTCTCCGTTTTCTACGGTGTCGAGATCGACTTTCTCCGTTTTCCACGGTGTCGGGATCGACTTTCTCCGTTTTCTACGGTGTCGGGATCGACTTTCTCCGTTTTCTACGGTGCCAGGATCGAATTTCTCCGTTTTCTTCGGTGTCGTGGTCGACTTTCTCCGTTTTCTACGGTGTCGGGATCGACTTTCTCCGTTTTCTACGGTGCCAGGATCGACTTTCTTCGTTTTCTACGGTGCCGGGATCGACTTTCTCCGTTTTCGATGGTGTCAGGGTTGAGTTTCTCCGTTTTCTACGGTGTCGGGATCGACTTTCTCCGTTTTTTACGGTGTCGGGATTGATTTTCTCCGTTTTCTACGGTGTCGGGGTTGACTCTAGGTTGTCTGTGAACTGCAGAGTCTTGGAACTGGGGACTTTGCCGTTGCTCCGATTGGTAGTGTCGCGTCCGTGTCCTGCTGGGATGAGGAGGAACGCCGTTGCTGGTCTTCTGGGATGCAGATATTGCCGCTGAGACCTGACTCTCTCTTTGATAGAGTTTGTTGGGACATGTGGTTCCCTTTTCGTTTATGCCCATGGATTGTATACAGGGGTCAGTATGGACTTACCTGCAGGGCAAAAGTTTCATTTTATATGTATTTTTTTGTTTTCTTTCCACGATACTCTATCATTTCAGCTTTTTGTATCGCAAAAGTCACGATTGCCCAATCATTTCGGCTATTTTTCGCGGTGCCCAATCATTTTGGCTGTTTTTTTTCTTTTTACTCGCTGCTTTTTATTACGAGTTGCCCAATCAATTCGGCTATTTTTGTATGCATATATTTTACTTGCTGATTTTGTTGCAAGTTGCCCTATCATTTCAGCTATTTCATATGCATTTATGGCTCGCTGACTTTTCGCCACGAGTATGGAACTTGGAATATGGTGCCAATCTTAGCATCAGCATCGCTGCGACTGGAATGTTGCTAGGAGCGAATCATCATTTGCCGTGAAAGGACTTAGAATTTGATACCGATGTAGGCATCAGCATAGCTACAACTGAGATATTGCCAGGAGCGAATTATCATTTGCCTTTATTGACTTAAACAAAGGTGGCTTAGCAAACAGGGTTAGGATCATGTCGACTAAGGCTTTTGCCTTTATGAGCCGTAAGGGTCTCATGAAGGTGTTTCTCCCTACGAGTCATGAGGATCTCGTAGGTGCGTTTTCTCCTTAGGAATCGTGAGGATTCCTAAGTGTGTGTTCTCTTATAAGTCGTAAGGATTTTACAAGAGTGTTTTCTCCTTATAAGTCGAGAGGACTTACAAGTGTCGTTCACCACATGAGGACATCTCGTGCCATTGGTGGAACTTGATGGGGGAGACGTTTATTTGTGCCAGTGGATTGTATACAAGGGTCAATATTGAATCGTTTGTAGGGCAGTCTGGAAAATGTGATGGCTTAAGAACAGGTTCAGATCCCTATAGCTTAAGGCTTTTAAATCTTACGATCTGTGAGGGTCTCATAAGAGGGTTCTCCTTACGAGTCGTAAGGATCTCATAAGTGTAATTTCTCTTCAGGAATCGTGGGGATCCCCAAGTGTGTCACTCCTTTGTGAGTCGTAAGGATCTTACGCGGGTAGTTTTCTCCTTACAAGGTCGAGAGGACCTTGCAAGTGTCTTTTAACGAGATTGCTCCCTTTCGGGTTTTCACAAACTCGCGGTAGCCCTCCTGTTTTTACTCACGGAGCCCTTTCGGGTTTTCATCCGTGTCCATCTTGCTTATGGACGTACCGTTTTTTACGAGTCTGCGCCTTTTCGGGTTTTCACAAACATCACCGGTAGCCTTGCTGTTTTTACTCACGGAGCCCTTTCGGGTTTTCATCCGTGCCCATTTTGCTTGTGGACGTACCATTTTTTTTACGAGTCTGCACCCTTTCGGGTTTTCACAAACATCACCGGTAGCCTTGCTGTTTTTACTCACGGAGCCCTTTCGGGTTTTCATCCATGCCCATCTTGCTTATGGACGTACCGTTTTCTCTCTCTTTGGATCAGCCCTAGGATGCTGCGGTTTGTAGTAGTTTAAAGACATTTCGGTCCGTTGTTCATCCTGTATGCACGTGTATTTGTCACGTGACGGGATACATAACGATAAAGTGGGATACACCCATTTAAGGTGTGATTTAGTTTGGTTGGGGTATTTTGTGATCCATCCCTACCACGACTTCTTCCACTTGACGTCGACGCCTGGCTTTTTCGAGTATGGCCATTTTGCGTTCTTAATCAACTTTGCTCTTCCGATGGGCTTCATTTAGCAGCACATCAATCAACTCATCGGATAGTTCCAAGGATTTTGGTGCCGATTCTGCCCCTATCTTCTCTGCATCAGGAGCTTCTTTATCATCTATTGACGAGTGAGAGATCATGTGACAACTTGCCACGTAATCTTTGGGTTCTTCTGACTCGTCATCTCCCTCGTCATTGTCATTGCCTCTGTTCTCAAGGATATGGTTAAGAAACTCATGGAGTGTGACTGGGGTCCGCGTCTTCTGGTTGTATTCCTCTAGCGCGTCAATATGCTTTTGTAGGTCCGTGTACTTTTCATCAGGCTGCGCGGGCTTCTTGGTCTTCTTCTTCTTCGAAGACTTTGACAGCTGGACCTGGGTATTTTTCCCATTGCTACCAACTCTCGGTGTCGGGCGCGGTTTCAGCATTACCTCAATGATCTTGGGCTCTAGCGGGCTTTTCTACCTGATTGCAGGGCATGCTTGAAGATCCTTCAGCATTCTTTTCGTTTTTGCCGAAAGAACTACTTCCCATGGAGCTTCCTCTATGAATGAGAATGATGCCCCCGGCGTGTCTACCCTTTTAGGAGTGTGCTGTTGTGGCGGATTTACCTTCCAGTATTCGGATAGCGCAAACTTGCCTTGTTGGTACTGGTCTTCAACCTAGTTTTTGAAGATGTATCAGTCTTCGATCGGATGGCCCAATATTCGGTGATAAGGGCAGTAATTGGGATTGTTGACGTCGTTCGGTTGCAGTGGGTGTCTCGACTCCGGTAAAGTGATGATTCCGGTGCGCACTGCCAGTTCGAACAGTCTCCTTGTTTTATCCTGGGAAAACGAGTAAGGACGTCTTAACTTCTCATCGAGGGATTGCCGCTTATTGCTTTGGCGAACAACCGGTCTTGGGCTACTCGGTTGTTGTTGAGTGTTGGCGACGAAGGTTGCTTTCCCTTTTCCCTTCTCATTCCGAGGATCCGTCTTTGAGGATGATGGTCTATGGCCCATCTGGTCCATTTGGGCCAGTTTGTCGATCAAGGCCTGGAAGGTGGTCGGCTTGAAAAACATCATGAATTGGGATATGGTCGCCTGAGGATCGAGGGTTCCCACAAACATGCCCACGGCAGGAGCTTCCTCTATGCGTTGTTCACACTTTGACCATAGATTCCGCCACCGAATGGCGTATTGAACCCAGGTTTCTCCCGGCTTCACTCTAGCGTTAATTAGTGCGGTGATCGGAGTGCGCTCGTTAGCGCTCGTGAATCTTTGTGTAAACAGTAGCTCTGCAAATGTCTTGACAGAGTCATTCGGGAGCTCGGAGTACCATTCGAACGTTGTCTCCGACAAGCTGCCAACAAACTGGCGAAGCAGCAGTTTGTCATCACCCCCAGTATTACCGCACAGAGCCCTGAATTGAGCAACGTGATGGTGTGGATTACCCGTCCCCTTATACACATCAAATTTAGGGATCATATATCCTGGCGGGTACTTTATTTAATCGTACCAACCCGGATAGGGTCGTCCAGTCTTGAAGATTTAGCCGGTCGCTTCACTCGCCTGATGAGCTCGTATCTGTTGAGCTATATAGTCGTCAAAGGCGGCTTTGGAGATAGTCTCTTCCTTAGCTGTTGATAGAGCCGGAAGAGGGTTTGATATCTCCCCTCTGTCATCTTCAAGGATTATTGGAGGGTCTTCGGCTGGAGGATCCGGCTGTATCATCATCCCGACCATATCTTGAAACAGAAGTGCCATTTGCTTTATGTTGGCCGCTTGTTCCGTGGTCTCTTTTTCTTTCTTCTCGAGCATTCTTCGGAGGAACTTAGCATCGGTTTCTTGTTCCTGGCGCTGCTCCGACGACGTCTCTGGCCTTTCTTTTGGCCCAGTGAGTGCGGCCATCTTTGTTAGCATTTCCTGGAGCTTTTGCTGTTGCTTCTGGGCTTTTGTCACAGATCGGGTGAGTGGTCGATGACCCGTAGAGATACGGCTATCCTCCTTCTTGGAAGCCATGTAGATGGTGTGCACTACCATGACCCCAGACTTGGGGTGTTTGGATTCAGTGCCTTTGAGCTTTGTCGTGGACACGGGGATTTTCTCCGGCCTTCTCTTTTTGTGGGCGGTCGAAGTTGAGGGGGCTGTTACCGCGGGCACCCATATAGACGATACCTTCTGTGGTACGACGGGGTGGTCCTTCTCTTGCTGAACCTTCATTTTCTTCGGTTGGCGGGAGTAGTCTTGGTTAATCACAGAGTTTTGGACCCTTCGCCAGACCCTGTGGATTTTGGAGGACAACCGCTAAATGGGCTATTCTGGCTTTGCCTTTGTAACGTTCTCCACAGGTGGAGGAGACCTTTTAAGTACGGCAATTGGAAAGTTCTTGCACACCCTACTAAGTGGTTCAAAGTTGTTCCCAGTTGGAACAGCAGCGTCAATTTCCACCATCGAAGCTGGTGGAGTCAATCCAGAGGGAGAGTTGCCCCCACTTTTCCTCACTCGGCGCCAATGACGACGTCGAGCATGTCTTGCAGACGGTACTGGCTCAGTTATGAGAGTGGCTTCATCATGAACCCTGTTCTGGTGAAGGGTTTCCGTTGGTGCCAACTTATCGAAGACTGACGTCCGTTCAGAAGAAACGTCCAACCTGTCGAAGACTGACTTTCAGGTAGGGGGAGAGGTTGTAACGACTTCACTCGCGGTAGGAGTTGGAACGGTCAGTCTTGCGAAGACCGACCCCTTGGTAGGAGAAGCCCTTTTGACGACTTCGTCTATTGGAGTTGGAATGGCTATCCGCTTCGGGATAACTCTTTCGGGTATTGCAGGCTTCTTTACGGGCCCACTAGAGCTCAGGGTCAGCCTATCGAAGATTGATGCAGTAGACCTGGAATTGGATGGCCCGTTGAGAAGGGCTGTGGCAGCGGTAAGCCGATCAAAGACCGACTTCTTTGGAGCTCCCTGCGATGACACTGGAGTGTTGAAGCTTGCCGGTGGGATCTTGGTCCCAAAGAACAGTCTAGTGGTGGTCTGAGTCACCTGTTCCACTGGCATGGTGAAGATGGAGGCCGCTTGGGGCTCATAGGTCACCCCTCCAGCGAGAACGGAGTGGGAGTTGTTGTTGCAATTGGAAGCCATTTTCTGCACGGAGCAAGACACCAAATCTTAGTACCTCGAATCTACAGGCAACCATAGCAGACCATGATTTGTTCGCGAAACACGATGCACAAAGTGTGGAGTGGAAAGGGGAAAAGATCCCACAGGGCGTGCCAGAATCTGTTCTCTGCCGAAAAACGCGACCGGGACGTTGGGACGTCTGGCCTAAATTTTTGCGGGCAGATGCTATTTGGTTTTATCCGTCCACCTCTCCGAATATGCCAAGTTGATTTATGGCACCGTGTATTGGAGGTTTGGACAGATGCGGCCGTTGTAGCAGACTTCGTCAGATTCCCCCTCGTTTGCGAGAGGTTTTTTGATTGTGGGTACGCTCTTCCCTACAGGCGCAAGCCCCTGCAGTTAATTACGTTACCGCATATCGATAACCACTTTCTCTTTCTCCGGATGTTCACTTCATGTCGCGTGTATTTATTTTGTTTTAGGTTGCCCGTGGATTGTATACGGAGACTAATTTGTGTTGTCGCCCTTAGGGCGTGGATTAGTCCAAATCCATATTTTCTTAGATTTGGGTTTGGGTTGGTTTAAGGACCGTTAGTCTTATTTTAGACTAAGGTCAACTCAAACGTTTGTTGAGGATACGTTAGTCTAATTTTAGACTAAGGTCTACTCAACAGGATTTTGGGATCATTTTAGATCCCACGAAAGAGTATTTGGACTTTATTGTTTTAGTTTAGGGACATTGCGGTCCATTGGGTTTAAGGCCATCATAGTCTGTGTTTAAAGACATCATAGTCTAGTTTAAAGACATCATAGTCTGTAAAGTTTCTGGTTGTCGGGACCCGCCACATCTCTGAAGACGTTGAAGAATTACAACGACACATATCAAAAGCATGAAGAGAAGTACCCTTGAACCGATGTTGGTTGAGAGATCCGTAGTCAAGGTTTGGGACTAAGACTAATTAAAGAGATTGTGAACACATGGGCTCAGTTAATCTGAATTGAGGACTTATGGCCAACTTGGGCTCAGTCCACTCATATTTGAATAAAATGTTGAACATTTGTTTGGGCTCAGTCCCTTTTGGTTCAATAACGCTGAGCATTAAATTGGGTCTTGACACCCCTTTTTCTTTTGTCTTTTACTGAGTGTTGAGCACTTTATATGGCGCTGGGTTTTATTTAAAGAACACTTTGTGTTCCCTCAGCGCACACGTGAGGAGCACGTGGTGCGCTTGGCGCTGAGCGCCAGACTTGGAGTGCTGAAGCGCTTCTTTTGAAATAGCGCACACGTGAGGAGCACGTGGTGCGCTTGGCGCTGAGCGCCAGACTTGGAGCGCTGAAGCGCTTCTTTTGAAATAGCGCACATGTAAAAAGCACGTGGTGCGTGCTGAGCGCCAGACTTAGAGCGCTGAAGCACTTCTTATGAAATAGCGCACACGTGAGGAGCACGTGGTGCGCTTGGCGCTGAGCGCCAGACTTGAAGCGTTGAAGCGCTTCTTTTGCAGTTCTGGTCAGTTCTGTGCTCTGAGAATTAAATTCTTGTTTATAAGATACTTTATCTCATGGATCTAAGAATTAAGTTCTTCTTTTTATGAAGAGATGCTATGAACTCTTCTGTTTCTGTGAAAGACTTTGTCTTACAGATCTGTGATGTAGAAAAATAACTAAGTTCTTATTTTTTAGCAAGAGATGCTCTTCTTTTTATTTATCTTGAAGAAGGTTCTTCTTTTTAGAACTTGCTCTTCTCTTTTTCTTTTTTGAGAACTTGAAGTTTATGGAGGGTTCCTCCGTGCAAGACTTGAAGTCTTGGATCCTTTATATAGGGGAGGCCGATTTGTTGGATCAGTTAAGGAAATCTTTTCTCTGATTGATTTGGGGATATTTCCCACCGTTAGATCTTTGATTCTAGGGCTTCTGTTTTACAGAAGACAATTTTCTTGTTTTTAACAAGATTGGGAAAATATTTTCCCATACAGAACTTATTCTGTATCTTGGTGATTTTTAATCACCATTGGATTTTTGATCCATCGGTGCTCTGATTTACAGAGCACAATCTTTCCTGTTTGGAAAGATTTGAGGAGTATTTCCTCAACAGAATTTTATTCTGTAATTTGATGATTTATTCATCTCAGTTGGATCTTTGATCCAATTGTGGAGAACATTTAGTTCTAGCGCTTGGCGCTCTCGTACTTTGCACGTGAGGCGCTGCCTCAGAGTCTTTGACTCTTAGCGCTGGCGCTCTCGTGCTTTGCACGTGAGGTGCTGCCTTAGAGTCTTTGACTCTTAGCGCTTGAGCTCTCGTGCTTTGCACGTGAGGCGCTGCCTCAGAGTCTTTGACTCTTAGCGCTTGCGCTCTCGTGCTTTGCACGTGAGGCGCTGCCTCAGAGTCTTTAACTCTTAGCGCAGGCGCTCTCGGCGCGAGCGCTCTCGTGCTTTACACGTGAGGCGCTGCCTCAATTTAAATTTCAAATTTTGAACAGAGCTTTGCTCTGATTGAGGGAAACAATGTGCTTATAGACTACCCAGCCCCCACTAATAGACTACCCAGCCCGCACTGGTGTAACTGCCATCACAACGCTGGTAGTCAAGCAAAGATCCTATGAGCTTTACCAATATGTATAAGCGATATGCTAAAAGAAACACATGCGCATATTGAGGTAGAATCAAACCAGGTAGCATGCTACCATTTTGAGCAAGACTGTTATCATAACTGTGAATATCCCAAGCTTTCAATATGTAATATACAATCCAGTATGATATAATAATGGCCTCTATGGCATATATCATTAACAATCTCCCACTTGCACTAAGGCCATATACTGACATATCGCAAACTTATCATATCGATTAGCTGCTCGAATTGTATCTGAGGTATGGCCTTTGTGAGTGGATTTGCAGTGTTGTTCTCTGTCTCTACTCTCCGCACCTCGATCTCTCGGCGATCAATGATCTCCCTGATCAGGTGGAACCGTCTCAAGATGTGTCTGGACTTCTGATGGGACCTTGGTTCTTTCACAAAAACTATAGCACCGTTGTTGTCACAATATAGTGGTATTGGATCAACAATGGATGGAACCACCTGAAGTTCTATCGCGAACTTCCTGATCCAGACTGCTTCTTTCGCGGTGTCACATGCAGCGATATACTCCGCTTCCATGATCGAGTCAGCAACGGTGTCCTGCTTGGAGCTCTTCCAACAGACCGTCCCTCCATTGAGAGTAAATACATAACCAGACATAGACCTAGAGTCATCCTTGTCACTCTGGAAGCTGGAGTCGGCGAAGGCCTCGATCTGGAGCTCTTCTCTGCCGTACACCAAGAACATCTCCTTAGTCCTTCTCAGGTACTTAAGAATGTTCTTCACTGCTGTCCAGTGCTTCTCCCCTAGGTTCGACTGATACCTGCTTACAACGCTCAGGGCGTAAGTTACATCTAGTCTGGTACACAACATCGCATACATTATAGAGCCTACCGCAGAAGCGTAGGGTATAATAGACATGCGATCCCTTTCCAAATCAGTCTTGGGAGACATCTCTTTGTAGAGGTTGATTCCGTGACACGTCGGTAGATTACCGCGCTTTGAATCTTCCATACTGAATCTTTTCATTATGGTGTCGATGTACCTTGACTGTGAAAATCCTAACATCCGTTTAGATCTATCAAGATAGATCTGGATCCCCAGAATGTAAGAGGCATCACCCAGGTCCTTCATGGAGAACCTTTGTGATAAGAATCCTTTGACTGATTGTAGCATAGAAATGTCATTTCCTATCAAGAGAACGTCATCCACGTACAAGACGAGGAATCCCACAGTTCTCGCAACAATTTTACTATAGATGCATGGTTCATCTGGATTTTTGATAAAGTCAAATTCCTTGACCGTCTCATCAAAACAGATGTTCCAACTCCGCGATACCTGCTTTAATCCATAAATGGACTTAAGCAACTTTCACACCTTTCCGCTGCTCCCACTCTGAATGAAACCCTCTGGCTGATCCATATAGACGCGCTCTTCCAAATTTTCATTTAGAAAAGCATTCTTTACGTCCATCTGCCAAATTTCATAATCGTGAAAGGCAGCAATGGCAAGAAGGATCCAAATGGATTTGAGCATAGCCGCTAGAGAAAAGGTTTCATCATAGTCCAAATCAGGTCGTTGACGAAAACCTTTTGCAACAAATCTAGCCTTATAAGTTTTAACCTGTCCATCTACACCAATCTTCTTTTTGAAAATCCATTTGCAGCCTATGGGTTTTACCCCTTATGTAGCAATGTCCAAAGTCCATACTTTGTTGGTGTACATGGACTCCATTTCGGTGCGCATTGCATCCAGCCATTTTACCGAGTCTCTGCTCTGAATGGCTTGCTGGAAGCTAGTTGGCTCATCATTGTCGATGATGCAATCCTTTCTATCCCCGTCTATGAGAAAACCGTAGTAACTCTCGGGCGGATGAGATTGCCTACTCGTCTTGCGGAGTGGCGTGGGGATGTCCGGTTCTTTCGAAACTTCTGGTTCCACCATGCTTTCAGTAATAGCTTGTGGTTCTGGAATTTCTTCCAGTTCTATTGCGCTCCCACTTATCTCTTTTTCTAAAAATTGAGTTTCCAAAAAGTGGGCATGCCGAGAAACAAAGACCTTTTGTTCATCTGCGTAATAGAAAAGATACCCCCTAGAGTTCTTTGGGTATCCCACAAACTTACACAGTACTGAGCGTGCCTCGAGCTTGTCCGCATGCTGCTTTTTTACAAAAGCTGGACATCTCCATATCTTCAAATACTTAAGAGAGGGTTTCTTTTCACTCCACATCTGATATGGTGTGGTAGGCACAGTCTTGATAGGAACCTTGTTCAAAACATATGCAGCTGATTCTAGTGCATAGTCTCAGAAGGATCGCGGTAACTCAGCATTACTCATCATGGAACGTACCATATCCAATAAGGTTCTGTTCCGTCTTTCTGATACACCGTTGTGTTGAGGTGTGTATGTAGGAGTAAGCTGAGAGAGAATTCCATTCTCTTTTAAGTTGTCCAGGAACTCGGCACTTAAGTATTCACCACCTCGATCAGATCTTAGTATCTTGATATTTTTTCCGGTTTGTTTTTCCACTTCATTCTTATATTCCCGGAATTTCTCAAAGGTCTCGAATCTATGTTTCATCAAGAATACATGTCCATACCTTGAGAAATCGTCCGTAAAAGTAATGAAATAGGAATAACCACTTCTTGCATGTGTAGACATTGGAACACACACATCGTTGTGTATGAGTCCCAAGAGCTCGCTCGCTCTTTCTTCGTGTCCGGCGAACGGAGTCTTTGCCATCTTTCCTTTGAAACATGATTAACAAGTTGCATATGACTGATATTCGAACGGATCTGAATATCCCTCTTTATGTAACTTCGTCAATCGTGTTTTATTGATGTGACCCAGTCTATAATGCCATTAGAAATCCTGATTTAATTCTGAAGACTTTCTTTTAAGTGTGTTCCGGACGCTGAAAACCTGAGCTTGATTTAATATGTATATGTCGTTATCTAATGTACCTGACCTAATCAAATTTTGATTTAGGTGGATGTTGACAACATCGCTTACAAATGTAAAATCATATCCTCCTTTAGAAAGTAAAGATAAAGATATGATATTACAAGCCAGATTAGGTACATACAAACAGTTACACAAAATCAATATTTGCCCACTTGTCAATCCTATGTGATATTCGCCTGCGGATACAGTGTCATGTTCTCCGCCGAAAGACGCGACCGAAACATTGAGACGTTTGGCCTGAATTTTAGGGGGCAGATGCTATTTGGGTTTTATCCGTCCACCTCTCCGAAGATGCCAAGTTAATTTATGGCACCGTGTATCGGAGGTTTAGACGGATGCGGCCGTTGTAGCAGACTTCGTCAGATTCCCCCTCGTTTGAGGGGGTTTTTATTGTGGGGACGCTTTTCCATGCAGGCGCAAGCCCCTGCAGTTAATTAAGCTACCGCATCGTGGTAACAACTTTCTCCTTCTCTAGATGGTCACTTTGTGTCGTGTGTGTTTGTTTTGTTTTTGGTTGCCCGTGGATTGTATACGAGACTAATTTATGTTGTCGCCCGTAGGGCGTGGATTAGTCCAAATCCGTATTTTCTTAGATTTGGTTTTGGGTTGGGTTTAAGGATCGTTAATCTCATTTGAGAATAAGATCAACTTAAACGTTTGTTAAGAATACGTTAGTCTAATTTTAGACTAAGATCAACTTAACGGGATCATTTAGATCCAACAAAAGAGCATTTGGGCTCTATTGTTTTAGTTTAGGGACTTTGCGGTCCAATGGGTTTAAGGACATCATAGTCTATGAAGTTTAAGGACATCATAATCTATAGTTTAAAGATATCATAGTCTGTAAAGTTTAAAGACATTATAGTTATGAGTTTAAGGACCCACAGTCCATGGCAGTTTAGAGACATCATAGTCTGTAAAATTTAAGAACATCATAGTCCATGAGTTTAAGGACCCCACAGTCCGTGGAATGTCTGATTGTCGGGACCCGTCATCTTACTGAAGACGCTGAAGGATTACAACGACAAATATCAGAGGAGTGAAGAGATGTACCCTTGAACCAATGTTGGTTGGGAGATCTGTAGTCCAATTTGGGACTAAGATCAAAGATTTATGAGCATATGGGCTCAATTAATCTGAATGAGGGACTTGTGGCCAACTTGGGCTCGGCCCACTCAATTAAAATGTTGAACAATGCTGAGCATTGGTTTGGGCTCTGACAATTTTTTTGTCTTTTATTGAGTGCTGAGCTCTTATTATAGCTCTGGGGCTTTATTTTAAAGAACAATTTATGTTTACTTAGCCCACACGTGAGGAGCACGTGGCGGGCTTGGCACTGTGCGCCAGTCAATGAGCGCAGAGCGCTTCTGGTGAAATAGCGCACACGTGAGGAGCACGTGGTGCGCTTGGCGCTGTGCGCCAGTCAATGAGCGCAGAGCGCTTCTTGTAAGTAGCGCATACGTGAGGAGCACATGGTGCGCTTGGCGCTGAGCTCCAGAATTGGAGCGCTGAAGGCTTCTGTGAAATAGCGCATACGTGAGGAGCACGTAGCGCGCTTGGCACTGTGCGTCAGTCCATGAGCGCAGAGTGCTTCTGTTAAGTAGCGCACACGTGAGGAGCATGTGGCACAATTGGCGCTGTGCGCCAGACAGATGAGCGCGGAGTGCTTCTTTTAAATTTGGAGCGCTAAGACTCTGCAGCGCTGTGCGCTAGATTTGGAGCACTGATGCGCGTCTTTTAATTAGAGCGCTAAGGCTCTTTTTAGGCAGCTTTGCGCTCTGAGAATTAAGTTCTCTCTTATAAGAGACTTTGTCTCATAGATCTAAGAACATAGTTCTTATTTTATAGGAGATATTTCAATCTCTTATGTTTTTAATGAAAGGTTTTGTCTTTATGGATATGTGATCCTAAGAGAATTGAATTATTCTCCCCCCTTTTTATAATGAGATGTTATGATCTCTTTTTGTGAAAGACAATTTGTCTTGAAGATCTATGATCTAACATAAGAACTAAGTTTTTTTTTTCTGATGAGATGTTTTGATCTCTCTGTTTTTACCTTGAAGAAAAGTTCTTCTTCTCAGAACTTGCTCTTTTCTTTGAAATTTCTCAAAGCTTATGTAGGGTTCCTCTCTATTTGGAAAGAGAGATCACTGGTCGTTGGGACCCACCACCTCTCCGACGATGCTGAGGGATTACAGTGCCATATATCGAAGGTGTGGAGGGATGTACCCTTTGAACCATGTCCCACTTATTAGGATGAAGAATATGTTGAAGCTTAAACTCCTAACTGCTGAAAAGGCCTCTTTAAGTTCGCGCACGTGCGTCGCGCATGTTGGGCGCACGTGCGTCTCACGTGTTGGGCGCACGTGCGTCGCACGTGGCGCTTGCACATCATGGGGGGCAGCTAAGGCCCTAACATGGAGAACTAAGCTCCTTTGAGAATTGAATTCTCCCACGTGCGTTGCACGTGTTTGACTCACGTGCGTTGCACATGGCGCGCATGTGGCGGGCGCACGTGCGTTGCACGTAGCGCACATGGCGCTTGCACATATGCGCATTATGGGGGAGCAAGCTCTTATAGAGAACTAATCTCGTTTGAGAATTGAATTCTCTCACGTGCGTTGCACGTGTTGGCTCATGTGCGTTGCACGTAGCGCGCATGTGGCGGGCGGGCATGCATTACACGTGGCGCACATGGCGCTCGCACATAATGGGGGGAGCAAGCTCCTATGGAGAACTAATCTCCTTTGAGAATTGAATTCTCTCACGTGTGTTGCATGTGGCGCGCATGTAGCGAGCATACGTGCATTGCACGTGGCGCACATGGCGCTTGCGCATATGCGCATTATGTGGGGAGCAAGCTCCTACGGAGAACTAATTTCTTTTTGTTGGAGATAGTGCCCTCAGAGTCGATTATTGGATCACAGGCACGTGATTGCAATGATTGAGGGAGGACCTGTCCCGGTAGGACAGTCTTACTCGAGATGATAGTATGCTATCTGGTTTACCTTTATCATCGTGTACTGCTTTAGGCGACCTGACATGTCGCTATTGCACGTTGATAGAGCCCCTAGGATTCTTGCTTGACTACCGGCAGTATGAGGGCGATCATATAAGTGAGAGCTGGAGTCTATAAGCACATCCTTAAAAGGTCCCTAGTCGTAGGAGTTTCGAGACAGGGCATCGATACTCCAGAGTAGACTAGTGTATACAGTCGAGACCCCGACGAGGGGCGGTGGCCGGTCTCACAAGCCACTGGTGTCAGTTGGTTCACCTAAGATGTATACAGGTGCTCATTGGGTTATGAGTACACCGGACAGGACTCGCCGGGAACATGCTAGTTGGTCTTATACCTGACGTCAGATAGCAGTTCCCTGGTGACATGTGTACAGGTTAGTTCATCGACCTGGGGATCGTCATTTGTCTCGTGTGAGTTCCCACTGTACTTTGATTACTACCCTACCACGGCTCAAAGGAGTCGTGCAAACAGGTTTTAGTTGGGTACAGTCCCGAGCCACATGGAGGCAGTGAGCGGATCTTCAGGGGTTCGTCTCTCCCGGTATTGGGGGTGAGGTCGCGCTGTGTCTAGGAGAGCCATTACACGAAGACCTTGGCCAAGGCAGGAGATTCACTGGTAGGTATCCAGTAGTATCTCAGGGTGTTCTGGGCTACACTCCGACACGACTTGTACCGCTTTTGGGGGTCTGACTTTTACCAACCCCCTAGGCCCGCCATGCGATGCTCATAGACGAACGGACCGGACTGTACGGATATTGTCACTGACAGGCTCAGTTGGGTGTCGGGGTGAGCTTCCTCATCGACGTCCCTTTTGGTCAATAGCTGGTGGCCCGTCATGTATTGGCTTATACCTCTGACGTGCTAGTGGTTAAATCCACAGCCATAGTATTGACGAGTTTTTAGAGTCCACCACACTTTCAGTTACTCAAGTTTCGGGCGAAACGCTGTAGAGGCCGTATGGAGATATGGCAGGGTCCGATCAGATACGTGCGGTATTGCACGGATCAGGATCGGACGGTTTTGTACTAGTAGCCGTATAGTTATATGGCAGCGTTCGATCAGATACGTGCGGTATTGCACGCATCAGGATCGGACGGATATTACTAGCCGGCTTTGGCTTAAGCCGGTCCTAGTTTAGTACAGTGTAGATTTTGTCTCATTGCATCTGTATCCGGTCGGAATACAGATGCGGGTGTGTATGCACAGTATCGGGGTTTTTCCTGTAATTTATTACGGGACCAGTTTTCTGGAGTTGCCATTTTGCTTTCCGTTCCGGCCGGTTTTCCTTTGTTCTTTCCCGGCCGGACTTTTCCGATGGAGGGGGTAATTTGCAGTTTTGCAAATTACACTTTGTGGAGGATTTATTTGCATAAGGATTAATTATGAAAGCATCTTTGCTTTTCTTGCATTCATTGTGATAAGAAAGGATTAGAAATGAAGTGAGGTTTGATTTGAGTTTAGTGATGATTATGCTTTGGATATGGTTACCCTCCACCTTTTACTACCATCACCTCCCTTCATGCTTCATAATCTTTTCCTCCACCATTTTCTAAGTATGATAGTTTTTCATTAGAGAAGTGAGAAGAAGAAAAGAGAAGAAGAGAGAGCTTCATCTTTGAGAGAGGTTTTCATTCTTGATCTCATTCCATGCCAAGAAAAATGCAAGCACCATTTTTCTTATCTTTGTTTCCTCCATCCTCTTCAAATGGCAACCAACCCCAAAGTGAGACATACATTCTACATTACACTCCCTACAACATATCTTGTGCATGTCGAGTAGCCGGCTTCATGCGCGAGTTGCCTCGGTATTGAGGTGGGAGCCCGTAAAAGTACCCGGCTTCGTGGTGCCCTTTCCGACGAGGAGGAGACGGACGGAGATCCCGCGAGGAGATCGGAGTGGAGACGAAGACCGGAGGACTCGGATCGTATGGTATACTTCTCTACCCCTCTCTAGATAGCTTAGACTAGTTTAATGGCACGATCCGGGGTTTAGTGCGCGGTGGTGCCGGTTTGCTAAGTCCGCAAAATTTAAAGTTTATCACCGTTTCCGTGTTTGGCCGTCGGGTTGACGGCCGGGGCGCCGCCGTGCACTTACACTTTTGAGAATTGAATTCTCTCCCTTTTCTAAGAGGTATCCCCTCTTATTTATATGGGAGTGGTAAAGAAGGGATCTCTCTTTTTCCCGATGTGGGACTAAAAATGTATCCTCAATGTAGTAGAGCATTACTTTAGATTACACGTGCGTAGCACATTTGCTCATAACTTTTAATCCCGGATGAATTATGAGGCCCATAATATATCAAATCGAAGGATTTTTCGAGACACTTTCGATACCATTAGAATTCAGTTGTTTCTTATTCGGGAGTTAGTCAAAATACAGCCCGGAAAATACCGGTTCGCATTTTCTTCCTTAGATTACACGTGCATAGCACATTTGCTCATAACTTTTGATCCCGGATGAATTATGAGGCCCATAATATATCAAAGCGAAGGTTTTTTTCGAGACGCTTTCGATACCATCAGATTTTAGCTATTTCTCATTCGGGAGTTTGTCAAAATACAGACCGGAAAATACTGGTTCACATTTTCTTAAGCGTATCGCTGCCATTTGATACCTTGAGCTCTTTTGCACAGAAATTTTTGGTGGGAACAAATGCCCCCTACTACTTTGGCCATGTAAGTATGTACGTGGGTGAAGTAGTGCATAATTATGCATAGCGTATGACCAGTTTCGAGTTGGTATATAACTTTCAGAATCTTGTTCTGAGAAGATAACGAGCGAACACAAGCATCGTCATTTATCATTGACTCAAATCTCGACTCTTAAGGGATATAGTTCCAAACCCTTAGCCTCATGAGCCGCACCCTTCTATTTCTTTATGTCTTACTCTGGCGTGAAGTAGTTTATATGCTCATGAGTAACTTCTCCATTTAAGTAGCATGTAGTTTTGGCAAGTGTGGCCCATAGATGGTGGATAACAGTTCATCTTGAACTCTTTATAGGGTAGTGATGGCTTAGGAAACATGTTTAGATCTGCCGCCTAAGACTTTTCAATTTATGAGCCATGAGGGTCTCATAAAGATTTTCTCCCTACGAGTCGTGAGGATCTCGTAGGTGTATTTTCTCCTTAGGAATCGTGAGGATTCCTAAGTGTGCTTTCTCTTGAGAATCATAAGGATCTTATAAGAGAATTTTCTTCCTTACAAGTCGAGAGAACTCGTAAGTGATTGATGAGTTGACCTACTCTCGAGTCAAAGCATTGCTTCAACAGGGAGGTCGAGGGTTGACTTTGGCCATTTTCCACGGGGTCAGGATTGACTTTAGCCGTGTTCCACAGGGTCAGGGGTTGACTTTGGCCATATAGGGTCAGGATTGACTTTAGCCATACGGGGTCAGTATTGACTTTAGCCATACGGGGTCAGGAGTTGACTCTCGGTTGTCTGTGCACCGCCGAGTCCTGGAACTGGGAACTTTGTCGCTGCTCCGCTTTGCCGACATTGCGTCTACTGTAACGAGATGAATGTCGAGGTGGTCTCTAGGTTGTCTGTGAACCGTCGAGATTTGGAACTAGGGACTTTTCCATGGCTCCGCTGATTGATTGTCGCGTCCTAATGCTGCTGGAAAGAGGAGGAACGCTGTTGTGGGTCTGCAGGCTGTAGATGTGGCCGTCGAGACTTGGAACTAGGGACTCTGCCGTGGCTCCGAGATTGATTATCGCGTCCGAATCCTGCTGGAATGAGGAGGAATGCTGTTGTGGGTCTCCAGGCTATAGATGTGGCCGTCGATACTTGGAACTAGGGACTCTGCCGTAGCTCCGAGATTGATTGTCGCGCCCGAATCCTGCTGGAATGAGGAGGAACGCTGTTGTGGGTCTCCAGGCTGTAGATATGGCAATCGAGACTTGGAACTAGGCACTGTACCGTGGCTCCGAGATTGATTGTCGCATCTGAATCCTGCCGGAATGAGGAGGAACGATGTTGTGGGTCTCCAGGCTGTAGATGTGGCCGTCGAGACTTGGAACTAGGGACTCTGCCGTGACTCCGAGATTGATTATCGCGTCCGAATCCTGCTGGAATGAGGAGGAACGCTGTTGTGGGTCTCCAGGCTGTAGATGTGGCCGTTAAGACTTGGAACTAGGGACTCTGTCGTAGCTCCGAGATTGATTGTTGCGTCCGAATCCTGCTGGAATGAGGAGGAACGCTGTTGTGGGTCTCCAGGCTGTAGATGTGGCCGTCGAGACTTGGAACTAGGGAATCTGCAGTGGCTCCGAAATTGATTGTCGCGTCTGAATCCTGCTGGAATGAGGAGGAACGCTGCTTTGGGTCTCCAGGCTGTAGATGTGGCCGTCGAGACTTGGAACTAGGGACTCTACTGTGGCTCTAAGATTGATTGTCGCGTCTGAATCCTGCTGGAATGAGGAGGAACGCTATAGTGGGTCTCCAAGCTGTAGATATGGCCGTCGAGACTTAGAACTAGGGACTCTGTACTGGCTCCGAGATTGATTATCGCGTCCGAATCCTGCTGGAATGAGGACGAACGCTGTTGTGGGTCTCCGGGCTGTAGATGTGGCCATTGAGACTTGGAACTAGGGACTCTGACGTGGCTCCGAGATTGATTTTCGCATTTGAATCTTGCTGGAATGAGGAGGAACGCTGTTGTGGGTCTCCAGACTGTAGATGTGGCCGTCGAAACTTGGAACTAGGGACTCTGCCCTGGCTCCAAAATTGATTGTCACGTCTGAATCCTGCTGGAATGAGGGGAATGCTGTTGTGGGTCTCCAGGCTATTGATGTGGCCGTCGAGACTTGGAACTAGGGACTCTGTCGTGGCTCCGAGATTGATTGTCACGTCCGAATCCTGCTGGAATGAGGAGAAACGCTGTTGTGGGTCTCCAGGCTGTAGATGTGGCCGTCGAGACTTAGAACTAGGGACTCTATCGTGGCTCCGTTTGGCTGACGTCGTATATTCCTGCAGAGACACTGATTTCTCTGCGGGTCGGCGCGAATCGAGATGTTCTCATCAAGGACGCTGATTTCCCTGAATCGAGGTATTTGGAAAGGACGCTGATTTCCCTAAGGGTTGAGACGAATCGAGATATTCCTGCAAAGACACTGATTTCCTTGCGGGTCGACACGAATCGAGATGCTCTCGCCAAGGACGCTGATTTCCCTGAATCGAGGTATTTGCCAAGAACACCGATTTCCTCGGAGTTGAGACGAATCGAGATATTCCTGCAAAGACACTGATTTCCTTGCGGGTCGACGTGAATCGAGATGCTCTCGCCAAGGACGCCGATTTCCCTGAATCGAGGTATTTGCCAAGGACACTGATTTCCTCGGAGTTGAGATGAATCGAGGTATTCTTACAAAGACACTGATTTCCTTGCGGGTCGACGCGAATCGAGATGCTCTCGTCAAGGACGCTAATTTCCCTGAATAGAGGTATTTTCCAAGGACATTGATTTCTTCGGAGTTGAGACGAATCGAGATATTCCTGTAAAGATACTGATTTCCTTACGGGTCGACGCGAATTGAGATGCTCTCGCCAAGGACGCTAATTTCCCTGAATCGAGGTTTTTTGCTAAGGACACTGATTTCCTCGGAGTTGAGACGAATCGAGAGATTCCTGCAAAGACACTGATTTCCTTGCGGGTCGACGCGAATCGAGATGCTCTCGTCAAGGACGCTGATTTTCCTGAGGTTTTTGCCAAGGACACTGATTTCTTCGGAGTTGAGACGAATCGAGAGATTCCTGCAAAGACACTGATTTCCTTGCGGGTCAACGCGAATCGAGATGCTCTCGTCAAGGACGCTGATTTCCCTGAATCGAGGTATTTTGCCAAGGACACTGATTTCCCTGGGGTTGGTTGACTTGTTTCCGAGACGGAGCGTTGATCCGGCGGGAAGGTCATTGGTTGACTCTAGGTTATCTGTGGACTGTAGAGTCTTGGAACTAGGGACTTTGCCGTGGCTCCGTTTGGTGATGTTGCGTCCGAATCCTGTTGGAATCAAGAGGATCACCGTTGCTGATTTTTAGGCTGTAGATGTTGCCATTAAGATTTGGAACTAGGGACTTTGCCATGGCTCTGTTTCGTTGTGTCACTTCCGTGCCCTGCTGGCACAAGAAAGAATGCTCTGTTGATCTTCTGGGATACAGATGTTACTGTTGAGATTTGACTTTCCTTTTTGACAGGATCTGGTGGGGGACATGTGGTTCCCTTTTTGTTTATGCCCATGGATTGTATACAGGGGTTAGTATGGACTGCCTGTAGGGCAAAAGTTTTATTCTTTCATCATTTTTTTATTTCTTTTCGCGATGCTCTATCATTTCAGCTTTTTATATCGCGAAAGTCGCGATTGCCCAATCATTTTGGCTATTTTTCGCGGTGCCCAATCATTTCGGCTATTTTTTCTTTTTACTCGCTATTTCTTATTGCGAGTTGCCCAACCATTTCGGCTATTTTATATGCACTTTTGGCTCGCTGATTTTTATCGCGGGTGTGGAACTTAGAATCTGGTGCCAATCTTAGCATCAACATCGCTGCGACTAGAATATTGTCAGGAGCGAATCATCATTTGCCATGAAAGGACTTGGGATTTGATACCGATTTAGGCATCAGCATTGCTACAACTGGGATATTGCCAGGAGCGAATCATCATTTGTCTTTTTCGGTTCGAACAAAGGTGGCTTAACAAACAGGGTTAAGATCCTGTCGACTGAGGTTTTTGACTTTATGAGCTGTAAGGGTTTCATAAAGGGGTTTCTTCCTGCGAGTAATGAGGATCTCGTAGGTGCGTTTTCTCCTTAAAAATCGTGAGGATTCTTAAGTGTATATTCTCTTATAAGTCGTAGGGATCTTACAAGAGTGTTTTCTCCTTATAAGTCGAGAGGACTTACAAGGGTCGTTCACCGTGTGAGCATATCCCTAGTTGCTGGTGGGACTCTGTTAGGGAAATGTTTATTCATGTCCGTGGATTGTATACAAGGGTTAACATTGAACCGCTTGTAGGGCAATCTGGGGAGTATGATGATGGCTTAAGAACAGGTTCAAATCCCTGTAGCTTAAGGCTTTTGAATCCTATGAGCCGTGAGGGTCTCATAGGGGGCGTTCTCCTTACAAGTCGTGAGGATCTCGTAAGTGTAATTTCTTCTTAGGAATCGTTGGGATTCCTAAGTGTGTTGCTCCCTTGTGAGTCGTAAGGATCTCACGCAGGTATTTTCTCCTTATATGGTTGAGAGGACCTTGCAAGTGTCTTTTAACGAGATTGCGCCCTTTCGGATTTTCACAAACTCGCTGGTAGTCCTGCTGTTTTTACTCACGGAGCCCTTTCGGGTTTTCATCCGTGCCCATCTCGCTTATGGATGTACCTTTTTTTTGCGTCAGCCTTGGGATGTTGCGGTCCGTAGTAGTTTATAGACGTCTCGGTCAGGTGTAGTATTTCTTCAAGAAACGGCCGTTTATTGGCCTGAAGGGTCTTTCACCATGCATATCTATGAGCAAGTAAGCCCCACCCTGGTAGACTTTGTCTATGATGTACGGGCCTTCATAGTTCGGCTCGAATTTCCCCCGTTTGGCACGATTGGGGATCATAGGTCTCTTGACCACTAGCACGAGTTCGCCTTGGCGGAATGTTCTCGGCCTAGTCAATCTCTCGTATCAGCGCATCATTTTTGCTTTGTAAGCTTTCAAGTTTTGTTGCGCCATAAGTCGGGTTTCGTTGAGGGCATTAAGTTCCTCAAGCCGAAGATGAGCATTCTCTTCGTCCGTTAGCTCGTAATGAACTGCCACTCGTAAGGAGGGTAGCTCTATCTCCAAGGGGAGTACTGCTTCAGTGCCGAATACCAATGCATACGGCGTTGTGTTTGTGGCCGTTTTGAACGTGGTTCGATACGCCCAGAGTGCTTCATGCAGTCTCTCGTGCCAGTCCTTCCTATTTCGAGACACCGTCTTCTTTATGATCTTCATCAAGGTCTTGTTGAAAGTCTCAGCTAGACCATTAGCTCGAGGATTATAGACCGAAGAGTATCTCCAGTCTATATTATGCTGCTGTGCGAAGCGGCTGATTTTATGGCTTCTGTAGGCCGGCCCGTTATGGAAGATTATCCGTCGCGGAGTGCCGAACCGATCAATGACGGGTATCTTGAAGAAATGGAGAATATTCTCCGTCTTCACTTCTCTTAGCGGCACTGCTTCTGCCCACTTAGAGAAATAATCGGTTGTCACCGATATGAACCGATGTCCTCTAGATGATACTGGTTCGATGGACCCGATTATGTCAGTTCCCCACATTTTGAACGGCCAGCAAGCCACTGCTGGGTGTAGCGGATTCGGATGCTGGTGGATGAAATCCCCGTGAATTTGGCACGAGTGGCACTACTTCACGTTTTCGAGGCAATCTTGAATCATCGTGGGCCAATAGTAGCCCATCCTTTTGATCTTCAGCTTCATCTTCGGCCCGGCTTGATGAGAACCGCAGAGTCCGTCGTGAGTTTCTTAGATGACTCTCCATGCTTATTCAGGTCCCTGGCATCTCAGCCATAGAGAGTTGAACGATTTCTTATACAGCGTGTCATTGACGAAGGCAAAAGACAGAGCTCGTTTCATAAGCTGATATCTTGAGGACGCATCTTCAGGTGTTCGACGGGATTTGAAGTTGTCTATAAAGACTTCTCTCCAATCTTTAGCCTTTTCCTGGTCTTTTATTTGTAGGGTCGTCTGCTTGATCGCTCCCTTTTCTTCGGATGACTCTGGAGATACTTCTGCCGACGCAAGAACCCGACGACTTTGCACAACGATCCTCACGTCATCGAGGTTTTCATCAACCAGTTCTTTAGCAAGTTTGGCTAACGCATCTGCTTTGCTATTTTCTGTACGTGGTATGCTTTCCAGGGCGTAGGCATGGATTTTAATCAGCAATTGTTGCACTCTCTCACCGTACTTCACCAACTCTGGTTTGCACGTTGGATAATCGCCGTTTACTTGGCTAACGACCAGCTGGGAGTCTCCGTATATGAGGAGGTTTTCGATCCCCATGTCGACAGCGATCTCAAGTCTTGCTATCAAAGCTTCATATTCGGCTTCATTGTTTGTCCTCGGCTCCGTTAGGGAAAAGGCAAAGCGCATTATCCCTCCTTATGGAGTCACGAAGATGAGGCCTACCCCAGACTTGATTATGGGGGAGCTGTGCTTTCGCTTCTTCATGGAAGATGCCCCGTCGAAGTAGAGTTCCTACCGGGTGTTACTCTCTCCTTTCTCCCCGTCGATTGTGTCAAACGCGTGCTCGTCTGGCAATTCGCAATTTAGGGGTGAATCGGCGGGTATAGGATGCTCGGTGAGGAAGTCGGCGATGGCCTGATCTTTCACTGCCTTGAGAGGTTGATAAGTTATCAAGAATTCCATTAAGAGTAGGGCCCGTTTAGCGAGCCGCCCTGTTAGTATGGCTCTTGACATCAAATATTTGAGAGGATCCACCTTTGATATGAGATGGACCTCATGCGCCAACGCATAGTGCCTGAGCTTCGTTATCGTGAAGATCAACGGCAGGCAGTGTTTTTCAATGGGGGAGTAATTGTTTTCTACCCCCGGGAGCACTCGACTCAATTAGTAGAGGGCTCTCTCCTTCTCTTGCTCGTTTTCTTGTGCCCATAGCGCGCCTAAGGATCCCTCAAGGGCGGTTGTGTACAGAATGATTGGCTTTCCTTTGACCGGAGCGGTCAGTACTGACGGATTCTGCAGGTATTGCTTGATTTCGTCCAGTGCGCTTTGGCATTTGCGATCCCAAACGAACGGGGTTTCCTTCTTCATCAAGTGACTGTAGGGACGTCATTTGACGGAAAGATTGGCTATCAACCGCCGAATATACACGAACTTCCCTTAGAGAGACCGCAGTTGCTTGAGAGTTCTTGGTGGGGGAATTTCCATGATCGCCTTGATCTTCGACGGGTCTATTTCGATGCCTCGATGTCGTACGATGAATCCTAAGAATTTTCCTGAGGAAACTCCGAACGCGCATTTGAGAGGGTTCATTTTCAAGTTGTATTTCCGAAGACGTTGGAACACTATTTTTAGATGCTCCCAATGCTCCTCGTGCGATTTGCTTTTCACCACAAGGTCGTCGATATAGCATTCGATGACTTCATGTATGAGGTCATCGAAAATCTTCGTCATGGCCCTCTGATAGGTAGCGTCGGCGTTCTTCAGACCGAAAGGCATCACTTTGTAGCAGAATATGCCTAGCGGGGTCCGGAAAGCGGTATGCTTTCGGTCTTCGGGATGCATTTTTATTTGATTGTACCCTGATGAGCCGTCCATGAAGGAGAAAACTTCGTGAGTGGACGTGTTGTCTATCATCAGCTCGGTAACCGGTACGGGGAAGTCGTCCTTCGGACATGCTTTGTTGAGGTCCCGAAAGTCTACGCAGATGCGCACCATCCCATTTTTCTTCATCACTGGGACGATGTTGGCAATCCAGTCAGGGTATTGAACCTCTTGGATGAAGCCGGAGTCGATTAGCTTCTTGACTTCAGTGTTGATGCTCATTTCAAGTTCGAGCCGCATTCTTCTCGGCACTTTGTTTGACTGGCTTGATGTCCGGTGATATCGCCAATTTATGCACATCTATCACTGGATCTAGCCCCGGCATCTCGGAGTAGTTCTATGCGAAGCAATCTTTATACTGCATAAGCATGTCTTTTAGCGTGGCTACTTATTTTTCTGACAGCATCTCGCTGACGAACATAGGCCTCGGGTCGTTTGCCGTCCCCAATTCGATTTTTCTGAGGTTATCTGCAGTAGTATGTATCCCGTCTTCCAGCTCTTTTGGTGCAGGTGGAAATTCTGAGATCAACTCATCTTCATCCTCATTTTTGAAGCACCAGGAGAGGTCATCCACATTATCGTGCTTTCCTTCTTACGACATCATTATCACGCTACAGGTACGAGATCGCTTCCAAGACCGATGTTGCTCCGGCTCTACTCTCGCTGCATATGTGGCTTTCGGTTCATGCTTCTATGGCGGGGTTACCCTCCAACTGCTGGATAAAGCGAACATGCCTTGCTGATACTGGTCTTTTACCCAGTCTTTGAATGTGAAGCAATTTTCGAGAAGATGTCCTATCGCTCGGTGATAGGAGCAATAATCTGGGTGAGAGACCTCGTCTGCTTGCTCAGGGTGTTTGGACTCCGGGAGCGTAACCATTTGATGTTTCATAACAAGATAGAATATCTTCCTTGTCTTGTCTCCGGGAAAAGAATATGCTCGACCCATCTTCTTTATAAGAGACGGATCCCGGCTGCTCAATTTTCGATCGCGAGGCTTCTTGGACCCGCTTTGCTGCTGTCAAACATTTTTTTCGTTCTTCAGTTTAGTTTTGCCTCCGCGTCGAGTCTTCCGTATGACGGGCCGGCGACGAAAGGCATCGTCGGTTTTCGTAGCCTGCTGAAGGAGGCGCTGCATTCTGGCTTTTTCATAGATGGCCATTTCGCGGCTATGGTCATCCCGGACCTTTTAACCCGCTTCCTTTATTAGCTTATCCATCTGTTCCTCAAACGACGGACTTGGCACTTTCATGGCGGGACTTTGTTTTGGTTCAGGGTTAGCGTTTTCTAACATAGCTTCTTCTTCTTCATCAAAGTCATGTATAACGTAACAGCCATGGAATCGCTCCCGTTTCTTGGATTGAACATATCCAAGCCCGATCGTTTCCATTCTCCCGTTGGGCAATTTTCGCTGAGTTCCGTGGACGTTCCAGATCCTGTTGTAGAACTGAGCTTGTCGAGCAGTCTGTTTGAAGGGTACGCCTTGGAGTCTCAACAGCCTTTTTAATTCTTCTGTGTAGTATCTGGGCAGACGGATGGGCTGGAGCCTGTCAAGCGTGGAATCAACGTCATGCCGGATTTCTTTCTCCACTTTGGTTTCCGCGGATCGATAAAAGAGGATCGCCTTTTCATCTTCTTTCCTGGGAGAGACGTAGAACGTCTGCAGTTCTTGCACGCTGTAGGTATCAAGTGCGTCGAGCTCTTTGTAATGCTCTTGCGGAACCATGGCGATCTGCAAACTCTGATCATCTCCAATGAAGGCTTGCACTGATGGACGACCCGAGAATACTGTGTTGACCTCGTCTTCAAAGTCACTGCCAAAGACCAGAATAGTGGTAGACGGTCCCGGTTTGTTATATCGGGGAGGTCCCGAATATACTATCTCTTCCTCCTCCTCGGTATCGCTCCCAAAGACCGGAATGGTGGTGATAGCTTTCTGCTTATTCTCCGGCTTATGGCATCTTTTTGTGTCTTCAAAGTCTGGCAATAAGTATTTTTCATCTTCGTACTTTCGGACTTCATTCATGGAGAATGGGTCCGTCTGGATCATCAGGCCCACCATATCTTGGAATAAAAGGGCCATTTGTTTTATGTTGGCCGCTTGTTCCGCAGCCTCTTTGTCCTTCTTCTCAAGCATTCTTCAAAGGAATTCGGCATCCGTTTCCTACTCATGACGCTGCTCCGAAGATATCTCCGGGCCTGCTTTTGGTCCAGTGAGTGCAGCCATGGCTGTTAGCATTTCTTGGAGCTTTTGTTGTTGTTGCTCCCGAGCCTTAGTCACAGACCGTGTAAGTGGTCGGTGACCCGTAGAGATACGGCTATCCACTTTTCCGGAAGCCATATAAACAGTATGCACCACCATGCCCCCAGACTTGGGGCGTTTAGATTCAGTGTCCTTGCGATTTGCCAAAGACGCAGGGATCTTCTCCGGCCTCCTTCTTTTGTGGGCAGTCAAAGTTGAGGGAGCCACTGCAGCGAGCACCGAAACAGATGACACCTTCTGTGGCTTGACAGGGTGATCCCCTTCTCACTGAACTTTCATCTTTTTCTGTCGGCGGGGGTAGTCTTGATCAATCACGGAGTCCTGGACCTGTCGCCAGACCTTGTGAATTTTGGAGGACAGCCGCTGAGGGGGCTGCTCCAGCTTCGCCTTTGTAGCGCTCTCTACAGGTGGAGGAGATCTCTTCAGCACGGCTGTCGGAGAGTTCTTGCGCACCCTCTTGAGTGGTTCAAAGCTGTACCCAGTTGGAACAACAGCATCAATGTCCTCCATCGGAGCTGGTGGAGTCAGTCCGGAAGGAGAGCTGTCCCCAGCCTTCCTTACTCGGCGCCAGTGGCGACGTCGAGCATGGTGAGTGGCTGGGACCACCTCCATTATTGGATTAGCTTCCTCATGCCCCCTGCTTTGAAGAGAGGCTGTTATTGGCACTAGCCTGTCGAAGACAGACGTCCGCTGAGAGGGAATGGTCAACCTGTCGAAAGCCGACCTTCGAGTAGGGAGAGCAGCTCGGACAACCTCAACTGTAGCAGGAGTTGGAGTGTCCTTTTTTGGTATTGAGAGCCTCTTTGCGGGCCCACTTGATCTTTGACCCAGCCTGTCGAAGACTGCGGCATTGGAGTTGGACGATCCGCTGAGAGGAGCCGTGGTGGTTGCAAGCTGATCAAAGACCGACTTCTTCGCAACTTCCTGTGACGGCATCTGAACATTGAAGCTCGTTGGTGGGATCATGGTCCTGAAGAATAGCCCAGTGGTGGCTTGGGTCACTTGTTCCACCGGCATTATAAAAAGGGAGGCCGCTTGGGGCCCGTAGGTTACTCCCCCAGATGAGGCGGAGTGAGAGTTGTTGCAATTAGTGCAGTTTGAAGCCATTGATCTTCTGTTTTTCTGCACGGAGCAAGATAACAAATTTTAGTACTTCACATCCAAAAGCAACCATAGCAAACCGTGATTCGTTCGCGAAACACGACACACGAAGTGTGGAGTGGAAAGAGGAAGCCAAAGTCCTACCGGACGTGCCAGAATCTGTTCTCTGCCGAAAGATGCAACCAGGACGTTGGGACGTCTGGCCTGAATTTTGGGGGGCAGATGCTATTTGGGTTTTATCCGTCCACCACTCCGAAGAAGACAAGTTGATTTATGGCACCGTGTATCGGAGGTTTAGACGGATGCGGCCGTTGTAGCAGACTTCATCAGATTCCCCCTCGTTTGAGGGTTTTTTTTATTGTGGGGACGCTTTTCCCTGCAGGCGCAAGCCCCTACAGTTAATTACGCTACCGCATCGCGGTAACTTTCTCTTTCTCCAGATGGCTACTTCATGTCGTGTGTGTTTGTTTTATTTTTGGTTGCTCGTGGATTGTATACGGAGACTAATTTATGTTGTCGCCCGTAGGGCATGGATTAGTCCAAATCCGTATTTTCTTAGATTTGGTTTTGGGTTGGGTTTAAGGATCGTTAATCTCATTTGAGACTAAGATAAAGTTAAACGTTTATTAAGAATACGTTAGTCTAATTTTAGACTAAGATCAACTTAACGGGATCATTTAGATCCAACAAAAGAGCATTTAGACTCTATTGTTTTAGTTTAGGGACTTTGTGGTCCAATGGGTTTAAGGACATCATAGTCCATGAAGTTTAAGGACATCATAGTCCATAGTTTAAAGACGTCATAGTCTGTAAATTTTAAAGACGTCATAGTCTATGAGTTTAAGGACCCTACAGTCCATGGCAGTTTAGAGACATCATAGTCTGTAAAGTTTAAGGACATCATAGTCCATGAGTTTAAGGACCCCACAGTCCGTGGAATGTCTGGTTGTCGGAACCCGTCACCTCTCTGAAGACGCTAAAGGATTACAACGATAAATATCAGAGGAGTGAAGAGATGTACCCTTGAACCAATGTTGGTTGGGAGATCTGTAGTCCAATTTGGGACTAAGATCAAAGATTAATGAGCATATGGGCTCAATTAATCTGAATGAGGGATTTGTGGCCAACTTGGGCTCGAACCACTCAATTAAAATGTTGAACAATGCTGAGCATTGGTTTGGGCTCTGACAATTTTTTTGTCTTTTATTAGGTGTTGAGCTCTTATTATAGCTCTGGGGCTTTATTTTAAAGAACAATTTATGTTCTCTTAGTGCACACGTGAAGAGCACGTGGCGCGCTTGGCACTGTGCGCCAGTCAATGAGCGCAGAGCGCTTCTGGTGAAATAGCGCACATGTGAGGTGCACGTGGCGCGCTTGGCGCTGTGCGCCAGTCAATGAGCGCAAAGCGCTTCTTGTAAGTAGCGCACACATGAGGAGCACGTGGTGCGCTTGGCGCTGAGCTCTAGAATTGGAGCGCTGAAGGCTTCTATGAAATAGCGCACACGTGAGGAGTACGCGACGCGCTTGGCGCTGTGTGCTAATCCATGAGCGCAGAGCGCTTCTGTTAAATAGCGCACACGTGAGGAGCACGTGGCGCCCTTGGCGCTGTGCGCCAGACAAATGAGCGCGGAGCGCTTCTTTTAAATTTGGAGTGTTAAGGCTCTGCAGCGCTGTGCGCTAGATTTGGAGCGCTGAGGCGCTTCTTTTAATTAGAGTGCTAAGGCTCTTTTTAGGCAGTTTTGCGCTCTGAGAATTAAGTTCTCTCTTATAAGAGACTTTGTCTCATAGATCTAAGAACAGAGTTCTTATTTTATAGGAGATATTTCAATCTCTTATGTTTTTAATGAAAGGCTTTGCCTTTATGGATCTGTGATCCTAAGAGAATTGAATTATTCTCCCCATTTTTATAATGAGATGTTATGATCTCTTTTTGTGAAAGACATTTTGTCTTGAAGATCTATGATCTAACATAAGAACTAAGTTCTTTTTCTGATGAGATGTTTTGATCTCTCTGTTTTTACCTTGAAGAAAAGTTCTTCTTCTCAGAGCTTGCTCTTTTCTTTGAAATTTCTCAAAGCTTATAGGGGGTTCCTCTCTATTTGGAAAGAGAGATCAGTGGTCATTGGGACCCACCACCACTCCGACGACGCTGAGGGATTACAGCGCAATATATCGAAGGTGTGGAGGGATGTACCCTTTGAAACATGTCCCACTTATCAGGAGGAAGAATATGTTGAAGCTTAAACTCCTAACTGCTGAAAAATCCTCTTTGCGTTCGCGCACGTGTGTCGCACGTGTTGGGCGCACGTGCGTCGCACGTGGCGCTTGCACATCATGGAGGGCAGCTAAGGCCCTAACATGGAGAACTAAGCACCTTTGAGAATTGAATTTGGCTCACGTGCGTTGCACGTGTTTGGCTCACGTGCGTTGCACGTGGTGCGCATGTGGCGAGCGCACGTGCGTTGCACGTGGCGCACATGGCGGTTGCGCATATGCACATTATGGAGGAAACAAGCTCCTATGGAGAACTAATCTCCTTTGAGAATTGAATTCTTATACGTGTTTTGCACGTGTTTGGCTCACGTACATTGCACGTGGCGCGCATGTGGCGGGCATACGCGCATTGCACGTGGTGCACATGGTGCTTGCGCATATGCACATTATGGGAGGGAGCAAGCTTCAATGGAGAACTAATCTCCTTTGAGAATTGAATTCTCTCACGTGCGTTGCACGTGGCGCGCATGTGGCGGGCGTACGTGCATTGCACGTGGCGCACATGGCGCTTGCGCATATGCGCATTATGGGGGGAGCAAGCTCCTATGGAGAACTAATCACCTTTGAGAATTGAATTCTCTCCCTTTTCTAAGAGGTATCCCCTCTTATTTATATGGGAGTGGTAGAGAAGGGATCTCTCTTTTTCCCGATGTGGGACTAAAAATGCATCTCCCATGTAGTAGAGTATTACTTTAGATTACACGTGCGTAGCACATTTGCTCATAACTTTTGATCCCGGATAAATTATGAAGCCCATAATATATCAAATCGAAGAATTTTTCGATACACTTTCGATACCATTATAATTCAGCGGTTTCTCATTCGTGAGTTTGTCAAAATACAGCCCGGAAAATACTGGTTCACATTTTCTTTCTTAGATTTCACGTGCATAGCACATTTGCTCATAATTTTTGATCCCGGATGAATTATGAGGCTTATAATATATAAAATCGATGGGTTTTTTCGAGATGCTTTCGATACCGTCAGAATTTATCTGTTTCTCATTCGGGAGTCTGTCAAAATACAGCCCGGAAAATACTGGTTCACTTTTTCTTAAGTGTATTGCTGCCATTTGATACCTTGGGCTCTTTTGCGCAGAAATTTTTGGTGGGAACGCGTCCACGCTCATTCCGTTACCAACCCTGAGAGTCATATCACCTGTCTTGATAACTCTACGGTTTCTCAAAACCTGTATGAATTACAGATATAAAATCCTGATCTGGTATCAAGTACCCAGAAAGTAGAGTTAATTGACAGACAATTTTCAATCATCAACACACCCGAAACCGAAGCCACAACATACTTCGAATCTTGGTTTCTAGCTTTCCAAGCCCTGCAGTCCTTCTGACAATGCGCTTTTCAGTGACAATAGAAACATCGCTCTTTCCCTACTATCATCCCCGAAACTTTTGCATTGTCCTTTCCCTCTACCTTACTGACACCGCCTATCGGTTTGGTGGATGCGTTCTTCTTTCTCCCTTAGCTTTCGCCTTGGATCCAGAAGAGGAAGATTCTCCAATAAGCAGAGCGGGTGTCTCCCTGGATTTCTGCAGGGTGCCCTCTGAGCTCCTCAATATGTTGAGAAGTTCTGGAAGTGTAACTTCCTTCCCTTGAATATTGTAATTCAAGATAAACTGGATGTAGGTTGAGGGGAGCGACTGTAGAATCAAGTTAGTTCATAAATCATTCTCCAACGTGGTCCCATGGTTCGTGAGCTGTTCAATATAGCTAATCATCGTAAGGACGTAGTCCCCTACAGATGACCCGACAGTCAATCTCGCCTGAAGCAATATCTTCGAGATCTCATATCTTGCGATACGAGATTGCTCTCCATATAAAACTTTGGTATGGAGGAAGACGGAAGCTAAGTCCATCTTCTCATGCTGCCTCTGGTGTTTACTATCCATTGAGGCAAACACGAGGCACTTGGCTCTCGCACAATCATTTTCCCATGTCTGACGGATATCAACATCCGCGACGGTGGAATCTGGACCTGGGACGGCGGGGGCTTTGGTAGTAAGGAGGTAGTCCAGCTTGTCATAGGTAAGTGCTATCTGGACATTCCTTAGCCAATCAATATAGTTTGGCCCAGTCAATTTATTATCTAATAATCTAAGTCCGGTCATTGTGGTCGCTGCAATTAGGAGAGAGAGAAGAGCACTTAGCAAGATGCTCTAGCAAGTTTAGATTGGTTATTAATTTATCTAAACAGGATGGCTCCCACTGTTTCCTCAAATCCTTCCTCAAATCATAAAAGAAGAATTAGTCAGGATTAATCTCACTTTTATAATTCTTGCTTAACTTTTCAGCCATGCTGGTGTCGGTACTTCGAGGGAGGTTTTCCAATACTTTCGTGAAGTTCCTTAATTACATAACCTCTTTTTTCTGGAGGCGTAGCCCCGCTAACACCTTTTTAGACACCTACTTGGTTTATAGCATTGATTGTTCAGTGAAAAAATCTCCCGACAGTAGGATCAGAATCCAAATATCATCGTGTGACAACTTTGAAGGATTCCTACCAAAATCATCACACTCCAAATGGTATGCAACACTAGCAAGTTTCAATTTTCTTAGAAACTCCCGATGTGGATTTTTTCCCTATGCTCTTATGACCTTGACGAAGGCCAACATAGTAGTATGACTATCCTAAACCAACACATCTATCTATGCTACATCTGAATACCCAGTAGCTACCAATCACCGTGCCTTGCCGAAGGTCAAAATACATAGCTTGAATACTACTGAATACCTATATGAAATGACAGAGGGCTACGAATGGTTTTGGCGAAACCGTGAACGTTGTGAACTTGATATAGTCGAAAGAACCATGATAGCTTTTTAAAAGCAGTGGTTTCGGCTCCGCATTTAAAATTTGCTTTTTGAAGAAAACTGAGTGGTTTTGAAATTGTTCCAACGATTAAACTTTGGTTTGTTTTTACTTGCATTAATCAATATTAATGCAGTCCCATCATTTAACCCTATCATTGCAGAAAAAGAAACGAAAATACAATGTACGCTTATGTCATCTGCATTCGCCACGGGGCCCCGTCATGCACCGTTAGGTTACTTAAGTACCGGCAGAGCGGGGGCTAAACTAGCGCGGGTGCAAAACATAAGCAATGCCTACTATATATATATATTCATTCGTCTCACGCAATAATAGGCATTCCAGATCACAGATGAATATATTGGATATATTATGAATTCCGCATTTCGTTTAGGTGTATAACAAAAGGCGGATTCCATGGTCGTGATGAATAGCCAAAACACCACCCTAGACCCCTACGGGTGCGGCAAACTACCCGCCAAATTCCCGAAGTGAAGCAACCTCCCTCAGTAAAATGAGTAGGCCACTCGGCATTTCAAGAACCCGGTAGTTTGTGCACCCCATCTTGGGTCTATCCTAGGAGAAAAAACAGTAAAAGAAATAAGACAATGGTGGATACAACCTGTCATGCCCCGCTTCCCAAAATACGGAATATGAGGGGTGACAAGGCCAGCCATGCTCCTACGGTCGAGGAAATATCCTGCCGTAGTCACACTTCGGCTTCTAGCATTACGTGGTAATCAGTAATCAATGCACAGGTAATGAGAATTACAGTCACTAATTCTATCAGAACAGATAAAAGATATACCAGATGGAGATCAAGGGAAAGACAGCGCCAGCGTGACCGATCTAGATGTCTGTGATATCCTCGAGGTACGACCGATCCTGATCTGAGTTAAGTCCACTTTTCACTATGAGCATGCATACTCAGGTCGTCAGAGCGACACAATAGCAACATATATAAATACATATGTAAACACGCGCAATAATGATGAACATGAAACAGTAAACATGGAGTGGTGACATGAGCATGAAGTAACCGGTACATGTAAACAATAAATCAGGTATATCGAATCAGTAATCAATGCATATCCATGTCACTAAACTTATTAGTCTCTAAGTCTCACTGTCCAGGTCGTTAAACCTATCGTCAGTCCAAGTGTAAGCGTCAACCACCGCAAGTGTATCCCCAACCCAAGGGTAGGCCCCAGGGATAAGGGAACACGGGCCCAAAACACGCTCGCTAATAACCAGTAATATCACCCATATGACTCCCAGAATCGCTGTATATGCCGGCAGTGGGACTCCCGAGATTCCGTTGATCGAACTCACACTCAAACTACTCCACACCCACGGTCTACATCAAATACCAACCATGAACCCAAATACTAGTCGCTCCATGATAAGTCTACGAGAGAATTGGAGACAAGATCTCCATCAAGCATGTACCGACAGGTATCCAAGATAAATGGACAGTACTCGATGTCTTACCTATGACTCTAATATAAGAGCTTCCATAACCGTCCCATACCAGTTATAGTTACACCTACATATGCCTCACAGGCGTCGACAATGCAATAATTTAACTGGTTCCGCTGATTGTGTACAAGTACGTGTCACTTTACTTATTCATTTACGCTTTAATACTAACGTACTTGCCACAATCAAATCACTAATTGTCACGCCCTGCTTCTCAGAGTGCGCTAAGATCAATACGTGACAGAGACAACCATACTACCCGTAGTTCAGAAACATCCCTCCACAGTCACATTACGGTTGTCTATAAGATTTCAAGAATAAAAGAATAAAATAAACTATCTAGTACATGCCCATGTGCCAGAATAAACGAGTCAAGAAATAATATGTGCGGAAGCAATAACATCTGGAAAGTACGTCCCAAATATGGACTCACATCAGGAAATGAAAATGCTGAAAGAAAACTAAACTAAACTAAACTAAACTAAATACTAAATTGCTCCTCACTGTTCGGCCTGTTGACTGAAGTACTCCTGGTCGGCCTGCGAAAGAGATAAAGAATCTGGGCCATGCAAAACTCAGACGTCAGTGCGTCATAATATCAAACAATAAATATAATCAGAAGGTAACAAGATATGCAGGCATGAGTATGAACAGTAATGAGAGTATAACAGTAGCACGGATATGGAATAGTGAATTGTATGTGCATGCAGTGAATAATCTATGCTACTGGGTTAATTACTCTCAAGTCTTTCAAATCAATTTAATGAATCGTCGATGTAACTCAATAGTATCCCGTGCATGCCCGGGACCACGGTCAAGACACTCGGGCTGAATCCGAGATGTGCCGCTAAGCAGTAAACAGGTAACGTATACAGACGAATGATATCAGCAGCAGCATCCCGAGGCTGGCCTAGCCCGTAAAACTGATCAGTATAAGCGTCGAACTGTTGAGTTACAAGTCAGGTTTCATCATTGATTTCCCTTTACCCCCAAGTTTATGTGTTCAAGTCAGGTAATGATAAATCTAGAACTAATGCCAACACAGAATCAAGCAGGTACAGGTTTTGTCTGAAATAGACAACAGGATACGTCCATCGGGATGCCAAGTCAGGATTGTCGGCATTAGTAAGAAGATCAAGTAACAGGTCAAGCAGTGGCGTATCAGGTCATGCCATATGGTGCATATGTATCGAACGAATGCCCGTAATAAAACTGTAGCAAGTACGGATGCACGATAAAAGTACGGATGTACAGTAAAACACCGATGCACAAATATTTATCAGGGATTACATCTATAACTCCATGACTACGCATGATGTACATTATCAAGCATGGGGTGCTAATATACCGGTAACATGATATAATATGATATGGCATGCAACTAGATATATAATAAATAACATGGATACGAACGGATATCGGAAAAACAGTAAAACTATAACATGGATGTGAAATGCCATAAACATGTAATAATTCTATACCTATAGACGTAAAATATGTTGCATAGCCTGTAGCGAGATAAAATTACATGCGACTAGATATGTAATAAATTGTATGGATACGAACGGATATTGTAAAACTGTAAAACTATAACATAGGATGCACAATGCGATGAACATGTAACATTATTATTAATATGGATGCAAAATATGTATTATAGCATGTAGCAAGATAAACTTGCCTGATCGGATCTCAATACGGGGTGCGTACGCAGCGTCCGACGTCGGGTAAACGTCGTAATACACACGCGCGCGTACAGAACAAGACCAGGCAAAGCAAGAACACGACCACACTGGCTGGGAACGTCTACTGAATTTCCCGGATCGTCGGTGACGGTCACGGCTTCGGCGATCACCGGGAAAATCAAGAATCAAGAAGAGAAGAAGAACTAGAAGAAGATAAAGAAGAAGAAGTAGGAAAAGAAGATAGCTGGTGCTCTGGGTTGGCTCTGGAGTCAGAGAAGGCTGCGATGGGGCGACGACGACGGGTCGTGGATTTTCCGGCGAGCTTTCACGGCCAAAGGCAGTAGGTTTCGGGTTCTTGAAGTTGGGATATTGGTTCTTGGTGCGAGGGAAAGCAGGGAGAGGAGGAGAGGAGAAGGAGGTGATAAGAAGGGGATGGTCGACGACGGTGGGGCATCGGCGGGAGGTCAGCGAAGGCAGGGGTAGGCGAGATGATGGGTTTCTGGGTTTGTAGGGTTGCGGGTTTGTCGGGGAAACGAGAGGAGAGATATGTGTGGTTGAGAAGGCGAGGTCGGGGATCGACGAGGGTGAGGCAGCGAGGGGCGAGGGCGACACGGCTAGGGTTAAGGTTAGGGTTCATGACGAGAAGGGCGGAGGCGGAAATGAGTGGAGGCGATAGGGAAGAAAGAACGTGGGTTTTAAAAAAAAGAATTAATATATAGTATGTGCAGAGGGAGAGAGAATCTGAAGGATTAAAGAAATATTTTTATGTAAAAGATTTTGTAAACGTATAATATATTTTTAATAGTTAATATATTATAAGAATATAATATACCTTAAATTTGAGTTTTCTGGTTAATACAAAATTACTCCAAAATACATCTGGGTCGGGTCTAAAATTATGGTATAAAAATACGGATAATATACGTATCAGCCAAAACCAAAATAGGATCTCCAGGTAACGAAAATGCATACCCCCAAGATCGGATACACGTAGCGTGCACGTAGCTATCCAAACGAGTCAGTTTCATTAAACAGAACGAGAATAAGATGTACGGATGCCACCACAGGGTTAGGGGTATGACACAGGCCATGCTAGATATTTTTAAAATATACTATTTAATTATATCTGTATTATTAAAACATATGCAGATGCCAGATATAATGCAGATATGTAGGATATAAAACATAACAGTGCACGGATCCTCATAACTAACCGGGATAAATCATAAACATGAATCAAGAATGGTTTCCAGCATGCGGGTCGGGTCGGATGCAAACACGGGTACCAATTACACTATTCGCACAAAAAACACAATAAATCAAGAAATCGTCATAAATAAAGAAATACCTAAAATAGAACTGGTATAAATGAACTAGGGTGCTATACTAATATTTATCACTGGGTAATGCAACACAGTCGCTAGGTTATCAATGTTTATGACCACTATTCAATGAGGGTATAACGCTACATGATATGATGAGAATGCAAGTAATTATAAAATGAATAAAATAAAGCAACCAGTGTGATACCACTTGAAAAAAATTTCATAAATCACGCGCGCAGAATTTAGCAAAACTAAATACAAGGGGTAAGCGGTATGTTTAATTATCTGTCCATAAAAATTGGTTTCGCGTCAAACGGATTCCAGGTTTGCTCGTTATGGCCATTTCATTTTAAGTGTTCACTGCTAGAAATCCGGTTTCCGAACTGAAAATCAGTTTCGTAATACGTTTTACTCCCAGTTGGGAGTATAATTAGGCGATGCTACAGTTGGATTATATTTAGGTTCATCAGTCAGGTTTCCAACACATCAGACGTATCAATAGTATCCGCTGTGTACTGGGAGTTATGCAATGTTTAATACCGGGATATGCGTTCTATCCCTGCTTGGGACTGCAGCACATACTGATGATTTAAAATATAATTAAAATAGTAAACGATGGTAAAAATGAATGAAACCACTTCCAATAGTTAGCTAACAAATTTATCTTCGCTAAGGTATAGGGTTCCACATAATAAAATTTTCACACAGAAACGTGAAAGCATTTCAAATCGAGTATCGACAAGCAGTGCTGCTCTGGACTGCAGTCCAGAGCCGTACTCCCGAACAGTTTCCGTCCCCGTTATAAAATAGAAACAGATTATAAATTATATGGAGTTCTAGGTTGTTGAGTCGGATTCGATACAAGCCCTCGAACACTGTATTCCGGTGTGTATCCAAATTATTATGATTTTCACAAGTTAAGGGTACGGGAAATTTCAGATTTGGCAGATCTAATTGGGGATGACATTTCACGGTATTAGGGTCCGTATTTTCGACCCAACTCTTTACATAGTATTCATTATCACTAAGGTAATCTGTTATATCTAAGTCCCGCCATATTAGATTTGATTTTCACATTGAACTCTTGACCGGTGTATACAAGTGACAATCTAACCCGAATAATTCATGAGAAATCTAAGTTATATTCGTACGATCAATAAATCCAAGGTGGGTCCGATCCAATATGACCAAACATGATGACTTGAGCTATATGTGTTCAATTAAACTTATCACTATAACGGAATTGATATATCTACGCATGATAACATACGTACGTATATATCTCTAATTTTGTAGCAATATGATATAATTTATATAAATTATAGTAGCATGATTTGCAAGTGAAAGGGGTTTCCACTTACCTTCGGTCGCTTGATATAGAAGCGATGTCGCTTACGGACTTCTTCTCGACATACGAGACGATGCGATGCTGGACACAGGCGCGGCGTGGGCGCGACGCGGGAGCGATGCGCGGTGACTCGGTACTGGACACGGTGGCGACGCGGGCGTGATACGGTAGTGGACGCGGGCGTGACATGGTGCTGGGCACGGTCTTGACTCGGTGTGTGGTTCGGGAGCGGTATGGCGCGTGCACTGGATCGGGCACGGTGCGGCACGGGGGCTGACACGACGTGGCATGGGGAGTGGGTACGGGACGCGACACGTCTGGGTGCGCGATGGCACGGAGGCGGGCACGGTATGTCACGGACGCAACACGGCTTGGGGTTCGAGCTTAGGTTCAAGCCTTGAAGTTGGCGCAGTGTCGGTGGCGAGGAGCTGGGGTTGCGACGGTGGTGGCCTGCGGAAAGGAGAAGCCCGGTTGCGGCTTGAGGTGCGAGGAGGTCAGCTCGATGCGATGAAGGCTCGGCGATGGGGTTCTCGGTCGGATCTGGAGGCGACGAGGTGGCAGTGGGTTTGACAGCAAGGTAGTGAATGGTGGTGAGGCAGCGAAGGAGTTCGGGTGTTTAAGGGAGGAGTGGGGTGGCCTCGGTTGGTGCTCGTGGAGGCGTTCGACGGGCAGTGGCAAGGAGGAGAGTGGTGGGCTGCTCAGGTTGTTAGTGGCAATGGGTGGGTGGTCGGGTTCTGGCGGTGCTCGGGGTGTAATGGCTAGTGGCCAGAGATGGGCGGCAGCAAGGTGGTGCGGGTGAAGGTATGGATGAGCCGGAGGTTGCTGAGTTGGTAGAGGTTGGGGAGCTCGTCGACGAGGGTTGCATTGGTGAGACGGCGCCGTCGAGGCTCCCGTCGTGGCCGAAGTTGGGTTTCAACAAGGAGCCAACGTCTTGGGAGAAGGTGGGCAGTAAGGTTCGGGCACTTGATGGGTGAAGGGAGTTAACTCGGCTAGGAGTGGAGGGGATGAAGGGCCGAGGGGAAAGATTACGACGAAGTGGCTCCGGTGATCTTAGGCCTCGTCGGCGAGGCTTACAGTGGAGGCGAGGAAGTTGGGTTTGAGGGAGAAGTGGAGTGGGAGGAGAAGTGACGTGGAAGCACCGACGTTGAGGTGGTGGAGGTGAGCGACAGGGAGCTCATCAGCGATGCTCAGGCGGAGAAGGATTCGCCGGTGAGAGGAGGACTCGGGTTGTGAGAACGAGGGAGATAGAGAGTGAGAGTTAGAGAGATAGAGAGAGACGTTGAGAGGGGGGAGAGGTTGGAGGTGAGTATCGGGATTAGTTGCAATGATCTCGGGGCCGTAGGGGAAGTAGAATTCGTCGTCGAGGCCGTAGGGGAGCGACGTGGGAGGAGTGCAGTCGTGGGGCGAGCATGGGTCATGGGGAAAGCGGACACGACCGTTGGGGCGTAGGCACGGGTCGTGGGGAAGCGGGCGCGAGGAGCGGGTCATGGGGCTCAGTGCGAGGGAGGCGGGAAAGAAGGAGAACGAGAAGAAGAAGAAGAAGAAGCGGGTGAGGGTGTAACGGGTCGGGTCGGGTTCGGGTTGAGTGAAGGGTGAGAGGGGTTTGTAGGCTGGGCTTGGGATAGGAAAAGGGTTAGGGTTTAATAGTTGGGTCTAGAAAAATTAGATGAAGATTAATTGGGAAATTAAAATAAGAGTGGAAAAATAATTAGGAAAAATAGGATTTAATGGAAAATGAAATAGGAGAAATATAGGGAAAATATTTGGAAAAATATAGGAAATAAAGTTTTTAAAAAATATACAAAATTTTTATATACAAGATACCGGGTATTACACAACCTCAACCCGGATGTGCCCCGCAAAATAATATTAAATTTCATTTACAAATTACATGAATGAAAGAAAAGAAAACACTCTTCTCACATCCCCCGGCTATTCATCCACGACGATCCAATACTCCATATACACAAACCATCAACACAAATCACATATATGTGCAACCCCCAACTAATCGACGTATAGCAATTAGCGGAGGTTTACGAACACATATATCCAAACACAAAAAAACCCGATTAGCCAAGTAATCTTAGAATTTTGATCGATTAACCAAATCCGAGTCTACCTCATGCACAATCCAGCACACAAACAATCTGGGTAGAATCCAAAAATTCCAGAAATCACAATTCTACAAATAAGACCCACTGATGAAACTTGGACCGAGTTAGCCTTGACTCGGCCGCGGAACGACGGCCAAACACACTGTTTGGCCATGTTTCCGCGGCGGTATTGGGGACTTAGGATCTTTTTTTTTCTATGTTCTTATAAAACCTTGCTTGTATTTTTAAGGCATTTGAAAAGATTTTTAGACCAGTTTTGAAAATCGACAGAAAACAAGGTTTTTAGTTGTGATTTCGGGATTTTTCCGACGATCGAATTTCTAAACACTTTGCTAATTAGCTAGTTAAGGTTTTGTAGGCTCTGATACCATTGTAAGTCGATGTCGCGCATCCCGCGGGTTCGCGGGGAGGCGGAATTTTCAAAAACGATTTTTACAAACTACGCAACACCGGCTAACTCCAGGATCTATACTAAAACCTTAACTAACTAAACTATTTAAGAGGTTTAGCTACTCAGTAAGAGTGGTATACCTCCGTGTAATAGTCCTTCGGGTTTCTTGTCCTCCTCTCCTTGGATCCTAGAAGTATGGATCGAGCTTGCGACATCGGCCTCCTCGCGTCAAAGATGATCCACTCGAGAGTATGTGCTTTAAGCTCCAAGCTCTAAACCGAGGTAACTAGTGTAAATGGTTCGCTAATCCAAGTAGCTTAGGTGATGTAGAGAAGCTATTAGATTGTTTTGTCTCATAAACCCTATGGCTCACAACACATGTGAAGGTCAGGGTTTTGCTTGAGGAAGAAAGAGATGAAATGAAGAGAGAGAAGAGAAGAAATCTAATGAGCTCAAGTGTTGACTTGGTGTAGAGAATGGCTCATAACAAATAATGAAACATCCATTATTTTCACATAGAAAATAATATCCATACTTCAATAGTGCATCCAAATCAATAAACTAATGCCTAAGTCATTCCTCACACCATGCCTCAAAAGTCTCCTCCATTTCCACCTCATTAATCCATTTAAGAAAATGGATAATACTAATAATGAGGTGTCCCTTTCTAGAAGCATACCTTGTAAAATCATAAGAATGCCCTCACTGTATATACATACCGTATTCGTATTCCGAAAAATACGAATACACTAAGACGATAATAATCCAATAATACAATACTAGGATCCGGCTTAAACCAAAGCCCACTAGTATTGCCCGCCCAAACATCATCCATGTACAAGTATACGTATGTGATCGAAGCCCTGCCGTAAAACCATACGGCCTCTGCATCTTTTTCCCGAATCAGGGAAACCCTCTGTGTGGGACTCTAAAGACTCGACAGTACGCTGGCAGTGGGTTTAACCACAAGCACGTCGGCGGTACTAGCTGCACGTAATGGCTACCCAGGTATCTGTCGATAAGAAGGCTGATGAGTAAACTCATCTGAACTCCTACTGAGCCTGTCTGTAACAATCTTCGTACAGTCCGGTCTGTTCATCTAAGATACTCGCATATCGGGCCTAGGGGGATGGTAAACGTTAGACCCTAACAGTCCAATAAGTCATGCCGGAGCAGAGCCCAATACACCCTGAGAAACTGCTAGAGTACATAAAAGTATATCTCGACTGCCCTGGCCAGAGACTTTGTGTAATGGCTTTCCGAACACAGCGCGATATCAACCCCCAATAGCGGGAGAGACGAATCCTATCTGACAGCTACTGCCTCCAAGTGTTTCGGGGCTACACCCAGCTACTACCTATTTGCACGACTCCTTTGAGCCGTGGTAGGGTAGTAATCTAAGTGCAGAGGGAACACACTCGAGATGAAGTAGCAATGGCAAGTCAACGTATTAACCTGTACTCATGATACCTGGGAACTTCTTCCTGACGATAGGTGTTCAGTCGAAAATATTGCACTTTTGATATAATATTTTCCTTACTTTTCTTAAATATCTAAAGGTGTTTATTATAAATATAGAACATGTTTTGGATTATCTACAAAATATCTATTGTCATATGTTTATATATTATAATTAACATTATAAAGGAAAATATATGCATATAATATTTATATAATATTTTTTATTATGCATATTATATCAAATATTCTAATCAAGATTCTTTAAAAGATATAATATCATACAAATGGTTAGAATAATATCTTTATAACAAATATTACTAAAATTATTCATAGAGATATTATGTAAGATTTAGCTCAGGTCAGGAGATCAGGATATCGAGATGTCGGGAATCAAAAATCCGCCGATAAAGTTAAATAAAATTGAAGAATCAATACTGGCAGAGACTCAGGAAATATTTCCAAAATCTAGATATCTAGAAGATCTCTACGAGTCAATGTGAAGCCACTGAAAAAATCCCAAACCCTAACTCCACCAAACCGCGGCGGAAGGGCGGCCAAATAGGGGTAACCGCGGCGGAAGGGCGGCCAAATAGGGGTAAACGCGGCGGATACATGGTGCTTTGGTTGCCGTACGATGTGAGATTTCAGGATCATGATATTAAGAGCATATCTTAACCTATGGAATCTAGGTTTTCTGGATTTGGGACTATATAAAGGACCGATGGCTAAACTTAGAAATCATCACCTTTTACACGATGCAAATCACCGTCAAAGAACAAGTGATCCAAGACAGGTCCGCGATTCGACGTGATAAGGCGACGTGAGATTTGACGGAGCATCTATTTCCTACGAGGCAGAGATCGAGAGCAACTTCTTCCTCCTCTTGTAATCTAAACTCGAAGGTTTTGTAATTGTGAAGTTGATTAATAAAGGTAGATCATTAGTTTAATTAGTTCATATTTAATTTCTGTATTTACATTATGATCTCTATCTGTTCTTCTTCTTCTCTCTCCATCATGCGCGAGTATTTCTCCGCTTGATAGGGTTCGTAGGATTATGGTAGACCAATGGATGGGAAAATATTTTAACTTCTTTTAAGTCTCATGAAGTTTATAAACTTTAGCAAACGAATCGTTAACATCCTTATCGGGCGCGCTACCAATTTATTGCTAGTCTCGACCACAATTTGAGATCAGATTAACAATTGTTTTGTTAAGGGCTAGACATGAATAGAGTTCAATGAAAGAACAAGGGTCAATAGTGTGGAAATCCTAGTTTCTTCCAAGAACCCTAATCCTCATTCAAAACTATCTATCTAGTTTTAAATCTATCAAAAGATAAAAGGAGTCATCTTTATTAGTCATCCATGACTACTAAATCCTAACGAACCCTACAAGCCTTTTCCCTATAGAATCTATATCCGTATTTAAACTAGATCTTAAAACTATCTGTAAGTCTACGGTAGCGCCCCGGCCGTCTACAGACGCCAAATGCGGAACAAAAAACTTTTAACTGGCGCTATCGTATACTTTAACCCGGATCTGCCATTATTGCTAAACTAACAAACTGTAAAGATAGTAGAAAGGTTATACCGAACGATCTGAGTCCTTCGTTCTTTAACCATCATCCCACGCTCCGTTGCGGCTGCTCCGATCTCGTCGATCTCTGATCTCCTCGTCCAGGTGGCACCACGTCACTGATTCTTTAAACGGGCTCCCGCCTCTAACTCGAGGCAACTCGGTCGTCAAGTTTGCTAAAAGAGACGACCAAGATTGATGTAGAGAATGAGTAGAAGACTTTGTCTCGTTCCGTCCAAAGCTATGGACGAACGGTTAATGAAGTTGGCAATTGATTCGAGTGATGGAATGAAATGAGCAATGAAATTTCCATACACCCCAAAACTATCATAATCTTTTCACCAAAAATGAAACATCAAGTAAGTGTGAGAGAGGGGAGAGGGCCGGCCATCTTATAGGAGGTGGGGGGGTGAGTGTAGGAGGAGGGAGGTGACCACAAGAACAAATATCATGTGTGAACACAAAGTGTGAACACATAGTGTGAACACAAAGTATGAATACATTAAATGCAACCAATGAAACATCAACACCATTCAACCTAGTCACCTCTTCTAGAAACTTCTAGAACCTTCCACACTCATCTCAAGAAAAGATAAATCCGTCTTTAACCGAATGTTAAAAGACGACTGATAGAAAACTGGAAACTGGCAACTTTCAAAAGTGATCCTGAAACGAATTTCAGGACAACCCCGTATCTGTATAAATATACCCGCATTTGTATTACGACCGAATACAAATGCAACTGAGACAAAGATATTATATCTACTCAATATAATACTCGGATCCGGCTTAAACCAAAGCCCACCAGTATTATCTGCCCGAAAAATGACACGTGCGTAAACGCACGTGCATTTTCCGAACCCTGCCATAAAACCATACGGCCTCTACAACGTTTCGCCTGAACTTGGGAAACTGTCTGTGGGGGACTCTAATGACACGTCAGCACTCTGGCAGTGGGTTTAACCACAAACCGTCAGCGGCACTAGCTATGCGTAACGGCTGCCCATGGACTGACCTCAAGGGAGGCCGATGAGCGAACTCATCCGGAAACCCTACTGATCCTAACAGTGACAATGTATATACAGTCCGGTCCGTTCGTCTATGAGTATCGCATATCTGCCTAGGGGGCTAGTAACGTCAGACCCCCAATAGCAGTATAAGTCGTGTCGGAGTATAGCCCAATAACACCCTGAGATACTACTGGAGTACCTACCAGTAAATCTCCCGCCACGGCCATGGGCTTTGTGTAATGGCTCTCCTAGACACAGCATGGTCTCGCCCCCAATACCGGGAGAGACGAATCCCCTGCCGATCCGCTCACGTGCCTCCATGTGGCTCGGGACTGTACCCAAAAACTACCTGTTTGCACGACTCCTTTAAGCCGTGGTAGGATAGAAATCAAAGCACAGTGGGAACTCACACGAGACAAATGACGACCTCAGGTCGATGAACTAACCTGTACACATGTCACCAGGAAACTGCTATCTGACGATATGTATAATACCAACTAGCAGGTTCCTGGCGAGTCATGTCCGGTGTACTCATAACCCAATGAGCACCTGTATACATCTTAGGTGATCCAACTGACACCAGTGGCTTGTGAGACCAGCCACCGCCCCTCGTCGGGGTCTCGACTGTATACACTAGTCTACTCCGGAGTATCGATGCCTTATCTCGAAACTCCCACGACTAGGGACCGCAATTAAGGATATGCTGATAAACCACCCTACTCTCACGTATATGATCGCCATCATACTGTAGGTAGTAAAGCAAGATCCTAAGGGCTTTATCAAAGTGTAACATGTAATCAGTCACCTGAACATGTACACGACTGATAAAGGCAAACCAGATAGCATACTATCATCTCGAGTAAGACTGTCCTACCGGTATAGGTCCTCCGCAATCATTGCAATCACGTACCTGCGATCCAATAATTGACTCTGAGGGCACTATTTCTAACAATCTCCCACTTGCACTTAAGGCTAATTATTGCGATGTCGACTACTCACAGCCCGTGTGAAACCGAACATCCAACTCCTCTACTAATCAGTTTCACAAAGCCCGTTTGTAAAACTATTGTGTTCGAGAAATAGCCTCAGTGAGTGGATCCGCCTAGATGTTTCTTTCTATATCTCTCTTAATCTCAAGTTCGCGGAGAAAGCCATCTCCCGAATTGAGTAATACCTGTCTTAGAATATGTCTGGATATCTGATGGGACCCAGTTCATAAATGAACTCTAAATCCAAACTTCTTAGACTGTATCGATCACTGAACCTAATCAGTATCCTGCACCATGCCTCCCACAGTATCCTCTTGGACCACATGTCCATAATACTGTCCTTCATCAGAGGGAAAACTATAATTCTGACAATCACTCTGTCATCCATGTCACCTTTGAAGCCTGGAATGATAATCGTCTCCCGAAGGAGGCTGCCGTCATCAAATCCGTAGAACATGTACTTATGTTCTAAAACTGCTTCCTTATATTTCTCCAGGATTGGATTAATACAAAATTATTGCATCTAGTGCAAAAACAACATCTGGTGTGGTACTTGACATCTCATGATTGACTCAGTTGCCTAAGCAAGTGATCTGCCAATCATGCCCATCCCTCTCCCCTTTAGTCTGTAAGACGCCTTTAGAGAGGGTGACTCCATCACCTGCAGGTACACCACCATGCTAGGAGTCATCTATTCTAAAAACCATTAGAATACTGTCAAAGTACCCACATTGGGAAACTACCCAAATCCAGATCTAAAACTATAGATCTAGAAACCAGAATGTCAAATATTATATCTATATCCTGTCTGGAGAAACAACTGTGTGACGACCACAGTACAACCGATCGTAGTGTAGGAATTTTACTTCCTACTCTGTGTATGTCATCCAGATACCATGACATCACACCCTACTACTTTCTTAACAGATCCATCCCCTATCCTGATTGAAGTCAAACCCATGACTGTCACATCAAAATTAGATGATCTTTCTCCGCTATAACTGCTCAAGTCTATAAATAGACATAAGCTACTTGCCCACTAAACTTCCGCTGCTCCAACTGACTACGACAACCCTCCTACCGGGTCTCATAGCCTGGAACATCAGTAGTGTCAAGTCTGGGTAGATAAGAATCTCCCTGTCACCGTCCTTGAGGCTACCGAAGTACCTCTCGGGTGTCTGAGGTTACCCACCATATCTGCGGAGTGGCTAATGGAGTGTCAAACCTGATTGAATATATAGGTCCTATTAAATTTTCCGTAATCGTTTGTGGTTCTGGAATCACTTCCAGTTCTACCATACTCCCACTACTGTTTTCTGAAAAAGTCCATTTTATTAAAACTGTGGCGAGTCAAGAACAATATCACTATTGATCTTCCACATGATAGAATATCAACCCTCGTCATAGCCAGGGTCAACCCACAAACAGCCATTACAGAAACGTGCCCTGAGTTATCCAGAGTCTGGTTTTAAGCATAAGCTGGACAACTCCCCGTACCTTAACATCTTTTAAGGTACGAACTATCCTATATCCAATATATAAACTTTGGCACTTTATTTAATTGGAACCAGATTCAAATCATGCAGCTGTCTCCAGTGCATATCACCTTAATGGAAAGAGGCTAATCAGCATTTACTTAACTTAGGAATCCACCCAATTATGAGTAACCTGAAAGAGAAACAATTTTCTCAAAACCATTACTATCATCTGAATACCAATCACAAGAATCTACATCTTCGATCTCTTTGAAGAATCCCGATACTTGTGACACCTGGTTCTCTACTTTATTCTTATACCCACAACTTCTCAAAACTTAGACCTTGTATTTCTACGAAACACTTGTCTAAATACTAGAGAAGTCATAAGTAAACAGAACAGAGTACGAGGACCTACCCCTTTGTCCTGATGGACACTGGACAACATACAATACTCTGTATAAGTCCGCTGAGTTGAACAACTCAAAATCTGTGCGTCGTAGGTTGAAAACTGTACCCTGGCTATTTCCTCAAATATCACCAATTTCAACGAATTCTGATATAATGAGGATAATCACCTAATTCCTAATAACTTACTCCCACTCATCATCTGTAAAACCATACAGATATGAGAATGAAACCTGGTAAATACATACCCTTGGAGTAAGTATCTAATCGGGAAAACAGTTTTCCTTTAACAATGCACTGAAACATGAAAATGTTTCGTAGGGGTATCCTGGTATTCATAGCAATGCCTCTTCCATAATCCAATTCATGATTATAACCGTATATTTCACTGCCATCTCTCCAAGTCCCTTTATTTGTCTTTAGTCATTACCTTCTGTACACCATCGTTAGGCTAAATGGTTTTCTTCCTTTCCTACCGTTCGGCACCAGCCTATGGTTTGGAAGAAGACTATCCAGTAAGCATAATAGGTGTACCCTCCTAAACCAAGGAGTACTCATATCTTGAGAGAAGGTGATGATAAAAGACAACTGAATAATACCTTATTCCTTTAAAGGTGAAATAGGAGTGGCGATGAAGTACGCGGTTTTGGTCGTGAATGATATCAGTCGCAATTTACTTTGCCCTCTTTCTAATCCTTTTATTTTGTCTTTACATATTACCTTCTGCACACCCTACTTAGGCTAATTGGTTTTCTTCATTCCCTACCTTTCGGCACTTGCCTATGGTTTGGAATAAGACTATCCAATAAGCGTAATAGGTGTACTCTCCTAAACCAAGGAGCCCCCGCAACCTGAGAGAAGGTGATAATAAAAGACAACTGAATAAACCAATTCTATTTCTCCTGAACCTGGATCCATCCTCGAAGAAGTCCCTTTGAGTTCGTATATAACCATACGATGGATCTATCCAATGGAAGTGGATGTCCGTAGTAATACGGGTGTTCTGAGAAATTCAAAGGGTAAAAGAAAGAGTGGCAATGACTTATGCAACTCAGACAATCCAAAATCCAGTATTTTAAGAAGGTTCGGTCAACATGGTCACTGAGTCATAGTCTAGGGTCGGTCAAAGGTCGCTGCCAAAGAGAGAGAGAAAAGAAACACTCTGCGTGCACTCTAACCTAGATCAGAATGGTTATCACTTTATCTAATCCGGAAACCTCCCACTATCCTGTCAAATTCTCCTCCAAACCTGAAAGAAGAATCAATCGGGATCACCCGAAGAGTAAACCAACTCATAAGTGGGAATCGGGATCCAACTCTCATCGCATGATAACGTGATGGAATGCATCCACGTAACTCATACTCCAGATGGTACGCGCATACTTGGCAAGTTTCAGTTTCTTTAGAAACTCCCGATATAATTTTTGCCCCATGCTCTTATAACCTTGGCGTTAGGTCAAAATGTCATAAGTCACATGCCAAGTTCTACCCGTCACTATCTTGTTAATTTGAACCCACCCGCACATGCCCTTGGCGTTAGGTCAAAATGGCAGAACGACTGTCCCAAACCAACTCATCTATCTATGCAGCAAATGAATACCCAGCAGCTACCAAACACTATGCCTTGGCGTTAGGTCAAAATACATAGCTTGAATACTACTGAGTACCCAAAAGAAGTGACGGAGGGCTACGGCAGGTTTTTGGCGAAAAACCTTTAACGTAACGAACTTGATATCGCTGAAGAAACCTGATAGCTTTTTAAAATATAGTGGCGAAAACCTTTTGCTAAAGAGGTCACTCCCGGTAAAGGGATCTCGGCTCTTTCCTCGTGGAATGAGGTGCTGGATATTCCACTGAATACCGCGGTGCAAAGCAACTTGTAATCGACTATAGTGAAGTTATTACCCTGACGCAAACTTCTGTCCAAGGGGTCAGTCCCGGTGAAGGGATATCGGCCCTTGCCCCGTCGAATGAGGTGCAGGATATTCCACTGAATACCGCTATGCAAAACAAAAGGAAACGTCTTTGCAATAACACCTTTTAAATTTGTTCCAACAACTGCCAAATAGGTTTGCTTTCCTTTGCATTGATCAGAATCAACGCAGTCCCATCATCAATCACACCAGAAAAGAATGAAAATAAAATGTACGTATATGCCATCCGCATTCGTCACTGGGTCCCGTCATCACCCGTTAGGTTACTTAACTAACGACAGAGCGGAGACTGGACTAGTGCGGGTGTAAAACATATACAACATCTAATAGTATATAAACCAATATACAATAATCGCTCCAGGCGTGATAATATGCAACATTACAGAAAAGCAATAAGTATCACAGAACAATACAGATAATCTGGGATCCCCGGGTTTCTCAGAGCCGCTGCTGAAACCCGACGTTCACCTGTCGTGTGGATAGCCTGTGCAATGAAACCTTGACCCCTACGGGTGCGGCAGGTTACCCGCCAAAACCTGAAGCGAGGCAGCCCCCTACAACAAAGTGAATGGACCACCCTGCACTTCACGGAATCCGGTAATCTTGGGCACCCCTCGTTGGGTCAACCTGTACCCCCTACGAGTGCGGCGAATAGTCTGCCAATTCTAGAGTGAGGCCCCTCTGCCTCTCAAAGCCATGAGATGCGGACCCGTTGCCCCCCAGAACCCGGCTATCCGTGCACTCCGTCGCGGGGCAAAACCTAGTACAGTAATGAAAAATAGTACAACAGGTATATCGACCGCAACCTGGTCGTGCCCCAAAAGAATATTATACAACAGGCAGTGACGGCAGTCCACATGTTGGACGCTCGCCCCGCGATATCAAATGTACAAATAAACTCAAACTGCACTACCATTGCACACTACTATCCACCACGACAAATCCGCAACATCACAGCACAACACAAAACATCAACGCGAATGTCACGTTCGCAAACCCGTCTAAAAGAACTATAGCAATCAGAAGCGGTTTACCGATCAAATGACATTCCCGGTCGGAGATATAATGTAAGCACTGTAAACTAACATGTTTAAATTTCGATCGACTAAATATCACGAAGTGGGCCCCACGAACATCTGTTGAACAGTAACAAAATCTGGGCCCAAAAGATATATACCAAAAACCCCAAATTCCAGACTAGAAGCTACTGTGCAAATTTGGGGGCATGATCTCACAGAATGGCCGCGGATGCGCGGTCAAACCATAGGTTTGACCGCGATTCCGCGGCAGTCTTGTCGAATCATGTGCCCAAATTTGTACGGTGTTCTTAGAAAACCCTGCACAGAATTCTGTGATATGTAAAATAATTTTTGGAACCCTTTAAAAATCAACAAAAACTGTGAAAATGAATTTTGCGGTTTTCGATATCCGGTTCGATCGATATTTTAAACACGTTAGCACAAGTTAGTAAAGCAAAATGGTGAGGCTTTGATACCACTGTAAGTCTACGGTAGCGCCCCGGCCGTTTATAGACGCCTAATGCGGAACAAAAAACTTTTAACTGGCGCTATCGTATACTTTAACCCGGATCTGGCATTATTGCTAAACTAACAAACTGTAAAGAGAGTAGAAAGGTTATACCGAACGATCCGAGTCCTTCGTTCTTTAACCATCATCCCACGCTCCGTTGCGGCTGCTCCGATCTCGTCGATCTCTGATCTCCTCGTCCAGGTGGCACCACGTCACTGATTCTTTAAACGGGCTCCCGCCTCTGACTCGAGGCAACTCGGTCGTCAAGTTTGCTAAAAGAGACGACCAAGATTGATGTAGAGAATGAGTAGAAGACTTTGTCTCGTTCCGTCCAAAGGTATGGACGAACGGTTAATGAAGTTGCCAATTGATTCGGGTGATGGAATGAAATGAGCAATGAAATTTCCATACACCCCAAAACTATCATAATCTTTTCACCAAAAATGAAACATCAAGTAAGTGTGAGAGAGGGGAGGGGGCCGGCCATCTTATAGGAGGTGGGGGGTGAATGTAGGAGGAGGGAGGTGACCACAAGAACAAATATCATGTGTGAACACAAAGTGTGAACACAAAGTATGAATACATTAAATGCAACCAATGAAACATCAACACCATTCAACCTAGTCACCTCTTCTAGAAACTTCTAGAACCTTCCACACTCATCTCAAGAAAAGATAAATCCGTTTTTAACCGAATGTTAAAAGACGGCTGATAGAAAACTGGAAACTGACAACTTTCAAAAGTGATCCTGAAACGAATTTCAGGACAACCCCGTATCTGTATAAATATACCCGTATTTGTATTACGACCGAATACAAATGCAACTGAGACAAAGATATTATATCTACTCAATATAATACTCGGATCCGGCTTAAACCAAAGCCCACCAGTATTATCTGCCCGAAAAATGACACGTGCGTAAACGCACGTGCATTTTCCGAACCCTGCCATAAAACCATACGGCCTCTACAACGTTTCGCCCGAACTTGGGAAACTGTCTGTGGGGGACTCTAATGACTCGTCAGCACTCTGGCAGTTGGTTTAACCACAAATCGTCAGCGGCACTAGCTATGCGTAACGGCTGCCCATGGACTGACCTCAAGGGAGGCCGATGAGCGAACTCATCCGGAAACCCTACTGAGCATAACAGTGACAATATATATACAGTCCGGTCCGTTCGTATATGAGTATCGCATATCTGCCTAGGGGGCTAGTAACGTCAGACCCCCAATAGCAGTATAAGTCGTGTCGGAGTATAGCCCAATAACACCCTGAGATACTACTGGAGTACCTACCAGTAAATCTCCTGCCACGGCCGTGGGCTTTGTGTAATGGCTCTCCTAGACACAGCACGATCTCGCCCCCAATACCGGGAGAGACGAATCCCCTGCCGATCCGCTCACGTGCCTCCATATGGCTCGGGACTGTACCCAAAAACTACCTGTTTGCACGACTCCTTTGAGCCGTGGTAGGGTAGAAATCAAAGCACAGTGGGAACTCACACGAGACAAATGACGACCTCAGGTCGATGAACTAACCTGTACACATGTCACCAGGGAACTGCTATCTGACGATATGTATAATACCAACCAGCAGGTTCCCGGCGAGTCCTGTCCGGTGTACTCATAACCCAATTAGCACCTGTATACATCTTAGGTGATCCAACTGACACCAGTGGCTTGTGAGACCGGCCACCGCCCCTCGTCGGGGTCTCGACTGTATACACTAGTCTACTCCAGAGTATCGATGCCCTGTTTCGAAACTCCCACGACTAGAGACCACAATTAAGGATATGCTAATAAACCACCCTACTCTCACGTATATGATCGCCATCATACTGTAGATAGTAAAGCAAGATCCTAAGGGCTCTATCAAAGTGTAACATGTAATCAGTCACCTGAACATGTACACGACCGATAAAGGCAAACCAGATAGCATACTATCATCTCGAGTAAGACTGTCCTACCGGTATAGGTCCTCCACAATCATTGCAATCACGTACCTGCGATCCAATAATTGACTCTGAGGGCACTATCTCCAATAAATTCTACATCCGTGTTTAATATAGATCTAGAATCTATTCTCTATTCTTCTTCTTCCTAATCAACTCGTCTAAAGCAAGACTAAAAGTTCCACGCATCCTGAGGATGACCCGTACTCATATCGGCAAACTACGCGCGACACTGTTATTGATTGCGGTTAGTACTACACACTTTCATAGAATCAATCAATAGGTATAATACCAACCAGCAGTTCCCGACGAGTCCTATCCAGTGTAACTCATAACTTAATGAGCACCTGTATACTATCTCCAGTACGACGTACTAATGGCTGTGGGACAGACCATCTCTCCTACTGGGATGAGAAGCGTATACACTAGTCTACTCTGATGTATCGATGTCCCGTCCCGATAATCCTACGACTAGGGACTTGTATAAGGATGTGCTTATAGACTACCCAGCCTCCACTAGTATGACTGCCATCACAACGCTGGTAGTCAAGTAAAGATCCTAAGGGCTCTACCAATATGTATAAGCGATATGCTAAAAGAAACACATGCACATATTGTCACGCTCCGCTTCCCAGAGTGCGCTAAGATAGGCACGTGACAAAGCCAACCATGCTACCGGTGGATAGGAAATATCGCTCCACAGTCACATTACAGCTGTAGAGATATCAAGAACAGTAATAAACTATCTAACACATGTCCATAAGCCAGAATAAACGAGTCATGAAATAAAATAATGCGGAAGCAAAAGATCCAATACAATAATAATCTGGAATGTACGTCCCATAATGCGGGCTCACATCAGGAATGAAAATACTGAAAGGAAACTAAACTAAACTAATAACATGTCCTCACTGCTCGGCCTGTTGATCAAAATACTCCTGGACTGTCTGCAATAAGGATAAGGGGTCTGGGCCATGCAAAACCCAGACGTCAGTGCGTCATAATATCAATAATTCTAAGCAAGCAGGATGTGATGAAATATGCAGGCATGAAGTATGAACAGTAACAAGTCATCAGTAACAAGTAAACAGTAACATGAATATAGATCAGTGAACGGGATATAAACAGGTGAAGTGCAGTGAATATTCTAAACTGTGTTATAGGGTTATCTACTCTAAAGTTATTCAAAATCAATTAATGTAATCCTCATGGTAACCCATCGGTCTATGCCCCGTTCAACCCCACGGGACCACGGTAACAAGATATAATAGACTGCGAGTCTATGTCCCGTTCAACACCACAGGACCACGGTAACAAGATGTAATAGCCCGTTGAGTTACGTTCGGATACATTCTTGATTTCCCCATACCCCCAAGTTATGTGTTCAAGTCAGGTATTAATAAATCTGAGACTAATGCCAACACAGGATCAAGCAGGTACAGGTTTGTCTGTATAGACAACAGGAAATGTCCGTAGGGACAACAGGTCAAGATTGTCGGCATTAGTAACAAGATCAGGTAATATGTCAAGCTGGGGTACATCAGGTCATGTCAGGTAGTGTACATGTATCAAGTCATGTCAAGTAATGCACAGGTATCAAGTCATGTCAGTAGTAGTGTATCAGGTCATGTCAGGTAGTGCACAGGTATCAAGTGAGTGCTCATAATCAAACTGTAATAAATATGGGTGGACAAAATCAAGTATGGAGTACTAATATAACAATAAAATGAAATAATGTGACATGGTATGCAAATAAATATAAAATCAAAGATATGAATGCACAATTATCGATTAGGGTTACATTTATAGTTCCAATACTAATTAGGATACACTTTATTAAAAACGGGGTGTTAATATCACTGTATTATGTATTAATGTGATCTATAGATGCAGTTATATATTTTAAATGAGATGGATGCAAACGGGTATCCGAAAACAGTAAAACTGTAAAATGGTAATGTGGGATGTACAACTAAGCAATATGAGATTTAAATATTCCATTGGGTACAGTATATTGTAATATAGTATGTAACAAGATAGGTTTGCATGCGCTAGATGTAAAGTAACACGTACGGACGCAGACTGATGTCAAAAAAACTGTAAAAGTAAACAGGGGGTGCATAATTTGAAATACCAGTATTATATTTATTAAAATAGATGTATATAAAGTAATGTAGCATGTAGCAAGATAAACTTGCCTAGACGGATCACGAAACGGATATGTACGGTACGTCCGACGTCGGCAAAGTGTCGCGACGCACGCACCCCACACGGGACGGGTCCAAGCAACGCAAGAGGGTGATCACGCAGGTAAGGTACTTCTCCTGGGTCGTCTGGATCGTCAGCGTCGAGTCCGGCTCCGGCGAACTGTGAAATGTAAGATTCAAAAATTTAAAGAAAGAAAAGAAAAGAAAGAAAGAAAGAAGGAGGAAGAAGAAGAAGAGAAGGTTTACAAAGGTTCTGCTCTGTAGTTTACAGAGAGATGAGATGGTGTCAACGGCGGTGAACGGAGCTCCGGCGATCTAGGGTTCTGTGTTTTAGGGTTAGGTTAGGGTTTGGGTCGGTTTGGTGTTGGCTGGGGTGTTGCAGGGGTTGGTGTAGAGGGAGAATGCAGAGGAGAGGAAGAGGAGGAGATGATGATGATGATGGTGTGAAGCTGGGGTCGTCGGAGGCAAGAGAAACGAGGTGAGGGTTCTGTGGGTGCAGGGTGTGTGTGCAGGGGGCTCGGAGTGCAGGGAGAAGGAAGAAGATAGTGGAGGAGGAAGAGAGGTGAGGCTTTGAGGGAGTTGAATGAGATTAGGGTTAGGGTTTGAGTTGTGAGGATGGGTTGAAGTGAGGACTCGCGGGGGTTTTATACGAAGGAGGAAGAGAGGATCATGGGAGTTTGTTAAAGGAGGTGACGGGATCGTAGAGGGAGGTGACGGGATCCAAGATCGCTACAGCGATCGCGAGAGAAGAGAGAGAGAGAGAGAGAAGAGGAGGAGGAGAAAGAAATTTGGAATTTAGTGGGGGAGAGAGAAAAAGAAGAGAAAGAGAGAAAGGGAAGAGAGAGGCTGAGAGAGAGAGATGGAGTGTGGGGCCCAGCGGAGAGAAAAAGAGAAGGAAAGAGAGAGAGAGAAGCTGTTTTATTGGTTAGGATTTAATTGAAAAATATTTTCAGTTAAGGATTTTAAAATATGAACTGTTAAACGAAATATTAAATATTTAAATAATTTGAATTTTGGCGGGATACAAAAATATTCCAAAACACGCCCGGGTCGGGTCTAAAAATTCAGATTTAAAAGATGAAAAATATATGCGACGTCCAAATTTCAAAATGAATGCTCAGGTAACGAAAATACATACCCCCAAGAACGGATGCACGTACGTGCACGTAGCCATCCAACACGTCCGTTTCACTGAACGGGATGAGAACAAGATGCGCAGATGCTACCATGAGGTTAGGGGTATCATGCAGGCCATGTTATATAATTTTAAATTATTTTACATGGCTTAAAATGTTATATGGTAAAAGATGCAATGCCAGATAGAATGCCAGTATGCAGTATTCATGATGCACATGTCTATGTAACAAGTCAAGATAATTCATAAATATGAATCAAACAAGTTCAAGCAAGCGGGTCGGGTCGAATGCAATGCTAATGTAAAATACCATTCGTACCCAAAACACGATAAATCAAGAAAATACCACAAACAAGGAAGTACGAGAACTGGAATTGGTATAAATGAACTAGGGTGTTACATTATACTCAACTACAAAAAGAATTTCGTCCTCGAAATTCCAAGAACAAAGAAAGATAACAATCAAGGACTACAAGAATAAAAATGGAAACTTCTGTCGGATTTCATCTTCACGTTCCCAAGTTGATTCTCCATGCGGGCGATTCCCCCAAGAAACAAGTACGAGAAGGATAACCTTGTTCTTAAGGAACTTTTCTCTTCGATCCACGATCGACATTGGTCGTTCCTCAAAGGTTAAATCTTCTCGTACAGTAAGCTCTGAATGATCCAGCGCATGTGTTTCATCTCGAACATATTTACGGAGTTGAGATACATGAAACACGTCATGAACATTCGCCAAAAATTGCGGTAAAACCAATCAATAAGCCACTTCTCCAACACGCTCCGAAATCTCGAAAGGCCCTACGAATCGAGGACTAAGCTTGCCTCGACTCCCAAAATGAATCACTCCTCTAGTCGGAGATATCTTCAAGAACACCAGATCACCAACAGCGAACTCTAGAGGTCTTCTCGATGTATCGGCCCAACTCTTCTGCCGATCTTGTGCTATCTTCATGTGGTTCCGGATAGTATTAACCTTCTCCACAGTTTGCACGATCAAATCTAGTCCCAACAATCTTCGTTCTCCAATATCGTCCCAACAAACAGGTGAACGACACTTGCGACCATACAATGCTTCGAATGGAGCCATCTGAATAGTCGCCTGAAAACTGTTGTTATACGAAAAATCCACCAAGTGTAGATGATCCTCCCACGAACCCTTGAAGTCTAACATGCAAGCTCTCAACATGTCTTCAAGAGTTTGGATCGTTCTCTCCGACTGGTCATCTGTCTGAGGATGATAAGCTGTGCTAAATTTCAATCGCGTCCCCAAACTTTCCTGTAAGCTCTTCCAGAAGTGTGATAAGAAACGGGTGTCACGGTCGGACACGATGCTCACCGGTACTCCATACAATCTTACAATCTCCTGCATGTACCATTCTGCCAATGTTTCCATTGATTGACCAACTCGAAATGATATGAAATGAGCTGCCTTGGTCAATCGATCAAGGATCACCCAACCTGCATTGTTGCCTTTTGGACTCCGCGGTAAAGCCATCACGAAATCCATGGTTATATGTTCCCACTTCAATTGAGGAATCGGAAGTGGTTGCAATAAACCAACAACCCTTTGATGTTCAGCCTTAACTTGCTGACACACCAAGGACTTCGCTACAAAGCGTGCAATCTCCCGTTTCATGCCTTCCCACCAGAAATGTTGTCGTAGATTACGGTACATCTTCGTGCCTCCTGGATTACGGAATATGTGGAACTGTGCGCCTCCTACATAACTTCTTCGCGAATATCTCCTTTTGGCATACACAAACGGCTACCATATCGCAACGAACAATCTTCATGAATCAACAAGTCCGTTCGAAGTCTGGCTTCAACCTGCTCTCGAAACTTCTGCAATCTTGGGTTCTGCGACTGCGCTGCTTTAATACTCTCGATCAATGACGATTGTACTTGCAGCTGCATCAACTGTCCCGAAGAATGCGGAAGCACGATCTCCAACTCGAATCTCTGAAAGTCTTCAATAAGTTCCTTCTGTGCAGCCAACATCTGAATTGCTGGCAACCGACTAAGCGCGTCCGGCACAACATTAACTTTCCCTGGATGGTACTTGAGATCTAGATCATAGTCAGCCATCAGCTCCAACCATCTACGCTGTTGTTCCCCTCCGAAAGACGCGCAAGACAAACGTCTTGCCTGAGATTCGGGGTAGATGCTAATTGGTGCTATCCGTCCACCTCTCCGAAGACGCCAAGTTGATTTATGGCACCGTGTATAGAAGGTTTAAACGGATGCGGCCGATGTAGCAGACTTCGTCAGATTCCCCCTCGCTTGAGGGGTTTTTGATTGTGGGGACGCTCTTCCCTGCAGGCGCAATCCCCTGCGGTTAATTACGCTACCGCATCGCGGTAACAACTTTCTCCTTCTCAAGATGGTCACTTCGTGTCGTGGGTGCTTTTTTGTGTTTGGTTGCCCGTGGATTGTATACGGAGACTAAGTTGTGTTGTCGCCCGTAGGGCGTGGACTAGTTCAAATCCGTATCTTTCTTAGATTTGGGTTTGGGGGTTGGGTTTAAGGATACGTTGGTCTCATTTGAGACTAAGATCAACTTAAACGTATGTTAAGGATACGTTAGTCTAATTTTAGACTAAGATCAACTTAACGGATCGTTTAGATCCGACAAAAGAGCAATTGGGCTCCGTTGTTTAATTTAATGACATTGCGGTCGATAATTAGTTTAAGGACATTACGGTCCATTGTTAGTTTAAGGACATCTCGGTCCATTGTTAGTTTAAAGACATCGCGGTCGAGGTTAAGGACATTATAGTCCATGAGTTTAGGGACCCCAGAGTCCGTTGTTAGTTTTAAAACATCACGGTCGAGGTTAAGGACATCATAGTCCATGGGCTTAAGGACCCTACAGTCCGATGTTAGTTTTAAGACATCACGGTCGAGGTTAAGGACATCATAGTCCATGAATTTAAGGACCCCACAGTCCAATGTTAGTTTTAAGACATCACAGTCAAGGTTAAGGACGTCATAGTCCATGAGTTTAACGACCCTACAGTCCAATGTTAGTTTTAAGACATCATGGTCGAGGTGAAGGACATCATAGTCCATGGGCTTAAGGACCCCACAGTCCGATGTTAGTTTTAAGACATCACGGTCGAGGTTAAGGACATCATAGTCCATGAGTTTAAACACCCCACAGTCCGTAGTTTAGAGACGTCATAGTCTGTGAAATGTGTGGTTATCGGGACCCGTCACCTCTCTGAAGACGTTGAAGGATTACAACGACAAATATCAGAGGAGTGAAGAGATGTACCCTTGAACCAAGATTGATTAAATGATCTGTAGTCCGATTTGGAACTAAGATCAATTAATTATATTATGAGCACATTGGCTCAGTTGAGTCTGAGTTGAGAACTTATGGCCAACTTGGGCTAAGTCTAATTAAGTTTGAAGTATTGGCCCTCTGTTGGACCATTAGACATTTGTCTGGTTTCAGCCCACATTATTTAGCAATGCTAAACAAGAGTTTGAGGGCTTTGGCAACATTTTTTTTCTATCTTTGATTGAGCAGTGAACATTATAGCTCTGACTTTTACTCAATTTTGAATGGGAGGCTTTGCCTATGAAAGATTAACCAATTTGGTTAAAAATAGTGTTAAACACTAGAGAAAACAGTGTTAAACACTGGAAATATATCCCTCAAATTAGTGTTAAACACTAAAAGATAATCAGTGTTAAACACTGGAAATATAATTCTCAATTTAGTGTTAGACACTAGAAAGCAACAGTGTTAAACACTGGAAATGGGGTTCTCAAGTTAGTGTTAAACACTAAAAATAAAGTTCTCAAATTAGTGTTAAACACTAAAGAAAAAGGGGTCACGTGGGGACACGTGAGGGCGCCCAGAGGTGGGACCAGATCCCTTTACTTCGTTCTGCAATTAAGTGTTAAACACTTTTTTATATTTTTTATTTTCGAGCATCACATGTTGGCACGTGATGGAGATCTGTGCGCCAATTGTTAAAGCATTTGCTGAGGGGTCACGCGATAACACGTGAGAGTGCCCAAAGCTTAGATTTCCTTTGCTTTTCCTTTCTGTGTTTTGTAAGTCACGTGGGAGCACGTGAGGGGTTGCCTCAGAACTTTTTCCTTCTTGTTTTTTTGGGATCTTTTCAGGGGTCACGTGGGGCCACGTGACCTTAGTTCTTTGCATGCTCAGAGATCTCTTAAGTCTCTTTATTTTTTAAGAATTAAATTCTCTGTAGGGTTAAACCCTAATTATGATTTTGGAGGAATTAAATTCCTATTGTGAAAGAATTAAATTCTTATGTAGGGTTAAACCCTAATTTTCTTTAGAGGAATTAAATTCCCATTAATCTGAGAGAATTAAATTCTCAATTAAGCTTAAACCCTAGATTTGTCCATCTTGAAGGAATTAAATTCCTATAGTTTTAAGAGAATTAAATTCTCAGATAAGGTTTAAACCCTAATTTCATCATGAAGGAATTAAATTCCTGTGAGTTTGGGAGAATTAAATTCTCATATAGGGTTAAACCCTAATTTTGTTTTGGGAGAATTAAATTCTCTAAACTCAATTCCCCCTCTAAGTTTTGGATCTGCATGGCAGGATCTCAACTCGATGAGAATTAAATTCTCAACTTATGGGGAGATGTGCTTCTGCAGATCTTCAACCAGAGGAAGAACTAAGTTCTTTTGTGCAGAAGAGTTAAACTCTTAGATTTGAGAATTAAATTCTCTGTTTGAAGTTTTGATCCCCTTTCTTTTTGCACCTAGGGTTTTCATTGTTGAGAATTAAATTCTCCTTTCTTTTCTCTCTGAAATTTCAAGATTCCAAAACTCTATCTCCTTTTTTTTCTCTTCTCTTGGCTCCTATTTATAGGAGAAGGAAAAGAATCGATTTGTTTAGTAAATCTTTCATTGAAAAATTTTGTTTATTTTCTTAATTAATATGATCATTTAGATTATTCACTGAATTTTATTCACCGTTGGATTTTAAATCCAAAAATGTTCTGTTTGTTACTTTCGGTGAGCTTTAGGGGAAATCTTTCCTTGTCTAAGATTTTTCCATAAATTGGTGATTTTTAATCACCCTTAGATCTTTAATCCAACGGTCCCCATAATCCTTTTCCATTTGGAAAGATTTAGAAGCTTTTAGAATTTAATTCTATTAAACTATAAGGCTTTCGAAGCCAGTCGCGTGCTGACACGTGACCCTTGGTCACGTGTGAGCACGTGACCCCCAATTGAGTCATTTTCTCAGCGTTTATTTACGCTTCAGTTTTAACCATCACGTGTTAACACGTGACCATTGGTCACGTGTGAGCACGTGATACCTCATTGAGGTATTTCCTTCAACCGTTTGTTTTTGTTTTTGTTTTTATTTCTGTTTTAACTATCACGTGTCAACACGTGACCATTGGTCACGTGTAAGCACGTGACCCCCAATTGGGTCCTTCTTCAGCCGTTGTTTTTATTTCTATTTTAACTATCACGTGTCAACACGTGACCGTTGGTCACGTGTGAGCACGTGGCCCCCAATTGGGTCCTTCTTCAGCCGTTGTTTTTATTTCTGTTTTAACTATCACGTGTCAACACGTGACCATTGGTCACTTGTGAGCACGTGATACCTCATTGAGGTAATTCCTGATTTTTGATCAGGGAACAAATGCCCCCCACAGCGTTGCTCTTCACGTGTCTGCACGTGAGTGCAACGCTGTCACTTTTGTGACCGTTGGATCCATCTAGGGAATCGGGGAGATGAAGCGTTTCCATCACATCCTATAAATGTAGGGGTCTTTTCAGAAGCGCCTCCACTCTTTCATCTTCTTCCTTACAAACTTTTCATTTTGATAATTTAATTCTCCTTTCCAGAGCTTAGTTCTCTGTTTCGAAAATTTTCCAGAGTTTAACTCTGTTGAAAGATTCTCCTTCCTCGGGTAATAATCTTGAACAAATGAAGAACTTTTGCAGGAATCTCTATTGGATTTTAAATCCAGGACAAGGGTTTTTCCCATTAATCAAGAACCCATCTTTTTGAAGCTCTTAAAAAAACAGAAAATCATTTAATCTTCAAATAATAGATCTCTTAGGGTTTCTCTGATCTTCAGGGGGTTGATGGTGTATATCTTTTCTATGGAATTTAATTCCATCCTCAAAGAGCTCTGGCTCTGGAAAAAGAAGTTTCTGGGAATTTAATTCCCTTTTCCAAAAGGAATTTAATTCCTATGAAGAACTTAATTCTTCCCAGGGGACTTCTTGGGGTCTTTTGCCCTGAGTTGTCTTTCTGTAACCAAGAAGAAGAGGCCTGCAGTGGTGCTTTTCCCTAGGGAATGTACAGAGTTGCTTGAAATCCATTGTTTATCTAGACAAGTATTCTTCTTGATTGGCTTATTCATTAAATTCTCATGATCTTTATTTCAGATATGATGGATGCCCATTTGTATGATCTTGATGAAATCATTTCTTACGGAGACATTCGTGCACTGGGCCGCAGCCAGAACCAGGAGTTCACCAACGCTCAGTGTGCTGAAATCATGAGCCGCTTCGACGAGTACAATGGTCGACTACTCCCTCGTCTCTCTTCTCTTTTGAAACTCATCGTGAGGGCGATCTGGGAGGCGCTCCCTCTATTTTGTACCGACGTACCGCTTAGGGCATTGGATGCCGCCGAGGATAAAGTGCATTCGGTGTATCTGATGAGCCTAATCTCGAAGAGAAGGCGAGACAATCTTATTGATCTCTTGCATCAGGCTTTTCAACGGTCGGCCATACTTGCTGCCTATCGGAGGGTGGAGGACATCCGTGAGGATCCCGACACTTGTGATCGCGAAAGAAAGCATACTAGGATGGTTCGAAATGCCTGGAAGATTCTGGACAAAGTCACTTTTAAGTTCCTCAATCCATGCCCTGGATCTGAGGTCTTGCCATTGTAATTGTTTTCTCTTATTTTTTGTATGAATTTTCAAAATATGAATGCTAAGTCTTTCCTTCCCCTTTGTGTTTGCATGCCTCCTTTATGAAATTTTGTCATATTGTTGTTGTTGCTCACATGTTTTGCATGTGAGGCACTGCTGGGGATTTTGATCTCACATTGGCATCCACTCACGTGGTATTCACGCATGACATGATTTCAATTCTCAGTATATGCCAAGGTGTGTGATCACGTGCCCTGCGCGTGGTGCTCTATTGATGGGATTGTTTGGGTTTTTTTCATGCCATATTTTCCGTGCGCAACATTAGATGCAAAAAAGGAGCCATAGAAATAGTTTCGTCTCTTTGATTTCCAATTCCTTCCCTTTTTCTGGGCCTTGGAAATAGTTTCATCATGCAGTATCTTCCGTGTACAGCATTTAATGCTTCCCTTTATAACTTGAAGCCGTAGTTTTCCTTCTCTCTTCACAGAGAACTCCAATTACAACTTTAGGTGATTTATCTTGAAGAGACAATTGAGTGCTATGGCTTGCAACCGTCCCCATGCTCGTCGACAACCATGGGAAGTACCCATTGAGGAGATGATTCCTCGCTTTGCTGCCCGACTGGTGGATCCCCTTCTTACCGACGACGAATGTGACTCGGCGACATATGAACTCCTGATCCGTAGGGGGTCCCCTCTTCTAATGGGATCCATTTGGCTCCGGATGATTCTCGCTGCCGTGCTCGCTGACATCCCTCCTCACCCAGCAGAGATGACCCTGGCGATCCTTGATGCGGCTGAAAACAAGCTCGAGTGTTTTTACGAGGCGTGCCTGATTACTCAAGCTCTGAAAGACTGCTCGGTCCGTCTGTTGAGCCAGATAAGAGCCCGACGGGCTATTATTTCTGCCTTTGCGGATGAACATGGCGCTAATCGGTGGGGAGCCACTCCTCGTGAGAATCGTCGTTTCGATGTGTTGGAGAAGGCAGAGAGGGAGTTAGAAAATTTTGCGTTTTGTTTTGTTAACCCTTGTGCCACTGATCCTTTGTTTGGTGACCTTTTCCCGGTAGTGTAGTATGCTTAAATCGATGTACTCTTTTTATCATTGGTTGTTGTATGCTTTTCTGTTGAATTTTCATGTTTGCCGGGTACTCATATGTGCGTCTTGCTTGCGTAAATGAGCTTCATATTTTTCCATGGAAATTCTCTTTAATTGCGAGCATCATCGTTATATTGCCTGCGCATTTTTTTTGATCTCATTTCTGTTCATACAGTTTCACATATATGCTTGATGGGATATATATCATAGGCTTTCCTTGTTGCTTTCCATATCAAGTGGTTTGTGTTTATTCTGGATTAAATATCTTCGTTGAAACAGAGTTTTGCTTGCATATTCTTGAATCTATACGCCTTCCCTCAGAGGTTGTAGCTGCAAAGACGAGCTTGTGGGGGCTGATTGAGCGGTGCGCCGCGAACATGGTGTCGTGCGAGAAGAGGCTCGGCTGCAAATTTTTAGAGAGGGAGCTGGCTTCGAAAGCGCTGATAGAGCTTCAGGCCAACCTTACAGCCAAGGCCAACAAAGCGTATGAACTTTAGCGAGTGCTTCAAGAGGCCATCAGGGAGGTGGTGGCCATCGACAAAGCTGCCATGTTCACTCGTGAAAGGGTTGAGGCTCATAAAGCTACTGAGAAAGAGCTCGAAGGCCGGCTTGCCTCATACCAGGCTCAGCAAGCTTAGGCGAAGGCCCGTCTTCTGACGATATTGAATCACGAAGGCGTGGCCCAGCGAAAGAGGGATGAGCTGACCAATCTGCTAAATCGCCCGCCGACTTGAAGACTTGCGCATATTTTTCTTTATTCTTCTTTTGTACATACTCCTGAGTGAGAGTATATTTTTGTTCTTTCACGAATTGTACTTTGTATCCATTTTGGTTCATGAATAAAAGATATATTTTTCTTCTCAATGGTGTGTCCCTTTTAGTAAGTGTATTCTGCGGATAGTCTATCTTGATCTCTTTGCAGGACAACGATGGCTTAGGATTCAGGGTTAAGATCTGCCTCCTAAGACTTTTCAACTTTATGAGCCGTGAGGGTCTCATAAAGAGTTTTTCTCCCTACAGGTCGAGAGGATCCCGTAGGTGTAATTTCTCCTTAAGAATCATGAGGATTCATAAGTGTGTTTTCTCTTGAAAGTCGTAAGGATCTCATAAGAGAATTTGCTCCCTTACGAGTCGTGAGGACCCGCAAGTGATGGGTGAAGTTGTCCTTATCCGCATTTCACGGAGTCAGGGGTTGCTCTGGATGCTTCCCATGGGTTCACTGCCGTGTTTGGTGAGGATCAGGCTCCGCTCTGGACGTTTTCCAGGATACCGTAGTTTAAAGACATCGCAGTCGAGGTTAAGGACATCATAGTCCGTGGATTTAAGGACTCCACGGTCCGTTGTTAGTTTTAAGACATTACGGTCGAGGTTAAGGACACCATAGTCCATGAGTTTAAGGACCTCACAGTCCAATGTTTGCTCTGGATGCTTTCCACGGGTTCACTGCCGTGTTCAGCGAGGACCAGGCTCCGCTCTGGACGTTTCCCACGGGGTAAGAATTGACATTATCCGCGTTCCACATAACCAGGAATTTTGCTCTAGATGCTTCCCACAGGTTCACTGCCGTGTTCGGCGAGGACTAGGCTCCACTCTGGATGCTTCATAAGGGTTCACTGCCGTGCTCTGCGAGGACCAGGATCCGCTCTGGATGTTTCCCACGGGGTCAGAGTTGACGTTATTCGCGTTCCACGTAGCCAGGAATTTTGCTCTAGATGCTTCCTACGAGTTCACTGCCGTGTTCGGCGAGGACTAGGCTCCGTTCTGGATGCTTCACACGGGTTCACTGCCGTGCTCTGCGAGGACCAGGATCCACTCTGGACGTTTCCCACGGGGTCAGAGTTGACGTTATCCGCGTCCCATGTATCCAAGAATTTTGCTCTAGATGCTTCCCACGGGTTCACTGCCGTGTTCGGCGAGGACTAGGCTCCGCTCTGGATACTTCACACGGGTTCACTGCCGTGCTCTGCGAGGACCAGGATCCGCTCTGGACGTTTCCCATGGGGTAAGAGTTGATGTTATCCGTGTTCCACGTAGCCAGGAATTTTGCTCTAGATGCTTCCCACGGGTTCACTGCCATGTTCGGCGAGGACTAGGCTCCGCTCTGGATGCTTCACACAGATTCGCTGGCGTGCTCTGCGAGGACCAAGATCCGATCTGGATGTTTCCCACGGGGTCAGGATTGACGTAAGCCGTGTTCCACGTAACCAGGAATTTTTGCTCTGGATGCTTTCCATGGGTTCACTGCCGTATTCTGCAAGGACCGGGCTCCGCTCTGGATGCTTCACACGGGTTCATTGTCGTGCTCTGCGGGGACCAGGATCCGCTCTGGACGTTTCCCACAGGGTCAGGATTGACGTAAGCCGCGTTCCACGTAGCCAGGAATTTTTCTCTGGATGCTTCCCACGGGTTCACTGCCGTGTTCTGGAAGGACCAGGCTCCGCTCTGGATGCTTCACATGGGTTCACTGCCGTGCTCTGCGAGGACCAGGATCCGCTCTGGATGTTTCCTACGGGGTCATTGCCGCGTTCCACGTAACCAGGAATTTTGCTCTGGATGCTTCCTACGGGTTCACTGCCGTATTCTGCGATGACCAGGCTCCGCTCTGGATGCTTCACACGGGGTCATTGCCGTGCTCTGCGAGGACCAAGATCCGCTCTGGATGTTTCCTACGGGATCAGGATTGACGTAAGCCGCGTTCCACGTAACCAGGAATTTTGACTTTATCCGCATTTCAGGGAGTCAGGGTTTGACTCTTGGTTATCTGTGCACCGCCGAGTCATGGAACTGGGAGTTGCCGCTGTTCCGCTTTGCTTGATGTTGTGTCTGTTGTAATGAGACGAATGTTGAGATGATCTCCAGGCTATTTGTGAACCGTTGAGATTTGGCTTCTTCTTTTGATGAGACCTGGGGAGGAAAGGTGTGGTTCCTTCTTTGTTTGCGTCCCTGGATTGTATACAGGAATTGCTGTGATATCACCTGTAAGGCATAAATTTCATTTTTATTTTTATTTTATTTCCTTCCACGATGCTCTATCATTTCAGCTTTTTATATCGTGAAGGTCGCGATTGCCCAATCATTTCGGCTATTTTTCGCGGTGCCCAATCATTTCGGCTATTTATTTTATTTTTACTCGCTGCTTTTTATTGCGAGTTGCCTAATTATTTTGGCTATTTTGCATGCATACATTTTTTTTACTTGCTTCTTCTGTTGCAAGTTGCCCCATCATTTTGACTATTTCGTATGCATGTGTGGCTTGCTGGCTTTTCGCTGCAAGTTTGGGATTAGACACCGATTTTGGCATCACCACCGCTACAACTAGGATATTGCCAGGAGAGAATCATCATTTGCCTCTGTCGATATCGAACAAAGGTGGCTTAGCGAACAGGGTTAGGATCCTGTCGACTAAGGCTTTTGACTTCTTGAGCCGTAAGGGTCTCATAAAGGTATTTCTCCCTACAAGTCATGAGGATCTCATAGGCGCGTTTTCTCCTTAGGAATCGTGAGGACTCCTAAGTGTATGTTCCCTTATAAGTCGTAAGGATCTTACAAGAGTGCTTTCTCCTTATAAGTCGAGAGGACTTACAAGGGCTGTTCACCGTGTAGACAATCCCTAGTCATGGATGGGACTTTGTTAGGGAAATGTTTATTCGCGCCCGTGGATTGTATACAAGGGTCAGTATTGAGCCGCTTGTAGGACAGTATTGGAGGTTGTAGGGGCTGCTTAAGAACAGGTTCAGATCCCTGTAGCTTAAGGTTTTTGAATCTTATGAGCCGTGAGGGTCTCATAAGAGGGTTCTCCCTACGGGTCGAGAGGATCCCGTAGGTGTAATTTCTCCTTAAGAATCGTGAGAATTCCTAAGTGTGTTGCTCCCTTGTGAGTCGTAAGGATCTCACGCGGGTGATTTCTCCTCACAAGGTCCCTGCAAGTGTCTTTTAACGAGGTTGCGCCCTTTCGGGTTTTCACAAACACTCGCCTGTAGCCCTGCTGTTTTTACTCACGGAGCTCTTTCGGGTTTTCATCCGTGCCCATTTTGCTTATGGACATACCGTTTTTCCTTTTTTTGTTTTTCTCTCTTTTTTTTATTCGAACGAGATTGCGCCCTTTCAGGTTTTCACAAGACTCGCCGGTAGCCCTGCTGTTTTTACTCACGGAGCCCTTTCGGGTTTTCATCCGTGCCCATTTTGCTTATGGACATACCGTTTTCTTTTTTTTATTCTTGTTCTTTTTTGTATCAGCTTTGGGATGCTGCAATCCACCGTAGTTTATCGACATCTCGGTCAACAGCTAGTTCTAGGACATAGTGGTCCGTTGTTAGTTTTAAGGACGTTTCGGTCCGTCGTTAGTTTAAAGACGTTTCGGTCCGTCGTTAGTTTAAGGACGTTTCGGTTCGTCGTTAGTTTAAGGACGTTTCGGTCCGTTGTAAAGTAAGCCGGTTACTACTTATAGAGTTTGGGCTTAGGAAGATAGCGAGCGGACATAGTCGTCGTCATCTATCATTGACCTAGGCCATGACTCGTCAAGCGTAGTATTTCTTCAGGAAGCAACCGTTTATTGGCCTAAAAGGTTTTTCACCATGCATGTCCATGAGTAGATAGGCCCCACCCTGGTAGACCTTGTCTATAATATACGGGCCTTCATAATTTGGCTCGAATTTCCCTCGTTTAGCACGATTGGGGATCATAGGTCTTTTGACCACTAGCACGAGTTCGCCTTGGCGGAATGTCCTCGGCCTAGTCAATCTTTCGTATGAGCGCGTCATCTTCGCAAGTCGCGGAGTAGCTCCCGTTTCTTGGATTGAACATATCCAAGCCCGATCGTTTCCATTCTCCCGTTGGGCAACTTTCGTTGAGTTCCGAGAACGTTCCAGACCCTATTATAGAACCGTGCTTGTCGAGCAGTTTGCTTAAGGGGCACACCTTGGCGTCTCAAGAGTCTCTTTAGTCCATCTGTGTAATATCTGGGCAAACGGATGGGCTGGAGCCTGTCGAGCGTAGAATCGGCGCCATGCCAAACTTCTTTCTCCACTCTAGTTTCTGTGGATCGGTAGAATAGGATTGCATGTTCACCTCTTCTCCTGGGAGGGACGTAAAATGTTTGTAGCTCTTGCATGCTATAAGCTTCAAGTGCGTCGAGATCTTTGTGGTGCTTCCGCGGAAGCATGGTAATTTGCAAACTCTGATTATCACTAGCGAATGCTTGTATTGGTGGCCGAGCGGAGAATATAGCATTATCCTCGTCTTCCGAGTCGCTGTCGAAGATCAACATGGGGGCGGACGGTCCCGGGTTGTTGCGTTGAGGCGGCCCCGAATAAACTATCTCTTCTTCTTCCTCGGGATCACTCTCGAAGACCGAAATAGTGGTGATAGCTTTGTTCTTCGGTTGGTGACATCTTTCCGTGTCCTCAAAATCTGGCAAGAAGTATTTTGCATCTTCGTATTTTCAGACTTCGTTCACGGAGAAAGGGTTCAACTCCCCTTTCACAGTATACTCGAGACCATCCTTGAAGTACTTCATACACTGGTGTTGTGTAGAAGGGATGAAGTTGTACTCATATAACCAAGGCCGGCCGAGCAAAGCATTGTAGCAAGTCTTGGCGTCAATGACGTGAAATTTAATATCCGTGACGAGTAACCCAAAGCGCAGCGTCAGTATTACAGACCCGAGAGTCCGTGATGAATGGGAGTCGAAACCAGAGATGGTAATTTTATCGCGAGCGAGGTGCTGAACGCTCATGCAGATTTTCTTCAATACTCTCACGTTGAGGAGATTGACGGAAGACCCATTGTCAACCAGGATTTTTCTTATCTTTATATCGTGACAGTATCCGGAGACATAAAGGGGACGGTTGTGCTCGCACGTCCCAAGAAGGAGATCTTCATCGCAGAAGGTAATATCGGTTGTGTGCACTTCTTCCAGCTCGTCATTCATCTTTTCTTCGGCGAGAAAAGCTTGGAATTGTCCTGGCTCTTGTAGCGCCTTGATCAATGAATCTCTTGCTTCTTTTGATAGTAAAAGGGCGTCGAGAATGCTGAGCTGCGAGGGTAACTTCCTCAAGTGCGCCAGAACATTGTAGTCCACCTTACTTTTCTTTGGCGGGTCCTTGGCAGTCAGCTCTTTCATGACTTGGTCATCTAGGGCGATATCCTCATAGACATTTTCTTTTCCCTTATCTTTTCTATTCGTGGGTCCGAGATTCTTTTCTGGAAGCTGGAAGCGTACGGTTGCGCAGCTGGATATTTTCATAGGCCTTCGGTTCTTCCTCTTTCCCCAAGGTGGGTTCTTTAAAGAGAGGGCCAAGAGCCATCTCCTCGTCAGAGTCGCTCCCGAAGGTGAGAACTTGCGATCCCTCGGCATTGACCATGCAGCAGTTGCCGATAATTCTTTTATGCTTCTCGGTCGTACTTCTCTGCTCCCGACGAGTTTTGCGTTTCATCCGCTTAAAATGTTGCCGGTGAGCAACATATCCCTGCCACCATCTTTTAAAAGCATTGCATTCCTCAGTGGGGTGTGCAATCTTTTGATGATATAAACAGTAGCTCGGATGCATTTCGGCTTCACCAAGAGTACTTCCTTCGGATGGTGGTAGCTTCATTCCCACTGATATGGCTTTCGCAAACTTTTCTTCATCTTGAACTTGTTTTTATCTGCGACAGATGTCCTTTGATTTGGCAGGAGTATCTCGACTCTTTCGTCCAGTCGCCGGCGTTTGGCTTTTTCAAATATGGTCATCTCACACTCCCGATCGGCTTTACTTTTCAAATGAATTTCATTCAGGAAGGCGTCGATCATTTCGTCTGACGGCCATAGAAGTTCCGGCTCGGGACCTGCCCCCAGTCTCTTGGTGCAAGGAGCCTCTTCATCGTCTATCAATGAGTGAGAGATCACATGACAACTTGCTACGTAATCCTCAGATCCATCTGATGAGTCTTCTCCATCATTTCCGTCCTCAAGGACGTGGCTGAGGAACTCTTGGAGCATGATTGGAGTCCGCGCCTTCTGGTTATACTCTTCCAGCGCGTCAATCTGCTTTTGTAGGTCCGTGCGCTTGTCGCCAGGCTTCACGGGCTTCTTGGATTTCTTCTTCTTTTTCGAAGATTTTGACGGCTGGATGTGAACACTTTGGCTATCACCACCAATCTTTGGAGTTGAGCGCGGCTTCAGCATTCCTTCAATGATCTGGGGTTCTAGCGGATTTTTCCACCTGATCGCCGGGCATGTCTGGAGATCATTCAGTATCCTTTTGGTTTTTGCCGAAAGAGCCACCTCCTATAGAGCTTCTTCAACAAAAGAGCATGTTGCCCTCGGTGTGTCCGTCTTCTTGGGAGTGTGCGGTTGTGGTGGGCTTACTTTCCACTTCTCAGACAGCGCAAACTTGCCTTGCTGGTACTGGTCCTCGATCCAACCCTTAAAGACGAAGCAATCTTCAATTGGATGGCTTACCGTTTGGTGGTAAGGGCAATAATTGGGATTATTCACTTCGCCGGGTTGCATTGGTCGCTTTGGATTCGGCAAATTGATAAGCCTGTTGCGCATCGCCAGCTCGAAGAGTCTCTTCGTTTTGTCCCGTGGGAACGAGTAAAGACACTTCATTTTCTCATTATAATAGCTCCGTCTCTCTTCCAGTTGATCCGTTAATTTTGAGGCACTGGGCTGCTATTGAGTATTCGCAACGAATGTCGCCTTCCCTTTACCCTTTTCGTTCCGCGGCTCCGGCTTCGGAGGGGACAGTCTATGACCCATCTGGTCCATTTGGGTCAGCTTGTCGATTAAAGCTTGGAACGTGGTCGGTTTGAAGAAAATCATGAACTGTGAAATAGTTGCATGAGGGTCTAGGGTGCCCACGAACATGCCCACCGCTGGTGCTTCTTCGATGCGTTGTTCGCACTTTGACCACAGATTTCGCCATCGGATTGCGTATTGAACCCAAGTTTCCCCCGGCTTCACCCTTGCATTGATCAATGCCGTTATTGGAGTGCGTTCACTAGCACTCGCGAATCGCTGGGTGAATAACAACTCCATCTCTGCGAAAGTTTTGACGGAGTCGTTTGGAAGTTCGGAGTACCACTCAAATGTCGTCTCCGACAAGCTGCCGACGAATTGACGGAGTAAAAGCTTATCATCGCCCCCGGTGTTGCCGCACAGAGCTCTGAATTGGGCGACATGCTGGTGGGGATTGCTTGTCCCCTTATATACGTGGAATTTGGGGATCGTGTATCCCGGCGGGTACTTTATCTGATCATACCAGCCTGGATACGGTCGCCCAGTTTTGAAAACTTGGCCGGCTACCTCATTTGCCTGGTGAACTCTTATTTTCTGAGCAATATAGTCATCTAAGGCAGCTTTAGAGATTGTCTCCTCCTTGGCTGTTGACAGAGCCGGCAGAGGATTCGATGTTTCTCCTTTGTCATCTTCAATTATTACTGGAGGATCTTCGGCTGGGGGATCCGGCTGGATCATCATGCCCACCATATCTTGGAATAGAAGGGTCATTTGCTTTATATTGGCCGCTTGTTCCGCAGCCTCTTTGTCCTTCTTCTCAAGCATTCTCCGAAGGTATTCAGCATCAGTTTCCTGCTCACGGCGCTGCTCCGCGGATGTTTCCGGGCTTTCTTTTGGCCCGGTGAGTGCGGTCATCGCAGTCAGCATCTCCTGAAGCTTTTGCTGCTGTTGTTCCTAAGCTCTTGTGATGGATCGGGTGAGTGGTCGGTGGCCCATAGAAGCGCGGCTATCCTCTTTCCCGGATGCCATATAGACGGTATGCACCATCATGCCCCCAGACTTAGGGCGTTTGGGCTCAGTGCCTTTGACATTTGTCGTAGGCATGGGGATTTTCTCCGGCCTTCTCCTCTTATGAGCGGTCGACGTTGAGACGGCCGTTGCGGTGGGCACCCAGGCAGTTGTCGTCCTTTGTGGCTTAACAGGACGGTTTTCTTCCTGTCGGACCTTCAGCTTCTTCTGCCGGCGGGGATAGTCTTGATCCACCACTGACTCTCGGACTTGTCGCCGGATTTTGTAAACTTTGGAAGCCGTTGAGGGGACTGCTCCGGCTTTATTTCTGTGATAGTCTCCACCGGTGGCGGAGATCTTTTCAGTACGACAGTAGGCGAATTCCTGCGTACTTTGTTCAGCGGCTCAAAACTGTTCCCGGTTGGGACAGCAGCATTAACTTCCACCGTTGGAGCTGGTGGAGTTAGCCCAGAGGGGGAGTTGCCCCCGGCCTTCCTTACTCGGCGCCAGTGGCGAAGTCGAGCTTGTCGAGCCATTGGCGTCAGTTCAGCGATGGGAATGGGTTTGTCTTGCCCCCTTTCCAGGTGAAGGGTTGCTGCTGACGTCAGCCTGTTGAAGACTGATGTTCGTTGAGAAGCAGTATCCAATCGGTCGAAAACAGACTTCTGAGCATGGACAGGAGCCACTCTTGTAAAAACTGACCCTTTGGTAGGGGAAGCCGCCTCGACGACTTCAGGGGTAGGGATGGCTATCTTCTTCGGAACAACCTTCTCCGGGATTGCAGGCTTCATCATGGGCCCACATGGACTATTTCCCAATCTGGCGAAGACCGAGGAGCTGGAACTGGACGATCCGTTGAGAGGGGCCGCAGTAGTTGTAAGCCGATCAAAGACCGACTTCTTGGGGGCTTCCGGTGTTGGCACAGGAGCGGTGAAGCTCGTTGGCGGGAGCATGGTCCCGAAAAACAATCCTGTGGTGGCTTGAGTGACCTGTTCCACCGGCATTGTGAACAGGGAGGCTGCTTGAGGCCCATAAGATATGCCTCCAGATGAGGCGGAGCGTGGGTTACAATTGCAGTTGGAACACTTTGCACAAGTGAACGCCATTGATCCTTCGTTTTCTGCACCAAGCAAAACGCCAAATCTTAGTACTTCGAAACCTAAGGGCAACCATCAGCAAACCGCGATTGGTTCGCAGACACGACACACGAAGTGTGGAGTGGAAAGAGGAAAAGGTCCCACCGGGCGTGCCAGAATCTGTTCCCCTCCGAAAAACGAGCAAGACAAACGTCTTGCCTGAGATTCGGGGCAGATGCTAATTGGTGCTATCCGTCCACCTCTCCGAAGACGCCAAGTTGATTTATGGCACCGTGTATCGAAGGTTTAAACGGATGCGGCCGATGTAGCAGACTTCGTCAGATTCCCCCTCGCTTGAGGGGTTTTTGATTGTGGGGACGCTCTTCCCTGCAGGCGTAATCCCCTGCAGTTAATTACGCTACCGCATCGCGGTAACAACTTTCTCCTTCTCAAGATGGTCACTTCGTGTCGTGGGTGTTTTTTTGTGTTTGGTTTCCCATGGATTGTATACGGAGACTAAGTTGTGTTGTCGCCCGTAGGGCGTGGACTAGTACAAATCCGTATCTTTCTTAGATTTGGGTTTGGGGTTGGGTTTAAGGATACGTTAGTCTCATTTGAGACTAAGATCAACTTAAACGTATGTTAAGGATACGTTAGTCTAATTTTAGACTAAGATCAACTTAACGGATCGTTTAGATCCAACAAAAGAGCAATTGGGCTCCGTTGTTTAATTTAACGACATTGCGGTCGATAATTAGTTTAAGGACATTACGGTCCATTGTTAGTTTAAGGACATCTCGGTCCATTGTTAGTTTAAAGCCATCGCGGTCGAGGTTAAGGACATCATAGTCTATGAGTTTAGGGACCCCACAGTCCGTTGTTAGTTTTAAGACATCACGGTCGAGATTAAGGACATCATAGTCCATGAGTTTAGGGACCCCACAGTCCGTTGTTAGTTTTAAGACATCACGGTCGAGGTTAAGGACATCATAGTCCATGGGCTTAAAGACCCCACAGTCCGATGTTAGTTTTAAGACATCACGGTCGAGGTTAAGGACATCATAGTCCATGAGTTTAAGGACCCCACAGTCCAATGTTAGTTTTAAGACATCACGGTCAAGGTTAAGGACATCATAGTCCATGAGTTTAACGACCCCACAGTCCAATGTTAGTTTTAAGACATCACGGTCGAGGTGAAGGACATCATAGTCCATGGGCTTAAGGACCCCACAGTCCGATGTTAGTTTTAAGACATCACAGTCGAGGTTAAGGACATCATAGTCCATGAGTTTAAGGACCCCACAGTCCGTAGTTTAGAGACGTCATAGTCTGTGAAATGTGTGGTTATCGGGACCCATCACCTCTTTGAAGACGTTGAAGGATTACAACGACAAATATCAGAGGAGTGAAGAGATGTACCCTTGAACCAAGATGGATTAAATGATCTGTAGTCCGATTTGGAACTAAGATCAATTAATTATATTATGAGCACATTGGCTCAGTTGAGTCTGAGTTGAGAACTTATGGCCAACTTGGGCTAAGTCCAATTAAGTTTGAAGTATTGGCCCTCTGTTGGACTATTAGACAATTGTCTGGTTTCAGCCCACATTATTTAGCAATGCTAAACAAGAGTTTGAGGGCTTTGGCAACATTTTTTTCTATCTTTGATTGAGCAGTGAATATTATAGCTCTGACTTTTACTCAATTTTGAATGGGAGGCTTTGCCTCTGAAAGATTAACCAATTTGGTTAAAAATAGTGTTAAACACTAGAGAAAACAGTGTTAAACACTGAAAATATATCCCTCAAATTAGTGTTAAACACTAAAAGATAATCAGTGTTAAACACTAGAAATATAATTCTCAATTTAGTGTTAGACACTAGAAAGCAACAGTGTTAAACACTGGAAATGGGGTTCTCAAGTTAGTGTTAAACACTAAAAGTAAAGTTCTCGAATTAGTGTTAAACACTAAAGAAAAATGTGTCACGTGGGGACACGTGAGGGCGCCCAGAGGTGGGACCAGATCCCTTTACTTCGTTCTGCAATTAAGTGTTAAACACTTTTTTATATTTTTTATTTTCGAGCATCACATGTTGGCACGTGATGGAGATATGTGTGCCAATTGTTAAAGCATTTGCTGAGGGGTCACGTGATAACACGTGAGAGCGCCCAAAGCTTAGATTTCCTTTGCTTTTCCTTTCTGTGTTTTGTAAGTCGCGTGGGAGCACGTGAGGCGTTGCCTCAGAACTTTTTCCTTCTTGTTTTTTGGGGATCTTTTCAGGGGTCACGTAGGGCCACGTGACCTTAGTTCTTTGCATGCTCAGAGATCTCTTAAGTCTCTTTATTCTTTAAGAATTAAATTCTCTGTTGGGTTAAACCCTAATTATGATTTTGGAGGAATTAAATTCCTATTTTGAAAGAATTAAATTCTTATGTAGGGTTAAACCATAATTTTCTTTAGAGGAATTAAATTCCCATTAATCTGAGAGAATTAAATTCTCAATTAGGGTTAAACCCTAGTTTTGTCCATCTTGAAGGAATTAAATTCCTATAGTTTTAAGAGAATTAAATTCTCAGATAGGGTTTAAACCCTAATTTCATCATGAAGGAATTAAATTCCTGTGAGTTTGGGAGAATTAAATTCTCATATGGGGTTAAACCCTAATTTTGTTTTGGGAGAATTAAATTCTCTAAACTCAATTCCCCCTCTAAGTTTTGGATCTGCATGGCAGGATCTCAACCCGATGAGAATTAAATTCTCAACTTATGAGGAGATGTGCTTCTGCAGATCTTCAATCAGAGGAAGAACTAAGTTCTTTTGTGCAGAAGAGTTAAACTCTTAGATTTGAGAATTAAATTCTCTGTTTGATGTTTTGATCCCCTTTCTTTTCTCACCTAGGGTTTTCTTTGTTGAGAATTAAATTCTCCTTTCTTTTCTCTCTGAAATTTCAAGATTCCAGAACTTTATCTCCTTTTTTTTCTCTTCTCTTGGCTCCTATTTATAGGAGAAGGAAAAGAATCAATTTGTTTAGTAAATCTTTCATTGAAAGATTTTGTTTGTTTTCATAATTAATATGATCTTTTAGATTATTCAGTGAATTTTATTCACCGTTGGATTTTAAATCCAAAGATATTCTGTTTGTTATTTTCGGTTAGGTTTAGGGAAAATCTTTCCTTGTCTAAGATTTTTTCCATAAATTGGTGATTTTTAATCTCCCTTGGATCTTTAATCCAACGGTCCCCATAATCCTTTTCCATTTGGAAAGATTTAGAAGCTTTTAGAATTTAATTCTATTAAACTGTAAGGCTTTCGAAACCAATCACGTGCTGACACGTGACCCTTGGTCACGTGTGAGCACGTGACCCCCAATTGAGTCTTTTTCTCAGCATTTATTTACGCTTCAGTTTTAACCATCACATGTCAACACGTGACCATTGGTCACGTGTGAGCACGTGATACCTCATTGAGGTATTTCCTTCTGCCGTTTGTTTTTGTTTTTATTTCTTTTTTAACTATCACGTGTCAACACGTGACCATTGGTCACGTGTGAGCACGTGACCCCTAATTGGGTCCTTCTTCAGCCGTTGTTTTTATTTCTGTTTTAACTATCATGTGTCAACACGTGACCATTGGTCACGTATGAGCACGTGACCCCCAATTGGGTCCTTCTTCAGCCGTTGTTTTTATTTCTGTTTTAACTATCACGTGTCAACACGTGACCATTGGTCACGTGTGAGCACGTGATACCTCATTGAGGTAATTCCTGATTTTTAATCAGGGAACAGCTGCCTCATATTAAGCTCCTTCTGTATGAACGCATACTTAAGGCTTTTGTGATCGGTGAATACTTCGATCTTTTCGCCCAATAAGTAGTGTCTCCAAATCTTCAAAGCGAAAATCACAGCCGCTAGCTCCAAATCATGAGTTGGGTAATTCTTCTCATGGGTCTTCAACTGTCTTGATGCGTAAGCTATAACCTTCCCATACTGCATCAAAACACATCCTAAATCTTTCCCAGATGCGTCGCTGTGAATCACCAAACCTCCGGAACTATCTGGTACGGTTAAAATAGGAGCGGTTATCAATCTCTGCTTCAATGCCTCAAAAGCTGACGCACATTTATCCATCCATACGAACGGTACTTCCTTACGCGTAAGAGTGGTCAGAGGCTCAGCCAAACGAGAAAAATTCTCCACGAACCTTCTGTAATACCCGGCAAGTCCAAGAAAGCTTCTGATCTCTGCTACGTTCTTCGGAATCGGCCAATCTTGAACTGCTGCAATCTTTTCGGGATCAACGGCGATTCCATCTCCGAACACGACATGCCCCAAAAACTTCACTTCTTCAAGCCAAAACTCGCACTTGCTCATCTTTGTATACAATCTTTCTTTCCTCAATGTCTGCAGTGCGATCTTCAAGTGTTCTGCATGCTTTTGTATGCTCCTCGAGTAAACCAGAATATCATTGGTGAACACTACTATAAACTGGTCCAAGAATGGTGAAAACATTCGGTTCATCAAGTCCATAAATATCGCCGGTGCATTCGTTACTCCGAAGGGCATCACTAAATACTCGTAATGTCCATACCGAGTTCGGAATGCCGTCTTGCAAATATCTTCTGATTTAACTCGGACCTGATGATATCCGGATCGCAAATCCAGCTTCGAGAATACCCTTGCGCCACTAAGCTGCTCGAATAATTCGCTAATGCGAAGGATCGGGTACTTGTTCTTAATAGTCACCAGGTTTAATTCTCGATAATCGATGCACATCCTCCTTGTGCCATCTTTCTTCTTGACTAGAAGAACTGGAGCTCCCCAAGGTGAATTACTGCTGCGAATCCAACCCTTCTCAAGTAATTCGGTAACCTGCTTCTTGACTTCTTCCAACTCTACTGGTGCCATTGGATAGTATGCCTTTGAGATTAGTGCTACACCAGGAACAAGATTGATAGCGAACTCCACATCTCGTTTCGGTGGTAAACCTGAGATGTCCTCGAATACGTCCATGAAATATCGAACTATAGCTGGCGCTTCTTCCTTATCAACTTCCATCGACGAAAGAACATTATTTGTCGGCCTAACCTTAAACTCGACTGGCCCGACAGAACTACTACCTCCAGCGAAAACAAACTCCGGGTGTCCGGGAATCTGGAAAATCATTTTCTTTGCCCTATAATCAATGTGAGCGTGGAAAGTGCCGAGAAAATCCATTCCCAAGACAACTTCATAACTGCCGGTATCAATCATCAAGAAATCTGCAAATAACTCCCGTCCGCAAATAACAACAGAACAATCCTTGCATTCTCTACTAGCTATGATCTTCCCATTCCCAGTGTGTATGTCCCAATAACTAGATAAGGTCGTGCAAGGAATCGAGTGTGCAGCAATAAACTTGGACGACATAAAACAATGGGATACACCAGAATCGAATAATGCTAATATGGGAAAACCATGAACAAGTAGGATACCTGAAATAACTTCTTCTGAAGCCTTAGCCTCTTCAGCCGTCAGGGTAAATGCTCGAGCTTGATTGGGTCCCTGAGTCAACTTCTTCTGCCCCTGAAATTGTTTCTGCGGTGGTCTATGAACATCATCCTTCAATCGAAGCTTTGACAGACAAATATCAACGTTATGATCAGTTGATCCACAAACAAGGCAAAGTCCAAGTCTCCTTCGACAATCCTTCCATAAGTGTCCTAATCGTTGGCAGTAGTCGCACATCGTTCTTCCTTTCTGCACGGTTGCGACGGGCTTCTTCATAGGTACAACACCACGCCTATTCACCGGAATACCTCTGTGTGTTTGCGCTTGGTTTGGTGTAAACGCTGGCTTCCGTACTGCTACTGCTTGCTGCTGCGTACCCCCAGTCTTCATAGATAGGCACTGCTGCTCTCGGGCCGCTGTAAGCACCTGTGAGAAGGTGGTTAAACCCAGAGATATAATATGCCTCTGGATGTCCACATCCAAACTGCACATAAACTTTCGTGTCCTATCAGCTTCTTTGGCCACCAAAGAGGTCCAGCGAATCGACTGAGCCGTGTCCACTCAGTCGCATGTGCATCCACGGATCCATCGTTCTGCTTTAAACTAATAAACTTTTCTTCCATTTCCTCCCGTGCAGTCTGCGGGAAGAACTTCTCCAAGAAACTCTTTGAAAAATCTGCCCAACTGATCGGCGTGGGCAAGCGGGTCTCTTCCACAAGCCACCATTCACAGGCATAGTCCACTAATTGGATGCGTACCACATCCACTCTCTTGTCCTCTGGAATATGTGCTGCAATGAGCAAATTCTCCGTATCAACCAGCCACTGCTCCGCTGGCAACGGCTCCTCCAGACCAGTAAAGACGGACGGACCAAGTCTCCTGAAATCCGCCACGGTACCCACACGCTCAACCGGTTTGGCCACAACATTGTTTACGGACTGCTGGACGGTCCGCAAACCTTCCTGAAAAGCTTTGGCTTGCCGCTGGTTCAGCTCAGTCTGCCGCTTCTGGTTCTCCAGCATGCCACGAATTATTCCAAGTAACGCGGCGTCATCAACACGCCTCTGGTACGCCCTCAGATTTCTGTCTGCCATGTTCCTGAAACCAAAACACCGAAAGGATTAGTATGATAACAAGATTCAAACTTTTGATGAATAATGACCATAGATCAAGGATATGAATCTATGTCGCGGTATATAGTTACAAGGATAGAGTACCGCATTGTAACCATGCCGCGGTATATAGTTACAATCACATAACTCCACTCAAGTCGCCCAAATTCTAGAGATAACCAATAGGGAAACAAAAGTTTCAAGTCGAGATGAAAAGAGGTTTGCATACTGTCAAGGTAAGGATCAGGAGGAAATTAAGATTCAAGAATGGCAAGATGGTAAAGTGGCAGGACATGCTCCTAATTACGAGTATTCTGATTCGTGTATTGGGTCCAATACCCAACTACAAATGAATCAAACCCGGTTAACCTAGATCCTATGGCTCTAATACCAAACAAATACTGTCACGCCCCGCTTCCCAGAGTGCGCTAATATAGGCACGTGACAGAGCCAACCATGCTACCTGTGGATAGGAAATATCCCTCCACAGTCATATTACGGCTGTAGAGATATCAAGAACAGTAATAAACTATCTAGCACATGTCCATAAGCCAGAATAAATGAGTCATGAAATAAAATAATGCGGAAGCAAAAGATCCAATACAATAATAATTTGGAATGTACGTCCCATAATGCGGGCTCACATCAGGAATGAAAATACTGAAAGAAAACTAAACTAAACTAATAACAGGTCCTCACTGCTCGGCCTGTTGATCAAAATACTCCTGGAATGCCTGCGATAAGGATAAGGGATCTGGGCCATGCAAAACCCAGACGTCAGTGCGCCATAATATCAATAATTCTAAGCAAGCAGGATGTGATGAAATATGCAGGCATGAAGTATGAACAGTAACGAGTCATCAGTAACAAGTAACATGAATATAGATCAGTGAACAGGATATAAACAGGTGAAGTGCAGTGAATATTCTAAACTGTGCTATAGGGTTATCTACTCTAAAGTTATTCGAAATCAATTAATGTAATCCTCATCGTAACCAATCGGTCTATGCCCCGTTCAACCCCACTGGACCACGGTAACAAGATATAATAGACTGTGAGTCTATGTCCCGTTCAACCCCACAGGACCACGGTAACAAGATGTAATAGCCCTTTGAGTTACGTTCGGATACATTCTTGATTTCCCCATACCCCCAAGTTATGTGTTCAAGTCAGGTATTGATAAATCTGAGACTAATGCCAACACAGGATCAAGCAGGTACAGGTTTATCTGTATAGACAACAGAAAATGTCCGTAGGGACAACAGGTCAAGATTGTCGGCATTAGTAACAAGATCAGGTAATATGTCAAGCTGGGGTACATCAGGTCATGTCAGGTAGTGTACATGTATCAAGTCATGTCAAATAGTGCACAGGTATCAAGTCATGTCAGTAGTAGTGTATCAGGTCATGTCAGGTAGTGCACAGGTATCAAGTGGGTGCTCATAATCAAACTGTAATAAATATGGGTGCACAAAATCAAGTATGGAGTACTAATATAACAATAAAATGAAATAATGTGACATGGTATGCAAATAGATATAAAATCAAAGATACGGATGCACAATTATCGATTAGGATTACATTTATAGTTCCAATACTAATTAGGATGCTCTTTATTAAACATGGGGTGTTAATATCACAGTATTATGTATTAATGTGATCTATAGATGCAGTTATATATATTTTAAATGAGATGGATGCAAACAGGTATCCGAAAATAGTAAAACAGTAAAATGGTAATGTGGGATGTACAACTAAGCAATATGAGATGTAAATATTCCATTGGGTACAGTATATTGTAATATAGTATGTAACAAGATAGGTTTGCATGCGCTAGATGTAAAGTAACACGTACGGATGCAGACGGATGTCAAAAAACTGTAAAAGTAAACAGGGGGTGCATAATTTGAAATACCAGTATTATATTTATTAAAATAGATGTATATAAAGTAATGTAGCATGTAGCAAGATAAACTTGCCTAGACGGATCACGAAACGGATATGTACGGTACGTTCGACGTCGGCAAAGTGTCGCGACGCACGCACGGCACACGGGACGGGTCCAAGCAACGCAAGAGGGTAATCACGCAGGTAAGGTACTTCCCCTGGGTCGTCTGGATCGTCGGCGTCGAGTCCGACTCCGGCGAACTGTGAAATGTAAGATTCAAAAATTTAAAGAAAGAAAAGAAAAGAAAGAAAGAAAGAAGGAGGAAGAAGAAAGAAAGAAGGAGGAAGAAGAAAAAGAGAAGGCTTACAAAGGTTCTGCTCTGTGGTTTACAGAGAGATGAGATGGTGTCAACGGCGGTGAACGAAGCTCCGGTGATCTAGGGTTCTTTGTTTTAGGGTTAGGTTAGGGTTTGGGTCGGTTTGGTGTTGGCTGGGGTGTTGCAGGGGTTGGTGTAGAGGGAGAATGCAGAGGAGAGGAAGATGAGGAGATGATGATGATGGTGTGAAGCTGGGTCGTCGGAGGCGAGGGAACGGCGACGAGGTGAGGGTTCTGTGGGTGCAGGGTGTGTGTGCAGGGGACTCGGTGTGCAGGGAGAAGGAAGAAGATAGTGGAGGAGGAAGAGAAGTGAGGCTTTGAGGGATTTGAATGAGATTAGGGTTAGGGTTTGAGTTGTGAGGATGGGTTGAAGTGAGGACTCGCGGGGGTTTTATATGAAGGAGGAAAAAAGATCATGGGATTTTGTTAAGGGAGGTGACGGGATCATGGAGGGAGGTGACGGGATCCAAGATCGCTACAGCGATCGCGAGAGGAGAGAGAGTGAGAAGCGAGAGGAGAGAGATAGAGAGAGAGCGAGAGGAGAGAGAGAGGAGGAGGAGAAAGAAATTTGGAATTTAGTGGGGGAGAGAGAAAAAGAAAAGAAAGAGAGAAAGGGAAGAGAGAGGCTGAGAGAGAGAGCTGGAGTGTGGGGCCCAGCGGAGAGAAAAAGAGAAGGAAAGAGAGAGAGAGAGAGAGAAGCTGTTTTATTGGTTAGGATTTAATTGAAAAAATATTTTCAGTTAGGGATTTTAAAATATGAACTGTTAAACGAAATATTAAATATTTAAATAATTTGAATTTTGGCGGGATACAAAAATATTCCAAAACACGCCCAGGTCGGGTCTAAAAATTCAGATTTAAAATATGAAAAATATATGCGACGTCCAAATTTCAAAATGAATGCTCAGGTAACGAAAATGCATACCCCCAAGAACGGATGCACGTACGTGCGCGTAGCCATCCAACACGTCCGTTTCACTGAACGGGACGAGAACAAGATGCGCGGATGCTACCATGAGGTTAGGGGTATCATGCAGGCCATGTTATGTAATTTTAAATTATTTTATATGGCTTAAAATGTTATATGGTAAAAGATGCAATGCCAGATAAAATGCCAGTATGCAGTATTCATGAAAATGCACATGTCTATGTAACAAGTCAAGATAATTCATAAATATGAATCAAACAAGTTCAAGCAAGCGGGTCGGGTCGAATGCAATGCTAATGTAAAATACCATTCGTACTCAAAACACGATAAATCAAGAAAATACCACAAACAAGGAAGTACGAGAACTGGAATTGGTATAAATGAACTAGGGTGTTACACATATTGAGATAGAATCAAACTAAGTAGTATACTACCATTTTGAGGAAGACTGTTATCATAACTGTGAATATCCCAGACTTCCAATATTTAATATACAATCTAGTATGATACAATAATGGCCTCTAGGTCATATATCACTAACATTGTCATTCACCACTAAGTTGGGTCGACATCGGAGATAGGTAACTCCTTGGACCAGAGATGATCGTGGCAACTGTGGATGTAGTTCGCACGATCAGGGAAAGAATGCGCATAGCCCAAGACAGACAGAAGCACTGGGCTGATGCAAAGCGACGTCATCTAGAGTTCCAATCGGGAGACCATGTGTTCTTAAAAATCTCTCCAAACTGTGGAGTAATTCTCTTTGGTAGGAGGGGTAAGTTCAGTCCCAGATATATTGGATCGTTCGACATACTCGAACGAGTCGGAGAAGTGACATATCGTTTGGCACTTCCACCCTCATTAGAAGGAGTGCACAACGTGTTCTATATATCCCAGCTTCGAAGATATGTGAGCGACCCCAGCCACATCCTTGATCACTCTGAGCTCACTGTACAGACAAATCTATCTTGTGAGTAGCAACTCGTTGAAATCCTGGACCGAAAGGTAAAGTCACTAAGGAACAATGAAGTAAACTTGGTCCGATTGATGTGGAGAAAAAATTCACTAGGAGAATCAATGTGGGAACGTGAGGATGGCATGCGTGCAAGATACCCTTTCTTATTTGTAAATTAGTCCTTATATAATTGTAAATTTCGAGGACGAAATTTTTGTATGGAGGATAGAATGTAACAACTCTAATTTCACTGTACCAAAATTTTTTAAAGTTAATGTACAGAATGGAGTTTGCTAACCTGAGTACAAGTTATAAATTAAAGTTGTTTAAGAACGGCAAGAAGCCACTTGTACCTCACTGGTAAAGCCTTGCACTGTTGTGACGTAGCCCAGTGTTCGAATCCCATCAGCCACATATAATTTTACTGATTTTTCTTTTAAACTGTTTAGAAGCCCAAAAGTTTACATGTGCTCTATACATAAAATGAAAAGTCACAGAAAATCAAACATGTGCTTAATAACAGCGACTAGGACACGTGGCAAGAATCTAAGCACCCAACACTTCAGTTTGGCCGGTGAGATGCGCCATAGGGCCGGCACCACCGGGCCCCTATAGAGGATGGTCCCTATTCTCTGCACACATGATCCTTGGCCTACCCCCACTACCCCTATTCTGTTTATTTTCCCTAAAAATTAAAAGAGAATTTAAATAAAGCTTTAAATCCAATTTTTAATGAATTTTTAATTCTTTCTTCAATTCCTAAACCCTAATTTCATCCTATAAATACAACCCTATGCCCTAGCCCTCTTCATTCTGAAATCTATTGCCAAAATTCTCAAAAATTCTCAAGTTCAAGAAGAGTACAAGTGGAGTTAGCCCTAGGTCAATTTCCGGTGAGGATTCGAGATGTTTCCGGCGACTCCGCGACTACACAAAGGCTACCATTCTCTTCCTCTACCTCCCCTCTATTCTTTTAACAAGTAAGTCCTATCTTCTCTCTTCTCTTTCTACCATAAAAATTCTTCTTTTCAAAATTTGTCGATAAGTGGAGTTATACCGACATTCGATTCTATAATCTTTAAAATTTTAATTTTTCTTAAGAATCACCCATCCATATCACTATGCGTTACTCATTAATCATGGAACAAATAATTAGAACAATTTTCATCTTAAAATACCATGTTATGTAACTTTAAATTGCGTTTTTTGTTTAAATACCACAAACTTTACATATGACGATTTTTAATTATTTTTTCTTAGCATACCTTTAGAAAACCTCACGGGGTAATGACCTACCTCTCACATACACGCATCTTGATATAACGCGATTCTCTTAAACAATATTTTTGTGGCAAAATACGACTTTTCATCAAAATACCTTAAATTATTTAAAAACCCGGATTTCTTTTAATCGTGTTACTTAATTCTTTGTGATTATACATCTACAACCCATTTTGGGGAATCCGCTATTGGATGGTGCGAATTATCATACATTCTCAGGACTAGTAGAGTGAGATGCAGACCTCCTCACGGAGCATACGATCTCGATGGAATTTTAATACAATTTGTAAGAAAAACGAGGATTTCTATTTAATAATAAAAATTTATTTTTAATAATTATATAAATATTATCAAACCATATATTTTTAAGATATTATTAAATTCCATGTTTTCTAAACAAAATAAAAGTATTACAAAATTTCATGAAAATACCATCAAGTATCAATACAAGTCAAAGTTACATTAAAATACCTTAAACTATTCAAGCTATGAATATTTTCACTAATATTCCTCATTCTCTAAAATTCACCTTCATGACGATTCTAAATAACATAAATAAATACTTGAGGTTTATTTTGAAAGTATACTAAAAAATATTTTTCATAAAAACCCCTCAAGTTATATTAAATTACAATAAGGACCCTAGTAAATATAGGTTTAAGCGGGACCAATTCTCTTGAGCCTCAGGGAGCCGAAGAAAGTGGGTGCTTGCCTATTTAAGGTAAAAAACTAAAACGGGGTTATCACTGGTAATTGTCTTGGAAAAAAACACAAATCCTGCCGTCCATGTGCAGCAGTTACCGATAACACCAAAATCTAATTTAGGATCCAAATCTTTGTAAGTGTCTGACTCATTCTGAGTTTCAGTCTAATCTTAATACAATCCAAATATGAATCCAATCATAACTCCAATGCAACATGAATCCAATATACCAAACATGAACACTTGAACTTGAACATGAATACCAGAACAATATCAACATGACTTGACTTGACCGAACAATGGCTATATCTTGAACTTCACTACATGACTACCGTTTACATCCTGAATCGGTTTACATGAACAACTTATACCATGGTCTCGGCAAGTCTGATAACTACAACTTAATACAATCAATACAATATACATTACGGGGCTTTAACGGGGTATATTGGTACGGAATGTGTTAAAAGTGGCACGGTGATGGTCACTAAAAGACACCTATATGAACATCATGTGCCGTTGTCCGATGGGTTTTGACGGGGCCTTGTACTTACATGTTACCTTAGTGCATGGAGCAAGTTGGACTCCTCTCGTATACACTGTCACATTCTGTACCAAGCTACAAACAACTACGTTAGCATAACAAACACATACCTTAACTATTCTATTCTCTTTACCTATCTATTACATTCTATCTTTTGGCACTTACCGAGCGCTAGTTCGCTGACGACATTTATATCTCTTCTTTCTTTGGAATGTTGTCAGGAGGATCCGACTCTCAGGAGATCGAGCCCAGTTAGAACGATTTGGAGCAGTTTACAGAGGAAGCGAACTTTTAGACCTTACTTGTACTATTTTTCTTTTCGGTTCATATGCCATTGTTTAGGCATCGCTTTCTATCATTGTACTTTACTTTTCAGTTGTATGTAAAGAATGATTATCAATAAAAAGTTGTTGTTTTATTACATCTCTTGTTATTCTTGTGTTATTCATTTATTTTGCTTATTTACGCTTAACGTGTTTACTTCTAAGTAAATACGTCGTAGCCCGCCACATCTCCTTCCCCGTACACTAAGAAGCGGGGCGTGACATTTACTCACCTCCATGTTCTTTCTTATTAACTTCTCGGTTGATTAGCCAACTCTGAATGGAATAAAGTGAGTCGACTTGGTGAGTCGATCCACAATAACCCAAACGGCGTCGTTACCTTTCGTGCTGCGAGGAAGAGCAGTTAAGAAGTCCATGGTAATGTGCTGCCATTTCTATTCTGGGATTGATAACGGCTGAAATAGACCATCAGTTCTGTGATGTTCAGCCTTCACTTGCTGACACACTAAATACTTTGCTACGCTCCTTGCCACTTCTCGCTTCATTCCATACCACAAGTAGTGTTGCCGCAGATCCTTGTACATCTTCGTGCCACCGGGGTGTACAGAATAAGGAGAGATGTGGGCTTCTTTCATCAACTCTTCTCGAACAGAGCCGACTGGCACGCATAAACGGCTCCAATACCGTAAGAATCCATCTTCGTGAATGATGAAGTCAGTTCGAAATCCACTTTCTACTTGTTCTCGGATATTTTGTAGCTTGGCATCATTTGCTTGAGCTGCCTTGATCTGATTGAAAAGAGTGGACTGGACTTGTAAGTTCATCAAAGATGAGGCGTTACCTGGCATAACTACTTCAATCTCCGATCCGTGCAATTTTTGATGTAGCTTCCACTAAGCGGTGGGGTTCATTGCTAATGGCTGGAAACTAAGGGCATCAGGAACTACGTTCACCTTTCCTGGATGATACTGTAGGTTGATGTCGAAATCCACCATGAGTTCTAGCCATCTTCTCTGCCGCATATTGAGTTCCTTCTGAGTAAATACATACTTCAGACTTTTATGGTCGGTGTATATATCCACTCGTTCTCCCAAAAGATAGTGGCGTCAAATCTTGAGTGCGAATATGACGGCTGCTGGTTCCAGATCATGTGTTGGATAGTTGCTCTCATATACTTTTAACCGTCTTGATGCAAAAGCCATAACTTTTCCATGCTGATGTAGAACACATCATAATCCTTTACCGGACACATCACAATGTACATCGAATCTGCCAGATTGATCCGGTATTATAAGAATAGGTGCAGAGGTTAACCTTGACTCGAGTTCTACAAAAGCTTTCTCACATGCTTCTGACCACACAAACGCTTCATCTTTACGTGTGGGCCTGGTCAGGGGTGGTGCGATCTTTGAAAATCCTTCGATGAAGCATCGGTAGTATCCTTCTAAGCCCAAGAAGCTTCTTATATCTTTCACCGTCATTGGTGTCGGCCACTCGCTGACAACTGACACCTTAGCTGGATCCACCGAGATTCCTTCGCCTGAAACGATGTGTCCGAGAAATCTGGCTTAATCTAGCCATAATTCACACTTGTTGTGCTTGGCGTAGAGTTGATGTTGTCGTAGTGTCTCCAGGACAATGCGTAAGTGCTCAGCGTGCTCTTTCCGATTCTTTGAATAAACCAGCATGTCGTTGATGAAGATGACAACAAACCTGTCTAAGTACTCTCAGAAAACTTGGTTCATCAGGTTCATAAAGATGGCAGGTGCATTAGTCACTCCAAATGGCATTACGAGATATTCATAATGGCCATAACGAGACCTAAACGCCGTCTTCGGAATGTCAGACTCTTTGACTTTCACCTGATGATAGCCCGAACGAAAATCTAACTTTGAGAATACATAAGATCCACTTAACTGATTGAAAAGGTCATCGATGCAAGATAGTGGATACTTGTTCTTAATCGTTACTTCGTTCAGAGCTCGATAATTCACACACATCCGGTAGGTACCTTCCTTCTTCTTCACTAGTAGCACCGGTGATCCCCAACTTGATGTACTGGGTCTGATCCAACCTTTCTTCAGGAGCTCGTTCAACTAAATACGGATCTCCTTCAATCCCTCCAGACTTAATCGGTATGGAGCTTTGATTACAGGTTGTGCACCAGGTTGTAAATTAACACTGAATTCAAGAGCTCGATTGGGAGGCAAACCTAATATGTCTTTAGGGAACACATCCTCGAACTTTCGAATTACTTCAAGCATTTCTTCCCCAGCTGGTAGGAAGAACACTTCTGCATTCTTCGTCTTGGCACAGTAGCTTCCTGGTTCCAAAGTTCTGTCTCCACTTTTGAAATAGAAGACTGGGTGATCTAGTATCTCAAATGCTACCCTCCTTTGACGATAGTCAATGATAGCATAAAATACTCCCAGACACTCCATTCCCAATACAACAACGAAATTTGGTATGTCCGGTACTTTGAAATTCGCATAGAATTCTCGACCGCAAACTACAACCGGGCACTGATCATATCCTAAAGTTGCCTTCAAAACTCCATTCCCGGAACTGACATTCCAGTTCGAAACGATTGGCCTGACAGGAAGCGCATATGTTCTCACGAACCTAAATTGTGTGAGGTTGCATTTAGGTATAAGGCAAAGTATAACGATGCACAAGAATTGAAAGGTTGAAAGGATGGGAGAATTTACCGGTGATGACTTGTTCTGTGGCTTCGGCTTCTTGGACTGTCATTGTGAAAGCATGTCGTCTCGGTACATTCCTTCTCGTCGGAGGCACATTCCTTTGCCCTTGAGGCACGTTTCTCTGTACCTGATGCAATTGACGTTGAGGCTATGCTGGCGGTCCTTATGGAGCTGGTGCAGGAAGAGCTAGGCGGGATGCAGGTGCATGAATGGCTGGCCTCTGCAGAGCTGGAATCGCTGGTTTGGGTGCTGATGCTATGTTACTATGATATGAGCATGCTCCTATAGTGTGAGTAGATGTGCCATAAATCAAACACTGGCCATTTGCACGCCTATAGTTTTCCGCCTAGTGTCCAATTCTCTTGCAGTAGAAACAGAAATCTGGACTGGACCGGTTAAACGATCCTTCTGGCCTCTTGGGTGCAAAAGTCGGCTTAGAAGAGGCTCCTCCTGTCATCTGGGTAGCAGGGTATTTGATTCCGGCTGCTTGAGGCTTACCCCTCTTTTTGACCACAGCTTCATAACGGCGCGCTGCCTTCAGGGCGTGTTCATGAGTTGGATAGTCGCATGTGGCTAATGCCGCTTGAATCTCCGGGTCTAAACATTGTTGGAATGGTCTAGCCCGAATTTCATCGGTCGGGATCAAATATGCCGCGAACCTGATAAAATGTTGATGTTAGGATAGTTACTTATTTTACGGAACAGAATTTAAGACAAATTCTTTACCTGCTAAGCATGATGAATTCAGCATCATATTCATCCACTGATTTTACCCACATGAAGCCTTGTTGCAGGTGGATGAACTGTTGTTCCATCTCAAAACGGGCAGTCTCGGGAAAAAACTTCGCATCGAACAGATCGCGGAACGTCTTCCACTCTATTGGTTGTGTAAGACGGCTTTCTTCGGCTTTCCACCAGACTCTGGCATTGTCGTGAGCTGGAGCTTGGCCATACGAACCTAAGCCATGTCTAGTACCTGCGTTGTTACAAGGCCGTCCTCAATATTTTGGGCCCATTCTTCAGCCTCAAGAGGACTCTCTTTCCCTGAAAAGTTCCTTGAATGCAACGCATGAAATTTCTTTATTCTGGGTGCTTCGGCTTCGGGATGGTTTATAAGGATAGCAGTCTGCTGCTGCTGACCCTCCAGAAGGCTTTTGATGGCTTCTAGAAGTACCGTATGTTCATTGATCGGAGCAGCAATGGTAGGGGGAGGTGGTAAGGCAGGCGGTGGTGTGTTTCCATTGACGTTGGTACTAGTGTTGTTTGGAGAATCCATCACCTTGATAAGAAAGAAAACGTTAGGATAGATTCAAGAAATTTGAAATGCAAGTGTTCATCGCCGAAAGACTAGACCGAACTGGGATAAATCGTCTTGCCTGAATTTGGGGGAAAATACTATTTAGACTTCTCTATCCACCTCTCCGAAGATACTAAGTTGATTTATGACACCGTATATCGGAGGTTTGGATAGATGCGACCAATGTAGCAGACTTTATCAGATTCCCCCTTATTTGTGAAGGTTTTTTTTATTGTGGGGACACTCTTCCCTGCAGGCACAAGCCCTTGCATTTAATTACGTTACCGCATTGCGAAAACTACTTTCTCCTTCTCCAGCAGTTCACTTCGTGTCGTGTGTTATTTTGTTTTTATGTAGTTACCCATGGATTGTATACGGAAACTAGTTTATGTCGTCGCCCGTAGGGCGCTGATAAGTCCATATCCATATATATGTTGGGCTTGGGTCAAGGATTTTCTTGACGGGGGTCCACGTTGGTAGCTTAGTTTGCCAACAGGATTAAACTTAGAACGCAGATCTCATGTAAATAAGGTCCATCAGTTCATGAGATATTTGTGTTTGATCTAAGGATCGCTAGTCATATTTGAAACTAAAATCAACTTAGAAACAGATGAGCATATGGGCTCAATTATTTTAGTTTAAGGACATCATGGTCCATTATCACCATGTGTGGGGCGACGCGCTAGTTTAGGGACATCTCGGTCCAACATTCCCGTGTTAGGGACGAATATTAGTTTAAGAACATTTCGGTCCAACATTCCCATTTTAGGGACGAATGATAGTTTAGGGACATTTCTGTCTATTATCCATCTTGCGCTCACGTGTATTTGTTACATAGGGGAGTGAACGATGGTGACATGGAATGCACCCAATTTAGGGTGCGATCCGATTTGAGGTGTGTACGTCAATTTGGAAGTGCATTAATGTGGGATGTATCATTGCCTATCTTGATGAAATTTTACATCAAGTTGGGACGAGAAAAGAGTTGTTGGTTGTCGGGACCCACCACCTCTCTAAATACGTTGAGTAATTACAATGACATATATCATAGGTGTAGAGAGATGTACCCTTAAACCAAATCCCGTATTTGAGAGACAAGATCATGGTGGATCTAAGAATCGTTAGACTTATTTGAGACTAAGATTAACTTAGAAGGTATGGGATGAACATTGGTTTGGATATCATGAACATAAGCTTAGCCAATTTGGGCTAAGATTGGGTTTCTGTAACATCCAGTAGTGCTAAGTACTCAGTTGTATATAGCGCTCACGTGTGTTTCACGTGAGGCGTTGAAATAGTGCTAAGCACTAATCTTTTGTGGCGCTCACGTGTGTTTCACGTGAGGCGTTGAACGTATGGCGCTCACGTATGTTTCACGTGAGGCGCTGCACTAATGCTAAGCACTAAACTTTTCTGTTTTCTGGCGCTCACATGTGTTTCATGTGGGGCGCTATGTAACTTAGCCTTGGGTGCTAACGTGATTTTCACATGAGGCGCTAAGCTTTTTGGAGATTTAGTCTCTATTGATATTTTTAGAGAACTTAAACCTCTGTGAATGGCATTTTGACTATTAAAGATCACCAAGATCACTATTTTGAGGATCGGGGTCGGGTTCTTTAAGAACTAAGTTCTTGATTTGAAGAAACTAAGTTCCTGGAGTATTATGGACTCCATCTTCTTCATGTTCTTTTATCCATGTTCTCTTGTTCATATTTTTAGAGAGGTTAAACCTCTGTTAATGGTATTTTGACCATTAACGATCACCAAGATCACTATTTTGAGGATCTTGGATTGGGTTCTTAAAGAACTAAGTTCTTGATTTGACGGAATTAAGTTCCTGAAGTATTATGGACTCCATCTTTTTTCTTTTCAAATTTGTTCTTTCCTGAATCTTTGATTCTCAAGAACAAGATCTTCCCGATAAGAATTAAATTCTCAACTTGTGGGAGATTTGTCTTGTGGATTTCAGATCCAGAGAAAGAACTAAGTTCTTGAGAAGAGTTAAACCCTTAGATATGGTATGATTGGTAAAGAGGATATTTTGATCTCTGCTTTTTTCTTTTACCTAGAGTTTGAGAGGAAGGAGATTTTCTTCTTTATTGAGAATTAAATTTTATGTTGTTTCGAGAGCCTTCTGTATATTTTTATATCGAGTTCCTCCTCTTCTTTTCCCCTTTTGATTAATCTCCTTGCTTCTATTTATAGGAGAAAAGAAAAATCAATTTGTTGAGAAAATCTCTCATTGAGAGATCATGATTAATTTTATAATCAATCAAAACGATCTTTTAGATCAATCGGTGAATTTTATTCGCTGTTGGATTTTTAATCTAAAGGCTTTCTGTTTAACAAAGAAGATTTCTTATTTGTTTAACAAGATTAGGAAATATTTTTCTAAAATAGAATATTATTCTATTATATGAATATCTTGTTAGTTTAAGAAGATTAGGAAGATATTTTCCTAACATAGAATTTAATTCTATCACAAGATTAGAAACATATTTTCCTAATATAGAATTTTATTCTATCTAACAGAGAAGATCATTCTTATTTGTTTATCAAGATTAGAAAAATATTTTCTTAAGATAGAATTTTATTCTATCAGATGATCGATGGGTGATTTTATAATCACCGTTGGATCTTTGAGCCAAGGGTCCTCTGTTTAACAGAGAAGATCTTTCTAGTTTGAGAAAGATCAGGAAAATATTTTCCACATAGAATTTAATTCTATCAGATGGTTTAATTAGTGATATTTTATCACAATTGGATTTTAATCTATTATTCTCTGTTAAAAAAGATCTTTCCATATTAGAAAGATCAAGGAAAAATATTTCCCAAAAATAAAATTTAATTCTATATAAAATTTAATTCTATCCTTAAAGAGCATTTTAGATTGCAACGCTCACGTGCTTTGCATGTGAGCGCTGCCAAAAGAATGTGGTAAAGGAACTTACGTGTTTAACACGTGACTCCTAGTGTGGGCTTTAGCCTATTTATTTTCAGCGCTCATATGCTTTGTATATGAGCGCTCACGTGTTTAACATGTGAGACATGTTTAGCCTTTGGTTATTTATGTTCAGCGCTCATATACTTTGCATATGAGCGCTCACGTGTTTAACACGTGAGGCCAGTTTGACCTTTAGGTTTATTTTATTCAGCGCTCGTATGTTTTACATATGAGCACTCACGTGGACCAGTTTGACCCTTAGTTATTTATTTTCAGCGCTTATATGCTTTGCATATAAGCGCACACGTGTCTAACACGTGATGCCAAATTATGAGAATTTTTTTCTCTTCCCCCCTTTTTATAAGGGAACAAATAGCTCTTACCCAAAAAAATTTGGCAGGAACAGCAAGGAATGTATAGTTGCTAATTCTTATAATTCTTGCGATATATTGCTTGTAACACCCGAGCCTAATGCTACTAATTTCAGTTACCGTTTGAACGTAGTGTGGCACTTATTTCATTTATCTTGCTTGATTGTTACTTATTGTAATTTTACCCCCGTAAATTCATTTCTACATATAACAATTTATGGCATCTAAAATAAAATTAAAAAAAAAATTCATCATAGCCTGCTTGACACCCCTAACCCTGTTGTAGCGTCCGTGCATCGTGTTCTCGTCCCGTTCGGTGAAACGGGCGAGTTTGGACGGCTACACGCACGTACGTGTGTCCGTTTTGGGGGTATGGTTTTTGATTGTAAAATACTTCATTTTAAATTTTGGATCCCGCATAAAATTTTCTTATTTCAATTTCGAATTTTTGGACCCTACCCGGGCGCAATTTGAAAATGTTTTACTTTGCGCCAAAATCCCATTTTCTAATATATTTTAAACCATCGTATATTTAATTTTAACCGCCTAAAATATTTTTATAACCTTACAATATTTTTTTATATTTCTAAAATCTTTCAAATTTTATCTCTCAACCAATCAGTTCCTCTTATCCCGTAGGCCTCACCCCGTCGCTCTCTATCTCTCCCCGTCGCTCTCTATCTCTCTCCTCTCTCTCTCCCCCGTCTCTCTCTCTCTCTCTCCCCCCATCCTTCTCTCTCTCCTCTATATATCTTTTTCCCTCATCTTCTTTTCTTTCACGAACGCAAACCCACCCTCACGTAAACCCTACCGCCGTCTCCCTCGCCGCCGCAGCCCCAACGCCGACGCCACCATCACCGGCCTCCTCGCCTCCCCGCCCCCGTCGCAGCCGATGCACCTCCTTCCTCCTCTCCCCTCTTTCCCGAGCGCCCGCACGAGGCACCTGCACACCGCCTGCACGCCGCCTGCGCCTCGTGGGATGGCCGCCGGCGATCCCGATCCGCCCCCGGCCTCGCGCATCCCCTCAGTGAGTGTTTTCTTCTCCTCTCCTCCTCCACTTCTTCTCCTTCCTTCCTTCTCTTTTCTTTTCTTGCGTCGGTTTCCATTCTTGATCGCAGTGTCCCCTGCAGGTGGTCCGCCGGAGTTTCGTCGACGCCGTCGATCCTCACGACCCCTCTACAGACCTTTGTAAGCCATCCCTTCTCCATCCTCCTTCCCTTCTTCTTTGTTTTCTTTTCTTTTCTTGTTGCAATTCTTGACGTTCGCTGTTTTTGGGTTCGCCGGAATCCGGCCGTGCCGGCGACGTGTCCCGACGATCCAGCGAGGTACCCTGACCTGTGTGGTTCCACTGTTCGTCGTTTGGGTTCATTCCGTAAACCGTGCGCCCGTCGCGAGATTTCCCCGCCGACGTTTATCATTCCGTATTCCCGGTTCGCGACCCGTCGAGGCAAGTACACCTTGCTACATACTAAACAATATTTACATATACTTGTTGACACCCTAAAACCTAAAATTTAACTTTAGTATTATAATTTCCCATTTTATGTGTTCAATTTCATGTTATATCATTTTATCTTTCAAACTTGGAACCTATATATGTAGATATCATTGCATCATTGAAGTCTTAAACTTGTTAACATGATTAAACGGCTATAATTGTCATACTGCATTCTTATAATGTTGAAATCATCTCTGTGACACAATTGATAACTGTACTGCTAATTGAATGAATCTGCCTATTGCTTAATTCATTGCTTAGAACATGTTGTTAACCATGCTTGATTATGTAACTGAGTATGAGCACACCCATGATATTGTTTACATCTTGACCTGACTCGCTACATACATATTGATCCACCCGACATGGTACCTTATACTGCTTGACTTGACCTGATATACCATGACCTGACCCGTTACCTGATCTTGTGTCTAATGCCAACAAACCTGACATGTAGTCCTCATGGACCGTTCATGTTGTCTATCCAGACAAACCTGTTTACCTGATCCTGTGTTGGCATTAGTTCTTGATTTCGGGATACCTGACTTGACTAACACATATAACTTGGGGGTATGGGGAAATCAAAGGTGAAACCTGACTTGTAACTCAACAGTTCACTACTTGTTCTGATCAGTTTAGGCTAGGCCAGCCTTGGAATGATGATGCTGACATCATTCATCTGTACACTTTCCTGTTTGGTGCCTAGCGGCATGTCTCGGTTTCAGCCCGAGAATCTGGGGCCGTGGTCCCAGGTATGTACGGGATACTATTGAGTTACATCGATAATTCATCAATTTGGTTTCAAAGACTTTAGAACCTGATAGAACAGTTTAGTTACCCACTGCACACTACCCTGCACTGCTCTGACTTATATTATTGTTACCCTTGCTTTATTCATGTTTATATTGCATTGCCTGTTACCCTGTTTATATTTTATTACTTGATGACATGACGCGCTGACGTCTGGGTTTTGCATGGCCCAGATTCTGTACCGCTGTTGCAGTCCGAGCAGGAGTACTTCAGCCGATAGGCTGAGCTGTGAGTGTCAGCAGTAGTTAGTTTTCTTTCCTGCATTTATTTCCTGATGTGAGCCCGCATTATGGGACATACATTCCAGTTATTTTGTATTAGATCTTTCACTTCCGCATTTTATTATTCTTGACTCATGTTATCTTGGATTATGGACATGTTTTAGATAGTTTTATTTTGTTCTTGATATCTCTACAGCCGTAATGTGACTGTGGATGGATACTTCCTACCCATAGGTAGCATGGTTGGCTATGTCACGTGCCCATTTTAGCGTACTCTGGGAAGCGGGGCGTGACATTCCTTAAGACTTCATGCAGAACTGATCTACATGGGCCACCAACAAAATCTGTCAAGCCCCGCTTCCCAGTAGACGGAACGGTGATGTGGTAAGCCCGCAACGTATTTACTACGAAAATACTTTAAGCGTAAGTAAGCAATATAACAGTGTGCAAGAATAACAAGAGTAATAAAAATGAAACAACAACTTTATTTACATTCAACTTTACATACAACTGTCTGAAAATAAAAGATTCAATAATGAAAATAAATGCCTAAACAATGGCATACTGTAAGTAAGTGCAGGTAGGATGAAACTAGTAGTCTGGCCGAGTAGCAAACCGGTCCAAGTTCTCCTGGCTCAGCTCTACGTTCTCGGAGTCCGGTCCTCCTGACGAACGTTCTAAAGAAAGAAATCAGGAAGGAATGTCGTCGGCGAACTAGCTCTCGGTAAGTCCCAAAAGAAGTAAGAGAAGATAGTATATTAGGTGAATAGAAACCAAATGAACAGTGGATGGGTAAAGTTGTATATGATCATTCATAGGTATAGGATAGTTATTCTAACGTGGTTATTTATAGTTTGATAAAGAAAGTATTCATGTATACGAGAGGAGTCCATCTTACCCCGTGGACTATGATTACATGTAGTACAAGGCCCCGTCATAACCCACAGGATAACGACACGTGAATTCATGTAGGTGTCTTTTAAAGTGACCTCTCGTGCCACGATATGTGTTCCATATCAATCTACCCCTTTATCCCCGCATATTGTATTGTATAGTTTTAAGATCACAGGTCTTGGCCGAATCCATGAATATAAAAAGAACAAGTGCATATTCAAAATGTAATCATGTGTTCAAGTATTCATGTATGGTTCATGTTAAGTTATATCCATGGTTCAGTCAAGCCAAACCAAGTATTCGAGTTTAAGTTTGAAATTTGAATTTGAGTGTTCAGCTTCATGATCAAGTATTCAAATTTGTGTTTATTTTTGGATTCTGGTTTGAGTTTTGGATTCAGGTTGGAGTCATTATCTTATGAAAAGATTTAGCTCTTGAATTTCTTAAGTTCGGGAGAAATTGACAACTGCCGCACACGAACGGCAGAATTTGTGTTTTTTCCAAAATAATTGCCCTTGATAACTTCATTAAGTTGTCTAACCTGAATTGGAAAGCACTCACTTTCTCCGGCTCCCCGGGGCTCAAGAGAATTGATACCGCTTAAATCTATATTAATCTAGAGTTCTTAAATATTTTTTATTGTTGTTTACATTTGCGTGTATATTGCTTTGCATTTCTCGAGGGGGTTTTATGAAAAATACTTTAATATTGTTTGAAAACAAACCTTGAATGCGATTTATAATATTTAGAGTTCTTATGCACATGTATTTTAATTTTAGTGGTGTTTTAGTGATAAAACCTAGTTTTTAAAAGTTTTTGGTAATTTAATGAAAATCGTTGCTTTTGGAATCTTGATGGTATTTTCATTTAAAATTTTAATCTTTCATTTTAAAAATATACTTTCACAATTTATTTTTTATTGAAAATATGGATTCATAGTTTTATATAAATTTCTAAAGTTTAGTTTTGTTTAGAAATTCATATTTTTTAGAAATCGTGTTTTTATTTTCTTTCGAGACCGAATACTCCGTGAAAAGTTCTGCATCTCGCTCTACTACTCCAAGAATATGCAATAATCTGCACCATCCATTAGTAGGTCCCCTAATAAGAGTTGTAGAGACGCAATTGCCAAGAATTTAAAAATATCAATTAAAAGAAACATTTTTGTACAACCGTGGTATTTTAATGTAAAAACCCTATTCTTTGAACCAACCATATATATGTAGAACATCGTGCTATTAAACCATAGTGTTCATGTGAGGTAGGTCGTTACCTCGTGAAGGTTCTAGAGGTAGGTATACTAGTTATCAAAATAAGGGTTATACTAAAATTAGTGGTATTTTAATGAAAAAGTTCGTTATATGAGTATTTCATATGGAAATTTTCATTATGCTCAAAACCTAAACGATGTGAATAAGGTTAAGAGTGGTTTTATAGTGTTTTTGTGATTTATTTTGCTTATCAAGTGGATGAAATTTTTTTAAAAGAAGGTATAATCGGATCTAACTCCATTTTATCGATATGTTTTACGAATGCGATTTTAGTTGGAAAGAAGGAGAGGGGAAGGGGACTTACGGTTTTATAACGTCGAGAAAGGAGTAAGGAAAAGAGAGGGGGCTCCGTGGCGTGGCGGTAGTTTCGGGAATAACTCCGATCTTCAACGAAAAGAACTTGGTTGCTAACTCCATTTGACTCCACTTACACTTAGAAAATTTTGGGAGAATTTTGATAGAATTTTCAGAATAGGGGAGAGTTAGAGGGTGGAGTGGTATTTATAGTGAAGAATTTAGGGTATTAGAATTAAAAATTTGAATAAAAAGAATTAAAATGATGTTAATGAGGATTTGAAAGGTCTCTGGTTGAATGCAGAGTAGTCAAACAATACAGGAGAGTAGTGGGAAGTCAAAGGCACGCACGGGAAAAGAACGGGGCAATTTGGACAAGATCAGACCGCTGGTAATGGGGATCTGGCGGTTGAATCTTCACCGTCTGCCTCGAGATTCGTGCCACGTGTTTATTCAGTATTAACTCCTCATTTATCCCGTTTGATTTTTCTGAAACTTTTCGATTCTTCGTGCATTGCACGTGCAACTCTTGGGTTTCGGAAAAATTAAAAAGAAAAATTATTAAAAATAATTGGGACTAATAGGAATCGAACGCTAAGACTATGTCACAGCAGTGTAGAGGGTTTACCAGTGAGCTACAGGTTGCTTCTTGTTTTTATTTAACAAAAATAACTTATAACTCCTAACCAGGCTGAAAAACCCTTTCTATACATTAAATCAGTAAAATTTTATGCAGGGATTTCAGAATTGTTACACCCACTGCCCGGTCAACGGGTTGGGGGTTAAGGGGGCCAACAACGCCCCGAAACAAAAATTTTATTTGAGGGAGGTAGCTTGAATGTGTTGGAGAGCTCTAAGGAGGGGAAAAAGAGAGAAAGAAAGAGATGAACATGGGAGAAGCAGGGGACCCTTTGAGGGGGTCCCGAAGTCGGGAACCCCGTAAAGGGGGGGTTCTGAAGGTGATGGATCCCTTTAGGGAGGGATTCCGAAGCGAGGGGTCCCGACAGCGGGAGACCCCCTTTTGGGGGGGTCCCGAAAGCAATGGACCCCTTTTAGGGGTCCCAACGACGGGGGCCCCTTCTTGAGGTTTCCGAAATAGGGGACCCTTTTAGGGGGGGTTCCAAAGGCGGGAACCCTCTTTGGGGGTTCCGAAACAGAAGAACCCCTTTGAGGGGGGTTCGAAGGGGATCCTAAAACCGGATAAGGATGTATCCCATGTTCACGGTTTGATGAGGAACATGGTTTGTGACTCATGTTCTCATGGATCTCATGAGAGATCCGGTGCCAAGAGAGTTCATGGGGTGAAAGCTACTCAAAGTCGTCAATATTATGCGTTTTGATGGGTTTTACCATGATTCTTCATCCATCGTGCTTGCTTGAGGTGAAAGTCATAGCTTTCATCCCAAAAGATCTCCTCCTTCCTTTTTCCTGAGTTTTGATGTAGAAAGGCAATGTTTTTCTCTTATTTTTGGTATTAGATTAGTTTTATTTGGAGTTTATAAGAAGAAAAGAACTCTCTTTTGTGAATTTTCTAGAGGAAGAGGATGAAGAAGAAAGAGCCTTGTCTCTTTCTTGAAGGAGGCTCAAAACCTTAGCAAATTTTATGGAAAGGAAAAAACTTATCATTTTATTCATTTGGTGGATTTAAATACCCATACATATTTGCATATTAGCCCTTGGATTTTACATAATTGGCTTTTTTCATTTTCTTTACATTTTCGACTTTAGTCCTTAGGCTTTACAAAATTGACTTTTTGTTCATTTTTCTTACATTATTTACACATTAAATCTATTTATAAAATTTTCTCTCTTTTCTTGGTATAGGGGCTACCCCCATAGTTGAACTTGGACCGTTGGAGCTTGGACTGGTTGGGCTCGGACCCACTTGCTTGGGCATGGGCCCGGGTTGGTTGGGCTCGAGCCTACTTATTTAGACTCCGACTTTGATTTTTATCTTGACTTTGGCTTTAGCAACAAGTTGTAAATTTCGACCCCGACAAAATCAAAGAAAACAAGCCCTTATCTTGAAGCCGGAGACATTCTTTTAAGCCCAATCCACTTATCTAATCATTAATCTAACCCCGACGATGCTTAGTTGTTGATGATACTCAATATTGGCGATCTTCGAGATCAGGACACGTGGCAGATGACGCGTCCCAAGACCCATAAGAAAGGGCCCACAGAGGCCGACCAGGCCACCCCTGTAACCGACTTGCAAGCACAAGCTGGCCCTCCTTGGGGCCCCCTGCAAATGGGCCTCCTCGGCCCCTTAGCTCGCCCCGAGCTGCCATAAGACCAAGACTCCTCGGCCCTCTTGCTCGCCTCCGAGCTCCCCAGCCGATGCCGTCTTCCTCGGTCCCTCCGACCGACCAACTCCACCGCTCACAGGCGTAACCGCCGCTCTGCAAATCTCGCCACGCGCAGATTCTCCGCCAGCAACGCCCCACGTTCCACGCCATCACGATCCATATTAATGGGCGATCCTCTCTTTACGCGGGAGTGACGTCGGGAGCGTAACTGCCGGCGAGATTCTCGCGCCTGCTGCTACGTGCTACCGCCGCTATATAAACCCCCATCACAGAGGGGTCAAGTAAGCCATTCTTTCTCCACTTAGCCATTACTCTACTCGGATCTAGTACTAACTTGACCGTCGGAGGGTCCTCGGTGGTACCAAACCACCCCGGGACTTCCTTGCAGGTACTCGGCGCTAAACTCCCAAAATCATCAATCTCCTCAAAACCCATTGAAACCCACACGCAACAGGATATTACCTCCAAAACACACCGGGAGATCGACGGAAGACAACATCTGACGGAGACCCGAAAAGGACCTCCATCATTTGGCGCCGTCTGTGGGAAACGCAAACTCCACAAAAACAAAGTTGGCATTCCGATCTCCGTCCGCATGGAAAGCAACCATCCTGAAGATCCAGGTACCAGCCGCCGCCTTCCCCTCACCGGAGGCGTGGATGAGCCTCCTCCGGCGACCATCATCAACACCCTCACCAGCCGAATAGATCGGCTACAGTCCCTCGTGGAGGCGCTCGTCCGTGTCCAAACGGTCGGGCCTGGGCCCCAGATCACCGCTCCACCGCCTCTAGAAGGCTCTGCCCCCATCGGCACGGCTGACCACCGGCAGGCTACGACTCCTGGCCACAGATCTCTCGGGCCGATACTCCCTAAGGCCCGCTGGGTGCCCCACGGCTCCACACCGAGGTCCGCCGCCAGAGCGCCTCGCCTCGAGCCTCCTCGCGACCCTTACCCCCCTGAGGAGATGTCGGTCACCTCGCCTGTCCACAGGTATGATCGACACCCCTTCCCTCGGCGGGGTCGCATAGAAGGGGCTTGGGGCGACGGCTCGAGAGCCACATCGCCCGGAGATCTGAGGAACCTCATCGAGAAGAACCGGGGCCGCGCCCAGACGCAGGTCTTCTACAGCAAAGGCCAGGGATCCCAAGGCGCCGAATCCTCGGGGTACCACGGCCAACTCGACGCCCTCGAGAAGAAGATCGAGGGCATGCGCCGGAAAGGTCACCTCTCGGGCGACGGGGCTAAGTACGACGCTGACTCGCTCACGAAGCTGTTCACCGAGGAACTTCTCGCTGTCCACATCTCCTCGCGCAACAAGCCCCCGAAGGTCTCTCTGTTCGACGAGAAAACCGACCCGAAGGACCATTTGGATGCTTTCACCACAGGGATGAGCTTCCAGGACCACTCCAACGCCGCCCAGTGCAGAGCCTTCCCGGCCACCCTCATCCGCGCAAGTCGGGACTGGTTCCGAGGGCTCGAGCCCCGCTCAATCTCGACCTTCGACGAGCTGGCTACTCAGTTCCTCGGCCACTTCGTTGGGAACCATTGGCAGAAGCGCACGGTCGACTACCTTTTCACAATTAAGAGCGGGGACAAAGAGACGTTCAAGACTTACATCGCCCGCTTCTACAACGCCCTCCTCGAGGTCCTCGAGCACCGGGACGAGACCGTCATCACGGCGCTCAGATCTGGTCTGAGGCACAAGGAGTGGTTGTGCTCCTTTGCGTTGGCACAGCCTAAGACTATGGCCGATGTCAAGGCGTGGACCGAGCGTGAGGTTCAGCTAGAATCCGAGGTGAACGCGAACCTCCCCCGAGCAGAATGGTCCGACCAGAAGAAGAGGGCTCGGGAGGAAAGGCCGGAGCGTCGGCAGCCCTATCACCCGAAGTTCCAGGAGTACACCCCGCTCAACGTCTCCCTTGCAGTGTTACTAGAGGAGGCCCAGGGCGAGGGGTTCTTCAAGTTCCCTCCGATCCCACGTCAGGCCTCGAAGCGAACTCGAGGCCCTTACTGCTCCTTCCACCGGACACTGGGCCATGCCACGGAGGATTGTAAGCAGCTCCGGGACTACATCGAGGAGCTCATCCGATCGGGGCACCTCGCCGCCTACTTGAGGGACAAACGGCAGGCCAACCGCGAGCAGGAGCAGCGTCCCCCTCCCGCCGAGCTGACCATCGGCCAGATCATGCTCGTTTCGGTGGATGACCAGTCCGGCGCTCAGGGAGCCCCGTACCCGATGCCGAGCATGGAGACTAACAAGCCTCCGGGGAGCTCGGGCCGCGCTAATAAGGTTATCTATTAGCATGTACTTTTCTTTTGGGGCAATGTAAACTCTTCCTAGGGTTTGTTGTTAATTTAATAAAGACCAATGGAACATTGCGAAAAAGAGGAAAAGATTTCATTTATTCAAAAAATGTATTATGGGCTCCCCAGCCATACATACAAAAAGAAAAAGAAAATTACAACAGCGGGGGAAGGGGTGCAGTGAGCACTGCTCATGATACTCGGTAAAGATCTCCGCCAGCCGAGGCCTCGCGAGATCCAACCTCTGCCCTCGGTTCCCCCCGCGTGCGTTGACCCCGAGCCTCAGCTCGTAACAGTCACGGACGAGCGCCTCTGAGCGAGCCAGCCGGTTCGCGGAGATCAGGCTGAAGCACCTCAAAGACCGCAGCTTGCCTACTGCCTCGTCATAAAGCTGCTCGGACAGGGGGTTGTAAAGCCCCGGCGACGCCCTCCAGATGGAGTACATAAGCAGCTGCAGCAGGGAGAAGCGTCGGGGGAGCAGCTGGCCGAAATGGTTCTCGATGCTCCCATAGGCCAACTGCACCGTGTCCTCGGTACAGTTCTGGTCATAAAGGTATACGTCTTCGAAGTGGATGATGTCAGGGATGGTAAATGGAAAGTCTTGCATTCTCGACGATCTGTTCATGAAGGAAGAAGGGACCAGTGCTCCTTCATCCTTATATAGCCCACTGCGCCCCAACGGAGCTCAACAGTCGCCCAAAAAGCCGCTGCCACGCGGCGATCATCGAGCCTTCTCCGGCGGAATCGAAACGGCGCGACCCTGGCGCATCGCCTCCCCCACATTCAATGCGCGTGCTACGCACACATTCGCCGCGACCGTTCCCCATACCCACAGCTAAATGGTCGGGCGAAATCTCGTGAGGGATCAGCCAGGCAGCCACCCTGCTCGGCCAAGCGTCAAAGTCCTCCGTAGAGGCAGCCGAGCGACCTTCCCGCTCGGCTATCCCTGGCCGGTAGCTTCCCTACTCGTAACGCCAGGGGTCAAAGCCCTCGTTAAGAGGCAACCGCGCAGCTTCACTGCCCGGTCATCCTTAGCAGGCTTCTAACAACCCTTCCAGCGCTAAGGATCAAAGCCCTCCTTAGAGGTAGCTCAGCAGCTACCCTGCTTGGCTATCCCCGGCTGGTAGCTTCCTACCATGACCGACAAGGATCAAAAGCCCTCCTAGAGGCAGTCGAGCCCTAGGATCCCTTGCTCGGCTATCCTTCAGGACAAAAGCCCTCACCAAGAGGCACCGGGCGATAACCCTGCCCGGCCAAGGGTCCTTGGTAGGCTTCTTACAGCCCCTCCCGCGCTAAGGACCAAAGTCCTCCCAGAGGCAGTCGAGTCCTTGCTCGGCTATCCCCGGCTGGTAGCTTCCTACCACAACCGACAGGGATCAAAGTCCTCGCCAAGAGGCACTGGGCAGCAACCCTGCTCGGTCCCCGTCCTGAAGGATCAAAGCCCTCACAAGAGGCAACCGAGCAGCTACCCTGCTCGGTCATCTCCGGCTGGTAGCTCCCTACCCATGACGCCAGGGATCGACGCCCTCACAGGAGGCACCTAAGCGGCTACCCCGCTCATTCATCCCAGGCTAGTAGTTGCCTACCCACGACGCCAGAGATCAAAGCCCTCATCAAGAGGCAACTGCACAGCTTCACTGCCCGGTCATCCTTAGCAGGCTTCTTACAGCCCTTCCAGCGCTAAGTATCAAAGCCCTCCTTAGAGGCAGCTCAGCAGCTACCCTGCTCGGCTATCCCCGGCTGGTAGCTTCCTACCATGACCAACAGGGATCAAAAGCCCTCCCAGAGGTAGTCGAGCCCGAGGATCCCTCGCTCGGCTATCCTTCAGGACAAAAGCCCTCGCCAAGAGGCACCGGGCGGTAACCCTGCCCGGCCAAGGGTCCTTGGTAGGCTTCTTACAGCCCATCCCGCGCTAAGGACCAAAGTCCTCTCAGAGGCAGTCGAGTCCTTGCTCGACTATCCCCGGCTGGTAGCTTCCTACCACAACCGACAGGGATCAAAGTCCTCGCCAAGAGGCACTGGGCAGCAACCCTGCTCGGTCCCCATCCTGAAGGATCAAATCCCTCGCAAGAGGCAACCGAGCAGCTACCCTGCTCGCTCATCTCCGGCTGGTAGCTCCCTACCCATGACGCCAGGGATCGACGCCCTCACAGGAGGCACCCGAGCGGCCACCCCGTTCATTCATCCTAGGCTGGTAGTTGCCTACCCAGGACGCCAGAGATCAAATCCCTCACCAAGAGACAACCGCGCAGCTTCACTGCCCGGTCATCCTTAGTGAGCTTCCTGCAGCCCCTCCAACGCTAAGGACCCAAAGTCCTCCAATAGGCAGTAGAGCCCGACCATCCCCAGCTAGTGGTCGTTGCCCGCAATGCCAGAAGTGAAAGGCCCTCGTCAAGGGACAACCGAGCAACTTCCCATTCATGCTCGGCACAAATACGGCGGACAAACCTCTGCCCGTCGCATGCAAATTATCCGAGGCCCCAACGGGAGGCAGCAAGTCTACCCGAGTCTGAGCGATCCTCCCTCGACTTCGGGGCCATGGGGACGCCTCCTCCTCGGCAGCACTTGGCACGCTTGGCAAGTGATCAGAATCAACTCGACGAACGATCGCTAGACAGATGGCCGACCTGACATGGAAGCCCAACGGTACAGGCAGAAATATTTTACAAGCGTTCTTCACAAACAGAAGACAAAGCACAAACCGACGAAACCAAGGAAAAGATTTTATTACTAAAAGGCAAAGTCTTTACAAAGGGTATTTTGGGCTCCCCAGCCTTACAAAATGCCCGGAGGCTTACAAAATTCCAGAAGCAACAAAATAAAAGGAGGAGGAAGACAGGGGCTTCATGCCTCGGGGCCAGGCGCGACCTCGGGGCCCTCGACATCCACCGCGAGTCGAGCCGGGTCCTCGGCGACTTCCTCGTCAGGAATCTCCTTCCCCTGCTCATCGGCATCCGGGAGGGGGTATTCGGCCCGGAGCTCTTCGTCGGCGAACCCCGACATCCGGGCCTTAACGGCGTCGAGGGCCTCGTGCCAGATAAGGGTCGTGGCAACGGCCAGGTCATCATAAAAGTCCTTCGACTTCTTGTAGCCCTCCACCGCCTTCACCGCCGAGAGGTCGGCCAACTTCGCCACTCTCAGGTCGACCGAATTCGCCGACTCAGCCGCCGCTCCCAGCTCCTTCCGGAGGGTTTTCACCATCTTCTTCAGATTGCCGGCAAGCACCTGAGCGTCCTCAAGCTTGGCCTCGGCAGCCACGGCGGCTTCGCGGTACCGGACGACCTGAGCGTCCTCAAGCTTGCCCCGGCATCCCGGCCTCCACCTCACCCTCCAAGGCGGCGACCCTCGCCATCACCGCCTCCAGCTCCCGCTTGGAGCTCTCTTCCAGCGAGGCGAGCTGGCCCGCAGCTTTCATCGCCGGGGCTATCACCTCGGCCTCCATGTGTAAGGCGAGGGAAACGTGCTGGAGAACCTGAAAGACAGAAAAGAGATCATAAGGGCGAAGAAGGCACCGAACCTCACAAAAACCAAACACTTATCTGCACGGACTCCTGGGCGATGGACGCCAGCTGAGCCCTGAAGGTCCCTCCTGGGACTCTACCCCCGGCCGATGTCTCTATTTCGTGCAGCAGGCTATCCGCAACGGACAGCCCCGACGGCACTGCGAACTGAAGGCCCCCTTCCTCCACCATGATCGGCGAGGGCGAGCCCCGGGAAGGTCTCCGGGAACTCCTCTTGAGCGGCTCCAAAGGAGAGCCGATCTCCTCCTCTGAGGCCGGGTCCTCCAGAATCCGAGCCCGCTTCCGGCTCGGCACCCTGCTAGGCCCCGGGGCGGGATCCGCCCCCGAACGCTCACGGGATGCGACCACCGGAGGAGAAGGAGCCGGGGCAGGCTTAGGGCGGGAAGAGCTGGCGCCCCCAGCCTTCGCGATCTTCCTCGGCTGGCGCATAGAAGATCGAAGCGAGTCCAAGTCCATGGGTCCTGCACAAAACCAAATGTAAAGAAGTCAGCGACGCAAGCAACATACAAGTCAAAAATAAGCCTAATCTTACCGACGAACTCAACGGGGCTGAGCCTGGCCCAACTCAGGACCCTCTCAGACAGCAGCACGTCAAAACGGGGGATGGGCTCCCACGACGCCACTCTCACCGCGACGGGATCACTGGACTGGTTCCCCGGCAAGCATTTCTCCCTCAAACACTTAGTAGGCACGGGCCAGTCCTCGCCCTCGGGAGGGGAAACAAAGAAGAACTTCTTCTTCCAGTCGTGAATGGAAGAAGGCAGGGCCACAACCCCTGTCCCGACGGCGCCCCCCTGTCGCTTTCTGAAAGAGAGATAGACCCACCTCGGGTCAGCCGCTCGACCACCAGGGTGATTTTTGAAGACAAGGGAAGAATCAAGGAAGGGGAGGCTGAAAGGAATTGCCTGTAACTTCAGACGGATCAGGAACCCGAGGAGAATCCTCCACGAGTTCGGCACCAGCTGGCCAGGGGCTAACTCGAAAAAGCTCAACGCTTCGACGACCTTGGGAGAGAAGGGCAGGCGCATTCCACCCCAAAAAGCTTCCAAATACAGGGCGATCTTCCTACCCCGTACTTGGTCTGCCCTCTCTCCCTCCTTGGCCAGACGAAGCGTATAACGTGAGGGGATGTGGAAGCGAGCCCGAGCATTGGCGAGCTCGTCCTCATGCCTCACCCAGCAAAAGGTGCCAGGGGCAGCATCTACCGCCTCCTCCCTGGGGGCTGCCCCCGCCGCACGAACCCGGGAAGAGGGCCCGGCCCCTGCTCCCCGAGAGGACTCAGGCTCACCTAAAGGGTCCCTAGAACCTACTCCAACGACATCTACTGACTCGACGAAGGAAGGCATCTAATTTTGAGAAGAGGGATCCTCGGGAAACGAAAGCGGAAGAAAGGAGATAAGTGCCGAGCAACCAGAACTTAGAACGGGAAAATATGAAGGAGTAGGGGCCCAGGAACGAGCCCCACCCCTATTTATCACCGCGAGTGGACTCATCCAACGGCGCCCTTCATCTCCCGCCAAAACGCCTCCTCGCGTCCAACGGCTCCGATCGCTCCGCACGTCATGCCCACACTGGGCCGCACCCCCGTCAGACGCCACAGGTCTGCACACGTCGCGTCGGTCAACCGGCGCTCGACACGTGGACCATCGCTTCAGTGGCAAGAGGCACGAACCGGCGCACCTTCCTTAAATGCAGAGATCTCGCCCTGATTCGCTGGCGGAAAAGACAGCTGACGGTCCGAGGACGCGTCCCGACGAAAACTTAGAAGGAAGCTCTCCCCGGACGACCCGGCAGTCCACTCCTGACCCGACCCGCTAGCTGGTTGGGACAAAAGTGGGGGGCTAATGATGATACTCAATATTGGCAATCATCGAGATCAGGACACGTGGCAGATAACGCGTCCCAAGACCCAGAAGAAAGGGCCCACAAAGGCCGACCAGGCCACCCCTGTACCCGACTTGCAAGCACAAGCTGGCCCTCCTCGGGACCCCCTGCAAATAGGCCTCCTCGGCCCCTCGGCCCCTCGGCTCGCCCCGAGCCGCCACAAGACCAAGACTCCTCGGCCCTCTTGCTCGCCTCCGAGCTCCCCAGCCAAGGCCGTCTTCCTCGGTCCCTCCGACCGACCAACTCCACCGCTCACAGGTGTAACCGCCACTCCGCAAATATCGCCACGCGCAGATTCTCCGTCAGCAACGTCCCACGTTCCACGCCATCACGATCCCCATTAATGGACGATCCGCTCTTTACGCGGGCGTGACGTCGGGAGCGTAACTGCCGGCGAGATTCTTGCTCCTGCTGCTACGTGCTACCGCCGCTATATAAACCCCCATCACAGAGGGGTCAAGTAAGTCATTATTTCTCCACTTAGCCGTTACTCTGCTCAGATCTAGTACTAACTTGACCGTCGAAGGGTCCTCGGTGGTACCAAACTATCCCGGGACTTCCTTGCAGGTACTTGGCGCTAAACTCCCCAAATCATCAATCTCCTCGAAACCCACTGAGACCCACACGCGGCAGGAGATTACCTCCAAAACACACCGGGAGATCGACGGAAGACAACATCTGACGAAGACCCGAAAAGGACTTCCATCAGTTGCCGAATTTCTCCTTTCATGCACTTTAAACTAAAACATTTAAAGCTGAATATAGAAATAGAATACCAAATCTTTGGGGTGATGCTTAAAAATAATTCCTAAAGCTTAATGAACTTGAATTATCTGAGGGCGAATCAATGAGGCCTTGGATCTTGGTAACCTGTGTTTAATCTATGCTATATTTATGTTATTATTAGATCCTACCACAAATTAAAGATAAAAAACTAAAACACATGGGCCGTTGTTTTACCCACTGGTTCACCATTGTTGCCAACGGTTTCTAATAGTAGAGAGATGATAATAGCAGCCGCTCTGAATTCATTAAATAAATGGGGTCGAAATAGTATAAGGTAAAAATGTGGGCTTTTAACTGTTGCCTCTGAGTGCTTTTCTTTTAAAAAAAGACATAAAATAATAGCACAAGCGAACAAACATGTTTGATTACTAAAATGTTCAGAGAAAGAAGAAAAACGACTCCTACTTTTCAACTTTCCTTATTTAAATGGATTAGAAAAACGATACAAAGTAAAATATACTTTATTGCCATTTCATACCCTAGAATTGAAAAGAAAACGTTTTTATTATTTTCATTCTTACTCCTTGCTCCATGTGAATTTTTATTTTTTACTTTATATCGTTTCGACCAAGCTTCTCCAACTCAACTTATTTTCATTCTTTTAACAAAACAAACATGCAAAGATCATACAAATCATATTGTATCCGAACCCGCTTTCATTAACGGGTCGGATCCAAAACGGACGGCTAAGATGAAGCTCAAACAGATCACCGATGGCAGAGGTGGGAATATATAATCTTCCATCTCTGTCGCTGGCGTACTCCTCAGACTCCAAACCCTAGCGAGAGTTCCGCCGCCCCTTCCCCATTTCGCTCGATCCAACCCCCAACACAATGGCGTAAGCATTCATAAACCCTAAGATTATCGATTTCCAATGCTTCTATCTTCCCTTTGATCTATTTGTTGTGAACGTTTTATAGCTGATTTGAAATCGTGGAAGTATCACTAACTTTGAAATTTGACGTTGATTTCTAATGACATAGTTTGTTCATCTTTGAATACTTGTTAAAGTTTGAATTTTGATGCATTGATGAAGTGTTAATTGCAGTTGACATTGAAGCTCTTACTTTTTTGATGTTCAAACTTTTGGCCAATAAATAACTGAATAGACAACAGCAACAACGAGCCATACCTCAAAGTTTTTGGGTTGGCTACGTGAATCCTTTTCATCCATTATGCTCGGTTAAGGATTGTCTACAGCCTGAAATTATTTGTGCTGCACGAATAAATATTCTGTTATCTTTGATGAATCCGTTGATGATATAACAATTTAGATAGTAGGACCGAAGTTAAAATCTTGATGTATGATGGAACCGCAATTGATCTAATGTTCCAATTGAATCAGCAATATCAGTCGCCGGAAAGGAAATTGATCTCACGCCTCCATTGGTGTGAACATGGTACCCTGGCTTAGCTTTTGCAGATGTATTTCTGTCCTTCGATTGTTCTTTTAATCATAAGGATATGATAATTGTTAACTTCAATATAGGAGGCATGTCCTTTAAACTGAAGTAAATCGAAAAGAGGGCGACATGCAGCTTACCCCAAGGATTTGGAGTTGGGACCAATGCTGTCAAAGGCTTGAAAGGCATTGCGCCTCGGACGCAAGGCACAACCGGGTGTTGAAATGCGCCTCTCAAAGCTTTGAGGCGCTATGCAGCGGCGATGCGCACCTTTAGGCGCTCGAGACGTGCGCCTCACGTACGCCTTGCTCCTCAAATGAGTCGCGCGCCTCATTCCAAGTGGCTAGCTTTAAGTAAACGGGTTAAATGGGTTTGGCTATTAGATTTTTTAAAACAAACCCTAACCTATAATATAAAATCAAGGGAAATAGCAACCCAAAATCAACTCAAGAGTACTCCGAGAGTGCTAGGGTTTCTCTCGTTTGTAAGTCCGTTGTCGACTAGGGTTTTTTGAGTTAATTGTCGGCTCACTGGCAACACTTAGAGTTCGTCGGCAGCGGCTAGGGTCTCTCCATCTTCTTCTTGGGATCTTCTTTTATTCTCGAGTTATAACTTCTTCTCTTCTTCTTGGCTAGAGTAACCCAAGAGCAAAAATTAGATATAGCTTGTCTTCTTCCCTTCCTCTTTTTCCTTTTATGTTATTGGTGTTGGACTTTTGAGTCTCAACTTAAATTTTTGAGTGAGAATTTTTTGTGATTCTTATTCCATTACAAACTTGTGCGCCTCACACGCTTGGGCACACACCTCAGCCAAGCGCCTTGCGCCTCGGGCGCATTAGACCCGTTGCGCCTCACAGTGCGCCTTGCGCATTGACAGCGCTGGTTGGGACCTTCTTCTGCTGCTATCTCCTAGCTGTCTTCTTCTTTTGTTACCATTTGATTATACAATATTATTATTTTATCAAGTGTTACTCTTTGACCACCTATTTTCTTGAGTTATTGGCTTATCTTGACAACACAATATAGTTTTGCACTCCTTAGTTCATCATGTAATATTTTGAAATACCTAGATGTCTTTGGCTTAGCATACCATTAACTATGTTTTCAAATTTACAATATATGTTTCGTGGTTGACGAACTCACTGTTTACAATCTAGAAGCTGCGTTTTAACGTGAGATTTGTTCACAAATATATTTTTGTTTTAATGGGTTTTCCAACCGGAAACTGCACATGAAGTGTATCTGCAAGGTGCACAGTACGTTGCAGAATTCTCTTGGAAGATCTATTATTCTGAGAGAGATGTCTGTGACTCGTACCACATGAAACAATGGATATAACCCAATAAAATGTTGAAATTACCAACACCAATGCAGCGTGCACCCTACAGTGACACTGTTGGCCTAATTTCCTCATTTTCCTGTCTTTTATTCTATAGAACCATTTTATGACTTGTATTCTTTGTAAACTAAAGAACAAGCCGATGCCAATACTTATTCTGGTGCATGCTTTGCTTTAACTTTGACAGAGATGAGGTAGCTGTTGAAACAACTGCTCCAGTCATTGGAGAGCCGATGGATATTATGACGGCCTTGCAGCTCGTGTTAAAGAAGTCTTTGGCTCATGATGGGCTTGTCCGTGGGCTTCATGAAGGGGCCAAGGCTATTGAGAAGCATGCTGCTCAGCTCTGCGTGCTCGCTGAGGATTGTGACCAACCGGATTATGTCAAGCTGGTCAAAGCACTTTGTACCGATCACAATGTGCACCTGGTGACGGTTCCAAGTGCCAAAACTCTTGGAGAGTGGGCAGGGGTTAGTAGATTTTTCGGCTATATGCTTTCTTAGCTCTTTCCTTGAGGTCTAACACAGTCTGGTCGGCAAGTTTTACTGTTGTAGAAGCCTATAAAATCAGTTCTTTCTCTCTCTTAAAACTATGTGCTCTATTAACCATAAGCTGCTGATTCAAGAACTGAGGTAGAGAGCAAGTATATTGAGTTAAGATGCATCTATGCTGAATGAATCGACAACAAGCAATAACGAATATAGTTCTGTAAGGATTTCTGTATCTGATATCCTTTTTTAGATATGATAATATTTTCCGTAAGAAGCATCAACAGTTTTCGAGCAGTCTAATTAATAATTTACTGCACCGACAAACAGAAAGTACTAACGATCTCTTGGTACATTAGTTCCTTTTACATAACTTTGTAGTGACTTTCAAGAATTTATGTGTGGCGCTTCTCCAATTTATTCTTTTGCAAGGGCTTAAACTTTGCACACTCTTATCTTCCAAACAACAAACTCTGCGTTATCTTTTCTGGTCGCACACTCCTGTTTTTATACTGCTCTCTATATATCAGGCTGTATCTTAAGATGTTCTAAGATCTTATTTCCAATTCTTAATAGAGCCTAATATACACTTAAATTCATATTTTGCGGTGATTTAATGTTTCTAGTGAAATTATGTTTCAGCTGTTCATCATGTGTTGTTGATCTCTTACATTCTCCCTCATGGCCTCATCCCTTGCAAATTTCCTAAGTATCTTCTACATACATTATCATCATCTTTCCTACTTTTTCCCCTTGCAGTGTCGGTGAAAATCTGGAAGGTTGGATGAATCTCTAACTCAATGCAGATAATTAGCCCATATAAGGAAACATTGAACTATATTGGAATTTTCCTCATGACGTGAATGCCTGTACCTTTTCAATTAGCAAATAGTGACACGTTTGACCTATTATACACACTGATCAAAGAGTGATTTGTATGCTTGGTCTTGATTTCACTGCCATTATTTTCCCCTTTGTTGTTCCTTGTAGCTACTGAATGAACTTATCCAGTGGTGCTTTTGTTCATTTTTGGGTGTGATTGTAGGAGTCCATGGAATCTTAATTCCAATCTTCAGTAGCTCCGTCTGTTAGTAACTATATACCGTGTCCATTGAAACTCATTGTATAAAGATAAAGACCAAAATAATTTGATTATGTTAGTATGAATTGCTCTCCTGTTGTATTCATCCATGACTTTAGTGTTGTCCCTATTTTCCAGAGAGTGAGAGATCCTATCAAATGCATTTTAAGTTAAAATAAAATTCAATAAAATTCAGGGTTGGTATTTGCAGAGCGCTTTCAACTTCATCTAAAATATTGGAATGTCAGACATCTGAAGAGCTAATTATACTTAATTTTATATCTAATTGAACGGAGAGTTAACATAACAACTAACTCACTGGATAATGATGTTCCTCCCAATAGAAGGTACAAAGAAAAGCTTGTCTTCTTCTATTTCTATTTAGCAACATGCATGTGTACTCCAAATTTGATTATATTATGAGTTTACATATACAATAATATGTATTTGAAATGATTTCTTGTTTAAGCAATTTATATTTTGTCTTTCTCCAATTCAATTGTTCTCAATTTTTTCGATTGATTTATTATACAGCTTTGCAAGATTGATTCGGAGGGCAAAGCAAGAAAGGTTGTTGGATGCTCTTGCCTAGTTGTCAAGGTAAGAAGATGTTATCCGGGAGATATCAAATCTAGGGCAAAGTTCACTAAAGTAGACTTAACTATCATTCTTTACACTAAGCTTCCTTAAAATTTGGTTTTTAATAACAGTTAGGTCTTTAATAGAGCTACATTGATTTAAGAGTATTTTTGGGAACGGGGAAAACACTTTTGAAAGCTAAGCTTAAGGAAATTCATTGTAATAAAAAAAAACCTTTTGAGGCAGTTTAGCAAAAATAATGACAGTTAAGTGCAGTGAAATTTACCCTCCAAGCCTAATCATATTCCATCATCGGAGGTTCTATATGTTTGTAATTAAATTTGTTTTATCATTATTATGCAGGACTATGGGGAGGAGTCGGAGGGTCTTCATATCGTTCAGGGCTACGTGAAGGCCGTATGAGTCATTTTTATCTGTTTCAGTTTTATTAACGACTTCAAAGTTTGGAAATTTGCTTTCGCCGTGGCTATGTTGGATATTGTTTCATTAGCTTGAACTATATGCATCTTGGCCTTTTCAGAAAAAAATGTTCATCAAGCAGTTTAAAATTATTCTCTTTGGCCAATATCGTCATGGTATATCAAGTTAGGATTTGTGAAACATTATTTCTGCAAATCGAATGCCGGAATTCTGTGTTCAAGTTTCCTCCATTTAATTTCTTTTTGCACGGTTACAGATGTCTGCATGGTTTTCTGTAGTAATTTGTGCTAAGCATGTGGTTTGGAGAAATGGATACACTCTTTGTTTAAGTGGAAGAAAATATTTCCGATTTTTGTCGGTTTGGAATAAGTACTTTAGTTAGAAGCTTATCAGGTGAACTATGTTTAGTTTCCAATATATCTTCTGTTTGTTAGTGCTCAACATTTCTTGTGTGTATGCTTTGACGTCACGAACAAATGTATGAGATGAACAAATGTAGAACAAGATTTTCAAAGATTATTATTATTATATTTTTTGGGTAAATTGTCAAAAAAACCCTAAACAGTCTTTTCCATTATCAAAAACGCCATGGCCTCGACGGCGGTCAAAACTTTTCAGAAAATTTTTCTTGCGGTATCTATATGGTAGCCTGCTATATTTAACCAATTTATACAAACTATTTAGATATCGCAAGAAACAGTTTGAATATCACAAACAACTGCTTAGATATTTTAGGCCACCGTTTAAATTTCGCAGGAAACTACTAGATATCACATAAGCAAACAACACACACGTATCCAGGAGACCCATGAGTTTACTTCGAAAGCGTTAATTTGTGACCACTTACCCTCCAGAGATCCATGAGGTTCAAACCTTGCACTCTTCCCAAGTGCACATACCAACTTAGTCAACTGAGCAATTGCTAACTGGTTTTTTCAAAGAATATTAGTCAAAATGATGCTCCATATATTTATTAAGGAATTTAGTAGAATCTATTCTAATTCTGGAAGATCTGAAGCATTAGTTAATGACTTTTTAATGTTTTTTGCCGTATAGCTTTTGAGAATAACAGCACCTCTTTGATCCAGACAAGAAATAGATGATGATGATATCCCCTTAAGAAAGCTTGTTAAAATTTTTGGGGCCAGGGACCTGCAGGAAGTAATATTTCCACCAAAAAAAATCTTATAAAATCAGAGACTTGTGCCAAAAGTAGAATTTTACTCGTATATACATGCCTTCGCAAACAAATGTCAGCAGATTACAACAATACCACACAGAAAAATGCATGTTTCATAGTAATCATATTTCCATTACAACAAACACTCTATAAACATTACACAAACCTAAACCACACCCATTATAAACCAACCTTCGATGTTCTTATTCAACAAAAAACCTTAATCAAATTTCAGTAGTCACTATATATATATATATATATATATATAAGCTACCATACAGCCGCAATTTATCCATTGCTTGTTTTCGGTAGTCATACACAAGTAAAAGGGTAAATTGTCAAAAGCCCCCGGCCCGCTTCAAACTTGTGCAAAACCCCTAGGCCCAATCAAAACCCCATCCAGTTGCCTGTAATATCTAATATATAAACAGTTGCCTATAATATCCAAACAGTTGAGGAAACAAGGCCTAAATGAAACCAAGACCAAGGGTTGTTTTACGAAGATTTTGAATACTAGACTCCTTCCAACAATTTAAAAAATTACTGGGGCTCTTAGACAACTCCCAAGCAGGCAGGTTTTTTGTTTTTGATAATTTACCCTAGGTTAAAAGGCAGCCTAATAAACAGATATACCAGCCTTTTTTCCTCTTTCCAAACAAATATTGGTAAATTGCTACAATAAAATGCACTTTATTTTCCGATACAAATTGTTTTAGTTATACTTCCATTGGAACATACAATTATCAATTACATATAAATAAAGCTTAACCACAGGTATCATAAATCAACCATTGATTTCTCAGACAATGATCAAGCTTATGGAATGTTCAAGTGGTCGAAAAGCTCGGGGAGATGGGCGTTGGTGAGCTTGGTCCTCTTGGTGATCTCTTTCTGCTTCTTCTTTTGCTTCTTGGGCTTTGTGGGGACGCCATGGATTTGAGCCTGGGCCCTTCGCTTGGCTGTGTTTGTAGCCGGCTTCATTCCATTTTTCTGAAGGTCTTTCTCGACGTCCATCATGTCCCGAGGAAGCTCGATGCTCCGGAACAGCTGTTTGAGGTCATCGTCAACCTTGATTACTGCTTTGGGGTCGTTCGGGTACACGATGTCCTCTTGCGAGTCCATATTTGAGAGGAGCCATACCTGTCCTGCGCCTTTCAGAGCCTGCATAACCATAATATCATGGTTTGACACCCAGAAAAATTATGCTATTGGGTAGTGGGCTAACAATGATAATGGGTATTACGCTAGCATATCACTTGATACTCTCCGTTTGCGGAAAGTCCTCATATGCAGAAACATTCGTATGTGAAAAGTATATTTTAAATGGACTGGATGAGATTTGAAGCTGTGGACGTTAAAATTGGTGCTCTGATACCATGTTTGAACCACTTAACCCAAAAGTTTAAGGTGATGAGTTGTGAATTAACAATGTATCAAGCAAGCAACAACAACAACTACCGAGCCTTTTATCCCAAGCATAGGGTAGGCTGCATGAACCAACAAGAGAATCATGCCGGGTCGAGCACATGAATCCTCCGCCTCTACTCACTCCTATCGAACAATATACTTTCATTAAGACCTTTGACATCCATATCTTTTCGTATCGCCTCCATCCGCGTTTTCTTCAGTCTTCCTTTCGTTCTTTTGACTTGGCCTAAATCGAGAATATCCATTCGTCGAACCGGCACTTACGTAGATCCGCACATGACCAAACCATCATTAGATGGTTTTCCCGCATCTTCTCCACGGGTGCGATTCCCACCTTTGCACGAATATCCTCATTTCACTCCTTATCCTTTCTAGTGTAACCACACGTTCAACGAAGCATGCGCATCTCCGCTACATGCATCTTCTGTGCATGATGTTTTCAGGAGCCCAGCATTCCGTAATATATAACAAGGTAGGCCGAATAACGCTTCAATAAAACTTCTCTTTCAACCTCAACGGAAAGTTGCGATCACACAAAATCTCTATTGCATTGCTCCATTTCAACCAACCAGCATGAATTCTCTGATTGACATCACTATCGATCTCCCCATCCTTTTGGATCATGGAAAATAAATATCTAAATTGAACGCTCGCTGAAATCTCTTGCCCATCCAATATTATACCACTATGATCTCGACTTCTCTGTTTACTAAATTTGCATTGTATATATACTGTCTTGGACCTACTCCATCGAAACCCTTGAGATTCCGACGTTCGCCTCCATAACAATGTATATTAAGCAAACATAACATTTAAACATAAAGAACAACAAACCCTAATCCCAAACTTTTGGGGTTGGTTATGTGATCCATTCTATTTCATTCCGCTTTCTTAAGGACGAAACACACACAGGATGGAATGAACTAAGAATAAATTGATTTACTCTGAAAGGTCATGGATTGATCCTTTCCTACGAATGAATACATAACTCTAATCTCTTCCTGTCATTGGTAACCGACCCAAAGCAATTTGATTAAAACTTTTTTTATTTTATTTTTTTGGCACGGGCATGTAAGCCCAATTTGATTATAATTCATTTTATGACAATCATAAGTAGAAAGTGCATATTCTTCCGTCATCGATAAACAATATTTGATATACACACGCACACGCACAGAGAGAGGATGCGGAATATAAAGTGACATGGTATGAAATTTTCTACATTAGCGCTTGAAAAGTCAACCATCCGTCGATTTTTTCGACAGTCAACACCATCAATATTAGTCTGTGTCCTAAACTATCGGTACATCATTTTCATGTCGTTTGAATACTTTTTGCCCGTTCATTTAGCATCGTAAAATGTTGCATTGTTGGAAAACAGTTGACTTTGTAATCATCCGTTGCAAGGGCGAATGATATCCAATTCATATGAAAATCGATGTACAAATAATTGAGGACATGATGATCAAGATGGTTGGTGCCAATCGTCAAAATAATCCAAGGCTGACCCTGGAAATTTCCTACTGTACCGCTTCATACTCAGTTTTTTCTCGTATGCATGTATCTATGTATTTGTGAATGTATGCATGTATAATTTAGCATTTGTTGGCCTTACATGACACATCCGAACAAATATGTGCATGGATCTTTGGTTCTTTAAGCTTAAAGACAGGACAAGAAAAGCAAAAGGGAGAGGAGGATGACAATAGAGGAAGTAGAGGTAGGGTTGCATTCAGATCCGGATTTCCGCCGAATCCGGATCCGGATATGGATCCGGATTTTGATATTCGACCGGATATGGATACAGATATATATTTAATTATTCTTCCATATCCGTATCCGGATACGGTTTTACCAAAATTATCCGGATCCGGATTCTGATATCTACAGAAAAATACAAGAAAATATATTCGTGCAAAGGTGCATCATATTCCTCATTCTGTTTTCAGAATGTGAAGGTGGGGAGAGGGCTTCAGCCCCCCCCCCCCCCCCACACACACACACATTGTGGATTGTTATGGTCGAAAGTTTTAATGATTGAAAGGCAAAGAGAAAATTTGGGGCTCTGAAAACTGATAACAGACCAAACAGAAGTTGCTCCATCGATTCAGCACAACTTTGAGTTCAAGTTAGATTCCAACTGGGTCGATTCGGTTTCTTATAACTCTGGTTTATGCTCACCAATGTTCACAAAATTTGACTGAAAGGAAAGTTTATCAGTTTAACTCAAAACAAGATCTGGTACCACCACCATGTGGGAAGTTAACTAAAGCTACAGAAAAAAATATTGAATATTGACATCATATATGATTCAGTATATGCGATCAAACTATTACATACTAAATTTTGAACATAATTGAAAACAGAAATTGAAAAAAGAGACTAGAAAAAGGAAAGAAAAGAATACTTCTTCAAAAGTCACAACCAATATATAGTGCGCATAATATCATTTTTTGGTTGGGAGCATTCCACAATTTTATTAGCTTTCCACATGGAAACAAGCATGACAATTATAAGGTCAATAATAAGCCTATCATCGAGAATTCATTCTTTCTGACCTCAAGCCATATGCTTGAAAAGCAATAACCAACCTAAGGACCTTGTAAGATTAAGAAAGCTATATTGCGCTCGTTGCCTTTCCTTTTTATGGGAGCATTCCACAATTTTGTAAGCTTTCCACATAGGAGCAAGCATGATGATTATTAGATCCATAATAGGTGCATTCGTTTGAAAATTCTTTCTTTGTGACTTTTAGACATGTAACTAGTTGAAAAGAACCATACAACATAAGACCTTTTGCGAGTTTAAGAAAAATAGTTAAGTGGCAGACATGAGTACCACAGGCAACGGCTATAAAAATGCAGTGTACCGAAAAAGAGATGAAACAATATTCAGCTAAACCAAGCAAAAAAACTGAGATTGGCAATAATATGACGGAAAACCACCAAACCTTACAATTGAAAGTTTGAAAGCATTCAGATGTGATCTTAATTTAAGCATCCCCCCCCCACCCCCCCACCCCCACCCTTTTCTCATTTTACAGATATCAATTCTGCTAAAAGCTACCTACAAATATAAACAGCTCTAAATCTCTAATGCCGTGTAATAGGCAGAGATCTGTTAAGACTATAAACACATCTAATATGGGAGGTCTGGTCATGCTTATCAAAAAACCTCACCAACAAGATTTAACTGTGTTTTATGGACAGCTAAATATTCTACCGTTAATTCCACTCTTGATTCAAACCGTGACGATGTTCCTCAATGTCAAAACATGGCCCAAATATCAGATTTAATGTTTATCCTAATTATCTTGCTGCAAATAGCTATCTGTTTTCCTTTGTTTTTCTTTTCCTTTTTGGTTGTGTGTGTGGAAACATGGATATTATATATTATGTAAGCCATTTATGGAAGCAACTAATCAGACTAAATTCTAGAAATTACCTGTAAATCCTCCAAAACAGATGGGTAGGCATCCTTCACATCAACAACAGGGAGGCCCTCTGGATGCTTTCGTATCAGAGTGAGCAGGTTATCTTTACCCTTCAAATCATGCTTGGACTGCATCGGAATAAAAACAACAATATTAACCATCTCTAAAAATAATTAGAATTTCGATGTATGAACTATCACCTCCATATCAATTTTTACTCCATGCAAATGCAATTATGCAATGCTCCGTGCAATTTCGAACATGTAACTAGTTAAAGAGATAAGAGTATTTATGTTGAGGGAGTGATGGGCTTTTATAGGTACACATGGACCTTTGATATAAAAGCGCTTCCAACAATAAGACTCAAGTCTTGTTGAGTTTTGACTATCTTATATTTTATACCCATGTGTTTCTTTTGTTGTTTCCAATGTGGGACTATCATTAAAGTTTTCCTGTCATTTGGTTTTTACTTTCAACACCCTTCTCACGTGCAACCATCACTTTTTTTTATGCGGTTGCCACGTGGAAAGTACGAGACGAGTTACGTGCAACCATCACTTTTTCTTGGTATGGTTATCACATCTAGAGAACGAGTTTGAATCGAGTCATCGGCTCTTATACCATGTTAAAGAGAGAGAGTATTTAAGTTGAGAGAGTGTTGGGCTTTCATAGGTACATATAAGTCTTTGATATAAGAGGGCTTCCAACAATAAGACTTAAGTCTTATTAAGATTTGACCCATCTTATATCTTATACCCATGTTTCTTTTGTTGTTTCTAATGTGGGGACCATCATTAAAGTTTCCCCATTATTTGGTTTTTTCTTTAACATTACTAAATGATTTTTTGGCGTAAAAAATGTAGGATGACAGGGACAATAATGGAGTTAAATGTACCATTATAAGACACTTTTTGGTCGTTGCAGACCACAGAATAATGTCGGCCAAATATTTTGAATGTGAAACTCACATTTAGTTGGTATTTGGTACCTTACATATTTGAACGATATGATCCTTGCATATTTCTGATCCGTTCAAGTTGATCATCCTACCCTAAAATGAATGTGTGTGAAAAATCAAAGGATTTGAAGATCTTTAACCAATGCATCGGATGAATTTTATGTTGCATCATCAAAAGATGTTTATTTTTGCACCCATTCAATGCATTGGTTAGAGGTCTTCAAATTCTTTGATTTTTCATACACATATATTTAAGGATGGGTTGATCAACTTGAACGGATCGGATTGTTCAAATATATCGTAGATAGAGAGTTCTTGTTTTTAAAAAAATACAGGAACCGGTTTGCAACTGAGCACTCTCTTGTATGTGTATATAGGAGAATAATGTAGGAAAGATGCTATAGGAGGGAATTCCTTCCTATGGCGTCGAAAAAATACACCCTTCAAGATTTTTCTCGACGATGAGTATTCATCATCCAAGATGTGGATACACCAAATTTCATGTGATTCTAACACTTTTTCACCGTTGAATTAGCAATGTAAAAAGTTTTATTGTGGGTAAACCGTTAATTTTGTAGACACTAAATCAATGGTGAAAAAGTGCTAGAATCATATAAAATTTGGTGTAACCACATCAAGATGATGGACCATAGGAGGAGATACCCTCTTATGACATCAGTACTCCATTACTCTTTTATATGTGTGCGTAGACTTGATGGAGGAAAGGTACCATATGAGGGAATCTCCTCCTATGTCGTCGAAAAAACACCCTCCATGATATTTTTTGACGATCAGCATTCATCATCGAAGATGTGGATACACCAAATTTTATATGATTTTACCACTTTTCACCGTTGATTTAGTGAGTGCAAAATAAACGGTTTACTAACAATATGACTTTTTACATTGCTAATTCAACGGTGAAAAAGTTGTAGAATCACATGAAATTTGGTGTATCCACGTCTTAGACGATAAAGATGATGGGTGTCGATCGTCGAAAAAAATCGTGGAGGGTATACCTTTTCGACGCCATAGGAGGAAATTCCCTTCTATGGCCTCTTCCCTTCATTGTTCTATCTCTATAGAGAGAACGAAATTTCAAGTGCCATATGAGTGAATTTCCTCATATGGCGTCGGAAAACTTCAACCTTCCATCAATTTTTTTGACAATCGACATCCATCATCTTCATCTTCATCATCATCCTCTAAGATGTCGATACACAAGTTTCATATGATTCTAACACTTTTTCACGGTTGATTTTGTGATGTAAAATACGAAAAATATTTTATTATAGGAAAACCGTTAATTTTGCACCCTCTACATGAACGGTGAGAAGATATTAGAATCATATGAAACTTGGTATGTCCACATTTTAGAGGATGAGGATGAAGATGGTGGATGCCGATTGTCAAAAAAATTGACGGAGGGTTGCATATTTCTGACGGCATAGGAAGAAATCCCCTCCTATGGCACCTGAGATTCTGTTTTCTCATATATATATGTATATATAGAGAATAATGGAGAAAAGAGGCCATAGGAGGGGATTTCCTCCTATGGCGTCGAAAAAATACAACCTCTACCATTTTTTCCGACGATCGGCATCCATCATCATCATCGTTATCATCTAAGATGTGCATACACCAAATTTCATGTCATTCCACCTCTTTTTCACCGTTGAATTAGTAATGTAAAAAGTTTTATTGTCGGTAAACCATTAATTTTACACCAACTAAATCAACGGTGATAAAATAGTATAATCACATGAAATTTGGTGTATCCACATCTTAGAATATAAAGATGGATGTGATTGTTTACCGCCGAAAACAGAGACGAAACCGCGTAGGTCATCTTGCCTGAATTTAGGGGCAGATACTATTTGGATTTATCCGTCCATCTCTCCGAAAATGCCAAGTTGATTTATGGCACCGTGCATCGGAGGTTTGGGCGAATGCGGCCGTTGTAGCAGACTTCGTCAGATTTTCCCTCATTGAAGAGGGATTTTTAATTGTGGGGACGCTCTTCCCTGCATGCGCAAGTTCCTGAGTTAATTACGTTACCGTGTAGCGATAACCACTTTCTCGCTCCAGATGTTCACTTCGTGTCGCGTGTGTTTGTTTTATTTTATTTTTTTTTGGTTGCCCGTGGATTGTATACGGAAACTAATTTATGTTGTCGTCCGTAGGGCGGGGATTAGTCCAAATCCGTATTGTCTTGGATTTAGGTTTGGTTTGATTTAAGGATCGTTAAGCTCATTTGAGATTAAGATCAACTTAAATATTTGTTAAGGATACGTTAGTCTAATTTTAGACTAAGATCTACTTAACAAGATTTAGGATCATTTAGATCCAACAAAAGAGCATTTGTGCTCTATTGCTTTAGTTTATGAATGTTGCGGTCCATGGTTTAAGAACATCATAGTCTGTGGTTTAAGGACATCAAAGTCCGTGGAGTTTAAAAACATCATAGTCTATAGAGTTTAGTTTAGGGACGTTGCGGTCCATTGGGTTTAAGGACATCATAGTCCATGAAGTTTCTGATTGTCGGGACCCGCTGCCTCTCTGAAGACGTTGAAGAATTACAACGACACATATCAGAGGTGTGAAGAGATGTACTCTTGAAGCAATGTTGGTTGGAAGATCTGTACTCAGGTTTGGGACTAAGACTAATTAAAGGGATTGTGAGCACATGGGCTTGGTTGATCTGAATTAGGGACTTGTGGCCAACTTGGGCTCAGTCCACTCAGTTTTGAATAAAATATTGAACATTTATTTGGGCTCAGTCCACTCAGCCCCTTTTTGTTCAACAATACTGAGCATTGATTTGGGTTCTGACACCCCTCTTTCTTTTGTTTTTTATCGAGTGTTGAACACTCTTTATGGCGCTGAGTTCTATTTACAGAGCACTCTTTATTTCATCAGCGCCCATGTGAGGAGCACGCTTAGCGCTGACGCCAGACTTGGAGTGGTAAGGCACTTTTTATAAAATAGCGCACGTAGTGCGCTCGGCACTGAGCGCCAGACCTGGAGTGCTAAACCGCTTCCTTTAAAATAGCGCCCACGTGAGGAGCACGTGGAGCGCTCGGCGCCAGACCTGGAGCGCCCACCAGAGGAGCGCGTGGAGCGCTCGGCGCCAGGCAGTTCTGATTAGTTCAGTGCTCTGAAAATTAAATTCTCGTTTGTGAGAGACTTTATCTCATGGATTTAAGAACTAAGTTCTTCTTTTATGAGGAGATACTATGATCTCTTTTGTTTTTCCCTACCTGGAAGAGAGGTAGTTCTCGCCTTGAACTATGAAGTTTATGGGGGAGTTCTTCTCTTTTTCTTCTTTCAATTTGAAACTTATGGGAAGGTCCCTCTCTCTAAGACTTGAAGTCTTGGGTCCTTTATATAGAAGAGGCTGATCTGTTGAATCAGTTAAGAAAATCTCTCATTGAGAGATCTCTAATTGATTTGGGGATTTTATCCACCGTTGGATCTTTAATCCAAAGACTTCTGTTTTACAGAAGACATTTTTCTTGTTATTAACAAGATTGGGAAAATATTTTCCCATACAGAACTTATTCTGTATCTTGATGATTTTTAATCATTATTGGATCTTTGATCCAACGGTGCTCTGATTTACAGAGCGCAATCTTTCTTGTTTGAAAAGATTTGAGGAGTATTTCCTCAACAGAATTTAATTTTGATAATTTATCATCTTCGTTGGATATTTGATCCAATGGTGGAGAACATTTAGTTCTAGCATTGGCGCTCTCGTGCTTTTGCACGTGAGGCGCTGCCTCAGAGTCTTTGACTATTGGCGTTGGCGCCAAAAGCGCCAGTGCTCTCGTGCTTTGCACGTGAGGCGTTGCCTCAGAGTCTTTGACTCATGGCGCTGGCGCTCTTGTGCTTTGCACGTGAGGCGCTTCCTTAGAGTCTTTGACTCTTAGCACTGACGCTCTTGACGCCAGCGCTCTCGTGCTTTGCACGTGAGGCGCTGTCTCAGTTTAAATTTCAAATTTCAAATTTTGAACAGAGCTTTGCTATCTGATTGGGGGAAACAAATGCCCCCTCACCGTTGTGCTCATGTGGCTCACACGTGAGTGCAGCGTGTAGGGTGTTTTTCGTCACCCCATTGAGATGGGAATACGCACGCGCTTGTCAGGCGCATTACAGATTCCCATGTCTAGGGTAGGCTGGGGTTTATTGATTGTGGGGATCTGAATCTCCGGCAACCGCGGACTAAGCTGCCGTTAATTACCCCTCGCCTTTGGAGCGAGAGAACCTCCGATTAACGGGTTAAACTGGTCACGCGAACTCAATGTGCAGTGTTGTGTTTTGAATATATCGGGGGGCCTGCAGAGTTTTTACGGGGTCCCGCTACCCGGATAGCGGGCTGGGGTCAAGGGGGTTAGCAGCCCCCTTGCGGGGTGCGGGGCAGCGTCCCGGCCCAAATTTTTTTTGAGAGGGACAATGTTCTAGAGTGTGTGTGTGAGTATCTATATATATATATATATATACATGTATACATATGTATAAAAAAAGGGAAAAGCGCCCAAAAGACGCGTGGGGCCAGCGCCTCACGTGCCTAGCACGCGAGCGCCGTGCGCTTGGGCGCCGTGCGCTCAGGCGCTAGCGCACCACGTGTCCGGCACGTGGGCGCTGTGCGCTTGAGCGTTGTGCGCTCAGGCACCACATGTCCGACACGTGGGCGTTGTGCGCTTAAGCGCCAGCGCACCACGTGTCCGACACGTGGGCGCTGGGCGCTTGAGCGCTAATTGCTCGAGCGCTAGCGCACCACGTGCCCGGCACGTGGGCGCTCGAACGCTTGGGCGCTGGCGAGAAAAAGGGGCTTTTAGTCCCAGAAATAGGATTTAAAATCCCAAAAAAGAATTTAGAGTTGAGTTAAACTCCTAAGATGTTTTGGAGTTGATGAAAGGGGTTCTTCTTTGGAGCCCTGGATCTTCCCCAAAATGGGGTTTTCGGAGATGGGCTTCCTTCTTCCTCCTCTGTTAGCCGGATCTTGAAGATCAAAAGATGTGAGATTTTAAAAATCTCTTCTTTTTGAGATCTGATGAGAGATCTGAGCTCCCCTTTGTGGGTTTTATGGTGAAAAACTAATTGGTTTTGGAAAAGGAAGAGTAAAACTCTTGATTTAATTCAAAAGAAAGAAGATTTAGAACCTTCAGAAAAGGACAGAGGCACAAACCCTAGATTTTAAGGGGAATGAAAAGTTTCTTTTATTCATCATCATGTTGCCTTATATATGCTTACATGTTTACATGTAACCCCTTGGGCTTTACAAAATGGCATTTTGCCCATCCCATGGCTCATGTGCCATTTCTTTTTGCACATAAGCCATGGGCTTACAAAAATTTGGCTTTATGCTCATTTTGTTTACATTCATGCATAAAAAATTACATAAAAATTATTTATTACATGATTTCATTTTGGCATAGGGGATGGTCGGCCGCTTCATGTTCGGACTCGACCTGGGCATAGGCCCACTCGGCTTGGGTTGACTTTGACTTTGACTTGGTCAACCGGGATGCAATTTTCGACTTCAACACAGCGGTGGCAGCCTTTCCACCGTTAGATCAACTTGGAAGTTGGATCGACTTCCAGCGCCTATAAATAGGGCCTTTAGCCCTTGAGATGACTGTTGGAGATAATGCCCTCAGAGTCAATTATTGGATCACAGGTACGTGATTGCGGTGATTGAGGGAGGACCTATCCCGGTAGGACAGTCTTACTCGAGATGATAGTATGCTATCAGGTTTACCTTTATCATCGTGTACTGTTTTAGGTGACCTGACACGTCGCTATTACACGTTGATAGAGTCCCTAGGATTCTTGCTTGACCACCAGCAGTATGAGAGCGATCATATACGTGGGAGCTGGCAGTCTATAAGCATATCCTTAAATGGTCCCTAGTCGTGTGAGTTTCGAGACAGGGCATCGATACTCCATAGTAGACTAGTGTATACAGTCGAGACCCCGACGAGGGGCGGTGGCCGGTCTCACAAGCCACTGGTGTCAGTTGGATCACCTAAGATGTATACAGGTGCTCATTGGGTTATGAGTACACCGGACAGGACTCGCCGGGAACATGCCAGTTGGTGATATACCAGACGTCAGATGGCAGTTCCCTGGTGACATGTGTGCAGGTTAGTTCATCGACCTGGGGATCGTCATTTGTCTCGTGTGAGTTCCCACTGTACTTTGATTACTACCCTACCACGGCTCAAAGGAGTCGTGCAAACAGGTTTTAGTTGGGTACAGTCCCGAGCCACATGGAGGCAGTGAGCGTATCTTCAGGGGTTCGTCTCTCCCGGTATTGGGGGTGAGGTCGTGCTGTGTCTAGGAGAGCCATTACACGAAGCCCTCGGCCGAGGCAAGGAGATTTACTGGTAGGTATTCCAGTAGTATCTCAGGGTGTTCTGGGCTACACTCCGACACGACTTGTACCGCTTTTGGGGGTCTGACTTTTACCAACCCCCTAGGCCCGCCATGCGATGCTCATAGACGAACGGACCGGACTGCACGGATATTGTCACTGACAGGCTCAGTTGGGTGTCGGGGTGAGCTTCCTCATCGACGTCTCTTTTGGTCAATAGCTGGTGGCCCGTCACGTATTGGCATATACCTCTGACGTGCTAGTGGTTAAATCCACAACCATAGTATTGACGAGTCTTTAGAGTCCACCACACTTTCAGTTACTCAGCTTTCGGGCGAAAGGTTGTAGAGGCCGTATGGAGATATGGCAAGGTCCGATCAGATACGTGCGGTATTGCACGGATCAGGATCGGGCAGTTTGTACTATTGGTCGTATGGTTATATGGCAGGGTTCGATCAGATACGTGCGGTATTGCACGGATCAGGATCGAACAGATATTACTAGCCGGTTTTGGTATAAGCCGGATTCTAGTATAGTACAGTGGAGATTTTGTCTCATGGCATTTGTATTTCGGTCGAAATACAAATGCGGGTGTGTATGCACAGTATCGGGGTTTTCCTGTAATTTTTTACGGGACCAGTTTTCTGGAGTTGCCAGTTTGCTTTCCGTTTCGGCCAATTTCCTTTGTATCGTTCATTGGCCGAAGATTGGTGGAGGAGGGCTTATTTGCATTGTTGCAAATAGGCAATTGTGGAGGGGGTCTTTTTCATATTGGTTGGATCATGATGGTTGCTCCATTGACCTTGACTTCTTGACTTCTTCATGATGGCTTGACCATTTGGAGTCATCATGGTTGGTTTTGGAGTGTTTGTTTTTGTTTGTGATGATATTGTTTTGATCATCACTCATTATTCTTCCTTGCTTGATAGCTCACCCACTCCCTTGTCTTTCATTGACTTCACTCCATTCCCACCTACCACCATCATGCTTGGCCGGCCTTTAGTGAGGGTGGGGGCTTTTCTTTTGGTAGTGAAAAAAAAAATGTGACTCTCATTCTTTGTATGATGCATTTTTTCCTCACCTCTCTCCAAGTTCTTCTTCCTCCACAAAAAGGCAACTCCATAATCCCAAAATGAGACATGCAATCCACATTATATTCTACAGCAATTCTTGGGCACGTCGAGTAGCCGGCTTCGTGCCCGAGTTGCCTCGGCATTGAGGTGGGAGCCCGTAAACGATGTAGGCGATGTGGTGCACTTCCGGCGACGAGGAGGAGACGGCACATTCTGCAGGAGATCGGGACGACGACGAGAAGACCGGAGGACTCGGATCTGTCGGTATACTTCTCTTCCCTATCTTGTTTGTAGCTTAGACTTGTTAATGGTTACGATCCGGATGTTTAGTGCGAGGTGGTGCCGGTTTGCTAAGTCCGCAAAATTAAAGTTTTTCACCGCTTCCGCATTCCGGCGTCGGATTGACGGCCGGGGCGCCGCCGTGCACCTACAGTGGTATCAGAGCCTCGCCATTAACTTAGTCTAGCTTGGTGTAATGTGTTTTTCTGTTTCGATCGATCGAATGTTCCAAAACTGCATTTTAGTTCGCATCAGTTTCTGTTGAAAATTTTTGGTCTCGAAAAATTTTTCAGGTTGTAAAATATTGATGTACTGGAAAATCTAAGAGTTCTGTAAAAATTTGACGAAGTAACTCCATAGTGGGAGCGCGGAAGCGCCGCGCAAACCCCATTCCCGCGGCCCTTCCGCCGCGCACTATTCACATCACTTCACCAAATTTTTTCAGAGGCCTTCTGGGCTTAAAATTTGGGTTTTGGAATATTAAAATTGGGCCCAGGATTTCTGTGAGTGCTACAGATTTGGTTGAGGGCCCACTTGTTAATTTTTGATCGATCGGAAAATTTTAAACACATTTTTCACAGTATTTACATTATATCTGCGACCGTGAATGTCACTTGATCGGTAAATCCGGTCTAACTGCTATAGCCCGGTTAGACGGATTTGCGAACGTGAGTTTCACGTTGATGTTCTATGTTTATGCTGTGATGTTGCGGATCGGTCGTGGGGATAGCCTGGATGCAATGCTAGTACAGTTGTGTTGTATTGTGTACATTTGTTATTGCGGGGCGAGCGTCCGACATGTGGACTGCCGTCACTGCCTGTTTGTATTATTATTTTGGGGCATGGCCAGGTTGCGGTCGATGCACCCGTTGTATGTATATTTTACTTTCTGTACTAGGATTACCCCGCGGAGGGGTGCACGGATAGCCGGGTTCTAGAAGGCAACAAGCCCGCATCTCATGGCATTGAGACGGAGGGGCTTCACTCTGGAATTGGCGGGCTATTCGCCGCACTCGTAGGGGGTACAGGTTGACCCAGGAGGGGTGCCCAAGTTGCCGGATTCCGTGGAGTGCTGGGTGGTCCATTCACGGAGCTGAAGGGGGCTGCCTCGCTTCAGGTTTTGGCGGGTGACTTGCCGCGCCCGTAGGGGTCTAGGATTTCATTGCACAGGCTATCCACACGACCAGGGGAACGTCGGGTTTCAGCGGCTCTGTGAAACCCGGGGATCCCAGATATCTGTATTGTTTCTGTGATGCTGTTCATTCTCTGTGATGTTGCATTTCTTTCACGCCTTGAGCGAAATATAATATATTGGTATATATATTAGTAGATGTTGTATATGTTTTACATCCGCGCTAGTCCAGTCCCCGCTCTGTCGTTAGTTAGCTAACCTAACGGGTAATGACGGGACCCAGTGGCGAATGCGGATGGCATATACGTACATCAGTATATTTTCGTTCTTTTTGGTGTGATCAACTGATGGGACTGCGTTGATTCGGATCAATGCAAGTTAAAAACAAACCTAATCTGATGTTGTTGGAACACTTTTCAAAAAGCTGTTATTGCAAGGACGTTCACTTTTGTTTTGCATATTCAGTTGGAATATCCTGCTCCTCAGTCGACGAGGCAAGGGCCGAGATCCCTTCACCGGGAGTGACCCCTTGGACAAAAAGTTTGCGTCAGGGCATTAACTTCACTATAGCCGATTACTTTTGCTTTGCATCGCGGTATTCAGTTGGAATATCCTGCACCCCATTCTACGGGGAAAGAGCCGAGATCCCTTCACCGGGAGTGACCTCTTTAGCAACGGTTTTTGTCACTATATTTTTTATAAAAAGCTATCCGTTCCTTCGACGATATCAAGTTCTTTACGTTAAAGGTTTTCGCCAGAAACCATTCGTAGCCCTCCGTCGTTTCAGACGGGTAGCACGTAGTATTCATGCTGTGTTTGTTGACCTTCGTCAAGGCATAGTGTATGGTAGCTGCTTGTTACCTTTCTGCTGCATAGGTAGATGCGTTGGTTTGGGACAGTCGTATAGCCTTGTTGACCTTCGTCAAGGGCTTGTACGGGTGGATTCAAATTAACCTGGATAATGACGGGTAGAACTTGACATGTGACTTATGATTTGTTGACCTTCGCCAAGGTCATAAGAGCATGGGGCAGAAATCACATCGGGAGTTTCAAAAGAACTGAAACTTGCCAGATATGCGCATACCTTCTGGAGTGTGATAGCGTGAGCGGATTCCGTCACGTTATCATGCGATGAGAGTTGGATCCCGATTCCCACTAATGAGTTGGTATACTCCTCGGGTGACCCCGACTAATTCTTCTTTCAGGTTTGGAGAAGAATTTGAGCTACAGTGGGAAGTTTCCAGATTAGATAAATTGGTAACCATTCTGATCTAGGTTAGAGTGCACGCTGAGTGTTTCTTTTCTCTCTCTCTTTGGTAGCGACCATTGACCCGACCCTAAGACTTTGACTCAGAGACCAAGTTGACCGAACCTTCTTTAACACTGGCTTTTGGATTGTCAGAGTTGCAAACCTCATTGCCACTCCTACTTTTACCCTTTTCTCCAGGACACCCCGTATTACTACGAACGTCCACTTCCATTGGACAAAGCCATCGTATGGTTAGATACGAACTCGGAAGAATTTATTCGAGGATGGTTTCAGGTTCTGGAGAAAACGGATAGGATTATTCAGTTGTCTTTTCCTTTTACCCTCTCTCAGGTTACGAGTACTCCTTGGTTTAGGGGTAGTACACCTATTACGCAAATTGGATTGTCTTCTTCCAAATCTTAGGCTGGTGCCGACCGGTAGGGAAAGAAGAAAACCAATTAGCCTAACGATGGTGTACAGAAGGTATTAAGTAAAGACAAAGCAAGGGATTAGTAAGAGGGCAAAGTAAATTGCAACAGGTATTCACGACCAAACCAAGTATTCCTTCGCCAATCCTAAATCACCTTTGTATTTCTCCAGGACACTCCGTATCACTACGAAGATCCACAGTTTATTGGATACTCCATCGTATGGTTATATACGAACTCGAAAGGAACTTGTTCCAGTTCGGGGATGGATTCTGGTTCAGGAGAAATAGGAATAAGATTTATTCAGGTGTCTTTTATCTTCACCTTCTCTCGCATTGCGAGTGTTCCTAGGATTGGGACAGTACACCCATTATGCTTATTGGATAGTCTTCTTCCAAACCATAGGCTAGTGCCGAACGGTAGGGAAGGAAGAAAACCATTTGGCCTAAGGGGTGTGCAGAAGGTAAAGACTAAAGACATATGAAGGGATTTGGAGAGGTGGCAAAGAATTATACGGTTACAGTCGTGAATCTGGAAGAGGCATTACTAGGAATACCGGGATACCCCATCGAAACATTTCAATGTTTCAGTTTCACTGTGTACTGTTAAAAGAAAACTGATTTCCCGATTAGACACTTGCTCCAGGGTATGTAATTACCAGGTATGATTCTCACATCTGTATGGTTTTACAGATGATGAGTGGGAGTAAGTTATTGGTAATTGGGTGATCATCCTCATTATATCGGGATTCGTTGTAATCGGTGATATTTGAGGAAGTCACCTGGGTTGTTTGCCGGTCGGCAAATATTTGGTTTTGAATATCCGCAGTTATGCACCAATTTCAAATTGATATATCTGTACGTCTATTTTCATAGAGTGAGATATACCTTTCTGAAATTATGTCTACGACATTTACCTATATCAGTGGATGGTTAGGTAAGGAGCATTAAACAGCGGTGTAATTCTTCTTGACCATAAGTACAGTTTTCAACCTACGACACACAGTGAATGAGTTATCAGACTCAAGGGACTTATACAGGGTATTGTATGTTGTCCAGGGTCCATCAGGACAGAGGGGTTGGTCCTCGTACTATATTCGGTTTACTTATGACTTCTCTAGTTTTTAGACAGGTGTTTCGTGGAAACACAGGGTCCGAATTTTGAGAAGTTATGGGTATTTGAATAGAGTAGAGAACCAGGTGTAGCAAGTATCGGGATTCTTCAAAGCAATCGAAGATGTAGATACTTGCGTATGGTATTCAGTTGATAGTAATGATGAAGAGATCTTGCTTCTCTTTCAGGTTATTCATAATTGGAAGCATTCCTAAGTTGAGTAACGCTGATCGTCCTCTATCCATTTTGTTGACATGCACTGGGAACAGCTGCATGATTTGAATCTGGTTCAATTAAATCAGTGCCTCTGGTTCTATATTGGATATAGTACAGTTCATATCTTAACATTGTTAAGGTACGGGGAGTTGTCCGGTTTATGCTTAAAACCAGACATTGGACAACTCAAGGCACGATTCTGTAATGGCTGTTTGTGGGTTGACCCAGGCTATGACGAGGGTTGACTTTCTACCATCTGGATGAACAATAGCAGTATTGTTCTAGACTCGCCACAGTTTTATTAAAAATGGATTTTTTCAGAAAACAGTAGTGGGAGTATGGTAGAACTGGAAGTAATTCCAGAACCACAAACGATTACTGAAGATTTGATAAGGAACCTAAAGATTCAATCTGGATTGACATTCCATTGGCCACTCCGCAGATAAGGTGGGTAACTTCAGGCACCCGAGAGGTACTACGGTAGCCTCAAGGACGGTGACAGGGAAGTTCTTGTTTACCCACAATTACCATTGCTGTTGTTCCAGACTGTGAGACCCGGCAGGAGGATGAGTATAGCGTCGTTCTGAACTCGCTTCAGAAGTGTACGTGTATATGACTCTGCCAGAGGGTTGTCGTAGTCAGTAGGAGCAGCGGAAGCATTGGTGGACAGGTAGCTTATGTCTATTTATAGACTAAAGCAGATGTAGCGGAGATAGATCATCTATTTCTGACGTGACAGTCATGGGTTTTGACTTCATCAGAATAGGGGATGGATCTGTCGAGAAGGTAGTAGGGTGTGATATCCTGGTATTTGGATGACATACACAGAATAGGAAAAGAAACTCCTATACTACAGTCGGTTAAACTTTGGTCGTCACACAGTAGTTTCTCCACAAAGGAAATGGATTTTATATCAGACATACTGGTTACTAGATCTATGGTTTTAGATCTAGATTTGGGTGGTTTCCCAATCAGGGTACTTGACAGCATTCTAAGAGTATTTAGAATGGACGACTCCTGGCACGGTAGTGTACCTGCAGGTGATGGAGTCACCCTCTCCAAAGGTGTCTTACAGACTAAAGGGGAGAGGGACGTGCATGATTGGCAGATCACTTGCTCAGGCAATTGAGTCAATCATGAGATGTCAAGTACCACACCAGATATTGTTCTTGCACTAGATGCAATAAGTTGACATTAATCCAATCCTGGAGAAACAGTCGGAAGCAGTTTTAGAACATAAGTGAATGTTCTAGGGATATGATAACGACAGCCTCATTCGGGAGACAGTTATCATTCCAGGCTTCCAAGGTGACATGGACGACAAGGAGGTTGTCAGAGTTATAGTTTTCCCTCTGACGAGGGGCAGTATTTTGGACAGATGGTCCAAGGCAATACTGAGGGAGGCATGGCGCAGGATACTGATTAAGTTCAGTTGACGATACAGTCTAAGAAGTTTGGATTTGGAGTTCATTTATGAGCTATGTCCCATCAGACATCCAGACACATTCTAAGACAGGTATTGCTCATTTCGGGAGATGGGTTTCTCCGCGAACTTGAGATATAGAGAGACATAGAAAGAGACATCAAGGCGGATCCACTCACTGAGGCTATTCCTCGAACGCAATAGTTTCGCAAACGAGCTTTGTGAGACTGACTAGTAGAGGAGTTGGGTGTTCGGTATCACACGGGCTGTGAGTATGTGACATCGCAATAATTAGCCTTGAGTGCAAGTGGGAGATTGTTGGAGATAATGCCCTCAGAGTCAATTATTGGATCACAGGTACGTGATTGCGGTGATTGAGGGAGGACCTATCCCGGTAGGACAGTCTTACTCGAGATGATAGTATGCTATCAGGTTTACCTTTATCATCGTGTACTGTTTTAGGTGACCTGACACGTCGCTATTACACGTTGATAGAGCCCCTAGGATTCTTGCTTGACCACCAGCAGTATGAGGGCGATCATATACGTGGGAGCTGGCAGTCTATAAGCATATCCTTAAATGGTCCCTAGTCGTGTGAGTTTCGAGACAGGGCATCGATACTCCATAGTAGACTAGTGTATACAGTCGAGACCCCGACGAGGGGCGGTGGCCGGTCTCACAAGCCACTGGTGTCAGTTGGATCACCTAAGATGTATACAGGTGCTCATTGGGTTATGAGTACACCGGACAGGACTCGCCGGGAACATGCCAGTTGGTCATATACCAGACGTCAGATGGCAGTTCCCTGGTGACATGTGTGCAGGTTAGTTCATCGACCTGGGGATCGTCATTTGTCTCGTGTGAGTTCCCACTGTACTTTGATTACTACCCTACCACGGCTCAAAGGAGTCGTGCAAACAGGTTTTAGTTGGGTACAGTCCCGAGCCACATGGAGGCAGTGAGCGTATCTTCAGGGGTTCGTCTCTCCCGGTATTGGGGGTGAGGTCGTGCTGTGTCTAGGAGAGCCATTACACGAAGCCCTCGGCCGAGGCAAGGAGATTTACTGGTAGGTATTCCAGTAGTATCTCAGGGTGTTCTGGGCTACACTCCGACACGACTTGTACCGCTTTTGGGGGTCTGACTTTTACCAACCCCCTAGGCCCGCCATGCGATGCTCATAGACGAACGGACCGGACTGCACGGATATTGTCACTGACAGGCTCAGTTGGGTGTCGGGGTGAGCTTCCTCATCGACGTCCCTTTTGGTCAATAGCTGGTGGCCCGTCACGTATTGGCATATACCTCTGACGTGCTAGTGGTTAAATCCACAACCATAGTATTGACGAGTCTTTAGAGTCCACCACACTTTCAGTTACTCAGCTTTCGGGCGAAAGGTTGTAGAGGCCGTATGGAGATATGGCAAGGTCCGATCAGATACGTGCGGTATTGCACGGATCAGGATCGGACAGTTTGTACTATTGGTCGTATGGTTATATGGCAGGGTTCGATCAGATACGTGCGGTATTGCACGGATCAGGATCGAACAGATATTACTAGCCGGTTTTGGTATAAGCCGGATTCTAGTATAGTACAGTGGAGATTTTGTCTCATGGCATTTGTATTTCGGTCGAAATACAAATGCGGGTGTGTATGCACAGTATCGGGGTTTTCCTGTAATTTTTTACGGGACCAGTTTTCTGGAGTTGCCAGTTTGCTTTCCGTTTCGGCCAATTTCCTTTGTATCGTTCATTGGCCGAAGATTGGTGGAGGAGGGCTTATTTGCATTGTTGCAAATAGGCAATTGTGGAGGGGGTCTTTTTCATATTGGTTGGATCATGATGGTTGCTCCATTGACCTTGACTTCTTGACTTCTTCATGATGGCTTGACCATTTGGAGTCATCATGGTTGGTTTTGGAGTGTTTGTTTTTGTTTGTGATGATATTGTTTTGATCATCACTCATTATTCTTCCTTGCTTGATAGCTCACCCACTCCCTTGTCTTTCATTGACTTCACTCCATTCCCACCTACCACCATCATGCTTGGCCGGCCTTTAGTGAGGGTGGGGGCTTTTCTTTTGGTAGTGAAAAAAAAAATGTGACTCTCATTCTTTGTATGATGCATTTTTTCCTCACCTCTCTCCAAGTTCTTCTTCCTCCACAAAAAGGCAACTCCATAATCCCAAAATGAGACATGCAATCCACATTATATTCTACAGCAATTCTTGGGCACGTCGAGTAGCCGGCTTCGTGCCCGAGTTGCCTCGGCATTGAGGTGGGAGCCCGTAAACGATGTAGGCGATGTGGTGCACTTCCGGCGACGAGGAGGAGACGGCACATTCTGCAGGAGATCGGGACGACGACGAGAAGACCGGAGGACTCGGATCTGTCGGTATACTTCTCTTCCCTATCTTGTTTGTAGCTTAGACTTGTTAATGGTTACGATCCGGATGTTTAGTGCGCGGTGGTGCCGGTTTGCTAAGTCCGCAAAATTAAAGTTTTTCACCGCTTCCGCATTCCGGCGTCGGATTGACGGCCGGGGCGCCGCCGTGCACCTACAATGACTTCTGTTCATCCTCTCCCCTTATTTTTCTGAGAATTTAATTCTCTTCAGAGCATAGGTCTCTGCCCAAAGAACTTTCTTTAAGTTAGAACTTTGTTCAAATATTTGGTAAGAATCATGTTCGACCCCATTAAACAGAGCTTTGCTCTTACTAGATCATAAATCTAAAAAAACCGGAATTTTAAGGTTTCTTAACAGAGCTTTGCTCTTCTTAGATCATTGATCTAAAGAGATCTTTTTTAGAGTTTCTTAACCCATTAATGAAGAACTCTTAGAGTTTCTAAGATTTGTATTTCAGATTGTTGGGGTAAAAATTTACACCCCGGTTGACCGAGTCAAAGTCAGTGTCAACCCCCAAGCCAGGTGGGCCCAATTCTTCAAGCCCAGGTCAAGCGGGCCCATGCCCAAGTTGAACCCGCAGCCAGCCTTCCCATGCCAACAACAAAATCATGTAATAAATAATTTTTATGTAATTGTTTATGCATGAATATAAACAAAATGGGCATAAAGCCAATATTTTGTAAGCCCATGGCTTATGTGCAAAAATGAAATGGCACATGAGCCATGGGATGGCTAAAATGCCATTTTTGTAAAGCCCAAGGGGATATATGTAAGCCTATATAAGACAACATGATGATGAATAAAGCATACACTTTTCATTCTCACAAAAAACCTAGGGTTTGTATCTCTTTCCCTTTTCTGAAGGTCTCAAACCTTCTTCTTTCTTTTGAATTAAATCAAGAGTTTTACTCTTCCTTTTCAAAAACAAAATAGTTTTTCACCACGAAACCCACAAAGGGGAACTTGGATCTGTCATTAGATCTCAAAAAGGAGAGATTTTGAGATCTCACATCTCTTGATCTTCAAGATCCAGCTAACAGAGGAGGAAGAAGAAGAACCCCTTCCATTAACCCCAAAAACACAATCAGGAGTCCAACTCCTCTCTGATTTCTCTTTCGAGAAATCTTTTTTAGGCTAAAAGCCTCTTTTTCTCGCCGGCGCTCAAGCGCAGAGCGCCCGCGTGCCGACACGTGGCGCGCTTGCGCTCAAGCGCTCGAGCGCAAAGCGCCCACGTGCCGACACGTGGCGCACTTGCGCTCCAGCTCGAGCGCAAGTCGCCCCCGTGTCGACACGTGGCGCGCTTGCGCTTAAGTGCTCAAGCGCAAATCGCCCCCGTGCCGACACGTGGCGCACTTGCGCTCAAGCGCAGAGCGCCCACGTGCCGGCACGTGGCACTCTAGCGCCTGAGCGTACAGCACCTAGACGCACAGCGCCCAAGATGCTGCCCACGCATCCTTTGGATGTCTTTTCCCCCTCTTTCTTATATATATATATATATATATATATATATATATATATGCATACATATTTACACACACACATACTCCACGACACTGTCCCTGTTAGAAAAAAAATTCTAGCGGGGCGCTGCCCCGCACCCCGCAAGGGGGCTGCTAGCCCCCTTGACCCTCAGCCCACTATCCGGGTAGCGGGACCCCCGTAAAAACTCTGCGTGGCTCCCGATATATCCAAAAAACTCCTTTCAAAACACAACACACGTACACTGCACATTGAGTTCGCATGACCAGTCTAACCCGTTAATCGGAGGTTCCCTCGCCCCAAAGACGAGGGGTAATTAACGGCAGCTTAGTCCACGGCTGCCGGAGATTCGGATCCCCACAATCAATAAACCCCCGCCTACCCTAGGCAGAGGGAATCTGTAGTACGCCTGACAAGCGCGCGCGTATTCCCATCTCAATGGGGTGACGAAAAACACCCTACAGATTCTGGCACGCCCGGTGGGACCAATCTCTCCTCCCATATTTCGGGTTAAGCGTTCATGCGAACTCAATCAATATACATACCTGTATTTATACTAAAAATAATGCTTTTTCATGCAGATTTTCAAGCAATCGCCTTCCGACGATGTCTTCGATGATGAACTCAGCTCCCGTCTCCTACACGATGAGGATAGACTCTAGGACGGTCCTTCCGGCCAGTCTCGGGCGACAATGGGAAGAGCCGCTGCTACCATTCGGCTCTATCATGTTCATACCAGTTGGCGCCATCCCAGCTCCTCAAGCCCCGGAGGCAGACAGACCGGTCTCGAAAAGAAAGAGACAAATGTGGTGATCTCAAGGACGCCCCAACCCAAACGCAAGTCGGTATCTGAACGACTTTCCTTGGCCCCAGCTGGGGGCAAGGCCATCAACACCAACAAAGCTACAATGCGTCCCGAGCAAGCTCCAGCGATGCCCTTAACCACTGCTCGATCGGGTGTCTTCTCTAAGCTCCCCGCCAGTGAGAAAGAGACGACTGGATATGAGGTCCACACTGTCTACATGGTGGGCACGCGCAGCAAGAGCAAGGACGGGGCCACTACATCCCAAATCCAATCTGGCTTGAATGTGGTGGCCGCTTCCCAAGAACAGCCGCCTCTGCTGGATGATGAAAACCCTCTCGATGAGGCTGACAGGCAGAGAGAGCCCTCAATTCATGAGGAGTCAAGCTCGGAAAGCGAAGATGAGCCAACTTTCCGTCCTAAGACCGTAGAGCAGCAACTTCTCCAAGAGCTCCGAAAGCAGTTCAGAAGCAAAGACAAGGAGATGGCCAAGCTCTACTCAAAGATCGACGACTTGACAAATGTCGTCTTACGGCTTACGGCCCAACTTGCCTCTCAGCCGCCTAATCAGGCGCAGGGCTCTCATGAACCGGGAAATGGTGTCCCAAAGCAGCCGACGCCTATTCCCTCAAATCCAAAAGTGGGCGGACTGCATGAAAGTCAATCGCATCCTATCTCAGGAAATGTCTTGGCTACTGACGACAGCAGCCCGCTAACTCAAGATCAAATCATGGATTTGGTTGCCAGCAAAATCAAAACATTGGTGGCCGAAGCCGAAACGCAAAAAGATATCAACAGTAGTGGGAGACCATATCCTGCTCAGTATGATCTGGTAGAATTTCCTAGCGGCTATGTCATCCCCAAATTCGGAAGATTCGATGGGACGGGAAATGCGAATCAACACATCGCCCATTTCAAAGCCTCGTGCGGGAATACTGGGGGCAATGATGCGCTTCTCCTCCGCCAGTTCGTTAATAGCTTGACCGATGTTGCTTTCGACTGGTACGCGAGCATACCGGATGGCTCCGTCACAACTTTTGTCCAAATGGAATCTTTGTTTCGACAAAGATTCATGAGCGTCAGCGATAAGATCACCATTGCCGAGCTCGTAAGGACCAAGCCCAAGAACGACGAAAGCAGCACAGATTTTATAACCCGATGGCGCAATCTCTCCGTCAAATACGAACCGCCGATAGAGCAAGACCAATCTGTCAGTCTCCTCGTCGGAAATCTCAACAATTGGATGGCCCCGTTTCTATGCACCGCGGGTCTCAAAAAATTCCAAGAACTGACCAGGAAAGTTCAGATGCTGGAGCGCTCAAAACAGGAGTCCTTCTCGAATTCCCAAAATAACAATAGGTCCTGGAGAAACCGAAAGGACGACAATCGCAAAGGCGGAAACTCCGATGATTCTGAATCTTTCAATACTTCGGCTAACCGAAATAAGCAAGGGATGAGCGGGCCTAGCGCCAACCAGCCTCGGAAGCCAATGTTCGGAGAGGGAGGAGAATCTCCACTGAAAGAGAAGCTGGATAAGGTCTATTCCTTCAGAAGGGACAAAATCCGTAAAATATTCAAAGACGCCCTGAAGAACGGTCTACAACTGCCAGAGTCAAAAAGACCGCAGGAAGCGAATAGGACCGACAACCCCAAATACTGCCCCTATCACGGAGTGATAGGTCATGCCATTGAGGACTGCTTCGTCTTCAAAGATTGGGTCGAAAAGCAATACAAGGCAGGAGAGATAGAACTGTCCAAAGGCGTGTTAACAAACAGTCAAGCTGCAACCGCCAATTTCATACAAACGGAGACCGAAGTTCTTCGTGAAACCGATTCTCTCAGACATCTGCCTTTCTCTGAAAACAATCGACCACCACGTCATTAAACTGGGAACAGTCGACCTCTAAGTCGTTAAACTGGGAATGTAAAAAAAATGTATATAAAAAATGTGTAAATAAAAGAAAAATAAAGAAAAGACGAAATGATGGGGAAACTCGCAATAAAAACCAGCGAGTAAAAATGAAAATGAAAATAAAGCCGAAATGATGGGGCAACCGCGAATAAAAGCCGAAATGATAGGGCAATCGCGATTTTCGTGATAAGAAAAACTGAAATGATAGAGCAATCGCGGTAAAACAACAAAACAACAAAAAAAAACAGCGGCGAATGATGAGTCGCTCCTGATACCATATTCCAGTGCAGCGATGCAGACGCCAACCAAAATCCAATTTTTCAAAATTCTCCCAGCCCTACGGCCAGTCCCCAAATTGACTACCGTATACAATCCACGGGCTCAAATAATTCTCAGCATACCCATGCCCCACCGCAATCACCAGTTACACGGCTGGTCTCCGCCTGTGGAATTATGCTCCATTGAGAAGACCCACTCATGTGTCCTCACGATACATGAGGAGAACAAACCTTTGTGGGATCCTTACGACTCACGAAGGAAAAAACACACTTAGGAGTCCTCACGACTCCTAAGGAGAAAATACACCTACGGGATCCTTACGACCCGTAGGGAGAAAATGCTTTTATGGGACCCTCACGGCCCATAAAATTGAAAAGCCTTAGGCGATAGGGATCTAAACCTGTCTCCTAAGCCATCGCTCCCCAATCCCCAAGCGGCGAATGATGAGTCGCTCCTGGTACCATATTCCAGTGCAGCGATGCAGACGCCAACCAAATTCTAAATCCCATGCCCCAACGGCGAATGATGAGTCGCTCCTGGTACCATAATCCAGTGTAGCGATGCAGATGCCAACCAAATTCCAAATCCCATACCCCAAGTGGCGAATGATGAGTCGCTCCTGGTATCATATTCCAGTGCAGCGATGCAGACGCCAACAAAGTCCCGAAATTTTTACGGCCCTACGGTCTAAAGATCATACATCCTGCAAAACCGTATACAATCCACGGGCGTAAAACAATCCCAATCTCTCCAAAAATATAAAAATATAAAAATAAAAAAGATATGTCCACAAGCAAAATGGGCACGGATGAAAACCCGAAAGGGCTCCGTGAGTAAAAACAGCAGGACTGCCGGCGAGTTTGTGAAAACCCGAAAGGGCGCAAACTCGTGAGAAAGAGATGAAATGCACTCGCAAGGTCCTCTCGACTTTGTGAGGAGAAAATTCCCGCGTGAGATCCTTACGACTCAAAGGAGCGACACTTGGGAGTCCCCACGACTCCCAAGGAGAAAATACACTTACGGGATCCTTACGACCTGTAGGGAGAAAATGCTTTGTGAGACCCTTACGGCTCACAAAGTTGAAAAGTCTTAGGCGATAGGGACCTAAAACCTGTCTCCTGAGCCATCGTTTCCTAATAAGCAAACGCAAATGATGATTCGCTCCTGGCACCATATTCCAGTGTAGCGATGCTGATGCCAAACAAAAAAAAAAAACAATTCCCAAATCCTCTCATGACAAATGATGATTCGCTCCTGGTACCATATTCCAGTGTAGCGATGCTGATGTCAACCCAAATCAAATCAAACCAACCTCCTCCACGGCGGAATCATGCTCCGTCCCAGAATGCACCCCGTGTCGAAATCATGCTTTGCCTCGGGATATCTACCTTCCCTGCCGGAATTATGCTCCGCCTCGGAATCAAATCAACCAACCAGCTCTGCGTCGGAATCATGCTTCGTCTCAGAATGTGCACCCCGTGTCGAAATCATGCTTCGCCTCGGGATCTCTACCATCCCTGCCGGAATTACGCTCCGCCTCGGAATCAAATCAACCAACAAGCTCAGCGTCGGAATTATGCTTCGTCTTAAAATGCACCCCGTGTCGAAATGATGCTTCGCCTTGGTGTACCTTCCTTCCCTGTCGAAATTATGCTTCGTCTCGGAATCAAGTCAGCCAACAAGATCTGCGCCGGAATCATGCTCCGTCTTAGAACGTACCCCGTGTCGAAATCATGCTTCGCCTCGGGATATCTACCTTCCCTGCCGGAATTATGCTTCGTCTCGGAATCAAGTCAGCCAACAAGCTCTGCGCCGGAATCATGCTCCGTCTCAGAATGTACCCAGTGTCGAAATCATGCTTCGCCTCGGAGTATTTGCCTTCTTTGTCGGAATTATGCTTCGCCTGGGAATCAACCTCCGCATCGAAATTATGCTTCGGTTCCTGGAATCATGCTCCGAATCCTGGAATCATGCTCCGATCTCTGGAATCATGCTCCGCCCTTCGGAATGATGCTCCGAATCCTGGAATTATGCTCCGCTCTTCGGAAAGATGCTCCGAACTCTGGAATCAAGCTCCGCCCTTCGGAACGATGCTCCGATCTCTGGAATTATGCTCCGCCCTTCGGAACGATGCTCCGATCTCTGGAATTATGCTCCGCCCTTCGGAATGATGCTCCGAATCCTGGAATCATGCTCCGATCATCGGAATGATGCTCCGATCTCTGGAATTATGCTCCGCCCTTTGGAACGATGCTCCGAAGCCTGGAATTATGCTCCCCCCTCCGGAACGATGCTCCGATATCTGGAATTATGCTCCGCGAATCGGAATGATGCTCCGTTCTCTGGAATTATGCTTCGCCCTTCGGAACGATGCTCCGAACCGTGGAATTATGCTCCCCCCTTCGGAACGATGCTCCGATATCTAGAATTATGCTCCGCGAATCAGAATGATGCTCCGATCCCCGGGAATCATGCTCCCCGGGATGATGCTCCGCCCCTGGAATGATGTTCTATCTCGAAATCCAACTTCAAGATCCATCAATTTCATGCACACAACTCAAATGTGCGGTGTGCATTTATTGATGGGGGGCACTTTGTTGGGGTAAAAATTTACACCCCGGTTGACCGAGTCAAAGTCAGGGTCAACCCCCAAGCCAGGTGGGCCCAAGCCCAGGTCAAGCGGGCCCACGCCCAAGTCGAACCCGCAGCCAGCCTCCCCATGCCAACAACAAAATCATGTAATAAATAATTTTTATGTAATTGTTTATGCATGAATATAAACAAAATGGGCATAAAGCCAATATTTTGTAAGCCCATGGCTTATGTGCAAAAATGAAATGGCACATGAGCCATGGGATGGCTAAAATGCCATTTTTGTAAAACCCAAGGGGATATATGTAAATATGTAAGCTTATATAAGACAACATGATGATGAATAAAGCATACGCTTTTCATTCTCACAAAAAACCTAGGGTTTGTATCTCTTTCCCTTTTCTGAAGGTCTCAAACCTTCTTCTTTCTTTTGAATTAAATCAAGAGTTTCTCTTCCTTTTCAAAAACAAAATAGTTTTTCACCACGAAACCCACAAAGGGGAACTTGGATCTGTCATTAGATCTCAAAAAGGAGAGATTTTGAGATCTCACATCTCTTGATCTTCAAGATCCAGCTAACAGAGGAGGAAGAAGAAGAATCCCTTCCATTAACCCCAAAAACACACTCATGAGTCCAACTCCTCTCTGATTTCTCTTTCGAGAAATCTTTTTTAGGCTAAAAGCCTCTTTTTCTCGCCGGCGCTCAAGCGCAGAGCGTCCGCGTGCCGACACGTGGAGCGCTTGAGAGCTCGAGCGCAAAGCGCTCACGTGCCGACATGTGGCGCGCTTGCGCTCAAGCGCTGCAGCGCAAGTCGCCCCGGTGCCGACACGTGGCGCGCTTGCGCTCCAGCGCAAGTCGCCCCCGTGTCGACACGTGGCGCGCTTGCGCTCAAGCGCAAGTCGCCCCCGTGCCGACACGTGGCGCACTTGCGCTCAAGCGCAGAGCGCCCACGTGCCGACACATGGCACTCTAGAGCACGGGGGCGACTTGCGCTCAAGCGCAGAGCGCTCAAGCGCCCAGCGCTCAAGCGCAGAGCGCCCACGTACCGACACATGGCACTCTAGCACCTGAGCGCACAGCACCTAGGCGCACAGCGCCCAAGGTGCTGCCCCACGCATCCTTTGGATGTCTTTTCCCCCTCTTTCTTTTATATATATATATATATATATATGTGTGTGTGTGTGTGTGTGTATGTATACATGTATATGTATGTATACATGTATACATACATATATATACATGTATGCATACATATTTACACACACTCATACTCCACGACACTGTCCCTGTTAGAAAAAAAAATTCTAACGGGGCGCTGCCCCGCACCCCGCAAGAGGGCTGCTAGCCCCCTTGACCCCCAGCCCGCTATCCGGGTAGCGGGACCCCCGTAAAAACTCTGCGTGGCTCCCGATATATCCAAAACCCCCCCTTTCAAAACACAACACACGTACACTGCACATTGAGTTCGCATGATCAGTTTAACCCGTTAATCGGAGGTTCCCTCGCCCCAAAGGCAAGGGGTAATTAACGGCAGCTTAGTCCGCGGCTGCCGGAGATTCGGATCCCCACAATCAATAAACCCCGTCTACCCTAGGCAGGGGGAATCTGTAGTATGCCTGACAAGCGCGCACGTATTCCCATCTCAATGGGGTGACGAAAAACACCCTACACAGATCTTTAAAGATCGATCTTGGGGTTTTACCTCTGTAAAAAGCTTTGTTCCATCGTCTTCACAGAGCATAGCTCTTTAGAATTATTGGGGAATTTTTATTCCCGTCATAATGACAAATGTGATTTCTGTTGTAGAGCGCTGCTCTCGAAAGAGTTGAACTCCTTGGCCCGAGGGGTCTCTCATTAAATGAGGATCTATTTTAGGATTTCTTCTTTAATGAGTGATTGTCTCACCAATGATGAGCCGTCATCTTGATTTTGTGGGTTCCCCTTGGTCCATTTCCACTGCATTGCAGTGTGGTACAAGTTTAAAATACAAAGTGTCAGAATTTGGACTGTAGCATTGACAGCTAATCCTTGTTCTTTTTCGCGCAGGTACTATATCTTTTGACACTTCTTTCCCATTTGTTCGTCCGGAGAGCGCATTTGCTGACGCGCCCGTGGATAGGGAAGTATTCACGCTCATTAAAAGATCATGACCCGGAGCAGAAATCTCTTCATCTATGGGGGTCGTGGTACAATCAATAATTCGGGGTCGACGCAGCTTCTCTTGTGCGGTGCCTTCAGAGCCAATCTCCGCCATTAATTATGCTGACTCACCCCAGGTGAATTACGCGGTAGAGGAAGTTAATTGGATTATGGATGGACGCCTCCAGCCCTCGATGGGTTCGATACCTGTACAGCCGCCGATGGCTTTAGATATTCTTGGGCGGCGTATATGTCAAGGCGAGTCGCACCCTTGGGGACAACCATACATGATAGGCTGGACTCCTCGCCATTCAGCTGGGTGCTTACAGTGGGCTCGATATATCTTATCGGCCAAGAAATCACTGCTGCTGAAGCTCGGGTTGTAGCCCGCAGTTTATGCATCTTTCTTCCAGTATTCCACGCCCCCTGTATGGTGGGTCAAAGCCTTCTTGGAACAATAGAATATCCCCACTCACACCTTCCTTCTATCAGATCGGAAAGTTTCAATCTCCTTGGAGGAGTTCACGGAGATCTCCGGCTTACCCGTCAGGGGAGAACATTACGAGGAGCTACTTCAACCTGACGAGTACATCTTCGCCGGCAAATCAGTGGTGATGGGTCTTACTTCGGATAATGCTATTCAACATCGATTCCCAAGTCTGATCAAGGTGTTGAATATTTATGAGGGTCTGTTTCTCGAATCCGGACGGCATGGGGTCAGCTTCGCAGATTTCATCGCCCGCTTTCTTCGCTCGGAAGTTTTGTCAAAACAAGCTACGAAATTCGCCAAACTCGACGACCCGTTTGGTTTTGGTTTGGATAACCAGCCGACGGCGGAAGCAGATTTAAAAAACTTCTTCATTCCGGATACCCTGGTCGTTCCTTTCGCAGAGCTTGCTGCTTCAGACGTCGATGAAGAGACGTTCTTACTGAGGTTTATTGGCTTATGGTTGAACTGGTTCGTGCTTCCGATGCACTCTCGCTATATGAGGCCGTCAGTCTTTTATCCAGCCCACCGAATGGTTGCCGGGACGCGAGTGGCCGTCGGGATTGCTGGGCTAGCTCACTTGTATCATGACCTCAGCTTAGCAGCAAACACCACTCAGCCGGGGGTGCAGCCCGTAAACCTCCCGCTGTATTATTTCACGTCATGGATTAAACTTCATGTGCTCGACGCTTTTGGAGTCCATAAACGGCCCCGTTTCTACGACAGTCATAATTTTTCTCGGGTCATGTTCCTAGTTGACGCTTCTGCTTTAGATCCGTCACCGCGAGAGGCTCGGGGCCTAGTCCTTCGCCCGCGTATGGTCGGGGATGGCATGACCTTTGTCGACAAGGTTCTAACTATCGGCAAGGAATCTACCAAAACGGTGCAGCCGCTGCGCGATACCTTCAAAGACAAGGCTTCTACATTGAAGGCTTGGGAGATTCTGCATCTGTACCCAATCAGGCCGGGCATTTTAGTGTTCAGACAGAACGACTCGGCGCTGTTCATGAGGTACAACCCGCACCGTTTAGCTCAACAGTCGAGAGCTACGACCAGGGTGTCCCGCTAGAGGCCTTTTTAGCTGAGCCGGTTGCTACAGAGGAGAGTATCCGTAACGCGCTGCACCATTTCATGCGGCTAAACACCGGGTCAAACTTTTTTATCAGTAAGCCGAGCTGCGTTCCGAAAATCTCGAACGCATACGTGGCATGGTACTCGGATGCGACGAGCGCTGTTATCAGGGAAGAAAAGCGGTTATTGCTCGATCGTAAGGGTGCAGTCCCTGCCGGTAATCCAGCTGTCCCCTTAAAGCGACGGACCACCGTTCGTCCTTCCTTAAGAGAAGCTGCTGCGGTTGTGGTCTCGCGCGCCTTTCCTGATAAGCCTCTACCCCGTGTTCCTGTAGAAGCGATAGCGGCAGCGTCCCCGGAGTCTGGAGTAGGTACGGAGATCGGGACTCGTCTCCCAAAATTGCCCGCCAAAGGCAAGCTCCTGTCATCGGCTGCCAGCGCTCGCTCACAGAAAAAGAAGAAATCGCTCTTTTCTGCTGACATTGTACTCGGCCAGAAGCCCCATGCTCCATATAGCGAAGGCTTGTGTGAGTACGGGACCAATGAGGGTCTATTTATCGCGCCCGCGGATGATACTGATCTCCAGGCTGCCCTTGCAGCTTCCGAGCGATTGGCTCGCGATGAAGCGGCACTGATCACTATAGCTAAGTCATGTATATTTCAATTACATTCTTTCGCGGCTATCTTCTTTTATTATGCTTTTACTAATACCCTTTTCTTCAACAGGTATTTCTGCCAAAGAGGCCCTCGCGGCTTCCATCAAGACTTTCGAAGAGGAAGAGAGGCTCCGCGCTTTCTTGGGTCTTGGTATAATTCAGCTCATTGTGCCTTCATTCCCCTTTTTTTTTATTCGTGCTCTGACCCTTTCCTTTATTTTATTGCAGGGACTACCTTGACTCAGGTTATCCCGAGTGCGGTGCCGATCCCAAGTGGTGATGCGGCGACGCTTTCAGAGCCAGCTATTGTGGCCTCAACTCCTCCAACATTACCGCAGGAGGCTTCGCTAAAGCAGCTGATGACAGGCGCTGTAACGGCTCCAGAGACAGAGCCTGGTTCGGACCATGACGTCCCTTTGACGGAGGTCTTGAGGAGATCAGCTCTCATGGCCTAAACTGAAAGGAAGCGCGCAACGAAGGAACGTGATGCCGTCTTGGCTGTAGGTGCAGGCTCAAGCACGACTCCATCTGTCGCTATTCCTTCATAGGGTGCTCCAGCTGCCCTATCTATCGCCCATAGACAGGGTGCGCGCGCGGTTAGGGAGGAGACCGAGAATCCTTTGCAAGGTAACGTAATGCCCGATCTTTTTTATTAGAACTCAATCTGCAAATTCTTATACACCATATCCTGCAGGGCCAAGTCCTGGCGATGAGATGGCAGGCGAGACGATGGCGACAACAGAGCCCGAAGTGGCTACTCTTGAGAGAGAGTCCGGGACTGCCCAAACCGCCGCTCTTTCCCCTTGTGGTTCCCTGGTATCGGCGGGCATCGCGAGTGTCACGACGGCCCTTGTCGAATCAGAGGATGAAGCCACGGGCGCAGAAACTATTCCAGTGAAGGAGAGCGAAGAAGCCGTTGCGCCTGGTGATGCTTTTATCGTGGTTTTCGCTGATGACCCATCAGGTAGGTCTTGAGTCACTGTTTTCTTTTATTTCTCAATCCTGTTCAGCTTCCTCTGACGATATTTTGTTTGTTTTGAGTGTAGATGCAGTGAACGCTGAGATTGTGCCATCTGAAGCGCCTCTAGTCACCGCCACGACGGCTGTTGTTCCGTCACCTTCTCCTATGTCCTCTGGAATGCTGGAAGGTATAGGTTTCGCGATTTATCGGTTTCATTATGGGTATCATCATTTTCGTACTGACAGTATATTGTCACAACTTTGCAGGAGTCCTTTTTGATCATTTATATCAGGTATTAAACCCACATTTCTCCTTCCAGTCAGAAATCGTCCTATCTGCCGGTGAATATAGTTTTTAACCGACATCCTTTCGTTTCGTTTACGGGTAGCCATGTCGTTGCTAATTCTTCTTTGCATTGATCGCAGTGTTACAGATTGGAGGAGGGGACGAGAGAATAGCCGCGCCTCCGGTACTCCCAATTTTGCCATCTGCCACAGCCGGCATAGTAGACTTCATCGCTCGTGTATTCTCTTTACCTTTCGAGTCGATATTTGATCATAATTTGTTTTGCAGCAATTGCACCAGCTCCTTTTGAGTCTCGCATCCCAATGCTGGCAGGGCCCTTTGCTAGACGCCCAGCTTCCAGGGGCGCTGCGACTAGCCTGCGAATGTTGAGCGAATTCGTTGAGGATCTTGATGCCGAGGCCCTCGCATTCGCTGCAGATTTGTTGCTGAGGTTAACCCTATACTGGCGACGCTCGTGAACTTTCATAACGAAGGTGTCGTCGAATTTTAGGTTAATTACTGCCGAAAGATCGAGACCTGTCTGCATGAGATTGAGCTCAAGCGTCCCACTCCTGAAGTATCAGCTTTGAAATCCCAGCGGGCTACGTGGATCGAGAGTAGTGTTCCTTTCATCCGCCATTTTGAACAAGAGGCGACTCTGAGACGAAAGAAACATGAAGTAGCTTCAAGCGAATCTGCCCAGTTGCGCGCCCAGATTGAAGCGAATGCTGCGCAGTTAAAAGTTGTCTTCGACAATCTCCAGCGATGCATTTCGGATGGGTTGACGCTGAGGCAGACGCTTGACTCTACCGAGCGGGTCATGCAGGACTGCAAAGCTGCTCTGTTAGAAACCGATGAAAAGCTTTCGTCCTGTCTACAGCAGCAGACTCAAGTTGAAGCGGAGTTGGCCGCGACGGCCGATTGCGAGAGAGAACTGAGAGGGCGCGCGCGCAGCTGGCTGATTTGTTGAAAACGCCTCCTCAATAACCGTCTTTGTATCGACTGAAAATTTGAAATCTATGAATAACATGCATTCATTCATTTCTTTATTCTTTTATATGATGTATCTTGTGCTCAATTGAATTCATAAATAAAAGACACATTTTTGTTTTTATCCCGTACTATCGCTTTCTTTTCTTCGATGTGTCATTGGCATGTTGCTTTATCAAATGTGGCTTGTAGATAGTAGATAGTAGTCCATCTTAACCTCTTTGTAGGATAGCGACGGCTTAGAAAACAGGTTCAGGTATGCTGCCTAAGACTTTTCCACTTTATGAGCCGTGGGGGTCTCATAAGAACTTTTCTCCCTACGAGTCGAAAGGATCTCGTAGGTGTAATTCCTAAGTGTGTATTCTCTCTTGAAAATCGTAAGGATCTCACAAGAGAATTTTTCCCTTTTACAAGTCGAGAGGACTCGTAAATGGTTGTTTCCCTCCTTGTCGAGATTCGACTTTGGAGAGTGTGACCCATGAATAGTATACAATGGCCCATTTTAGGCCGACTTGCAAGGTCCCAATGCTTAGGAAATAGGTCTTTATCCCCATTGTCTAAGGCTCTCCCCTACGAGTCGAGACGAATCGAGAGATTATTGGTTGACTGGCTCCGCTTTCTGCGGTATCAGGGTTGACTTTCTCCGCTTTCTGCGGTGTCGGGTCGACTTTCTCCGCTTTCTACGGTGTCGGGATCGACTTTCTCCGCTTTCTGCGGTGTCGGGTCGGCTTTAGGTTGTTTGTGAACCGTGGAGTCTTAAAACTAGGGACTTTACCGTGGCTCCGATTGGTGGTGTCGCGTCCGTATCCTGCTGGAATGAGGAGGAACGCCGTTGTGGATCTCCAGGCTGTAGATGTGGCCGTTGAGATTTGGAACTAAGGACTTTGTAATGGCTCCGCTTCGTTGTGACTCTGTGGCCGGTTGTTGACGTCACGTCTGCATTCGGTTGGAGGGAGAAGAAACGTCGTTGTTGACCTTTAGGCTGTAGATGTGGTCGTCGAGATCTGACTTCTCTTTGACGCAGCCCAGTGTGGAAATGTAGTTCCTTTTCGCTTATGCCTATGGATTGTATACAGGGGTCATTATGAACTTACATGTAGGGCAAAAGTTTTTTTTCGCGATGCTCTATCATTTCAGCTTTTTATATCGCGAAAGTCGCGATTGCCCAATCATTTCGGCTATTTTTCGCGGTGCCCAATCATTTCGGCTATTTTTCTTTTTCTTTACTCGCTGCTTTTTTTTGCGAGTTGCCCAATCATTTCGGCTATTTTTGTATGCATATCTTTTACTTGCTGATTTTGTTGCAAATTGCCCTATCATTTCGGCTATTTCATATGCATTTATAGCTCGCTGACTTTTTGCTGCGAGTATGGAATTTGGAGTCTGATGCCAATCTTAGCATCAGCATCGCTGCGACTGGAATATTGCCAGGAGCGAATCATCATTTGCCGCTGTCGATTCGAACAAAGGTGGCTTAGCAAACAGGGTTAGGATCCTGTCGACAAAGGCTTTTGACTTCATGAGCCGTAAGGGTCTCATAAAGTTGTTTCTCCCTACGAGTTTTGAGGATCTCATAGGTGCGATTTCTCTTTAGGAATCGTGAGGATTCTTAAGTGCATGTTCTCTTATAAGTCGTAAGGATCTTGCAAGAGTGTTTTCTCCTTATAAGTCGAGAGGACATACATGTGCCGTTCACCACATGAGGACATTTCATGCCATCGGTGGAACTTGGTGGGGGAGACGTTTATTTATGCCCGTGGATTGTATACAAGGGTCAATATTGAACCGCTTGTAGGGCAATCTAGGGAATGTGATGGCTTAAGAACAGGTTCAGATCCCTGTAGCTTAAGGCTTTTGAATCCTATGAGCCGTGGGGGTCTCATAAGAGGATTCTCCTTACGAGTCCTGAGGATCTCCTAAGTGTAATTTCTCCTTAGGAATCGTGAGGATTCCTAAATGTGTTGAGTCGTAAGGATCTCACGCTGGTATTTTCTCCTTACAAGGTCGAGAGGACCTTGTAAGTGTGCATGAAAATTTTACGAGTCTGCGCCCTTTCGGGTTTTCACAAACTCGCCGGTAGCTCTGCTGTTTTTACTCACGGAGCCCTTTCGGGTTTTCATCCATGCCCATTTCGCTTATGGGCGTACCTTTTTTTTGCCGCGTTAGCCTAAGGATGCCGCGGTTCGTAGTAGTTTTAAAGACGTTTCGGTCCGTAGCTAGTTTCAGGACGTTTTGATCTGTTGTTTTTCGTGTTTGGGACGGGGAACCGTTTGGATACTACTTTTAAAGTCTTGACACAAGAAGATAGCGAGCGGACATAGCCGTCGTCATCTGTCATTAACCTAAGCTTTGACTCGTCAGGCATAGTATTTCTTAAGGAATCGGCCGTTTATTGGCCGGAAGGGTCTTTCGCCATGCATATCCATGAGTAGGTAGGCCCCACCTTGGTAGACCTTGTCTATGATGTACGGGTCTTCATAGTTCGACTCGAATTTCCCCCGTTTGGCACGATTGCGGATCATAGGTCTTTTGACAACTAGCACGAGTTCGCCTTGGCAGAATGTTCTCGGCCTAATTAGTCTTTCGTATGAACGCGCCATCCTTACTTTATAAGCTTCTAGGTTTTGTTGTGCCATGAGACGAGTTTCATCGAGGGCGTCGAGCTCCTCAAGCCGAAAATGAGCATTCTCTTCATCTGTTACCTCGTAATGAACCGCCACTCATAGAGAGGGTAGCTCTATCTCGAGGGGGATTACCACTTCTGTGTCGAATACCAACGCGAATGGCGTTGTATTTGTGGCCGTTTTGAACGTAGTTCAATACGCCCAGAGAGCTTCATGCAGTCTCTCGTGCCAGTTCTTTTTATTTTTGGACACCGTCTTCTTTATGATCTTTGTCAAGGTTTTGTTGAAAGCCTCAGCTAGACCGTTAGCTCGGGGATTATAGACCGAAGATTATCTTCGGTCTATATTATGTTACTGTGCGAAACGGCTGATTTTGTGACTTCTGTAGGCTGGCCCGTTATCGGAGATAATCCGTCGTGGAGTGCCGAACCGATAGATGACGTGTCTTGAAGAAATGGGGGATGTTCTCTGTCTTCACTTCTCTTAGCGATACTGCTTCTGCCCACTTAGAGAAATAATCAGTTGTCGCCAATATGAACCGATGTCCTTTGGATGACGCTGGTTCAATGGGCCCAATTATGTCGGTTCCCCACATTTCAAACGGCCAGCTAGCCACCGTTGGATGTAGCGGGTTCGGATGCTGGTGGATGAAGTCTCCGTGAATTTGGCACGAGTGGCACTGCTTCGCGTATTCGAGGCGGTCCTGAATCATCGTAGGTCAGTAGTAGCCCATTCTTTTGATCTTCAGCTTCATCTTTAGCCCGGCTTGATGAGAACCGCAAAGTCCGTCGTGAGTTTCTTGGACGACTCTCCTTGCTTCTTCCGGTCCCAGGCATCTCAGCCACAGAGAATCGAACGATCTCTTATATAGAGTATCATTGACGAAGGCGAAAGACAGAGATCGTTTCATGAGCTGATGTCTTGAGGATGTATCTTCCGGCGTTTGACGGGATTTGAAGTAGTCTATAAAGACTTCTCTCCAATCCTTAGCCTTTTATTGGTTCTCTATTTGTAGGGCCGTTTGCTTGGTCGCTTCCATTTCTTCAGACGACTCCGTAAACACTTCTGCTCGTGCAAGAACCCGACGGTTTTGTACAACGATCCTCACGTTATCGAGGTTTTCGACAGCCAGTTTCTTTAGCGAGTTTGGCTAATGCGTCCGCTTTACTATTTTCTGTACGCGGTATGCTTTCCAGAACGTAGGAAGGGATTTGAGTCAGCAATTGTTGCACTCTTTCGCCGTATTTTACCAACTCCGCTTTGCACGTTTGATAGTCGTCGTTTACTTGACTAACGACCAGCTGGGAGTCTCCGTATATAAGGAGGTCTTCGATTCCCATGGCAATAGCGATCTCAAGACCTGCTATCAAGGCTTCATACTCCGCTTCGTTGTTTGTTCTTGGCTCCGTTAAGGAAAAGGCAAAACGTATTATCCCTCCTTGTGAAGTCACGAAGATGAGGCCTACCCCAGATTTGATTATGGAGGAGTTTTGCCTTCGCTTCTTCAAGGAGGACGTACCATCGAAGTAGAGTTCCCATCGGGTATCGTTCCCTTCTTTCTCCCTGTCAATTGCATCAAACGCGTGTTCGTCTGGCAACTCGCAATGTAGCGGTGAATCGGCAGGTATCGGATGCTCAGCGAGGAAGTCGGCGATGGCCTAGCCTTTCACCGCCTTGAGTGGTCGGTATGTTATCGAGAATTCCATTAAGAGTATGGCCCATTTAGCGAGCCGTCCCGTTAGAATGGCTTTCGACATCAAATATTTAAGAGGATCCACCTTTGATATGAGATGGATCTCATGCGCCAAAACATAATGTCGAAACTTCGTTATAGCGAAGATTAATGCCAGGCAGTGTTTTTCGATAGGGGGTAGTTGTTTTCTGCCCCTAGGAGAACTCGACTCAAATAGTAAAGGGCTCTCTCTTTCCCTTGGTCGTTCTCCTGTGTCCATAGCGCGCCCAAAGAATCTTCAAGGGCGGTTGTGTACAGGATGATCCCTTGACCGGAGCGGTCAGTACCGGCGGATTTTGCAGGTATTGCTTGATTTCGTCCAGTACGCTTTGGCATTTGTGATCCCAAACGAACGGGGTCCCCTTCTTCATTAGATGACTGTAGGGACGGCATTTGCCGGAGAGGTTAGCTATGAACCGCCGGATATACGCGAGCTTTCCTTGGAGAGACCGCAGTTGCTTGAGAATTCTTGGCGGAGGCATTTCCATAATCGCCTTGATGTTTGACCGATCTATTTTGATACTTCGATGTCGTACGATGAATCCTAGGAATTTGCCTGAGGAAACTCCGAACGCGCATTTCAGAGAGTTCATCTTCAGGTTGTATTTCTGAAGGCGCTGAAACACTATCTTCAGATGCTCCCAGTGCTCCTCGTACGATTTGCTTTTCACCACGAGATCGTCAATATAACATCCGACAATCTCATGCATGAGGTCATCAAAGATCTTTGTCATGGGCCTCTGATAAGTAGCGCCGGCGTTCTTCAGACCGAAATGCATCACTTTGTAGCAGAATATGCCCAGAAGAGTCCGGAAAGCGGTATGCTTTTGGTCTTCAGGATGCATCTTTATTTGATTGTACCCCGATGATCCGTCCATGAAGGAGAAGACTTCGTGAGTGGACGTGTTATCTATCATCAACTCGGTAACCGGTACGGGAAAATCATCCTTCGGGCAAGCTTTGTTGAGGTCCCGGAAGTCCACGCAGATGCACACCGTCCCCATTTTCTTCATCACTGGGACAATGTTGGCGATCCAGTCAGGATATTGAACTTCTTGGATGAAACCGAAGTCGATTAGCTTCTTGACTTCGGCGTTGATGCTCATTTCAAGTTCGAGCCGCATTCTTTTTGGCACTTGTTTGACTGGCTTGACGTCCAGAGATATCGCCAATTTATGCACGGCTATTTCTGGATTTAGCTCTGGCATCTCGAAATAGTTCCATGCGAAGCAGTCTTTATACTGCATGAGCACGTCTTTTAGCGTAGCCACCTGCTCTTTGGACAGCTGCTCACTGACGAACGTTGGTCGCGGATCGTTTGTCGTCCCCAAGTCGATTCTTCTCAGGTTGTCTGCCGTGGTGTGTATCCCATCTTCCAATTCTTTTGGCGCCGGTGGAAATTCTGAGATCAACTCATCTTCATCCCCATTTTCGAAGTACCAGGAGAGGGCATCCATATTCTCGTGCATTCCTTCTTCCGACAACGTTACCACGTGACAGGTACGAGCTCGTTTCCAAGCCCGATGTTGATCTAGTTCTGCTCTCGCTATATACGCTGCTTTAGGCACATGCTTTTGTGGTGGGGCTACCCTCCAACTGTCGGATAGAGCGAATCTAACGAGTTGATATTGGTCTTCGGCCCAGTTTTTGAAGGTGGAGCAGTTTTCGAGAGGATGTCCTATCGTTTGGTGATAGGAACAATAATCCGGGTGATTAACCTCGTTTGCTTGATCGGGGTGCCGAGACTCCGGGAGTGTCATCATCTGATGTTTTATGACAAGGTCAAAGATTCTCCTTGTCTTGTCTCGAGGGAAAGAATATGCTCGACCCATCTTTTTCATAAGAGAAGGACTCCGGCTGACCCTTTCTCGATCGCGTGGCCTTTTGGATCCGTTTCGCCGCTGTCGAACGTTTTTTCCGTTCTTTAACTTGTTTTTGCCTCCGCGTCGGACATTTTTCTTGCCTAGGGAATGCATGGCGGGCTGACGGTGAAGGGCATGGTCATCCTCCGTGGCCTGCTGAAGGAGGCGTTGCGTCTTGGTTTTCTCGTAAATGGCCATTTCGCGGCTGTGGTCATTCCGAACCTTTTGTTCCCTTACTAGCTCGTCAATCTGTTCTTCAAACGACGGACTCGGCGTTTTCATGGCAGGACCTCGTTCCGGTTTAGCGTCAGCGTCTTTTAAAAAAGCATCCCCTTCTTTATCGAGGTCATTTATGACATGGCAGTCATGAAATTGCTCCCGTTTCTTGGACTGGACATATCCAAGCCCGATCGTTTCCATTCTTCCGCTGGGCAATTTTCGCTGAGTTCCGGGGACGCTTCAAATCTTGTTGTAGAACTGAGCTTGTCGAGCAGTTTGTTTGAAAGGTACGCCTTGGCATCTCAATAACCTCTTTAATCCCTTTGCGTAATATCTGGGCAAACGGATGGGTTGGAGCCTGTCGAGCGTAAAATCGGCACCATGTCAGACTTCTCTTTCGACTTTAGTCTCCATGGATCGATAGAATAAGATCGCCTTTTCACCTCTTCGCCTAGGAGGGACGTAGAATGTCTGCAGCTCTTGCACACTATATGTTTCAAGCGCATCAAGCTCTCTGTAGTGCTGCCGCGGAACCATGGCAATTTGCAAACTCTGATCATCTCCAGTGAGGACCTGCATTGATGGACGGACCGAGAACACTGCATTGACTTCGTCGTCAGAGTCGCTGCCAAACACCAGGATAGGGGTAGATGGTCCCGGCCTATTGTATTGGAACGGCCCTGAATAGACTATCTCTTCTTCCTCCTCGGCATCGCTCCCGAAGACCGGAATAGTGGTGATAGTTTTTTGCTTATTCTCCGGTTTATGGCATCTTTCCGTGTCTTCAAAGTCTGGTAGGAAATACTTAGCGTCTTCATACTTGCGGACTTTATTTACGGAGAATGGGTTTAGTTCCCCTGTCACGGTATACTCGAGACCATCTTTAAAATACTTCATACACTGATGTTGTGTAGAAGGGATGATGTTATACTCGTGTAGCCAAGGCCTACCGAGTAAAGCGTTGTAGCAGGTCTTTGCGTCAATGACATGAAATTTGGTGTCAGTGACGAGCAGCCCAAAGCGTAACGTCAATATTACAGACCCGAGTGTCCGTGATGACTGGGAGTCGAACCCGGAGATGGTGATTTTATCCCGAGCGAGGTGCTGAACCCTCATGCAGATTTCTTTTAACACACTCACATTTAGGAGGTTGACAGAGGACCCGTTGTCAACTAAGATTTTTCCTATCTTGATATCATGGCAGTACCGGGTGACATACAGGGGACGGTTATGCTCCATGTCCGAGGAGATCTTCATCGCCGAAAGTGATGTCAGCTGTGTGCACTTCTTCCAGCTCGTCCTTCATTTTTTCTTCGGCAAGGAAAGCTTGAAACTGCCCGGGCTCTTGTAATGCCCTGATCAGAGAATCTCGTGCCTCTTTAGACAACAGAAAGGCGTCCAAAACGCTTAGCGGTGAGGGTATCTTCCTCAGGTGTGCTAGGACATTGTAATCCACCTTGCTCTTCTTAGGCAGGTCTTTGGCTGCCAATTCTTCGACGACTCGATCATCGAGGGCGATATCTTTAGGGACTTTTTCCTTCCTCTTATCTTTTTTGTTCGACCCCTTGTTTGTGGGTCTAAAATTCTTTTCGGGTAACGTACGGTTGCGCAGCTGAATATTCTCACAGTTCTTCATCTCTTCCTCTTTTCCTAAGGTGGATTCTTTGAAGAGAGGGCCGAGAGCTATTTCTTCATCAGAATCGCTTCCGAAGATGAGAACTTGCGATCCCCTGGAATCAACCATGTGACAGTTGCCGGCAGTTCTTTTGCGCTCATATGTCGTGCTTCTCTGTTCCCGACGAGCCTTGCGCTGCAATCGCTTGAAGTGTTGTCGGTAGGCAACATATCCCTACCACCAGTTTTTAAAAGCGTCGCACTCTTCGGTAGGGTGTGTGACCCTTCGATGGTACAAGCAGTAGTTAGGATGTACATCCGCTTCGTCAAGATATATACCGCCAGGAGTATTTCCTTTGAAAGATGGCAGTTTCATTCTCATTGACAGGGCTTTAGCGAACCGTTTCCTTGTCTTAAGCCTGTTTTTGTCTGCCGCAGGCGTGCTTCGATCTGCTTCGAGCGCTTTGCGACTCATCCCTACCATAACTTCTTCAGCTTGATGCCGACGCCTTGCCCTTTCGAATATGGCCATTTCACGCTCTTGATCAGATTTGCTCTTCTAACGGGCTTCGTTCAGCAGCATGTCAATCATCTCGTCTGATGGTTCCAAGAATTTTGGCACCGAACCTGCCCTCAGCTCCTCCATATTATCTTCTGATACAGAGCGAGCTTCTTCGTCATTTATAGGTGAATGAGAGATCATGTAACAACTTGCCACATAATTCTCGGGTTCTTCCGACGAGTTGTTTCCGTCATCATTGTCATTATCTCCGCTTTCCAGGATATGGCTGAGAAACTCTTGGAGTGTGATCGGGGTTCGCGCCTTCTGGTTATATTCCTGCAGTGCGTCAATATGCCTCTGCAAATCTGTGCGTTTGTCATCAGACTACGCAGGCTTTTTGGTCTTCTTCTTGTTCTTCGAAGACTTTGACGGCTGGGCCAGGGTGTTTTACCCATTGCTACCAACTCCCGATGTTGGGCACGGTTTCAGCATTCTCTCAATGATTTCTGGCTCTAGCGGGCTTCTCCACCCAATCGCCGGGCATGCTTGAAGATCCTTCAGCATCCTTTTAGTTTTAGCCGACAGAACAACTTCCCACGGAGCTTCCTCTATAAATGAGCATGATGCCCCGCCGTGTCTACCTTTTTAGGAGCGTGCAATTGTGGCGGGTTTACCTTCCAGCTTTCAGACAACGCGAATTTGCCTTGTTGGTATTGGTCCTCAATCCAGTTTTTGAAGATGAAACAATCTTCGATTGGATGGCCCAATATTCGGTGATAGGGGCAGTAATTGGGAATGTTGACGTCGCCGGGCTGCAGTGTGTGTTTCGGATCCGGTAAGGTGATGAGCCTGTTGTGCACCGCTAGTTCGAACAGTCTCCTCGTTTTATCCCGGGGAAACGAGTAAGGACGTCTCAACTTCTCGTCGAAAAATCGCGATTTGTTGCCTTGGCGAGCAACCGGTTTCGGATCACTCGGCTGTTGCTGAGTGTTGGAGACGAAAATCGCTTTACCTTTCACCTTCTCATTTCGAAGCTCCGTTTTCGAGGAGGGCGGTCTATGGCCTATCTGGTCCATTTGGGCCAACTTGTCGATTAGGGCCTGGAAAGTGGTCGGCTTGAAGAACATCATGAACTGGGATATAGTTGCCTACGGATCCAGGGTTCCCACGAACATACCCACGGCAGAAGCTTCCTCTATGCGTTGTTCGCATCTCGACCATAGGTTCCGCCATCGAATTGCATACTAAACCCAAGTCTCTCCTGGCTTCACCCTGGCATTGATCAATGCCGTGATCGGGGTGGGTTCGCTGGCACTTGCGAAACGCTGGGTGAATAGTAACTCCATTTCTGTAAACGTTTTGATGGAGACGTTCGGAAGCTCCGAGTACCATTCAAAAGCCGTCTCCGCTAAACTGCCGACGAACTGGCGAAGTAGCAATTTGTCGCCTCCGGTATTGCCGCACAGAGCCCTGAACTGAGCGACGTGCTGATGGGGATTGCTCGTCCCCTTATACACATGAAATTTAGGGATCGTGTATCCTGGCGGGTATTTAATTTGATCGTACCAGCCCGGATATGGTCGTCCAGTTCTAATGACTTGGCCAGCAGCTCCGCTTGTCTGATGAGCTCGTATTTGCTGAGCTATGTAGTCATCAAGCGCAGCTTTCGAGATCGTCTCCTCCCTGGCTGCTGATAAAGCCGGAAGAAGGTTTGATGTCTCCCCTCTGTCATCTTCAATGATTATTTGGGGATCTTCGGCTGGAGGGTCCGGCTGGATCATAATTCCCACCATACCTTAGAACAGAAGCGCCATTTGTTTTATATTAGCCGCTTGTTCCGCGACCTATTTATCTTTTTCTCGAGCATCTTTCGTAGGAACTCGGCATCGGTTTCTTGTTCTTGACGTTGCTCCGACGACGATTCCGGGCTTTCCTTCTGCCCAGTGAGTGTGGCCATCTTTGTCAGCATCTCCTGGAGTTTCTGTTGTTGCTCCTGAGCCTTTGTTACGGACTGCATAAGTGGTCGATGACCTCCAGAAGCACAGCTTTCCTCTTTTCCGAAAGCCATGTAAATGGTGTGCGTCACCATGCCCCCAAACTTGGGGCGTTCGGATTCAGCGCCTTTGAGATTTGTCGTGGACACGGGGATCTTCTCCGGCCTTCTCCTTTTATGAACGGTCGAAGTTGAGGGGGCTGTTGCAGCCGATGCTTTCCGTGGTATGACGGCGGTGAGATTCTCCTCTTGCCGGACCTTCATTTTTTTCGATCGGCGGGAGTAATCTTTGTCAATTACGGAGTCTTGGACTCTTCGCCAGACCCTGTGGATTTTGGAGGACAGCCGCTGAGGGGGCTGCTCCAACTTCGTCTTTGTGACATTTTCAGCAGGTGGAGAAGACCTTTTTAGTACCGCAGTTGGAGAGTTCTTGCGCACCCTCCTGAGCGGCTCAAAGTTGTTCCCAGTTGGAACAGCAGCATCAATTTCCACCCTTGGAGCTGGTGGGGTAAGTCCAGAAGGAGAGCTGCCCCCAGTTTTCCTCACTCGGTGCCAGTGGTGACGTCGAGCATGTCTTGCAGATGGGACTGGCTCAGTTAAGGGGGTGTCTTCATCATGCTCCCTGTTCTGGTGAAGGGCTGCTAGGGTCAACCTGTCGAAGACCGACGTCCGCTGAGAAAGAACGGTCAATCTTGCAAAGACCGACTCTGTGGCAGGAGAAGCATTTTTAGCGACCTCACCCACAACAGGAATTGGGATGGCCAGTCTTGCAAAGACCGATCCCTTAGTAAGAGAAGACCCTCTGACGACTTTGTTTACCGAAGTTGGGATGGCTATCCGCTTCGGGATAACTCCTTCGGGTATTGCAGGCTTCTTCACGGGCCCACTTGAGCTTTGGCCTAGTCTGTTAAAGACCGAGACGTTGGACTTGGACGACCCGTTGAAAAGGGCCGTGGTAGTGGTAAGCCGCTCAAAGACCGACTTCTTTAGAGCTTCCTGTGGCGGCACTGGAGCGTTGAAGCTCATTGGCGGGAGCATGGTCCCGAAGAACAACCCAGTGGTGGCATGTGTCACCTGTTCCACCGGCATTACGAAGATGGAGGCCGCTTGGGGCCCATAAGTTACTCCTCCAGACGGGACGGAGAGGGAGTTGCTGCAGTTGGAAGCCACTGACGCTATCTTCTCTTCTCTAGACGGGAGCAAGACACCAAATCTTAGTATCTCAAATCCACAGGCAACCATAGCAGCCCACGATTTATTCGCGAAACACGACGCACAAAGTGTGGAGTGGAAAGAGAAAAAGGTCTCACCGGACGTGCCAGAATCTGTTTACCGCCGAAAACAGAGATGAAACCGCATAGGTCGTCTTACCTGAACTTGGGGGCAGATACAATTTGGATTTATCTGTCCATCTTTCCGAAAATGCCAAGTAGATTTATGGCACCGTGCATCGGAGGTTTGGACGGATGCGGCCGTTGTAAGCAGACTTCGCTAGATTCCCCCTCGTTGGCGAGGGTTTTTTGATTGTGGGGACGCTCTTCCCTGCAAGCGCAAGCCCCTGCAGTTAATTACGTTACTGCATAATGATAACCACTTTCTCCTGCTCCAGATGTTCACTTCGTGTCGTGTGTGTTTGTTTTATTTTTTTATTTTTGCTTGCCCGTGAATTGTATACGGAGATTAATTTATGTTGTCGCCCGTAGGACGGGGATTAGTCCAAATCCGTATTATCTTAGATTTAGGTCTGGTTTGATTTAAGGATCGTTAACCTCATTTGAGATTAAGATCAACTTAAATATTTGTTAAGGATACGTTAGTCTAATTTTAGACTAAGATCTATTTAACAAGATTTAGGATCATTTAGATCCAACAAAAGAGCATTTGTGCTCTATTGCTTTAGTTTAGGGAAGTTGTGGTCCATGGTTTAAGGACATCATAGTCTATGGTTTAAGGATATCATAGTCCGTGGAGTTTAAAGACATCATAGTCTATAGAGTTTAGTTTAAGGACGTTGCGGTCCATTGGGTTTAAGGACATCATAGTCTATGGAGTTTCTGATTGTCGGAACCCGCCACCTCTCTGAAGACGTTGAAGAATTACAACGACACATATCAGAGGCGTGAAGAGATGTACCCTTGAACCAATGTTGGTTTGGAGATCTGTAGTCAGGTTTGGGACTAAGACCAATTAAAGAGATTGTGAGCACATGGGCTTGGTTGATCTGAATTAGGGACTTATGGGCCAACTTGGGCTCAGTCCACTCAGTTTTGAATAAAATGTTGAACATTTGTTTGGGCTCAGTCCACTCAGTCCATTTTTGTTCAACAATACTGAGCATTGATTTGGGTTCTGACACCCCTCTTTTTTTTGTTTTTTATCGAGTGTTGAATATTCTTTATGGCACTGAGCTCTATTTACAGAGCGCTCTTTATTTCATCAGCGCCCACGTGAGAAGCACGTGGAGCGCTTGGCACTGAGCGCCAGACTTGGAGTGCTAAGGCACTTTTTATAAAATATCACCTGCGTAAGGAGCACGTGGAGCGCTTGACACTGAGCGTCAGACCTGGAGTGCTAAAGCACTTCCTTTAAAATAGCGCCCACGTGAAGGTGACGCTGAGCGCCAGACCTGGAGTGCTAAAGCGCTTCCTTTAAAATAGCGCCCACGTAAGGAGCACGTGGAGCGCTCGGCGCCAGGCAGTTCTGATCAGTTCGGTACTCTGAGAATTAAATTCTCGTTTGTGAGAAACTGTCTCATGGATCTAAGAACTAAGTTCTTTTATGAGGAGATGATATGATCTCTTTTGTTTTTCTTTATGAAAGATTTTGTTTCCTGAATCTAAGAACTAAGTTCTTTTATGAGGAGATACTATGATCTCTTTTGTTTTTCCTTATGAGAGACTTTGTCTTCTGAATCTAAGAACTAAGTTCTTCTTTAAGGAGATACTATGATCTCTTTTGTTTTTCCTTACCTGGAAGAGAGGTAGTTCTCGCCTTGAACTATGAAGTTTATGGGGGAGTTCTTCTCTTTTTCTTCTTTCAATTTGAAACTTATGGGGAGGTTCCTCTCTCTAAGACTTGAAGTCTTGGGTCCTTTATATAAGGGAGGCTAATCTGTTGAATCAGTTAAGGAAATCTCTCGTTGAGATATCTCTAATTGATTTGGGGATTTTATCCACCGTTGGATTTTTGATCCAAGGACTTCTGTTTTACAGAAGACATATTTCTTGTTATTAACAAAATTGGGAAAATATTTTCCCATACAGAACTTATTCTGTATCTTGATGATTTTTAATCATCATTGGATTTTTGATCCAACGGTGCTCTGATTTAAAGAGCGCAATTTTTCTTGTTTGGAAAGATTTGAGGAGTATTTTCTCAACAGAATTTAATTCTGTAATTTTGATGATTTATCATTTTTGTTGGATTTTTTATCCAATGGTGGAGAACATTTAGTTCTAGCGCTGGTGCTCTCGTGCTTTGCACCTGAGGCGCTGCCTCAGAGTCTTGCTTTTGGCGCCGGCGCTTTTGGCGCCGGCGCTCTCGTGCTTTGCACGTGAGGCGCTGCCTCAAAGACTTTGACTCATGGCGTTGGCGCTCCTGGCACTAGCACTCCTGACGCTGGCGCTCTCGTGCTTTGCACGTGAGGCGCTTCCTTAGAGTTTTTGACTCTTAGCGCAGGCGCTCTTGGCGCTAACACTATCGTGCTTTGCACGTGAGGCGCTGCCTCAGTTCAAATTTCAAATTTTGAACAGAGCTTTGCTCTCTGATTGGGGGAAACAGTGATGTATGCCGATCGTCCAAAAAAATCATGGAGGATGCATTTTTCCGACGCCATAGGAGGAAATTCCCTCCTATGGCACCTTCCCTCCATTAACCTCATATATATATATATATATATATATATAGAGAGAGAGAGAGAGAGAGAGGTTCATAAAATGGAGAAATCATGGAAAATATAATCTATAGATGTTGCAAAGATGCCAAGGCTCGATTCTGGAAGAACATATGAATCACGAATTCACAGTTCTTTTCAATTGTATCCTATTTACAGCTTAACATATGTGAGCACATTAAAACACACAAGACAGAACACACAAGACAGAAGATCAGATATATGTACAAAAACCTAAACACAATAAATCATGTATTAGTGACTGCTATCTGGATTATAATTCTCAGAGATTAGATCCCTATTCTCTTAAACAACTATAATTTCTTTTCTGATTTCTACAACCAAACAACTGCCCAAAAATCCCACTTTTATATATTATAAATTTAAAGAAGACCTATCAACAATCAAGTAATCACTGACTTTACATTTTATAATTTTCTAGAGGCAGTGTAGACAAATTAACTTATATCTGAAATTTGATATTCAATCCTTACAAATTTCAAAGGTAGTTCACCTTATATGAGAAGCGCCTCCCATCATAGCTCACTTTATGGTTATTCTTCAAACTATCAAACACAGCCTTGTTGCCGTTTATATCAACATAAGTTGCATCATTTATCTCTTCTGGTGTGAGAGCTTGCCTTGTCTGAAAAAATTCAAAAAGAAAAAGAAATTTTAATCAGTACATGCAGGGAAAGGTAATAATACCATTTGTCCTAGACCCCTAATCAGACTTAGGTCTCCGCAGCTTGAACTCTGAAGGGCAAGAGATACTAGCAATTAATATCATATTCCCATACCAATAGAAGCTAATTAAATGCTAAGCTAATTAGCGAGAAACAAGTTTGTCAAGATTGTTCTATTTAAGTTCAGCACAGATTTATAGAGGACAGGTAACCAATATCAAAGATCACAATCACACAAGTGCAAGACTACTTTGGTTTTCTCACCTTAGCCAGATTGAAATCTAAGCAGTAGAAACTTATTCACTGCTTTCCACATTTTTTTATGAAGCCGTTTACACAGCCGCCTGGGCTAAAGTGAGCTCAGCCCGAGGGCACTAGGTGCTAAAATCATACGATTAAAGCACCTAGACTAGTTTTTTAGCTGGTCGGATTTCCGTATTGGATGTAAACAGGCCTAGAAGGAAATTAAGATGGTCTGCACTGGTATCCAACTATTGTCGCATTTATTTACAAAGTTTTTTTTTTTATTATATACCCTCAATGCCATGTATACTAGTTATCTACAATATTTCTTACTCAACTTTTTCATAATGTTGTATTTTTCTAAAAGATTTAGTAAAATTTTTAAGTATTTTTCTTTTTGCTATTTTATGTGACACTGACATGCACACACAGGAGAAAATACATTAAACGCCGTCTACGGCATTTATCTACGCAACATGCCTGGTTCTTTTTTCTTTTGTTTTTTAATCATTGCAAGTCGAAAGAATACCTAAATCTCCTCTACTTCATCTGATAAAATGTACCTGTACCACTTTTCTTATAAAGGAGCTTGAAATTTAGTAGAACTGATGCAAACTTTTAGACCAGTCAGAAAACTGAATCAGATTTGTCTCTCCACCCTTTCCTCCTAGACCAAAGTCTGGTCCCTTAACCACTTTCCTCCATAATTTTCTCTCATGACTTATTTCTCCTACCTCTATTTGGATAAATCTGAAGTATACTCTATTTCAGACAAAGTTTAAGTACAAGAGAAACAGCCTTTGTACTATCGTTATACCAATTATCACATTTGCGTGAGTCAAGATTCCCATAGCTTATATCCTAGCAAATCTTACACCCTTTTTGTATTGTAGATCCATAGAAGAGTAACAAGAGTTCATATATTCTCATCTTTCAATTTATTTGTACAATTATGTATTGCTGCTACAGCTAACATCACATTATACACCACTAGATTGATTCTAGACCGCTACTAGAAGAACCTTGCTTCTTATACATAATAATCTTAAATACTCCATGACATTGACGTCATGGCGTCATTAACACAACAAAACTTTATAGGAAACTTGGGATTGTACTGATGCTGCTTGGGCCCTTTAACTCTAATTTAGTTGCCGGGTAAATCTAGATGTCTAGTAAAGTAGAATCAATAGCATAAAGGAACAGAGATAAAGAGTAACATGATACGAAATAAAAAGAGATAAGCCCATGCCTCATAGAGAAGATCAATAACAAGCTTTATTTGTGCACCGACGGGGGACTTCCTAATGTTATTAATGTGTTGAAGCCTTTGTGTATCATTAGAAAATTTCGTTGCAGGTGGAGGGGGTTTTGGTAGAGCTGAAGCAGTGCTTGCTTTAGTCGTTTTATGACTATGGGATGCTCGTGAAGGTGCAGCACGTGCTGCGATGCTAGTGAGAGTGGACTGACACTTCTCTTGTTGTTGCTTAAACTTGTTTAGGCTCTCTTGCAACGCCATGTATGAAGCTTCTGAAGACAAAAGGATATTCTACTCTACGACCCTACACAAAAGAACAACATTTTAGGCCTAAAAGAAATGTTAAACATATGATAAGTTAATAGATCATACCCAACAAAACATAGGGTCGCATGATAATGGATTGCAAGGTAAGCTGCCTGGGAAAAAAGTTGAAGTGAAAAAATGTAGTCTAAATAAAATTCTGGGTTTAGCTTTGATTAGTTGCTGCACCAAGTGTAATAAAATTATAGAGATAAATTAAAGGAGAACTGAAGACATCCACAAAAGCCAAAAGATAATAACTTATCACAATTCCCTCTATATTAATAAAACTCTAAGCAAATATGAATACCATTTGTGACGCACAACAAGGAGAATGTGAAGAGTAGTGGGTAGAGTAAGCTGCAGCTTCACTCATTTAAGAAGAAAATAGCGCATCGCATGCATAAGGCTTTGATAAATTAAATTAAACAAAGATATTAGATGCAACAAATTATAGAAGAAACGATAAGAAGAGAGATGGAAGTAGGAGAACGCCGCCATATTTATTTGATAAATTCAGGAAAAAAATCTACTTTTAACATTTGCTATCAACTTATACCGGAAGGAATAATGGACAACATTCACTGATTCTTTGTGAATTCTCATGATGATACTTTAGTTTAACTCAGATGAAAGGGGAAACTGCAAAGCTTTTAGCAACAAAAAGAATAAGGGCTTCTTTCATTTTTTTCATTTTTGATTGGGGTGGGGGATGGGGTTATGAGTCTTATGACAGCTCATCTCTCCATTCTCTTAGGTGAGATGAGTCGACTATTGACTCAATCTCGGTTTGCCTGTTTCCCCCCTGCTTACAGACATTGAGAGCAACAAATTCACTTTCATTCTCGTCTTATTTATACCAGCCAACCAAAAGGGGACCCTAAGTATGATTTATATAATGATATGTGAAAAATGGCCGCTAAAATAAGGTCTTTAAATAAAGTGGTTCCGCATATAATCTTTATATAACCTGATTTTTGGTCCAGCTAGAAGAAGAATAAAAAAAACCGCACTGTTAGAAAATTATTCAAGTAATGCTTTTGTTCTTTGTACTATGAAGCCAATAACATTTTTTAATTTCGCAACTGCCTACAACGTCATGGTGCTAAATCACGTTTAGGATGCATATCATTTCTATGAGTGTCGATGAGTTGCTAAGCATCCAATTTTGTTGGTAACCGAAATCTTCTTCAATGTAAACCCCACTTGCTGGTCAATTTGGAAGGGGAGGGATGAATTATTATGCAGTGTTCACGATAGCATATATCAAAATACAGATATGGACGATTTTAATCACACATTACACCATAGCTTGTGAGCTGAACAGATTTAGGAGATCCAAATAAAATGAGAAACAACTGGTTAATGCAATATAATATAAAGATATTCCAATTTTCCAACACAGCTATGGCATGCCGACAAACCAAGCCAACTTATCGTATATAAACATAGAATGTTTAACTCGAGTTTGGAGCACTGGACTTGCAACAGAGAAAACAGAAAAGGGGGCAGAGAGAGAATGAGTCGTATTTGTTGGTTTTCTGTTGGCATTCCAAATTTTGGTTGATTCTTGGCTTTGAACCATAAAACTATCTAACAGAGAAGGCTCGGTTGAGCTACAATCAGTATACTAGCAGCCAATTGTTATTATACCATATTAGTTGAGATGTATTAAAATATTGGTATACAACCAAGTACGATCCTTAATTTCAATACTTGATGCTCTTACAATGCAATTCTCGTCTAATTTTATTACTGAATATATCCATTGGTGTCCTAATCAATATCTAGGAATCTATGACGGGGAGTTAGCTCACTCATAAAAACCATATAAAGGATTATGGAGATTACCTAAGCTGCCGTGTTGATGTTTAAAAGTATATTCATCGCATAATAACTATAGATTAGATATAGATATGGTGTACATTTTGGGTCATCGGTCCTTTGGCTTCTTGAGGAAGACAAATCACAAGGTAAAAATGAACCATAGTTGTTGATCTTATCGCATGAGTGTGATATCGGGCTTATCATTAAGATAACCCTTACGATAGATGTGGGACCCTATGCCCTATGGTCTTACTTATACAGGCCTTTTATTGAAGGTGGTAGCAAGGTACTTCATTTGCTACATCATTGACTGCCCTAGAATTTAACTTTTGGGACAGATTTTTCTTTATGTCCTGCTTGTTACTACGGCTTCAAATTGACATTGGTGCCTAAAACACGACCTTTTATTTAATGCATCCTTAACCACCGATTGCATTGGAAAAATATTATAAACATTGCATATTTGAGGGAGTCATGGGATCTGCCCGGCAATTATTATAGTATTCCAATGATAATACTCAGAGAGTCGGACTACCCAAGTGTCAAAGGTTTAAAAAAATAAACACCTTTTTGTTATGGCACCATAAATTACGCTGAAAGTAACTATTTTGCGCTGGATTCAAACATAATTTCCTATAGCATATTGCTGTTTTAGTGAGGGTTTGGATACCTTCAAAATTTCCAGCTTCTTGTGATAAAATTTTCTAATTTTATAGTGCAAAGGGAAAATTCTCACATGTTTCTAATGAACCCAGAAAGCAAAATAGAGTAACAAAATGAAATTCTTTCTAGGGCGGTGAGGAACTCGAACTGGGCAAATTTTTGTCTCCTTAAAAAGAAAAAATATAAACAAATGCGAAGAAATCAAGGCATTCGTTTGGATCAAAAGGTATCAAGCGACGGACATACCTCGATCGACCCCTATAGGAGCTGTTTGGTTGCTTGACTGCAAAACATGGAATCTCAAATTCTTACAATTGTAAATATATGGATTTACGATTCCTTTGTTTGTTTTGTATCAAATCAAAGATGATAAATCTAAAAGTTTCCATTACCTTGTTTGGTTGTTCCAAAATTGATGATGGATTCCAAAACATGGATTTGAAGTTAACCTTAAGAAGATAAGTTTATCTTTTGTTGCCTCAAAATAAGACAAAATTGGGTATTTCAAAGGCAATTGAAATTGATAAAATAACAATAACAGTGCTTCAGCCCCGACACTATCTAGTATCTAGCCTAAAAATCTAAACTAGAATGCTTCATACTTCACTTAAAAGCAACGCAATTTTTTCGACGTGGATTACTATAGCGAGGGGAAAAAATTGCTTTGACAAAATGCTTCGCTCTCTGCTGGTGGTAAAGTTTCAAGATTTTCATAAAATTCAGAGCTTTTCTCTAATATCTAATTAACAATTGCATAAATTACCAATAATGATCGCAGAAATTTACCGATAAATTTTTTACAGCATCTACACCTAAAAGTTTACAGGAATCGCAGCAATTACCAATATTCATGTAATCCCTTTAAATTTTAATAAGATTATAACTTTGAAATTGCATAAATATATGGGATTAAAATTACGACCTTACAAGATCGTCGGCAAGAAGAGATCGCCGGCGAGAGTAGAGAGATGAATGAAAGAGATCGCCGACGAGTGGAGATCGTCTAGACCACTGCCTCCATGGTGTAGCCGCGCTTGAAAGGGAAAGAGAGAAAAATAGGCGACCAGAGAAGAGAGAGAGAGAGAAATCGAAGAGCAAAGGGGGCCTTTTTTCCCCTTTGAAAAAGGAAGGAAAAATGGTGGATATTACACAAAACACCCTTGAGAATTGTCATATCCGTATTCAATAGCCGTTTGGTAATTACATGTAATTATCATAAAGGAAGTCATGCTTTCATACAATTGATGATGAATACCGATATGATGTGGATGATATGATGTGGATACGAAATGTATAATTAAGAACCTGCATATAATAATTCTATTTGCGAAAACCTTGCAAATTTTATTCATGTCCTTCCTTATCGTACAACATCTATACCGCTCAAGTTATTGATTGGCTCAAACAACCCCTCCTTTTTTCCGACTATAGCCCTCAAAATGCACTCAAAGTCTATTTCAAACAACAAAAGTATGTTCTAGAGTTATTATATGGACATTTGCGTGTTTAGAGTTGGAGATGAGTGTTTAATGGTGTTATCAATAGACAAAAGGGCGCTTATAAATGATTCGAGGGGTGTAGGTGCTACAAGAGGTAAAACTGCATGGTTTTTTTTTCTTTTTTGCGCAATTACATAACATAGTATCTATACTATTATAATGCAAACACGATAAGACATGTGACTCACATGTTTAGTCTATTGAAAATTTTGGAAAAGGGGGGAAAACATCTTAATTCTTAAGCGGTCTACCTCATGTAAATTCTTTATTTGAGAAATCCAAAAGGCAGCTGATGGTGCTCGTCGATGAGGATTCCCCTGACCAAGGCAGATAGCAGATGACGTGTCTCCACTTAAGCCCGCTAGATTCTTGGGGGCTACGGAACTGGAATAAGTATGATGCTAAGGGAGTATTCCTATGAGCCTCGCCTCCGAGGCTCGGTCCGAGGGATAGGTTCCGGCCTCTCGAGGCCCCCGCCTGGTGCGATCCTCCTTCAACCAACCGCTGGCCCATAGCTTGTCTTCGAGCTATCATAGAACTGCGCTTCCTCAGCTTCCTTGCTCGTCTCTGAGCTATCCTATAGCTGAGATTCCTCGGCACCCCAGCTTAGCCGGGAGCATGGAGCACAAGTATTCTCGCAACGGCTTCGTGTATCTCGCCATGATAAGATCTCCACCGCTCCATGTCCCGCATTCTACGCTAGCGTATCTCGTCATTGATGGGCGTATCTCGCCATCAATGCAGACGTTATGCAGGGGCGAAATGGACGGCGAGAATCTTGCATCGGCTCGCTCCATGCAAATACTATATAAACCCCTCTTCCAGACGACTCAGGTAACTCGAATTCAATCCAATACGCCGCTACTCTACCCAATTATTCCCCGATTCTTACTTGGTCGTCGGAGGGTCCTACGGTGGCTTCCCACCCCAGGACTTCTTTTGCAGGTAGCTTGGTGTTAACATCAACCAACAAATCCACTGAGATCCACACTCTCCCTCCAAATTACAGCCTTTCAACCCCGTTGGTCAGAAGATCAACGGAGGACGACATCTGAGGGAGATCCAGGAATCCATCATTTGGCGCCGTCTGTGGGAAAAAGAAAATTTTCCACCAAAAATCTGATCTTTCACCTTCGATTCAATGGCCAGCGATCATCGCTACAGAGATCCTAGTTCGAGCCATCCCGTGCTTTGCAACAGAGGCCGAAGCGGTTCCACTCCTCCTCCCAACGTCGTCGAAGCCCTAACGGCACGGATCGACCGACTGGACGTGCTCACTCGCTTTCAAACTGCCAGCCACGCCCAGCAAACTGCCACCCCTGCTCCCCAAAATGGTGGCGGACGTAAGACAGCGGACGGACGCGCCCGAGTCCTCAGCCTTGCTCGTGTCAATCCTGACACCACGGAACACCGACGTGCCAATGACGGCAGTCGTGACCCCCATACGATAGATGATTCCATGACTCGTTGGGTGCCGAACAGTACGACACCGAGGTCTCGGGACCAACCGAACTATCGCTTCAACGCTCGCCGCGCTCTCTCGCCCTCCGAGGCGACATCGGTCAAGTCGTCTGATTCTAGGGAAGACCGACGTCACCGTAACCACCGAGGCCGTGCACATGGCACTCGTCGAGAAGAGCCACAAAAGTTTCATCCTGAAGACCTGAAGAACGTGATAGAGCATAGCCGAAGCCGCTCCATCGCCCAAGCCCGAAGCAGAGACAACATGCACTTCGATCACGGGGAATCCTTAAGGTACCAGTAGTGAATCGAGGTTCTTGAGAAGAAGACAGAGGACATGCAGCTTTCTACCCGTTCGCCTGGCAGGTTGGCTAAATATTCCGTGGACTCTCTCATGAAGCCCTTCACCGAGCAACTACTGAGAGAGCGGGTCTCTTCCTAGAACAAACCGCCCAAAGTGGCTCTTTTCGACGGGAAGTCCGACCCAAAGGTCCACCTGGACACTTTCATCCTGGGAATGAGCTTTCAAGATAACTCGGACGTGGCTTAGTGCCGAGCGTTCCCTACCACTCTTATCTGGGCCGGGCGAGATTGGTTTCACGGCCTGACTCCGCGTTCAATCTCGACTTTCAATGAGTTAGCTACTCAGTTCCTTAGCCACTTCGTCAGCAACCGACGACAGAAGAAGTCGGTCGACTACCTGTTTGCTATCAAGAGTGAGGATAGGAAGTCTTTCAAGGGCTATATTACCCGGTTCTACAATGCTCTCCTGGCGGTATCCGAGCACCGGGACGAGACGGTCATTACCGTCCTGAGATCGGGTCTTAGGTACAAAGAGTGGCTTTGCTCTTTTGCATTGGCACAACCTAAGATCATGGCCGAGGTAAAAGTTTGTACTGAACGGGAAATCTAACTCGAATCCGAGGTGAATGCTAATCTCCCCCGTGGATACCGGACAGACCAAAAGAAAAATGACTGGGAAGAGAAGAAGAAGGTTGATCGTCTGAAGCCTTATTCTCCGAGGTTTCATGAGTACACGCCTCTAAATGTCTCGCAGGACGAGCTGCTAGAGGAGGTGAAGAGCGAGAGATACTTCAAGCTACCGCCGATGATACAAAAGTCGGACAAGCGACTCCGCGGCTCATATTGTGCCTTTCATCGATCACAGGGACACTCGACCGAGAACTTCAAGCAGTTGTATGACTACATCGAAGAGCTGATTCGCTCCGGTCACTTGGCAAAATACCTGCGAGACAAACGTTAAGCAGATAGGGAGCAATCCGACCAAACTCCAACTGGAGAGTTGACAGTCGGATAGATCATGGTCATCTCCGATGGCTTGACTCCGAGCAACGAAGACACCCACCGTATCCGGCCAATTATGACCTTAGATGCTCCTTCTCCAAGAAGTGCCGGAAGGTTACCCCCTATCACCTTCACCTATGAGGACCTACATGGTATATCTGTCCCGCACAATGATCCCCTAGTGATCATGGCCCGAGTAAATAGGTACGAAGTCAGGAGAATTCTCGTTGACTCGGGAAGCTCGGCGGACATTCTATTTTACGACTGCTTCCAACGTATGGAATTAAACCTATCCGATCTCCAACTTACCTCGCACGTTCTCTCCGGGTTCACTAACCACTCCATTCAAGCCGAGGGAACGATCACTCTCCCATTCAACATTGGGGAGGCCGAAAGAACCCGAATAATGTCGATGAGTTTCTTCGTCGCTCGGGTTCTATCCTCCTATAACATCCTCTTGGGTCTCCTACCTTAAACGCCTTTCAAACTCAAATCTTCACCTACCATCTCGCGCTCAAGTTTCCTCTGAGCGATAGTAGGATAGGTCGGACCTTCGGAGATCAGCAAGTCGCTAGGGTATGTCTCGCCACAACGGTTCCAGAGGACAAAGAAGTTAATCTGACCGACGGACCATTTGATCCTCGGGAGTCGTTGGATACACGTGATGACAAGAAGGAGATCCGGGGTTCCCTGGTAGAATCCTTGTCCGAAGTTCCCCTTAAAGAGGGAAACAACAGCTGAACTTTCCAGATCGGCTCCCTCTTGACCGGGGAAACTCGGGACAACCTTACCGGTTCCTCCAAGACAACTCCGATGTGTTCGCTTGGACTCCCACGGACATGTCGAGGATCGACCCCAAGATGATCTCCCATAAACTTGGAGTTGACTCAAAAGCCCGGCCGGTCCGGCAAAAGAAAAGGAGTTTCGCACCTGTCAAGCAGAAGACGATTGAGGGGGAAGAGAGCCAACTGCTCGCGGTAGACTTCATCAGAAACCTGGACTACTCGGCTTGGCTAGCAAACGTAGTCATGGTCAAGAAGACGAACGAGAAGTGGCGCATGTGCGTCGACTTTACCGATCTGAACAAGGCATGCCCAAAAGACAACTATCCGCTTCCTCGAATAGATCGGCTGGTGGATAGCTCAGCTGGTCATAAGCTGTTGAGCGTCATGGACGCGTTGTAACGATCCTAAAATTCCTATACTTTCGCGTATTATTTCTTTAACAAAATATTGTAATTAATTATTTTTGGTATATTTTGTTTTCTAGTAAATATATTATTTTATTACTTCATCTACTTTACCCATTCTATAATTTTTCAAAACCCAAAACCCAAGTCAAGACAATTCCATTTGATTTCTTTTTTTTCTTTTTCTAAGCAACTTTCTTTTAAAACTACGGCATATATTTAATTCTTATTAAATATGTGCGTGAACAACCTTGTAGCTCATTGGTTAAGTTCTTGCATTGTTATTCCATGGGTCACATGTTTAAATCCCCATTCTTGCAATTATTTTTGTTATTTTTTAAACCCTCTCATTTCATTTTCTTTAACTCCCAAATGAATGATCATCTGATTAGTCATATTTATTGCACATTTTTACGGTCATTTTCCCTATTCTTATTAATTACTAAATGTGTTATTTATAATTTAAGAACATATGTGGGTTTATATGTAAAAAGATTTTGTCATATATTTCTTAACTTATAATTAATATAATTAGGAGTAATATATGCATATCATATTTAAATAAAATATTCATGTGATTCTTAATCATTATTAATAAAATGTGCATATCATATCATATCAAATATTCTTGAATTTCTTAACCATTAGGTAATTTAATTGTGAGCAAATTGGTTGAATATCTTATTTTTATAAAATAAATGTTGCTAATGATTTGATTTTAGATATTGTGCAGGTTTAAAGGAAGCAAATCAGTTCAAGACTGTAAATAGGATTTAAGAGATCAGATCAAATCAAATTCAACAGTCAAATCTGCCAAGTTTGGGACCAGATTGAAGATTCTCGCAACTGCTGAGAGAAGGAAATATTTTCAAAATATAATCATCAGAAAAATCTCCTAAAATCACGAGAAGAAAGCACAAAATATTTGGCGAAATAATTCCATCAAACGGAGGCGGAACCGCGAAATTCCTTCACAAATAGGGGTGGATCGGATGTCAAATCACGACCGTTCGATGTAAAATTTCAAGGGCGTGATCGTCATTACAAGTACATCAATATTAGGGTTGGGGTTTTGTAATTCAAGTCCTATATAAAGGACCGAGCAGTATTGAAGAAGAGATCTAGGGTTTTATGTTTTTCGCACTTTTCTTTTAGCCAGTAATAATTTGTAATGAAGCTTCAAGTTTTTATTAATAAAATGTAGAGTGGTTTTTCTTTATGTCTTTTCTTATGGTTCTTTTAATTCTTGCATTTAATATCGCATTTAATTTCTGCACTTTATTTTTCTTGTTTTTAATTTTTAGTTAGTTAGATAGGTTTTCTATGATTTCTTCTTCCTTCTCATTGATTTTTAAGCGATGATGCTATCAAAAGAAGCCCCTTATTTTTTGTGAGCGATTTTAAAGCTAGCTTTATAATTTATTTCTCAATCTTTTTCTCTTTTCTTTGTGATTTTGATAGGTGAGTAACTTCCTCGCTCATTAGGGTTTAGGAAAGGGGAGTTTGAGAGATGGAAAAATCTCTTGCACTTTCCTTTAACTCAATTATGAATCTAAAACTTTTTAAAGATAAACCACTTCTCTCTCTTTTTAAGCGCTCTATCCTTCAATGATAGCTGTGACCCAATTTTCAAGACAAGTTGTGGGAACTTTTCTAAAGATTTGAGATAATAGTAATCAATGGAAGGATAAGGATCAATGAAGGGAATCCCTAGTACCCCCTTGAATCCTAATCCCCAATGTTTGCTATTATCCTCGCATAAATTTAACAAGTGGGTGTGGGTAAAGTATTTTTAATACATTTTTTAAACAACCCAAATTCTAACCCTAATGATTTCTTTTATCATTAAGTATTCAAATCTCTTTTTAAGAAAAACGACAAATCCAAATCTTTTTCTATTAACTCGTTTAAAACAAGATTGGTAATTTACCATCTTCCTGTGGACAACCCGTACTCACCGCGGCTAGCTTATGCGACACCGTGTTGATTGTGGTAATTAGGAAACACTAAAAACCAATTTTTCACATCAACCATCACCCTTTCAGTTTCTTTTAACTCTCAAAATAAATCCATAAAAAATTAGAATTATAGTGAACATTATATGTTCTCTCTCTTACCTTCATTTTCTTCAAAACCTTCACTCATAATTCTCTCCCTTTTATTATATGCATTTCATCATTATTTGTTTTCCACTTCTTCTTTTTTCATACAAAAAAATTCAGAAAAGATAAACCCTAAATAAAATCTAGCTACCTTCATTCTTAGAGCTATCATAATTCCGGTGTTTTTGGAGTACTTCCGTTCGCTAGGATTCGAGACGAGACGAATCGAGCATCATTGCGCTCACAACTTTGTTGTCAAAATAGATCGTTTTCCACCAAATCGAATCGGTGCGCCGGTTGCTATATTGACTCAAACGTCCTGTAAGTCCCTTCTCTCTCCTTCGTTTCTAGTTTTCTCTTTCTTGGACCTATCATCTTGCCTTTTCATAGTCCCTAATTAAATATATATATTTATATATGTATTTTATTAAATATAGTTGTACATGTAGCAATTAATTGTATGTTCTTTTCATATTTTTGTGTTGTAGTTTATGTCATGTTCATGTTAATTTGTTGATTTGTGTAAACTATTCATATCAGCATATTATTCATATATTCCACTGCTATTCTATAGATCACATGTTAAAAACCCCAGATCTCGTAATTATCTAATAAAAAAACCATAGTTTTGTCATTCTCAAATACGACCTAAAATACTTTTATTGTTAATATAATTTTTAGAAATTAATTTCCACTTCTGGAAATTCTTAGAATATTAGGATAAATAATAGATAGAATTCCAAATCTACAGTAAAAATTTCATATCAAACCGAATAACAATTTACGAGTTACGCAGTTTTTTATTCACCGTTTTTAAAACCAGAAAACTGCCAATAAGGGTCTTTTTTAAGAGACCATAACTCTGTAATCGTTGATCCAAAATAAATGTTTTCAGATATTTTGAATATATAAATCAAAAGATATAGATTTTCTTAGTTTTAAGTTTTTACTGAAAATCGATGTAAAATATAGAAAATTATGTTACAATATTAAGCGACGAATCTGAACAGAATCTTCACACACTATTTTTAAATAGGACATAATTCGAAGTCCTGATGTCCGTTCGTGAAAATTTTTAGATGTGTTGATGCACAATTGATAGAGCTATACTTTTCTGTATATTAGATTACTTAGAAATGCATGAAACAACCCGATATAGGCTTTGCAATATAACATATAGTTGCTGTATAGAAATATGAATTTCTGTTTTAAACGCTGATATTGAAATGATCAGCTAGAGCTTCAGAAATCTAAATCGTGCGAATCTTAGTGTTTTGGATAAGTATATCGAAAGATCTACAATTTTCTAATAATTTTCTTAACCTGAAATCTGATGGAAATTGACCTAAACTATGTTTTAAAAATGTGTGACGGTACTCAACAGAACAGATTCTGGTCTGTTTTGCGCGACGATACGAAAACAGATACATCGTCCAAACCAGTAATCGTTTTTTGGCAAGACTGGAACTCACGTGTGCATAACATTTAAGATTATGTTTTCGTTTATATTCTGACTTCAATTGACTTGATTAACTAGTCGTACATATCACGTATTTACAACATTGTTTTTGGACGTTACTTGTATATTTATCTCATATCATATTCTGTGATTGCTTATTTATTTTTATTTATATGACTTGTGATTAAACCATTACATGCTAGAATTGACTTGAACTTGAACTTGAACACTAGACTTAAACTCGAACTCAATCTACTCAAACTAACTTGGCTCGACCCAGGATTGCAACCGACATGACTCGCATTAACTCGACTTACTTGATTTTGTTCTTCACCTTTTGCAATCTATGATTTCGATCAAGACATGTATTAATCAACCAATCAAATCAATTAAATCAATCTAACAGTTATAATCTATTATACTCTGGGTGCTTGGGGTACTTATAAGTGTGAAGCCAATAGAACTTTAGTAGTCCCATATTAACCTACTCGAATTTTATTTACTCGAATATTAGTCGGGTCGACTCCTCCACAGTTTGGAGTCCCGATGCTAACACATGAAATGAGCCCATGTTTCCTTACTCTTGGGGCCCCACTCTCGAGCTCGCGAATATTTCTACGGTTGCGTTGATATTCACACTTGGTACTTAACATTAACATAATGACCATACAGAGACCTATAGGACATATACTCATGTTCACTTCCACATACTTTAACTCATCATTTACATTACTTTATTTTATGATATACCTGTCACTTTTCACATTTATTTTACCTTTGGGACTTACCGAGCGCAAGTTCGCTGACGGACATTCCACCAATTTTTTTTTTTCAATCTTGAGAATGTTCGTCAGATGACTTAGGGACGAAAGAGATGGAACCGATAGAAGAGGAATACAGCCAACCGTCGTCACAAGCCGACTACTAGTTTTCTTTCAGCATTTTCGTTTTTCAGTACGCCTCATGTTTAAGGCTCTTGGTATTGTGCTTTAATATCTTGTAATCAGTTATAAACTCTTTGAAAGTAAATATATCGATATTGGATTTTATTTCACTTGTCTATTCTTGTACATTTTATATTATTTATAAACGCTTAGCGTATTTATTTCGAGAAAATGCCTTCTCGGAATAAATACGTCGCGGACTTGTTACGTATCCATTACCGCTCTTTTTGGAAGCGGGGTGTGACAGATTTTATCGGTGGCCCATGCAGGTCTGTTCTGCATGAAATCGTAAGTAATATGATATAAGAAATATGAAATTCAACCATTACATTTCATCCTACCTTTGATTCTCATCTTATTTCTTGAATCAATCTTGAACTCCACTTTCGAATTTCTTGAAGATCATCTCTTGAGTTTTGAATTCTTAACTCTAGTTCACCCTTTCTACTTCTATCTCACAGGCCTATTAGCTCAGTAGATTAGAGTATCGGTCGACGGAGCCCTAAGATGACATTGTCCTTAGTTTTTCTCCTTGTCTTATCGCGACGTACTCCTTAAGCGAATTTCGCGGATGAAATTCTTTTAAGGAGGGTAGACTGTAATGTCCGCACTGTCAGTTCATCTCTTTGAATCTTTTCTTGCTTTCCACGATAATCGTGTCTCGACATAAAGTAAATGAAACTGCGAGCACTTCATCTCCGTTTGATCTTATTTTGTAATTTTCTTGATTCCTTATTAAACTTATCCCATTGACTCTGATGGTAGCATTTGAGTGACTTAGATGGAGTTACGTGATTGTAATTAATTACCGCAGTATGGTTACAATACGGTACTCTGCTTAAGTAATTTAGAGTCTTACTCTTGATTCATTTTTACTTGACTTAATTACATTATCCTATCTTATTTCCCTCTCTATTCAATTTCTTTCAAATCTATCTTGAACCTTAAATCGAACAACCGTGCTATCTTTATCTTGTCCAGTATCGACGCAATTTTTCTTGTAATTTTCTTATCTCTTTCAATTCATAATTAGTCTTCTTTGTTTGAATATGTCAACCAATTTTTTTCACGCGATCCTAAACGATCTTTGTTAACTTAGATATTATCCTAGCAGTTCTTGTTCGGCTTTCGAATTTTTCAGAAACGTTCCTTATTTACGCCTTCTTATCAACAAGAGTACAGACTGATGGACGGGATGACGAAACGCGACTGCATTCTTGAATCCCATCTCCTTGTTTCCCCAAAGATCATGTCTCGACGCGACGAAAACGGATATAAAAACTTTCATCGCCGTCTCAATCTTCCTTGTGTCTCTTTTATTTCCTTATTCGGCTGCATCATCCTACATAAGTAATTTTGTGGATGAAATTATTTTTAAAGAGGGTAGAATGTAACAACCCTAAAATTCCTATATCTTTGCGTATCATTTTTTTAAAATAAAATATTGAAATTATTTATTTTTTGTATATTTTGTTTTCTAGTAAATATATTATTTTATCACTTCATCTACTTTATCCATTCTATAATTTTTCAAAGCCAAGACAATTCTATTTGATTTCTTTCTCTTCTTTTTCTTAGCCACTTTCTTTTCAAGCTACGACATATATTTAATTCTTATTAAATATGTGCTTGAACAATCCCGTAGCTCATTAGATAAGTCCTTACATTGTTATTTCATAGGTCACATATTTAAATTCTCATTCTTGCAATTATTTTTATCATTTTTTAAACCTTCTCATAAGACATTTCATTTTCTTTAACTCTCAAATGAATGACCATCCTTTCAATTTCTTCTAACTCTCAAAATAAATCCATCTTAAATTAGAATTATATCCCTCTCCTTCATTTTCTTCAAAACCTCCACTCATAATTCTCTCCATTTTCTTATGTGCATTTCATTATTATTTATTTTCCTCTTCTTTTTTTTCATACAAAGAAATTCAGAAAAGATAAACCCTAAATAAAATCTAGCCACCTTCGTTCTTAGAGCTATCATAATTTCGGGGTTTTTGGAGTACTTCCGTTCACTAGAATTCGAGACGAGGCGAATCGAGTATTGTTGCGCTCACAACTTTGTCGTTAAAATAAATCGCTTTCCACCAAATCGAATCGGTGAGCCGGTTGCTATATCGACTCAAACATCCTGTAATTCTCTTCTCCCACCTCCGTTTCTATTTTTTTCCTTCTTGGGTTGTCGTAGTCCCTAATTAAATATATATTTATATATGTATTTCATTAAATATAGTTGTGCATGTAGCAATTAGGTTCTTTTCATATTTTTGTGTTGTAGTTTATGCCATGTTCATGTTAATTTATTGATTTGTATAAACTATTGATATTAGCTTATTATTCATATATTCAATTGCTATTCTATAGATCACAAACCCCAGATCTCGTAATTATCTAATAAAAAAACCATAGTTTTGTCATTCTCATATACGACCTAAAATACCTTTATTGTTAATATAATTTTAGAAATTAATTTCCACCTCTGAAAATTCTTGGAACATTAGGATAAATAATAGATAGAATTCTAAATTTACAGTAAAATTTTCATATCAAACCAAATAACGGTTTATGAGTTACGTAATTTTTTATTCACTGTTTTTAAAACCAGAAAACTGTCATTAAGGATCTTCTTCAAGAGACCATAACTCTATAATCGTTGATCCAAATTAAGTGTTTTCAGATATTTTGAATATCTACATCGAAATATATAGATTTTCTTAGTTTTAAGTTTTTATTGAAAACTGATATAAAATATAGAAAACGGTGTTACAATATTAAGTGACGAATCAGAACAGAATCTGTCCTGATTCGCACACTGTTTTTAAATAGGACATAAGTCGAACTCTCGATGTTCGTTAGTGAAAAAATTTAGATGTGTAGATGTACAATTGATAGAGCTATAATTTCCTGTATATTAGATTACTTAGAAACGCATGAAACAACCCGATATAGGCTTTGCAATATAACATATAGTTGCTGTCCAGAAATATGAATTTCTGTTTTAAACGCTAATATTAAAATGATCATAACTAGAGTTTCAGAAATCCAAATCATGCAAATATTGGTGTTTTGGATAAGTATATCGAAAGATCTGCAATTTTCTAATAATCTTCATAATCTGAATCCTGGTGAAAATTGACCCAAACTATATTTTAAAAATGTGTTACGGTGCTTAACAGATTCTGGTCTGTTTTGCGTGATGATACAAAAATGAATATATATCCCACACCGGTAGTCGTATTTAGGCGAGACTGGAACTCACGTGTGCATGACACTTTTGGCTGAATTTTCGTTTATAATCTGACTTCAATTGACTTGATTAACTAGTCGTACATATCACATATTTACAACATTGTTTTTGGACGTTACTTGTATACTTATCCCATACCATGTTCAGTGATTGCTTATTTATTTTTATTTACATGACTTGTGATTAAACCATTATATGTTAGAATTGACTTGATATTGAACTTGAACACTAGACTTAAACTCGAACACAATCTACTCGAGCTAACATGACCCGACCCAGGATTGCAACTTACATGACTCGCATTCTTCTCGACTTACCTGACTTCATTCTTCAACTTTTGCAATCTATGATTTCGATCAAGACACGCATTAATCAACCAATCAAATCAACTAAGTCAATCTAACAGTTATAATTTATTATACTCAGAGTGTTTATGGTAGTTACAAGTGTGAATCCAACGGAACTTTAAGAGTCCCATATTAACCTACTCGAATTTTATTTATTCGAATATTAGTCGGGTCGACTCATCCACAATTTGGAGTCCCGATGCTAACACATGAAATAAGCCCGTGTTTCCTTGCTCCTAGGGCCCCACTCTTGAGCTCGTGAATGCTTCTACGGTTGTGTTGACATTAACACTTATAACTTAATGTTAACATAGTGACCATATAGAGATCTATATGACATATACTCATGTGCACTTCCACACTTTTACTCGTCATTTACATTACTTCATTTTATGCTATACTTGTCATTTTTCACATTTACCTTATCTTTGGGACTTACCGAGTGCAAGTTCGCTGACGGGCTTTCCATCCCGTTTTCTTTTCTATCTTGGGAATGCTCGTCAGATAGCTTTAGGACGAAGGAGATAGAACCGATAGAAGAGGAATACAACCAGCTATCGTCACAGGCCGACTACTAGTTTTCTTTTAACATTTTAGTTTTTCAGTACGCCTCATGTTTAAGGCTCTTGGTATTGTACTTTAATATCTTGTGATCAGTTGTAAACTCTTTGAAAGTAAATATATCGATATTGGATTTTATTTCACTTGTCTATTCTTGTCTATTTTATATTGCTTATAAACACTTAGCATATTTGTTTCGAGAAAATGCCTTCTTGGAATAAATACGTCGCGGACTTGTCACGTACGCATTACCGTTCTTTTGGGAAGCGAGGCATGACACGCGTTCTCCGGTTGCAATCAAATCCAGATAGACCTGACCGATGAAGAGCTCACCGTTTTCATAACTGATCGGGGGGTCTATTGTTACAAAGCAATGCCCTTTGGCCTCAAAAATACTGGGGAAACTTATCAACTGCTGATCAACAAGTTGTTCAAGCCATAGATCGGGCGGAACATAGAGGTCTACTCGACGACATGCTCGTGAAGTCCACCCGATCAACTGCGCATACCATGGACCTTGGTGAAACCTTCGAGGTCTTGCGAAAGTACAAAATGAAGCTGAATCTAGCTAAGTGTTCTTTCGGCATCACAGGCGGTAAGTTCCTTGGGTTCATGGTCACTCACCGAGGAATCGAACCCAACCCAGAGAAGATCAAAGACATCATTAACACGACGACACCTAAGAACAACGTAGAAATCATGCGACTAACATGCCGGGTTGCTGCTCTAAGTCGTTTCATGTCCATATCCGGGGTGAAACGCTTACCTTTCTTCAAGGCTTTGAGGAAAATCTAAGGGTTCGAGCGGTCTGAAAAGTGACAAGTCTTCTTTGAATAGCTCAAGTCGCACCTATCGACGCCACCGCTACTCACCCGACCAGCCGAAGGAGACGAGCTACTGCTGTACCTGGCCGTCTCCGGCCAGGCAGCTAGCTCGGTACTCATCAAAGAACATGAGGGAATCAGAGGCTAGTTTACTACGTTAGCCATGTTTTCAAAGACGCGGACACAAGGTACCCGACCATCGAAAAGATAGTTCTGGCGCTCGTCGTCACTTCTAGGAAGCTTCGCTATTATTTCCAGGCTCATACGATCATCGTTCTCACTAATACATCCTCAGTTCTCCCGAGTTGTCGAGCCACTTAGAGAAATGGAGATGGGAATTGTCGCAATTCGACATCCAGTACAAACCAAGGCAAGCTGTTAAAGCCCAAGCCCTAACCGATTTTGTGGTCGAATGCACCATTCCCAATAGAGAAGAAGCGCCTGCACGGGATCCAAACCCACAAAACTCAGTTGAAGAAAAGCTTGGTCCTATTCCGAATTGGGTACTTTACGCGGACAGTTCTTCCACAGAGAAAGGAAGTGGAGCCGGATTAGTCATCCGCGGCCTCAATGAAGCCAAGATAGAGTATTCTCTATGGTTCGACTTCAAGGCCTTGAACAACGCCGCGGAGTATGAAGCCTTATTGACCGGCCTACGAATCGCCTCGGGGGTGGAGGTAAGGAAGATCAGAGTTCGCAGCGATTCTGCGCTGGTCGTCGGCCAAGTGACCGGACAATTCGAAGCTCGAAAACCCCTTATGATGAAATATCTCGCCGATGTGAAGAGGCTAAGGAAAAATTTCGACAAAATCCAAGTGGAGCAGGTTCCTCAGAGTATGAACGTCAAAGTCGATGCCTTGAAAAGACTCGCCTCCTCCTATTCGGCCAATCACAGTAGGAACATCCTCTTCGAAGTCCCATCGCAACCCAACATCGAAGATACAGAAGTGATACACAGGGTCTACGCTACTCAGGGAGAAACCTCGAATTGGAGAAAACCCATAGTGGAATTCCTCAAGGATGGAACACTCCCTAAGGACCGGGCAGTAGCACACAGGCTTCGCATGAAAGCTCGTCACGTCATGTGGAGTAAAGGCAACTTATATAAAAATTCGTTTACCCAACCTCTGCTCTGGTGTGTCGATTCTGACGAAGTTGAGTACGTTTTTCAGGAGATACACGAAGGAGTTGGTGGCACACATCAAGGGGCCCGCAATCTGATCCCAAAGACACTGCTAGAGGGCTATTATTGGCCGATGATCCACACCGATGCAGGGAAACTCGTACGAAGGTGCAAGGTGTATCAACTCTTCGGCAACATTCCTCGGCCACCGGCCACAGAGCTAACGCCGCTGAGCTCCCCTTGGCCATTTTCTCGGTGGAGAATGGATATGATTGGCCAGCTCCCCACAGGCACAGGGGGCATAAGTATATCCTCGTCGTCGTAGACTACTTTACAAAATGGATCGAAGCTACACTGATCAGAAAACCAGATGCCTCGTCCACAATGAGGTTCCTGCAGAATAACATAATTGCACGATTTGGAATTCTGAGGTGCATCATTACCAACCATGGAACCAGTTTCGAGAAAGACAAAGTAAGAGAGTTCTACAACGACTACCACATACCGATGAAGTTCACCGCGGTCGCTCATCCCCAGTGCAACGGACAGGACGAGATAACAAACCGAGGTGTTATCCAGGGGATCAGAGCCCGCCTAGAAGGGAGGCAAGGCGGATGAGTCGAAGAACTACCCCGGTACTCTGGGCATTGCGAGCGTCGAAGAAAACACCCACGGGGAAACCCCGTTCAGCCTCTGTTATAGCACCGAGCCAATGGTCCCCGCAGAAATCGATCTACCTAGTTACCGGCTCAAACATTTCGAAGCCAACGTCTTTGCCCTCTGAAGCAACCTGGACAACATGCTGGAGAAGAGAGACCGGGAACGAATAAGAATGGCCGCATATCAACAGCAAATCGCCCGGTACTACAATGCTCAGGACAAACACCGAGTGTTCAAATTAGGAGACTTAGTCCTCCGACGCAACGAATTCGAGGACTAAGGGAAGCTACACAAATTCTCCCCGAAGTGGGACGCCCCCTTCCTCGTGACCGAGGTATTGCCCAGAGGAGCATACCAACTCCAAGATTCCTTGGGACGTAACCTTCCGCGGCCATATAATGCAGAAAAGCTTAAATTGTATTGTTAAACTTGTACTCCCTTTAATAATAAAGATTCTCGTTTCTCTGCAATCCGGACTGTTTTTCTCGTTTCTAAACTAAGACACCGCATAAGGCCGATGGGCAGCATCCTGCCCGTCGCGCCCATTCACATTGGGTAGTTTCCTGTCTGACCTTAACTGAGGGTCTGAAGCCCCCTCACGAGCTTATAGGCTGTTTCCAGCCCAGCTCGGAGGCAAGGAAAGTATCTCAGGCCAGCCCTTTACTCAAGTAAACAAAGCGTGGATGTACATATAGGTTGCCGACCTAAGTCTCGCTCTGCTCATCTTACTTTGATTTCGGGATGGGGGACATCAATATATCTAACTTTGAAGAATAAAAATGAAAGTTTTGTTCATTCTGACATTCTGAGCAAAAAGAAATTCATTAATAAGAGGTATTTTTGGCTCTTCGGCCTTACAAAAGTGCCCGGGGGACTTACGAAAAAAATGCTATTTGATCACTAAACAATTACAACAAAGAAGGAATAGGATCTTGAACACATTGGTCATGGTACTCAAAACAAAAGTTCGCCAGCCGATCTCAGACGGCATCCCATCGCTCTTTCTGCCTACGTCCATGCACTCGAATAACTACAGTACCGTCGGGGACTCCGGCCGTTGCGCATGAAGCTATGATCAATCTCTCTTAGAAAGATCGAAGCATGAGATCTATCGAACGATCTTGTCTGCTCTTCGAAATCAAGCCTAACTCATAGGCCATGCGCATTTTATCGACGGCTTCATCCAGCGCTTGTTGGGACAACGCCCTAAAAAGGCTGGGGGAAGACCTCCTGATCGCGTGGACAAGCACATGCAGGAGAGAGGATCGGCATGGAAGTAACCGACCGTAATGGTGTTGCAGTCGACCTATCACAACCTCATATGTGGCCTTGGAGCTGTCGTGGTCGTAATAGTAGACGTCGTCGCGAGAGACGATATCTCGAATGTTGTACATGTTGCCGGTCATTGGAAAATGATCGACTACGAAGGTCGGAGAAAGAAGAAGGGTAGGAGCCGAAGACAACTAAAAGCAAATGGATGGAGGTGCCTGAGGGGAGGATGAGACTCCTCTATTTAGAGCCTCAGCAAAAAGTTCCCTACGGTCGAGATTCTCTCTCGTCAAGGCGCGAATTACGAAGTGTAGAGTGTTTTTCGTCACCCCATTAAGAAGGAAATGCACACGCTTGTCAGGCATGTATAAATTCCTCCGGCCTGGGGTAGGCTGGGGTATAATGATTGTGGGGATCCGAATTTCCGACAGCCACGGACTAAGCTGCCGTTAATTACCCCCCGCCTTTGGAACGAGAGAACCTCCGATTGACGGATCAAACTGGTCATGCGAACTCAATATGAGGTGTTGGTGTTTGAAAATAACGCAGAAGGGCATGTTCATTTCATTTTTTTCTATTTGTGACAAAAGATATTTTTTTATTTCAAAGAAAACACTTTTTTTTATTTCAAAGAAATCACTTTTTTAAAAATTTAAATTTTTTTTGAGAACAAGTGTGGAGGTGAAGTGGGCGCACAGAGGGACGCCCGACATGCGCATGGGCGGGTGCGCGGGCCCAAGTAGCGTGGACCGGAATTGGAATTAAACTCTATTGATTTTTAATGGGGTTAAACTCCAAAAGAATTTTAAAAATATGGAGTTGAACTCCCAGAAATTTTAATTTGGAATTAAACTCCTAAAAGAATTTTAAATGGAGTTGAACTCTAAAAGATTTTTAAAACATGGAGTTAAGCTTCCAAAGATTTTATAATATGGAGTTGAACTCCCAGTGATTTTATTTTGGAGTTAAACTCCTAAAAGAATTTTGATTGAGTTAAACTCCAAATGATTTCCCCCTTTCTCTTTTAAGAAGAAATCCAAATGGGTTCTCTTGAAATTCCAAAATTTGGATATTGGGTGATAAAAAGATATCACTTTTCTTCTCTTGATGGAGGCTTGGGAGGCAGGTTTCCCTTTTTCTCCCTCTCTCAAATTGGATCTTGAAGAGCAAGAAGAAGACAATAAAAATCTTTCCTTTTTAGATTTGATGTGAGAGTTAAACTCTCCTTCAATGGGTTTATGGTGAAACTTTATTTAGTTTTTAGAAAAAGAGAGCTATGCTCTTGATTTAATTGGAAATGAAGAGGAAGAGGACTTGAGAGGGAGGAGATGGAGATACAAACCCTAATATTTTTTAGAGAAATGTATCATTGGTTCATTTCTTCATAATGTTGCCTTATATAGTCTTACAAGTTTACACATAACCCCTTGGGCTTTACAAAATGGCATTTTGCCCATCTCATGCCTCACGTGCTTATTTTTTTTGCACATGAACCATGAGCTTTACAAAATTTTAGTTTTTTGCCCATTTATTTAAATATTACATTTATTTGTTGTGCTTTCTTGGCATGAGGCCGGTCAGAGCTTGGGCCCAACTGCTTGGACTTGGGTTCGGGCGTGAGCCCGGCTTGGGTTTGGGCATAGGCTCGATATGGGTTTGGGCATTAGCCTAGCTTGAGTTCGGACGTGGGCCCGGCTTGGATTCGAAGTAGGGTCCGTTTGCTTTGGTTTGTGCCTACTTGTCTGCGGTTTGACTTTGATTTTGACCTTTGGTCAATGAGGTGTAAATTTTAACCCTAACACGGAGCATCACATCCATCGGATGAGGCGTAGCCACGTGGCTTCTGGCCATTGGCTATCTCCCTTTCACACGGATCCGGGCAGATTGAAAGACGCCACACGACACCGGGAATCGGAGAAGCGCAAATGTCCACGTCGCGGCGATCCGACTTTCCATGGATCTGAAGCCCTCTCATGAGACCGCTGGGTAGTTTTCTGCCCAGTCAATTCACAGCGAGTAGATTCTTGCTCGGCCTAAACTGTGAATCCCAAGTTCTCGTGCGGGGAGATTCCTGCTTGCCGCCGATGCACACCCATCCATAGCGAGTAGATTCCTACTCGCCTCGAACTGTGGATTTGAAGCCCTCTCACGAGACCACTGGGTTGCTTCCTGCCCAGCCAATTCAAAACGAGTAGATTCCTGCTCTGCCTAAACTGTGAATCCCAAGTCCTTATGGTGGTAGATTCCTGCTCGCCGCCGAGACACACCCATCCATAGCGAGCAGATTCTTGCTCAGCTCGAATTGTGGATCTGAATCCCTCTCACGAGACCGCTGGGTAGCTTCCTGCCCAGCCAATTCACAGCATGTAGATTCCTGCTCGGCTTAAACTGTGAATCCCAATTCCTTACACGGGGAGACTCCTACTCACCGCCGAGGCACACCGATCCATAGCGAGCAGATTCCTGCTCGGCCCGAACTATGAATCCTAAAACCTCACATGAGACCGTCGGGTAGACTCCTACCCAGCACGCATACTAGAAGCAGACAGACTCCTGCATAACCCAAGTAAGAAAAGCTCGTCTACAATCAACAGCCGATCTGACTCTCGTTCTACTCGAATCAACCCGTCTCCGGGGGAAGAGGGATACTAGGCTATATAGACTTGAAAGGTTTATCCTGAGTTTACTTAATGTTTGCTCGACTTACATTACCTCGTCTCTGGGGTCAGGGGGGACACCGGTCCATCTACACTTGGAAAAATAAACCTAGTGTTCGCTCGACTCACATTACCTCGTCTCTGGGATGAGGAGGGACGCTGGTCTATCCACACTTGGAAAAATAAAAACGAAATTTTTTCAATCAGACACATTACAGATGAACAAAAATACTTTATTAATGTCAAAATTGGTGTACAAGGTATTATGAGCTCCTCAGCTTTACAAAATTGCTACAAATTGCCCGAAAGCTTACAAAGGGAAAAAAAGAAGAGAGAGAGCGGCGACTTCAAGTCGTCTTCTCGTACAAGGTCTCATTGCTGCCCGTTTGCGCGGCGTCTCCCCCCTTTGGCTCTTCCCGGAGGAGGTGGTACCTCGCGCGGAGCTCCTGGTCATTGAGCCCGGGCATGATTTATTTAATGGCGTCAAGGGCATTATGCTACCCAATGGTCGCAAGGTCAGCGAGGTTGAGATAAAACTGGTCGGACGTTTTATAGTCCTCTACAGCCTTCTCCGCCCTCTCATCGGCCATTTTCGCCGCTTTGTTGGTCGCCTGGGCAACCTTTTTAGACGAGCCTCTCTGCTTCTTCATCTCATCAAAGAGCCTGTTGACTTCGCTGACCTAGATCTGAAGGGCCCGGTTGTACTCGGTCAGAACCCGGATGGACTTGGTCAGCCTTGCGGCCTACACCTCCTCCGAGACCAGCCGCGACTTGAAGGAGGCGGTGTTTTCCTTGGCCTCCTTCAGCTTGGCAAGGATCTTTTCCTCATGCAAAGAGGTCTCCCCCGTCCTTTTAATCGCCGGGGTAACCTTTTCGGCCTCCATGGTAGCCAAGAGGGCACAGTGATGAAGAACCTTGATTATAAAGAATTCTCGATGTGTAGTATGAAATGGTAAAGAAATCACAACCAAAAATTATTTGACCGCAATCAACTACGGTGTCGGATGTAGTTAGTATGTGAGTGCGGATCGTCCACAGGGAAAGTGTAATCGTTCGTCTTTCGAATTAGATGAATTGAAACTTTAATGAAAAGAAAATAAACAATTCAAGATTTATATTTGAAGTTCAAGAATTAGAAAAATCTAGATCTAAGAAAGCATTAAAAGATAGAATCAAGAATTGATCGTTTGTTGATTTTTCCAAACCAAATCTTAAGAATCGAAATGAGGCTCGTAGGAATCGATCGGATCTATAGATGTGATGTAATCTTACAATTACGTATTCTTATCCTTCGATGAATTGATACTAGATCGATGATGATCGATCGAGAATTAGGGATTTCTTGTGAAACTAGGGTTTCATCTTATCCCTTGTTCTTTCGTCGATATCATTCACATTCTAGCCTCTAGTAAATTCAAGAAACGATCGTAGATCCCTAATTTCGAGCGATCACAATCAAGAAAGCATCGCTACGAAACTAGGTCATCGATTCTTTAACTTGCTAGGGTTTACAAAACTCGTAGGACTTAAAAATCGTTTAAAGATTTGTTACATCATCATTCTACAATCGTCTCGACTCCTTAACGAGCGGAGTTTTACTCAAACATCACAACAAGAACAACAATTACAAATTGAGATCTAATCATGATGCAAGAATTAAAAGAAAGCAAGATTAAAGAATTTCACCTTTTATTTATATCAACAATTTAGTTACATTCGCTCAAGAACTACAAGAGGAAGAACTTGATCGTCGACTTGGCTTCGCTCGTCTCCGTGGATCGCGGATCGGCTTGGATCACTTGCCCGATTGAAGATCGGCTCGGCTCCTAAAAGGTTGAAGGCTTCTTGCTCGATTGGTACTCAATATCTTGGATTTGGAGTGGAATTAGGGTTAGGGTTTCGCACAAGCCTTGTCACGAGACTTGTGGAAGAAGATGGTGTAGAATGAACCAATGGTTATTGATTAGCCTTTAACCCTAGGTCTAGGTTCCTATTTATAGATAACTAACCCTAGATCTAGGATTTCAAATTCTAAGTTTCCCTCCTAAAGTTTGTTGAAGAAATTCAAATTTCCCTCCAAAAGTTAGTTAGGGGAGAAGCTTCTAGATGTGATTAGTTAGGAGGAGCTTCTAGAAGAGGATTAATTAGGAGCTTAATTAGGATTAGCCTTCCTTAAACTTCTTTGCTGATCTGGAAGTAGCTTCGAGGGTATTCTGGAACTTTACATATCAGAAGGGAATCTGGGACCAGAGAAAGGAATTATGCACTGAAAGTGGACTGCTGACGTGGCAGAATAGGCGCGGAACCGCGGCGCAAGCAAGCTACTGCCGCGGTTCCGCGGCTGACTTGGAGCTTTAGAGCTTGTGACTTCTGTTGCTTGTTGGGCCTGATGTATGGGCTTTTGTTTGATATATAGAATTGTATAATTCCTTCTGAATTGCTACCAGATCTCAGGGCTTTGAGTTGGCGTAATTTTGATCAGCTCTTTTGCTTTTTTCTTCCGTATTTCCTGCACATACTCAAGACAAGTGTTGCGCAAATACAGAAATGATGCGATGCCATGAAATGCGGTTAATTTCCTTAAAAGTGTCGGTTTAAAAGTCTAATACATGCAATCTCATATTTTGTGACATATTTGCTAATATGTAGAATATGAATGCCGAACACTTCTAAATGTATGCAAATGTTAAGGAAATTGCCGGCTAAAATATACAATATTTTCGACTGATCAAACCTGTAGAAGGAAGTAAATAGCATTCGTTAGGGACTAAACATGGAAAAAATTACTTGAAAATTTTATGGAAAGATCACTAACCTGGACGGTCTCTTGGTCCATCGCAGCGACTTGGGCTTTCATGGTGCCCTGAGGTATCTGGGCCCCTGTCGCTTTTTCTATGTCCGCCAGGAGGTTATTAGCTACAGATAGTCCCAACGGCACCTCAAGGAGGAAGTCGCCCTCCTGAATATGCACTCCGGCCGGCTCCGGCCGGGAGACTACCCTCTTGAGCTTCTTGGCCAGAGATTCGGCGGAAGAAGGCTCCTCCGACCTCACCTAGGGAATCTGTTCCTGGGCTTACTTCGGCCTACTTCCCCTGCGCTCCTCATGGACTAATGGGGAGACGGTGGTCTTTGCAGAAGCCCCCTGGCGAAGTGTCCCACTCGGCACGGGCTTGGACAAGCTTGCGCTTCTGCCCTTCCTGCCTTGTGTCTTGGCGGCCAAAGCGGCCATAAACTTTGACCGGTCCATGGGCTCTGCGAGGAGAAACAAAAATGGAATAGTAAAGAAAGCAGCAAAATATATCAAATCTAAATTGATTGGATGTGACCTAACTTACCTAGGAAGCACGCGAGACTAAGTCCCGTCTAGCTCAGGGCCTGCTCAGAAAGCAAGACGTTGGCACGCTGGATCGGCTGCCAATGGGACACCATCCCCGCCTCTGGGGTGTTCAACAACTTAGCCTTCGGGCAATCCGCCATATGCCATTCGGTAGGCACCGACCAATCCTTTCCCTTCGGGTGACCGGCGAAGACAATCTTCTCCTTCCACTCGTGGATGGAAGAAGGAACGACCACTACCCCTAACCCAATCGTCCACCCTTGTGTTTCTTAAAAGAAAAGTATACCCAACTCGGCTTGTCCTTACGGGTGCCCGGATGGTTCTTGTAGCAGAGGAAGGCCAAGAGGAGCCCTAGGTTAAAGGGGATTCGATCGATTTTAAACCAGACCAGGAATCCGAGAAGAATCCTATACGAATTCGGTGCTAGCTGGCTCAGGGCGAGTTAGAAATAGTGAAGGACTACACAAACCTCAGGCGGAAAGGGAAGACGCATCCCTGCTCGGAACGCTTCCAAGTACAGAGTAATCTCGTTACCCTGTACTTGGTTTGCCTGTTCACCTGCCCTGGCCAAACGAAGCGTGAAACCAGAGGGAATGTGGAAGCGAGCTCGTATGTCAGAAAGCTCGTTCAACCTGTTCAGCACTGAGGCAACATCACGAGTGTTCTCGATACGCACCTCAGGGGCCTTCTTAGCCCCTCGGCGTCGGGAACAAGAGAATCGCCACCCCTTGGGGGTAAACCCGACACGGCAGAAGAAGAGCTTCCTCGGCTATCAGAAGTCGAGAAAGACAAAGAAGACCCACTAGACCCGGCTTCAGAGGACGAAGCCTCATCTTATGACTCTACCCTAACTACATCTACTAAGGGATTAGAGAAAGATATCTGACCTGATTCAAGAGAGGGAGGAGCTGAAGGAGGTGTTTAACGCCGAAAGACCGGACTGAGACATTGGGACGTCTAGCCTGAATTTGGGGGCAGATGCTATTTGGACATATCCACCCACCTCTCCGAAGATACCGATTTGATTTATGGCACCGTATATCGAAGGTTTGGATAGATGCGACTGTTGTAGCAGACTTTATCAGATTCCCCCTCATTTGTGAGGGTTTTTTTTATTGTGGAGACGCTCTTCCTTGCATGCGCAAGCCCCTGTGGTTAATTACGTTATCGCGTAGTGATAACTACTTTCTCCTACTCCAGCAGTTCACTTCGTGTCGTGTGTTTATTTTGTTTGTTTTGGTTGTCCGTGGATTGTATATAGAATCTAATTTATGTCGTCGCCCGTAGGGTACGGATTAGTCCAAATCCGTATTTTAGATTTGGGTTTGTTTTATTTATGGACCGTTAATCTAGTTTGAGATTAAGATCAATTTAAATATATGAGCATTTGGGCTCAATTTATTTTAGCAAAGAATACGTTAGTCTTATTTGAGACTAAAATCAACTTAGTAAAAATTTAAGAATCATTTTTATTTAAGATCTAACAACAGAGCATTTGGGCTCAGCTGTAAGAAAACTTTTCAGAGAGACTTAACCAATTTAATCTTAGTCTGCTCAGTCCTTTTTTTTGTTCAAAATTGGTAAGCACTTATTTGGGTTCAGCTTGTTCAGCTTCTTTTTATGCAAAAGTGCTAAGCGACAATGGATCCTCCGTCAACCTTCTCAACGTGAGGGTGCTGAAGGAAATTTGCATGAACGTTCAACACTTAGCCCGAAATAAAATTACTATCTCCGGGTTCGATTCACAGTCGTCCCGGACGCTTGGGTCCGTAATACTGACGTTACGCTTCGGGCTGCTCGTCACTGACACCAATTTCATGTCATTGACGCCAAGAATTGCTATAACGCTCTGCTCGTCAGACCTTGGTTACATGAGTACAACGTCATCTTTTCTACACAACATCAGTGTATGAAGTATTTCAAAGATGGTTTGGAATACACCATCACTGGGGAGCTAAATCCGTTCTCCGTAAACGATGTCCGAAAATACGAAGACGCAAAGTATTTCCTACCAGACTTCGAAAATACAAAGAGGTGTCATAAACCGGAGGATAAACAGAAGTCCGTCGCCACTATCCCCATCTTTAGGAGCGATTTTGAGGAAGATGAAGAAATAGTCTACTCGGGGCAACCCCAAAAAGAAAACAATAGGCCCGGACCATTTACTTCTATTTTGGTCTTTGGCAGTGACTCTTAGGATGAGGCGAACGCGGTGTGCTCCATCCGCCCGTCAGCGCAAACTCTCACCGGAGCCGATCAGAGTCTGCAAATCACAACGGCTCCGCCTCGGCATTATAAAGAACTTGATGCACTCGATACATACAGCGTACAAGAACTACAGACTTTCTACGTCCCACCCAGACGAAGAGGTGAAAAGGCAATTCTCTTCTACCAATCTACGGAGACCAAAGTAGAAAAAGAAGTCTGGCATGGTGCCGATTTCGCACTCGATAAGCTTCAACCAATCCATCTGCCAAGATACTACGCGGAGGGATTGAAAAGGCTGTTAAGACGCCAAGGTGTACCCCTCGAACAAATTGTTCGACAAGCCTAATTTTACAAAAAGATTTGGGATATTCCCGAGACTCAGCGAAAGATTCCCAACGGGAAGATGGAGACAACCGGGCTCGGATACGTTCGGTCTAAGCAACGGGAGCAGTACCACAGCTGCCGAGTCATAAACAGCTCCAGTGACGGGGAAAACGCTTTTCTAAATGGCCGTGACATTGAAACAGAGCGAAATCCCGCTTTAAGAACGTTAAGTCCGTTGCTCGAAGAACAAATAGACAAGCTAATAAAAAAATCTTGTCAAAAGAGCCGAGATAATTACAGCCGCGAAATGGCCATTTATAAAAAAGTCAGGACGCAGCGCCTCAATCAGCAATCTGCGAAGAAAGAAGACTATAATGCTCTTCATCCCCGACCCGCTGTATGTCCTCGCAAAAGGGGAAATCTTGAAATAGAGGCAAAAACATGGCAAAGAACGCAAACAACGTTCGAAAACAACGAAGTGGATCCAAGAAGTCATGCGATCGAGGAAAAGTCGATTGTAACCCATCCTTTATAAAGAAGATGGGTCGGGAATATTCTTTCCCCCAAGACAAGACAAGGAAAATATTCAACCTTGTTATGAAGCACCAAATGATGACGCTCTCTTAGTTTTGTCACCCCGAACAAATAAATGAGGTTCGTCATCCGGATTATTACTCCTACCACCGGGCAATAGGTCATCCCCTCGAAAACTGCTTCACCTTCAAAGACTAGGTAGACGACCGGTATTAGCAAGGCAGGTTCGCTTTGTCCGACAGCTAGAGGGTAACCCCGCCACAAAATCATGAACCAAAGAGGACCTATACCGTGAGGATAGGACCACCTCAACCAAAAAAAGGGAAGCGAACTCGTACCTGCCATATGATAACACTCTCAAAAGAGGGAGGCACAAGACTATGGATGACCTCCACATGTGCTTCGTAAATGAAGACGAGGACGAGGTAATCTCCGAGTTTCCACCAGCACCAAAGGAGCTGGAAGATGGGATACACACCACGGTGGACAACCTAAGAAAAATTGAGTTAGGGACGGAAAATGATCCGAGGCCAACGTTCGTCAGTGAGCTACTATCTGGAAAACAAGTAGCCACGTTAAAGGACGTTCTTATGCAATATAAAGACTGCTTCGTATGGAACTATTCCGAGATACTGGATCTAGATCCAAAGGTGGCAGTATATAAACTGGCCATATCGCCGGACATAAAGCCAGCCAATCAGGCGCCGAGGAGGATGCAATGAGTATCAATGCTGAAGTTAAGAAACTAATCGACTCCGGCTTCATCCAAGAAGTTCAATATCCCGACTGGATCGCTAATATCGTTCCGGTGATGAAGAAAAATGGGATGGTGCGCATCTGCGTGGACTTTCGGGACCTCAACAAAGCTTGTCCGAAGAATGATTTCCCAGTACCTGTTACCGAGCTAATGATCGATAACATATCTACCCATGAGGACTTCTCCTTCATGGATGGATTTTCAGGATACAATCAAATAAAAATGCATCCAGAAGATCAAAAGCATACCGCCTTCCGGACTCCGCTGGGTAAATTCTGCTACAAGGTGATGCCCTTTGGTCTGAAGAACGCTAGCGCTACCTACCAAAGGGCCATGGCAAAAATCTTCGATGACCTCATCCATGAGATTGTCGAATGCCATATTGACGACCTTGTGGTAAAGAGCAGATCTCATGAGAAACATTGGGAACATCTATAAATAGTGTTCCGACGTCTTCAGAAGTATAATCTGAAGACGAATCCTTTAAAATACGCATTTGGAGTCTCCTCAGGAAAATTCTTAGGATTCATCATACGACATCGGGGTATCGAAATCGACCCTTCAAAGGTTAAGGCGATTATGGAAATGCCCACACCGAGAACCCTCAAACAACTGCGGTCTCTTCAAGAAAATCTCGCTTATATCCGGCGGTTCATAGCCAACCTCTCCGGAAAATGCCGTCCCTACAGTCATTTGATAAAGAAAGGGATCCCGTTCATCTGGGATCAAAAGTGCCAAAATGCACTAGACAAAATCAAGCAATACCTGCAAAATCCACCGGTATTGATTGCTCCGGTTAAGGGAAAACCCTTTATTCTATATACAACAGCCCTTGAGGGTTCTCTAGATGCGCTATGGGCATAAGAGAACGATCAGGAAAAGGAGAGAGCTCTGTACTATTTGAGTCGAGTTCTCTTAGGGGCAGAAAACAACTACTCCCCCCATTGAAAAGCATTGCCTGGCACTAATCTTCGCGATAACGAAGCTCAGACATTACGCCTTGGCACATGAGGTCCATTTCATATCAAAGGTGGATCCTCTCAAAATTTGATGTCAAGGGCCATACTAACATGAAGGCTTGCCAAATGGGCCCTCCTCTTGATGGAGTTTTCGATAACGTATCGACCCCTTAAAGCAGTGAAAGGTCAAGCCATTGTCGACTTTCTCGCGGAGCATCCTATACCAGCCCACTCCTCCTTAAATTGCGAGTTGCCGGATGAACATGCGTTCGACACAATCAAAGGAAAGAAGGAAGAAAATGATTCCCAATGGAAACTCTACTTCGATGGAGCATCTTCCATGAAGAAGCGAAAGAAAAACACCCCCATAATCAAAACCGGGGTGGGTCTTATCTTCGTGACTCTGCAAGGAGGGATATTGCATTACGCCCTCTCCTTAACGGAGCCAAGGACTAATAACGAAGCTGAATATGAAGCTTTGATAGTAGGTCTCGAGATTGCTGTCGACATGGGAATCAAAGACCTCCTCATATATGGAGACTCCCAGCTGATCGTTAGTCAGGTAAATAGTGACTATCAGATATGCAAGCCCGAGCTGATAAAGTATGACGAAAGAGTACAGCAGCCGCTGACACAATTTCCCTCCTACATCCTAGAGAGTATACCGCGTGCAGAAAACTGCAAGGCGGATGCATTAGTCAAATTGGCTAAGAAACTGGCCGATGAAGACCTCGATGATGTAAAGATCATTGTGCAAAGCCACAGGGTTCTCGCGCCAACAGATATATCTTCGGAAGACTTAATAGAGCCATCCGAAAGAAAAGAAACGACCGAACAAGTAGCTCTTCAAATAGAGGACGAAGAAAAGGTCAAGGATTAGAGGGAAGTCTTCATAGACTATTTCAAATCCCAACGAATGCAAAAAAATGCGTTTTCTAGACATCATCTCATGAAACGAGCTCTGTCCTCCGCATTCGTCAATGATACTCTATATAAGAGATCGTTTGACTTTCTGTGGCTAAGATGCCTGGGATCAGAAGAAGCGAAGAAACTTGTCCAAGAGACCCACAACAAACTCTGCGGTTCTCATCAAGCTGGACCAAAGATGAAGCTGAAGATAAAAAGAATGGGTTACTATTGGCCCACGATGATTCAGGACTGTCTCGAATATGCGAAGCAGTGTCACTCATGCCAAATTCACGGGGACTTCATCCACCAACACCCAAATTCGCTACACCCAACAGTAGCCAGCTGACCGTTCGAAATGTGGGGAACCGATATAATTGGCCCCATTGAACCGGCATCGTCCAAAGGACATCGGTTCATACTGGTAACGACCGACTACTTTTCTAAGTGGGCAGAAGCAGTACCACTAAGGGAGGCGAAGATGGAGAATATCCTCCATTTCTTCAGGACACATGTCATCTATCGGTTCGACACTCCGCGATGAATTATGTCGTATAATGGGCCAGCTTATAGAAGCCATAAAATCAGCCGTTTCGCACAACAGCATAAAATAAATTGAAGATACTCTTTAGTCTATAATCCTCATGCCAACGGTCTAGCCGAAGCCTTTAACAAAACCTTGACAAAGATTATAAAGAAAACAGTGTCCAGAAACAAAAGAGACTGGCATAAAAGGCTGCACAAAGCTTTCTGGCGTACCGAACAACGTTCAAAACGGCTACGAATACAACACCATACGCATTGGTATTCGGCACGGAAGCAGTGCTTCCCCTAGAAATAGAACTCCCCTCTCTATAAGTAGCGGTTCGGTACGAGCTGACAGATGAAGAAAATGTTCATTTTCGGCTTGAGGAGCTTGACGCCATCGACGAAACTCGCCTTATAGCACAACAAAACTTGGAAGCTTATAAGGCAAGGATGACGCGGTCATACGAAAAACTGACCAAGCCGAGAACATTCCGCCAAAGCGAACTCGTGCTAATCGTCAAAGGACCCATGATCCCCAATCGTGCATAATGGGGGAAATTAGAGCCGGACTATGAAGGCCCGTACATCATAGACAAAGATTACCAAGGTGGAGTCTACCTGCTCATGGATATGCATGGCGAAAGACCCTTCCGGCCAATAAACGGCCGATTCCTCAAAAAATACTACGCTTGACAAGTCACGACTTAGGTCAATGATAGATGACGATGCTCGTGTCCGCTCGCTATCTTCCTGAGTCAGAACTCTGAGAATAGTATACAAAAAAACTCCGTCGCCCTAAAAACGACGATAAATGACCGAAAAGTCCTTAAACTAATTATCCGCCTCAAAAAACGGCGACAACGGATCGAGAAGTCCTTAAACTAACAACCCGCATCAAATATGGCGATAAAGGACCTAGAAGTCCTTAAACTAATTATCCACCTCAAAAAATGGCGACAACGGACCGAGAAGTCCTTAAACTAACAATCCGTCTCAAATATGGCGATAAAGGACCGAGAAGTCCTTAAACTAATTATCCGCCTAAAAAATGATGAAAACAGACCGAAAATTCCTTAAACTAACAATCTGCCTCATATATGGAGATAAAGGACCGAGAAGTCCTTAAACTAATTATCCGCCTAAAAACGGCGATAATGGACCGAGAAGTCTTTAAACTAACTATCCGCCTCAAACATGGCGACAGCGGACCGAGAAGTCCTTACACTAACGATCCGCCTCAAATATGGCGATAATGGACCGAGAGGTCCCTAAACTAACAATGGACCGAGATATCCCTAAACTAAAACTTCGCCTCAAACATGGCGTAATGGACCGAAATGTCCCTAAACTAGCACATCACCCCCAAATACGGTGATATGCCCCCTTAAGATCTATATTGCAATCGAAGTCTTAGCAGGAAAGATTGCGACTCAAGTCCCAATGGCTACATAGCTACTTCGGCAATGAAGCCACCCCCAAATCCCAATGGCAAACAGGTGGGTCACCTGTGACGAAGCTGCTTTCGAGAGTTTCGCCATTCAAAAATAAAAGGGCATGTCCACAAGCGAAATGGGTACGGATGAAAACCTGAAAGGGCGCCCTGAGTAAAAACAGCAGGACTACCGGCGAGCTTGTGAAAACCCGGAAGGGCGCAATCTCGTAAAAAAACAAAAAAACGGTATGTCCACAAGCAAAATGGGCACGGATGAAAACCCGAAAGGGCGCCGTAAGTAAAAACAGCAGGACTGCCGGCGAGTTTGTGAAAACCCGAAAAGGGCGCAAACTCGTAAAATAAAAAAAAATCATGTGCACTTGCAAGGTCCTCTCGACCTTGTGAGGAGAAAATACCCGCGTGAGATCCTTACGACTCACAAAGGAGCAACACACTTAGGAATCCCCATGATTCTTAAGGAGAAAGTATAGTTACGATATCCTCACGACTCATAAGGAGAATTCCCCCTATGAGATCCTCACGGCTCATAGGATTCAAAAGCCTTGGGTTACAGGAATCTAAACTTGTTCTTAATCCATCACATCCCCCAAGCTGCTCTACAAGCTGTCCAATATCGACCCTTATATACAATCTACGGGCATAAATAAATATATCCCCACCAAGTTCCACCAATGACAAGAAATGTGCCCATATGGTGAATGACACTTGTAAGTCCTCTCGACTTATAAGGAGAAAACACTCTTGCAAGATCCTTACGACTTACAAGAGAAAATATCACTTAGGAATTCCCACGATTCCTGAGGAGAAAATACACTTGCGAGATCCTCTCGACTCGTAGGGAGAAATACCTTTGTGAGATCCTTACGGCTCATAAAGTCAAAAGCCTTGGTCGGTAGGATCCTAACCCTATCTACTAAGCTATCTTTGTTCAAATCGACAAAGGCAAATAATGATTCGCTCCTGGCGACATTCCAGTTGTAGCGATGCTGATGCCTAAACAGGTGTCAAACTTCAAGTCTTCTCACGGCTAATGATGATTCGCTCCTGGAAATATTCCAGTTGCAGCGATGCTCATTAGATCTCATGTTTCTAACTCGTAATAATACTCAGAGAGTCGCAAAAAAATGCGTATGAAAAAGCCGAAATGTTTGGGCAACTCGCAATAAAAAACAGCAAGTCAAAAATATAAAAAAATACATAGTCGAAATGATTGGGCAACTCGTGATAAATAGCAGTGAGTAAAAACAAAAACAGCCGAAATGATTGGGCAACTCGCGATAAAAAGCAACGAGTAAAAAAATAGCCGAAATTATTGGGCACCGCGATAAATAGCCGAAATGATTGGGCAATCGCGACTCGCGATATAAAATGCTGAAAACATAGAGCATCGCGGAAATAAAAAATAAAATAAAATAAAATTTCCTCTGCCCTGCAGGTAGGTTCACACCGACCCCTGTATACAATCCATGGGCACAAATAAACGAAAAGGAACCATGTTTTCCCACCAGGTTCCGTCAAAGGGAGAGCCAGATCTCGACGGCAACATTTACAGCATAGAGATCAATTTGACGATCTTCTCATTCCAACAGGATGCAGATGCAACGCCAACAAAAGACCTAAGGGTCAAAGTAAAAATAGAGTAACGGTCAAATACTATCTCCAAGTCTCGACGGTACGCATACAACATAAAGACTATCGCGGTGTTCCTTCTCATTTCAGCAGGATGCGGACGTGACTATCAAACAAAATTGGAGCAATGGCATATTCCTAACTCCGGGCTTCAATTGCAATACATACAGCATAGAGGACCTACAGATGTCTACCCTACTTCAATAAAGAAACGGCACGACGTTGTCAAAGCAAAAATGAAGTGAAGGCATATTCCCAGCTTCAGGTCTCGACGGCAACTCATATAAATCCTAAAAGACCATCGGAGAACATCCCATACCAGAGCGGAGTGGTTATAACTCATCGGGACTCCAAATAGATCCTAACCTGAAGTAAAAAGCGTCATGGAAAATTCCTAACTCTTGCTCTTCCGACGGTAATATGACCCGAGGAGATTACTTGAAGACGTCTTGTCCAGTCTCCGAAAGGATCAGAGACACGATAATCGCGGGGTTACTCGAACAACGGCTTATAGACTGCATATCGAGGAATACATCAACCAACGCGATGGTACCACGGACTAAAACCCTAGTACCACAAACCTAACGGACCTCTGTTGTAAAGAATGAGGGTTATCTACATACAACGTTAGGACAAGTTTACCTGTAAACCCAAGGGAGTTAACTCAAGATACTCTGAAATGAGTGAATAAACTATAAACTCCAAAATGAGTACATAAACTAGAGATTCCGAAATGAGTGAATAAACTAGAGACTCTGAAACGAGTGAATAAACTATAAACTCCGAAGTGAGTACATAAACTAGAGACTCCGAAATGGGTGAATAAACTAGAGACTCCGAGACGAGTGAATAAACTAATTGGTGCTAAATTGAGACATCAAACACAGAGAAGCGCATGCAAAAAAAAATGTATATTCTTTATTCATACAAAATTCTTGAGACATACAATTTAAATAAAAAAAGGGGGGAATACAATTTTAGCCATTAAGAAGGCGGGGCTTTCAATAAATTGGCAACCCGCTTACTCTCTTCCCGCAGCCACTCCTCGCGCGCTATTATTGCAGCCAGCATCGCTTCGACTTGGGCCCGTTGTTGCAGGCATGATGAAAGATTTTCGGCAATTTCCTACTTAGCTACTTCGCAATCTCACATTCCCCGCTCGGTAGAGTCAAGGTGCTGCCTCAACGCCATTCCCTTATAAATTCATTGTTGGAGATTCCCAAAAATTAGTTGCAGCTGCGCGGCGTTCGCTTCGACCTGGACGCACAATTGGCTGGACTAGCCAGAAGCTGTCTCATGTTCTTTTTGCTTCAGAGCCAACTTTTGCTCAAAGTATTGAAGGGAAGCAGCACTTTGTTCGATCCACGCGATCAGTTGAGCCTTCGAGTTTAATGCTTCAAGTGCAAGACGCTTGTGCTTGATCTTATGGAGACAGGCCTCAATTCGCCTACAATAATCAACCCAAACGCCGACGAAGTCCTCATTGTGGAAAGTCACAAGCGTTGTCACCATAGGATTGACCTCGTACGCAAAGTCCGCAGCAGAAATGAGAGATTCAATGTTGAGGTATTCGATAAACTCGCTTAGTATCCTCCTGCTATTTGCCACACCCCTGGAGGACTGACGCTTAGCGAACGGCCACGCAGGCATAGATATACGAGACTCAAAAGGAGCCAAAGCCGGTGTAGCTGCTGTAGAATAAAGCACGCACAAAGTAGGGTCAGATTTCGACATAAGAACTAAAAAAGGACGATTATGAATGAGATCTAGCATACAAGTAGTCGAAAGTGGTAAATCAGGAAGCTTAGGAGTCTCTGCTATTCCTTTGTTTTCTCCCTCGAGCCGTAATATTGTCGCCAATACGAGAAAGCTTAGCGATAGAAAGATCACCCGTGAAAAGATGAAATGGGAGATGAAGAGTATACTAACCGATGCTCGAAGTAGGAACGAATTCTAATTGGAAGGCGAAGTGCGAGCTTAGCATTTGGTATAAGCGTTCAAAAAGCACTCCTGCAGTATCGTAACAATATGTGGTAAAAAAATTAATCCAAGAAATAATATCTATACTGAAACAAGGAATTGAAAAATCTATACCTTCCGTCATTAGACCCGAAAGAACTCGGGGGCACAAAAGAGAGATGTGGAATAGCGACAGTTGTGGCGGCGGCTGACAATGATTCTTCAATTTGCGCAACGCCGGGGTCTACCGCATCTGTATTCGGAATAAAAGAAATATCAGCGAATTTGTTTGACAAGATTGAGAGACCAAAAGAAATAACATAAGGAAAACCTGGCGGGGCAGAGACCGTAGCAGTGTCTGGAGCGCCACTAACCATGACGGCTTCCTCGGTTTCCACCATCATTGGGGAGATGGATTCAATGTCGATACCTTCATCTCTCGAACCTTCGTTATGCTCGCATCACCTACCGATACCAGGGATCCACGGGGGGAGGAAACGGCAGTTGGAGCAGCCCCTGATTCGACAGGAAGGCATGACACCCTAGACTCTTCAAACGCGGTTGCTTCGCCTACCACGTTGATACCCAAGCTCGGCCCTATCACATCATTTAGGGCCAAATATGTTATAATTTGAGAAGAATTACTGTAAGAAGAAACATGGAAAAGTAAGTGAGCCATACTAGGTTTCAATAAGGGATTGTGCGTTGTTTTACCTTGAAGTAACCGCTCGGCCTCTGCGCGAGCCGCACGCGCAACCTACCTATGAGCGGTGGACAAGACAGGAGGAATGTCCTCCATGGGAACGTCAGAAGGTCAGGCATCACTCGAACCCGCGCCTGCGGCTAAGTTAGCCTGACGCTTCTTTATTGCGTGCTTTTTGCGCTGCCTCTCTACCTTGGCGGTATGGATAGATCTCCTCAGGACCTCCCGTAGGGGGACATCTTCGTCTAAATTAGGCTCGGCCTCCGGATCTGCTGCAACATCCGTCATCGGCTGCTTCAGAGACGCCTCCTATGGTGGCCCTGGGGTGACCTCAACCATAGCCGGTGGCTCCGAAGGCTCCTTCGCACCACCACCTAGGGACGGCATGGTACTCGGAACAACATGAGTGGCGGCGGTTCCTATAACAGAAAAAGGAAGGGGGTCAGGGTATGAACGTAATGAATTAGATATGTAAATGTGTCGCAAAACATACCGAGACCCATGGAGGCACGAAGTCTCTCCTCTTCCTCAAATGTCTTGAGGGACGCCAAGAGAGCCTCTTCAATGGAGATTCCTGTTAAGAAAGAGAGCGTTAATAAAGCATAATAAATTCAAAGAAAAAATGTGTGTATGGAAGAATGTAAATGGAATATATCGGACGCCGCAAGAGAAGCTAACGCTGCTTGCTCACGGGCCAGCCTTTCAGAAGCTTCGATGGCAGCTTGAAGATCAGTAGCGGCGGGAGCTTCCAACAGACCATCGTTGGTGCTGTATTCGGACAAGCCTTCGCTATAAGGAGCATGAGGCTATTGACCGAATACAACGTCAGCTGAGAATAAGGATTTCTTCTTCTTCTGCGAGCTGGCACCAACACCCGATGATAAAATTTTTCGCTTAACGGGCTTCTTCGGATGGCGGGTCCTGATCACCGAACCAATGCTCGACTCCAGAAACGCCACAGCTACCACAGTCGCAGTATCCGAAAGAGTTCGCGGAACTACGACCGCACTGCTCTCTCTCCAAGAAGGGCGGACAACTGCCCGTCGCCTCAGCGCGACCGCGGGATTGCTGGCTGGGACAGAATCCTTGTGGTCAAGAAGCATCCGCCTTTCCTCCTTAACGACAGCACTCATTGCATGCTGATACCAAGTGTCATGCCTCGCTTCCCAGTATACGGGCAGAGGAAGCGACGAGGCCGCTACGCATTTACTCAGAAGTAAACACGCTAAGTGTATCTAAGCAATATAAAATAAAATGTACATAAGAGACAAGATGTAAATAAACAACAACTTTATTTATTAAACATTCTTTTTACAATACAAGTGAAATGAAAATATATGGAATGAAAGTAATGCCTAAACAATGGCATAACAGAAATGAAAATGAAATGTAATGTATAAGTGAATCTAAAACTCTGGGTCTGCAGTAAACTGATCCAAGTCCTCGCTGCTGGGCTCGATCTCCAGTGAGTCCGAAACACCTGACGACATTCCAAAGAAGAAGAAAGAGAATGTCGTCAGCGAACAAGTCGCTCGGTAAGTCCCGTAGATAGATAAGAATAGAATAGACAGAATAGAGTATAGCTGTTTAATGTTGTTATTTAGTGTTAACTCTGTTGTTTGTAGCTTGGTACAGAAGAGGCCGGTGTATACGAGAGGAGTCTCACTATCCCGGAGACTAAGGTATACAGAGTATAAGGAACCGTTCAGCCACGGTACAACGGCAATGGAGATTCAGGTTAGATGTCTTATGGTTGCAATCTCATACCACTTCTAACAACTTCCGTACCAATCCACCCCTTATAAACCCCGCATGTCTTGATTGTATTGATTGTATTGTGTTGTCTTGTAAATTGTATAGATGGATGACTTGCCGAAACCATGATATCAGTAATGGAACGGATATAATGGATGGATATGTAAGTGGAATATAACCATGGTTCGGTTTGGTCAATACAGATTGATGTAGATTTAATAGATGGATTCATATTGAATCATGTTGTATTGTAGTTTGTACTTGAATCACATTCAAGTCAAATTGATTAGGTTGAGATTCAGTCCGAGTCAGACACTTTTAAAAGAACTTGAAATACTGATTGTTTTGGTATTATCGGTAACTGCTGCACATGGACGGCAGGATTTGTGTCTTTTTCCAAGACAATTACCGTGTTGATAACACCGTTTGTTAAGTTGTCTATCTTAAATAGACAAGCACCCATATCTCCGGCTCCCTGAAACTCAAGAGACTCGTCCCGCTTAAACCTATATTTACTAGGGTCCTTATTGTAATTTAGTATAACTTGAGGGGGTTTTATGTAAAAATAGTTTGGGTATAATTCCAAAATACACCTAAAGCATTTAATTATCGTCTTTAGGTTTTTCATTGATGCATCTTTTATAAATGTGACATTTATAGTGAATAAAACATAATTTCATAATATACGGTATTTATTTGTAATATGAATATTGTTTGAATTATCATGGTAGTTTCATGTAATATTGGAATTCCTTTCTTGAGTTTTGGAGACATGGAATAATATATTTATTTAAAATAAGTATTTTGGTAATATTTATATATACATATTTAATAAAAATAAATTTATTTATTTTCTTGTAACAATCTCATTTTCTAAAGAAAAATGTATAAAAATTCCATCGAGATCGAATGCTCCTTGCGGAGGTCTGCATCTCACTCTACTAAGCCCGAGGATATGCGATAATCCGCACCATCCCAAACGGGGTCCCCAAAATGGGTTGTAGAGGCTCAATTGCATGGAAATATTTTAATACATGTTTTAAAGAAAACAGTTTTATAACTTAAAGGGATTTATTTGCAAGGTCGTATTTCCCGTATTTTATTATCCCAAGATTCATCGTGCTATGATAGATATGTGTGTTGTGATGAGGTAGGTCATTACCTCGTGAGTTCTTCTAAGGTAATACGGTTAAAAGGTATAAGCATGTCGAATTGAAACATAAAGGTATTTTAATGTAAAATTGAAATACAACTTGCTATGGTTACCATTTTAATGTCAAACTTGTTCTAATGTCTTAGTTAATGATTACTAAACAAGATATCAAAAGTTGTAGCTTTGTTATTAAAAAAAAGTTGTATTTTTAAAAGAAAAGAGAATCGGAAGTCGGATAACTCCGCTTCCGACACGTTTTAAGAATAAAGAGTTTGGGAATAGCCAAAGAGAGAGAGAAGGGAACTTACTGGATTTGATGAGAGGGGAGAGGTAGAAGGTCTAGGATTCGTCGGTGCTTCGTTTCGTTACCGGAAACTCCTTGTATCGTCGCCGGAACTTCGTCGGAGTTTCGCCCTTCGTTAACTCCACTTGCACATTATGGGAACTTGGAAATTTCTTGAGAGTTTTTGTTTAGAATTTTTAGTGTGAAGAGATGAAAAATGGAGTGAGTATTTATAGGACAAATTAGGGTTTGGGTGTTTAAAGAATGCATTAAAATTGGTATTAATTGGGAATTTTATTGCTCTCTGGAAATAATCAGAGTAAACAAGTAATGTGGGGTTAGTAGGGTAGATGAAGAGGTGCGGGGGGTGAAGTTTGGAAGCATTTGGGATGAGGGAGACTGACGTCGCCGGCCCCATCGCAAGTGTCGCCGGCCCAATGCCAACGGTTTGGGTTGGTGTTGGGTATTGGGTCGGGGTCGTTTGGTATTCTACAGTGCACGTGTTTGATTATCTTGTGTCTCTTCAGTTTACGTATAGTGTACGCGTAGTCTTTTGGGCTTCTAAAAAGATTAAAAGAATACAAAATAAAAATAATGTGGCTGATGGGATTTGAACTCTGGTGCTATGTCTTAACAGTGCAATGCCTTTACCAGTGAGCTACAAGCTCTTGCTTGCTATTCAAAATTGAATCAAATACTTATAGTACTCACAGGAATTGTAAATACCCCAGTTGTACATTAACTTTAAATGAAATTTATATACACTGAAATTGGAGTTGTTACAGTCTACCCTCCTTACAAAAATTTCGTCCTCGAAATTTTCAATTTATTTTAAGGACTAGTTTAGAAATAAGTGAGGATATCTTGCACGCATCTCATCTTCCCTTTCCCATGTCGATTCTCCTGGGGTGTCTTTTCTCCACATCACTCGAACCAAGTTGATTTCCTTGTTCCAAAGTGACTTTACTTTTCTATCCAGGATCTCAACGGGTTGTTGCTCACAGGATAAGTCTGGTTCTATAGTGAGTTCGGAGTGATCAAGAACATGGCTGGGGTCACTCACATATCTTCTGATTTGGGATATGTGGAACACATCGTGCACTCCTTCCAATGAAGGTGGAAGTGACAATCGATAAGCCACTTCACCGACTCATTTGAGTATGTCGAACGGTCCAATGTACCTTGGACTTAGCTTACCCTGTCTTCCAAAATGAATCACTCCGCGGTTCGGAGATATCTTCGGAAATACGTGATCTCCCGGCTGGAACTCCAAATGACGGCGCTTTGCATCAGCCCAGTGCTTCTGTCGATCTTGGGATATGCGCATTCTTTACGAACTACGTCAACAGTTGCTACTATCATCTCAGGTCCAAGGAGTTCTCTATCTCCGATGTCATCCCAACTTAAGGACGATCGACACTTCCTTCCATAAAGCGCTGCAAAAGGTGGCATTCCGATGCTTGCTTGGTAGCTGTTATGGTATGAAAACTCCACATGATGTAGGTGATCTTCCCACGATCCTCCGAAGTCTAGCATACACGCTCTGAGCATATCTTCCAAGATCTGAATAGTTTGCTCAGACTGACCATCTATTTGTAGATGATAAGCCGTGCTGATGTTCAAACTTGTTCCCAAGTTCACTTGCAGACTTTGTCAAAACTGCGATCGAAATCTAGTGTCACGATCGGAGACAGTACAGACCGGTACTCCATGAAGTCTCACAATCTCCTGTATGAGTTCATGGGTATCAGTACATATTTGAAGAGTTTAAAATCTTACTTAGATTCTTACCTCCATGTACTTCTTTGCTAATGTTTCAGTAGATTGGCCAACTCGAAATAGGATGAAGTGAGCCGACTTTGTGAGTCGATCCACAATAACCCATACTGTATCGTTACCCTTTGTGCTGCGAGAAAGTGCAGTCACAAAATCCATTGTGATGTGTTGTCACTTCCATTCTGGGATAGGTAACGGTTGAAGTAATCCAGCATCCTGTGATGTTCAGCCTTTACTTGCCGACATACCAAGCATTTAGCGACGCTTCTGGCTACTTCACGCTTCATTCCATGCCACCAGTAATTTTGACGCAGATCCTTGTACATCTTTGTACCTCCAGGGTGTACTGAGTAGGGAAAGCTGTGAGCTTCTTTCATTAACTCTTTCCGAACATAACCTTTTGGTACACACAGTCTACTGCCGTATCTTAAAGATCCGTCTTCATGAATGATGGTGTCTATTCTGAGTCCATTCTCTACTTGTTCTCTAATCTTTTGCAACTTAGCATCACTTGCTTGAGCTGCTTTGATCTGATTGACAATGGTAGATTGAACTTGTAAGTTCATCAAACTTGAAGTGTTACCTGGCATGACTACTTCAATCTCCATCTGATGCAAATCCTATTGAAGCTTCCACTGAGCGGTGAGATTCATTGCTAATGGTTGGCGACTAAGGGCATCAGGTACCACATTCACTTTCCCTGGGTGATATTGCAGGTTGATGTCGAAGTCCGCCATGAGTTCTAAGCCCCGTCTCTGCCGCATATTCAACTCTTTCTGAGTAAATACATATTTCAGGCTCTTGTGATCTATATATATGTTCACTCGTGCACCAAGAAGATAATGGCGCCAAATCATAAGAGCAAAAATTACGGCCACCAACTCCAAATCATGCGTCGGCTAATTGCGCTCGTGAATCTTCAGCTGTCTTGAAGCATAAGCCACAATCTTGCCGTGCTGATGTAGAACACATCCTCACCCCTTACCGAATGCATCGCAATGCACTTCGTAACCTCCAGATTGGTCCGATATAACGAGAATAGGCGCTGATATCAATCTTGACTTGAGTTCTACGAAAGCTTGCTTGCATGCTTCTGACCACACGAATTCTTCATCTTTACGTGTGAGCTTGGTCAGGGGTGTTGCTATCTTCGAAAAGCCTTCAATGAACCTTCTGTAATATCCAGCTAGACCCAAGAAACTTCGAATGTTCTTCACTGACTTTGGTGTCGGCCATTCGCTTACTGCTGAAACTTTCGCTGGATCTACAGAGGTTCATTCACCTGATACAATATGTCCGAGAAAACCAACTTGATCTAGCCAAAACTCGCATTTGTTGTACTTGGCATATAGTTGATGTTGCCGTAGAGTTTCCAGGACAATTTTTAGGTGTTCGGCATGTTCCTTCCGGCTCTCAGAATACACCAGGATGTCGTCGATGAAGATGACAACGAACCTGTCTGGGTACTCCCGGAAAACTTGATTCATCAGGTTCATGAATATTGCTGGTGCGTTGGTCACTCCAAATGGCATCACAAAAAAATCGTAATGACCATAGCGAGTTCTGAATGCCGTTTTATGGATATCAGATTCCTTGACCTTCACCTGATGACAACCCGAACGAGGATCTAACTTGGAGAAAACACAAGATCCACTCAGCCGATCGAATAAATCGTCGATGCGCGGGAGTGGATACTTGTTCTTTCTCGTTACTTCGTTCAAGGCTATATAATCAATGCACATTCTGTATAAACCTTCCTTCTTCTTCACGAGTAGAACTGGAGATCCCCAACTTGAATTGCTGGGACGATCCATCCTTTCGTCAACAATTCGTCCAACTGAGTTCGGACCTCCTTTAAACCTTCCGGACTTAGTCGATACGGTGCTTTGATTACCGGTTGTGCTCCTGGTACTAAATCAATGCTGAATTCAAAAGCTCGATCGGGAGGCAAACCCGATATATCGTCAGGAAACACATCGTCGAACTTTCGAACCACTTCTGGCTTTGATCCTTCCTCCGCTTGCATTGCCGCAATCACCGCCTTCTTTGGTTTCGCCTTGTAAGTGCTTGGCTACAGGGTACGGTCTCCACTTTTGAAATAGAAGACCGGATGGTCTGGAATCTCGAATACTACCCTCCTTTGACGACAGTCGATGGTAGCATAGAAGGTTCTGAGCCAATCCATACCTAGAACCACATCGAAGTTCGGTATGTCCAGCACTTTGAAGTCAGCATAGAATTCTCTGTTGCAGACGACCACTGGACACAGGCTGTATCCTATTGTTGCCTTTAGAACGCCGTTCCCTGAACTGACATTCCAGCTAGATACAAGTGGTGTGACTGGAATCGCATGAGTTCGGATGAACCGTTGTGACATAAAGCAATGAGATGCTCCAGTATCGAATAGTGCGAGCAGGAAGTGAGGCTACTAAGATTGTACCTAAGGTATATGGGATATGTTTTAGGTATAAGGAAAAAGATATATAGGTATGTCTATGAACTGAAAGAGAATTTGAAAGGGAAGTGTTACCAGTGATGACTTGGCCGGTGGCTTCAGCCTCTTCCACAGTCATCGTGAAAGCCTATCGCCTTGGTACATTCCTCCTTGCTGGAGGAGCATTCCTCTGTCCATTCCTTGGTCCTTGAGGTGGGTTCCTTTGAGCTTGATGGAACTGACAAGGAGGAAGTGCAGTCGGTCCACGAGAAGGTGGAGCAGGTAGTGCAAGTCTCGGAGGAGGTGCCTGAATGGCTGGGCACTGCGGGTATGTGATTGCTAGCCTGGGTGCAGCATATGGGTTTTGTCTACGAGGACAAGACCCAATATCGTGAGTAGCTGAGCCATAGACTAAGCAAAGGAGATTTGCACGCCGACAGTCTTTCATCAGATGTCCATCTCTTATGTAGTATGTGCAAAATGCTGGGCTGGGTCGGTTGTTCGGTACTCCCGGTCTCCTTGACACAAAAGGTGGCCTTGAAGAGGCTCCTCCTGCTATCAGGTTGGTAGGGCGCTTCATCCTGGTAGACTGAGGTCTGCCTCTTATCTTTACCGCTGCCTCATAACGGTGGGCAGCTTTCAGAGCCGATTCGTGGGTCGGAAAATCTCCTGTCGCTAATGCAGCCCGGATCTCCGGATCTAACCCTTGTTGAAATCGACGGGCTCTGATTTCATCCGTCGGTATCAGGTGTGCTGCAAATCTGTTAAAGTATTGTGTTAGCTGTGTAGTATGTGATATTTTAAAATCGAAATATTGAGACATATCTTATCGCCTGAGCATGGTGAACTCAGCATCATACTCATCTACAGATTTGGTCCACATCGAACCCTGTTGTAGGTGAATGAATTGCTGTTCCATGTCGAATCTGGCAGTCTCGGGAAAGTACTTTGCATCGAACATATCACGGAAAGTCCTCCATTCGATCAGTTGGGTGAGACGACTTTCTTCCGCCTTTCATCAAACCCGTGCATTGTCCGTGAGCTGCAGCTTTGCAACTCGAACCCAAGCTATCTCTGGCACTTGTGCTGCTGCCAGGTCATCTTCAACGCTTTGAGCCCATTCCTCTGCTTCTAGAGGTCTATCTTTTCCGGCGAACTGCTTGGGGTCCAAGGCCCTGAATTGTTTCACCCCAGGTGATTCTGCATCGGGACGGTTTATCAAGATAGCAGTCTGCTGCTGTTGTCCCTCCAGGGGGCTATAGATCGCCTCAAGCAAAACCGTCTGCTCATTTATCGGAGTAGCTACGGTAGGTGTAATCGGTAGGGGAGGTGGAGTGTTGTTGAAGTTGGTGCTGGAGTTATTTGGGGAATTCATAATCTTGAAAGAAAAATTTGGGTTAGGACAGATTCAAAATATATGAAATGATAAGATTCAAAGAATATGTATTGTAAAGAATGTTTTCAGTTGCTGGTTCTTGTGTTATATTGCTTAGGTTGTCCACGCAGAGCTGACCTTTAAGTCCATACAAAGCAGATCTGTATGTCCACACAGAGTAGACCTGCATGGGCCACCAACAAAACCTGTCACACTCTGCTTCCCAGTATACGGGCAGAGAACGCGACGAGGCCGCTACGCATTTACTCAGAAGTAAACACGCTAAGCGTATCTAAGCAATATAAAATAAAATGTACACAAGAGACAATATGTAAATAAACAACAACTTTGTTTATTAAACATTCTTTTTACAATACAAGTGAAATGAAAATACATGGAATGAAAGCAATGCCTAAATAATGGCATGACAGAAATGAAAATGAAATGTAATGTACAAGTGAATCTAAAACTCTGGGTGTTCAGTAAACTAATCCAAGTTCTCGCTGCTGGGCTCGATCTCCAGTGAGTCCGAAACACCTGACGACATTCCAAAGAAGAAGAAAGAGAATGTCGTTAGCGAACAAGTCACTCGGTAAGTCCCGTAGATAGATAAGAATAGAATAGACAGAATAGTGTATGGCTGTTTAATATTGTTATTTAGTGTTAACGCTGTTGTTTGTAGCTTGGTATAGAAGAGACCAGTGTATACGAGAGGAGTCTCACTATCCTGGAGACTAAGGTATACGGAGTATAAGGAACCGTTCAGCCACGGTACAACGGCAATGGAGATTCAGGTTAGATGTCTTATCGTTGCTATCTCGTACCACTTCTAACAACTTCCGTACCAATCCACCCCTTATAAACCCCGCATGTCTTGATTGTATTGATTGTATTGTGTTGTCTTGTAAATTGTATAGATGGATGACCTGCCGAAACCATTATATCAGTAATGGAACAGATATAATGGATGAACATGTAAATAGAATATATTCATGGTTCGGTTCGGTCAATACAGATTGATATAGATTTAATAGATGGATTCATATTGAATCATGTTGTATTGTAGTTTATACTTGAATCATATTCAAGTTAGATTGATTAGGTTGAGACTCAGTCCGAGTCAGACACTTTTAAAAGAACTTGAAATTCTGATTGTTTTGGTGTTATCGGTAACTGCTGTATATGGACGGCAGGATTTGTGTCTTTTTCCAAGACAATTACCGTGTTGATAACACCGTTTGTTAAGTTGTCTACCTTAAATAGGCAAGCACCCATATCTTCAGCTCCCTGAGGCTCAAGAGACCGGTCCCGCTTAAACCTATGTTTACTAGGGTCTTTATTGTAATTTAGCATAACTTGAGGGGGTTTTATGTAAAAATAGTTTTGGTATAATTTAAAAATATAGCTCAAGCATTTAATTATCGTCTTTAGGGTTTCCATTGATGTATCTTTTGTAAATGTGGCATTTTAGTGAATAAAACCTAATTTCATAATATATGATATTTATTTGAATTATCATGGTAGTTTCATGTAATATTGGAATTCCCTTCTTGAGTTTTGAAAACATGGAATAATATATATATTTAAAATAAGTATTTTGGTAATATTTATATATACATATTTAATGAAAATAAATAAATTTATTTTCTTGTAATAATCTCATTTTCTATAGAAAAATGTATAAAAATTCCATCGAGATCGAATGCTCCTTGCCGAGGTCTGCATCTCACTCTACTAAGCTCAAGGATATGCGATAATCCGCACCATCCCAAACGGGGTCCCCAAAATGGGTTGTAGATGCTCAATTGTATGGAAATATTTTAATACATTTTTTAAAGAAAACAGTTTTATAACTTAAAGGGATTTATTTGCAAGGTCATATTTTCCGTATTCTATTGTCCCAAGATTCATCGTGTTATGATAGATATGTGTGTTGTGATGAGGTAGGTCATTACCTCGTGAGTTCTTCTAAGGTAATACGGTTAAAAGGTATAAGCATGTCGAATTGAAACATAAATTCATTTTAATGTAAAATTAAAATACAACTTGCTTTGGTTATCATTTTAATGTCAAACTTATTCTAATGTCTTAGTTAATGATTACTAAACAAGATATCAAAAGTTGTAGGTTTGTTATTAAGAAAAAGTCGTATTTTTAAAAGAAAAGAGAATCGGAAGTCGGATAACTCCGCTTCTGACACGTTTTAAGAATAAAGAGTTTGGGAATAGCAAAAGAGAGAGAGAAGGGGACTTATTGGCTTTAATGAGAGGGGAGAGGTAGGAGGTCTAGAATTTGTCGGTGCTTCGTTTCGTTGCCGGAAACTCCTTGTATTGTCGCCGGAACTTCGTCGGAGTTTCGACCTTCGTTAATCCACTTGCACACTATGGGAACTTGGAAATTTCTTGAGAGTTTTTGTATAGAATTTTCAGTGTGAAGGGATGCAAAATGGAGTGGGTATTTATAGGACAAATTAGGGTTTAGGATGTTTAAAGAATGCATTGAAATATGCATTAAAATTGGGATTAATTGGGCATTTTATTGCTCTCTGGAAATAATTAGAGTAAGCAAGTAATGTGGGGTTAGTGGGGTAGCTGAAGAGGTGCAGAGGGTGAAGTTTGGAAGCATTTGGGACGGGGGAGACCGACGTCGTCGGACCCATCGCAAGTATCGTCGGCCTAATGCCAACGGTTTGGGTTGGTGTTGGGGTATTGGGTCGGGGTCGTTTGGTATTCTACAGTGCATATGTTTGATTATCTTGTGTCTCTTCAGTTTACGTGTAGTGCACGTATAGTCTTTTGGGCTTCTAAAAAGATTAAAAGAATACAAAATAAAAATAATGTGGCTGATGGGATTTGAACCCCGGTGCTATGTCTTAACAGTGCAATGCCTTTACCAGTGAGCTACAAGCTCTTGCTTGCTGTTCAAAATTGAATCAAATACTTATAGTACTCACAGGAATTGTAAATACCCCAGTTGTATATTAATTTTAATTGAAATTTATGTACACTGAAATTGGAGTTGTTACACCAAGCAACACAAGCATTCAAGGCCCTTGTGATATGACTCGGCTCGCTGATCAGGAAATGGGACCCCGTATTCAGATGCATAAAATGATGCATCGCTTTACGAACGCTCTCCTCAGTAGCGGCCAGATCAATGATAAACGCCTCGAGGGGAACGCCTTGGTTGTAACTCGATTGTTGGGCAAAACAATGCGGGTTATATCTCATAAACAACACCGAGGCATTCTGTCTGAATACCAGAAAACCCGGTCTGATAGAGTACAAATGGACGATCTCTCGGGCCCTCAGTGCAGAAGCTCCATCCTTGAAGACATCGTGGAGTGGCTGGACCGCTTTGGAAGGCTCCTTACCGAGGGTCAAAACTTTATCTACAAAGGTCATGCTGTCCCCAACCATGCATGGGCGAAGAAGTAATCGCCGAGCTTCTCACTGGGTTGGGATTGGAGAAGAAGCATCGACCAAATGCATAACCCGAGGAAAATTGTATCCTTCATAAAATCGGGGCCGTTTATGCACACCAAAAGCACCCAGAACGTGCATCTCGATCCACGAGGTAAAGTAGTGAAATGGGAGATTTACGGGCTTCACACCCGACTGAGTGGTGTCGGCCGCTAGACTCAGACCATGATATAAGTGAGCCAGTCCTGCAACCCCAACAGCCATGCATGTCCCCGCTGCAATGCGGTGAGCTAGATAAAAGACAGACGGTCTTATATGACGGGGGTGCATTGGAAGCGCAAACCAGCTCAACTACAGGCTGATGAACCCTATGAAGAACGTCTCTTCATCAATGTCCGGAGCGGCGACCTCTGCGAAAGGGACGATTAGGGTATCTGGAATAAAAAATTACTTTAAATCCGCCTCCGCGGTCGGTAGTTTGTCCAACCCAAATTAGAATGGATCGTCGAGCTTGTCGAACTTCGCAGCTTTCTTCGATAAAGCCTCCGAATGAAGGAAGCGGGCAACGAAATCCGTGAAGTTAACTCCGTGCCCCCTAGACTCCAAGAATAAGCTTTCATATATGTTCAACATTTTGATCAAGCTCGGAAATTTGTGTCGAATGGCATTCTCTAGGGTAAGACCCATAACTACTGATTCGGTAGCGAAGACATACTCGTCAAGAGGAAGTATCTCCTCATAATGCTCTCCTCTGATGGGTAATCCTGATATCTCCGCGAATTCCTCCAACGAGATTGAGACTTCCCGATCCGATAGGAGAAATGTATGGGTCGAGATATTCCATTGCTCCAGAAAGGATTTAACCCACCACACATGAGAAGTATGGTAATAAAAAAGGGATGCGTAGATCGCTGGATATAGCCCGGTCTCCAGCAGCAGCGATTTCTTGGCCGACAGAATGTAACGGGCCCACAGCAGATAGCCAGCCGGATGACGGGGGTCACTTCTATCGAATAAACCTGGCCCTAAGGACGCGCTTCTTTTTGGCATATGCGACGTCCCAGAATGTTTAGGGCCATCGGCGGCTGCACTAGTATCGATGCCATGGAAGGTTGGAGACGGCCTTCCGATGTATAGTTGACCTCTTCCACTGCGTAGGCGACCTACGGAGGGTCGACATAATGAATCGACGGGATCGGTTCTGACGGCACCGCACAAGTAAAACCGCACCGACCTCGGATAATATAACTGTACCATGATCCCCACAAATGAAGAAACTTCTGCTTTGGGTCATAGTCCCGAATTAGGGCAAAGACTTCCCGATCTGTGGGCGCATCGGCGAAAGCGCTCTCCGAGCGAACGTAGGGGAAGGAGGAATCGGAAGCCATAGTACCTACAAAAATATATAATAGAGGGTTAGTTATCAACACGATGTAATCAACTACAATTAAAGGCCTTAGCATTTTCAGTACATCCAAATTTGTACTACATTCTGGCATATTAAAGTCACCACAATCCAAAGGAAAGGGACAATGGGCCCCACAAAATCAATGTAATGCCCCATCAATGATGAGGCATGCACTCGTTGTAAGAATCCAAAAGGATTCTCATTTAATAAAAAATCTCATTGAATGGTGGAGTTCGAGGCTCCCAATTGTTTCGAAGAACGTGTTCTACAATATATTCAAATCTGCAAGAAAACCCCTAAAAAGAAAATAAGAAAAATGAATAAAATTGCCAAAAGAATTTTCAAAAGAAAATTTCTAGGAGCTAAGCTCTGTAGAACAAACCAGAATTGAATTCCTCTGATAGTGGGATTAAATCCCAGAAATCCCCATGGGAAATATATTGGAATTAAATTCCAGAGAAACCTTCAGAGATCAAAGTCACTAACAGGGTAAAACCCTAAGATCTCTAAGACCCATGGTTTACCCAAATAAAAGTTTTTTGAAGATCTCTAAGAGATCATTCCAAGAAAAGAGCAAAGCTCTGTTAATGGGTAAAAATCCAAAATAAAAAGGAAGGTTTTTTTATGGGTTGAAATTTGGTCATGATTCTTACCAAGTTTTTTGACAAAATTCAACCCTAAGAGTTTCTTTGGGGCAGAGATCTAAGTTCTGAAAAGAGAATTAAATTCCCAATGAAGAAGAAAGAATATGATGGAACGACGGTCATCTCAAGGGCCAAAGGCCCTATTTATAAGATGTGAAGGGACGGTTCAACTACCTAAGAGATCAAATTGAGGGAAAAGGTGACACCGTCGCACCCACGTGTAAGCCAGGTGAGAGCAACGGTGGGGGGCAGTTGTTTCCCCAATATTTAAACATATTAAATGAGCAAAACTTTGTTGAAATTAATGGGGCAGCGCCCTACGTGCTTTTCACGAGGGCGCCAGCGCAATTGTGCAAAGCACAGAAAAGTTTCTTGGTAAGAACTAATTCTTATACAGCGCCGCATGTGCTCCTCACGCCGGCACCAATGTGCAAAGCACAGAAGCACTTTCTGAGTAAGAATTAAATTCTTATATGGCGCCGATTGATCGTTTCCGTGTCGTGTTTTGGAAAGTGTAAAAGATCACAACCAAAGAAATTTATAAACCGCAATCAATTAACGGTGTCATTGTAGTTTCGTCGGTGAATGCGGATCGTCCACTGAGAAAGTGTGATTTGTTCGTTATCGTTTTAGTTGAGTTGAAAATTAAAAGATAAAAGAAAATGATTCAATATTCATGAGATTTTAGTTTCAAGAATCATAAAGAACTAGATCTAAAATCAAGAAATGATAGAGATCAAGAAAATGTCCAAATAGTTTGAATTATCAAAATTTGTAAAGAGCCTTGTCGGAATCGATCCAATTGATAGTGATGATGAATACTAATGATTACAAATTCTTATCTATTGAGAATTTGTTGCTAGATCGATGACGATCAATGAGAATTAGGGAATTATTGAAGAAACTAGGGTTTCGTCATCATCATCCCTTGTCCTTTCATTGATTATCATTCAAATTCTAGCCTTTAACAAATTAAATCACCGATCGTTTCTCTCTAATTTAGAGCGAAGAAATCGATCTCGCTCAAATTAGGTTTTCGATAATTCAATTTCCTAAAGTTTACAAAACTCATAAGACTTAAGAATTGTTCAAGAATTTAATCATCATCATCTACCTATTTTCTCGATTCCGCTACAAGCGAAGATTTCATTCACACATCATGAAAAATGAAAGAATCAAGAATCGATAAATTTTCATAATGCAAGAATGTAAAGAAAGCAAGATTTATAATTTTCATCTTTATTAATCGACGATTAGGTACAATTCACTCAACTCGAGATTACAAGATTTGAGGAGGTAACTAGATCCGCCGAAATTAGCTTCACATCGATCTTCTTGTGTCGCGGATCGTCGTGGATCTCTTGCTCGGATGAAGGTCGGCATTGCTTCAAAGGATCTTCATTTGCTTTCTTGATTCGCTTCTCGATAGATCTTGATTTGGCTTGGATTAGGGTTTTGGATCACAAGTTGTGTCACTCAACTTGCAGAATTTTGACTCAATATTCTACAACTCAATTAATGAACTACACTCAACAACTAATGAACAACCTTTGTAATGATGCCCTAGATGCCCTTTTATAGTTTTCCCTCAAGCTTCCCCTAGAAGCTAGATCTAGCTTCCCTTGGAAGCTTGGTTGTTATGAAGCTTGCATAGGAAGCTAGGTAGTTCTGTAGAAGTTTCTAGATTAAGGTAGTTAGCTAGTTTTCATGAGAAGCTTGATTGTTATGAGGCTTGCATGAGAAGCTTGGTAGGTATTAAGCTTGCACAAGAAACTTGGCTGTTGGAAGGGAAGCTTCTGGAGAACTCTAGGGACTGAAGCGTCTTGAAGAAGTTTTGCTGTTGAAAAGAAGCCTCGGGGAAAATTACCAACCACCAATGAGTCAGAACGGCCGCGGATCCACGGCCGTATAGTGAGCTCTCTGGTTGAATTCTTCAGGGATATTTTGTGTTGACTTTTGGAACTTTCCTGATGTCTGGAATCTTATAATTCTTTCTAGTTCACTGCCAGATTTCAGGTCTTGGACTTGATGTATTTTATCAGCACTTTTATCAATTCCGGCTCTTTTACCTAGAGAATTTCCTGCACATAATCTCGAGACAAGTGTTTGATATACAAAGATCATGCATACAATAATAAACACTCGATTTCCCTTAAAATGCCGGTTATAATGTATAACACATGTTATTTGATATTTTGTAGACGAATTACTAATATATGCTATATTTATACCAAACATTTTTAGATGATTGCAAAGAGTAGGAAAATTGATGTGTTAAAAATGCAATATTTTCGACTGATCAAGCGCTGCACGTGCTCATCACACGGGCGCTAATGTGCAAAGCACAAGAATACCCATCTTAAGAATTAAATTCTTAAGTGGCGCCCACGTGCACAACACGTGAGTGTCGGCGTCCAAGTAGAATTAAATTCTATGATACTCTCTGTTAAACAGAGCCGTTGGATCAAAGATCCAACGGAGATGATAAATTATCAAAATATAGAATCAAATTCTATTAAGAGAAAACATCTCCCAAATTTTTCTAAATAAGAATGATACTCTCGGTTCGATCAATGATCCAATAATAGAATAAAATTCTATTTTGGGAATATATTCCCTCAATCTTTCCAAACAAAAAGATTGATCTCTGTAAAAAAGAGAACCCTTGGATTAAAAATCCAATGGTGATTAAAAATCATCACTTGACAGAATGAATTCTGTATATGGGAAAATATTTCCCCAATCTTGTTAAGAACAAGAACAATATATTCTGTAAAAACAGAAGTCCTTGGATTAAAGATCCAACAGTGGGTACAATTTCCCAAATCAATTTTGAAACCAATTAAATCAATTGGAATCTCTCAATAAGAGATTTTCTCAAAACTAATTAACAATATGCCTTCACCATATAAAGGACCCAAGACTTCAAGTCTCACATGCACAGAGAGACCACAGATAGAAAGAACAAACAATTCAATTCTCAAAGAAGAAGAGCTTCCTTCTCAAAACCCTCGGTAAAGAAAAGAGATCAAAATATCTCTATTATCTATAATATCATATCTAAGGGTTTAACCCTTTTGAAAAAGAAATTAGTTCTTTCTCTAGATCCGAGATCCATAAGACAAGTCTCCCACAAGTTGAGAATTTAATTCTCATCGGGAAGATCTTGTTCTTGAGAATAAAAAATTCAGGGAAGAACAAATTTAAAAAGAAAGAAGATGGGGTCCATAATACTCCAGGAACTCAGTTCTTTCAAATCAAGAACTTAGTTCTTTAAAAACTCAACCCGAGATCCTAAAAAATTAGTGATTTTGGCGAGCGTTAATAGTCAAAATACCATTAACAGAGATTCAAGTTTCTCTAAAAATATCAACAAAGATTAAATCTCCATATAAAAAAAGAGAGTAGCGCATCACGTGCTTCCCATGTGGGCGCCCTTTTAACAGCTCCTAGCACCTCACGTGAAAAACACGCGAGCGCCCAAAACAGAAGGCCAGCGCCTCACGTGAAACACACGTGGGCGCTGAATAAAAGTGCTCAGCACTCCATATACGGTCGAAGACAGCTAAGTACTTATAACTGATTGGGCAGCGCCCAGCGCTGCACATGCTCCTCATGTGGGCACCATATAAAAAGTGCTTAGCACTTCAGATGTAACTAAAACGGCTGAGTGCTTAGCACTAATTGGGCAGCGCCCAGCGCCGCACGTGCACCTCACGCGGACGCCGTAAGAAGTGCTTAGCACTTCACATTTAGTCAAAATAACTAAAGTTGGGCAGCGTCCATGACTGAATACTTCACATATATGTGAGCATCAGAGCTCAAACAAGTGATTAGCACTTTCACATAAAAAGAAAGGGCTGAACAAAAGAGCCCAAATAAGTGCTTATCACTTTTGGATGAAAAAAAAGACTAAGTAGACTGAGCCCAAAGTGGCTGAATCTTTGAAGTTTTCTTGCAGCTGAGCCCAAATGCTCTTTTGCTGGATCTCAAGTAAAAATGATCCCAAAATGTTGTTAAGTTGATCTTAGTCCCAAACAAGATTAACGTATCCTTAGCGAAAACAAACTGAGCCAAAATGCTTACTTATAGATTTAAGTTGATCTTAATCTCAACCCAGATTAACGGTCCTTAAATAAACCAAAAACCCAAATCTAAAATATACAGATACGGGCGACGACATAAACTAGTCTCCGTATACAATCCATAGGCAACCAAAACAAACAAAATATACACACGACACGAAATGAACTGCCTGAGCAGGAGAAAATGGTTATCGCAATGCGGTAACGTAATTAACTGTAGGGGATTGCGCCTGCAGGGAAGAGCGTCCCCACAATAAAAAATCCCTCATAAAATGAGGGGGAATCTGATAAAGTCTGATACAACGACCGCATCTATCCAAACCTCTGATATATGGTGTCTTAAATTAACTTGGTATTTTCGGAGAGGTTGATGGATAAATCTAAATTGCATCTGCCCCCAAACTCAGGCAAGACGATCCATCCTGGTTCTTCCATGTCTTTCGGCGGTGAATAGAGCTACAATTGGCGTCAGCCTGTTGAAAACCGACGTCCTTGTTAAAGTTTGAGGAGAGCCGACCAATCTTTTGAAGACCGACTTTCTGATGGGGGAAGCACTTTTGACGGCTTCTCCTGTATGAGGAGTTGGGAAAGCTAGCCGTTTTGGGGTAGCCCTTCAGGTATCACGAGTTTCTTTGAGTGCCTGTTTGAGTTCTTGCTCAGCCTGTTGAAGACTGAGACGCCAGATTTGGACGGCCCGTTGAGAGGGGCCGTTGTGGTTGCCAGTCGATCAAAAATCGACCTTTTAGGAGCTTCTTCTTGTGACGCTTAGGCACCGAAACTCACAGGTGGGAGCATGGTCCTGAAGAACAATCCAGTAGTGGTTTGTGTGACTTGCCCCATTGGCATTAAGGAAATAGAGGACGCATTGGGCCCATAGGTCACTGCTCCAGTTGGGGTGGAGCGAGAGTTGCTGTTGCATAAGGTGCATTGGGCAGCCATTGATTTCTCTGCATAGGAGCAAGACACCAAGTTTTAGTACCTCGAATTCAAGGGCAACCAAAGCGAACCGCGATTTTGTTCGTGAAACACGACACACGAAGTGTGGAGTGGAAAGAGGAAAAGGTCCACCTGGCGTGCCAGAATCTGTTTACCGCCGAAAAACCGGACTGAGACGTTAGGACGTCTAGCCTAAATTTGGGGGTAGATGCTATTTGGACATATCCACCCACCTCTCCAAAAATACCAAGTTGATTTATAGTATCATGTATCGGAGGTTTGGATAGATGCGACCGTTATAGCAGACTTCATCAGATTCCTCCTCGTTAGTGAGGGTTTTTTTGATTGTGAGGACGCTCTTCCCTGCAGGCGCAAACCCTGCACTTAATTACGTTATTGCATTGCGATAACCACTTTCTCCTTCTCTAGTAGTTCACTTCGTGTCGTGTATTTATTTTGTTTGTTTTGATTGCCCGTGAATTGTATACGGAGACTAATTTATATCGTCGCCCGTAGGGCGCGAATTAGTCCAAATCCGTATATTTTAGATTTGGGTTTGTTTTACTTAAGGACCGTTAATCTAGTTTGAGATTAAGATCAATTTAAATATATGAGCATTTTGGCTCAATTTATTTTAGCTAAGGATACGTTAGTCTTATTTGAGACTAAAATCAACTTAACAAAATTTTATGGATCGTTTTTATTTAAAATCCAACAACAGAGCATTTAGGCTCAGCTGTAAGAAAACTTTTCAGAGAGATTTAACCAATTTGGGCTTGGTCTGCTCAGTCATTTTTTTGTTCAAAAGTGCTAAGCACTTATTTGGGATCTGCTTGTTCAACCCTTTTTTTTAATGCAAAAGTGCTAAGTACTTGTTTGAAGCTCTGGCGCTCACATGGGTATCATGTGAGACATTCAGTTATGGGCGCTGCCCAATCAGTGCTAAGTGTAGGGTGTTTTTCGTCATCCCTTTGAGATGGGAATACGCGCTCGCTTGTCAGGCGCATTACAGATTCCCCCTGTCTAGGGTAGGCTCGGGTTTATCGAGTGTGGGGATCCGAATCTCCGGCATCCATGGACTAAGCTGCCGTTAATTACCCCTCGCCTTCGAAACGAGAGAACCTCCGATTGACGGGTCAGACAGGTCATGCGAACTCAATGTGCAGTGTTGTGTTTTGAAGGGGTTTTGGATATATCGGGGGCCTCGCAGAGTTTTTTACGGGGGTCCCGCTATCCGGATAGCGGGCTGGGGGTCAAGAGGGGTAGCAGCCCCCTTGCGGGGTGGGGGGACAGCGCCCCGTTAGAAAAATTTTCCTAGCAGGGGATGTGTTTTGAGTGTAGAGTGTATGAAAAATAAGGGGTGAGGAGCGTCTTAAAGGGTGTTGGGCGCTCACGGGTCACGTGCCTGGCGCGTGGGCATTGGGTCCCGAGGGTCACGTGCCTGGCGCGTGAGCGCTTGGCGCCCACGGGTCACGTGCGCGCTTGGCGCCCACGGGTCACGTGGGCGCTGGGTGCTAGCGGGTCACGTGTGCAGCACGCGACCGCTGGACGCCAGCGGGTCACGTGCGCTGCACACGACCGCTGGGCGCTGAGCGCCCTTGAGTCACGTGAGGCGCACGCGGGCGCTTTATCGCCCGCGGGTCACATGCCATTCACGCGACCGTCGGGCGCCCGCGGGTCATGTGCGCGGCACGCGACCGCCGGGCGCCCGCGGGTCACGTGCGCGGCACGCGGCCGCTGGGAACACCAGCGGAAAAGGGGCTTAGCCCCTGGGTTAAGAGTTAAACTCCCAAGGGGTTTTTTGGAGTTGAACTCCTAACAGGGATTATGTATAGAATTGGAGTTAAACTCCTAAAAAGGAGTTTGATTTATGGAGTTAAACTCCAATAGATCTGGAGTGGAGTTAAACTCCTAGAGATTTTTGGATTTTCTTTTGAGCCTTGGATCCTCCCGGAATGAGATTTTTGGAGATGGGTCTCCTTCTTCCTCCTCTTCGTTGGCTGGATCTTGAAAGAAAAGTGGGGTGAGATTCAAAACCCCCTTTAGAGATCTGATGGGAGATCCGAGCTCCCCTTTGTAGGTTTTATGGTAAAAAACTATTTCTTTTTTAAAAAGGAAGAGTTAAATTCTTGATTTAATTCAAAGAGGGGAAGAAGGTTTAGAACCTTGAGGAAGGAGAAGGAGGTACAAACCCTAGTTTTTTTAGAATGGAAAAGTTCTTTTTTTATTTCATCATCATGTTGCCTCTTATAGGCTTACAAATTTACATATAGCCCTTGGGCTTTACAAAATGGCTTTTTTCCCATCCCATGGCTCATGTGCTCATTTCTTTTGTACATAAGCCGCGGGCTTTACAGAAATTTGGCTTTATGCCCATTTTCTTACATTCATGCATAAAAAAAATTACATCAAAATTATTTATTATATGATTTTTTTATTTCGGTATGGGGGAGGCCGGCCGCGGGGCTCGACTTGGGCATGGGCCCGCATACTTGGGGTTGACCTTGATTTTGACCCGGTCAACCGGGATGCAATTTTTAACCCCAACAAAGTGTCCCCCATCAATAAATGAACACCGCGTATATGAGTTGTGTGCATGAAATTGATGGATCTTGAAGCTAGACTTCGAGGTGGAACATCATTCCGGGGGCGGAGCATCCCTCGGGGAGCATGATTCCCGGGGATCGAAGTATCATTCCGATTTGCGGAGCATAATTCCAGGGTCGGAGTATCATTCCGAAGAGTCGGAGCATAATTCCGAGGATCAGAGCATAATTCCGAAGAGTAGAGGCATGATTTCAGGGATCGGAGCGTGATTTCGAAGTGCGAAGCATGATTCCAGGGATTGGAGCATGATTCCGAAGAGCGAAGCATAATTCCAGGGATCGGAGCATGATTCCAAAAGGGTCGGAGCATAATTCGGACGGGCGACAGACATTCTCACCGAAGCATAATTTCGATGCAGAGGTTGATTCCCAGGAGAAGCATAATTCTGACAGGGAAAGCAGATACTCCGATGCGAAGCATGATTTCAACACGGGGTACATTCTGAGATGAAGTATGATTTCGACGCAGAGCTTGTTAGTCAACTTGATTCCGAAGCGGAGCTTAATTCTGACGGGGAGGTCGTTGGTTGACTTGATTTCGAGTCGAAGCATAATTCCGACAGGGAGGTCGTTGGTTGACTTGATTCCAGGACGGAGCATAATTCCGACGAGGAGGTCGCTTGTTGACTTGATTCTAGGGCGGAGCATAATCCGACGAGGAGGTCGCTTGTTGACTTGATTCCAGGGCGGAGCATAATTCCAACGAGGAGGTCGCTGGTTGACTTGATTCCGAGTCGAAGCATAATTCCGACAGGGAGGTCGCTGGTTGACTTGTCCCCGGCATGGAGTGTCACTAGTTTTGATGTAGAGGCTAATTCCTTGGCGAAGCATAATTCCGACAGGGAAGGTAGATACTCCGAGGCGAAGCATGTTTTCGACACGGGGTACATTCTGAGACGAAGCATGATTCCGCCGCAGGGGTTGTTGGTTTGATTTGATTTAGGTTGACATCATCATCGTTATACTAGAATATGGTACCAGGAGCGAATCGTTATTTGCCATGAGAGGATTTGGGGATTTTGGTTTTGGTTTAGCATCAGCATCGCTTCACTGGAATATGGTACCAGGAGAGAATCATCATTTGCCATGAGGAGATTTCTCCCGTTCCCAGTTTAACGACTTAGGGGTCATCTATTTCCAATTTAACGACTTAGAGGTCATCTGTTTCCAGTTTAAAAACTTAGGGGTCTTTTGTTTCCAGTTTAACGACTTAGAGGTCATTCGTTCCCAGTTTAAAGACTTAGGGGGTCTTCTGTTTCCAGTTTAACGACTTAGAGGTCATCTGTTCCCAGTTTAAAGACTTAGGGGTTTATTGGATTGGAAGTTTGGAATTTTGGGGTTGGGTTCGGCATCAGCGTCGCTGACACTGAAGTACAGGTGCCAGGAGCAATTCATCATTTGCCTTTTCTTGTCGGGAAGCGATGGCTTAGGCAACAGGTTTAGGTCCCTATCACCTAAGGCTTTTTCAATTTTATGAGCCGTAAGGGTCCCATAAAAGCATTTTCTTCCTACGAGTCGAAAGGATCCCGTAGGTGTATTCTCCTTAGGAGTCGTGAGGACCCCCAAGTGTGTTTTTCCTTTGTGAGTCATAAGGATCCCATGAAGGTGTTTTCTTACGAGTCAAGAGGATCTCGTAAGTTTTGTTCTCCCCATATATCGTGAGGACACATGAGTGGGTCTTCCCAAATGGAGCATAATTCCGATGGTGGAGACCGACCGCGTGACTGGTGGTTGTTGTGGGGCATGGGTATGATGAGAATTATTTAAGCCCGTAGATTGTATACGGTAGTCAACTTGGGAACCAACCGTAGGGGTGGGAGAATTTTGGGAATTTGAATTTTTGTTGGCGTCTGCATCGCTGCACTAGAATATGGTACCAGGAGCGACTCATCATACGCCGTTGGGAATTTAGATTTTGGTTGGCGTCTGCATCGTTGCACTGGAATATGGTACCAGGAGCGACTCATCATTCACCATTGGGATATTCGGAGTTTGGTTGGCGTCCACATCGCTGCACTGGAATATGGTACTAGGAGCGACTCATCATTCGCCGTTGGGGATTTGAGTTTTGGACGGCGTCTACATCGCCGCACTGGAATATGGTACCAGGAGCGACTCATCATTCTCCTTTCTTTTTTTACCGAGATTGCTCTATCATATCAGCTTTTCTTATCGCGAAGGCCCCGATTGCCCTATCATTTCGGCTATTTATCCGCGGTTGCCCCATCATTTCGGCTTTATTTTCATCTTTATTTTTACTCGCTGATTTTTATTGCGAGTTGCCCCATCATTTCGGCTTTATTTTCATTTTTATTTACTCGCTGATTTTTATTGCGAGTTGCTCCATCATTTCGGCTTTTTATTTTCATCTTTATTTTTACTCGCTGCTTTTTATTACGAGTTGCACCATCATTTCGGATTTTTATTTATTTATGTTTTATTTACACATTTTTACATCCCCAGTTTAACGACTTAGAGGTCGACTGTTCCCAGTTTAACGACGTGGTGGTCATCGGTTCCCAGTTTAACGACGTGGTGGTCGGTTGTCCCCCAGTTTAACGACGTGGTGGTCGATGGAGCAGCAGATTCCCAAAGGGCTTAAGTTTCCATTTGTATGAAATTGGCGGTCGCAACTTGTTTGTTCGGTAACACGCCAGGGGACAACGAGATTTCTCCCGCCTTATATTGTTTTTCAACCCAATCTTTGAAGAAGAAACAATTCTCAATAGCATGACTTATCACTCTGTGATAGGGGCAATATTTGGGGTCGTCGGTCATATTCGCTTCCTGCGATCTTTTTGATTCTGGCAATTGCAGACCGCTTCTTAGGGCATCCTTGAATATTTTACGGACTTTGTCCCTTCTAAAGGAATAGACCTTATCCAGCTTCTCTTTCAGTGGAGATTCTTCTCCCTCTCCGAACATTGGCTTCCGAGACTGGTTGGCATTAGGCCCGCTCATCCCTTGCTTATTTTGGTTAGCCGAAGTGTTAAAAGATTCAGCATCGTCAGAATTCCCGCCTTTACGATTTTCGTCCTTTCGGTTTTTCCAGGACCTATTGTTATTTTGGGAGTCAGAGGAGGATTCCTGCTTTGAGTGCTCCAACATCTGAACTTTCCTGGTCAGCTCTTGAAATGTTTTGAGACCCGCGGTGCATAGAAACGGAGCCATCCAATTGTTGAGATTTCCTACGAGGAGGCTGACAGATTGGTCCTGCTCTATCGGCGGTTCACATTTGACGGAGAGATTGCGCCATCGGGTTATAAAATTCGTGCTGCTTTCATTGTTCTTTGGTTTGGTCCTTACGAGATCGACAATGGTGATCTTATCGCTGACGCTCATGAACTTCTACCGAAATAGAGACTCCATTTGGACGAAAGTTGTGACGGAGCCATCCGGTATGCTCGCGTACCAGTCAAAAGCAACATCGGTCAAGCTATTAACAAACTGGCGGAGGAGAAGTGCGTCATTGCCCCCAGTATTCCCGCATGAGGCTTTAAAGTGGGCGATGTGCTGATTCACATTTCCCGTCCCATCAAATCTTCCGAATTTGGGGATGACATAGCCGCTGGGAAATTCTACCAGATCATACTGAGCAGGATATGGTCTCCCGCTACTGCTAACATCTTTTTGCACTTCGGCTTCGGCTGCCAATGTTTTGACTTTGTTGGCAACCAAATCCATGATTTGATCTTGAGTTAGCGGTCTACTGCCATCGGTAGCCAAGAAATTTCCCGAGATAGGATGCGACTGACTTTCATACGGTCCGCGCACTTTTGGATTTGAGGGAATAGGCGTCGGCTGTCTTAGGACACCGTTTCCCGGTTCATGAGCAGAAACCTGTGCTTGATTGGACGGCTGAGAGGCAACTTGGTCCGTGAGCTGCATCACGGCATTCGTCAAGTCATCAATTTTTTAGTAGAGCTTGGCCATCTCTTTGTCTTTGCTTCTGAGCTGTTTTCGGAGCTCTTGGAGAAGTTGTTGCTTTGCGTTCTTGGTACGGAAGATTGACACCTCTTCGCTTTCCGAGCCTGACTCTTCATGAACCGATGGATCTCTCTGCTTATCAGCCTCACTGAAAGGGTTTTCATTATCTCCCAGAGGATGTTGGTCATGGGAAGTGGTAGCCACATTCACACCAGATTAGATTTGAGATGTAGTGGCCCCATCCTTGCTCTTGCTGCGCGTGCCCACCATGTAGACAGTGTAGACCACACATCCAGCCATCTCTTTGTCTTTGGCGGGGTAACCCTGTTCATGGAACCTCATGAAGTTCAGCCTAGCATGAGGTTTAGCCCTTTTGTTGGCTCTATATCTGAGCCTTTTCTGTCTTAACTTCTCGATTTTGAGGGCTTGGCGGGCATCCGTCATCCAGGAAGCCATCATGAGCCGATTAACGGGGAGCTTAGAGAAGATACCCAATTGAGCAGTTGTTAGGGGCGCCGCTGGAGCTTGCCCGAGATGCCTTGTTGCTTTATTGGTGTTGATGGCCTTGCCCCCAACTGGGGCCAAAGAAAGTCGTTCAAACACCGACTTGCGTTTGGGTTGGGGCGCCTTCGAGACCACCATATTTGGCCTCTTGTCTTTCGAGGCCGGTTTATCCATCATCGAGGCTTGAGGAGCACAGATGGTGTTAACTGGCATGAACAGAATAGAGCCGAATGGTAGCGGTGGCTCCTCCCATTGTCGCCCGAGACTGGCCGGGAGGACCGTCCTGGCGTCCATCTTCATTGTGTAGGAGATGGGAGCTGTGTCGAGAGCTGAGCTTGTCCTTGGAGACATTTTGCTGTGTCCAAAGATTGCAATTGGAAAATCATTAACCTGTAAATAGAAACATGATTTCAGTACAGGCAATCATTGTATATGTTGGTTGGGTTCGCATGAACGTTTAACCCGAAATATGGGAGGAGAGATGGTCCCGCCGGGCGTGCCAGAATCTGCAGGGTGTTTTTCGTCACCCCATTGAGATGGGAATACGAGCGCGCTTGTCAGGCGCATTACAGATTTTCTTTGCCTAGGGTAGGCTGGGGTTTATTGATTGTGCGGATCCGAATCTCCGGCAGCCGCGGACTAAGCTGCCGTTAATTACCCCTCGCCTTTGGAGCGAGAGAACCTCCGATTGACGGGTCAAACAGGTCATGCGAACTCAATGTGCAGTGTTGTGTTTTGAAGGGGTTTTGGATATATCGGAGGCCCCACAGAATTTTTTCCTAGCAGGGGACGTGTTTTGAGTGTAGAGTGTATGATAAATGAGGGGTGGGGAGCGTCTTAAGATGCGTGCATGGCACGTGGGCGCTGAGGGCCCATGGGTCATGTGCCTGGTACGTGGGCGCCGGACGCCCACGGGTCACGTGCCTGGCACGTGGGCATTGGACGCTAGCGGGTCACGTGCGCTGCACGTGTCCACTGGGCGCTGAGCGCCCTCGAGTCGCGTGAGGCATACGTGTGTGCTTTATCGCCCACGGGTCACGTGCCATGCACGCGACCGCTGGGCGCTGACCGCCCGCGGGTCACGTGCGCGGCACGCGACCGCCGGACGCCCGTGGATCACGTGCGCGGCACGCGGCCGCTGGGAACACCAGCGGAAAATGAGCTTAGCCCCTGGGTTAGGAGTTAAACTCCTAAAGGGGGCTTTGGAGTTGAACTCCTAACATGGACTATGTATAGAATGGAGTTAAACTCCTAAAAAGGGGTTTGATTTATGGAGTTAAACTCCAATAGATCTAGAATGGAGTTAAACTCTTAGAGATCTTTAGATTTTCTTTTGAGCCTTGGATCCTTCCGGAATGAGATTTTTTGAGATGGGTCTCCTTCTTCCTCCTCTTCGTTGGCTGGATATTGAAGGAAAAGGGGGGTGAGATTCAAAATCCCCCTTTTAGAGATCTGATGGGAGATCCGAGCTCCCCTTTGTGGGTTTTATGGTAAAAAACTATTTCATTTTAAAAAAAGGAAGAGTTAAACTCTTGATTTAATTCAAAAAGGGGAAGAAGGTTTAGAACCATGAGGAAGGAGAAGAAGGCACAAACCCTAGTTTTTTTAGAATGGAAATGTTCTTTTTTTTATTTCATCATCATGTTGCCTCTTATAGGCTTATAAATTTACATATAGCCCCTTTGGCTTTCCAAAATGGCATTTTGCCCATCCCATGTCTCATGTGCTCATTTCTTTACACATAAGCCATGGGTTTTACGGAAATTTGGCTTTATGCCCATTTTCTTACATTCATGCATAAAAAAATTACATCAAAATTATTTATTACATGATTTTTTTATTTCGGCATGGGAGAGGCCGGCCGCGGGGCTCGACTTGGGAATGGGTCCACTTGCTTGGGCTTGGGTCCGCTTACTTAGGGTTGACCTTGACTTTGACCCGGTCAACTGGGGTGCAATTTTTGACCTCAACACTAAGCACTCAGTCATTTTGACTATATATAGTGCTAAGCACTTTTTATATAGCGTCCACGTGAGGAGCACGTGCGGCGCTATCTCATTTATTTTGTTGGGCGCCCACGTGTGTTTCATGTGAGGCGCTGGGCGCTGCCCAATCAGTGCTAAACACTCAACCCTTTTGGCTGCGTATGAAGTGCTAAGTATTTTACTCAGCGCTTACATGTATTTCACTTGAGGTGCCGACCTTCTGTTTTGGGCGCCCATGTGTTTTTCACGTGAGGCGTTGATTTCCTTTTGTTTTGGGAATCTGTTGGAGACGTCCACGTGGGAAGCACGTGCATCGCTAATGTTTTTTCATTTTTAGAGATTGAATCTCTGTTAATAGCATTTTGACTATTAATGATCACCAAGACCTTTGTTTTTGAAGATCTATGATCAAGTTTCCTTTAAGAACTAATTTCTTATGTTTTTTAAAATATTTTTATAAGAACTAAGTGTCTTTTTAGGGTTAAACCCTATTTTTAGAGGAATTAAATTCCTAGAATATAGGTTCTTCTTTTAATCTAGTTCTTTCCCCTAAATTTTGAGTTTGAAAGACAAAATCACCCCGATGAGAATTAAATTCTCAACTTGTGGGGAGATTTGCTTTGCAAATCTCATATCAGAGGAAGAACTGGTTTTTTTTATGAAGGGTTAAACCCTTATTATTTTATACTAGGTATAGGAGATATTTTGATTTCTTCTTTTTCTTTAGCTAGAGTCTGAAAGAATAAGTGGATCTTCGTTGATGGAGAATTGAATTCTCAGTTGCAGCCTCTATCTTATTATTTTCAGAAGCTTAGGGAGGGTTCTCTCTATACGAGACTTGAAGTCTTGGCTTCTTTATATAGTAGAGATAAGTTGTTAGTTATTTTGAGCAAATCTCTCATTTGAGAGATTCCAATTGATTTAATTAGTCTCAAAATTGTTCAGAGGATTTTATCCACTGTTGGATTTTTGATCCAGTTTTCTTGTTTTTAACAAGATTGGAGAAAATATTTTCCCATATACAGAATGTTATTCTGTCAAACGGTGATTTTTAATTACCTTGGATTTTAATCCAAAGGCTATCTGTTATACAGAGAGTAATCCTTCTTTGTTTAGAAAGATTGGGGAAATATATTTCTAAAATAGAATTTAATTCTATCATTGGATTTTTGATCCAACCGAGAATATTTTTCTCACTTAGAAAGATTTGGGAGATATTTCCTCCCAATAGAATTTAATTCTATTATTTGATGATTTATGATCACTATTGGATTTTTGATCCAACGGCTCTGTTTAACAGAGGATATCCTAATTTTTAGGAAAATATCCCCATGTAGAATTTAATTCTACTTGATTTTAACTTGGACACCGGCGCTCACGTGTTTTGCACATGGGTGCTATTTAAGAGTTTAATTCTTTTATAAATAATCACTCACATGCTTTGCACGCCGGCGCTTACATGTGTCTCACGTGAGACGCCATTATAGGATTTAATCCTAACATAGACTGGCGCTGGCGCTCACGTGGGAAACACGTGAAGCGCTCAAGGATTTAATCCTATCTGAAGCGATACTTACATGATTTGCATGTGGGTATACATGTTTAACACGTGGAGTTTTCCTTTTATTTTTATAAGGGAACAGCAAGCTTTGAGCAAATTTTTTTTTTTTTGCCGGGAACAGGAGGGTTTGAACTACAAAGCCGACCTAAGAGCAGAAGCACCGAGGAATCCAAAGACAACAGGAGAAAAGTGAACAAAGGTGTTTCCTGGAGGCAGACCGCCTTTATTTATACACTCAGCGAGGGCCATCCTGGAGCCCAGATCCTCTCCCGCTAAAATGAAGTGTCGCGTCTAACGATCCATGTGGCGTCACGCGACAGCCGACCATTGGACGCCTTCCCTTCATGCGGATCCCATCGGCTGAGGTGTCATCTCACATCCACCGTCTGAATGTAGCCGCGTAGCACGAAATCGACGGCCAACTCGATGCTACGACGATTCGGGCAGGCGAAGCGACGCCGCCATAATGACGTTGTCCTATCAGTGATCCGCTGATGTCATCCGAATATACGCTCGAAGATTAAAGCGCTTGAGGATCGCCACGTGGCCACGTAGTTCCAGGACGATCTACAACGTAGATCACTCGGCAAACAGCCAAACATAGAAGACCGAGCAATCCACCCTCAACCCGACCCATAAATAGGTCGGAACGAGTGTGGGGGGCTAATGATGGTGCTCACCGATGTGGATTCCCCTGATCAAAGCACGCAGTAGATGACATGTCATCAACGTAAGCCCGCAAGATTCTTGGGGGCAACAGAACTGAAATAAGTATGATGCTAAGGGAGTATTCCTTGGATCCTCTCCTCCGAGGCTCAATCCGAGGGATAGGCTCCGCCTCTCGAGGCCCCCGTCTGGTGCGTTCCTCCTTCGACCAACCGCCGGCCTATAGCTCATCTCCCAGCCATCATAGAACCGAGCTTCTTCAGCTTCCTTGCTCGTCTTCGAGCTATCCTATAGCTTAGATTCTTTAGCACCCCAGCTTGGCCAGTAGCATGGAGCACGAGCGTCCTCGTAACGTCTCCGTGTATCTCGCCACGATAAGATCTCTGCCGCTCAACGTCCCGCATTTCATGCTAGCGTATCTCGCCATTGATGGGCGTATCTTGCCATCAATGCGGACGTTACGTATGGACAAAATGGACGGCGAGAATCTCGCATCGGCTCGCTCCATACGACCACTATATAAACCCTTCTTCCAGACGACTCAGGTAACTCGAATTCAATCCAATACACCGCTACTCTGTCCAATTATTTTCCGGTTCTTACTTGGTGATGATGCTCTATATTGGCGATCTCCCAGATCAGGACACATGGCAGATGACGTGTCCCAAGACTCAAAAGAAAGGGCCCATAAGGGCCGACCAGGCCACCCCTGTATCCGACCTACGAGCATAAGATGGCTCTCCCCAGGACCCCCTGCAAATTGGCCTCCTTGGCCTCTCAGCTCGCCCCGAGCTGCCACAGGATGAAGACTCCTCGGCCCTCCCGCTCGTTCCCGAGCTCCCCTACCATGGCTATCTTCCTCAGTCCCTCCGACCGACCAACTCCACCACTCACAGGCGTAACCGCCGCTCCATAAATCTCGCCATGCGCAGATTCTTCGCCGGCAACATCCCACGTTCTACGCCATCACGATCCCTATTAACGGGCGATCCGCTCGTTACGCGGGCATGACGTCGGGAGCGTAACTGCCGGCAAGATTCTCGCACCTGCTGCTGCGTGCTGCCGCGTGCTACCACCACTATATAAACCCCCATCACAGAGGGGTCAAGTAAGCTTTTTTCACCCCACTTAGCCGTTACTCTGCTTGGATCTTGTGCTAACTTGATCGTCGGAGGGTCCTCGGTGGTACCAAACCACCCCGGGACTTCTTTGCAGGTACATGGCGTAGATTCCACAAAACCACCAATCTCCTCAAAACCCATTGAGACCCACACGCAACAGGAGATCACCTCCAAGATCCACCGGGAGATCGACGGAAGACAACATCTGACGGAGACCCGAAAAAGACCTCCATCAGTTGGCGCAGTCTGTGGGAACAAGACTCCACAAAAAACAAAGTTGGCCTTCCGATCTCCATCCACATGGCAAGCGATCACCCTGAAGATCCAAGCACCCGCCGCCGTCTCCCCCTCAATGGAGGCGCGGGTGAACCTCCGCCGAATGTCATCAACCCCTCCGTCGGCCACCGCCTCGCAAACCCCAGCAGTCGCCGATCCCTCGATCCGTCCCAGTCAACCTCGAGCTCCCATGTCGGAGAGCCTGGCCTCGAGCCTTGTCGCAACCCTGTCCCTACCAGGGCGGTGGCGGTCAGCTCGCCTGTTTCTAGGCATGACCGGCACCCTTCCCTCGACGGGGTCATGCCCACGAGGCCCGCCAAGGCAGCTCGAAGGCAACCTCACCACGGGGCCTAAAGGACATCGTCGGAAGGAACCAAGACCCATCAAGAACTATGGACACGACGATAAGGGGACAGTCGAGAGCCTGCGAGACTCAGCACCCCACGCCGGCAATGGAGGCCAACGGCCGCCCGAGCAAAAAGGCAAGGGACCACGAGCCTATCACCTTTGGCGACGAGGATCTCCACGGCATATCCATGCCCCACAATGACCCTCTGGTGATCACGGCCCGAATCCACCGGTACGAGGTCCAACGGATACTTGTCGACTTGGGCAGCTCGGCAGACATCTTCTTCCACGACTGCTTTCTGTGCATGGGGCTCACCCCAGCAGACTTGAAACCGACCTCCCACGTCCTTTTAGGATTCACCAACCACTTCATCCCGGAGGAAGGGGTGGTCACCCTGCAATTCAACGTCGGGGAGCCTGGCCGCACCCGTACGTTGCCTGTGGACTGCATCGTAGCAAAGGTCCCATCGGCCTACAACGTCCTCCTCGGCCGCCCGACGCTGAACTCCCTCCAGGCCTAGATATCGACCTACCACCTGGCGATGAAGTTCCCTCTTGATCAGGGCGGGATAGGTCGGGTCTACGGAAACCAGCGGGTCGCGAAGGTATGCCTTACCGAAACATCTTCATCCGAGCAGTCGGCCAGCGACGCTGTGGTAAAAGACGACATCGAGGGTTCTCTGGACACCCGAGACGAGTATAAGGAGGTACGGGGGACGCCGGTCGAACCACTGATCGAGGTGCCCCTGACAGAGGGGGACAATGAAAAAACCGTCCAGGTCGGGTCACTCCTGATAGGGACTCAGCGAGATGACCTGGTTGGTTTCATCCGAAATAACTCCAATGTCTTCGCCTGGGCGCCTGTTAACATGCCTGGGATCGACCCCGAAATCATTTCTCACAAGCTCGGGGTCAATTCTGCGGCCCGACCCGTCAGACAGAAAAAGCGAAGCTTCACCTATCGATGATGAGGTTGATCGACTTCTCGCTGCCAACTTCATCCGGAATGTGCCCTACTCGGAGTGGCTGGCGAATGTAGTTCTGGTCAAAAAGTCAAGCGGAAAGTGGCGCATGTGCGTCGACTTGACCGACCTCAATAAGGCCTGCCCCAAGGACAAATATCCTCTCCCTTGGATGGATCAGCTCGTCGACAGCTCGGCCGGCCACGAGCTGATGAGTTTCATGGATGCTTTCTCCGGCTACAATCAGATCCGTATGAATCCGGAAGATGTATGATTGGTAAGTATTTGATTTCCGATTGTGTAGTTGGTTTTTAGAAAATAGAATTTAGAAATCACAATCAAAAATATTTGACCGCAATCAATAACGGTGTCGGATGTAGCGTGTTAGTAAGTGCGGATCATCCACAGGGAAAATGTAATCCGTTCAATTTCCGAATTAGATGAATTGAAAATTTAAGACAAAGAAAAGAAAATAATTCATGATTTGTAATTGAAGATCAAAGATAAGAAAAATCTAGATCTAAAAGAAACATTAAAAACAAGAATTGAGATGAGAGATAATTTCCAATCAACACTCAAGATTATAGGTATGGCTCGTAGGAGTAGATCGGATCTATAGATGTGATGAGATCTAATGATTACTCATTCTTATCCTTTAACGAATTAGTACTAGATCGATGCGAATTCATTGAGGTTTAAGGTTCGTGCGAGGAAATTAGGGATTTCGCAACTCATCCTTTGTCCTTTCAATGGATCGCATTCAAATTCTAGTTTCTAGTTAATCAAATGTTTAATAGTTGTTCCCTAGTTTCGAGTGAACACGATCAAGAAAGCTTCATCTCGAAACTAGGTTATTAATCATTTGATTCACTAGAATTTCCAAACATTATAGGATTTAAGAATTGTAAAAAATATCTAAATCATCATCATCTAAAGATCGTCACAACTCCTACACGAGCGGAGATTTACTCAAACATCATGATCACAAATGCAATCACAAATTGAGATCTAATCATTATGCTTGAATTAAAAGATAAGCAAGAATATAGAAAATTCACCTTTATTTATCGACAAATTTCGTTACAACTCTCTTGAATTTACAAAAGGAAGGAACTAGATCGTCGATTTCGGCTTCGCTCGGCTCCTTGAGTCGCGGATCGGCGTTGATCTCTTGCTCCGTTGAAAATCCAGCGTCGCTTCTAAAGGTTGAAGGAATTCTTGCTTGAATTGATCTCGAGATCTTGATCTTGAGGTTGAATTGGAATTTGGCACAAGTTTTGTCACTAAACTTGTGGAGGGAAGAAGATGGTGATTATTGAACATTTTTCACCCTAGCTCTAGGCTCCTTTTTATAGACCTCTAGATCTAGGATTGAAATTTGAATTCCCTCCACAAGTTAGTTAACCAAAAGATTTAAATTTCCCTCCAAAAAGTTAGTTAAGCCTAAAATTTGAATTTCCCTCCAAGAGTTTGTTAAGCCGAGCCTTCTAGATGTGCCACGTGGAGCTTCTGGGGTCTTCTGGAAGCTTGGCCGTTATTAATAAGCACATGAAAAAAATTGGGCGCTTTGATCTCACTATAAGGCCGCGGATCCGCGGCGCTAAGGGGGTTTGGGCCGCGGATCCGCGGTCCTTTAGTGGGCTTGGAGCTTTATTTTTATATGGTAACTCTCGGGCTTCCTAGTGGGCCTTTATACAACATGTGAAATCTCATTTGGCCTTCTGTATTGCTCCAGATCTTTAGCCCTTTGAGTTGGCGTATTTTATCTGCACTGTTTTCTTAATTTTGGGCTTTGCTTCCGGAATTTCCTGCATAGACCCCAAGACAAGAGTTGCGCTATACAAGAATAATGCGATGCCATGATAAACACACAATTTCCCTAAAAGTGCTGGTTTTAGTATACAGTACAAGTAATCCAGTATTTTACATATGTTTTGCAAATATGTGTGATATGAATACCGGATACCTTTACTTGATTGCAAAAGGTAGGGAAATTGCCGTGTTAGAAATGCAGTATTTTCGACTGATCAATGAAGACCTTACCGCATTCACAACGGACCAGGGGGTATACTGCTACAAGGTGATGCCCTTCGGCCTCAAGAACGCCGGGGCCACGTACCAGCGGTTGGTCAATCGCATGTTCAAGCCACAGATCGGCAGAAATATGGAGGTCTACGTTGACGATATGCTCGTCAAATCCGTCTCGTCGGCCGACTATACCAGGGATCTGGGCGAGGCCTTTGAAGTGCTCCGCAAGTTCAAGATGAAACTAAACCCCTCCAAATGTGCATTCGGAGTCACGGGGGGAAAGTTCCTCGGTTTCATGGTCACGCACCGTGGAATCGAAGCTAACCCGAAGAAAATCGACGCTATCCTCAACATGGCCGCGCTCAAGACCAACGTCTAGATCATGCGGCTCACGGGACGAGTCGCTGCTCTGAGACGTTTCATGTCCAGGTCGAGGGAGAAATGCCTCCCGTTCTTCAAAGCTCTGAGGAAGATCCCGAGGTTCGAGTGGTCGAAGGAGTGCCAGGCCGCCTTCGACCAATTGAAGAAGCACATCGCGACGCCACCACTGCTCACCCGACTAGTTGAAGGAGACGAGCTGTCGCTGTATCTGGCGGTATCCGACCAAGAAGCAGGCTCGGTGCTGGTCCGAGAGGTCGATGGAGCGCAGAAGCCGGTGTACCATGTGAGCCATGTATTTAAGAACGCAGAAACGAGATATCCAGCCATAGAGAAGATTGTCTTGGCCCTCGTGGTGGCCTCAAGGAAGCTGCGGCACTACTTCCAGGCACATACCATCATCGTCCTCACTGAGCGCCCGTTGGGAGCTATTCTTGCATCACCGGAATCCTCCGGCCGCTTAGAAAGGTGGAGGTGGGAACTATCTCAGTTTGATATAAAGTATCGCCCGAGGTAGGCTATCAAAGCGCGGGCCTTGGCTGATTTCATCGTTGAATGCACCATCCCTAGCAAGGAACCGGAGACCACGCCGCCCCTCGCAACTCAGTGTCCCATCGCGGAAAGGCCTGGCTTGGTTCCTGAGTGGGTCATCTACATCGACGGGTTTTCAACCGAGGAAGGATGTGGTGCCGGCCTCATTATCCGGGGCCCGAACGAGGCGGAAATGGAGTACTCTCTGAAGCTCGGTATCAAAGCCTCGAACAACGCGACAGAGTACGAGGCACTCCTAGCCGGACTGCGCATGGCCGCCGGGCTGGAACTGAAGACAATTCGAATCCGCAGCAACTCGGCCCTTGTTGTTGGCCAAGTGATCGGCCGCTTTGAAGCTCGGGAGCCTCTGATGGTGAAGTATCTGGACGAGGTCAGGAAACTCTGGAGGAACTTTGAAGAAGTCCAAGTAGAACAATACCCAGCCAGCTGAATGCCCAAGCCGAAGCCCAAAGCAAGTTGGCCTCGTCATACTCGGCCAACAATAAGCGGTCTATCCTCTTCGAAACCTTGCCTCAGCCCAGCGTGGAAGACGGAGCGACAACACTCCACGTATATGCGGCGCAGAAAGGCGACCATGATTGGAGGAAGCCCCTCGTGGAATTCCTGAAGGACGGTACGCTCCTAGAAGATCGGGGAGACGCCCGCCTGTTCTCCGCCGAAAACCGGGAAGACAAACGTCTTGCCTGAATTTGGGGGAAGATGCTAATTGGTGCTATCCGTCTACCTCTCCGAAGATGCCAAGTTGATTTATGACACCATGTATCGAAGGTTTAAACGGATGCGGCCGATATAGCAGACTTTGTCTGATTCGCCCTCATTTGAGGGGTTTTTGATTGTGGGGACGCTCTTCCTTGCAGGCGCAAGCCCCTGCAGTTAATTACGCTACCGTATCGCGGTAACCACTTTTTCCTTCTCCAGATGGTCACTTCGTGCCGTGTGTATTTGTTTTGTTTTTGGTTGCCCGTGGATTGTATACGGAGACTAATTTATGTTGTCGCCCGTAGGGCGTGGATTAGTCCAAATCCGTATTTTCTTAGATTTGGGTTTGGATTGGGTTTAAGGATATGTTAGTCTCATTTGAGACTAAGATCAACTTAAACGTTTGTTAAGGATACGTTAGTCTAATTTTAGACTAAGATCAACTTAACGGGATCATTTAAATCCGACAAAAGAGCATTTGGACTCTATTGTTTAGTTTAGGGACATTGCGGTCGATTAGTTTAAGGACATTACGGTCCCTTGTTAGTTTAAAGACATCACGGTCGAGGTTAAGGACATCATAGTCCGTGAGTTTAAAGACCTCACAGTCAAGGTTAAGGACATCATAGTCCGTGAGTTTAAAGACCTCACAGTCAAGGTTAAGGACAACATTGTCCGTGAAATGTGTGGTTGTCGGGACCCGTCACCTCTCTGAAGACGTTGAAGGATTACAACGACAAATATCAAAGGAGTGAAGAGATGTACCCTTGAACCAAAGTTGATTGGGGATCTGTAGTCCAATTTGGAACTAAGATCAATTAATTAGATTATGAGCACATTGGCTCAGTTAAATATGAATTGAGGACTTATGGCCAACTTGGACTAAGTCCAATTAGATTTGAAGTGTTGGCCCTTTATTGGACCATTAGACATTTATCTGGGTTCAACCCCTCATCATTTAGCAATGCTAAACAAGAGTTTGAGGGCTCTGATAACATTTTTGTCTTTGACCGAGCATTAAACATTGTGGTTCTGAGTTTTACTCAATTTTGAGATTCAGTTGAAGGGGAGGCTTTTGCCTTTGGAAACTTAGCCAATTTGGCTAAAATTGGCTTTTAAAATAGTGTTAAACACTAGAGAACAACAGTGTTAAACACTGGAAATAAAACGCTCAAATTAGTGTTAAACACTAGAGAGGAAGGGGTCACGTGGGGACACGTGAGGGCACCCAAAGGTGGGGCCATATCTCCTTTATTTTGTTCTCAGAACTGTAAATAAGTGTTAAACACTTTTTATTTTCATAGCCATCACGTGTGGGCACGTGATGGGTACTAATGCCTTGATTTATTAAAATGTTTATTAGGGGTCACGTGGGGACACGTGAGAGCGCCCAAAGCCAGCATTGCCTTTGCTTTTATTCTCTTTGTTTTTGGAGGTCACGTGGGAGCACGTGAGGCATTGCCTCAGGGCTAATTCCTTCTTATTTTGGAGAATCTTTTCAGGGGTCGCGTGGGGACACGTGACCTTAGTTCTTTACATGCATGGAGATCTTTCAAGTCTCTTTATTTTTAAGAATTAAATTCTCTGTAGGGTTAAACCCTAATTATGTTTTAGAGGAATTAAATTCCTATGCATGTGGAAGAATTAAATTCTTATATAGGGTGAAACCCTAATTTCATTTAGGAGGAATTAAATTCCTGTGAACTTGGGAGAATTGAATTCTCTTATAGGGTTAAACCCTAGTTTTGTCTGTCTTGGAGGAATTGAATTTCTATAACTTTGGGAGAGTTAAATTCTCATATAGGGTTAAACCCTAGTTTTATCTTGAAGGAATTAAATTTCTGTGAGTTTGGGAGAATTAAATTCTCATATAGGGTTAAACGCTAGTTTTATCTTGGAGGAATTAAATTCCTGTGAATTTGGGAGAATTAAATTCTTTAAACTCAATTCTCCCTCTAAGTTTTGGGTCTGCATGGCAGAATCTCCCCGATGAGAATTAAATTCTCAACCTGTGGGGAGATTTGCTTCTGCAGATCTTCAACCAGAGGAAGAACTAAGTTCTTTTGCAGAAGAGTTAAACTCTTAGATTGAGAATTAAATTCTCTTTTTTTGCTTTATGAAGTTTTGATCTCTTTCCCCTTTCTCACCTAGGGTTTCTTTCTTGAGAATTAAATTCTCCTTTCTTTTCTCTCTGCTATTTGCCTTTAGAAAATTTCAAAATCCCAAAATTCTATCTTCCTCTCTTCTTAGCTCCTATTTATAGGAGAAGGAAAAGAATCAATTTGTTTAGTGAAATTTTCATTGAAAGATTTTGTTTGTTTTTCATAACTAATATGATCTTTTAGATCACTCAGTGAATTTTATTCACCATTGGATTTTTAATCCAAAAGATATTCTGTTTGTTATTTTTGGTGAAATTTAGGGAAATCTTTCCTTGTCTAAAATCTTTCCATAAATTGGTGATTTTTAATCATCCTTGGATTTTTAATCCAACGGTCCCCCATAATCCTTTTTTGTTTAAAAAGATTTGGAGAAATACTTTCTCAGTTAAGGTCTTTGATTTCCTTTAATTAGAATTTAATTCTATCAAGTTATAAGGCTTTTAAAGCCTATCACGTGTTGGCACGTGACCCTCCCTCATTCAGAATTTAATTCTTTCTTTTAACTGGGCTGAAAGACTATCACGTGTCAACACGTGACCCCTGGTCACGTATGAGCACGTGACCCACCCCCTATTGAGGTCTTTCCTTAGTCGTTTGTTTACACTTCTTCTTGATTTTAGAGTTTAACTATCATGTGTCAACACGTGACCCTTGGTCACGTATGAGCACGTGATACCTCATTGAGGTAATTCCCGATTTTTAATCAGGGAACAAATGCCCCTACAGCGTTGCTCTCACGTGTCTGCACGTGAGTGCAACGCTGTCACTTTTATGACCGTTGGATCTGTCTAGGGAATAGGGGAGATGAAACGTTTCCTATCACATCCTATAAATGTCAGTGTCCCTTTAGAAGCGCCTCCACTTTGCTCATCTTCTTCCTTGCCCACTTTTTCCTTTTGAGAATTTAATTCTCTTTCCCAAAGCTTAGTTCTCTGTTTCGAAAATTTCCAGAGTTTAACTCTGTTGAAAGATTTTCTTTTTTTCAGGTAATGATCTTGAACGGCTGAAGAACTTTTGCAGAATTTTTTGTTGGATTTTAAATCCATACCAAGGGTTTTTCCCTGTAACAAGAACCCATTTTTCTTAAGTTCTTTAAAATGAAAACCACTCAATCTTTAAACAACAAACCTCGCTAGGGTTTCTCTGATCTTCAGGGATCAATGGCTACGCTTGTCTTTTCTGTGGAATTTAATTCCATCTCAAAGAGCTTTGGCTCTGAAAAATGTTTCTGGGAATTGAATTCCCCTTTTTCAAAAGGAATTTAATTCCTATGAAGAACTTAGTTCTTCCCAAAGAACTTCTTGGGGTTTTCTTGCCCTGAGTTGTTTCTTTGCAACCAAGAAGGGATTTGCAGTAGGGTTTTTCTGGGAATTTAATTCCCTTGGTTTGCTTGATTTTTGCAGAGTCCAAGATGGATTTGTTTTTGGGGAATGTGTAGGGTCATTTGAAATCCACTGTTTATTTATTGAGAATCTTCCTTTTGTTCTCATATTAATTGCTTTGCCTCATCATTAGTAAGCTGCCATCTTGATTTTGTGGGACCCATGTGTTTTGTAACCAATGGTCCCATAAAATGAGTCCCCTGTTGCTTTCTTCCACTGTCTTTTCATATATGCCTTTATAAACACGTGTTAGCTTTGCGTAACGACTTCCTCTTCTTTTATTTCAGGCATAATGACTTTTGTTCCGTACTTCCCTTTCACTCGCTCAGAGGCTGCTTTTCCTCAGTCACCGTCTGACGAGGAAGTAATGGCTAGGATCAGGGCTCAAGACCCGAATCGCATCAATTTGCTTTTATGGGGGCTTGGTACGGTCATATCATCCGCGGTTGCCGAAGTTTCCTTTGCGAGATACCGACGGAGCCTACCTATCCATTCCGGCCGATGGATCCTCCACAGACTGCCTTTGCTGTGGAGATGCCGCATTGGACTCCTATGGGACGGCTTGAGCCTTCAACAACTGGTATTCCGAACCATCCGGTGCCGGATATAAATATTTTGGGACGCCGCATTTGCCAGGGTGAAGCCCAGCCATGAGGACAGATTTACAAGATAGGGCTTACCCCTTGACACCCCACGGGTTACCTTATCTGGGCTCGTTACATCCTGTCCGCCCATCGCGCGCGACTGCAGAGGGTTGGACTTTATCAGGCGGTATATGCATCCCTTTTCCACTACCAATCTCCCCATGTCTGGTGGGTTAAGGCCTTCTTGAACCAATGGAATCTCCCCACCAACACCTTTCTTCTAGGGGACCGAGAAGTTTCAATTTCCCTGGAGGAATTTTGTGAGATCTCGGGGCTGCCGGTCAGAGGGACACTTTATGAAGAATTGCTGCCTCCCGATGAGTATGTCTTCGAAACTGAGCCTGCCACGCTTGACGGCCTATCGACCGAGAACGCCGTCCGCCACAAGCGCCCAAGTTTGATCAAGACCCTAAGTATTTTTGACAAACTGTTCGCAGAGTCAGAGGAGCAGGGCGTCACTTTTAAAAGTTTTATCGCTTGTTTCCTTCGCGGGGGTGTCCTATCAAAGACGGCTCTAAAGTTTGCGAACATTAACGACCCCTTTGGGTTTGGTTTAAGCAGGCGGCCGACGAAAGAAGAGGACTTGTCGTAGTATTACATTCCCATCATGTCGGCGGTATCTTTCGAGTCGATTGCAGCTCCTGGTATGGATGAGGAGACTTTCTTTGTGGGCTTCATCAGCGTTTGGCTTAGCTGGTTCGTCATTCCCATGCATCGCCGTTTCATGAGAGCCTCGGTTATTTACCCTGCTCATCGCATTGCTGAGGGAACGCGACTAGATATGGGCATTCCAGCGCTAGCGCATCTTTATCATCGGTTAGGCGCCGCGGCTAATACCTCAACTCCAGGGGTGGATGTGGTAAACTTTTCTCTTCATTACTTCATGTCCTGGATCGAGATGCACGTATTGGGGGCCTTTGCTGCTCACCAAAGACCCATGTTTTATGACGCCTACACTTTTCTGATACTCATGCGGCTGGTGGACGCTTCTGCTCCTGACCCGACTCAGTCTGGGGCTATTCGTGTGTTGATCGCTCCTTATGCTAATACGGGCGGAATGGTATTCATCGATCGAGCCCTATCTGCTCCCTCAGGACCGGTTCAACAGCTCCACGACTTGTCGAAAGAGGGGGTACCTTCTCTGAAGCCCAGGGAAGCCATGCACCTGTACGCGATCAGACCAGGTTATCTGGTATTTCGTCAGAATAGTGCGGCCCTCTTTATGCAGTACAACCCACACCGCTTTGCCCGGCAGCTTGGATATGATCAGGGCGTCCCCTTCGAGGCATTTACAGTGGCGCCTAGCCCATCGCCTGAAGCTGTTCGTGACGCCGCTCATCACTTTATGCGGCTGAACACTGGTTCTAGCTTCATGATCCCTGAAGCTGATCATATTCCTCAATGTGTGGGTGTTTCCTGATTTAAAATCAGGAAAGCCTACGGAAGGGGCCTCAGAAAAGGGTCACGTGCTCACACGTGACCAACAGTCACGTGTTGGCACGTGACATCTAAAAGCATCATCAAGGCAGATTCAGCTTCCTGACTACATCAAAGAAAAGGGCTTCAGAAAGGGTCACGTGCTCCCACGTGACCAGGGTCACGAGTTGGCACGTGACATTTTAAAGCGGATTCAGAGGCACATCTGTTCCCTGATCAAATCAAGGGAAAAGCTTCAAGAGAGGTCACGTGCTCCCACGTGACCAGGGGTCACGTGTTGGCACGTGACGCTCAAAACATCAGAATTGTTCTCCAGTTAAATCAAGAAAAAGAGTCCAGACAAGGGTCACGTGCTCACACGTGACCAGGAGTCACGTGGTGGCACGTGACGGTTAAGCAGCAACCAGAAGACAGCGCAAAAAGAAAGAGAAGGGCTCGTTCCAAGGGGGTCACATGCCCACACATGACCATGGGTCACGTGGTCACACGTGACCGGCTTTCAAAGCCCGTTTTGCCAACAGAATTAAATTCTGAAGGAGAATCAAATCTTTCCAAAGGAAAGCGATTATCTGGAGCAGATCGAATTAAAGATTCAGAGGTGATTAAATATCATCTATTTATGGGAAAATCTCGGGTTTGGAAAGATCTCCCCTTTAAATCTAACAGAAATAACAAAGGAGAATCCCTGGATTTGAAATCCAATGGTGGATAAAATTCACCTAATAATCCAAGGGTCAAAAACAAATGATGGATACAAATCAAATCTCTTAATAAAGATCCATCAAAAAACTAATTGATTCGGCTGCTTCTCCTATAAATAGGAGCCTAGAGACACAAAAGGGAGAGGAGAGAGATATATACACGCAGAGGGAGAAAAAAGGAGAGAGCCTTGATACTTTGAGGAATTTGGAGCTTCTGCAAAAGAAAACCCTAGGTAAGAAAGGGAAGGCTTCTTGAAAGAAGTAGAATTTGATTCTCAACAGAGTTTAACTCTGACAAAATAAAAAACAGAAGAACATATTTTTTCTCTCTTTGGTAGAGGATCTGCAAAGTGCACATCTCCCCTTTAGGTTGAGAATTTAATTCTCAATGGGTTGAGATCCTGCCATGCAGATCCAAAACATGGAGAGGGAATGGAAAAACGAGAATTTAATTCTCACAGAACTATAGGAATTTAATTCCTCTAAGATAAAAGTAGGGCTTGACCCTGTGTTATGGGAATTTAATTCCTTCAGAAACAGAGAGAAACAGGGTGTAACCCTAATTAAGAACTTAGTTCTGTTGAAACAACGGGAATTCAATTCCCTTAATCATAATTTAACAGGGAATGGAAGTTTAATTCCTTAAAAAGCTTTTATTAGGGTTTAACCCTATTCAGTTCTTCACATAAACGAGGAATTTAATTCCTACAGAAGATTCAGGGTTCGACTCTACTCCAGAATATAAGTCTTCAAAAGAAAGTAGGAATTTAATTCCTTTGAAAATTAAAGCTCGAGAAATTTAATTCCTGAAAAGAAAGATCAACAGATTCTCTAAACAATATACAGGGTCACGTGCCACCACGTGACCCCCTTAAGAGATCTACAGAAAGCCCTTTGAGGCAGTCTCCCACGTGACCCACGTGACCCTTGACAGAAGCTCTAATACATAGGCATATGAATGCCCGTCACGTGATGGCACGTGATGCTCTGAAAGATGCAGCAATTTCAGCAGAATAAATGAAGGGAGGGCGCTCTCACGTGTTGCCACGTGACCCCTCTTGCTTTAGTGTTTAACACTAAGTTGGAACTCCTGAATCCAGTGTTAAAACAACTGTTGGGCCTTAGTGTTCAACACTAATCAAAAAACTTTACTTGCAGTGTTCAACACTGACTACCTTAGTGTTTAACACTAATTTGAGGGCTCAGTTGCCAGTGCTTGATACCGATCTGTTTTAGTGTTTAACACTAATTTGAAAGCCTTGTCGCTGGTGTTTAACACCAATTATCTCTTAGTGTTAAACACTAACTTGTCAACCTCATTACCAGTGTTCAACACTGATTGCTCCGAAGTGTTTAACACTAGGCTTTGGCCCAATTGGCTAAAGGGATAGAGGCAAAGCCTCTCCCTCAATGGATCCACAAGAAGTCAATATTCCAGACATGATAGGACTTAGCCCAAGCTGGCCATAAGTCCTCAATTCGTAATTAACTGGGCCAATGGGCTCATAATATAATTAATGGGTCTTGATCCCAAATTGGGCCAAGGACTATTTAATCCATTCCGGTTCTAGGGTACATCTCTTCACTCCTTTGATACTTGGCATTGTAATCCCTCAATGTCTTCAAAGAGGTGACGGGTCCTGACGACCACCCATGATATGGACTGTGGGGTCCTTAAACCCATGTCTAATGCAAAATTCCTGGTCACGTGGAACGCGGATAACGTCACTCTTTGACCCCGCGGAAAATGCCCAGAGCGGAGCCTAGTCCTCGCCGAGCACGGCAGTGAACCCGTGTGAAGCATCTAGTGCAAAATTCCTGGTTACGTGGAACGTGGATAACGTCACTCTTTGACCCCGCGGAAAACGTCCAGAGCGGAGCCTGGTCCTCGCCAAGCACGGCAGTGAACCCGTGTGAAGCATCCAGAGCACATACCGGACTGTGGAGTCCTTAAACCCATGGACTACGACGTCCTTAACCTTGACCGAGATGTCTTAAAACTAACAATGGACCGCAATGTCCTTAAACTACCCATGGACCGCAATGTCCTTAAACTAGAAAAATAGAGCCCAGCATGCTCTTTTATCGGATCTAAATTGTCCCGTTTAAGTTGATCTTAGCCTCAAAGATGGCTAACGTATCCTTAAACCTTCAAACAGACTTGACTATGAATCCTCCAAATTAACTTTGGCTTGAGGGTACATCTCTGAACTCCTCTGACATCCGTCGTTGTAATCCTTCAACGTCGTCAGAGAGGTGACGGGTCCCGACGGCCACATATACGATGGACCACTATGTCCCTAAACTAGAACAATGGAGCCCGAACGCTCTTTTGTCGGATCTAAACGATCCTGTTAAGTTGATCTTAGTCTCAAATCGGACTAACGTATCCTTAACAAACGTTTGAGTTGATCTTATCCTCGAGTATGGCTGACGTATCCTCAAACCAGACCCCCAAACCCAAATCTAAGATAAACACGGATTTGGACTAGTCCACGCCCTACGGGCGACGACATAACTCAGTCTCCGTAAACAATCCACGGGCAACAAAATATAAAATAAACACACACGACACGAAGTGACCATCTGGAGAAGGAGAAAGTTGTTACCGCGATGCGGTAGCGTAATTAACTGCAGGGGCTTGCGCCTGCAGGGAAGAGCGTCCCCACAATCAAAAACCCCTCAAACGAGGGGGAATCTGACGAAGTCTGCTACATCGGCCGCATCCGTCTAAACCCCCGATGCGCGGTTCCATAAACAACTTGGCATCTTCGGAGAGATGGACGGATAGCACCAATTAGCATCTGCCCCGAACCTCAGGCTCGAACGCCCGAGTCCAGGCCGCCGTTCGGAGGGGAACAGTGGGGTCTTTCACGGGTCGGTACCTCCACCGGGTCAGTCCAATTATTGCTGAGGAGAAGAGGGTGCTTCTTGGATACAGCGCCCCCATTCCGATTCGAGCCACGGGAGTTCCGCCGCAACCGCGTGCAACAATTCGTCCTCCCTTAAGGGATACCAGTGTCGTACTTATTCTAGGGGCGGCGGAAGTGGACTTAACTCCCACAGCTGGTATGCCTCTGCGTACTCGGGCTCAATCAAGGGCTAATAGGGTGCCAGTAGTAGTATCATCGTCCGCGGCGTCGACAATGGCCGTGTCGTCCTCGGTAGCACCGCCAAGCGAGGACATTGAAGGTGGGTCAGCGTCGTGCCAAAGTTCCACGGGGGAGGAAACGATCGTCTTCGGCGGTTGGCTCTGGGTCCAAGAGGCGGAGGAAGACGGCTACCAATCTGCTCGACTCTTTAGTAGAGTCTGAGCATATTCTTCAGGATGAACCGTTGGCTATGCAAGAATCGGATGGTGCCCTACTTTTCCCAAGTTCATCTGCCGAGGAAGCCGCACAATTGGCTGAGGCTATAAGAAGTTCGCAAGATGAATCGGAGAACGTAAGGATTCCGAAGAAGCCCTACCCTGCTGTCATCTTTTATGAAGACCCTCCATGGATACGGCGACGATTCATAGGCCCTTTGGAAGAATGGGGCGAAAGGGCCCTTAAACAGGCTGTTTCGGCCGACGCCGAGGACGCGCTTTCACTGTGGACCGGTGGCCACGAGTCCACCCTCGGACCTCGGCGAGCACACCTCTTTAGGAAGGAGCGTCGGCTTGAACAAGCCATACTAGAAGCTCCCTTGCGCATCGGTATGTTCCTGTACTTCTTTGTAATATTTTATATTGCTTGCATACATATATATGTATCCTTATCCTTGTACAAACTTTGCAGGGACTTCGGCGGCGGCGGAGGCTCTGAGTCGCGCTTTGACCGTAGATTCTGTTGATATCCCCAGTGAAACACAAATCAATGTGTAGGGGGTCGATGCAACTATTGCTCTTGTGATAGAGTCTCCCTCGGTGGTTCCCGCTCCCAAAGCACTTGCTCCCTCGGGGGAGGCATCTTTGCTGGTCGCCGTTCCAATGGATTTTCCTAAGGGCGACCCGGAGACTAGGGTACAGGTAGTCGAGGCTACCGTCCTTTCATTGGAGCCTGCAGTGGCAGCCGCTGCTCCTCACTCAGAAGCCGCTACACTAGTCCGTGTCCCCGATGATGTGCCCGCGGTCACGGAGGAGGCTGTTGAAGCTGCTGTCCCTACAGCTCAGGATGGGAGGAGTGTCGAAGGTAGCCTTCTATATTTTAAATTAGTAATCTTTCCATTATCTGAACCCTTCTGTCTTTTCAGAATTGCGCGGGTTGGCGGCATCTATTGCTGATCTGTCTCCCAGGCAGTCTTTTCAGCGCCTGTTGGAGATGGCTGCTCCGCAAGCGATATCTCCTCAGCGCATTGTCCTCTCTTCCGGGCAAGGTTAGTATTGTTTACCCTCTTTTCACAGCATTATTACTATTTCATAAAATGACATTGATTTCTTTTACAGTTTTGGAGGCCGACGACGAGGTTGAGATTCTTGAAGGGCCTGGGGAGCCTTCAGATCCCTCTTGCATGACTGTGGGTAAGTAAAGTCCCAACGTTGTTCCTGTTGTTCTTTTTCTTACACGTTTAGCTGACTGTTTATAAATCTGAATAGCTCTGCCAGTTCTCACTGCGCTGGAGTCTCGCATCGCCATGCCACCCGGCCCCTATGCTCTGCGAGCCTCGGAACGGATGGCCAAGTAAAGCCTCGATTCCCTGTCATCCTTAATTGAGGAACTTCGCGCTGGCAGTCTAATCACGGCCGAAGCGTTTGCTGTTGAAGCTAACGGCTCTCTTCCCTTTCTTGCCACCTATCATAGTGAAATAGTGGTGCAAGTTTGGGTTGAGTTTTGTCGGCAGGTGGAGGCTTGCTTGCATGTACACGCCTTTCTTCGGAGGTAGTGGCTGCAAAGGCGAGCTTACAGGGTCTAATTGAGCGGTATGCGGCGAATATGATATCATGTGAGAAGAGGCTCGGCCGCAAGTTTTCAGAGAGGGAGCTGGATTCTAAAGCGCTGAGGGAGCTTCAAGCCAGCCTTACGGCCAAGGCCAATAAAGCGTATGAATTTTGGCGAGTGCTTCAAGAAGCCATCAAGGAGGTGGTAGCCATTGATAAAGCCGCCGTGTTCACTCGTGAAATGGTTGAGGCCCATAGGGCTACTGAAAAAGAGCTTGAAGGCCGGCTCGCCTCATACCAGGCCCAACAGGCTCAAGCGGAGGCCCGTCTCTTGACGATACTGAACCATGAAGGCGAGGCCCAGCGAAAGAGGGACGAACTGGCTAATCTATTAAATCGCCCGCCGACTTGAAGAATTGTATATATATTTTTCCATTCTTCCTTTGTACATACTCCTAAATGAGAGTGTATTTTTTTTGTTCTTTCATGAATTGTACTTTGTATTCATTTTGATTCATGAATAAAAGATATATTTTTCTTCAAGATGGTGTGTCCCTTTTAGTAAATGTATTTTGTGGATAGTCTATCTCGATTTCTTTACAGGACAACGATGGCTTAGGATTCAGGGTTAAGATCTGCCTCCTAAGACTTTTCAACTTCATGGGCCGTGTGGGTCTCATAAAGAATTTTCTCCCTACCTGTCGAGAGGATCCCGTAGCTGTAATTTCTCCTTAAGAATCGTGAGGATTCCTAAGTGTGTTTTCTCTTGCAAGTCGTAAGGATCTCACAAGAGAATTTGCTCCCTTATGAGTCATGAGGACCCGCAAGTGATGGGTGAGGTTACCCTTATCCGCATTTCACGGAGTCAGGAGTTGCTCTGGATGCTTCCTACGGGGTCATTGCTGTGTTCTGCGAGGACCAGGCACTGCTCTGGATGCTTCACACGGGGTCAAGATTGGCATAATCCGCGTTCCACGTAACCAGGAATTTTGCTCTAGATGCTTCCCACGGGGTCATTGCCGTGTTCTGCGAGGACCAGGCTCCGCTGTGGATGCTTCACACGGGGTCGTTGCCGTGCTCTGCGAGGACCAGGATCCGCTCTGGACGTTTCCCACGGGGTCAGGATTGACATAAGCCGCGTTCCACGCAACCAGGAATTTTTCTCTGGATGCTTCCCACGGGGTCATTGCCGTGTTCTGTGAGGACCAGGCTCCGCTCTGGATGCTTCACACGGGGTCGTTGCCGTGCTCTGCGAGGACCAGGATCCGCTCTGGACATTTCCCATGGGGTCAGGATTGACATAAGCCGCGTTCCACGTAACCAGGAATTTTGCTCTGGATGCTTCCTACGGGGTCATTGCCGTGTTCTGCGAGGACTAGGCTCCGCTCTGGATGCTTCACACAGGGTTGTTGCCGTGCTCTGCGAGGACCAGGATCCGCTCTGGACGTTTCCCACGGGGTCAGGATTGACATAAGCCGCGTTCCACGTAAATAGGAATTTTGCTCTAGATGCTTCCCATGGGGTCATTGCCGTATTCTGCGAGGACCAGACTCTGCTTGGGATGCTTCACACGGGGTCGTTGCCGTGCTCTGCGAGGACCAGGATCCGCTCTGGACGTTTTCCACGGGGTCAGGATTGACATAAGCCGCATTCCACGTAACCAGGAATTTTTCTCTGGATGCTTCCCACGGGGTCATTGCCGTGTTCTGCGAGGACCAGGCTCCGCTCTGGATGCTTCACACGGGGTCGTTACCGTGCTCTGTGAGGACCAGGATCCGCTCTGGACGTTTCCCACGGGGTCAGGATTCACATAAGCCGCGTTCCACGTAACCAGGAATTTTGCTCTGGATGCTTCCCACGGGGTCATTGCCGTGTTCTGCGAGGACCAGGCTCCACTCTGGATGCTTCACACGGGGTCGTTGCCATGCTCTGCGAGGACCAGGATCCGCTCTGGACGTTTCCCACGGGGTCAGGATTGACATAAGCCGCGTTCCACGTAACCAGGAATTTTGCTCTGGATGCTTCCCACGGGGTCATTGCCGTGTTCTGCAAGGACCAGGCTCCGGTCTGGATGCTTTACACGGGGTCGTTGCCGTGCTCTGCGAGGACCAGGATCCGCTCTGGACGTTCCCACGGGGTCAGGATTGACATAAGCCGCGTTCCACGTAACCAGGAATTTTTGACTTTATCCGCATTTCACGAAATCAGGGTCTGACACTCGGTCATCTGTGCATCGCCGAGTCATGGAACTGGGAGTTTCCGCGGTTCCGCTTTGCTTGATGTTGTGTCCGTTGTAATGAGACGGATGTTAAGATGATCTTCAGGCTATCTGTGAACCGTCGAGATTCGGCTTCTTCTTCTTATGAGGCCTGGGGAGGAAAGGTGTGATTCCCTCTTTGTTTGCGCCCCTGGATTTTATACAGGGATTGATGTGATATCACCTGTAGGGCATAAATTTCATTCATTTTTTAAATTTCTTTCCACGATACTCTATCATTTCAGCTTTTATATCGCGAAGGCCGCGATTGCCCAATCATTTCGGCTATTTTTTGCGGAGCCCAATCATTTCGGCTATTTGTTTTATTTTTAATCGCTGCTTTTTATTGCGAGTTGCCCAACCATTTCGGCTATTTTGCATGCATATATTTTTACTTGCTGATTTGCAAGTTGCCCCATCATTTCGGCTTTTTCGTATGCATGTGTGGTTTGCTAGCTTTTTTTTTGCTGCAAGCTTGGAATTAGACACCGATTTCGGCATCAGCACTGTTTCCTGATTTAAAATCAGAAAAGCTTATGGGAAAAGCTTCAGAAAGAGGGGCCACGTGCTCACACGTGACCAGCAGTCACGTGTTGACACGTGACATATGAAAACAGCGGAAAAGGCTCATGGGTTCCCTGATCAAGTCAAGGAAAAGGTCCACTGATCAAGTCAAGAAAAAAGGCGTCAGAAGAGGTCACGTGTTGGCACGTGACGCTCGAAGCAGCAGACCGGTCCTTCAGTCGAATAAAAAAGAAGGAGGCTCCTAACAGGGGTCACGTGTTCACACGTGACCAATGGTCACGTGTTAACACGTGATGACTAAAACAGCAACCAGAAGACAGCGCAGAAAGAAAGAGGACTCTTCATTCCAAAGGGGGTCACGTGTCCACACGTGACCATGGGTCACGTGGTCACACGTGACCGGCTTTCAAAGCCCATTTTGACGACAGAATTAAATTCTGAAGGAGATTTGAATCTTTCCAAAGGAAAGTGATTATCTGAGACCAATCGAATTAAAGATTCAGAAGTGATTTAAATATCATCTATCTATGGAAAATCTCGGGTTTGGAAAGATTTCCCCCTTAAATCTAACCAAAATAACAAAGGAGAATCTCTGGATTTAAAATCCAATGGTGAATAAAATTCACCTAATAATCCAAAGGTCCAGAACGAATGAAGGATGCAAATCAAATCTCTCAATGAAGATTCGTCACAAAACTAATTTATTCGGCTGCTTCTCCTATAAATAGGAGCCAAGAGATAGAGAGAAATATATATACGCAGAGGGAAGAAAAAGGAGAGAGCCTTGATACTTTGAAGAAACTTGGATCTTCTGCAAAAGAAAACCCTAGGTAAGAAAGGGAAGGCTTTCTGAAAGAAAGAGAATTCAATTCTCAACAGAGTTTAACTCTGATATATGAAACAGAAGAACATATTTCTTCTCTCTTTGATAGAGGATCTGTAAATAGCACATCTCCCCTTGAAGTTGAGAATTTAATTCTCGATGGGTTGAGATCCTGCCATGCAGATCCAAAACATAGAGAGGGAATGCAAGCACGAGAGTTTAATTCTCACAAAACTATAGGAATTTAATTCCTTTAAAATAAAATTAGGGCTTGACCCTATATCATGGGAATTTAATTCCTTCAGAACAAAGAGAAACAGGGTTTAACCCTAATTAAGAACCTGGTTCTGTTGAAACAGCGGGAATCTAATTCCCTTAATCATAATTTAACAGAGAATGGGAGTTCAATTCCTTAAAAGCTTTTATTAGGGTTTAACCCTATTCAGTTCTTTGCATATATGAGGAATTTAATTCCTACAGAAAATTCAGAGTTCAACTCTGTTCCAGAATATAAGTCTTCAAAAGGAAGTAGGAATTTAATTCCTCTGAAATTTAAAGCTCGAGGAATTTAATTCCTGAAAAAGGAGTAACAGATCCTCTAAACAACATAGAGGCAGGTTCACGTGTCACCACGTGACCCCCCCAAAAGATCTACAGAAAGCCCCTTTTGAGGCAGCACCCAACGTGACCCACGTGACCCTCGGCAGAAGCGTTAACATATAAGCATTTGAATGCCCGTCACGTGATGACACGTGATACTCTGAAAAATGCGATAATCTCAGCAGAATTAATGAAGGGAGGGCGCTCTCACGTGTTGCCACGTGACCCCTCTTGCCTTAGTGTTTAACACTAAATCGAAACTCCCGAATCCAGTGTTAAAACAACTGTTGGGCCTTAGTGTTCAACACTAATCAAAAAACTTTACTTGCAGTGTTCAACACTGACTACCTTAGTGTTTAACACTAATTTGAGGGCTCAGTTGCCAGTGCTTGATACCGATCTGTTTTAGTGTTTAACACTAATTTGAAAGCCTTGTCGCTGGTGTTTAACACCAATTATCTCTTAGTGTTAAACACTAACCTCATTCCCAGTGTTTAACACTGATTGCTCTGAAGTGTTTAACACTAGGCTTTGGCCCAATTGGCTAAAGGGATAGAGGCAAAGCCTCTCCCTCAATGGACCCACAAGAAGTCAATATTTCAGACATGATACGACTTAGCCCAAGCTGGCCATAAGTCCTCAATTCGTAATTAACTGGGCCAATGGGCTCATAATATAATTAATGGGTCTTGATCCCAAATTGGGCCAAGGACTATTTAATCCATTCCGGTTCTAGGGTACATCTCTTCACTCCTTTGATACTTGGCATTGTAATCCCTCAATGTCTTCAAAGAGGTGACGGGTCCCGACGACCACCCATGATATGGACTGTGGGGTCCTTAAACCCATGTCTAATGCAAAATTCCTGGTTACGTGGAACGTGGATAACGTCACTCTTTGACCCCGCGGAAAACGTCCAGAGCGGAGCCTGGTCCTCGCCAAGCACGACAGTGAACTCGTGTGAAGCATCCAGAGCACATACCGGACTGTGGAGTCCTTAAACCCATGGACTATGACGTCCTTAACCTTGACCGAGATGTCTTAAAACTACCCACGGACCGCAATGTCCTTAAACTACCCACGGACCGCAATGTCCTTAAACTACCCACGGACCGCAATGTCCCTAAACTAGAACAATAGTGCCCCTGTATGCTCTTTTGTCGGATCTAAACGGTCCCGTTTAAGTTGATTTTAGCCTCAAAGATGGCTAACGAATCCTTAAACCTTCAAGCAGGCTGGACTACGAATCCCCCCAATTAACTCTGGCTCGAGGGTACATCTCTGAACCCCTCTGACACCCGTCGTTGTAATCCTTCAACGTCGTCAGAGAGGTGACGGGTCCCGACGGCCACACACATACGATGGACCACTATGTCCCTAAAACTGGAACAATGGAGTCCAAACGCTCCTTTGTCGGATCTAAACGATCCCGTTAAGTTGATCTTAGTCTCAAACTAGACTAACGTATCCTTAACAAATGTTTGAGTTGATCTTAGCCTCAAGTATGGCTAACGTATCCTCAAACCAAACCCCCAAACCCAAATCTAAGATAATACGGATTTGCACTAGTCCACGCCCTACGGGCGACGACATAACTCGGTCTCCGTAAACGATCCACGGGCAGTAAAACATAAAAAAAAAAAACACACACGACACGAAGTGACCATTTGGAGAAGGAGAAAGTTGTTACCGCGATGCGGTAGCGTAATTAACTGCAGGGGCTTGCGCCTGCAGGGAAGAGCGTCCCCACAATCAAAAACCCCTCAAACGAGGGGGAATCTGACGAAGTCTGCTACATCGGACGCATCCGTCTAAATCTCCGATACACGGCGCCATAAATCAACTTGGCATCTTCGGAGAGGTGGACGGATAGCACCTATTGGCATCTGCCCCGAACCTCAGGCGAGACGGCCCCACGTCCCGCGTGTCCGTTCGAAGGGGAACAAGCACCGCTACAACTGGGATATGGCCAGGAGCGAATCATCATTTGCCTCTGTCGATGTCGAACAAAGGTGGCTTAGTAAACAGGGTTAAGATCCTGTTGACTAAGGCTTTTGACTTCATGAGCCGTAAGGGTCCCATAAAGGTATTTCTCCCTACAAGTTGTGAGGATCTCGTAGGTGCATTTTCTCCCTAGGAATCGTGAGGATTCCTAAGTGCATGATCTCTTATAAGTCGTACGGATCTTACAAGAGTGTTTTCTCCTTATAAGTCGAGAGGGCTTACAAGGGGTGTTCATCGTGTAGACATATCCCTAGTCACGGATGGGACTTTGTTAGGGAAATGTTTATTCGCGCCTGTGGATTGTATACAAGGGTCAGCATTGAGCCGCTTGGAGGGCAGTATTAGAGATTGTGGTGGCCGCTTAAGAACAGGTTCAGATCCCTGTAACTTAAGACTTTTGAATCTTATGAGCCGTGAGGGTCTCATAAGAGGGTTCTCCTTACGAGTCGTGAGGATCTCGCAAGTGTAATTTCTCCTTAGGAATCGTGGGGATCCCCAAGTGTGTTGCTCCCTTGTGAGTCGTAAGGATCTCACGCAGGTGGTTTCTCCTCACAAGGTCGAGAGGACCTTGCAAGTGTCTTTTAACGAGGTTGCGCCCTTTCGGGTTTTCACAAAAACTCGCCGGTAGCCCTGCTGTTTTTACTCACGGAGCCCTTTCGGGTTTTCATCCGTGCACATTTTGCTTATGGACATACCGTTTTTTTTTTCTTCTTCTTCTTTTATTCTTTTACCCTTCTCTTTTTTTGTATCAGCCTTGGGATGCTGTAATCCACAGTCGTTTATCGATGTCTCGGTCAACAGCTAGTTTTAGGACATAGTGGTCCATTATTAGTTTAAGGACGTTTCGGTCCGTGGTTAGTTTAAGGACGTTTCGGTCCGTTGTTAGTTTAAGGACATTTCGGTCCGTGGTTAGTTTAAGGACGTTTCGGTCCGTTGTTCGGCTGCTAGTTATAGAGTTTGGGCTTAGGAAGATAGTGAGCGGACATAGTCGTCGTCATCTATCATTGACCTAGGCCGTGACTCGTCAAGCGTAGTACTTCTTCAGGAAGCGACTGTTTATTTTCCTGAAAGGTCTTTCACCATGCATGTCCATGAGTAAATAGGCCCCACCCTGGTATACCCTGTCTATGATATACGGGCCTTCATAGTTCGGCTCGAATTTCCCCCGTTTGGCACGATTGGGGATCATAGGTCTTTTGACCACTAGCACGAGTTCGCCTTGGCGGAATGTCCTCGGCCTAGTCAATCTTTTGTATGAGCGCGTCATCTTTACTTTATAAGCCTCCAGATTTTGTTGCGCTATGAGTCGGGTTTCATCAAGGGCATCGAGCTCCTCAAGCCGAAGGTGAGCATTCTCTTCGTCCGTTAGCTCGTAATGAACTGCCACTCGTAAAGAGGGTATCTCTATCTCGAGGGGGAGTACCGTCTCTGTACCGAATACCAATGCGTATGGCGTTGCGTTCGTGGCCGTTTTGAACGCAGTTTTATACGCCCAGAGAGCTTCATGCAGCCTCTCATGCCAGTCCTTCTTATTTCGAGACACCGTTTTTTTCACGATCTTCGTCAAGGTCTTGTTGAAAGCCTCAGCTAGACCGTTAGCTCGGGGATTATAGACTGAGGAGTATCTCCAGTCTATGTTATGCTGCTGCGCGAAGCGGCTGATTTTGTGGCTTCTGTAGGCCGGCCCGTTATCGGAGATAATCTGTCTCGGAGTTCTAAACCGATAAATAACGTGTGTCTTGAAGAAATGGAGGATATTCTCCGTCCTCACTTCCCTCAGCGGTACTGCTTCTGCCTATTTGGAGAAGTAATCAGTTGTCGCCAGAATGAATCGATGTCCTCTGGACGATGCTGGCTCGATGGGGCCGATTATGTCGGTTCCCCATATTTCGAACGGCCAGCTAGCCACCGTTGGATGTAGTGGATTCGGATGCTGATGGGTAAAGTCCCCGTGAATCTGGCACGAGTGACATTGCTTCGCATATTCGAGGCAGTCCTGGATCATCGTGGGCCAATAGTAGCCCATCCTTTTGATCTTCAGCTTCATCTTTGGCCCGGCTTGGTGAGAACCGCAGAGTCTGTCGTGAGTTTCTTGGACGACTCTTTTTGCCTCTTCAGGCCCCAGGCATCTTAGCCACAGAGAATCAAATGACCTCTTGTACAGAGTATCATTGACGAAGGCAAAAGATAGGGCTCGCTTTATGAGCTGATGTTTTGAGGATGCATTTTCAGGCGCTCGACGGGATTTGAAGTAGTCTACAAAGACTTCTCTCCAATCCTCAACCTTTTCTTAGTCTTTTACTTGCAGAGCCATTTGCTCGGTCGCTCCCTTCTCTTCGGACGACTCCGGAGATATTTCTGCCGGTGTAAGAACCCGACGGCTTTGTACAATGATCCTCACGTTATCGAGGTTCTCGTCAGCCATTTCCTTAGCGAGCTTGGCTAATGCATCCGCCTTGCTATTTCCCGCACGCGGTATGCTTTCCAAGGTGTAGAAAGAAATTTGAGTCAGCAGCTGCTGTACTTTCTCGCCGTACTTTACTAACCCTGGCTTGCACGTTTGATAGTCACCGTTTACTTGACTAACGACCAGTTGGGAGTATCCGTATATGAGGAGGTTTCCAATTCTCATGTCGATGGCGATCTTGAGACCTGCTATCAAAGCTTCATATTCGGCTTCATTGTTTGTCCTCGGCTCTGTCAAGGAGAAGGCAAAGCGCATTATCCCTCCTTATGGAGTTATGAAGATGGGGCCTACCCCCGATTTGATTATAGGGGTGCTTTGTTTACGCTTCTTCATAGAAGACGCCCCATTAAAATAGAGTTCCCACCGGGTATCATCCCCGTCGATCGTGTCAAACGCATGTTCGTCTGGCAGTTCGCAATTCAAAGGAGAATCGGCAGGTATCGGATGCTCAGTGAGGAAGTCGGCGATGGCCTGGCCTTTCACTGCCTTAAGAGGTCGATAAGTTATCGATAACTCCATCAAGAGCAGGGCCCATTTAGCAAGTCGTCCTGTTAATATGGTCTTCTACATCAAGTATTTGAGAGGATCCACTTTTGATATGAGATGGACCTCATGTGCCAACGCATAGTGTCTGAGCTTCGTTATTGCGAAGATCAACGCCAGGCAGTGTTTTTCGATGGGGGAGTAGTTACTTTCTGCCCCCAATAGAACTCGACTCAAGTAGTAGAGGGCTCTCTCCTTCCCTTGGTCGTTCTCTTGTGCCCATAGCTCGCTTAAAGAACCTTCGAGGGCTGTTGTATAAAGAATGAGAGACTTTCCCTTGACCGGAGCGACCAGTACTGGCGGATTCTGAAGGTACTGCTTGATTTCGTCCAGCGCGCTTTAGCATTTGCGATCCCAGACGAAAGGGGTTCCCTTCTTCATCAGGTGACTGTAAGGACGGCACTTGCCTAAGAGATTGGCTATAAATCGCCGGATATACGCGAGCTTCCCTTGGAGAGACCGCAATTGCTTGAGAGTCCTTGGCGGGGGCATTTCCATAATCGCCTTGATCTTTGACGGATCTATCTCGATGCCTCGGTGTCGGACGATGAATCCTAAGAACTTGCCCGAGGAAACTCCAAACGCGCATTTGAGAGGGTTCATCTTCAAGTTGTATTGCCGAAGGCGTTGAAATACGATCTTCAGATGCTCTAGATGTTCCTCGTATGATTTGCTTTTAATTACGAGGTCGTCGATATAACATTCGACGATTTCATGTATGAGGTCGTCGAAAATCTTCGTCATGGCCCTCTGATAGGTGGCACCGGCGTTCTTTAGACCGAAAGGCATCACCTTGTAGCAGAATACACCCAAAGGGGTCCGGAAAGTGGTGTGCTTCTGGTCCTCGGGATGCATTTTTATCTGATTGTATCCTGACGATCCGTCCATGAAGGAGAAGACTTCGTGAGTGGATGTGTTATCTATCATCAGCTCAGTGACTGGTACTGGGAAGTCGTCCTTTGGACAGGCTTTATTGAGATCTCGAAAGTCCACGCATATGCGCACTGTCCCATTTTTCTTCATCACCGAGACGATGTTAGCGATCCAGTCAGGGTACTGAACCTCTTGGATGAAGCCAGAGTCAATTAGCTTCTTAACCTCGGCTTTGACGCTCATCTCAAGCTCGAACCGCATTCTTCTCGGTGCTTGTTTGATTGGCTTGGCGTCCGGAGATATTTACAATTTGTGCACAGCAATCTCTGGATCTAATCATGGAATCTCGGAATAGTTCCATGCGAAGCAATCTTTATGTTGTATGAGCACGTCTTTTAGCATAGCCACCCTTTCTTCAGACAACAGTTCACTGACGAATGTCGGTCGCGGGTCACTTGCCGTCCCCAAATCAATTTTCTTGAGGTTATCTGCAGTGGTATGTATCCCATCTTCCAGCTCTTTCGGTGCCGGTGGAAATTCTGAGATCACCTCATCATCATCGTTTTCGAAGCACCAGGGGAGGTCATTCGTATTCTCGGGCTCTTCTTTTGACTGCGTTATCGCGTGACAGGTACGAGATCGTTTCCAAGATCGATGTTGATCTGGTTCTTCTCTCGCTATACGCGTCGCTTTTGGTTCATGCTTTTGTGGTGGGCTTACCTTCCAGCTACTGAATAGAGCGAACCTGCCTTGTTGATATTGGTCTTCAACCCAGTTCTTGAAGGTGAAGCAGTCTTCGAGAGGATGTCCTATTGCTCGGTGATAGGAGCAATAGTCTGGGTGGGAGATCTCATTCGCTTGCTCGGGATGTTTGGATTCCGGGAGTGTCATCATCTGATGCTTTATGACGAGATCGAATATCTTCCTTGTCTTGTCTTAGGGAAAATAATATTCCCGACCCATCTTCTTTATAAGGGACGGATCCCGGCTGCTCGACTCTAGCTCGTGTGGCTCCTTAGACCCGCTTGGCTGCTGTTGAACGCCTTTCCCGCTCTTTGATTTATTTTTGCCTCTGCATCGGGCCTTTTGTATGACGGGTTGATAAGGAAGAGCATTGTCATTCTCCGCGGCCTGCTGAAGGAGGCGCTGCGTCCTGGCTTTCTCGTAAATGGCCATTTCACGGTTATGGTCATCCCGGACCTTTTGACCCACTTCCCTTATGAGCTTGTCCATTCGTTCTTCAAACGACGGACTCGGCATTTTGATGGTAGGATCTCGTTTTGGTTCAGGGTCAGCGTTTTCTAACAGGGTGTCTCCTTCTTCATCGAAGTCATGTATGACGTAGCTACCATGGACTCGTTCCCGTTTCTTGGATTGGACATATCCAAGCCTGACCGTTTCCATTCTCCCGTTGGGCAACTTTCGCTGAGTTCCGGGGACGTCCCAAATCCTATTGTAGAATCGAGCTTGTCGAGTAGTCTATCTGAAGGGTACCCCTTGGTGCTTTAATAGCCTTTTCAAGCCTTCCGTGTAATATCTAGGCAGACGGATGGGCTGGAGCCTGTCGAGTGTAGAATCGGCGTCGTGCCAGATTTCTTTCTCCACTTTGGTTTCCCCAGATCGGTAGAATAGGATCGCCTCTTCACCCTTTCGCCTGGGAGGGACGTAAAATGTCTGCAGTTCTTGCACACTATAAGCTTCAAGTGCATCGAGATCTTTGTAATGTTCTTGTGGAACCATGGTAATTTGCAAACTCTGATTATCGCCAGCGAAGGCTTGTATTGACGACCGAGCGGAAAATATAGCGTTAATCTCATCTTCCGAGTCGCTGCCGAAGATCAACGTAGGGACGGACGGTCCCGGGTTGTTGCGTTGGGGCGGCCCTTAATAAACTATCTCTTCTTCCTCCTCGGTATCACTCCCGAAGACCGGAATAGTGGTGATAGCTTTGTTCTTCGGTTTGTGACATCTATCCGTATCCTCAAAATCTGGTAAGAAGTATTTTGCATCTTCGTACTTTCGGACTTCATTCACGGAGAATGGGTTCAACTCCCCCGTCACAGTGTACTCGAGACCATCCTTGAAATACTTCATACACTAATGTTGTGTAGAAGGGATAATGTTGTACTCGTGTAACCAAAGCCTACCGAGTAAAGCATTGTAGCATGTCTTAGCGTCAATGATGTGAAATTTAATATCCGTGACAAGTAGCCCGAAGCGCAGCGTCAGTATCACAGACCCAAGGGTCCGTGATGACTGGGAGTCGAAACCGGAGATGGTGATTTTATCATGAGCGAGGTGTTGAACGCTCATGCAGATTTCTTTCAACACTCGTACGTTGAGGAGATTGACGGAAGACCCATTGTCGACCAGGATTTTGCCTATCTTGACATCGTGACAGTATCCGGAGACATAAAGGAGGCGGTTGTGCTCGCACGTCCCAAGGAGGAGATCTTCATCGCCGAAGGTGATATCGGCTGTGTGCACTTCTTCCAGCTCGTCCTTCATCTTTTCTTCGGCGAGGAACGCTTGGAATTGCTCTGGCTCTTGTAGCGCCTTGATCAATGAATCTCTTGCCTCTTTGGATAGCATAAGAGCGTCGAGAATGTTGAGCTGCGAGGGTATCTTTCTCAAGTGTGCCAGAACGTTGTAGTCCACCTTGTTTTTCTTTGGCGGGTCCTTGGCTGCCAGCTCTTTGACGGCTTGGTCATCAAGGATGATATCCTCAGAGACTTTTTCTTTTCCCTTATCTTTTCTATTCGTGGGTCCGAGATTCTTTTCGGGCAGCGTACGATTGCGCAGCTGAATATTTTCACAGGTCTTCGATTCTTCCTCTTTCCCCGAGGTGGATTCTTTGAAGAGAGGGCCAAGAGTCATTTCTTCGTCAGAGTCGCTCCCGAAGGTGAGAACTTGCGATCCCCGGGCGTTAGCCATGCGACAGTTGCCGGTAGTTCTTCTAAGCTCCTCGGTCGTACTTCTTCGTTCCCTATGAGTTTTGCGTTTCATTCGCTTAAAATGTTGCCGGTGAGCAACATATCCCTGCCACCATCTTTTAAAATCGTTGCACTCTTCGGTGGGGTGCGCAATCTTTCGATGATATAAGCAGTAGCTAGGATGCATTTCTGCTTTGCTAAGAATGTTTCCTTCGGAGGGTGGCAGCTTTATTCCCATTGATATAGCTTTAGCGAACCTTTTCCTCGTCTTGAACTTGTTTTTATTTATGACGGATGTACTTAGATCTGGCGGGAGCGTTTCTACCCTTCCGTTGAGTCGCCGGCGTTTGGCCTTTTCAAACATGGCCATCTCACGCTCCCGATCAGCTTTACTTTTCAGAAGAGCTTTGTTCCCCTCCGAACGGCGGCCTGCGACGTTAGGACGTCACGTGCCTGAGGTTCGGGGCAGATGCTATTTGGTTTTATCCGTCTATCTCTCCGAAGATGCCAAGTTGATTTATGGCACCTTGTATCGGAGGTTTAGACGGATGCGGCCGATGTAGCGGATTTCGTCAGATTCCCCCTCAGGGTGAGGGGTTTTTGATTGTGGGGACGCTCTTCCCTGCAGGCACAAGCCCCTGCAGTTAATTACGCTACCGCATAGCGGTAACAACTTTCTCCTACTCCAGAATTTCACTTCGTGTCGTGTATGTTTGTTTTGTTTGTGATTGCCCGTGGATTGTATACGGAGACTGAGTGATGTCGTCACCCGTAGGACGTGGATTAATCCAAATCCGTGCTTACTTAGATTTGGGTTTGGTGTTTTTAGTTTAAGGATACATTAGTCGCGTTGCGACTAAGATCGACTTAAACATTCGTTAAGGATACGTTAGTCTTGTTTTAGACTAAGATCAACCTAACATCATGATTGATTTAATTATCCGGCCGTCGGGACTCGTCACCTCTCTGACGTCGTTGAGGGATTACAACGACAGGCGTCTGAGGAGTTCAGAGATGTACCCTTGAACCAAAGTTAATTTGGAGTTTTATCGTTTATTTAAATGTCTAAGGACACGTTAACCGTATTTGGGGTTAAGATCAACTTAGGCGGGACCGTTTAGATCCAACAAAGGAGCATTTGGGCTCTATTGTGCCAGTTTAGGGACGTGGCGGTCCATTGCCAGTTTTAGGGACGTGATGGTCCATTATTAGTTTAGGGACGTTTCGGTCCGTCGCCAGTTTAAAGACGTAGTGGTCCATATTCCAGTTTAGGGACGTGGTAGTCCGTCGCCAGTTTAGGGACGTTTCGGTCCGATATTAGTTTAGGGACGTTTCGGTCCGATATTAGTTTAGGGACGTTTCGGTCCGAAATTAGTTTAGGGACGTTTCGGTCCGATATTAGTTTAGGGACGTTTCGGTCCGATATTAGTTTAGGGACGTGGTAGTCCGTCGCCAGTTTAGGGACGTTTCGGTCCGATATTAGTTTAGGGACGTTTCGGTCCGAAATTAGTTTAGGGACGTTTCGGTCCGATATTAGTTTAGGGACGTTTCAGTCCGATATTAGTTTAGGGACGTTTCGGTCCGATATTAGTTTAGGGACGTTTCGGTCCGATATTAGATGAGTGGTCGTTGGGACCCGTCACCTCTTTGACGTCGTTGAGGAATTACAACGACAGGCGTCAAAGGAGTTCGGAGATGTACCCTCGGACCGGTCGTGACTTGGTTTACGAGGGGCATTTAATTTAAGGACTTACAGCCAGGATTGGGTTAAGTCCAATTTTTATTTTTAGGCTTTGCCCGATTAAAGGAATCAACCTAAACAGGGCTCTGCCCTTTGTATGATTTGATTTGGGCCAGGCCCTCAAGAATTTTTCAAATAGGGCTCTGCCCTTTCATGATTTGATTTGGGCCAGGCCCTCAAGAATTTTTTAAATAGGGCTCTGCCCTTTTATTTCTGATTTGGGCCAGGCCCTCAAGAATTTTTCAAATAGGGCTCTGCCCTTTTATTTCTGATTTGGGCCAGGCCCTTTTAAATAATGAGTTGTATGAACTCAAGAATATTCTGATTGAAGAACAAAAGTGCATAGCACTTTTGATCTACATTTAGATCAAAAGAAAACAAGTTTTTTCTTCTTGCTTTCTTTTCACAGAACCAAGGGTTCATATCAAGTGCAAGGCACTATTTATTATTCTTTTTCCTTTTTAGAACCAGGGGTTCATATCAAGTGCAAGGCACTATTTATTTTTTTATTTTCTGTTCTTCAGAAATTTTACCTTCTTCTTTTTTTTTTTTTCTTGATTAATCTTCAAGAGCTTTTTTTTTTCCAGAAGTTTATCCTTCTCTTGATGATTGATTCTCTCTCTGATTATCTGATTGATGCCTTTTGAATGAGGCTTGAGGTCTTATTTATAGTGCCCACAAATTTGTTGGATTTGTTAACAAAATCTTTCCTGAATAATTTTGGGAATTTTCCCACCATTGGATCTTTGATCCAAGGGTTCCTGTTTTACAGGAGAACAGAAAAGATTTATCTAAATCTTCATTCAGTTGCTGCGCAACTCACCAGCAAATGACACGTGTCGCGCATCCGAGCGCTTGCGCAGTTACGATTGCGCAACTGCGCAGACACGTGTCGCGCATCCGAGCCTTTGCGCAGTTGCGATTGCGCAACTGAGCAGACACGTGTCGCGCATCCGTGCGTTTGCGCAGCTGCGACTGCGCAACTGCGCAGACACGTGTCGCGCATCCGTGCGCTTGCGCAGCTGCGACTGCGCAACTGCGCAGACACGTGTCGCGCATCCGTGCGTTTGCGCAGACACGTGTCGCGCATCGGTGCGTTTGCGCAGCTTCGACTGCGCAACTGCGCAAACACGTGTCACGCATCGGAGCGCTTGCGCAGACACGTGTCGCGCATCCATGCGTTTGCGCAGCTGCGACTGTGCAACTGCGCAGACACGTGTCGCGCATCCCTGCGCTTGCGCAGACACGTGTCGCGCATCCGTGCGCTTGCGCAGTTAAGTCTTTAATTACGTTTTCTGAAGAGCCTTGCTCTGATGGGACGCACTGTTTCGGGCGTTACGCTGCCCATTCAGCTTCTGCCACGTGGCAAATTGCGCGCTGCGCACGGAAACCGAAGCGTTGCTTCGAATTTTGAATTTTCAAAATTCAACAGAGCCTTGCTCTGATTGGGGGAAACAGATGCCCCCCCACCGTTGCGCTCACGTGGCGCGCGCGTGGGTGCAACGGTGGCAGGATCCTGACCGTCGGATCTAGGGGTCAAGTGAACAGGCGCAGGCGCCTATAAATAGGACCCTTGGTCCTTGGTAATTTTTTTACCATTCTCAAGAAATTGAATTTCAGAGCCTTGCTCTTACTTGAGAACTTCCAGAGCCTTGCTCTTGTGATTTCCTTAAGAACTTCCAAGTTCTAACTTCAGAACCATTATAGGTAAAATTAAATTAATTTAATTTAAATTAAATTTAATTAATCAGAGCCTTGCTCTTATAGATCTTTGATCTAAAGGAAACCCCTTTGGGGTTTCTTCAACAGAGCCTTTAGATCTTTGATCTAAAGGAAACCCCTTTGGGGTTTTTATTCACAGAGCCTTGCTCTCAAAATTTACAGAGACTCTGTTCTTAGGTTTTAACCCATGAACAGAGCCCTGCTTCATAGATCAACTAGAAAACTTTTTAAAAGTTTCCATGGATCTTTAAGATCCTACAATTTTAATTCTTAGGAATTATAAGTTTTTTTTATTACCGCTACAGAGCTAGGCTCTTTTTTAAGAAGTTTTATTCTTTTGAAACAGGGATTTGACAAATGTCACTCTGTGACAGAGCTTTGCTCTGAAAAGAGGAGATCTTCTCCTTGTCTTTAGGGGTTCCCCCCCAATGAGGATATTCTCTTGGGGGTCTCTTTTATTGACTGATAGTCCCATTCAATGGTGGGATTGTCTCATCAAATGATGCGCCGTCATCTTGATTTTGTGGGTCCCCCTTTGGTCCCCTACCCGCTGCATCACAGCGTGGAGTCAGATTTTTATTTATTATTATTATTTTTATTATTATATATATATATATATTTTTTTATTATATATATTATTTTTATTGAATGTTAAGTGTCAAGCCACTAATGATATATATATATTTTATGCAGGAAGGATGTCTAACGACTTGTCTTTTCCCTTCGTTCGCTCGGAAGGAGGGTTCCCACACGCACCAGTGGACCGGGTAGTGCTTGCCTTGATTAAAGATCGCGATCCTGAGTGCAAACATCTTCACCTATGGGGAAGGTGGTATAGCCAAATCATCTAGGGTCGTCGCAGTTTTAGTTCCGCTTCGCCCTCCGAACCCATAGTTACGATCCCCTACGCAGATAAACCCCCGGTGGAGTATGCCGTGGAGGTTAAAAATTGGAATTCGGACGACCTCCTTCAGCCTGCAATCGGCGCTATTCCGGTACAGCCGCCGTCGGCCATAGACATCTTAGGAAGGCGAATCTGTCAGGGTGAAGCACGCCCTTGGGGACAAGCCTACAATATTGGATTGAATCCGCGACCGCTTGCTGGATACCTGCCATGGGCCCGGTACATCTTAGCGGTGAAAAGAGCTCATCTGACAAAGATCGGTTTATACTCCGCCGTCTATGTCTCGCTTTTTGAATATCCTACTCCTCCAACGTGGTGGACAAGGGCTTTCATTGAACAATGGAATATCCCCACGCATACTTTCCTGACGGCGGATAGGGAAGTTTCCATTTCTCTAGAGGAGTTCGTTGAGCTTTCGGGTTTACCGGCGAGGGGGGAGCATTATGAGGAGCTGCTTCCTCCTGATGAGTACGTCTTTGCCACCAAGCAGGTGGCACTCGACTTAACTCCGGAAAATGCCATCCAGCATCAGCATCCGGGCCTGGTGAGGGTGTTGGAGATTTACGAGGAGCTTCATTTGGAATTGGGCGACCGAGGCGTTAGTTTCGCGGACTTCATTGCTCGTTTTGTCCGCCCGGAATTTTTATCAGAGCAAGGTGATAAGTTCGCCCAACCTGCTGACCCTTTTGGTTTCGGCCTGGACCGCCGACCTTCATCGGAAATTGATCAGAGAAGTTTTTACCTTCCCGGCACTGCCAGCGTCCCCTTCTCAGAGATCGCCGTTCCCGGCATGGATGAGGAGACCTTCTTCATCGGGATCTTAGGTCTGTGGCTGTGCAGCTTCGCGCTTCCTATGCACCCACGCCTTATGCGGTCTTCTGTCTTTTACCCGGCGCATCGAATGGTGACCGGTCTGCAGTTATCAGTGGGGATCGCCGGGTTGGCTTACCTCTACAATGGACTTAGCATAGCGGCGGACGCTAATGAACCTGGGGTACAGCCTGCTAACTTCCCGATGCACTACTTCACTTCTTGGATGGAGCTGCATGTTCGAGGAGTGTTCGGTGCCCATAAAACTCCTCAGTTCTTTGAGAGATTCAAACTTCCAAGAATCATGCGATTGGTCGGGGCCTCCATCGTGTTTGCACCTCCGCGGGAGTCCAGGGGACTGCTTCTGCGTTCGCATCTAGTCGGGGCGAAGACCTCTTTGGTGGATAAGGTCATCACCATGGGTTCCGAGTCCACTAAGTCGGTGGTGCCGCTGCGTGATGACTTTAAGGGCGGTGTTTCCGTGTTGAAGGCTCGAGAGATTCTTCACCTTTATTCCATTCGGCCGGGCTACTTGGTATTTAGGCAGAATGAAACGGCCCTCTTCATGAGGTATAACCCGCATCGATTCGCCCGGCAATCGAGTTATAACCAAGGGGTCCCATTGGAAGCCTTCTTGGGGACACCTGCAATCGGTCTAGAGGGGGTACGGAATGCGATGCATCACTTCATCCGGCTAAATACAGGCTCTTACTTTTTCATCAGCGAGCCCAGCTGTACCCCCAAGATACTCAATTCGTATGTGGCCTGGTACGCGCACGCGATGGGACCGATCATCTTGATGGAGAAACGTCTATTGGTCGATCGTAGGGCCGCGCCTCCCGGCGGCAATCGCAAGGCTCCATTGCAGCCCAGGGTTCAGGTTATCCCTCCGACGAAAGAGGCTGGAGCCGATCGACCACGCGTATTGGCCCCTCCGCGTGGACTGCCACTGCCCACTGCGGTGGATGCTCCAACGGTACCCCGTGCTCCGACAAAGACGGCTAAAGCGGCCTCACCGGAGTCGGGTGTAGGAGCGGACATCGGGACTCGCCGCCCGAAAGTGACTGCCAAAACTGGCAAGCGCAAAGATGCTCCGGGTGGATCCAAGGCTGGTGGACAGAAGAAGAAGAAGTCCATCCTATCCCTTGACGCGATCCTTAACTTAGAACCCGCGGCTCATCCTGCCGAGACTATATGCGAGTACGGCAGCAATGAGGGTTTCGTGGTGGACCCTGAGGACACCAATCTAGCCGCTGCCATTGCAGCTTCGGAGCGATCAGCGAGGCTCGAAGCGATGTTAAGCAGACTCGCTGAATCAGGTAATCATCAGCCTCCTTATTTGTCATTTTATCCCACTTTTTATTACTATCTTTAGCTAATATTTGCCTCATTTTCAGCAGGTGGATCTACTGAACAGGCCATCGATGCCTCTCTGAAGACCTTCCAGGCGGAGGAGAAGAAGCGTGCCCTAGAAAGCGTCGGTATGTTTTACTTCGTTCTCTTTTATAAGGAAAGTTTGTTGTCTTTTTATGATAGTCGACCTGACCTTCTCTTGTTTCTCTACAGGGGTTGTATTAATCGGCGCAAGGACCCTTCCAAAGCCTGTCATCGGAGTCCCAGCTCCGTCGAAACTGCCGCAAGAGCCTCAGCTTGATAGCGCGACGAGGGATGCCTTGAAGGATTTAGAGGCATCCCTGTATACGGGCGAAGAAGCCTCCCTTAAGGAGGCCCTGGTGGCATCTGTCTCATTGGCTCGAGAGGAGCAGAAACGGTTTAGACGCGAAGCTAAGGCGCGCAGAGCTGCTTTGGCCGTAGGAGCGGGCCCTAGCACTATTCTTCACGATAATGCTCCTTCTGAAGAGCCCCCTGTGGCCCTGTCTACTGCTCGTCGGCAAGTGGCGCGCGCGGTTCGGAGTGCCAATGACAAATCCACTTCAGGTAGTGCTTCTTCCAGAATCTCGTCATACGAATTGTAGAGCTGTTGGCTTATACGTATTCCATTTTGTAGGGTCAAGTCCAACTGAGGGAGAGGCGGAGACGACCGTCGAGCCCAGGGGAGCGGAGGAAGCGGTACTCGCCGACCCCGAACCGACAGTGGACAACTTCGTCGAGGTCATAGAGCCTGGAGCCGAGATTGAGGAACCTACCGCGGAGCAGGTCATTGATGCCGTACCCGAAGTGGCGGCAGATGAGATGATTGTCTCAACCGTGCCGAAGGCGGTAGAGGGCGAGGTACTTGAGGCTGGGGACCTCGTGGTGCCGATGGACGGGACAGCTGTAATCGCTGATCCTGAGGGAACAACAGGTGATGCGGCCATGATTCCTGAAGACGAGCGAGGTGCTCCTTCTCAGGAATCGGGCAATGTTCCTATCTTGGCCCTCCCTGCCTATGGTTCCCCGCCGCCTGCAGAGCTTGAGAGCGTAACAACGGTTCCCCTTGAGTCGGGTGACGAAGCTACAGGCGGTGGTCTTCCGTCAGTGGAGGAAGGGACTACCTCAGTTTCTGCTGGCAGCTCGTCAGGTGAATTTTCGAGTCACCAGCGTTTCCATTTTTTTTTGTATATATCTCGTGATCTCTTTTAACAAGCTTGTTCTTGCAGGTGTGGCCAGTACCGATGCTCCATTGCTCGAGGGGGCACCATCAACTACTGCTTTGGCAATAGTTACCTCTCCGTCTTCCCTCGTGTCGTCACGGATGTTGGAAGGTAAGGATCCACGACTCATGCATTAATCTTTCAAAAATGTGGCTTTTGTACTAATGCTACACCATTGTGCCTTTTCAGGAGGGCTCTTTGATCATCTATATCAGGTGTTGCTCCCACATTTCTCCTTCCCATCCGAGCTCGCTTCTCCCTCTAAGGGTACCGGTAAGTGTCGTCTTGGTCTTTTTCGAGGGAATATAGGATCGTATCTGACTTTTCCTCTTCCTGACTGCAGTGCCTCAGATCGAAGGAGGGGATGCCGGGCCTGTGCTGCCACCGGCACTTCCGGCTTTGGCGTCCGTTGCGACTGGTACAGATATTCCTTTCCTCTTTTTATATGATCTTTCATCGACTTTTCGAATCATTGTTTGACCATGTTTCGTTTTTTGCAGCAATTGTCCCAGCTCCAGTTCCTTTTGAGTCTCATGTCCTCTCACCGGCGGGTCCTTTCTCGCGACGCCCGTCTTCAAAGGGTGCTGTAATGAGCTTGGGTATGTTGAGCGGGTACATCGAAGAGCTCAACATGGATGCCCTTCCTTCGGCCGTAGATTTCGCTGTGGACGTTAACCCAATGTTGGCGGCGCTCGTAACTTTCCATAACGAAGGCGTCGTCGAATCGTGGGTTAACCACTGCAGAGAGATCGAAGCTCGCTTGTATCGGTTGGAGTCGACACGCCCTTCTCCCGAGGCTTCGGCCGCGAGCGCCGAACGGATAGCTTGGCTTGAGCAAAGCACCTCTTATCTCCGCCATTTGGAGCAGAAGGCAGCTTTACGGTTAAAGGCGCGTCAGGAATCTTCAAACACGACCGCTTGCCTTCGTGCCGAAGTTAGGACGAATGCTGCTGAGGTGAAAGCTGTCTTTGAAGGTCTTCTCAAACGTATATCTAATGGGCTAGCGCTGAAGCGGAAACTTGATGCTGCTGAGCGCGATGCCCAAGGCCAAGAAGCAGCTCATCAGGTTGTTGGGGAAGAGCTCGCATCCTTCAAGCAACAGCGGGCTCAAGTAGAGGCGGAGCTGGAAATGGCAGCTGATCAGGAGAAGGCTTGGAAGAACGTATGCGAGCAATTGCTAGATCTGTGCAAGACGTTTCCTTCCCCATAATTCCCCTTGTATCATTTGTCTTTGTAAATTATATGTATATGTTTTTTTTTATCCTTTAGCACAATGTATCCTGTACTCAACCAATTTTTTATGAATAAAAGATACACATTTTGTAATGTGTTGTGTCATTTCTCTGTCTTTCTTTTCTTTTATAATCAGTACGCCACCTTAATAACCACAATTGACGAACGATTGGGACGAGTATCCCGACCTTATTAAGAAATAACGATGGCTTAGGCCGCAGGTTCAGATCTGCTGCCTAAGACTTTTCAACTCTATAAGCCGTGAGGGTCTCATAGAGACTCTTCTCCCTACGGATCGAGAGGATCTCGCAGGTGAATTTTCTCCTTAGGAATCGTGAGGATTCCCAAGTGTGGTTTCCTCTCATAAGTCGGAAGGATCCTATAAGAGAATTTCTCCCTCTTACGAGTCGAGAGGGCTCGTAAGCGGTTGTTTCCCTCTTTGTCGAGAATCGACTTCAGAGAGTGAGACCCGTGGATAGCATGCAAGAGACCATTTAGGATTGACTTGCAGGGTCCCATTGCCCCTCTTACGAGTCGAAAAAGGCTCGTAAGCGGTTGTTTCCCTCTTTGTCGAGAATCGACTTCAGAGAGTGAGGCCCGTGGATAGTATGCAAGAGACCATTTAGGATTGACTTGCAGGGTCCCATTGCCCCTCTTACGAGTCGAAAAAGGCTCGTAAGCGGTTGTTTCCCTCTTTGTCGAGAATCGACTTCAGAGAGTGAGGCCCGTGGATAGTATGCAAGAGACCATTTAGGATTGACTTGCAGGGTCCCATTTGTTCAGGAAGTAAGTTTTGAATCCCTACTGCCCAAGATGTGAGTCAAAGAAGCTCTCGTCATGGAGTGTTTGTATCCGTGAGTTGAGAAGTTTGCCGGGATTATTTGTTTCCCGAGCGCCAAGGATTATTTGTGTCCTTGGGGTTTGAAACGAGTCGAGGATTCCTACGGAGACACTGGTGGCTCTGCGGGTCGACGCGGATCAGAAGGCTCTCGTCAAGGAGTGTTTGTATCCGTGAGTCGAGGAATTTGCCGGGATTATTTGTTTCCCGAGCGCCAAGGATTATTTGTGTCCTTGGGGTTTGAAACGAGTCGATGGTTCCTACGGAGGCACTGGTGGCTCTGCGGGTCGACGCGGATCAGAAGGCTCTCGTCAAGGAGTGTTTGTATCCGTGAGTCGAGGAATTTGCCGGGATTATTTGTTTCCCGAGCGCCTAGGATTATTTGTGTCCTTGGGGTTTGAAACGAGTCGATGGTTCCTACGGAGGCACTGGTGGCTCTGCGGGTCGACGCGGATCAGAAGGCTCTCGTCAAGGAGTGTTTGTATCCGTGAGTCGAGGAATTTGCCGGGATTATTTGTTTCCCGAGCGCCAAGGATTATTTGTGTCCTTGGGGTTTGAAACGAGTCGATGGTTCCTACGGAGGCACTGGTGGCTCTGCGGGTCGACGCGGATCAGAAGGCTCTCGTCAAGGAGTGTTTGTATCCGTGAGTCGAGGAATTTGCCGGGATTATTTGTTTCCCGAGCGCCAAGGATTATTTGTGTCCTTGGGGTTTGAAACGAGTCGATGGTTCCTACGGAGGCACTGGTGGCTCTGCGGGTCGACGCGGATCAGAAGGCTCTCGTCAAGGAGTGTTTGTATCCGTGAGTCGAGGAATTTGTCGTTGAAGTCACTGGCTTCTTCGGTTGAAATGAACCGTTGAGGTTTGGTTTCGTCGTTTGACGGAATCCGCTGGGGAGGTATGGTTTCTTCTTTGTTCACGCCCTTGGATTGTATACAGGGATCGATATGATCTTAACTGTAGGGCCGAAGTTTTATCAATTCTTATTTTTTTTGTTTTATTTTATTTCTGCGATGCTCTATCATTTCAGCTTTTATATCGCGAAGGTCGCGATTGCCCAAACATTTCGGCTATTTTCGCGGTGCCCAATCATTTCGGCTATATTTTTTTTTATTTTTACTCGTTGCTTTTTATTACGAGTCGCCCAATCATTTCGGCTATTTTGCATGCATACATTTTACTTGCTGCTTTTTATTGCAAGTTGCCCTATCATTTCGGCTATTTCGTATGCATGAGTGGTCTACTGGCTTTCGCCGTCAACCTGAAATTGAACACCGATTTCGGCATCAGCACCGCTGCAACTGGGATATTACCAGGAGCGAATCATCATTTGCCTCTATCGTTGTTGAACAAAGGAGGCTTAGCGACCAGGGTTAGGATCCCGTCGGCTAAGGCTTTTGACTTCATGAGCCGTAAGGGTCTCGTGAAGGTATTTCTCCCTACAAGTCGTGAGGATCTTGTAGGTGTATTTTCTCCTTTGGGGTCGTTAGGATCCCTAAGTGTTTGTTTCTCTGTAAGTCGTAAGGATCCTACAGGAGGGCTTTCTCCTTGTAAGTCGAGAGGATTTACAAGGGTTGTTTACCATGCAAGCGTATCCCTAGTTTCAGATGGGACTTAGTTAGGGAAATGTTTATTCGCGCCCGTGGATTGTATACAAGGGTCAGTATTGAGCCACTTGTAGGGCAATATTGGAAGTTTGTGGGGGTTTGCTTAAGCACAGGTTTAGGTCTCTGTGACTTAAGACTTTCAAATCGTATGAGCCGTGAGGGTCCCATAGGCGAGTTCTCCTTACGAGTCGTGAGGATCTCGCAAGCGTATTTTCTCCTTAGGAATCGTGGGGATTCCTAAGTGCGTTGTTCCCTTGTAAGTCGTAAGGATCTTACGCAGGTGGTTTCTCCTTACAGGGTCGAGAGGATCCTATAAGTGTTTCTTTAACGAGGTTGCGCCCTTTCGGGTTTTCACAAACACTCGCCGGTAGCCCTGCTGTTTTTACTCACGGAGCCCTTTCGGGTTTTCATCCGTGCCCATTTTGCTTATGGACATACCGTCTTTTTTTTTTTTTTTTTTATTCTTTTTATTTTTCTCTTTTTTTTTCTTTTCTTTTTTTTTTCTCACGAGGTCGCGCCCTTTCGGGTTTTCACGAACACTCGCCGGTAGCCCTGCTGTTTTTACTCACGGAGCCCTTTCGGGTTTTCATCCGTGCCCATTTTGCTTGTGGACGTACCGTTTTTTTTTGTTTTTTTTTTATACGTCAGCCTGAAGATGCCGCAGTATTAGTTTAAAGACGTTTTCAGTCTGCTATTAGTTTAAGGACATTTCGGTCCACCGTTGAGAGGGTTGGCTACTACTTATAAAGCTTGAGCTTAGGAAGATAGCGAGCGGACATAGTCGTCGTCATCTACCATTGACCTAGGCTGTGGCTCATTAAGCGTAGTATTTCTTTAGGAAGCGTCCGTTTATTGGCCTGAAAGGCCTTTCACCGTGCATGTCCATGAGTAGATAGGCTCCGCCTTGGTAGACCTTATCAATGATATACGGTCCTTCATAGTTTGGCTCAAATTTTCCCCGCTTGGCGCGATTGGGGATCATGGGCCTTTTGACCACTAGCACGAGTTCGCCTTGGTGGAATGTCCTCGGGCGGCTCAATCTTTCATACGAGCGCGTCATCTTTGCTTTATAGGCTTCCAGATTTTGTTGTGCTAGAAGCCGGATTTCATCAAGGGCGTCAAGCTCTTCAAACCGAAGGTGAGCATTTTCTTCGTCTGTCAGCTCGTAGTGGACTGCCACTCGTAGAGAGGGTAATTCTATCTCGAGAGGGAGTACTGCTTCCGTCCCAAATACCAACGCGTATGGCGTTGTGTTCGTGGCCGCTTTAAACGTAGTCCGATACGCCCAAAGAGCCTCTTGCAATCTTTCGTGCCAATCTTTCTTATTTCGTGACACTGTTTTCTTTATGATCTTCGTCAAGGTCTTGTTGAAGGCTTCAGCTAGACCGTTAGCTCGCGGGTTATAAACTGAGGAATATCTCCAGTCTATATTGTGCTGCTGTGCGAAACGGCTAATTTTATGACTTCGATAGGCTGGCCCATTATCAGAGATGATTCTTCTCGGGGTTCCAAACCGGTAGATGACATGCGTTTTGAAGAAATGGAGGATGTTCTCCGTCTTCACTTCCCTCAACGGTACTGCCTCGGCCCATTTGGAGAAGTAATCAGTCGTCGCCAAGATGAAACGATGTCCCTTTGATGATGCTGGTTCGATGGGACCGACTATGTCAGTTCCCCACATTTCGAATGGCCAACTAGCCATTGTTGGATGTAGTGGATTGGGATGCTGATGGATGAAGTCCCCATGAATTTGGCATGGATGACATTGCCTCGCGTATTCCAGGCAATCCTGCATCATCGTGGGCCAGTAGTAGCCCATCCGTTTTATCTTCAACTTCATCTTAGGGCCTGCTTGGTGGGAACCGCAGAGTCCGTCGTGAACTTCTTGGACGACCCTTCTCGCTTCGTCAGGTCCTAAGCATCTTAACCACAGAGAGTCGAACGACCTCTTGTATAGAGTATCATTGACGAAAGCGAAAGACAGAGCTCGTTTCGTGAGCTGATGTCTTGTGGACGCCTCTTCAGGTATTCGGTGGAACTTGAAGTAATCTATGAAGACTTCTCTCCAGTCCTCGGTATTTTCCCTGTCTTTTATTTGCAGGGTTGTCTCCTCAGTTGCTCCATTTTCTTTATATGATCCTGGAAATATTTCTGTTGGGGCAAGCACTCGACGGCTTTGTACCACGATTCTAACGTCGTCGAGGTTCTCGTCCGCCAGTTCTTTAGCAAGTTTGGCTAGTGCGTCCGCTTTGCTGTTTTCCGCGCGCGGTATGCTCTCCAAAGTATATGAGGGAATTTGGGTTAGCAGTTGTTGCACTTTTTCGCCGTATTTTACCAATTCCGGTTTGCATGTTTGGTAATCGCCGTTTACTTGACTAACGACCAGTTGGGAATCACCGTATATGAGGAGATCTTCAATTCCCATGTCAATGGCGATCTCGAGGCCTGCTATCAGAGCTTCGTATTCGGCTTCATTGTTTGTTCTCGGCTCCGTTAGGGAGAAGGCGTAGCGCATTATTCCTCCTTGTGGAGTTACAAAGATGAGTCCTACCCCTGATTTAATTATAGGGGTACTTTGTTTGCGTTTCTTCATGGAAGATGCTCCATCGAAATAAAGCTCCCATCGAATATTATCGCCGTCGATCGCATCGAACGCATGTTCGTCTGGAAGATCGCAATTCAGAGGAGAATCGGCGGGTATCGGATGCTCAGCGAGGAAATCGGCGATGGCCTGGCCTTTCACTGCCTTGAGAGGTTGATACGTTATCGAGAATTCCATCAAGAGCAGGGCCCATTTAGCGAGTCGTCCTGTCAATATGGCTTTTGACATTAGGTATTTAAGAGGGTCCACTTTTGAAATCAGACGGACCTCGTGCGCCAACGCGTAGTGCCTAAGCTTTGTTATTGCGAAGATCAACGCCAGGCAGTGTTTTTCAATGGGAGAGTAATTGCTTTCTGCCCCCAGCAGGACTCGACTTAAGTAGTAAAGTGCTCTTTCTTTCCCTTGATCGTTCTCTTATGCCCATAATGCGCCTAAAGAACCTTCGAGGGCGGTTGTATAAAGAATAAGAGGCTTCCCCTTAACTGGAGCAGCCAACACCGGAGGGTTCTGCAGGTATTGCTTGATCTCATCCAGTGCGCCTTGGCATTTTTGGTCCCAAACAAATGGGGTTCCCTTCTTCATCAGGTGGCTGTAAGGACGGCACTTTCCTGAAAGGTTGGCTATGAATCGCCGTATATACGCGAGTTTCCCTTGGAGAGACCGCAGCTGTTTGAGAGTCCTCGGCGGAGGCATTTCCATGATCGCTTTGATCTTTGACGGATCTATTTCAATACCTCGGTGCCGAACGACGAATCCCAGGAACTTGCCCGAGGAAACCCCGAACGCACATTTAAGAGGATTCATCTTCAAGTTGTATTGCCGAAGGCGTTGAAATACAGTCTTCAGATGCTCGAGATGTTCCTCGTATGATTTGCTCTTGACCACGAGATCGTCGATATAGCATTCGACGATTTCGTGTATAAGGTCGTCGAAGATCTTCGTCATGGCCCTCTGATAAGTAGCACCGGCGTTCTTCAAACCGAAGGGCATCACTTTATAACAAAATATACCAAGAGGAGTCCTGAAGGCTGTGTGCTTCTGATCTTCAGGATGCATTTTTATTTGATTATACCCCGATGAGCCGTCCATGAAGGAGAAAACCTCATGAGTGGATGTGTTGTCTATCATCTGTTCGGTGACTGGCACTGGGAAATCATCTTTTGGGCAGGCTTTATTGAGATCCCGGAAGTCTACGCATATGCGCACTGTCCCATTTTTCTTCATCACTGGGACAATGTTGGCAATCCATTCAGGGTATTGGACTTCTTGGATGAAGCCAGAATCTATCAGCTTTTTGACTTCGGCGTTGATGCTCATCTCAAGCTCGAGTCGCATTCTTCTCGGCGCTTGTTTGACTGGCTTGATGTCCGGGGATATCGCCAATTTGTGCACAGCGATTTCTGGATCTAGTCCCGGCATTTCGGAATAGTTCCACGCGAAACAATCTTTGTGCTGTAGAAGCACATCCTTTAACGCAGCCACCCTTTCTCCAGATAGCAGTTCGCTGATGAATGTCGGTCGCGGGTCATTTTCCGTCCCCAACTCAATTTTCTTGAGATTATCTGCAGTGGTATGGATTCCATCTTCCAGTTCTTTCGGAGCTGGGGGAAATTCTGAGATTACCTCATCGCCGCCGCTTTCAAAACACCAAGGGAGGTTGTTCATGTCTTCGGACCCTTCTTTTAATATTGTTATCACATGGCAGGTGTAAATTTTCTGACAATCCCAATGCGGAGTTGGTTTTATTCTTGTGTTTTCGGGTTCGTGCTTTTGCGGCGGCGCTACCCTCCAACTGTCAGACAACGCGAATTTGCCAAGCTGATATTGGTCCTCAACCCAATTCTTAAAGGTGAAGCAATCTTCAAGCGAATGCCCTACTACTCGATGGTAAAAGCAATACTTCGGGTTGGAGATCTCGCCTGCTTGTTCAGGGTGTTTAGACTCTGGCAATGTAAGCATTTGATGTTTTAGAGCGAGATCGAATATTTTCTTTGTTTTGTTCCGAGGAAAAGAGTATGCTCGACCCATTTTCTTCCCGAGGGCTAAGTCAATAACGCTCGATTCTCGGATGCGCGGCTTCTTAGCTCTGCTTTGTAGTTGTCGAGCGCCTCTCTTGCCTTTCGACTTGTTTTTGTTCTCGCGTCGCACCTTTTTTGTAGCAGGTTGACAAGGAGCGGCATCTTCGTTCTTTACTGCCTGTTGGTGGAGGCGCTGTGTCTTAGCTTTCTCATAGATTGCCATTTCACGATCGTGATAGTCTCGGGCTTTTTGACTCGCATCCCTTATAAGTTTGCTCATCTGGTCTTCAAATGATGGACTGGGCGGTTTTGTATTATGAACTTTTGTTGGCTCAGGATTAGCGTCCTCCCATTGAGCGTCCGCCTCTTCGTCGAAGTCATACATGGCATAACAGCTGTTTACTAGCTCCCGCTTCTTTGGCCGGATGTACCCAAGCCCTCTGGTTTCTATTTTCCCGTTAGGCAGTTTGTATTGGGTCCCGGGAATGTTCCAGACCTTGTCATAGAATTTGGCTTTTCTAACGGTCTGTGTGAAGGACATCCCCTGGCGTTTTAGCAGTTTCTTCAAACCTTCGGTATAATACCGGGGAAGACGGATAGGCTGAAGCCTGTCGAGCGTGGGATCCGCGCCATGCCAAACTTCTTTTTCTACTTTGTTCTCTTCAGAACGGTAGAATAAGATTGCCTTCTCGCCCCTTCGACCGGGAGGGATATAGAATGTCTGCAATTCTTCTACGCTGTTGGTGTCGAGTACATCCAGTTCTTTGTAATGTTCAAGTGGCACCAAGGTTATCTGCAGACTTCGCTCTTCATCAGCGGAAATCCGTATCGAAGGCCGAGCAGGGAATATAGCATGAACTTCATCCTCTGAATCACTACCGAAGATCAACGAAGGAACGGATGGTCCTGGCCTGGTAGATTGGGATGGACCCGAATAAATTATATCCTCCTCCTCGGTGTCACTGCCGAAGACAGGGATGGTGGCATTAGTTTTGTTCTCCGGCTTGTGACACCTTTCCGTGTCTTCGAAACTCGGTAAAAAGTATTTGGCATCTTCATACTTGCGAACTTCGTTTACGGAAAACGGATTCAGTTCTCCGGCCACAGTGTACTCGAGGCCATCCCTGGAATACTTCATGCACTGATGCTGTGTAGAAGGGATGATGTTGTACTCGTGTAGCCATGGTCGGCCGAGCAGAGCATTATAGCACGTCTTGGCATCTATAACATGGAATTTGATGTCTGTGACGAGCAACCCGAAGCGTAGCGTCAATATCACAGATCCAAGAGTCTTTGAGGATTGAGAGTCGAAACCGGAGATAGTGATCTTGTCTCGGGCGAGGTGTTGGACACTCATGCAAATCTCCTTTAACACTCGTACGTTGAGTAAATTGACAGACGATCCGTTATCGACCAAGATTTTACCTATCTTTATGTCATGGCAGTATCCTGAGACATAAAGAGGGCGATTGTGTTCACACGTCCCGAGAAGAAGGTCTTCATCACCAAAAGCAACGTCGGCTGTGTGCACTTCTTCCAATTCGTCTTTCATCTTTTCTTCGGCCAAGAAGGCTTGGAACTGGTCCGGATCTTGTAGTGCCTTAATCAAAGAGTCTCTCGCCTCCTTTGATAGTAACAAGGCATCGAGGATGCTGAGTTGTGAGGGTAGCTTCCTCAGATGCGCTAAGACATTGTAATCCACTTTACTCCTCTTTGGCGGATTTTTGGCGGTTAACTCTTCCGCGACTTGGTCATCCAAAGTGATGTCTTCAGAGACCTTCTCTTTCCCTTTATCTTTTCTATTCGAGGGTCCGAGGTTCTTTTCAGGCAGTGTCCGATTCCGCAGCTGTATATTTTCGCAAGACTTCGGTTCTTCTTCTTTTCCCGAAGTTGACTCTTTAAAGAGAGGGGCAATCTCTAGTTCCTCATCAGAGTCGCTCCCAAATGTGGGCACTTGTGACCTGGTAGTGTTAACCATGTGACAGTTGCCGGCAGTTCTTTCAAGCACTTTGGTCGTGTTTCTTTGCTCCCGACGAACCTTGCGCTTTTCCCATTTAAAGCGTTGTTGATTAGCGACGTATCCTCGCCACCATTTATCGAACGCTTTGCATTCTTGGGAAATGTGAGACCTTCTGATGATATAAGCAATAAGAGGGATGCATTTCTACCACGCTAGTAACTTTTTCTTCTGAGGGTGGTAGCTTCATGCCCATCGATACGGCCTTGGCGAACTTCTTTTTTATCTTAAATTGGCTTTTGTCAGCGGTGGAGGCATTTTGTTCCAGTGGGATCACCTCAGCTCCTCCCTCAAGTCGCTGGCGCTTGGCCGTTTCGAATATCGCCGTTTCGCGTTCTTGATCAGCTTTACTTTTCAATCGAGCTTCACTAAGAAACGCGTCAATCATTTCTATTGATAATTCTGGAGCCCTTGACTCAGTATTTGCCCCCGGCGTTTTGGTGCTAAAAGTCCCTTCATCGTTCGAGGTCGAGTGAGAGATCATATGACAGCTTGCCACATCTCCGTCGGATTCATCCGATGAAGCTTCTTCCTCATCTTCTTTTTGAAGGACGTGATCAAGGAAATCTTGGAGCGTAATGGGAGTCCGCGCCCTTTGGTTATATTCATCCAGCGCGTCGATTTGCTTTTGTAAGTCCGTGCGCTTGTCGCTAGGCTTCACGGGCTTCTTAGATTTCTTCTTCTTCTTTTTCGAAGATTTTGACGGCTGGTTATGAACGCTTGAACTACCACCATCGGTCTTCGGAGTCGGACGTGGTTTCAACATCCCTTCAATAACCTGCGGCTCCAAGGGGTTCTTCCACTTGACCGCTGGACAGGTCTGCAGATCATTTAGCATTCTCCTCGTTTTGGCTGATAATACAACCTCCCAGGGAGCTTCTTCAATAACGGAGCATGTTGCCCCCGGCGTATTCGTTCCCTTATAGGTGTGGGGCTGCGGAGGATTCACCTTCCATTTGTCAGATAGCGCAAACTTGCCCTGACGGTACTGGTTTTCGAGCCAATTTTTGAACACGTAACAGTCTTCGATTGGATGTCCTAACACTCGATGGTAAGGGCAATAATTAGGCTCGTTAACGTCACTTGGTTGTGACGGACGTTTTGGATCCGGCAGATTTATAAGCCTATTGCGCAATGCCAGCTCAAATAACCTCCTTGTTTTATCACGGGGGAAGGAGTACGCACGTCCCATCCTGTCCTCAAGGGGTACGTATGGGCGCGTGTTATCTGGACGAGCAACCGGCTTCGAGTCGTTCGGTTGCTGTTGGGCATTAGCAACGATGATCGCTTTTCCCTTTCCTTTGTCGTTTCGAGAGTCCGGCTTCGGAAGAGGAGGTTTATGGCCCATTTGGTCCATCTGCGCCAATTTGTCGATCAAAGCCTGGAAAGAAGTTGGCTTGAAGAACATCATAAACTGCGAAATGGTTGCTTGTGGATCAAGGGTTCCAACAAACATTCCCACCGCAGGGGCTTCTTCTATACGCTGTTCACATTTAGACCATAAATTACGCCACCGTATAGCGTACTGGACCCATGTCTCGCCGGGCTTTACCCTGGCGTTAATCAGCGCCGTCATCGGAGTACGTTCGCTGGCACTTGCAAAGCGTTGGGTGAAGAGCAGCTCCATCTCTGCGAAGGTTTTAATGGAGTCGTTGGGGAGCTCTGAATACCACTCGAAAGCCGTATCTGATAAGCTTCCAACAAACTGGCGCAGCAAGAGCTTGTCGTCGCCTCCAGTGTTACCACAAAGCGCCCTGAATTGGGCAACATGTTGATGGGGATTGCCGGTCCCCTTGTAGACATGAAACTTTGGAATTGTGTACCCTGGCGGGTATTTGATTTGGTCATACCAGCCCGGATATGGCCGCCCCGTTTTTACAACGTGGCCGGCTGCTTCGGCCGCGTGATGAACTTTTATCTGCTGGGCTATATATTCGTCCAGATCTGTTTTAGAGATTGTCTTCTTTAGCCGTCGATAGAACGGGCTGAGGGTTTGATGTTTCTCCCCTATCATCCCCAAGGACGATCGGGGGTTCTTCAGTCGGGGATTCTGGTTGTATCATCATCCCTATCATATCCTGGAAGAGAAGGCCCATGCGCTGTATATTGGCTGCTTGCTCAGCAGCCTCTTGGTCTCGCTTTTCGAGCATTCGGCGAAGGAACTCGGCGTCGGTCTCTTCTTCTTGACGTTCATCTAAGGACGTCTCAGGATTCTCTTTTGGCCCCGTGAGTGCAGCCATGGTAGTCATCATCTCCTGGAGCTTTTGTTGCTGCTCCTGAGACTTGGTCACTGACCGGGTAAGCGGTCGGTGACCCATAGAAGTACGACTTTCCTCTTTCCCCGAAGCCATATAGACCGTATGAACTGTGATGCCCCCCGACTTGGGGCGTTTAGGTTCACCGTTCTTAGACTTTGTCAGCGTCATGGGAGCTTTTCCTGACCTCTTCCTCTTATGGGCCTTCGAGGTTGAAGGAGCCATTGAATTGGGCATCCTAGCATTTGTTGCCCCCTGTTGTTTGGCGGGGCGGCTTTTGTCTTTTTCCACCCTTGCCCTGTTCTGGCGACGGAAGTGGTCTGAGTCAATCACGGAGTCTTGAACCCTCCGCCAAATTTTATAAACTTTCGCTGACAGCCGTTGAGGAGGCTGTTCCTGTTTCGTCTCCGGAGCTTTTTCCATGGGTGGAGGAGACTTTTTCAACGTAGCCACCGGGGAGTTCTTTCTCACTTTCCTCAGCATTTCAAAGCTGTTCCCAGTTGGAACAGCAGCATCGACTTCCACCACTGGAGCAGGTGGGGTTAGCCCTGAGGGGGAGTTGCCCCCTGCTTTCCTTACTCGCTGCCAATGGCGACGTCGCGCACGACGAGCCGCCGGGACCGGCTCGGAGATTGAGATGGTTTCTTGCTGCCCCCCGTTTGAGCGTGGGGTAACTGTTGATGTCAGCCTGTCGAAGACTGATGCCTTCTGACCAGCTGGGGGAGGAATAGGAACCGTCAATCTTGTGAAGACTGACTCTCTGATAGGAGAAGTCGCTTTAACGACTTCCAAAGCAGCGGCCGTTGCCCTCCTTGGGACAGCCACCTTATAGTTTTGACCCATCCTGGTGAAAACGGAGGCTGTTGGTCCAGTAGCAGGCGACCCGCTGACAAGGGTCGGAGTAGCAGTGAGCCGGTCGAACACCGACTTCTTGTTCGCTTCCGGTGTGGGTATCGGTGCCGAGAAGCTTGTAGGTGGGACCATGGTCCCGAAGAACAAGCCGGTGGTGGCCTGAGTCAACTGGCCTACCGGCAGGGTCAGAAAGGAAGCCGCCTGGGGCCCATATGCTACACCTCTAGGTGAGGTGGGGCGTCCGTTGCAGTTGCACTTCGAGCAGTTGGTGTAGTTGGTGGCCATTGAATGCTCGAGTTCTGTACCAAACAAAAGACCAAATCTTAGCAACTTGAAATCCGAAGGCAATCATTTAACAAACCGCGATTGGTTCGCGAAGACGACACACGAAGTGTGGAGTGGAAAGAGGAAGAGGTCCCACCGGGCGTGCCAGAATCTGTTCCCCTCCGAACGGCGGCCTGCGACGTTAGGACGTCACGTGCCTGAGGTTCGGGGCAGATGCTATTTGGTTTTATCCGTCTATCTCTCCGAAGATGCCAAGTTGATTTATGGCACCTTGTATCGGAGGTTTAGACGGATGCGGCCGATGTAGCGGATTTCGTCAGATTCCCCCTCAGGGTGAGGGGTTTTTGATTGTGGGGACGCTCTTCCCTGCAGGCACAAGCCTCTGCAGTTAATTACGCTACCGCATAGCGGTAACAACTTTCTCCTACTCCAGAATTTCACTTCGTGTCGTGTATGTTTGTTTTGTTTGTGATTGCCCGTGGATTGTATACGGAGACTGAGTGATGTCGTCACCCGTAGGACGTGGATTAATCCAAATCCGTGCTTACTTAGATTTGGGTTTGGTGTTTTTAGTTTAAGGATACATTAGTCGCGTTGCGACTAAGATCGACTTAAACATTCGTTAAGGATACGTTAGTCTTGTTTTAGACTAAGATCAACCTAACATCATGATTGATTTAATTATCCGGCCGTCGGGACTCGTCACCTCTCTGACGTCGTTGAGGGATTACAACGACAGGCGTCTGAGGAGTTCAGAGATGTACCCTTGAACCAAAGTTAATTTGGAGTTTTATCGTTTATTTAAATGTCTAAGGACACGTTAACCGTATTTGGGGTTAAGATCAACTTAGGCGGGACCGTTTAGATCCAACAAAGGAGCATTTGGGCTCTATTGTGCCAGTTTAGGGACGTGGCGGTCCATTGCCAGTTTTAGGGACGTGATGGTCCATTATTAGTTTAGGGACGTTTCGGTCCGTCGCCAGTTTAAAGACGTAGTGGTCCATATTCCAGTTTAGGGACGTGGTAGTCCGTCGCCAGTTTAGGGACGTTTCGGTCCGATATTAGTTTAGGGACGTTTCGGTCCGATATTAGTTTAGGGACGTTTCGGTCCGATATTAGTTTAGGGACGTTTCGGTCCGATATTAGTTTAGGGACGTTTCGGTCCGATATTAGTTTAGGGACGTGGTAGTCCGTCGCCAGTTTAGGGACGTTTCGGTCCGATATTAGTTTAGGGACGTTTCGGTCCGATATTAGATGAGTGGTCGTTGGGACCCGTCACCTCTTTGACGTCGTTGAGGAATTACAACGACAGGCGTCAAAGGAGTTCGGAGATGTACCCTCGGACCGGTCGTGACTTGGTTTACGAGGGGCATTTAATTTAAGGACTTACAGCCAGGATTGGGTTAAGTCCAATTTTTATTTTTAGGCTTTGCCCGATTAAAGGAATCAACCTAAACAGGGCTCTGCCCTTTGTATGATTTGATTTGGGCCAGGCCCTCAAGAATTTTTCAAATAGGGCTCTGCCCTTTCATGATTTGATTTGGGCCAGGCCCTCAAGAATTTTTTAAATAGGGCTCTGCCCTTTTATTTCTGATTTGGGCCAGGCCCTCAAGAATTTTTCAAATAGGGCTCTGCCCTTTTATTTCTGATTTGGGCCAGGCCCTTTTAAATAATGAGTTGTATGAACTCAAGAATATTCTGATTGAAGAACAAAAGTGCATAGCACTTTTGATCTACATTTAGATCAAAAGAAAATAAGTTTTTTCTTCTTGCTTTCTTTTCACAGAACCAAGGGTTCATATCAAGTGCAAGGCACTATTTATTATTCTTTTTCCTTTTTAGAACCAGGGGTTCATATCAAGTGCAAAGCACTATTTATTTTTTTATTTTCTGTTCTTCAGAAATTTTATCTTCTTCTTTTTTTTTGTTCTTGATTAATCTTCAAGAGCTTTTTTTTTCCAGAAGTTTATCCTTCTCTTGATGATTGATTCTCTCTCTGATTATCTGATTGATGCCTTTTGAATGAGGCTTGAGGTCTTATTTATAGTGCCCACAAATTTGTTGGATTTGTTAACAAAATCTTTCCTGAATAATTTTGGGAATTTTCCCACCATTGGATCTTTGATCCAAGGGTTCCTGTTTTACAGGAGAACAGAAAAGATTTATCTAAATCTTCATTCAGTTGCTGCGCAACTCACCAGCAAATGACACGTGTCGCGCATCCGAGCGCTTGCGCAGTTACGATTGCGCAACTGCGCAGACACGTGTCGCGCATCCGTGCGTTTGCGCAGCTGCGACTGCGCAACTGCGCAGACACGTGTCGCGCATCCGTGCGTTTGCGCAGACACGTGTCGCGCATCGGTGCGTTTGCGCAGCTTCGACTGCGCAACTGCGCAGACACGTGTCACGCATCGGAGCGCTTGCGCAGACACGTGTCGCGCATCCGTGCGTTTGCGCAGCTGCAACTGCGCAACTGCGCAGACACGTGTCGCGCATCCCTGCGCTTGCGCAGACACGTGTCGCGCATCCGTGCGCTTGCGCAGTTAAGTCTTTAATTACGTTTTCTGAAGAGCCTTGCTCTGATGGGACGCACTGTTTCGGGCGTTACGCTGCCCATTCAGCTTCTGCCACGTGGCAAATTGCGCGCTGCGCACGGAAACCGAAGCGTTGCTTCGAATTTTGAATTTTCAAAATTCAACAGAGCCTTGCTCTGATTGGGGGAAACAAGCTTCGTTTAGGAATGCGTCGACCATTTCGTCTGATGGCCCTGGAAGTTCCGGTTCAGGATTTACCCCTAGTTTCTCGGTGTAAGGAGCTTCTTCATCCTCTATCAACGAGTGAGAGATCACATGGCAGCTTGCTACGTAACCCTCAGATTCATCCGACGAATCTTCTCCATCATCTCCGTCCTCAAGGACGTGGCTGAGAAATTCTTGGAGCGTGACTGGAGTCCGCGCTTTCTGGTTATACTCTTCCAGCGCGTCAATCTGTTTTTGCAGATTCGTGCGCTTGTCACCAGGCTTCACAGGCTTTTTTGTCTTCTTCTTCTTCTTCAAAGACTTCGATGGCTGGGTGCGAACGCTTTAGCTATCACCACCAATCTTTGGAGTTGGGCGTGGTTTCAGCATCCCCTCGATGATCTCAGGTTCCAACGGATTCTTCCACCTGATCGCCGGGCATGTCCGGAGATCGTTCAGCATTCTTTTGGTTTTGGCTGAAAGAGCGACCTCCCATGGAGCTTCTTCAACAAAAGAGCACGATGCCCCTGGTGTGTCCGTCTTCTTAGGAGTGTACGGTTGTAGTGGGCATACTTTCCACTTCTCAGACAGCGCAAACTTGCCTTGTTGGTACTGATCCTCGATCCATCCCTTAAATACGAAGCAATCTTCGATTGGATGGCTTACTGTTTGGTGGTAAGGGCAATAATTGAGACTATTAGCCTCGCCGAGCTGCAGTGGTCGCTTAGGATTTGGCAGATTGATGAGCCTGTTGCGCATCGCCAGTTCGAACAGTCTCTTCATTTTGTCCCAAGGGAATGAATAAGGATGCTTCATTTTCTCATTATAGTATCGCCGTCTCTCTTCCAGTTGATCTGTTAGTTTTGGGGCACTGGGCTGTTGTTGGGTATTCACAACGAAGGTCGCCTTCCCTTTGCCCTTTTCGTTCCGCGGCTCCGTCTTCGAAGGAGACGGTCTATGACCCATCTGGTCCATCTGGGCTAGCTTGTCGATTAAAACATGGAACGTGGTCGGTTTGAAGAACATCATGAATTGTGAAATAGTTGCATGAGGGTCTAAGGTGCCCATGAACATGCCCACCGCTGGTGCTTCTTCGATGCGCTGTTCGCATTTCGACCACAGATTCCGCCATCGGATTGCATATTGAACCCACATCTCGCCTGGCTTCACCCTGGCATTGATCAATGCCGTTATTGGGGTGCGTTCACTAGCACTCGCGAATTGCTGGGTGAATAACAACTCCATTTCTGTGAAAGTCTTGACGGAGTCATTTGGAAGTTCGGGGTACCACTCAAATGCCGTCTCCGACAAGCTACCGACGAATTGGCGGAGCAAAAGCTTATCATCACCCCCGGTGTTGCCACAAAGAACCCTGAACTGAGCGACATGTTGATGGGGATTGCCTGTCCCCTTGTACACATGGAATTTGGGGATTTTGTATCCCGGTGGGTACTTTATTTGGTCATACCAGCCTGGATACGGTCGTCCAGTTTTAACGACTTGTCCAGCCGCTTCATTTGCCTGGTGAGCTCGTATTTGCTGAGCAATATAGCCATCCAGAGCGGCCTTGGAAATAGTTTCCTCTTTGGCTGCTAAAAGAGCCGGAGGAGGATTCGATGTCTCCCCTCTGTCGTCTTCAATAATGATCGGGGGGTCTTCAGCTGGAGGATCCGGCTGTAATATCATCCCGACCATGTCTTGGAAGAGAAGCGTCATTCGTTTTATAATGGCAGCTTGTTCCGCAGCTTCTCTGTCCTTCTTTTCGAGGAATCTGCGTAGGAAGTCAGCATCGGTTTCTTGTTCGTGACGCTGCTTCGATGACGCCTCCGGGGCTTTCTTTTGGTCCGGTGAGTGCGGCCATTGCAGTCAGCATCTCCTAAAGCTTATGCTGTTATTGTTCCTGAGCCCTTGTTATTGATCGGGTGAGCGGTCGGTGGCCCGTCGAAGTGCGGCTTTCCTCTTTTCCGGAAGCCATGTAAACAGTATGCACGGGTATGCCCCAGACTTGGGGCGTTTGGGCTCAGCGTCTTTGTGATCTGCCGTAGTCACAGGGGTTTTCTCTGGCCTCCTTCTCTTTTGAGTGGTTGACGTTGAGGGGGCCGTTGCAGTGGGCACCCAGGTGGTTGTCGTCCTTTATGGCTTGCTAGGACGGTTCCCTTCCTGCTGAGCTTTCAGCTTCTTCTGTCGACGGGGATAGTCTTGATCAATCACCGACTCTTGGACCTGCCACCAGACTTTGTAAACTTTGGAAGACAGCTGTTGAGGGGGCTGATCCGGCTTTATTTCTGTAACATTCTCCACCGGTGGAGGAGATCTTTTCAGTACGGCGGTAGGAGAGTTCCCGCGCACCTTGTTCAGCAATTTAAAGCTGTTCCCGGTTGGAACGGTAGCATTGACTTCCACCGTTGGGACTGGTGGAGTTAGCCCAGAGGGGGAGTTGCCCCCAGCTTTCCTTACTCGGCGCCAGTGGCGACGTCGAGCGAGTCGAGCCGTTGGGATTGTTTCAGCTTGAGGGGTGACTTCGTCATGCCTCCTGTTCAGGTGAGACGCTGCTGGTACCAGCCTCTTGAATACCGACGTTCGTTGAGCAGCAATGTCTAATCTATCAAAGACAGACATTTGAGCAGGAACGGGAGCCGGAGTGGGAGCCGGAACAGTCAGTCTTGTGAAGACCGACCCTTTGGCAGGAGAAGCCGTCTTGACGACTTCGGGAGCAGGATGGCTATCCTTTTCGGAATAGCCTTTTCTTGAATTGCAGGCTTCATCATGGGCCCACAGGAACTTTGGCCCAATCTGGCGAAGACCGAGGCACTGGAGCTGGACGACCCGTTGAGAGGGGCCGCAGTAGTTGTAAGCCGATCAAAGACCGACTTCTTGGAAGCTTCTTGTGTTGGTATAGGAACGCTGAAGTTCTTTGGCGAGAGCATGGTCCCGAAAAACAATCCAGTGGTTGCCTGAGTGACCTGTTCCACCGGCATCGTGAACAGGGAAGCCGCTTGGGGCCTGTAAGCTATGCCTCCAGATGAGGCGGAACATGAGTTGCAGCTGCAGCTGTAACACTTCGCGCAAGTGGACGCCATTGATCCTTCGCTTTCTGCACCAAGCAAAACGCCAAATCTTAGTACCTCGAAGGACAACCATTAGCAAACCGCGATTCGTTCGCGAACACAACACACGAAGTGTGGAGTGGAAAGAGAAAAAGGTCCCACCGGGCGTGCCAGAATCTGTTCTCCGACGAAAACCGGGAAGACAAACGTCTTGCCTGAATTTGGGGGCAGATGCTAATTGGTGCTATCTGTTTACCTCTCCGAAGATGCCAAGTTGATTTATGACACCATGTATCGAAGGTTTAAACGGATGCGGCCGATATAGTAGACTTCGTTAGATTCCCCCTCATTTGAGGGGTTTTTGATTGTGGGGACGCTCTTCCCTGCAGGCGCAAGCCCCTGCAGTTAATTACGCTACCGCATCGCGGTAACCACTTTTTCCTTCTCCAGATGGTCACTTCGTGTCGTGTGTGTTTGTTTTGTTTTTGGTTGCCCGTGGATTGTATACGGAGACTAATTTATGTTGTCGCCCGTAGGGCATGGATTAGTCCAAATCCGTATTTTCTTAGATTTGGGTTTGGGTTGGGTTTAAGGATACGTTAGTCTCATTTGAGACTACGATTAACTTAAACGTTTGTTAAGGATACGTTAGTCAAATTTTAGACTAAGATCAACTTAACGGGATCATTTAAATCCGACAAAAGAGCATTTGGACTCTATTGTTTAGTTTAGGGACATTGCGGTCGATTAGTTTAAGGACATTACGGTCCCTTGTTAGTTTAAAGACATCACGGTCGAGGTTAAGGACATCATAGTCCGTGAGTTTAAAGACCTCACAGTCAAGGTTAAGGACGTCATAGTCCGTGAGTTTAAAGACCTCACAGTCAAGGTTAAGGACGTCATAGTCCGTGAGTTTAAAGACCTCACAGTCAAGGTTAAGGACATCATAGTCCGTGAAATGTGTGGTTGTCAGGACCCGTCACCTCTCTGAAGACGTTGAAGGATTACAACGATAAATTTCAAAGGAGTGAAGAGATGTACCCTTGAACCAAAGTTGATTGGGGATCTGTAGTCCAATTTGAAACTAAGATCAATTAATTAGATTATGAGCACATTGGCTCAGTTAAATATGAATTGAGGACTTATGGCCAACTTGGGCTAAGTCCAATTAGATTTGAAGTGTTGGCCCTTTATTGGACCATTAGACATTTATCTGGGTTCAGCCCCTCATCATTTAGCAATGCTAAACAAGAGTTTGAGGGCTCTGATAACATTTTTGTCTTTGACCGAGCATTAAACATTGCGGTTCTGAGTTTTACTCAATTTTGAGATTCAGTTGAAGGGGAGGCTTTTGCCACTGGAAACTTAGCCAATTTGGCTAAAATTGGCTTTTAAAATAGTGTTAAACACTAGATGACAACAGTGTTAAACACTGGAAATAAAACGCTCAAATTAGTGTTAAACACTAGAGAGAAAGGGGTCGCGTGGGGACACGTGAGGGCACCCAAAGGTGGGGCAGATCTCCTTTATTTTGTTCTCAGAACTGTAAATAAGTGTTAAACACTTTTTATTTTCATAGCTATCACGTGTGGGCACGTGATGGGTACTTATGCCCTGATTTATTAAAATGTTTATTAGGGGTCACGTGGGGACACGTGAGAGCGCCCAAAGCCAGCATTGCCTTTGCTTTTATTCTCTTTGTTTTTGGAGGTCACGTGGGAGCACGTAAGGCATTGCCTCAGGGCTAATTCCTTCTTATTTTGGAGAATCTTTTCAGGGGTCACGTGGGGACACGTGACCTTAGTTCTTTACATGCATGGAGATCTTTCAAGTCTCTTTATTTTTAAGAATTAAATTCTCTGTAGGGTTAAACCCTAATTATGTTTTAGAGGAATTAAATTCCTATGCATGTGGAAGAATTAAATTCTTATATAGGGTGAAACCCTAATTTCATTTAGGAGGAATTAAATTCCTGTGAACTTGGGAGAATTGAATTCTCTTATAGGGTTAAACCCTAGTTTTGTCTGTCTTGGAGGAATTGAATTCCTATAACTTTGGGAGAATTAAATTCTCATATAGGGTTAAACCCTAATTTTATCTTGAAGGAATTAAATTCCTGTGAGTTTGGGAGAATTAAATTTTCATATAAGGTTAAACCCTAGTTTTATCTTGGAAGAATTAAATTCCTGTGAATTTGGGAGAATTAAATTCTCTAAACTCAATTCTCCCTCTAAGTTTTGGGTCTGCATGGCAGAATCTCCCCGATGAGAATTAAATTCTCAACCTGTGGGGAGATTTGCTTCTGCAGATCTTCAACCAGAGGAAGAACTAAGTTCTTTTGCAGAAGAGTTAAACTCTTAGATTGAGAATTAAATTCTCTTTTTTTGCTTTATGAAGTTTTGATCTCTTTCCCCTTTCTCACCTAGGGTTTCTTTCTTGAGAATTAAATTCTCCTTTCTTTTCTCTCTGCTATTTGCCTTTAGAAAATTTCAAAATCCCAAAATTCTATCTTCCTCTCTTCTTAGCTCCTATTTATAGGAGAAGGAAAAGAATCAATTTGTTTAGTGAAATTTTCATTGAAAGATTTTGTTTGTTTTTCATAACTAATATGATCTTTTAGATCACTCAGTGAATTTTATTCACCATTGGATTTTTAATCCAAAAGATATTCTGTTTGTTATTTTTGGTGAAATTTAGGGAAATCTTTCCTTGTCTAAAATCTTTCCATAAATTGGTGATTTTTAATCATCCTTGGATTTTTAATCCAACGGTCCCCCATAATCCTTTTTTGTTTAAAAAGATTTGGAGAAATACTTTCTCAGTTAAGGTCTTTGATTTCCTTTAATTAGAATTTAATTCTATCAAGTTATAAGGCTTTTAAAGCCTATCACGTGTTGGCACGTGACCCTCCCTCATTCAGAATTTAATTCTTTCTTTTAACTGGGCTGAAAGACTATCACGTGTCAACACGTGACCCCTGGTCACGTGTGAGCACGTGACCCACCCCCTATTGAGGTCTTTCCTTAGTCGTTTGTTTACACTTCTTCTTGATTTTAGAGTTTAACTATCATGTGTCAACACGTGACCCTTGGTCACGTATGAGCACGTGATACCTCATTGAGGTAATTCCCGATTTTTAATCAGGGAACAAATGCCCCTACAGCGTTGCTCTCACGTGTCTGCACGTGAGTGCAACGCTGTCACTTTTATGACCGTTGGATCTGTCTAGGGAATAGGGGAGATGAAACGTTTCCTATCACATCCTATAAATGTCAGTGTCCCTTTAGAAGCGCCTCCACTTTGCTCATCTTCTTCCTTGCCTACTTTTTCCTTTTGAGAATTTAATTCTCTTTCCCAAAGCTTAGTTCTCTGTTTCGAAAATTTCCAGAGTTTAACTCTGTTGAAAGATTTTCTTTTTTTCAGGTAATGATCTTGAACGGCTGAAGAACTTTTGCAGAATTTTTTGTTGGATTTTAAATCCATACCAAGGGTTTTTCCCTGTAACAAGAACCCATTTTTCTTAAGTTCTTTAAAATGAAAACCACTCAATCTTTAAACAACAAACCTCGCTAGGGTTTCTCTGATCTTCAGGGATCAATGGCTACGCTTGTCTTTTCTGTGGAATTTAATTCCATCTCAAAGAGCTTTGGCTCTGAAAAATGTTTCTGGGAATTGAATTCCCCTTTTTCAAAAGGAATTTAATTCCTATGAAGAACTTAGTTCTTCCCAAAGAACTTCTTGGGGTTTTCTTGCCCTGAGTTGTTTCTTTGCAACCAAGAAGGGATTTGCAGTAGGGTTTTTCTGGGAATTTAATTCCCTTGGTTTGCTTGATTTTTGCAGAGTCCAAGATGGATTTGTTTTTGGGGAATGTGTAGGGTCATTTGAAATCCACTGTTTATTTATTGAGAATCTTCCTTTTGTTCTCATATTAATTGCTTTGCCTCATCATTAGTAAGCTGCCATCTTGATTTTGTGGGACCCATGTGTTTTGTAACCAATGGTCCCATAAAATGAGTCCCCTGTTGCTTTCTTCCACTGTCTTTTCATATATGCCTTTATAAACACGTGTTAGCTTTGCGTAACGACTTCCCCTTCTTTTATTTCAGGCATAATGACTTTTGTTCCGTACTTCCCTTTCACTCGCTCAGAGGCTGCTTTTCCTCAGTCACCGTCTGACGAGGAAGTAATGGCTAGGATCAGGGCTCAAGACCCGAATCGCATCAATTTGCTTTTATGGGGGACTTGGTACGGTCATATCATCCGCGGTTGCCGAAGTTTCCTTTGCGAGATACCGACGGAGCCTACCTATCCATTCCGGCCGATGGATCCTCCACAGACTGCCTTTGCTGTGGAGATGCCGCATTGGACTCCTATGGGACGGCTTGAGCCTTCAACAACTGGTATTCCGAACCATCCGGTGCCGGTTATAAATATTTTGGGACGCCGCATTTGCCAGGGTGAAGCCCAGCCATGAGGATAGATTTACAAGATAGGGCTTACCCCTTGACACCCCACGGGTTACCTTATCTGGGCTCGTTACATCCTGTCCGCCCATCGCGCGCGACTGCAGAGGGTTGGACTTTATCAGGCGGTATATGCATCCCTTTTCCACTACCAATCTCCCCATGTCTGGTGGGTTAAGGCCTTCTTGAACCAATGGAATCTCCCCACCAACACCTTTCTTCTAGGGGACCGAGAAGTTTCAATTTCCCTGGAGGAATTTTGTGAGATCTCGGGGCTGCCGGTCAGAGGGACACTTTATGAAGAATTGCTGCCTCCCGATGAGTATGTCTTCAAAACTGAGCCTGCCACGCTTGACGGCCTATCGACCGAGAACGCCGTCCGCCACAAGCGCCCAAGTTTGATCAAGACCCTAAGTATTTTTGACAAACTGTTCGCAGAGTCAGAGGAGCAGGGCGTCACTTTTAAAAGTTTTATCGCTTGTTTCCTTCGCGGGGGTGTCCTATCAAAGACGGCTCCAAAGTTTGCGAACATTAACGACCCCTTTGGGTTTGGTTTAAGCAGGCGGCCGACGAAAGAAGAGGACTTGTCGTAGTATTACATTCCCATCATGTCGGCGGTATCTTTCGAGTCGATTGCAGCTCCTGGTATGGATGAGGAGACTTTCTTTGTGGGCTTCATCAGCGTTTGGCTTAGCTGGTTCGTCATTCCCATGCATCGCCGTTTCATGAGAGCCTCGGTTATTTACCCTGCTCATCGCATTGCTGAGGGAACGCGACTAGATATGGGCATTCCAGCGCTAGCGCATCTTTATCATGGGTTAGGCGCCGCGGCTAATACCTCAACTCCAGGGATGGATGTGGTAAACTTTTCTCTTCATTACTTCATGTCCTGGATCGAGATGCACGTATTGTGGGCCTTTGCTGCTCACCAAAGACCCATGTTTTATGACGCCTACACTTTTCTGATACTCATGCGGCTGGTGGACGCTTCTGCTCCTGACCCGACTCAGTCTGGGGCTATTCGTGTGTTGATCGCTCCTTATGCTAATACGGGCGGAATGGTATTCATCGATCGAGCCCTATCTGCTCCCTCAGGACCGGTTCAACAGCTCCACGACTTGTCGAAAGAGGGGGTACCTTCTCTGAAGCCCAGGGAAGCCATGCACCTGTACGCGATCAGACCAGGTTATCTGGTATTTCGTCAGAATAGTGCGGCCCTTTTTATGCAGTACAACCCACACCGCTTTGCCCGGCAGCTTGGATATGATCAGGGCGTCCCCTTCGAGGCATTTACAGTGGCGCCTAGCCCATCGCCTGAAGCTGTTCGTGACAAGGAATTCTAACAAGGAATTCTATTATCGTCGACTCGTAAATTATCCACCCATATTCTTCACACTTCCTCATCATTTAACTTAAGATTATATATGTTCTGCAGACCTACTTAGCTTTCGGCATTTCTTAAGCTTTCCTTCTAGGGTTCCATCTCCACTTAGGAATTTCTATCAACTCCACTAAAGATACAAGTTCTATTCTTCACTCCTTTCTGTAACACCCTAGTTCGTTATACAATGACTTATTTGAGTAATTAATATATTGGATGATTATTTCTTGATTTATTGTGTTATAGATGTGAATAGTGTAATTGGTATCTATATTTGCATCCAACCCGACCCGCTTACTGGAAACCCATCTTGATTGATGCCTATAATTTATCCCGGCTAGTTATAAAAATCCGTGCACTTTCTTGTTCTATATCATGTTTACCCGTATCATATATTGGGCATCTACATTATTTTAATAATAAAAATATAATCAAATAATATATTTTAAAAAAATACCTAGCATGACATGTATCATACCCTGACCCTGTGGTTCCATTAGTACATCATGTTCTCTTTCCGTCTATTGAAACGGACTTGTCTGGATCGCTACGTGCATCTTACGTGCATCTATTCTTGGGGATATGCATTTTATCAACCGGACATCGCATTGTGATTTTAACTTATCCGTATATTGTTTATATTTTAAAACTAGAAGTTTAGACACAACCCGGGAATTTTTCGGAATACTTTTGTTTTAGCCCAACCCCCCAAGTTTACATATTATTATATTTCTAAAGTTTATATATATTATTTTACACGTTTATATATATGATATTATATTATATATATTATTATAATAATATATATATTATATTATATTATATATATTATTATAATATTATATTATATTATATTATATTATATATTATAAAAAAATAATAATACTTTTCTCTCTCCTCTCTCTTTCAACGTTCCCTCGTTTCTTATTCTACCAAACCCCCCGCCAATCACTCTTTTCATCTTTCTCTTTTTCTTCCTTCCCCACTCAAATTCCACCGAATCTCCCTCTCTCTTTTTTCTTTTCTTCCTCCAATCACGCCCACAATCTCTGCCCTCTCTCTTTTTCTTCTCTCACCGCCAATCACTCATCTCTCTGTCTCTCTCTCCATTTTCTATATAAACCAACACCCGAGCCCAATAATACTATTTATATTACTGGTTGAGTGGTTGACATTGCTCATTTCATTTGTGTTGCTTGTTTGGTGCTTGTTGCTAAATTTTAACCGGCTAAGTCATTTTTGCATATAACAAATTTTAACACCTAAAATGAAATTAAAAATGTCCATACTGGCCTACTCGTCGCCACTAGTCACGTGGTAGCATCCGCGCGTCGAGATTTTATCCCGTTCGGTGAAACGGGCAAGTTTGGACGACTACGCGCGCGTGCAAGTGTCCGATTTGGGGGCATGCTTTTTAATCATAAAACATCTCATCTTAAAATTTGGAACCCGCTTAGAATCCTATTATTTGAATTTCGAATTTTTGGACCCAATCCGGACGCGATTTGGAAATGTTTCATTTAGCGCCAAAATCACAAATCAATAAAATATTCTAAACTATATAATGTTTAATTTATACACATATCTTACTGTTAAATCTTTGGTCATTCTTTTACCCACGAATGTCTCTGGCCAATCACGAGGGACTTTATCCCTCGTGGGCCCGTCTCTCTCTCTCTATCTAATCTCTCTCTGTCCCTCCCGCTAATCTCTCTCTTTCTCTCCCGCTAATCTCTCCATTAATCTCTCTCTCTTCTCTTATAATCTCTCTCTTTCTCTCCTTATAATCTCTCTCTCTCTTCTTATAGTCTCTCCCCTCTTCCTCCTGCAGTCCAGACCAGGCCCTTGCCTCTCCCCTACTCGCTGCATCTCGATCCAGCCACCTCCAAGCCCTCGCCACATTCACCGTTCATCGCCGTCGACCCATCGCGGTTGCCATCCTTGATATCCCAGTAAGTTTATCAAGACCTCTCCCCTTCCCCTTTTCCCTTCGCTGGTCGCTTTTTGTCCGTGCGTAGTTTGCTAACCGTCGTCGCTGTTTTGACATTTCGCCGGAATCCGGCCGTGCCGACGACTTGACCCGACTCTCCAGCGAAGTACTCCAGTCCGTGTGGTCCCGCTGTTCGTTGTTTGAACTCGATCCGTAACCCGTGCATCCGTCGCGTGTTTTCCGCCGACGTACGACTGTTTTCCCGGTTCGCGAAACCGTCGAGGCAAGTTTACCTTGCTACATGCTATGCTAATACATCTATATTCCTATGAATAAAATATTACATATTTACTGTATCGTGCATCTCATGTTACAGTTTTACAGTTTTGATACCCGTTCACATCCGGATTATTTATTACATATCTAGTCGCATGCAAGTTTATCTTGCTACATGCTATGTAGTTATAATTATATCCATATGAATATATATATATATATATATATATATATATAATTGTAGTTTAATAGTGCATATGATATTGCAGTATAATATATCAGTTTGGTATTATTATGGATTGATATTAAGGCCAAAATATGTTGAATGTAATATATCATATTAATATTATAATGTTATAAAGATACTAATCAACACTATTCATGACTTTAAATAACATGCACGTGACACAGACTTTTGCATCCATGTTTACCGCTTTACGACACCCGGTCATATCCATGCTGTATATTACATATTTAATTGCATGCCTGAACCTGATCGCTCCATGTCACTGCTAGATTCATATACCATACTTACTACAGTTGATTACGATTACCCATTTGTTACCTGTGCACTACCTGACTTGACCTGATACCCTATTTGACATGACTTGATACATGTGCACCACCTGACATGACCTGATATATTACTACTTGACTTGATACATGATCCTGTTACTAATGTCGACAACCTTGACATGTTGTCCCTACGGACATTTCTTGTTGTCTATTCAGACAAACATGTACCTGCTTGATCCTGTGTTGGCATTAGCTCCAGATTTATCAATACCTGACTTGAACACATAACCTGGGGGTATGGGGAAATCAATGATGAGACCTGACTTGTAACTCGACAGTTCGATACCTTTACTGATCAGTCTTACGGGCTAGGCCAGCCCCGGGATGATACTGCTGACATCATTCATCTTTACATACTACTTTTACTGCCTTGCGGCACGTCTCGGTTTCAGCCCGAGAATCTTGACCGTGGTCCCGGGCATGCACGGGATACTATTGAGTTACATCGACGATTCATCAAATTGATTTCAAAAGACTTGAGAGTAGTTAACCCAGTAGACCTGTTTAAATTACTCACTGCACGTCACCTTTACCTTTACCCTTCATTGCCCTTATTCGTGTTACTTTTATACTCTTGTTACTTTATTCATACCCGCATATCTTATTACCTCCTGATTGCATTATTATTGATATTATGGCGCACTGACGTCTGGGTTTTGCATGGCCCAGATCCTTTACCTTTGCTGCGGGCCGAGCAGGCGTAATTCAGTGAACAGACCAAGCAGTGAGAACCTGTTATCAGTTTAGTTCAGTTTTCCTTTCAGCATTTTATTCCTGATGTGAGCCCGCATTTATGGGACGTACATTCCAGTTTATTATTGTATTTGGATATTTTGCTTCCGCATTTATTTCATGACTCTTTCATTCTGGCTTATGGACATGTGTTAGATAGTTTATTACTGTTCTTGGTATCTCTACACAGCCGTAATGTGACTGTGGAGGGATATTTCCTAGCCACAGGTAGCATGGTTGGCTCTGTCACGTGCCGATCGTAGCGCACTCTGGGAAGCGGGGCGTGACAGGGTTTGTTTGGTATCAGAGCCATAGGATATAGGTTAATCGGGTTTGATTCTTTTTGTAGTTGGGTATTGAACCCAATGCACGAATCAGAATACCCGCGATTAGGAACATGTCCTGCCACTCTACCATCTTGCCATTCTTGAATCCTATCTTTCTCTTGATCCTTACCTTGACTATATGCAAACCACTTTGCATCTCGACTTGAAACCTTTTGGTTCCCTATTGTTTCTCCATGTTCCTTGATTCGGATACTGGAATTTGAGCGACTTGGGTGGAGTTATGTGATTGTAACTATGTACCGCGGCATGGTTACAATGCGGTACTCTATTTAAGTAACTAGGAGTTCTAGTCTTGATTCATTTCCTTGATTTATGATCATGATATTTCTTTACTCCTTTCGGTTTCATTGCTTACCAGTTTATGTTTACCGCAAGCTTGAATCCTGTTTACCGTGCTAATCCCCTTCCGTATTGTGGCTTCAGAATCATGGCAGATGAAGATTTGCGAACGTACCCGAGGCGTGTCGATAACGCCGCACTGCTTGGAGTGATTCGTGGAATGCTGGAGAACCAGAAGCGGCAAACCGATCTGAACCAGCAGCAAGCTGAAGCTTTTCAGGAAGGTTTGCGGACCGTCCAGCAGTCCGTAAACAATGTTGTGGCCAGACCAGTTGATCGTGTGGGTACAGCGGCGGATTTCAGGAGACTTGGTCCGTCCGTTTTCACTGGTCTGGAGGAGCCGTTGCCAGCAGAGCAGTGGCTAGTCGATACGGAGAATTTGCTCATTGCAGCCCAGATTCCAGAGGACAAGAGAGTGGATGTCGTACGCATCCAATTGGTGGACTATGCCCGTGAATGGTGGCTCGTGGAAGAGACCCGTTTGCCCAAGCCAATCAGTTGGGCAACATTCTCACAGAGTTTCTTGGAGAAGTTCTTTCCGCAGACTGCGCGGGAAGGGATGGAAGAAAGGTTTATCAGCTTGAAGCAAAATGGCGGATCCGTGGATGCACATGCGGCTGAGTGGACACGACTCAGTCGATTCGCAGGACCTTTGGTTGCCAAAGAGGCTGATAGGGCAAGAAGGTTCATGCGCAGTTTGGACGTGGAAATCCAGAGGCACATTATATCTTTAGGATTGACCACTTTCTCGCAAGTTCTTAGGGCAGCCAGGGAGCAGCAGAGCCTATTGATGAAGGCAAAGGATACACGGCAGCATGCCGAAGTAGTACGGAAGCCGGCGTTTATGTCGAACCGAGCGCATGTACGCAGAGGTATTCCAGTGAACCGGCATGGCGTAACACCTAGGAAGAAGCCTGTTGTCATTGATAAAAAAAAGGAGCGTGATTTGTGACTACTGCCATTTATCCGGACATGTGCAAAGAGATTGTCGAAGGATGCGGGGACTTTGTTTGGTTTGTGGATCAGCAGATCATACTATCAATGCTTGTCCGTCAAAGCTTCGCACGAAAGATGATACTCATAAGCCACCGCAAAAGCAGTTTCAGGGGCAGAAGCAGTTAACTCAAGGACCTAATCAAGTTCGAGCCTTTATCCTGACGGCTGAAGAGGCCAAGGATTCAGATGAAGTTGTTTCAGGTATCCTACTTGTTCATGATTTTCCCGCATTAGTATTATTCGATTCTGGTGCAACCCATTGTTTTATGTCGTCAAAGTTTATTGCTGCATATTCGATTTCTTGCATGACCCTGTCTAGTTGTTGGGACATTCACACTGGGAATAGGAAGATCATAGCTAGTAGTGAGTGTAGGGATTGTTTAGTTGTTATTTTCTGAGTTCTTGGTGATCGATACCGGTAGTGTGATGTTGTCTTGGGAATGGATTTTTTTTCTCTCTCGGCACTTTCCATGATCACATGTAGTGTAGGGCAACGAAAATGATTTTTCAGATTCCCGGACATCCAGAGTTTGTATTTGCTGGAGGCAGCAGTTCTGTTGGACCAGTCGAGTTTAGGGCTAGGCCGACAGGCGCCGTGCTTTCGTCGATGGAAGTTGATAAGGAGGAAGCGCCAGTTGTAGTTCGAGAGTTCATGGACGTATTCGAAGACATCTCGGGTTTACCGCCAAAACGAGATGTGAAGTTCGCGATCGATCTTGTTCCTGGTGCAGCGCCAATCTCAAGGCATATTATCCGATGGCACCAGTAGAGTTGGAAGAAGTCAAGAAGCAAGTTATCGAATTGCTAGAGAAGAGTTGGATTCGCAGCAGCAATTCATCCTGAGGAGCTCCAGTTCTTCTAGTTAAGAAGAAGGATGACACAAGGAGGATGTGCATCGATTATCAAGAATTAAACCAGAGACTGTTAGGAACAAGTACCCGATTTCTCGCATCAGCGAATTATTCGAGCAACTTAATGGCGCGAGGATATTCTCGAAGATGGATTTGCGATCCAGATATCATCAGGTCCAAGTTAAATCAGAGGATATTTGCAAGACCGCGTTCCGAACTCGGTATGGACATTACGAGTATTTAGTGATGCCATTCGGAGTCACGAATGCACCGGCAATAATTATGGACTTGATGAACCGAATCTTATCACCATTCTTGGACCAGTTTATTGTGGTGTTTATCAATAATATTCTGGTCTGCTCGAGCAGTCTTGAAGAGCATGCTGAACCCTTGAAGACATGATGAGAGCTTGCATGTTAGACTTCAAGGATTCATGGGAGGATCATCTGCACTTAGTGGAGTTTTCTTACAATAACAGCTTTCAGGCGGCTATTCAGATGGCTCCATTTGAAGCGTTATATGGTCGCAAGTGTCGTTCACCTGTTTGCTGGGACGATGTCGGAGAGCGAAGGTTATTGGGACCAGATCTTATTGTGCAAACCGTGGAGAAAGTTAATACGATCCGGAAGCACATGAAGGCAGCACAAGATCGACAGAAGAGTTGGGCTGATACATCGAGAAGACCTCTAGAGTTCGCCATTGGTGATCTCGTATTCTTGAAGATATCACCGACTCGAGGAGTGATTCGTTTTGGGAGTCGAGGCAAGCTCAGCCCTCGATTCGTGGGGCCTTTCGATATTATTGAGCGCGTTGGAGAAGTAGCTTATCGATTGGCTTTACCACCATCTTTGGCGAGTGTTCATGACGTGTTTCATGTATCTCAACGTCGTAAGTATGTTCGAGATGAAACACACGTACTAGATCATTCGGAGCTGAGAGTAAGGGAAGACTTGACCTATAAAGAACGACCAATGTCGATTGTTGATCGAAGAGAAAAGGTCCTCAAGAAAAAGGTTATCCCTCTCGTACTAGTTTCATGGGAGAATCGCTCGCATGGAGAATTGACTTGGGAACGAGAAGACGAGATTCGACAGAAATTTCCACACCTCTTCTCTTAGATTCAGGTTTGGTTGTCTTTTCTTGTTTTGGGAATTTCGAGGACGAAATTCTTTTTGTAATTGGGTATAATGTAACACCCTAGTTCGTTATATAATGACTTATTTGAGTAATTAATATATTGGATGACTATTTCTTGATTTATTGTGTTATAGATGTGAATAGTGTAATTGGTATCTATATTTGCATCCAACCCGACCCGCTTACTGGAAACCCATCTTGATTCCTGCCTATAATTTATCCCGGCTAGTTATAAAAATCCGTGCACTTTCTTGTTCTATATCATGTTTACCCGTATCATATATTGGGCATCTACATTATTTTAATAATAAAAATATAATCAAATAATATATTTTAAAAAAATACCTAGCATGACATGTATCATACCCTGACCCTGTGGTTCCATTAGTACATCATGTTCTCTTTCCGTCTATTGAAACGGACTTGTCTGGATCGCTACGTGCATCTTACGTGCATCTATTCTTGGGGATATGCATTTTATCAACCGGACATCGCATGGTGATTTTAACTTATCCGTATATTGTTTATATTTTAAAACTAGAAGTTTAGACACAACCCGGGAATTTTTCGGAATACTTTTGTTTTAGCCCAACCCCCCAAGTTTACATATTATTATATTTCTAAAGTTTATATATATTATTTTACACGTTTATATATATGATATTATATTATATATATTATTATAATAATATATATATTATATTATATTATATATATTATTATAATATTATATTATATTATATTATATTATATATTATAAAAAAAATAATAATACTTTTCTCTCTCCTCTCTCTTTCAACGTTCCCTCGTTTCTTATTCTACCAAACCCCCCGCCAATCACTCTTTTCATCTTTCTCTTTTTCTTCCTTCCCCACTCAAATTCCACCGAATCTCCCTCTCTCTTTTTTCTTTTCTTCCTCCAATCACGCCCACAATCTCTGCCCTCTCTCTTTTTCTTCTCTCACCGCCAATCACTCATCTCTCTGTCTCTCTCTCCATTTTCTATATAAGCCAACACCCTAGCCCAATAATACTATTTATATTACTGGTTGAGTGGTTGACATTGCTCATTTCATTTGTGTTGCTTGTTTGGTGCTTGTTGCTAAATTTTAACCGGCTAAGTCATTTTTGCATATAACAAATTTTAACACCTAAAATGAAATTAAAAATGTCCATACTGGCCTACTCGTCGCCACTAGTCACGTGGTAGCATCCGCGCGTCGAGATTTTATCCCGTTCGGTGAAACGGGCAAGTTTGGACGACTACGCGCGCGTGCAAGTGTCCGATTTGGGGGCATGCTTTTTAATCATAAAACATCTCATCTTAAAATTTGGAACCCGCTTAGAATCCTATTATTTGAATTTCGAATTTTTGGATCCAATCCGGACGCGATTTGGAAATGTTTCATTTAGCGCCAAAATCACAAATCAATAAAATATTCTAAACTATATAATGTTTAATTTATACACATATCTTACTGTTAAATCTTTGGTCATTCTTTTACCCACGAATGTCTCTGGCCAATCACGAGGGACTTTATCCCTCGTGGGCCCGTCTCTCTCTCTCTATCTAATCTCTCTCTGTCCCTCCCGCTAATCTCTCCGCTAATCTCTCTCTTTCTCTCCCGCTAATCTCTCCATTAATCTCTCTCTCTCTTCTCTTATAATCTCTCTCTTTCTCTCCTTATAATCTTTCTCTCTCTTCTTATAGTCTCTCCCCTCTTCCTCCTGCAGTCCAGACCAGGCCCTTGCCTCTCCCCTACTCGCTGCATCTCGATCCAGCCACCTCCAAGCCCTCGCCGCATTCACCGTTCATCGCCGTCGACCCATCGCGGTTGCCATCCTTGATATCCCAGTAAGTTTATCAAGACCTCTCCCCTTCCCCTTTTCCCTTCGCTGGTCGCTTTTTGTCCGTGCGTAGTTTGCTAACCGTCGTCGCTGTTTTGACATTTCGCCGGAATCCGGCCGTGCCGACGACTTGACCCGACTCTCCAGCGAAGTACTCCAGTCCGTGTGGTCCCGCTGTTCGTTGTTTGAACTCGATCCGTGACCCGTGCATCCGTCGCGTGTTTTCCGCCGACGTACGACTGTTTTCCCGGTTCGCGAAACCGTCGAGGCAAGTTTACCTTGCTACATGCTATGCTAATACATCTATATTCCTATGAATAAAATATTACATATTTACTGTATCGTGCATCTCATGTTACAGTTTTACAGTTTTGATACCCGTTCACATCCGGATTATTTATTACATATCTAGTCGCATGCAAGTTTATCTTGCTACATGCTATGTAGTTATAATTATATCCATATGAATATATATATATATATATATATATATATATATATATATATATAATTGTAGTTTAATAGTGCATATGATATTGCAGTATAATATATCAGTTTGGTATTATTATGGATTGATATTAAGGCCAAAATATGTTGAATGTAATATATCATATTAATATTATAATGTTATAAAGATACTAATCAACACTATTCATGACTTTAAATAACATGCACGTGACACAGACTTTTGCATCCATGTTTACCGCTTTACGACACCCGGTCATATCCATGCTGTATATTACATATTTAATTGCATGCCTGAACCTGATCGCTCCATGTCACTGCTAGATTCATATACCATACTTACTACAGTTGATTACGATTACCCATTTGTTACCTGTGCACTACCTGACTTGACCTGATACCCTATTTGACATGACTTGATACATGTGCACCACCTGACATGACCTGATATATTACTACTTGACTTGATACATGATCCTGTTACTAATGTCGACAACCTTGACATGTTGTCCCTACGGACATTTCTTGTTGTCTATTCAGACAAACATGTACCTGCTTGATCCTGTGTTGGCATTAGCTCCAGATTTATCAATACCTGACTTGAACACATAACCTGGGGGTATGGGGAAATCAATGATGAGACCTGACTTGTAACTCGACAGTTCGATACCTTTACTGATCAGTCTTACGGGCTAGGCCAGCCCCGGGATGATACTGCTGACATCATTCATCTTTACATACTACTTTTACTGCCTTGCGGCACGTCTCGGTTTCAGCCCGAGAATCTTGACCGTGGTCCCGGGCATGCACGGGATACTATTGAGTTACATCGACGATTCATCAAATTGATTTCAAAAGACTTGAGAGTAGTTAACCCAGTAGACCTGTTTAAATTACTCACTGCACGTCACCTTTACCTTTACCCTTCATTGCCCTTATTCGTGTTACTTTTATACTCTTGTTACTTTATTCATACCCGCATATCTTATTACCTCCTGATTGCATTATTATTGATATTATGGCGCACTGACGTCTGGGTTTTGCATGGCCCAGATCCTTTACCTTTGCTGCGGGCCGAGCAGGCGTAATTCAGTGAACAGACCAAGCAGTGAGAACCTGTTATCAGTTTAGTTCAGTTTTCCTTTCAGCATTTTATTCCTGATGTGAGCCCGCATTTATGGGACGTACATTCCAGTTTATTATTGTATTTGGATATTTTGCTTCCGCATTTATTTCATGACTCTTTCATTCTGGCTTATGGACATGTGTTAGATAGTTTATTACTGTTCTTGGTATCTCTACACAGCCGTAATGTGACTGTGGAGGGATATTTCCTAGCCACAGGTAGCATGGTTGGCTCTGTCACGTGCCGATCGTAGCGCACTCTGGGAAGCGGGGCGTGACACTTTCTCTCATCTAAACTCCAATCACATATCCCCACGTGTGTGTATAAATCACCCCTACACTTGGAAATTCAAATCAAGCAATCATACCCTTGTCCGTTGTCCAAAGTACTTATTAGTAGGTGAATTTTTAATTGAATTTTGCTTACCCATCTTTCATGCGACCGTTAATACTTCTTGAGGTACCAACAACCGATTACAAGATATGTTTGCACTTTAAAGTGTAATTCCTAGTCTTGCAACACCCAAGGCTTTTAGCAGTGACTCCCAAACCAGTTGGTCTAAGGCACTAGGTGATGAGGCACCCTCGCTAAATATTTTTCTATTTTTACAGCCTTAAGTAATCACAAAACCAGTGTTCATTTTTTCTTCTTTATTCACTTTTTTTCTTTTATTTTCTTCGTACTAAGAACTTTAGACAAGAGCATTTCAAGGTCTCTTCTACTATTCCAAGTTTCAAGGTGCGTGATTGTGCAATTTATAGGGTATACCTTTTCAGAATTTAGACTTAAGCTAGGAATTATTTTTCAAACTTATACTCTAATAAAAATATCAATACTTTTCCTTTGTTTCGACTTAGCCCAAGAAGTGAACTTAAAATTTGCCTATTTCTAAATAAACTACAAGGACATATACTTTCTACCGTTAAACTTTAAGGAATGTTATTTTTAGGGGTTTTAATTCACTAAGTCTAAGATCTAGTTGTTCCTAGCTAGTTGACCTATTTGTCAAACTCAAGTTAATCAGCCAAAATTGAATACATTAATTTTTATAATTTATTTGAAATTTTTTAATTTTTTATGGGTTTTTCTTTTTCTATTTTTTTCCTTCAAATTTTTCAAATTTTCATATAAAGATGCAATGCAGAAATTAAATATGCAAAAGGAAAAGAAAAATATATACAAAAATTAAAATATGCAATGCAATGCAAAAGATAACTATATACACCACCATCTCCCCCAAACTTAAGCAAAGCAGTGCCCTCACTGCCCGGCCCCACGTCGCGCCCTTGAGCGTGACCGTGATCGCTCCTCCCTTGCCAATAGGGTTTGAATACCCCTCTCAATCTCCGTCAGTCGACGGTCGTGCTCTCGTGCCGTCGTCTTAAACTCGTCCCTCAAAGTATCAATTCCCCTCACAGCTCTCCTCATTAAGCGTGCATGCTCTTGAGGGGTCATCTCGCCCTCACTCGATGTCGAGCTAGAGCTAGGGGTGCGAGCGGGGACATTCTCTGCCGGTTCGGTTCGCGACCATATATCAGTCAGTCTAGAGTAGAACGAAGTAACGCCCTCAACAAGTGGTCGAACCGGAACTCGTCCCATCATGTAAAAGTCAAATTCCTCGACGGGGAGGAAATAACGGCAAAGCTGGGTGACTGGCATAGGACAGGGGTAGTTTGTAGCCCTTTTCCCCGCACCTATAGAATGAAGCAAAACAGTGCACATGTCGAAACGTGGGTTCTTTGTCATAAGAGTGTGCACTACATGTAAGGAGGGGGTGAAAAAGGTTGTGTTGTGAGAGCTGCCAAAGATGTTGTTTTGTGCCCACCGGCACACAGTAAAAACATTCGCGAAAAGGGTTCTTGCTTGGATACCCTTTCGCGGCTCCCTCGCGCAGTCGTTGCTCATCAAGGGCATGTAATCCTCAAATTGTAGGGGGTGGTCATGTGCAGGGAAACGAGGTATAAGTGTGACCTCGTGGATTAAATCCCTATCAATGTTAATTACGCGATCTCCCCAATTCAACTTTATATACCCTAAGTCCGCTAGACATCTATCCTCCATGGATTCATAAAAGTGGGTAACTAAATTTGGTAGAGCAAATGCGGAGGGGTGATTGTAGATCAGAAAATTCCATCCCCTCCGCTCAATTTCGTGTGCGAAGTAGCTACCGTAAAGTTCGTGCGAGAAAACTGGAGAGAAATCCCTCTCGAATTGCATTCGATGTGCCATAATGATTCACAGATAAAAAATATGCAAGAAACAGAGAAAAAATTAACAGTGAGTACCTCCCCTGAATTTTCAGGGGGTGAAGATGCGAAGAGGCGGCGGAATGGCGGCGCGAGCAGGGTAGAGCGGCGGATGCGCCGCGCTCTGGAGAAATCGCGGCTGAGAAAAATTGCTAGCGGCGCTAGGGTTTATGAGGAGGGAGGAATTAGGGTTAAGACTACAGGGGGGCTCGGGTCTTAAAAATAGGGGGAGAAAAATGCAAAATTGCAAAAAAAACCCTCTAAAAGGAGGAAATTATCTGCAATTAAAATTTTATTCTGAAATTTTAAATTTTTATTTTTATTTTTTATATTTTCAAATTTTTTTATGGTATTTTGTATTTATTTATTTACAAATGATACACGCCCCCAAACTTATTTGAAATTAAGTTTTTGGAAAAAAATTGGAAATTCGGGGGTGAAAGTGGAGGAGAATTAATCGGTATAGATCGGCTCCTGCAAAAACAGGAGCTCCTCCGATGGGTCCGCTGTGAGGAACGGTTTCAATCGATGTCCATTCACTTTGAATAAGGTACCGTCCTCCGGATTTTCAAGATCAATCGCACCGTGCGGATAAACGGTGCGAACTACAAATGGTCCTTTCCACCTAGAACGGAGCTTGCCGGGGTGATAATGTAACCGAGTATCATAGAGTAAAACCTGTTGACCGGGTTGAAATGTTTTTCGCAAAAGGTGTTTATCGTGGAACACCTTGGTTCAGTTTTTAACAATTACGACATTATCATATGCCTCATCCCGCAGCTCTTCTAGTTCATTCAACTGCAGCTTTCGATTGCTGCCCGCATCTCCTAATGATAAATTCAACTCTTTGATAGCCCAAAATGCCTTATGCTCAATCTTTACTGGGAGGTGGCAAGCCTTCCCGTAAACAAGCCGGTATGGAGACATGCCAAGATCGGTCTTGTATGCAGTACGGAAAGCCCATAGTGCATCGATCAGTTTGAGTGACGAATCTTTACGGTTTTTAGAAACCGTTTTCTCCAAGATTTGCTTGATTTGCCGATTTGAAACCTCGGCTTGTCCACATGTTTGGGGATGGTATGGTATTGACAGCTTGTGGGTGATAGAATATTTGCGCATTAAGGACTCAAAAGTCCTATTGCAAAAGTGAGAACCATTATCACTTATTATCGCTCGAGGGTGTCCAAATCGAGAAAAGATATGTTCTTTAAGAAATCGAACGACAACCTTATTGTCATTCGTTCGGCAAGGCACAGCCTCGACCCACTTTAAAACGTAGTCAACAGCCAAAAGAATATAAACATTCCCAAAAGAATTGGGAAATGGTCCCATGAAGTCTATACCCCAAACATCAAAAACATCGACAACCAAAATTGGTTGGAGCGGCATTTCGTTTCTCCGCGATATCCGGCCCAAGTGTTGGCACCGTGAGCATGTCTTGCAGTATTCATATGCATCCTTGAAGAGTCGTGGCCAATAGAAACCACACTGCAAGACTTTCTCGGCTGTCTTCTTTGGGCCAAAGTGCTCGCCACATGCTTGATCGTGGCAAAAAGACAACACACTCTTAAACTCGTTTTCTGGTACACACCAACGAATGATTTGGTCGGAACAGTATTTAAAAAGATAAGGTCCATCCCAGTAAAAATGCTTTGCTTGGGACAAGAATCGAAGTTTATCCTGTTTCGACCAATCTTTAGGTATCAAGCCGGTGGCCAAATAGTTTACGATATCACCGAACCATGGTTCGCAAGAAACGGTCAAGAGTTGCTCATCGGGAAAAGCATCAGTGATTGGAAGTTCAAGTATAGGCGAAGAAGGAAGTCGTGAAAGGTGATCGGCCACTACGTTTTCACATCCTTTTTTGTCCCTTATGACAAGGTCAAACTCTTGTAGCAAGAAGATCCAACGTATTATCCTCGATTTAGCATCCTTCTTTGCAAAAAAGTGGCGAAGAGCTGAATGATCCGTATAAACAATAACTGGAGAGCCGATTAAATAAGGCCGGAATTTTTCAAGTGCAAACACAACTGCTAAAAACTCTTTTTCTGTTGTTGTGTAGTTTAGTTGGGCCTCATTTAGTGTACGGCTAGCGTAGTAAATCACGTGCGGCATCTTGTTAATGTGCTGTCCAAGAATAGCACCAATGGAAAAATCTGATGCGTCGCACATAATTTCGAAGGGGTGCGTCCAGTCTGGAGATGAAAGAATGGGCGCAGAAATGAGAGAGTGTTTCAAAGACTCGAATGCTTCCATGCAAGTTGAGTCAAAATCAAATGTTGTGTCCTTGGTCAATAAGAGAGTCAAGGGTCTAGCAATCTTGCTAAAATCCTTGATGAACCGTCTATAAAAACCAGCGTGGCCAAGGAAAGCTCGGATGTCTTTGACGCATTTAGGAGGAGGAAGATTAGAAATGACTTCAATTTTTGCTCTATCAACCTCTATGCCGTTTTGCGAGATGACATGTCCTAAGACAATGCCTTCTCGTACCATAAAGTGGCACTTCTCCTAATTCAAAGTTAGGTTCTTATCCCTACAGCGGGTAAGAACTGCGTCAAGATGTCGTAAACACTCGTCGAAGGAGTCACCAAAAATGGAGAAATCATCCATAAAAATCTCCAAAAACTTTTCAACCATGTCTGAAAAGATCCCCATCATACACCGCTGAAATGTAGCGGGTGCATTGCATAACCCAAAGGGCATGCGACGATAAGCAAAAGTGCCAAAGGAACAAGTAAAGGTGGTCTTGTCTTGATCCTCTTTGGCTATGGGGACTTGGTTATAGCCGGAATAGCCATCTAAAAAGCAGTAGAACTCGTGCCCAACCAATCGTTCTAGCATTTGGTCAATGAAAGGTAAAGGAAAGTGGTCCTTCCTTGTCGCGGCATTGAGTTTTCTATAGTCGATGCAAACTCGCCACCCAGTTTGGGTGCGAGTAGGAATTAACTCATTTGCCTCATTGGTAATGACCGTGATGCCCGATTTCTTTGGCACGACATGAATGGGGCTAACCCATTGGCTATCCGAGATAGGGTAAAAGATACCACTATCAAGACATTTAACAATCTCCTTCTTGACAGCCTCTTTCATAATAGGGTTGAGGCGTCTTTGTGGATCCCTTACCGGCTTGGCATCATCCATCAAGTGTATATGATGTTCGACTATGAGGGGACTAATCCCCTTGAAGTCCGCCATAGACCAGCCAAAAGCTTGCCGATTATTATGTAAGACCATTAAAAGGGCCTTCTCTTGCTCGAGAGCTAGAGAGGCCGATATGATAACGGGTAAGGTCTCATTGTCACCTAGATAAGCATATTTAAGGTGCGACGGCAAAAGCTTTAGTTCGAGTTTAGGAGGTGAAACAATAGATGGTAACAATGGAGTAACTGTTTCAAACTCGAAGGATTCCATCAAAGGTTCAAATCGAGTGTACGCAACCGAGTCGGATGGTTCAACTAACTCATCCGAAAAAGAAAAAGACTCAAACTCGGGTGGAGAGTCTTCAAGATCGTCTACAAAGGTGAAACACTCATAATCGTTGTCCGCCGTGAAAGCTGTGTCGGATTCTAGGAGGAACGCACTAGTGGCGTCAACATTGCTGTGATCAAACATAAAATTTTCGAACTCACAGTCCTCCTCCGCGATCTCATTGATCGAGCAAACATCAAGTACGCTAGAATTAGGCTCGGCAGCCTGATTTCCCAACTTGAAAATGTCGAGTTCAATTGTCATATTGCCAAAAGATAGATTCATTGAACCGTTACGACAATTGATCACCGCGTTCCAGGAATGGTCGACCAAGTATCACCGGAATTTGACTCCGGGGGTTAGCGACAGGTTGTGTATCCATAACAATAAAGTCAACGGGGAAAATGAAATCCCCTACTCTAATTAACACATCCTCCAACTCTCCCCTAGGATGGGTGATTGATCGGTCGGCCATTTGGAGAGTACAATGAGTGGGCTTAAGCTCTCCAACGCCTAATTGCTCGTACACCGAATAAGGTAGCAAATTGACACTAGCACCAAGATCTAATAGTACTCTATTGATGTTCTTGTCCCCAATTGTGATCGAAATAGTAGGACAACCGGGGTCCTTGTGCTTTTGGGGTAAAGATTGGACAAGAGCATCGCTAACAGCATTAGCCACGAAAACTTTCTTTGGTACTTGTGACTTCCTCTTTTTGGTGCATAAGTCCTTTAAGATTTTTGCATATGAAGGAACTTGTTGGATTGCATCCAAAAGAGGGATGTTTATGCTAACCTGTTTGAACAACTCTACAATCTTCTCCATTTGTGGAGTTGGTTTATTGGATCTCAACCGGTTTGGAAAAGGAACATTTTGAAAAGTTGTTGAGTCCAATTTTTGCGGATCAGATTGTGGAGTTAGAACGGATCCCCGTGTAGATGTGTTCGTGTTGTGAGAAGTGGGTCCGTTCGAGCTAGAATAAGTAGAGCCGTGTGAAGGATGAGGAATAGGCTCTAACGACGACGAAGAAGAAGAAGAAGAAGAAGGTGAAGAATATGAAGAAAGACCACCGGCAGGGGTGTCATGGTTAATACCCACATTGTTTTGCAACACTTTTCCGGATCTCAACGTGGTCACAACATTTACGTTATGATTCTGCTGTTCATATGCAACATGTGCGTGACCGGGATTTGGCAGTGGTTGAGACGGAAGCTTTCCTTTTTCTCGCTCTTTCAACGCAGCATTGAGTTGTGCAATTTGTGCCTTAATAGATTTGATGCTTTGATCGTGTGAGGTACTGTTTTGCACCAAAGATTGAATAGAAGTCTCTATCCTAGCTGCGGATTGTGTAGATTGCTTTAGGAACGCATCTAGACTTCTTTCGAGCGAGCTAACCTTGTCATTTTGAGGTGGAACAAAATTGTTGGGTACAAAATTGTTCATTTGATTAGGGTAAGGTTGCTGTTGGAAAGGTTGCTGAAATTGAGTTTGTGGAGGTACTTGTTGTTGTGGAGGAGGAGCCCTTTGAAAATTGTTGTTTCCTTGGGATTGTTGATTTTGGTTCCAAGCGAAATTTGGGTGACTCTTCCAACCCGGATTGTATGTCGAAGAGTATGGATCATTTCTTTGTCGTTGCTGAAAGGCAGCATTGACTTGATCATGTCCTTGAGTAGATGCAGTGTAAGGACACTCTTCGATGAGATGTGATGGATCCGAACAACAAGCACAAACAGTTCATGGAGGCACAACATGGGTAGGAGAAGGCGATGAGATTTTGGTCTCAATCGCTTCTAGCTTTTTCGTAAGAACGGCCATCTCGGCCTTCATAGCAATCGACATCTCTAATTGATGTATGCCTGCCCTAAGTTGACCAATAGAAATAGATGATGATGTGGTCTTGGTGCTCTCCCACTGAATTGTTTGTTCACTAAGGTCCTCAAGAAACTGCCACGCTTCGTCACTAGATTTGGTTAGAAAGTGACCTTGACAAATGGTTTCTAGCAACTGCTTCGTTGCCGGGTTCAATCCCTCGTATAATGTTTGGCAAAGTTGCCAACTTTCGATCCCATGATGAGGGCATTGAACAAGTAGGTCTTTGAATCTTTCAAAACACTTCCAAAATGGTTCAGACGGAAACTGAGAAAATTGTATAATCTCGTTACGGATTCTAGCAGTTTTGTGATGAGGATAGAACTTTTTAAGAAAAGCTTTCACAAACTCGTCCCAATTTCTAATTGAATGTGATGCTGTGTTGTATAGCCACTTCTCGGCTAAGTCACATAAGGTGAAAGGAATGACCCTTAACCTTATAGCGTCATCACTTAATTGGGTTGTTTTCATCATGGCGCAAACGTTTTGGAATTTGTTGATAAAGATATATGCATCTTCGGATTCCAAACCATGAAACTTGGGCAGCATATTGATGAAGTGGGGTTTGATCTCAAAATTGTCCCCATTTGTCGGTGGGAGGGAAAGACAAGTAGGTAGGGCGGTGCGGATGGGGTAGAAAAGACCCTGGAGCGCGACTCGTGCGGGCGCTTCAACAGACGGGTGATTCGGGTTATTCGCACCTAACGGAGGTGTAATCATTCCCGTCAGTAAGGTATTGTTAGGATTGTATCCCGACATACCTTCGGAAGAAGAATGTGAAGGTGAAAGTGAAGGTGTGGAAAGTATTTCGACTTCGGAGTCGAAAGGTTCGTCGGTCGGTACCAACGAAACACGGACTAATCGGGCGCTAGTGTCCCTAGTCCAACCGGACATACACTAAAGGAGTAGTGTAGTCAAAAGATGAAAGACAGAATGTGGAGGTAAGAAAACGTCAATGAGAGAAAGTGGTGTAAGTGAAGCGCAAAGATTTCTTTAGCGACAAGTTGCAAGTTTTTGAAAAGATTTTTCCTTTTTTTTTTGTGAGCTTTTGCAAAAAGATTTTTGAAAAGAGACTTGTGACACAAATGCAATCAACCACAAATGCGCAATCAGGCCTAGATCTAGGGACAACTAGACAGCTCCTAACTGTTCCAAAGGGCTAGAAATAGAATCTCAAACCGCCTCTTCACCGCCAATTGCGGCCAGGTAAGTGCCAGGTAAGTGGGAGGCTCCCCACTAAAAGTAGCGGTCCTAATTAAGTAACCACTTGCCTTGACACACTTGCCTAGACACCGCAAAGTCATGTTAGGATAAACGGCCGATGCCTATAACTAGTCCTTTGTCCTATTGAGCTCAAAGTCCTTAGGGCTGAGTCTAATATTTTTTAATTAAGAGTGGTCAATGCAAATACTTTAAGTGATTTCTGGGGTCCTGGAAAGGGTGATGAAATCCCCACCCAATCTGAATTGGTCAAAAGTCCGATTAAAATATGTAAAGAAGTAAATCACTTGCAATCAATTTGCTATTTAGCGCGGCGCAAAGAATACTACAGAAAATCAATTATTGGAAGGGGGAAGAAGATTTTTAGCGCAAAGAATCCTGCAGAAGATTTGGCAAAAGATATATGGGGATTTGCAGAGGGGAGTAAGAGGAAACAAACAGTGCAAAAATTGCGCGCTGAAGGCAACAAGGAGCCGCGGAACCGCGGTTTTGATGGGGTTATTGCGGCGGAAGGGCGGTCAAAACAGCGGCGCAGGTCTCCTGAAAAATTGTGGTGTTCTTCTGTCTCAGCCCCTTTCTGTTCTGATGTACCTTTTTCTGTTACACACTCTGGATTTTTCCAGATCCGTCGATCCTGCAAAGATTCACACACGAAACCCTTCAAACAATAAAAGATGATAGAATTTTTATATTTTTGATTTTTCAAATTTTTATGGTTTTTTATATTTTATATTAACCCGAAATTACAAAAAGGAAATTTTACGCCATCCCCGGCAACGACGCCATTTGATTTAAATAGATTTTATCGATAAAAAATATAATTACCGCAATCAAGAACGGCGTCGCATGAAGCTAGCCGGTGAATACGGGTCGGTCCACAGGGATGTTGTAATTTTCCTAAATGTTCTTACGAGCTAATTCCAAATGGTGTTTGGACTTTTAATTAGATCTAAAAACGGAGTTGAGTTATACTAGGATTAGAAACTTGCTAGGATTAGGTTTAGATAAAGTTTGGTAAATAAAGATCTACACCTCTTTCCAATGCCTTAAATTAGATATCCTATTAGGGGTTATGGTAAATTTTAATAAAGGGGATTAAGATGATTGGGAAGATATTTCTTCCTCTAGTCCTTCCTTTCTTAATCTTTACCCTAACCTCCATGGAAAACTTACAACTCCGGTCTTTTATACTACGGATCACCGTTACCTCGTGGGTAGAGTGCCGTAGGGAGCGGAAGATGAAAGTATGCATGGAGTCCTAATGTTCATAAGAGATTGGCAAAGAAAAGAGATGAGATATCTTCATCTCTCAAACCCTTCCCTATTCCTAACCCTAACAAGCGAGGAAACTACTCGCTCATTGAGAGATCTACGAAAGACATAATTTTTATTTTCTTTTTGATTAAAGAGAGGAGAGATCTACTACAAGTTAATAAAAATTCTAAACTATATTAAACTAGGGCAAGAAAAGAATTTACCTAGGGCAGAAATTAAAAACTATAACTAGGGCAGAAAAATAAACCTACTTACGATTGATGCTCTCCAACTTCAAGAAACTGAAATTTTATTGATGAATAGAGGCATGAGAAAATACAATGGTTTGGGTTCTATTTATAGGACATAGAAACCCTTGGTTACAATTGATTCGCACGTCTGCATTTACAAATTTGCCCTTAGGTTGACCATTCAGCGCCGCCCCGTATTTTGGTAAAAAAATCTTCAACTCCGGGCTTCATATGGTCACGGAACCGCGGCATGGGTGAGGTTTAGGCCGCGGTTCCGCGGCCCATTGATGAGATCATTGGCTGAAAATGTATGGGCTGCTTTCTGGTGTCTTGTTCTTCTTATTTCTTCAGTACTTTTCTCCATTTGGATTCTAGATCTTCTTCACATCTTTCCGTGAAAACTTGTAATGGTCTTTAAACCGTTTGCTTTAACATCTTGGACCTTGCGTTGCCTTGTACATTGTGAATTGTTCTTTGTCTAGGCTTAACTAAGATCCTTCTATTTGTTGGTCAAAAGTCCCTCTTTTGTATCGTCTTTTATTTTTTTCACTGTTTTCGCTCCAAGAACCTGTAACCTGTACTATGTAGCAGACATGTGTCAAAAGCACCTGTTTTATTGTAAAATGCACAAGAATGGAAAATATAAAATGCAATATTATGATATGAACAGGCGCTGAGGTGCCCAATGGTAACGTGCGCCCACGTGACCCCGTGGCGCTGAGGCGCCCAACGGTCACGTGCGCCCACGTGACCCCGGGAGCTGAGGCGCCCAAAGGTCACGTGTGCGCCACGCGACCCCGGGGAACTGAGGCGCCCAACGGTACGTGCGCCCACGTGACCCCGGGCGCCCAAACGGTCATGTGTGCCCACGTGACCCCGGGCGCTGAGGCGCCCATCGGTCACGTGTGCGCCACGTGACCCCGGGCGCTGAGGCGCCCAACGGTCACGTGTGCGCCACGTGACCCCGGGCGCTGAGGCGCCCAACGGTCACGTGTGCGCATGTGACCCCGGGCACCACGTGCTACGCACGCGTCTTTAAGACGCTTTTTCCCTTCCTTTTTTTGTGCACTCCACACTAAATGTGTCTCCTCCGTTAGAAAAAAATTCTAACGGGGCGCTGCCCCGCACCCCGAAAGGGGGATGCTAGCCCCCTTGACCCCTAGCCCGCTATCCGGGTAGCGGGACCCCCGTAAAATCTCTGTGGGGCCCCCGATATATCCAAAACACAACACTGCACATTGAGTTCGCATGACCAGTTTAACCCGTCAATCGGAGGTTCTCTCGCTCCAAAGGCGAGGGGTAATTAACGGCAGCTTAGTCCGCGGCTGCCGGAGATTAGGATCCCCACAATCAATAAACCCCGGCCTACCCTAGGCAGAGGGAATCTGTAATGCGCCCGACAAGCGCGCGCGTATTCCCATCTCAATGGGGTGACGAAAAACACTCTACAGATTTTGGCACGCCCGTTGGGACTTATCTCTCCTCCCATATTTCGGGTTAAATATTCATGCGAACTCAATCAATATACATATCTATATTTATACTAAAATAATGCTCTTTCATGCAGGTCTTCAAGCAATCATTTTTCGACAATGTCTCCAAAGATAAACTCAGCTCTCAGCACAGCTCCCGTCTCCTACACGATGAGGATAGACTCCAGGACGGTCCTTCCGGCCAGTCTCGGACGACAATGGGAGGAGCCGCCGCTACCATTTGGCTCTATTATATTCGTGTCAGCTAACGCCGTCCCAGCTCCTCAAGCTCCGATAACTGACAAACCAATCTCGAAAGGTAAGAGGCCAAATGTGGTTGTCTCGAAGGCGCCCCAACTCAAACGCAAGTCGGTGTTTGAACGACTTTCCTTGGCCCCAGCTGGGGGCAAGGCCATCAACACCAACAGAGCAACAAGGTATATCGGGCAAGCTCCAGCGATGCCCCTGACAACTGCTCAATCGGATATCTTCTCTAAGCTTCTGATCCAGAGGACTACCACGTCGTTAAACTGGGAATGATAGACCTCTAAGTCTTTAAACTGGGAACCGTCGACCACCACGTCATTAAACTGGGAACAGTCGACCTCTAAGTCGTTAAACTGGGAATGTAAAAAAAATGTGTAAATAAAAAAAAGGAAGTGTAAATAAAAATATATATAATAATAAAAAGCCGAAATGATGGGGCAACTCGCAATAAAAATCAGCGAGTAAAAATAAAAATAAAGCCGAAATGATGGGGCAACCGCGAATAAATAGCCGAAATGATAGGGCAATCGTGACCTTCGCGATAAGAAAAACTAAAATGATAGAGCAATCGCGGTAAAAAAAACAACAAAAACAAAACAACGGCGAATGATACCATATTCCAGTGCAGCGATGCAGACGCCAACCAAAATCCAATTTCTCAAAATTCTCCCAGCCCTACGGCCAGTCCCCAAATTGACTACCGTATACAATCCACGGGCTCAAATAATTCTCATCATACCCATGCCCCACCGTAATCACCAGTTACGAGGCTGGTCTCCGTCTTTGGAATTATGCTCAATTGAGAAGACCCACTCATGTGTCCTCACGATACATGAGGAGAACAAATCTTTGTGGGATCCTTACGACTCATAAAGGAAAAACACACTTAGGAGTCCTCACGACTCCTGAGGAGAAAATACACCTGCGGGATCCTTACGACTCGTAGGGAGAAAATGCTTTTATGGGACCCTCACGGCCCATAAAATTGAAAAGCCTTAGGCGATAAGGATCTAAACCTGTCTCTTAACCCATAGCTCCCCAATCCCCAAGTGGCGAATGATGAGTCGCTCCTGGTACCATATTCCAGTGTAGCGATGCAGACGCCAACCAAATTCCAAATCCCAGTCCCTAAATGGCGAATGATGAGTCGCTCATGGTACCATATTCCAGTGTAGCGATGCAGACGCCAACCAAATTCCAAATCCCAGTCCCTAAATGGCGAATGATGAGTCGCTCCTGGTACCACATTCCAGTGCAGCGATGCAGACGCCAACCAAATTCCAAATCCCATACCCCAACGGTGAATGATGAGTCGCTCCTGGTACCATATTCCAGTGCAGCGATGCAGACGCTGACAAAGTCCCGAAATTTTACCGGCCCTACGGTCTGGATCATACATCCTGCAAAACCGTATACAATCCACGGGCGTAAAACAATCCAAATCTCTCCCAAGTCCTGCCGGTGAGACTACTTTTAAATCCCCCCCCAAAAGCATGTCCACAAGCAAAATAGGCACGGATGAAAACCCGAAAGGGCTCCGTGAGCAAAAACAGCAGGACCGCCGGCGAGTTTGTGAAAACCCGAAAGGACGCAAACTCGTGAAAAAGAGATGAAATGCACTTACAAAGTCCTCTCGACTTTGTGAGGAGAAAATTCCCGCGTGAGATCCTTACGACTCACAAAGGAGCAACACACTTAGGAGTCCCCACGGCTCCTAAGGAGAAAATACACCTACGGGATCCTTACGATCCGTAGGGAGAAAATGCTTTGTGAGACCCTTACGGCTCACAAAATTGAAAAGTCTTAGGTGATAGGGATCTAAACCTGTCTCCTAAGCCATCGCTTCCTGATAAGCAAGCGCAAATGATGATTCGCTCCTGGTACCATATTCCAGTGTAGCGATACGGATGCCAAGCAAAAACCAATCCCTAAATCCTTCCGGGGCAAATGATGAGTTGCTCCTGGTATTATTCCAGTGCAGCAATACAGATGCCAAACCAAAACCAATTCCCAAATCCTTCCGGGGCAAATGATGAGTTGCTCCTGGCATTATTCCAGTGCAGCAATGCAGATACCGACAGAAAACCAATTCCCAAATCCTCCCGGGGCAAATGATGAGTTGCTCCTGGCATTATTCCAGTGCAGCAATGCAGATGCCGATAGAAAACCAATTCCCAAATCCTTCCGGGGCAAATGATGAGTTGCTCCTGGCATTATTCCAGTGCAGCAATGCAGATGCCAAACCAAAATCTCCAAATCCTCTCATGACAGATGATGATTCGCTCCTGGTACCATATTCCAGTGCAGCGATGCTGATGCCAACCCAAATCAAATCAAACCAACAACCTCTGCGGCGGAATCATGCTCCGTCCCAGAATTTACCCCGTGTCGAAATCATGCTTCGCCTCGGGATATCTACCTTCCCTGCCGGAATTATGCTCCGCCTCGGAATCAAATCAAACCAACAACCTCTGCGGCGGAATCATGCTCCGTCCCAGAATTTACCCAGTGTCGAAATCATGCTTCGCCTCGGGATATCTACCTTCCCTGCCAGAATTATGCTCCGCCTCGGAATCAAATCAACCAACCAGCTCTGCGTCGGAATCAAGCTTCGTCTCAGAATGTGCACCTCGTGTCGAAATGATGCTTCGCCTCGGTGTACCTTCCTTCTCTGTCGAAATTATGCTCCGCCTCGGAATCAAGTCAGCCAACAAGCTCTGCGCCGGAATCATGCTCCGTCTCAGAATGTACCCCGTGTCAAAATCATGCTTCGTCTCGGAGTATTTGCCTTCTCTGTCGGAATTATGCTTCGCCTGGGAATCAGCCTCTGCATCAAAATTATGCTTCGGTCAGAATGTTTGCCGCTCTTCGGAATGATGCTCCGATCCTTGGAATCATGCTCCGCTCTTCGGAATGATGCTCCGATCCCTGGAATCATACTCCGCTCATCGGAATGATGCTCCGATCCCCTAGAATGATGCTCCGCCCTTCGGAATGATGCTCCGATCCCCTGGAATCATGTTCCGCTCATCGGAATGATGCTCCGATCCCTGGAATGATGCTCTGATCCCCTGGAATGATGCTCCGCCCTTCGGAATGATGCTCCGATCCCTGGAATCATGCTCCGCTCTTCGGAATGATGCTCCGATCACCTGGAATCATGCTATGCCCTTCGGAATGATGCTCCGATCCCTGGAATCATGCTCCGCCCTTCGGAATGATGCTCCGATCTTTGGAATCATGCTCCGCTCTTCGGAATGATGCTCCGAACCCTGGAATTATGCTCCGCAAATCGGAATGATGCTCCGATCCCCGGGAATCATGCTCCCCGAGGGATACTCCGAACCTGGAATTATGCTCCGCGAATCAGAATGATGCTCCGATCCCTGGGAATCATGCTCCCCGGGATGATGCTTCGCCCCCGGAATGATGTTCCACCTCGAAGTTCAGCTTCAAGATCCATCAACTTCATGCACACAACTCAAATGTGCGGTGTGCATTTATTGATGGGGGGCACTTTGTTGGGGTCAAAATTTGCACCCCCGGTTAACCGAGTCAAAGTCAAGGTCAACCCCAAGCCAGGTGGGCCCAAGCCCAGGTTAAGCGGGCCCATGCCCAAGTCGAGCCCGTGGCCAGCCTCCTTCATGCCAAAATATAGATCATGTAATAACTAATTTTTATGTAATTTTTTATGCATGAATGTATGCAAAATTGGCATAAAGCCAAATTTTTGTAAAGCCCATGGCTTATGTGCAAAAAGAAATGACACATGAGCCATGGGATGGGCAAATGCTATTTTGTAAAGCCCAAGAGGCTATATGTAAATATGTAAGCTTATATAAGTCAACATGATGATGAATAAAGCAATATACTTTTTCATTCCCCAAAAATTAGGGCTTGTGCCTCTTCCTCCTTCTTCAAGATTCTAAAAACCTTCTTCTTTCTTTTGAATTAAATCAAGAGTTTAACTCTTCCTTTTCTCAAAATAAATAGCTTTTCACCACAAAACCCACGAAGGGGAACTTAGATCTCCCACCAGATCTCGAAAAAGAGATATCTTTAAAATCTCATACCTCTTGGTCTTCGAGATCCGGCCAATAGAAAAAGAAGAAGGAGACCCATCTCCAAGAATCTAACTTTGGACAGATCCAAGGCTCAGAAGAAGGGCTAAAGATTCCTAGGAGTTTAACTCCTTTCTAGATCTGTTGGAGTTTAACTCCATAAATTAATTTTCTGTCAGGAGTTTAACTTCAAAAATCCCTTGGGAGTTCAACTCCCCAACCTAAGGGCTATGCCCAACTCCAGCGGGTGTTTTCCCGTGGTCACGTGCGCCCACGTGACCCCGGGCGCTGAGGCGCCCAAAGGTCACGTGCGCGCCACGTGACCCCGTGGCGCTGAGGCGCCCAATGGTCACGTGCGCCCACGTGACCCCGGGCGCTGAGGCGCCCAAAGGTCACATGTGCGCCACGTGACCCCGGGCGCTGAGGCGCCCATCGGTCACGTGTGCGCCACGTGACCCCGGGCGCTGAGGCGCCCATCGGTCACGTGTGCGCCACGTGACCCCGGGGCGCTGAGGCGCCCAACGGTCACGTGTACGTCACGTGACCCCGGGCGCTGAGGCACCCAACGGTCACGTGTGCGCACGTGACCCCGGGCACCACGCGCCCACGTGCTATGCACGCGTCTTTAAGACGCTTTTTCCCTTCCTTTTTTTGTGCACTCTACACTAAATGTGTTTCCTCCGTTAGAAAAAAATTTCTAACGGGACGCTGCCCCGCACCCCGCAAGGGGGCTGCTATCCCCCTTGACCCCCAGCCCACTATCCGGGTAGCGGGCCCCCCGTAAAAACTCTGCGGGGCCCCCGATATATCCAAAACCCCTCCAAAACACAACACTGCACATTGAGTTCGTATGACCAGTTTAACCCGTCAATCGGAGGTTCCCTCGCTCCAAAGGCAAGGGGTAATTAACGGCAGCTTAGTCCGCGGCTGCCGGAGATTCAGATCCCCACAATCAATAAAACCCGGCCCACCCTAGGCAGGGGGAATCTATAATGCGTCCGACAAGCGCGCGTGTATTCCCATCTCAATGGGGTGACGAAAAACACCCTACAGCGACCGAGCGGCTATCCTGCTTGGTCATCCCTAACTAATAACTTCCCTACCCGCGACGCCAGGGGTCAAGGACCTCCCCAAGAGGCAACCGTGCAACTTCACTGCCCCGATGGCGCCCACCGTGGGGCATCCTCCTACCAACCAGACGCTGCTGGTTTGAAGCCCTCATAACGAGGCCACCTGTCTCCATTCTGCTTGGAAAATCTGCGGCGGGCAGAATGCTGTTCATCAAATGCCACAGACTCGAAACCCCATTGAGAGACACCAAATATGTTCAAGTCTGAGCGATCCCCCCTCGACTCCGGGGCCATGGAAATACCTCCTTCTCAACAGCACTCGGCATGCTTGACAAGTGATCGAAATGAAATCGACGTGCGATCGCCTGACATGGAAACCCAACAAAGCAAGCAAGGATATTCTACGAATACTCTTCACATCCAAAAGATAAAGTGCAAAGCAATAAAACAGCAAGAGTTTTATTCGCACAAGCAAAATGTTTTTACAGGGGTATTGGGGGCTCCCCAGCCTTACAAAGTTCTAGACGCTTACAAAAGAGGGACGAGGAAATATCAAAAAGGCCTAAGTCACAAACCCCCTCCTGCGCCTCGCTTCCCTCATCACTGTCATCGCGGTTTGCCAGAGGCTTCACCACCGGAGGTTTTGCCACCAGGGGTGCGCCTCGCTTCCCTCATCGTTGTCTGCCGGAGGCTTTGCCACCGGGGGTGGGACCCGAGCACGGAGCTCGCCGTCGGCGAACTCAGGAAGCCGCTCCTTCACGGCATCTAGAGCCTTGTTCCACGCGACGGTGGAATGCTCGTCAAGCTCGGCGTAGAACTGCTCTGACACCTTGTAATCGGCCACGGCCTTCCTAGACCGAACCTCAGCGACCTCGGCTGCCCGAAGCGCCGCCTCGGCATCCCTCCTGCTGGTGTTTTTCTCCTCCTCCATGGCCGCGAAACGATCGGCCAGATTCGCCAACTTCGCCTCAGCAACTCGGTGGGATGCACTCAGGCGACGATAAGCACCCTGGTTCACTGAGACGACGAGCTCCACGCTCGGGCTGCCAGGACATCAGCTCTCGCCCTCTCCAGACGCAGGTCACGTCGCAGGACCTCGACCTCTGTAGGAAACGCTTCTACCGGCCTCGGTGCATGGAATGCCCCCTCGGCCTCCATACGAGTAACGAGAGCGCAGTGTTGGAGGACCTGAAGGGAAACAGATGAGAAACTTGGAGACGCTCGAGCCAAAGAAAAAAAAAAACGTGTGGGAGAGTTCATACCTGGACCGCCCCATGGGCTATGGCCTATATTTGGATCCTCATGGTGCCATGCGGAAGCCTCCCCCGGCCGACTCTTCCATCCCTGCAAGCAGTCCGACAGCGACGGAAAGCCCAGATGGAGCCTTGAAGACAACATCACCCTCTTGCACGCGAATCCCCTCAGGAACCCTCGACGGCGGCGTACGAGAGATTGTCCTTTTCCTCTTAAGGGGGACATCGTCCTCGCCCTCCCCTACGTCTCTCGTCTGGGGCTCGGATGACCATGGACGTCTCTGGCCGCCGCCGGAGCAATCACCAGGAGCCACCAACGAAGCGGGCGGCCCTATCGCCGGCGGAACATTCGGCATAGGGCATGAGCCAGCCGGGGGCACGGCCGCGCCGCTGGCCTCCCTCCGGAACGAGAAACCCAAAGAGTGGGAACGAACCATGTATCCATCCCAAAAGAGGAAGAGCGCCGAGCAACCATGACTTAGAGCGAGGGGATATGAAGGAGTAGGGGCCCTGGAGTAGGCCCCACCCTTATTTATCACTGCAATCGCCCTCATCCAACGGCGCCCTTCATCTCCCGCCAAAATGCCTCCTCGCGCCCAACGGCCCCGATCGCTCCACTTGTCGTTCCCACACTGGGCCACATCCCATCAGACGCCGCATGTCTGCACACGTCGCGTCGGCCAACCAACGCTTGACACGCGGACCGTCGTTTCAGTGACAGGATGCACGAACCGGCGCAACTTCCTTAAATGCAGAGATCTCGCCCTGATTCCCTGGCAGAAAAGACAGCTGACAGCCCGAGGACGTGTCCCGACGAAATCTTAAGAGGGAGCTCACCCCGGACGGCCCGGCAGTCCACTTTTGACCCGATCCGCCAGCTGATCGGGACAAGAGTGGGAGGCTAATGATGATGCTCTATATTGGCGATCTCCCAGATCAGGACACGTGGCAGATGACGTGTCCCAAGACTCAAAAGAAAGGGCTCACAGGGGCCGACCAAACCACCCCTGTACCCGACCTACAAGCACAAGCTGGCTCTTCCCAGGACCCCCTGCAAATTGGCATCCTCGGCCTCTTAGCTCGCCCCGAGCTGCCACAGGACCAAGACTCCTCGGCCCTCCCGCTCGTTCCCGAGCTCCCCTGCCGTGGCCATCTTCCTCGGTCCCTCCGACCGACCAACTCCACCACTCACAGGCATAACCGCCGCTCCGCAAATCTCGCCATGCGCAGATTCTCCGCCGGCAACATCCCCCGTTCCACGCCATCACGATCCCTATTAACGGGCGATCCGCTCGTTACGCAGGCGTGAGTCGGTAGCATAACTGCCGGCGAGATTCTCGCGCCTGCTGCTGTAGGGTTACTAGGCACACGCACAAGGGTCTACAAGGCATCAACCATGCCCGATTTAAAATTTAGCCGTGCCGAACAACCCTAAACAAGATCTTTAGACTAGAGATTAGGCGAAAACAAGCATGTTAAACACTTTAACACTAAGTGAGAGGGATTACAACTTTTGTAGATCCGGTCCTTCACTTCATAAGCTCCGTGTTGAGGTCCCTTCGCTGCGATCATCGTGCATCCGGATTCTAGAGAGGCTCCACGAAGAGAATGATGCAAACTTGTTTCCGATCTTCGATAACAAAAATGATCTACCTTGAAGTTTCATTAACACAGGCTCTCACTCACTAAATGAAGTGAACACCCTCATCTAAATGGCAAGGATATATGAGGATGATGAAGTAGGATTTATGCTCTCGTTTGTTTTCTATTTCTCACTCATTTTCATCACCTTTGAAAAAGCTAGAAAGCTTTTCCATGAAGAACTCAAGGAAGAAGAAGAAGAAAAACAATTAAAAACCTTTTGTGATGAATAATGAAATAATATATGATTAATAATGTAACCATGGTCAACTAAACCTTTGTAGAGATTTAACTAGGGCTAGGGTTTGGGTTGGGTTAAGAATGAGTCATTACAAAATATCAAGCATAATATCTTCACTCAAAACAAAAAGAAACCTTCTAGAATGTTCATGAAAGAACTAACCCAATTCAAACCCTAACCTTGTTTAATCTCCACAAAACATGTTGCATTAGTAATCATATCATGTTACAATATTATATATCACATATATAATATTTATTGTAACAAAATAAAATAATACAATTAACATATATCGCATATATATCAATATATTACCCGAGTGAGAAAAAGAATCTTTTAGTGAGCTAATATTAGTTAATGTAATTTAATATATCATGTATATTATTATACATTAAATTATCGAATCAACGCTTGATCCGACAATCCGGCTATATCGCATATAACCGACTAATATCTCATTTACCGATTCATCGAATCAACACTTGATCCGATGACCCGGTTGATATCAAATATCGCTAGAATAGAATACAGTATCTCATATCGCATTATTCTCGGTCCCGCACATATCACATATGTGCTCCTACTCCGTTTTGCCTGAGTCAAGAAACCTCTGTGTAGGACTCTAAAGAATCGTCAATACGCCGGCAGTAGGTGATGATCATATCAAACACCCACAAGCTGCAAGCGGTCAGCTAAACGTAACAGCCACCCATGTATTGAGCGATCAGAAGATCAACAAGCAAGCCTGTACATTCTCCTGCGAATCCAATCAGTAACACTCCCGTACAGTCAGGTCTCGTCGTCTGATATGTCGCATATCTCGCCTAGGGGTGGTATACGTCAGACCCCAGTAGCTTGATAAGTCGTGTCGATATGAGGTCTATAACAGTTCGAGAAACTACTGATAACATTTACCAGTAAATCTCAGCAACCCTGGTCAGGGATTTCCAGTTATAGCCAATCGAACACAGCACAACATCAACTCCCTATACCGGGAGAGACGAATCCCTTCCTATCGCTCATTGCCTCCATGTGATTCGGGACTGTACCCAAAAACCACCTTTTTGCACGCCCTCTTGGACGTGGTATGATGGAAATCAAAGCACAGTGGGAATCACACAAGACTCTATGACGATCTTGGGTCAACAGACTACTCTGTACCAGTGTCACCGGAGAACTGCCATCTGACGTGAGGTATAATACCATCTGGGAGTTCTCGGCGAGTCCGTCCAGTGTACCCAGTCTCTACTGAGCATCCGTACACCATCCTTGATGTCAAACACCGATGGATATGGGATCATCCATCGCCCATCATATGGGTCAAGATGCGTATACGCTAGTCTACTCTGGTGCATCGATGCCCTGTCTCGATACACCCTCGACTAGGAACAGTTATAGGATGTACTCGTCGACTACCGTGGCCCCACTAGTATGATCTCATCATAGTCCCAGTAGTCGAGTACATATCCCAAGGGCTTTATCAACATGTAACATAAAGACAATCAGAGTACATGTTAAGATAAAATACAACCAGATAGCATACTATCATGTCGAGCAAGAAAGTCCTCTCTATATATGTCCAAGCATCCATTACAATATACATCGTATGTACAGTAATGGCCTCTAGGACATACATATAACTAACAGCTGCTGCATGATGCCACCACTATATAAACCCCCATCATAGAGGGGTCAAGTAAGCTTTTTTCACCCCACTTAGCCGTTACTTTGCTCAGATCTTGTGCTAACTTGATCGTCGGATGGTCCTCGGTGGTACCAAACGACCCCGGGACTTCTTTGCAGGTACTCGGCATAGACTCCACAAAACCACCAATCTCCTCAAAACCCATTGAGATCCACACGTAACAGGAGATCACCTCCAAGATCCATCGGGAGATCGACGGAAAACAACATCTGACGTAGACCCAAAAATGACCTCCATCACTTGGTCATCGGAGGGTCCTATGATGGCTTCCCATCCCAGGACTTCTTTTGCAGATAGTTAGGCGTTAACATCAACCAGCAAATCCATTAAGATCCACACTCCCCGTCCAAATCATTGCTTTTCAACGCCGCTGGTAAGAAAATCGACGGAGGACGGCATCTGAAAGAGATCCAAGCCTCCATCAACAGTCGCAACTGCAAATTATGAATTCGTAACCATAAAATTTAGGGAGTTTAATAAATACCGTAGTTTTAATAAAGATTCCAGAAAACCAGGGGAGGGAGGGGGGCAGAGCTCTAACCTCTACTTGTCCACCTGCATGATTTCTAAATATTTTCACGTATCAAAAGCTAGTCAGTGGTGAAGGTTGATTGGTTAGCTTATAACATATAAAAACCGTTGGTTAAAATTCTTACAAACCATCATTTTTCCTTTATATCAACAAATATATTTTTTTTATAAAATTACTATGTATAACAATGCCTCAAGTCCTTCTTGTGTTTGCATTATAACATTAGAGATAAGAGACAAAGACTAGATATAGCAGGTAACTATACAGAAACCCTCTGGCCCTGACATGTGGGTAAATCGACAAAAACCCCTGGCCCTAACACAGTTGTCAATAACCTCTTGGAAAATTTCCAAGCGGTGTTTGTATACTTGCATGCTATATCTAACCGGCTTATATATATTGCAAGCAACTGTACAAATACCATATACGTTCCATGTTTTTTTTTTCATTTTGACAACCGAAATTTTTTCCGGTTTTCATGAGCATACCGGGACATGGGTTTTTTTATCAACCAGAAAACCAGTTTGGGGGTTTTCCGGCAATTTAACCAAAATAGGAAGGAAAAAAACTCTAAGAATCTGCCAGCAAGCAACCGTTTTTTCGCAGCTCTTCCCTCAACTTTTATCGCTCCTAAAAACAAAAAGACCAAAAAATCCCGGCTTTAGACACCGCTAACGTGCGCCCCGCCGTCACTCTTCCTCTCTCCTCCGCGTAAAAACCCTAGAGGTTTGGTCTCGATTGGATCGAGATCGAAATCGAAGTCGATCCCTTCGTCATCCATCGATGGAGGAGGAATCGAGAGTCGTCGCCGCCTCCCCCGCCGTCGACGATGGCGAGGACTGGAGCGAGAAGGCCGACGCCGAGGAAATGGAAGTGGAGCGATCGAACGCTTCTGAGCACGAAACCCTAGATCAGGAGCATCCTGTTCAGAATCCGACCTCAGATCCCCCTCAAGGTTTGTGCTTAACGCTAACCCTAGTTCTCGATGTAGTTTTGTTTTGGTTCAGATCAGATGATGATGTGATTGGTTTGATATTCGGTTTTAGATTCTTGTTTTCAGTTGAAGTGTTGAAGGCTGAGAACTACAAGAGGAATTATTTTGTTTTAGTTTTCTGACACATGAGGATTACGATGAAAACCTGTGTTTGAATTGTTTACTTTAGTTTGGATTCAATTAAGCTAAACTAAAAAAGTTGGCTGAAAGCAAGTGGAATAGAAAATTCCCACAATTTGAGTGCCTAAAGAAAATACTTTAGGTCTCTAAGTTATGCATGACTCACAGAAAATTTTCGCAAACTGCTATGATTCCCCCCACCCCCCCACAAAATTCTTCCTCTTGTGGCGAAACAAATACTCATCACAATGCCCTAGATGCTGATAACCCGAGAAAATCGTGGCAAAAACTTGTGTTAATTCAGATTACGATATGCTCGTATGCTACAATTAAAATACACAATTACCACCAACATATCCTTCATCTAATGAATTTAAACTGCAGGGTTTGGCCATATCAATTATTTCTTCCATTCATCTTTGTTAAAGGTTATATCCCAAGCAAACTAACAAGTAAATCTTTTCCATCACATTTAGTTGGGTGTTGAAGAAATGATTGGCGAACATATAGGCTAAATTTATTGGGATAGTATATTACGATTCCTTAATTCTGAATAAGTATTGCCTTTGTAGCACATATTTGGATACTGATATAGGACATGATACAATTCGGATTCGCGGCTTTATAATTTCCCAAAAACCTAGGATGTATGATATTACAAAAAACCTAGGATTCACGATACATTTTTATATTGAATTTTAAAATTAATTAAATATAGTTTAATCAACAACAACAACTGAGCCTTTTATCCCAAGTATATAGGGTAGGCAACATGAACCAACATGAGAATCACGCCGGGTCCAGCACATGAATTCTCCGCCTCCACTCACTCCTATCGAACAATATACTTTCATCGAGTCCTTTGGCAACCATATCGTTTCGTATCACCTCCATCCATGTTTTCTTCGGTCTCCCTTTTGCCTTTTTGCCATTGCCCATATCGAGAGTATCTATTCGTCGAACCGGTGCTTCCATAGGTCTGCGTCGCACATGACCAAACAATCTTAGCCGGTTTTCCCGCATCTTCTCATCCACAGGTGCTACACCAACTTTTGCACGAATATCCTCATTTCGCACCTTATCTTTTCTAGTGTTACCGCACATCCAACGAAGCATGCGCATCTCCGCTGCGTGCATCTTCTGTGTATGATGCTTCTTAGGAGCCCAGCATTCTGTACCATATAATAAGGTAGGCCGAATAGCGCTCCGATAAAACTTCCCTTTCAATTTTAACGGAAAGTTACGATCACACAAAATCCTTGTTGCACTCCTCCATTTCAACCAACCAGCTTGGATCCTTTGATTAACATCACTATCGATCTCCCCATTCTTTTGGATGATGGAACCTAGATATCTAAACTGGTCGCTCGGTGATATCTCTTGCCCTTCCAATGTTATACCAATATGGTTGACTTCTCTGGTTACTAAATTTGCAATGCATATATGTTGTCTTGGATCTGCTCAATCTGAATCCCCGAGATTTCAATGTTTGCCTCCATAATTCTAATTTGGCATTAACCCCCGCTTTCGTCTCATTTACTAGAACAATATTATCAGCGAATAGCATACACCAAGGTACCTCATCTTGGATAGTTCTAGTAAGTTCATCCATCATGATGGTAAATAGGAATGGACTTAATGCAAATCCTTGATGTAAATCAATTGTAATCGGAAAATCACTCGTTAAGCCGCCGCAGGTTCTGACATTTGCCACTACATCGTACATATCCTTGATTATGTCAATATACTTGACGGGGACCCCCTTCTTCATCATTGCCCCCCATAATACCTCTCTAGGTACCTTGTCGTACGCTTTTTCTAAATCAATAAATATCATATGCAAATCTTTTCTCCTCTCTCGAAAACGATCGATAAGTTGACGAAGAGATGAATAGGCTCTGTCGTCGATCGTCCAGGCATGAACCCAAACTGGTTCTCTGTTATCGTAATATCCTTCCTTAGCCTGTGTTCAATCACTCTCTCCCAAAATTTCATGGTGTGACACATAAGTTTTATTCCACGGTAGTTTGAGCAATTTTGAATGTCACCCTTGTTCTTGTAGATAGGTGCAAGGATACTTTTCCAACATTCATTCGGCATCTTTTTTGTCTGCCAAATCTTATTAAACAAATCTGTCAGCCATTAACGCCTATTTCTCCTAAGCATCTCCAAATCTCGATAGGAATCCCGTCAGGACTAGCCGCTTTTTTTAAACTCATTCTATTCAAAGCTTCTTTAACCTCAGGTAGTCTTATTTTACACATGAAATCACGGTTTATATCTTGAGATTGAATGACAAGTCCATCCAATTCTTAGTAAAGCTCTCATTGAACAATTTGTCAAAATAATCTCTCCATCTTTCCTTGATATCCTCATCTCGAATTAAAACCTTCTGATTTTCATTTTTGACACACTTCACCGTACATAAGTCTCTAGTCTTCCTTTCCCGCATCTGAGCAATCCGGTATATATCATTTTCAGTCTCTTTAGTGTTTAATTTCTCGTACACCTTCTTGTAGACCTTAGATTTAGCTTCCCGAACAGCTTTCTTAACTTTCTTTTTAGCCATTTTATACTTCTCAAATCTCTCCACATCTCTACTTTTCTTCAAATCTTTATAAGAATCCCTTTTAATTTTAATAACAGTCTTTACTTCTTCATTCCACCATGATGTGTCCTTAGATGGTGGAGCACCACCTCTCGACTCACCAAGTAGATCTCTATCTACCTTCTTGATACAACTAGCCATTTTGTTTCATGTTCTGTTTGAATCATCTTCCGACTGCCAATCCACTTTTTGGACTACACGATCTATAAAAGCCTTTTGGTTACCTTCTTTCAATCGCTACCATTTAATTTTAGGCTCTACCTTACGTCTAATTTTCCTACGTCCTCTTCTAAATCGAAAGTCTAGAACTAAAAATCTATGTTGAGTGGTTACACTCTCACCCGGCACTACCTTACAGTCGATACAACAACCTCTATCTATTCTTCTCGTCAGAAAAAAGTCTATTTGACCAGCACTTGATCCGCTCCTAAAAGTGATAAGGTGGGACTCTCTTTTCCTAAACCAGGTGTTTGCTAAGATCAAGTCATAAGATAAGGCAAAATCTAGAATCGAGTCACCTACTTCATTCTTTTGTCCAAAACCAAAACCTCCATGGATAGTATCAAACCCACTACGACTAGTACCTACATGTCCATTAAGATCACCACCAATAAATAACTTCTCTCCATTAGGTATACTTTACACCATTGTCTAAATCCTCCCAGAATAGACGCTTACTAGCGTCATCAAGACCTATCTGTGGTGCATAAGCACTAATAACATTAAGGATCTCTCCACCTAGAATAAGCTTAACCAGTAAAATTCTATCACCTTTTCTTCTAATCTCAACTACATCCTCAAGCAACCGTCTATCTATGATTATGCCTACCCCATTACGATTTTTATCTCTACCCGTAAACCAAAACTTATAACCCCAAGGCTCTATGACTCTACTCTTTTCACCTACCCACTTAGTTTCTTGCAAACAAATAATACCTACTCTCCTCCTAATCATCACCTCCACTAATTCTATTAGTCTACCCGTAAGGGAACCTATGTTCCAGGAAGCTAGACGGATCCTATGAAACCCTTGCTTATTTGTCACTACACCCGGGGTTCGATGTAGCGCGCCGTTTCTGGACGACGACTCTTGTTTATTTGTCACTACACCCGGGGTCCGATGTAGCGCGCCGTTTCTGGACGACGACCTAGAAGCCCTTGCATACTTAATACTACACCCGGGATCCGATGTAGCGCGTCGCTGAGTAGAGGACGCCCCAACGATATTCTTATTATGGTCCATGTCATACAATGTGACAAAATTTTACGTTGGCTGTCACAAACCTACCACAACCCTCACCCTTTCTCATCCGGACTTGGGACCGACAACGGTGGGTTTCTGACCTAATAATATTATTTTTTGTGGAGAGAGAAGCCTTAATTCTGTCAAGTGAAGTTCATGATAGACGTGGTCATTAGAGGCGTTTCGAGGAAAAGAGGGGCCTACAGGTTCGGGCTTTGCAAGGAGAGGGTGGAGGTGGTGGCTCTAGTGAGGCGTTGTGAGGAAAGGAGGCAGTGGCATGTGATCGTCAAGAGAGAAGTCCCAATTCTTTGTTATTAGTGTTTTGCTCGGATTGTGGGTTTGGTTTTATTAAAGAAGAACGTAGGTTTGAATATCAAACTTCAAAACCTAATCCAAATTACATCTAAAAACCAATTTAAATGATCAAACTTGATGCACTCATCCGATTTATGAATCAGTTTGAATTTTGAAGTATCCAAATTATATTTTGATTGATTAAATTATGAAAAGCAAGATTCATGACTCCGATACGCAAAGCGGAGCGAATTATGAAAAACATGATTTAGGACCCCGACACGCAAAGCGGAGCGAATTATAGCAAATCCACCCTGATTCACGGATCCGAGTTGATTTGTGAGGTTTTCACGAATCCGTGCGTCCTAGAGTATTGTATTCAACCACATCAACTACCTGTAAAACAAATACCACATCAACTACCACTAAAACAAATCCTTTATTTTATCTTTTGGGGCCAATTACAAACATCATTGCTTCCATTCACCTTAAGGTTCATATGCTTGGTTGAATTAACAAATATCAAATTTTAAAAACCATGTTCATCTATGTTATCTATATCTAGGTCTAGCACTTGTTTCCCTATTTAGTTCTTACGTTGCATTAAGCAATGCTAGGCACTTAGCACTTAGAGACACTCAACACCTACCTGGCCAATGTGGCATATAGGTCCACCGGGCTTCTTACAACGATGGCTTGAATAACCATATCTGGTTGTGATTCAAAAGTGGAACACTTAGTCTTTTGTTGCTAAAGTACTATGCGGTACCGGGTATATGAATACCGCCTAGCACCTAGCTGCCGTCTAGGAAGCTTTACCTTTTATAAATATATATGCCGCTTAATTCCTGCCAAGGCAGGCCAATCAGTTTGAAATTCGGGCTAGACACTGCGTTATTCCATCTCTTGGTTCCAAAGTGGAGTGGTCTAAGGCCGCTTCTGTCTAGATGTCCACATAGAATGCTTTTCAAAAAAAATTCCGTTGCACATGGACAACTATTTAAATAGGCCCATCATTGTGTACCTCAACAATATCTATCTCAAACTTCTTACTACCCATGCACACATTTTTATTCTCGCGCCATCTTAGTAATTCTTAACATTCTCATTTTTGGTCACCTCTAATACTTATACATTCTAAAAGCAGCTTGGTTGCCCACCTAGGATGGGCAACCATTAACCAACTAGGTTGCTGCTTAGGCAGTATGTATCCTAATACTGGCTATGTGGTTGCTCAAACAAATTGGTTAGTTGTCTAGGTGTGGTGCCTGATAACATTGTTTACTATAGTGTTCCACCCACACAGACATTCGATTGCGGTTTCTTTATCTGTAAGAATTTTACTAATTGAAATAAATTTTAAATTTATTTTTGAGTGTTCTTTGTTTTCATTTTTTTATAAAGAAAATGCTTCTCTAGGAACTGGTGTATTATCTCAGAGAAGTCCTGTCATTAATGCTAGTGCTAGGTTCTTAACTTGTTAAGAATTCTGGCGATAATGATGCTTCAAAATGTTATTATCTGCAATAGCATAATAAAATCTGTTTTTATATGATTTTATTATAATATCTCTTTCTTTATTCATTGCAGATGGTCATGAGGAGATCCAAGCAAGCTTACAGTCAATGCAGTTGGAAGATAGAGGTAATTCCACCTGTATATTTCTAATGTTGATTGGTACTTTGAAAGTGTGGGCTGAGCAAGTAGGGCAATACTCATATTGGTCTGTTAAAGATAGATGGATACCATTATTGCTTTTATTGTCCTTCAATTTTTTTCTTTTCTTTTTACCAACCCATTTTTACCGAGTCCATGTTGATGGTCCGTGGGAGCTTCTTTTTACATGATTTCATTTCATTTAAGTGCTGGCTGCTTGCTCTTATCCCCAGATTGATTCTTCCACACTTCTAATTCAACCTGTTTTTCTTTCTGGACATAAAATGCATGTTCCACAATTTCAGGTAAAGAAAAGGAGGAAACTGCACCTGAAGAAGCTGAAGAGGAAGAACTTGAAGAAGACAAGAAGCGACATTTGAATCTTGTTTTCATTGGCCATGTTGGTATGTTAACTGAACACAAGATATTTATCATAAATTTATCTTATTGTTTTTATGACAGTTGCAGAACTTCAATTTCCATCTGTAGTCGTGCTGTATATATCTAATGTTTAGCCACCTTTGCTCTCACTGTTCTTTCTACTTCTATGATATTTGAATTTCAATTTCTGAAGTCATGGATGTTATTTCTGTTGGTTTCTTTTCCTCTCGCATTGGTATTGCATTATTATGGTTCTTTTAGGCAATGTGTCTTGCTATTTGGAATACACCAATGCCTGTACTCCATTATCCCTTACAAGGCCTTTGTAAGTCCGATTAGACTGGCTTACTATGATCTTGTGCTTTCATTCTGACATTGAGAATGCATTGAGTATCTATTGCAACAGACATGGATTAAAGTTTGGCATGCATTTTGAACTGAAATGAAGATTAATAGCCTAGTAGAAAATTAATTTGGTAAACCTGTTTCGGAGTATTTTCTAAGGTCGAACTTCCGATCTACTTAACAGGATGATGTATACTCTGAAACCATAATTGCCTCCGCATGCTTCTGATTTACTTGACAGCATGATGTATGTTTTGAAACCACTTGATTGCCTTAGCATATCATTTAAGTTGATTTCTAACTTGTTCATAACCGTGGCATTATCAAGTATCGTCCTGTAAAGTGATGAAGTAAATCGCCGGAATATATTGTTGGTTGATGAAGCACCATCTCTTTATCCATTAAGAATTTTATTGTATAGATCTGAGGCAGTAAGGTGATAACTGTTTTAGTAATCTGCATCAATAGTCTATCTCTATATCAAGCATTTGGCTGCTACTGTGTAAGTTAGTACCCAATGTGAAGTTACAGCTGAGAATTTGCACTTCAAACAATATTTACTATGTAAGTTTATGTTTTATGACATTTAAGTTTAAAAATCTATATCTGGTTTCATAACTTTTAATATTGATTAATGCAGATGCTGGTAAGTCGACTACTGGAGGGCAGATACTTCTACTTAGTGGTCAGGTCGATGATAGAACCATTCAAAAGTATGAGAAGGAAGCCAAAGATAAAAACCGAGAAAGCTGGTACATTCATGTTGCACCCAAGATTATTGAGCATTTCATATTACTTGCTGCTATTTTACCACAGTGCTGTATCTTTAATAAAAATCAACACGTGTTATTAATAAAAAGTAACACATGTTATGTATATTTGGTCCAACATTAATCTTAATCAATGTTCTAAATATCGGATATCGGTATCGTACGGCCTGAAGATTTTCATATCAGATAGCGGATATCGTGATATATCGGGTGATATATTCTAAATATCGACTTTGTAATACAAATATCATAAATATAACTTAATATAAAAAGTTGCCTTTCTTAAACGAGTTTAACATAGAAAAAGTTTGACAGAAAAAACCGAGGGTTAAAATTGACCATGAGTTTGGACATCAATTTCAAACATACTCATATCCAAAAAGAAAGAAAAATAGAGAGAGAGAGGAACAATCAATTTCAGAGGCTCAGTATAAAAAAAATTGAAAGACATAGGGACGGGGGGAGAGGTCGATCGATGTAGGTTATAAGGTTTGTCGATCTAGAGATAAGAGGCAGGTCATCAAGCTTCCAAAATTACATATTTGATTATTTTGATTTTTCATGTTTCCCCTCTATTAAGAAAAGCTACTTTATTTCTAAAATTTTTATTCATCATGTGTTCTGTGAATAGGTTAAAAAAAGAGCTCCAATTCACTCACCTAGTCAATTGCACATGTTTATCCCATCTCTACTATTATAATGCAAATTCCTAGAGTGTAGCTAATGTCATCTTTTGATCGCCTATTTTTTAGTAAATTTTTTTCAAGAAATAAGAAATCTACCAATATATTCTCTCATTCAAGATATTCACATCGTCATCGCAATGAAATTTTTTAATGCCTTCTTTAAATTAAAAATTCAAACGTCCCTCCCCCACCCTCCGATACATTTAGGCACACCATTATTGAAGCCATCCCTTTTAATTATAGTGGTATCTATAGAGCTTTATTCTTAAACCTACATCTTTAAATCACATCCACGTGCATTGCATGTACAAAAAACTTAGAATTAAGAAAGCATCTTCATGCTTAAATATAGAGCAGGGCTTTCTGGTATCCCATTAAGATCTCTTCGTCTTTTAGCTATTTCTAAGCTCACTTGCATAAACAATATGTGCTTCCATTGCCTACATTTCCATGTTAATGATTTTTGGTTAAGGTAATTGGTGTATTTTTGCAACCTTATTAAAATGGAAAATTGTACTAAATTATTTTATTATTAAATGCTTGAGACATAAGCCACATAAAGGATACAAATAATTCTATTGCCTAATTAGGATGAACCATCAGCGTAAATGCACCAAGGTACCCCCCGCCCCAAAAAGAAAACACAAAAGAAAAAAAAACACTAAAAACCTATAGTTTGCAACACTAGGTTTAGTGGTATATATCATTGATGCACCAAGGGATGGGTGTTAAATTTTCGAGACAACTATAGCTTAGTTTCAGTAAGACAAAACTGGGTCCTTCAAGCAGACTTAAGGCTAGTAGTCAAGGTAAGCTGTAGGAGTATCACGATCTTGAATTTTGAGCTTCTGGACAGGTGTTTTGCTGTTCCTCTTAATTATCATACTGCTGAATTTTTTCGGAGTTCTGAAGGTTGGCTAATATCGGCACATGATATATCCCACAGAAACTCAAAATTTTCCTTCACAATTCAAAGTAGGCTAGATTAATACAATTCTTAAATTCTAATACAGCAGTTGCTTCTTTTTCTCTGTTAAAGGTATATGGCTTATATTATGGATACCAACGAAGAAGAACGTGTAAAGGTATGCTTTATTGACTAGCATTATCACAATGCTTATGCTTAGCTATCAATACTGTCAAGGTTTTCCTATGTACTTTCTGTTTAGGCCGAGGCTTTCTATCTTCTATAACATCAAATAAGTGTATACTGGGTCTTACCTGTACTTATAATTATGCTTAGTTACTTAGTACCTTGCCCCTGTGTTTGGATTACAAACATAAATGGTTCATCAACTTAATTGAAGTAAATAAAGGAAGATTTTTATAGGGATATCCTTGATTTTTAATAACTTGATTAGTAAGGACCTGACCTATCAATTGATATTTTTTCTTGCTATCAAATTAGCTGAACAGGAAGCTTTATTAGGTAATCATGTTTCCTAGTTGTTCCTAACTGGTAACTCCTTATTATGATCTTCAGGGAAAGACTGTGGAGGTCGGGAGAGCTCATTTCGAGACAGAAAATACAAGGTTTACAATCTTAGATGCTCCTGTAAGTATTTATTTTCTTGTAGTATAATATATATTAGAGCTATACTTTTAGCAACTACTTGCACCGATAAGGTATGATGATTTACGAAAGCAATATGGTGGGCTTGTCTTCTCATATCATGCTCTGTACATTTGCGACCTTTTTTTTTTATGGTATTACATCATAGAGGCAGCAGAATGTTTGATGAGTATTTAGTTAGCAAGGACTGTGTATAATCCAATGGGTGCAAAAATCTGCTGAAAAATTAAAACTGGCTATAGCTCATCCTTTTATTTTGGCATCAAGTCCATTTAGATAAACCTTTTTGTGTATAGTTAAGTGACATGGCGTGGGAAGTTCATTGTTTTTCTGGAGACACTCGTACAGATGGAACCATAATCATATCAAGTGATCATCATTGTTTTATGTTCTGACATATATATATATATATGTGTGTGTGTGTGTGTGTGTGAGAGAGAGAGAGAGAGAGAGAGAGAGAGGTTAATGGAGGAAAGAGGCCATATGAGGGAATTTCCTCCTATGGCGTCGAAAAAATACACTCTCCCTCATTTTTTCCGACAATCGGCACCCACCATTTTCATCGTTATCATCTAAGATGTGGGTATACCAAATTTCATGTGATTCTACAACTTTTTCACCGTTGACTTAGTGGGTTCAAAATTAACGGTTTACCAACAATAGTACTTTTTACATTGCTAAATCAACGGTGAAAAGGTTGTAGAATCACATGAAAATTGGTGTACCCACATCTTAGATGATAACAATGAAGATGGTGGATGCCGATCGTCGGAAAAAATGAGGGAGAGTGTATTTTTTCGATGCCATAGGAGGAAATTCCCTCCTATGGCATCTTTCCTCCATTATTCTCTCTCTCTCTCTCTCTCTATATATATATATATATATATATATATATATATATATATATTCATTCTTCTGTCCTTTTGCATCATAAACTTCGGCGCATTTATTTACTTGGGGCTGAAGGTCTACTACTATTTACCTTCCATACCTGTCAATACCTTCTTTTGACACTGGCATATCTTGGTAGGAAGGTCATATTAGGTTTTGTTGGCTTCCTTATTCATCCGTGGATTGCTTATGTAGGTTCGAAGAATGTGGGTTCCTCCTCTTGGTTTAGCATAAAATAAAATTTCTGACGCAGTATATGTAAAGTAATGGCTCTTTTGTAGAATTCACATTCTACTTTTCCAGTTCATCATTGATTGGGTAACTCTTGATTTTAATAACTACATCATCATCAAATTTCGGTAGATATACAATTACTTGTTTATGCAGGGTCACAAAAGTTATGTGCCAAACATGATCAGTGGTGCATCTCAAGCTGATGTTGGTGTTCTGGTAAATTCATGTTAAAGCCTATTTTGTCCAGATAATATTTCCTTGAGCAGTCTATTGAGTAAGCTTTTTGATACTTTCACTTGTGACAAGGTTATATCTGCTCGTAAGGGCGAATTTGAAACTGGATATGAAAAGGGAGGACAAACGCGTGAACATGTCCAGCTTGCAAAAACTTTAGGTGTTTCAAAGTTGGTGGTTGTTGTAAACAAAATGGATGATCCTACAGTGGGCTGGTCCAAAGAAAGGTGAAGTTTTTCTTTTTGTGTGTTCTCCCCATTGTCATCCCTGTCATGTTTATATGTTTGTTGATGGGGGTTTAGTAATTTGACCTTATCAATTTTGGTTTGTATGGTTTATCATTTGTCTGCTTTCTCTGTGTCCAGATACGATGAAATAGAATTAAAGATGGTGCCTTTCCTTAGATCTTCAGGTTACAATGTGAAGAAAGGTAGAGCATGCTGCTATAATTCGCCCTATTGTTTCGTCTACTTCTGCTTCTTGGTGTGTTTTCTTACATGATTTCTTTCCTTTTTTCTCTCAGTTGAGAATGGTCCAAAACCTAGAAACAAACCCTTTACCTTATCACTCAAAAGAGAATTTGCCCCCCCCCCCTCTCGTAGTCTCACTAATTCTCAGAGACTATTATCCCTATTGTTTTATTATGCTTGGGCTGCAGCTTGGAGTAATTTATTTTCGTTTGATTCCTATTATCAGTTATTCCTTCTTCTTTTTTGGTTACATGCAAATTTGCTAATGATCAATCGTGCAATCAATAGTTGTCAAACACATAATTATTTATGAGCTGTCAATAACATATCACTAGGTTTTGTCAATGGTCCATGACCTGCTATTTACTGAAAATGGATTTCCCCTTGTACAGGTCTATTCTTTCCTGCTTCGTGCCGGATGATGAAATATTTGATTGTCAGAGGGTTGCAGCATTTTTCGTCCCCGTTCAGAGATAATAGGATAGAATCTTCTAGGCAAGTGTGTCTATAGGCTTGTCTCTCCCACCTTTTGATTCTTTTATTGAAGGTGTACGGTCTATTAAAGATTTTTCCGGAAAGGACCAAGGCCCGGAAAGGACCAAGGCCCGAAAAGAGTGCATACTAATAGGTGATTCATATGACCCGAGCGAACGATATAAAGATAATGTCAATAACCCTACCATAATGCCATCCCTACAAAGCTTGGAAAGCTCAAATCAAGTGTCCGGAATGGACACATCTAGATTCTTTAAACAAAATAGCAGTGGAACTTGTGCATGTTATGCTATCAATATCCAATAGAAGTTTTTGTGGGGCAAGATTAATCTGGCGTAAAAGCATGTATTAACCAACAGCTCGTCATATTTGGGTGGGCTTGTTTTATATTTGTTGAAGTATTTGCACCTCCAGATACTGATGCATTATTTTGATATTTTAAAGTCCTTGCATCATTAAAGTTAATTTTGCTTTATGTGATGGAGCAGTAATAGTAAGCAATAGCTGAGCTAAATTTGATTAAAAACTGAAACAATATAGTATGATAATTGTTTTTGCACTACATACAGATGTTCAATTTCTTCCAATCTCTGGTTTGGTGGGATCAAACATCAAGGTTAGAGCAGAAAAAAAAGTTTGTAGTTGGTGGAATGGTCCATGCCTTTTCGAGATCTTGGATATCATTGAAGTTCCTCCAAGAGATCCTAAAGGTCCACTTAGGTATTTGTCATCTCTCTTTCATTTCCTTCATAATTTGAGCATTGAAATATCTTCCAAACTATCTTATATGTTTATCCTAAATACTGTGATGCTCATTCTCTTTCTTCTTTTAGTTGTCTGTGTGCACATTTTAATTCCTAATGAACCTTCACCTCAAATTATAAATCTTGGCTATTTCTCTCTAGTTATTTCTTTTGATAACTATGCAGGATGCCAATAATTGACAAGTACAAAGACATGGGAACATGTGTGATGGGAAAAATTGAGTCTGGTAGTATTCGTGAAGGTGATGGCTTGTTGGTCATGCCTAATAAGGTAAACCTTCTTTTCTTTGAACTAATCGGGTACAGGTTCTTGTCCCGATAATTTAATAATTTTTCCTTGTCAGCTAGACTTACTTTCTAATGTTTTCGCCTTGCTTATCTACAGGCTTATGTGAAGGTGCTTGGCATACAATTGGATGAGAATAAGGCAAGATGGGCTGGGCCTGGTGAAAATGTCCGTGTTAAATTGTCAGGGATCGAAGAAGAGGACATTTTGCCTGGCTTTGTTCTTTCAAGCGTCGGTACGTACGGACCTTCCATTTTGCGTAGTCACTTGAATATTTGATTGACTTGTCTTAAATGATTTGTCCGTGAATTAATTGACCGTCCATCTTTTCCTTTAGTAATCATACTTAATTTATGTGATATCAGTCATCGGCTCTGAGTTGGAAAAGGTATTGATGCGTACCCACCCACCATTATTTTGGGTGCACTATTATTTAATATTTCACCTACCATGAACAACCCACAATTATTTAATAACCCCTATGATTTAGGCGAAGGCTTATGTTTATATCCACTTAAAGATTTGGGATGATGGTATTCCTTGTTTTTGTTTTCACACAGGCAAGCACACCATGTTAAGAATTGCTATATGCTGCACACATCCTTATCATAACTTTATCTCCGTAGATTCTTGAAGAATTTCCATATCAATGTGCCCTTAATCTCTACTTGGCTATTTCTATTCGAGGTTTACATATATAATTATTTTCCAAAACTGGAGAGCTTTACTTGAATGGATGGTTTCCAAAAGTTGTTTGCTTCATTAATTGTTCATGCTGTTTTCTTTGTTTTTAAGTTGATGGAATTTATTATGTTTTTACAGCAAATCCAATTGGTGTCTATTCTGAATTTGATGCTCAGTTGCAGATTTTAGAGTTGGTCGACAATGTAAGCATTTTTTCTTTGTTCATTCCTTTATTCTACTGAAAAAAAGGATCAGGAAATTATGGCTGCTATTGGCTAGTGGTTTTTGAAACCAAGTAAACCAACATCAATGCTCTGTTAATGTGCTAGGCTATATTTACTGCTGGTTACAAGGCAGTACTGCACATTCATGCAGTAGTTGAGGAGTGTGAGATTGTTGAGCTGATTGAAGAAATTGACTTAAAGAAGAAGAAAGACGCTGATCCAAAGAAAAGAAAGCGGAAGCCTCTTTTCGTTAAAAATGGTGCTGTTGTGAAGTGCCGCATTCAAGTTAGTCCTGGGTTATTTACTTAATCAAATGCAATCTTGTGTTTTCCCCTTGGTAGTACAATAAATGTATTGAAATTTCGTTCCAGGTGAATAATTTGATATGTATCGAGAATTTTTTAGATTTTGCACAACTTGGAAGGTTTACTCTCCGCACTGAAGGTATCACGGGAACTCCTTACCATTAATCTCAGTTTTTGGAGCACATGACAGTATAAGGTATAATTGGTTTTTACTTTCTGTAGGAAAAACAATTGCTGTTGGGAAAGCTGTTGGGCTTCCACCTTCAGGAAACACAGCATTTGCTTAAAACATTTTTGGTAGGTCCCATATTCTCAATTCAGTTCTACTCCATTTTTTGGTGAATCCTCTTTATTGATATTGGTATTTTGCATGTGCAATGCAGTATACATAGTTAGACGTTTGGGAAAAATTTAGAAGATTTTTAGTAAAAAACTAAAAACAAGTAGAGATTATTAAAGATTATTAGTATATATATTTTTAGGATTCAAGAAGATCCCCGTATAATTATGAGAGAGAGTATATTTTTGCAACATGCCTGATGAGAATCAAATTAGGATTTAATTTGAGAGCCCCTCCCATTTTGAGTTAAAATGGTAGCAGATGCACAAGACAACTTTATGTCCCTCATGGGTAGTTCTGTGCTTATGTGTCTGGTCATTCCTCAGTATCAAGAGCATTGCCTGATTTCGGGCTAATCCACAACAAAATCTGGGCCTAATCCGCAACAAATCTTTACCCACAGTTTTGTTCTGGTATTAAACTAGAAGCCTGTGAGCTATAGTCAATCAGATCAAACCTGATTTGATTAAACTTTACTTGTGTATGAACAGCATGATCCCGAACCTGAACCCGAAGAGCAGTGATCTTGTTTCAACATATTATTGAATGACTAGGACTTGTTATTTTTAAAATCAAGGTTTAAAAGTCCCCATTAATTAGCCGTTGAAATGTTGGCTAGAAGGGTGAATGACCGCATAAGTTGTCTTATTAGCCCACTAACATGGACAAATAGCCCAATAATCGGCACATATATTATATTATATGCATAACCCACTCGATTTCAAAAACACTATCCAAAATCGCTATCACTAAATTAAGGCTCAATTCTTTCCTTTTTTCTCCCTATTGATATCTTATATTTAAAAAAAATATTTTCAGAATATTTCGACATTATATATTAAAATAAAATTATTATTTCATGGAACCCTATTATACAGCGCATATCCGTTTATGTGTTATGCGTTGACAACTAATGAGAGAACAAATGCATGATTTACATTGGATGTAGTAGTTTTGAATTACATATATTTTGTTCACTACAAATATTTGGATTCACATTTATGCTGTATATGTGGCTGGCAGGATGAGAAGAGGTATTTTGTACCATAAGATTTTTTTTTTTGGATCCAAATATCACTGCTAGGGGCCATTGAGGATTCTACACATTGAACAAGGAGAGTAGGGCCAAAATCAGTTTCATCTTTTGTGTCAGTTTTCGTTCTTTACCGGCGGCACTTCTTTATGCTGTTCAAGTTGATGATTTTGTAATTTTGAGCTCACTTTGATGAAGAAATGCTGTATTTGAATCTTTTCGGTTCCTTTTTGTTAGATCAGTCCGTGGATTTGTGGAGCGCTTGTTGGTACTGTGATATCAAATCAAATTACCTCAACTGTTATGATCATCATCATCATCACCTTTTCCTCTAACTAGGATTGGTTATGAAGCAAAGATTTGGTAAATATTTTAGTTACTTTACAACCTGTTGTCAACCTGATCTGATTTTTTAAAAAAAAAAGTGCCTAATTTCTGGTTTAGCAAATTATGACAAGAGAGGGGCTTCTCAAGTCTTAGATAACCACTTGGCGGCCTTAAAATCATTCTAGATTATGAAAAGGTCTAAAAGAAAGGGAAGAGATAATGTTATTTGTTGTATGAAATTGTGTTCAATACAAATATATAGTTTTGTAATGTGAAATGGAAGTCGAATAGATGACCTTATTAACCTTTCTTTTGAACCCAGAACACCATAATTATGTTGCCAGTTGCTACTTTATTGATCACTTGCCAGTCGGTCGTTAAGAACATTTACAATGTTGGCACTGCTTAATAACCCTCTTTTTGGTATGATCCAATTCCGACCATCTCAAGAATAGCCATGCCACGCCTTGATGTTTTTGACTCTCTTCAGTGTAATCTGTTGCATGTCAGATCTCTTTGTATGTTTCTAGTTGTGCAGATATGGTTTTACCAATTAACCAATAAAGGTCTACTCTATGCCAGTTTGTTTTTTGTTTGATGATAGGACCTACTCATAAAATATATTAAAGATAAAAAAACTCTACATGAAGAAATAAGAAAAAAAGGATTCAACCAACAAAAGAGAATTTTGATGGGTTCTGAAGAAAAGATAGGAGTGGAGAATGGGGAGCGGATCCTTGTCGTCATCCATGGATGACCACTATATTCCGCTCTTGTATACAAATGAGCTATAAATAGCTTTGAAATATTACAAACCAAATAAATGATGTCTTCATGCCCAATCACCATGACCAGGTTTTGTCTTCTGTGTGTGGACCACATAATGTTAAGCAAAGTTTTTAGGGTAAATTACCAAAAAGCTCCCGACCCGCTCGGAAGTTGTCTAAAAACCCCTGTAATTTTCAAAATTGTTGGAAAGGGCCTACCGTTCAAAATCTTTGTGAAAAAACCCTCGAGCATTATTTCATTTAGGCCTTATATCTGCTCAGCTGCTTGGGTATTATGCTTAGATATTACAGGCAACTGGAGCTGCATAGATACATACAGGCAACTGCTTAGGTATTACAGGCAATTGATATACATGGGGTTTTGATTGCGCTCAGGGTTTTTAACAACGGAAAAAAGCCCATGGGTATGGGTTTTTATACTAGTTTGAATTGGGCCGGGGGCTTTTTGACAATTTACCCGTTATAATGGCATATAGGCACCTTTCTCTTGGATGCAATAAACCTTTTCTTTACAGAATGCCAAAGTAGGCTGGAACAATGTCCAACTTCAGTATTAATGACAAATTAAAGTAAAATTTCATTTTGAATACATCATTAACCAAAACGAGGCCTGTATTCATATTTTACTGATTAAATATTAAAAGAGGATTTTAAAAAAATTGTCCTAAATATAAACTAAGAAGGTTTGAAACTATTAATTTTTAAATTGCAAATATATTCAGAATGAAAAATAAAAGAAATTTACACACACTTGAAAAGATTGTCAAGTCCAAAAATAAAGTAAAAAGTAAAAGTTTTCTTAAAGTTTAAAATCCAAAAATTAAAACTAAAATGTGATGGATTTAGAAAATATTATAAAATGAAAGCTAAAAGGATTTGAAAAGGATTTATTTTTAATTTTTAATATATCCAAATATAAATATATAAAAGGATATACAAACACCTGATAATCTTAAGTCTAGAAATAAAAGAAAAAGAATTTTAAAGATTTAAAAATTCAAAGAAAACCAAAAATTTTACAAAAATTTTAAAAACATAAAAATGTAAAGTACATTGAGGTTTAGTTTTTCTTCCATTATATCCGAACTAATTTCATACCCCAACTAAAATTCAATTTAATAAAAAAACTTTATGGTTGGTAAGAAAAAATCATGTATAAGTTATCACATCAACTGTTTCAATTTTAAATTCGAAATAGACTGTATTTTATTAAAATGCACTCAAGCTTGGTTCCTTTTAATTTGGATGGGGAGACGGAGAGAGAGAGAGAGAGAGACCTAGGATCTAGGGTTAGGGTTTTGGATGAAGGGGTGAGAGAGCTAGAGAGAGAGAGAGAGACTTCCAGCAAGATCGCATTCGCCATAGCTTCGTGATTAAGCGAGCTCTGAGAAATTAGGTCAAATAAACCAGTAAGTGTATTTATATTATTCTTATTTACAATAAACTACTTAATCTTTTTCTCTTTACTAATTCAGCATATTGATATTTATGTTTCAAATCTTATGGCTTAAAGATTGCTGACCCTAACACCAGTCGAAAGTTGTTTCAAAGCTTAGTTTTTGCCCACTGTTATTGGCTTTGAAGCATTAATTTTTTACATTTATGTGGGTCCTCCTTATAAATCACATATCTTTTTTGCAAGACTTCCTTGTACAATTAAACAATTATCTTAATTTTCTTTCATTGTGTTCATAGACCAAGAACTTCAAAAAACCTACTTCAATGCTGATACTAACACTGATTCTACTGAGGAGAAGGGAATTGGCAGAAATGCACTCACAAGCTAGAATCGAGTTCGGGCGGAGTAAATTTTCAGTTCATAGCTCGCGAACTGTACATGAAAAAGGATCTAGGTTTCTATGACTGTCGTTTTAGGTTAGGGAAAAGAAAACATAACTAAAGGGAAAAAAGAAGAAGTTGTGATGTCATTTTATGTACTCAGCTGTATCAACTATGTTCTTTTGTATGCGTTTTAGGGTTTTGCATTACGAATGAAACGTGTATGATGGATGTAGCTACATCGGTTTTCTGATAAATCGTCAATCCCAGAATTCCTTACGAAATCATTAGGGATGGGAATTTTAATCAACTCTTTTTTTAAAATCAACCAGGGATCGAACTTGCGACCTCTCATATTAGAGAAGAAATTGGTACCAACAGTGCTAAACCCAGTTTTAAACTAGCTTATAAGTGTATTTATATTTGGGATATTCACAGTAAACCACCTAATTCTTTTTCTCTTTAATAATGTGGCATATGTTCTAATGTTTTTCTCTTTAGCAATTCGGCATATTGATATTTATGTTTCAAAGCTTATGGTTTAAAGATTACTGAACCTAACACCAGTCCAAAGTTATTTCAAAACTTAGGTTTTGCCCACCGCTGCTGGCTTTGAAGCATTAATTTGTTACATTTGTGTGGGTCTTCGTTGTAAATCACCTTCTTTTTTGCAAGATTTCCTTATACAATTAAACAATTATCTTAATTTTCTTTCATCGTGTTTATAGACCAACAACTTCAAAAAACCTGCTTCAATGCCAATACCGATATTGATTCTACCAAGGGTAAGGGTGAGGGAATTGGCAGAAATGCACTCACAAGTAAGAATCGAGTTCAGGCCAAGAAAATTTTCAATTCATAGCGCACGAATTGTACATGAAAAAGGATCCAGGTTTCTATGACTATCGTTTTAGGTTATAAAAAAACATAACTAAAAGGGGGAAAACATAAAGTTGTGATGTCATTTTATGTTGTTTACCCTCTTTAGATCCTTTTACGAATGAATGTTAAAACATGTAGAGTTTAAACAAAACAAGAATTTTTATTTAAAAGTTTGACCAGAAGGTTCTAGGGTTCGAGACTTTCGATAAGAACAAGCATTTACCGTTAATTATACACTGTTGTCTCAGGAAATATCTAGACGGCATACTTTATTAGGTTGCTCAAATCACATCACAGAGATCATATTCATAAATATAAAATACTTCCAAAACAGAAAATGATACAAGAGACCAAATAAATTTCATTGTATTTCAGTTATTTTGTGTACAATTTGAATACAAATTACATAAACATTACAGAATGTACAAAATTGTAAGAAAAACCTTAGCTTGAGGCTAACTTTAATGCTTAGGGGTATGTTAATGTCATATTTGACATTAAAAAGAAATGTGGATAAACACTATCTTATGTGGGGACCACGTCATTTCATTTTGAATAAGTGTGGATCACTCTAAGTAGTACCCACACAATTTTGTAAAGAAACAGAGAAGTTTCCATTTGCAAAAGCCTATTTTAGGACTTCTCGACATATCGGGAGGGCGGTCACGACTGCGAGAAGCCTGTTTTAGGGCTTTCCGACAGCGTTGCTTTGACAGAGCGGGAAGCTCTTTTAGGAGATTCCCGACGTCGGGATGTCCAATTTTAGGGTTTCCCGCTTTTGTGAATGCATAGATTTTACATCCTTTTTTATATTTGTGTGATAATAGATAATTTATTTGGACTATCCTCATCGATTTTGTCATCATTCAGTTTTATATGAACAACGGTTTTAAAAAGAAAGTTTATTTGATTAAACCTTCTGCACTAAATGAAAATGATGCATGGCATCATTTTCAATAGTCTTGTGCACGATGAACACATGTGTTGTGTTCAAAAGAGAGAACATAGTTTTTCTAGACCATGTTCCATGGAAAGAATACAGTGTTTTATCACCATATTTCAAGTTCAAAAATAGGTTTTCATGTCTTAAAAAAGGGAGAATAGGGTTTTCCTATTCTTATAGAGTTATTGATCCATAACCCTATTTTTGCGGAAATATGATGTTTTGATCCATATCTACAGTGGTGGACCCAGAAATTTCGGTCAATGAGGACACAATTTTTAGTAATGTTCTGTTTTGGGTACTGTTTAGTAATGTTCTGTTGAAAAATACAAGTGCATAATATATAAAGTAATTTTAAATGCAATATTTGTTTATAATAATATTTTTGCTACACTTTATAATTTGGACTTATCATACAAACAACTCATTTGATGAAGCCAAGCTTACTTTCTTGCATATATGGTGCACGCGTACATATATATTAAGAATGGTGCATGAAATAATTGCAAAGTAAATTTTTGAGAGGAGCTAGTTGTGAAAGTTGAGCCGGGTTTGTCCGAACCCGACCCGACCCAACTCGATATTTTCGGGTTTTTTTGGCGTGCTATACCCGTCCGAACCCGAACGGACGGGTTTTAAAGTAGCTATAATATTTTCGGGCCGGGTATGGGTTTAGCAAAAAATCCGCCCTCCCGAACTCTAAACCCGTCCCGAATTAAACCCGCTTCCTTAATTCACTCGACTCGATCCAAAGTGTACACCATAATCTAAATATTGACCATTTTAATTTATTATATTGCGTTTAAGTAATAATTTATAACATATAATTTAAAATCATTTCTTCAGTGTGTAGATTTTACATATATATTTGGTAGAATTTTGCACAAGTTTTACCTCTTTGATTATTTTAATACTTTTACAACGAACTTAACCTGAAAAACCGCAAAACCCGACCTGCTTGATTAAACCCGAAAACCCGCTCGAACCCTGCACGTATAACCATACGACCTCTACATCGTTTCGCCTGAACCAGAGAAACTCTCTGTGTGAGACTCTAAAGACTCGATAGTACGCTGGCAGTGGGTTTAACCACAAGCACGTCAGCGACACTAGCTATACGTAACGGCTACCAAGGTACCTGTCGAAGAGAAGGCCGACGAGCAAACTCATCCGAACTCCTACTGAGCCTGTCCGTGACAATCTCCATACAGTCCGGTCTGTTTGTTTGAGAGTATCGCATGCCGGGTCTAGGGGTGGAAAACCGTCAAACCCCTGATAACCTGATAAGTCGTGCCGATGTGGCTCAAGACCATCCGAGAATCTATTGATCTAACTATCAGTAATTCTCAATAGCCCTGACCAGAGATTTATGGTGTTGGCCAACCGAACACAGCATGACATCGACTCGCTATACCAGGAGAGACGAATCCCCAACAATCGCTCACTGCCTCCATGTGGCTCGGGACTGTACCCAACTAAAACCTGTTTGCACGACTCAGTAGAGCCGTGATAGCTTAGTAATCAAAGCACAGTGGGAACTCACATAAGACAAGTAATGACTTCAGGTTGACAGACTATCTGTACTCATGTCACTAGAGAACTCCTATATAACGATTGGTATAATACCATTGATTGAAATGCTTTTACACCCTAGTTTTTAAAGTCGTATTCCACAATTAAGATGGGTTCGCTTGGTAGCTAACCGGTTGGGAACATGTCGACCCACGGAGAGATGGGAGTCTTTTTCTTTATATTTTAACGAGTTAAGTCAAGTTTGTCCAAGTTTGTTCGATATTAATTATGTGTTTTGATATGCATGTTAATGGAAGCTTGTTAGGGTTAGAATTAGGTTAGTTTGAATTAGGAGTTCGCTCACTTCTTTCATTTGCCTCTCTTGATATTGATATTACGGTAATCGACAGGAACGATACTTGCGAGTATAAACTAGGCTTTCCAACACTTAGTTTCTTCCCTTTGGTCCTTGTCCGTTCGTTCTTGGCTTTTAGCCATAACCTCCGGTCAATCCAACCACAAGTGGTCTCACTAAGGTGTCATCACCATCATAGAGGATAGGATGCTGTAGGGAGCGGATTATGGATGCCTTGACGGGAGTTCAATTCAAGTTGTTCGGTAAAAGAAAGAGTGAGGGAGATTTGCTTCTCTCAAACTTTCCTTATCCTACCATAACAAGTGAGAAAACTACTTACTCATTATAAAAAAAAAGAAAATAAAACAAGTAGAGAAAATAGAAAGAAATGAGGTAAATGACGATAACTAACTACTTGAGATCTCACCTAAGCAAAAATCACACTTGAGTATCATGGTTGCAATGATAAACAAAATAGAAAAAGAAGAAATGAAAACCAATAAATAACAATTTATCCTACTAAGAAAAATAAAAATAAGTAAGTAAAACTAGTTAACAATTGAAGTAAGACATGTACATAAAAACTCTCAACTTCATTTATCATCCACACAAAAATCTCTCATACAATTTTTAATGGAGGAAAGATGAAGAAGAAGAAATTTATACTAAATTATAACTAAAACTAGGGAAAAATATACATCCTTTATTTGCCTTTGATCTGGAGTATTTATAGGCAGTGAAGTGAAATCCTATGGTCTTTTTTGAACCCATGTACAATGACCAAAACACCCAAAAAAAGCGCCGCGAGATACAACTGTAAGGCCGCGGATCCGTCGCCTAAACATGCAAAATTTCACCCTTCCGTGGTCGAATTTGGGAATTAGTGCATCATTTTTCTTGTGCTCTCTTGTGTTGCTTTATTCTTCTGTTTGGTACAGTTATATTTACAGAATCATTCCAAAATACTCCCAGATTTTCAACAGTCCCAAAATGAAAAATGATTGGGCTTATTGCCTTGATCTTCCTCGAGCTCCGTGTTGCTTTCTTGATTCTTGTGAGGCTTCTCTCGTGCTTTGTACTTGTCAGAGAAATGAATGACTATCAGTTGATCTTGTCTCCTGTACTGGTAAGTGGCACCTGACGGATGTGGATGAGCGGAACCCATATTTTTATCCGTTTGTCGGTAGTTGTCCTGAATTTATCATAACTGTGCGTGATTTGCATTGTTTTGGACCGAGAACCTGTAACCTGTAATTATGTTGCAAACACGGATCAAAAGCAGCTACCCATATGCAATGCGATCAAGAATGAGCAGTATAAAAGTGCAAAATTATTATATGAACAACCATTTAGCCAGTTTTCGGCAAGTCCGTCCAGTGTGCTCACCCCTAGTGAGCACCTGTTTACGATCTTAGGTGCCAAAGACCAATGGTTGTGGCACCAACTATCATCTCTCGTCTGGGTCTAGAAACGTATACACCAGTCTACTTCGGAGTATCGATGCCCTGTCTTGATACTCCCATAACTAGGGACATTTAAGGACGCGCTTATGGAATACCCAGCCCCCACAGGTATGATCGCCATCATAACGCTGGTAGTCAAGCAATAATCCTATGGGCTTTATCAACATATATTAACGATACATAATAACAAGTAAAACAAATACAAATGTTACGATAAAGACAAACCAAATAGCATATTATCTTACCGAGCAAGATTTCCCTGTACATACATATGTCCAAGCATCCATCACACACACACACACACACACACACACACACAAAATAATGGCCTCTAGGGCATACATATCCAATAATCTCCCACTTGCATTAAGGTCATATATTGGCATATCGAGTACCCAACGTCTATTCTGGGGCCAGTTTTTAGCGTATCGCACACCCAACATCTCAAATAGTCTCTCGAACTGTGCTTGAGGGAGGGCCTTGGTGAATGGATCCGTCGTGTTCTCTTTTATGTCAGCTCTCCGCACCTCGATCTTCTGGTGATCTACGATCTTCCTGTTTAGGTGATACCACCTTAAGATGTGTCTGGATTTCTGATGGGACCGTGTTTCCTTCGCTAAAACCATAGCCCCATTGTTATCGCAATACAAAGGTATTGGATTAACAATGGACGGAACCACCTCAAGTTCAGTAATGAACTTTTTTTATCCAGACCACTTCTTTTGCAGTATCGTTGGCAGTAATGTATTCAACCTCCATCGTCGAGTCTGCGACGGTATATCCTATTTGGAGCTCTTCCAACAGACCGTCCTTCCGTTGAGGGTAAACACAAAATCCGAGACAGACTTGCTGTCATCATTGTCACTTTGGAAGCTCGAGTCGGTAAAAGACTCCACCTGGAGGTCCCCATTACCATACACCAAGAACAGTTTCTTAGTCCTTTTTAGGTACTTAAGAATGTTCTTCACTGCTGTCCAGTGGTTCTCCAATGGGTTTGACTGATACCGGCTCACCATGCTAAGAATGTAAGCCACATCTGGTCTAGTACATAGCATCGCATACATTATAGATCCTACCGCCGAAACGTAGGATATAATGCTCATGCGAACCCTTTCCTCATCAGTCTTGGAAGACATCTCTTTGGAGAGGGTGGTCCCGTGCAATGCGGGTAGATTACCGCCCTTGGAATTTTCCATACTAAATCTCTTTAGTATGGCTTCTATGTACTTGCACTGTCACGCCCCGCTTTCCACTATACGGCAGAAGACGCGACGAGGCCGCTACGTATTTACTTAGAAGTAAACACGCTAAGCGTATCTAAGCAATATAAAATAAAATGTACACAAGAGACAAGATGTAAATAAACAACAAATTTATTTATTAAACATTCTTTTTACAGTACAATTGAAATGAAAATACATGGAATGAAAGCAATGCCTAAACAATGGCATAACAGAAATGAAAATGTAATGTACAAGTGAATCTAAAACTCCGGGTCTTCAGTAAACTGATCCAAGTCTTCGCTGCAGGGTTCGATCTACAGTGAGTCTGTCACGCCCCGCTTCCCAAATTATGGAATACGGGGGGTTGACAAGGCCAGCCATGCTCCTACGGTCGAGGAAATATCCCTCCGTAGTCACACTTCGGCTTCTAGTACTACATGGTAATCAGTACTCAATGCACAGGTAATGAGAAATGCAGTATCTAAATCAAAAGAACTAACCAGGTGGAGATCAAGGAAGTATAGCTCTGGGTCGCTGATCAAGATGTCCGCGATGTCCTCGAGGTACGTCAGGTCCTGGTCCAAGCTAGATCCACTTCTCACTCTGAGCATGCATACTCAGGTCGTCAGAGCGACACGATAGCAATATACACACACACACACACACACAAATGGGAACTCGTGCAATAATAATGAACATGAAACAGTAATCATGGAATAATGACGGGAACGTGAAGTAGCCAATGCAGGTAGCTAATAGAGCAGGTAAACAGTAAGGCAGTAAAAAGTATGGCAGATATGTTGAATCAGTAAGCGATGCGTGTCAATGTCACTAACCCTATCAGTCTCTAAGTCTTATTGTACAGGTCGCTAAACCTATCGTCAGTCCAAGTGTGAGAGTCAACCACTCGTGAGTATCCTCCACCCAAGGGTAGGACCCAAGGACAAGGGAACACGGGCCCGAGTCGCTCGTTAATAATCAGTAATATCCCCATATATCTCCAGAATCGCTGTATGTGCCGGCAATGGGACTCCCGAGATTCTGTTGAACTCACACTCAAACTACCCCACACCCCGTGGTCTACATCAAACGCTAACCAAAAACTCAAATACCAGTCGGTCCATGACAAGTCTACGCGAGAACTGAAAACAGGATCTCCATCAAGCATGTCTCGACTGATACCCAAGATAAATGGACAGTGTTTGGTGCCTTACCTATGACACTCATATAAGTGCTCTCATAATCGTCCCATACCAATTATAGTCACACTTATACACGTCCCATAGACGTCGACAATGCAGTAAATCAATAGGGTCCACTGATTGTGCACAAGTACGTATCACTTTCACTTATCCATTCATGCTTAAATACTAACGTACTTGCCACAATCAAACAATAATACCTAACACTGGGTAATGCACATGATCACTAGGTTACCAATGCAATGACTTCTACACGATATGATGAGAATACAATAATTACCATATGAATGGAATACCATCAGTCAGTGTCCTAGCACTTGCATAATTCACTATAAGTCATGCGTGTAGAATTAAGCGAAACAATGAAAAAGGGGTAAACAGTATATTGAATTATTTATCCCTCAAAATTGGTTTCGTGCAAATCGGGTTTTAGGGTTGCTAGTTATGACCATTTCAATTTAAGTGTTCACGGCTGGAAATCCGGTTTCAGAATCGGAAGTCCATTTCGTAACACATTTTAATCATAGTTGGGATCGTAATTAGGCGACGCTATAGTTGAACAATATTTAGGGTTATCAGTTAGGTTTTCACCACAATTAGCGGATCATTAATATACTATATCGACAAGGAGTTATGGTCAGGTTATGTTCGATATGTAAAATCTGCCTCTGCAGAATTCAGCAAAACGTATCAACATTATAAAATGAGTTAAAAATATCAAACGGTTGAGAAATCCAGTGAGACCAGTGGAGTAAGAAAGCTAATTCAATTTTATACGTAACGATAAAGGGTTCCACGCATTCTCATATTTGAACAGGAATATGCAGGGGTTTAGAAACAGGGGTTAGCTGGGATTTCCGTTCTGGACTGCAGTCCAGAATCATAATCCTTCGCAATTTTCTTTATCGTAACTAGTTCAACTTTAAATATCAATTATAGGGTTCTGTAGATTATTCCGTTGGATTCGATACGAGCCATGGAACGCCAAAATCCGACTTGTAAAAGATTTAATATGAATTTAACGGTCTAGCATATTCAGGAAATTCAGGTTTCGCACCAACTATCGGGAGCATCATTACATAGTTGAAACGGCCGTGGTTTTCCACTAAATTTCTACAGAACATGGGTAAACTAGTAGACGGGTCTAAAGATCACAAGTTCCATTGTTTAACGACAGGTTCTCACATATAGTTTCGCATCAAACACTTGTTTATACGTATGGTGATCGAAACTTCGGTTGTGCAAAAATATAGTAAGTATGTGTATATCATAAATAGCATGTAAAGCAAGTGGAAATCACTTGCCTCGGTCGCTTGATATGGAAGCGACGCCGCTGCAGGGTTTGTCCCGACACACAGGACGGCGCGATGCTGGATACGGGCGCGCGGTGACTCGGTACTGGACGCGGTGGCGACGCGGGCGTGATACGAAAGTGGGAGTGGTCCTGGCTTGGTGCGTGGCACGACGCGACACGGAACTAGGCCTGGTGATGACACGGAGGCAGGCACGGTGCGGCACGGGACCTGGTCCGGAGGTGGGCACAACACGACACAGGCGCGGCAAGGCAACTGGGCACGGGGCGCTGCACGTGAGTGGGTCTGCGGTGGCACGGAGGCTGGCACGGTGTGGCCCGGGCGTGACACACAGCGACGGACTTGTGCGGTGTTGCGACGGCAACTGCGTTGACGACCGTGATGGCTACGGGGACCGAGGCCACGGCTTGTACGGCGACAAAGACAACAATGGCAGTAGCTAAGGCGACAGATACGCGTGCTCGATGAAATGCCGTAGGGTGCGATAAGCTTGGGGCTTGGCTTGGGTTTAAGCAACGGGGTGCTAGGCTATTGTCCGCTTGTTGTTGCGGCTTTTTCCGACGCTGGCAATGACACGGCGATGTTGACGGCACGACAACGATGATTATGACGACAACGTCCTTTGTTCGTCGGGAATCGGGCTCGACTTTGGCTTGATGGGTTTCTGGGGTTGCACAGAGGGAAGGTGCTCGGTGTTGCGGGTTGATGATGGACTTGAAGGCGAGAGGTAGTGGTGGTCGCTACGAGGGAGTAAGGGCTCCGTTTAGTTTCTAGTGGTGTTGGTGGTGCTCGAGAGTGGATGGCGGAGCTCTTCAACGGTGATGGTGCGGCGAGAGGGGTTTCGAGACGGCACCGGCGGTGAGGTTGGTGGCTGCGGTAGTTGCAGTAGGCTATGGCATCTTAGGATTGAGGGTTGGTAAGGACAAAGGGGCTCGGGTGGAGGAGGAGCTAGGGTGACAGTTGAGGAGGTCACGGGGAGTATGTTGGGGTGGAGCGGCGGCGGCGTCGTGGGGCGTTTCTCGAGGGAGGAGTTGCGAAGGAGGAGGAGGTGATGATGTTGGGTTTGAGGGAGAAGTGGAACAGAGGAAGTGGCGCTGTGGTGATGGAGGTGAGGGGCTCGGTGTGCAGGCAATGGGTGGGGAGCTCCTGATTTCTTGAGAGAGGAGAGAGGAGGAAGGGGGAAAGAGAGAGAGAGAGAGCGATGTGGTCGAGAGGAGGAGGTAACGCGCGCGCGCGGTTGTGGCGCGAGAGAGGATGGGACGTAGGAATAGGCGCGGCGATGTGGGGGGGGGGAAAGAAGAAGAAAGAGGCGGGAACGAGAAGTGTGGAGGAAGGAGGGTGAGACGGGTCAGGTTGGGGGACACGTTTTGGGTTTGGGGTTCATGGGCCGGGTCGGGGAATAAGGAAATGGAAAAATATAAAAAGAATAGGATTTTAGTTTGGTTAGGAGTTTTAATAAATTAGTTTAAATAAAATTTATACATATATATATATATATATATATATATATATATATTTAAGTTGGAATAAGTCTGGATTAAATTCTGGAAAAATACGGAAAATTTGCAAAAATTTTTGGGAAAATATCTAGAGACTTATTTATTAAAAATACGCTAATTACATATAGGGACTGGGTATTACATCATACCACCCTTACAAAAATTTCATCCTCGAAATTTAAAATAAACGATAAGCTATAAATAATATGCGAAAAACCACAGAATCAAATAAGTGAGGAGATCCGCATCTCATCTTCTCTTTCCCATGTCGATTCTTCAGGGGTGTCTTTCCTCCATATCACTCGAACCAAGTTGACTTCCTTGTTCCGAAGTAACTTCAATTTTCTATCCAGGATCTCAACAGGTTGCTGCTCACAAGATAAGTCTGGTTGTATAGTGAGTTCGGAGTGATCAAGAACATGGCTGGGGTCACTCACATACCTTCTGAGTTGGGATATGTGGAACACATTGTGCACTCCTTCCAATGAAGGTGGAAGTGCCAAGCGATAAGCCACTTCACCGACTCGTTCGAGTATGTCGAACGGTCTAATGTACCTTGGACTTAGTTTACCCCGTCTTCCAAAACGAATCACTCCGCGGTTTGGAGATATCATCTTAGGTCCAAGGAGTTCTCTATCTCCTATGTCGTTCCAACTTAATGGCGATCGACACTTCCTTCCATAAAGCGCTGCAAAAGGTGCCATTCCAATGCTTGCTTGGTAGCTGTTGTTGTATGAAAACACCACAAGATGTAGTTGATCTTCCCACGATCCTCCGAAGTCTAGCATACATGCTCTGAGCATATCTTCCAAGATCTGAATAGTTAGCTCAGACTGACCATCTGTTTCTGGATGATAAGCTGTACTGATGTTCAGACTTGTTCCCAAGCTCGCTTGCAGACTTTGGAAAAACTGCGATCGAAACCTGGTGTCACGATCGGAGACAATGCAGACCAGTACTCCATGAAGTCTTACAATCTCCTGTATGAGTTCATGAGTATCAGAGATAGTACATATTTGAAGAGTTTAAAATCTTACTTAGATTCTTATCTCTATGTATGTCACGCCCCGCTTCCCAGAGTACGCTAAGATGGGCACATGACATAGCTAACCATGCTACCTGTGGATAGGAAAAATCCCTCCACGGTCACATTACGGCTGTAGAGATATCAATAACAGAAAAGTAAACTAAACTATCTAGTACATGTCCATGAGACAGAATGAATGAGTCAAGAAATAATGATATGCGGAAGCAAAAGATACAATAAATGAAATACCTGGATAGTAAAACTACATACCGACAGGAACTTCACCGCTCGGTCTAACAACGGCAATACTCCTGATCAGTCTGCAACAAAGGTAGAAGGATCTGGGCCATGCAAAACCCAGACGTCAGCGCGTCATAACATCAAGCAACAATATGTAAACAGGGTAGCAAGACATGCAAGTATAATCATAAATAGTAAAGCAGGTGTAAAGCAATCTAAATCAGGGCAGTGAAAGGTAGCGTGCAGTGAGTAAACTAAACTGGTCTGTTGGTTATCTACTCTCAAGTCTTTGAAATCAATTTGATGAATCATCGATGTAACTCAATAGTATCCCGTGCATGCCCGGGACCACGGTCTAAGACTCTCGGGCTGAACCGAGATGTGCCGCTAAGCACTAAAGGGTGGATAGTATCCCGTGCGTGCCCGGGATCACGGTCTAAGACTCTCGGGCTGAAACCGAGACGTGCCGCTAGGCACTAAAACAGGGAATATGTAAAGACGAATGATGTCAGCAGCATCATCCCGAGGCGGGCCTAGCCTCTAAACTGATCGGTAAAAGCAAGCAACTGTCGAGTTACAAGTCAGGTTTCATCATTGATTTCTCCATACCCCCAAGTTATATGTGTTCAAGTCAGGTATTCAAGTAATCTGGAACTAATGCCAACACAGGATCAGGCAAGTACAGATTTGTCTGGATAGATAACAGGAACGGTCCGTAAGGACTACAGGTTATGTTTGTTGGCATTAGACACAAGATCAGGTAACGGGTAAAGCCATGGTACATCAGGTCAAGTCAAGTAGTGTATTTAAGTGTCATGTCATGTCAAGAGTGTACGGTACCATGTCGGGTCAAGTAATATGTGTAGCAAGTCACGTCAGGGTGTACAAGATATCATGTGGGTGCTCATAATCACTAGCAAAATCATGGTTACAAATAAACAAGCATGGTTATTATCAGAACAAGAAACTGGCAGATGTAATATGATATGTAAATAGGTACAGATTAAACTACTTGGATGCACGGTTATCAGTTTAGGTTTCAGGAATAGTTTTAACATTTCAGGAATGCAGTATAACAAATGTGGATGATAAAATCATATTAATATGTATTAAAACAATCTAGAGATGCAATTGAATATGAATAAGGCTAAATGTATGCAACCGGTCGTCCGATAGGGTAAAAACTACAAAAAGATAATATGACTATAAAACGATTGTGATTATGTGATCTAACATATAAATGTGATTACTAGGTATAGTCAACTAGATGCAACAGTTAGGTTTCAAGTTCTAGATCTGAAATATGTAAACGGAACATTGTGCTGTTAACTTGGAATTCAGTACTTTAGATTCTATCTATAGATTTAATAGGAAAATAGATAAATTAATATATGAATAGTATGAATAGCATGTAGCAAGTTTCACTTGCCTGAACGGATAACAAAGCGGTACGTGCCATGTCGGATATCGGGGAAAACTTCGCGATATGTCCACGCGAGTACAAAACAGAACCAGGTATGGCAAGAACATGATCACGCTATTTGGAAACGTCCTCAGGGTCACCCGGATCAACAGTGACGGCCACGGCTCCGTCGATCAAAAATTCAATGAATGCTATCTTAATCGAGCTCAAGAACATGAAGTCTTCGAGAAATGGAGATGAAGTTCGACACGATTCTAGGGTTCTTCCTCCAGGGAGTCAAGAATTGAGTCCTCGCGTGGGAGCAGTTCCAAACCATGGGCCAGGATTCAGCAATGGCAGAATTCAAGAGGATGGGAATCGATCTTCAAGCGATGGGGTAACTCTCAAAACCCGGTTCAAAGATGATTTCTTCATAATCAAAAGATTGTCCAATCAAAATCTTTCAGATTGGAGTTTCCTACTTTTCTGGAGATGAGGATGCCCTGGCTTGGTGTAAACAAGTTAATCAAATCTTCTTGTATTATGAAATTGATCTTATGGAATGGGTGCAAGTGAGCTCTTTCTATTTCAAGGCAGAAGCTTTACAATGGTTTCAATGGCTATCTGTTAATGTTGATCAATACAACAAATGGGAAGTGTTTCAAAAAGAATTCTTGGTGAGGTTTGGGGCTCCTGAACATGCAAGACCCTTTGATTCATTTTCAAAGCTCAGACACACTACTACAGTAAGGGAGTAACAAGCAAAGTTTGAGCAAATTTCAGGGTTGCTAGAGAGATTACCACCTGCATATGTGCCGGATAAATTTGTGGGAAGTTTGAAGGATGAGATCAAGTTCGAAGTGATTGTTACGAGACCAAATTCATATAGAGATACAGTGGCGACGGCGAGGGGTTGCCGGCGACGAGGGTGTCGCAGCCGTAAAGGATTTTCTTGGGTTGAAGTCGGGGGTGTGGGTTTGCAGGGACTCGAGGGAAGGAGGTGAGGAGTCGGAGAGGATGAGAAGGGGAGATCGGGATCGAGGGGACGGCGACGGCGGCGAGGCGCGGTGGCATGGGTTAGGGTTAGGTTTCGTGAAGGAGGCGGAAGAGGAAAAAAAAGAAGATGAAGGGAGAGGAGAGAGAGACATAATCTTTAAAATATAAAATATATTTTCTTTAGAGAGAAAGAGAGATATAAATCTGTTAAGGAAAATCTAATAATTATTTTCTGAGTTGAACAGTTACAAAGAAATATAGAATATAATATTAGTCCGATTTGAGATTTTGGCAAATACAAACTTACTCCAAAACACGCCCGGGTCGGGTCTAAAAATTCAGATTTAAAATATTAAAAATATACGCAACTTCCAAATTTCAAAATGGATGCTCAATTAAAGAAAATGCATACCCCCAAGAACGGATGCACGTACGTGCGCGTAGCCATCCAAAAACGTCTGTTTCACTAAACGGGACGAGAACACGATGCAAGGATGCTACCACAAGATTAGGGGTAACAAGCAGGCTATGAAATGCAATTTTAAATTATTTTTCGTGATTTAAAATGTTATATGATAAAACATGCGATGTCAGATGAAATGCTAATATGCAGCTTATACTAGATGCACGTGTCAAAGCAACGAGTCAGGGTAACTTATAACTATAAATCAAACAAGTTCAAGCAAGCGGGTCGGGTCGAATGCAATGTAAAATGTAAAATACCATTCGCATCCAAACACGCTAAATCAAGAAATATCACGAATAAAGAAAATATGGGAACTGGAATTGGTATAAATGAACTCGGGTGTTACAATGTACTTCTTTGCTAATGTGTCAGTTGATTGGCCAACTCAAAATGGGATGAAGTAAGCCGACTTCGTGAGTCGATCCACAATAACCCATACCGCATCGTTACCCTTTGTGCTGCGAGGGAGCAGTCACAATATCCATTATGATGTGTTGCCACTTCCATTCTTGGATAGGTAACGGTTGAAGTAATCTAGCAGTCCTGTGATGTTCAGCCTTTACTTGCTGACACACCAAGCATTTAGTGACGCTTCTGGCTACTTCACGCTTCATTCCATGCCACCAGTAATTTTGACGCAGATCCTTGTACATCTTTGTACCTCCAGGGTGTATTGAGTAGGGAGAGCCGTGAGCTTCTTTCATTAACTCTTCCCGAACAGAACCTTTTGGTACACACAGTCTGCTGCCGTATCTTAAATATCCGTCTTCATGAATGATGAAGTCTGTTCTGAGTCCATTCTCTACTTGTTCCCTGATCTTTTGCAACCGGGCATCACTTGCTTGAGCTGCTTTGATCTGATTGTCAATGGTAGATTGAACTTGTAAGTTCATCAAATTTGAAGCGTTACATGGCATGACCACTTCAATCTCCATCTGATGTAACTCTTGTTGAAGCTTCCATTGAGCGGTGAGATTCATTGCTAATGGTTGGCGACTAAGAGCATCAGGTACTACATTCAGCTTCCCTGGGTGATATTGCAGGTTGATGTCAAAGTCTGCCATGAGTTCTAACCATCGTCTCTGCCGCATATTAAGCTCCTTTTGAGTAAACACATATTTCAGACTCTTGTGATCTGTGTATATGTTCACTCGTTCACCAAGAAAATAATGGCGCCAAATCTTAAGAGCAAAGATTACGGCCGTCAACTCCAAATCATGTGTCGGATAATTGCGCTCATGAATCTTCAGCTGTCTTGAAGCATAAGCTACAACCTTACCGTGATGATATAGAACACATCCTAATCCCTTACCGGATGCATCGCAATACACTTCGAAACCTCCAGATTGGTCCGGTATAACGAGAATAGGCGCTGATGTCAATCTTGACTTGAGTTCTACGAAAACTTGTTCGCATGCTTCTGACCACACGAATTCTTCATCTTTACGTGTGAGCTTGGTTAGGGGTGTTGCAATCTTAGAAAATCCTACAATGAAACTTCGGTAATATCCAGCTAGACCCAAGAAATTTCGAATGTCCTTCACTGACTTTGGTGTCGGTCATTCGCTTACTGCTGAAATTTTCGCTGGATCCACAGAGATTCCTTCGCCCGATACAATATGTCTGAGAAAACCAACTTGATTTAGCCAAAATTCACATTTGCTATACTTGGCATAGAGTTGATGCTGTCGTAGGGTTTCCAAGACAATTCTCAAGTGTTCGGCGTGTTCCTTCCGACTCTTAGAATACACCAGGACGTCGTCGATGAAGATGACAACGAACCTGTCTAGGTACTCCCGGAAAACTTGATTCATCAGGTTCATGAATATTGCTGGTGCGTTGGTCACTCCAAATGGCATCACAAGAAATTCGTAATGACCATAGTGAGTTCTAAATGCCGTTTTATGGATATCAGATTCCTTGACCTTCACCTGATGATAACCCGAACGAAGATCTAACTTGGAGAAAATATAAGATCCACTTAGCCGATCGAATAAATCGTCGATGCGCGGGAGTGGATACTTGTTCTTTATTGTTACTTTGTTCAATACTCTATAATCAATGCACATTCTGTATAAACCTTCCTTCTTCTTCACGAGCAGAACTGGAGATCCCTAACTTGAATTGCTGGGACGAATCCATCCTTTCGTCAATAATTCATTCAACTGAGTTCGGAGCTCCTTTAAACCTTCCGGACTTAGTCGATACGGTGCTTTGATTACCGGTTGTGCTCCTGATACTAAATCAATGCTGAATTCAAAAGCTCGATCGGGATGCAAACCTGATATATCGTTAGGAAACACATCGTCAAACTCTCGAACCACTTCTGGCTTTGATCCTTCCTCCGCTTGAATTGCCGCTGTAACACCCGAGCCCAATGCTACTAATTTCTGTTACTTTATGAATGGAGTGTGACCCTTGTTTCTTTTATCTTGCTTGTTTGTTACTCATTGTATTTTACCCCGTCCATTCCATTGTGCATATAACATTTTGAAGCATCTAAAATAAAATTAAAAATATTCATCTTGGCCTACTTGACACCCCTAACCCTGTTGTAGCGTCCGTGCATCGTGTTCTCGTCTCGTTCAGTGAAATGGGCGAGTTTGGACGGCTACGCGCGCGTACGTGTGTCCGTTTTGGGGGTATTCTTTTTGATCATAAGACACTTCATTTTAAAATTTGGACCCCGCTTAAAATCCTATTATTTCAATTTCAAATTTTTGGACCCGACCCGGACGCGATTTGGAAATGTTTTACTTTGCGCCAAAATCCCAAAATTTTATTATTTTAAAAACCATCGCATATTTAATTTTAACCAATCTAATATATTTTTAAAACCGTATAAATATTTTCTAGACTTTATAAATCTTTCACAACTTTCTTTCAGCAGCCAATCAATTCTCTTTTAAATCCCTGGGCCCCCCTCTGCGTCTCTTTCTCTATCTCTCTCTCTCTCCCTCAAATCTCTTTTTCTCTCTCCTATATTTTTAAAACTCCTGTTCCCTCCTCCATTCTTTTCTCACGAGAACCCAGCACCCACCTCGTGCTGCCCTAGACACCACCTCCATCCTCGCCGCCACAGCCCCAAAGCCGACGACGCCGTCACCAACACCCTCGCCTCCTCATCCTCACCTCACCAAGCCCCCTCTTCCTCCTTTCCCCACGTTCCCGTGCATCCTACACCGCGGCCGCGCACCCCTGCACACACCGCCGGATCTGTCGCCGCCGACGGTCTCGCCTCCGTGCCCCGGCCTCGCAAGCACCCCCTCTGTAAGCATTGTTTCCTTCCTCTTTTCCTTTATTCTCCTTTCCCTTCTCTGTTGAGGCTTCTTGGACTGCAACTGCCGTCGCGGTCACTGTTGGCTGGCTGCCGGAGCTCCGTCGACGTCGTTAACCTTCGTAACCTCTCTGTTGATCAGTGTAAGCCTCCTCTCCACCACCCTTCCTCTCTTCTCTTTTCTTTTCTTACAATACAATATTTGAAAGAGTTGTTCGCTGTTTTTGGTCCCGCCGGAATCCGGCTGTGCCGGCGACGTGACCCGACTTTCCAGCGAGGTACCCTGACCCGTGTGGTCCATTGCTCGTTGTTTGGGTTCATTCCGTGAACCGTGCGCCCGTCGCAAGTTTCCCCGCCGACATTTTACGTTCCGTTTTTCCCGGTTCGCGACCCGTTGAGGCAAGTACCCCTTGCTACATGCTATACAATATTTACATATATATTATGACACCCTAAACCTGTAAATTTAGCTTGGTACAATCATTTCTCATTTTTTTGTACAATATTGTATTATATCATTTTGTCCTTAACCTTGGAACCTACAATTTGCAATTGAACCTAATAACCACATTTACCTGTTTAATCACATTTTAATATTGACATAGCATACAGCATCTATCTCTGTAGTTTTGTTCCATTCGGACACTCATATGCACTTTAACCTGTAATAGCTGTACTGAACCGTTATATAAATCATTGCACCTCTAAAAGTTCTTAAACTTGTTAACATGACTAAACTTCTATAATTGTCTTACTGCACTCTTGTAATCATCTCTGTGACACAATTGATAACTGTATTGCAAATCGAATGAATCTGCCTATTGCTTAATTCATTACTTATATCATGTTGTTGATAACCATGCTTGATTATATAACTGATTGTGAGCACATCTATGTATCGTTCACATCTTGACCTGACTTGCTACATGCATATTGATTGACCCGACATGGTACCGTATACTGTTTGACTTGACCTGATGTACCATGACTTGACCCGTTACCTGATCTTGTGTCTAATGCCAACAAACCTGACATGTAGTCCTCACGGACCGTTCCTGTTGTCTATCCAGACAAACCTGTTTACCTGATCCTGTGTTGGCATTAGTTTCTTGATTTCGGAATACCTGACTTGACCTACACATATAACTTGGGGGTATGGGGAAATCAAAGGTGAAACCTGACTTGTAACTCAACAGTTCACTACCTGTTCTGATCAGTCTTACGGGCTAGGCCAGCCCCGGAGTGATGATGTTGACATCACTCGCCTGTACCTGCTACCTTTTACTGCCTAGCGGCACGTCTCGGTTTCAGCCCGAGAGTCTTAGACCGTGGTCCCGGGCATGCACGGGATACTATTGAGTTACATCGATGATTCATCAATTTGATTTCAAAGACTTTAGAATAGAAAACCTGAGAGAACAGTTAGTTTACCCACTGCACACTACCCTGTACTGCTCTGATTCATATTATTGTTACTCTTGCTTTATTCATGTTTGTATTGCATTACCTGTTACCCTGTTCATATTATATTACTTGATGACATGACGCGCTGACGTCTGGGTTTTGCATGGCCCAGATTCCGTACCGCTGTTGCAGTCCGAGCAGGAGTACTTCAGCCAGCAGGCTGAGCTGTGAGGTGTCAGTATTAGTTAGTTTTTATTTCATGCAGTTTATTCCTGATGTGAGCCCGCATTATGGGAAATACATTCCAGTTATTTGTATTGGATCTTTCGCTTCCGCATTTATTTATTATTGACTCATGATATATTGGATTTTGGACATGTTTAGATAGTTTTATTGTGTTCTTGATATCTCTACAGCCGTAATGTGACTGTGGATGGATGCTTCCTACCCACAGGTAGCATGGTTGGCTATGTCACGTGCCCATTTTAGCGTACTCTGGGAAGCGGGGCGTGACATGGTTCTTTTGGTATCAGAGCCATAGGTTAGTCGGGTGGATTCTTTTGTAGTTGGGTATTGTACCCAATACACGAATCAGAATACCCGTGTTTAGGAAACATGTCCTGCCACTTTGCCGTTTTACCATTCTTGAATCACATTCTTCCTGATTATATCTTTTACGATGTGCAAATTTCCTTTGCATATCGACTCGAAAACCTGATTCCTTGTTATCTCTAGGACTTAGGCGACTTGGGTGGAGTTATGTAATTGTGGCTATGATACCGCAGCATAGTTACAATGCGGTACTCTATTTAAGTATCTTGGAGTTCTCGCCTTGATCTGTACTCAGAATCTATCATCATGCTAATGTTGGGTATTTTGATTTCAGGATTATGGCCGGTAAGAATTTGAAGATGTACCAAAGACGTGCGGACAAAGCCGCCATGCGTAGAGTGATAAGGGGATTGCTGGAGAATCTAAAGAGACAGACCGAGCTGAAACCGGCGTCTGCACTGAACCAAACATCTGTGCGTAGAAGTGTTCCGGTGAACAGACGCAGCGTAGCACCAATGAAGAAAACAATTGTGGGTGATCGGAAAAGGAGCGTGATTTGTAACTACTGCCATGTACCCGGACATGTGCGAAAGGATTGTCGTAGGAGGCTGGGACTCTGTTTTGGTTGTGGAGCGGCGGATCACGCCGTTAGTGCTTGTCCGTCGAAGCTTCGTACAAGGGATGATATTCAGAAGCCTCCGCAGAGATTATTCCAGGGACAGAAACAGCTGACTCAAGGACCTAATCAGGCTCGAGCTTTTACCTTGACAGCTGAAGAAGCTAAGGCGTCAGGAGAAGTTGTTTCAGGTACTTTACTCGTTCATGGTTTGCCCGTATTGGTGTTATTTGATTCTGGTGCATCCCATTGTTTTATGTCATCCAAGTTTATAACTACACACTCGATTGGCTACACGACCCTGTCTAGTTTCTGGACATACACACTGGGAATGGGAAAATCATATCTAGTAGAGAGTGTAAAGATTGTACAGTTGTTGTTTGCGGACGGGAGCTTTTTGCAGATTTCTTGGTGATTGATACGGACAGCTACGAAGTTGTCTTGGGAATGGATTTTCTTGGCACTTTCTACGCTCACATTGATTGTAGGGCAAAGAAAGCAATTTTCCAGATTCCCGGACATCCTGAGTTTACCTTCACTGGAGGAAGCAGTTCTGTCGGGCTAGTCGAGTTTAGGGCTAGGCCGACAAACAATACTCTTGCAGCAATGGAAGTTGATAATAGTGAAGAGCCGGCTGTTGTTCGTGATTTTATCGACGTATTTGAAGATATATCGGGTTTACCGCCGAAGCGAGACGTGGAGTTCGCAATTGATCTTATTCCTGGTGCAGTGCCAGTGTCCAAAGCGTATTACCCAATGGCACCAGTAGAGTTGGAAGCACCAGTAGAGTTGGAAGAAGTTAAGAAACAGGTTGCTGAATTGCTTGAAAAGGGTTGGATTCGAAGCAGTAACTCGCCTTGGGGAGCTCCAGTTCTTCTAGTAAAGAAGAAGGATGGCACAAGAAGGATGTGCATTGACTATCGAGAATTAAACCGGGTGACTATTAAGAACAAGTACCCTATCCCTCGCATTGGAGAACTGTTTGAGCAACTTAGTGGCGCGAGGGTATTCTCGAAGCTGGATTTGCGATCCGGATATCATCAGGTCTGAGTGAAAGCCGAAGATATTTGCAAGACGGCGTTCCGGACTCGGTACGGACATTACGAATACTTAGTGATGCCCTTCGGAGTAACGAATGCGCCGGCAGTATTCATGGACTTGATGAACCGAATCTTTTCACCTTTCTTGGACCAGTTTATTATGGTATTCATTGACGATATTCTGGTTTACTCGAAGAGTTTTGAGGAACATGCTGAGCATTTGAAGATTGCACTGCAGACGTTGAGACATGAGAAACTTTATGCGAAGATGAGTAAGTGCGAGTTTTGGCTGGAGGAAGTGAAGTTTTTGGGGTATGTCGTGTCGGGCGATGGAATTGCCGTCGATCCCGAAAAGATTGCAGCAGTTCGTGATTGGCCGATTCCAAAGAATGCTGCGGAGATAAGAAGCTTTCTTGGACTCGCCGGATATTACAGGAGATTTGTGGAGAACTTTGCTCGTCTGGCAGAACCGTTGACCAAGCTTACGCGCAAGGAGGTACCTTTCGTATGGACGGATAAGTGTGCGTTAGCTTTTGAGACACTGAAGCAGAAGTTGATAACCGCCCCTATTTTGACCGTGCCAGACAATTCCGGAGGATTGGTGATTCACAGTGACGCATCTGGAAAATGATTGGGATGTGTTTTGATGCAGCATGGGAAGGTTGTAGCGTACGCATCGAGACAGTTGAAGACCCATGAGAAGAATTATCCAACTCATGACTTGGAACTTGTGGCTGTGATTTTCGCTTTGAAGATTTGGAGACACTACCTTTTAGGCGAAAGGGTCGAAGTTTTTACAGATCATAAGAGCTTGAAGTATGTGTTCACACAGAAAGAGCTTAACATGAGACAGCGTAGATGGTTGGAGCTGATGGCTAACTACGATCTTGATCTTAAGTACCATCCGGGGAAGGTTAATGTTGTGCCGAATGCGCTTAGTCGGTTACCAGCAATTCAGGTGTTAACTACGCAGAAGGAGCTCGTTGAAGATTTTCGAAGATTTGACTTGGAGGTTGTGCTACCGCGTTCTACGGGACAGTTGATGCAGCTGCAAGTACATTCGTCATTGATCGAGAATATTAAAGCAGCTCAATCGCAGGATCCTAGACTGCAAAAGTTTCGAGAGCAGGTTGAAGCCGGACTACGAACAGATCTATTGATCTACGAAGATGGTTCGTTAAGGTATGATAGCCGTTTGTGTGTGCCAAAGGGAGATGTTCGTGAAGAGCTTATGAAGGAGGCACACAGTTCAGCTTATTCTGTACATCCAGGAGGCATAAAGATGTACCGAGATATTCGACAGCATTTCTGGTGGGAAGGCATGAAACGGGAGATTGCTCACTTTGTGGCGAAGTGCTTGGTGTGTCAGCAAGTTAAGGCTGAACATCAAAGGGTTGCTGGTTTATTGCAACCACTTCCGATTCCTCAATGGAAGTGGGAACATATAACCATGGATTTCGTGACGGCTTTACCGCGGAGTCCAAAAGGTAACAATGCAGTATGGGTAATTGTTGATCGGTTGACCAAGGAAGCTCACTTTATTCCTTTCCGGGTTGGTCAACCAACAGAGACTTTGGCTGAGCGGTACATGCAAGAGATTGTAAGATTGCATGGAGTACCGGTGAGCATCGTGTCCGATCGGGACACTCGGTTCTTATCGCACTTCTGGAGGAGTTTACAGGAAAGTTTGGGGACTCGATTGAAGTTTAGCACAGCTTATCATCCTCAAACTGATGGTCAGTTGGAGAGAACGATCCAAACTCTTGAAGATATGTTGAGAGCATGCATGTTGGACTTCAAGGGTTCTTGGGAGGATCATCTACACTTGGTGGAGTTTTCTTACAACAACAGTTTTCAGGCAACTATCCAGATGGCTCCATTTGAAGCTTTGTATGGTCGTAAGTGCCGTTCACCTGTTTGTTGGGACGATGTCGGTGAACGAAGATTATTGGGACCTGATTTGGTTGTGCAGACAGTTGAGAAGGTTAACACTATCAGGAATCATATGAAGGCAGCACAAGACCGACAGAAGAGTTGGGCAGACACGTCAAGAAGATTTCTAGAGTTCGCCGTGGGTGATTTGGTATTCTTGAAGATATCACCGACTAGAGGGGTGATTCATTTTGGGAGTCGAGGAAAGCTTAGTCCTCGATTCGTTGGAACCTTTGAGATCTTGGAGCGTGTTGGGGAGGTAGCGTATCGTTTGGCGTTACCGCAGTCCTTGGCGAGTGTGCACGATGTGTTTCACGTATCTCAACTCCGTAAGTATGTTCGAGATGAAACACACGTTTTGGATCATTCGGAGCTAACAGTACGAGAAGATTTGACTTTTGAGGAGCGACCGATTGAAATCGTGGATCGAAGGGAAAAGGTTCTTAAGAACAAGGTGATCCCTCTTGTGCTTGTTTCTTGGGGTAATCACTCGCGTGGAGAGTCCACTTGGGAACGAGAAGATGAAATCCGGCAGAAGTTTCCTCACCTTTTCCTGTAGTTCCTATCTTTGTATTCTTGGAATTTCGAGGACGAAATTCTTTTTGTAGTTGGGTATAATGTAACACCCGAGCCCAATGCTACTAATTTCTGTTACTTTATGAATGGAGTGTGACCCTTGTTTCTTTTATCTTGCTTGTTTGTTACTCATTGTATTTTACCCCGTCCATTCCATTGTGCATATAACATTTTGAAGCATCTAAAATAAAATTAAAAATATTCATCTTGGCCTACTTGACACCCCTAACCCTGTTGTAGCGTCCGTGCATCGTGTTCTCGTCCCGTTCAGTGAAACAGGCGAGTTTGGACGGCTACGCGCGCGTACGTGTGTCCGTTTTGGGGGTATGCTTTTTGATCATAAGACACTTCATTTTAAAATTTGGACCCCGCTTAAAATCTTATTATTTCAATTTCAAATTTTTGGACCCGACCCGGGTGCGATTTGGAAATGTTTTACTTTGCGCCAAAATCCCAAAATTTTATTATTTTAAAAACCATCGCATATTTAATTTTAACCAATCTAATATATTTTTTAAAACCGTATAAATATTTTCTAAACTTTATAAATCTTTCACAACTTTCTTTCAGCAGCCAATCAATTCTCTTTTAAATCCCTGGGCCCCCCATCTGCGTCTCTTTTTCTATCTCTCTCTCTCTCCCTCAAATCTCTTTTTCTCTCTCCTATATTTTTAAAACTCCTTTTCCCTCCTCTATTCTTTTCTCACGAGAACCCAGCACCCACCTCGTGCTGCCCTAGCCACCACCTCCATCCTCGCCGCCGCAGCCCCAACGCCGACGACGCCGTCACCAACACCCTCGCCTCCTCATCCTCACCTCACCAAGCCCCTTCTTCCTCCTTTCCCCACGTTCCCGTGCACCCTACACCGCGGCCGCGCACCCCTGCACACACCGCCGGATCTGTCGCCGCCGACGGTCTCGCCTCCGTGCCCCGGCCTCGCAAGCACCCCCTCTGTAAGCATTGTTTCCTTCCTTTTTTCCTTTATTCTCCTTTCCCTTCTCTGTTGAGGCTTCTTGGACTGCAGCTGCCGTCGCGGTCACTGTTGGCTGGCCGCCGGAGCTCCGTCGACTTCGTCAACCTTCGCAACCTCTCTGTTGATCAGTGTAAGCCTCCTCTCCACCACCCTTCCTCTCTTCTCTTTTCTTTTCTTACAATACAATATTTGAAAGAGTTGTTCGCTGTTTTTGGTCCCGCCGGAATTCGGCTGTGCCGGCGACGTGACCCGACTTTCCAGCGAGGTACCCTGACCCGTGTGGTTCCATTGTTCGTTGTTTGGGTTCATTCCGTGAACCGTGCGCCCGTCGCGAGTTTCCCCGCCGACATTTTACGTTCCGTTTTTCCCGGTTCGCGACCCGTTGAGGCAAGTACCCCTTGCTACATGCTATACAATATTTACATATATATTATGACACCCTAAACCTGTAAATTTAGCTTGGTACAATCATTTCTCATTTTCTTGTACAATATTGTATTATATCATTTTGTCCTTAACCTTGGAACCTACAATTTGCAATTGAACCTAATAACCACATTTACCTGTTTAATCACATTTTAATATTGACATAGCATACGACATCTATCTCTGTAGTTTTGTTCCATTCGGACACTCGTATGCACTTTAACCTGTAATAGCTGTACTGAACCGTTATATAAATCATTGCACCTCTAAAAGTTCTTAAACTTGTTAACATGACTAAACTGCTATAATTGTCTTACTGCACTCTTGTAATCATCTCTGTGACACAATTGATAACTGTATTGCAAATCGAATGAATCTGCCTATTGCTTAATTCATTACTTATATCATGTTGTTGATAACCATGCTTGATTATATAACTGATTGTGAGCACATCTATGTATCGTTCACATCTTGACCTGACTTGCTACATGCATATTGATTGACCCGACATGGTACCGTATACTGCTTGACTTGACCTGATGTACCATGACTTGACCCGTTACCTGATCTTGTGTCTAATGCCAACAAACCTGACATGTAGTCCTCACGGACCGTTCCTGTTGTCTATCCAGACAAACCTGTTTACCTGATCCTGTGTTGGCATTAGTTTCTTGATTTCGGAATACCTGACTTGACCTACACATATAACTTGGGGGTAGGGGGAAATCAAAGGTGAAACCTGACTTGTAACTCAACAGTTCACTACCTGTTCTGATCAGTCTTATGGGCTAGGCCAGCCCCGGAGTGATGATGCTGACATCACTCGCCTGTACCTGCTACCTTTTACTGCCTAGCGGCACGTCTCGGTTTCAGCCCGAGAGTCTTAGACCGTGGTCCCGGGCATGCACGGGATACTATTGAGTTACATCGATGATTCATCAATTTGATTTCAAAGACTTTAGAATAGAAAACCTGAGAGAACAGTTAGTTTACCCACTGCACACTACCCTGTACTGCTCTGATTCATATTATTGTTACTCTTGCTTTATTCATGTTTGTATTGCATTACCTGTTACCCTGTTCATATTATATTACTTGATGACATGACGCGCTGACGTTTGGGTTTTGCATGGCCCAGATTCCGTACCGCTGTTGCAGTCCGAGCAGGAGTACTTCATCCAGCAGGCTGAGCTGTGAGGTGTCAGTATTAGTTAGTTTTTATTTCATGCAGTTTATTCCTGATGTGAGCCCGCATTATGGGACATACATTCCAGTTATTTTTATTGGATCTTTCGCTTTCGCATTTATTTATTATTGACTCATGATATATTGGATTTTGGACATGTTTAGATAGTTTTATTGTGTTCTTGATATCTCTACAGCCGTAATGTGACTGTGGATGGATGCTTCCTACCCACAGGTAGCATGGTTGGCTATGTCACGTGCCCATTTTAGCGTACTCTGGGAAGCGGGGCGTGACAGCCGCAATCACTGCCTTCTTTGGTTTCGCCTTGTATGTACTTGGCTCCAAGGTACGGTCTCCACTTTTGAAATAGAAAACCGGATGCTCTGGAATCTCGAATACTACCCTCCTTTGACGACAGTCAATGGTAGCATAAAATGTTCCGAGCCAATCCATACCTAGAACCACATCAAAGTTCGGTATGTCCAGCACCTTGAAGTCAGCATAGAATTCTTTGCTGCAGATGACCACTAGACACAGGCTGTATCCCATTGTTGCCTTTAGAACGTCGTTCCCTGAACTGACATTCCAGCTGGATACAAGCGGTATAATTGTAATCGCATGAGTTCGGACGAACCGTTGCCACATAAAACAATGAGATGCTCTAGTATCGAATAGTGCGGGTGCAGGAAGTGAGGCTACTAAGATTGTACCTAAGTTATGTGGGATATGTTTTAGGTATAAGTAAATGATATATAGGTATGTCTATGAACTGAAAAAGAATTTGAAAGGAAAGTGTTACCAGTGATGACTTGGCCGGTGGCTTCACCCTCTTCCACAGTCATCGTGAAAGCCTGTCTCCTCAACACATTCCTCCTTGCTGGAGGAGCATTCCTCTGTCCGTTCCTTGGTCCTTGAGGTGGGTTCCTTTGAGCTTGATGGAACTGACAAGGAGGAGGTGCAGTTGGTCCTCGAGGAGGTGGAGCAGGTAGTGTAAGTCTCGGAGCAGGTGCCTGGATGGATGGACGCTGCGGGTAAGTGATTGCTGGTCTGGGTGCAGCATATGAGTTGTGTCTATGAGGACAAGACCCAATATCATAAGTAGCTGAGTCGCAGACTAAGCAAAGGAGATTTGCTCGCCGACAATCCTTCATCATATGTCCATCCCTCCTGCAATAGGTGCAAAAGGCTGGGTTATGCCGGTTTTTTGGTACTCCCAGTCTCTTTGGTACAAAAGGTGGCCTTAAAAAGGCTCCTCCTGCCTCCTAGTTGGCAGGACGCTTCATCCCGGCAGACTGAGGTCTGCCTTTCATCTTTACCACTGACTCATATCGGCGGGCAGCTTTCAGAGCCGATTCGTGAGTTGGGAAATCTCCTGTGGCTAATGCAGCCTGGATCTCCGGATCTAACCCTTGTTGAAATCGACAGGCTCTGATCTCATCCGTCGGTATCAGGTGTGCCGCAAATCTGTTAAGATATTGTGTTAGTTGTGTATTATGTGATATTTTAAAATCGAAATATTGAGACGTATCTTACCGACTGAGCATGGTGAACTCAGCATCATACTCATCTACAGATTTGGTCCACATCGAACCTTGTTGTAGGTGGATGAACTGCTGTTCCATGTCGAATCTGACAGTCTCGGGAAAGTACTTTGCGTCGAACATATCGCGGAAAGTCCTCCATTCAATCGGTTGGGTGAGACGGCTTTCTTCCTCCTTCCACCAGACCCGTGCATTATCAGTGAGCTGCAGCTTTGCAACTCGAACCCAAGCAACTTCTGGCACTTGTGCTGCTGCCAGGTCATCTTCAATACACTGAGCCTATTCCTCAGCTTCTAAGGGGCTCTCTTTTCCTGAGAACTACTTAGGGTGTAAGGCCCTGAATTGCTTCACCCCAAGTGCTTCTGTCTTGGGACGGTTCATCAAGATATCAGTCTGCTGCTGCTGTCCCTCAAGAAGGCTACGGATCGCCTCGAGCAGAACTGTCTGCTCATTGATCTGTGCAGCTGCGGCCGGTGTAATTGGTAGGGGTGGTGGAGTATTATTGAAGTTGGTGCTGGTATTGTTTAGGGAATCCATAACTTTGAAAGAAAAATTTAGGTTAGGACAGATTCAAAATATACGAAATGATAAGATTCAATGAATATGAATTGTAAAGAATGTTTTCAGTTGCTGGTTCTTGTGTTATATTGTTTACGTTGTCCACGCAGAGATGACCTGTATGTCCACACAGAACTGACCTGCACGGGCCACCAACAAAACCTGTCACGCCCCACTTTCCAGTATACGACAGAGGACGCGACGAGGCCGCTACGTATTTACCCAGAAGTAAACACGCTAAGCATATCTAAGCAATATAAAATAAAATGTACACAAGAGACAAGATGTAAACAAACAACAACTTTATTTATTAAACATTCTTTTTACAATACAACCGAAATGAAAATACATGGAATAAAAGCAATGCCTAAACAATGGCATAACAAAAATGAAAATGTAATGTATAAGTGAATCTAAAACTCCGGGTCTTCAGTAAACTGGTCCAAGTATTCGCTGCTGGATTCGATCTCCAATGAGTCCGAAACACCTGAAGACATTCCAAAGAAGAAGAAAGAGAATGTCGTCAGCGAACAAGTCGCTCGGTAAGTCTCGTAGATAGATAAGAGTAGAATAGACAGAATAGAGTATAGCTGTGTAATGTTGTTATTTAGTGTTAACCTTATTGTTTGTAGCTTGGTACAGAAGAGACCAGTGTATACGAGAGGAGTCTCACTATCCCGGAGACTAAGGTATACGGAGAACAAAGAACCGTTCAGCCACGGTACAACGACAATGGAGATTCAGGTTAGGTGTCTTATGGTTGTAGTCTCGTGCCATTTCTAACACCTTCTGTTCCAATCTACCCTTTATAAACCCTGCGATGTATTGATTGTATTGATTATATTGTATTGTCTTGTAAATTGTATAGATGGATGACTTGCCGAAACCATGATATCAGTAATGGAACAGATATAATGGAAGAACATGTAGATGGAATATATCCATGGTTCAGTTCAGTCAATACATATTGATATAAATTGAATAGATGGATTCATATTGAATCATGTTATATTGTAGTTTGTACTTGAATCACATTCAAGTCAGATTGATTAGGTTGATACTCAGTCCGAGTCAGACACTTTTAAAAGAACTTGAAATCCTGATTGTTTTGGTGTTATCGGTAACTGCTGCACATGGACGGCAGAATTGGTGTCTTTTTCCAAGACAATTACCGTGTTGATAACACCGTTTGTTAAGTTGTTTACCTTAAATAGGCAAGCACCCATATCTCCGGCTCCCTGAGGCTCAAAAGACTGGTCCCGCTTAAACCTATGTTTACTAAGGTTCTTATTATAATTTAGTATAACTTGATGGGGGTTTATGTAAAAATAGTATTGGTATAATTTCAAAATACACCCCAAGCATTTAATTATCGTCTTTAGAGGTTTCATTGATGTATATTTTATAAATGTGACATTTCTAGTGAATAAAACCTAATTTCATAATATATTGTATTTATTTGTAATATGAATATTGTTTGGAATTATCATGGTAATTTCATGTGATATTTGAATTCTTTTCTTGAGTTTTGAAAACATGGAATGGTATATATATTTAAAATAAGTATTTTGGTAATAATTATATATACATAATTAATGAAAATAATTTTATTTATTTTCTTGTAAAAATCTCATTTTCTAAAGAAAATGTATAAGAATTCCATCGAGATCGAATACTTCTTGCGGAGGTCTGCATCTCGCTCTACTAAGCCCGAGGATGTGCGATAATCCGCACCATCCCGAACAGGGTCCCCAAAATGGGTTGTAGAGGCGTAATTGCATGGGAATGTTTTAATACATGTTTTAAAGAAAACGATTTTATAAGTTAAATGGATTTATTTGCAAAGTCGTATTTCCCGTATTCTATTGTCCCAAAATTCGTCATGCTATTATAGATGTGTGTTGTGAGGAGGTAGGTCATTACCTCGTGAACTATCTAAAGGTATAACAAGGTATAAAGGTTATAATGTCGAAATGAATAGTTTGTGGTATTTTTATGTAAAAATACGATAAATATCACAAAAATAATTATTTTGAGGTGAAACTTGATTTCATGATTTTGTTAATGTTTGCTAAGCAATATGTGAGAATATGAAGTTATCTTGATTAAGAAAAGTATAGTTTTTAAAGAAAACCGAATCGAAAGTCGGACTAACTCCGCTTCCGTCGGGTTTTAGAATTGAAACTTTTTAAAGAATAAGATGAGAAGGGAAAATGGGACTTACTGGCTTATAAGGTAGAGGGGAGAAAGAGGAAGAGTGGGGAAGCTCCGGTGCGTCGCCGGAAACTCCTCGTATCGTCGCCGGAAATTCGTCGGAGCTTCGCCCTTTGCTAACTCCACTTGCACACTATAAGAACTTGGAAATTTCTTGAGATTTTTGGCAGGGATTTGTGAGTGGGTAGGGTGATATGAAGGGTGATATTTATAGGAAAAGCTAGGATTTAGTTTAGTGAATGAGTGTATTAAAATTTGTAATAAAATAGGTTTAATTGTGAATTTTATTGTGCTCTGTAATGTGCAGAGTAAACAAATAATACTGGAGTTATGAGGGGAGTCCAAGGGTCTAGGGGAAAAGAAAAAATTAGGGTTTGGGCCAAGGAAAACCGGCGGTGCTGGCCGAACAGTGGATCTCACCGGTCCATTCATGGGGTTGGGGGCTCGGATTCGTGCCACGTGTCCCTGACGCTTCAACTAGCCTATTTAACATGTTTGATTATTCTGTAACTTATCTTATTACGTGTGTTGCACGTGTAGACTCTTGGGCTTCTAAAAGGTTAAAAGAAAATAAAACAAAAAGATAATGTGGCTGATGAGATTTGAACTCTAGTGCTTTGGTTCATCAGTGTAAGGCCTTACCAGTGAGCTACAAGCTCTTTCTTGCTGTTCTAAATCAAAACAAATACTCATAGCTTTCACAGGAATTGTAAATACCCAATTGTACATTAACTTTAAATAAAATTTATGTACACTGAAATTGGAGTTGTTACATGCACCGTGAAAGTCCCAACAATCTCTTGGATTTATCTCTGTAGATCTTTATCCCCGGAATGTAGGAGGTATATCATCCAGGTCTTTCATGGAAAACCTTTGTGACAAGAACAACTCGACCGATTATAGCATAGGAATGCCATTTCCTATCAAGAGAATGTCATCCACGTATAAGAATAGGAATACGACAGTTCTTTCTACAATCTTCTTATAGAGATAAGGCTCATCCTCATTATTGATGAAGTCAAATTCCTTGACTGTTTCATCAAAACAGATGTTCCAGCTCCGCGATACCTACTTTAATCCATAAATAGATTTAGGCAACTTTCACACCTTCCCGCTGCTCTCACTGTCTACGAATCCCTTCGGCTGATCCATATAAACGTACTCTTCCAAACTTCCGTTCAGAAAAGCCGTTTTTACGTCCATCTGCCAGATTTCATAGTCATGGAAGGCAACAATGGCAAGCGGGATCCGTATGGATTTCAGTATAGCCACTGGAGAAAAGGTTTCGTCATGGTCCACACCGAGTTTTTGACGAAAACCTTTTGCAACAAGTCTAGACTTATAGGTATCCACTTGCCCATCTACACCAATTTTCTTTTTGAAGATCCATTTGCATCCAACGGGTTTTACCCCAGAAGGAGCAATATCCAAGGTCCAAATTTTATTGGTGTATATGGACTCCATTTCAGATCGCATAGCATCCAGTCATTTATCAGAGTCCCTACTAGTAATGGCCTGCTTGAAACAAGTAGGATCATCTTCTTCTAAGATGCAATCCTCTCGATCCCCGTTTATGAGAAAACTGTAGTATCTCTCGGACGGATGAGAAATACTACTAGATCTACGGAGTGGCTGAGGTTCGTCGGGTACTACTGAATCTAGATGTTCCACCAAATCTTCAGTTATAATTTGTGTTTCTGGAACTTCATCCAGTTTTACCATGCTCCCACTAATATTTTTTTGCAAGAAATCCTTTTTCTAAAAATGTGGCGTTTCGAGAAATAATAATCTTTTGTTCCTCGGCATGGTGGAATAGATATCCATTTGAATGGTTTGGATATCCCACAAAGTTACACAAAACTGATTGTACCTCGAGTTTGTCTGAGTTGTGTTTTTTGACATAAGCAGGGCAACCCCATATCTTAACACGTTTAAGATACAAACTCTTACCACTCCATATTTCATATAGAGTTTTAGGCACGGATTTGGATGGAACTTGATTCAATAGATATACAGCCGTCTCAAGCGCATAACCCGAGAATGAAAGAGGTAGATCAGCACTACTCATCATGGAGCGAACCACATCCAATAGGGTACGGTTCCTCCACTCCGACACACCGTTATGCTGTGGTGTATACAGAGGAGTAAGCTGAGAGAGAATACTATTTTCTTTTAGGTATTCTTGGAATTCCATGCTTAAGTACTCTCCTCATCTATCAGATCGGAGGATCTTGATACTATTGCCGGTCTGGTTCTCTACTTCGTTTCTGTAATCTTTGAATTTCTCAAAAACTTCAGATTTGTGTTTCAAAAGATACACATATCTGAAGCTAAAGGGATCGTCAGTGAATGTAATGAAGTATGAGAACCCACCCCTTGCATGTATAGACATTGGACCGTATACATCACTATGTATTAGTTCCAAGAGCTCAGTTGCTCTTTCTCCATGTCCTGTGAACGGAGATATGGTCATCTTTCCTTTGAGACATGACTGACAAGTTTCATAAGATGAAAATTCGAATGGATTCAAATATCCATTTTATGTAACTTAGATAGTCTTTTCTCATTGATATGATCAAGTCTACAATGCCACAAGTAGGTTTCGTTCATATCCGAACTCTTCCTCTTGCGTGTATTTTGTATATTGAAAACTGTGTTTTGATTTAGAACGTAGATACCATTACACAGTGTACATTTTGCAACCAATACTCAATTAAGGTAAATGTTCATGATATTTCTATCTAGAACAAAATTATATCCATCTTTATCATGTAAAGAAACTGATATGATGCTGCAAAGCATGAAAGGTACATAGGAGTAGTTGTTTAAAATCATAGTATTGCCGCTTGGCAATACTGGGTAATATTCACCGACGGCAACAACATCAATTTGTGCTCTATTCCCTACTTTGAGGGACATATCACCAGGTCCAACCATCCTAATTTTTCTCAGTCCCTATAATAAATTACATATATGAGATACTGGTCCGGTATCTAGTATCCAGGAGATAGAACTGACCGAAAAACAGTTATCAATAACAAGAACACCCGAAGAAGATGCATAAGAATACTTCTCCTTCATCAGGGTCATCAAGGAATTCATGTAATCCTCTTTCCCTTTCTCATACTCGTGACAGTTGTCATAAATTAGAGCCGAACCGACGTTCCCCAGCCCCGAATAAGAATCCGGGTTGGTCAAGTCATACATTTTATTATCTTGATTAAGGCGTGACATGGTTGCTACCTGGAGAGAGAGAAAAGAAACATTCAGTATGCGCTCTTGCAAATTTAGATTGGTTATAATTTTATCTAAACATGACGGATTTTACTGTTTTCTTGAATTCTCCTTCAAACCTTAAAAAGAGAACTAGTCGAGATCATTAACACTTTACAAGTTCGCTGACCGTTCATCCAGGTGGGTGTTGGAACTCCGAGGGAGGTTCCCCGTGCTCTCGCACGGACCTAATTAAAATAAACCTCGTTTCCGCAGAGGCGTAGCCCGTTAACATCTTTCTAGACACTTAATAGGTTAACTAATTGTGAAGTGAAAAGTATCTCCCAAGAGTAATCCTGCTCATCAGTGGGATCAGGACCCAACTATCATCGTGCGATAATCTAGATGAAAGCCACTCTAGTCAAAACACTGTAGAAGGTATGTAACACTAGCATATATTCTGTATATTTAAAACTCCCGATGTGGTTTTTGCCCTTAGGACCCTAGTGACCTTGACACAGTCAACAAATCAAAAGGTCTTAGTCAAGTTTAACCTGTCATTATCTTGATTGTATTAAACCTACCAGCATAACCCTTGACACAGTCAACAAGGTTACACGATTGTCCTAACCAATCGCATCGTATGCTTTAAACAAGCAGCACTTAGCTACCGTACACTACGCCTTGGCACAGTCAACAAACGCAGCACGAATACTAACTATTACTCATAGGAAATGACAGAGGGCTACGTCGGGTTTTTGGCGAAAAACCTTTAACGTAATGAATTTGATATCGTTGAAGGAACCGTGTAGTTTTGAAATGGAGTGGTTTAGGCTCCGATTTTGAAACTAATGGTTTTGAAGAAAACTGAGTAATTTATAGTAACATAAACTTTTACTCAAAAGATCACTCCTTGTGAAGAGATCTAGGCTCTTGCCTCCTCGAATGAGGTGCGGGATATTCATGACTGAATACCACTATGCAAAGCGAAATAATACGACGGTAGTTTTTCGAAAATTTGTTCCAATAACATCTTTTAGGTTTATTTTTCCTTGCATTAATCAAAATTAATGTGGCCCCATCAATTAAAACCTATCACGCCAGAAAAGAACGAAAATAGAATATACATATATGCCATTTGCATTCGCCGCGGGACCTTGTCATGCACCGTTAGGTTACTTAACGAACGACAGAGCGGGAGCTGGACTAGCGCGGATGCAAAACATATACAACATTTATTTATCTATATATAAATATATAGCCATCTCAGGCATGATATAAGCAACATCACAGATAAGCGATAAGAAATATGGAAAAGCGGATACTTTGAGAGCCCCGGGTTTCATTTGAGCCGCAAATGAAATCTGATGTTCCCTGGTCGTGTGGATAGCCTGTACAATGTAAAACCAAGACCCCTACAAGTGTGACAAGTTACCCACCAATCCTGAAAGCGAGGCAACCCCAATCAACGAAGTGAATGGGCCGCCCAACACTTCACGAAATCCGGTAACTTGAGCACTCAACTATGGGCCATCCTATACCCCCTACGAGTGGGGAGAATAACCCGCCAATTCTAGAGTAAGGAACTCCGGTCTCAACGCCATGAGATGGAGGCCCGTTGTCCTCTAGAACCCAGCTACTCGAGCACTCCGCCGTGGGGCAATCCTAGTACAGAAAATAAAAATATATATAGTGGTGACATCGACCTTAACCCGGTTGTGCCCCAATAAAAGAATATACAACCAGGAAAAAACGGCAGTACACATGTCAGACGCTCGCCCTGCAATAAAGAATATACAGATGAATCAAAACTGTAAAACAATATTGCACTAAAGGCTATCCATCACGACAATCCGTCGAAACCATCACGAAGATATCACAAGCGACATCAAAGATAAACAAGATGCGTGTAACCCTTCTTATCGACATATATAGAAGACATTAAAAAACACATATACGTATCACAAAAGCAAGTAAAGAAAACCACGATGTTAGAATTCCGTGCACAATTAGCGAACAATACCAATTTCCAACACTTGAAAATTCAATAAGCTAAAGTCCCCAAAACATTCATTTGAAGCTAATCCGGGAGTCAAAACGAACTCGAAACCCGTCCGAATCTTCGTTGATGCGAAGGGTAAAAAATTAACTATCGATATAGGGGCCTAAGGGGGTACCCACCCCTGAGGGCCACCTGGTACCCACCCCTGAGGGCCACCATGAGGTGGCCCTAAGGGGGTAGCAGACCCGAAAGCACCTAGAAGAGGTGCTCTCGGGTCCGCACCCCCCAAGGCCATCTTGTTGTGGTCTTGGGGGGTGGGTGTTAGTGTTTATGCCCTAGAAGGCCATTACTGTATCATACTAGTTTGTATATTACTTAATGGAAGCTTGGTATATTTACATGTATATAACAGTCTTGCTAAACATGGTAGTATGCTACTTGGTTTTTCTATCTTAATATGTGAGTGTACGTATTGATAGAGCTCTTAGGATCTTGCTTGTCTACCAGCGTTGTGATGGCAGTCACACTAGTTGGGGCTGGGTAGTCTACAAGCACATCCTTATTCTGGTCCCTGGTCGTTGGAGTATCGAGACAGAGCATCGATATTCCGGAGTAGACTGGTGTGTACGCTTCTCATTCCAGTTGGGGAGATGGTCTGTCCCACAGCCGTCAGTACGTCGTACTGGAGATAGTATACAGGTGCTCGTTAGGTTACGGGTACACCGGACAGGACTCACAGGGAACTGTTGGTTGGTTTGATACCAGTCGTCAGTGAACAGTTCCCAGGTGACATGAGTACAGCATAGTCCGCAGACTTGACACTGCTACTTCGCCTCGAGTGTGTCCCACTGTTCTTAGATTGCTACCCTACCACGGCTCAAAGGAGTCGTGCAAACAGGTAGCAGTTGGGTGCAGTCCCGAGCACTTGGAGGCAGTGGCGGTTAGACAGGATTCGTCCCTCCCGGTATTGGGAGTAGATATCGTGCTGTGTCAGAGAGCCATTACGCAGAGTCCCTGGCCAGGGCAAGCGAGATTTGCTGGTAGGTTCCAGTAGTTTCTCAGGGTGTAATGGGCTTCCCTCCGACACGACTTATACCGCTATTAGGGGACTGACGCTTGCCGCCCCTAGGCCCGATATGCGATAGTCTTGGACGAACGGACCGGACTGTATGGAGATTGTCACATCAGACTCAGTAGGAGTTCGGATGGGTTTCCTCATCGGCCTTCTTATCGACAACTACCTGGGGACCGTTACGTACAGCTAGTGCCGCTTGCGGTCTGTGGTTAAACCCACTGCCAGCGTAGTAGTCGAGTCTCTAGAGTCCCACACAGAGAGTTTCCTATTCCAGGCGAAACGATATAGAGGTTGCATGGTTTTGCGACAAAGGGTTCGGACGCATACGTGCGTTTACGCACGTACGACTTTCGGACAGTTTTTACCAGTCGGCTTTGGTTTAAGCCAGTTGCTGGTATCCGGTTATTGGATTTTTACAGTCTAAAGTTTTTCCGTATTTTTGCGGATTGGAGGGGCGTTCTCGTAATTGTACGAGAAGCTTCTAGAAGATGTGACTAAGGAGGTTACTTTGGATAAGATTGTGAGTCATGAGAGTGATTCATCATTATCATTATTGCACCATAAATGATAATGACACATGCTTAATGAATCACCTCTTTTCATTTATGAAGCATGCTTATTCATTTCTATTATTGATTATTCTAAAATAAGAATGCTTCATAATATATTATGATACACTCACTTTCTCATCTCATTATCATTATCATATTCTCTCTCCTCAAGCTCTCATCTTCAAGAGACTAATCCTTAATCCTCATGTGTTGAGATCAAAGGATTAGTTAGACTTAAACATCCACTACCTTCACTCTATATCATCCTTTCTTCTTTGATTAGCAATCAAAGTAGATTAGTTACCTCAAGTTAGAGGTGTAGCTTGGTGTTTTGCTCTCGGGTGGATCGTCTACTACCTAGAGAAGGTCGAGGAGAACAAAGGAGGACACAAAGACGAATGACTAGTTTCGATAGGTATAATCCCTAAGCATAGTAGTTTAGAACAACTATATGTTTGGTTAGTTATCGTTTAGCTTCGATTTAAGCGGTTAGTCGATGTTCGTTCTTTAAACATGATCGTTTTTGAAAATTCCGCCTCCCCACAAGTACAGGGGTGAAGTACATCGACTTACAGTGGTATCAGAGCCTCGCTAAACAATAAATAACTTGATTGCAAATTTGTACGAATTTCGAACGGAAAAACGAAGCCGGAAAACCCTAAAATATTTCAGTTTCTGTCGAGTTTAAAATGATGTCCTAAAATTGTTCAGGGTTGCTCAGAAAGCTAGAAAAGAGTCCAGGAGAACACCCATGAAATTCGAGCCCATGACTCGGCTAAAGCGCCGCGGAAGGGCGGCGGATCCCACCGATCCGCCGCGCTTCCGCGGCCGAGTTGCCGAGTCATGGACTCATCTTTCATGTGTGGGTCCTCTCTGGTGTTTGGGGTTTACTGGAATATTTTAATTTTGCTCAGGTTTCCAGTTAACAGAGCAGATTTTGGAGCAATATTAAAGATGTTTAATCGATCGAAATTGTACAGTATTTGCATATTGGATTATATCTGTGATTGTTTAATGTGTTCGTAAACCTCCCCTAACTGCTAGTATGTCGGTTGGCAGGGGGTTGCACATTTCTGAAATGGTTATATCTGTTTGTGCATATAAACTGTATTGGACTGTTGTGGTGTTTAGCCGGGATTTAGCAATGGGTTATTGTTTAATTCATTTGTTGTAAATGTAATTTGTTGTATTATTATTTTGCGGGGCACATCCAGGTTGCGGTTGTAGCCACCGTTGTATTATTTCATTTTACTGTTTTTGCTCCTAGGACTGACCCAAGGTGGGGTACACAAACTGCCGGGCGGGTAGTTTGCCGTACCCGTAGGGGTCGAGGGTGGGGTAACGGCTATTCATCACAACTGTGTAATCTGTCTTTTCTTGCAGGCTCAAAAGAAATACAGATTGCTTGCAAATCCAATATTGTTTATCTGTGTTCTGGAATGAATATCATTGCGTCAGACGAATGTAAAATATCTATATATATTGTAGCTATTTAGACGTCACTTATGTTTTACACCCGCGCTAGCCCAGCCCCCGCTCTGTCGTTAGTTAAGTAACCTAACGGGTGATGACGGGACCCCGTGGCGAATGCGGATGGCATAAGAGGACGTTGTATTTTCGTTGTTTTCTGTAATGATAGGTTAATGATGGGACGCATTATCTATAATGCAAAGAAAATAAACCAAAGTTTTAATCGTTGGAACAATTTAAAAGAAACCACTCGGTTAATTTTAAAACAGATATTTTTAAACGCGGAGCTTTAACCACTCCTTTTAAAAGCTATCAGGTTCCTTCGGTTATATCAAGTTCACTACGTTCACGGTTTCGCCAAAACCAGTCGTAGCCCTCCGTCATTTCATTTGGGTATTCAGTAGTATTCAAGCTATGCATTTTGGCCAAAGTCAAGGCATAGTGTTTGGTAGCTGCTGGGTTTTCATTTGTTGCATAAGATAGATGAGTTGTTTTGGGACAGTCGTATTACCATTTGACCAAAGTCAGGGGTATATACGGATGGGTTCAAATTGACAAGATAATGACGGGTAGAACTTGACATGTGACTTATGACATTTTGACCAAAGCCAAGGTCATAAGAGCATGGGGCAAAAACTTATATCGGGAATTTCTAAAGAAACTGAAATTTGCAAAGAGATGCATACCATTTTGAGTTTGATGAATGTTGGTAGCATTCCTACAACATTATCAGACGATGATATTTGGATCCCGATCCTACTGTGAGTATATGCTACTTATCAGGATATTCTTCACTTAACGATCAATGCTATAAACCTAGTAGGTGTCCAGAAAAGTGTCAGCGGGGTTACGCCCCCAGAGAAAAGAGGTTATTTAATTAAGGAACTTCGCGAAAGCGTTGGAAAACCTCCCTTGAAGTATCGACACCGGCCTGGCTGAACGGTTAAGCAAGTATTGTACGGTGAGAATAGTCTTGACTAATTCTTCTTTTATGGTTTGAGGAAGGATTCGAGAAACAGTGGGAGCCATCCAGTTTAGATAAACTAAAAACCACTCTAAACTTGCAAGAGCATCATGCTAAAGAGTTTTCTTCTCTCTCTCCTAATTGCAGCGACCCTGAAAATGACTGGACTTAAGTTACTTTTAGAGAAAAATATACTGACGGGGCCAAACTATAAAGATTGGCTGCGGAATGTCAAAATGGCTTTGACCTATGACAAACTGGGGTACGTCCTCACCGCTACGGCACCTGCTGTCCCTGGTCCCAAATCCAGCAATGCGGATAAGGAAATCCGCAAAACCTGGGATTTAGATTGCGCGAGAGCCAAGTGCATCGTGCTTGCCTCGATGAACAATGAACATCAGAGGAGGCACGAGGATATGTCCCTAGATGGCATATTTCTCCATACAAAGGAACTTTATGGAGAGCAATCTCGTATAGCAAGATACGAGACCTCTAAGAACTTGTTTCGAGCGAGGTTGGCTGTCGGGTCATCGGTAGGTGAACATGTCCTAAAGATGATCGGCTATATAGAAGAGCTCGCAGACCTTGGGACGACTTTGGATAATGAGCTCTATACAGACCTTATTCTCCAGTCCCTTCCTCCCACCTACGCCCAGTTTATCCTCAACTTCAATCTTCAAGGAAAAGAAGTTGAACTTGCGGAACTCCTGAACATGTTAAGGAGTGCAGAGGGCACCTTGCAGAAAGCAAGGGAAACACCCGCTATGTTTGTTGGCGGTGCATCTTCTTCCGGGTCCAAGGCTAGGGCCAAAGGAAGGAAGAAGAAGGCCGCACCCAAACCTAGAGGAGGTGTTAGTAAGGTGAGAGGGAAGGGAAAGAAAAAGACTGCAGTACCGATAGTTGGCCAGGATGAGTGCTTCCATTGTCACAGGAAAGGGCACTGGAAGAAGGATTGCAAGGCGTGGAACGCCAAGAACCAGGAACCGAAGCAAGCTGTGGCTTCGACTTCAGGTGTGTTTGTAATTGAGAATTGTCTGTCGATCAACTCTACTTCCTGGGTATTGGATACCGGATCAAGATCTCATATTTGCAATTCATTGCAGGCACTGAGAAACCGTAGAGTGCTGAAGGAAGGTGATATGATCCTCAGGGTTGCTAACGGAGCTAGCGTGGGAGCTGCGTCCGTCGGGGACTATCACCTAGGATTGTTTTGTGGACACATTTTGGTTTTACATAACTGTTATTTTGTACCCAGCTTAACGTGTAATATCATATCAGTTTCCTTGTTATCAAATAAAGGTTATGATTTCACGTTTGTAAGAGATGTTGTCAACATCCACCTTAATCATGGTTTGATTGGGTCCGGTACTCTAAATAACGACATATATGTTTTAAACCAACTCCAAATTTTCAATGTCCAGAACACACTAAAAAGAAAGTCTCCAGATTTAAATAAAGCTTTCTTATGGCATTGTAGACTGGGTCACATCAATGAGAGAAGGTTGACTAAGTTGCATAGAGAAGGATATTTGGACTTGTTCGAATATCAATCTTATGACACTTGTCAATCTTGTCTCAAAGGAAAGATGACAAAGACTCCATTCACTGGACAAGGAGTAAGAGCGAGCGAGCTCTTAGGACTCATACACAGCGATGTATGCGGTCCAATGTCTACACATGCGAGAGGTGGTTATTCCTACTTCATTACTTTCACGGATGATTACTCAAGATACGGATTCATTTATCTGATGAAACATAAATCCGAGGCTTTTGAGAAATTCCAGGAGTATAAGAATGAAGTGGAAAACCAAACCGGCAAAAGTATCAAGACACTTAGATCTGATCGAGGTGGTGAATACTTGAGTGCCGAGTTCATAGGTTACCTAAAAGAGAAAGGAATTCTCTCTCAGCTTACTCCTCCGTACACTCCACAGCATAACGGTGTATCGGAGAGACGGAATCGAACCCTATTGGATATGGTACGATCCATGATGAGTAATACTGAGTTACCGCGATCTTTCTGGGGTTATGCGCTAGAATCAGCGGCATGTCTTCTGAATAGGGCTCCTACCAAGACTGTGCCTACCACTCCATATCAGATGTGGACTGGGAAGAAACCCCATCTTCAGCATATGAAGATTTGGGGATGTCCAGCTTTTGTTAAGAAGCAGCATGTGGACAAGCTCGAGGCACGATCAGTAAAATGTATGTTTGTGGGATATCCAAAGAACTCCAAGGGATATTATTTCTATTACGCAGAGGAACAAAAGGTTTTTGTTTCTCGTAATGCCCATTTTCTGGAAAATCAGTTTTTAGAAAAGGAAATAAGTGGGAGCGAAATAGAACTGGAAGAAATTCCAGAACCACAAACTGCTACTGAAAGTATGGTAGAACCAGAGGTTCAAGAAGAACAGAACATTCCCGCACCCCTCCGCCGAAGTAGTAGGCCGTCTCATCCGCCTGAGAGATACTACGGTTTTCTCATAGATGGGGATAGAGAGGATTGCATCATAGATGATGATGAACCTACTGACTTCCAGCAGGCCATCCAGAGCGGCGACTCGGTACGATGGCTAGATGCAATGCGGACCGAGATGGAGTCCATGTACACCAACAAAGTATGGACTTTGGACTTTGCTCCAGATGGGGTAAAACCCATAGGATGCAAATGGATCTTCAAGAAAAAGATTAGTGTAGATGGACAGGTGGAAACCTATAAGGCTAGACTTGTTGCAAAGGGTTTTCGTCAAAGACCTGGTTTGGACTATGACGAAACTTTTTCTCCAGTGGCTATGCTCAAATCCATTCGGGTCCTTCTTGCTATTGCTGCCTTCCATGATTATGAAATCTGGCAGATGGACGTAAAGACGGCTTTTCTAAATGGAAATTTAGAAGAGAGCGTCTATATGGATCAGCCAGAGGGTTTCAATCAGAGTGGGAGCAGCGGGAAAGTATGCAAGCTGCTTAAGTCCATTTATGGACTAAAGCAGGCATCGCGGAGTTGGAACATCTGTTTTGATGAGACAGTCAAAGAATATGACTTTATCAAAAATCCAGATGAGCCGTGCATATATAGTAAAGCTGTAGCCAGAAGTGTCTTATTCCTCGTCTTGTACGTGGATGACATTCTATTGATAGGAAATGACATTCCTATGCTACAATCTGTCAAAGGATTCTTGTCACACAGGTTCTCCATGAAAGACCTGGGTGATGCCTCTTACATTCTGGGGATCCGGATCTATCGTGATAGATCCAAGAGGATGTTGGGACTTTCGCAGTCCAGGTATATCGACACTGTACTGAAAAGATTTAGTATGGAAGATTCTAAGCGCGGTAATCTGCCGGCTTGTCACGGAATCACCCTCTCCAAAGAGATGTCTCCCAAGACTGATTTGGAAAGGGAACGCATGTCTATTATACCCTACGCTTCTGCGGTAGGCTCTATAATGTATGCGATGTTGTGTACCAGACCAGATGTAGCTTACGCACTGAGCGTGGTAAGCCGGTATCAGTCAGACCCAGGGGAGAAACACTGGATAGCAGTAAAGAACATTCTCAAGTACCTGAGGAGGACTAAGGAGATGTTCTTGGTTTACGGCGGAAAAGACCTCAGGTTGGAGGCCTTTGCTGATTCCGGCTTCCAGAGTGATAAGGACGATTCCAAGTCCATGTCGGGTTATGTCTTTACCCTCAATGGAGGGGCGGTGTGCTGGAAGAGCTCCAAGCAGGACACCGTTGCTGACTCGACGATGGAAGCTGAGTATATAGCTGCTTGCGATGCCGCAAAAGAAGCAGTCTGGATGAAGAAGTTCCTAACAGAACTTCAGGTGGTTCCTACCATAGTTGATCCAATACCTCTGTATTGCGACAACAACGGAGCTATAGCTTTAGCGAAGGAACCAAGGTCCCATCAGAAGTCCAGACACATCTTGAGGCGGTATCACCTGATCAGGGAGATCATTGATCGTCAGGAGATCATTGATCGTCAGGAGATCGAGGTTCGGAGAGTTGCTTCTGAAGAGAACATTGCTGATCCATTCACGAAGGCCCTTCCTCAGATTCAGTTCGAGAGGCTGCTCGAGATCATTGGTCTACGATATGCCAGTACATGGCCCTAGTGCAAGTGGGAGATTGTTAGTGTTTATGCCCTAGAAGGCCATTACTGTATCATACTAGTTTGTATATTACTTAATGGAAGCTTGGGATATTCACATGTATATAACAGTCTTGCTAAACATGGTAGTATGCTACTTGGTTTTTCTATCTTAATATGTGAGTGTACGTATTGATAGAGCTCTTAGGATCTTGCTTGTCTACCAGCGTTGTGATGGCAGTCACACTAGTGGGGGCTGGGTAGTCTACAAGCACATCCTTATTCTGGTCCCTGGTCGTTGGAGTATCGAGACAGAGCATCGATACTCCGGAGTAGACTGGTGTGTACGCTTCTCATCCCAGTTGGGGAGATGGTCTGTCCCACAGCCGTCAGTACGTCGTACTGGAGATAGTATACAGGTGCTCGTTAGGTTACGGGTACACCAGACAGGACTCACAGGGAACTGTTGGTTGGTTTGATACCAGTCGTCAGTGAACAGTTCCCAGGTGACATGAGTACAGCATAGTCCGCAGACTTGACACTGCTACTTCGCCTCGAGTGTGTCCCACTGTTCTTAGATTGCTACCCTACCATGGCTCAAAGGAGTCGTGCAAACAGGTAGCAGTTGGGTGCAGTCCCGAGCACTTGGAGGCAGTGGCGGTTAGACATGATTCGTCCCTCCCGGTATTGGGAGTAGATATCGTGCTGTGTCAGAGAGCCATTACGCAGAGTCCCTGGCCAGGGCAAGCGAGATTTGCTGGTAGGTTCCAGTAGTTTCTCAGGGTGTAATGGGCTTCCCTCCGACACGACTTATACCGCTATTAGGGGACTGACGCTTGCCGCCCCCCTAGGCCCGATATGCGATAGTCTTGGACGAACGGACCGGACTGTATGGAGATTGTCACATCAGACTCAGTAGGAGTTCGGATGGGTTTCCTCATCGGCCTTCTTATCGACAACTACCTGGGGACCGTTACGTACAGCTAGTGCCGCTTGCGGTCTGTGGTTAAACCCACTGTCAGCGTAGTAGTCGAGTCTCTAGAGTCCCACACAGAGAGTTTCCTATTCCAAGCGAAACGATATAGAGGTTGCATGGTTTTGCGACAAAGGGTTCGGACGCATACGTGCGTTTACGCACGTACGACTTTCGGACAGTTTTTACCAGTCGGCTTTGGTTTAAGCCAGTTGCTGGTATCCGGTTATTGGATTTTTACAGTCTAAAGTTTTTCCGTATTTTTGCGGATTGGAGGGGCGTTCTCGTAATTGTACGAGAAGCTTCTAGAAGATGTGACTAAGGAGGTTACTTTGGATAAGATTGTGAGTCATGAGAGTGATTCATCATTATCATTATTGCACCATAAATGATAATGACACATGCTTAATGAATCACCTCTTTTCATTTATGAAGCATGCTTATTCATTTCTATTATTGATTATTCTAAAATAAGAATGCTTCATAATATATTATGATACACTCACTTTCTCATCTCATTATCATTATCATATTCTCTCTCCTCAAGCTCTCATCTTCAAGAGACTAATCCTTAATCCTCATGTGTTGAGATCAAAGGATTAGTTAGACTTAAACATCCACTACCTTCACTCTATATCATCCTTTCTTCTTTGATTAGCAATCAAAGTAGATTAGTTACCTCAAGTTAGAGGTGTAGCTTGGTGTTTTGCTCTCGGGTGGATCGTCTACTACCTAGAGAAGGTCGAGGAGAACAAAGGAGGACACAAAGACGAAAGACTAGTTTCGATAGGTATAATCCCTAAGCATAGTAGTTTAGAACAACTATATGTTTGGTTAGTTATCGTTTAGCTTCGATTTAAGCGGTTAGTCGATGTTCGTTCTTTAAACATGATCGTTTTTGAAAATTCTGCCTCCCCACAAGTACTGGGGTGAAGTACATCGACTTACAGTGGGCCCAACCTTCGGTCCCCCCAGGTTATCCCCAGGGTGCCCAAGCTTCATCCCGCGGCTTCTCGGTTCAAACCGTGAGCCCGTGGGGTGTGCAAACATGTCAAAATCTCAATTTTAGGGACTGTTTTTGTCGGCAGTTCGTGCGCGAAAAAACAACGGATTTCTAACGTCTCTGCGAGCTATCTAAAGCTTATGGAGTGGCTCCGATACCATGTAAGGTCAATTAGTGAAGCAGAAACTGGCCGTAGTGCCCATAGGTCCCTCAGCATCTACTTTTTATGTAGTCCCCTCGCGACGGACTACAATCCGCCGGATCATATAACCGCACGGGGCACCTTGAGGTAAGAGCCCGCGCTTCGCCGCTACTGTCACACAGTGAAAACCCCCATGGGTTGGCATCCCTATCTAGTATCTCTGATACCATGTTAGCCGGTGTCACACACTCTTCTGGGTTTGTAGAGAGACGAAATTTTCAAAAAAAAATAATTTTAAGGCATGCAACACCGACTATAACCCCAAGAACAACCGTAAGCTCTAGATAACAAAAACTGCATAGGTTCTAATCTACTGTGAAGATGATTATACCTATGTGATCAAGTCCTTCCAGTATTCTTAATCCCCTTCTTAAGCTCCTCGTCCATCGGGATCGAGCTTGGTCATCGGCCTCCTCGCGTCGAAGACAATCCACCAAAGAGTCTATGGTTCAAGCTCCAACCTCAAAAGTGTAACTAAAGCACTAGTTTGCTAATCTAAGTGGTTTAGTGGATGTAGAGATTATTTATTGGATTTGTTTATGTCATAAACCCTAGGTTTCTCAACTCATGAGAGGGTTAGGGTTTAAGGAAGAAGAAGAGCTCAAATGAGTAAAGAGAATGGAAAGTGTAGAATATCAAGTGAAGAATGGCCAAGTCTAAAAATATTAAGCATTTCATTTACAATATAAATATTGTATGCATGCTTGAATAGTTATCACAAATGAATGAATAAAACAAATAGCTATACTTCAAACCATGCTTTAATACGCTTCATTCCTCCATCTCATTAGCTATTTTAAACAAATAGATTAATACAAAATGAGGTGTCTTCTTCTAGAAGCATTCTAGTGTAAATACAAGAATACCATCACCGTATATACATACCCGTATTCGTACAACAAAAAATATGAATACCAAGAGATAAAATAATCCAATAATATAATACTAGATCATTATTAAATCAATACTTGATTCAATAATGCGGCTTAATCCTAAGCACGCTGGTATTATCCGTCCGAACAAAATTCGTGTAGGTAGTACACGTATATGATCGGAACCCTGCACGTAAAACCATATGGCCTCTATATCGTTTCTCCTGAACCAGGGAAACTCTCCGTATGGGACTCTAAAGACTCGACAGTACGATGGCAGTGGGTTTAACCACAAGCACGTCAGCGGCACTAGCTGTACGTAACGGCTACCCAGGTATCTGTCGAAAAGAAGGCCAACGAGCAAACTCATCCGAACTCCTACTGAATCTGTCCGTGACAATCTCCGTACAGTCCGGTCTATTCATATGAGAGTATCGCATGTCGGGTCTACGGGGTGGAAAAATGTCAGACCCCTAATAACATGACAAATCGTGCTGATATGGCTCAAGACCATTCGAGAATCTACTGATCTAACTATTAGTAACTCTCAACAGCCCTGGCTAGGGACTTATGGTGTGGCTAACTGAACACAGCGCGACATCGACTCCCTGTACCGGGAGAGATGAATCCCCAATAATCGCTCACTGGCTCCATATAGCTTAGGACTGTACCCAACTAAAACCTGTTTGCATGACTCAGTAGAGCCGTGGTAGGGTGGTAATCAAAGCATGGTGGGAACTCACACGAGACAAGTGACAACCTCAGGTCGATAGACTATCTGTACTTATGTCACCAGAGAACTATTATTTGACGATTGGTATAATACCATCTAGCCAGTTCTCGGCGAGTCCGTCCAGTGTACTCACCCCCAGTGAGCACCTGTATACGATCTTAGGTGCCAAAGACCAATAGTTATGGGACCAACCATCGCCTTTCGATGGGGTCTAGAAATATATACATCGGTCTACTCCGGAGTATCGATGCCTTGTCTCGATACTCGCACGACTAGTGATATTTAAGGATGTGCTTATAGACTATCCAGCTCCACAGGTATGATCGCCATCATAACGCTGGTAGTCAATCAATAATCCTATGGGCTTTATCAATATGTATTAACGATATGTAATAACAAGTAAAACATATACACATGTTAAGATAAAAACAAACCAAATAGCATACTATCATATCGAGTAAGATTGTCCTGTACATACATATGTCCAAGTATCCACTACACACACAATAATGGCATATATGATATACATATCCAACAACATATGTGTCATGACCATGTATCATAAGTATGATAATTCTATTCTAACGTGTTTGTTTATTTGTAGTTCAATAATGAAAGTATGTGTGTATATAAGAGTAGTCCGATATAAATGCTACGGATCAACGACACGTTTAGTACAAGGCCCCGTAAACCCCACGAGACAACGACACACGGGATTCATATTAGGTGATTTTTAAATGGACTCTCGTGTCCCGACATGTATTCATTACCCAACCACCCCTTATTCCAGGTTACAGTTGTAACATTTCAAAAAATAGAAAATATTATTTTAGAATTTAAATAATAAAATAGTGAATTTCACGAATATTATGCGAGTATAGATTTGAGTTTTCGTAAATTGGTATAATTATATACCTATATTTTTGGAAAATAATAGAAAATTAAAAATGAATTATCATTTTTGAAAGCATTTATTTGATTTGGGCTTTTTATAAATTAATATATAATTAATTACATACAAGTTTAATGTTAAACTTGATTAGTATTTCACTAATTATGCATTTAACCTAGTTTTACTTTGTTAGCCTTTTTTAAGTGTGATGACATGCAACATTTCTTTTTTGTGACATTTGTTTTTTTTAGGGTGTTTTCGCCACCCCATTGAGATGGGAATATGTGTCGCTTGTCAGGCGTATTACAGATTTCCCTGCCCAGGGTAGGCCGGACTTTATTGATTTTGGAGTTCCGAATCTCCGACAGCTGCGGACTAAGCTGTCGTTAATTACCCCTCGCTTTTGAAGCGGGGGAACCTCCGATTGATGGGTAAAACTGGTCATGCGAACTCAATGTGCAGTGTGCGTATATTCTGTTTTGAACGAATCGGGGGCCTCAGAGAGTTTACGGGGGTCCCGCTACTCGGATAGCGGGTTGGGAGTCAAGGGGGATAGCAACCCCTTTACGGGGTGCGGGGCAGCGCCCCTTTAGAATTTTTTTTCTAATAGAGGATGTATTTTAGTGTGGAGCGTGAGGGAAAAAGAGAGGTGTGGAGCGTCCTGAGGACGCGTGAGTGGAGGTTGGATGCTGGGCGTCCGCGGGTCGCATGCCCCGCGCGTGGCCGTTGGGCACCAGCGGGTCACGTGCGCGGCACACGATCGCTAGAAACACTAGCGGAAAAAGGAGCTTAGCCCCTGGGCTGGGAGTTGAACTTCCGAGGGGCTTTAGAGTTGAACTCCTGAACAGGAATTGGATGCAGATTTGGAGTTAAACTCCTAAAAGATTTAGATTTGGAGTTAAAATCCTAAAAGATCTGGATTTGGAGTTAAACTCATTTGAGAATTTGGATCTTGGATTTGAACTCCTCAAAGATCTTCAGGGATGATCAAAGAGGACCCCTTTCTTCTCTCTTGAGCCTTGGATCTTTCCAAAGTGGGATTTTTGGTTGGTAGTGGGCCTTCTTCCTCCTCCTCTCTTTTTGCTGGATCTTGGAGAAAAGGAGAGGTGGGATTAAAAATCTTCTTTTTAGGGATTTGATTGGAGATCTGAACTTCCATTTAAGAGTTTTATGGTGAAAAACTATTTCTTTTTATGGGAAAAGAAGAGTTAAATTCTTGATTTAATTACAAAAAAAAGGAAGAAGGTTTAGAACCTTGAGAAAGGAGAAGGAGGCACACAACCCTAATTTTTTAGGAGAATAAAAAATTATCTTTCATTTCATCATAATGTTGTCTTATACAGGCTTACAAATTTACACATAATCCCTTGGGATTTACAAAATGGCATTTTGCCTATCCCATACCTCATGTGCTTATTATTTTTTTTTTGCACATGAGCCATGGCTTTACAAAAATTTGGTTTTTTGCCCATTTATTTTACATTTATGCATGAAAATTATATCAAACTTATTTATTATATATTTTTCTTCTCGGCATGGAGGAAGCCGGCCTCTTCATGTTCGGGCTCGACCTGGACATGGGCCCACTTGACCCGGGCTTGGGCCCGCCCGTTTGGACTTGGATTCGATCTTGGGCCCACTTGACTTGGATTCGGGCTTGGGCCCACTTGACTTGGATTCGGGCTTGGATCCGGACCCACTTTTCGGGCCTTAACTTTGACCTATTGATCTCGATCTTAGGGTGTAATTCTTGACCCCAACAAAGTACCCCCATCAATGAATGCACATTGTATACATGGGTCGTGTGCACGAAATTGATGGATCTTCTTTTGTGAAGAGCTTGTTTTCGAGGTGGAACATCATTCCTGGGGCGGAGCATCATTCCGAGAGCATAATTCCAGGGATTAGAGCATAATTTCGAGGTGCGGAGCATAATTCCGTGGGTCGGAGCATCATTCCGAGGTGCGGAGCATAGTTCCGGGGTCGGAGCATGATTCCGACACGGGACAGGTATATCCTGAGATGAAGCATTATTCCGACGCAGGGTTCCGGTATGAAACATGATTCCGACACGGGATAGGTGTATCCTGAGACGATGCATAATTCTGGCATAGGGTAGATATTCTGAACGAAACATAGTTCCGATCCAGAGGTTGATTCCCAGGCGAAGCATAATTCCGACAAGAAAGGTGGATACTTTGAGGCGAAGTATGATTTCGACACGGGGCACATTCTGAGACGAAGCATGATTCCGACGTAGAAATTATTTCCAAGGCGCAGCATAATTCCGACAGGGAAGGCAGATACTCCGAGGCGAAGCATGATTTCGACATGGGGTACATTATGAGACGAAGCATGATTCCGACGCAGAGCTTATTGGTTGACTTGATTTCGAGACGGAGTTTGATTCCAACGGGGAGGTCACTGGTTGACTTGATTCTGAGGCAGAGTTTGATTCCAACGGGGAGGTTGCTGGTTGACTTGTTGATTTGATTTGATTTGGGAGTTTCTTATCCGTCCAGCGGGGCTTTTGAGCCTGAGACTTGGAATTTGGGTTTTTCTTTGGCGTCAGCATCACTATACTGGAATATGGTACCATGAGCGAATCATCATTTGCCGTAGAGAACATGGGATTTGGGTTATCAGCATCGCTACACTGGAACATGGTACATGAGCGAATCATCATTTGTCATAAGAACATGGGACTTGGATTAGCATCAGTATCGCTGCACTGGAATATGGTACCAGGGGCGAATCATCATTTTCCATGAGAGGATTTCCCTCGTTCCCAGTTTAACGACTTAGAAGTCATCCAGTTTAGCGACTTAGGGATTATATATTCCCAGTTTAATGACTTAGGGGTCTATTGGATCGAAAGTTTGGAATTTTTAGGTTGGGGTCGACATCAGCGTTGCTAACACTGGAGCACAGGTGCCAGGAGCAATTCATCATTTGCCTTTGCCCGTTGGGGAGTGATGGTTTAGGAGACAGGTTTGGGTCCCTATCACCTAAGGCTTTTTAATTTTATGAGCCGTAAGGATCCCATTAAAGCATTTTCTCCCTACGAGTCGAAAGGATCTCGTAGGTGTATTTTCTCCTTAGGAGTCGTGAGGACCCCCAAGTGCGTCTTTCCCTTGTGAGTCGTAAGGATCTCACGAAGGTGTTTTCTTACAAGTTGAGAGGATTTTGTAAGTTTTGTTCTCCTCATGTATCGTGAGGACACATGAGTGGGTCTTCCCAAATGGAGCATAATTCCAAGGGCGGAGACCGGTCGCGGGACTGGTGATTGCGGTAGGACATGGGTGTGATGAGAATTATTTGAGCCCGTGGATTGTATATAGCAGTCAATTTGGGGACCAACCGTTTGGCTGAGAGAATTTTGGGAATTTGGATTTTGGTTGGCGTCTGCATCACTGCACTGGAATATGGTACCAGGAGCAACCCATCATTCATCGTTTGGAGATTTAGATTTTGGTTGGCGTCTGCATTGCCGTACTGGAATATGATACCAGGAGCGACTCATTATTCGTCGTTTGGATATTCGAAGTTTTAAATTTTTATTGGTGTCTGCATCGCTAACACTGAAGTATAGTTTCAGGAGCGACTCATCATTCGCCTTTGGAGGGGTTTGAAATATTTATTTATATACACATTATTTTACCGCGATTGCTCTATCATTTCAACTTTTCTTATCGCGAAGGTCGCGATTGACCTATAATTTTGGCTATTTATTCACTGTAACGACTCTAAAATTTTTGTACAGAAAATTTTACTGTTAATATACAAAGAGTATTACAGCCTGAGTTTGATTTATAAGTTACTTTTATTAAATAAATGTAAGAAGCCGCTTGTAGCTCACTGGTAAAGGCTCTGCACTGCTGTGACGTAGCACCTGTGTTCGATTCCTCTGATTTTTTCTTTTTAACCTTTTGGAAGCCCAAAAGATTGCATGTACAATACACGGGGACATGAAAAGTTCAGAAAAATCAAATATGTGGAAAATGGTTTAAATACTGAATTAATCAGATGGCACGAATCTCGAGGCCAGAACCTCAAGATCGACCGGCCATTATTGCCTAAAAGCCGACGCCGACGGTTCAGATAGAGCCAAATTGTCCCGTGCTCTGCACACATAACTCTTGAGCTATCCCTAACCCCTCTACACTGTTTGATTTTCTTGCAATCAAACAGAGACCTTTCATTTCACAATTAAACACAATTTTAATACTTTTAATCCACATTTTTAATTCCAAAACCCTAATTCTCCACTATAAATACCACCCCTACCTTGACTCAGCACCATTCTGAAAATTCTAGCCAAAACTCTCTAAAAAGTTTCTAAGTGCAAGTGGAGTAAAGTGAAGTTTGCGAGCAAGTTGGTTCCGACGAAGATTGAAACCAATTCCGGAGCTCCCGCGACACCACGAAAATCATCCTCTCTTCTTTAACCTTTCTTTGAAGTTTCTAAACCGTAAGTCCCTCCCAAACTCTCTTTCTCTTCATTGAATTTCATTTTTAATCAAAATCCGTAAAAGTGGAGTTATTACCGATATCATCTTTTCTAAAACCTATAACTCCATTTTCTTTTATCATTTGGTTAAACCAATTTTACCATTTCACTTGTAATCTTAATACCAATATTTAGAATCAAGTTTAAATCAAGAATCTCATGTAAAACAACCATATTTGAACTTTTACATTAAAATATCTTGAACTTTGTTATCACATCTTTTCGACAAAATTGGTTAACAATACCTTTAGGAAAACTTTACGGGGTAACGACCTACCCCACACGCACACTTGGTTTCATAGCACGATGCCTACTTGTATGTATTTTTGGTTAGAAGAATAGCATTACAATAAAATACCACATAGTTCTAAAACCGGGTTTCTTTTAAAAGCGGTATTTCATTTTCTTTGCAATTATGTATCTACAATCCTTATTAGGGGACCCACTAATGAATGGTGTAGATTATCGTACATCCTGCGGATAGTAGAGCGAGATGCAAACCTGCTCACGAAGCATTCGATCTCGAAAGGATATAAATACGGTTCTTTTAAGAAAAACGAATTTTTCTAAATAAAACTAATTTTCTAAAAATTTAAAATTATATAAAATTATTAATCCATATTTTCATTACATTATGAAACTATATTTTTATAAAAATGAAAAATTAAAAATATCAATAAAATACCATCAAGTTACTAAAAAGAACTATTTTTTCACTAAAATACTATTAACTTTTGAAATCTAAGTAATTATCATGAAAATACCTCAATACTTAAAACATATGCTCATGAAAACCCTAAGTAATATAAAACCCCCTCGAGGTTTTACTTTTAATCTATATTAATATATTTTTCATAAAACCCCCTCGAGATATATAAAACACTATTAAGGACTTTAGTAAATATAGGTTTAAGCGGGATCAATTCTCTTGAGCCCCAGAGAGCCGGAGAAAGTGAGTGCCTGCCTATTCAGATTAGAAAACTTAACAGGAGTTATCAATGGCAATTGTCTTAGAAAAAAACACAAATCCTGCCGTCCATGTGCAGCAGTTGCCGATAATTCCCGAACCTAAGAATTCAAGAGTTAAATCAGTTTACAAGTGTCTGACTTAGTCTGAGTCCAATCTCAAACCTAAATCCAAAATAAAATATGAATACTTGATCCTGAACATGAATACTTGAATTCAAACATCAATATCAAACATGTATACTTTACTTGACCTGACCGAACCATGGTTATAACTTGACATGATTATTTGAATACATGATTACATCTTGAACATGCATACCTGAACATTTTGTATCCATGGTTTTGGCAAGACTTGTAAACATAATCTATACAATACATTACGCGGGGATAAAAGGGTAGATTGGTACGGAACGTATATCGTGGCACGAGAGGTCACTTAAAAGACAACTACATGAATTCTCGTGCCGTTGTCCCGTGGGTTATGACGGGGCATTATACTACATGTTACTATAGTCCACGGGTTAAGATGGACTCCTCTCGTATACATGAATACCTTTTTTTACCAAATTACAAACAACCACGTTATAATAACTATCCTATACATGTGAACCATCATATACACTTTACTGTTCATTTCACTTTATATAGACTATCTTCTCTTTCTTCTTTTAGGACTTACCGAGCGTTAGTTCGCTGACGACATTCCTTTCTGTTTATTTCTTTGGAATGTTCGTCAGGAGGACCGGATTCTGAGGAGATAGAGCCGAGCCAGGAGAACTTGGACCAGATTACCGCTCAGTCTGATTACTAGTTCCTCTGCACTTATTTTCAGTATGCCATTGTTTAGGCATTTACTTTATATCATTGTATCTTTTTATTCAAACAGTTGTATATAAAGTTGAATGTAAATAAAATTGTTGTTCATTTTATTCTCTTGTCATTTTTGTACATTTTTATATATTTCTTAACTACGCTTAACGTATTTATTTCATAGTAAATACGTTGCGGCCTGGCACGTCACCTTATCCGTCTACTGGGAAGCGGGGAATGACATTCACGGTTGCCTCTGTTGGCTATAGCGCCCTCAAGTCAATTATTGAATCGCAGGCACGCGATCGCGATGATTGAGGGAGGACTTATACGGATAGAACAATCTTACTCAAATTGATAGTATGCTATCTGGTTTATCTTTATCATTATGTACATTTTTTATGTGGTATTATATGTCACTATTACATGTTGATAGAGCCCATAGGATTTTTGCTTGAGTACCGGCATTATGATGGCGATCATATACGTGGGAGCTGAGTGGTCTATAAGCACATCCTTAAATGTCCCTTGTCATGGGAGTTTCGAGACTGGGCATCGATACTCCAGAGTAGACTAGTGTATACTGATCGAGACTTGACGAGGGGCGGTGACCAGGTCTCACAAGCCATTGGTGTTAGTTTGTTCACCTAAGATAGTATACAGGTGCTCAATGGGTTATGAGTACACTGGACAGACTCACCGGGAACCTGCTAGTTGGTAGTATACCTATTGTCAGATAGTATTTCCCAGGTGACATGTGTGCAGGTTAGTCTGTTAACCTGAGATAGTCATTTTTCTTGTGTGAGTTCCCACTGTGCTTTGATTACTACCCTACCACGGCTCAAAGGAGTCGTGCAAATAGGTTTTAGTTGGGTACAGTCTCGAGCCACATGGAGGCAGTGAGCGGATCGTTGGGGATTCTTCTCTCCCGGTATTGGGAGTTGATGTCGCACAGTGCACGGGTGACCATCACCAGAAATCCTTGGCCAAGATAATCGAGAATTACCGATTTGGATCAGTAGTTTCTCAGTTGGTGATGGGCTTCATACCGACACGAAATGCCGTGTTATTAGGGGTCTGACTTTATCCACCCCTAGACTCGATATGGGATATTCTTAGACGAACAGACCGGACTGGACGGATATTGTCATGGACAGGCTCAGTTGGGGTTCGGATGAGTTTGCTCGTCGGCCTCCCTTATGTATAGCTAGTGTCGCTGACGTATTTGTGGTTAAACTCACTGCCAGCGTATTGACGAGTTTTTAGAGTCCCACACAGAGGGTTTCCCTGCTTCGGGCGAAACGATGTAGAGGCCATATGGTTTTACGGTAGGGTTCGATCATATACACGCACATGTGCATGTATCAGGATTCGGATGGATAATACTAGTGGCTTTGGTTTAAGCCGGATTCTAGTATTATTTTGTTGGATTATTTTCGTCTCATTGTATTCATATTTTTCGGAATACGGATACGGGTATGTATATACGGATGATGGGTATTCTTGTAATTTATTACAAGGTGCTTCTAGAAAATTCCACCTCATTTAGTTTTAACCATTTAGGATTAAATGGTTAATGAGGCGGAGAGGATGAGGTGTTTATTGCATTTATTGTGGCATGGTTTTATAGTGACTCATGGTTACTATTCTAGCATGCTTGGTTTTTTCTTTGTTGTGAGATATTTTGGAGACGAGAGATATTTTGGGTTGACTAAAGATATTTTTGGAGACTTGAGATATTTATTGGATGGCTCCATTATTACTCACAACACACATCACACAACATAAGACTTAGCCATTTTTCTTGAGTTGCCTCTCACTCTCATCCTCAAGATGCTTCTTCTACCTCCACCCTTCAAGTCTCATATGTTGAGAAACCTAGGGTGTTTGGAGACAAATTAATCTATCAATACAATCTACATCCTCTAGGCTATCTAGTTTAGCGAACTAGGTACCCTAGTTACCTCGGCTATTGAGGTAGGAGCTCGGAATATAAATCCTCAGGTGGATCATCTTCGATGGAGGGAGACCGAAGATCAAGCTAGATCATGGTGGCCTCTAGGAGCTTGAGAAGGTGCTTGAAGACCGAAGGACACGGATCAATTCGGTATAACCATTCTTAACTCCTATTATTTAGTTTGCTAGTTTAGGATTCATGGTAGATCCGGGTAGCGGGTTGTGTTAGCGCCAGTTTTGAAAATTTTTGTTCCACAATCGGCCACGGTTTGATGGCCATGGCGCTTGCATAACCCAACATGGTATCAGAGCCAACCCTTAAACCCTAAACTAGCTTGTTCTTACGTGCTCAAAAGATCGATCGAGCAAAATTCCCGAAATCACGATTCCAATATTTCAAGTTTCTGACGATTTTTCAAACTGTTCAAAAAATTATTCCCAGAGCCTTAAAAATCCGTGCAGGCTTTTTTAGAAGCACAGAAAAAATTTAGGCACATGATCTTTTTAATCCGCCGCGGAACCGCCACATTTGGTGCATATTTGCGGCGGTTCCATGGTTATTTAGTGGCAAGTGTGCACAAAAGTTTTTCTGACATTCTATTACATGGGATTGTGATTTTTGGTATATTTTGTTTTTGGCCCCGATTTGTTTGAGTACCGGATTGCACTTGGGGCCAATACGGAAAGTTTTTGTCGATCAAAATTTTAAATGCATAAGTTTTCAGTACATACATTATTATTTGCGATCGTGAATGTCATTAGAGCGGTATAACTCATCTAACTTCTATATGTTCTTTTAGACGAGTTTGCGAACATGACATTTACAATGATGTTCTGTGTTGTGCTGTGGTTGTGGTTGGATCGTCGTGGTGGATAGCCAGTGGTGCAATGGTAGTACAGTTCAGATTCACTTGTACATTTGATATTGCGGGGCGAGCGTCCGATATGTGGACTGCCGTCTCTGCCTGTTTGTATATTATTTGTTTGGGGCACGACCGGGTTGAGGTCGATGTCACCCTTGTACATATTATTTTCTTTTCTGTACTAGGATTACCCCAAGACGGAGTGCACGAATAACCGAGTTCTAGAGGGTAACGGGTCCGCGTCTCATGGCGTTGATACGGAGGGGACCTTACTCTAGAATTGGCAGGCTATTCGCCGCACTCGTAGGGGTTATAGGTTGACCCACGGAGGGGTGCCCAAGTTACCGGATTCCATGAAGTGCTGGGTGGCCCACTCACATTGTTGATTAGGGTTGCCTCACTTCTGGGATTGGCGGGTAACTTGTCGCACTCGTAGGGGTCTAGGTTTTCATTGCACGGGCTATCCACACTACAGGGAACGTCGGATCTCATTTACGGCTCAAGTGAAACCCTAGGCTCCAAGATTATCCACCACTCTGTGTTGCTTGGTTGAAATTCTGTGATGTTGCTTTATATCATGCCTGAGACGAATGTTATATATATTTATATATATACTAGTAGAGATTGTATATGTTTTGCACCCGCGCTAGTCCAGCCCCTGCTCTGCCGTTAGTTAAGTAATCTAACGGGTGATGACGGGGCCCAGTGGCGAATGCGGATGACATATACGTACATTATATTTTTCGTTCCTTTCTGTGGTGTGATATGTTTAATTGATAGGACTGCGTTGATTCTGATCAATGTAAGGATAAAACAAACCTATATGAAGTTGTTGGAACCATGTTTTTAAAATCTGACATTACAGACGTTTTCTTTTGCTTTGCACAATGGTATTCGGTTATGAATATCCAGCACCTCATTCGACGAGGCAAGAGCCGAGATTCCTTCACAGGAAGTGACCTCTTGAGCTAAAATTTTGCGTCGGGGTAATAACTTCATTATAGTCGATTCTTTTGCTTTGCTTCATGGTATTCAGTTAGGAATATTCTGCACCTCATTCGACGAGAAATGAGCCGAGATCCCTTCACAGGGAGTGACATCTTTAGCAAAAGTTTGCGCCACTATATATTTGTAAAGCTATCCGGTTCCTTCAACGATATCAAGTTCATTACGTTAAAGGTTTTTTGCCAAAAACCATCTGTATCCCTTTGTCATTTCGGATAAATAGCATATAGTATTCATGTGGTGTTTGTTGGCCAAAGTCAAGGCATCGTGAATGGTAGCTATATGTTAATTATCCGTAGCATAGATAGATGCATTGGTTTAGGATAGTCGTACCACTTTGTTGGCCAAAGTCAAGGGTGTGTGCAGGTGGGTCTAAATCAATCTGAATAATGACGGGTAGAACTTGACTTGCGTGTTATGATTTGTTGGCTAAAGTCAAGGTCATAACCGCTTGGGGCAAAAATCACATCGGGAGTTTCAAACATACAGGAAACTTGCCAGGTATGTGCATACCTTCTGGAGTGTGGTGACTTAAGTGGCTTCCATCAAGTTATCATACGATGATAGTTAGATCCCGATTCCCACTGATGAGTAGGATTACTCCTCGGATGATTTTAGATGATCTCGACTAATTCTCCTTTTAGAGTTTGAAGGAGAATTTGAGGAAACTGTAGGAGCCATCCTGATTAGATAAAGTGATTAACCATTCTAATCTAGGTTAGAATGCACGCTGAATGTTTCTTTTCTTTCTCTCTTTGACAGCGACCATGGCCCGACCCTAGACTAAAACTCATGAACCAAGTTAACCGAACTTTCTTAAGTAATTTTGGCTTTTGGATCGTCACGGGGTCACATATATCATTGCCAATCCTACATCCCTTTTGCATTTCTTCAGAACACTTCGTATCACTACGAAAATCCATATATCTTGGATATTCCATCGTATAGTTACATACGAACTCGAAAGAACTTGTTCCAGTTCGAGGATGGATTATAGTTCTAAAGAAATAGAATAGAATTATTCGGTTGTCTTTTCCTTTTACCTTCTCTCAGGTTGCGAGAGCTCCTAGGATTAGGAGAGTACACGTATTGTGCTTATTGGATTGTTTTCTTTCAAACCATAGGCAGGTGCTGAAAGGTAGGGAAGGAAGAAAACCAATTAGCCTAAGTGTGGTGTACATAAGGTAATAAGTAAAGACATAGAAATGGATTAGAATAAAGGCAAAAGGAAATTGCGACTGCTATCATTCACGACGAAACCGTGTATACACCTGCCACTCCTACATCCACTTTGAATTTCTCCAGAACACTTCGTATCACTATGAACATCCATATTTCTTGTATATGCCATCGTATAGTTACATACGAACTCGAAGGAACTTGTTCCAGTTCGAGAATGGATTCTGGTTCAGGATAAATAGAATAGGATTATTCAGTTGTTTTTTCTCTTTACCTTCTTTCAGGTTGCGAGGGCTCCTGGTATTAGGCGAATACACCTATTGGGCTTATTGGACAGTCTTCTTACAAACCTTAGGCTGGTGCGGAAGGGTAGGGAAGGAAGAAAATTAATTAGGCTAAGTGTGGTGTACAGAAGGTAATAAATAAAGACATATAAAGGATTGGAGTGAGTGCAAGGAAGTATACGGTTACTGTCATGAGTAAGGATAGTGGAAGATGCATTATTAGAAATACCCGGTTACCCCTTCGAAACATTTTCATGTTTCAGTTTGACTTTGTGATGTTAATTAAAAACCGTTTTTCCAATTAGATTCTGACTCCAGGGTATGTATTTACCAGATTTGATTCTCACATCTGTATGGCGTTACAGATGGTGAGTGAGAGTTAGATATTGGGAATGGGTTGATTAGATCCTTAATATATATCAGAATTCTTTGTAATTAGTGATATTTGAGGAAATCACCTGGGTTTTGCCTGACAGCAAATATTTGGTTTTGAATATCCGTTGTTATGCACCAATTTCAAACTGATATATCTGTTTATTTTAAAAAGTGAGATATAAAATTTTGAAATTATGTCTATGACATTTACCTATATCAGTTGGTGATTAGGTAAGGTGCATTTAAAAACGATGTAATTTTTCTTAACCATAGTACATTTTTTCAACCTACGACGCACAGGGCTTGAGTTATTGAACTCAGAGGACTATACAAAGTATTGTATGTTGTCCGGTGTCCGTAAGGACAATGAGGCTGGTACTCGTACTATATTCTGTTTACTCATGACTTCTCCAGTTCTAGACACGTATTTCGTTGAAATATAAGGTCCAGATATTTAGAAGATATAGGTATAAGAATGAAGTAGAGAACTATATGTTGCAAGACAAAGGGTTGGTACTCATACCATATTCTCTTTACTTTTGACTTCTCTAGTTTTAGACAAGTATTTCGTTGAAATACATGGTCCAAGTTTTGAGAAGTTATAGATATAAGAATAAAGTAAAGAACCATTTGTTGGAAGTATCAGGATTCTACGAGGTAATCGAAGATGTAGATACTTGTTCTAGGTATTCCGTTGTAAGTAATGGTTTTGAGAACTTACTTCTCTTTCGGGTTACTCGTATGTGGATGCATTCCTTGATGAGTAATGTTGTTTGGCCTTCTTCCATTTGGTTGATATGCACTGGATACAGCTGCATGATTTTTGAATCTGGTTCCATTTAAATTAGTGCCTTTGTTTCTATATGGTATATAGAATGGTTTCGTATCTTAACGATGTTAGGCTATAAGGAGTAGTCCGGCTGATGCTTAAAACCAGAATCTGGACAAACTCAAGGCACGTTTCAGTAATAGCAGTTTGTGGGTTATCCCGAGTTTTGACGAGGGTTAACATTCTACCATCAGGAAGATCAATAGTTATATTGTTCTTGACTCGCCACAGTTTTAGTAAAATGTATTCTTTTCAGAAAACATTAGTGGGAGTATGGTAGAACTGGAAGTGATTCCAGAACCACAAATGATTACTGAAAATTTAATAGAACCTAAAAATTCAATTGGATTCGACATTCCATTAGCCACTCCGTAAATTTGGTAGGTAACCTCAGACACCCGAGAGGTACTTCGGTCTTCTCAGATACGGTGACAGGGAGGTTCTTGTTTACCCAGACTTGCTATTGCTGCTGTTCTAGACTATAAGACCTGGCAGGAGGATAAGTATAATGTCGTTCTAAATTAGTTTTTGAATGTGCACGTGTATATGACTCTGCCAGAAGGTTGTTGTAGTCAGTGGGAGCAGCGGAAGCATAGTGGGCAAATAGCTTATGTCTATTTATAGACTAAAACAGGTATAGCAGAAATAAATCATCTATTTTTGATGTGACAGTCATAGGTTTTGACTTCATCAAAATACGAGATGGATCTGGTAAGAAGGTAGTAGAGAGTGATGTCCAGGTAATTAGATGACATGGACTTGATAGGGAGAGATCTTCCTACACTACGATTGATTATATACTGTGGTTGTCACAAAGTGTTTCTCCACAAAAGATATGGATAAAATATCAGGGATTCTGGTCACTAGATCAAGATTTGGGAAGTGTCCCAATTTGGGTACTTTGACATTATTCTAAAGGTATTTTAGAATGGACAACTCCTGGCGTGGTGGAGTACCCGCAGGTGATGGAGTCACCCTCTCTAAAGAGATGTCTTACAGACTGATGGGAGAGAGAGTTGCATGATTGGCATATCACTTGCTTAGGCAATTGAGTCAATCATGAGATGTCAAGTACCACGCCAGATATTGCTTTTGCACTGGCTGCAATAAGCATATATATTAATCCAATCCGGGAGAAACGCTGGGAAGCAGTTATGAACAAAAGTGGATGTTCTTAGGATATAGTAACGGCAGCCTCCTTCGGGAGACGGTTATCATTTCAGGCTTCTAAGGTGACCTGGATGACAGAGTGACTGTTTGAGTTATTGTTTTCCCTCTTCTTGAAGGGCGGTATGTTGGACAGGTGGTCCAAGCGTATACCGTGGATGGCATGGCTGAGGATACTGATTAAATTCAGCGGATGATACACTCTAAATAAATTTGTTGGATTTATAGTTCATTTATGAACTAGGTCCCATCAGATATCCAGACAAATTCTAAGACATGTATTGCTCATTTCGGAAGATGGTCTTTCTCCGCGAAGTTGAGATACAGAGAGATATAGAAAGAAACATTGGAGTGGATCCACTCACTGATGCTTTTTCTCGAACACAATAGTTTCACAAACGAGCTTTGCGAAACTGATTAGTAGAGAAGTTGGGCATTCGGTATCACACGGGCTGTGAATATGCGACATCGCAATAATTAGCCTTAAGTGCAAGTGGGATATTGTTGGCTATAGTGGCCTCAAGTCAATTATTGAATCGCAGGCACACGATTGCGATGATTGAGAGAGGACCTATACGGATAGAACAACCTTACTCAAAATGATAGTATGCTATCTGGTTTGTCTTTATCATCATGTACATGCTTTATGTGGTATTACAGATCATTATTACATGTTGATAGAGCCTATATGATTCTCGCTTGACTACCAGCATTATAATAGCAATCATATACGTGGGAGCTGGGTGATCTATAAGCACATCCTTAAATGTCCCTAGTCGTAGGAGTTTTGAGACTGGGCATCGATACTCCAGAGTGGACTAGTATACTGATCGAGACCCTGACGAGGGGCAGTGGCCAAGTCTCACAAGCCATTGGTGTCAGTTTGTTCACCTAAGATAGTATACAAGTGCTTATTGGGTTATGAGTACACTAGACAGACTCACCGGTAACCTGCTAGTTGGTAGTATACCTATTGTCAGATAACAGTTCCCAGATGACATGTGTGCAGGTTAGTCTATCGACTTGAGATCGCTATTTGTCTCGTGTGAGTTCCCATTGTGCTTTGATTACTACCCTACCATGGCTCAAAGGAGTCGTGCAAACAGGTTTTAGTTGGGTACAGTCCGAGCCACGTGGAGGCAGTGAGCGGATCGTCGGGGATTCGTCTCTCCCGGTATTGGGGGTTGATGTCACGCAGTGCACGGGTGGCCATCATCAGAAATCCTTGGCCAAGGTAATCGAGAATTACTGATTTGGATCAGTAGTTTCTCAGTTGGTGATGAGCTTCATACCGACACGAAATGTCGCGTTATTAGGGGTCTGACTTTATCCACCCCCATAGGCTCGATATGCAATACTCTTAGACGAACAGACCGGACTGGACGGATATTGTCACGGACAGGCTCAGTTGGGGTTCGGATGAGTTTGCTCGTCGGCTTCCCTTTCGCTCAATACCTGGATAGCCGTTACGTGCAGCTAGTGCCGCTGACGTGCTTGTAGTTAAACCCACTGCCAGCATATTGACGAGTCTTTAGAATCCCACACAGAGGGTTTCCCTGCTTCGGGCGAAATGATGTGGATGCCATATGGTTTTACGGCAGAGTTCGATCATATACATGCACTTGTGCGTGTATCGGGATTCGGACGGATAATACTAGTAGCTTTGGTTTAATCTGGATTCTAGAATTATATTGTTGGATTATTTTTGTCTCATTGTATTCGTATTTTTCGGAATACGGATACGTGTATATATATACAGATGAGGGGTATTCTTGTAATTTATTATAAGGTGCTTCTAGAAGATGCCACCTCATTTAGTTTTAACCATTTATGATTAAATGATTAATGACGCGAAGAGGATGAGGTGTTTATTGCATTTATTGTGGCATGGTTTTATAGCGACTCATGGTTACTATTCTAGCATACTTGGTTTTTTGTTTGTTGTGAGATATTTTGGAGACTTGAGATATTTTGGGTTGATTAAAGATATTTTTGGAGACTTGAGATATTTATTGGATGGCTCCATTATTGCTCACAACACACATCTCACAACAAAAGACTTAGCCATTATTCTTGAGTTGCCTCTCACTCTCATCCTCAAACTTCTTCTTCTACCTCCACCCTTCAAGTCTCATGTGTTGAGAAACTGTAACAACCGAGTCCAGTTATACCAATTTCAGTTACCGTATGTGTTGTTTGTGGTGTTTATTTCATTTACCCTGTTTGGTTGCAAATGGTAGTTTACTTTATATTCGACCCACTTGCTTGAGCTTGCTGTATCATAATACCCTAGCATCACGTATTTTTGCATATAACAATTTAAGTCCCTTAAAATAATTTAAAATACATGGCATGGCCTGCATGGTACCCCTAACCTTATGGTAGCGTCCTTGCATCGTGTTCTAAACCCGTTCAGTGAAACATGCGCGTTTGGATGGCTACGCGCACGTACGTGCCTCCGTTCTTGGGGTATGCATTTCTGTTACAAAATCCTTCATTTCAATTTTTGGAACTTGCTAATAATTTTCATATTTCAAATTCAAAATTTTGGACCCGACCCGGGCGCTTTTCTGAATTATTTTACATCCCGCTAAAATTCAATTGTTTGAATTTTTAAAATTAATTTTTAAATATCTTTCAGTTCAACATAATTTTCTTAAAACGATTTTAAAATCTTTTATAAATTTTTCTCCAACCAACTCTTAATCCCACGGGCCAATCATCGTTTCCCTTTACTGTATACCGGGCCCACACCTCTCTCTTCATCTCTCTCCCCTTCGCTGGCTTTCTCTCTCTCCCCTTCTCTTTCTCTTTCTCTCTCCCCCGCTAAAAAACGAATTTATCTCTCCTCTCCCCCTCTCTTTCCCTCTCTATCTCTCTCTTCCTCTCCCTCCTCTCGCGAATTCCTTCTCTCTCCTTCTCTCTGGATTCTCTCTCTCTCTCTCTCTCCTCTCACAAATCTTCTCTCTCCCCTCTTAATATATTTCTTCTTCCCCGTTTCTTTTTCTCACGAACCCATACTCTAAACCTAGCCCTAGCCTTCGCAGCTCCATCTCCACCGACCTTACCTCATCGTCGCCACCATCATCTCGCCCTCGTGACCACCCTCTTCACCTCCTTCCTCTCCTCTCTTCTTCCCGACGATTCCCAAGAACCCACTGCACCCGTCGAGGCCACCTGCTGCAACCTCCCGCGAGCCCAACCTCGCCGGTGACTAGCCGTCGTCACCCTCGTCACCTCCTCACATCCCTCTTCACTTCCCGGCCATGCAAACCGCTACCACCACCCTCTGCAAACCCTACGACCACAACAATATCCAAGAAACCCACTGCCCTTCGCCGGAAAATCACCACGCCGGCAAACCCCGTCGCTATCGCCCTCTCCTCTGCTCTCCCTCCAACGCCAGAACCCTACATCTAAACCCCAACCTACACCAGAACCAAACCCGAGCACCCGAAGCCTTCCCTGTAACCTTGAACGCGTGCTGCCTTGCCGTCGTTCTTGTCGGAGATCCTTGCCGACGACTTCCAACCTTGCAACCACATCCTAGACTTCTTCCAACCCCCAGTGAGCAACCCCTTCTCTCTCAGTCTCTATCTTCTTCTTCTTTCTATTCTTCTTTATTTTTAATTTTTCTTTTCTGTTTTTGTAAAAAGAAGAGAAGTACCTCTGTAGATCGCCGGAGTTCCGTCGACGCCGTCGACACCTCACAACTCCCTTCTAATCCACAGCGAGTTTCCTCCCTCCTCTCCTTTCTCCTTCCATTCTTCCCTTCTCTTGTTCCATGCATCTTTTCCATTATTTTATGCTTACTGTTTTCTTGGTTTGCCTGAATCTGACCGTGCCGGCGACGATCACGACAACCCAGCGAGGACCTGTGACCCGTGTGATTCCATTGTTCGTTGTTTGGACTCATTCCGTGTACCGTGCGCGCGTCGCGACTTTTCCCGCCGACGCGTAACGTTCCGTTTACCGTTTCTTGAATCCGTCGAGGCAAGTGAAACTTGCTACATGCTATTCATACTATCCCTATAGTTATTTATCTAATTTCATATTAAATCTATAGATAGAATCTAAAGTTGGGAATTCCAAGTTAACAGTGCGATGTCCGTTTACATATTTTGGATTCAGAACTTGAAACCTAACTGTTACATTTAGTTTACTAAACCTAGTAACCATATTTATATTTTAAATCACATAATAACTAGTTACATAGTCTATGGTACCCTTTCTATAGTTTTACTCCATTGGACACCCGTGTGCATCTTTAACCTATTTTAGTTATAATTGCATCCATTGAACATATTATACATATCATTGCATCTCTAGATTACTTAATACATATTAACATGATTTTAACTTCCATATTTGTCATACTGTATTCATGTAAGGTTGAAACCATCCCTTAAACTCAAACAGATAACCGTACATCCAAGTAGTTTAATCTGCACCTAGTTGCTTATCATATTACATGTTCCAGTTTGTTGTTCTATTAGTACACATGCTTGTTTTATACACCCATGCTTATGTTAGTTGGATATTTGAGCACCTACATGACATCTGGTGCACCATGATATTACTTGTTACACCTATTACTTGACACGATATGGTACCGTACAACTCTTGACATAACATGACACCTTTATATATTACCTGGCTTGACCTGATGTACCATGGTCTTACCTGTTACCTGATCTTGTGTCTAATACCAACAAATCCGACCTGTTGTCCTTACGGACCGTTCCTGTTGTCTATCTAGACAAACCTGTAGCTGCCTGATCCTGTGTTGGCATTAGCTCTAGATTATTTAATACTTGACTTGAACATATATAACTTGGGGGTATGGGGAAATCAGTATTGTAACCGAACGTAACTCAAAGGGCCCTCCTATTGTTTGCCGTTTTTCCGGGCGTTACGGAATACCCATTGTTTGCCGTTTTTCCGGGCGTTACGGAATACCTATTGTTTGCCGTCTTTCCGGGCGTTACGGAATAATCACCGGCGAGTTACGATGAGGATTATATTACTTGGTTTCGAAGACTTTAGAATAGATAACCCCGTAGCACAGTTTAGGTATCTCTGCATGTCACTTATACCGACACATTTATCGTTATATATTCTCATTGTATTCTTGCTCATATTCATACCTGCATGTCGTACTACCCCTGTTGATATTATTTCTTGATATTATGACGCGCTGACGTCTGGGTTTTGCATGGCCCAGATTCCTTACCTTTGCTGTAGTCCGAGCAGGAGTACTTCAGTCAGCAGGCTGAGCAGTGAGGACTCGTTAGTAGTTAGTTCTTTTATTTTCAGTATTTTCATTCCTGATGTGAGCCCGCATTATGGGACATACATTCCAGTTATTCTTGTATTGGATTTTTTGCTTCCGCATTATTTTTATTCTTAACTCGTTTTATTTGGCTTATGGACATGTGTTAGATAGTTTTTTTATTGTTCTTGATATCTCTACAGCCGTAATGTGACTGTGGAAGGATAATTCCTACCCACATGTAGCATGGTTGGCTATGTCACGTTCCTACCTTAGCGTACTCTGGGAAGCGGGGCGTGACAGAAACCTAGGGTGTTTGGAGACAAATTAATCCATCACTGCAATCTACATCCTCTACGCTATCTAGTTTAGCGAACTAGGTACCCTAGTTATCTCGGCTATTGAGGTAGGAGCTCGGAATACAAATCCTTAGGTGGATCATCTTTGATGGAGGGAGACCGGAGATCAAGCTAGATCATGGTGGCCTCTAGAAGTTTGGGAAGTTGGTTGAAGACAAAAGGACACGGGTCAATTCGGTATAATCATTCTTAACTCCTATATATTTAGTTTGCTAGTTTAGGGTTCATGGTAGATCCGGGTAGCGGGTTGTGTTAGCGCCAGTTTTGAAAATTTTTGTTCCGCAATCGGCCACGGTTTGATGGCCAGGGCGCTTGCATAACCTAATAGCCTCATCATTTCGTCTTTTTTTTATTTATTTTTTTAAAATTTTTTTTATACTCCCAGTTTAATGACTTAGGGGTTGATTGTTCCCAGTTTAACGACGTAGTGGTCAACTGTTTGAGCCTGAACTCGATTCTGCAGGAACCACGGGCTCCTTTGGCTTAATTGCCTGAGCGGGCTCGTCATCATCTAGACTGAGCCGGTGATGGGTAGCAATAACCACGCCATTATCATGGTTATGAGGCGTAAGTGGACTTGTTCTTCTGGGCTCCACCATGTAGACCATATGGGTTGTGTGCCCATCTGCTTTTTCATTGGTAATGTTGCTCGTTGGGCTTTTGGCTTGATGCCTTGGTCCGCTCCTTTCAAAGAAGGGCAGATGACTGAGAGTAATAGGTTCCCTAAGGGCTTTAGTCTATGTTTGTATGAAATTGGCGGTCGCAGCTTGATTGTTTGCTAACATGCCTTTAGACAGTTCTATCTCTCTTGCCTTATATTGTTTTTAAACCCAATCTTTAAAGAAAAAACAGTCCTCAATAGTATAACCTGTCACTCTGTGATAGGGGCAATATTTGGGGTCGTCGGACATATTCTCTTCTTGCGGTCTTTTTGATTCTGGCAATTGTAAACCGTTTTCATACGGCGCCCTTAAATATCTTGTGGACTTTGTCCCTTCTGAAAGAATAGACCCTATCCAGCTTCTTTTTCAAAGGCGATTCTCCTCCCCCTCTCAATAATGGCTTTCGAGATTGGTTGATATTGGGCTCGTTCATCCCTCGCTTATTTCGGCTAGTCGAAGTGTTAAAAGATTCAGTATCGTCCGAATTTCCGTCTTTGCGATTATCGTCCTTTCGGTTTCTCTAGGATTTATTGTTATTTTGGGAATCTGAGGAAGAATCCTGCTTTGATCGTTCCAACATTTGAACTTTCTTGGTCAGCTTTTGGAATGTCTTGAGACCCGCGGTGCATAGAAAAGGATTCATCCAGGTGCCAAGATTTCCGATGAGGAGATTGACGGATTGGTCTTGTTCCAATGATGGCTCACATTTGACGGAGAGATTGCGCCGTCGGGTTATAAAATCCATGCTGCTTTCGTTGTTCTTTGGCTTGGTCCTTACAAGGTCGACAATGGTGATCTTATCGCTGACACTCATGAACCTTTGCTGAAACAAAGATTCAATTTGGACGAAAGTATTAACGGAGCCATCCGGTATGCTCGCGTACCAATCAAAAGCGACATAAGTTAAGCTATTAACGAACTGGCGGAGTAGAAGTGCATCATTGCCCCCAGTATTCCCACATAAGGCTTTAAAGTGGGCAACGTGCTGATTTGCATTTCCCGTCCTATCAAATCTTCCGAATTTGGGGATGACAGCCACTAGGAAATGTTGGAAATAACCAACTGTAAGATATTTCTCAGATTAGTTAGAATATGTTTGTAATAGAATCTGTTTATACTTAGTTAGAATATATTTGTAACAGAATCTGTTTATTCTTAGTTAGAATCTGGTTGTAACAGAATCTGGTTGTAATTTCCTTATTGTTTTCAAGGTTATAAAAGAGCCTATCTGTATACTGAATTTGAAGTGAGAAAAAAAGTTCAATGCGCTTATATGGTATCAGAGCGGTAAAACTTTCTCCAAAAAACCAAAAATTTTCCTCAACCAAAATTTTTCCCAGTTCATTTTTTTTCCAGCCATAATGTCCTCCACCACAGAGACTGAAGTATCCTCCACTTTGCAGATCGAGTCCGATGGTTTTCAGGAGTCAAGAATCAACTCAGGATCGCCTCCATTCACAAAGGAACAACTGAAGCACCTGTACTGTAAGTCCATGCTACCCTTCCCCGGTACTTACGGGGTTGCGGAAGTGGTGAAAAACGATTTTCAAGAGGGTGGTAACATGGACTACAAATACGGATCTTTGCTAAACAACTAATTAACAACCTAACTTGAGTTTACCTACTCGGTTAGGGGGCTATACCTTTCTTGAACTCCTTTGTCTTCAACTCCTCCCGGTGTACGGATCGGCCTCACCTCGTCGTCTCCTTGCGCCGAAGATGGATCCACCCGAAAGCTTCTACCTTTGGCTTCTTCTTCGACCTTTGAAGAAACTAGATCACTTGGCTTGCTAGGCCTTGTGAACTAGAATGAGTAGAGGAATGTTTTAGTGTCTTTTATCTCTAAGGCAATGAGTCTCAACACATGAGAATGGTTTGCCTTGAGCTAGAGAGAGCAAGAGGAAGAGGGAGAGCTTGAGAATGAGAGAGCTCAAGAGAGAGAAAGCAAATCAAAAGAAATGAGCCACTCTTTTCTCATCCAACCTCTCATAATCCAAAAGTCATCATAACAAAAATAGTAATCAAGTATTGTGTGATGGTTTAAGTCAAAATGGCTATATCATTTCATGCACTCATTTTGCAGAAATAAACAAGCAAGCAAAAGTCTTTGCCATGGAATGATAGCCATTGTCCTGATGATGGTCAACTAGTCCAACCTAGTCAACCGGTCAACAAAGTCAACAATTCAACAAAGTCAACCCCTCAACAACCATGTCACTATAATACTTAATTAATATTAATGTTAATCATATATCTTATTCTCATTAGGGTTTAGCCAAAAGTCAATAGTCAACAGTAAACTGTCGACAGTCAACAGTCAACAACCCCAATGAGAATTCTCTGCCTCTGTCTCTCTCTGTCAACTGTGCATACACACCCGCATCCGCGTTCCGAGGAACACGAATACAAACGAGATAAAACTAATCCCAAAACGTACACTAGGATCTGGCTTAAACCAAAGCCCGCTAGTGTTAACTGTCCGGACACTGTACGTGCACAAGTGCATGGATGTGACCGAACCCTGTCGCAAAACCATGCGACCTGTCGCAAAACCATGCGACCTCTACTCTTTTTCCTAAAGGCGAATAGCTTTCTGTGTGGGACTCTAAAGACTCGACAGTACGCTGGCAGTGGGTTTAACCACAGACCGCAAGCGGCACTAGCTGTGCGTAACGGTCCCCAGGTAGATGCCGACAAGAAGACTGACGAGGTGAAACCCATCTGAACTCCTACTGAGTCTGAATGTGACAATCTCTCTCTACAGTCTGGTTTGTTCGTCTGATACATCGCATGGCGGGCCTAGGAGGCGGTAAACGCCAGTCCCCTAATAGCGGTACAAGTCGTGTCGGAGTGAAGCCCAGAACACCCTGAGATAACACTGGAAACCTACCAGTATATCTCGCTTGCCCTGGCCAGGGACTACTCGTGTAATGGCTCTCCTAGACACAGGGCGATGTCAACCCCCAATACCGGAAGAGACGAATCCTGTCTAACCGTCACTGCCTCCAAGTGTTTCGGGACTGCACCCAACTACTACCTGTTTGCACGACTCCTTTGAGCCGTGGTAGGGTAGTAATCTAAGTACAGTGGGAACACACTCGAGGCGAAGTGACAGTGTCAAGTCAGCGGACTAAGCTGTACTCATGTCACCTGGGAACTGATAACTGACGATAGGTATAGTACCAACCAGCAGTTCCCGACGAGTCATGTCTAGTGTACTCGTAACCCAACGAGCACCCGCATACTATCTCAAGTACGACGTACTGACGGCTGTGGGACAGACCGTCTCCCACACTGGGATGAGAAGGGCATACGCTACTCTACTCCGGAGTATCGATGCCCTGTCTCGATAGTCCTGCGACTAGGGACCTGCATAAGGATGTGCTTATAGATTACCCAGCCCCCAGTAGTGTGACTGCCATCACAACGCTGGTAATCAAGCAAAGATCCTAAGGGCTCCACTAATGTGTATAGGTGATATACTAAAATAAACACATGTACACATTGAAGTAGAAACAAACCAAGTAGCATACTACTATATTGAGCAAGATTGTCTATACAAGGTGAATATCCCAAGCTTCCATTAAGTAATATACAAACTAGTATGATACAGTAATGGCCTCTAGGGCATATACACTAACAATCTCCCACTGGCACTAAGGCCATGTACTGGCGTATCGAAGACCTATCATCTCGATCAGCCGCTCGAACTAAGTCTGGGGTAAGGCCTTTGTGAGTAGATCAACAGTGTTATCTTCCGTAGAAACTCTCCGAACCTCGATCTCCTGGCGACCCACGATCTCCCTGTTCAGGTGATACCGCCTCAAGATGTGTCTGGACTTCTGATGGGACCTGGGTTCCTTTGCTAAAGCTATAGCCCCGTTGTTGTCGCAATACAGAGGTATTGGATCAACAATGGACGGAACCACCTGAAGTTCAGTTAAGAACTTCCTTACCCAGACAGCTTCTTTTGCGGCATCTGCAGCAGCGATATATTCCGCTTCCATCGTCGAGTCAGCAACGGTTTCCTGTTTGGAACTCTTCCAACACACCGCCCCTCCATTGAGGGTAAAGACATAACCCGACATGGACTTGGAATCATCCTTGTCACTCTGGAAGCTGGAGTCAGCAAAGGCCTCGATCTGGAGGTCTTTTCCGCCATACACCAAGAACATCTCCTTAGTCCTTCTCAGGTACTTGAGAATGTTCTTTACCGCTATCCAGTGTTTCTCCCCAGGGTTTGACTGATACCGGCTTACCACACTCAGTGCATAACCTATATCTGGTCTGGTACACAACATCGCATACATTATAGAGCCTACCGCAGAAGCGTAGGGTATAATGGACATGCGATCCCTTTCCAAATCAGTCTTGGGAGACATCTCTTTGGAGAGGGTGATTCCGTGACAAGCCGGTAGATTACCGCGCTTGGAATCTTCCATACTGAATCTTTTCAGTATGGTGTCGATATACCTGGACTGTGAAAGTCCCAGTATCCTCTTGGATCTGTCACGATAGATCCGGATCTCCAGAATGTATGAGGCATCACCCAGGTCTTTCATGGAGAACCTGTATGACAAGAACCCTTTGACAGATTGTAGCATAGGAATGTCATTTCCTATTAAGAGAATGTCATCCACGTATAAAACGAGGAATACTACAGTTCTCGCTACAAATCTACTATAGATGCATGGTTCATCTGGATTTTTGATAAAGCCAAATTCTTTGACCGTCTCATCAAAACAGATGTTCCAACTCCGCGATTCCTGCTTTAGTCCGTAGATGGACTTAAGCAACTTGCACACCTTTCCGCTGCTCCCACTCTGATTGAAACCCTCTGGCTGGTCCATATAAACACACTCCTCTAAATTTCCATTTAGAAAAGCGGTCTTTACGTCCATCTGCCAAATCTCATAATCGTGGAAGGCAGCAATGGCAAGAAGGATCCGAATGGATTTCAGCATAGCTACTGGGGAAAAGGTCTCGTCATAGTCCAAACCAGGTCTTTGACGAAAACCCTTTGCAACCAGTCTAGCTTTATAGGTCTCAACCTGTCCATCTACACCAATCTTCCTTTTGAAGATCCAGTTGCATCCTACGGGTTTTACCCCATCTGGAGCAACGTCCAACGTCCATACTTTGTTGGTGTACATGGACTCCATTTCGGTCCGCATTGCATCCAGCCATTTTACCGAGTCAACGCTCTGAATGGCCTGCTGGAAGCTAGTTGGCTCATCATAATCTATGATGCAATCCTCTCTATCCCCGTCTATGAGAAAACCGTAGTATCTCTCGGGCGGATGAGAATGCCTACTACTCCTGCGGAGCGGCGTAGGAATGTCATGATCTTTTGAACCCTCTGGTTCTACTAAGCTTTCAGTAATAGCTCGTGATTCTGGAATTTCTTCCAATTCTATTGCGCTCCCACTTATCTGATTTTCCAAAAACTCAGTTTCCAAGAAGTGGGCATGACGAGAAACATAAATCTTTTGTTCCTCTTCGCAATAGAAGAAATATCCCTTGGAGTTCTTTGGATATCCCACAAACTTGCACTGTACTGAGCGTGCCTTGAGCTTGTCCGCATGCTGCTTTTTGACAAAAGCTGGACATCCCCATGTCTTAATGTGATTAAGATAGGGTCTCTTCCCACACCACATCTCATATGGTGTAGTAGGCACAGTCTTAGTTGGAACTCGGTTCAAAAGGTATGCAGCTGATTCTAGTGCATATCCCCAGAATGATCGCGGTAACTTAGCGTTACTCATCATGGACCGTACCACATCCAATTGGGTTCGGTTCCGTCTCTCCGATACACCGTTATGTTGCGGAGTGTATGGAGGAGTAAGCTGAGAGAGAATTCCATTCTCTTTTAAATAGTCCAGGAACTCGGCACTCAAGTATTCACCACCTCGATCCGATCTTAGTGTCTTGATACTTTTGCCGGTTTGTTTTTCTACTTCATTCTTATATTCCTGGAATTTTCCAAAGGCTTCGGACTTATGTTTCATTAAGAAGACATAACCGTACCTTGAAAAGTCATCCGTAAAAGTAATGAAGTAAGAATAACCGCTTCGCGCATGTGTAGACATTGGACCGCACACGTCGCTGTGTACGAGTCCCAAGAGCTCGCTCGCTCTTACTCCGTGTCCAGTGAACGGAGTCTTTGTCATCTTTCCTTTGAGACAGGATTGACAAGTGGCATACGATTGATATTCGAACGGATTCAAATATCCTTCTGTATGTAACTTTGTCAACCTTCTCTCATTGATGTGACCCAGTCTACAATGCCATAAGAAAGTCTGATTTTTTTCCGGAGACTTTCTTTTGTGTGTATTCTGGACATTGAAAATCTGTGGTTGGTTTAGTACGTATATATTATTGCTTAATGTACCTGACCCAATCAGAACTTGATTAAGGTGAATGTTTACAACATTACTTACAAACGCAAATTCATAACCTTCTTTAGAAATCAAAGATACAGAAATGATATTACAAGTTGCGTTGGGTACAATAAAGCAATTACGTAAAACCAAAACATGTCCATCTGACATTCCCAGGTGATAGTCCCCCACGGCCTTAGCATCCATGCTAGCTCCGTTTGCAACTTTGAGGGTCATGTCACCTGCCTTCAAAACCCTACGGTTTCTCAACGCCTGCAAAGAATTACAGATATAAGATCCTGATCCGGTATCCAATACCCAGGAAGTAGAGTTTATTGATATACAGTTTTCAATAACATACACACCTGAAGCTGAAGCCGCATCTTGCTTCAGTTCCTGTGTTCTGGCTTTCCAAGCCCTGCAATCTTTCTTCCAGTGACCACTCTTATGACAGAAAAAGCACTCTTCCTTCCCTATAAGCTTCCCCGCTATCTTTGTTGCTTTTGCTTTTCCCTTCGTATCCACTTTACTAACACCGCCCCTTGGTTTGGCGGAGGCTTTCTTCTTCTTTCCCTTGGCTTTCGCCTTGGACCTAGAAGATGAAGATCCCCCTACAAACAAAGTGGATGTTTCCCTACCTTTCTGCAGGGTGCCCTCTGCACTCCTCAGCATGTTGAGGAGCTCTGAAAGTTCAACTTCTTTTTCTTGTAAGTTGAAGTTCAGGATAAACTGGGCGTAAGTGGAAGGAAGGGACTGGAGAATCAAGTCCGTATAGAGCTCGTTCTCTAACGTGGTCCCTGTTGGATATATGTATGCCCTAGAGGCCATTATGTGATAGTGGATGTATCTATACATGTATATATATATATTCAGTTTGCATTCTTGCTCGACATGATAGTATGCTATCTGGTTATTCTTTATCTGACATGTTGATTTGATCATGCTTTTATTCATTCATACATGCTGATAAAGCCCCAAGGATATCTGCTTGACTACTCTGATTATGATAGAGATCATACTAGTAGGACGTTTGTAGTCTATAAGCATATCCTGAAATGTCCCTAGTCGGAGGTGTATCGAGACGGGGCATCGATATACCAGAGTAGACTAGCGTATATGATACTAGACCCATGTGATGGGCGATGGATGTTCCCACATTCATCGATGTTTGACATCAAGATCATATACGGGTGCTCAGTGCTGACTGGGTACACTGGACGGACTCGCCGAGAACTCCTATATGGAATTATATCTATCGTCGGATAGCAGTTCTCAGGTGACACTGGTACAGGTTAGTCTGTAGACCCGAGATCGTCATGGAGTCTTGTATGTTCTCCCACTGTACTTTGATTGCCACCCTACCACGGCTCTACTGAGTCGTGCAAACAGGTGGCCGTTGGGTACAGTCCCGAGACACACGAAGGCAATGAGCGATAGGAGGGGTTTCGTCTCTCCCGGTATTGGGAGTTGATGTTGTGCTGTGCTTGACTGGTTATAACAGCAAGTCCCTGGCCAAGGCTGCTGAGATTTGCTGATAAGTGTTATCAGTAGTTTCTCGATCTGTTATAGACCATTCACCGACACGACTTATTGAGTTATTGGGGTCGACGTGACCATCCCTAGGCTCAATATGCAGCATATCTGACGAAGAGACCGGACTGTACGGTAGTGTTGCCGGATGGCTCGACGGGAGTTGTAGCAGGTTCGCTTGTTGTCTTCTGATCGCTCAATACCCAGGTGGCCGTTAAGTTTAGCTGACCGCTTGCGGCTTGAGGGTACTTGATATGATCATTACCCTCTGCCGGCGTATTGACGAGTCTTAGAGTCCCACAGAGGAGTTATCCAGTCCAGGCGAAACGTTGTGGTGTGCATATGCAATATGCGCATGCACCCGATTGAAATGTGCGTATATGATACCGAACATTGATCGGGTGAACTGCTTTTGGTGGGGTTATATGAGATATGACCGGATTGATAAATCAAGTGTTGATTTATCATTTAACCATTAGTTTTCTCACTTAAAACCTTTCTAGGGTTTGATGGATGTATGCATGCATGCATGTGTTTCTTTCTTCTTTTCTAGTTTCATGTACATGTAGATGTGCATACATGTACACATACATACATCAAACCATCATGGTTGATTATATATGGAAATGGTGGCAATATAAGACTCACACCATTGATTATTTAATGGATTATTATTTGATTATGGATTTAAAAAGAAAATGAAAAGGAAAGGATAATTATGCTAGTTTCTACATGCTTCTTCTAACCTAACCATGCTCACCTACCACTAAACCATGGTTATCCTTTCCTTTATCATTCTAAACCCAAGTTAAATTAATCATCTATCATTTAATCATGGTTGGAGTCAAGAAGGAATAAATATATATAGTGATATTTATTTCTTTTGCAAGCTTAACCTTATGGTTGTCATTTTACCTCTTGAAAAGAAATAGCCACCATTTTCATCCTCCTTGATCTTCTCCTCTCTAGTTTTTTCTAGTGAGTCAAACACAATCAAAGAAAGGTTTTTGAAGTGAGATCCAAAGCCACAACAACATTCTACACAAGCTTAGCCATTTTGTTTAGATTGTTATCTTCGGTTTGACGAAGTAGCGAGCTTGGACGGAGATCTCCGCGGATCGTCGTGGACACAAGGGGAGTTCAAGAGGACCTCGACTCAACACCAAAGAGCCTAAGGAGCGAAGCAAAAACGGGAGCTACAAAGGTTGTAGCCTTCAAACCCTAACTTTTGTTAGCTTAAAGTTTACTAAACTTAATTTTCTATGATCGATCCATATGAGTGTTTGTTTAGCACAATAAAAAATCATAACTTTTGGACATGTGATGCTTCAAAACACTTCATAGGGTGCTAAACAATCCCTTCATTGGTATCAGAGCCGACCTAGAACATTAGGCGACCTTTTTGCGAAGTAAAAAGTCCGATCGAAACAAAATACGACTTTTAAAATTGCTCTCTGGAAATTTTTTTAAAACTGACATTTTTCAGAATTAAAAATTCTCAAAAAATAGAGCAGGTAAAAATTAGACAATCTGGAAAATTCGTGGTCGTGAACAGTAACTTTGGCCGCGGAAGCACGGCATAAGCAAGCTTAGGCCGCGCATCCGTTGCCATACAAGGGGCTCTTTGACAATTTTTTGCACAGTAATTTTCATTACCTGCTATATTATATTCTGAATATGTTTAATCTGAATCTGCTGTTGAAAAATTCTGGAGATGTTTTTGGCCTAGTGGTTTCGATCGGAATTTTCATTTCGCTTTCTTTTCCGGGTAAACTAGAAAGTATTGAAGTGTTTGAACGAATATCATTTACTCAATATTCACGGGGTTTAAATAGTTTGGAGATACGTGCAAGTCTTTTTGCGGTGGTCCCTCTAGAAGACAACAAACCTTAACTCGATTATGTGACCGTCTTGAACTGCCCTTTGAACCCTAGGGTTTGGGGCAGTACGGCGTGCCACATGTGAGGCGTTGGCTTGACCCTTCTACGGCTGGACCGCCGCTACTGTGTCACACTGCAGTTTTTTTTTGAACCCTGCTCAAGTGTTGAGCTTTAGTGAATCTTGGGTGCTTGATTGTTCGTTCGAAAACTTTAATACTGTCTGTTTGTCTGGAATGTGATACAATATGTGGAATTCATATAGTGTAGGCATGAAATACGAAATATGTGATATTTCGCATTTATGATGTCTAAAGAGAATCTGGATTCCAAATATTGTAGTTTTACACTTTCTTTTTTGTGACCGTAAGTGTAGTATGTTAGATATCACCGGTTTCGTTGCTATACATCAACGACAATTGGGGTATGCATACTTACTTACGTTGGTGATATTATGTGTTGCTGAGATATGATGTATAGGATTGTCGCGATCGAATAGCTGGGGGGTTTTGTGAGATGAGAGTTTTATATTTTCATTCATGTAAATTCAAATGTAATATTCTTTTATTTGGGGCACTTCCAGGTTGCGGTTGTGTCACCAGTGTTGTATATTATTTACTTTTCCGCATTAGGATGGACCCAAGGAGGGGAGCACAGGTGACCGGGTTCTGGGGTTCAGTGGGAGGCCATCTCGAGGAGTCGAGACCGGGTCTCCTAAACTCCAGGATTGGTAGGGTCACTTGCCGCTCTCGTAGGGGTCCAGGGTGTGGGCTTGGCTATTCATCGCGACTGTGGAATCCGTATTTTCTATTCTGGCTAAATACTAAATACGGACGTCCTAGTATATCCCACGTTATATCTATATTTCTGCTGCCTGTGTTCTGTGAAATCTGAGACGAATGACTTATCATATATATGATATATAGTAGACGTTGCTTATGTTTTACACCCGCGCTAGTCCCGTCCCGGTATGCCGTTAGTTAAGTAACCTAACGGTGCATAACGGAACATTGCAGCGAATGCGGATGGCATAAGCGTACGTGTTATTTTCGTTTCTTTTCTGTGATTGGCTTAAGGACTTAAATGATGGGATTACATTAATGTGATTAATGTAAAGAAAATAAACCTAAAAGATGTTGTAGAATCGGATTTAAAAACTACTCGGCTATTTGTGAAAAAGCTACATTTCAAAACTGCGGAGCTTAAGCCACTCCTTTTGAAAACTGTTTGATTCTACAACGATATCAAGTTCAAAGTGTTAAAGATTTTCTTAAAAATCATTCGCAACCCTCCGTCATTTTAGGAAGTAGAGTACTTAGTATTCGTGCTACGTTTGTTGACTTTAGTTAAGGCGTAGTGTACGGTAGCTAAGTGATGTCTTCCTACAATGCATATGATGCAGATTAATTAGGACATTCATGCGACTTTGTTGACCATAGTTAAGGGTCATATGGGTGGGTCTAATTGATCAAGAAATGACGGGTAGAACTTGACTGATACTTATGATTTGTTGACCATAGTTAAGGTCATAAGTACTAGGGGTAAAAATTACATCGGGAATTTCAAGTGTTGAAATTTGCAATGAGATTGCATACCTTCCATGTGATGGTTGGATCCCGATCCCACTGTGGGCAATAGTTGCTCCTAGGAGAGTTTTACAGTTTGCAATTAGCTAACTCATTAGGTGTCTAGAAAGGTGTTAACGGGGCTCCGCCTCTGGGAAAACGAGGTTTACTCTAATTAGGTCCGTGCGAAAGCACGGGGAACCTCCCTCAAAGTACCGACACTGGCCTGGCTGAACGGTTAGCGAAGTTGTAGACTGTAATTAATCCTGGCTAGTTATTCTTTTTAAGGTTTGAAAGAAAACTTGATAAAAAGCAGTGGGAAACATCGATTAGACAAGATAATAAACCAATCTAATCTGTGCAAGAGCTTTCGCTGAGTGTATTCTTTTCTCTCTCTTAATGGCAGATACCAATGACTGGACTTAAGCTTCCACTAGATAAGAACAAACTGAATGGGACCAACTATAAAGACTGGCTAAGGAATCTGAAGATCGTCTTGACATATGATAAAGTATCATATGTCCTCACGGCTTCAGCCCAGCCCGTCCCAGGCCCAAAATCCCCAGTTGCGGACATTGAAGTCCGCAAGACATGGGACGCTGACTGTGCCACGGCAAAATGCCTCGCGCTTGCATCGATGGATAACACACATCAAAAGCAGCACGAGGACATGGACATTCACGGGATATTACTCCATACAAAGGAGTTGTATGGGGAGCAGTCCCGCGTATTACGATACGAAGCATCAAGGAAACTGTTTCACATGCGGATGGCCCCTGGCACACCAGTGGCGGACCATGTTTTGAAGATGATAGCTCTTATAGAAGAGCTTGAGGACCTTGGATGGACAATGGACAATGAGCAATATATAGATATTATTCTGCAGTCCCTCCCCTCCACCTTTGCTCAGTTCATAGTGAACTTTAACATGCATAGCATGGAGAAGGAACTCCCTGAACTCCTTAATATGTTAAGGAGTGCAGAGAGCACTATGAAGTCAGCAAAGACTCCCGTTATGACCATTGGACAGTCTTCTTCTTCTCGCCCAAAAGCTAAGGCCAAGGGAAAGAAAAAGAAGAAACCCACTAATCCTAAGGGCGGAGTCAAAAAGGTGAAGGGAAAGGGAAAGTCCACGGCTGGAGACCCAGGGAAAGGTGAGTGTTTCCATTGCCACAAGACAAGACATTGGAAGCGCAACTGCACGGAGTACCTAAGTCTCAAGAAGAAGCATGGTGATGCTTCTGCTTCAGGTGCGTTTGTGACTGAAAACTGTTTTTCTATAAACTCTGCTTCCTGGGTATTGGATACCGGTTCAGGTTCTCACATTTGCAATTCCATGCAGGGGCTGAGAAATAGCAAGGTTTTGAGGACAGGTGACCATACTCTCCGCGTTGGAAATGGTTCCAATGTACATACAGTCGCAGTGGGAGAGTATCACTTGGGGTTGCCATCTGGATGTATTTTGATTTTGAATCCATGTTATTTTGTACCTGATATGCTATGTAATATAATATCCGTTTCTTTGTTGGACAATGAAGGGTATAATTTTGTATTGCAAAACAATGTTATGAACATTCACCTGAATCAAATGTTGGTTGGGTATGGTACACTTAATAACGGAATATATGTCCTAAATCAACACACAGTTTTCAGTATACAACACACTAATAAAAGAAAACTTTCAGAATTAAATGAAGCTTTTCTTTGGCACTGTAGACTTGGTCATATTAACGAAACAAGACTAAACAAGTTACACAAAGATGGACATTTAAATCCTTTTGAATATAAATCTTATGCGACTTGCCAGTCTTGTATTAAGGGTAAAATGACCAAAACTCCGATTACCGGACACGGAGAAAGAGCTACTCAGCTCCTGGGCCTCATACATAGTGATGTATGTGGGCCAATGTCTACACAGGCTAGAGGCGGTTTTTCATACTTCATTACATTCACCGACGATTTCTCAAGATTCGGTCATGTATTTTTATTAAAGCACAAGTCCGAAGCTTTCGAGAAATTCATTGAATATAAACAAGAAGTAGAAAAACAAACCGGCTTAAGTATTAAGATGCTTCGATCAGATCGAGGTGGTGAGTATCTCAGTACAGAATTTGCAAACTTCCTAAAAGAGAATGGGATTCTCTCTCAACTCACTCCTCCTTACACACCACAGCACAACGGTGTGTCAGAACGACGGAATAGGACCCTATTAGATATGGTCCGGTCCATGATGAGTGACGCTGAGTTACCAGTCTCGTTTTGGGGACATGCATTGGAGACTGCAGCATTTCTGCTAAACAGGGTTCCAACCAAAACCGTGTCTACCACGCCATATGAGATATAGAATGGGAAGAGACCATCTCTTAAAAGAATTAAGATTTGGGGTTGCCCGGCCTATGTTAAAAAGCAGAATCCGGACAAACTCGAGACACGGTCAGTCATGTGTAACTTTGTGGGATATCCAAAGAATTCTTATGGATATCTGTTCTACCACAAAGAGGAACAAAAAGTGTTTGTTTCTCAGTATGCCACATTCTTGGAAAAAGAGTTTTTCACAGATAGAGATGATGGCAAGGTGGTAGATCTATAAGAGGTTCTGGAGACACAAACTACAAATGACGATTTGGTTGAACCGGCTGTTGCAACAGAAATTGAAGAACCTCGGCCACTCCGTAGGTCTGGTAGGACTTCTCGTCCACCGGAGAGGTACTACGGTTTCCTCATTGATGGTGACAGAGAAGACTGTATCATAGAAGATGATGATCCTACCAGTTTTCAGCAAGCTATCACGAGTGGTGACTCTGTGAAGTGGCTGGATGCCATGAGATCCGAAATGGAGTCTATGTACACCAACAAAGAATGGACTTTGGACGTTGTACCCCCTGGGGTAAAACCTGTAGGGTGCAAATGGATCTTTAAAAGAAAGATTGGTGTGGATGGGCAGGTAGAGACCTATAAGGCAAGACTTGTGGCGAAAGGTTTTCGTCAAAGACCAGGTTTAGACTATGACGAAACTTTTTCGCCCGTAGCCATGCTTAAATCTATTCGGATCCTACTTGCTATTGTTGCTCACTACGACTATGAAATCTGACAGATGGACGTTAAAACAGCATTTCTAAATGGAGATTTAGAAGAATGTGTTTATATGGATCAACCGGAGGGCTTCATTGACAGTAGGAGCAGCGAGAAAGCATGTAGATTGCTTAAATCCATATATGGGTTAAAGCAGGCATCTCGGAGTTGGAACATCTGTTTCGATGATGTTATCAAAGAGTTTGATTTCATCAAAAATCCAGATGAACCTTGTGTTTATAGGAAGGCTGTAGGAAGAGCTGTCACATTCCTCGTATTGTACGTGGATGACATTCTTCTGATAGGAAATGATATTCCTATGCTACAGTCGGTCAAATCATTCTTATCACTAAGGTTCTCCATGAAGGACCTGGGTGATGCCACATACATCCTGGGTATAAGGATCTATAGGGATAGATCCAAAAAGTTATTGGGATTGTCCCAAACCAGGTACATCAACACCATCCTAAAGAGGTTTAGTATGGAAGACTCCAAGCGGGGTGCCTTACCCGCTTGCCATGGAGTCACTCTCTCCAAGGATTCTTGCCCAAAGACCGATGAAGAGAGAGCTCGCATGAGCATTATACCTTATGCTTCGGCAGTAGGATCTATAATGTATGCGATGTTATGTACACGCCCAGATGTAGCTTATGCACTTAGTGTTGTAAGCAGGTATCAATCCAACCCAGGGGAGAACCACTGGACAGCTGTGAAGAACATTCTTAAGTACTTACGAAGGACTAAAGAATTGTTCTTGGTGTATGGTAATAAGGATCTCCAAATGGAGGCCTTTACCGATTCGAGCTTCCAGAGCGATAAGGATGACAGCAAATCTATCTCAGGGTTTGTATTTACCCTCAATGGAGGGGCGGTAAGTTGGAAGAGTTCCAAACAGGATACCGTTGCAGACTCTACGATGGAGGCTGAGTACATTGCTGCAAATGATGCCGCCAAGGAAGCCGTCTGGATGAAGAAGTTCGTCTCGGAGCTAGGAGTAGTTCCAACCATTATTGATCCAATACCCTTGTATTGTGATAATAATGGGGCTATGGCGTTAGCCAAGGAGCCCAGATCCCATCAGCGGTCCAGACACATCCTGAGGCGCTTTCATTTGATCCGGAAGATTGTAGATCGCCGCGAGATCGAGATTAAGAGAGTTGACACAAAGAACAACGCCGCGGATCCATTCACCAAGGCCCTCCCTCAGCCGCAGCATGAGCGACTTTTTGAGATGTTGGGTATGAGATACGCCAATAACTGGCCTTAGTGCAAGTGGGAGATTGTTGGATATATGTATGCCCTAGAGGCCATTATGTGATAGTGGATGTATCTATACATGTATATATATATATTCAGTTTGCATTCTTGCTCGACATGATAGTATGCTATCTGGTTATTCTTTATCTGACATGTTGATTTGATCATGCTTTTATTCATTCATACATGCTGATAAAGCCCCAAGGATATCTGCTTGACTACTCTGATTATGATAGAGATCATACTAGCGGGACGTTTGTAGTCTATAAGCATATCCTGAAATGTCCCTAGTCGGAGGTGTATCGAGACGGGGCATCGATATACCAGAGTAGACTAGCGTATATGATACTAGACCCATGTGATGGGCGATGGATGTTCCCACATTCATCGATGTTTGACATCAAGATCATATACGGGTGCTCAGTGCTGACTGGGTACACTGGACGGACTCACCGAGAACTCCTATATGGAATTATATCTATCGTCGGATAGCAGTTCTCAGGTGACACTGGTACAGGTTAGTCTGTAGACCCGAGATCGTCATGGAGTCTTGTATGTTCTCCCACTGTACTTTGATTGCCACCCTACCACGGCTCTACTGAGTCGTGCAAACAGGTGGCCGTTGGGTACAGTCCCGAGACACACGAAGGCAATGAGCGATAGGAGGGGTTTCGTCTCTCCCGGTATTGGGAGTTGATGCTGTGCTGTGCTCGACTGGTTATAACAGCAAGTCCCTGGCCAGGGCTGCTGAGATTTGCTGATAAGTGTTATCAGTAGTTTCTCGATCTGTTATAGACCATTCACCGACACGACTTATTGAGTTATTGGGGTCGACGTGACCATCCCTAGGCTCAATATGCAGCATATCTGACGAAGAGACCGGACTGTACGGTAGTGTTGCCGGATGGCTCGACGGGAGTTGTAGCAGGTTCGCTTGTTGTCTTCTGATCGCTCAATACCCGGGTGGCCGTTAAGTTTAGCTGACCGCTTGCGGCTTGAGGGTACTTGATATGATCATTACCCTCTGCCGGCGTATTGACGAGTCTTAGAGTCCCACAGAGGAGTTACCCAGTCCAGGAGAAACGTTGTGGTGTGCATATGCGATATGCGCATGCACCCGATTGAAATGTGCGTATATGATACCGAACATTGATCGGGTGAACTGCTTTTGGTGGGGTCATATGAGATATGACCGGATTGATAAATCAAGTGTTGATTTATCATTTAACCATTAGTTTTCTCACTTAAAACCTTTCTAGGGTTTGATGGATGTATGCATGCATGCATGTGTTTCTTTCTTCTTTTCTAGTTTCATGTACATGTAGATGTGCATACATGTACACATACATACATCAAACCATCATGGTTGATTATATATGGAAATGGTGGCAATATAAGACTCACACCATTGATTATTTAATGGATTATTATTTGATTATGGATTTAAAAAGAAAATGAAAAGGAAAGGATAATTATGCTAGTTTCTACATGCTTCTTCTAACCTAACCATGCTCACCTACCACTAAACCATGGTTATCCTTTCCTTTATCATTCTAAACCCAAGTTAAATTAATCATCTATCATTTAATCATGGTTGGAGTCAAGAAGGAATAAATATATATAGTGATATTTATTTCTTTTGCAAGCTTAACCTTATGGTTATCATTTTACCTCTTGAAAAGAAATAGCCACCATTTTCATCCTCCTTGATCTTCTCCTCTCTAGTTTTTTCTAGTGAGTCAAACACAATCAAAGAAAGGTTTTTGAAGTGAGATCCAAAGCCACAACAACATTCTACACAAGATTAGCCATTTTGTTTAGAGTGTTATCTTCGGTTTGACGAAGTAGCGAGCTTGGACGGAGATCTCCGCGGTGGATCGTCGTGGACACAAGGGGAGTTCAAGAAGACCTCGACTCAACACCAAAGAGCCTAAGGAGCGAAGCAAAAATAGGAGCTACAAAGGTTGTAGCCTTCAAACCCTAACTTTTGTTAGCTTAAAGTTTACTAAACCTAATTTTCTAGGATCGATCCATATGAGTGTTTGTTTAGCACAATAAAAAATCATAACTTTTGGACATGTGATGCTTCAAAACACTTCATAGGGTGCTAAACAATCCCTTCAGTCCCAAGTTCCGTGAGCTCCTCAATGAAGCCAATCATCTTAAGCACGTGTTCCGCTTCCGATGATCCGATGGCCAACCTTGCCGAAAATAGCTTTTTCGACACTTCGTATCTTGCGATACGAGTTTGCTCTCCATACAGTTCTTTTGTATGGAGAAATATGGATTCGAGGTCCATATTCTCGTGCCTCCTCTGATGTTCGTTGTCCATAGAGGCAAGCACGAGGCACTTGGCCTTCGCGCAATCGATTTCCCAGGTCTTATGGATTTCCCTATCCGCGACGCTGGTTTTGGGACCTGGGATAGGGGGAGCTTTGGTGGTAAGGAGATACCCCAACTTGTCATAAGTGATTGCCATTTTGACATTCCTGAGCCAATCTTTGTAGTTTGGCCCTGTCAGTATGTTTTTATCTAGTAATAACTTAAGTCCGGTCATGATGATTGGTCGCTGCAATTAGGAGAGAGAGAAGAAACACTTTAGCATGATGCTCTTGCAAGTTTAGAGTGGTTTTTAATTTGTCTAAACAGGATGGCTCCCACTGTCTCTCGAATCCCTCCTCAAACCAAAAAGGAAGAATTAGTCAGGATCAATCTCACCGTACAATACTTGCTTAACCGTTCGGCCAGGCTGGTGTCGGTACTTCGACGGAGGTTTTCCAACGCTTTCGCGAAGTTCCTTAATTTAAGAACCTCTTTTCCCTGGGGGCGTAGCCCCGCTAACACCTTTCTAAACACCTACTAGGTTTATAGCATTGATCGTTAAGTGAGAAATTTCCCGAGGAGTAGCATATACTCACAGTAGGATCGGGATCCAAATATCATTGCGTGACAAAACTGAAGGAATCCTACCAGAATCATCACACTCCAAATGGTATGCAGCGCTAGCAAGTTTCAGTTCTTTTGAAACTCCCGATGTGGATTTTTTTGCCCCATGCTCTTATGACCTTGACTTTGGCCAACAAATCTTAAGTCATATGTCAAGTTCTACCCGTCATTCTCTAGGTTAATTTGAGCCCACCCGCACATACCCTTGACTTTGGCCAACAAGGTAGAATGACTGCCCCAAACCAACACATCTATCTATGCTGCACATGAATACCCAATAGCTACCAATCACTATGCCTTGACTTTGGCCAACAAACATAGCTTGAATACTATTGACCATCCATGTGAAACGACGGAGGGCTACGAATGGTTTTGGCGAAACCGTGAACGTAGTGAATTTGATATAATCGATGGAACGAGATAGCTTTTAAAAGGAGTGGCTTAAGCTCCGCGTTTAAAAGTTATTTTGAAAAGAAACCGAGTGGTTTTTGAAAGTGTTCCAACGATTTTTACTTGGTTTATTTTTTCTTGCATTAGTTCTTTTAATGCGTATTTTTCTTGCATTAGTTCTTTTAATGCGTCCTATCATTTAATCCTATCATTGCAGAAAACAACCAAAATATGACGTACGCTTATGCCATTCGCATTCGCCACGGGGCCCCGTCATTACCCGTTAGGTTACTTAACTAACGACAGAGCGGGGGCTGGGCTAGCGCGGTTGCAAAACATAAGCAACGCCTAAATAATATCATATATAGATATATTGCAATGATAGCCATTTCAGATCACAGATGAACACATTGGATATACTAGGAATCCGCAATTCGTACGAGCCTGTAACGAAAAGCGGATTACACGGTCGTGATGAATAGCCAATACCCCACCCTAGACCCCTACGTGTGCAGCAAACTACCCGCCAAATATCCGAAGTGGAGCAACCTCCCTCAACGACGTGAGTAGGCCACTCGGCACTTCGAGATACCCGGTAGCTTGTGCACCCCACCTTGGGTCTATCCTAGGAGCAAAAACAGTAAAAAGAAATTATACAATGACGGCTACAACCCCGACCCGGTTGTGCGGCCAAAAATAATATTACATCAATTTACATATTACATGAATTGAAAGATAAAAGGAAAAACTCTCATCTCACAACCCCCGGCTATTCATCCGCGACAATCCAAAGAATTCATATACACATACCATCAACATTACAGATCACAGATATGTATAACCCCCACTAATCGACGTATAGCGATTAGCGGACGTTCAATACATATTACACATCACAGATATATATACCCGTCAGCTTAAGTCTTCAGAAGTTCGATAAAAATACGGATTTTCAAGCCCCAAAAACTAATTTTTCTTTCTATAAAATCTGGGCAGAAAACACATATTGTAAAAATCCCAAAATACCCCCAGAAACACACTGCAAGAAATTTGACCCACGACCGACTCAACTCGGCCGCGGTTCCGCGGCAGGAGCGTGCTCCCGCCGCGGTTCCGCGGCGCGTTGAACGGTTCTCTGGACCAAATTTCTACAGTGTCTTTTAAAAAGCCTGAGTCAATTTTTGGAGTATGATTTATCATTTTTTGAACAGAATACAGAATCGACAGAAACTTGATTTTCCGGGTGTTTTTCGTGACTTTTTCTCCGATCGAACTTCTACTTACTTAGCTAACATGTTAGATAGTGTTTAACTAGGCTCTGATACCACTGTAAGTCCATGCTACCCTTCCCCGGTACTTACGGGGTTGCGGAAGTGGTGAAAAACGATTTTCAAGAGGGTGGTAACATGGACTACAAATACGGATCTTTGCTAAACAACTAACTAACAACCTAACTTGAGTTTACCTACTCGGTTAGGGGGTTATACCTTTCTTGAACTCCTTCGTCTTCAACTCCTCCCGGTGTACGGATCGGCCTCACCTCGTCGTCTCCTTGCGCCGAAGATGGATCCACCCGAAAGCTTCTACCTTTGGCTTCTTCTTCGACCTTTGAAGAAACTAGATCACTTGGCTTGCTAGGCCTTGTGAACTAGAATGAGTAGAGGAATGTTTTGGTGTCTTTTATCTCTAAGGTAATGAGTCTCAACACATGAGAATGGTTTGCCTTGAGCTAGAGAGAGCAAGAGGAAGAGGGAGAGCTTGAGAATGAGAGAGCTCAAGAGAGAGAAAGCAAATCAAAAGAAATGAGCCACTTTTTTCTCATCCAACCTCTCATAATCCAAAAGTCATCATAACAAAAATAGTAATCAAGTATTGTGTGATGGTTTAAGTCAAAATGGCTATATCATTTCATGCACTCATTTTGCATAAATAAACAAGCAAGCAAAAGTCTTTGCCATGGAATGATAGCCATTGTCATGATGATGGTCAACTAGTCCAACCTAGTCAACCGGTCAACAAGTCAACAAAGTCAACCCCTCAACAACCATGTCACTATAATACTTAATTAATATTAATGTTAATCATATATCTTATTCTCATTAGGGTTTAGCCAAAAGTCAATAGTCAACAGTCAACTGTCAACTGTCAACAGTCAACAATGAGAATCCTCTGCCTCTGTCTCTCTCTGTCAACTGTGCATACACACCCGCATCCGCGTTCCGAGGAACACGAATACAAACGAGATAGAACTAATCCCAAAACGTACACTAGGATCTGGCTTAAACCAAAGCCCGCTAGTGTTAACCGTCCGGACACTGTACGTGCATAAGTGCACGGATGTGACCGAACCCTGTCGCAAAACCATGCGACCTCTACTCTTTTGCCTAAAGGCGAATAGCTTTCTGTGTGGGACTCTAAAGACTCGACACTACACTGGCAGTGGGTTTAACCACAGACCGCAAGCGGCACTAGCCAGGTAGATGCCGACAAGAAGACTGACGAGGTGAAACCCATCTGAACTCCTACTGAGTCTGAATGTGACAATCTCTCTCTACAGTCTGGTTTGTTCGTCTGATACATCGCATGGCGGGCCTAGGGGGCGGTAAACGTCAGTCCCCTAATAGCGGTACAAGTCGTGTCGGAGTGAAGCCCAGAACACCCTGAGATAACACTGGAAACCTACCAGTATATCTCGCTTGCCCTGGCCAGGGACTACTCGTGTAATGGCTCTCCTAGACACAGGGCGATGTCAACCCCCAATACCGGGAGAGACGAATCCTGTCTAACCGTCACTGCCTCCAAGTGTTTCGGGACTGCACCCAACTACTACCTGTTTGCACGACTCCTTTGAGCCATGGTAGGGTAGTAATCTAAGTACAGTGGGAACACACTCGAGGCGAAGTGACAGTGTCAAGTCAGCGGACTAAGCTGTACTCATGTCACCTGGGAACTGATAACTGACGATAGGTATAGTACCAACCAGCAGTTCCCGACGAGTCATGTCCAGTGTACTCGTAACCCAATGAGCACCCGCATACTATCTCAAGTACGACGTACTGACGGCTGTGGGACAGACCGTCTCCCACACTGGGATGAGAAGCGCATACGCTACTCTACTCCGGAGTATCGATGCCCTGTCTCGATAGTCCTGCGACTAGGGACCTGCATAAGGATGTGCTTATAGATTACCCAGCCCCCAGTAGTGTGACTGCCATCACAACGCTGATAATCAAGCAAAGATCCTAAGGGCTCCACTAATGTGTATAGGTGATATACTAAAATAAACACATGTACACATTGAAGTAGAAACAAACCAAGTAGCATACTACTATATTGAGCAAGATTGTCTATACAAGGTGAATATCCCAAGCTTCCATTAAGTAATATACAAACTAGTATGATACAGTAATGGCCTCTAGGGCATATACACTAACAATCTCCCACTTGCACTAAGGCCATGTACTGGCGTATCGAAGACCTATCATCTCGATCAGCCGCTCGAACTGAGTCTGGGGTAAGGCCTTTGTGAGTGGATCAGCAGTGTTATCTTCCGTAGAAACTCTCCGAACCTTGATCTCCTGGCGACCCACGATCTCCCTGTTCAGGTGATACCGCCTCAAGATGTGTCTGGACTTCTGATGGGACCTGGGTTCCTTTGCTAAAGCTATAGCCCCGTTGTTGTCGCAATACAGAGGTATTGGATCAACAATGGACGGAACCACCTGAAGTTCAGTTAAGAACTTCCTTACCCAGACAGCTTCTTTTGCGGCATCTGCAGCAGCGATATATTCCGCTTCCATCATCGAGTCAGCAACGGTTTCCTGTTTGGAACTCTTCCAACACACCGCCCCTCCATTGAGGGTAAAGACATAACCCGACATGGACTTGGAATCATCCTTGTCACTCTGGAAGCTGGAGTCAGCAAAGGCCTCGATCTGGAGGTCTTTTCTGCCATACACCAAGAACATCTCCTTAGTCCTTCTCAGGTACTTGAGAATGTTCTTTACCGCTATCAAGTGTTTCTCCCCAGGGTTTGACTGATACCGGCTTACCACACTCAGTGCATAAGCTACATCTGGTCTGGTACACAACATCGCATACATTATAGAGCCTACCGCAGAAGCGTAGGGTATAATAGACATGCGATCCCTTTCCAAATCAGTCTTGGGAGACATCTCTTTGGAGAGGGTGATCCCGTGACAAGCCGGTAGATTACCGCGCTTGGAATCTTCCATACTGAATCTTTTCAGTATGGTGTCGATGTACCTGGACTGTGAAAGTCCCAGTATCCTCTTGGATCTGTCACGATAGATCCGGATCCCCAGAATGTATGAGGCATCACCCAGGTCTTTCATGGAGAACCTGTGTGACAAGAACCCTTTGACAGATTGTAGCATAGGAATGTCATTTCCTATTAAGAGAATGTCATCCACGTATAAAACAAGGAATACTACAGTTCTAGCTACAAATCTACTATAGATGCATGGTTCATCTGGATTTTTGATAAAGCCAAATTCTTTGACCGTCTCATCAAAACAGATGTTCCAACTCCACGATGCCTGCTTTAGTCCGTAGATGGACTTAAGCAACTTGCACACCTTTCCGCTGCTCCCACTCTGATTGAAACCCTCTGGCTGGTCCATATAAACACACTCCTCTAAATTTCCATTTAGAAAAGCGGTCTTTACATCCATCTGCCAAATCTCATAATCGTGGAAGGCAGCAATGGCAAGAAGGATCCGAATGGATTTCAGCATAGCTACTGGAGAAAAGGTCTCGTCATAGTCCAAACCAAGTCTTTGACGAAAACCCTTTGCAACCAGTCTAGCTTTATAGGTCTCAACCTGTCCATCTACACCAATCTTCCTTTTGAAGATCCACTTGCATCCTACGGGTTTTACCCCATCTGGAGCAACGTCCAACGTCCATACTTTGTTGGTGTACATGGACTCCATTTCGATCCGCATTCCATCCAGCCATTTTACCGAGTCAACGCTCTGAATGGCCTGCTGGAAGCTAGTTGGCTCATCATAATCTATGATGCAATCCTCTCTATCCCCGTCTATGAGAAAACCGTAGTATCTCTCGGGCGGATGAGACTGCCTACTACTCCTGCGGAGCGGCGTAGGAATGTCATGATCTTTCGAACCTTCTGGTTCTACTAAGCTTTCAGTAATAGCTTATGGTTCTGGAATTTCTTCCAGTTCTATTGCGCTCCCACTTATCTGATTTTCTAAAAACTCAGTTTCCAAGAAGTGGGCATGACGAGAAACATAAATCTTTTGTTCCTCTTCGCAATAGAAGAAATATCCCTTGGAGTTCTTTAGATATCCCACAAACTTGCACTGTACCGAGCGTGCCTCGAGCTTGTCCGCATGCTGCTTTTTGACAAAAGCTGGACATCCCCTGTCTTAATGTGATTAAGATAGGGTCTCTTCCCACACCACATCTCATATGGTGTAGTAGGCACAGTCTTAGTTGGAACTCGGTTCAAAAGGTATGCAGCTGATTCTAGTGCATATCCCCAGAATGATCGCGGTAACTCAGCGTTACTTATCATGGACCGTACCATATCCAATAGGATTCGGTTCCGTCTCTCCGATACACCGTTATGTTGTGGAGTGTATGGAGGAGTAAGCTGAGAGAGAATTCCATTCTCTTTTAAATAGTCCAGGAACTCGGCACTCAAGTATTCACCACCTCGATCCGATCTTAGTGTCTTGATACTTTTGCCGGTTTGTTTTTCTACTTCATTCTTATATTCCTGGAATTTTCCAAAGACTTCGGACTTATGTTTCATTAAGAAGACATAACCGTACCTTGAAAAGTCATCCGTAAAAGTAATGAAGTAAGAATAACCGCTTCGCGCATGTGTAGACATTGGACCGCACAAGTTTGTGTTTTTGCCAAACAAAAAAGGGCAATTTATCCATCTCGACTCTATAAACCTTCAGCACCGTTTGCCTTAATCCATAGTGACATTTGGGGACCATCCCGCGTTTTATCTGTCTTCGAAAAAAATAGTTTGTTTCGTTTATTGATGATCATACTAGAGTTCTTTGGGTGTTTTTGCTAAAAAAGAAATCAGAAGTTGAACAAGTTTTCAAAATCTTTTATGCCATGGTTGAAACACAGTTTAACACAAAAATTCAGAATTTTTGAAGTGACAATGGACGAGAATTTTTTAACGAAACCTTGGGAGATTTTTTTGCAAAGAATGGCATCATTCACCAAAGTTCTTGCATTAACACACCGCAACAAAACGGTGTGGCTGAAAGAAAAAATAAACATATTCTTGAAATTGCTAGGGCAGTATTGTTCACCAACAATATTCCAAAAACATTATGGAATGAAGCAATTTTAACAGCAACCTATCTTATTAATAGAATGCCCTCGAAAATTCTCAATTTTTAAAAACATGTTGCCTTGTTAAAATCCCTTTACCCTCAAAGCCGCCTTGCAATCTCGGATCTGCCGTTGAAATTTTTTTGTTGTACCGTGTTTGTTCACGATCACAACCCCACTAGGGGTAAACTTGATCCAAAATCGAAAAATGTATTTTCATTGGCTACACCACGAATTAAAGAGAGTATAAATGCTTTGATCCTTTATCAAATAAAATATTTATCACAATGGATGTGTTGTTTTTTGAAAATAAAGCTTTTTTTAAGCCTCCTCTTCAGAGGGAGACAAATAGTGAAGACTCGGTTTCCATAAAAAATAGTCTCCCAAAAATAGTCAACTTAATCCCACATACAAATTCACAAGATTTTTTAAATCAAGACATTTTAGACCAGTCTTTTGAACACCTGGCAAACCAAAACAGAGAAGATTCACTGGACACTCAAAAAACGATCCTTGAAAACTTAGAAAATATATCTGTTGAAAACTCGGTTCCTTTATTAGAAAATCCGGAAAAATCCCATAAAAATAGGAACACACCACCGAATCCTAAAACAACTTGCTCCGTGGATTTAAATCCACTAGAAGCTGATGTGGAAATTAAAACTTACAAAAGGAAACAACGTGAAACAGGTCTGGAAAAAACATAACAGGAACATTTAATTGAGATAGATCCTTCTCCAGAAGCAGAGGCCGACTCTGTCTAGCCCCACCAAGAATCTAACTCGAGAACAGAACCGGATCACAGTGAGATGGATCTTTCCATTGCCTTCCGAAAGTCCACAAGGTCATGTACTAGTCGTCCCTTGTATCCAATGTCAAAATTTGTGTCCTCAAATAATCTCTCACCCAGGTTTTCAGCCTTAACCTCTAATGTGTCTGCTGTGGAGATTCCAAAAACTGTACAGGATGCTCTGAGATCTCCAGAGTGGAGAAAGGCGATTTTCGAGGAGATGAATGCACTTGAGAAAAATCAGACTTGGAACATGGAGGAGCTGCCGAGAGGAAAGAAGACTGTAGGATGCAAATGGGTATTCACACCAAAGTTTCGTGCAGATGGAACCCTAGAACGATATAAGGCGAGGCTCGTTGTTAAAGGGTTCACTCAAACATACGGGATCGACTATACGGAGACTTTTGCACCTGTGGCTAAGCTAAACACGATCCGGATCTTGCTGTCAGTTGCAGTAAACCTCGATTGGCGACTTCAACAACTAGATGTGAAGAACGCGTTTTTGAATGGAGACCTGGACGAAGAAGTGTACATGGAACCTCTGCCGGGGTTTGAAAAAGGGTTCGGCTCCAAAGTGTGCAGATTGAAAAGATCACTTTACGGTCTTAAACAATCTCCACGAGATTGGTTCGAACGTTTCCATCAGTTTGTGAAAGGGCAAGGATACAATCAGGCTCAGGCAGATCACACCATGTTCTATAGAGTCTCGAGACATGGAAAAAATGCAATACTAATTGTGTACGTTGATGACATCATTGTTACAGGAGATGACGAGGAAGAGGTCAACCAGTTAAAAGGAAGTCTCGCCAGGGAGTTCTAAGTAAAAGACTTGGGAGAATTGATGTATTTCTTAGGTATGGAAATTGCTCGAAATAAGAAAGGCATTGTCTTGTCTCAACGGAAGTATGTTTTCGATCTTCTCAAAGAAATAGGGATGACAAACTGCAAACCTGCGGAGACACCGATAGATCCGAATAAAAAGCTTGGAGAATTTACATAGTGCCCGCCAGTGGACATTCCACAATACCAGAGGTTAGTGGGAAAATTGATCCATCTCTCACACTCACGTCCCGATATCACCTTTGCAGTGAGTATGATAAGCCAATTTATGCACTCACCTCAAGAAGAGCACCTTGATGCAGCATATAGAGTTTTGAAGTATTTAAAGGGTGCACCAGGAAGAGGTTTATTCTTCAAAAAAGGTGAGATTCGCATCGTCGAAGTATTCACTGACGCAGATTGGGCAGGTTCTATCGTAGACAGGAAGTCAACTTCAGGGTATTGTACGTACGTGTGGGGAAATCTAGTTACATGGCGGAGTAAGAAACAAAGTGTCGTGGCAAGGAGTAGTGCGGAGACAGAATTTCGAGCCATGGCCAACGGTATTTGTGAAGTTCTGTGGGTTCAACAGGTATTACAGGAAATAAAGCAGCCTATAACTCATCCACTAAAACTATACTGCGACAACAAAGCTGCCATCAGCATAGCACACAACCCTGTACAGCATGACAGAATGAAGCATATTGAAGTCGACCGACACTTCATTAAGGAAAAACTGGATGCCGGTACCATCTGTATCCCCTACATTCCGACAAAAGAACAAACTGCAGATATCTTTACAAAGGGACTATTCAAAGCGGTGTTCGAGGGACTCATAAGCAAGTTGGGCATGATGGACATCTACGCACCAACTTGAGGGGGATGTTGAAAATAGACAACAGTAAGATATTTCTCAAATTAGTTAGAATTTGTTTGTAACAGAATCTGTTTATACTTAGTTAGAATCTGTTTGTAACAGAATCTATTTGTAACAGAATCTGTTTATACTTAATTAGAATATGTTTGTAACAAAATCTGTTTGTAATTTCCTTATTGTTTTCAAGGCTATAAAAGAGCCTCTCTGTATACTGAATTTAAAGTGAGAAAGAAAGTTCAATTCGCTTATAGGAAACTCTACCAGATCATACAGAGCAGGATATGGTCTCCCGCTACTGCTGACATCTTTTTGCGTTTCGGTTTCGGCTACCAATATTTTGACTTTTTTGGCGACCAAATCCATGATTTGCTCTTGCGTTAGCGGGTTGCTGTCATCGGTAGTCAAGAAATTTCCCGAAATAGGATGCGACCGACTTTCATACGGCTCGCCCACCTTTGGATTTGAGGGAATAGGCGTCGGCTGCCTCGGGACACCGTTTCCCGATTCATGAGCAGTGCTGTGAGCTTGATTGGGCGGCTGAGAGGCAACTTGGGCTGTGAGCTGTAAGACGACGTTTGTCAAGTCGTCAATCTTTGAGTAGAGCTTGGACATCTCCTTGTCTTTGTTTCTGAGCTGCTTCTGGAGCTCTTTGAGAAGTTTCTTCTCTGTAGTCTTGGGATGGAAGAATGACTCCTCTTCGCTTTCCGAGCCCAACTCCTTATGAACCGAGATCTCTCTCTGCTTATCAGCCTCACTGGAAGGGTTTTCATTACTTTCCAGAGGAGGCTGGTCTTAGGAAGTGGCAGCCGCATTCACACCAGATTAGATTTGAGATGTGGTGGCCCTATCCTTGCTCTTGCTGTGTGTGCCCACCATATATACAGTGTGGACCGCATATCCAACCATCTCTTTATATTTGGTGGCTGATTTTTCGGACCGTCGTCGTGACCCTTCCACTTCTGGAAAGGACAGGCGACTGAAGACGTTTGGCCTGACTGGGTCCTTGTGTGGCGCTATCTGGATCACAATTTTCATGACTCTTGCAGTCATGACATTCTTCTGAACCAATTTCAGCGGTTCAAAAGAGTTAGCGATCTTTACAGCCGATTCAGATAGCGCCACACAAGAGTTAGCGATCTATTGTTGCGGGGTAACCCTGTTCTTGGAACCTCATGAAGTTGTAGGAGTCATAGCCCTTTTGTTGGCTCTGTATCTGAGCCTTTTCTGTCTTAGCTTCTCGATTTTGAGGGCTTGGCGGGTATCCGTTATCTAGGAAGCCATCGTAAGTCGATTAACAGGGAGCTTAGAGAAGATACTCGATCGAGAAGTTGTCAGAGGCACCACTGGAGCTTGCCCGAGACGCCTTATTGCTTTGTTGGTGTTGATGGCCTTGCCCCTAGCGAGAGCAACGGAGAGTCGTTCGGAAACAGATTTGTGCTTAGGCTGAGACGCCTTTGCGACCATGACATTTGGTCTTTTTTCCTTTTGAGGCCAGTTTATCTGTCACCGGGGCTTGAGGAGCAGGAATGGTGTTGGTCAAGACAAATAAAATAGAGCCAAATTGTAGCAGCGGTTCCTCCCACTGCCGCCTGAGACTTGCCGGGAGGATCGTTCGAGCATCCGTCTTCATCGTGTAGGAGACGTGAGTTGCGTTGAGAGCTGAGTTCGCCCTGAGAGACATGGTTGCTGAGTTCGAGATTGTGACTGAATACTATTAACCTGCACATAAAAAGGGTATGACTTCAGTACAGGAAATCTACATATATGTTGATTGAGTTCGCATGAACGTTTAACCTGAAATATGGGAGGAGAGAAAGGTCCCACCGGACGTGCCATAATTTTTAGGGTGTTTTTCGTCATCCCATTAAGATGGAAATATGTGTCTTTTATTAGGCGTATTACAGATCCCCCCAGCCTAGGGTAGGCCGGGATTTATTGATTGTGGGGATCCGAATCTCCGGCAGCCATAGACTAAGCTGCTGTAATTACCCCTCATTTTTGGAGCGGGGGAACCTCCGATTGACGGGTAAAACTGGTCATGTGAACTCAAAGTGCAATGTGCGTATATTGTGTTTTGGACGTATCGGGGGTCTCATAGAGTTTATGGGGATCGTTCTACCCGGATAGCAGGCTGGGGGCCAAGGAGGCTAGCAGCCTCCTTGAGGGGTGCGGGACAGCGCCCTGTTAGAATTTTTTAACGGAAGATGTATTTTTAGTGTGGAGCGTGAGGTAAAAAGAGGGATGAGGAGCGTCCTAAGGACGCATGAGTGGCGCGTAGGCGCTGGGCGTCCGCGGGCCACATGCCAGGCTCGTGGGCGCCGGGCGCCAGCGGGTCACGTGCACGGCACGCGACTGCTGGAAACACCAGCGGAAAAAGGGGCTTAGCCCCTGGGCTAGGAGTTAAACTCCCGAGGAGCTAAACTCCCGAGGAGCTTTGGAGTTGAACTCCTGGACAAGAATTGGGTGCAGATTTGGAGTTAAACTCCCAAAAGATTTATATTTGGAGTTAAACTCCCAAAAGATCTGGATTTGGAGTTAAACTCTTTCGAGAATTTGGATCTTGGAGTTGAACTCCTCAAATATCTTCGGGGATGATCAAAGGGGACCCCTTCTTCTCCCTTGAGCCTTGGATCTTCCTAAAGTGAGATTTTTTGGTGGTGGGTCTTCTTCCTCCTCCTTTCTTTTTGCTAGATCGTGGAGAAAAAGAGAGGTGAGATTAAAAATCTCCTTTTTAGGGATTTGATGGAAGATCTGAACTCCCTTTCGATGGTTTTATGGTGAAAAACTATACTTTTTTTTAAGAAAAAGAATAGTTAAACTCTTGATTTAATTTCAAAAAAGGAAAAAGGTTTAGAATCTTGAGGAGAAGGAAGAAGGCACAAAACCCTAATTTTTGAGGGGAATGAAAAGTTATCTTTCATTTCATCATAATGTTACTTTATACAGGCTTAAAAATTTACACATAGCCCCTTAGGATTTATAAAATGGTATTTTGCCCATCTCATGCCTTATGTGCTTATTTTTTTTGTATATGAGCATGATCTTTACAAAAATTTGGCTTTTTCCTATTTATTTTACATTTATGCATGAAAATTATATCAAATTTATTTATTACATAATTTTCTTCTTGGCGTAGGGGAGGCCGACCTCTTCATGTTCGGGCTTGACCTAGACATGGGCCCGCTTGCTTGGGCTTGGGTTCGATCTTGGGCCCACTTGACTTGGATTCGAGCTTGGGCCTAGGTCCACTTTTCGGGTATTGACTTTGACTTATTGACCTCGATCTTGGGGTGTAATTTTTGACCCCAACAGTTTTGTATTTCAAAATAAAAGATAAAAGAAAAGGAGGGGGACAAGGAGACATAAGGGTATGGCTTGAAGCGAGAGCGAGAGGAGAGAGGGTGGGATGTCATAGCTACTTAGTCATTTCTTTTATTTTCTTCACCTCATTCTTCATCTTCTTCATCTCTTCCTTCACCTCTTCCACCTCCCATTACCAACATGCAAACCCTCCAAATCTTACTCAAAACCACACAAAACTTTTACAAAAAATGTTCCTTAGCTCATCATAAGCAACATGGTATGTTCAAGATTTCGTTTTAGGTAGCTTTGGCCATCTCGGAATTTTCTTGAGTTGCTCTTTTGAGGTAAAACACTCACCTTTCATCAAGATTCTAAGTTTCCCAACCTCATATTTTAGTTTAGAACTCAAAAGCTTACGTTTTTGTGCACGTTGTATGCACTTAATTTTGATTCATGCGCTCGATATTGTTTACATGCACTTTCGATACATTGATTTAGATTTTCGTGCACACTGGCGCACTTGATGTGGTTTTATGCACCTTTGTTGCACTTGAGGATTTCGTGCACACCAGTTGCACTCGATTGAGATTTTTCGTGCACTCTAGATGCATTTGATGTTGTTGTCGTGCACACCTGATGCACTTGACAGATATTTTCGTGCACACCCGTTTCATTCAGTTTTCATTTTCATGCACATTCGTGGCACCTGAATTGATTTCGATTTTCGTGCGCACCAGACACACATGGAATTATTTTCATATACACTTATTGAGATTGATCTCTTTTCGAGCATCACGTTTTTATGATGTATACTATATTACATAGTAGCATAGCAGGACTGGTCTGAAGACAGTATCTGAGTGTTTTTGCATGCATCGATATTTACTGAAGATGTTTTCAAAAAGAGTTATAGTCTCATTATTTTCCTACGCGTCTATGAGCGACACGAAAGCTTTACAAAAAGAATACCCTTCTAAGTAAATTTTAAAAAGGCGGGACGTATATTTTAAGCAAAACGTATATAGATATATATATATATATTTCTTCATAAATGGATGTCTGCTACTTGTACCGTGATATACATATCACGTGGCGATTTGAAAGGATTTTTATACATTTTTCAGTTACTTAAACGATTTTACAAGGATGCGTACTATATAAGTATTATAGTCTTGATTATATTATACTTGAATTAAATAATAGATTTCAAAATTTGCATGTTTCATCAAAACTTATATGATTCGCATAGCACTTGCCGGAATTTCGATTATTGAGTTTTGCACTCGTTTTTATACGCACGTGTTGCGCTATGATATTTATGGTTTATCCGCGATTTCGGAGCCCCGTTGATTCGAAACGATTTACTGAAATGTTTTAAGATTTGGGGATTTAAATTTAAATTTGGAGACCGAATTTTTTTTATGGAGGAAGGCTGCAACATTTCAGTAAATAGAAAATATTATTTTGGAATTTAAATAATAAAATAGTGAATTTCACGAATATTATGCGAGAATAGATTTAAGTTTTTGTAAATTGGTATAATTATATACCTATATTTTTGGAAAATAATGGGAAATTAAATATGAATTATCATTTATGAAAGCATTTATTTGATTTGGGCTTTTTATAAATTAATATATAATTATTTACATACAAGTTTAATGTTAAACTTGATTAGTATTTCACTAATTATGCATTTAACCTAGTTTTACTTTGTTAGCCTTATTTAAGTGTCATGACATGCAACATTTCTTTTTGTGACATTGGGTTTTGTATTTCAAAATAAAAGATAAAAGAAAAGATAAGAAAAGAGAAAAAAAGAAAAGGAGGGGGACAAGGAGACAAGAGGGTATAGCTTGGAGAGAGAGTGAGAGGAGAAAGTGGGATATCATGGCTACTTAGCCATTTCTTTTGTTTTCTTCACCTCATTCTTCATCTTCTTTCTCTTCTTCATCTCTTTCTTCACCTCCTCCACCTCCCACTACCATCATACAAACCCACCCAAATCTTACTCAAAACCACACAAAACTTTCACAAAAAATGTTTCTTAGCTCACCATAAGCAACATGGCATGTTCAAGATTTCGTTTTGGATAGTTTTGGCCATCTAGGAATTTTCTTGAGTTGCTCCTTTGAAATAAAACACTCACATTTCATCAAGATTCTAAGTTTCCTAACCTCATATTTTAGTTTAGAACTCAAAAGCTTATGTTTTGTGAACTTGGAAAATTCTAAGGTGATTTTTGTTGGATGATATGAGTAGTAATGGTGTAGTAGAGACTTAGTCAGTGACTAAAACCTCTTTAAGTGATAGATAAGGGCCTGTGGGTGCATGTAATCTCGGTTAAAATGAGTTTAGAATTTTCTGATATCGGTTTTGGATGACTATTGATGATCAATTGGAATCTAGAACTACTCAGGGACTTTAAAAATTTAATAGAGGATAATATGAGATGTATAGACCAGTAAGAAGCCACCCTAGAAGCCTGAGCCCAAACCTTCAATCTTTGGCCACTAATAAATGTTTTTTGATCGCAAATTGCTGGTCCATCTAGTTATTAAGGTGTGGTTTTTATTTTGTAGCTCAATCATTAGATAACTAAGACTACCCTATACGCTAAAAAGTTTAATTTCACCTTAAGAAAAATCTGGAGTTATTTTACTTGATTTTTGTCAATGTTTTACAATATTTGAAAACTTGGTTTTTGATATTTGAGTTTTGACTCGGTCGTTTGATGTTCATACGTTGATATCGGGGGTTGTTTTGTTGTTCTAGCACGCGTTGACCATAACTTCTAACCCATGTGCCCTTTGCTTCTCGTATCCGTTTTTGATTTGGATTTTTATGCGATACGATATGCTTTGATTTGTAGGTATAAGCGCGTAGACTTCCGGGACGACGAAGGAGGACAAGCCATCTGTCGAAATCGGTTAAGGCGAGACGAAATTAGGTGAGTAGATGTATATCTACGGGAGAAGTCGGGTGGATGGCGTATAGCACCCCCGCAATCGTAGTACTAGGATACTAGCTATATAGTTATACACACACACGCACACGCCACACACACCTAGCATAGAGGGTTATTAGAATACTATATGCGATAGTAGTAGACTTAGTGGAAGTTATACCCCCAGTGCTGTTCCTTAACCTATGAACTATATCTATTTATGTAAATATATAAATATGATGAGATGATGAGATGAGGATATGATCTGATTTGATGATACGGGTCGATATGATTGGATACGATAATATGAGACGATGTGATATGATATGATATATGATGATATGAGATGAGATGATGTACGTGACGATAGATCCGCACTATTGATTTGATAATATCGTACGATGGATTATTCTGAACGTGATATGATGAGGATGGATCGCCGATATTATTTTCGACTCGAAAAGAAATGTTTAAAATCACTCGAGTAGATAGTATAATATGTTTATAGCCATAGCTATTTTCAAAACTAACGAATCGTTACGCACTTTTAAATGATAACTTCAAGGGACGCTACGACTTTCCAAATGGTATATTTTTTTCAAAAACATCGTAGCCCCCTTATTTTTTCTAAAAATAACGATTCGTACTATTTTAAACTATAACTTTATGGCTCATACGTAGTTACGTATTATTTTTTATACCATTCGCATTTAAGATTTCTTTATTCTGTTTACGCTCGTGTTACGATTTCTTATTTCTGCATACGCTCGCATTATTTTTGTTTGCGATATATATATACTACGTTTCATACCTTTATCTTTACATGACTTCGTTCGCTAGAACACACGCACCGTTACCGCTGATGCACATGTCGCACGTACACATTACTTGCCGGCTCACACACACATCATCAGTAATTGTCATGTCACGTAGACATTAGAGCTCGCTATGTCACCGTATCACCTTATAACCTATTAGCATTTTAGTTATTGTTTAGTATCCAGTACCACATACTAGTTCAGTTATTACACTTTCTTTACCTTGCTACACGACACGCTCATATGAACATGCTTGCTGTGCATTACAGTATTGTTCTGTATCTGTACATATTATTTCATTACTGCCATACTTTATGAGATTCTGTTTTCATGAGATTTTTGGATTTGAGAAACCGCGGATATTATTTAAAAACTTATGATTGTTTAAAAACGCAGTTTCTCTTGATATGATATTTCGATGTCCACCATGAGATTTCTCGGTTCTGAGCTATAATATTACCCAATTCGAGGAGTGAGGAATCGCCGTCTGCGGGTACATGGTGGACCCGGTACAGTACCCCGGGACAAGAAGATCGTATAGAAATGTATTGAGCCTGGCAGGGGAACACTACCTACCGGTGACAGTGTCGGACTCGGCGGATATCTGGAGGATACTGACCGGAGTAATATGAAACAGATGGATATGAGGACCAATCTGATGAGACGGTGCCAGAGATATGAGGATTTACGTGTTGATACTAGACACGGGATTTATGATGATTTCGAGTGTCGATGCTGGGCACTCAGGATTTTATGATGATTTCGAGTGTCGTTGATGGACACTCCTTGGATGATATGTATATACACACGATATGGATGACTTTGTATCACATATTGACACAGGCAATGTATTATATTATTATACTTATGTATACACGATCATCTTGATACCACACTGTATGATATTATTATATTACTGTATGACTTAGGAGATTTTTATACATTCGATTTCTACATGATGATATTTTCTACTCACGAGTTGGAAACTCACACCCGTTGTACAATAGTTTTCTTGCAGGATCGACCGCTCGGACCAGTAGCGGCTTGCTGGCACACTGCTTCTTTTGGGTAATTTGCATTGGTATGTGGGTTACAGTACAGAGCATAACTATCGTTGTATATCTTTATATTCCTTGTATCTAGTTAAAAGCTCTATCAACCAGACTATGTATATTTGGTAGAGCTAGTGACTTGTATATATATTCTTTATATCGGATTGGATGATATTTTTGGTTTTCTTTATTCTTTTCTGTGATTGATTTTTGCCTTGGGCGTCGTATATTTTACTTGCGTGGTTGTGTTTCCGCCAATTGGAGAAGAGTTAGCTCCCGCTTGGAGATGCCTATATTATCATCGTTATTGTACCTGTTTTGATATAAATTTATAAAGGAGGTGCTGCTCAAATTTCAACATACGAAAATATTTTCAAATTATAGTATATAATCTGCTTGCATTTGAAACGAACTTTATATATACTTTAAAATAAAGAACTTGATTTCATTATATCTTTATTTCAAAACTTCACCTCAATTATTTTCCTAAAAATGTTTAGATTTCTGGGTTTTTGGTTTACTTGGCTTACGGGGGGAGGGGGGCTATAGACTTCACACAATTCAGGTTTCGTGTCATTTCTGGGTTGTGACAACAATATATGTTCAAGTACCAGATTGGGTGCAAGTAAGTACATATCAATTTCACTGTTCAATCACGATTTCACTCATATATCACTTTTCGCTCATAATCACTTTCACTGACGTACTTGTCACCTTCGATCAATACTACTTATCACTCGATAATCCACTACAGTCACTAGGGTGTCAATACAAATAATTACTAATCACTGAGGGTATAACATTCGTGCAATATGATAGAAATGCAGTAAAATAGAATACGAGTAAAATATGGGCAGCCAGTGTCATTCATGTTAGAAAATTTATATTAATTCATACGTGCATAATCAGGCGAAATGATATAAAATAGATATGAAGTAGACTCATTTATCTAAGCCTCAAAATTGGTTTCAAATCAATAGGCATTCCGATTAAAGAGTTATGTTTATTCAAAAACGGTGATATGTTGCTGGACTTCCAGTTTTAGAACCGGAATCCCAATTTCAGGAACAATTTTCTATAGAATATAATTAGAACTAAGGATCGCTACAGTTGAAGAAACTCTAGCCCTATCAGTTAGTTTTTCAACGCAATAAACGGATCAGTAATAGCCACTGTTTACAGGGAGATATGTTCTGTTTAAGGTCAAAGGGTAGGAACTGTCACCGCAGAAAACAGCCAGACATGTCGACGTTCTAAAATACTTTTAAAATAGCAAACAGTATTTAAATTAAATGAAACCAACACGTTAGCTAACTTGATTATCCATGCAAAAATATAGGACTCTGCGTAGTTTCATATTTATACATGGATGTACAGATATATAAAAACAAGCGTCGTCAGAAAGTACTGTTCTGGACTGCAGCCCAGCGCCGTATTTCCCTTCATTTTTCAGTGTTATGACCTGGAAATATTCAATAACTAATTATAGAGGGTTATAGGTTATCTAGTTAGATTCGATATGAGTCATGAAATACCACGATTCGATTTATATTCAATTTACTATTAATTTTACAGTGTGATATGTATTGTGATTTCCAGATTTGACGTAACCAATTGGGATGGCATTTCATGTTCGATACCTTAACTATTTGATCATAATTTCTTATACGTTACTCGTTAATGGCAATCGGAACTTCTAATAATAAAATTGGGGTATTTTTAGTAGGGTCTTGGTTAGGGTAATCGCATCGAGCACTCGATACGTGTATAACGCTATCTACTTTTACATACAGTCATCACGCATTTTACCAATTAAATTATTAGACTATATATATATATATATATATATATATATATATATATATATAGAGAGAGAGAGAGAGAGAGAGAGAGAGAGATTTGAACAAGTGAAGGAGGTTCACTTGCCTGGTGATGAATCGACGACGATGATGGACACGGCAGCAGCTAGGGCTTAGGTGTTCGATGAAATGATGGTTGTTTGGCTTGAGCTTGAAGGCTTGGTAGTAGCTAGGGCTTGGGTGTGAGATGAAATGACGGTTGTTTGGCTTGAGCTTGAAGGCTCAGCAGCAGGCCTTGGGTGCGCAGAAGAGCGGCTTAGGTTCGACGACACGAAGGTGATTGCCGGCGACGAAGGGGGTTGGTTCTTTGGGAAAAGAGTTTGGTTTGAAGGAGTAGGGCTTGATGTCTTGGCTTAGGATTTGGAGAAGAAGCTAGTGGAATGTCAAGGTCTTGGTGGTGCCGACGATGAAGGCGAGGAGGGGCTTGGTGGAGGTGTGGTGAATGTGGTGGTGCTGAGGTGAGGTGAAGGGGATGAGGAGGTCGCAGAGGAGCTAGTCGGCGATGAGGTCTACGGTGAGGTGGTGAACGACGGCGGTCGTGGTGACTCAGGGAGGAAAGGACGAGGTGGTGATGAAGTGGAGGTGGCCGGAGGTGCTAGGGGTCGCGAGCTTTGAGCGTGGGGAAAAGAGTTGAGACAGAGAGAGAGATAGAGAGGGAGAGAGTGAGATATTAGAGAGAGTGAGAGAGGTTGTTGAGATCTTGTAACATTTTGGAAATCGTTTTGTGAATTTTCCCGTTTTAGGGCAAAATTGTCGGTTTTTCCCGTTTTAACCCGATTTCGATCAAACGTCCGTATAACCTTACCGGCACTTTTTTTTAGCTAAAATAAACCTTGTGCGCGAACTTTAGGGGTATTTGGGAGGTTTTGATTCAGATAGAATTTTTCCCAAATAAAATATTATTTTAAGCGGTATTTGGTGCACGTAAATCGGGAAATTTCTTTTCTTAAGAATAAATTTATTTTTTTGTCACTAGAATATTTTGGAAACTTCTTTTTAAATATCTAGATATTTTTTTGAGTGCAAAAGGTTTTATTTTAAAAAGAAAAGAAAATGTGTAAAGGTGGCAAAGTGCATTTATTAGCATTTATTACTCTTTTTCCTAGAAATTTCTTTACAAAAAATTCACAAAAATACCCCCCTCACCCCCTTGGCCGGACCTTCCCTTCCCCTTGCTGCCCTCCATCATTCTCACTCTTTTTCAACTCATTTTGCATCAAATAAATCATGAAAAATCCAAATAAAATCACAAAAATTCAAATATAATCATTTTCCTTCATTTCCTTCACTAATCCTTCATGGATCTTCAATAAAGCTTGGTTTTTGATGCTAAGATGTTGGATTAAGATTTATTTTGTGTTCTTGGGGAGGTATAATTCTTACCTTAATCCTTTTATATTTGCTTTAATCTTATTCTAGCTAATTTAGTTAGCTAATTATGTGTTTAGTTTAGTTTTTAATTTATGATTAATTCATTTATATTTGGGTTAAGAAATTCATGTTAGGGTTAAATTTTGTTAAGTGTTTAGTGTTCATTTGAAGTGTTAATTTGTGTTTTGGAGATGATTAACCTAGTAGGAAATGTTAATTTTTGCTAATGAACACTTTGTTTAATTATACAATTAGCTTACTAGGTTTTTACTAAAACATAATTAGCGAGTGTTAAAAATATAGGAATGGTTTAGATAGATTAGTTAAGCTATTTTAAGGTGTTTGTAATCGCTAGATATGCATTATCTTGAAACTAGTGCGATAGGTTGCTTACTAGATTTCGGGGTTTTTCCGACGTGGGTTCGATTGGTCGTTACGAGGTTATACCTATTGTATTCCTCGTAATTTTTGTGTTGTGTTGCGCGATCGGGACGATCGGGGTCTAGACTTAGTGTTTTGTAGTTTAGCGACCCCAATTAGGGTTTTTGGCCGATATCGTGCGCAATAGATGCGCTAAGCGCGCAGTGTAATTTTCCGGGCGTTTTCATCGCGTTTCGTTGTCTTTTCGTCATTTTAGGATTTTTGCTTATGTGATGTGTTTGTGAAATTTTTGGTTCGCAAGCGGAGACTCCGGACGCTACGACAAGGAAAAACAGGTGGTAGGCTTCACTTAGCCAGGAGCGTTTGTGAGTAGATTTAACATCTACAGGGGAATCGCCCGCATGGCGTTATGCGTCTGGGCTAGAGATGTTATTTCTGTCGCATATTCTATGTCATATTTAGAATTTGTGCATTTACCCTATTACTTAGATATTGTTGTGCTTGGACTAGTATCCTTAGGACACTGCACATATTATTGACGATTCATGTTGCACGAGCACTGATTGTATGCTACACACACCGTCAATAATTGCCATGTCACGCACAACCCACTTATAGATATGATATTGCTTGGTTAGGGACATTGAGACTTTGATTCATATTTCTTTACTCATTGACTTATAGTATACCTGTATACCTACATGCTTACACATATGCTCTGACATACTTGCATGCTAGTTACCTGTACACCTATAGAGTATTGTACCATTAGTGATAGGTACATGCACACTTTATGACATAGCTACAGGTATACCTTGCCCACCTATTTCACTTATACCCAGGGGGTATACTACATCATTACTTATAGGTAGATACATATATCTTGCTATACCTTTATGTTTTCATATACATCTGGTTATAGCTACATGTTTACCTTTACCTAATGTTATTTTAGAATTGGAGAAAATTAGGAACCGCATGATATTTATATTAACTTGTTGCAGTTAATTAGCGGCTTTTCCTTTATATGCTTACGTTTCCTTTTATGTTGCATATATTATATTCATGGATTTTCGTATTGAGATATGGATTTTTCATGATGTTTTCTGGATTTGGGGACCGTGGGAGTTCATGAAATTATGCATTATTTGAAAAACCCGGTTTCCCTTGATATGATATTTCAGCAGCCACCATGAGATTTATCGGTTCGGATATATATATACCCCATGTGAGGAACGGAGGGGTCCGTGCGTGGGTACATGGTGGGGCCCGGAGGTACCCCGGGGCAGGAATCTCAGTGAGGAGATGAGTTAGTGGGGGAACCATACTTTCCGGTGACATTACCAATGACTCGGCGGTAATCATAGGGATATCGTTGGGAGTCATGTACGTATAGATACGTGGAAAGATGAGGGTCAGAGCTAGGCATTCGTGCTTTTCGGATAGCGTGTGATACGTACCTATCAGGGGGCCAGTCGTGGTGACAGCACCTGATAGACCAGCATTTTTGTGTCGATGCTTGACACATTGGTTTCATGATATTTCTTTTTTACTCCTTTGTATATATAACAGGGGTTTAGGCCGCTGTTATATATGCCCTTACACCAATATTAGTGAAATGGGACGCTAATATATGTGTATTGACATTAAATTATATACATCATCATATTTATTCATGCAAATATATTTAGGATGTTAGATTTTTACTTGATAATTTGATTTGGGATATAGGTGATTCATTTGATACTGGATACAGGATATTTATGAGATTGCTGATTTGTACATTCAGGATATATGAGATTTATTCGATATTGTACATTCAGGATTTGTGAGACTTATATGATATGAGAGCCAATTTGGGGGCTGATTTGAGGAATTGGGATTTGGATTTGTCTTGATGGATTGTGATCCTACCACGATGTCAGGATTCCGTGGAAATGACATATTTCATTCCATACTTCACATTTATTGTTTATGCACTGCTTCATGTATTAGTAGTACCTGTTAGAGTACCTTTCATGACTGTTGCATTTACATACCTTTATTTATATGCATTGCTTCATGTATTAGTTGTACCTGCTAGTGTACCTTTCATGATTATTGCATTCATATGACTTTTTATTGCTATTAATTGCACATGTTAGATTCACGCTGTACGTGCACACTCGCGATTACCTGCATATGTTATTTACTATTCACGAGTTGGCAACTCACCCCCGTTGTGCCACAGTGTTTGCAGGTGTTCCTCAGGATAGTCAGAGGCAGGCTATTATCACACATCTTATCATATTTTGCTACGGATACCGCATCAGCTCACAGTGTGCAGTTTGCTTAGGTGGGTTTGTGGTTATTCATTGTATTGTATATTCGTTGTATCCCTGTACTCTCCATCTACTATTTTCATATTGACTTAGAGACTTGGTGAGGACGATATTGTATATTATGTTGTGACTTGTTGTCTTTTATACAGTTTCCTTTCTATCGTCTTCTATTTCTTCGCTACGGCGTCGTATATTTGTTGTGGTGGTTGTTTTCCGCCTTTGGGCGTGGATTTGCTCCCGTTGGGGATGCTTTACTTTTATATTTATGTTGTACCCATTTTTGGGGTTTGTTTTTATAAAGGAGGTGCTGCCGAAATTTAAAGGAAATAAAGTTGGACTTTTAAAGAATTTGGGTTGCGATTTTAAAGACTTTTAAACAATGTTTCTTATCTTTTCTGGTATTTTAATGGTTTAGATTTCTGGGTTTTGGATTTCTTTTACTGCGTTACGCTTGTAGACGTTGCGTAGTATTAGGGCCATCACGTGCCAATTTCGGGTCGTGACAGATCTCATGGTCGAGATCGTGGGAAGAAGCACGGATCTTGGGGGTGAACGTGCGGAAAGTGGAAGGGAGCCGTTAGAAAAAAAAAGAAGAAAGGCAAAAAAAAAGAGGAAGAAAGGGAAATAGAGGGAGGATAGTATTGTGGGGTTAGTGGGCCGGGGCATGCGTTAGGGTATGGGGTTGGGTTTTAAACGAATTAGAAAAATAGAACAGAGAGAGAGAGAGACACTTGGGTGGGACCCAGTGGTGCTGTAGGTTTGGTTAGGTTTAGGAAAATTTTAGAAATGAAAAAAGTGTTTTAATTAAGGGTATTTCAATTTGGGTTTTAAAAACATCCCAAATAAATAACTATTAACAAAATTTTAATAGCAATTAATACAATTTAACGGTAATTAGAATAAAATAATGACAATTAAAACAATGTTGTTAATAAAAATTAATACTAATTAATTAATAACAATTGATGGAGGTCTGGATCTCATTCAGATTTTGTCTTCCATTGATCTGCTACTAGTCTGGATCTCCTTTAGATGTTGTCTTCCGTTGATCTGCTACGAGCGCTTACGGATGGCTGAGATTGGGTTTGAGGGTTACCTCTTGATGCGTGTGGATCTCAGTGGGCTTCGTTTGGAATGAAGCGGAGCTACCTGCAAGGAAGTCCCGGGATGGTTGTACCACCGTGGACCCTCCGACGATCAAATTAGTCGAGCTATTTGGGCAGAGTAGCGGCCTATTGAGTAATAATTGCCTTACCTGAGTCGTCTGAAAGAGGGTTTATATAGTGGCAGCCATGGGCTGGCGGGCGTGAGATTTACGCCGGCCGTTACGCCCTTGGAGCCGCATCTACGCGAATGGTGGGATTCTCTATTAATGGCGAGATACGCCCGTTAACGAAGGAACGCGATGGCGTGGGACACAAGATCATGGGGCGGCGGATATCTCGTGTATGGCGAGATTCGCAGGGCCATGTCCGGGACGCTGATGATCTGCGCTCTGGGTCGGTCGATGAGATCGAGGAAACTGAGCTCGGCGGGAGGCTCGGAGGCGAGCGGGAGGCCGAGCAAGCTTGGTTCTGTGATAGCTCGGAGGCAAGCTGGGAGGGCCGAGGAAGCCCTGGCGTGCAGGAGGGCTCGAAGGTGAGCCAATGGTTATTTGTAGGACGAGCACAAGAGTGTTCTGGGAGTTCATCGAAGGCCGAGAACATCCTCGGGCCGAAGGCCCGGTGTATGACTTCAATGTACCGTTCTTGCTCATTTCCCATAAGCCTTGGGACACGTCATCTGCCACGTGTCGTGATCTGAGGAGTTCTCAGTACCGAGCATCATTATTAGCCCCCTACTCTCATCCCGACGTATTTATGGGTCGGGTCGAGAGTGGTCTGATCGGTCACCTGGGCTAAACTCTTATTTGAAGACATCACCGGCGAGGATTCCCGGGCAGTTAGTCGTATTTTTCGATGACGTCAGCGGATCAAAGAAGAGATCGTGCATTAAAAGGGAAGTGCCGACTTGATCGTACATTTGTTCAGGCACCAGGCCACGCGTCCGGCGCTGGTTGGTTGACGTGACGGGCTGTCGGTGTCCTTGGCGCTTGAAGGGACGCGTTCAATGCTCTTGAGACACGTGGAAAGTTGGTGGCCGTTGGACGCGAAGCGTCTGTTTTGGCGGGAATCGATCGGCGCCGTTGGATGCGCTTACCGAATGCTATAGATAGAGGTGGGACCCCCCAAGGTCCACACCTCGCTATAATTTCCTCATCGCTGTGTGTGTTATCTCGGCGCTCTTCTCTTTTGGTCGGATTCCTTGCGTTCTTCCCTCGGACGTCTCCTTCCTCTGCTCAGGTTAGATGTCTTTCTCTGAGGAGTCTGTTGAGGTAGTAGAGGTAGAGTCTAGGGAGTCTTCTGCTGCTTCTTCTTCTGCTTCTTCCTCATCCTCGTCCGAATCGGAATCCCCCCAGGGAGCTAGGGTCAGTCCTGGCACCCGGGGGCGCACGGAGGGGACGGTCCCCAAAGTGCGTGTCAGGAGTGTTCGTGACGCGCCTTTCCTCCTGAGGTATGTGGACGAGCTCACAATGATTCGGGCTCGTTTCCACATTCCCCCCGGCTACTTGCTTCGCTTGGCAGGGGAGGGAACCGGGTACGGGATAAGGAGATTGCCTTGTACTTGGAAGCATTTTGGGCCGGAATGCGTCTGCTCTTCTCCCCTGAGGTGAGTACGGCGTTGCGTTGCTTTCAATTACCCCCGGGCCAGATAGTGCCGAACTCGTGGAGGATTCTCCTCGGGTTCCTGGTCCGGTTGAGACTGCAGGAGACCCCTTTCAGCCTGAACCTTCTCCTTGCTTCCCTCTGCTACAAAAATCACCTCGGTACTCGTAGGGACGAGCCTAGCTGGGTATACGTTTCTTTTAGAAAACACAGAGGAGGGGCGACCGGGTCGGGAGTCATAGCAGTACCATCTTCCATTCAAGAATGGAAGGAGAAGTTCTTATTTGTCGGGCCACCCGAGGGTGAGGATTAGCCTGTGCCTTTCCAGTGGCACAGGGCCAACTGCCCGCGGGTGAGGCGGTCGTCCGATCCCGAAGCGATGGCGGTGTCAGAGTAGGAGCCCGTCCATCGGGCCGATGTGTTGCTGTCCGAGAAGGCCCTCAGTTAGGCCGGGCTCAGCCCCGCTCAGTTTGCGGGTAAGTTAGGAGTTTAGGCACCTTATTTAGACTTGTGTATTCTTCCACTTTCTCTGGCATTTCTAACCCCCTTTGTATTTTCGCTTCTTTGCAGAACCGATGGACCGATCTAAATTTCGGGCTGCCCTGACCAAGAAGAAAGGGAGGAAAGCTGGAGGCGCCGGCCCTTCACGCCCACCGGCGAGCCCGGCCCTGTCGGTGGCCGCTTCGACTTGGCGTTTGACTACTCCCCGGGCTCAAGAGACCAGCCCCGGGGAAAGCCGTAAGCATGCTCGGGAGCAAGAACCCCGGGTTGTGGATGTGAAGGATGAGGCCGACCCTACCGTGGCCCCACTCAAGCGGCTCAAGAGGATGGTGTCCCGAGCCCCGTCTTCCCCGATCTTCATGAAGGAGGGGGATCTTCGCTACGATGAGCCATCGGGGTTTTCCGTCGCTGATAGCTTGCTCTCTGAGATGGAGCGATCGGCTGGGGGCAGAATCCCCTGGAGGACCTTCAAGGCCCAAATCGCGGCCATAGCTCAGGAGGCCGTGCAGGTTAGTGTCCACCTCTCGTTCGGGTTTTCATTAAGCCTTTTTGTTTGTAGGATCGTATACCTTTTTAACCCCTCCTTTGTTTTCCTCAGATCCTCCAGCACTGCACCCTCTTCGCCAATATGGAGCACGAGGAAATCACCCGAGCGCTGCAGTTGGCGGGCGCGTCTTCCTCGCGGGAGGAGAGCCTGAGCCTGGAGCTGCGTCAAGCGAGGGAGAGGATCCCTCCCTTGAAGACCGAGTGGCTGCCGAGGAGACGGTGAATGCCAACTGCCGGGAGTCCATCCGAGTATTGATAGAGTCCAATAAGGCCGTTGAGGCCAAGTGTGAGGATGGCAGGGTGCTCGCCGCCACTTTGAAGAAGACGCGGGACACCCTCAAGAGGAAGAACGAGGCGATGAAGGAAGGGATGAGGCGTGCTGACCTCCGGGCTGCGAAAGCGGTAGAAAGCTACTGTAAGTCCACGGTAGCGCCCCGGCCGTCTAACAGACGCCAAATGCGGAACAAAAACTTTTTTCAACTGGCGCTATCGCGTACCGTAACCCGGATCTGCCATTAAAGCTAAACTAACAAACTACAAAGTGGGTAGAAATGTTATACCGAATGATCCGAGTCCTTCGGTCTTCAACCATCATCCCACGCTTGTTGCGGCTGCTCCGATCTCCTCGATCTCCAGTCTTGTCGTCCAGGTGGCACCATGTCGACGGATCTTTAAACGGGCTCCCGCCTCTGAACCGAGGCAACACGATCGTCAAATTTGCCAAAAGAGACGACCAAGATGAAGTAGAGAATGACTAGAACACTTTGTCTCGTTACGTCCAAAGTCACGGACGAACGGTTATGGAAGTTGCCTTTTGGATCGGGTGAAATGAGAAAGAGGTTATCTAATTTTCATGAACCCGAATCTATCATAATCTTTTTCTAGTGAACAACAACCATGAGCCAAGAGAGGGGGGAAGGCCGGCCACTTATAGGAGAGGAGGGAGGTGAGTGTAGGAGGGGGAAGGTGACCACAAAGGAAAAGATCAACAACAAATATCTTAGCACCAAGTATGAATGCATTAAAAGCAAACCAATCACAATTAACCTAGTCATCTTGTCATTAATTGCACCATTAATGACCTAATGACTCACAAGCCTTGTCACCCTCTCTAGAACCTTGTAGAACACTGACTCACCTCATCAAGAAAAGATAAATTCGTATTTAACCGAATGTCAAAATACGGCTGATAGAAAACTGGAAACTGGCAACTTCCAAAAGTGATCCTGAAACGAATTTCAGGATAACCCCGTATCAGTATAAACATACCCGCATTTGTATTACAACTGAATACAAATGCAACTGAGACAAAGATATTATATCTACACAGTATAATACTGGGTTCCGGCTTAAACCAAAGCCTACCAGTATTATCTGCCTGAAAAACGACACGTGCGAAAACGCACGTGCTTTTTCCGAACCTTACCATATCACCATACGGCCTCTACAACGTTTCGCCCGAACTTGGGAAAGTGTCTGTTGGGGACTCTAATGACTCATCAACACACTGGCACTGGGTATAACCCCTAGCACGTCAGAGTTACTAGCTGTACGTAACGGTTTGCCTATGTGTTGATTGGAAGGGAAGATGACGAGCGAACTCATCCATAAACCCTACTGAGCCTAACAGTGACAATGTATATACAGTCTGGTCCATTCATCTAAAGAGTATCGCATATCGAGTCTAGGGGGGTGGATAAAGTTAGACCCCTAATAACGCGATAAATCGTGTCGGCATGAAGCCCATCACCTCCTGAGAAACTACTGATCCAAATCAGTAATTCTCCACTACCTCGGCCGAGGATTCCTAGTGATGGCCACCCGTGCACTGCGCGACATCAACCCCTAATACCGAGAGAGACGAATCCCCGACGATCCGCTCACTTGCCTCCAATGTGGCTCGGGACTGTACCCAACTAAAACCTGTTTGCACAACTCCTTTGAGCGTGGTAGGGTAGTAATCTAAGCACAGTGGGAACTCACATGAGACAAATGACGATCTCAGGTCGATGAACTAACCTGTACACATGTCACCAGGGAATTGCTATCTGACGATATGTATAATACCAACTAGCAGATTCCCGGCGAGTCCTGTCCGGAGTACTCATAACCCAATGAGCACCTGTATACATCTTAGGCGATCAGACTGACACCAGTGGCTTGTGAGACCGGCCACCGCCCCTCGTCAGGGTCTCGGCTGTATACACTAGTCTACTCTGGAGTATCGATGCCCTATCTCGAAACTCCCACGACTAGGGACACTTTTAAGGATGTGCTTACAGACCCCAGCTCCCACGTATATGATCGCCATCATACTGCTGGTAGTCAAGCAAGAATCCTATGGGCTCTATCATCATGCAATAGTGAACTAAAGCATGTATACGATGATAAAGACAAACCAGATAACATACTATCATCTCGAGTAAAACTGTCATATCGGTATAGGTCCTTCCTCAATCATTGCAATCACGTACTTGTGATCCAATAATTGACTTTGAGGGCACTATATCCAACAATCTCCCACTTGCACTCAAGGCTAATTATTGTGATGTCGCATACTCACAGCCCGTGTGATACCGAACATCCAACTCCTCTACTAATCAGTTTCACAAAGCTAGTTTGTAAAACTCTTGTGTTCGAGAAATAGCCTCGGTGAGTGGATCCGTCCTGATGTTTCTTTCTATGTCTCTCTTAATTTCAAGTTCGCGGAGAAAGCCATCTCCCGAATCGAGTAATACCTATTTTAGAATATGTCTGGATATCTGATGGGACCTAGTTCATAAATGAACTGCAAATCCAAACTTCTTAGACTGTATCGATAACTGAACCTAATCAGTATCCAGCACCATGCCTTTCACAGTATCCTCTTGGACCACCTGTCCATAATACTGTCCCTCGTCAGAGGGAAAACTATAACTGTGACAATCACTCTGTCATCTATGTCATCTTGGAAGCCTGGAATGATAACCGTCTCCCGAAGGAGGCTGCCGTCATCAAATCTGTAGAACAAACACTTATGTTCTAAAACTACTTCCTTATGTTTCTTCAGGATTGGATTAATATAAACATATCGCATCTAGTGCAAAAACAACATCTGGTGTGGTACTTGACATTTCATGATTGACTCAATTGCCTAAGCAAGTGATCTGCCAATCATGCACATCCCTCTTTCCTTTAGTCTCTAAGACACCTTTAGAGAGGGTGACTCCATCACCTGCAGGTACACCACCATGCCAGGAGTCTTCTATTCTAAAATACTATTAGAATATTGTCAAAGTACCCATATTGGGAAACTCCCAAATCCAGATCTAAAACCATAGATCTAGAAACCAAAATGTCTGATATTATATCCATATCCTTTCTGAAGAAACAACTGTGTGACGACCAAAGTACGACCGATTGTAGTATAGGAATTTTATTTCCTATTCTGTGTATGACATCCAAATACCAGGACATCACACCTACTACCTTCTCAACAGATCCATCCCCTATTCTGATGAAGTCAAAGCCATGACTGTCTCATCAAAATCAGATGATCTAATCTCCGCTATATCTACTCGAGCCTATAAATAGACATAAGCTACTTGCCCACTATGCTTCCGCTGCTCCCACTGACTACGACAACCCTCTGGCAGAATAATATATATACGTATACTTCTAAAGCTAGCTTAGAACGATGCTATATATATCTTCTTGCCGGGTCTCATAATCTGGAACAACAGTAGTGTCAAGTCTGGGTAAACAAGAACCTCCCTGTCACCGTCCTTGAGGCTACCGGAGTACCTCTCGGGTGTCTGAGGTTACCCACCATATCTGTGGAGTGGCTAATGGAATGTCAAACCTGATTTGAATATATAGATCCTATTAAATTTTTCGTAATCGTTTGCGGTTCTGGAATCACTTCCAGTTCTACCATACTCCCACTTCTATTTTCTGAAAAAATCCATTTTACTAAAACTGTGGTGAGTCATGAACAATATCACTATTGATCTATCAGATGGTAGAAAAGTCAACCCTCGTCGAAGCCAGGGTCAACCCATAAACTGCCATTACAGAAACGTGCCTTGATTTATCCAGTGTCTGGTTTTAAGCATAAGCTGGACAACTCCCCGTATCTTAACATCGTTAAGATATGAACCATTCTATATCCAATATAGAAACAGAGGCACTAATTTAATTGGAACCAGATTCAAAACATGCAGCTGTCTCCAGTGCATATTATCTTAATGGAGAGAGGTTTATCAGCATTACTCAACTTAGGAATCCATCCAATTATGAGTAACCTGAAAGAGAAACAAGTTTCTCAAAACCATTACTATCAACTGAATACCATTCACAAGAATCTACATCTTCGATCTCTTTGAAGAATCCCGATACTTGCGACATCTGGTTCTCTACTTTATTCTTATACCAACAACTTCTCAACACTTAGACATTGTATTTCTATGAAACACTTGTCTAAAAACTAGAGAAGTCACAAGTAAACAGAACATAGTACGAGGACCTACCCCTTTGTTCTGACGGACACTGGACAATATACAATACTCTGTATAAGTCCCCTGAGTTTGAATAACTCAAAACCTGTGCATCGTAGGTTGAAAACTGTACCCAGGCGATTTTCTCAAATATCACCAATTATATCGAATTCCGATATAATGAGGATGATCACCCAATTCCCAATAACTTACTCCCACTCATCATCTGTAAAACCGTACAGATATGAGAATTAAACCTGGTAAATACATACCCTGGAGTAAGTATCTAATCGGGATATCAGTTTATAATTAACAATGCATAGTGAAACTGAAACATGAAAATGTTTCGTAGGGGTATCCTGGTATTCTTAGTAATGCCTCTTCCATAATCCAATTCATGACTATAACCGTATATTTCTTTGCCATCTCTCCAAATCTCTTTATTTGTCTTTAGTCGTTACCTTCTGTACACCATCGTTAGGCTAAATGATTTTCTTCCTTCCCTACCGTTTGGCACCAGCCTATGGTTTGGAAGAAGACTATCCAGTAAGCATAATAGGTGTACTCTCCTAATCCTAGGAGTACTCGTAACTTGAGAGAAGGTGATGATAAAAGACAACTGAATAATACCTTATTCTTTTAAAGGTGAAATAGGAGTGGCGATGAAGTACGCGGTTTGGTCGTGAATGATAACAGTTGCAATTTACTTTGCCCTCTTTCGAATCCCTTTATTTTGTCTTTACATATTACCTTCTGTACACCCTACTTAGGCTAATTGGTTTTCTTCATTCCCTACCTTTCGGCACCTGCCTATGGTTTGGAATAAGACTATCCAATAAGCGTAATAGGTGTACTCTCCTAGACTAAGGAGCCCACGCAACCTGAGAGAAGGTGATAATAAACGACAACTGAATAAACTAATTGTGTTTCTCCTGAACCTGGATCCATCCTCGAAGAAGTCCCTTCGAGTTCGTATATAACCATACGATAGATTTATCCAATGGAAGTGGATGTCCATAATAATACAGGGTGTTCTGAGAAATACAAAGGGTAAAAGAAGGAGCAGCAATGACTTATGCAACTTTAGACAATCCAAAAGCCAGTATTTTAAGAAGGTTCGGTCAACTTGGTCACTGAGTCATAGTCTAGGGTCGGTCAAAGGTCGCTGCCAAAGAGAGAGAGAAAAGAAACACTCTGCGTGCACTCTAACCTAGATCAGAATGGTTATCACTTTATCTAATCAGGAAACCTCCCACTGTTATCTCAAATTCTCCTCCAAACCAGAAAGAAGAATTAGTCGGGATCACCCGAAGAGTAAACCAACTCATCAGTGAGAATCGGGATCCAACTATCATCGCATGATAACTTGATGGAAGCCACTCAAGTTATCACACTCCAGAAGGTATGCGCATGCCTGGCAAGTTTGCTTTATGTTTGAAACTCCCGATGTGATTTTTGCCTCATGCTCTTATGACCTTGACTTTAGTCAACAAATCATAAGTCACATGTCAAGTTCTACCCGTCATTGTCCAGGTTGATTTGAACCCACCCGTACATACCCTTGACTTTAGTCAACAAGGTAATACGACTGTCCCAAACCAACACATCTATCTATGCAACATACGTATACCCAGCAACTACTAAACACTATGCCTTGACTTTAGTCAACAAACATAGCTTGAATACTACTGACCACCCATAAGAAATGACGGAGGGCTACGGCTGGTTTTTGGCGAAAAACCTTTAACGTAATGAACTTGATATCGCTGAAGGAACCTGATAGCTTTTTATAAAATATAGTGACGAAAACGTTTTGCTAAAGAGGTCACTCCCGGTGAAGGGATCTCGGCTCTTTCCTCGTGGAATGAGGTGCAAGATATTCCATCTGAATACCGCGATGCAAAGCAACTTGTAATCGACTATATTGAAGTTACTACCCTGACATAAACTTCTGCCCAAGGGGTTTTTCCCGGTGAAGGGATATCAGCCCTTGCCTCGTCGAATGAGGTGCAGGATATTCCAACTGAATATCACTATGCAAAACAAAAGGAAATATCTTTGTAATAACACCTTTTTAAAATTTGTTCCAACAACATCAAATATAGGTTTGTTTTATCTTTGCATTGATAAGAATCAACGCAGTCCCATCATTCAATCACACCAGAAAAGAACGAAAATATAATGTACGTATATGCCATCCGCATTCGCCACTGGGTCCCGTCATCACCCGTTAGGTTACTTAACTAACAACAGAGCGGGGGCTGGACTAGCGCGGGTATAAAACATATACAACATCTAATAGTATATATACCAATATACAATAATCGCTCCAGGCGTGATAATATGCAACATTACAGAAAAGTAATAAGCATCACAGAACAATACAGATAATCTGGGATCCCCGGGTTTCACAGAGCCGCTGCTGAAACCTAACGTTGCCCTGGTCGTGTGGATAGCCTGTGCAATGAAACCTAGACCCCTACGGGTGCGGCAAGTTACCCGCCAAAACCTGAAGCGAGATAGTCCCCACAACATAGTGAATGGTACACCCGGCACTTCACGGAATCCGGTAAATTGAGCACCCCTCCTTGGGTCAACCTGTACCCCCTACAAGTGCGGCGAACAGTCTGCCAATTCCAGAGTAAGGTCCAATTGCCTCTCAAAGCCATGAGATACTGACCCGTTGCCCTCCAGAACCCGGCTATCCGTGCACTCCTTCGCGGGATAAACCTAGTACAGAAATAAAAAATATGTACAACGGGTACATCGACCTCGACCCGGTCGTGCCCCAAAAGAATATTATACAAACAGGCAGTGACGGCAGTCCACATGTTGGACGCTCGCCCCGCAATATCAAATGTACAAATAAATTCAAACTGCACTATCATTGCACCCTGCTATCCACCATGACAAATCCGCAACAATACAGCACAACACAGAACATCAATGCGAATGTCACGTTCGCAAACCCGTCTAAAAGAACTATAGCAATCAGACGCGGTTTACCGATCAAATGACATTCCCGGTCGGAGATATAATGTAAATACTGCATACTAACATGTTTAAAATTTCGATCGACTAAATATCACGAAGTGGGCCCCACAAACAACTGGTGTACAGTAATAAACACTGGGCCCAAAAGAATATACCAAAAACCCATAATTTCCAAATAAAGCCTACTGGGAAAAATTGATGCACTGTTCCCTCAAAAGCGCCGCGGTTCCGCGGTCAAACCCTAGGTTTTACCGCGTATCCGCGGTGATCTTGTGGGAACACGTGTCCAAATTTTTCCAGTGTGCTTAAAAAATCCTGCACGCTTTTCTGTGATATGTAAAATTATTTTTAGGCCCTTAAAAAAAATCGACAGAAACTTGTGTGCTGAAAATTGTAGTTTTGCGAAATCCGTTCGATCGATATTTTAAACGTGTTAGCACAAGTTAGTAAAGCTTAATGGTGAGGCTCTGATACCACTGTAAGTCCACGGTAGCGCCCCGGCCGTCTAACAGACGCCAAATGCGGAACAAAAACTTTTTTCAACTGGCGCTATCGCGTACCGTAACCCGGATCTGCCATTAAAGCTAAACTAACAAACTACAAAGCGGGTAGAAACGTTATACCGAATGATCCGAGTCCTTCGGTCTTCAACCATCATCCCACGCTTGTTGCGGCTGCTCCGATCTCCTCGATCTCCAGTCTTGTCGTCCAGGTGGCACCACGTCGACGGATCTATAAACGGGCTCCCGCCTCTGAACCGAGGCAACTCGATCGTCAAATTTGCCAAAAGAGACGACCAAGATGAAGTAGAGAATGAGTAGAACACTTTGTCTCGTTATGTCCAAAGTCACGGACGAACGGTTATGGAAGTTGCCTTTTGGATCGGGTGAAATGAGAAAGAGGCTATCTAATTTTCATGAACCCGAATCTATCATAATCTTTTTCTAGTGAACAACAACCATGAGCCAAGAGAGGGGGGAAGGCCGGCCACTTATAGGAGAGGAGGGAGGTGAGTGTAGGAGGGGGAAGGTGACCATAAAGGAAAAGATCAACAACAAATATCTTAACACCAAGTATGAATGCATTAAAAGCAAACCAATCACAATTAACCTAGTCACCTTGTCATTAATTGCACCATTAATGACCTAATGACTCACAAGCCTTGTCACCCTCTCTAGAATCTTCTAGAACATCGACTCACCTCATCAAGAAAAGATAAATCCGTATTTAACCGAATGTCAAAATACGGCTGATAGAAAACTGGAAACTGGCAACTTCTAAAAGTGATCCTGAAACGAATTTCAGGATAACCCCGTATCAGTATAAACATACCCGCATTTGTATTACAACTGAATACAAATGCAACTGAGACAAAGATATTATATCTACACAGTATAATACTGGGTTCCGGCTTAAACCAAAGCCTACCAGTATTATCTGCCCGAAAAACGACACGTGCGAAAACGCACGTGCTTTTTCCGAACCTTGCCATATCACCATACGGCCTCTACAACGTTTCGTCCGAACTTGGGAAAGTGTCTTTGGGGGACTCTAATGACTCATCAACACACTGGCACTGGGTATAACCCCTAGCACGTCAGAGGTACTAGTTGTACGTAACGGTTTGCCTATGTATTGATTGGAAGGGAAGCTGACGAGCGAACTCATCCATAAACCCTACTGAGCCTAACAGTGACAATGTATATACAGTCCGGTCCATTCGTCTAAAGAGTATCGCATATCGAGTCTAGGGGGGTGGATAAAGTCAGACCCCTAATAACGCGATAAATTGTGTCGGCATGAAGCCCATCACCTCCTGAGAAACTACTGATCCAAATCAGTAATTCTCCACTACCTCGGCTGAGGATTCCTAGTGATGGCCACCCGTGCACTGCGCGACATCAACCCCCAATACCGGGAGAGACGAATCCTCGACGATCCGCTCACTTGCCTCCAATGTGGCTCGGGACTGTACCCAACTAAAACCTGTTTGCACAACTCCTTTGAGCATGGTAGGGTAGTAATCTAAGCACAGTGGGAACTCACATGAGACAAATGACGATCTCAGGTCGATGAACTAACCTGTACACATGTCACCAGGGAATTGCTATCTGACGATATGTATAATACCAACTAGCAGATTCCCGGCGAGTCCTGTCCGGTGTACTCATAACCCAATGAGCACATGTATACATCTTAGGTGATCAGACTGACACCAGTGGCTTGTGAGACCGGCCACCGCCCCTCGTCGGGGTCTCGACTGTATACACTAGTCTACTCTGGAGTATCGATGCCCTGTCTCGAAACTCCCACGACTAAGGACACTTTTAAGGATGTGCTTACAGACCCCAGCTCCCACGTATATGATCGCCATCATACTGCTGGTAGTCAAGCAAGAATCCTATGGGCTCTATCATCATGCAATAGTGAACTAAAGCATGTATACGATGATAAAGACAAACCAGATAGCATACTATCATCTCGAGTAAGACTGTCATATCGGTATAGGTCCTTCCTCAATCATTGCAATCACGTACTTGTGATCCAATAATTGACTTTGAGGGCACTATCTCCAACAGCTACAAGATGTCGGATCAATTCTACGCCGACCTCGCCGAAGCCTCGGCCTTCGTCTGGAATGATGCCCTCGACGCCGTCAAGGCGCTGATGCTGGAGTTTCCCGACGCTAAGCTCCGTCTCGAGTACCCCCTAGAAGGTGAGGTGCAGGGGGATGCCACCGGAAGCGTCGCCCGGGGAAAGGCCCCTGGTGGGGGCGTCGGGGAGAAGGCGGTCACCCCGTCTCCCAGTGCCGAAGCTCCTGTGGTGGGCGCCGACCCTCAAGCCGCCACCCCGGCTCCCGAGGTGGCCACGGAGCATGTCGAGGTTCTTTCCTGCCCTGAGGCCTGAGTCTCCCTGCCATCTTTCTTGTATATTTTTGTTTTCGTCTTGGAATTTTGTAAGCCTTCGGGCGATTTTGTAAGGCTGAGGAGCCCACAATACCGTTGTAAAACTCCCGAGTTGTAAATAAAGCCTTTTTGCAGAAATTTTGTGGAAATGTTTCCATTTCGCTGCAATGTCGACATTTTGCTCGCCTGATGAACGCAAGGTCGGCGGCCGGTCCTTTAGCTGGCGATCACTCGTCGAGTTAAGTCCGATTGTTTGTCAAGTGTGCAAAGGCCGGTGTAAGGTCGGCGTCCTTGTGGCCCCGAAGTCGAGGTGGCGATCGCTCATTAAAGATACGTCGGTTGGTATCTCCGAGTAGATAGGTGTAGACTTTCCCATTACCTCGATTTGGCCCGGCGGCCACCTTTCTTAAGGTTGGTCGGCGTCGCTGAGATTGAGGACTTTTGATCCTTAGTACAGATGGGTAGGGAGTTACCCACAAAGAATGGAACGAGCAGTGAAGCTGCTCGGCGGCCTCTTGGTAAGGGCTTCGATCCTTGGCGTCGGTGGGTAGTAGACTACCAGCCAAGGATGGACCGAGCAGGGAAGCTGCTCAATGGTCTCTTCGTGAGGGCTTTGATCCTTAGCGTAGATGGGTAAGAAGTTACCTACTAAGGATTGACCGAGAAGGGTAACTACTCGGTGGCCTCTTGGCGAGGGCTTCGATCCTTAGCATCGGTGGGTAGTGAACTACCAGCCAAGGATGGACCGAGCAGGGAAGCTACTTGGTTGCTTCTTGACGAGGGCTTCGATCCTTAGATAGATGGGTAAGAAGTTAACCGAGCAGGGTAGCTGCTCGGTGGCCTCTTGGCGAGGGCTTAGATCCTTAGTGTAGATGGGTAAGAAGTTACCCACTAAGGATTGACCGAGCAGGGTAGCTGCTCGGTGGCCTCTTGGCGAGGGCTTAGATCCTTAGTGTAGATGGGTAAGAAGTTACCCACTAAGGATTGACCGAGAAGGGTAACTACTCGGTGGCCTCTTAGCGAGGGCTTCGATCCTTAGCATCGGTGGGTAGTGAACTACCAGCCAAGGATGGACCGAGCAGGGAAGCTACTCGGTTGCTTCTTGACGAGGGCTTCGATCCTTAGATAGATGGGTAAAGAGTTACCCACTAAGGATGGACCGAGCAGGGAAGCTGATCGGTGGCTTCTTGACGAGGGCTTCGATTCTTAGGTCAGTGGGTAGTGAACTACCATCCATGAATGGACCGAGCAGGGCAGCTGCTCGGTGGCCTCTTGACGAGGGGTTCGATCCTTGGCGTCGGTGGGTAGTGCACTACCAGCCGAGGATGGACCAAGCAGGGAAGCTTCTTGGTTGCCTCTTGACGAGGGCTTTGATCCTTAGGTAGACGGGTAAGGAGTTACCCACTAAGGATGGACCGAGCAGGGAAGCTGCTCGGTGGCCTCTTGACGAGGGCTTCGATCCTTGGCGTCGGTGGGTAGTGAACTACCGGCCATGGATGGACCGAGCAGAGCAGCTGCTCGGTGGCCTCTTGACGAGGGCTTAGATCCTTAGTGTAGATGGGTAAGAAGTTACCTACTAAGGATTGCCCGAGCAAGGTAGCTGCTCGGTGGCCTCTTAGCGAGGGCTTCGATCCTTAGCGTCGGTGGGTAGTGAACTACCAGCCAAGGATGGACCGAGCAAGGTAGCTGCTCGGTTTTGCGAGGCATTGCCCGACCTTCCTGGGTGTGTGAATATCGGGAAGAGTGACCGTCGCGGGCGGCACGTGGCAGAGACGCATAGGTGAGGCGAGGCGTTTCAAGATCAGTGTCGTTCCGACTTCGATTCGCCAGGAAATACGGGATGACTGCCACATGGCGGTATGACATTTGAAGAATTGAGCGAATCCCTGGATTCACGCCCATGCGTGTGCAAATTTGGACCCTTGGGGATTCTGTGGAGGCTATAAATAGGGAAGGAGGTGGGTTTGTTTCAGCATTGCTTTTTCGAGATGGCCGGGTGTATTTACCCGATTGAAGAGATCATCACCCCCGACGATGTCTACCTGTACGACCAATCCGTTTTTAAGGATAGGTACCGGGGTGTGGTCCAGCGCATCGAGGATCCCATCGGCCCCTCGCTGGTCACCCCTCCTCCAATTGCTGATGTACGCAATTTGGAGGAGGTCCCATGGTTTATACAAACCCCTCGCCGAGGAGCTGCTGGACGAGGCCCTCGAAAAGGTCCGTACGATTTACGTCATCAACCTCGTCTCGAAGACCAGACATGACCGATCTGTGGCCCTCATTTTGGAATGCTTCTAAAAGAGACAGATCGTAAGCCAAGGCTCGGCTGGTGGAGCATCCTGGGTTCGCATGCAGCATCAGCAGGAGCGGGCTGCAGAGGCCAGGGCTTAGCTGGCGAAGATCTCCTCGGAGTATCATGAGGAGTATTTCCTGGAACCCGTTCCCCCTCTGTTGTAAAATATTTTTTTTATATGTAAGGCTGAGGAGCCCACAATACCTTTTTGATGAATAAAGTTCTCCTTTTTGCGATATTCTATTGTTTCCTTTTTGTCTTCTGAGTGCGTTTGAGTATTTTCGCGAATTGAAATCCGTGGCCTTTGAAACGAGGAATGGGGAAACACATAGGAGAAGTTTCCTTCTTATTCAGAGAAAGACTTGAAAAAGTTTACATCGCTTTGTCAAAGAATAAATATGTATTCACAGATATACTTTTCAAAGGTACAGCTTGAGCTTCTCGGCGTTGTAAGGCCGCGGAAATTTGCGACCCGCGGCGTCTTGTAGGCGATAGGCCCCGCCGGGCAAGACTTCTGAGACGAGGAATGGACTGTCCTACTTTGGAGAAAACTTGTGTAACTTGCCCTGATCAACGAACTCGTTCCGCCTTAGGACCAAATCTCCAGTTTTGAAGGCGCGATGCTTGACCCGAGCGTTGTAGTAGCGGGCAGTCTGTCATTGATAAGCGGCATCTTTGATCTGTGCCCGGTCCCACTTCTCCAGCAAGACGTCCAAACTAGTCCGGAGGGCCGAGGTATTTGCTTCGTTATCGAAGTGCTCGACCCTGTAACTGGGCAGCCCGATCTCTGCTGGGACCATCGCCTCGGCGCCGTAGCAGAGGCTGAAGGGGGTCTCTCTAGTGGGGGTCTTCTTCGACGTGCGAAAGGCTCATAAGACCCGGGGTAATTCGTCGACCCAACTGTCCTGTCGTCTTTCCAGGCGAGCTCGAAGTCCCCGAATGACGTCCTTGTTAGGGACCTCAGCCTTCCCGTTGCACTGGAGGTGCGCGACTGCGGCGAACTTCATCAGTATATAGTATTCGCTGCAAAACCCTTTAACTCTTTCATTTTTGAAATTCGTCCCATGGTCGGTGATGATTGTAACGTTTGAAAATCGTTTCGGTGAAATTTCGGAAAATCGGTAAAATAATGGGGGTTTTCCGTAAAAAGTCAAAATACAAATATTTTTATTATAAAATTAAATATACATATTCTAGGTATGTAATTGCTATTAATTGGTGTTTATTGAGCCACTAGTGAAATTTCAAATTTTCTGAAATTTTTTCCGAAATTAATTATTTTAATATTATTTTAAGCCGTCACTAATATATTTAATTAGGGAAAATTACAAATTGGAATGAGTTGAAACAAATTTTGTGAATCATAACACATTAAACAAAATTTTATCATGTGGTTTTTGAAATGAAATGGTTTGCCAAAACGGTTTAGAAAATATCGAAGAAAAATGGCTTTATTAGCGAAATTAGTGTTAATGGGAATTGGGGTAATACATTTATCTTTTCCCTAACCCACACACCCACACCCCACCCTCTCTCCCTCTCCCCATGTGGCCGGCCCCACTTGACATCCCCTCCCCCCATCTCTCTCTCCAATCACCTCACTTTCAAGAGAAAAGAAAAGAAAAGAAAAGGATAAAAGTAAAAGGGTGGACTTTGACTTTTTCAACACTTTCTCCACCTCACTCTCTCTCCTTCCTCACCCCCCTCCAATTTCTGGCCAAAAATCCACACTCCAACAGCAGCCCCCCCCCCTTCCTTCTTCTCCTCTCTTTTCCATAAAAAAAAAATTGTCAAAAAATCAAGTAAAATCTCACCGAAATCAAAATCCAACTCCTACCCATTTCTCATTTGCCTATCTAGCATGGATCTTGGTGCAAGGATTTCAAATTGGAGGTCTAGATTTGTAGTTTGATTTATGGTTGTGAGGTATAACTTTTGACCCATTGTTCTTTTTGGTTTAAATTCCTTATTGAAGCTTGTTAGGTGCTTAATTTCGGTTTAATTGAAAGTTGTGGGTTTGCAAGAGAAGGTTTAGATTAGAGTTTGTGAAAAATCTAGTTAGGGTTTTGTGTTGTGAGACTATGGTTGTGGGAGGTATTTGCCATATTAATATTTTGCTAAATCAAATTAGGTTGCTAATTTGCTTTTGTTGATTTAAATTGTGATATTTATATAAATTGTAAACTAGGTTTTTAAAATAATTATATCTTGTGAGATAAAATTCAAATTAAGGTTTCATGTCATTATAAATATTATATTGAGTGGTTTAATGCTTTTAGTTCATGAAAATCCAAGCTAGCATTTTTGCTATAAATTGTTAAAATTTGGGTATATTGTAAACTAGAATTTTGGGGTTAATGAAATTTATTGGGATTAAATTATGGAAATTGTTTTTATGACTTATTTAAGATATTTAATAAGTATTATGGCCACTAGATTTGTTTAAACGTCGAGTTTTGTACTAAAACGGGTAATTTTTGCTTGCTAGATTTTCGGAAAAATGGCTTTTAAGGTGAATTTGGGTTTTTTGTGAATTTTAACCAATTTTATATTATAGTTAGTGTTCGTGGATGCGCAAATGAGTGTGTTTGGGTTTTCTCGATGGTTTGACGTTTGTTCATCGACATCGAGGGTTGGTTTGGCTATTCTTGCATGCGTAGGCGATAGGTTTTGACCTATGTGTGATACGCGTGCCGATTTGATTTTCGTATGCCGTTTTGATTTCGAATTTGGTTTTAATGCGATACGGTGCGTTATGATATGTAGGTACCCCATGTGGACTTCGAGACGACAAGTAAGCGAGTGGCGACGTCGGCACCGGCGAGCGAGAACCAGGTGAGCAGATTTATATCTACGGGGAGAAGTCGGATGGATGGCGTATAGCACCCCCGCAGTCCGTAGTATAGTTCATATATATAGTTTATATAGGTGTTTTATGATACGAGAATGTTTATTCATGATATGATTATGTGTTCATGGATTAGTTTTGGGTTAGTTGCGAAACCCTAGAGTAGTTGCTATACCCACATACGCACACACAGACTTGCATACGTTACTTTCTTGTGCGTAGATGGGGATGTGTATATATGTATATACGCGTGGGTATAGGACTATGCATATATACATTCATATACACATGCATGGATGATGAGGATAGTACTTAGGATTTGAGATGAGTCGATGAGATCGGTGATATGGCAGGGTTCGTATTTGAGATACGACATGACGTTGTAGCGGGTCCTTGACGTAGTGTTTCACACACGTGCATGCATACTTAGGCGGTATCAGTATTGTACTAGACGTAGATCAGTACCCCGATCATGATATTTGATAAAGATGATACCAGATGAATAGTATGATGAATGTGATATTGACCCGTACCCAGATTTGGGATGCCGTACGACGGATTTACGTACGAGCTATATATTGATGTTTGATCCGCACTCTTGAGTTGGGAATGTCTGATTATAGATATGGTATCGGATGTGATATTATTGAGACGGGATCACCGACTAATATATATATATATATATATATATATATATATATATATATATATATATATATATATATATGTATCGACTCAGATGTTAGGCGGTTTCCTTAACTTCAGTTAGCCTGTTAGCTTAGCCCTATAGTTTAGTATAGTTGGTAGACTAGATTCGACTCCTACCCATTTCAAAAGCTAACGAATCGCGGGTATTTTAAAAGACAGGTCAAGGGATTCTACAGATATTTCAAAAGACGTATCTTTTCTTAAAAACACCGTAGCCCTTATTTTCAAAACACCACGATTCGTGTTATTTTTAAAAGGCACCATTGTTTGACTTATAGTTATCGTTGTGTCTAGTATTCTGCTCCCGCACATTATTGCTGTTCGCTCCGCATCGCATATTCATATTGTGATTTCATATGCCATTGTTGATATTATGCTGTTAGGACACCAGCACCATTACCGATGATGCGTATGTACCACGTACACTTACTTGCCGGCTCACACACATCTTCATCGGTAATTGTTATGTCACGTACACTTAGAAAATACTATTACATTGACATAGCTTGTTAGCTAATAGTTTAGACATGATATTAGTGTACTTACCTTATATGCTAGTTCAGACATTATAGTTATTACCTGCTACTTCATGCATGTTATTATTCACTGTTATGCCGCATTCATGGATTCTCATGCCTATATTCACTGTTTACGTGCTATTGAGGATTTGGATTCGGATTTTCATGAGATTTCCTGGTTTTTTGGGAAAACGCAAAAACATTTATAAACTTCTTTTCTCTCTTTTAAATGAAAAGTGCGGTTTTCCTATGATGTATGAGTCGTCCACCATGAGTTTGCTGATGGATTTCGAGACCCGATTCGAGGAGTTGGATGAACCATTTCGGGTACATGGTGGGCCCGGTGCGGTACCCCGGGACAAGAAGGCCGTGTTGTTGACGTTGAGCCTGGCAGGGGAGCACTACCGACCGGTGATTTTACCCGACGCGTCGGATATCTGGAGGATACCGTCGTGGTCTTGAGATTGATGGTAGGGGCCGGTCAGGACTGACAGCGCCCTAGATAGTGAGATTGATACTGAGATTTTGAGATATTAAGGTACTGAGATTTGATGATACAGGCCAGTCCGGATAGCCGGAGCCTCGGATTTTTGAGACATTGGAATTTATGTTTTGTGTCGATGCTAGACACTGTTTATGCCGATTTCATTTATGATACCTCGCTTTAAAAATAAAGTAATCTCACAAAGTTATGAAAGCAGTTTCTTCAGTACATGTATTCTGTTTTCATGCATTCCTACATCATCCATATGATATATTGCTATCTGAGGCACTGACACGAGCACTTGGTATTACTGTTGTTTAGTGGTATATCCTAGCCATGGTTATAGGCTGCTGGTTATATTTTGAGGATATATTATGATCGTATGACCTAGGATTGCGTCATACATGCGATTTCTGTTCATAGATGTATTCTATTCACGAGTTGGCAACTCACCCCCGTTGTACCACAGTTCTTGTAGGTTTTGCCGTACAGGTTCCATTACGGCTTTGCTGGCACTACTTCCATTTCCGGGTGATTTGCTAGTAGGTGGGTTTATTTGTATCGTACCCATCATTATACCTTGTATACTATTATTCTGTTGTATCTAGAAGTTCCATCAACCAAACATGTATTTTATTTCAGAGATAGAGACCAGTGATGTTTATTCTTTCGACCTTAGAGTCGCGCGTTGTATTTCTATGGATTTCTTGCTATTTTGAGTTTCCTTTTGAGTTTTGATCCTCGCCCTGGGCGTTGTATATTATATTTCTTGTGTGGTTGTGACCGTCGATTGACGAAGAGCTAGCTCCCGCTTGGGGATGCCTTTTATTGATTTCGTATACTATTCATGTTGTGTCCCGTTTGGGGGCTAGTATTTACAAAGGAGACTCTGCCGAAATTTTCAGAAAATACTTGATGTTTTTAAAACGCATAATTCGGCTTATGCTATTAAAACTACTTGTTTTAAGTTGGTTTTTTCTTCACTCTACTATTTTTTTGGTTTGGATTTCTGGGTTTTCGGCTTACTTAGATTACGTACGCCTCGAGACGTTTCGTAGTTTAAGTGCCGGTCATGTTCCGTACTTTCGGGACGTGACAAAGTTGGTATCAAAGCATTAGGTTTTACCTTCGGAGCGTAGGATGACCCTTGGTTGATGGAATAGGTGATTAAAGTAGAGTGACGTGCCGTGGGTATGTTCCGCGGCATACTTACGATACGCAACTCCACTTAAGGAGCCTTAGGATATACATTTCTTTGCTCAGTATCATATTCATTCCTGATCTAGCCTCATCGGTACCAGTTATGGTTTTGCTGCCACGATTACGGGCAGGGAGAGCTACGGCTAGAGTTGCGGTCAGCATGAGCTCGTCAAGAATGAGGACTGACCAGGGCATGATTCCGGCGACATACGATTGCAGAGATGTGTCTTTTTATTGTGTTTTCACGCCACGAGCGTTGGGTGGATTGCTGTATGAGATTATTCGGACGTGCCGATTTGCACTAGAGGATTGAGCCACTGATAGAGGCTAGCCAGATTTTGGTGACCGTTGATATATTGCCTATTCATGATGATTGAGGCACGGTTCAACGTGCAGACGAGTGAGCCCGTTATTGCTGCGAACGACGAGATATCGCCCCAGATGTTGGAGCTATTGCGGTACGAGTTGTACTAAGAGACGATAGAAGGTCGCTAGTCACCGAGGATGAATGACTAGGACAGGTAGTTCATTCGCCTACCCCGATGCGAGATCATCAGATAGATTGATTCCAGCTAGAGACGACTTCACGCGGATACGTTGAGAGTCGACAGAGGCGATCGGATGTCAGAAACCTATTATTCCAAGTTTAAAGTATTCGGAAAGACATGCAGGCAAATCTATGGACCCTCTAGAAGAATGAAACCCTAACTCGACATAATGACCGTGTGAAAGCCTTTGAACCTTAGGGTTTGCGGCAGTTCCGCGGCGCCATTAGTGAGGCTTGGGTTTGCCCTTCTACGGCTGGACCATCGATACTGTGGTACGTACTCGATACTATTAAACTGTACCCAAGATGTTGAGCTCTTGGGGGATTATGAGGTTTTGACGAATCGATCGGATGGTTCGACTTCATTCGGATGCTAGGTGGTGAGATGCATTTCTTGGGAGACTCCAGATACGAGGATAGCCGTTGGAGCTCAGTCCATGCAGCCACTACGAGACGAGTCCGAAGCAGTCGACATTAGAGAAAGTGGAGTAAGAGGTTCGTACGAGATCTTAATGAGACGACGTTCCACTCCGCCGACATCAGAGATGCGATACGCATGCCGAGACATTGTACCTGGATATACCTTCCAGAAGAAGTCGTGATGAGTATGCAGCCGTTCCGGAACGAGAACAGATCTAGTAAGGGACAATGACTTCCGGACAGTTCGGCAGAGACGAGATTTCGGAGAGATTTCGACAGGACCTTTCTGGAATAAATTACGAGAAGACTTGGACCTAGGAGTGGTCATGTTATGCACACTGGCAGGCCAGAGTTCAGGATCGTCGACGAGACATGCTATGAGTGACCACGGCAGTTGGCCAGAGATTCTTGGAGGATGTGCTTGAGCGGGACTATTCCGCCATACTTGATTTTGTGTATTTTGGGCGATCTATTCGCATGATTGATTTTGATGATTGGGTTTCATGATATTTGTCTTCATGGACCATGGTTGCACCTGCTGAGTATTTACGATTTTTGCACAGCTGTTGCACTTGATATCGTTTTCGTGCCTTGGTTTCTCACGTTTATGATTTTATGGGTTTCATACAGTTGAGTTGATTTTGTGCGTATGTACGCAAACAATTTGGTTTTTGCACTCGGTATAGTTCATATATGCTTGCAGTGCAGTGTTACGTATGTTGTGCATTTAGATGCACTGGACTTCGATTCCGATTGTGATGTTCGATATTTGTTTTGTGCACCTTGTGTACCTGATTGGATTTTGCGCATGTTCGGCGCTTGATATCGGATTTCATGATTTCGTGCACGATGGATGTGTTCCCCTCCGAAAGGCGGCGCACAGGACCGCGATGTCCTGACGCTGGGGTTCGGGGCAGATGCTATTTGGTGCTATCCGTCCACCTCTCCGAAGATGCCAAGTTGATTTATGGCACCGTGTATCGGAGGTTTAGACGGATGCGGCCGATGTAGCAGACTTCGTCAGATTCCCCCTCGCTTGAGGGGTTTTTGATTGTGGGGACGCTCTTCCCTGCAGGCGCAAGCCCCTGCAGTTAATTACGCTACCGCATCGCGGTAACAACTTTCTCCTTCTCCAGAATTTCACTTCGTGTCGTGTGTGTTTGTTTTGTTTGTGGTTGCCCGTGGATTGTATACGGAGACTGAGTAATGCCGTCGCCCGTAGGACGTGGATTAGTCCAAATCCGTATTTACTTAGATTTGGGTTTGGTGTTTTTAGCTTAAGGATGCATTAGTCGCGTTGCAGCTAAGATCAACTTAAACGTTCGTTAAGGATACGTTAGTCCAGTTTGAGACTAAGATCAACTTAACGGGATCGTTTAGATCCGACAAAAGAGCGTTTGGGCTCTATTGTTCCAGTTTAGGGACATAGTGGTCCAACATTCCCATTTTGGGCGCAGCTATTGGTTTAAGGACGCATAAGTCCATGAGTTTAAGGACCCCACAGTCCGTATTAATGTGTGGTTGTCAGGACCCGTCACCTCTCTGACGACGTTGAAGGATTACAACGACAAATATCAGAGGAGTTCAGAGATGTACCCTTGAACCAAAGTTGGTTGAGAGATCTATAGTCCAATTTGGGACTAAAGTTTGTTTGAAGGTTTGATTTAAGGACACGTTATCCATATTTGAGACTAAGATCAACTTAATCGTCTGTTAAGGATACGTTAGTCCAATTTGAGACTAATATCAACTTAACGGGATCGTTTAGATCCAACAAAAGAGCGTTTGGGCTCTATTGTTCCAGTTTAGGGACATGGTGGTCCAATGCCAGTTTAGGGACATGGTGGTCCATCGTTAGTTTAAGGAAGTTTCGGTCCGATATTAGTTTAAGGACGTTTCGGTCCGATATTAGTTTAAGGACGTTTCGGTCCGATATTAGTTTAAGGACGTCTCGGTCCCATATTAGTTTAGGGACATCTCGGTCCACGAGTTTAAGGACCCCGCAGTCCATATGGGTGTGTGGTCGTTGGGACCCGTCACCTCTTTGACGTCGTTGAGGAATTACAACGATGGATGTCAAAGGAGTTCGGAGATGTACCCTCGAACCGGATGTAGATTGATTTAGGAGAGCCATTTTGCTCAGTCAATTTAATTTAAGGACTTATGGCCACGATTGGGCTAAGTCCAGTTGAAAATGTCCAACATTTTATTTGCTTTTGCATTGCATTTCTTTTTATTTTTATTTGGGCTTTGCCCAGAAAGGATGCAAAGCATCAATTTGTTTTGGGCTCTGCCCCTTTTTATTGTATTGCAATTTAATTTGGCCTACTAGGCCCCTCTGATTTGGGCCTGGCCCTTCAGTAAAATGCATTGCATTTGTCAGGCGCTTTGCGCCAATCACTGAGCGCAAGCGCTTGTGGTGAGGACACGTGTCATGCTCTGGTGAGCGCAAGCGCAACAGCGCAGTGCGATGCGCTAGTGCGCTGTGCTGTTGCGCTGCTGACACGTGGCGCGCTCTGGTGAGTTGCGCCCGTTCCAGAGAGCAAAGCTCTATTTCAAGGCGCGTAGCGCAAGTTGTTCTGCAGCTGACACGTGGCGCGCTCTGGTGAGTTGCGCCAGTTCCAGAGAGCAAAGCTCTATTTCAAGGCGCGTAGCGCAAGTTGTTTTTGCAGCTGACACGTGGCGCGCTCTGGTGAGTTGCGCCAGTTCCAGAGAGCAAAGCTCTATTTCAAGACGCGTAGCGCAAGTTGTTTTTGCAGCGACACGTGGCGCGCTCTCAGGAGCGCAACAGCGCAGTTTGGAAGTGCAAAGCACTAAGAATCTTTTTAAATTCCAGAACAGAAGTGCAAAGCACTATTTGTTTTCTTTGATCTCAATGAAAAATGAGTTTTTCTCTTTATTTCAAGAACCAGAGGTTCATAAAAGTGCAAAGCACTATTTTTTATTTATTTTTATTTTCTTTTTTGTTTTAAAGAACCAGTGGTTCATACGAGTGCAAAGCACTATTTATTATGTGAAGATCATTGATCAATGATTTATCAAAAGAGATTTCTTTTCTCTCGTGAAGGTTTTTACCTTCTTCTTGAAATTTTTCTCAGAGTTCTCTCTGTTTGAAGCTCTTGATTTTTTTTTTCAAGAAATGTTGATGCCTTCTCTTCTCTTCTTGGCTCCTATTTATAGGAGAAGGAAAAGAATCAATTTGTTTAGCAAATCTCTCCTTGAAAGATTTGATTTGATCGTTGAGAGATTTGATTTATATTTATCATTAATCTGGGCCTTTAGATCATTCAGTGAATTTTATTCACCGTGGATTTTAAATCCAAAAGATATTCTATTTGTTATTCTGGTGAGATTTTCAGGGAAATCTTTCCTTGTCCAAGATTTTTCCATAAATTGATGATTTTTAATCATCTTTGGATCTTTAATCCAACGGTTCCCATAATCCTTTTCCATTTGGAAAGATTTAGAAGCTTTTAGAATTTTAATTCTATTTCGAAAGATTTTTAGAGAAATTTAGAATTTTAATTCTACTAATCTGTAAGGTTTTCAAAGCCTGTCACGTGCTGGCACGTGACCCTTGGTCACGTGTGAGCACGTAACCCCGAAATTGGTTCCTTTAACAGTCGCTTGTTCATATTCTTGTTTTAACCATCACGTGTCAACACGTGACCATTGGTCACGTGTGAGCACGTGATATTTCATTGAGATAACTTCTGATTTTTAATCAGGGAACAGATTTTAGAATTTAATTTAATTTTATTCATTATTTTAGAGGCCTTAAGAGCCCATCACGTGTCTGCACGTGGCCCATGGTCACGTGTGAGCACGTGATGCCCCGTTGGGGTCTTTTCTAAGTTTTTATTATATCTTCTAACTCCTCCAGCGGATTCTTAAAAGCCCATCACGTGTGAACACATAATGCCTCATAACTTTTGATCCCGGATGAATTATGAAGCCCATAATATATCAAATCGAAGGGTTTTTCGAGACGCTTTCAATACAATCAGAATTTATCCGTTTCTCCTTCGGGAGTTTGTCAAAAAACAGCCCGGAAGATACTGGTTCGTATTTCCTTAAGCGTATCGCTGCCATTTGATACCTTGGACTCTTTTGCGCTGAAATTTTTGGCGGGAACAAATGCCCCGCACTACTTTGCCCACGTAAGTATGTACGTGGGTGAAGTAGTGCAGAGTTATGCAGAGTTATGCATGGCGTATGACCAGTTTTGGGTTGATGTATCACTTTCAGAATCTTGATCTGAGAAGATAACGAGCGGACACAAGCGTCGTCATTTATCATTGACTCAAATCTCAACTCTTAAGGGATATAGTTCCAACCCTTAACTCCATGAGCCGCATCCTTCTATTTCTTTTTTTTTGTCTCACTCTGGCGTGGAGTAGTTCATACGCTTATGAGTAAGTTCTCCATTTCAGTGGCATGTAGCTTTGGCAAGTGTGGCCTATAGATGGTCGGCCCATCTTGACTTCTTTGCAGGACAGTGATGGCTTAGGAGACAGGGATAGGATCTGCCACCTAAGGCTTTTCAACTTTACGAGCCGTGAGGGTCTCATAAAGACTTTTCTCCCTACGAGTCGTGAGGATCTCGTAGGTGTATTTTCTCCTTGGGAATCGTGAGGATTCCTAAGTGTGTTTTCTCTTATAAGTCGTAAGGATCCTATAAGAGAGTTTTCCCTCTTACGAGTCGAGAGGACCCGTAAGCGGTTGTTTCCCTCCTTATCGAGATTCGACTTTGGAGAGTGTGACCCGTGGATAGTATGCAAGAGACCGTTTTGGGCCGACTTGCAGGGTCCCAGTGCTTAGGAAACAGGTTTTTTAATTCCTACTGCCTAAGGCTTTATCTCACGAGTCGAGACGCATCGAGAAAATCTCGCAAAGACATCAATTTCCTCACGAGTCGAAACGGATCGAGCAGATCTCGCAAGAACATCTTAACGTCGCATTTAACCTCTGCTCTTTACGACAGAAGCCCGTTAAGGTTGGTGGTACTTAGGGTTTTGGCCATCGTACCGTCGCATAAGCTGATATAGTCCTCGATAGGCAATCGTGCTGTTCGAGTAGCCCTGCGACTGCCGTGTCTCTGATCCCTTCGGGGGCTGGACAAGACGTCTTCAAGCAATCCTCCTTGGCAGTTTGACCGTCAGAAGAGCAAGCGCTAGGAATTTGCCATGCCGCTTTTTACTTGAGGTTAGGCTCATTTTGGAGAGCCCCGATGAGTCATAACCACTCCGCGCTGGTGTGGGGATGATCTCCGATAGTCTTTCGGGCTTTATATGAGTTGCTGTTAAGACCCTGAAGCTAGGAATTTGGCCTTTGCTTCGTTTGCTGGCATTGCGTCTGCTGTATCGAGATGAATGTTGCGGTGGGAACTAGGGATTTTGCCGTGGCTCCGTTTGTTTGATGACGTTACGTCTGCTGTGTCGAGACGAACGTTGGGGTGACATCTCGTCTGCTGTATCGAGACGGACGTCGAAGTGGTGACCACTCCACACTGGTGCGAGATGATCTCCGATTGACTTTCCGGTTTTATATGACTTGCCGTTAAGACCCTGAAGCTAGGAATTTAGCCTTCGCTTCGTTTGCTGGCATTGCGTCCTCTGTATCGAGACGAATGTCGTGGTTGTCTCTAGGTTACTGGTGAACCGCCGAGGTTTGGAACTAGGGATTTTGCCGTGGCTCCGTTTGTTTGATGACGTTACGTCTGCTGTGTCGAGACGAACGTTGGGGTGACATCTCGTCTGCTGTATCGAGACGGACGTCGAAGTGGTGACCACTCCACACTGGTGCGAGTTGATCTCCGATTGTCTTTCCGGTTTTATATGACTTGTCGTTAAGACCCTGAAGCTAGGAATTTAGCCTTTGCTTCGTTTGTTGGCATTGCGTCCTCTGTATCGAGAAGAATGTCGCGGTGGGAACTAGGGATTTTGCCGTGGCTCCGTTTGTTTGATGACGTTACGTCTGCTGTGTCGAGACGAACGTTGGGGTGATATCTCGTCTGCTGTATCGAGACGGACGTCGAAGTGGTGACCACTCCACACTGGTGCGAGATGATCTCCGATTGTCTTTCCGGTTTTATATGACTTGCCGTTAAGACCCTGAAGCTAGGAATTTAGCCTTCGCTTCGTTTGCTGGCATTGCGTCCTCTGTATCGAGACGAATGTCGTGGTTGTCTCTAGGTTATTGGTGAACCGCCGAGGTTTGGAACTAGGGATTTTGCCGTGGCTCCGTTTGTTTGATGACGTTGCGTCTGCTGTGTCGAGACGAACGTTGGGGTGACATCTCGTCTGCTGTATCGAGACGGACGTCGAGGTTGTCTCTAGGTTGCTGGTGAACCGCCGAGGTTTGGAACTAGGGATTTTGCCGTGGCTCCATTCGTTTGATGACGTTGCGCCTGCTGTGTCGAGACGAACATCAAGGTGGTGACCACTCTGTGCTGATGCGAGATGATCTCCGATTGTCTTTCCGGTTTTATGTGAGTTACCGTAAAGACGTTGAAACTAGGAATGTGGCCTTCGCTTCATTTTCTTTGTCGTGTCTGAATCCCTGCTGGAGGAAGAACGCTGAGGTTGACATTTCGTCTACTGTATCGAGACGAACGTCATGGAGGTGACCACTTCATGTGAGATGGTCCCCGATTGTCTTTCCGGTTTTATGTGAGTTACCGTTAAGACGTCGAAGTTAGGAATGTGGCCTTCGCTTCGTTTGCTTTGGTGTGTCCAAATCCTATTGGAGGAAGAACGCTGGGGTTGATATTTCGTCTACTGTATCGAGACGAACGTCAAGGAGGTGACCACTTTCTGTGAGATGGTCTCCGATTGTCTTTCCGGTTTTATGTGAGTTACCGTAAAGACGTTGAAGTTAGGAATGTGGCCTTCGCTTCGTTTGCTTATACTGCGTCTGGTATATTGAGACGAATGCTGAGGTGGAGCTGGGATTTTGCCATCACTCCGCTTTGTTTTGACCATGGGGTCTTTTGTTAACTTTGCATGTACACCCCGCTGGGCTGCGAAGGAACGCCGTTGTTGACATTGCGTCTGTTGTAACGAGACGAATGCTAAGGTGGCGTTGGGATTTTACCGTTACTCCGCTTTGTTTCGACCGTGAGGTCTTTTGTTGACGTTACATCTGCCTCCAGCTGGACTGCGGAGGAACGCTGTTGTTGACATTGCGTCTACTGTATCGAGACGAATGCTGAGGTGAAGCTGGGATTTTGCCATCGCTCCGCTTTGTTTCGACCATGGGGTCTTTTGTTAACTTTGCATGTACACCCTGCTGGGCTGCGAAGGAACGCCGTTGTTGACATTGCGTCAGTTGTAACGAGACGAATGCTAAGGTGGAGTTGGGATTTTGCCGTTACTCCGCTTTGTTTCGACCGTGAGGTCTTTTGTTGACGTTGCATCTGCCTCCAGCTGGACTGCGGAGGAACGCTGTTGTTGACATTGCGTCTACTGTATCGAGACGAATGCTGAGGTGAAGCTGGGATTTTGCCATCGCTCCGCTTGATGGTGTAACATCTGTGTCCTGTTGGAATGAGGAGGCACACCGTTGTTGGTCTCCAGGCTGTAGACGTGGCCATTGAGATTTGGAACTAGGGACTTTGTCATGGTTCCATTTCGTTGCGATTCTGAGGTCAGTTGTTGACGTCATGTCTTCATCTAGTTGGAGTGAGGAGAAACGCCGTTGGTGATCTCTAAGTTGTCGATGTTAACGTCGAGACCCTGAAGCTCGGGATCTTCGTTTGCTTCATTTGTTGACATTGTGTCTGTAATATTGCGACAAATGTCGAGATGGTCTCTAGGTTGTCTATGAACCGTCGAGATTTGGCTTCACTTTCTGATGGAGCCTGTTGGGAAGGTATTGTTCCCTTTTTATCTGTGCCTCTGGATTGTATACAGGGATCGATGTGATTTCACCTGTAGGGCAAAAAGTTTTATTCTTTCATTTTTTTTATTCTTTCCGCGATGCTCTATCATTTCAGCTTTTATATCGCGAAGGTCGCGATTGCCCAATCATTTCGGCTATTTTTCGCGGTGCCCAATCATTTCGGCTGTTTACTTTATTTTTACTCGCTGCTTTTTATTGCGAGTTGCCCAATCATTTCGGCTGTTTATTTTATTTTTACTCGCTGTTTTTTATTGCGAATTGCCCAATCATTTCGGATATTTTGCATGCATACATTTTTACTTGCTGATTTTGTTTGCAAGTTGCCCCATCATTTCGGCTATTTCGTATGCATTTTTTTTTTGGGGGCTCGCTGATTTTTTTTTTTCGCGAGTAGAGGATTTGGGATCTGATACCAATCTTGGCATCAGCATCGCTGCGACTGGAATATTGGCAGGAGCGAATCATCATTTGCCGTGAAAGGACTTGGAATTTGATACCGATTTAGGCATCAGCATCGCTGCAACCGGGATATTGCCAGGAGCGAATCATCATTTGCCTCTGTCGATGTTGAACAAAGGTGGCTTAGTAAACAGGGTTAAAGGTCCTGTCGACTAAGGCTTTTGACTTCACGAGCCGTAAGGGTCTCACAAAGGTATTTCTGCCTACAAGTCGTGAGGATCTTGTAGGTGTGTTTTCTCCTTGGGAATCGTGAGGATTCCTAAGTGCATGTTCTCTTGTAAGTCGTAAGGATCTTACAAAAGGGTTTTCTCCTTATAAGTCGAGAGGACTTACAAGTGTTGTTTGGTGTACAAGCATATCCCTAGTCACGGATGGGACTTTGTTAAGGAAATATTTATTCGTGCCCGTGGATTGTATACAAGGGTCATTATGAGCCGCTTGTAGGGCAATATTGGAAGTTTGTAGGGGTTTGCTTAAGCACAGGTTTAGGTCTCTGTAACTTAAGACTTTCAAGTCTTACGGGCCGTGGGGGTCCCATAAGAGAGTTCTCCTTACGAGTCGTGAGGATCTCGCAAGTGTATTTTCTCCTTAGGAATCGTGGGGATCCCCAAGTGTGTTGCTCCTTTGTGAGTCGTAAGGATCTCACGCAGATGGTTTCTCCTTACAGGGTCGAGAAGATCCTATAAGTGTTTCTGTAACGAGGTTGCGCCCTTTCGGGTTTTCACAAACACTCGCCGGTAGCCCTGCTGTTTTTACTCACGGAGCCCTTTCGGGTTTTCATCCGTGCCCTTTTTGCTTATGGACATACCTTTATTTTTTTTCTTTTTTTTTTTTACGAGGTCGCGCCCTTTCGGGTTTTCACGAACACTCGCCGGTAGCTTTGCTGTTTTTACTCACGGAGCCCTTTCGGGTTTTCATCCGTGCCCATTTTGCTTGTGGACGTACCGTTTTTTTTTGTTTTTTTTTATTAACACGTCAGCCTGAAGATGCTGCGGGTTGGGAGTAGTTTAACGACGTTTCGGTCATTTGCAAGTTTTAGGACATTGCGGTCCGTCGTTAGTTTAAGGACATCTCGGTCCGTTGTTAGTTTAAGGACGTTTCGGTCCGTTGTCCAGTTTTAGGACGTAGTGGTCCGTTAGGCTTTCTCTATGAATGAGCATGATGCCCCCGGCGTGTCCATATTTTTCGGAGCATGCGGTTGTGGCGGGTTCACCTTCCAAATTTCGGACAACGCGAACTTGCCCTGTTGGTATTGGTCTTGAACCCAGTTTTTGAAGACGTAGCAGTCCTCGATCAGGTGACCTACTGTTTGGTGGTAAGGGCAATAATTAGGACTATTAACGTCGCCTGGCTGCAACGGACGTTTTGGATTCGGCAGATTAATGAGTCTGTTGCGCACTGCCAGCTCGAACAGTCCCCTTGTTTTATCTTGCGGAAACGAGTAAGGACGTTTCAACTTTTCCTGGAGGGATGGCTGCTTGTTGCTTTGGCAAGAAACCGGTCTAGGGTCACCTGATTGTTGGTGAGCGCTGGCGACGAGGGCCTTTTTTCCTTTTCTTTTATCCTTTTTGTTCGCTCCGTTGTTTGCAGGGCCGGGATTCTTTCCGAGTAGCATGTGATTGCATGGCTGAACGTTCTCGCAGCTTCTTAATTCCTTTATTTTTGAAATAGATTCCCCGAGGGAAGAGTTGGGGCTAGCTTCTTCGTCAGAGTCGCTTCCAAAGGTGATAATTTGTGATCCCTTGAAGTCGGCTATATGACAGTCAGCGGTGGCTCTTTTGCGCTCATCTATCGCATTTTTCCGATGTCCACAAGCTTCACACTTTGTCCTGTCGAAGTGTCGCTTTTGAGCGACATACCCTTGCCATCAACAGTTAAAGGATTCGCAGTCTTCGGTAGGATGTATGATCTTCTGATGATATAAACAGAAGTTAGGGTGCATCTCTACCTCAGAGAAAGGATTTTCTTCGGAGGGCGGTAGCTTCATTCCTACTGATAGAGCTTTGGCGAACCGTTTCCTCGTCTTGAATCTGTTTTTACCCGCAGTGTGTGGCTTTTGATTTGACGGGAATACCTTGGTTCTTTCCAGTATGGCCATTTCATGCTCTTGATTGGCTTTTGCTTTCAGACGAATTTCATTTAGGAAGGCATCGATCAACTTGTCTGACGGCCGCGGAATTTCTGTTTCAGGGTCCGCCATTGATTTCTCAGCGCAAGGATCCTCCTCATCATCCGTCAGTGAATGAGAAATCACATGACAAGTCGCTACGTAATCTTCGGATTCATCCGATAAGTTTTCTCCATCGTTTTCATCCTCGACGAAAGAACAAGTTGCCCCCGGCGTGTCCGTTTTCTTTGGAGAGTGTGGTTGTGGTGGGTTTACCTTCCAGTTTTCTGACAGCACGAACTTGCCTTGTAGGTACTGATCTTCGATCCATCCCTTAAAGACGAAACAATCCTCAATCGGGTGACTTACCGTTTGGTGGTAAGGGCAATAATTGGGATTATTAATATCGCCTGGCTGCGACAGACGCTTTGGACTCGGCAGATTAATGAGTCTGTTGCGCACGGCCAGCTCGAACAGTCTTCTCGTTTTATTCTGAGGAAACGAGTAAGGACGTCCTAGCCTCTCTTCGAGGGATAGGCGTGGACGCACGTTGTTTTGGCGAACGACCGGCTTTGAGTTGCTCGACTGTTGTTGAGCATTGGCGACGATGATCGCTATCCCTTTTCCTTTCTCATCTCGGGAATCTGATTTTGGAGGAGACGGTCTATGGCCTATCTGGTCCATTTGGGCTAATTTGTCAATCAAGGCCAGGAAGGTGGTCGGCCTGAAGAACATCATGAATTGTGAGATGGTCGCCTGCGGATCGAGAGTGCCCACAAACATGCCTACCGCAGGTGCCTCTTCTATGCGTTGTTCGCATTTCGACCATAGGTTCCGCCATCGTGTTGCGTATTGGACCCACGTTTCGCCGGGCCTTATCCTGGCATTTATCAGTGCTGTAATCGGGGTGCGTTCACTAGCACTTGCGAATCTTTGTGTAAACAGTAGTTCCATCTCTGCAAATGTTTTGACAGAGTCGTTAGGTAGCTCCGAATACCATTCAAAGGCTGTTTCTGCTAAGCTGCCGACGAATTGACGTAGCAACAATTTGTCATCGCCTCCAGTATTGCCGCATAAGGCCCTGAATTGAGCGACATGCTGATGCGGATTCCCTGCCCCTTTATATACATGGAATTTAGGGATCGTATATCCTGGCGGGTAACTGATTTGGTCATACCAGCTCGGATACGGTCGTCCGGTTCTAACAATTTGCCCAGCCGCTTCATTCGCCTGATGAACCCGGATCTGCTGAGCTATATATTCGTCTAGGTCAACTTTGGAGATTGCCTCCTCTTTGGCTGTTGATAGAGTCGGCGGAGGATTTGACGTTTCTCCCCTGTCGTCTTCAAGGACAATCGGAGGATCTTCAGCAGGAGGGTCCGGCTGTAACATCATCCCTACCATATCTTTGAAGAGGAGCGCCATCTGCTTTATGTTAGCCGCCTGCTCTGCAGCTTCTTTGTCCCTCTTTTCGAGGACTCTGCGTAAAAAGTCAGCGTCAGTTTCTTGTTCTTGACGCTCATCCGAAGACATTTCAGAGCTTTCTTTTGGCTCAGTGAGTGCAGCCATTGTAGTCATCATTTCCTGAAGCTTTTGTTGTTGCTCCTGGGCTTTCGTCACGGATCGGGTGAGCGGTCGGTGGCCCGTAGAAGTGCGGCTTTCCTCCTTTCCAGAAGCCATATAAACAGTGTGCACCACCATGCCCCCAGACTTGGGGCGTTTGTGTTCGGTGTCTTTGCGATTTGCCGAAGACACAGGGGCTTTTTGCGGCCTCCTTTTTTGAGTGATTGGAGTTAAGGGAGCCGTTGTAGTGGGCACCCAAGTAGCTTTTGCTTTTTGTGGTTTGACAGAGTAATCCTTCCCCTGCCGAACCTTCATCTTTTCCTGTCGTCGGAGGCAGTCTTGATCGATCACCGACTCTTGAACCTGTCGCCAGACTTTGTAAATTTTAGAGGACAGCCGTTGAAGGGGGTGCTCTAGCTTCTTCTCTGGAGTATTCTCCACAGGTGAAGGAGTTCGTTTCAACATCGCAGTAGGAGAGTTTCTGCGCACCTTGTTGAGTAGTTCAAAGCTGTTCTTGGTTGGAACAGCAGTATCGATCCCAACCATTGGAGCTGACGGAGTTATCCCAGAGGGGGAGTTGCCCCCAGCTTTCCTCACTCGGCGCCAGTGGCGACGTCGAGCATGTCATGCGGATGAGATCATCTCCATTATTGGATAAGCTTCTTCATGCCCCCTGCTTTGAGGAGAGACTGTTATTGGTGCTAGCCTATCGAAGACTGACGCCCATTGAGAAGCAATGTCTAATCTATCAAAGACAGACCTCTGAGTAGGGGAAGCAGCTTTGAGGACCTCGCCTGGAGCAGCAACCGGAATGGCCAGCCTTGTAAAAACTGACTTCTTGGGAGGAGGAGCCTTTCCAATGATTTCGTCCGCTTGAGCCGGGATAGCTATCCGCTTTGGGATGGCAGCTTTGGGTATCGCGGGTTTGCAGATGTTCTGGCCCAGTCTGTTGAAAACTGAGGTATTGAAGCTGGGCGACCCGTTGAGAGGGGTCGCGGCAGTGGTAAGCCGATCAAAGACCAACTTCTTTGGGGCTTCTTGCAACGTCATTGTGGCATTGAAGCACAACGGTGGGAGCATGGTCCCGAAGAATAATCCAGTGGTGGCCTGAGTTACCTGCTCCACTGGAATCTTGAAAAGGGAGGCCGCTTGGGGCCCATAAGTCGTTCCTCCAGCAAGGACCGAGCGAGAGTTGCAGTTGCAGGCAGTGCAGTTTGAAGCCATTGATCTTCTGTTTTCTGCACGGAGCAAGACACTAAATCTTAGTACCTCGAATCCACAGGCAACCACAATAAACCGCGATTCATTCGCGAACACGACACACGAAGTGTGGAGTGGAAAGAGGAAAAGGTCCCACCGGGCGTGCCAGAATCTGTTCCCCTCCGAATGGCGGCGCACACGACCGCGAAGTCCTGACGCTGGGGTTCGGGGCAGATGCTATTTGGTGCTATCCGTCCACCTCTCCGAAGATGCCAAGTTGATTTATGGCACCGTGTATCGGAGGTTTAGACGGATGCGGCCGATGTAGCAGACTTCGTCAGATTCCCCCTCGCTTGAGGGGTTTTTGATTGTGGGGACGCTCTTCCCTGCAGGCGCAAGCCCCTGCAGTTAATTACGCTACCGCATCGCGGTAACAACTTTCTCCTTCTCCAGAATTTCACTTCGTGTCGTGTGTGTTTGTTTTGTTTGTGGTTGCCCGTGGATTGTATACGGAGACTGAGTAATGCCGTCGCCCGTAGGACGTGGATTAGTCCAAATCCGTATTTACTTAGATTTGGGTTTGGTGTTTTTAGTTTAAGGATGCATTAGTCGCGTTGCAGCTAAGATCAACTTAAACGTTCGTTAAGGATACGTTAGTCCAGTTTGAGACTAAGATCAACTTAACGGGATCGTTTAGATCCGACAAAAGAGCGTTTGGGCTCTATTGTTCCAGTTTAGGGACATAGTGGTCCAACATTCCCATTTTGGGGGCAGCTATTGGTTTAAGGACGCATAAGTCCATGAGTTTAAGGACCCCACAGTCCGTATTAATGTGTGGTTGTCAGGACCCGTCACCTCTCTGACGACGTTGAAGGATTACAACGACAAATATCAGAGGAGTTCAGAGATGTACCATTGAACCAAAGTTGGTTGAGAGATCTATAGTCCAATTTGGGACTAAAGTTTGTTTGAAGGTTTGATTTAAGGACACGTTAGCCATATTTGAGACTAAGATCAACTTAATCGTTTGTTAAGGATACGTTAGTCCAATTTGAGACTAATATCAACTTAACGGGATCGTTTAGATCCAACAAAAGAGCGTTTGGGCTCTATTGTTCCAGTTTAGGGACATGGTGGTCCAATGCCAGTTTAGGGACATGGTGGTCCATCGTTAGTTTAAGAACGTTTCGGTCCGATATTAGTTTAAGGACGTTTCGGTCCGATATTAGTTTAAGGACGTCTCGGTCCAATATTAGTTTAGGGACATCTCGGTCCACGAGTTTAAGGACCCCGCAGTCCATATGGGTGTGTGGTCGTTGGGACCCGTCACCTCTTTGACGTCGTTGAGGAATTACAACGATGGATGTCAAAGGAGTTCGGAGATGTACCCTCGAACCGGATGTAGATTGATTTAGGAGAGCCATTTTGCTCAGTCAATTTAATTTAAGGACTTATGGCCACGATTGGGCTAAGTCCAGTTGAAAATGTCCAACATTTTATTTGCTTTTGCATTGCATTTCTTTTTATTTTTATTTGGGCTTTGCCCAGAAAGGATGCAAAGCATCAATTTGTTTTGGGCTCTGCCCCTTTTTATTGTATTGCAATTTAATTTGGCCTACTAGGCCCCTCTGATTTGGGCCTGGCCCTTCAGTAAAATGCATTGCATTTGTCAGGCGCTTTGCGCCAATCACTGAGCGCAAGCGCTTGTGGTGAGGACACGTGTCATGCTCTGGTGAGCGCAAGCGCAACAGCGCAGTGCGATGCGCTAGTGCGCTGTGCTGTTGCGCTGCTGACACGTGGCGCGCTCTGGTGAGTTGCGCCCGTTCCAGAGAGCAAAGCTCTATTTCAAGGCGCGTAGCGCAAGTTGTTCTGCAGCTGACACGTGGCGCGTTCTGGTGAGTTGCGCCAGTTCCAGAGAGCAAAGCTCTATTTCAAGGCGCGTAGCGCAAGTTGTTTTTGCAGCTGACACGTGGCGCGCTCTGGTGAGTTGCGCCAGTTCCAGAGAGCAAAGCTCTATTTCAAGGCGCGTAGCGCAAGTTGTTTTTGCAGCTGACACGTGGCGCGCTCTCAGGAGCGCAACAACGCAGTTTGGAAGTGCAAAGCACTAAGAATCTTTTTAGATTCCAGAACAGAAGTGCAAAGCATTATTTGTTTTCTTTGATCTCAAAGAAAAATGAGTTTTTCTCTTTATTTCAAGAACCAGAGGTTCATAAAAGTGCAAAGCACTATTTTTTATTTATTTTTATTTTCTTTTTTGTTTTAAAGAACCAGTGGTTCATACGAGTGCAAAGCACTATTTATTATGTGAAGATCATTGATCAATGATTTATCAAAAGAGATTTCTTTTCTCTCGTGAAGGTTTTTACCTTCTTCTTGAAATTTTTCTCAGAGTTCTCTCTGTTTAAAGCTGTTGATTTTTTTTTTTCAAGAAATGTTGATGCCTTCTCTTCTCTTCTTGGCTCCTATTTATAGGAGAAGGAAAAGAATCAATTTGTTTAGCAAATCTCTCCTTGAAAGATTTGATTTGATCGTTGAGAGATTTGATTTATATTTATCATTAATCTGGGCCTTTAGATCATTCAGTGAATTTTATTCACCGTTGATTTTAAATCCAAAAGATATTCTATTTGTTATTCTGGTGAGATTTTCAGGGAAATCTTCCTTGTCCAAGATTTTTCCATAAATTGATGATTTTTAATCATCTTTGGATCTTTAATCCAACGGTTCCCATAATCCTTTTCCATTTGGAAAGATTTAGAAGCTTTTAGAATTTTAATTTTATTTCGAAAGATTTTTAGAGAAATTTAGAATTTTAATTCTACTAATCTGTAAGGTTTTCAAAGCCTGTCACGTGCTGGCACGTGACCCTTGGTCACGTGTGAGCACGTAACCCCGAAATTGGTTCCTTTAACAGTCGCTTGTTCATATTGTTGATTTAACCATCACGTGTCAACACGTGACCATTGGTCACGTGTGAGCACGTGATATTTCATTGAGATAACTTCTGATTTTTAATCAGGGAACAGATTTTAGAATTTAATTTAATTTTATTCATTATTTTAGAGGCCTTAAGAGCCCATCACGTGTCTGCACGTGGCCCATGGTCACGTGTGAGCACGTGATGCCCCGTTGGGGTCTTTTCTAAGTTTTTATTATATCTTCTAACTCCTCCAGCAGATTCTTAAAAGCCCATCACGTGTGAACACATAATGCCTCATAACTTTTGATCCCGGATGAATTATGAAGCCCATAATATATCAAATCGAAGGGTTTTTCGAGACTCTTTCAATACAATCAGAATTTATCCGTTTCTCCTTCGGGAGTTTGTCAAAAAACAGCCCGGAAGATACTGGTTCGTATTTCCTTAAGCATATCGCTGCCATTTGATACCTTGGACTCTTTTGCGCAGAAATTTTTAGCGGGAACAGGATGCACCTGATTTGGATTTTCGCGCATGTTTTGAGGTGCGATTTTGGTGCACACTAGATGCACTAAATCGAGATTATTCGTGCATGTCAGATGCACCTGATTTTGCTGTCAGGCACTCACGTTGCCTATGACAGATGTTTCGTGCACACCCGATGCACTTAGATCTTGTTTCTGTGCACATGTTGGCACATATATGGATTTTGATTTCCGTGCGCACCAGACACGCGTAGTATTCGTATGCATATTTTGGCATTGATTTCTTATAGAACAGTACGTTTTTATGATATTTGCTATGTGTTTTCGTACTGAGCAGGACTAGTCAGAGGACAATACCTGAATGTATTTTGCATGCATTGATGGCTATCGAAGGGAATTCCAAAAAGCGAGCTATAGTCTCAGAATTTACCTACGTGTCTGATATGACACGAAACGTTTAAAACAAGAAAACCCTTCCAAATTGTTTCCCAAAATGGCGGAACGTACAGTTCAAACAAAAGGTATATATGTGTATGATTATTTTCTTATGATAGACGTTCGCCACTGTGCAGTGTTATGCGCATTGCACGGCGACTTTAAGAGATTTGGCATGCATTCCCTTCAGATATTTACATATATAGATTTGATATTTACGTGTATAGTTTCGAGTTATATCATATTGGTTTTGTATTGGATTTGACATTTGTGTCTTTACCATGACTCCGATGATTGCGGGATGCTTGACAGAGTTTTGATTTTGAGTTATATGCTCATTTTTCATGCGCATGTGCTGTGCTACGATTTGTTTTATGTATTTACGATTTCGGAGCCCCGACGACTTGATGATTTTAGTTTAGAGGTTTTAGTATTTGGTAGGAGTTTTAATTTCAATTCGGGGACCGAATTTCTTTAAGGGGGGAATATTGTAACGTTTTGAAAATCGTTTCGGTGAAATTTCGGAAAATCTGTAAAATAAGGGGGGTTTTCCGTAAAAAGTCAAAATACAAATATTTTTATTATAAAATTAAATATACATATTCTAAGTATGTAATTGCTATTAATTGGTGTTTATTGAGCCACTAGTGAAATTTCAAATTTTCTGAAAATTTTTCCGAAATTAATTATTTTAATATTATTTTAAGCCGTCACTAATATATTTAATTAGGGAAAATTACAAATTGGAATGAGTTGAAACAAATTTTGTGCATCATAACACATTAAACAAAATTTTATCATGTGGTTTTTGAAATGAAATGGTTTGCCAAAACGGTTTAGAAAATATCGAAGAAAAATGGCTTTATTAGCGAAATTAGTGTTAATGGGAATTGGGGTAATACATTTATCTTTTCCCTAACCCACACACCCACACCTCACCCTCTCTCCCTCTCCCCATGTGGCCGGCCCCACTTGACAGCCCCTCCCCCCATCTCTCTCTCCAATCACCTCACTTTCAAGAGAAAAGAAAAGAAAAGAAAAGAAAAGAAAAAGATAAAAGTAAAATGGTGGACTATGACTTTTTCAACACTTTCTCCACCTCACTCTCTCTCCTCCTTCACCCCCCTCCAATTTCTGGCCGAAAATCCACACTCCAACAGCAGCCCCTCCTTCCTTCTTCTCCTCTCTTTTCCATCAAAAAAAAATTGTCAAAAAATCAAGTAAAACCTCACCGAAATCAAAATCCAACTCCTACCCATTTCTCATTTGCCTATCTAGCATGGATCTTGGTGCAAGGATTTCAAATTGGAGGTCTAGATTTGTTGTTTGATTCATGGTTGTGAGGTATAACTTTTGACCCATTGTTCTTTTTGGTTTAAATTCCTTATTGAAGCTTGTTAGGTGCTTAATTTCGGTTTAATTGAAAGTTGTGGGTTTGCAAGAGAAGGTTTAGATTAGAGTTTGTGAAAAATCTAGTTAGGGTTTTATGTTGTGAGACTATGGTTGTGGGAGGTATTTGCCATATTAATATTTTGCTAAATCAAATTAGGTTGCTAATTTGCTTTTTGTTGATTTAAATTGTGATATTTATATAAATTGTAAACTAGGTTTTTAAAATAATTATATCTTGTGAGATAAAATTCAAATTAAGGTTTCATGTCATTATAAATATTATATTGAGTGGTTTAATGCTTTTAGTTCATGAAAATCCAAGCTAAATTGTTGTTTGTGCATTTTTGCAATAAATTGTTAAAATTTGGGAATATTGTAAACTAGAATTTTGGGGTTAATGAAATTTATTGGGATTAAATTATGGAAATTGTTTTTATGACTTATTTAAGATATTTAATAAGTATTATGGCCACTAGATTTGTTTAAACGTCGAGTTTTGTACTAAAACGGGTAATTTTTGCTTGCTAGATTTTCGGAAAAATGGCTTTTAAGGTGAATTTGGGTTTTTTGTGAATTTTAACCTATTTTATATTATAGTTAGTGTTCGTGGATGCGCAAATGAGTGTGTTTGGGTTTTCTCGATGGTTTGACGTTTGTACATCGACATCGAGGGTTGGTTTGGCTATTCTTGCATGCGTAGGCGATAGGTTTTGACCTATGCGTGATACGCGTGCCGATTTGATTTTCGTATGCCGTTTTGATTTCGAATTTGGTTTTAATGCGATACGGTGCGTTATGATATGTAGGTACCCCATGTGGACTTCGAGACGACAAGTAAGCGCGTGGTGACGTCGGCACCGGCGAGCGAGGACCAGGTGAGTAGATTTATATCTACGGGGAGAAGTCGGATGGATGGCGTATAGCACCCCCGCAGTCCGTAGTATAGTTCATGTATATATGTTTATATAGGTGTTTTATGATACGAGAATGTTTATTCATGATATGATTATGTGTTCATGGATTAGCTTTGGGTTAGTTGCGAAACCCTAGAGTAGTTGCTATATGCACACACAGACTTGCATACGTTACTTTCTTGTGCGTAGATGGGGATGTGTATATATGTATATACACGTGGGTATAGGACTATGCATATATACATTCATATACACATGCATGGATGATGAGGATAGTACTTAGGATTTGAGATGAGTCGATGAGATCGGTGATATGGCAGGGTTCGTATTTGAGATACGACATGACGTTGTAGAGGGTCCTTGACGTAGTGTTTCACACACGTGCATGCATACTTAGGCGGTATCAGTATTGTACTAGACGTAGATCAGTATCCCGATCATGATATTTGATAAAGAGGATACCAGATGAATAGTATGATGAATGTGATATTGACCCGTACCCAGATTTGGGATGCCGTACTACGGATTTACGTACGAGCTATATATTGATGATTGATCCACACTCTTGACTTGGGAATGTCTGATTATAGATATGGTATCGGATGTGATATTATTGAGGCGGGATCACCGACTAATATATATATATATATATATATATATATATATATATATATATATATATATATGCATGTATCGACTCAGATGTTAGGCGGTTTCCTTACCTTCAGTTAGCCTGTTAGCTTAGCCCTATAGTTTAGTATAGTTGGTAGACTAGATTCGACTCCTACCCATTTCAAAAGCTAACGAATCGCGGGTATTTTAAAAGACAGGTCAAGGGATTCTACGTATATTTCAAAAGACGTATCTTTTCTTAAAAACACCGTAGCCCTTATTTTCAAAACACCGCGATTCGTGTTATTTTTAAAAGGCACCATTGTTTGACTTATAGTTATCGTTGTGTCTAGTATTCTGCTCCCGCACATTATTGTTGTTCGCTCCGCATCGCATATTCATATTGTGATTTCATATGCCATTGTTGATATTATGTTGTTCGAACACCAGCACCATTACCGATGATGCGTATGTACCACGTATACTTACTTGCCGGCTCACACACATCTTCATCGGTAATTGTTATGTCACGTACACTTAGAAAATACTATTACATTGACATAGCTTGTTAGCTAATAGTTTAGACATGATATTAGTGTACTTGCCTTATATGCTAGTTCAGACATTGTAGTTATTACCTGCTACTTCATGCAGGTTATTATTCACTGATATGCCGCATTCATGGATTCTCATGCCTATATTCACTGTTTACGTGCTATTGAGAATTTGGATTCGGATTTTCATGAGATTTCCTGGTTTTTGGGGAAAACCGCAAAAACATTTATAAACTTCTTTTCTCTCTTTTAAATGAAAAGTGTGGTTTTCCCATGATGTATGAGTCGTCCACCATGAGTTTGCTGATGGATTTCGAGACCCGATTCGAGGAGTTGGATGAACCGTTTCGGGTACATGGTGGGCCCAGTGCGGTACCCCGGGGCGAGAAGGCCGTGTTGTTGACGTTGAGCCTGGCAGGGGAGCACTACCGACCGGTGATTTTACCCGACGCGTCGGATATCTGGAGGATACCGTCGTGGTCTTGAGATTGATGGTAGGGGCCGGTCTGGACTGACGGCGCCCTAGATAATGAGATTGATACTGAGATTTTGAGATATTGAGGTACTGAGATTTGATGATACAAGCCAGTCCGGATAGCCGGAGCCTCGGATTTTTGAGACATTGGGATTTATGTTTTGTGTCGATGCTAGACACTGTTGTTGGGGTAAAAATTTACACCCCCATTGACCGAGTCAAAGTCAAGGTCAACCCCAAGCCAGGTGGGCCCAAGCCCAGGTCAAGCAGGCCCATGCCCAAGTCGAGCCCGCGGCCAGCCTCCTCCATGCTAAAATATAGATCATGTAATAAATAGTTTTTATGTAATTTTTTATACATAAATGTATGCAAAATGGGCATAAAGCCAATATTTTGTAAGCCCATGGTTTATGTGCAAAAATGAAATGGCACATGAGCCATGGGATGGCTAAAATGCCATTTTTGTGAAGCCCAAGGGGCTATATGCAAATATGTAAGCCTATATAAGGCAAGATGATGAATAAAAAAAGAACAACCTTTCATTCTCTCCAAAAAAAAAAGTCTCAGAGCTGAGCTCTCTCTTCCTTCTTCAAGGTTCCAAAACCTTCTTCTTTCTTTTGAATTAAATCAAGAGTTTTACTCTTCCTTTTTCAAAATAAAATAGTTTTTCACCACAAAACCCATCAAGGGGAACTCAGATCTTCCATCAGATCTCAAAAAGAAAAGATTTTGAAATCCCACATCTCTTGATCTTCAAGATCCAGCTAACAGAGGAGGAAGAAGAAGAACATCTTTCACTAAACCCTCAAAAAAGAAGAAAAACACATTCAGGAGTCCAACTCCTCTCTGATTTCTCTTCTGAGAAATTTTTTTTTTTAGGCTAAAAGTCTCCTGTGCCTCTCCGGCGCGCAGCGCAAGTGCGCAAGGCGCCAGCGTGCCGACACGTGGCGCGCGCGTGCTTGCGCACCTGCGCGCTTGCGCATGTGCGCAAGGCGCCCGCGTGCCGACACGTGGCGTGCGCGCTTGCGCACCTGCGCGCTTGCGCAAGTGCGCAAGGCGTCCGCGCGCCGACACGTGGCGCGCGCGCTTGCGCAAGTGCGCAAGGCGCCCGCGCGCCGACACGTGGCGCGCGCGCTTGCGCAAGTGCGCAAGGCGCCCGCGCGCCGACACGTGGCGGGCGCGCTTGCGCACCTGCGCAAGTGCGCAAGGCGCCCGCGTGCCGACACGTGGCCCCCACGCATCCCTTGGATGCCTTTTCCCTCTCTTTTTATGTACATACGCATACACATACATATGTATACAAATTCACACATATACATACTCCGCCACATTCTCCCCCTCCAAAAAATTTTCGGGCCGGGGCGCTGCCCCGAACCCCGCAAGGGGGCTGCTAGCCCCCTTGACCCCCAGCCCGCTATCCGGGTAGCGGGACCCCCGTAAAAACTCTGCGTGGCTCCCGATATATCCAAAACCCCTTTTCAAAACACACGCACACTGCACATTGAGTTCGCATGACCACTTTAACCCGTTAATCGGAGGTTCCCTCGCCCCAAAGACGATGGGTAATTAACGGCAGCTTAGTCCGCGGCTGCCGGAGATTCGGATCCCCACAATCATTAAACCCCGGCCTACCCTAGGCAGGGGGAATCTGTAGTACGCCTAACAAGCGCTCGCGTATTCCCATCTCACTGGGGTGACGAAAAACACCCTACAGATTCTGGCACGCCCGGTGGGACCTATCTCTCCTCCCATATTTCGGGTTAAGCGTTCATGCGAACTCAATCAATATACATACCTGTATTTATACTAAAAATAATGCTTTTTCATGCAGATTTTCAAGCAATCACCTTCCGACGATGTCTTCGATGATGAACTCAGCACCCGTATCCTACACGATGAGGATAGACTCCAGGACGGTCCTTCCGGCCAGTCTCGGGCGACAATGGGAGGAGCCGCCGCTACCATTCGGCTCTATTATGTTCATGCCAATTGGCGCCATCCCAGCTCCTCAAGCCCCGGTGGCAGACAAACCGGTCTCGAAAGGCAGGAGACCAAATGTGGTGATCTCAAGGGCGCCCCAACCCAAACGCAAGTCGGTATCTGAACGACTTTCCTTCGCCCCAGCTGGGGGCAAGGCCATCAACACCAACAAAGCTATAACGCGTCCCGAGCAAGCTCCAGCGGCGCCCCTGACAAATGCTCGATCGGGTGTCTTCTCTAAGCTCCCCTCTGATCAACTCACAATGGCTTCTCGGGTAGCGGATGCCCGCCAAGCCTTCAAAATCGAGAAGCTGAAGGAGAAAAGGCTTAGATATAGAGCCAACAAAAGGGCTAGGGCTTCGGCCAGGCCAAACCTCATGAGGTTCGAAGAACAGGGTTACCCCGCCGAAGATGAGGAAATGGCTGGGTATGTGGTCCACACTGTCTACACGATAGGCACGCGCAGCAAGAGTAAGGATGGGGCCACCACATCTCAAGTCCAATCTAGCCTGAATGTGGTTGCCGCTGCCCAAGAACAGCCGCCTCTGCTGGGTGATGAAAACCCTCTTGATGAGGATGATAGGCGGAAAGACCCTTCAGTCCATAAGGAGTCGGGCTCGGAGAGCGAAGAAGAGCCGACTTTCCGCCCCAGGACCGCAGAGCAAGAGCTGCTTCAAGAGCTCCGAAAGCAGCTCAGAAACAAAGACAAGGAGATGGCCAATCTCTACTCCAAAATCGATGACTTGACGAATGTCGTGATGCAGCTCACGGCCCGACTTGCCTCTCAGCCGCCCAATCAAGCGGAGGGCTCTACTCGTGAACCGGGAAGTGGTGTGCCAAAGCAGCCGACGCCTATTCCCTCAAATCCAAAAGTGGGCGAACTACATGAAAATCAGTCGCATCCTATCTCGGGAAATGTCTTGGCTACCGATGACAATAGCCCGCTAACTCAAGATCAAATTATGGATTTGGTTGCCAGCAAAGTCAAAACATTGGTGGCCGAAGCCGAAGCACAAAAAGATATCAGCAGTAGTGGGAGACCATATCCTGCTCGGTATGATCTGGTGGAATTCCCCAGCGGTTATGTCATCCCCAAATTCGGAAGATTCGATGGGACGGGAAATGCGAATCAGCACATCGCCCACTTTAAAGCCTCATGCGGGAATACTGGGGGCAATGACGCGCTTCTCCTCCGCCAGTTCGTTAATAGCTTGACCGATGTTGCTTTCGACTGGTACGCGAGCATACCGGATGGCTCCGTTACTACTTTCGTCCAAATGGAATCTTTATTTCGACAAAGGTTCATGAGCGTCAGCGATAAGATCACCATTGCCGAGCTCGTAAGGACCAAGCCCAAGAACAACGAAAGCAACACGGATTTTATAACCCGATGGCGCAATCTCTCCGTCAAATGTGAACCACCGATAGAGCAGGACCAATCTGTTAGTCTCCTTGTCGGAAATCTCAACAATTGGATGGCCCCGTTTCTATGCACCGCGGGTCTCAAAACATTCCAAGAACTGACCAGAAAAGTTCAAATGCTGGAGCGCTCAAAGCAGGAGTCCTCCTCGGATTCCCAAAATAACAATAGGTCCTGGAGAAACCGAAAGGACGATAATCGCAAAGGCGGAGATCCCGACGATTCTGAATCTTTCAATGCTTCGGCTAACCGAAATAAGCAAGGGATGAGCGGGCCTAGTGCCAACCAGCCTCGGAAGCCAATGTTCGGAGAGGGGGGAGAATCTCCACTGAAAGAGAAGCTGGATAAGGTCTATTCCTTCAGAAGGGACAAAATCCGTAAAATATTCAAAGACGCCCTGAAGAACGGTCTACAACTGCCAGAGTCTAAAAGACCGCAGGAAGCGAATAGGACCGACGACCCCAAATACTGCCCCTATCACAGAGTGATAGGCCATGCCATTGAGGACTGCTTCGTCTTCAAAGATTGGGTCGAAAAGCAATACAAGGCAGGAGAGATAGAACTGTCCAAAGGCGTGTTAACAAACAGTCAAGCTGCAACCGCCAATTTCATACAAACGGAGACCGAAGTTCTTCGTGAAACCGATTCTCTCAGGCATCTGCCTTTCTCTGAAAACAATCGACCACCACGTCATTAAACTAGGAACAGTCGACCTCTAAGTCGTTAAACTGGGAATGTAAAAAAAAAAATATACGTGTGTATATAAAAACAAATGTGTAAATAAAAGAAAAATAAAGAAAAGACGAAATGATAGGGCAACTCGCAATAAAAATCAGCGAGTAAAAATAAAAATGAAAATAAAGCCGAAATGATGGGGCAACCGCGAATAAATAGCTGAAATGATAGGGCAATCGCGACCTTCGCGATAAGAAAAGCTGAAATGATAGAGCAATCGCGGTAAAACAAAAAAAGCAAAAAAAAAAAAAACAGCAAAAACAAAAAAAGCGGCGAATGATGAGTCGCTCCTGGTACCATATTCCAGTGCAGCGATGCAGACGCCAAACAAAAATCCAATTTCCCAAAATTCTTTCAGCCCTACGACCAGTCCCCAAATTGACTACCGTATACAATCCACGGGCTCAAATAATTCTCAGTATACCCATGCCCCACCGCAACCACCAGTTACGCGGCTGGTCTCCGCCTTTGGAATTATGCTTCATTGGAAAGACCCGCTCATGTGTCTTCACGATGCATGAGGAGAACAAACCTTCGTGAGATCCTTACGACTCACCAAGGAAAAACACACTTAGGAGTCCTCACGACTCTTAAGGAGAAAATACACCTGCGGGATCCTTACGACTCGTAGGGAGAAAATGCTTTTATGGGACCCTCACGGCCCATAAAATTGAAAAGTCTTAGGTGATAGGGATCCAAACCTGTCTCCTAAGCCATCGCTCCCCAATCCCCAAGTGGCGAATGATGAGTCGCTCCTGGTACTATATTCCAGTGCAGCGATGCAGACGCCAACCAAATTCCAAATCTCATACCAACGGCGAATGATGAGTCGCTCCTGGTACCATATTCCAGTGTAGCGATGCAGACGCCACCAAAGTCCTGAAATGTTTATGGCCCTACGGTCTGGATCATACATCCTGCAAAACCGTATACAATCCACGGGCGTAAAACAATCCCAATCTCTCCAAAAATAATAAAATATAAAAAAAAAGGGTATGTCCACAAGCAAAATGGGCACGGATGAAAACCCGAAAGGGCTCCGTGAGTAAAAACAGCAGGACTGCCGGCGAGTTTGTGAAAACCCGAAAGGGCGCAAACTCGTGAGAAAGAGATGAAATGCACTCACAAGGTCCTCTCGACTTTGTGAGGAGAAAATTCCCGCGTGAGATCCTTTCGACTCACAAAGGAGCAACACACTTGGGAGTCCCCACGACTCCTAAGGAGAAAATACACTTACGGGATCCTTACGACCCGTGGGGAGAAAATGCTTTGTGAGACCCTTACGGCTCACAAAATTGAAAAGTCTTAGGTGATAGGGACCTAAAACCCGTCTCCCAAGCCATCGTTTCCTAATAAGCAAACGCAAATGATGGTTCGCTCCTGGTACCATATTCCAGTGTAGCGATGCTGATGCCAAAAAAAAAAACCAATTCCCAAATCCTCTCATGACAAATGATGATTCGCTCTCGGTACCATATTCCAGTGTAGCGATGCTGATGTCAACCCAAATCAAATCAAACCAACAACCTCTACGGCGGAATCATGCTCTGTCCCAGAATTTACCCCGTATCGAAATGATGCTTCACCTCAGTGTACCTTCCTTCCCTGTCGAAATTATGCTTCGCCACGGAATCAAGTTAACCAACAAGCTCTGCGCCGGAATCATGCTCCGTCTCAGAATGTACCCCGTGTCGAAATCATGCTTCGCCTCGGAGTATTTGCCTTCTCTGTCGGAATTATGCTCCGCCTCGAAATCAAGTCAACCAGCAAGCCCTGCGTCGGAATTATGCTTCATCTCAGAATGCACCCCGTGTCGAAATGATGCTTCGCCTCGGTGTACCTGCCTTCCTTGTCGGAATTATACTTCTCCTAGGAATCTACCTCTGTATCGAAATCATGCTTCGGTCAGAATGTCTGCTGTTCTTCGGAATGATGCTCCGATCCCTGGAATCATGCTCCGCCCATCGGAATGATGCTCCGATCCCTGGAATCATGCTCCGCCCTTCGGAATGATGCTCCGATCCTTAGATTTATGCCCCGCCCTTCGGAATGATGCTCCGAATCCTGGAATCATGCTCCGATCATCGGAACGATGCTCCGATCTCTGGAATTATGCTCCGCTCTTCGGAAAGATGCTCCGAACCATGGAATTATGCTCCGCCCATCGGAATGATGCTCCGATCCCTGGAATCATGCTCCGCCCTTCGGAATGATGCTCCGATCCATGGATTTATGCTCCGCTCATCGAAATGATGCTGCGATCCTCGGGAATCATGCTCCCCGGGATGATGCTTCGCCTCCGGAATGATGTTCCGCATCGAAGTTCAGCTTCAAGATCCATCAATTTCATGCACACAACTCAAATGTGCGGTGTGCATTTATTGATGGGGGGGCACTTTGTTGGGGTAAAAATTTACACCCCCATTGACCGAGTCAAAGTCAAGGTCAACCCCAAGCCAGGTGGGCCCAAGCCCAGGTCAAGCAGGCCCATGCCCAAGTCGAGCCCGCGGCCAGCCTCCTCCATGCTAAAATATAGATCATGTAATAAATAGTTTTTATGTAATTTTTTATACATAAATGTATGCAAAATAGGCATAAAGCCAATATTTTGTAAGCCCATGGTTTATGTGCAAAAATGAAATGGCACATGAGCCATGGGATGGCTAAAATGCCATTTTTGTGAAGCCCAAGGGGCTATATGCAAATATGTAAGCCTATATAAGGCAAGATGATGAATAAAAAAAGAACAACCTTTCATTCTCTCCAAAAAAAAAAAGTCTCAGAGCTGAGCTCTCTCTTCCTTCTTCAAGGTTCCAAAACCTTCTTCTTTCTTTTGAATTAAATCAAGAGTTTTACTCTTCCTTTTTCAAAATAAAATAGTTTTTCACCACAAAACCCATCAAGGGGAACTCAGATCTTCCATCAGATCTCAAAAAGAAAAGATTTTGAAATCCCACATCTCTTGATCTTCAAGATCCAGCTAACAGAGGAGGAGGAAGAAGAACATCTTTCACTAAACCCTCAAAAAAGAAGAAAAACACATTCAGGAGTCCAACTCCTCTCTGATTTCTCTTCTGAGAAATTTTTTTTTTAGGCTAAAAGCCTCCTGTGCCTCTCCGGCGCGCAGCGCAAGTGCGCAAGGCGCCAGCGTGCCGACACGTGGCGCGCGCGTGCTTGCGCACCTGCGCGCTTGCGCAAGTGCGCAAGGCGCCCGCGTGCCGACACGTGGCGTGCGCGCTTGCGCACCTGCGCGCTTGCGCAAGTGCGCAAGGCGTCCGCGCGCCGACACGTGGCGCGCGCGCTTGCGCAAGTGCGTAAGGCGCCCGCGCGCCGACACGTGGCGCGCGCGCTTGCGCACCTGCGCAAGTGCGCAAGGCGCCCGCGTGCCGACACGTGGCCCCCACGCATCCCTTGGATGCCTTTTCCCTCTCTTTTTATGTACATACGCATACACATACATATGTATACAAATTCACACATATACATACTCCGCCACATTCTCCCCCTCCAAAAAATTTTCGGGCCGGGGCGCTGCCCCGAACCCCGCAAGGGGGCTGCTAGCCCCCTTGACCCCCAGCCCGCTATCCGGGTAGCGGGACCCCCGTAAAAACTCTGCGTGGCTCCCGATATATCCAAAACCCCTTTTCAAAACACACGCACACTGCACATTGAGTTCGCATGACCACTTTAACCCGTTAATCGGAGGTTCCCTCGCCCCAAAGGCGATGGGTAATTAACGGCAGCTTAGTCCGCGGCTGCCGGAGATTCGGATCCCCACAATCATTAAACCCCGGCCTACCCTAGGCAGGGGGAATCTGTAGTACGCCTGACAAGCGCTCGCGTATTCCCATCTCACTGGGGTGACGAAAAACACCCTACAACTGTTTATGCCGATTTCATTTATGATACCTCGCTTTAAAAATAAAGTAATCTCACAAAATTATAAAAGCAGTTTCTTCAGTACATGTATTCTGTTTTCATACATTCCTACATCATCCATATGATATATTGCTATCAGAGGCACTGACACGAGCACTTGGTATTACTGTTGTTTAGTGGTATATCCTAGCTATGGTTATAGGCTGCTGGTTATATTTTGAGGATATATTATAATCGTATGACCTAGGATTGCGTCATACATGCGATTTCTGTTCGTAGATGTATTCTATTCACGAGTTGGCAACTCACCCCCATTGTGCCACAGTTCTTGCAGGTTTTGCCGTACAGGTTCCATTACGGCTTTGCTGGCACTACTTCCATTTCCGGGTGATTTGCTAGTAGGTGGGTTTATTTGTATCGTACCCATCATTATACCTTGTATACTATTATTCTGTTGTATCTAGAAGTTTCATCAACCAAACATGTATTTTATTTCAGAGATAGAGACCAGTGATGTTTATTCTTTCGACCTTAGAGTCGCGCGTTGTATTTCTATGGATTTCTTGCTATTTTGAGTTTCCTTTTGAGTTTTGATCCTCGCCCTGGGCGTTGTATATTATATTGCTTGTGTGGTTATGACCGTCGATTGACGAAGAGCTAGCTCCCGCTTGGGGATGCCTTTTATTGATTTCGTATACTATTCATGTTGTGTCCCGTTTGAGGGCCAGTATTTACAAAGGAGACTCTGCCGAAATTTTCAGAAAATACTTGATGTTTTTAAAACGCATAATTCGGCTTATGCTATTAAAACTACTTGTTTTAAGTTGGTTTTTTCTTCACTCTACTACTTTTCTTGGTTTGGATTTCTGGGTTTTCGGCTTACTTAGATTACGTACGCCTCGAGACGTTTCGTAGTTTAAGTGTCGGTCATGTTTCGTACTTTTCGTCGACCCAACTGTCCTGTCGTCTTTCCAGGCGAGCTCGAAGTCCCCGAATGACGTCCTTGTTAGCGACCTCGGCCTTCCCGTTGCACTGGAGGTGCGCAACTGCGGCGAACTTCATCAGTATATGGTATTCGCTGCAAAACCCTTTAACTCTTTCGTTTTTGAAATTCGTCCCATGGTCGGTGATGATACACCTCGGGATCCTGAACCGGAATGTTACGTTGTTCTGCAGGAACTTGATGGTCATGGTAGCGTCCGGTTTTCTGATGGGGACGGCCTCGATCCACTTCATAAAGTAGTCCACCGCGACGAGGATGTATTTGTACCCGCCCGTACCTGTATGGAGTTGGCCTATCATGTCCATTCCCCACTGGGCAAACAGCCATGGGGAGGTTAGGGTAGTCAGCTCGGTAGCCGGAAGGCGGGGTATGCTGCCGTGGAGTTGGCAACTCTTGCACCTTCTGACGAGTTTCTGAGCGTCATGATAGATGGTCAGCCAATAGTACCCTTGGAGGAACGTCTTCTGGACTAAGGTGCGGTCCCCTTGATGTGCTCCACCGACCTCTTCGTGGACCTCATGGAGGACATAGTCGGCTTCGTGGGGGGTCGACGTACCGAAGCAGGGGTTGAGTAAAGGATTTCTTGTAGAGGTTCCATTGCTCCAGACGAAATGGCGGGACTTGGCTCGGAGGCGGCGGGCCTCCCCATGAACTCCGGGGAGCGTACCCTCCTTCAGGAATTCCACGATGGGCTTTCTCCAATCTTGGCCCTCTTCCGGGGCTGTGTAAACTTAGAACGATGTCGCTCTGTCTTCCACGCTGGGCCGTGGAAAGACCTCGAAGAGAATATTTCTCTTGTTGTTGGACGAGTAGGAGGAAGCTACCTTGCTCAGGGCGTCGACCTGGGAGTTTAGGTGCCGGGGGATCTGCTCCACTTGAACTTCGTCGAAGTCCTTTCGCAGCCTTCTTACTTCGGCTAAGTACTTCACCATCAGGGGCTCTCATGCTTCGAAATGGCCGGTTACTTGGCCGACGACCAGGACAGAGTCGCTATGGATTCAGATCGTCTTCATCCCCACTTCGGAGGCGATCTGCGGTCCACGCAGCAGAGCCTCGTACTCCGCTGCGTTTTTTGAGGCTTTGAACCCGAGCTTCAAAGAATACTCCATCTCTGCCTCGTTCAGGTCCCGAATTGTCATGCCCCGCTTCCCAGAGTACGCTAAGATGGGCACGTGACATAGCCAACCATGCTACCTGTGGATAGGAAAGATCCTTCCACAGTCACATTACGGCTGTAGAGATATCAAGAACAGGAAAGTAGACTAAACTATCTAGTACATGTCCATAAGCCAGAGTAAAAGAGTCAAGAAATAATAATATGCGGAAGCCAAAAGATACAATAAATGAGACACCTGGAAAGCAACTACATACCGACAGGAATCTCACCGCTCGGTCTAAACGCGGCAATACTCCTGATTAGTCTGCAACAAGGTAGAGGGATCTGGGCCATGAAAAACCCAGACGTCAGCGCGTCATGTCACCAAGTAATAAAATACAAACAGGGTAACAGGCAATGCAAAATAATCATGAATGAAAAGCAGGTGTAACAGTAATGTAAATCAGGGCAGCGCAGGGTAGTGTGCGGTGAGTAAACTAAACTGTTCTATTGGGTTTTCTACTCTCAAGTATTTGAAATCAATTTGAGTAATCCTTCATATAACTCAAAGGATATGTCCCGTTACCCCCCGGGACCACGGATCAGGAATATGTGAACCAAGAGTGGTTCTGTCCCGTTACCCTCCGGGACCACGGATCAAGAATATGTAAGAGTCACGAATGGCTCTGTCCCGTTACCCCCCGGGACCACGGATCAAGTAATATCCTTTTAAGTTACACTTTTGATTTCCCCATACCCCCAAGTTGTGTATGTCAAGTCAGGTATTCAGTAATCAAGGACTAATGCCAACACAGGATCAGGTAAGAGCAGGTTTGTCTGGACAGACAACAAGAACGGTCCGTGAGGACTACACGTCAGGTTTGTTGGCATTAGACATGAGATCAAGTAACGGGTCAAGCCAGGTAATGTATAAAGGTGTCATGTCATGTCAGGAGTGTACGGTACCATGTCATATCAAGTAATAGTTGTAGCAAGTCATGTCAGGGTGTACAAGATATCATGTGGGTGCTCAAAATCAAACTAGCATAATCATGGCATACAGAACAAGCATGTGTACTAATAGAATCAACCAGCTGGAACTTATAACGTGAAATGCAATCAGGTACAGATTAAGGTATGTAGATGCACAGTTATCAGTTTGTATTTAATAGATGGTTTCAACATTACATGAATACAGTAAAACACATATGGATGTTAAAATCATGTTAATACGTACTAAATACTCTAGAGATGCAATGATATATAAAATACGTTCAATAGATGCCAGTGGGTATTCGGGGTAGAAACCTTTTAACGGTGCTATGAGTTATGCAGTTAATTAGTCAGCAATTTAAACACTGATGTGGGTATACGATATGGTGCTCTAACATGCAACAAATTATAATTTAAGATCCGAGTCTACCATGATATAATCTGACATCGAAATGCAATAATGAAAATTAATAGCCTTGGATTCCATTTACAGTTTTAAACATGAAATAAATATGTATAGATGTTATAGTAGCATGTAGCAAGATTAACTTGCCTGGACGGATCAGGAACGGGAAATACGGAACGTCTCACGTCGGCGGAAAACGTCGCGATGCGCGCACGGTGCACGGAAAGAGTCCAAACCACGCATGGAGTAAACACACGGGTCAGGTATCCACGCTGGGTCGTCGGAATAGTCGTCGGCACGTCGGATCCCGGCAAACGAGAAATAGCAGTGAATCGAGAGAACAATTCACAAAGAAAAGAAGAAAGAATGGAGAGAATAATGGAAGAATGAAACCATTGGAGAGAGCTTACCGTGGCTGCGTTCTGTGGTTGCAGAGGGGAGTCGGCAAGGGGTGTCGACGACAAGGGTTTCCGACATGAAGGTTTCCAGCAAGGCTAGGGTTCGGGTGTGCTAGGGTTAAGCTCAGTTTGCTAGATGAGGTTTCTTGGGGTGCAGGGATACAGATGAGGGAGAAGTACACAGGAGAAGGAGAGGAGGAGAGATGGAGAGAGATGGCAACGGCAAGGGATGACCGGCGACGAGGGGTGCAAGGATGCAGGTGAGGGAGAGGGATTCTGTGGTTTCAAGATGTGCGGGATTGGGTGCTGGGCCTTCAGTTGTAAGGGGGAGGATGATAGAGGAGAGAGGTGGTGGTGATGGAATGAGGCCGATGGGGTTGGAGCTCCGGCGAGGCAACAACGAGCGATGGTTTCCAGGGTTAAGGTCATGGGTTGCAGATGAAGACGAGGCGGGGAGAACAGAAGAAGATGAGGGAGAGTTCGATGAGGTGAAGGAAGCGAGCATGAGGATTGAGGATGAGGTGTCGTCGTCGGCGGCGGCTAGGGTTAAGGTCTCTGGAGAATCTCGTGGCGCCCCGCTTAAACAGAAGGAGAAGAAGAAGAAGAAGAACGAAGGGAGGTGACCGTGGTGGGAGGCGGTGACGGGAGTCGAGGAATGCACAGTGATCGCGAGCAGAGAGAGAAAGCGCAAGAGGAGAGAGAGAGAGGAGAGAGAGAGAGACTGCGCTCGGGGGAGAGAGAGAGAAGGAGAAAGGAAATGAGAGAAAGAGAGAGACGGTGGGGCCCAGGGGAAGCAGAAGGGATTTTGATTCGTTGAAAGGAGAGAGAGAGAAATTTAGTGGTGGGGCCCGCTACAAAGAAAGGGAGGCTGCGATTGGCTCGTGGGGGATGAAAAATTAGATTAGGGAAAATATAAAAAAGATTTTAATATTTCAGAATGATTTCATTAGCTGGGGAGGTAAGGAAAAGATTTCCATTGATAAAGAAAATATTCTACAGTTAACCTAGCTGAAGAAACAGATTAAGTGAATTTAAAAAATATTTAAATAATTTAGAATTTGGCGGGATACAAAATAATTCAGAATTGCGTCCGGGTCGGGTCCAAAATTTTGGATTTGAAATATGAAAATTATTAGTAAGTTCCAAAAATTGAAATGAAGGATTTTGTAACAGAAATGCATACCCCCAAGAACGGTCGCATGTACGTGTGTGTAGCCATCCAAACGCGTCCGTTTCACTGAACGGAACGAGAACACGATGCAAGGACGCTACCACAGGGTTAGGGTATCAAGCAGACCATGAAATGCAATTTTTAATTTATTTTATGTGATATAAATTGTTATATGCAACAGATGCGATATAAGATAAAATGCCAGTATAAACCACATTATGAAATGCAAAAGCCCATGCAACCAGTCAAGATAAACTATAAATAAGAGTCATACAGGTTTAATTAAGCGGGTCGGGTCGAATGCAAAGTAATATGTAGAAATACCATTTGCACCCAAACACGCTAAATCAGGAATAGACCATGGATAAGTAAAATACTGAAACTGAATTGGTATAAATGAACTCGGGTGTTACATTATACCCAACTACAAAAGAATTTCGTCCTCGAAATTCCAAGAACAAGAAAGGATAATCAATCAAGAAACTACGAAGATAGATGGGAAAACTTCTGTCGGACTTCAACTTCTCGTTCCCCAGTTTATTCTCCCAGTGAGCGATTACTTCAAGGAAACAAGTACAACGGTGATAGCCTCGTTCTTAAGAACCTTTTCTCTTCGATCCATAGTTGACATCGGTCGCTCCTCAAAGGTTAAATCTTCTCGTACAGTCATCTCCGAAAGATCCAATACATGTATTTCATCTCGAGCATACCTACGGGGTTGAGATACGAGAAACTCGTCATGAACATTCTCCAAAGATTGCGGTAACACTAAACGATGCGCCACTTCTCCAATATGCCCCTAAATCTTAAAAGGTCCAACGAATCGAGGACTAAACTTTCCTCGTCTTCTGTAACGGATCTCCCTCTAGTCGGTGACATCTTTAAGAATACTAAATCACCCACAGCGAACTCTAGAGGTTCTCTCGACGTATCAGCCCAACTCTTATGTCGGTCTTGTGCTGCCTTCATATGATTCCGGATAGTATAAACCTTCTCAACTGTCTGCATAACCAAATCTGGTCCCAATAAACTTCGTTCACCGACATCGTCCGACACTTGCGACCACATAAAGCTTCGAATGGAGCCATCCAAAAGTCGCCTGGAAACTGTCGTCGTACGAAAACTCCACCAAGTATAGATGATCCTCCCATGAACCCTTGAAGTCTAACATGCAAGATCTCAACATGTCTTTTGAGAATGTGGATCGCTTCCTCCGACTGGCCATCTGCTTGAGGATGATACGCTATGTTAAACTTCAATCGAAACCCCAAACTTTTCTGTAAACTCCTCCATAAGTGCGATAAGAATCGAGTGTCACGGTCGGACACGGTGCTCCCAGGTACTCCATGCAATCTCCAGCATGTATCGTTCTGCCAACGCTTCCGTTGATTGACCAACTCGAAATGGTATGAAATGAGCTGCCTTGGTCAATCGATCAACAATCACCCAAACTGCATTGTTGCCTTTTGGACTCCGCGGTAAAGCTGTCACGAAATCCATGGTTATATGTTCCCACTTCGATTGAGAAATCGGAAGTGGTTGCAATAAACCAGTAACCCTCTGATGTTCAGCCTTAACTTGCTGACACACCAAGCACTTTACCACAAAGCGAGCAATCTCCCGTTTCAAACCTTCCCACCAGAAATGCTGTCGCACGTCTCGGTACATCTTCGTGCCTCCTGGATGTACGGAATAAGCTGAACTGTGTGCCTCCTTCATAAGCTCTTCACGAATACCTCCATTGGCACACATAAACAACTATCACAACGAACCATCTTCATGAACCACCAAGCCCGTTCGAAGTCCAACTTCAACCTGTTCTCGAAACTTCTGCAATCTTGGGTCCTGCAATTGCACTGCTTCGATATCCTCGATCAACGATGACTGTACTTGCAGTTGCATCATCTATCCCAAAGAACGCGGTAGCACAATCTCCAACTCGAATCTCCGAAAGTCTTCAATAAGTTCCCTTGGTGCAGTCAACATCAGAATTGCTGGAAACCGACTAAGCGCTTCCGACACAACATTAACATTCCCGGATGGTACTCAAGATCAAGATCGTAGTCAGCCATCAGCTTCAACCATCTTCGTTGTTTCACAATTAGCTCCTTCTGAGCGAACACGTACTTTAGGCTTTTGTGATCGGTGAATACTTCGACCCCTTCCGCCCAATAAGTAGTGTCTCCAAATCTTCAAGCGAAAATCCCAGCCGCAAGCTCCAAGTCATGAGTTGTGTAATTCTTCCCATGGGTCTTCAACTGTCTCAACGCGTAAGCTACAACCTTCTCATGCTGTATCAAAACACATCCCAAACCTTTCCCAGATGCGTCGCTGTGAATCACCAATCCTCCGGAACCGTCTGGTACGGTCAAAACAAAAGCGGTCATCAACCTTGCTCCAACGTCTCAAAGGCTGATGCATACTTATTCGTCCACACAAATGGTACTTCCTTGCGCGTAAGCTTGGTCAAGGCTCAGCCAAACGAACAAAATTCTTCACGAACCTTCAATAGTATCCCGCAAGTCCAGGAAACTTCTGATCTTTATAACGTTCTTCGGAATCGGCGAGTCCTGAACTGCTGCAATCTTCCCTGGGTAAACGGAGATTCCATCTCCAGCTATGATATGTCCCAAAACTCTACTTCTTCAAGCCAAAACTTGCGCTTGATCATCCTTGCATAAAATCTTTCTTGCCTTAATGTCTGCAGTGCGATTTTCAAGTGTTTTGGACGATCTTCCTTACTCCCTGAGTCGACCAGAATATCATCAATGAACATCACTATAAACTGGTCCAAGAATGGTGAAAAGATTCGGTTCATCAAGTTCACAAATATTGCCGGTGTATTCGTTACTCTGACGGGCATCACTAATACTCGTAATGTCCATACGGAGTTCGAAACGCAGTCTTGCAAATATCTTCTGCTTTCACTCGGACTTGATGATATCCGGATCGCAAATCCAGCTTTGAGAATACCCTCGCGCCACTAAGCTGCTCAAATAGTTCGCCAATGCGAGGGATCGGGTACTTGTTCTTAATAGTCACCCAGTTTAATTCTCGATAATCGACACAAGTCTTCCCTGTGCCATCTTCTTCTTTACTAGAAGAACTGGAGCTCTCCAAAGTGAGTTGCTGCTGTGAATCTACTCCTTCGCTAGCAATTCGGTAACCTGCTTCTTGACTTTCTTCCAACTCCACTGGTGCCATCGGGTAATACGCCTTGGAGATTGGCGCTGCACCAGGAACAAGTTCATTTGCGAACTCCACGTCTCGCTTCGGCGGTAAACCTGAGATGTCCTCGAACACGTCCATGAACTCTCGTAATATAGCCGGCGCTTCTTCCTTAATAACTTCCATCGACGAAAGAACACTGTTTGTCGGCCTAGCCCTAAATTCGACTGGCCCGACCGAACTACTTCCTCCATCAAAACCAACTCCGGATGTCTGGGAATCTGGAAATTCGCTTTCCTTGCTCTACAATCACTGTGAGCGTGGAAGGTGGCAAGAAAAATCCATTCCCAAGACCACAACAAACAAGGAGTGCACCAGAATTGAATAATTCCAATGCGTAAAGATAAGAACAAGTAGGATACCAAGATGACTTCATCGGAAATCAAGATACTGAAGAGGATTAAGCACGGTAAATAGGGTTCAAGCTGGTAATAAAACAATAACTGGTAAGCAATGAAACCGAGAGAAGCAGGGTAGTATAACGATCATGGAATAAGGAAGTGAATCAAGACCAGGACTCCAAGTTACTTAAATAGAGTATCGCATTATAACCATGCTGCAGTTCATGGGTACAATTTCATTACTCCACTCAAGTCTCCCAAATCCTAGTATCAGAATCAAGAATAGGGAGAGACAAAAGAAAACCAAAAGGGTTTCAAGTCGAGATGCAAAGTGGTTTGCATATCGTCAAGGCGAAGGATAAAAGAAGGATATGATTCAAGAATCACAATAATCAAGGTGGCAGGACATGTTCCTAATCACGAGTATCCTGATTCGTGTATTGGGACCAATACCCAACTACAAAAGAATCAAACCCGATTAACCTATATCCTATGGCTCTGATACCAAAAAAACCATGTCACGCCCCGCTTCCCAGAGTACGCTAAGATGGGCACGTGACATAGCCAACCATGCTACCTGTGGATAGGAAAGATCCTTCCACAGTCACATTACGGCTGTAGTGATAACAAGAACAGGAAAGTAGACTAAACTATCTAGTACATGTCCATAAGCCAGAGTAAAAGAGTCAAGAAATAATAATATGCGGAAGCCAAAAGATACAATAAATGAGGCACCTGGAAAGCAACTACATACCGACAGGAACCTCACCGCTCGGTCTAAACGCGGCAATACTCCTGATTAGTCTGCAACAAGGTAGAGGGATCTGGGCCATGCAAAACCCAGACGTCAGCGCGTCATGTCACCAAGTAATAAAATACAAACAGGGTAACAGGCAATGCAAAATAATCATGAATGAAAAGCAGGTGTAACAGTAATGTAAATCAGGGAAGTGCAGGGTAGTGTGCGGTGAGTAAACTAAACTGTTCTATTGGGTTTTCTACTCTCAAGTCTTTGAAATCAATTTGAGTAATCCTCCATATAACTGAAAGGATATGTCCCGTTACCCCCCGGGACCACGGATCAGGAATATGTGAACCAAGAGTGGTTCTGTCCCGTTACCCCCCGGGACCACGGATCAAGAATATGTAAGAGTCACGAATGGCTCTGTCCCGTTACCCCCCGGGACCACGGATCAAGTGATACCCTTTTAAGTTACACTTTAGTTTACACTTTTGATTTCCCCATACCCCCAAGTTGTGTATATCAAGTCAGGTATTCAGTAATCAAGGACTAATGCCAACACAGGATCAGGTAAGAGCAGGTTTGTCTGGACAGACAACAGGAACGGTCCGTGAGGACTACACGTCAGGTTTGTTGGCATTAGACACGAGATCAAGTAACGGGTCAAGCCAGGTAATGTATAAAGGTGTCATGTGATGTCAGGAGTGTACGGTACCATGTCATATCAAGTAATAGTTGTAGCAAGTCATGTCAGGATGTACAAGATATCATGTGGGTGCTCAAAATCAAACTAGCATAATCATGGCATACATAACAAGCATGTGTACTAATAGAATCAACCAGCTGGAACTTATAACGTGAAATGCAATCAGGTACAGATTAAGGTATGTAGATGCACAGTTATCAGTTTGTATTTAATAGATGGTTTCAATATTACATGAATACAGTAAAACACATATGGATGTTAAAATCTTGTTAATACGTACTAAATACTCTAGAGATGCAATGATATGTAAAATACGTTCAATAGATGCCACTGGGTATTCGGGGTAGAAACCTTTTAACGGTGCTATGAGTTATGCAGTTAATTAGTCAGCAATTTAAACACTGATGTGGGTATACGATATGGTGCTCTAACATGCAACAAATTATAATTTAAGATCCGAGTCTACCATGATATAATCTGACATCGAAATGCAATGATGAAAATTAATAGCCTTGGATTCCATTTACAGTTTTAAACATGAAATAAATATGTATAGATGTTATAGTAGCATGTAGCAAGATTAACTTGCCTGGACGGATCAGGAACGGGAAATACGGAACGTCTCATGTCGGCGGAAAACGTCGCGATGCGCGCACGGTGCACGGAAAGAGCCCAAACCACGCATGGAGGAAACACACGGGTCAGGTATCCACGCTGGGTCGTCAGAATAGTCGTCGGCACGTCGGATCCCGGCAAACGAGAAATAGCAGTGAATCGAGAGAACAATTCACAAAGAAAAGAAGAAAGAATGGAGAGAATAATGGAAGAATGAAACCATTGGAGAGAGCTTATCGTGGCTGCATTCTGTGGTTGCAGAGGGGAGTCGACAAGGGGTGTCGACGACAAGGGTTTCCGACATGAAGGTTTCCGGCAAGGCTAGGGTTCGGGTGTGCTAGGGTTAAGCTCAGTTTGCTAGATGAGGTTTCTTGGGGTGCAGGGATACAGATGAGGGAGAAGTACACAGGAGAAGGAGAGGAGGAGAGATGGAGAGAGATGGCAACGGCGAGGGATGACCGGCGACGAGGGGTGCAAGGATGCAGGTGAGGGAGAGGGATTCTGTGGTTTCAAGATGTGCGGGATTGGGTGCTGGGCCTTCAGTTGTAAGGGGGAGGATGATAGAGGAGAGAGGTGGTGGTGATGGATTGGGGCCGATGGGGTTGGAGCTCCGGCGAAGCGACGATGAGCGATGGTTTCCAGGGTTAAGGTCATGGGTTGCAGGCGAAGACAAGGCGGGGAGAACAGAAGAAGATGAAGGAGAGGGCGATGAGGTGAAGGAGGCGAGCACGAGGATTGAGGATGAGGTGTCGTCGGCGGCGGCGGCTAGGGTTAAGGTCTCTGGAGAATCTCGTGGCGCCCCGCTTAAACAGAAGGAAAAGAAGAAGAAGAAGAAGAAGAACGAAGGGAGGTGATCGTAGTGGGAGGCGGTGACGGGAGTCGAGGAATGCACAGTGATCGCGAGCAGAGAGAGAAAGCGCGAGAGGAGAGAGAAAGAAGAGAGAGAGAGAGACTGCGCTCGGGGGAGAGAGAGAGAAGGAGAAAGGAAAGGAGAGAAAGAGAGAGACGGTGGGGCCCAGGGGAAGCAGAAGGGATTTTGATTCGTTGAAAGGGGAGAGAGAGAAATTTAGTGGTGGGGCCCGCTACAAAGAAAGGGAGGCTGCGATTGGCTCGTGAGGGATGAAAAATTAGATTAGGGAAAATATAAAAAGATTTTAATATTTCAGAATGATTTCATTGGCTGGGGAGGTAAGGAAAAGATTTCCATTGATAAAGAAAATATTCTACAGTTAACCTAGCTGAAGAAACAGATTAAGTGAATTTAAAAAATATTTAAATAATTTAGAATTTGGCAGGATACAAAATAATTCAGAATTGCGCCCGGGTCGGTTCCAAAATTTTGGATTTGAAATATGAAAATTATTAGTAAGTTCCAAAAATTGAAATGAAGGATTTTTTAACAGAAATGCATACCCCCAAGAACGGTCGCACGTACGTGCGCGTAGCCATCCAAACGCGTCCGTTTCACTGAACGGAACGAGAACACGATGCAAGGATGCTACCATAGGGTTAGGGTATCAAGCAGACCATGAAATGCAATTTTTAATTTATTTTATGTGATATAAATTGTTATATGCAACAGATGCGATATAAGATAAAATGCCAGTATAAACCACATTATGAGATGCAAAAGCCCATGCAACCAGTCAAGGTAAACTATAAATAAGAGTCACACAGGTTTAATTAAGCGGGTCGGGTCAAATGCAAAGTAATATGTAGAAATACCATTCGCACCCAAACACGCTAAATCAGGAATAGACCATGGATAAGTAAAATACTGAAACTGAATTGGTATAAATGAACTCGGGTGTTACACGAATGATGAGGCCGGCACCACAGCCTTCCTCGGTTGATGACCCGTCGACGTAAAGGATCCAGTCGGGGACGGAGTCGGGCCTCTCTTCGATCGAGGGTTGATATCTGGGGGCCGGCACGGACACTGCCTCCTTGTTAGGGATAGTGCATTCGACGATAAAATCGGCCTGGGCTTGTGCCTTGATAGCCTGCCTCGGTCAGTACTTGATGTCAAATTGGGAAAATTCCCACCTCCACTTCTCCAAACGACCAGAAGACTCGGAGGAGGCGAGGATAGCCCCTAAAGGGCATTCGGTGAGGACAAGGATGGTGTGCGCCTGGAAATAGTGTCATAATTTCCTTGAGGCTACGATGAGTGCCAAGACAATCTTCTCTATAGCCGGGTACCTTGTTTTCGCATCCTTGAAGACGTGGCTCACATAGTAGACCGGCTTCTAGACTCCCTCGACTTCTCGAACGAGCACCGAACCTGCAGATTGATCGGACACCGCCAGATACAGCGATAGCCCATCTCCTTCAACTGGCCGGGTGAGTAGTAGGAGAGTCGCCAGGTGCACTTTCAATTGCCCGAAGGTGATCTGACACTCCTCCGACCATTTGAACCTTGGGATCTTCCTCAGAGCTTTGAAGAACGGGAGACACTTTTCTCCAGATCTTGACAAGAAACGACTCAGAGCGGCTACCCGCCCTGTGAGCTGCATGATTTCGACGTTGGTCTTGGGCCCTGCCATGTTGAGGATGACGCTGATTTTCTCCGATTTAGCCTCGATTCCTCGGTGGGTGACCATGAACCCGAGGAACTTTCCACTAGTGACCCCGAATGCGCACTTGGCGGGGTTCAGTTTCATTTTGTAAGTGCCAAGACAATCTTCTCTATAGCCGGGTACCTTGTTTTCGCGTCCTTGAAGACGTTGCTCACATAGTAGACCGGCTTCTAGACTCCCTCGACTTCTCGAACGAGCACCGAACCTGCAGATTGATCGGACACCGCCAGATACAGCGATAGCCCATCTCCTTCAACTGGCCGGGTGAGTAGTAGGAGAGTCGCCAGGTGCACTTTCAATTGCCCGAAGGTGATCTGACACTCCTCCGACCATTTGAACCTTGGGATCTTCCTCAGAGCTTTGAAGAACGGGAGACACTTTTCTCCAGATCTTGACATGAAACGACTCAGAGCGGCTACCCGCCCTGTGAGCTGCATGATTTCGACGTTGGTCTTGGGCCCTGCCATGTTGAGGATGACGCTGATTTTCTCCGATTTAGCCTCGATTCCTCGGTGGGTGACCATGAACCCGAGGAACTTTCCACTAGTGACCCCGAATGCGCACTTGGCGGGGTTCAGTTTCATTTTGTATTTGCGGAGGACGTCGAAAGCCTCGCCTAGATCTTTGGCGTGCTGATCTGACGAGGTCGATTTGACGAGCATGTCGTCGACGTAAACCTCCATGTTCCTGCCGATCTGAGGCTTGAACATCATGTTGACTAAGCGTTGGTACGTAGCCCTGTTCATATCAGAATATTGCATTTTATACCGCCCATTCTTACGCTCGTGTGTTTATAGGTAGGTACTTTTAATCCGTGTTTGTTACATGTTTGCAGAATACAGGTTTCCAGTACAAATATTGCAAATCAGGATTATTTCTCCACAGTTACGCCAAATGCAGAACATCTGTCCACAGCAGATAAAAGCCGGGTTCCGGTCATCCATATCCGTCCAGTGCCGAGTACCGGTTCCCGATACAAGACATGTGACAGTGGTCAATCATGTCTGGGACAAGCACAGAGCACGAGGTGGGCTGCACAAGAGTCAATGGATGCGCGGAGCTCGAGGGAGAGACAAAGTCAAAAGTAAAAAGATATGCAATCTTGGACTTGGAAATCTGCTGATATCGTAGAAGACTTTTGTGTATTCTGAAGATACCAAACACAAGGAAACAGGGAACCAGAGATAGCCACCAAAGTAGACCACTCAACTCCCCAAGATGGCCGCGCATGCGCGGCCAAAGTAGGGGTTTGGCCGCGCATGCGCCGCAGGGTGGGGCCCACTCACTGTCAGATTTTGGGGTTACTTTGGGGATTTTATTTATGGACAGATGGTTGCCCTAGAATTCCAGTTTCCCTCCTATAAATACCCCGGACCAGAGCTTAACCAAGGGAGCAATTTTTGGAGCTTTTCTTTGTTCTTGATTTTTGTTATTTTGTTCTTCTTCTTCCTCTTCTTCATTCTTTCTCCATTAAATTGTAGTGAGAGCTTTTGAGTGGAAGATTAATGAAGATGAGGGGTTTTTATATTTCTTGTTAGTTTGCTCCCCCTTGAGATTTCTACTTTCTCTTGCTCATTCAATCTCTTCATTGAGGTTGAATGGTTAAGAGTTAGTTATTGATCTCAAGGGTCGTATTTTCTCACGGGACTAGTTCTTCACTTCACATGCGTTCTCTCCCCTTCCCTTGATCTTGCAAGTTCTTCATTGAGCTTGCAAGTTTAAGGGTTGGCTATTGAGCACATGCTTGGCTTGGGTTCTACTTCCGTGTTCTTTTCTTGTTCTTTTTTTTATTACCCGCTTTTTATTACTTGCAATTTATTTCATGCAATTTTATTTATGCACTTTAATACTTGCATCTTTTCTTTTCTTTGTTCTTTTCTTTTTGTTCTCTTTTATTCGTTTTGTGAATGTTGTAATTATTATTGTTAAGAAGAAATAAGGTATTGTAAGTTAACACATTTCTTTACCAATTCCTTTTCCCGTTATTTTCCATTTGAACTTCGCCCAAACCATACGCAAGCGCTCCGTTAGGCACCGTACCCTGACAAGGTAACGGTGATTCCTAACCACGACCGGTTGCGTTCGGTTTGGCCGGAGGCGAAAGCAAGAGACAAGAACGGAAGGACAAGGGTAAACAAGCCGGATTCCACGAATACCGCGCTTAAATCCCCTAATCCACGTTGTTGCCGATTGCTCTAGCTTCAATTGGTTAAGACTCGGCTCAAAGGTTTTGAGTACGGATTTCTTTAGCTTACAATCTCGTATTTTCTTCTTAACAACTTTATACTTGCAAATAAACACATAGGTTAGATCAAACAAACATACAGATTCTTTAGTGGCTCGTCTAAGACAAGAAGGTAAAATACCACCATCTCCCTGTGGACCGACCCGTGCTCACCGGTTAGCTGCAAAGCGACACCGTCCTGATCGCGGTTACACTTAAATTCTTTGAACATCCGACACGCCAAAAGCGTGCGATCAAATGGCGCCGTTGCCGGGGAGACGGTAGCGTATTTTCTTTCTTGTTATTCGGGTTAATATTCTTTTTGTATATATATAAAAAAAATATATTCTTTTTGTTTTTTTTTTTGGACAATATTTTTGTGGGCAAGTGTGCAGATTTTTGCAAGTTTGCAAACTGCAATTGTGGGAGCAAAGTGTACATTCAAAGTTAAGGTGATTACGGAGTACAGTGCCAAAGATCCGGGTAGTTTGACCCGCGCAAGCGAACCTTTCAAGCTTACCGGACTCGATTCAACGGGGGTTTCTTAACCCAAAACTTAAACGGTACGTACTTTACTAACACCTTCTTCTCAAATCCGACGCTTCCAATATACTATTCTTTTGCAGGATTCTTTGCAAGTTCGCTAGCCAACGCCAAAATTGACTAACCCGTATTTGTTGCAGCGCCGCGCTTAAACTAAAAAACGATTGTTTGATTCTTTATAAGAATTTTTTTGAATTGCGCATTGCATCAATTAATACGGACTTAAGGGCAAGCGAACCCCACAACATACGGTAAAGGATTTCATCACCTTTTCCGTGGCCCACAAATCACGAACTTGCGCATAACGTTTACCCACACAAATTTAAAAGAAACTAGACTTTAAGCCTTAAGGACTTCGCGCTCACTAGGAGAAGTTAACTGTATTTAGAAGCTTGCTTAACGGTATATTGTTTACGGGGTGTCTAGGAAAGTGTTAACGGCGAAACCGCCAAAAGAGAAAGGGTTATTTAATTAAGGAACTTCGCGAAAGCGTTGGAAAACCTCCCCTTATCTCTGCACTTACCTGGCCTCGTGATCAGTGTATCTTGAGCCTGTTTCTCGACACAGTTTTACTTCGACAATCAAGTTCTCGAGCAGGTCTAGTTGACCTAGGTGAACCCTAGAACGATTAGGTGTGTGGTATTTTTGTGTCGTGAGTATTTTTGTCCATATTTCTTTTTTGTATATTTCATTCTTTTGCTAACAACTAATAAAAAAAAATCACATTCTTTTTCCCCTCCTTTTCTCTACCTTTCTCTCTCTCTCTCTTCATATCATGGGTACCTCTCCTCGCAAAACTCTTGCCGAACTTTGGTACCCACAACCAGACATCACCTCATACGGTTCTTGTTTTGGTCGAACTTCAAACGACCCCTCCATGCCAAAAATTTCATTGAAAGATCGGATAGACGCGTCTAGGACGAACGACTGGACCCCGCAATCCACTTCGTATCAACCGTTTCAAACATTCACCCCTTCTTGCGTTGATACACCTTTTGAAAATCCAGTTGTAACCCCGAGACCTATGTCTATTGCTGAACGTATTGAACAATCTCGTAGCCGATCTTTCACTCCTTTCACCACTACAAATTCTTGGGATCAACAATTCCATTCACCTTCTTATCCCAATGTTGATCCCACTCCTGTCCAGCCATTCAATTCCTACCAGTCCTACCCAACTTTTACACCTTCCCTAGACATCGTATCAGAACCGCCATTTGGGAGTTTTCAGTATCCAAACAACTTTGAATCTTTTACTGAAACCCCTTCACAACCAATGTCTAGTCTAGAACAATCGTTGGAAGATTTTAGGGTAGCGTCAAGCCAACAGATGATGGATTTGAATGCGTCCATGGCCGCCCTCATGCAACCTAGTGACCCGGTAGCTAGTTTTCAACTAGCTCCAACTTTTTCAATGTATGATGAGGCGGTAGGACAGGCTGTGAATTTGAGTGGAGAGAGTGAGTTGTATACCCTTCCAAATCAAACCTACCCATCTCAAATTGAATCCCACAACTCCTGTGTTAAAAGTCTATCAAGTATCCCAAATGAATTATCAGTTGAAGATAGAATGTTTAATGAGTTGTGCGACTTCGTAGTGTTTGATTTACCCGATTGTGAAGGGTCCCTTTTGAGTGAAACCATACCCAATCTTTTTGACCTCTACACCTCCACTTTAGAACCCAAATCGATTGATATCCATGCTATTGTTAAGGTGTCTGAGAATATAGATTTTCACTTGATCGAGGATATTGACGCTGGGGATATTTTGGATGATGAACCCATAGATTTGACTAGGTTTTTCTCTCCAATTCATCATCCCGAGTCTTTAAATGTTTTTCCCGAACCTCATATGCGTCTGGACTTTGATGAAATGTGCATGGATAAGCTTAACTTTGAGGAGAATTTTGAAGATATTTTTGAGGATGAAACAGTTCTAGATGATGAGTCGGATTTTCCAATTCATCATGTTCCTTTCACTGACTGTACACACCCTCCAGAAGCCTTAACCGATACCCTTCCTCAACCACTTCCCTCCATCCTTTCCATCGTTCCGACCTTGCAAGAACCCGTATCACTTACATTTCATATGTCTGGTTTACCAAGTTCGGCGTACCCATGGTTTCTTACGAATCTTGAGGGATCTGACCCCATTTCTCGACGGGTAAATATATTAGCACAATCATTGTTTACACATCGCTCATCACAAATTGTGCTAATCTATTCACTCCATTTGCACCCTCAAGTTCGTACTCCACTTCTTTCTCCCTTCCGCCATTCTTCTTCTTCTCATCTACCGAGACCGCATTCCACTTCTATCCCCACACGGTCTCGCGTGTTTCTTATTTCTTTTCTCTACACTCCATTCTTTCACCAACCGTCGCTTTATAACGATAAAATTTTTGAATGGTTGGTGTTAACTTTTGGCCTGTGTAAGGCCTTGTATAGATGGATACTGTTCTTTCCCCCCTAATCCTGAATTTCAATGCTTAACAGTGGAAACACTGTTTTACTTAAGTTTGGGGGGGACATTTTTTTTGTATATATTTTTGGTTTTCCCTTTTTTTTTTGTTTTGTATATAATTTGTTTTTAGGAAGCACCGGCAATTTTGACCCTCTTGGTATAGCCTGACAGTGAGGGCACTGTCAAGTTTAAGTTTGGGGGTGTGCTCGGTAAGCTTTCTTCTTTCGCATTCATATGTATATTTTGCATCTAAATCCATAAAATCCATAAAAATCTGAAAATTTTCTAAAAATATAAAAACTTTTTGTCAAGTTAGATTGTGGAAGAACTCTGATTCAACATTCGACGGTTTTTGTTTGAAAAAAATAGGAATAACTAAATCTTATGTTTAGATTTTGAAAACCTGAAAGATAACTCTCCTTTGAAGTTAACTATGGCTGATATACGTCTTTACATCACACTACACGTGTCGTGAGTCTTGGAAATTAGATGACAAGTCTTTTATGTTTAAAAACTTTTAAATAGATAAATGATTTTCTGAGGATCAAATAGGTTTGTTCTGAAATAAGTAATATATCAAGAATAGTTTATGAAGTAAGTGAATATGAAGGAATGTTATTGATGCCTTAATTGGAACTAAGTCTGAAAAATAACCCATCTGAAACTTGATTGGAATGATTACACACCGAACCCACTAAACACGTCTTTTATCCAAAAAATAATTGAACAACCGGTTATATCTGAGGCTTGAACATCATGTTGACTAAGCGTTGGTACGTAGCCCCAGCGTTTTTGAGGCCGAAGGGCATCACTTTATAGCAGTATACCCCTCCGGTCCGTTGTGAATGCGGTGAGCTCTTCGTCTGCCAGATTCATATGGATTTGATTGTAGCCGAAGAAGGCGTCCATAAAGCTGAGTAGCTCATGGCCTGCCGAACTGTCGACGAGCTGATCTATCCGAGAGAGGGGATAGTTGTCCTTCGGGCAGGCCTTGTTGAGGTCAGTGAAATCGACGCACATGCTCCAATTTCCGCTCTCCTTTTTAACCATGACCACATTCGCCAATCACTCCGAGTAAGCCACGTTCCGAATGAAATTGGCTGCAAGCAGCCTGTCGACCTCGTCCTCGGTCGCTTTTTGCTTGATCGGGGCAAAGCTTCATTTCTTCTGCCTGATGGGTCGGACCGTTGGGTCGACCCCGAGTTTATGTGATATTATTTCAGGGTCGATCCCAGGCATGTCGGCGGGCGCCCAGGTAAACACGTCTGAGTTTTCTCTGAGGAAGTGGACCAGGACGTCGCGCCGGGCCCCCGTTAAGAGTGACCCGATTTGGACGGTTTGTTCATCTTCCCCTTCGACGAGGGGGACCTCTTTTAGCGGCTCCACCGGGGCTCCTCGGATTTCTTTGTGCTCGTCCCGAGTATCCAAAGACCCTCTGAAATCATCCGTGCTTTCAAGGTCATTGTTTCTCTCTTCGGGCATAGATGTCGCTGCGAAGCAAACCTTCGCGGTTTGTTGTTTCCCATAGGCCCGACCTATCCCGCCTTGGTCGAGTGGAAACTTGATTGCTAGGTGGTAGGTCGATATCTGAGCCCGGAGAAAATTCAGCATCGGGCGTCCCAAGAGGATGTTGTAGGCCGATGGAATTCTGGCGACGATGAACTCCACAGGCACGGTATGCATGCGGCCTGCTTCCCCGATGTTAAGCAGGAGGGTGACCACCCCTTCTGCCAGGATGGAGTGGTTGGTGAACCCCGACAGGATGTGGGCGGTCGGCCTCAGGTCCGACGGGCTAAGCCCCATACGTAGGAAGCAGTCATAGAAGGGGATGTCTGCCGAGCTTCGCGAGTCTACCAGTATCCTTTGAACCTCGTAGCGGTGGACCCACGCTGTAATCACCAGGGGGTTGTTGTGGGGAAAGAATATCCCGTGGAGGTCCTCGTCGGTAAAGGTGATGGGCTCGGCTGCTTTGGCCCTCTTCATGGGCTGGCTTCTTGTCCCTTCGACCGGCAGGAGGCGTCGGATCTCGCCGGCTCCAGGCGCACCTTCCGCTGATACGACCATGATTTGACCGATCATCAACTCGCCAGGAGGGGGATGCTGTTGCTCTCGGTCTTCTTGTCGCTTTTCCAGCAAGTATTTTGCCAGGTGCCCTGAGCGAATTAGCTCCTCAATGTAATCTTGGAGCTGTTTGCAATTTTCGGTAGGGTGTCCCTGCGACCTGTGGAAAGCGCAATAGGGGCCTCGCGTCCGTTTGACCGCCTTATTGTTGACCGGTGGGAGTTTGAAGAATCCCTCGCCTTTCGCCTCCTCCAACAGCTCTGTCTGGGAGATGTTGAGCGGGGTATACTCCTGGAACTACAGGGAGTACGGCTTTGGCCGTTCAATCTTCTTTTTCTCTTCTCTGGCTCTTTTCTTTTGACCGGCCTGGTCGATCCGGGGTAGGTTCGCGTTCACCTCGGACTCGAGCTGGATCTCTCACTCGGTCCAGGCTTTTACCTCGGATATTGTCTTAGGTTGCGCTAATGCAAAGGAACAGAGCCACTCCTTATGCCTAAGACCCGACCTAAGGGCCGTGATGACAGTCTCGTCCCGGTGCTCTGGCACCTCAAGAAGAGCGTTGTAGAAGCGGGTGACGTATCCTTTGAAGGATTCCTTGACCCCGCTCTTTATGGTAAAGAGATGATTGACGGTCCGCTTCTGCCGTCTGTTCCCGACGAAATGGCCGAGGAACTGGGTGGCCAACTTATCGAAGGTAGAGATGGAGCGTGGCGTGAGTTCTCAGAACCAGTCTCGTCCAGAGCGGATGAGAGTGGCGGGGAAAACACGGCATTATGAGGCGTCGGAGTTGTCCTGGAAGCTCATCCCTGCCGTGAACGCGTCCAAGTGGTCATTTTGATCGGACTTTCCATTGAAGAGGGATACCTTCGGGGGCTTGTTCCTGGAGTAGACGTGGACAGCGAGCAGCTATTCAGTGAAGGGCCTCGTAAGCGAGTCAACGGCATATCTAGCCCCGTCGCTTGAAGGACAACTCTCCCGATGTATACCCGTGATTTTCTTTTCGAGGGCATCGAGTCGGTCGTGGTATCCCGAGGATTCGGCATACTCGGATTTATGGCCCCTGCTGCTGGCGACCTGTGCCTGGCCGCGGTTCCAGTTCCATTCTATGAGGTTCCTCAGGTCCCTTAGCGAGGTCGTCCTCAAGCTGCCGTGGTGAGTCCTGTCCGCGCGAACCTGTCGAGGGGGAGGGCGCCGGCCATGCCTGGGAGCAGGCGAGCTGACCGATACCTCCTCGGGAGGGATAAGTGCGCGATGGGCCTCAGGGCGGGGCGCTCTTTCATAAGACCTCGGCGCCGAGCTGTGAGGTGCCTAACGGGTCATCGAATTGGTCGCCACGGGGGATCTGTGGCCGCCGAAGATCGCAAGGCGGTGCTCGGATGTGCCGGCGCGGACAGTGTCTTCTCTCCCTATGTGTTGCTCCCGAGGTGTGGGAGCGGCGACTTAGGAAGCTTGTCCCGCCGTTTGTACACGGACAAGTGCATCCACGACGGACACGAGCCGATCTATTCGCGCAGACAGTGCGTGAATGGCGTTCGGGGGAAGAGGGGAACTATCCGCGCCTCCGTTTTGAGGAGGGCGGCGGCTAGTGCTGGGATCGTTACGGCGATCACTCGCCATAACTCCGAGATCGGAAGATTAACTTTCGTTGAGTGGAATTTTCGAATTTCCCACAGACGGTGCCAACTGATGGAGGTCTGGATCTCCTTCAAATGTCTTCCGTTGATCTGCTACGAGCGTTTACGGATGGCTGAGATTGGGTTTGAAAGTTGCCTCTTGATGCGTGTGGATCTCAGTGGGCTTGGTTTGGAATGAAGACAAGCTACCTGCAAGGAAGTCCCGGGGTGGTTGTACCACCGTGGACCCTCCGACGATCAAGTTAGTCGAGGTATTTGGGCAGAGTAGCGGCCTATTGGGTAATAATTGCCTTGTTTGAGTCGTCTGAGAGGGGGTTTATATAGTGGCATCCATGGGCTAGAGGGCGTGAGATTTACGCCGGCCGTTACGCCCTTGGAGCGGCGTCTGCGCGAATGGCGGGATGCTCCATTAATGGCGAGATACGCCCATTAACGAGGGAACGCGATGGCGTGGGACGCGGGATCATGGGGCGGCGGATATCTCGCATATGGCGAGATTCGCGGGGCCATGTCCGGGATGCTGATGATCTGCGCTATGGGTCGGTCGATGAGACCGAGGAAGTTGAGCTCGGCAGGAGGCTCGGAGGCGAGCTGGGAGGGCTATGGAAGCCCTGGCGTGCAGGAGGGCTCGGAGGTGAGCCAATGGTTATTTGTAGGATGAGCACAAGAGTGTTCTGGGAGTTCATCGAAGGTCGAGAACATCCTTGGATCGAAGGCCCGGCGTATGCCTTCAATGTACCGTTCTTGCTCATTTCCCGTAAGGATTGGGACACGTCATCTGCCACGTGTCGTGATCTGGGGAGTTCTCAGTACTGAGCATCATCAACAATCAATACAAATTAATCATCATTAATAAAAATCAAAAAAAGATTTGGTTTAAAATAAAAAGAAATCGGTTTTGGGCTTAGAAAACAATAGGAAAAATAGATGGAAGATTTAACTAAAAATATATTTAAATAAATTAATTAAAATGCATAAAGTTTATTTAATATTGTATAACGGATACCGGGTATTACAAAACCCGTCGGGTTTGGACGGGTTTCAAGTTTAGGTTTTTAATTTCTGATCGGATAAAAAAATCGTTAAAAACCCGCTCAACCCGGCCCGCTTTCACCCCTAAAAGGAACCAATTCTATTGATCTTTTTTCAAAACTTTTTCTTGGAAAAAAGAGGAGACACCCATTTGGTTTTGGTTATAATACCGGTGATGATTTATGAAACGAGATTTCATTTGAAATATCGAAAAATGCTAATCTTACCGGGCTTGAAATCCTACCAAAATTTACCCAAGATACAAATACCATAGGCCCACTTGTTTGGCACTAGTATCTTAATGTTGTGGATCCCGTCATTTTATCTATTGGGTAGATTGTGGTAGGATTTCAAGCCGGTAGGTAAAGTATTATTCTAAAATATCCTATTATTTTTTCAATCAAAAGTTTAAGGACAAATACACAGTATAATTTATACTTAATTTATTTTAAAAGAAAAGCAAAGTGTGGAAATTGAACCCACAACCAACAACAATTGAATGTTGCACACTACTGCTAGAGCTAAAACACCTTTATGCTTGGATTATCAACATAACATATATAATATTTTATTATATATGTGTATTTGTATTAATAGATTGAAATAGAAATTTTTCTCCCTTCAAAAATCTCAGTGGTGGAGCCACGTGCCTCCACTGAGGTCTATATGGGTCCGGCCATTCATATATCTCATTTGCTCGTCCAGCATCAGTTACCTCGATTGCAATTCTGCCAAAATAAGCTATTTAACCATTTTACAATGAAGATGCTTACCACAACATAACAGCAAATGATTGTAACAGCCATACAATAATATTTCGCGTTAGCAAGATTGAATACAAAAACATTTATATCTGCAACCATCATTTATTTGTTGAATTCAAATCTCATCCAGTCACTTTAGATTACAAATCTATTATCCCAAAGGTAAACTGGCAGATATAATACTAGAAATAGACAGCAACAAATATCATGGGGAAAAAAAATAAAACAATACCTTTAAAACTAGATAAACTAGATGCGGTAGAATTTTACTGATGCAACGTAATTTGTAAGAAATTCCTCTGCTCATATGACTATATCATCGCTGAAGAGCGATATATCTTGTGTCGAATGAATCCTTGATGCATATCAGCTTTAAAGAATGTCTAAGAAGTCTGAATCAAATTTTAAATCACGTCTTTGCAATCAAATCAAGTAGGTATCTGCTCTCGGTCGGAGGATTCAACCTCTCTGCCTTGAGCACTGTAATTTCATTCACTGCTCGTCTCCATAAAGCTCTTCTTTAATTTTCAATTTAAACAAACACTGCTCAAAGAGACTATGACCAATAATCTCAGCAAACTTTGCATCATCACCCTCTTCATTCTTAATTTTGCACAGCTCCTTCGCCAAACAGCCAAGAATTTCCTCCTCTGACTCTTGAAATGCTGTGATCCAAGTAACTCTGCTATGATCTTGAAATTGAGCTTGAAGTAAAAATCTATAATCACGCACTTCAGATTCTTTCTCTCTTCGATGGCAGCAAAATTTCCCGTTACCAACCTTGGTCACTTTTTTTTTTGACTAAATTGCCTATCACCAATCATCAAAGGAGGGTGCAGCAAAAATTATCAGTTTTGATAAATGAAATGGTCGCTTTGGTTGTAACCCAATCAGGCTTTTCTCCTCTTCCAAGACCCTCGTCTTTGATTTGAGAAACATTTTTACGGGTTTCATTATGATGTCGCCCGGGTGCAAAATCTTAAGAGACGGATTGTGAAGCGAATTCCTTTCCTCCTTCATCAAACCACTCTCAATTTAACAGACTCAGGGAAGTTAGGGTTGATGAGTGGTGGAAATTGTACCAACTGATTTTCCACTGAAGTCAGTTAACTTTTCCTGCTTTCTCAGCTAAAACTGGAAAAATATTAGATTCGTGCATCTCTTGAAACTCTCTATCCTCTCTATTGCAAAATCCCCCCCTAAGAGTTAGCTCAACACTTTGATTAGAGACATCCTTCAAGTTGACAATTCTCCTTTGAGTTTCCATGCCATTTTTTCTAAGTACAGTCGTTGAAAGGTTAACAGATGTGACAATGCCAATTAAATCTATAATTGAGTTGTTCTCTATATCCTCGATCTCACCGATGAGCCTAAAATTGAACTGCTGTGCTGGTATAGAACTGTCTTCATCTGGGCAAAATTCCACAGTTGACGTTGCTTCCAAGAAAATTTCGAATTGATGGTCAAGGCGATTGAAGTTTTTCTGAGCGGGTTTTAAACTTCCCTTCGATATCAAATACACCTTTCCAGCCTCAAAAACATCATAGAATCGGTCGACTACAAAATTAAAACAAGTTGCTCTGACGTCTCCACCATCAGAATCGAGCAAGTCAAAAGAGGAAACTTTCCCATCTCCCTTAGCGTTGTTATAACGTCGAAGATCACCTTTTGAAGTTACTCTTGCTTTGATGGGCCATCAACCTTTGTAAGGATTTAAAGCAGCTATAGGGATTACACGAGGAGAGGCCTTGTTCTTCATCATTGATCCATGATTTCTATAGTTTTGAAGAGGCTTATATGAAGGCTGAACTGTTTGGCTGAAAGTTTTGAGGTATTGAATCTTGAAGGGGGAAGAGACCCAGATGCTTGATTAGTAGTTGATAGATTGGCCTTGAGATGCGGTTTGGGATTACCAATGACTCCACCCTCCGTGATTATGACTTCTAAGTTGAGATTGACAATTATCCTACAGAAGATAGAGACGAAGTTATTAAGATATTCTAAATCCCCTAAGAGCTAAATTGTCGTATACAAGTCAAAAAAAAATTAAAATTGATTCATCCAAAATTTAAAATGCAGTTCAAATTTCACGGCTCTGAAATGGTTAGTTAGCGATGAACCCATCCACTTCTCTACTTCTATTCACATGTTTCTATTCACATGTTTTTCTATAGTAAAATTCTAGTCACATGTTAATTCTATAGAAAAGCTTAGTGCAACAAATAACATTTTCTATGCCATCCAAAAGTATTTAAAAATATATGTGAAAAAACCCTCCCGTCTCAATAAACCTTATTACCTATTCTTGATTTTGTATGTTTGTTTGCTTGTTTAATTGAGCAATACGGTGGCATTAACAAATCTATCAACTTTAGATTATTTCGAACTACAATACTCCTACACTCTATCAATCTCATTATACTAAACTAACATCCTATTGTAACGGAGAATGTTCATTCAATGAAGGGAAATCAAAAGGAAACGGATATCGACATCTCAGTTCAGCAGATCCTATGAGTAATTAGCTTCTGATCCAATTAGTTTGGTTATCTTCTGTAGAAGAACAACTCGTAAAAGCCAAACGCGCACTCATGCACTCACACACACGCGCACTTTTTATATTACATAAAATCATCAAATGTGAGTGTCACGCAAATTTCCCTTCGCCAAGTTTAAATACAGTATGCTCCTTCGATCTTTTCACTCAAACGCCATCAAGTTAGCTCAAACTCGATATCTTATTACCCAATGAAACAATTTCAGCACCATTTGCAACCTAAAAAATCCCATCCCCCCCCCCCCCAACCCTCCACCCCCGCGCCAAAATAAAAAAGAAATTCAACAAATTTAGAACCTACACACAAAACACCTTCATAATTTATCAAATTAAGATTTTTATTTTATATTTTAAAATCAACCGACTTAAAACAAAAGAAAAAACTTTACAGTTACCTTCGATTTTGAACGGTGCTGCAAACGTACTCCAACAGTCGCACGATCGATCCATTCTTCAATCTCCCGCCTTTAACAACATCATTGAGCTGGGTCGCTAGCAGCGCTTGTTGGGTCTCGGATCCATCCGAAACCAGGATCCGATACCGCTACCCGGATCCGGTAGCCTTCACTTCGGTCACTTGAACCACTGGCTTCAGGTTCAGATCGCCGGCGTTCACCTTCGCAATCCCATTCGCCGTCAAAATCGACGCCATCGGAGGAAAGAAACCCTAGAATTTAAAGGGATCTGATGAAATTAGGGTTTTGAGAGAGTTCGAATTGGGGGATTTTGGGAGCGAAATTTGGGAAATAGGGTTTTTATAGGAGACGAGACCAATGTAGATGTTTTCTAGTATTCATCCTCTGTGAATAATATTTTTTCCTTATTATTTTTACAATTTAAATTCAATTTTCTTAACTATGAAATCTTCAATGTTCCTGGCATGCACCTGTCATATCTTCATCCGTATATGATTATATATTCTGACATCTTTGTGTGTTTTCATAGGCTGAAACATGGGTTTTTATAAATTGATATCCGAAAAAAGCTATTCATTTTAAATGCGTGCGTATTCAGATTACTCTGACTACATCTTACATACATGACATTGCACCGAAACACTTTGTAATCGTAATGAAAATAAGGAATATAATTTTATACTCTACCATAATAATTTTGGTTTAAAAGCAAATCAATGCCTAATGAATGGTATCCATTCGGAATTTCACGCTTGTTTTCTCTGTTTACCTTCAAAACCTTGTTGTTTTCATAGAAAAAAGGAGGGCCGGGGCCTATACTCGTCTCGCCTCGCCTCGTCTTACCAAGCACTGCAGAGTGTGGCCCACCACCACTTAAGACAAACCCTCGTTGTACCTACGAAACCGTAGCCCTGTGGAGTGGGGCGCTACTTTTTTATTTTATGTTGTTCAAATGGTCGATTTTGTGGTTTTGAGCTCATTTTGATGAATAAAATTTTTGTAACTTGATTGAATCTTTTGTGCTTCTTTTTGTTAGATCAGTTTGTAGATTTCTTAAGCACATGTTGGTTGTGAGATGTCAAATCAAATTACCCTGCCTGTATAATCGCTCAACATTCTCAACTTTTTTGTTTTATTCCAATCTTTAATCATGAGTTTTTGTATTCCCTAGTTTGATATGCGAATTCTAGCGGGTCCAGTTTCACAATCTCAGAACGTCTTCTCTAATGAGATCCTCAACATTTTTGTTTTTCAGTTTGAACAACTGCATATTTGAATTCGAGGGGGGCACGGATCAAATTGCCAATTGACGGAACAATGTATGTGATATTGGAAGTAATGCAATTTGTATTATTTAGAGAACATTATTTGTAACTGGTTTACCCGCAGCATCGAAAGAACATTTTTTGTTTTTCGGATTCTCTAATTTTCTATTTTATACATCTTGAGTTAGTGGTTATCAAGTCATTCCAAGAGATACAAAAACACAGAATATACAAAAATCACCAATGTACAAAATACAACACACCCAACTTTCTAAGGAATCATAGAGAAACTCGCCAGTTTCCCTAACAGCCAAAGCTACCTCAACAGAAACAAAATTAGGCCTGCAGTGTGTTAACATAATCCAAATACACAAGCATTAAAATAAACATTACAATCATCCATTGAAAAGTGTCACCTCGAAAGAATAAAAAAACATCATCATATAGCATGAATCCCAAGAGAATCCCACACCATTGCATAAGAATCCCCAAAGAGATTAGTTTGCGACCAACCAAAAAGAGAAGCCATGAGTTTAGAAGAAAAGGAGCAAATACTGAAACAGAGAAAGAGATGTAGCGCTCATCGTGTTCGGGTTTCCCCAACTTCGTTAGATCATGGAAAACCCAAAGAGGGTCAAGGGTGCTGGCAAGGCCTTGCAGCTTTCTTCTCAGTGATTTCTCAGACACAGCGTCCTCCCAAGCCCAAGCCACATTAGCAGGTAATTGCCGAAAAAATAAATTTGGAAGGTGAAATAAGAATGAGATATATCTCAGAAAACCTCCCTCACTTTTGCCAGCATAGCAAAAGATCGCCTTCTGTATTGAAATGATGTAGATTGCCTTTGTCATTCAGCAAACGGTGAACTTTTCCCTTGACATGAAGAATTTTATATGCATATTCTCAAAAGCATCAAGCATACAATTTGGGTGAAAAAACAGCAGTAATAATAAGAAGGTAATTTGGCGATAAAAAGTTGCACAAAACATGAAAAGTTAACATCGGTCAAATGAAAACAAAGGCAATTTGTAGTTTATTTTCTTTCGAACTTCATTCTTGATCAAGGCAGCTGAGATACAAGAGGAAGTTAGAAGGGAAAGAGATTAAAAAAAAATCAGCATATAAAGCTCAGCTTGAGAGAATGCAGCATTACTTAAATTATTGCTTGCACATGACTAAGGAAAATGGAGCAAACGCACTTGCAAACCATCAGCAACAATATATTGAGCAAAGAATGATTCCTACAGAGATAGCTGCAGAGCTTGGAGATCCTCATCTTGAAGCACTGGAAGTTCATGCCAAGATCAGTGGATGGAGTATTGAGCCACACGAGGTGAACTTATTTCTATAACTCTCACATTAGTAACGAGGTGAAATCGCAGAAAACCTCCCTCACTTTCGCCTGTATAGTAGGTAGATGCACCATTTGAAAAGCTACAGTATGCACTCTCTTCTAGCGGAAGTTACTTTTATTAATTCCTTTAATATCTGTGTTAGAATATAATATTATATCCCTCAACACTCGTCATAACTTCGAAGTTTTGATTATTTTGTATTTAAGGCTAACGAAGAGACATTTAACAAAATGCCCTTGATCTTTTCGTCACTTAGTTTACAGATATTTTGTATTTAAGGCTAAATTGTAGGATACCTCCAAATTTTTGCCTTATGCCACCTTCATCGTTTTACTATTTTGCATTTGGCTTTCTTTTGTAACGATCATGAATTACTTTTTCCATTTCTGATAAATTTTTATCCCCAAAATACCACTTAGTTAAATTCTAATTATAATGATTAATGAACTAGTGTCACAATAGATGATAGAACATATAGGGTATTTTGGTATAAAAATTCAACAAAACTGAAGGAGTTGTAGAGGCAGGTGTAGGTATTTAGATATAGGGCGGTAGCTTGCTATAAGGCAAAAATGAGATAATATTCATGTAATTTATCCTGTATTTGTCGCATAGGGGTATTTTTGGAATAAAAATTTCCAAAAAACAAAAAAAGTCACCATTCATCATACGAGAAAACAAAAAAGTCACCATTTGTCTTACAAGAAAACTAAAAACTCATGGTATTTATTCGCAACCGACTAAGTTACGGTATTATATGCAATATACAAAGTTCACAGTTTTATTTGCAAAACGTAGAAAGTTTATGGTATTTTAATGAAATTTAACCTAGCCATTATCTCTTTCTCCTAGATATATCAGATACAATTTCACGAAAAAATTGGCCAAGGCACAACCGCAGAAATATACAAAGGTACGTGGCAAGGCCTTGATGTCGTAGTTAAATGCATCTACCCCCACTACTTCCAAGCCAACGAATGTGCTCCATCATGGTTCGCTCAAGAACTCGACACTCTGTCTCACCAGCGCCACCCCTTCGTGCTCCGGCTCATCGGTGCATGCCTGCAACCCCCAGAAAACGCATGGATTATTACAGAATTATTAAGCAGAAAAACTTTAACGGAATGGTTGTATAGTCATAAAGAAAGAAGAAGAGCACGATCTATATCGTTAAGGAGTTTGAAAGAGAGGATTGCAAAGGTGTTGGAGATTGCTCAAGGGGTGCAATATCTGCATGAGCAGAAGCCGAAGGTGATACACAGAGATCTGAAGCCGAGTAATATACTGTTGGATGATTGCATGCATGCTAGAGTTGCAGATTTCGGGCATGCAAAGTTTTTGCCTGATGGGGAGCAAGTGCTTACAGGGTGATGGAGGTCCTTTTCGGGTCTCCTGTTGTCTTCCGTCGATCTCCCGGTGGATCTTGGAGGTGATCTCCTGTTGCATGTGGGTCTCAATGGGTTTTGAGGAGATTGGAAGTTATGAGGAGTTTGCGCCGAGTACATGCAAGGAAGTCCCGAGGTGGTTTGGTACCATCGAGGACCCTCCGACGATCAAGTTAGCACAAGATCCGAGCAGAGTAACGGCTAAGTGGGGTGAAAATGACTTACTTGACCCCTCTGTGATGGAGGTTTATATAGTGGTGGCAGCGCGCAGTAGCAGGCGTGAGAATCTCGCCGGCAGTTACGCTCCCGACGACACGCCCACGTAATAAACGGATCGCCCGTTAATGAGAATCGTGATGGCGTGGAACGTGAGATGTTGCCGGCGGAGAATCCACGCATGGCGAGATTTGCGGAGCGGCGGTTACGCATGTAAGTGGTGGAGTTGGTCGGTCGGGGGGACCGAGGAAGATGGCCTCGGCGGGAGAGCTCGGGGACGAGCGGGAAGGCCGAGGCATCTTGGTCCTGTGGTAGCTTGGGGCGAGCTGAGAGGCCGAGGAGGCCAATTTGCAGGGGATCTGAGGAGAGCCAGCTTGTGCTTGCAGGTCGGGTGCAGGGGTGGCCTGGTCGACCCCTGTGGGCTTTTTCTTCTGAGTTCTGGGACACGTCATCTGCCACGTGTCCTGATCTGGGAGATTGTTCATATCAGAATTTTGCATTATTATATTCCACATTCTTAATTATATTGCAAATAAATAGATGTTTTTGATTCATGTCTGCTAAATAGTTGCAGGTTGCAGATTCTCGGAACAATACAGTGAAAATGGTGAAAAGACGCTACAAAAGTGAGACTACGACCAACAAATAGAAGAATCTTTATGATGCCGCCTACAGAACAAATGAAGATCAATGAACAGTTCGATCGCATAAGGTATGAAGGCAGCACAAGATTCAAGACTTCAACACGAAGCGAACGGTAAAAGTGCACAACATTCTGCACTGTGGAAATCTGGAAGAAACTAGAAAAGATTCTGAAGAACCAAGTGAAGAAAACAGAAGAAAAAAGGCAACACAAAACAACCATGGAAAAATGAGACAGAGAACCCACTATATGGTCGTGGATCCGCGACCAAACAAGGCTTATGGCCGCGGATCCGCGGCAGCGCATCGCACGTGTCGGTGCGTGTCGGTGGGAGTCGATGCATTGACCCGGTTTTCTTATGGTAGTTTTGTAATTTTAGATGTGGATCAGATGTAAACCCTAGAGTTTCTCCTTATCTATAAATAGGAAGCCTAAAGCTCTTTTTAGAGCATACCTCTTTTTAATTCTAGATTAAAAATTTCAATTCCTTGTAATCGTCAAAGAGTGCATCAATAAAGTAAGTTGTTTTTTTTATCTCGTGTTCTTAATTGCAATTTTATTTCTCTGCATTTTTTATCCGTCGTTTATTTTCTGCACGTTAATTAGAGAATTAAAGAAAATCACATAAAAATGAACTTCATCATAATATCCTTAATGAGTGAGTAGTTTCTCACTTGTTAGGGTTAGGTTTGGGAAAGGTTTGAGAGATGAAAATCTCACTCTCCTTTCTTACCCGTTCAATTCTTTAAAATAGGGCTCTATGCAAATCAAACACACACCGCTCACTACGGCACCCTATCCCACGAGATAGCGGTGATTCCCTAGTTAGACCGGTTGTGTTTGATTTCCATAGAGGTTAGGGCTAAGAGTTAAGAAAGGACGGACAAGGATCAAAGGGAAGAAACCTAATTTCTTCCCAGTTGTGCTAATCCCCTTTGTTAACTATTACCTTAACACCTAAGTTCTTAATTAGGACAAAGAAAGCGGTGAGTAGAATTAACTTTCCAAATTAACCTAATCCTAACCCTAGCAAGGTTTTAATCCAAATCAAATTCAACCTCAGTTTTTATAGAAAATCAAAACCTACCACAAATATGAATTGACTCGTTAGAACAATAAGAAAAGACACGTTTTCCATGTGGACCGACCCGTACTCAATCGGCTAGCTACCAAGCGACACCATCTTGATTGCGGTTAATTCTTTGATTTCAAAATGCATACGCAAACTATCTCTACAATCAAATGGCGCCGTTGCCGGGGTTAACGGTAGTTATTTTCTTTTTGTAATTTCGGGTTAGTTAAAAATTAAAAAAAAATTATAAAAACTGAAAAATATATTTTTAAAAAAATCATCTTGTTATTTTTTGAAGGGTTTTTGTGCGAATTGTGCAGGAACGGAAATACGGACTGATTCAGATCTGGAGCAAGCTCGGTGAACAAATCCAGAAACAGAAGATCTGAACAGACAGAGGAGAATAAAATCAGCAAACAGAAAGATTTTGGAGATCTGAAGCAACAATCACACCGCGGAACCGCGGTCTTAGGCAGCATTTGGCGGCGGATCCACGGCCTTTTGCTAACGTCAGCAATCCATTTTTTTCTGTAAGTATTCCTTACCTCCTCTGTAACCCCCTGTGCTCCTCTGAAAAATTTTCCTGCAGGGTTCTTTGCGTAAAACTTCTCCCTCTTCTCCAATAAATCAATCTTGTGCAGGATTCTTTGCGCCGCAAATAAAAGAAAAAAATTTGGCAAGTGTTTTGGATTTTTGTGTGTTTACTGCTTTGCATTTTTAAAACGGACTTTTAAGGGGCTATAACACCAATCCAGATTGGGTGGGGATTTCATTACCCTTCCTAGGACCCCAAAAATCACAAAAAGCATTTGCATCAACTCTCGAGTTAATTAAAAAATATTAGAATCAGCCAATAAGGACTGTCGTGCTCATTAGGACAAAAGAAAGGTTGTAGGCATCGGTCGTTTATCTAAACCTGACTTTGTGGTGCCTAGGCTAAACAAGTGGGAAAGGTAGTTTTAAAAGGCTCGTCTCACGGTGATTCGTGAGCGGATCCCTCCTTTCTTTACTTGTGCTTACCTGGCCACAATTGGCAGTGAAGAGGCGATTCGAGGATCTCACAACTTGCCCTTTGGAACAGTTAGGAGCAGTCTAGCTGATTTAGGAGACCCTGGCTCTAGGTTTGATTGTGCATATTGTGATTGCTTGAAAGTGTGTCTAAGCTCCTTATAAAAATCTTTTGCAAAAAAAAAACTCCTTATAAAGAAAAGAAAAAAAATCACAAAACAAAATTTTTCACAAAAACTTGCCATTTTGTCGCCAGAAATCCATTTCACCCCATATTCTCTCATTGACGTTTTCTTACTCCCACCTTCTATTTTTTACTTTTTGACTACACTATACCTCGTTAGTGTATGTCTAGTTGGACTAGGGACACTAGCGCCCGTTTAGTCCGTATCTCGTTAGTGCCTACTGACGACGCGTTCGACTCCGAAGTCGAAATTCCCTCCACTTCTTTACCTTCATCTTCAAATTCATCATCTTCTAAGGAGATGTCGGGATTCAATCCTAACAACTCTTTACCTACGAGACTGATTCCACCTCAACTGAGTGCGAATAACCCACTACACCCTCCTGTCGAAGCGTCCCAACGAATCGCGCTCCAGGATCTTTTCTATCCCATCCGCACAACACTTCCCACTTGTTTTTCACTTCCACCGGCTAATGGGGATAACTTCGAAATTAAACCCCACTTCATCAATATATTGCCCAAATTTCACGGGCTGGAATCCGAAGATGCCTACATCTTCATTAACAAATTCCAGAATGTTTGCACAATGATGAAGACCACCCAACTTTCTGATGATGTTATAAGGCTACGTGTCATTCCATTCACTTTATGTGACCTAGCTGAAAAATGGTTATATAGCACAGTATCGCACTCCATAAAAAATTGGGAAGAGTTTGTTAAGGCTTTTCTAAAAAAGTTTTACCCACACCACAAGACCGCGAGAATTCGCAACGAAATTATTCAATTTTCCCAGCTTCCTTCCGAACCTTTTTGGAAGTGTTTCGAAAGATTTAAGGACCTTCTTGTTCAGTGCCCTCACCGCGGTATCGAGAATTGGCAACTTTGCCAAACTTTATACGAATGACTGAACCAATCAACTAAGCAGTTGTTGGAAACCATTTGTCAAGGTCACTTTCTTACAAAATCAAGCGAGGAAGCTTGGCAATTTCTCGACGATCTTACTGAACAAACACTTCAGTGGGAAAGCACTAAGACCACTTCATCTACTTCATCAGGTCAGTCTAGAGCAGGCATACATCAACTTGATATGTCGATTGCAATGAAGGCCGAAATGGCTGCACTCACGAAAAAACTAGAAGAAATTGAGAGCAAATTCTCATCGCCTTCTCCTGCCCCAGCTTTATCCCTACGCACTGTTTGCGCTTGTTGTTCGGATCCGTCCCATCTAACCGAAGAGTGTCCTTACAACCCACCTGTTCAAGGACAAGATCAAGTCAATGCTGCCTTTCAGCAAAGACAAAGAAATGATCCATACTCTTCAACTTACAATCCTGGTTGGAGAAGCCACCAAAATTTTGCTTGGAATCAAAATCAACAACAATTCCAAGGCAATAACAATTTTCAAAGGCCTCCTCCACAACAACAAGCCCCTCAACAAACTCAATATCAGCAACCTTTCCAACCCCAACCTTACCAAAACCAAATGAACTATTTTGTATCAAACAACTCTTATCCTCAAAACAATTTTGTTCAGCCGAATAACGATAAGGTTTTCTCGCTAGAACGAAGTCTGGATGCGTTTTTAAAACAATCTACGCAATGCTCAGCCAGCATCCAATCGTCCATTCAGTCTTTGGTGCAACACACCGCTTCACATGATCAGAGCATCAAAACAATTGAAGCCCAAATTGCACAACTGAATGCTGCGTTAAGCGAGCGAGAGAAGGGGAAATTTCCATCTCAACCACTGCCAAATCCCGGTCACATACAAAATACATATGTTGCTCATGAACAACAAAATCATAATGTGAGTGCCGTGACTATATTGAGATCTGGAAAGGTATTGCACAACAACGTTGGTAAAAATGATGACACCCCGGCCGACACTTCTTCATCTTCTTCTTCTTCTTCTTCATCTTCTTCGTCTTCTTCAGAGCATGTTCATCATTCTTCACAAGGCTCTAATTCTTCTAATTCGAATGGACCCACATCTCACTCCATGAAAACACCAATACTGGGATCCGTTCTAACTCCGCAATCTACTCCACAAACATTGGACTCAACAAATTTTCAAAATATTCCATTTCCAAACAGGTTGAGATCCAATAAACCTACTCCACAAATGGAGAAGATTGTGGAGTTATTCAAACAGGTTAGCATTAACATAGCTCTCTTGGATGCAATCCAACAAGTCCCTTCTTATGCTAAAATCTTAAAGGACTTATGCACCAAGAAGAGGAAATCGCAGGTACCTAAGAAAGTTTTCATGGCTAGTGCAGTAAGTGATGCTCTTACCCAACCTTTACCCTAAAAACGCAAGGACCCTGGCTGTCCTACAATTTCAATAACAATTGGGGATAAGAACATCAATCGCGCACTTTTAGATATTGGTGCCAGTGTTAATTTGCTTCCCTATTCAGTATATGAACAATTAGGCGTTGGAGAGCTGAAACCCACACATTGTACTCTTCAAATGGCCGACCGATCCATCACCCATCCAAGGAGAGAGTTAGAGGATGTGTTGATCAAAGTAGGGGACTTCATTTTCCCCGTTGATTTCATTGTTATGGACACACAGGCTGTAGCTAACCCCCGGAGTCAAATTCCGGTGATACTCGGTCGCCCATTCCTTGCGACTTCTAATGCGGTGATCAATTGTCGAAATGGTTCGATGAACCTATCTTTTGGAAACATGACAATTGAACTCAACATTTTTAAGTTGGGGAATCAGCCCTCCGAGCCTAATGCTAATATACTTGATGTTTGCTCGATCCAAGAGATCATGCAGGAGGACTGTGAGCTCGAAAAATTTCTGTTCGATCACAACAGTTTTGACGTCACTAATGCGTTCCTCCTTGAATCTGACACAGCTTTCACACCCGATAATGATTACGAGTGTTTCACTTTTTCGGGCGATTTTGAAGAATCACCACCCGAGTTTGAGTCCTTTGAATTTTCGGATGAGTTAGCTGAACCATCCGACTCGGTTGCTTACACTCGCTTCGAACCATTGTTGGAATCCTTCGAGTTCGAGACAGTTTCACCAATTTTACCTTCAATTGTTTCGCCTCCAAAACTCGAACTCAAGCTATTGTCGTCTCACCTTAAATACACTTACTTAGGTGAGAATGAGACCCTTCCTGTTATCATATCGGCCTCTCTAGCCCCCGAGCAAGAGAAAGCCCTTTTAATGGTCTTACAAAATAATCGGCAAGCTTTTGGCTGGACTATGGCGGACATCAAGGGGATTAGTCCCCTCATAGTTGAACATTATATACATATGATGGATGATGCCAAGCCAGTAAGGGATCCACAGCGACGCCTCAACCCCATAATGAAGGAGGCTGTTAAAAAGGAGATTGTAAAATGTCTAGATAGTGGTATCATTTACCCTATCTCTGATAGCCAATGGGTTAGCCCCATTCACGTTGTCCCAAAGAAATCGGGCATAACGGTCATAACTAATGAGGCGGATGAGTTAATACCTACTCGCACCCAAACTGGGTGGCGAGTGTGCATCGATTATAGAAAACTCAACGCTGCGACACGGAAAGATCACTTTTCATTACCTTTCATTGACCAAATGCTAGAACGATTGGCTGGGCATGAATTTTACTGCTTTTTGGATGGCTACTCCGGCTATAATCAAGTTCTCATCGCCGAAAAGGACCAAGACAAGACCACATTTACTTGTCCTTTTGGTACATTTGCTTATCGTCGCATGCCCTTTGGGTTATGCAATACACCCGCTACTTTCCAGCGGTGTATGATGGGCATCTTTTCAGACATGGTGGAAATTTTTTTGGAGATTTTTATGAATGAATTCTGCATTTTCGGCGCCTCCTTTGATGAGTGTTTGCTACATTTAGACGCAGTTCTTATCCGTTGTAGGGATAAGAACCTCACTTTAAATTGGGAGAAATGACACTTTATGGTACGAGAAGGTATTGTCTTAGGACATATCATCTCGCAAAATGGCATTGAGGTTGATAAAGCTAAGATTGAAGTCATTTCCAATCTTCCTCCTCCCAAGTGCGTCAAAGACATCCAGGCTTTTCTTGGCCATGCCGGTTTCTATAGACGGTTCATCAAAGATTTTAGCAAGATAGTCAGACCCTTGACTCTTTTGTTGGCCAAGGACACAACTTTTGATTTTGACTCAACCTGCATGAAGGCGTTCGAGTCGTTGAAAAACTCACTTATTTCTGCGCTCATTCTTTCATCTCCCGACTGGACGCACCCATTTGAAATTATGTGCGATGCATCTGATTTCGCTATTGGTGCTGTTCTTGGACAACACATAAATAAGATGCCGCATGTAATTTATTATGCTAGCCGAACATTAAATGAGGCCCAATTAAATTACGCAACAACTGAAAAAGAATTCTTAACCGTTGTGTTTGCACTAGAAAAATTCAGACCCTATTTAATCGGCTCTCCAGTCATCGTTTACACAGATCACTCGGCTCTTCGCCATCTTTTCGCGAAGAAGGATGCTAAATCTCAGCTGATACGTTGGATCCTCTTGCTACAAGAGTTTGACATTGTCATAAGAGACAAGAGAGGATGCGAAAACGTAGTCGCCGATTACCTTTCACGACTCCCTTCTTCGCCTACACTTCAAATTCCTATTAAAAACATTTTTCCAGATGAGCAGCTCTTAACTGTGTCATGCGAACCTTGATTCGCGGATATCGTAAATTATTTGGCCACCGGACCGATACCAAAAGATTGGTCGAATCAGGACAGACTCCGATTCCTGTCTCAAGTAAAACATTTTTACTGGGATGAACTGTATCTCTTCAAATACTGTTCCGACCAAATCATTCGTCGGTGTGTCCCCGACAGCGAGTTTAAGAGCGTGCTGTCATTCTGCCACGATCAAGTGTGTGGCGGGCATTTTGGCCCCAAAAAGACAGCAGAAAAAATCTTGCAGTGTGGCTTCTACTGGCCACGACTTTTTAAAGACGCATACGAATACTGCAAGACATGCTACCGGTGCCAACACTTGGGCCGGATATCTCGGAGAAATGAAATGCCGCTCCAACCAATTTTGGTTGTTGAAATTTTTGATGTTTGGGGGATAGACTTTATGAGACCATTTCCCAACTCTTTTGGGAACATATATATTCTACTTGCTGTTGACTATGTTTCAAAATGGGTCGAGGTTGTGTCCAGTCGAACTAATGACAACAAGGTTGTCGTTAGATTTCTCAAAGAAAATATTTTTTCTCGATTTGGGCATCCTCACGCGATTATCAGTGATAATGGATCTCACTTTTGTAATAGGACTTTTGAGTCCTTAATGCACAAATACTCCATTACTCACAAGCTGTCAACGCCCTATCATCCCCAAACTTATGGGAAAGCCGAGATTTCGAATCGACAGATTAAACAGATATTGGAGAAAACGGTTTCCAAAAACCGTAAAGATTGGTCATCAAAACTGATTGATGCACTTTGGGCATTCCGTACTGTCTATAAGACCGATCTTGGCATGTCTCCATACAGGCTTGTTTATGAAAATGCTTGCCACCTTCCAGTTGAAATAGAGCATAAGGCATTTTGGACAATTAAAGAGTTGAACCTATTTTTGGGAGACGCGGGCAGCAATATAAAGCTGCAGTTGAATGAATTAGACAAGCTGCGGGATGAAGCCTATGAGAACGCAGTAGTTGTTAAAAACCGAACGAAGGTGTTCCACGATAAACACCTTAAGCGCAAGACTTTCAAACCTGGTCAACAGATTTTACTTTACGATACTCGGTTATATTTCCATCCCGGCAAGCTCAAATCTCGATGGAAAGGGCCATTTTTGGTACGCACCGTATATCCGCACGGTGCGGTCGATCTAGAAAATCCGGAGGACGGTTTACTGTTTAAAATGAACGGACATCGACTTAAACCGTTCCTCACTGCGGACCTTTCGGAAGAGCTCATGTTTTTGCAGGAGCCGATCTACATTGACTGATCTTCCTCCATCTGCCCCTAAATTTCGATTATCTTGCCAAAACACCGTTTCAAACAAATTTGGGGGTATGTATCATTTGTAATTATATAAAAACAAAATAACATAAAAAATAAAAATTTGAAAATAGAAAAAAAAATGGGTATTTTTTGTAAATTTCCAGATTTAATAAAATAAAAATAAAAAATTTATTTGCAAAAAAATTCCTTTTTTAAGAGGGTTTTTTTTACAAATAACCAACACATCCCCCCACTATAAATATACCCCGACCCCTCTCTGTTTTTCAAACCTAAAAATTGCTCACAGAAAACCCTAGCCGCCGCCGCAGTTTTTGCAGCGAGATCTCCTTCTGCCGCCGCGCATCCGCCGCCGAAGGCACGTTCCCGCCGCGCTCCTGTTGCGTCACCCTCTGAATCTTTCAAAGGAGGTTTGCTTTCCTAATTCCTCTTTGTTAAATTTTTTTTTAGATCTGTAAACTTTCTGTGATGGCACCAAACATGCAGTTAGAGCGTGATTTCTCACAAATCTTTTTACACACGATATATGGGAGTTATTTTCGTGATGAAATCATACGGAGGGGGGAATTTTTTAATCTATAATCATCCCAATGCTTACGCCCTTCCAGATCTAGTCACTCGTTTTTACGAGTGCATGGAAGAAGGCTGCCTTGCACAATACGGTTTTATCAGAGACTTCATCCATGAAGTCACTTTGATCCCTAAATTACCTGTTCACGACCAACCCCTTCAATTTGAAGATTACATGCCCTTAATGGGTAATGACTGCTCGAGAGAACCAAGGAAGGGAATACAAGCTAGAACCTTTTTCGCTAATGTTTTAACCGTGTGCCGGAGGGCACAAAACAATATTTTTGGGAGTTCACATAATACCGCATTTTTCACCCCGTCACTTCATATCGTGCACACCCTAATGACTATGAATCCTAGATTTGATATGTGCACGGTTTTGCTTTATTCAATTGGTGCTGGCAAAAGGGCCGTGAATTACCCATGCCCCATGTTAGTGACACAACTGTGTCGCTATTTCCTCCCTGTGGAGGAATTTGAATTCTACATGCATGGAGGTATACCCATCAGGCCTCTCATTGAGGGCGTATCCACGTCCTATACCCGCTTGACTGATGTTTGGTCACGAACAGAACCGGCCGAACACGTGCCCGCCAGAACACCCAGCTCCAGCTCGACCGCGAGCGAGGAAGAGCTCACCCCCATAGAACATGCACGTTTAATGAGAAGAGCCATTAGGGGGATTGACAATTTGACGAGGATGATGACGTAACATGATCAGCGTCTAACACAAGTAGAGCAGGGGATCAGAACCCTGCTAGCTAGGGAGGAGCGTTCCCGCTCACGTTCTAGGGGACGACGAGGGCCTGAGCAGTGAGGGCACTGCTTTTGGTAAGTTTGGGGGAGGAGATGGTTGTAAATAGTTATCATTGCATTGCATATTTTTATTTTTTGTCCATATTTTTTTTTCTTTTTCTTTTGCATGTTTATTTCTACATTGCATCTTTATAAAAATTATATATAAAAAATAATAATAATAATAAATATATATATATATATAAAAATCAAATAAAAAATTGAATTTCTTTTATAAAAAATATATAAAAATTGAAAAATTCAATTTTGGCCATAATTGAGTTAAGTTTGACAAGACGGTTAACTATCTAGGAAAAACTAGATCCTAAACTTAGTAAATTAAAAATCCTAAAATTAACATTTCTTAAAATTTAACGGTAGAAAATATTTGTCCTTATAGTTTATTTAGAAATAGGCAAATTTTGAGTTTAGTTCTTGGGCTAAGTCAAAATAAGGGAAGAGTATTGAATTTTTATTTGAAGTGTAAGTCTGAAAAATAATTCCGAAACTTCAGTCTAAATTCTGAAAATATATACCCTACAACTTGCACAAACACGTACCTTGAAACTTGGAATAGTAGAGAATGCTTTGAAATGCTCTTGTCTAAAATCCTTAGTATGAGAAAAAATTAAATAAAAGTATAAGTGTGAATAAAGGGATATAAAAAATAAACACTGGTTTTGTAATTACTTAAGGCTGCATAAAATAAAAAAATATATAGCGAGGGTGCTTTATCACCTAGTGCCTTAGACCAACCGGTTTGAGAGTCACTGCTAAAGCCTTAGGTATTACAAGACGAGGAATTACGTCTTAATGCACGAACACATTTTGTAATCGGTCGTTAGTACCTCAAGAAGTATTAACGGTCGCATGAAGGATGTGTGAGAAATTTCATATAAAATTCACCGACTAAAAGTATTTTGAAAGATGGACAAGAGTATGATAGCTTGAATTGAATTTCCAAGTGTAGGGGTGATACATACACACACGTAGGGGTATATGATTGGGGTTTGGATGAGAGATAGGAATGAAAGATATGGCTTATACCTTCAGTAGAGATGATAAAAATTCCTAAGTTGAGATGGAACCTTAGAATGAAAATTCAAAAAATGCTAAAAGCTAAATAAATTTACAAAACATATACGATCTTAAGTTAAATGATAAGTGAGTGAAAAATACAGGTTGATAATGTCTAAGTTGAAGATAATAGAATTTTTTGCTAGAACACCGAATTGAAGAATGAAAGTCGAGGCCAAATTGATCGGATTTTGTGGGTAGTATCCGCTGAAAACCCTCAGGAGACAACACTCCTCCTACTAGGGACACCTAGAGGTTTAACGGCTTGTTGCACGAGCTCAGTGCAATCGTGATTCCCTGCGAAAGTGAGGTTAGGTTTTTCCGAGAATAAATTAGTTTTGCTCGGGACGAGCAAAAGATAAGTTTGGGGGTATTTGTTCATATCAGAATTTAGCATTATTATATTCCCCATTCTTAATCATATTGCAAATAAATAAGTGCTTTTGATCCGTGTCTGCTAAATAGTTGCAGGCTACAGGTTCTCGGAACAATACAGTGAAAATGGTGAAAAAACGCTACAAAAGTGAGACTACGACCAACAAATAGAAGAATCTTTATGATGCCGCCTACAGAACAAATGAAGATCAATGAACAGTTCGATCGCACAAGGTACGAAGGCAGCACAAGATTCAAGACTTCAACACGAAGCGAACGGTAAAAGTTCATAACATTCTGCACTGTGGAAATCTGGAAGAAACTAGAAAAGTTTCTGAAGAACCAAGTGAAGAAAACAGAAGAAAAAGGCAACACAAAACAACTCTGGAAAAATGAGACAGAGAACCCACTATATGGCCGCGGATCCGCGGCCAAACATGGCTTATGGCCGCGGATCCGCGGCCGCGCATCGCACGTGTCGGTGCGTGTCGGTGCATTGATCCGGTTTTCTTAGGGTAGTTTTGTAATTTTAGATGTGCATCAGATGTAAACCCTAGGATTTCTCCTATCTATAAATAGGAAGCCTAAAGCTCTTTTTGGAGCATGTCTCTTTTTAATTTTAGATTAAAAATTTCAATTCCTTGTAATCGTCAAAGAGTGCATCAATAAAGTAAGTTTTTTTTATCTCGTGTTCTTAATTGCAATTTTATTTCTTTGCATTTTTTATCTGTCGTTTATTTTCTGCACGTTAATTAGAGAATTAAAGAAAATCACATAAAAATGAACTTCATCATAATATCCCTAATGAGTGAGTAGTTCCTCACTTGTTAGGGTTAGCTTTGGAGAATGTTTGAGAGATGAAAATTGTAGGGTGTTTTTCGTCACCCCATTGAGATGGGAATACGCGCGCTCTTGTCAGGCGCATTACAGATTCCACCTGCCTAGGGTAGGCCGGGGTTTAATGATTGTGGGGATCCGAATCTCCGGCAGCCGCGGACTAAGCTGCCGTTAATTACCCCTCGCCTTTGGAGCGAGAGAACCTCCGATTGACGAGTTAAACTGGTCATGCGAACTCAATATGCAGTGTTGTGTTTTGAAAGGGTTTTGGATATATCGGGGGCCCCGCAGAGTTTTTACGGGGGTCCCGCTACCCGGATAGCGGGCTGGGGGTCAAGGGGGCTAGCAGCCCCCTTGCGGGGTGAGGGGCAGCGCCCCGTTAGAATTTTTTTTCTAACAGGGACAGTGTCGTGGAGTATGTGTGTGTACATATGTATATATATATATATATATATATATAAAAAGGGGGGAAAGGCATCCAAAGGATGCGTGGGGCCAGCGCCAGCGCTTTGAGCACAAGAGCGCTAGCGCCCCACGTGTCAACACGTGGGCGCTAGCGCTCTCAGCGCAAGAGCGCTAGCGCACTGAGGCCTAGCGCGCCACGTGTCGGCACGTAGGCGCTCGGGCGCTAGCGCACTGAGCGCTAGCGCGCCACGTGTCGGCACGTGGGCGCTCAGGCGCTAGCGCTCTGAGCGCAAGAGCGCTAGCGTGCCACGTGTCAACACGTGGGCGCTCGAGCGCTAGCGCTCTGAGCGCTAGCGCGCCACGTGTCAGCACGTGGGCGTTAGAGCGCTAGCGCACCACGTGTCAGCACGTTGGCGCTCGAGCAGCAAAAGGGGCTTGGTCCCTGCAATGGGAGTTGTACTCTCAGAAAGGAGCACTTATTATTCTGTATATATATATATATATATATATATATATATATATATATATATGAGGAGTTAAACTTCTAAGATGTTTTGAAGCTGATGAAGGGCTTCCCCCCTTGAGCCCTAGTTCTTCCCCAAAGTGGGGTTTCTGGAGATGGGTCTCCTTCTTCTTTCTTTGTTGGCCGGATCTTGAAAATTAAGAGATGTGAGATCTAAAAATCTCTCCTTTCTGAGATCTGATGGCAGATTTGAGTTCCCCTTTGTGGGTTTTGTGGTGAAAAACTATTTAGTTTTGGAAAAGAAAGAGTAAAACTCTTGATTTAATTAAAAAAAATGAGAAGGTTTAGAACCTTGGAGAAGGAGCAGGAGGCACAAAGAACTCTAGTTTTTGGGGGAATGAAAAATTATCTTAGATATTTTTATCATGTTGCCTCTTATAGGCTTACATATTTACATATAGCCCCTTGGGCTTTACAAAATGGCGTTTTGCCCATCCCATGGCTCATGTGCCATTTCTTTTTGCACATAAACCATGGGCTTACAAAAATTTGGCTTTATACCCATTTTGTTTACATTCATACATAAAAAAATTACATAAAAATTATTTATTACATGATTTCATTTTGGCATGGGGAGGGCCGGCCGCTTCATGTTCGGACTCAACCTGGGCATGGGCCCACTTGGCTTGGGGTTGACTTTGACTTTGACTTGGTCAACCGAGGTGCAATTTTCGACTTCAACAAAGTGCCCCCCATCAATAAATGCACACCACATATGTGAGTCGTGTGCATGAAATTGATGGATCTTCTTTCACGTGGAGGCGACTTGCTTTGGTTCCCACTTTTTGGGATGCACTGCCCTTTTTACGACATGAACGGTCGACGCTTGACACGTCTCCGAGGCGGAGTGTCCGTGGTAGACTTTTCCCTGATCCGGAGTGATCTAGTTCCTGCTTTGTAGGAAGCCTGCACTGCCCTTTTGCGACATGGACGGTCGACGCTTGACGCGTCTCAGAGACGGAGTGTCCGTGGTAGACTTTTCCCTGGCCCGGAGCGATCTGGTTCCTGCTTTGTAGGAAGCCTGCACTGCCCTTTTTACGACATGGACGGTCGACGCTTGACGCGTCTCCGAGACGGAGTGTCTGTGGTAAACGTTTCTCTGATCCGGAGCGATCTAGTTCCCGATTTGTCGAAAGCCTGCACTGCCCTTTTTGCGACATGGACGGTCGACGCTCTGATCCGGAGCGATTTGGTTCCCGATTTGTGGGAATCCTACACTGCCCTTTTTGCGACATGGACGGTCGACGCTCTGATCCGGAGCGATTTGGTTCCCGATTTGTGGGAAGCCTGCACTGCCCATTTTGCGACATGGACGGTCGACGCTCTGATCTGGAGCGATTTGGTTCACGATTTGTGGGAAGCCTGCACAGCCCGTTTTGCGACATGGACGGTCGACGCTATGATCCGGAGCGATTTGGTTCCCGATTTGTGGGAAGCCTACACTGCCCGTTTTGCGACATGGACGGTCGACGCTCTGATCCGGAGCGATTTGGTTCCTGATTTATGGGAAGCCTGTACTGCCCGTTTTGCGACATGGACGGTCGACGCTCTGATCCGGAGCGATTTGGTTCCCGATTTGTGGGAAGCCTGTACTGCCCGTTTTGCGACATGGACGGTCGACGCTCTGATCCGGAGCGATTTGGTTCCCGATTTGTTGGAAGTCTGCACTGCCCGTTTTGCGACATGGACGGTCGATGCTGCTATTTTAGCGACGTGGACGGTCGATGCTTGACGCGTCTCCGAGACGGAGTGTCCGTGGTAGACGTTTCCCTGACCCGGAAGGATCTGGTTCCCGCTTTGTAGGAAGCCTGCACTGCCCTTTTTGCGACATGGACGGTCGACGCTCTGATTCGGAGCGATTTGGTTCCCGATTTGTGGGAAGCCTGCACTGCCCTTTTTTCGACATGGACGGTCGACGCTCTGATCCGGAGCGATTTGGTTCCCGATTTGTGGGAAGCCTGCACTGCCCTTTTTGCGACATGGACGGTCGACGCTCTGATCCGGAGCGGTTTGGTTCCCGATTTGTGGGAAGCCTGCACTGCCCTTTTTGCGACATGGACGGTCGACGCTCTGATCCGGAGCGGTTTGGTTCCCGATTTGTGGGAAGCCTGCACTGCCCTTTTTGCGACATGGACGGTCGACGCTCTGATCCGGAGCGATTTGGTTCCCGATTTGTGGGGAGCCTGCACTGCCCTTTTTGCGACATGGACGGTCGACGCTCTGATCTGGAACGATTTGGTTCCCGATTTGTGGGAAGCCTGCATTGCCCTTTTTGCGATATGGACGGTCGACGCTTGACGCGTCTCCGAGACGGAGTGTCCGTGGTAGACGTTTCCCTGGCCCGGAGTGATCTGGTTCCTACTTTGTAGGAAACTTGCTGTCACGCCCCGCTTCCCAGAGTGCGCAAGTTTGGGCACGTGACATAGCCAACCATGCTACCTATGGGTAGGAAGTATCCATCCACAGTCACATTACGGTTGTAAGGATATCAAGAACAAGATAATAAACTAAACTAATACATGTCCAAATCCATAATAACAAGAATCAATAAACAATAAGTGCGGAAGCTAATGATCCAATACAATGAATAAACAGTACGTCCCATAATGCGGGCTCACATCTGGAAATGAAAAGCAATAAATAAACTAAATCCTAAGGACTCACTGTTCAGCCTGCTGGCTGAAGTACTCCTGCTCGGTCGACGACAAAGGTACGAGATCTGGGCCATGCAAAACCCAGACGTCAGCGCGTCATGATATCAAGTATATAGCATAAACATGGTAATAAACAATGCAAGCATGAACATGAATAAGGCAGTAATAAGAAGTAACAAGCAGGATAATGTGCAATGGTGACTAAATTGTCCTATCAGGTTTTCTACTCTACAGTCTTTGAAACCAATTGATGAATCGTCGATGTAACTCAATAGTATCCCGTGCGTGCCCGGGACCACGGTCATGACCCTCGGGGCTGAGTCCGAGACGTGCCGCTAAGCAGTAAAAGGTAGTAGGATGGACGAGTGATGTCAGCATCATCACTCCCGGACTGGCCAAGCCCGTAAGACTGATCAGAACAATGTATCGAACTGTTGAGTTACAAGTCGGTTTCACCTTTGATTTCCCCATACCCCCAAACTATGTATGTCAGGTCAGGTATTCGGTATTCAAGGACTAATGCCAACACAAAGTCAAGTAAAGGTAGGTCTGTCTGGATCGACAGCAGGAATGGTTAAGTTGGTCGGCATTAGACATGAAATCGTGGGACAAGTAATGTCATGGTACAACAGGATGAGTCGGTATGTATGCATATGTCAGGTGTAGCAGGGTCAGGTCAATATGTCGTGCAATCGGGTAAGTGATCACAACAGGTATACAATCAATTATGAATATCAGCAGGAAACAGTATTTAACCACAATATTCCATATAACTACAGTGATGATTATATTCTCTCATTAACATGTTCGATCATCTTTAGGGTGTAATAGCCACAAGGTAAAGCAATATTCACACTTATAAATTAAGGAACTACATGAAATTATACTAAATGTAATAATTGTCTCAAGAATGGTTTAACAGTTCAAGAAGATATGATCCAGTCGTTTTATTTAGTTAAAGCATGGATTGATGTGGGTTAATTACTTACGGGGAAACGGTTGTAACGATTCCATTATGAGGATAACAGCAATATTACGATGTCAAATGCCATCATTAAAGTACAGTATTAAATAGTGTGAAATAAATTGCGTGGCAAGACTAGATCTCGCACGCTAGCATGTTCAAGCAAGTATTCAGATACTTGCCTCGACGGTCTGCAAACGGGAACACGGATGCGATGTCGGCAGAAAACGCGATAGGAAAGCACGGGCCACGGATCGAGTCCCAACAGAGGTCAACGGGATCACACGGATTAGGGGACTTCGCTGGAGCGTCGGGTTCGTCAGACGGCACGGTCGGATTCCGGCAAAAGTTAACGGCAACAAGTTAGCAATAAGATCACCATACAAGTTCAGCGGGGTTTTGCACCGAAGGAAGTAAAGTGATGCTTACAGAGGAGAAACAGGGGTAACTATGACGGGCCCGACGGCGATGGACCCACCGGCGGTGAACAGGAGGCGCGGCGAGGGTGCTGGAACGGCTGAAAGGGCTCGGGGTCGCTGGAAAGGGGTGCTGCGGTGAGTGGGGAGGAATGTGGTCGGCTCTGGTGGTCGAGGGAGAGAAGGAGGTGGTCGGAGGTGGTGTCGACGAGGTCGCCGGCGCGTTTCTCCGGCGAACAGCGGGGTAGGCGATGGGTTAGGGTTCGTGTTGGGTGTTCCGGCGAGGGGAGGAGGGCAGCGACGACGAGGTCGGGTCGAGTAGGGTGAGAGGGTGCCGCGGGAGTCGTCGTCGACCGTAGGTGGCGTCGACGGCGAGGTCTGTGAGGGGATGGAGGCGTCGGGGAGATGGGTGCAGGCGCGGGAGAGAGAGGAGGAAGGAGGGAGGAGGTGCGGCCGGCTCGCGGTGGCGAGGGCGGCGACGGCGAGGTCGCGGGGGAACCGGCAGTGGGATCGCGAGACTAGGGTTAGGGTTAGGGTTCGTGGTCGCGATGGAGGAGGATGGTGAGGGGCGGCTGATGCATGGCGTGAATATATAGAGGGAGAGAAAGAGAAGATTGTGATATATGGAGAGAGAGAGTGTTTGATGAGGAGAGAGATTGAGGGAGGAGAGAGAGAGACTGGGGGAAAGAGAGGCGGGGCCCACGAGCTCAATAGGAGCTCGTGATTGGCCACGAGATTTGGATTTGCGTAGGATTTGAGGGATATGCTGTTAGGAAATATAGATTAGAATGTATATATATATATTCGATATTAAATTTAAATGGGCCCTTTTTGGCGCGAAATGAAACATTTCCAAATCGCGCCCGGGTTGCGCCCAAATGTTCCAAATTCAAGTTATAAGATTTTAAGCGGGTTCCAAATTTTGAAAATAGGTGTTTAATGATTAAAATGCATGCCCCCAAGTCGGACACTTGCACGCGCGCGTAGTCGCCCAAACTTGCCCGTTTAGCCAAACGGAACGGAATCTCGACACGCGGACGCTACCACGCGACTAGTGGCGACGAGTAGGCTAACATGGACATCTTAAATTTCATTTTCGGAGTTAAAATTTGTTATGTGCTAAAATGACTTAACCGGGTAGAATTTAGCAATAAACACCAGAAAATCAGGAAAATTGGAATGAGCAATATATAACCCTCAACTAGTAATATAAATAGTACTATTGGGCTCGGGTTTTACACTTGCACTGCCCTTTTTGCGACATGGACGGTCGACGCTTGACGCGTCTCCGAGACGGAGTGTCCGTGGTAGACGTTTCCCTGGCCCGGAGTGATCTGGTTCCTGCTTTGTAGGAAGCCTGCACTGCCCTTTTTACGACATGGACGGTCGACGCTCTGATCCAGAGCGATTTGGTTCCTGCTTTGTAGGAAGCCTGCACTGCCCTTTTTGCGACATGGACGGTCGACGCTCTGATCCAGAGCGATTTGGTTCCTGCTTTGTAGGAAGCCTGCACTGTCCTTTTTGCGACATGGACGGTCGACGCTTGATTTGACTTTCTCTGCTTCTTGCAGTGTCAGGGGTGAACTTGACTTGCTCCGCTTCTTGCGGTGTCGAGATTGGTTTCTGACTTGCTCCGCTTTCTGCGGTGTCGGAATTGAAGTTGACTTGTTGATTGTGATTTTGGTTGACATCAGCATCGCTACACTGGAATATGGCACCAGGAGCGGATCATCATTTGACATGAGAGGATTTAGGGATTTTGGTTTTCTGTCGGCATCTGCATTGCTGCACTGGAATAATGCCAGGAGCAACTCATCATTTGCCCCGGAAGGATTTGGGAATTGGTTTTTGTTTGGCATCTGCATTGCTGCACTGGAAGAATGCCAGGAGCAACTCATCATTTGCCCCGGAAGGATTTAGGAATTGGTGGCTTAGGAGACATGTTTAGATCCCTATCACCTAAGGCTTTTCAATTTTATGGGCCGTAAGGGTCCCATAAAAGCATTTTCTCCCTACGAGTCGAAAGGATCTCGTAGGTGCATTTTCTCCTTAGGAGTCATGGGGACTCCTAAGTGTGTTGCTCCTTTGTGAGTCGTAAGGATCTCACGCGGGAATTTTCTCCTCACAAAGTCGAGAGGACTTTGCGAGTGCATTTCATCTCTTTTTTTTACTAGTTTGCGCCCTTTCGGGTTTTCACAAACTCGCCGGCAGTCCTGCTGTTTTTACTCACGGTGCCCTTTCGGGTTTTTATCCGTGCCCATTTTGCTTGTGGACATACCATTTATTATTATTATTATTTTTTTTATTTTTGGTAGGACTTTGAATGTGGTCTCACCGGTAAGACTTGAGAGAGACTGGGATTGTTTTACACCCATGGATTGTATACGGTTTTGCAGGATGTATGATCCAGACCGTAGGGCCAAAAACATTTTAGGACTTTGTTGGCGTCTGCATCGCTGCACTGGAATATGGTACCAGAAGCGACTCATCATTCGCCGTTGGGATTTAGAATTTGGCTGGCGTCTGTATCGCTGCGCTGGAATATGGTACCAGGAGCGACTCATCATTCGCCACTCGGGGGTTTGGCATTTGGAATTTGGTTGGCGTCTGCATCGCTGCACTGGAATATGGTACCAGGAGCGACTCATCATTCGCCACTTGGGGATTAGGGTTTGGAATTTTTTTGGCGTCTGCATCGCTGCACTGGAATATGGTACCAGGAGCGACTCATCATTCGCCACTTGGGGATTGGGGAGCGATGGCTTAGGAGACATGTTTAGGTCCCTGTCACCTAAGGCTTTTCAATTTTATGGGCCGTGAGGGTCCCATAAAAGCATTTTCTCCCTACGAGTCGTAAGGATCTCGCAGGTGTATTTTCTCCTTAGGAGTCGTGGGGACTCCTAAGTGTGTTTTTCGTTTGTGAGTCGTAAGGATCCCACAAAAGGTTTGTTCTCCTCATGTATCGTGAGGACACGTGAGTGGGTCTTCTCAATGGAGCATAATTTCAAAGGCGGAGACCGGCCGCGTAACTGGTGATTGCGGTGGGATATGGGTATGATGAGAATTATTTGAGCCCGTGGATTGTATACGGTAGTCAATTTGGGGACTGGCCGTAGGGCTGGAAGAATTTTGGGAAATTGGATTTTGGTTGGCGTCTGCATCGCTGCACTGGAATATGGTACCAGGAGCGACTCATCATTCGCCGCTGTTTTTTTTATACCGCGATTGCTCTATCATTTCAGCTTTTCTTATCGCGAAGATCGCGATTGCCCTATCATTTCGGGTTTTATTCGCGGTTGCCCAATCATTTCGGCTTTATTTTCATCTTTATTTTACTCGTTGATTTTTATTGCGAGTTGCCCCATCATTTCGGCTTTTCTTTATTTCTCTTTTATTTACACATTTTTTTGTTTATTTACATATATATATTTTTTACATTCCCAGTTTAACGACGTAGGGGTCGACTGTTCCCAGTTTAATGACATGGTGGTCAGCTGCTTCCAGTTTAACGACTTAGTGGTCAATTGTTCCCATTTTAATGACGTGGTGGTCATCTTTGCTTATCCCAGCTCCTTGAATTTTGATCTTGGGGGAGCTGTATTGATGACCTAGCTCTGTGGCTTGCCGATACATCCGAGGGTTATGAGGTTCTTCCAAGCTTATATTGGTCCTCTGCCCAATCTTTGAAAACACAGCAGTCTTCAATGGTATGACTCAGCACTCTATGGTATGGGCAGTATACGGGATTGCCGTCATATTCATTTCATGTGGCCTCTTCGGAATAGGCAATTGCAGGCCGTTGTTCAAGGCTTTCTCGAATATATTGCGGACCTCATCCCTCCTGAAGGAGTACACCTTCTTTTTTCTCTCCATTAGAGTAGGTGCCCTTACTGGTGCTGGTCCTTGAGGCCGATCAGTCCTTGGTTCGTCCTTTTCAGATAATGGCACATGTCTGGGAGGGTTGGGTTCCCGAAAGGCTTCGGTCTCCATTTGTGTGAAATCGGCGGTCGTAGCTTGACCGTCTGCTAGCACGCCTTTAGACAGTTCTATCTCTCCTGCCTTGTATTGCCTTTCGACCCAATCTTTGAAGACGAAGCAGTCCTCAATGGCATGACCTATCACCCTGTGATAGGGGCAATATTTTGGGTCGTCGGTCAAATTCGCTTCTTGCGGTCTCTTTGATTCTGGCAGTTGTAGACCATTTCTTAGGGCGTCCCTGAATATCTTGTGGACCTTTTCCCTTTTGAAGGAATAGACTTTTTCCAGTTTCTCTTTCAGAGGCGATTCCCCTTCGGCGTATGTATCGGAGGGACTGGAGGCTGATTGCGGCCGTTTTTCGCGAAGGCGCTCCGCTCTTATGTTGAAGGGGGTATCAGTTGGCTGCCTCCGGGTATCAATCCCTGGCTCATGAACCAAAATTTGATTCTGCTGTAATTGCAATCGGGCGATTTGGGTCGCGAGATCTGCCGCGACATTTGCCAATTCGTCGACCTTGGACTGTACCCTGGCTAACTTCTCATCCCTGGCCTGAAGCTGCCCATGAAGCCATCGGAATAATGCTTGTTCTGTAGTTCCGGTTATGACAACCGGATCATCCTTATTGCCTGAGCTCAATTCCGCAGGAACCACGGGCTCCCCTGGCTTATCGGCCTGAGCAGGCTCTTCATCATTTAGATCGAGCCGATGCTGGGTAGCTTCAACCATATCATCACCATGGCTGTGAAGAAGAGGAGGGTTCGTTTCTTCATGTCTGGCCATGTAGACAGTGTGGATAACACATTCAGCCATTCTTTCATCACTGGCAGCTGGTTTCGCGGAGCGGTCCGGGCTTTGGAAATTCATAAATTTTAACATGGTCAGAGCCCTAGCCCTTTTGTTGGCTTTATATCTGAGCCGCTTCTGCCTTAAGCGCTTGGCAGGCTTGTGCTCTTCGGGAAGCCGCCATAGGCCGAGTGATGGGATGCTTGAGAAGACATCTGCCCGCGTGTCCGTCGAAGGTATCGCTTGGGCTTGCCCACGACGTCTGGCAACTTCTTTTGTTCTGATGGCTTTGCCCCCAGTTGGGGCCATGGAAAGCCGTCCAGACACCGATTTGCGTTTGGGTTGGGACGCCTTCGAGACCACCACATTTGGCATCTTGCCTTTCGAGACCGGTTTGTCGGTTACCGGAGCTTGAGGAGCTGGGATGGCGTTAGCTGACACGAACAGGATGGAGCCGAATGGTAGTGACGGCTCCTCCCATTGTCGCCCGAGACTGGACGGAAGGACCGTCCTGGCGTCCATCTTCATCGTGTAGAGATGGGAGCTGAGTTTATCTTTGGAGACATTGTTGAAAGGTGATTGCTCGAAAACCCTGCATGGAAGGGCATTATTTTAGTATAAATATAGATATGTATATTGATTGAGTTCTGTAACACCCAGACCCTTTTATACGTCTATATCCGTAATTCTTTTCACCTATATAATTTATTTACAATTATTTATTTAGTTATTTTCGAAACTCCATTAAACCCTAAACTCCCAATCCATGTTTCCCCGCTATTTTCTCCGTCTAACCCAAATCCATGATTTAATTACATTTTCTTTAATCCAAAAATTCCCCAACCCTTTGCCAAGTGTCCAAACTCATTCCCTCAGTTTAAACTCCCTAGGCCCACACAAAAAATTAAAATTTATTTAATTGGAATTTGTTAAGCGCAGCCGATCCCCTTTCTCATTTTTATTCTTTGATTTCCTATTCATAGCCTGGCCCGTTTCTATTTTTATTCTCCTAATTAATTTCTATTTCCTTTTCCCTTATTTTTGCTCGTTCCCCAGCAGCCCACACACACATTTTAAATAAATTCCTAAATTATAATTCCCTCAGCCCAAACCTTCGGCCCCAGCCCATTTTTTTCTTTTAAAATTTAAAACCCAAGATTTTTCTCCTGCAGCCCAAAGTTTCCAGGCCCACTCCCTATTTTATTTCCAATGAATTTATCCTTTAATCCCCGACCCATTTCTTCAGCCCGCACTTCCAACAGCCCACTCCCAATATTCTCCATTTAAATTTCTTTTCCTGGCCCAACCTGAGCCCAGCCCCCATACTTCACAAATTCTCCTTTATTTCTTGGCCCGCTTCACCTCCGAGCCCACGCCTGCATACCCGACCCGCTCCCTACAGTTTCGTCTCCCCCAACGGCTCCTTTCCCTTTTTCCCGCTCGCGATCCGCGCGCCTCGCCTCCGCCGTCGTCCACGCTCGCGCGCGTTACCCTCGCGACGCGCGCCTCGACCTCTCCTCTCGTGCACACCCACGCACCCCTTCTCCTGATCTCATTCTCTCTCCCCCTCGTTCTCCTTCTCCCTCCTTCGCTCTCAACCCACTCCCGCTGCCACCATTTCCATCGACGGCGACTACCGATCCTGTTTCCCTCATCTCCTCGTCGTCCTCTCTCGCCTCTCCCTCCTCTTCACTCACTACTCCACCATCCTCGCCACTGCAACCCGAGCTCGAACCCCCTGCACACCGAGCACGAGCCCTGCGCCCCTCACCGGCGAGCCCCTCTCTACGTCTCGTCGACGACGACGGCAACCCTCGCTCGATCCTCCCCCACCAACACGACTCCACCTTCGTCGACTCGAGCCCCTGCCGAGCACCCCCGCACACCAACCCATTTCATCGAGCCGACCACTACCTTGCACCCCGACGACGGCGACCTCTCCACCCCTCTTTCCGACCACCCTACGACCTCGTCGCCATCTCTCTCAGCTCTCTCCCACTCTCCTTCTGTGCTCTCTCTCTCTCACTGCATACTCACTCTCTCTCTCTCCCTGCCTAATCTCTCTCTCTCATTTCCCTCTCTCACTAGCACTCTCTCTCTCCATCTCTCTCTGTCCTCTCTCTCTTTGCTTTTCCCCCTCTGCGTCTCTCTCTCTTTCTCACTCACTCCCTCCAATTCTTCCTCCCTCAGATTCTCTACCTCTCTTCTTCTCACTCAAGCTTTCGGTGCTCTCTTTCCCTCCCCCTCTACATTTCTCACTCTCTCTCCCTATATCACTTTCCCACTCTTGAACCCACGTCCCGGACACCTCATCTGAACCCGCCAGCAACCACCCTCGCCCCCACAAGCCGAGCCAAGATCACCGCAAAACATTCGAGCTTTGGCATTTCATCGAGCACTTTCCATACGTCGTCGATCCCTGCTGCCTCGGTCGTTGCCGCTACTGCCGTACAACCCCAAGACGTTCTCAGGCAAGTTCTCTACTTGCTTCATGCTATTCTATCTCTGTTACAAATTAACATCGTATATAAATTATGCTTTACCTTTCCGTTAAATTATTCGATACAACTGTTCGATACTTGTTCTCTTAGGAAATCTTTATCAAATTTGACGGAACTGGATAAATTACATTGGCCCTTGTAGAGATGGTTAACGTGTGCAAATTTCATTAGAAAATACGACTGTTAAAGATTAAAACGACTACCCCCAAGTTTAATCGTAAAACTGGAATTTTCTTGCACCTGAAAACCGTTAAATTAACCATAAATCATATACACACTAGAATGGTGCGTGCGAGGGCTCAAATCGAAGCCGACTCGACAAAATTTAACCCTATACTAGCTTCCAGACATTTCTGTACTTAAATTGTGATGATAATTGGATCGGAGTGCGACTCTGGACTGCAGTCCAGAGCGACTCCAGTCGTTGCTTGCTGTTCCGTATTGAGTACCACAAGACCTCCTTAACTCGTAGATTGCGGAACTCCGCTGATTACTATAGGTAAATCTGTTAGCTAGACAACACCATTGATTTCATTCTGTTTCGTTACCGTTTGATATTTAATCTGTAATTTAATAGATCTGGACGCATAACAGTCCCAACAGAATCAGAACTGACATATGGGTATTAAATAGTGTATATCTCCTGACGTACAGACGCGATCGAAGATCCGTCTGTTGCGTTGAAAACCTTACTGAAAACCCTAGATTTCATCCAACTGTAATGTCGCTAAAATCTGATCCCAATTGGGATTAAAATGCGTTGCGAGACGGACATCTGTTTCTGAAACCGGATTTCCAGCCGCGAACGCTTAAAATGAAATGGTTATAATTAATGATTCTGGAACCCGATTGGCATGAAACTATATTCAATGGTTAGATAACTGAATATACTGTTTATTCCCCGTTCATTGTTTCATTAAACTGTAAACATATAACTTACGATAAATCGTGCAAGTGATAAAATACTGTTTTCGTGACACCTTAATCGTGCTTATATACTGTTCACGCATCATATCATACCCATATCATTGTAGTGATAACCTAGTGATATCGTGCATTTACCCAGTGTTAGATTCTAGCGATGATTGTGGCAAGTACGTCAGTGTTCGTGTATCCGTGATTAAGTGAAAGTGATACGTACTTGTACACAATCAGTGACCCTATTATTCTATTGCATTGTCGACGTCTGTGGGATGCGTGTACGTGTGACTATAAGTGGTATGGGACACTTACGGAAGCGCTTGCACGGGTGTCACAGATAAGGCATCTGGCACTGCCATTTATCTTAGATATTAGTCGAGACGTGCTTGATGGAGGTCCTGTCTCCAGTTCTCGCGTAGACTTGTCACGGATCGATTAGTATTTAGGGTTATGGTTAGCGTTTGATATAGGCCACAGGGTGTGGGGTAGTTTAAGTGTGAGTTCAATAGAATCTCGGGAGTCCCATGCCGGCTTATATATTTAGGGAGATATATGGAGATTTACAGGGTATGTGATATACACCGTGATATACATGTTACATGTTGGGCCCGTGGTCCCTTGCCCTTGGGTTCTACCCTTGGGTGGAGGACACTCGCGAGTGGTTGACTCTCACAATTGGACTGACGATAGGCTTAGTAACCTGTGCAGTGAAACTTAGAGACTGATCCCGTTGAAGATAGATTTGCCCGTGCTAATACTGGCATTTATATTCCTTATATACAGTGTTGACATACGTGACATATCGTTCTACTGCTTTACTGCTCCGCTGCATTGATTACTGCACATTCATATTCATGCTGTCATTGATTTACCGTTAATCACATCTATTACCACTGTTAGAACTGTTACTTGATTTTATATATATTATATCGCTATTGTGTCGCTCTGACGACCTGAGTATGCATGCTCAGTGTGAGGAGAAGATTTAGCCCGGACCAGTGCATCACAGACATCTTGACTTGCCATTCCGAGTTACATTCGTTTGTTTCACTTCAGGTCAGTTTTTATTATTGTTTCTTTCGGTTACTGCATTTCTCATTACCTGCGCATCATTTACTGTTTACCATGAAAAACTAGAAGCCGAAGTGTGACTACGGCAGGACATTTCCTTGACCGTAGGAGCATGGCTGGCCTTGTCTACCCCTCGTATTCCGTATTTTGGGAAGCGGGGCGTGACATGGTTTAGTTGGTATCAGAGACAGGTTTTGCATCAATTGGGATTGCAGATTTCTGTGTATAGCTTGGCAATCTAAGACATCCCTTGTCTAGATTGCAAACTTGTCATTCTTGATCCATATTCGCATCGTACTTTCAGCTGTCCATTCGCTAGGGTTTCGGATGACTTGACAAGGTTACGTGGTTGCGAATGCACTACCGTACTCTATTCAAGTGACTTAAAGTCATACAGTTGATTCCCCACTTGTAATAAAATCATCACTTCTAATATTCTTGAATCTTTGTCCTATCCATATTATATTTTGATTCGTTTAGCTTGTGACTTATATCATTCGCAAAATTGTTGTCTCAGGATCATGTCTTCCAACGACTCTTCATCCATATCCGCTCCCCAGAATCAGACAGTTGAGATCCTTAGTGCACTGCAAGGTTTAAAGGAAGCCCAGGAGCGAACGAACGACTTATTAGCTGAAGGGCTAAGAAGACAGGTGAGTCAGATCCCAGCGGGAGTCTCCTATCATAAAGGGATCCCTATTAGACGAGGAAAAGAGAAGAAGATGAAGCGCCAATTTGTTTCCCCACGACAGAAGAAGCTGAAGACCCCATGTTGTGGGTACTGTAAGAGGCCAGGACATCTTCAGAGGGATTGTCGCCGCGCCCAAGGGAAATGTCTGATTTGTGGATCCAGCGAGCATCTCATCAACGGCTGCCCAGAAAGGAAAGAACTACAAGGAGGAAACTCGTCCACACTCCCCACTTCTGCCAAGTGAGGATTATCGCGTAATTCGAACTTCGACGATAAGGCGGATCTAATGCAGGATTCAACTCACGCGACGAGAATGCAACGTTATAACAGTCGAAGAATGATTTTCATGTTATCTACTTTCAGTAATAATGTTGTCATCTTTTTATGAATATTTCTTTCCATTTGAAATCTTGTATCCGCCGAACTTGTGATTGAATGCAATAAAAATTTGAATCATGATATATGCATCATTCTCTTGTTCTCTCCTTGTTTATATTATTCGTTCTTACAGCGTTTCTATCCTGATTTTCAGTTTCTGCAACCGCATATTTACCTATACTTCGTACCCTGAGTTTTTCCCCTTGATGTATCCCACTATCTAATCGTGACTTTTCTTTTCAGACCATGGCCCACCCTGGAGCAGCGCCACATCTAGACGAGGATGCACAATCTTGTGTTTCGTTAGACCGCACGATGATGAGTTCTGACGAGGAGATCAACGGTCCCCAAGTCGATTTCGGAAACCACGATCCAGAGGGCGAAGGGGCAGCCGCCCCAGAGTTTGACATGATAGCTGATTCCGACGAAGAAGAAGGAGATCCTGAAGAGAACCCTATAGAGGAAGACCCGATAAAGGAAGATCCCGATGAAGACCCGATAGAAGAAAATCCAGTTGAGGAAAATCCCGTGGAAGAAAATCCAGAAGAAGAGAATCAAATGGAATCGGACCTCGATGAAGAAGCTCCATCCGAGAAAGAAGGACCAGAAGATCAAGACCCTGCCGTGGAAAAACTCCCTTCGGCGGTCCCCGCGAGACGCTATGGAAATAGACGCCCCTACCTGAGTGCGCGAGCCTACCGCAACCTGCTGAATCTCCACAACCGCGACTGACGGAATTCCTTTTGGATGTTGTCTTTCTGGCCAAATAAAATGTGTATAGTTTAGGGCCACCTTTCGCCTTTGAGAATGCCTTGTTTCAAAATTTTCTTGAATGAAATAAATCTTCTGAATTCGTAAATCTTTTGATTATTGGTTCGCTCGATACTTGTTTATTGCCCATATCCATTTATTTTCTGCGGAGATTCCTGACTGTCCACCCTACTCATTGTATAGTTTTCACCCTCGTTTCGATTAGAAAGTAGCGCACCCTGATCCTTGGAATGAGCCACCATTCATCCTTCGTCTGTGCCCCGTGTAAGATCCTTCTGGGAGGAGAACAGTTCTTGTGAAACTTCTGAGTTCACTAACTCTTCAAATTTTGATTCGTGGGTTGTACCGACTGTTGTTTCCCTCACACTTTTCCTTTGGTATTCCTTTGTTGCTCATCCTTACTTCCTGTGCTGACCCTATCCCAATCTTCTTAACATTCAGCCTAAAGCCGACACACTTCAACCTTCTGTTTGAGCCACACTTCCTTATAATCATTACCCTATCTAGCCCTATACCTAGGTGTGTTCTTCCTATTACCCTAATTATATATAGGGACACTGTTATTCAAAAATTTAGTTTTCAGTACTTTGAATTTATCAAAGAGAGTATGTTATTGATTACTCTATTTTCATATATTTTAAGTACGCTATTATTAATCTCGTTTTCAGTAGCGCAAACTTACACTGCGCATATATTGTTCCATGTTCCCCGTTTTCGTTATGTGAGTTTTCTAAGTTGATTTAAAACTTTTCGATCGATAAATTACCTTAAAATGTTTTAACCTATCGACTAAGCTTTCACTACCTCATTGTCGTTACTATATTTTCGGGTGTTATGCCTATGTTTACTATTATAAATGATTGTGTCTTATACCTATTATTTCTGCGTGTTTTTGCACATACTTGGGTTTCGACTTTTATCGAGTGCGCCTCGAATTATATTGTTCGTTATTGTTGTTGTTTATATTTCCGTATTTATATTTGTTCTTACGTATTTTTATCCTCAAATTTTTCCGTCCACATATTCTTAGTAAATCTTATGTGTTAGCTGCAATGTAATAGCTTTCGTCTATGTTGGTATAAGTTATTGTTTATTTTAAATTTCGAGGACGAAATTTTTGTAAGGGTGGTATGATGTAACACCCAGCCCCTTTTATACGTCTATATCCGTAATTCTTTTCACCTATATAATTTATTTACAATTATTTATTTAGTTATTTTCGAAACTCCATTAAACCCTAAACTCCCAATCCATGTTTCCCCGCTATTTTCTCCGTCTAACCCAAATCCATGATTTAATTACATTTTCTTTAATCCAAAAATTCCCCAACCCTTTGCCAAGTGTCCAAACTCATTCCCTCAGTTTAAACTCCCTCGGCCCACACAAAAAATTAAAATTTATTTAATTGGAATTTGTTAAGCACAGCCGATCCCCTTTCTCATTTTTATTCTTTGATTTCCTATTCATAGCCTGGCCCGTTTCTATTTTTATTCTCCTAATTAATTTCTATTTCCTTTTCCCTTATTTTTGCTCGTTCCCCAGCAGCCCACACACACATTTTAAATAAATTCCTAAATTATAATTCCCTCAGCCCAAACCTTCGGCCCCAGCCCATTTTTTTCTTTTAAAATTTAAAACCCAAGATTTTTCTCCTGCAGCCCAAAGTTTCCAGGCCCACTCCCTATTTTATTTCCAATGAATTTATCCTTTAATCCCCGACCCATTTCTTCAGCCCGCACTTCCAACAGCCCACTCCCAATATTCTCCATTTAAATTTCTTTTCCTGGCCCAACCTAAGCCCAGCCCCCATACTTCACAAATTCTCCTTTATTTCTTGGCCCGCTTCACCTCCGAGCCCACGCCTGCATACCCGACCCGCTCCCTACAGTTTCGTCTCCCCCAACGGCTCCTTTCCCTTTTTCCCGCTCGTGATCCGCGCGCCTCGCCTCCGCCGTCGCCCACGCTCGCGCGCGTTACCCTCGCGACGCGCGCCTCGACCTCTCCTCTCGTGCACACCCACACACCCCTTCTCCTGATCTCATTCTCTCTCTCCCTCGTTCTCCTTCTCCCTCCTTCGCTCTCAACCCACTCCCGCTGCCACCATTTCCATCGACGACGACTACCGATCCTGTTTCCCTCATCTCCTCGTCGTCCTCTCTTGCCTCTCCCTCCTCTTCACTCACTACTCCACCATCCTCGCCACTGCAACTCGAGCTCGAACCCCCTGCACACCGAGCACGAGCCCTGCGCCCCTCGCCGGCGAGCCCCTCTCTACGTCTCGTCGACGACGACGGCAACCCTCGCTCGATCCTTCCCCACCAACACGACTCCACCTTCGTCGACTCGAGCCCCTGCCGAGCACCCCCGCACACCAACCCATTTCATCGAGCCGACCACTACCTTGCACCCCGACGACGGCGACCTCTCCACCCCTCTTTCCGACCACCCTACGACCTCGTCGCCATCTCTCTCAGCTCTCTCCCACTCTCCCTCTGTGCTCTCTCTCTCTCTCACTGCATACTCACTCTCTCTCTCTCCCTGCCTAATCTCTCTCTCTCTCTCATTTCCCTCTCTCACTAGCACTCTCTCTCTCCATCTCTCTCTGTCCTCTCTCTCTTTGCTTTTCCCCCTCTGCGTCTCTCTCTCTTTCTCACTCCCTCCCTCCCTCCAATTCTTCCTCCCTCAAATTCTCTACCTCTCTTCTTCTCACTCAAGCTTTCGGTGCTCTCTTTCCCTCCCCCTCTACATTTCTCACTCTCTCTCCCTATATCACTTTCCCTATGTTGAACCCACGTCCCGGACACCTCACCTAAACCCGCCAGCAACCACCCTCGCCCCCACAAGCCGAGCCAAGATCACCGCAAAACATTCGAGCTTTGGCATTTCATCGAGCACTTTCCATACGTCGTCGATCCCTGCTGCCTCGGTCGTTGCCGCTACTGCCGTACAACCCCAAGACGTTCTCAGGAAAGTTCTCTACTTGCTTCATGCTATTCTATCTCTGTTACAAATTAACATCGTATATAAATTATGCTTTACCTTTCCGTTAAATTATTCGATACAACTGTTCGATACTTGTTCTCTTAGGAAATCTTTATCAAATTTGACGGAACTGGATAAATTACATTGGCCCTTGTAGAGATGGTTAACGTGTGCAAATTTCATTAGAAAATACGACTGTTAAAGATTAAAACGACTACCCCCAAGTTTAATCGTAAAACTGGAATTTTCTTGCACCTGAAAACCGTTAAATTCACCATAAATCATATACACACTAGAATGGTGCGTGCGGGGGCTCAAATCGAAGCCGACTCGACAAAATTTAACCCTATACTAGCTTCCAGACATTTCTGTACTTAAATTGTGATGATAATTGGATCGGAGTGCGACTCTGGACTGCAGTCCAGAGCGACTCCAGTCGTTGCTTGCTGTTCCGTATTGAGTACCACAAGACCTCCTTAACTCGTAGATTGCGGAACTCCGCTGATTACTATAGGTAAATCTGTTAGCTAGACAACACCATTGATTTCATTCTGTTTCGTTACCGTTTGATATTTAATCTGTAATTTAATAGATCTGGACGCATAACAGTCCCAACAGAATCAGAACTGACATATGGGTATTAAATAGTGTATATCTCCTGACGTACAGACGCGATCGAAGATCCGTCTGTTGCGTTGAAAACCTTACTGAAAACCCTAGATTTCATCCAACTGTAATGTCGCTAAAATCTGATCCCAATTGGGATTAAAATGCGTTGCGAGACGGACATCTGTTTCTGAAACCGGATTTCCAGCCGCGAACGCTTAAAATGAAATGGTTATAATTAATGATTCTGGAACCCGATTGGCATGAAACTATATTCAATGGTTAGATAACTGAATATACTGTTTATTCCCCGTTCATTGTTTCATTAAACTGTAAACATATAACTTACGATAAATCGTGCAAGTGATAAAATACTGTTTTCGTGACACCTTAATCGTGCTTATATACTGTTCACGCATCATATCATACCCATATCATTGTAGTGATAACCTAGTGATATCGTGCATTTACCCAGTGTTAGATTCTAGCGATGATTGTGGCAAGTACGTCAGTGTTCGTGTATCCGTGATTAAGTGAAAGTGATACGTACTTGTACACAATCAGTGACCCTATTATTCTATTGCATTGTCGACGTCTGTGGGATGCGTGTACGTGTGACTATAAGTGGTATGGGACACTTACGGAAGCGCTTGCACGGGTGTCACAGATAAGGCATCTGGCACTGCCATTTATCTTAGATATTAGTCGGGATGTGCTTGATGGAGGTCCTGTCTCCAGTTCTCGCGCAGACTTGTCATGGATCGATTAGTATTTAGGGTTATGGTTAGCGTTTGATGTAGGCCACGGGGTGTGGGGTAGTTTAAGTGTTGTTCCCCTCCGAACGGCGGCCCGGACGTTAGGACGTCCGTTGCCTGAGGTTCGGGGCAGATGCTATTTGGTTTTATCCGTTTATCTCTCCGAAGATGCCAAGTTGATTTATGGCACCGTGTATCGGAGGTTTAGACGGATGCAGCCGATGTAGCAGACTTCGTCAGATTCCCCCTCAGGGTGAGGGGTTTTTGATTGTGGGGACGCTCTTCCCTGCAGGCGCAAGCCCCTGCAGTTAATTACGCTACCGCATCGCGGTAACAACTTTCTCCTTCTCCAGAATTTCACTTCGTGTCGTGTGTGTTTGTTTTGTTTGTGGTTGCCCGTGGATTGTATACGGAGACTGAGTAATGCCGTCGCCCGTAGGACGTGGATTAGTCCAAATCCGTATTTACTTAGATTTGGGTTTGGTGTTTTTAGTTTAAGGATACGTTAGTCGCGTTGCGGCTAAGATCAACTTAAACGTTCGTTAAGGATACATTAGTCCTGTTTGAGACTAAGATCAACTTAACCTGATCGTTTAGATCCGACAAAAGAGCGTTTGGGCCCTATTGTTCCAGTTTGGGAGATTCATAGTCCAATTTGGGACTAAAGTCTGTTTGGAGGATACGTTAGCCATTTTTGAGGCTAAGATCGACTCAAACGTTTGTTAAGGATACGTTAGTCCAGTTTGAGACTAAGATCAACTTAACGGGACCGTTTAGGTCCGACAAAAGAGCATTTGGGCTCTATTGTGCCAGTTTAGGGACGTGGTGGTCCATATTCCAGTTTAGGGACGTGGTAGTCCATTATTAGTTTAGGAACGTTTCGGTCCGTCGCAAGTTTAAGGACGTAGTGGTCCATATTAGTTTAGGGACGTTTCGGTCCGATATTAGTTTAGGGACGTTTCGGTCCATCATTAGTTTAGGGACGTTTCGGTCCAATATTAGTTTAAGGACGTTTCGGTCCAATGTTAGTTTATGGACGTTTCGGTCCGATGTTAGTTTAGGGACGTTTCGGTCCGATGTTAGTTTAGGGACGTTCCGGTCCAATATTAGTTTAAGGACGTTCCGGTCCGATATTAATTTAAGGACGTTTCGGTCCGATATTAGTTTAAGGACGTTTCGGTCCAATGTTAGTTTAGGGACGTTCCGGTCCGATATTAGTTTAAGGACGTTTCGGTCCAATATTAGTTTAAGGACGTTTCGGTCCAATATTAGTTTAAGGACGTTTCGGTCCACGAGTTTAAGGACCCCGCAGTCCATAGCGATGTGTGGTCGTTGGGACCCGTCACCTCTTTGACGTCGTTGAGGAATTACAACGACAAATGTCAAAGGAGTTCGGAGATGTACCCTCGAACCGGTCGTGAGTTGATTTAGGAGAGCCATTTTACTTAGTCAATTTAATTTAAGGACTTATGGCCACGATTGGGCTAAGTCCAGTTCAACATCTTTATTAAGTACTGCATTGCATTTAGGCTTTGCAGAGCATCAATTTATTCTGAGCTCTGCTCATTTATGAATGATGCAATGCATCTGTTTTGATTTGGGCTCTGCCCCTTGAAAAATGCATAGCATTCTGGAGATTCTGTTTGGGCTCTGCCCGTTTATAAATGATGCAAAGCACCTGTTTTGATTTGGGCTCTGCCCCTTAAAATAATGCATTTGCGTTTTATTGAGCCTGTTAGGCCTTCTCTTAATTGGGCTTGACCCTTTTTAATGCATCTGCGCTTTGCGCTAAGCAATGAGCGCAAGTCCACATGGTGATGACACGTGTCGTGTTCTGATGAGTGCAAGCGCACTAGCGCAGCGCGTTGCGCTGTTGCGCTGCGCTATTGCGCTGCTGACACGTGGCGCGCTCTCAGCGAGTTGCGCTAATTTCAGAGAGCAAAGCTCTATCTTAAGGGCGCTTAGCGCAAGTGGTTTTATAGCCGACACGTGGCGCTCTGTTAAGAGCGCAACGGCGCAACTTGGAAGTGCAAAGCACTAAGAATCTTTTAGATTCAAGAAGGGAAGTGCAAAGCACTGTTTAATTTCTTCGTCTAAGTTAGATCAAAGAAAAAACAAATTTTTCTTTATTCGAAGAACCAGAGGTTCTTAAAAGTGCAAAGCACTGTATTTTTTTTTATTTTTAGATCAATGATCTATTAGAAGGCCTTTTCTCTACCTTATAAAGGTTATTTACCTTTTTTTTTTCTTCTTGGAGTTTTCTCTGTTTAGACTTCTTGATTTTTCGAGAAAATTCCTGATCCCTTTGAATTGAGGCTTAGGGTCCTATTTATAGTGACCACAAATCTGTTGAATTTGTTAACGGGATCTTTCCTGAATGATTTTTGGGAGTTTCCCACCGTTGGATCTTTGATCCAAAGGCTGAAGAAAGTCTTCTAGTTCTGGAAAGAACAGAAAAAGATTTCATAAAAATCTTAATTCAGTTTGGCGCAGATGCCCCAGCACATGACGCGTGTCGCGCAGCGCAGAGCGCAGCGCAACTGCGCTAGCGCATCTGCGCTGACGCGTGTCGCGCAGCGCAGAACGCAGCGCAACTGCGCTAGCGCATCTGCGCTGACACGTGTCGCGCAGCGCAGAGCGCAGTGCAGCTGAAGCGTTGCTTCCCTTAAACAGAGCTTTGCTCTGATTGGGCGCGCCTTCTTGGGCGTTGCGCGCGGGATTTGAAGCTCTGCTTCAAAAATTTGAATTTTGAATTCAAACAGAGCTTTGCTCTGATTGGACGAAACAAATGCCCCCCCACCGTTGCGCTCACGTGGCGCACACGTGAGTGCAGCGGTGGCAACCCTCCTGACCGTTGGATCAAGGGGGAATTTCAAGAGGCGCAAGCGCCTTATAAATAGGGCGTTTGACCCTTAGAAACTCTCACCATTAGGTTTTGATTTTCCAGAGCTTTGCTCTTGCTTAAGACTTCAGAGCTTTGCTCTTGTTCCCCAGAGTTTTTTTTTAGAAAACTTTTAGGTAACGTTTAATTTAAAACTAAGTTAAATTAATTTAAGTCAATTTTAACCCACAGAGCTTTGCTCTCATAGATCTTTTGATCTAAAGAAGTTCCCTTCGGGGTTTCATCCACAGAGCTTTGCTCTCACGAACTTATAGATCTACAGAGATCTTGTCCATGGGTTCTAACCCATGAACAGAGCTTTGCTCCTGAATTAAATGTAGATCTTTTAGACTTAAAAGAAAAAAATGAAGAATTTTCTCTGTAAGCTTTTATGAATCCTTTGTCAGGATTCCAGAAATTTTAATTTTAAATTTCTTTTTTTTAAAACTTTCCCTTTGGTGGGGGTATTATAGAGCTAAGATCTTTTTTAAGGAATTTTATTCTTTTGAGACCAGAACTTGACTAGTGTCATTCTGTGATAGGGCTTTGCACTAAAAGAGGAGATTTTCTCCTTGTCTCTAGTGATTCTTTCCCCTTTTTTATTATGGGAATGTTCCCCCCAGGGGCTAACTGACAATCTCATCCAATGATGAGTTTGTCCCCCTTAACTGACGTATTGTCATTTAGATTTCAGGGGTCCCTCTTTGGTCTCCTATTCACTGTACTGTGGTGCGGTGTAATTAATTAATTTTGATTTTAATTTAATTAATGCATTTTCTTTTTCCAATGTCAAGCGTTAGGATTACAACATTGACAGCTACGTTGCTCTTTTTGCAGCGATTATGTCTGAAGACACTTCATTTCCGTTTGTCCGCTCAGAGGAGGGATTTCCAGAGGCGCCTTTGGATCGCGAGGTCCTGGCCATGATCAAAGCATACGACCCGGAGTATAAGAGCCTCCACCTTTGGGGGTCGTGGTACAATCAGATTATTATGGGTCGGCGCAGCTTTACATGTGCGGTGCCGTCGGAGCCCATAACGGCGATTCATTACGCCAGCCCACCCCCGGTGCAGTATGCCGCGGAGATGGCGGATTGGACATCGAAGGGTTTTCTTCATCCGGCCATAGATGCCATCCCGGTCCAGCGTCCGATGGTTTTGGACATCCTAGGACGCCGTATCTGTCAGGGCGAGGCGAGACCTTGGGGGCAATCATATAACATTGGTCTGATCCCCCGTCACCCGGTTGGCTATCTGCCATGGGCCCGGTATATTCTGTCGACGAGGAAGTCACAGTTGATAAGACTAGGACTGTACACCGCAGTCTACGTCTCTCTCTTCCAGTATCCTACGCTTCCTACTTGGTGGTTTAAGGCCTTCCTGGAGCAGTGGAACATTCCTACTCACACTTTCCTTGCCATGGATCGGGAAGTGTCAATTTCGCTGGAAGAGTTTACGGAGGTGTCTGGCCTACCGGCTATGGGGGAGCATTATGAGGAATTTCTCCCGCCGGATGAGTACATCTATGGGGCTAAGCCGATGGTAAGGGAGCTCACGCCGGAGAACGCTGTTCAACATCAGTTTCCAAGTCTGATCAAGGTGTTGAACATCTATGAGAATCTTTTCGTTGAGCATGGGAGCCGTGGAGTTAATTTTGAGGATTTTATTGCTCGGTTCCTTCATCCAAACGTCCTTTCGGCGAAGACTGCCAAGTTTGCCTACCTTGAGGATCCTTTCGGCTTAGGTTTGGATAACCTGCCAGCGAGAGACATAGATCAGAAGGACTTTTTTCTTCCCAACTCTTCAACCATGTCTTTTGCAGAAGTTGCAGCCCCCGAGATGGACGAGGAGGCCTTCTTTTTGGGATTTCTTGGGCTTTGGCTGAGTTGGTTTGCACTTCCAATGCATTCTCACCGCATGCGGCCCTCTGTTTTTTACCCGGCCCACCGAATGGTTATCGGGGTAAAGGTGGCCGTCGGGATAGCCGGCTTGGCGCATTTATATCACGGCCTTAGCCGAGCGGCAGATGCTAACGAGCCTGGGGCGTTGCATGTGGTTTTTCCAATGCACTACTTCATGTCGTGGCTCGAACTACATACAGCGGATGTTTTCGGCATGCATAAAAGGCCCTCATTCTACGAAAGGTGTATTTTTCCCCGCCTTCTACAGTTGATCGGCGCATCAATCGTAAATCCATCGCCGCGAGATGCCAGGAGTTTACTCCTTCGTTCCCACACCGTTGGAGCCGGTGTGTCTTTTATTGACAAGGTGCTGACCATTGGAAAAACGTCCGCTACTGCGGTGCGGCCATTGCAAGACACTTTCAAGGACGGCGCTTCGATTTTAACGGCCGGGGAGACCCTTCACTTATACTCTATCAGACCGGGCTTTTTGGTGTTTAGGCAAGACGGGGGAGCGATCTTCATGAGATACAACCCGCATCGTTTCGCCCAACAGCTGAGCTATAACCAAGGGGTACCGCTGGAGGCCTTTTTATCGGAACCTGCCGCGAACGAAGAAGGGATAGAGAGGGCGCTGCATCACTTCATGCGTCTAAACACGGGCTCTTACTTCTTTATCAGTGAGCCGGCTTGTGCTCCCCGTCTCCTTAGGGTATACACCGAATGGTATAGTCATTCGACGGGAGCGGTGATAAAGGAGGAAAGGCGGTTGCTGATCGACCGCAAGGGTGCACCTCCAGGTAGCGATCGCAGCGCTCCTCTGGTGCCAAGGACTCCAATAGTCGCTCCCTTAAAAGATGCTGGGAGCAGACCATCACGCGCGCAAAGTCCTCCACATGAATTACCGCTCCCCGATATCGCGGATGCATCTCCTGCACCCCGCGCTCAGGCGGAAACAGTGGTTGTACCCTCGCCGGAGTCTGGCGCGGGTGCGGACATCGGGACCCGTCGTCCCAAAGCGGCTGCCAAGCGTAAGTCGCTTCCCCGTGAGCCTAGGGCTGGAGGGAAAAAGAAAAAGAAATCACTCTTCGCCGCGGACGTTGCGTTCGGCCAGGAACCCCATGCTCCTTATTCCGAGGGTTTGCTCGAATATGGGACTAACACGGGATTAGTGATGCCGCCGCCGGACGATACAGACTTGGAAGCTGCTCTCAGAGCTTCAGCATGGCTGGTGAAGCGTGATGCGTGGCTGGCTAAGCTTGTGCAATCAGGTAACTACTAGTCACTCTTTCTTTACTGTAACGTATTTCCTTCCTTATTTCATTATTTTTGACTAACGCTTTTCTTTCTTTTCTTTTAACAGGCGTCACTGATGAAGAAGCCATTGCTGCTTCTCTGAAGACCTTTCAGGAGGAGGAACGTGCTAGGGCATCTGTCGGCCTTAGTAAGTTTCGACTTCATCGACTTTTTCATTTTTCTTGCGTTATGGTCGATCTAACCTTTCCATTTTAACTGCAGGGACCTCAATGCCGCTCCCTCCTAGCGACGCAGATGTTCTACCAGCGGCCGATGTTCCTGTTCCCTCTGGGACACCGCAGGGGGCTCATCTTGAAAAGCCGATGAGAGATGCCTTAAAGGCTCTGGAGGCTTCCCTGAACGAAGATGATGATGCCTTGAGGGAGGCGTCACAGAGGTCCCTCATGACCGCTCGGGAGGAGAGAAAGCGGTTGAGGCGCGAAGCGAAGGCGCGCAGGGCTGCCTTGGCCATGGGAGCGGGACCCAGCACCGCCCCTCGAGCTGATACTCCCTCCGAAGAGGCCCCTGTCACCCTATCTACCGCCCGTAGAGAGGTGGCGCGAGCAGTTCGGAGTGCAAACGGCAAATCTGTTTCAGGTAATATTTCTCTCAGAGTTTTTGTTATAAGGATTTTAATGTCATTGGTCCTTATATCTCTTATCTTTGCAGGGCCAGGTCTGATCGAGGGAGAGGCGGAAACCGTTGACCCGAGGGGAACGGAGGGGGCGATGCCTGCCGAACTCGAGCCGCCAGTAGGTAATGTTGTTGAGGCCATGGAGCCTGGAGTGGAGGTCGAGGGGCCTATCACTGAGAAGGTCATTGATGCCGAACCTGAAGCGGGGGCAGATGATATGATCATCATAGCTGAGTCCAGGGTGGTGGCGAATGAAGTGCTCGAGGCCGGCGATCCCCTGGCGATGGTGGACGATGCGACCGCCATTGTTGAACCTGAGAGAGTAGTGGGCGAGGTGGCCATGATTCCCGAGGACGAACCAAACGCTCCTTCTCTGGAATCTGGCAATACTCCAGTCATTGTCCTCCCCATCTATGGTCCTCCGCCGTCTCCAGGTCTCGCGAGCACGACAACAGTCCCCATCGAGTCGGGCGATGAGGCTACAGGCGGTGGTCTTATGTCGATAGAGGAGGGAGTCGCCTCCGTTTCAGCCGGGAGCTCCTCAGGTAAACCTTAAGTGGTTGCTTTTCTTTACTTTACAACCATTTCTGACGAGTCCACTTTTTCGTGATGCAGGCGCAGCTGGTGCCGATGCCCCACCGCTCGAGGGAGTGCCTTCGATGACCGCTTTGGCGGTGGTCACCTCTCAACTTTCTCTCATACCCTCGAAGATGTTGGAAGGTATATGTTTACGATTTATTAATCTTGTTTCCCAGATATCTAGTTCGCGTACTAAAGTCACACTGTCGTTTTCTCAGGAGCGCTTTTTGATCATGTACATCAGATGTTGCTCTCATATTTCTCTTTTCCATCTGAGCTCGCTTCTTCCCCTGGTGGCGTTGGTAAGTATAATTTCTGTTAACATTCTTCCTCTCTCTTTTTTTTATTGATGGAATTGTCTCTAAACTCTTTTTTTTCATCTCAACTGTAGCGCTACAGATTGAAGAAGGGGATAAAAGCTCAGCTGTACCACCAGCCCTTCCGACCTTGCCACCTGTCTTAACTGGTACAATGACCATCATATTGGTAACTTTCCTCTCTCTATTTTCTGCACTGTTAACTGATCGCATTCCGTCTCTTTCAGCTGTCGTTCTGGCTTCGGCGTCCTTCGAACCTCGCATCACAATGCCGGCGGGTCCTTATCTGAGGAGTCTGTCTTCAAAGGGCGCTGCGAACAGTCTGCGCATGTTAAGTGATTATGTCGAGGAACTCAATGTTGAAGCTCCTACATCTACCGCCGACTTCGCCATGGTGGTTAACCCGATGCTAGCAATACTCGTGAACTTTCATAATGAGAGCATAATTGCATCCTGGGTTAACCATTGTAAGGAGATCGAGGGTTGCCTATTTCAGTTGGAGTCGTTGCGTCCCACTCCCGAGACTGTGGCTGCCAATAATTAGAGGACTGTGTGGATCGAGCAGAGCGCTTCTTACTTCCGCCATCTCGAACAAGAGGTTATTTCAAGGCGCAAGGAGCGTGATGATGCTTCGAGCAGGTCCGCTCAACTGCATGCTCGGGTGGAGGCCAATGCTGCACGGCTGAAGGTTATCTTTGAGGGCCTCCTGCAATGTCTCTCCGAAGGATTATCATTGAGGCATAAACTTCATGTTGTCGAGCGAGTTTCAGCCAGCCAGGAAGCAGCCCAGAAGGCGGTAGAGGAGCAACTTTCATCTTCCTTGCAACAACGGGCTCAGGTGGAGGCGGAAGTGGCCGCGGCTGTCACTCGAGAGGAAGTGCTGAAGGAAGTGCGAGAGCAGCTTGTGAACTTACTAAAGACACTTCCTCCTCAGTAGCTATCCATTTTTGTATCATTCGTACTTATAGATAAAAGAATGTATATGTATATGTTTTTTTTTATCCTTTGACATAATGTATCCTGTATTTGATCAAGTTTATGAATAAAAGATACACCTTTTTGTAATGTCTTGTGTCACTTCTTCGCTTTTTCTTTCTTTTTAGCATGACATCCTTAATGCGCCTCATTGGCGAGTAAATTCATTTCTCCCAGAAATAATGATGGCCTAGACTGCAGGTTCAGATCTGCCGCCTAGGACTTTTCAACTCCATGAGCCGTGAGGGTCTCATAGAGGCTTTTCTCCCTACGGATCGAGAGGATCTCGCAGGTGGGTTTTCTCCTTAGGAATCATGAGGATTTCTAAGTGTGGTTTGCTCTTATAAGTCGGAAGGATCCTATAAGAGAATTTTCCCTCTTACGAGTCGAGGGGATTCGCAAGTGGTTGTTTCCCTCTTTGTCGAGAATCGACTTCAGAGAGTGAGACCCGTGAATAGTATGCAAGAGACCATTTAGGATTGACTTGCAGGGTCCCATTGCCCTCTTATGAGTCGAGAAAGCTCGTAAGCGGTTGTTTCCCTCTTTGTCGAAAATCGACTTCAGAGAGTGAGACCCGTGAATAGTATGCAAGAGACCATTTAGGATTGACTTGCAGGATCCCATTGCCCCTCTTACGAGTCGAAAAGGCTCGTAAGCGGTTGTTTCCCTCTTTGTCGAGAATCGACTTCAGAGAGTGAGACCCGTGGATAGTATGCAAGAGACCATTTAGGATTGACTTGCAGGGTCCCATTGTTCAGGAAGCAAGTTTTGAATACTTACTGCCCAAGATGTGAGTTAAAGAAGCTTTGGTCACGGAGTGTTTGTATCCGTGAGTTGAGAAGTTTGCCGGGATTATTTGTTTCCCGAGCGCCAAGGATTATTTGTGTCCTTGGGGTTTGAAACGAGTCGATGGTTCCCACGGAGGCGCTGGTGGCTCTGCGAGTCGACGCGGATCAGAAGGCTCTCGTCAAGAAGTGTTTGTATCCGTGAGTTGAGAAGTTTGCCGGGATTATTTATTTCCCAAGCGCCAAGGATTATTTGTGTCCTTGGGGTTTGGAACGAGTCGATGGTTCCCACGGAGGCGCTGGTGGCTCTGCGAGTCGACGCGGATCAGAAGGCTCTTGTCAAGGAGTGTTTGTATCCGTGAGTCGAGGAGTTTGCTGGGATTATTTGTTTCCCGAGCACCAAGGATTATTTGTGTCCTTGGGGTTTGAAACGAGTCGATGGTTCCTATGGAGGCACTGGTGGCTCTGCGGGTCGACGCGGATCAGGAGGCTCTCGTCAAGGAGTGTTTGTATCCGTGAGTCGAGGAGTTTGCTGGGATTATTTGTTTCCCGAGCGCCAAGGATTATTTGTGTCCTTGGGGTTTGAAACGAGTCGATGGTTCCTACGGAGGCACTGGTGGCTCTGCGGGTCGACACGGATCAGGAGGCTCTCGTCAAGGAGTGTTTGTATCCGTGAGTTGAGAAGTTTGCCGGGATTATTTGTTTCCCGAGCGCCAAGGATTATTTGTGTCCTTGGGGTTTGAAACGAGTCGATGGTTCCTACGGAGGCACTGGTGGCTCTGCGGGTCGACGCGGATCAGGAGGCTCTCGTCAAGGAGTGTTTGTATCCGTGAGTCGAGGAGTTTGCTGGGATTATTTGTTTCCCGAGCGCCAAGGATTATTTGTGTCCTTGGGGTTTGAAACGAGTCGATGGTTCCTACGGAGGCACTGGTGGCTCTGCGGGTCGACGCGGATCAGGAGGCTCTCGTCAAGGAGTGTTTGTATCCGTGAGTCGAGGAGTTTTGTTGAAGTCACTGGCTTCTTCGGTTGAAATGAACCGTTGAGGTTTGGCTTCGTCGTTTGACGGAATCCGCTGGGGAAGTATGGTCCCTTCTTTATTTATGCCCTTGGATTGTATACAGGGATCGATGTGATCTTAACTGTAGGGCCAAAGTTTTATCAGTTCTTCTTTTTATTTTATTTTATTTCCGCGATGCTCTATCATTTCAGCTCTTATATCGCGAAGGTCGCGATTGCCCAAACATTTCGGCTATTTCTCCCGGTGCCCCATCATTTCGGCTTTTCATTATTTTGTTTTTTACTCGTTGCTCTTTATTACGAGTTGCCCGATCATTTCGGCTATTTTTCATGCATACCTTTTACTTGCTGCTTTTTATTGCAAGTTGCCCTATCATTTCGGCTATTTCGTATGCATGAGCGGTCTACTGGCTTTCGCCGTCAACCTGAAATTGGACACCGATTTCGGCATCAGCACCGCTGCAACTGGGATATTACCAGGAGCGAATCATCATTTGCCTCTATCGTTGTTGAACAAAGGAGGCTTAGCGACCAGGGTTAGGATCCCGTCGGCTAAGGCTTTTGACTTCATGAGCCGTAAGGGTCTCGTGAAGGTATTTCTCCCTACTAGTCGTGGGGATCTTGTAAGTGTATTTTCTCCTTAGGAACCGTGAGGGTTCCTAAGTGTTTTGTTCTCCTGTAAGTCGTAAGGATCCTACAGGAAGGTTTTCTCCTCATAAATCGAACGTATTCCCAGTCATGGATGGACCTTGGTCGGGGAAACGTTTATTCGCGCCCGTGGATTGTATACAAGGGTCAGTATTGAACCACTTGTAGGGCAATATTGGAAGTTTGTGGGGGTTTGCTTAAGCACAGGTTTAGGTCTCTGTGACTTAAGACTTTCAAATCCTATGAGCCGTGAGGGTCCCATAAGAGAGTTCTCCTTACGAGTCGTGAGGATTTCGTAAGCGTATTTTCTCCTTAGGAATCGTGGGGATTCCTAAGTGTGCTGCTCCTTTGTGAGTCGTAAGGATCTCACGCAGGTGGTTTCTCCTTACAAGGTCGAGAGGACCCTATAAGTGTTTCTCAACGAGGTTGCGCCCTTTCGGGTTTTCACAAACACTCGCCGGTAGTCCTGCTGTTTTTACTCGCGGAGCCGTTTCGGGTTTTCATCCGTGCCCATTTTGCTTATGGACATAACGGTTTTTTTTTTTTTCTTTTTTCTAACGAGGTTGCGCCCTTTCGGGTTTTCACAAACACTCGCCGGTAGCCCTGCTGTTTTTACTCACGGAGCCCTTTCGGGTTTTCATCCGTGCCCTTTTGCTTATGGACATACCGTTTTTATTTATTATATATATATTTTTTTATTTTTATTCATCTCGTCAGCCTAAGGATGCTGCGGTATTAGTTTAAAGACGTTTTCGGTCTGCTATTAGTTTAAGGACATTTCGGTCCATCACTAAGAGGGTTGGCTACTACTTATGAAGCCTGAGCCTAGGAAGATAGCAGGCGGACATAGTCGTCGTCATCTACCATTGACCTAGGCTGTGGCTCATTAAGCGTAGTATTTCTTTAGGAAGCGTCCGTTTATTGGCCTGAAAGGCCTTTCACCGTGCATGTCCATAAGTAGATAGGCCCCACCTTGGTAGACCTTATCAATGATATACGGTCCTTCATAGTCTGGCTCAAACTTTCCCCGCTTGGCGCGATTGGAGATCATGGGCCTTTTGACCACTAGCACGAGTTCGCCTTGGTGGAATGTCCTCGGGCGGCTCAATCTTTCATATGAGCGCGTCATCTTTGCTTTATAGGCTTCCAGATTTTGTTGTGCTAGAAGCCGGATTTCATCAAGGGCGTCAAGCTCTTCAAACCGAAGGTGAGCATTTTCTTCGTCTGTCAGCTCGTAGTGGACCGCCACTCGTAGAGAGGGTAATTCTATCTCGAGAGGGAGTACTGCTTCCGTCCCAAATACCAACGCGTATGGCGTTGTGTTCGTGGCCGTTTTAAACGTAGTCCGATACGCCCAAAGAGCCTCCTGCAATCTTTCGTGCCAATCTTTCTTATTTCGTGACACTGTTTTCTTCATGATCTTCGTCAAGGTCTTGTTGAAGGCTTCAGCTAGACCGTTAGCTCGCGGGTTATAAACTGAGGAATATCTCCATTCTATATTGTGCTGCTGTGCGAAGCGGCTAATTTTATGACTTCGGTAGGCTGGCCCGTTATCGGAGATGATCCGTCGCGGAGTTCCAAACCGGTATATGACATGCGTTTTGAAGAAATGGAGGATGTTCTCCGTCTTCACTTCCCTCAACGGTACCGCCTCTGCCCATTTGGAGAAGTAATCAGTCGTCGCCAAGATGAAACGATGTCCCTTTGACGACGCTGGTTCGATGGGACCGACTATGTCAGTTCCCCACATTTCGAATGGCCAACTAGCCATTGTCGGATGCAGTGGATTGGGGTGCTGATGGATGAAGTCCCCATGAATTTGGCATGGATGACATTGCTTCGCATATTCCAGGCAATCCTGCATCATCGTGGGCCAGTAGTAGCCCATCCGCTTTATCTTCAATTTCATCTTAGGGCCTGCTTGGTGGGAACCGCAGAGTCCGTCATGAACTTCTTGGACGACCTTTCTCGCTTCGTCAGGTCCTAAGCATCTCAGCCACAGAGAGTCGAATGACCTCTTGTATAGAGTATCATTGACGAAGGCGAAAGACAGAGCTCGTTTCGTGAGCTGATGTCTTGTGGACGCCTCTTCAGGTATTCGGTGGAACTTGAAGTAATCTATGAAAACTTCTCTCCAGTCTTCGGTCTTCTCATGGTCTTTTATTTGTAGGGTCGCCTGCTCAGTTGCTCCCTTTTCTTTATATGATTCTGGAGGTATTTCTGCTGGGGAGAGTACTCGACGGCTTTGTACCACGATTCTAACGTCATCGAGGTTCTCGTCAGCCAATTCTTTAGCAAGTTTGGCCAGTGCGTCTGCTTTGCTGTTTTCCGCACGCGGTATACTTTCCAACGTGTAGGAGGGAATTTGGGTTAGCAGTTGCTGCACTTTTTCACCGTATTTCACCAATTCCGGCTTGCACATTTGGTAATTGCCGTTCACTTGGCTGACGACCAGTTGGGAGTCCCCATATATGAGGAGGCTTTCAATTCCCATATCAATGGCGATCTCGAGGCCTGCAATCAAAGCTTCATACTCAGCTTCATTATTCGTCCTCGGCTCTGTTAAAGAGAAGGCGAAGCGCATTATTCCTCCTTGTGGAGTCACAAAGATGAGTCCTACCCCCGATTTGATCGTTGGCATACTTTGTTTGTGCTTTTTCATAGAAGATGCTCCATCGAAATAGAGCTCCCAACGGCTATCACCACTGTCGATTGCGTCAAACGCATGTCTGTCTGGCAAATCACAATTTAAAGGAGAATCGGCAGGTATGGGATGCTCAGCCAGGAAGTCGGCGATGGCCTGGCCTTTTACTGCCCTGAGAGGTTGATATGTTATCGAAAATTCCATCAAGAGCAGGGCCCATTTAGCGAGTCGTCCTGTCAATATGGCTTTTGACATTAGATATTTGAGAGGGTCCACTTTTGAAATCAGACGGACCTCGTGCGCCAACGCATAGTGCCTAAGCTTTGTTATTGCGAAGATCAACGCCAGGCAGTGTTTTTCAATGGGAGAGTAATTGCTTTCTGCCCCCAGCAGAACTCGACTTAAGTAGTAGAGCGCTCTTTCTTTCCCTTGATCGTTCTCTTGTGCCCATAATGCGCCTAAAGAACCTTCGAGGGCGGTTGTATAAAGAATAAGAGGCTTCCCCTTAACTGGAGCAGCCAATACCGGCGGGTTCTGCAGATATTGCTTGATCTCATCCAGCGCGCCTTGGCATTTTTGATCCCAAACGAATGGGGTTCCCTTCTTCATCAGGTGGCTGTAAGGACGGCACTTTCCTGAAAGGTTGGCTATGAATCGCCGTATATACGCGAGTTTCCCTTGGAGAGACCGCAACTGTTTGAGAGTCCTCGGCGGAAGCATTTCCATGATCGCTTTGATCTTTGACGGATCTATTTCAATACCTCGGTGCCGAACGACGAATCCCAGGAATTTGCCTGAGGAAACCCCAAACGCACATTTAAGAGGATTCATCTTCAAGTTGTATTGCCGAAGGCGTTGAAATACAGTCTTCAGATGCTCGAGATGTTCCTCATATGATTTGCTCTTGACCACGAGATCGTCGATATAGCATTCGACGATTTCGTGTATAAGGTCGTCGAAGATCTTCGTCATGGCCCTCTGATAAGTAGCACCGGCGTTCTTCAAACCGAAGGGCATCACTTTATAACAAAATATACCAAGAGGAGTCCTGAAGGCTGTGTGCTTCTGATCTTCCGGGTGCATTTTTATTTGATTATACCCCGATGAGCCGTCCATGAAGGAGAAAACCTCATGAGTGGATGTGTTGTCTATCATCAGCTCGGTGACTGGCACCGGGAAATCATCTTTTGGGCAGGCTTTATTGAGATCCCGGAAGTCTACGCATATGCGCACTGTCCCATTTTTCTTCATCACTGGGACAATATTGGCGATCCATTCAGGGTATTGGACTTCTTGGATGAAGCCTGAATCTATCAGCTTTTTGACTTCGGCGTTGATGCTCATCTCAAGCTCGAGTCGCATTCTTCTCGGCGCTTGTTTGACTAGCTTAATGTCTGGGGATATCGCCAACTTGTGTACAGCAATTTCTGGATCTAGTCCCGGCATTTCGGAATAGTTCCACGCGAAGCAATCTTTGTGCTGCAGAAGCACATCCTTTAATGCAGCCACCCTTTCTTCAGATAGCAGCTCGCTGATGAATGTCGGTCGCGGGTCATTTTCCGTCCCCAACTCAATTTTCTTGAGATTATCTGCAGTGGTATGTATTCCGTCCTCCAGTTCTTTCGGAGCTGGGGGAAATTCTGAGATTACCTCATCGCTGCCGCTTTCAAAGCACCAAGGGAGATTGTTCATGTCTTCGGCCCCTTCTTTTAATATTGTTATCACATGGCAGGTGTGAATTTTTTGCCAATCCCAATGCGGAGTTGGTTTTATTCTTGTGTTTTCGGGTTCGTGCTTTTGCGGCGGCGCTACCCTCCAACTGTCAGACAACGCGAATTTGCCAAGCTGATATTGGTCCTCAACCCAATTCTTAAAGGTGAAGCAATCTTCAAGCGGATGCCCTACTACTCGATGGTAAAAGCAATACTTTGGGTTGGAGACTTCGCCTGCCTGTTCAGGGTGTTTAGACTCTGGCAACGTAAGCATTTGATGTTTTAGAGCGAGATCGAATATTTTCCGTGTTTTGTTCCGAGGAAAAGAGTATGCTCGACCCATTTTCTTCCCGAGGGCTAAGTCAATAACGCTCGATTCTCGGATGCGCGGCTTCTTAGCTCTGCTTTGTAGTTGTCGAGCGCCTCTCTTGCCTTTCGACTTGTTTTTGTTCTCGCGTCGAACCTTTTTTGTAGCAGGTTGACAAGGAGCGGCATCTTCGCCCTCTACTGCCTGTTGGAGGAGGCGCTGTGTCTTAGCTTTCTGATATATTGCCATCTCACGATCGTGATCATCTCGGGCTTTTTGACTCGCATCCCTTATAAGTTTGCTCATCTGGTCTTCGGATGATGGACTGGGCGGTTTCGTATCAGGACCTTTTGCTGGTTCAGGATTAGCGTCCTCCCATTGAGCGTCCGCCTCTTCATCGAAGTCATACATGGCATAACAGCTGTTTACTAGCTCCCGTTTCTTTGGCCGGATGTACCCAAGCCCTTTGGTTTCTACTTTCCCGTTAGGCAGTTTGCATTGGGTCCCGGGAATGTTCCAGACCTTGTCATAGAATTTGGCTTTTCTAACGGTCTGTGTGAAGGACATCCCCTGGCGTTTTAGCAGTTTCTTCAAACCTTCGGTATAGTACCGGGGAAGACGGATAGGCTGAAGCCTGTCGAGCGTGGGATCCGCGCCATGCCAAACTTCTTTTTCTACTTTGTTCTCTTCAGAACGGTAGAATAAGATTGCCTTCTCGCCCCTTCGTCCGGGAGGGATATAGAATGTCTGCAATTCTTCTACGCTGTTGGTGTTGAGTGTATCCAGTTCTTTGTAATGTTCAAGCGGCACCATGGTTATCTGCAGACTTCGCTCTTCATCAGCGGAGATCCGTATCGAAGGCCGAGCAGGGAATACGGCATGAACTTCGTCCTCTGAATCACTACCGAAGATCAACGAAGGAACGGATGGTCCTGGCCTGGTAGATTGGTATGGACCTGAATAAATTATATCTTCCTCCTCGGTGTCACTGCCGAAAACAGGGATGGTGGCATTAGTTTTGTTCTCCGGTTTGTGACACCTTTCCGTGTCTTCGAAGCTCGGCAAGAAATATTTGGCATCTTCATACTTGCGAACTTCGTTCACGGAAAACGGATTCAACTCTCCGGCCACAGTGTACTCGAGGCCATCCCTGGAATACTTCATGCACTGATGCTGTGTAGAAGGGATGATATTGTACTCGTGTAGCCATGGTCGGCCGAGCAGAGCATTGTAGCACGTCTTGGCATCTATAACATGGAATTTGATGTCTGTGACGAGCAACCCGAAGCGTAGCGTCAATATCACAGATCCAAGAGTCTTTGAGGATTGAGAGTCGAAACCGGAGATAGTGATCTTGTCTCGGGCGAGGTGTTGGACACTCATGCAAATCTCCTTTAACACTCGTACATTGAGTAAATTGACGGACGATCCGTTATCGACCAAGATTTTACCTATCTTTATGTCATGGCAGTATCCTGAGACATAAAGAGGGCGATTATGTTCACACGTCCCGAGGAGAAGGTCTTCATCACCAAAAGCAACGTCGGCTGTGTGCACTTCTTCCAATTCGTCTTTCATCTTTTCTTCGGCCAAGAAGGCTTGGAACTGGTCCGGATCTTGTAGCGCTTTAATCAAAGAGTCTCTCGCCTCCTTTGATAGTAACAAGGCATCGAGGATGCTGAGTTGTGAGGGTAGCTTCCTCAGATGCGCTAAGACATTGTAATCCACCTTACTCCTCTTTGGCGGATTTTTGGCGGTTAACTCTTCCGCGACTTGGTCATCTAAAGTGATGTCTTCAGAGACCTTCTCTTTCCCTTTATCTTTTCTATTCGAGGGTCCGAGGTTCTTTTCAGACAGTGTCCGATTCCTCAGCTGTATATTTTCGCAAGACTTCGGTTCTTCTTCTTTTCCCGAAGTTGATTCTTTGAAGAGAGGGGCAATCTCTAGTTCCTCATCAGAGTCGCTCCCAAATGTGGGCACTTGTGACCTGGTAGTGTTAACCATGTGACATTTGCCGGCAGTTCTTTCAAACACTTTGGTCGTGTTTCTTTGCTCCCGACGAACCTTGCGCTTTTCCCGTTTAAAGCGTTGTTGATTAGCGACGTATCCTTGCCACCATTTATCGAACGCTTTGCACTCTTGGGTAGAATGTGAGACCTTCTGATGATATAAGCAATAAGAGGGGTGCATTTCTTCCACGCTAGTAACTTTTTCTTCTGAGGGTGGTAGCTTCATGCCCATCGATATGGCCTTAGCGAACTTCTTTTTTATCTTAAATTGGCTTTTGTCAGCGGTGGAGGCATTTTGCTCCAGTGGGATCATCTCAGCTCCTCCCTCAAGTCGCTGGCGCTTGGCCGTTTCGAATATCGCCGTCTCGCGTTCTTGATCAGCTTTACTTTTCAATCGAGCTTCACTAAGAAACGCGTCAATCATTTCTATTGATAATTCCGGAGCCCTTGACTCAGTATTTGCCCCCGGCGTTTTGCTGCTAGAAGTCCCTTCATCATTCGAGGTCGAGTGAGAGATCATATGACAGCTTGCCACATCTCCGTCGGATGCATCCGATGAAGCTTCTTCCTCATCTTCTTTTTGAAAGACGTGATCAAGGAAATCTTGGAGCGTAATGGGAGTCCGCGCCTTTTGGTTATACTCGTCCAGTGCGCCAATCTGTTTCTGTAAGTCCGTCCGCTGGTCGCTGGGCTTCACGGGCTTCTTAGATTTCTTCTTCTTCTTTTTCGAAGATTTTGACGGCTGGTTATGAACGCTTGAACTACCACGATCGGCCTTCGGAGTCGGACGTGGTTTCAACATCCCCTCAATAACCTGCGGCTCCAAGGGGTTCTTCCACTTGACCGCTGGACAGGTCTGCAGATCATTTAGCATTCTCCTCGTTTTGGCTGATAATACAACCTCCCAGGGAGCTTCTTCAATGACGGAGCATGTTGCCCCCGGCGTATTCGTTCCCTTATAGGTGTGGGGCTGCGGAGGATTCACCTTCCATTTGTCAGATAGCGCAAACTTGCCCTGACGGTACTGGTTTTCGAGCCAATTTTTGAACACGTAACAGTCTTCGATTGGATGTCCTAACACTCGATGGTAAGGGCAATAATTAGGCTCGTTAACGTCACTTGGTTGTGACGGACGTTTTGGATCCGGCAGATTTATAAGCCTATTGCGCAATGCCAGCTCAAATAACCTCCTTGTTTTATCACGGGGGAAGGAGTAAGCACGTCCCATCCTGTCCTCAAGGGGTACGTATGGGCGCGTGTTATTTGGACGAGCAACCGGCTTCGAGTCGTTCGGTTGTTGTTGGGCATTAGCGACGATGATCGCTTTTCCCTTTCCTTTATCGTTTCGAGAGTCCGGCTTCGGGAGAGGGGGTTTATGGCCCATCTGGTCCATCTGCGCCAATTTGTCGATCAAAGCCTGGAAAGAAGTTGGCTTGAAGAACATCATAAACTGCGAAATGGTTGCTTGTGGATCAAGGGTTCCGACAAACATTCCCACCGCAGGGGCTTCTTCTATACGCTGTTCACATTTAGACCATAAATTACGCCACCGTATAGCGTACTGGACCCATGTCTCGCCGGGCTTTACCCTGGCGTTAATCAGCGCCGTCATCGGAGTACGTTCGCTGGCGCTTGCAAAGCGTTGGGTGAAGAGCAGCTCCATCTCTACGAAGGTTTTAATGGAGTCGTTGGGGAGCTCGGAATACCACTCGAAAGCCGTATCTGATAAACTTCCAACAAACTGGCGCAGCAAGAGCTTGTCGTCGCCTCCAGTGTTACCACAAAGCGCCCTGAATTGGGCAACATGTTGATGGGGATTGCCGGTCCCCTTGTAGACATGAAACTTCGGAATTGTGTAACCTGGCGGGTACTTGATTTGGTCATACCAGCCCGGATATGGCCGCCCCGTTTTTACAACGTGGCCGGCTGCTTCGGCCGCGTGATGAACTTTTATCTGCTGGGCTATATATTCGTCCAGATCTGTTTTAGAGATTGTGTCTTCTTTAGCCGTCGATAGAACGGGCTGAGGGTTTGATGTTTCTCCCCTATCATCCCCAAGGTCGATCGGGGGTTCTTCAGTCGGGGATTCTGGTTGTATCATCATCCCTATCATATCCTGGAAGAGAAGGCCCATGCGCTGTATATTGGCTGCTTGTTCAGCAGCCTCTTGGTCTCTCTTTTCGAGCATTCGGCGGAGGAACTCGGCGTCGGTCTCCTCCTCTTGACGTTCATCTAAGGATGTCTCAGGATTCTCTTTTGGCCCCGTGAGTGCAGCCATTGTAGTCATCATCTCCTGGAGCTTTTGTTGCTGCTCCTGAGACTTGGTCACTGACCGGGTAAGCGGTCGGTGACCCGTAGAAGTACGACTTTCTTCTTTGCCCGAAGCCATATAGACCGTATGAACTGTGATGCCCCCTGACTTGGGGCGTTTAGGTTCACCGCTCTTAGACTTTGTCAGCGTCACGGGAGCTTTTTCTGGCCTCTTCCTTTTATGGACCTTTGAGGTTGAAGGAGCCGTTGAAGCGGGCATTCTAGAATTTGTTGCCCCCTGCTGTTTAATGGGGCGGTTCTTGTCTTTTTCCCCCTTTACCCTTTCCTGGCGACGGAAGTGGTCTGAGTCAATCACGGAGTCTTGAACTCTCCGCCAAACTTTATAAATTTTTGACGACAGCCGTTGAGGGGGCTGTTCGTGTTTCGTCTCCGGAGCTTTTTCCATGGGTGGAGGAGACTTTTTCAATGTGGCAACCGGGGAGTTCTTTCTCACCTTCTTCAGCAATTCAAAGCTGTTCCCAATTGGAACAGCAGCATCGACCTCCACCGTCGGAGCAGGTGGGGTTAGCCCTGAGGGGGAGTTGCCCCCTACTTTCCTTACTCGCTGCCAATGGCGACGTCGCGCACGACGAGCCGTTGGGACTGGCTCGGAAATCGAGATAGTCTCTTGTTGCCCCCTGTTTGAGCGTGAGGTAACTGCTGATGTCAGCCTATCGAAGACTGATGCCTTCTGACCAGCTGGGGGAGGAGTAGGAACCGTCAATCTTGTGAAGACCGACTCTCTGATAGGAGAAGGCGCTTTAACGACTTCCAAAGCAGCGGCCGTTGCCCTCTTTGGGACAGCCACCTTATAGTTCTGACCTAGCCTGGTGAAAATAGAGGCTGTCAGCTTAGTAGCGGGCGACCCGTTGACGGGGGTCGCGGTAGCAGTGAGCCGGTCGAATACCGACTTCTTGTTTGCTTCTGGTGCGGATATCGGCATGGAGAAGCTGGTAGGTGGGACCATGGTCCCGAAAAACAAGCCGGTGGTGGCCTGAGTCACCTGGCCTACCGGCAGAGTCAGGAAGGAAGCCGCCTGGGGCCCATATGATACACCTCTCGGTGAGGTGGAACGTCCGTTGCATGGGCATTTCGAGCAGTTGGTGCAGTTGGTGGCCATTGAATGCTTGAGTTCTGTACCAAACAAAAGACCAAATCTTAGCAACTTGAAATTCGAAGGCAATCATTTAACAAACCGCGATTGGTTCGCGAAGACGACACACGAAGTGTGGAGTGGAAAGAGGAAGAGGTCCCACCGGGCGTGCCAGAATCTGTTCCCCTCCGAACGGCGGCCCGAACGTTAGGACGTCCGTTGCCTGAGGTTCGGGGCAGATGCTATTTGGTTTTATCCGTTTATCTCTCCGAAGATGCCAAGTTGATTTATGGCACCGTGTATCGGAGGTTTAGACGGATGCAGCCGATGTAGCAGACTTCGTCAGATTCCCCCTCAGGGTGAGGGGTTTTTGATTGTGGGGACGCTCTTCCCTGCAGGCGCAAGCCCCTGCAGTTAATTACGCTACCGCATCGCGGTAACAACTTTCTCCTTCTCCAGAATTTCACTTCGTGTCGTGTGTGTTTGTTTTGTTTGTGGTTGCCCGTGGATTGTATACGGAGACTGAGTAATGCCTCGCCCGTAGGACGTGGATTAGTCCAAATCCGTATTTACTTAGATTTGGGTTTAGTGTTTTTAGTTTAAGGATACGTTAGTCGCGTTGCGGCTAAGATCAACTTAAACGTTCGTTAAGGATACATTAGTCCTGTTTGAGACTAAGATCAACTTAACGTGATCGTTTAGATCCGACAAAAGAGCGTTTGGGCCCTATTGTTCCAGTTTGGGAGATTCATAGTCCAATTTGGGACTAAAGTCTGTTTGGAGGATACGTTAGCCATTTTTGAGGCTAAGATCGACTCAAACGTTTGTTAAGGATACGTTAGTCCAGTTTGAGACTAAGATCAACTTAACGGGACCGTTTAGGTCCGAAAAAAGAGCATTTGGGCTCTATTGTGCCAGTTTAGGGACGTGGTGGTCCATATTCCAGTTTAGGGACGTGGTAGTCCATTATTAGTTTAGGGACGTTTCGGTCCGTCGCCAGTTTAAGGACGTAGTGGTCCATATTAGTTTAGGGACGTTTCGGTCCGATATTAGTTTAGGGACGTTTCGGTCCATCATTAGTTTAGGGACGTTTCGGTCCAATATTAGTTTAAGGACGTTTCGGTCCAATGTTAGTTTAAGGACGTTTCGGTCCAATATTAGTTTAAGGACGTTTCGGTCCAATATTAGTTTATGGACGTTTCGGTCCGATGTTAGTTTAGGGACGTTCCGGTCCGATATTAGTTTAAGGACGTTTCGGTCCAATATTAGTTTAGGGACGTTCCGGTCCGATGTTAGTTTAGGGACGTTCCGGTCCGATATTAGTTTAAGGACGTTCCGGTCCGATATTAGTTTAAGGACGTTCCGGTCCAATATTAGTTTAAGGACGTTTCGGTCCAATATTAGTTTAAGGACGTTTCGGTCCACGAGTTTAAGGACCCCGCAGTCCATAGCGATGTGTGGTCGTTGGGACCCGTCACCTCTTTGACGTCGTTGAGGAATTACAACGACAAATGTCAAAGGAGTTCGGAGATGTACCCTCGAACCAGTCGTGAGTTGATTTAGGAGAGCCATTTTACTTAGTCAATTTAATTTAAGGACTTATGGCCACGATTGGGCTAAGTCCAGTTCAACATCTTTATTAAGTACTGCATTGCATTTAGGCTTTGCAGAGCATCAATTTATTCTGAGCTCTGCTCATTTATGAATGATGCAATGCATCTGTTTTGATTTGGGCTCTGCCCCTTGAAAAATGCATAGCATTCTGGAGATTCTGTTTGGGCTCTGCCCGTTTATAAATGATGCAAAGCACCTGTTTTGATTTGGGCTCTGCCCCTTAAAATAATGCATTTGCGCTTTATTGAGCCTGTTAGGCCTTCTCTTAATTGGGCTTGACCCTTTTTAATGCATCTGCGCTTTGCGCTAAGCAATGAGCGCAAGTCCACATGGTGATGACACGTGTCGTGTTCTGATGAGTGCAAGCGCACTAGCGCAGCGCGTTGCGCTGTTGCGCTGCGCTATTGCGCTGCTGACACGTGGCGCGCTCTCAGCGAGTTGCGCTAATTCCAGAGAGCAAAGCTCTATCTTAAGGGCGCTTAGCGCAAGTGGTTTTATAGCCGACACGTGGCGCTCTGTTAAGAGCGCAACGGCGCAACTTGGAAGTGCAAAGCACTAAGAATCTTTTAGATTCAAGAAGGGAAGTGCAAAGCACTGTTTAATTTCTTCGTCTAAGTTAGATCAAAGAAAAAACAAATTTTTCTTTATTCGAAGAACCAGAGGTTCTTAAAAGTGCAAAGCACTGTATTTTTTTTTATTTTTAGATCAATGATCTATTAGAAGGCCTTTTCTCTATCTTATAAAGGTTATTTACCTTTTTTTTTCTTCTTGGAGTTTTCTCTGTTTAGACTTCTTGATTTTTCGAGAAAATTCCTGATCCCTTTGAATTGAGGCTTAGGGTCCTATTTATAGTGACCACAAATCTGTTGAATTTGTTAATGGGATCTTTCCTGAATGATTTTTGGGAGTTTCCCACCGTTGGATCTTTGATCCAAAGGCTGAAGAAAGTCTTCTAGTTCTGGAAAGAACAGAAAAAGATTTCATAAAAATCTTAATTCAGTTTGGCGCAGATGCCCCAGCACATGACACGTGTCGCGCAGCGCAGAGCGCAGCGCAACTGCGCTAGCGCATCTGCGCTGACGCGTGTCGCGCAGCGCAGAACGCAGCGCAACTGCGCTAGCGCATCTGTGCTGACACGTGTTCCGCAGCGCAGAGCGCAGTGCAGCTGAAGCGTTGCTTCCCTTAAACAGAGCTTTGCTCTGATTGGGCGCGCCTTCTTGGGCGTTGCGCGCGGGATTTGAAGCTCTGCTTCAAAATTTTGAATTTTGAATTCAAACAGAGCTTTGCTCTGATTGGGCGAAACAAGTGTGAGTTCAACAGAATCTCGGGAGTCCCATGCCGGCTTATATATTTAGGGAGATATATGGAGATTTACAGGGTATGTGATATACACCGTGATATACATGTTACATGTTGGGCCCGTGGTCCCTTGCCCTTGGGTTCTACCCTTGGGTGGAAGACACTCGCGAGTGGTTGACTCTCACACTTGGACTGACGATAGGCTTAGTGACCTGTGCAGTGAGACTTAGAGACTGATAGGGATACTGGCATTTATATTCCTTATATACAGTGTTGACATACGTGACATATCGTTCTACTGCTTTACTGCTCCGCTGCATTGATTACTGCACATTCATATTCATGCTGTCATTGATTTACCGTTAATCACATCTATTACCACTGTTAGAACTGTTACTTGATTTTATATATATTATATCGCTATTGTGTCGCTCTGACGACCTGAGTATGCATGCTCAGTGTGAGGAGAAGATTTAGCCCGGACCAGTGCATCACAGATATCTTGACTTGCCATTCCGAGTTACATTCGTTTGTTCCACTTCAGGTCAGTTTTTATTATTGTTTCTTTCGGTTACTGCATTTCTCATTACCTGCACATCATTTACTGTTTACCATGAAAAACTAGAAGCCGAAGTGTGACTACGGCAGGACATTTCCTTGACCGTAGGAGCATGGCTGGCCTTGTCTACCCCTCGTATTCCGTAATTTGGGAAGCGGGGCGTGACAAGTTCGCATGAACGTTTAACCCGAAATATGGGAGGAAAGATAGGTCCCACCGGGCTAGCCAGAATCTGTAGGGTGTTTTTCGTCACCCTATTGAGATGGGAATACGCGCGCGCTTGTCGGGCGCATTACAGATTCCCCTTGCTTAGGGTAGGCCGGGGTTTAATGATTGTGGGGATCCGAATCTCCGGCAACCGCGGACTAAGCTGCGTTAATTACCCCTCGTCTTTGGACCGAGGGAACCTCCGATTGACGAGTTAAACTGGTCATGCGAACTCAATGTGCAGTGTTGTGTTTTGAAAGGGTTTTGGGTATATCGGGGGCCCCGTAGAGTTTTTACGGGGGTCCCGCTACCCGGATAGCGGGCTGGGGGTCAAGGGGGCTAGCAGCCCCCTTGCGGGGTACAGGGTAGCGCCCCGTTAGAATTTTTTTTCTAATAGGGACAGTGTCGTGGAGTATGTGTGTGTACATATGTATACACACACACACATATATATATATATGTATATATATAAAAAGAGGGGGAAATGCATCCAAAGGATGTGTGGGGCCAGCACCAGCGCTTTGAGCGCAAGAGCGCTAGCGCACCACGTGTCAGCACGTGGGCGCTCGGGCGCTAGCGCTTTGGGTGCTAGCGCTCTGAGCACAAGAGCGCTAGCGCACTGAGAACTAGCGCGCCACGTACCAGCACGTGGGCACTCGAGCGCTAGCGCTTTGGGCGGTAGCGCTAGCGCGCCACGTGTCAACACGTGGGCGTTTGAGCGCTAGCGCTCTGAGCGCTAGCGTGCCACGTGTCAGCACGTGGGCGCTCGGGCGCTAGAGCGCTAGCGCACCACGTGTCAGCACGTGGGCGCTCGAGCAGCAAAAGGGACTTGGTCCCTGCAATAGGAGTTGTACTCCCAGAAAGGAGCACTTATTATTCTGTATATATATATATAGGAGTTAAACTCCTAAGATGTTTTGAAGCCGATGAAGGGCTTCTCCCCTTGAGCCATAGTTCTTCCTCAAAGTGGGGTTTCTGGAGATGGTCTCCTTCTTCTTCCTTTGTTGGCCGGATCTTGAAGATCAAGAGATGTGAGATCTAAAAATCTCTCCTTTCTGAGATCTGATGGCAGATCTGAGTTCCCCTTTGTGGGTTTTGTGGTGAAAAACTATTTAGTTTTGGAAAAGGAAGAGTAAAACTCTTGATTTAATTAAAAAAAATGAGAAGGTTTAGAACCTTGGAGAAGGAGCAGGAGGCACAAAGAACCTTAGTTTTTGGGGGAATGAAAAATTGTCTTAGATATTTTCATCATGTTGTCTCTTATAGGCTTACATATTTACATATAGCCCCTTGGGCTTTACAAAATGGCGTTTTGCCCATCCCATGACTCATGTGCCATTTCTTTTTGCACATAAGCCATGGGCTTACAAAAATTTGGCTTTATGCCCATTTTGTTTACATTCATGCATAAAAAATTACATAAAAATTATTTATTACATGATTTCATTTTGGCATGGGGAGGGCTGGCCGCTTCATGTTCGGACTCGACCTGGGCATGGGCCCACTTGGTTTGGGGTTGACTTTGACTTTGATTTGGTCAACCGGGGTGCAATTTTTGACTTCAACAAAAATCTCTCACTCTTTTCTTGCCCGTTCAATTCTTTAAAATAGGGCTATATGCAAATCAAACACACACCGCTCACTACGGCACCCTATCCCACGAGATAGCGGTGATTCTCTAGTTAGACCGGTTGTGTTTGATTTCCATAGAGGTTAGGGCTAAGAGTTAAGAAAGGACGGACAAAGACCAAAGGGAAGAAACCTAGTTTCTTCCCAGTCGTGTTAATCCCCTTTGTTAACTATTATCTTAACACATAAGTTCATAATTAGGGCAAAGAAAGCGGTGAGTAGAATTAACTTTCCAAATTAACCTAATCCTAACCCTAGCAAGATTTTAATCCAAATCAAATTCAACCTCGGTTTTTATAGAAAATCAAAACCTACCACAAATAGGAATTGACTCGTTAGAACAATAAGAAAAGACATGTTTTCCCTGTGGACTGACCCGTACTCAATCGGCTAGCTACCAAGCAACACCGTCTTGATTGCGGTTAATTCTTTGATTTCAAAACACATACGCAAACTATCTCTACAATCAGAGATCGACAATATAGAGTATCATCATTAGCCCCCCACTCTTGTCCCGACCAGCTGGCGGGTCGGGTCAAGAGTGGACTGCCGGGCCGTCCGGGATGAGCTCCCTAGTAAGATTTCGTCGGGACGCATCCCCGGGCTGTCAGCTGTCTTTTCTGCCAGCGAATCAGGACGAGATCTCTGCATTTAAGGAACGTGCACCGGTTCGTGCATCCAGTCACTGAAGCGACGGTCCGCATGTCAAGCGTCGGTTGGCCGACGCGACGTGTGCAGACCTGCGGCGTCTGATGGGATGCGGCCCAGTGTGGGAACGACAAATGGAGCGATCGGAGCCGTTGGATGAGGGCGATTGCAGTGATAAATAAGGGTGGGGTCCACTCCAGGGCCCATATTTCTTCATATTTTTCTTCCTTCTAAGTCTTGGCTGCTCGGCGCTCTTCCTCTTTTAGGTTGAATACATGGTTCGTTCCCATTCTTTGGGTTTCTCGTTCCGGAGGGAGGCCAGCGGTGGGGCCGTGCCCTCGGCTGGCTCGTGCCCTGCGCCGAATGTTCCGCCGGCGGCAGGACCCTCCGCTTCGCTGAGGGCTCCTGGTGATTTGTTCTGGCGGCGTCCAGAGACGTCCATGGTCATCCGAGCCTCAGACGAGGGACGCAGGGGAGGGTGAGGACGGGGTCCCCCTCAAGAGGAAAAGGACAATCTCTCGTGTGCCGCCGTCGAGAGTTCCTGAGGGGATTCCCGTGTAGGAGGGGGACGCCGCCTTCATGGTTCCATCTGGGCTTTCCGTCGCTGCCGGCCTGCTCTCCGGAAGGGAAGAGTCGGTCGGGGGAAGGTTTCCGCATGGAACCCTGAGGGTCGAACTGGAGGCCATAGCCCAAAGGGCGGTCCAGGTATGAACTCCTCCACGCGTTGTTTTTTTTTACCTTCCCTTCTTTAGCTCGAGCGTCTCCAAGTTTCTCATCCGTTTCCCGTCAGGTCCTTCAACACTGCGCCCTCGTTACTCGTATGGAGGCCGATGGGGCATTCCATGCACCGAGGCCGGTGGAAGCGTTTCCTTCAGAGGTCGAGGTCCTGCGACGTGACCTGTGTCTGGAGAGGGCGAGGGCCGATGTCCTGGCAGCCCGAGCGGAGGCTGCAGAGCTCGCCGTCTCAGCGAACCGGGGTGCCTATCGTCGCCTGAGTGGATCCCACCGAGTTGCCGAGGCGAAGCTGGCGGATCTGGCCGATCGTTTCGCGGCCATGGAGAAGGAGAGAAACGCCAGCAGGGGGGATGCCGAGGCGGCGCTTCGGGCGGCCGGGATTGCCGAGATTCGGGCTAGGAAGGCTGTGGCCGATTACAAGGTGTCAAAGCAGTTTCACACTGAGCTTGGCGAGCATTCCGCCGTCGCGTGGAATAAGGCTCTAGATGCCATGAAGGAGCAGCTTCCTGAGTTCGCCGATGGGGAGCTCCGTGCTCGGGTCCCACTCCCGGTGGCAAAGCCTCCGGCAGATAGCGATGAGGGAAGCGAGGCGTACCCCAGGTGGCAAAGCCTCCGGTGGTGAAGCCTCCAGCAGACTGCGATGACAGTGATGAGGGAAGTGAGGCGCAGGAGGGGGTTTGTGACTTAGGCCTTTGTAATATTTCATCGTCCCTCTTTTGTAAGCGTCCGGAACTTTGTAAGGCTGGGGAGCCCCTAATATCCCTGTAAAAACATTTTGCTTGTGCTAGTAAAACTCTTGCTGTTTCATTGCTTTGCACTTTATCTTTTGGATGTGAAGAGTACTCGTAGAATATCCTTGCTTGCACTGTTGGGCTTCCATGTCAGGCGATCGTACGTCGAGTTAATTTCGATCACTTGTCAAGCATGCCAAGTGTTGCTGAGAAGGAGGTATCCCTATGGCCCCGGAGTCGAGGGGGGATTGCTCAGACTTGAACAGACCTGAAGTCTCTCAATGGGGTTTCGGGTCTGCGACATTTAATGAGCAGCGTGCTGCTCGCCGCAGATTTGCCGAGCAGATGGGAGCTCAGTGGCCTCGTTACGAGGGCTTCAAACCAGCCGTGTCAGGTGGGCAGGAGGATGCCCGCTGGGGATGAAGTTGCGCGGTTGCCTCTGGGCGAGGGCTTTAATCTCTGGCGTCGTGGGTAGGCAACTACCAGCCTGGGATGATCGAGTGGGGTAGCCCCTCAGATGCCTCTTGCGAGGGCTTCGATCCCTGGCTTCATGGGTAGGGAGCTACCAGCCGGAGATGACTGAGCAAGGGTCGGGCTCGGTTGCGTCTTGCGAGGGCTTTGATCCTTCAGGACGAGGACCGAACAGGGTTACTGCCCAGTGCTTCTTGGAGAGGATTTTGATCCCTGTCGGTTGTGGTAAGAAGCTACCAACCGGGGATAGCCGAGCAAGGGCTCGACTGCCTCAAAGGAGGACTTTGGTCCTTAGCGCGGGAGGGGCTGTAAGAAGCCTACCAAGGACCCTTGGCCGGGCAGGGTCATTGCACGGTGCCTCTTGGCGAGGGCTTTTGTCCTGAAGGATAGCCGAGCGAGGGTCGGGCTCGACTGCCTCTGGGAGGGCTTTTGATCCCTATCGGTTGTGGTAGGAAGCTACCAACCGGGGATAGCCGAGCGAGGGTCAGGCTCGACTGCCTCTGGGAGGACTTTTTGATCCCTGGCGTTGCGAGTAGGGAAGCTACCGGCCAAGGATAGCCGAGCAGGATAGCTGTTGAGCTGCCTCTAAGGAGGACTTTGGTCTTTAGCGTTGGAGGGGCCGTTGGAGGCCTGCTAAGGATAACCGGACAGTGAAGCTGCGCGGTTGCCTCTTGACGAGGGCTTTGATCCCTGGCGTTGCGAGTAAGGAAGCTACCGGCTAGGGATAGCCGAGCAGGGAAGCTGCTCGGTTGCCTCTAAGAAGGACTTTGATCCTTAGCGTTGGAGGGGCCGCAGGAGGCCTGCTAAGGATAGCCGGGCAGTGAAGCTGCGCGGTTGCCTCTTGGTGAGGGTTTCGGATCACAAAGACAGAACTCTATTTGCAATGTCCTGACGTTCCCTCATTGGTATAGCTTGAGCTTCTCGGCGTTGTAAGGACGCGAGAACTTGCGTCCATCCGCGTCTTGTAGGCGATAGGCTCTGCCGGGGAGTACCTCAGAGACGAGGAAAGGACCGTCCCACTTTGGGGAGAACTTGTGTAGCCTGCCTTGGTCGATGAACTCGTTCCGCCGTAGGACCAGATCTCCGGTTTTGAAGGAGCGGCGCTTGACCCGAGCGTTGTAGTATCGGGCCGTTTGTTGTTGATAAGCGGCAGCCCTGATCTGAGCCCGGTCTCTCTTCTCCAACAAGATGTCCAGGTTGGTCCGTAGTGCCGAGGTGTTCGCATCGTCGTCGAAGTGCTCGACCCGATGACTGGGTAGCCCGATCTCCGCTGGGACCATTGTCTCGGTCCTGTAGCAGAGGCTGAAAGGGATTTCCCCGGTAGGGGTCTTCTTTGACGTGAGCAGGGCCCATAAAATCCGGGGCAGTTCTTCGACCCAACTGCCTTGCCGCCCTTCTAGGCGGGTCCGGAGACCTCGGAGGACGTCTCGGTTAGCGACTTCGGCCTGCCCGTTGCATTGGGGGTGCGCGACCGCGGCGAACTTCATGAGAATATGGTATTCCTTGCAGAAGCCCTTCACTTTCTCGTTCTCAAAGTTCGTCCCGTGGTCGGTGATGATACACCTCGGGATGCCGAACCGGAGTATCAGATTGTTTTACAGGAACCTGATGGTCGTGGCGGCATCCGGTTTCCTGATGGGGACGGCCTCGATCCACTTGGTGAAGTAGTCTACCGCGACGAGAACATATTTGTGCCCGCCCGTACCGGTAGGGAACTGGCCGATCATGTCCAATCCCCACTGGGCAAACGGCCATGGGGATGTTAGGGCGGTCAGCTCAGTAGCGGGGAGGCGAGGGATGCTGCCGTGGAGTTGGCAACTCTTGCATCTTCTGACTAGCTTCTGGGCGTCCTCGTGAACAGTGGGCCAGTAGTACCCCTGGAGCAACGCCTTTTGGATCAAAGTTCGGGCCCCTTGGTGCGCACCGCCAACCCCCTCATGGATTTCACGGAGTACGTAGTCGGCTTTGTGGGGGTCGATGCACCGGAGCAGGGGCTGAGTGAAGGATTTCTTGTAGAGGTTCCCATTGCTCCAGATGAAGTGACGGGCTTTGGCCCGGAGACGGCGGGCGGCTCCCCGGTCTTCCGGGAGTGTACCGTCCTTCAGGAATTCCATGAGAGGCTTCCTCCAATCTTGGTCACCTTCCTACGCCGCATATACGTGGAGTGTTATTGCTCCGTCTTCCACGCTGGGTTGAGGCAAGGTTTCGAAGAGGATAGACCGCTTATTGTTGGCCGAGTATGAAGAAGCCAGCTTGCTCAGGACGTCGGCTTGGGCATTCGGCTGCATGGGTATTTTTTCTACTTGGACTTCGTCAAACTTCCTCCGGAGTTTCCTTACCTCGTCTAGATATTTCATCATCAGAGGCTCCCGAGCTTCAAAGCGGTCGGTCACTTGGCCGACGACTAGGGCCGAGTCGCTGCGGATCCAAATTGTCTTCAGCCCCAGCCCGACGGCCATGCACAGTCCAGCCAGGAGGGCCTCATACTCTGTCGCGTTGTTCGAGGCTTTGAAACCAAGCTTCAGAGAGTACTCCATTTCTGCCTCGTTCGGGCCCCGGATAATGAGGCCGGCACCAGAGCCTTCCTCGGTTGAAGATCCGTCGATGTAGATGACCCACTCAAGAACCGAGCCAGGCCTCTCCGCGATGGGACACTGAGTTATGAGGGTCGGCGTGGACTCCGGTTCCTTGCTAGGGATGGTGCATTCAACGATGAAATCGGCAAGGCCTGCGCTTTGATGGCCTGCCTTGGGCGATATTTCATGTCAAACTGAGATAGTTCCCACCTCCTCTTCTCTAAGCGGCCCGAGGATTCCGGTGATGTCAGGATAGACCCCAACGGGCGTTCGGTGAGGACGAGGATGGTGTGTGCTTGGAAGTAGTGTCGTAGTTTCCTCGAGGCCGCCACGAGGGCCAAGACAATCTTCTTTATAGATGGATATCTCGTTTCTGTGTCCTTAAATACATGGCTCACATAGTACACCGGCTTCTGTACTCCACCGAACTCTCGGACGAGCACCAAGCTCGCTGCTTGGTCGGATACCGTCAGATACAGCGACAGCTCGTCTCCTTCAACTGGTCGGGTGAGCAGTGGTGGCGTTGCAAGGTGCTTCTTCAATTGGTCGAAAGCGGCCTGGCACTCCTCCAACCACTCGAACCTCGGGATCTTTCTCAGAGCTTTGAAGAACGGGAGGCATTTCTCCCTCGACCTGGACATGAAACGGCTCAGAGCAGCGACTCGTCCCATGAGCCGCATGATCTCGACGTTGGTCTTGGGCGCGGCCATGTTGAGGATATCGTCGATTTTCTCTGGGTTAGCTTCGATTCCACGGTGAGTGACCATGAAACCGAGGAACTTCCCCCCGGTGACTCCAAATGCGCATTTGGCGGGGTTTAGCTTCATCTTGAACTTGCAGAGTACTTCGAAGGCCTCGTCCAGATCCTTGGCGTGGTCGGCCGAGGAGACGGATTTGACGAGCATATCGTCAACGTAGACCTCCATATTCCTGCCGATCTGTGGTTTGAACATGCGATTGACCAACCGTTGGTACGTGGCCCCGACGTTCTTGAGGCCGAAGGGCATAGCAGTATTGTAATATTTCAGAAAAATAAAATAAAATATTTTGGAAATTTTATAATTAAATAATAAAATATTGAATATTTTAATAAGGCGGTATAATTAAATACCGATAAACAGGGAAAAAATTTGGAAAATTATGGAAATTACTAAAAGAGGGTGTTTTATGTGAATTATGCAAATTTTAAGATTTTATGGTTAATTATACACTAATTTTGTGCTAATCGCGATTAAAAATCGCTAATCGGGCTTTAAACGTGTTTTGTGCATATGACATGCACATGTCATTTTTAACACTTGTTACATTTTTCTTCATGATTCATGCATGTCTATTTGTTTTGGGTTTACTATTGAGGAGAGAAGAAAAGAAAGGAAAAAGAAAACATTAAACTAAGAGGTATGGGCATGAGAGAGAATGAGAGGGGTTACCCTTGACTTTGGACATTCCTCCTTCATTCCTTCACCTTCATCATCTCTCCCCTCAACTCCATTTCTGCTCAGCTGCTGCCCCTCCCTTCCTCCTCCACAAAACCCCCCAAAACTTCATCAAAAACAACTCCAAAGTCCCTCCCCACTTCACAAAATATGTGCACAAGCTCACAAGCTACACCTTGGACCAAGAAAAATCACATTTTGGTGCTGTAGGGGATTCTTGGGTCCCAAATGAGGTAATCCTTTCACAATTAGTGTAATATTTCTTTTGCTTATGCATCTATTCAGGTTTAAAATCGATTTGGCGAAGTTTAGTGGACTTTGGATATCCCTAGAGAGGGTTAGGGTTAATTTGAGTTGTGTTAGTGTAATTAAACCTTAGTGGTGACCCTTAAACCCCCCTTGGTGCTATAAACCCAGATCCAACACAATACCAAACCTGAAACCCAAAACAGAAACAGTCCATGTCGGTTTTGTGAGTGTTTAAGGCGTGCAGGGAAATCTGGAGTGACCCGAGACCAATACTAGAAAAGTAAATAGTACCAGCAGCTGAGATGGACCACCACGAGGCCACCCTACCAGAACGAGACCCTAACTCCTTACCAGAACCGGCCTGGCCGGAATTTCCTTTTGTGTGGCCGGCCACCTTGGTGGGTTAGGTGCCCAGGTTGCCTCCATAGCTCACATAGACTCTATACATCACCCTAGACCTATTTGCTTACTTAGTTTTCCCCTTATACAAAATCTGGGACTAAAAACTTAATTTGCTGTTTTGATTCGAATTATGGTTTTGCGTATTTTAAATTCTGGATTTTTGTATTTGTGCTTTATCTCGATCACGTGACGTTTGTACGTCTATATCGAGTGATATCCGGTTGATTTGCGGGAGTAGACCATATGTTTTGACCTATGTGAGATCCGCGTGTCGTTTTGGTTTCGATTTGGTTTTAATGCGATGCGATACGTGTGACATGTGGGTACCCCCACGATGATTCGAGACGATGAAGAAGATGATGGCGGCGTCGACATCGGCAAGCAAGATCAATGTGAGTAGATTATATCTACGGGGGAAGTCGGGTGGATGGCGTATAGCACCCCCGCAGTTCGATGTATAGTATGCTATCTATATACTATATATATATATATATATATATGATATCTTTATGTGTGACATGGATATTCAGGATATGATTAGGTGTTCAATGGTTAGTTTAGGATTATTAGAAGCGAACTAGTATAGCTTCTTAGTTGCGAACCCTAGAATAGGTTTACACCCACACGCACACACATGCTTACTGTTATATACTTGTGCGTATACGGGGATACGTATATATATACACACACATAGGTATGAGACTATATATATATACGTATACCTACACATGGATAATGAGGATTGTATATGATATGAGGAGATGAGTCGATGAGATTGGGCATGGTGCCACGAGATCGGTGATATGATGTGGTTCGTATTATGGGATACGCCATGAGATTTTAGCGGGCCTTTAGGCGTGTGTTTTCATACACGCATATAAATATATATATATATATATATATATATATATATATATATATATATATATATATATATATATGGTATCGGTTTGTACTAGACTTAGATCAGTACCCCCGTTCATGAGATATGATGATAAGGATACCAGATAAATGATGAGATGAATGTGATATTTGACCCGTACCCAGATTTGGGATGTCGTACGACGGATTTACGTACGAGCTTTATATTGATGATAGATCCACACTCTACTCGAGGACGTCATATTGTATATTGTATCGTAGGTGATACTATTGAGGCGGGATCACCGACTATTATATTTATATATATATCGACTCAGATTTAGGTGGTTTCCATACTCCTTTCGATTAGCTTGTTATTCAGATCTGTAGTTTACTTAGTAGATGTTAGACTAGACCTGAGTCATACCTATTTCAAAACTAACGAATCGTGAGTATTTTAAAGACAGGCAAGGGGATTCTACGGATATTTTCAAAATACGCATATTTTCTTAAAACACCGTAGCCCTTATTTTTCTAAAAACCCCGATTCGTCTTATTTCAAATGGCAAAACTGTATGACATTTATATATTGATATAGATTTTTCACTGTTGCGCTTATTATTCGATTTCTGCATATTCTTGCTATTCGCATCGCATTGCAGGTGTAAATGTGTTATTGTTATATTAAACCCATGCTATTAGGACACCAGCACCATTATCGATGATGCGTATGTTCCACGTACACCTGTTTGCCGGCTCACACACTTCATCATCGATAATTGCCATGTCACCACACAGTAGGATTGTTGCATCAGAATATGACTAATTGTACGTCTATATTGGCGCACAGACATATTGTACACTCATACTTGCGTATATACCTACTTGTACATCTATATTGGTGCACAGACATATTGTACACTCATACTTGCGTATATACCTACTTGTACATCTATATTGGCTTGTACACTCATACTTGCGTATATACCTACTTGTACATCTATATTGGCGCACAGACATATTGTACACTCATACTTGCGTATATACCTACTCGTACATCTATATTGGCGCACAGACATATTGTACACTCATACTTGCGTATATACCTACTTGTACATCTATATTGGAGCACAGACATATTGTACACTCATACTTGCGTATATACCTACTTGTACATCTATATTGGCGCACAGACATATTGTACACTCATACTTGCGTACACACATACTTGCATATATACGTATTTGCACATACATAGATGATTCTGACTGTATTTTGGAGATTTGGGAACCGCAAGATATATTTTAAACTGGATTCATTTAAAAGAGCGGTTTTCCCCTCGATGTGTGCATATTACCGTTTTATGTTGCATGATATACAGATATGCTTATATTTCTATCATATGTCGCATATATCCCACTTTATGATTTTACGCATTGAGATATGTTGTTTCCATGATATTTCTGGATTTGGGAACCGTGGGTATTTCAAAAGAGAGTATGTATTGTTTTAAAAATCCGGTTACCCTTGATATGATATTTCAGTGCGCCCGCCATGAGTTTTATCGGTTCTGATGTATATATATACCCCATGCGAGGAGTCGTGAGCCTTGTGCGGGTACATGGTGGGGCCCAGTATGGTACCCGGGGCAAGAAAGGGATGCTGTGTATACAGACGGTGAGCCTGGCAGAGAGACTACTACCTACCGGTGATTGTATTTGAGCTCGGCGGATATCCGGAGGATACCGACCGGAGTTGAGAGATGATACGGGCCGATCCGGACCGACGGAGCCCGTGGGCCGATCCGGACTGACGGAGCCCAATATATATGAGGATTTACGTGTCGATGCTGGGCACAGGTTTCATGATGTTTTCGAGTGTCGATGCTGGACACTCAGGTTCCATGATTTTAATGTGTCGCGAGGCGCACACGTTGATTTATATCCTCATACTTCCATGCATATGCTCTATGATATTTACATGCATGATGTTTTTTTGTCATTGGTTGACCCGTGGACGAGATCCACACGCATAGAGGCATTGATTACATAGTTGGATGATATCCACATACTTAGACTTCATGATATAGTTGACTCTGATTTCATGATGATTACATTGATCATACCACATATTTATGATATGTTGCTACCTGAGGCACTGACACAAGCACTTGGTATTACACTGATGTATAGATGTTTACCCTTGCCACCTTATCATGCTTCAGACTTATTCATATTGAGGATATATTATTACTGATCGTATTGACCTAGGATTGAGTCATACATACGATTTCTGCTCTGTGATGTTTTCTATTCACGAGTTGGCAACTCACCCCCGTTGTGCCACAGTTCTTGCAGGTTTTTTCCGTACAGGTTTCATTGCGGCTTTTCTGACACACTGCTTCCTTTCTGGGTGATTGCTTTGGTAGGTGGGTTCACTCGCATTGTGACCACCATTGTACTTATTTATTTTCAGTTCTATCTAGTAAATTCCATTAACCAAACTTGTATATTTATTCAGAGTTAGAAAACCAGTTATGTATTATTTCGACCTTAGAGTCGCGCGTTGTAGTATTATGGTTTTCTTGTTGATTTTGAGTTTCCTTTTGAGTTTTGATCCCCGCCCTTCGGCGTTGTATATTATATTGTTTGCGTGGTTGTGACCGTCGATTGACGCAGAGCTAGCTTCCGCTTGGGGATGCCTTTTATCATTATGCATATATTATTCTTGTTGTGCCCCGTTTGGGGCCAGTATTTACAAAGAAAACTCTGCCGAGATTTTCAGAAAAGACATTGAGGATTTAAAAATGCATATTCGGCTTACTTATTTAAAAACCTTGTTTTTAAAACATGTTTTCTTCACTTCTTTAAAACCAGTTTTCCTTCATTTATTATTTAAAATGGTTTTAGATTTCTGGGCTTTTGGCTTACTTGAATTATATGAGCTCTATAGACTTTATATGATTTAAGGGCCAGTCACGTGCTATTTTGGGTCGTGACAACTATACCCCCGACCCGTTGTGAATGCGGATTCATACGGATCTGATTGTAGCCGGAGAAAGCGTCGATGAAACTCAACAACTCGTGGCCGGCCGAGCTGTCGACGAGCTGATCTATCCGAGGGAGAGGATAGTTATCCCTGGGAAGGCCTTATTGAGGTCGGTGAAGTCGACGCACATGCGCCACTTCCCGCTTGACTTCTTGACCAGAACTATGTTCGTCAGCCACTCCGAGTAGGGTACATTCCGGATGAAGTTGGCGGCGAGAAGTCGATCAACCTCGTCTTCGATAGCCTTCTGTTTAACCGGGGCAAAGCTTCGCTTTTTCTGTCTGACGGGTCGGGCCGTAGGATCAACCCGAGCTTGTGAGAAATGATTTTGGGGTCGATCCCAGGCATGTCAGGAGGCGCCCAAGCGAAGACGTCGGAGTTATTTCTGAGAAAACCGACCAGGTCATCTCGCTGAGTTCCTGTAAGGAGTGTTCCGACCTGGACGGTTTTTTCATCGTCCCCCTCTATCAGGGGAACCTCGGTCAGTGGTTCGACCGGTGTCCCCCGGACCTCCTTCTGCTCGTCTCGGGTGTCCAGAGATCCCTTGATGTCGTCTTTTACCTCAGCGTCGTCGGCCGGCTGCTCGGACGAAGATGTTTCGGTAAGGCATACCTTCGCGACTCGCTGGTCTCCGTAGACCCGACCTATCCCGTCCTGATCGAGAGGGAACTTCATCGCCAGGTGGTAGGTCGATATCTGGGCCTAGAGGGAGTTCAGCGTCGGGCGGCCGAGGAGGACATTGTAGGCTGATGGGACCTTTGCTACGATGAAGTCCACAGGCAACGCACGGGTGCGGCCGGGCTCCTCGACGTTGAACTGCAGGGTGACCACCCTTTCCGCCGGGATGGAGTGGTTGGTGAACCCTGAAAGGACGTGGGAGGTCGGTTTCAAGTCTGCTGGGGTGAGCCCCATGCGCAGAAAGCAGTCGTGGAAGAGGATGTCTGCCGAGCTGTCCGAGTCGACAAGTATCCGGTGGACCTCGTATCGGTGGATTCGGGCCGTGATCACCAGAGGGTCGTTGTGGGGGCATGGATATGCCGTGGAGATCCCCGTCGCCAAAGGTGATAGGCTCATGGTCCCTGGCCTTTTTGCTCGGGCGGCCGTTGGCCTCCGTTGCCGGCGTGGGATGCTGAGACTTGCAGGCGCTCGGCTGACCCCCTGTCTTCATGACCATAGTTCTTGATGGGCCTCGGTTCCTTCCGGCGAGGTCCCTTAGGCCCCATGGTGAGGTTGTCTTCGAGCTGCCTTGGCGGGCATCGTGGACGCGATACCGTCGAGGGTGGGGGTGCCGATCATGCCTGGAAGCAGGCGAGCTGACCGTCATCGCCTTGGTAGGGACAGGGGTGCGACGAGACTCGAGGCGAGGCTTTCCGACGTGGGACCTCGAGGTTGAATGGGACGGATCGAGAGACCTGCGACCGATGGAGTCTGCGAGGCGGTGGCCGGCGGAGGGGTCGATGACATTCGGCGGAGGTACATCCGGGCCTCCGTTGAGGGGGAGGCGGCGGCAGGTGCTTGGATCTTCATGGTGATCGCTTGCCATGTGGATGGAGATCAGAATGCCAACTTTGTTTTTTGTGGAGTTCGTTTCCCACAGACGGCGCCAACTGTTGGAGGTCCTTTTCGGGTCTCCGTCAGATGTTGTCTTCCGTCAATCTCCCGGTGGATCTCCGAGGTGATCTCCTGTTGCGTGTGGGTCTCAATGGGTTTTGAGGAGATTGGTGGTTTTGAGGAGTTTGCGCCGAGTACCTGCAAGGAAGTCCCGGGTGGTTTGGTACCACCGAGAACCCTCCGACGATCAAGTTAGCATAAGTTCCGAGCAGAGTAACGGCTAAGTGGGGTGAAAAAAGCTTACTTGACTCATCTGTGATGGGGGTTTATATAGTAGCGGCAGCGCGCAGTAGCAGGCGCGAGAATCTCGCCGGCAGTTATGCTCCCGACGTCACGCCCGCGTAATAAGCGAATCGCCCGTTAATATGGATCGTGATGGCGTGGAACGTGGGATGTTGCCGGCGGAGAATCCGCGCATGGCGAGATTTGCGGAGCGGCGGTTACGCCTGTGAGTGGTGGAGTTGGTCGGTCGGAGGGACCGAGGAAGATGGCCTCGGCGGGAGAGCTCGGGGAGGAGCGGGAGGGCCGAGGCATCTTGGTCCTGTGGTAGCTCGGGGCGAGTTGAGAGGCCGAGGAGGCCAATTTACAGGGGGCTCTGAGGAGAGCCAGCTTGTGCTTGCAGGTCGGGTACAGGGGTGGTCTGGTCGGCCCTTGTGGGCCCTTTCTTCTGAGTTCTGGGACACATCATCTGCCACGTGTCCTGATCTAGGAGATCGCCAATATAGAGCATCATCACAGGGGAAATGGGTAACTAGTTGTGTAAATATATATTGGTTGAATTATACTATTATAGTAAGATACCATCAACTTTCAGGGATTTGAGATAAATACCTTTAACTTTATAAGTTTATGTTAAAATACCATCAACTTTCCCTTGTGGCACTAAAATGCTATCTGTCAGTTGTCTTTTCAAAACCGGTACTGTAGTAGTCATGTGACTGCCATATGACCAGTATTACCAATTTTACCGTTGTCGATTCTATAAGAACTCATTTCTCTGTATACTTCTGATTCGTTAAAAAGGAATGAGAATAATAGAAAACAAGAGCTAGGGAACTGAATTTTTAAAGAACCTATAAAGATTTAATTGGGACATGGTGGTTACTCATCACTACACTTATGGTTATGGAAAGAATTCTAAATTTTAGTGCAACAAGTGCGGAAAGTTTACAGTACTTTAAAGTAATTTATAAAGTTCGTGGTATTTATTTCAAAAATGATGAAAGCCTATGGAATAATCTCAGAAATAATATAACTTCATGCTATGCCATGTTATTTACCCTTATAGATACGCACACATCTCACACAATAGATCACTTGCTATTTTAGGACGGGGAAGAATATTGTAAGCAATAATACCTAAAATTTAATTTTGCAGGAACTTACGTGTACATGGCACCAGAGGTGACCGTAGCGAACCTTACGATGAGAAATGTGATGTTTATAGCTTTGGAATCATAATGAATGAGCTCATCACCTTCGAGCGCCCAACAATGAATGCAGTTATGGCCCCAGCCAGGTATACTAACATCTAATAATAACAGCTCTGGCTTATTAGAGAGAACAATGTCATGGAACTATTTCTCGTATCATAATTTGTGGCCCTATTTATTTATATGATAAATTACATAAAACATCATCAAACCTTTTCAGTTTTCATAAAAGCACCAATAAACTTACAACTGCCGTAAACCCCATTAAAGATTAGGCAAGTTAACGTGGATCTATCACGTGACTTCATTACAAACCTAAATATCCTTGTACGCATAAAATTATATTCTAACGTTACTGATTTATGTTGTTATCTCTAACCTCTTGTAGATTGCACTAGAGGTTGCAGAGGGAAGACTGAGCTTAAAACTTCCAGAGGAAGAGGACCATGGGTACAAAGAACTCATTCAACTTATTTGCTGCTCATGGAATTAAGATGCTTCAGCTAGACCCGCCTTTTCTGTAATTACCTTTACTTTAAGAAAGATTTTAGAGAAGTTAATGCTTGACCAAGTTATTAGTGTTTAGTCCTAACAGAAAGCTTCAGAAAGCTAAGAATGAATATAGTTTTCTATACCAAACTCTGTAAAGCTACAAAGCAATACATATCAGGGCCTGTTTGGTTCAATGAAGCTGGAATGTAAATGTGTAGCAAGAACGGCTCCTTTTTTCCCTCGAGTTTTCATCCATATATTTAAAACAACTTGATGGAGGTCCTTTTTGGGTAACCTTCAGATATTGTCTTCCGTCGATCTCCCGGTGGATTCTGGAGGTGATCTCCTGTTGCGTGTGGGTCTCAATGGGTTTGGAGGAAATTGGCGACTTGAGGAGTTTAGCGCCGAGTACCTGCAAAGAAGTCTCGGGGTGGTTTGGTACCACTGAGGACCCTTCGACGATCAAGTTAGTACTAGATCCGAGCAGCGTAACGACTAAGTGGAGTAAAAAATGGCTTACTTGACCCCTCTGTGATGGGGGTTTATATAGCGGTGGTAGCACGCAACAGCAGGCTCGAGAATCTCGCCGGCAGTTATGCTCCTGACGTCTCGCTCGCGCGGAGAGCGGATCGGCCATTAATGGGGATCGTGATGGCGTGGAACATGGGATATGGCTGGCGGAGAATCTGCGTATGGCGAGATTTGCGGAGCGGCAGTTACGCCCGTGAGCGGTGGAGTTGGTCGGAGGACCGAGAAAGACGTCCTCGGCTGGGGAGCTCGGGGGCCAGCGAGAAGGCCGAGAAGTCTTGGTCTTGTGGCAGCTCGGGGTGAGCTGAGGGGCCAAGGAGGCCCATTTGCAGAGGGGCCCCGAGGAGGGCCAGCTCGCGCGTGTAGGTCGGGTACAGGGATGGCCTGATCGGTCCCTGTGGGCCCTTTCCTCTGAGTTCTGGGACACGTCATCTGCCACGTGTCCGGATCTTGGGGATCGCCAATATTGAGCATCATCATTAGCCCCCCACTCTTGTCCCGATCAGCTAGCGGGTCGGATCAGGAGTGGACTGCCGGGCCGCCCAGGGTGAGTTCCCTCCTAAGGTTTCGTCGGGACGCATTCCCGGGCTGTTAGTTGTCTTTCCTGTCAGCAAATCAGGGCGAGATCTCTGCATTTAAGGAAGGTGCGCCGGTTCGTGCCTCCTGCCGTTGAAGTGACGGTCCACGTGTCAAGCGTCAGTTGGCTAACGCGACGTGTGCAGACCTGCGACGCCTGCAGGGTTGCGGTCCAGCGTGGGAACGACAAGTGGAACAATTGGAGCCATTGGATGCGAGGAGGTGTTTTGGCGGGAGACGAAGGGAGCCGTTGGATGAGGTCGCTCGCTGTGATAAATAGGGGTGGGGCCCATTCCAGGGCCCCTACTCTTTCATATTTCCCCGTTCTAAGTCTTAGTTGCTCGGCGCTCGTCCTCTTTCTTCCGCTTTCGTTTTCCGAGGACCCTCCTTCTCAAGGTTAGATGTCTTCCTTTGTCGAGTCAGTAGATGTCGTCGAAGTAGGTTCTAGGGACCCTTTAGGTGAGCCTGAGTCCTCCCGGGGAGCAGGTGTCAGGCCCTCTTCTCGGGATCGTGCGGCAGGGGCAGCCCCCAGGAAGGAGGCGATGGACGCTGCCCCCGGCGCCTCATGTTGGGTGAGGCATGAGGACAAGCTCGCCAATGCTCGAGCTCGCTTCCATATTCCCCCGCGATATACGCTTCGTCTGGCCAAAGAGGAAGAGAGGGCAGACCAGGTACGTGGCAGGGAGATCGTCATGTACATGGAAGCTTTTTGGGGTGGAATGCGCCTGCCATTTTCTCCTGAGATCGTCGAAGCGCCGAACTTTTTCGGGTTAGCCCCTGGCCAGTTGGTGACGAACTCGTGGAGGATTCTCCTCGGGTTCCTGATACGCCTGAAGTTACAGGCGATTCTTTTCAGCATCTCCCTTCTTGATTCTTCCCTCGTCTTCAAAAATCACCATGGTGGTCGAGCGGGCGACCCGAGGTGGGTCTACCTTTCCTTTAGAAAACGATAGGGGCCCCGCCGGGATGGGGGTTGTGGCCCTGCCTTCTTCCATTCACGACTGGAAGAAGTTCTTCTTTGTTTCCCCCCGAGGGCGAGGACTGGCCCGTGCCTACACAGTGGTCGGGGGAGAAATGTTTGCCAGGGAACCAGTCCAGTGGCCCTGTCGCGGTGAGAGTGGAATCGTGGGAGCCCATCCCTTGTTTCGACGTGCTGTTGTCTGAGAGGGTCCTGAGTTGGGCCGGGCTCAGCCCCGTTGAGTTCGTCGGTAAGTTTAGGCTTGCTTTTTGGCTTGTATATTGCTTGTGTTGCCGACCTCTTTACATTCGGTTTTGTGCAGGACCCATGGATATGGACTCGCTCCGAGCTTCCATGCGCCAGCCGAGGAAGGTCACGAAGGCGGAGGGTGCCGGCTCTTCCTGCTCAAAGCATGCCCCGGCTCCTTCTCCTCCGGTGGTCGTGTCCCGCGAGCGCTCGAAGGCGGATCTCGCCACCGGCCCAACAGAGTGTCGGGCCGGAAGCGGGCTCGGATTCTGGAGGATCCGGCCTCAGAGGAGATCGGTTCTCCCTCAGAGCCGCTCAAGAGGAGGTCATCCCGGGGACCGTCTTCGCCGATCATGGTGGAGGAAGGGGGCCTCCAGTTCGCAGTGCTTTCGGGGCTATCCGTCGCGGATAGCTTACTGCACGAGATAGAGACATCGACCGGGGGTAGAGTCCCCGGAGGGACCTTTAGGGCTCAGCTGGCGTCCATTGCCCAGGAGTCCGTGCAGGTAAGTGCTTGATTTTTATTATTATATATTTTTTGAGATTCGGTGCCTCCCTCGGTTTTATGATCTTTCTCCTGCTTTTCAGGTTCTCCAGCACGTTGCCCTCGCCTTACGCATAGAGGCCGACGTGATAGCCCCGGCGATGAAGGCTGCGGGCCAGCTCGTCTCGCTAGAAGAGAGCTCCAAGCGGGAGCTGGAGGTGGTGATGGCGAGGATCGCCGCCCTGGAGGGCGAGGTGGAGGCCGGGAAGCGGGAGGTCACTCGGCACCGCGAGGCCGCCGCGGCTGCCGAGGCCAAGCTCGAGGATGCTCAGGTGCTTGCCGACAAACTGAAGAAGACGGTGAAAACCCTCCGGAAGGAGCTGGGGGTGGCGGCCGAGTCGGCGAAGTCGGCCGACCTGAAGGCGGCGAAGTTGGCCGACCTCTCGGCGGTGAAGGCGATGGAGGGCTACAAGAAGTCGAAAGACTACTACGATGGCTTGGCCATTGCCACGACCCTCATCTGGCACGAGGCCCTCGACGCCGTTAAAGCCCGGGTGCCGGGGTTTGCCGACGAAGAGCTCCGGGCCGAATACCCCCTCGCGGACCCCGGTGAGCAGGGACAGGAGGTTCCTGGCGAGGAAGTCGCCGAGGACCTAGCTCGCCTCGTGGTGGATATCGAGGGCCCCGAGGTCGCTCCTGGTCCCGAGGCCTAAAACCCTCGTCTTTCTCCTTTTCTTTTGTTGCTTTTGGAATTTTGTAAGCCTCCGGGCATTTTTTAAGGCTGGGGAGCCAAAAATACCCTTTGTAAAGACTTCGCCTTTTAGTAATAAAACTTTTTCTTCGGTTTCATCGGTTTTCACTTTGTCTTTTGTTTATAAAGAATGCTCGTAAAATTTCTCTTCTTGCGCTGTTGGGCTTCCATGTCAGGTCCATGTCAGGTCGGCTGCTTGCCTAGCGATCGTCCGTCGAGTTGGTTTCGATTACTTGCCAAGCGTGCCAAGCGCTGCTCAGAAGGAGGCGTCTCCATGGCTTCAAAGTCGAGGGGAGATCGTTCGGGACTTGGATATACCTGATGCCCCTTGTTGGTGGCTCGGATCCTCTGCATGCGATGGGTAGAGGGCTGTCCGCCTTATTTATGCCGAGGGTAGATGGGAGCTGCTCCGTTGCCCTTTGGCGAGGGCTTCTGATTTCTGACATGGTGGGTAGGCAACCACCAGCCTGGGATGACCGAGCGGGGCAGCCGCTCGGAGGCCTCTTTCGAGGGCTTCGATCCCTGGCGTCATGGGTGGGGAGTTATCAGCCGGAGTTGACCGAGCAGGGCAGCCGCTCGGTTGCCACTTGTGAGGGCTTCGATCCTTCAGGACGGGAACCGAGCAGGGTTACTGCCCGGTGCCTCTTGGCGAGGGCTTTTGTCCCGAAGGATAGCCGGGAAAGGGATCCTCGGGCTCGGCTGCCTCTGGGAGGGCTTTCTGATCCCAGGCGTTGAGGTAGGGAAGCTACCCGCCGGGGATAACTTAGTAGGGATGACCGGGCAGTGAAGCTGCGCGGTTGCCTCTTGGCGATGGCTTTGATCTCTGGCACCGTGAGTAGGCAACTACTAGCCTGGGATGACCGAGTGGGGTAGCCGCTCGAACGCATCTTGTGAGGGCTTCGATCCCTGGCATCATGGGTAGGGAGCTACCAGCCGAAGATGACCGAGCAGGGTAGCTGCCTGGTTGCCTCTTGCGAGGGTTTTGATCCTTCAGGACGGGGACCGAGCAGGGTTACTGCCCAGTGCCTCTTGGCGAGGACTTTGATCCCTGTCGGTTGTGGTAGGAAGATACCAGCCGGGGATAGCCGAGTAAGGACTCGACTGCCTCTGGGAGGACTTTGGTCCTTGGCGCGGGTGGGGCTGTAGAAGCCTACCAAGGACCCTTGGCCAGGCAGGGTTACTGTCCGGTGCCTCCTGGCGAGGGCTTTTGTCCTGAAGGATAGCCGAGCGAAGGATCCTCGGGCTCGACTGCCTCTGAGAGGGCATTCTGATCCCTGGCATTGCGGTAGGGAAGCTACCCGTCAGGAATAGCCGAGCGACGGTTGGGCTCGACTGCCTCTGGGAGGACTTTCTGATCCCTGGCGTTGTGGTAGGGAAGCTACCCGCCAGGGATAACCGAGCAGAGTAGTTGCTGGGTTGCCTCTTGGTGAGGGCTTTCTGATCCCTGGCGTTGCGGTAGGGAAGCTACCCGCCAAGGATAACCGAGCAGGGTAGCTGCTGGGTTGCCTCTTGGCGAGGGCTTTGATTTTTGGCGTTGCAAGTAGGGAAGCTACATGCCAGGTATAGCCGAGCAGGGGAGCCGCTCGGCTGCCTCTGCGGAGGACTTTGATCCTTAGCGCTGGGGGGCCTGAGGAGGCCGGCTAAGGACAACCGGGCAGGGTAGCTGCTCGGCCGAATCTTCATGAGGTTTCGCCCGACCATCTAGTTGAACAGGAACGGTATTGGGAACATGAACGGTCGCGGCGGGCGGGCGCGCAGCACGCACATTGAATTTGGGGGGAGGCGAAGCGCCAGGGTCGATTCCGTTAGAGAAGGCCCGATGGTTGCCGCGTGGCAGCGACTTCTTGGGCAAGAGCGGGCGACCGTTGAGTTCCGTTGGGACGCAGCGGGTTATATAAAGTCCGTGGGGTACGGGTCGTGAGGAGGCTCGAGGCATGACGCTCCGGCGGCGGACCTTGATGTGGAGCTGTGGGACGCCCAACGGGTCTCAGGGAGTATCGGCCCATGAGATCCGTGATCTGGAGTCGTAGCCTGCCGGTGGTCAGCCGTGCCGACGGGGGCAGAGCCTTCTGGAGGTGGAGGAGCGGCGATCTGGGGCCCAGGCCCGGCCGTTTGGACGAGGATGAGCGCCTCTACGAGGGACTGCAGCCGATCTATTTGGCTGGTGAGGGCGTTGATGATGGTCGCCGGAGGGGGTTCATCAGCGCCTCCGGTGAGGGGGAGGCGGCGGCTGGTACCCGGATCTTCAGGATGATTGCTTGCCATGTGGACGGAGATCGGAAGACCAACTTTGTTTTTATAGAGTTTGCTTTCCCACAGACGGCGCCAACTGATGGAGGTCCTTTTTGGGTCTCCTTCAGATGTTGTCTTCCGTCGATCTCTCGGTGGATTCTGGAGGTGATTTCCTGTTGCGTGTGGGTCTCAATGGGTTTGGAGGAGATTGGCGACTTGGGGAGTTTAGCGCCGAGTACCTGCAAAGAAGTCCCGGGGTGGTTTGGTACCACCAAGGACCCTTCGACGATCAAGTTAGTATTAGATCCGAGCAGCGTAACGACTAAGTGGAGTAAAAAATGGCTTACTTAACCCCTCTGTGATGGGGGTTTATATAGCGGTGGTAGCACGTAACAGTAGGCGCGAGAATCTCGCCGGCAGTTATGCTCCCGACGTCACGCTCGCGCGGAGTGCGGATCGCCCATTAATGGGGATCGTGATGGCGTGGAACGTGGGATATGACTGGCGGAGAATCTGCGCATGGCGAGTTTTGTGGAGCGGCGGTTACGCCCGTTAACGGTGGAGTTGGTCGGAGGACCGAGGAAGACGTCCTCGGCTGGGGAGCTCGGGGGCGAGCGAGAAGGCCGAGAAGTCTTGGTCTTGTGGCAGCTCGGGGTGAGCTGAGGGGCCAAGGAGGCCCATTTGCAGGGGGCCCTGAGGAGGGCCAGCTCGCGCGTGTAGGTCGGGTACAGGGGCGGCCTGGTCGGTCCCTGTGGGCCCTTTCCTTTGAGTTCTGGGACACGTCATCTGCCACGTGTCCTGATCTTGGGGATCGCCAATATTGAGCATCATCACAACTTGTACCTAGAACTAAGACTCACATTAAGGGAATGTCAGTTGCAGAAGTTGGAAATGTTTCTTTTTGCAGGTATCGCATCCAATAACAACTACAGCCGAGTGACAAACCAAAACTTTTGTAACTAACAAGCTACTTGATTAAAAACTAGATAACAATAATCTCAATTATGGTTCTATTGCAAAACTCTAGTCCCATTTATATTCATAATCTTAACAATCAGGAATCTTGTTATGCAAACAGTCTAAAGAAAATCAGAAATAGCCTTTTTTCCCCTTTCTTTTTTGACAATCAGAAATAGCCTTTTTCTAAAGCTTAGATATGCTGAAGCTACAGAATTAGGTGTAGATAGTTTATATAATATTTCCAAATTATATGCTAGCGTTATTACCAGTCATAATGCTTCAAAGGTATGATTAATTTGGTTGCATACTATAAATACATTTACAGTGATTAAACCTACAAAAGACAAGAAAAAAAGAAAGAAAAGAAGAAAAAAACAGTCACCGGCATCTAAAATGCAGTAAGCCAGGAACCGATCAATTCAGTTGAAAAGTTCATGTTATGTCTCCGAGACATACACAAGGATAAACTAAGCTGCAAAAATCCTCTCCATATTTAAAATTTACACCAACAGTCAGCTAAAAGAAACAACAAGTAAATTATTATGTTGATGTCCTTATATAGCGAAAACTAAGAAAAAGTATTTTCGCATCTCATATTAAACTCAAAATGAGCAAGACAAAGTTAGAAAATAGATATGCATAAAGTCCATTAGCCTAGACCATTATGGGGTATTCCCCTAGGTTGTTGATTCCTAAGCAGTTTAATTCACATTGAAATTCACCGATAAAATAGGATTCCCATGGTTGCATTTTTTCAAATAATAACATGTGATATAGTGAAGGAAGTCGAACAAGGGTAAATATTTCTAAAGTCAATAACAATTGCATGCTAAAAATGCATGCAATTCTGTAGAAAATTTTCTTATGTAGATACTTATTAAGGGAGCAAAAGACTATGATATTGACTTGCATCTACATTACAATAAATATGACTATGGAGACAATCTTGCAGATGAACATTTTGAATCGAGAACAACAAATGTATGTTTATAGTCTAGACTTGGCGCCAATTTTTGTCCTAGTGAAAAGGAAGACATGCGATGATTAATTTTATTATTCTTACTTTATTATTATACCGGAGTATTTCCAACTCCTTATGTGAATGTACTGGTTATAGTTTCCTATCAACATATATCACTGTCTTCATGCTATCTAATTATTTTTCTTGTAGATCTTGTTTGTCTGTCTATTATTGTATCCATTGATTTTAGGAGAAATTTATAAGTTTCAATTTTTTCTTTTAACAAACAAGAAAAGCAGTATTCATACAGTAACTTGCGAATTGAAACTCTTGCTTTAACTGGACCTATAACACTTCATCTCAGCTTAATGTCAAATCAATCACTCAAAAAAAAGCCCAAAACCCATTATTAATATCCTAAGGCATGCGTTATGATGTGATCCCTCATATCCTCCACTTTCTGCTCATCTAAAGTTATGAAGATCATGAAGATCTTATTAGTGGGGACACCATTGGAAGTAAGAGAGGCATGCAAGAAAAATGCACAAAGTGGTGAGCTTTTTGAGAGTCCAAAAGGCTAGTGATTGTGTTTATCACTTCATGTTGTTGGGAGATCGGCCATCACCCGTTAATTATTCCAGAGGCGAGAAATTATCTTGCTGAATATCTTATCGATCTTCCATATTCTTTGTCAGGGCCTTTTAAGCTATTGGCAAACAACAGTAGCATAATTCAAAAATAACAAACCACTTAGCCATCAACTTGCAGGAAATATTTACCCAGTGTAATTCCATGCACCCCCTAAGACTTAGATGGCCGCATATGTTAAGATTAATAAGTACTTCCGGAAATTAATTGAAGTTGATTAACAAACATATCAAATAAGCTATAGGCGGAGTTCTATCTGACCCAAAAGCTTGAATGGTAGCTCTAAGATCTAACTTGAGATTAAAACAGAATTGTATAGAGTGGGCCTAGCGGAAAGTTGAGGATACAACAAAAATCAAGTTTTTTAGCATTATAATTGTGTTATACGAGTTGTCTATTGGCTACTTACCAAAACCCTAATCCTTTATCTTGGTTTAAAACATCTTAAAAAGACGCACAGTACTCATAGGGTTAAAAAGTTTAGGTTTGAAAGAAGAGTAATACTTTTTCCTATAAGGATAGTACGGAAAAGTTACCATATTAAGTTTGCTAAGGGCCTATTTGGTTGCAGGATTATGGAATTTGGATTCCAAAATAGTATGGTTGAAATTTCTGGATTTGGTAATTCGTTGTTTGGTTGGTTTTGGATTCCTAGTATTGGATTTGTAGATCCTTATAATCTGTTTGGTTGGTGAAAAAAGTGGGATTTGGATTTGAGGATTTTAGAGAGAGATGGATAGAGAGAGGATTATTAAATAAATAAAGTACACGGGTCCCATCTAAAAGTACAATGATTACTGCCAAATCCTTGAAAATTCTTGAAATTTTTTTAGGATTCAAGAATTCTTGTTTTGTGGTGGCCCCCATAAAAAAAACAAAGGAATCCTATAAATCCAAATCCATCAACCAAACACAAAATTATTGAATCCCAGGATTCCACAATCCAAAATCCAAATCCAAATCCAAATCCATAATCCTGCAACCAAACAGACACCACAGTGGGGATGTGTCCCATCCCACCAAAGAGACATGGATCTAATAGCGGGGCTGGTAGATAATTTTCTTCCAACCATCCTCGTAGGAAAAACATTTCTCTTAAAAAAAAAAGCATCGGTCAATTCCCTATCTTTTAATGCTATATTCCAAGTAGTACTTTAATATTCAGTTAAGCTCGTCGTGTGTTAATCATTCATTTCAGGGTCTGTAACAATTTATTTCCACCTAAATTTGCAACCATAATCCCACAACTAAAATGAGACAATAAATTAAAAACAGTTCGCAGTAAGGTTGAATTGCAAATAAATTCTACTAGATTTTCCCTCAAATATAGGAAAACTTAACAGTGGACTTTTAGACAGATAATGACAAGCCCTCCCTAGCCATGGTTCTGCACTAATTATGATACAGTTGACGTCAAACTCTATGAATAGTTATAAGAGTAAATAGTTTTGTTTGTTTTTTTCCTAACCCAAAGTCTTCCTTTATTTGTAAATTTGTAATAGATACATTTTAATCCTAGTACTATATAGTGCATCCATCCATTCTAGTATTTTCGACAACCCTTTTATAAAAGATTGTTTCGTCCAATAATTAGCATGCCACTGGGTTAACTCAAGGTAGCTTAAACTAACTAGAGATGTTCGGCATCCATATTATTAAGTGTCAAGTACGGAAAAACTACGATTACGGGTTTTGTATGCCTTATGTAGCACTAATCATCTTTCTGCTGGTTTTTAGCACATTCTACCATTGAAGCGGATCTCCATATGGATTTTGGAAATAAAATTCAAAATTGATCATCGATTAGCTCGGCATTTTAGAATTTGATCCAATAGTCGAGTAAATATATAAACGTTTAAAAATGCTTACCTGCAAATTTTATCCCCAATTTACTTCTAATCTCAGACAAGAAACAGCAAGGTGGTCCCAGCCCCATACTGCTAGCTGCCAGGTCAGCTTTCCCTCCAGCTAAGCATCAACTCCCCCGCGCGTGAACTCTTTAAAAGCCATGGCACTCGTCAACAAAAAACAAGAAGAACACAGCCCCTTCTCCTCTCCCTGTCCTCATCCTGCAAATTAAAAAAATAACCTCAAGAAGGAACAAATAACAAATAAAAAACATATTTTGAAGGTCCTTTCCGCAAATATACCAGCAATGGAGAAACCCCGGCACCGCCGCAACAACCCCTCCTTCTCCTCCTCCCTCCTCGACGCCATCGACCGCTCCATCGACGGCGGCACCCTCACCGGTGGAGCACGGGAACCCAACCCCCACTTCAACTTCTTCGCCGACTCAGCCCCCCTCGTCCGCCCCAGGCCGATCCGTACCCAAACCCAAACCCTAACCCAAACCCTAACCCTAACCCAAGCTCGGCCCGATCCGCCGCAGCAAATTACCAAAAAGTCCCCGACTTTGCTCAAGAAGAAGCTCCGCGATCTCAAGCCCTCGTCTTCGTCCTCGTCCTCGTCGCCTTCATCGAAGATCGCCGGATTCATCAGCTCGCTCTTCACGGCGTCGTCGACGAACCCTAAGAAGCCGAAGATATCGACGCCGTCGCCGTCGACGCCGGGGTCGTCGACGTCGTCGCGGTCGTGCCTGAGCAAGACGCCGTCGACGCACAGATCGAACGGGTCGGGCGTGTCGAAGAGGTCGGTGAGGTTCTGTCCGACGGCGGAACGGGTGGAGTTCGTCGGCGAGGTGACGGCGAGGCGGAGGATGATCGTGGAGGAGATACTGAAGGGGATCGAAACGGAGAGCGATGACGACGATGACGACGATGAGAGCGATGAGGATTTGTTCGAGCTCGAGAATTTGGCGGGAATTGGGGGGAGATTTAGGGACGAGCTGCCTGTGTTTGAGACTACCGATCTGGGGATGAATCGTGCCATTGCGAAGAGGCTGGTTGTGTAAAAAAGTTAATTTGGAAAAGTTTTTGGAGTTGTTTTTTGTAAATTGTTTGTGTGATGATATTTTGATTGTAAGTGTTTTTTTTAATGCTTAAAATGCATTTTCTTGTCTTCTTCTTCCTCTTCTTCTTTTTCTTTTTTTGGAATTCGAAAGAGAGAAAAATCTTGAGAGAGGGGAAGAGTGTCTCAGCACCATGCTCATCAAGCATGGTTTTTCTCTCTGCTATTTGGATGTATCATATCTGATCTATGGAATAATTTCTCAATTAGCTTGAACCCACGAGATCGTCATGACTATTTTTGTGCATATGGTTTTGAAAATAATGCCGTTGAATTTGATTCCAACGCTATTTGAGCTCTTTTTTGTTGTTTCCGGCATATTTTATTATGAAAATACCTTTGAACTGCTATAAGATTTTGCTTGCGCGGTATCATTGATTTTCATGACTAATAATTTTATTGAGAGATTGTTTTTGAAAAATGATAGAAAATATAGATTGATTAAGACATATTAAATTTTTTTAAATAGAAAAAACATGATAAGATACGCTGTTATGTATGTACAAACGGAATTTAATAGAAAATTCGGCTTACCGTTTTACACAATGCAGTGCTGCTAAGATAAATTGATCTTCATGTAACACATCAATTAGTGGCACCAATTTCTCCCTTAAGAGCTTTATACATATGATGATATAATAAATTAATGTTGACTTAGACTGCGGAATACATTCCTTTCCTGTGTTGTGTAGACCAAAATAAGCCCAAACAATTTAAAAATAGGTTTGGGTCTTCCATTCTTTTGTGCCCATGAATTTTGATCCGGACATCAAGATTTTTATTATAATAATCCTTTTTAAACAACTTCGAAAGCTCAACACCAGTGCTGGCTCAACTCCATCCTATTCACACCAAATATGGTGGCAACTTGAGCTCGTTTGAGTGATTTGCGGTAGCTCAAAAATTTATTGGATATTTTCGGTAGTTATTCATCGGTTTTGGGTTACAAGAACAGACTTTGTACTTCTGAATTAATTGGAATTGTTAAATTCAACTATTTAAAGTCATTTCAGTTTCGTACTCAAATTGATGATTCAGCAAAATTCAAGATTTAATCTCTTATAGAATTTTAGGGTTTATCCCCATCAAAATAGAAACGATATCTATGTCATGTCCATGGAACAAGATTTACAAATACGTACCTATGCTAGGCCACAAGCTCTCACGTTTGGGAGGCCAATCTTACATCCACTGTTCTATGCTACACACAAATTTGAATATACAATAAAAATTTCAAAAGAAGAAGAAGAAGCAAATATTGTAATTTCATCGGAGTAAATTAAATAACCTGGTCTTTCAATGCCATGTACTTGATACATTTACTAACTTAGCTTTAATAATTTCATTACTGATGATCTTTCGCAGCTTTGGGACTTCTAGTCAAAAGAGATAGGATTGGGATAAAAAGTAAAAATCCCATGCATTCATCATCAAGCTCAAAAATCACATCACTATGAGAGAGGAAAGCATAATCTGAGTGCAGTTGATGATTATGCTCTCACATCTGGTGCTTACTTTTTTTTTTTACACATTTCAATAAATTTTAAGAAAACCATATGGTATTAATTCTTTCCCATTGATAATTCAGAAAAAAAATTTATGGGAACGGGCCCGCAAGGCAAAGGCAAACACATGAACAAACACACCCACACACATAACACACGGACAAACCTAGAGGACCCCAAGAAAATGTTAAATTGTGGCCGCTTCCCTTCGTGGGGACACTTTCCCCATGAGAGGAGATGCTCATGATTCACATTTGATTATAATAGTTATTAGAAATTGAAAAATTAACTTGAAAGTGGTGTAAAGTGGTTTTCGTCATCCTATTAAGATAGGAATGCACGTCGCTTGTCAGTCGTATAACAGATTCCCACTGCCTTGGGTAGACAGGAGTTCATTGATCGTGGGGATCCAAATCTCCGGCAACCGCGAACTAAACTACCGTTAATTACCCCTCGTTTTTGGAGAGAGAGAGATCCTCCGATTAACAGATCAAACGGATTATGCGAATTAAATATGCAGTAAGCGAATATTACGTTTGGGGGAGACAGTTTAAGGGCACTTTGGGCATGTTTATTTCATTTATTTTTATTTTGTAGAATACTTACAAGAAGAACAGAAGTGAGTGATGCATATATGCCACATGCACACTCAACAAAGTGAGCACATGGTAAGATGCACACATGACAAGGTGCGCACCTGGCAAGATACGCATCTGGTCCCGGTGAACACTTGGCGATGTGCGAGAGAGTGAGGGGGCCAAAAAGTTCCGAATGGATCAAAAGGTCCAATAAGGTGCACACCTGGGTCGGTACGCACCTGGCATGACATGCATCGAATAGGATGCGCATCTAGCCAAATGGACACCTAGCGAGTTGCGCACCAAGCATGCTGCAAGCAAGAGTCGAAACCCAATGAAGCAACAACCACAAAACACAAAAAAATTTAACTTAAGATGATCAAAAGTGGCTCATTTCCCTTTTTGCGAGGCTTCGGGATGTGCGCGAATGGATCTTGTAACAACCCTAAACTTCTGTACAAAATTTTTTGGAAAGTATAAAAAGGAATATCTTAGCCTGAGCACAAGTTATAAATTTAAATTGTTTTTAAACAACAAGAAAGCACTTGTAGCTCATTGGTAAAATTTTGCATTGTTGTGACATAACCCTTCTGTTCGAATCCTCTCAGCCACATATTATTTTTACTGATCTTTCTTTTAAACTTTTAGAAGCTCAAAAGTTTACACGTGCAATACACGTAAAAATGAAAAGTCTCAAAAATCAAACATGTGCAAAATAGTATTTATACAGACCCTGACACGTATTCAAAATCCAAACACCCACATCCCAACAATGGCTGGCGAGATCCTCTCTGGGGCCGGCTCCGCCGATCCTCCCCATACCAAATACTCCAAAATTTCACCCTAGCACACCTTGGCCCTCCCTACTAACCTTAGTTCTGTTTGATTTTCCTGCACATTAACAGAGAATTAAAATGAGCCTAAAAACCAAATTTTAATGCATTTTTAATTCTCATTTCAATACCCTAACCCTAATTTCTCCTATAAATACCACCAAACACCATAGCCCTCATCATTCAGAAATCTTTTGCTAAAATTCTCTAAATTTTCCAAGTCCAAGAAGTTGTACAAGTGAAGTTAGCCAAGGTCAAAATTCCGGCGACAATTCGGGACAAATCCGACGACGACGCGACTCCACGACGCCTTCGAAATCTTCCTATACCTCCCCCTTCTATTCTCAATCAGTAAGTCTCCTCTCCCCTCGTACATTTCTAATCTAAAACACTCTCTTCTCAAAACTCGTCGGAAGCGGAGTTATTCCGACTTCCGATTCTCATTTCTTTAAAAACTCAACTATTCTTAAACAATATATTAACCTTCTCTTCTTATATTGTTTAAAAAATATAAAACAACATTTACAATAAGTTTCAATTCAAAATAATATGTATTGCAACTTTTATTTCATTTTTACGGTAAAATACCATCAAGTTTACATACGACATTACTTTATCGTTTTGCTCATATTATCTTTAGAAAACTCATGAGGTAATGACCTAGCTCATCACAACACTCATCTTGACATAGCACGATGGTTTTTGGAACAATATTTGTGGGACAATACAATTTTACATTAAAATATCTTAAACCATCAAAACCCGTATTCTTTAAATTGTTTTAATTAATTCTTTGCAAATAAGCCTCTACAACCCATTTTGGGGAACCCGATCGAGATGGTGCGGGTTATCGCACGTCATCGGGACTTGTAAAGCAAGATGCAGACCTCCTCACGGAGCATACGATCTCGATAGAATTTTATTACAATTTTTAAGAAAACGTGATTTCTATTAATAAAGAAATTCTATTTTTAATATATATATATATATATATATTATCAAAATATCTATTTTAAAAATCCAAAATCAAAAGAAAAAATCACAAAAGTTCGTGAAAATACCATCAAGAATATATACAAGTCAAATTACATGAATACCATATACTATTCAAGTTAGGTTTATATCCACTAGACTATCCCATCAATCTTAAAAATTACATCTATGAAAACCATAAAGGCGATGATTAAATACTTGAGGTGTATTTTGAAAATATATCAAAACTATTTTTCGTAAAACCTTCTCAAGTTATATTAAATTACAATAAGGACCCTAGTAAATATAGATTTAAGTGGGACCGGTTCTCTTGAGCCTCAGGGAGCCGAAGAATTTGGATGCTTGTCTATTTAAGGTATACAAACTAAAAACGGGTGTTATCAACACGGTAATTGACTTGGAAAAATACACAAATCATGCCGTCCATATACAGCAGTTACCGATAACATCAAAACTAATTAAGGACTTCAATTCTGTTTAAGGAGTCTAACTCAATCTGAGTCCTAGTCTAATCTGGAAACAATCCGAATACAGTCTATACTTGAATAAAATTCAAGTACAACTCCAATTCAACATGAATCCATTTATACCAGAATACAATCAATATCAACATGACTCGACTGAACCGAACCATGGATATACTCTAATTACATGACTATCCCTTCCATTTACCTGAACTACTGATATCATGGTTTCAGCAAGTCTTACATCTATATTTTACTTCAATTAATACAAAAGTCATTACGGGGTTTTAAAGGGGTAGACTGGTATGGAATGTGTTAAAAGTGGTACGAGATAGTCATTAAAAGACGTAACTATACATCCATTGCCGTTGTTCCGTGGTTTTATCGACGGAGCCTTGTACTACGAGTTACCATTATCTACGGTGTAAGTTGGACTCCTCTCGTATACACTGGCATATTCTGTACCAAGGTACAAATTGTTGGGTTACGCCAGCGCCTCGGCCATCATACTGTGGCCAAACACGGAACAAAAACTTTTAAAACCCGGTGCTAACGGAACCCGATTCCCGGATCGAACCATTAACCCTATACTAGTTAACTGTAAAAGGAGTTTAAGAAATTATACCGATCAATCCGTGTCTTTCAGTCTTCAATCTCTATTCTTAGCTCGTTGCGGCTGCCTCGATCGAGTTCGCTCTCCAGTCTCTCTCATCGAAGAGGATCCACGTCGAGGATTCTTAATACGGTCTCCTGCCTCAAAATCGAAGCAACTCAAACATCTAGTTTGCTGGCCTAGATGCCCAAGATGAAGTAGAGAGTGTGTGTGTGAATACTTTGTCTCAATACACCCATGGATTCTCAACTCATGAGAGGGATGGGTGGAGGTTAAAGAAGATGCCCATGAAAGAAAATGTGAGCTCAAGAAAGAAGCTAGTGAAGAAAAAACTTAAGTATTGTGTGAGATATTTTTGAGCATATGAAAACCAACTCAAGAAAAATCCCATAGCAAGAAAAGAACTCCCCCCCTCTCTAAAATATCCCACACAATAATCATGGCCTTAAAAAATATCTATGTCACAATAAATGATCACAAGAACCAACACCATGAGTCACCAAGTGCATGCACCATCAAATAAATACACAAGGCCAAAACTTGCACTCATATTTTCCTCCAATTAAATATTTAAACCAAATGTTTAATCCAACAAAAAGAAATGGCATCAACTAAAGAAATCTTTTAACGAATTACAAGAATACCCCTCATCTGTATGTACATACCCACATCCGTATTCCGACTGAATACGAATACAACGAGAGGAAAGTAATCCAACAATATAATATTAGAATCCGGCTTAAACCAAAACCCACTAGTATTATCCGTCCTATCATGATCTGTGCACAAGTGCACGTATATGATCGAACCCTGCCATAAAACCATACGGCCTCTACAACGTTTCGCCTGAACCAGGGAAACCCTCTGTGTGGGACTCTAAAGACTCGTCAATACGCTGGCAGTGGGTTTAACCACAAGCACGTCAGTGGCACCAGCTGTACGTAACGACTGCCCAAGTATTGAGCAAAAAGGAGGCCGATGAGCAAACTCATCCTGAAACCCTACTGAGCCTGACAGTGACAATATCCGTACAGCCCGGTCCGTTCGTCTATGAGTATCGCATATCGAGTATAGGGGGTGGATAAAGTCAGACCCCTAATAACTTGACATTTAGTGTCGGCATGAAACCTATCACCAACTGAGAAACTACCGATCCTAGATCGGTAATTCTCGTCTATCCCGGCCGAGAATTTCTGGTGATGGTCATCCATGCACTTCGCGACCTCAACCCCCAATTCCGGGAGAGACGAATCCCCTGATGATCTGCTCACTGCCTCCATGTGGCTCGGGACTATACCCAACTAAAACCTGTTTGCACGACTCCTTTGAGCCGTGGTAGGGTAGTAATCAAAGCACAGTGGGAACTCACACGAGACAAATGACGATCTCAGGTCAATAGACTAACCTGTACACATGTCACCAGGGAACTGCTATCTGACAATAGGTATAATACCAACTAGCATGTTCCCGGGGAGTCCGTCCGGTGTACTCATAACCCAATGAGCACCTGTATACATCTTAGGTGAACCAACTTACACCAATGGCTTGTGAGACCGGCCACCGCCCCTCGTCGGGGTCTCGATCCGTATACACTAGTCTACTCTTGGAGTATCGATGCCCGGTCTCGAAACTCCCACGACTAGGGACATTTTAAGGATGTGCTTATAGACCACCCAACTCTCACGTATATGATCGCCATCATACTGCTGGTAGTCAAGCAAGAATCCTAAGGGCTCTATCAACATGTAATAGTGATATGTACTGTCACCTAATAGCATCTGCCCTCGAAATTCAGGTCGGACGTCCCAACATCCCGGTCGCGTCTTTTCGGCGGAGAACACTGACGCGGAGGAAAAACCACTTGCGAGTCCTCTCGACTCGTAAGGAGAAAATTCACTTGTGAGATCCTTACGACTCTCAAGAGAAAACGCACTTAGGAGTCCTCACGACTTCTAAAGGAAAAAATACACCTACGAGATCCTCTCGACTCGTAGGGAGAAAAGTATTTATGAGACCATCATGGCTCATAAAGTTGAAAAGCTTTACGCGACAGATCTAAAACCTATTTCCTAAGCCATCATCGCTGCCCTCCAAGCAAGTCCAAACTGACTCTTGTATACTATTCACGGGCTACATTCTCCAAAGTCGCATACCGACGAAGAGGAAAAACCACTTGCGAGTCCTCTCGACTCGTAAGGAGAAAATTCTCTTGTAAGATCCTTACGACTCCCAAGAGAAAACGCACTTAGGAGTCCTCACGACTTCTAAGGAGAAAAGACACCTACGAGATCCTCTCGACTCGTGGGGAGAAAAGTCTTTATAAAACCCTCACGGCTCATAAAGTTGAAAAGCCTTAGGCGATAGATCTAAAACCTGTTTCTTAAGCCATCATCGCTGCCCAGCAAGCAAGTCCGAACTGACTCTTGTATACTATCCACGGGCCACATTCTCCAAATTCGCATACCGACGAGAAGGAAAAACCACTTGCGAGTCCTCTCGACTCGTAATGAGAAAACTCTCTTGTGAGATCCTTACGACTCTTAAGAGAAAATGCACTTAGGAGTCCTCATGACTTTTAAGGAGAAAAGACACCTATGAGATCCTCTCGACTCGTATGGAAATAAGTCTTTATGAGACCCTCGCGGCTCATAAAGTTGAAAAGCCTTAGGCGACAGATCTAAAACCTGTTTCCTAAGCCATCGTTGCCCTACAAGGAGGTCAAGATGGACTCTTGTGTACTATCCACGGGCCACATTCGCCAAAGTTACATGCCAATGAAAAGAAGAGGCTACTTACGGGTCCTCACGATTCGTAAGGGAAAAATACCCGAGTGAGATCCTTACGACTCACGGAGGCGATGAACACTTAGGAATCTTCACGATTTCTAGGGAGAATATGTACTTATGAGATCCTCACGACTCATAGGGAGAAAAATCTTCTTGAGACCTGATTGATGTGAAAATTTGTGTTTGTAGTTAACCGCAATCAATAACGGTGTCGCGCGTAGCTGGACCGAGATGAGTACGGGTCGTCCTCTAGGAAACGTGGAACCTTTTATTTTTACTTTAGATGTGTTGAGAAAGAGAGGAGGAATAAAGAATTTTGTGAAAAGTTTCTAGATCTACTTTAAACAAGAATGTTAAATATAGATCTAGATTATTTTAGAGATTTAAATAATATAATAATAGGGCTTGAAGGGTTCGTTAGGATTTAGTAGTTATGGAAGATTAATTAAAAGTTACCCTTTTTATCCATTAATAGATTTAGAAATAGAACGACGGTGATGCGTGTAGATTAGGGTTTCTGGAAGGAAAAGGAATCCCACTCGTAACCCTTATCTTGACACGGAACTCCGTTCATATCTAGCCTTTACCAAAACAATCATTAATCTAATCTCTAATCGCGGTCGGAATTAGCAAAGAATTGCTAGCGCGCCCGATTAGGATGTTAATGATTATTTTGATAAAGTTCCTAAACTTTATAGGACTTAAAAAGGGTTTAATTATTTTCATCATCCATTAGCCTACCCTAATCCTACGAACCCTAACAAGCGGAGAATTACTCGCGCATGTTGGGAGAAGAAGATGAAAAGAAAGAGAGGAAAACATAATGTAAAATGCAAAAGAATTAAATAAAATAACTACCTTTATTAATCAACTGAACAATCTACACTTTATTCCGTAGAAAATGATTACAAAACTAGTTTGCTTCTCGATATCTTCCAAGGAGGTAGATGAACCGTTGATGATCGGCCTGGATGCGTGAGCCGTCTTGGACTTCGTGATCTCGTCGGCTTGATAGCTTTTCCAAGAGGCTCTCGGTGCCTTTTTATAGTGCAAAGCCAGAATCTTATTGTTGAAAACTTGGTAAAATTCAGCAGAGAATAATGCCCCAAAATCTTGCACTCCAATTCCATAAGATTGCGGCGGATCCGCGGCCAAAGAGGGGGTATGGCCGCGGATCCGCGGCCAATGGTTGAGATCTTTTGATCATATTTCTCTGGCTCTCTGATTTTGACATTTGGCAATCCTAGGCATCTTTAGAATTCAGAAATCTTCTCTCAGTTGCTTCCAGACTTGGTCTCCAAGTTTTGCTTCTTAATTTGGCAAGTTTTCTTCAACAAATTGATTTGTTTGTTAAATTCTTCATAACAACTTGGAAATATTCTGCACAACAACTCAAATAAGATTTTAGTAGACTTTGTTCTACTAGGATTAGGTCAATGAATTTATTTGCATACACTTTCCTACCAAATGATAATTAAAATATATTAACACATGGAAAATGGTGCTTTTACACATAAACCCTCATATATATAATATATTATAATAAAGTCCTTTTTTAATATGAAAATGGTAGGAAAAATGTAATAAAAATCTGCAGTTTTATCAACTGAACAAATACCCCCAAACTTATTTTTGATCGTCCCGAGCAAACTGGTTTATTTAAGAGGAGAAAAAGAAAGGAGAAAACTAAGCACACTTTCGTAGGCAGACACGATTGCACTGAGCACGTGCAACAAGCCGTTAAATCTCTAGGTGTCCTTAGTAGGAGGAGTGTTGTCTCCTGAGGGTTTTCAGCGGATTACACCCACAAAATCCAATAACAAAAGAAAGATGGTGAAATTTACATATAAAGACAAGAACCATAAAAGAAATACTTTGAAAAGAAGAGTTTCCAACTATGCCAGCTTTTCAGTTGTCATGAGCCCTATCTTAATAGTCATGAAAAGATATTAGAAATCACATCGTCCCTCAATAAAACATCGTCTTTATTCTTCATTCGTACCTTTTATCCAAACATTGATCATATAACCCCACATGTGTGTAAAGAACATCCCTACACTCAGAGAATTCAATTCAAGCTATCATACTCTTGTCCATCTACCTCGGTAATTTTTAATTTAATGAATATTAAGATTAGCTCACATATTTTCATGCGACCGTTAATACTTCTTGAGGTACTAACAGACCGATTACTCATGTGCATGCTGATTAGGTGATAATATTTTCCTCGTCCTGCACCACCTAAGGCTTAGCAGTGACTCCCAGACCAGTTGGCCTTAGGGCACTAGGTGAAGAGGCACCCTTGCTATATTTTTTTTTTGCTGCCTTGGCGATAACAAAACCAGTGTTCAATTTTTTTCTTTTCACCATTTTTATATTTTCTTCATTTTTTTATTTCCTTCATACTTTGGCTTTTAGACAAGAGCATTTCAAGGTATCCTCTATTATCCCGAGTTTCAAGACGTGTGTAAGTGCGTATAGTAGGGTATCAACGTTCAAATGTTTGGCTTCCAGAATAGGGACTATTTTTCAGACTTATTTTTATTCTCAGATTAGTGACTTCCTTCATCTTACTAACCCTTGGGACAACAGCTCATAACTACTTATTACTAGTTCGTTTAAGAAAACTTCTAATTTTCTTGGTTTTCTTAAACTATTCCTATCTTTTGGATGTAATTTTTCACTTTCTATTCTTTTGTTATCAAAAAAAAAATTTGTGCTTATATATAGTATAATGCAAAGTATGTGTAAATAAGCACAAACCTCCCCCAAACTTGTTTTCAACAGTGTCCTCACTGTTGCTGTCTGCTGGATCACAAAAACCTGTAAGCTTGGAAGGACATTATTAATGGGGGCAAGAATATATGAAAGTGAAAATGCTCCCCCAAACTTATTTTTGGCTCACAAATTTGAGGACAAAAGTTATGATCAAGAGCCAAAAATATACCCCCCCTCAAACATGAGTTAGACAATATGAAGCATTTTAAGAGGGGGTGAGTCATTTGGTCAAAGTAAGGCTTTACAAAGACCAAAAGTTAACACCAACCATTCAAAGATTTTATCAGTATATCGTATAGGTTGGTGGAAGAATGTGTTGTATCGACTCAAGAAAAAGTGGGGAAGACATAAGAGGTGGTCTGGAAAGGGTTTGAAATTAGAGAAAAGAAAGAATGATGATGAATGTGAATGATTAGAAAGAAGGAATGGTGACGGTTCAACCTCTAGAGGTGGAGATTGATCAATCACAAAATCCGTATTGTTTAAAAATTCAAGTTCATCAGCAAAAAATTCTTCAAAACTTTTATCAATGGTGTGATTGAACATTTTGCTGTCAAAGAGTTTTGTGCCAGAATTTATTCTACTTGATTCATAAAAAATCACTGAGGTAGAGGACTCGAAAAACTCATCTACCTCTTTTTCAAAAATATCCAAATCAAGTTGAATTTCCGGTATTACTGAACTTGAATTAACGGATTGTGATTTATCAAAACTCACTGAAACTATAGGAACAGAAGAAGAACCGGAGAAAGTAGAAGGTGAAATGGGTAAACAAATTGGTATGTCGAGTATTGCTGAACCAGATGTGGAAGATGGAGGTTGTATTTCGGTCTGATCTTCGGGTATACCATTATCATCAACTTCAAGACATATTTGGGATTCGGGAAGAATTAAAGGCTCAAGATGATGACCATAAGGAAGTGAAAGGATTTGATGAATTGGTGGGCCAAAATCATCCAAAATTTCGGGTTCATCAATCAAAATATCCCCAACGTCAATCACCTCATTCAAGTAAAGGTTAAAATTCTCAAACTCCTCATCAAAAGTATGGTTTTCAATCAGTTTTGGTTCAAGAGTGGAGGTGTAGAGATCACAAGGGTTGGGTATGGTTTCACTTGAAAGGGCCCTTCACAGTTGGATAAATCAAACACTACAAAGTCACACAACTTATCATTCATTCTATTTGGTGTACTTGATGAATCTATGAAACTGGAGTTGTGGATTTCAGTTTGGAGGTACAGTTCTGTCTTACTACCCAAATCCTTCATAATTTGGTTCGACATTTCCATAAATTTTTCTAATGTCTGCTCCAGACTAGTCTTGGGCTGATAAGGGGTTTCAGTATAAGATTGAAATTCCTGTGGATAATTAAAACTCCCAAATGACTGATTAGAAGAACTGTCTAGAGTAGGTGGAAAAGTCGGATTGGATTGATAGGAATAGAATGGTTGCGGAACTTGGGTAGGAGTGGGATCAATATTATGATAAGAAGAATATTGATATGGGTTGGTTGGTTGGCTATTTTCAACAGACATCTTATATGCCACAAACCGCATATCAAACTCTTCTTCGGACAGTGGTGGTGATGGTTGATATTGGTCCGGGTTGAAACTTTGGCCTCTAGACCTAGCTATGTGCTCAGTAATGGACATTCGTCTAGGGGCTTCCTCACTCTGGGTATGAACTGAAACAGGTGTAGGATTAGGATATGGTTGATAAGACCTAGACTGAGGTGGCCAACTGTTTCTTCCTGCTTGTTCTATATGATCTCTTAAGGACATGGAAGAGCCGGACGGTATACCGAAGGGATTTCGAAAATAAAGAGATATCTGGTTGTGGACAGCAAAGCTCGGCAAGTGTTCTTCTGTTTAGGTCACCCATTATAAGAAGAGAAGAAAGGGGAAGGGGTAAAAAGGAGAGAAAGTAATTGGTTTGTTTTGAAAAATGACGGATTTAGACAAATCACACAAAAATGCACAACCCTAGAACTATGGTTACCTAGGTCCAGTCTCTAGACCGCTCCTAGACTTCCAAAGGACAAGCCGCAGGATAAATCCTCTACCGCCTCCGTACTACCCTTGTAGCCAGGTAAGTGCCAAGTAAGTGGGAAGGAACCACGTCGTGGGCCTAATTAAAAACCACTAGCCTTTGTCACACTTGCCTAGGCACTACAAAAGTAATGCGGATAAACGATAGATTACCCACGACCTTCCTCTGTCCTTAATGAGCGCGACAGTCCTTAGAGTCTGGTCTAGATATTTTTTAAATTATTATAGGGCTGATCTATATGCTCGGTTTGTGATTTGTGGGGCTTAGGAAGGGTGATGAAATCCCCACCTAATCTTGATTTGGTCTTTGCCCCTTAAAGTCCGTATTAAATATGCAAAACAAAACCAATCACAAAACTTTTGCAAAAAGATTTTTGAGCGGCGCTATTTTGCAAAGAATCCTGCAGAAAATAGATTTTATTGGATTTGAGGAGAGAGAGAAGGAGTTGAGAATCTTACCAGAGAATTCCGTAGCCCTAATCCCTCCAAGCCGCCGCGTTTCCGCCCAGGAAGCACCTTTGTGCCGCGGTTCCGCCGCGAGGTGGATGGAACAGTTGATGAAAATTTTTCTCAAGCCCTCTGTGCTCCTCTGGATCTCTAAAAATGTCTCTGTTTCCTGTTCTCCTTAATTCTGTGTCTCCAGATATCCTCGCAAAATTCACGCACAAATCGTTAAATATGCAGTTTGCAGTTTTGTTTTAATGATATGACTCGTCTAAGAATTCAACACAAATAGTAAAAATAAAAAATTACGCACGTTTCCCCGGCAACGGCGCCATTTGATTGATGTGAAAATTTGTGTTTGTAGTTAACCGCAATCAATAACGGTGTCGCGCGTAGCTAGACCGAGATGAGTACGGGTCGTCCTCTGGGAAACGTGGAACCTTTTATTTTTACTTTAGATGTGTTGAGAAAGAGAGGAGGAATAAAGAATTTTGTGAAAAGTTTCTAGATCTACTTTAAACAAGAATGTTAAATATAGATCTAGATTATTTTAGAGATTTAAATAATATAATAATAGGGCTTGTAGGGTTCGTTAGGATTTAGTAGTTATGGAAGATTAATTAAAAGTTACCCTTTTTATCCATTAATAGATTTAGAACTATAACGACGGTGATGCGTGTAGATTAGGGTTTCTGGAGGGAAAAGGAATCCCACTCGTAACCCTTATCTTGACACGGAACTCCGTTCATATCTAGCCTTTACCAAAACAATCATTAATCTAATCTCTAATCGCGGTCGGAACTAGCAAAGAATTGCTAGCGCGCCCGATTAGGATGTTAATGATTATTTTGATAAAGTTCCTAAACTTTATAGGACTTAAAAAGGGTTTAATTATTTTCATCATCCATTAGCCTACCCTAATCCTACGAACCCTAACAAGCGGAGAATTACTCGCGCATGTTGGGAGAAGAAGATGAAAAGAAAGAGAGGGAAAACATAATGTAAAATGCAAAAGAATTAAATAAAATAACTACCTTTATTAATCAACTGAACAATCTACACTTTATTCCGTAGAAAATGTTTACAAAACTAGTTTGCTTCTCGATATCTTCCAAGGAGGTAGATGAACCGTTGATGATCAGCCTGGATGCGTGAGCCGTCTTGGACTTCGTGATCTCTTCGGCTTGATAGCTTTTCCAAGAGGCTCTCGGTGCCTTTTTATAGTGCAAAGCCAGAATCTTATTGTTGAAAACTTGGTAAAATTCAGCAGAGAATAATGCCCCAAAATCTTGCACTCCAATTCCATAAGATTGCGGCGGATCCGCGGCCAAAGAGGGGGTATGGCCGCGGATCCGCGGCCAATGGTTGAGATCTTTTGATCATATTTCTCTGGCTCTCTGATTTTGACATTTGGCAATCCTAGGCATCTTTAGAATTCAGAAATCTTCTCTCAGTTGCTTCCAGACTTGGTCTCCAAGTTTTGCTTCTTAATTTGGCAAGTTTTCTTCAACAAATTGATTTGTTTATTAAATTCTTCATAACAACTTGGAAATATTCTGCACAACAACTCAAATAAGATTTTAGTAGATTTTGTTCTACTAGGATTAGGTCAATGAATTTATTTGCATACACTTTCCTACCAAATGATAATTAAAATATATTAACACATGGAAAATGGTGCTTTTACACATAAACCCTCATATGTATAATATATTATAATAAAGTCCTTTTTTAATATGAAAATGGTAGGAAAAATGTAATACAAATGTGCAGTTTTATCAACTGAACAAGACCCTTACGGCTCATGAAGATGAAAAAAGACTTAGGTTACAAGGATCGTAAACTTGTCTCTTAAGCCATCAATTCTATGGCCATGTATAAGTTTGCACTAATTCACCCACGTACATACTTACGTGGGTAATGTAGTGGGGGGCATTTGTTCTCGCCAAATTTTTTGGCCAAGAGCTTGTTGTTCCCTTATAAAAAAATAGATGGGAGAAGATTCTCCATGACTCAAGCCTCACGTGTTAAACACATGAGTGCCTATATGCAGAGCATATAGGCGCTGCAAATAAAACAACTTATAGGCTAAATAAGCCTCACATGTTAAACACGTGAGAGTCTATATACAGAGCATATAGATGCTGCAACTAAACTACTGATAGGTTAAATAAGCCTTACGTGTTAAACACGTGGGTGCCTATATGCAGAGTATATAGGCACTGCAACTAAACTACTGATAGGATAAACAAAACCTCACGTGTTAAACACGTGGGCACCTATACGCAAAGTATATAGGCGCTGCAATCAAACAACAGATAGGCTAAACAAAGCCTCACGTGTTAAACATGTGAGCGCTTATATGCTTTATATGCAAAGCATATAGGCGCTACAACCAAACAACTAAGGGGCCGAACTAAGTTCCACATGCTAAACACGTGAGGACACTTCCTTACGTAGAATTAAATTCTACATAACGAACCGTTGGATCAAGGATCCAACAGTGATTAAACATAGAATTAAATTCTATTGGGAAGAATATTTTCTGTTAAACAGAGAGTTAGTGGATCAAAGATCCAAAATATTTTTTATATCTTTCTAAACAGAGAAAGATTATACTTTGTTAAACTGAGCACCCATGGATTAAAAATCCAATGGTGATTAAAATGTCACCGCTCTGTAGAATTTTATTCTATATATGGGAGAATATTCCCAATCTTGTTAAAAACAAGAACAATATCTTCTATAAAAACAGAAGTCCTTGGATCAAAAATCCAACGGTGGGTAAAATTCCACAAATCAATTCTGAAACCAATTAAATCAATGAGAATCTCTCAATGAGAGATTTTCTGAGAATTAAACAAATTTCTCTCCACTATATAATGAGCTCGAGACTTCAAGTCTCAAAGGGGAGGAAAGTCACACACACAAAGAACAGAAGGGGAGAGAGAGAGAGAACAAGAGAAAAAGGACGAGACATAAAGATAGACAGAAAAAAAAGAATTTAATTCTCGGTGAAGACTTGTTTCGTCATAACACACTAGGTAAAAAGAAAGAAAAAAACACAGAGGTTGTTCTATCTCTTCTTTACCTCTTTAAGGGTTTAACCTTTCATATAAGAACCCAGTTCTTTTTCTGGTTGAGATCTGCAGAAGCACTAGCTTTTGTGGCGTGGAGTGGAAAGAGGAAGAGAACCCACCAGGCTTTGTTTAACACGTGAGGCTTTGTTTAGCCTATCTGTTATTTGATTGCAGCGCCTATATGCTTTGTATATAGACGCTCACGTATTTAACACGTGATGCTTTGTTTAGCCTATCAGTAGTTTAGTTGCAGCGCCTATATGCTCTGCATATAGGCGCCCACATGTTTAACACGTGAGGCTTGTTTATCCTATCAGTAGTTTAGTTGCAGCGCCTATATGCTCTGCATATAGACGCTTACGTGTTTAACACGTGAAGCTTATTTAGCCTATAAGTTGTTTTCATTGCAGCGTCTATATGCTTTGCATATAGGCACTCACGTGTTTAACATGTGAGGCTTGAGTTATGGAGAATCTTCTCCCCTCTCTTTTTTTATGAGGGAACAGCAAGCTCTGGGCCAAAAAATTTGGCGAGAACAACCGACAATTGCATATACTGTTCATATCATAAGATGGTGAGTCATACCATCAAAGACCGCTTTTTTTTTCCAAAGATTGGGTGGAGAACCAATACAAGATTAGGAAAACCTTACCGTTCTCGGATGTACCGGCAAACCACCAAATTACGGTCATCAACTCAGCTCCGCTAAGATCAAAGCTCGAGAAGCCCAGATAAGCAAACATAGTTGCCCACCACGTCGTTAAATTGGGAACATTTGACCACCACGTCGTTAAACTGGGAACATTTGACTCCTAAGTCGTTAAACTGGAATAATTGACCCCTAAGTCGTTAAACTGGGAAATAAAAAAGGAAAAAAGGAAAAAAAAAGAGAAATAAAGGGTCGGTCCACAGCGAAAGGGGCACGAATGAAAACCTAAAAAGTCATCATGACTAAAAACAGCGAGACTACCCGCGAGCTTATGAAAACCCGCAAGGACGCAACATCGTTAAAAAATCCCAAACGGCGAATGATGAACCGCTCCCGGTACCATATTCTAGCGCAGCGATGCAGATTCCAACCAAAATCCAAATTCCTAAAATTCTCCCAGCCCTACGGCCGATCTCCAAATTTTCTACCGTATACAATCTACGGGTATAAACAAGCTAAATCACACCCATGCCCCCACTGCAATCACCAGTCCCGCGGACGGTCTCCGCCCTTGGAATTATACTCCATTTGGGAAGATCCACTCATGTGTCCTCATGATATATGAGGAGAACAAAACTTACAAGATTCTCTCGACTCGTAAGAAAACATCTTCGTGGGATCCTTACGACTCACAAGGGAAAAACACACTTGGGGGTCCTTACGACTCCTAAGGAGAAAATACATCTACGAGATCCTTTCGACTTATAGGGAGAAAAAGCTTTTATAGGACCCTTAGGGCTCATAAAATTGAAATACATTAGGTGATATGGACCTAAACCTGTCTCCTAAGATATCGCCCCCCCCAACAGGTAAAGACAAATGATGAATTGCTCCTGACACCTGTGCTCCAGTGTTAGCAACGCTAATGCCGGCCCCAACCCTAAAATTCCAATTTTTCAAATCCAAGAGACCCCTAAGTCGTTAAACTGGGAACATATGACCCCTAAGTCGTTAAACTGGGAACGAAGGAAATCCTCTCATAGCAAATGATGATTCGCTCCTGGTACCATATTCCGGTATAGCGATACCGATGTCAAACCAAAACCAAAATTCTCAAATTCTCTCATGGCAAATGATGATTCTCTCCTGATACTATATTCCGGTGTAGCGATGCTGATGCCAACCCAAATCCCATATTCTCCACGGCAAATGATGATTCGCTGTTGATACCTTATTCAGCGATGCTGACGCTAAACAAAAAACCCAAATTCCAAGTCCCAGGCTCAAAAGCCCCGCTAGACGGATAAGAAACTCCCAAATCAAATTAAATCAGCAAGACAACCAACGACCTCCCCGTCGGAATCAAGCTCCGCCTCGAAATCAAGTCAACCAACAATCTCTGCCTCGGAATCATGCTTCGTCTCAAAATATGCCCCGTGTCGAAATCATGCTTCGCCTTGGAGTATCTACCTTCCCTGTCGGAATTATGCTTCACTTGAGAATCAACCTTTGCATCGGAGCTATATTTCGTTCAGAATGTCAACCTCTGTGTCAGAATCATGCTTCATCTCAGAATGTGCCCCATGTCGGAATCATGCTTCGCCATGGTGCATCTACCTCCCATGTAGGAATTATACTTCGCCTTGGAATCAACCTCTGCATCGGAGCTATATTTCGTTCAGAATATCTACCTCTGCGTCGGAATCATACTTCGTCTCAGAATGTGCCCCGTGTCAGAATCATGCTTCGCCTCGGAGTATCTACTTCCCTGTCGGAATTATGCTTTGTCTTGGAATCAATCTCTGCGTCGGAATTATGCTTTGTCTCAGGATATACCCGTCCCGCGTCGGAATTATGTTTCGCCCTGGAACCCTACGTCGGAATTAAGCTCCGTCTCAGGATATATCTGCCTCGTGTCGAAATCATGCTTCGCCTTAGAGTATCTGCTTTCCCTGTCAGAATAATACTTCGCCTCGGAATCAACCTCTGCATCGGAACTATACTTCATTCAGAATGTCTACCCTGCGTTGGAATTATATTTCACCTCAGGATACACCTATCTCGTATTGGAATTATGCTTTGTCCTGGAACCCTGCGTCGGAATCATGTTTCGTCTCAAAATATACCCGTCTCATGTCGGAATTATGCTACGCTCTGAAACCCCGCGTCAAAATTATACTTCGTCTCAGGATATATCCGATACCCGGAATTATGTTCCGCACCTCGGAATGATACTCCGATACCCAGAATTATGCTCCGCACCTCAGAATGATGCTCCGACCCCTTAGAATTATTCTCCGCATATCGGAATGATGTTGCGCACTTCAGAATTTTGCTCCGACCCCTTAGAATTATGCTACGAATTATGCCACGCACATTGGAATGATACTCCGACCATCGGAATCAGGATCCCGGTAGGATGCTCCGCCCCCGGAATGATGCTCCACCTCAAAGTCAAATTTCCACGGAGCAAGATCCATAGATTTCATGCACAGTGTGCATTCATTGATGGGGGCACTTTCTTGGGGTAAAAATTTACACCCCGTTGCCAAACTCAAAAATCAAAATCAGAGCCAAAATTAAAATCAAAAGTCAAATGGGCCCAAACCCAAACCCGAGCCCAAGTCAAGCCCAAACATGAAAAGAGGCCGGCCAAAGAAAAAAAAAGAAAATAAAAACTAAATGTAATTTTTGTTTTGAATAAATAATAAGCCAATTTTTGTACAAGCCATGGGGCTAAATGTAAAAGATATAAGCTTATAAAAGGCCCCCCAATGGTGATTAGAAGAGAGACGAAAAGATTTTAATTTTGATTCCAAAAAAAACTTGAGTTTTGAGCCACTCTTTATTGCATAAGTTTTTTTCTCCTTCCTCTCCTTTTTTAAAAGTGCGCACGTCAGGAGTCCTGAAAAAAGTGAAAAAGAGCCCTTTTTGATCTTCAAAATTCAAAATCTTGGTGTTTTTGGACTGTTGTTTTATTAGGTTTCTACCCTACTTGCACCGTGCTAGGTGCGCGCCGTGCTAGTTGCGCGCCGTGCTAGGTGCCTATTTGGCTAGGTGCGCACCCCGTTAAGTGCACATCTAGCCAAGTGCGCACCTCGCTAGGTGCGAACCTCCCTGAGTGTGCATCTTGCTGGACCTTTTGGCCCATTCAAGACCTTTTGGCCCCCTTCACTCCCTCGCAGCTTGCCAAGTGCGCACCTTGCTAGGTACGCGTCTTGGCAGGTGCGCACTATTCATATGCGCTCATTGCTAGGTGCGCGTCTCGGCAGATGCGCACTTGTCACGTGCTCACCTTACGTGCACACTTGACATATATACACCCATCATCTCTTCCGTTAGAAAAAAATTTCTAACGGGACACTGTCTCGCATCCCGCAAGGGGGTTGCTAGCCCCTTTGACCCCCAGCCCGCTATTCGGGTAGTGGGGCCCCTGTAAAAAACTCTGCGAGGCCCCCGATATGCCTGAAGCACTCTCATCTTGTTCCCAAACACGACACACACATATTGCATATTAAGTTCGCATGACTTGTTAATCGGAGGTTCTTTCGCTCCAAAAGCGAGGGGTAATTAACGGCAGTTTAGTCCGCGACCGCTGGAGATTCGAATCCCCACAATCATTAAACCCCAGCCTACCCCAGGAAGAAGGAATCTGTAATATGCCTGACAAACGACGTGCATTCCCATCTCCGTAAGGTGACGAAAAACACCCTACATCTGTAAGCCGAGTGATGGAGAGCTTTGAAGATATATCTGATCGTGCACTTGTCAGAGGCATCGCCTGAGTTTTCCTACGATGTTTGATGATTTCTTTTGTCTCGATGGTTTTTCCCCCAGGTGGAGCGCCAGAGGGTTGTTCAAACACCAACTTACGCTTGGGTTGTGGTGCCTTAGCGATCACGGCATTCGGCTTCCTTCCACTTGAGCTCGGTTTGGCTACTTGGTTTGCCGGAGTCTCCGTCAGATAAGCGCTTCCGGCAGGGTAGATAATGGCAGAACAAAATTAACGGGGCGGTTCCTCCCATTGTCGATTGAGACATGAGGGGAGAACCACATGAGCATTAATCTTGACAACGTACAGGATCGGAGTTGCCTTAGAGATCGAACTGGTCTTTGAAGACCTTCTCGTCGAGTTTGAAGATTGCTATTGGAAAGCTTTCATCTTGCACAAAGAAACAAGATTTCGGTACAGACAATTAATATATATATTGATTGAGTTCGCATGAAAGCTGGACCTGAAATATGGGAGAAGAGAGAAGGTCCTACCGGCGTGCCAGATTTTGTAGAGTATTTTTCGTCACCCTATTGAGATAGGAATTCTCGTCGATTGTCAAGCGATCACAGATTCTTCCTGTCTTGGGTAGGCAGGAGTTTATTGATCGTGGGGATTCAAATCTTCAGCAACCGCGGGATAAACTGCCGTTAATTACCCCTCGCTTTTGGAGCGAGGGAACCTCCGATTAACAGGTTATATAGATAGTGCGAACTCAATATGCAGTAGGCATGTGTTATGTTTGGGGGAGACAGTTTAAGGGCACTTTGGGCATGTTTATTGCATTTATTTTTATTTTGTAGAATATTTATAACATGAACAGAAGTGAGGAATGCATGTGTGCCGCATGCGCACTCAACAAAGTGAGCACGTGGTAAGGTGAACACGGGACAAGGTGCGCGTCTGTCAAGGTGTGCATCTGGCAAAGCGCGCATTTAGCCCGGTGAGCACTTGGCGAGGTGCGAGAGAGTGAGAGAGCCAAAAGGTCCCGAATGGACCAAAACATCCAGTACGATGCGCATCTGGGTCGGTGTGCACCCGGCACGATGTACACCCAATGGGGTGCGCATCTAGCCAAATGGACACCTAGCATGTTGCAAGTAAGGATCGACACCCAATAAAACTACAGCGCCAAAACACAAAAAAAAATGGCTTAAGAAGATCAAAGGGGGCTCTTTCCCCTTCCGCGAGACTTCGGGATGTGCGCTTATGGATCTTGACGTGGGTTTCTCTCCCTTCCTTCTCTCCTCTGTAGGTTTGCGAGGAAAGAGATGAAGGAAAAAAGTTACTCTTTTATTGATTTTGAAGGAAAATCTCTATTTCTTTTAACGGATTAATGGCCAAAATCAATTTTATTTTTTAGGAAGGAGAAAACTTGTTTTGAATTTAATTGAAAATGATAGGACGAGAAAAAAGTAGATCTTGAGAGAGAGTGAGAGTGGCACAAAACCCTAGATCTATTTGAGGAATAATCAGAAGTTGATATTGAGTTATCGTGGGGGGCCTTTTATAAGCTTACATCTTTACATATAGCCCCATGACTTTTATAAAATTGACTATTTTTTGCCTGCAAAATTACATTTAATTTTCCCTTCTTTTTCTTTTTTACTTTTTTCTCTTTTGGCCGGCCCTCCTCTTCATGCTTGGGCTTGACCTGGGCTCGGGCTTAGGCTCGGGCCCATTTTGACTTTTTGATTTTGACTTTAGCTTTGATTTTAAAATTGAATTTGATTTTTGATTTTGGCAAACATGTGTAATTTTTTATCCCAACAAGTGGAACAAAACACACCCAAAATAAATAAGAGAATAATGAAAGAAAGAGGCTATAGGAGGGAATTTTCTCCTATGACGTCGAAAAATTACACGCTCCATCGCTTTTTTCCGACAATCGGCACCCATCACCCTCATCGTTATCATCTAAGATGTGGGCATACCAAATTTCATGTGATTCTACAACTTTTTCACCGTTGATTTAGCAAAACAAAAGGTTATGTTGTCGGTAAACCGTTAATCTTGAACCCACTAAATCAACGGTGAAAGAATTATAGAATCACATGAAATTTGGCGTACCCACATCTTAGATAATAACGATGAAGATGATGGGTGCCGATCATCGGAAAAAACATGGGAGGGTGTTTTTTTTGACGCCATAGGAGGAAATTTCCTCCATTATTCTCAATAAATAACTAGAATTACTTCTTATTATGAATATTTATTTTTGGTGAACAAGCTCCATCTCCATTTTTGTGCTATTCTTGCAGGATCCATCCGAACCTCCATGCTCTGTTATTTTTCTAGTATGCAACTCCCACTGTCCATATTTTAGGAACATACAGTAGGATGGTGCGTGATTGTGTGGGGGTTAGGAAGCCATTTCAAAGACTGGAATTTGTGGATCGATCAGCGTATATATATAATCCGTTCTAGCAACTTCCTTCTACTTATATAGTTTTCATGTAATATTCACAAGGGCCATATAAGATCTATGAATGAGATGTACATTCAAGATTTTGGTTGGAATACAAATAGAACAGCACAAATTGTTTGTGGTGGTCACACATGCACGACTACTTAATGTTTGTGGTCACATATGTTTAAACTCAAACCCAGATCCACATCGATCATGATATGCACAAGCTAATTAACTAAGCAAGTAACTATTGAGTGTGAGATGTTGGTTTTGGGACCCCCCCCCCCCCCCCCGCACCCAAGGGAAGGTGAACACTGGTTGTGGGTTTGATGTGGCTTTCTTGCATTGGCCTTGCCATACCAATCGATCCTGTGATTTGTCGGACCCATAACGCTATATATGTTTCTCTCTCCAGCCTATAACCAATTATGTCTTGTCAATTTATAGCAAAACTCATTATATTACTGGAATTATGAAAATATATACACCGTCACCGACGTATATAAAAACACTTGTTCTATTAAAAAAAATGTAACTCTGGTTATGCAATTATAAAGAAGCGAAACCTATAAATGGTAAATTACACTGAATACCCTTAGGCATCATTGATTTTTGTTAAAATAACTTAAACTGCGGTTTTTAACTGATTTTCCGTAACTGAAATACCCTCAAAAGTGAATAAACGCAATGGTTAAGGATACATTGGTATAATTTTCCCTTGGTCGATCAATAGAGATTCTTATACAAGTTTTTATTTACCATATCAAACTTCTCTTCTTTTAGACCGTTTGGATTCAACATGTCAAAATAACAATCTCAGTATGATCCAGATCTTGTTCTTGGCCTTTCATATTTGCTCGTGTCCCTAGGTACAAAAATCAATGCTGCATCAAAATAAAATTAGCTAGCATCAAGAAATTTGCACAACTGTCAACCTATGAAAGCTCAACAATGACTTGTCCCCTTAACACATTGTTTTAATTGCCCTGTTCATTCCATTTAAGGCCCGAAGATGATGTCTTAGCTCACACCCACATCCACATGGGTTCTTGTCCTTTTCATTTAATTAATGAATGTTGGGGGTTTAAGTTAAGTTTGTTAATTTATATTAATATTTCATTTGAAGCCCGTACATTTGGTGAAGTGGAAGCCACGGTAAAATAATAATTCGATATCTATAGGGTCGTAATTGTATTTGAGTGCCCTGAAATATTAGCAAATGAGTGTACGTAAAGGTTGACTCTTTACGTATTCTCTTGAACAAACCATGCAATATTTTAACATGATTATGCTTATAATGGTATGTTGTCCCCATTTTTAAGGAGGCCTAGAATATTTTTTTTGGGTACAATAATATTTGTATTATGCACATGCCACGCACGCTCTGCACATGAAATTCCTTCTACCTTCAATTGTTTAAAGATTGTGGCAAAAAAATGGAGAAAAATACTCTTTATAATTTTTTAAAGCGCAGGTTACTTCAATGGAATCTTGAAATCTCTCAATTTTTAAATATTTGTTTATTACTTTGTTGTATTCTCTTTTTCATTTGTTTTTTTCATGTTATCCACGATCACTTGTTTATATATATATTTTTCCGAAGATAACGAGAGACGATATTTCTCTATATCTTTTCTTGGCATAATATTTCTTTATATCGATAGTTAATAATTATGTAGTTTAGCGGGAGATTCTCTATTAATAACCGATTTGTGGTACAGTGATTGGAACCGACAATTCATATTTTGTTCAAGAAAATGAAATAACTAGGTTGAAAACGTAACGAAGATTGCCAAAAGAAATATGTTAACATATAATGCTGCTCAATAGTTTGTAACCATATAGTTCGGGACGCAGCATTTTCATTTAACCGATTGCAGTACACTTGTCACTACTCCTTTGCTTTTAAGAAAATGAAAGAGCCAGGTTTAAACACCCGTACCATAACTACTTCTATTTGTACAGTAACTTAAACTTTAAGTTTTAGATTATAAGAAAAGGGTTTCCTGCACAATTTTTTTTTTCCAGAAAACAAGCCACACGAAACTCACAAAATCTACGGGCGCCGCACATAGGTGCATGGGCTTCACACCAACCTAATTTTGAATGTGTTGCGTAGTTTGTAGTGCAGAAATATTGCGTAACTGCTGTTTGCTCTTGAATAAATAAGTTCATTGGTCACTTTAATCATCTTGTGTTAATAAATCTATATATCTTTTGTGAATAATAATTTGATCCACCATGCTCAACATTGATGTACGGAACAACTGTGGACAGGCTGAGGATTGGGCCCACAGGAAGTTGGGCTTTAATTTAAAAACAGCACCGCACTGGCCATTGATTTTGTCGTGTGGGGCCCCACATGAGGGAGCCACCCTCCATGTGATTTCAGGTTGGCCCGCACGTGATGTTTAGCCCTGTTATAATCAATGGAAACAAGCCTGGGAGGCGTGGACTAAGATTTTGCTCGTGCGGACGTAAGCAAAAAAAAAAATACCAATGAAATCATGCAAGTTTTGTACATAAACTATTGAAACTCGGATTTTTTATTTGATTGAATGGGTTTGATTATGTAATCTACATGAATTAGGGGTGGGGGGAGGGGGGGGGGGCGCTCCCACACTCCCCCCCCCTTTCCCTCCGTCCATGGTAGGATGATACTTTTTCTGTAGACGATAATAGATCGAAAGCGTTCTGAGAATTTCAGACGAACAATTTTTTGAAATCATAATACTAATTTTTCTCTCTATAATGAACGGGACTGACAATGATGCCAAGCAATTGTTGCTGTTTTTTCCCACTGGCCTTCAATGTTTCTAGGTGCATATAATGTGTTTTATACATTGCAGCTAAATATTAAGGCTTGATGCTGTCTAAATGGTACCATAGGTTTCCGTATCCTTCGATTTAAGTACCATAGCCATTTTTTTTTTAATAAAAAGATGTATATGGATAAATAAAAAAAAAGTTCTGGATGGAATGGAGTTATGCGGTGAGACTGAAAAATTGAGAAAATTACTTGTTGTTTATTGAAGAAATCCTAAGTTTATGATATTTTAATGTAAGGTCGTGTTGTTTTAAGTTGGTGTTTTAAGTTGGTGAGTGGAATTAAGAGGCTAACATATGTGTAGCCTTGTGTGTGTGTAGCTTTCCAATCTTTAAGAGTCCTTGCTCATCCCATTTGAGGGGAAGATGATAAGGTTGCTATCCTCACAAGACAATGTCCTTTTCCATTAAATGTAGAATTATTAGTCTGGCTTCTGTTTGGGTAAATATCACACTAGTGGATGCCTCATTTATTGATGGAATTATGGGTGGTGTATAAGTACATGAAAGATACTAGGGCATGGGTTTGATAAAAGGTGTCCTTCATCAAGTTCAATTTAGAGCAAATTGTCAAAAACAAAGAAAATAAAAAAAAACCGGACCATTCCAAACTTATCAAGAAGCGCACCAACTTTTCAAAATACATGGAAATGACCAATTGTTCACAAAATTGGTCAAAATCCCTCTTCCTCTTATCTAAATGTTGGGATTTTACCAGCGCCGCACCTTATGGTTTTGAAAGAAATGGTTTTAGAAATAGTGCGTACGCGAGCTCGGTCTCGTTTTAAAATTTATAAACCAGAAGTGCACGGCGCGTTGTAGCGAGCCGACAGGTACGGGTCGATCCACAGGGAATTGATGATTAGAGATTGTTGTTTAAGGTTCACAAAGAAAGAATTTGGGTTTTGTCAAAAAAAATTAGAAAATACGGAAATATAGAACTAGTTAAGGAAAACAGCCGTGGCTCCGGTTCGGATGGTTGAATCGCGGCGATTTCTTCGACGCTCTCTTGATCATGAGTTGTCCGTCCTTATGTTGATTTCGACGTAAAGCATGGCTTGTCAAGACGTTTGCGAAGCACAAGTTATCAAGATATCGAAGTTCGACGCAAGACACGAAACGAATCCGTATTGTCTCACTTACTGTTTGTATGTCCAAGTTTGAAGTATCAACACTAAGCACAAGGGTTAGCAAGCATACATCAACTTCAAATACACAAATTAGCATATGAAAGTAAGTGGTTTTAGTATTAAACTTGCTAAGTGAGTTGTGATAGTATAGGATATATGAATTGAAGAAGTGTGTCAAACAACTTGTTAACAAAATACCCCATCTAACACTTAGCAACCTTAACACTAATATGATTCTAACTTTAACATTGCAACATAGAATCTTGGAGAGAATTTGGTGTATGATGAGGTTACCAAGTAACCATAAAATCACATATCATATCAAACCAATTCAAGTTAGCAATTTTAAGGTTACAATCAAGATTTGAGCATATTAAATATTCATAAGAGATGGAGGAAGGCAAAATCATTCATCTCACATTCTCACCATCACTACAACCATATAAACTTACTCAAGCATTACAAAATAAAAAAATGAAACACAAAAGAAAAACATAAAACACAAGAACAAGAATAAGAATTTAAACAAAAGGGAAGTGCGGGTTCTTTATTAACAAAATGGAATGGATTAGAGCTACAAGTTAGATAACAAGCTCAGCCTCTTTAATGGAGCCCTCAAATGAAAGTTCAAAGAGAGAAGAAGAGAAACTTATCAAATGTTACAAACTGTTTTCTCACTCCGAAGCCTCTTCAGAACTATATTTGTGATCTACTATTTATAGGCAACCCAAAATCAAAAGTTGCATATGACACTGGATTGACAAGACTGTCAGGGACCTACCATATTTGAACGAACCAAATTGGCCGCAAATTGAGGCCAAGGTGAATTTATTTGCGGCCTCATTTTGGAGAGTGGGGCCCATCTTTGGTATGTGATCTTCTGGTCTCTTGAGCATCTCTCTGTGATTGCTATTTCTTTTAATTCACACCTGAATGTAATATGAAGTAATGTACAGAAAAGGGATCAAGTGGGTATGAGTTGTGTTAACACTTCAAATCAATTCTTTTTCATACATTGAACCATATCCACTTGTCCAAACCACTTGTGTATCCACTTGCAAGACATCATGATGGTGTTTGCAAGTTGATGCCACATGATGGCTCATGCCCACTTGATCCATGATGGCTCATGTCCACTTGGTCCATGATGGTTCACACTTGGTTATGTTGGACCAAAAATCATATTTATTTGTACACAACATTATTTTGTTTGCAAAACTCAATGTCTTGATCGGTTATCTGTCTCGTTTGCAGTTTCAGCTGAAAACCGTCATTTCTGTGCATGTTGTGTACTATCTTCAGTGTTTTTGCCTGTGTACCTGTAATCTGTACTAATGAGCAGACACAGATTAAATAACACCGTTTATTGACAAAATGATAGGAAATGAATGGTATTAAAATGTAATAAATCGTGCCGAACAAATACCCCCAAACCTATCCTTTGCTCGTTCCGAGCAAAACAAAATTCTAACCTCACTTTCGCAGGGAACGCGATTGCACTGAGCCCGTGCAACAAACCGTTAAATCCCTAGGTGTCCCTAGTAGGAGGAGTTTTATCTCCTGAGAGTTTTCAGCGGATTGCATCCACAAAATCCCATCAAGTTAGTTTCATGAGGAAACTGTTGATTCTAATCTTAAGATTTAAGTATTAAAGCTAGAAATTCTATTACCCTAGTCAGAAACGTCCAACCCTTATTTTTCACTCCGCGTATCTCATTTAACATAAACTCATATACGTCTTCACGTGATCGTGTGAATAGTGTTGTAAAGTTTTAAGAATTTTGATTAGGATCATCATGTCATAAATACGGACCAGGACCAACTTCTAAAGGATCACACGAGTTTGAAAAGACTTAAGATTTTCTCAAGTTTCATTCTTCAGTTAAGTTTCAAGTCAGAATATCAATCATTTTTAACAGAGAACTAAGTCTTATTCTTCACTTCTACCCTTCACCTGTCTTTGTTCATACACACCTTTCGTGATCGTGCATAAAGTCTTATAATTTAAACCTTCATATCTCCGCTAAAAAGCTGTTATAAATAGAAAACTCATCTCCGCCATGATTATTCTCTCACAAAGAACCGTGAGGACTTTTAACTCGAAGAGAACACTTACTTAGCTTATTTTATTTGGCGATTGGACACTTAGCGAGATTTGGGTCAATGACTCCCAAACCAGATGGTTTTAGGGCATTAGGTGAGACACCCCTAAGACTTAATTGCCCAAGTTATCAAGACTACAAAAAAAGACTTATTTTGTTGCGTTTAAAATATTCTGAAAGCAGTGCGAACAGAGATATTGCCAGTTTTTCCTTTTAATCTCAAAGACGTGTTTATATAGATAAGGTGTGTAATCACTCCAACAAAGTTCTAAATGGGTTATTTTTCAGACTTTTAGTTTCTATTAAAACTTTAATAATATCCTTCAGATCCATTTTATTTAATGAACTATTTTTGATATTACTTAATTCAAAAAAAACATGTTTAATCTTAAAAATGTTTATCAATTTTTAAAAGTTTAAAGACATTTCAGGCTTTTCATCTAATTCTCAAAAACTCACGACACGTGTAAGGTGATATAAAAGACGTATATTAGGTACGGTTAAATTCAAAAGATGGTTATCTTTCGGGTTTTCAATCTCTCGAAAAGAATTTAGTTGTTTCTATCTTATCAACCAAACCGTCAGACATTAAGTCTAAGTTTCCCCGCTAGCTAACATGAAGACAAAGTTTTTATATTTTTCAAATTTTTTTCAATTTTTTTATAGGTTTTTCAATATATACGCAATGCAGAATTTCAATAAATTACTTTTACTCCAAAATTTTTTATAGTCTTCTCACCTGAATACTTTAATTTCCCAGATCGATTATCAAATTCTCAATAAATCACTTTTACTCCAAAATTTAATGATTTTTTATATATTTTTAATTAAAACCCTAACCCTAACCTAACCCTATATAAACACCCTTACCCTCTACCCTCTCACCCTACATTCCTAAGTCCACTCTCTAAAAATTTCAAGAGAACTCGGTACGTTAGAAAACGAGCGAAAGGCGAAGCGCTGCCGAAATCGACGGCGAATCCCGACGATCGTACTAGGACTCTTCACAACGTTTCGACACACCGACAAACCCACTACCTTCCTAGCACTCTCTAGCTTGTCCAAACCCGTAAGTCCCCTTTTCTACCTTTCTTTTCCTTCATAATAATACAACTTTTTAAAACCCGACGGAAATCGGAACAAACCGATTTCCGATTCAGTTTTCTATCAAAACTCACTTGTGACAAATTCCATAATGCTTAAACATATTCATGTTGACTACTAATCACTTAAAAATCAATTTGAACAAGTTTTCAAATATGAAATGATAGCTTTTGCAATATATTGTATTCTTTCACTTAAATACCACCATGTTTGGTTAATCACATTTAACCCTTTAACATTGCTATACCTTAAAGTAGATCACGAGGTAATGACCTACCTCCACCCACACTCATATGTAATCATAACACGCTACCTTGAAAACTTAGAATACGATAAAACAAGATTTTACATTAAAATACCATTTTCTTTATAAGCCTTTTCTAAAATTTCTAAGTTGTATACAATTTTAATGCAATATCTTTTAATAGAAAAAACGATAAGTTATGGACATCGATCGTTTATCTAAACCTGACTTTGTGGTGTCTAGACAAGTGTGTCTAAGGCAAGTGGTTACTTAATTAGGGCCACTACTTGTAGTGGAGAGCCTTTCACTTACCTGGCACTTACCTGGCCGCAATTGGCGGTGAAGAGGCGATTTGAGGCTTCTTATGACTTGCCGTTTAGACCATTTAGAAATAGGCTAGTTGGCTTAGGAAACCCTAGAATCTAAAATACGGAAATTTACACCTTTTACAAATAAATACCTTATCTTTATAAAACCGTTTTCTAAATGATTAGTATTTATAAAATCTTTGCAAAGCGCCACTACAACCCACATTTGGGGAACCCGTTAGGGATTATACGGTTTATCGTTCACCCTCGGGCTTAGTAGTGCGAGATTCAGACCTCCGCAAGGAGCATTCGGTCTCGAAAGGTTTAAAATACGACATTTATGAAAAATGAGATTTCGGGAAAATAAAATATTTATTAAAATATATTTTTGTAAAAACATATGTATATTTAACATTTAAAGACCTATTTTATTATAAGAATAAGTTTTCACCTTTTCCTAAAAATTACAAGATTAAAAGTTACATTAAAATACCAAGAATTTCAAATAAATCAATATTACAAATTAATACCTTATTTATATAAGTAGGATATTTTCACTAGAAGTATCACAAAATAAAATTACACTCATCATAACTTAGAGACAAATAATAAATACTTGAGGTGTATCTTGAAAACTATACAAAAGTATTTTTACATAAAACCCCTCAAGTTTTATAAATTACAATAAGGACCCTAACAATTATAGAACTTCGACCTACATTTCTTTTAGTCTGACTCATGTTTGAGTCTGATTATTTCTGACTTGAATATGATTCAAGTCAATCTATTTTCCTTAATATTCCAACTCAATATGAACACATGAATTCCAGAATCCAGTTAACAATCTATACAACTTGACTGAATCAAACCATGGATATACATCCATTATTCCGTTATTCCATTTACCTGATTATGCAGTTACAATCTGTTTACTGATATCATGGTTTGATCAGTCATCCAACTTACACAATACAATACAACAATACTATCAAAACACTACGGGGTTTAAGGGGTAGATTGGTACGGAAGGTGTTAAAGGTGGCACGAGGCGGTAAGATTAAGACATCTAACATGAATCCAATTGCCGTTTTTCCGGGTTGTATAACGGAGCCTTGTACTTCCATTTGCCCTGGTCTCTAGCATACTGAGACCCCTCTCGTATACACTGGCATCCTTCCGTACCAAACTACAAACAACAGCGTGAACGCAATACTCTACAATATTATTCTTTAGAAGATACCTCTTATTCTGTCTTTTCTAATTCTTTCTTATCTTTGGGACTTACCGAGCGACCAGTTCGCCGACGACATTCTATTTCTTTCTTCTTTGAATGTCGTCAGGTGCTTTGGACCCAGCATAGATTGAGCCTACCGGTGAAGACTTGGATCAGTTTCACGAAGACCCCGAGCTCTAGACATTGTACCTTGTTCTATTCAGTATTTTCATTTCCTGTTATGCCATTGTTTAGGCATCGCTTTTCATTCCAGTTGTATTTACTTTTCATGTATTGTACAAAAGAATGTTATTAATAAAGTTACTGTTATTTCTATATCTCTTGTCTCTTGTGATTTATTTTATATTGCTTAGATACGCTTAGCGTATGTACTTCTGAGTATATACGTAGTGGACCTCGTCGCGTCCTCTTCGCCGTACACTGGGAAGCGGGGCGTGACAGTTGTAGCAAGCCGGTAAATACGGGTCGATCCACCGGGAATTGGTGATTAGAGATTGTTGTTTAAGGTTCACAAAAAAAAGATTTTGGGTTTTTTCACAAAAAATAGAAAATACGGAAATATAGAATTAGTTAAGGAAAACGGCCGTGGCTCCGGTTCGGATGGTTGAATCGCGGCGATTTCTTTGACACTCTCTTGATCATGAGTTGTCCGTTCTTATGTTGATTCTGCGTGAAGAATGGCTTGTTAAGGCGTTTGCGAAGCACAAGTCATCAAGATATCGAAGTTTGACGCAAGACACGAAACGAATCCGCACTTACCGTTTGTATGTCCAAGTTTGAACTATCAACACTAAGTATAAGGGTTAGCAAGTATACATCAACTTCAAATACACAAATTAGCATATGAAAACAAGTGGTTTTAGCATTAAACTTGCTAAGTTAGTTGTGATAGTATAGGGTATATGAAATGAAGAAGTATGTCAAATAACTTGTTATCAAAATACCACATCTAACACTTAGCAATCTTAACACTAATATGATTCTCACTTTAACATTGCAACATAGGGTCTTGGAGAGAATATGGTGTATGATGAGATTACCAAGTAACCATAAAATCACATATCATATCAAACCAATTCAAGTTAGCAATCTTAAGGTTACATTCAAGATTTGAGCACATTAAACATTTACAAGAGATGGAGGAAGGCAAAGTCGTTCATCTCACATTATCACCATCACCACAACCATATATACTTACTTAACCATTACAAAATAAAAATATGAAACACAAAAGAAAAACATAAAACACAAGAACAAGAATAAGAATTTAAACAAAAGGGAAGTGCAAGTTCTTTATTAACAAAATGGAATGGATTAATGCTACAAGTTAGAGAATAAGCTTAACCTCTTTAATGGAGCTCTCAAATGAAAGCTCAAACAGGGAAGAAGAGAATGCTATTAAATGTTACAAACTATTTTCTCACTCCAAAACCTCCTCAGAACTATATCTGTGATCTACTATTTATAGCAACCCAAAATCAAAAGTTGCATATGACACTGGATTGACAAAAGACTACCAGGGACCCACCATATTTGAACGAACCAAATTGGCCCTAACTTGGCCGCAAATTGTGGCCAAGATGAATTTATTTGCGACCTCATTTTGGAGAGTGGGGCCCATCTTTGGTCTGTGATCTTCTGATCTCTTGAGTATCTCTCTATGGTTGCTATTTCTTTTAGTTTACATCTGAATATAATCGGAAGTAATGTACAGAGAAGGGATCAAGTGGGTATGAGTTGTGTTCATACTTCAAATCAATCTTTTTCACATACATCGAACCATACCCGCTTGTCCAAGCCACTTGTGTATCCACTTGCAAGACAGCAAGATGATGTTTGCAAGTTGATATCTCATGATGGTTCATGCCCACTTGATTCATGATGGCTCATGCCTACTTGGTCCATGATGATTCACACTTGGTTATGTTGGACCAAAAATCATATTTATTTGTACACAATATTATTTTGTTTGCAAAACTCAATGTCTTGATCTGTTATCTGTCCCGTTTGCAGTTCCGGTTGAAAACCGCCATTTCTGTGTATGTTGTGTACTGTCTCCGGTGTTTTTGCCTGTGTACCTGTAATCTGTACTAATGAGCAGACATAGATTAAATATCACTGTTTATTGACAAAATGATAGAAAATGAGTGGTATTAAAATGTAATAAATTGTGCCGAACACTAAACTTTGACTTTATCTTTCTGAGTCATGTCCCGCCTCCCATAATACTGTCTTTCCCCCTCCTTTGGTGTTCCTCCTCCTCCGCAGCTTCACGCTCCTCCCCTCCCTTGCTCCTTCTCTTCCCTCCCCTCCTCCCACGCCTCTCCTCCTCATCCTCCCTCACCGCTCCTCTCTCTCGCACGCCGCTCCTCCTCCCTCCACCATTCTAAGCAGTGTGTTCGCACGCCAAAAGCGTGTCGGATATTTAAAGTTCTAAAGTTTAACCGTGATCAGGACGGTGTCGCTTTGCAGCTAGCCGTGATGAGCACGGGCCGATCTACAGGGAGACGGAGCGTTTTATGTTCTTGTTCTTATGAGTTAACGCGCATGGCGTATTTGTTCGTTATCTAACCTATGTGTTATATTCAAGTATAAGGCTTGTTAGGAAACGATAGGATAGTGTAAGTTAATGGATTCCGTATTCAAGTACTTTGAGCCGAACTTAACGATTGAAGCTAGAACAATCGGCAACAACGTGGATTAGGGGATTTAAGCACGGTATTCGTGAATCCGGCTTATTGACCCTTGTCCGTCCGTTCTTGTCTCTTACTTTCGCCTCCGGCCAAACCGAATGCAACCGGCCACGGTTAGGAATCACCTTTACCTTGGTAGGGTAGGGTGCCTAACGGAGCGCTTGCGTAAGATTTGGGCGGAGTTTCAAATGGAAAAGACGGGAAAAGGAAATGAAAAACGGAACGTTAACTTACAATATCTTTTTCTTTTCCTAACAACAATATTCACACCACCATTCACAAAACAAGAAAGAGAGCAAAAGAAAAGATACAAAGAAAAGAAAAGACTACAAGGAAGTAATTAAATGACATGGTAATAAATTGCAAGTAATAAAAGATAAGAATGAAAATGCATGTAAGTAAAAGAGCAAGTAAGAAAGACTAAGAACCATAGACCCCAAAACAAGACATGGGTTCAATAACCAAATCTTAAACTTGCAAGCTCAATGAAGAGGTTGCAAGATCAAGAAGAGGCAAAGAACTTATGGTGAATGAAGGCATAAAAAAAGAGCTTTATTAATCTTCAAGAACGATACAACGCTTGAAATCAATAACCAACCCTTAAACCTTCAAGCTCAATGAAGAGGTTAAAAGATCAAGAGAGGGTTAAGAACTCAAGGAGACTAAGCTATTTACAAGAAAAGAGAAAAAAAAACTTGGACTCAAGAATGACAATCCAAGACTCAAGAAAGACTCCCTTCCCTTGCTGCCATGATCTGCTTTTATAAGCTTCAAAGAAAATTAAATAAACAATAAAAATGAGCTGACGTGGCATCAAGGGAGGGTGTGTGAAGAACTGGGGCCCACTGGAGCATGTGGGGCCGGCCAGGTCGGTCCAAGAGGGAATGTGCTCGGCCAAGTTGGTGAGTTCAGGGCTTGTGCTTTGTGTGATGACTTGTGTGTCCCCTCACATCACTTTGGTGCAGTTTATTTTCTCTGATTTGGCTTGGTCTGCACCCAGGTTTTGGAGGGAATTTTGAATCTTCAATTCAACACATAATCTTTACCATTAAATGCTCATTACTTCATTCCCACATGTGCCTAAATCCATGGCTGTCCCCATTATGGTCTTATTGATTTGTCCATTTGATTTTATTTTGCACTTATTATTAAAGGGAATTTTTGAATCTTCAAATCAACACATAATTCTTAGCATTGAATGCATATTATTTCATATTCACATGTGCCTAAAAGTCTTGTGTACACACTTGTTTGTGTTGGACCATTTAGATAAAAAATGTGTACACAAACTTGTTGCAGAGAGGAACTCATGAAGTATCGGTCGGTTTGCGGTTCTGGTTGTAGTGTCGGCTCTCAATTGATATATCTGTGCTTTTGAATGTATTTTTAGTATTATATCATGGATACCTGTAATCTGTAATACTGAGCAGACACTGGTTAATAGTACCGATAAATACAACAAATAGATAATGAATGAGCGGTATTAGAATGCAGTTTTCTGATATGAACACAGTGCTTGTAATATTTATGCACTCTCATGTAATAACTAATCGCTTTCTTGTAATATCCAAGGCCAGCAGTATCTAAGCACTTGTCCGCAATATCTATATCTATGCATTTGTTTGTAATATCTAAGCAGTTTACTGCAATATTTAAACTTGTAAGATCTAAACATTTGCCTTTAATATATATTAATCAACTTGCCCACAAGGGTGTTAGAAAGTACGCTGTAGTACTAATTATTCACATGAGTTGTTATTGTTTTAACAAGGTTTAAGAAGGATTTGCATATTGGGGTTTTTAATGAGTTGGAAAGGGCCAGGTCTTTTTAAACAAGCTCTGGGAAGGACGAGTTTTTTATTTTTTATTTTTTACTATTTACCCTTTAATTTATCCATATTTATCTATCTATAGCTCTAGGTTTCTCATCCCGAAGATACTTTTCATACCAGCGTGGATTTAGATTAATTACCAAGTTTGTGACTAGCCATGCAAGTTAGATGGTTTTGAGACTTCAAATCCTACTCTGTCATTTAACCAATTAAAAACCCTAAAGCTATCTTGAGTGAAAGCTATCGAGTTCGTAGGTTTAACATCTTCTTATCATCCCGAGTTATATCCAATTTATTTCATTTCTATGTAACCTACGAAATTTTATTATGAAGCTTATGATACTTTGGTGTACGAGATAACTTGCCAAATCTAGGAATTAATTCTAATCTATATTAAGTTTTAGAAATATGGCTGTATCCTTTTCTTTTCTTTTTTTGAGCAGGTTGTTAGGTTTTACTTAGTTTTCTCTTGAAGACAATATTTTATTTTATTTGAGTTCGATTACTATTGTGATTGTTTTAAGCCCGTACAAGGGGCCTCATTATAACTCTTTTTGGCGAATTGTCAACCCCGTTAACATCTTTTTTTGAACAAAACACCAATATATTTATATTTAATTATCTCAATCATTAAATTAACTGTTGAATATTTAGTGTTTTGAGCTTTTATATTCTTAATTTGGTAGTCAACCTACACGTCTGCACGTTTGATTTTGTGAAATTATTTATTTGTAATTTGAATTATACACCACATATCAAACAAAAGCTCGACTTTAAAAGTGAGACACGTCACACGTATATAATCATCATAGGATAGTTTATTACAGGAATATATATGTGTTAATTGGTTAATGTACTAATTTTAAAGTTATGATTAGTAATATTTGATATAATTTGTACTTTGGACATATCCACTACTTGGGGGTTGCCCCTACGGATTATATTCGTAGGGGCTAAAAAATTCTCCGTAGGTGCAACGGCCGCAGATGCAAGTTTTCGTCCTGAACATGTCCCTATGGAGTAAAAATTGCCCTTATGGTGTAATGCGTAGGGACGTTGTACCTACAGTGTGTTCCGTAGGGACAAAATATTTATTTAATTTAGTGATTTATAAAATAAAATACTTGCCCTTCCGGTGCTATCCGTAGGGACAACTTACTACCCCTACGGAGGTAGCCTTAGGTCTAGATATAATCCCCTACGGATATATCCGTAGGGGCAAAATGTCAGCCTGTTACTGAGTTCATAGGGGCAACTACAGACCCTACAGAGTTAACCGTAGGTCTAGCTATAAGCCCCTACGGATATATCCGTAAGGGCAACATGTCAGCCTGTTACTGAGTCCACAGGGGCAAAATATCAGTTATCCTGATATTTTGTTCCTACGGATAAATATGTAGGGGCAAACTGTGGACCTACAGAGTAATCCGTAGGTACAACAGAGAGCCCTACGGACTAGTCCGTAGGGACATAATATCAGGGGTTTTTTAATTAAAAAATGGCTTTCTGTTTTAACCCGTCCCGTGCACAATAATATATATATATCATATAATCAAATACAGAAATATTCATAATTAACATCTCACGCATAATATATAAAAGAAATAGACAAACAGAATACGATATCAGGATAAATCATCATGAATAAACAAAAAACCACCAACCATTATCGTCGAAAATTTATACAATATGTATCAGACAAGTATATACATTCTCAAAAATATAAATAAAGCCACCCTAGCTCGGTCCAGCTCCTCTACCTCTGATAATCGACGTAATCTAGCGCGTCTGCTCCTCGGTGCAGCCCTGAGTCGTCAAAAACTCGACCAATAAAGGAACGGACTGTGCAGGAGTCTGAGCGGGCTGTGGAGCTGCAGGAGTGGTCTGCGCAACCACAGCCGGGGTAGTGGCTTGCGGAGCCGCAGCCGAAAGAGAGGCATGTGGAGCCACAGCCGAAGTACCCTGTCGCATCTGTTCAATTTTGTGTGTAATAAACGAGTAAGAACTGTATATTAGTCGAATTAGTTTCATCATCAGGTTATTGAGAAACCCCAATCTAAGATTAATCAAAGTTAAGTCTACAACTAAATAAGCTCAGGCTACTAATGTTGGATATGTTACTGTTGGAGATAGTGCCCTCAGAGTCAATTATTGGATCACAGGCACGTGATTGCAATGATTGAGGGAGGACCTATCCCGGTAGGACAGTCTTACTCAAGATAATAGTATGCTATCTGATTTATCTTTATCATCGTGTACTGCTTTAGGTGACCTGACAGGTCGCTATTACACGTTGATAGAGCCCCTAGGATTCTTGCTTGACTGCCAGCAGTATGAAGGCGATCATATACGTGGAAGCTGATAGTCTATAAGCACATCCTTAAAAGGTCCCTAGTCGTGGGAGTTTCGAGACAGGGTATCGATACTCCAGAGTAGACTAGTATATACAGTCGAGACCCCGATGAGGGGCGGTGGCCGGTCTCACAAGCCACTGGTGTCAGTTGGATCACCTAAGATGTATACAGGTGCTCATTGGGTTATGAGTACACCGGACAGGACTCGCCGGGAACATGCTAGTTGGTCTTATACCTGACGTCAGATAGCAGTTCCCTGGTGACATGTGTACAGGTTAGTTCATCGACCTGAGGATCGTCATTTGTCTCGTGTGAGTTCCTACTGTACTTTGATTACTACCTGTTGGAGATGGTGCCCTCAGAGTCGATTATTGGATCACAGGCACGTGATTGCAATGATTGAGGGAGGACCTATCCCGGTAGGACAGTCTTACTCGAGATGATAGTATGCTATCTGGTTTACCTTTATCATCGTGTACTGCTTTAGGTGACCTGACATGTCGCTATTGCACGTTGATAGAGCCCCTAGGATTCTTGCTTGACTACCGGCAGTATGAGGGCGATCATATACGTGGGAGCTGGTAGTCTATAAGCACATCCTTAAAAGGTCCCTAGTCGTAGGAGTTTCGAGACAGGGCATCGATTCTCCAGAGTAGACTAGTGTATACAGTCGAGACCCCGACGAGGGGCGGTGGCCGGTCTCACAAGCCACTGGTGTCAGTTGGATCACCTAAGATGTATACAGGTGCTCATTGGGTTATGAGTACACCGGACAGGACTCGCCGGGAACATGCTAGTTGGTCTTATACCTGACGTCAGATAGCAGTTCCCTGGTGACATGTGTACAGGTTAGTTCATCGACCTGGGGATCGTCATTTGTCTCGTGTGAGTTCCCACTGTACTTTGATTATTACCCTACCACGGCTCAAAGGAGTCGTGCAAACAGGTTTTAGTTGGGTACAGTCCCGAGCCACATGGAGGCAGTGAGCGGATCTTCGGGGGTTCGTCTCTCCCGGTATTGGGGGTGAGGTCGCGCTGTGTCTAGGAGAGCCATTACACGAAGACCTTGGCCAAGGCAGGAGATTTACTGGTAGGTATTCCAGTAGTATCTCAGGGTGTTCTGGGCTACACTCCGACACGACTTGTACCGCTTTTGGGGGTCTGACTTTTACCAACCCCCTAGGCCCGCCATGCGATACTCATAGACGAACGGACCGGACTGTACGGATATTGTCACTGACAGGCTCAGTTGGGTGTCGGGGTGAGCTTTCTCATCGACGTCCCTTTTGGTCAATAGCTGGTGGCCCGTCACGTATTGGCTTATACCTCTGACGTGCTAGTGGTTAAATCCACAGCCATAGTATTGACGAGTCTTTAGAGTCCACCACACTTTCAGTTACTCAAGCTTTCGGGCGAAACGCTGTAGAGACCGTATGGAGATATGGCAGGGTCCGATCAGATACGTGCGGTATTGCACGGATCAGGATCGGACGGTTTGTACTAGTGGCCGTATAGTTATATGGCAGCGTTCGATCAGATACGTGCGGTATTGTACGAATCAGGATCGGACGGGTTTTTACTAGCCGGCTTTGTTTTAAGCCGGTCCTAGTTTAGTACAGTGTAGATTTTGTCTCATTGCATTTGTATCCGGACGGAATACAAATGCGGGTGTGTATGCACAGTGTGGGGTTTTCCTGTAATTTATTACGGGACCAGTTTTCTAGAGTTGCCATTTTGCTTTCCGTTCCGGCCGGTTTTTCTTTGTTCTTTCCCGGCCGGACTTTTCTAATGGAGGGGGTAATTTGCAGTTTTGCAAATTACTTTTGTGGAGGGGTTTCATGCATTATGATAGCATCTTTTCTTTTTCCTTCATAATGGTTAGCATCTTTGCTTTATGAGATTTGATGAGATAAGAAATGAAGTGAGGTTTGATTTGAGGTTGGTTATGATTATGTTTAATGTTGTGGTCACCACTTACTTTCTCCTACCATCACCTCCCTTCTTGTTTTGCTATCATATTCATTCCTCCACCATCTTATTCTCACTTGATGGATGATAAGTTATTTTCATGGTTGGAAAAAGAAAGAGAGAAAAAGAAAGAGAGAAAAAGAAAGAGAAGAAGAGAGAGCTTCATCTTTGAGAGAGGTTTTCATTCTTGATCTCATTCCATGCCAAGAAAAATGCAAGCACCATTTTTCTTATCCTTGTTTCCTCCATCATCCACATATGGCAACAAACCCCAAAAGAGAGACTATGATTCTACACTATATTCCTACAGCAAATCTTGAGCATGTCGAGTAGCCGGCTTCATGCGCGAGTTGCCTCGGTATCGAGGTGGGAGCCCGTAAAAGTACCCGGCTTCGTGGTGCCCTTTCCGACGAGGAGGAGACGGACGGAGACCCCGCGAGGAGATCGGAGTGGAGATGAAGACCGGAGGACTTGGATCGTCGGTATATCTCTAACCCTATCTTGTTAGTTAGCTAGACTAGTTTAATGGTAACGATCCGGGGTTTAGTGCGCGGTGGTGCCGGTTTGCTAAGTCCGCAAAAATTTGAGTTTACCACCGTTTCCGCGTTTGGCAGTCGGATTGACGGCCGGGGCGCCGCCGTGCACTTACAGTGGTATCAGAGCCTCGCCATTAACATAGTCTAGTTTTGTGTGATGTGTTTTACGTTTCCGATCGAACAAAATCCCGAAAACACGTATTTCAGTTCACATCAGTTTCTGTTGAAATATTTTGTTCTCGAAAAATTTTTCTGGTTGTCTCAGAGTGATGTGCAGGGAAATAGAAGCATACTGTAAAAATTTGGCACCATGATCTCACTATTCCGCCGCGGAAGCGCCGCGAAACCCCACCTCGTGCGGCCCTTCCGCCGCGGATTTTACTGTTCACCCCCCCAAATTTTTCCAGTATGTTCCTGAGTTGAAAATGTGGTTTCTGGAATATTAAAATTAGGCCAATTATTTCTGTGAGTGCTACAGTTTTTGTTTGGGGGCCCACTTGTTAATTTTTGATCGATCGGAAAATTTTAAACACATTTTTCACAGTATTTACATTATATCTGCGACCGTGAATGTCACTCGATCGGTAAATCCGGTCTAACTGCTATAGCCCGGTTAGACGGATTTGCGAACGTGACTTTCACGTTGATGTTCTATGTTTATGCTGTGATGTTGCGGATCGGTCGTGGGGGATAGCCTGGATGCAATGCTAGTACAGTGTTGTTGTATTATGTACATTTGTTATTGCGGGACGAGCGTCCGACATGTGGACTGCCGTCACTGCCTGATTGTATTATTCTTTTGGGGCACGACCTGGTTGCGGTCGATGTACCCGGTGTATGTATATTTTACTTTCTGTACTAGGATTACCCCGCGGTGGGGTGCACGGATAGCCGGGTCCTGGAGGGCAACAAGCCCGCATCTCATGGCATTGGGACGGAGGGGGCTTCGCTCTGGGATTGGCAGGCTATTCGCCGCACTCGTAGGGGGTACAGGTTGACCCAGGAGGGGTGCCCAAGTTACCGGATTCCGTGAAGTGCTGGGTGGTCCATTCACGGCGCTGAAGGGGGCTGCCTCGCTTCAGGTTTTGGCGGGTGACTTGCCGCGCCCGTAGGGGTCTAGGATTTCATTGCACAGGCTATCCACACGACCAGGGGAACGTCGGGTTTCAGTAGTGGCTCTGTGAAACCCGGGGATCCCAGATATCTGTATTATTCTGTGATGCTGTACATTTCTGTGATGTTGCTTTTCTTATCACGCCTTGAGCGAAATATAATATATTGGTATATATATTAGTAGATGTTGTATATGTTTTACATCCGCGCTAGTCCAGTCCCCGCTCTGTCGTTAGTTAACTAACCTAACGGGTAATGACGGGACCCAGTGGCGAATGCGGATGGCATATACGTACATCAGTATATTTTTGTTCTTTTTGGTGTGATCAATTGATGGGACTGCATTGATTCGGATCAATGCAAGTTAAAAACAAACCTAATCTGATGTTGTTGGAACACTTTTCAAAAAGCTGTTATTGCAAGGACGTTCACTTTTGTTTTGCATCGTGGTATTCATTTGGAATATCCTGCTCCTCAGTCGACGAGGCTAGGGCCGAGATCCCTTCACCGGGAGTGACCCCTTGGACAGAAGTTTGCGTCAGGGCATTAACTTCACTATAGCCGATTACTTTTGCTTTGCACCGTGGTATTCAGTTAGAATATCCTGCACCCCATTCTACGGGGAAAGAGCCGAGATCCCTTCACCGGGAGTGACCTCTTTAGTAAAGGTTTTCGTCACTATATTTTCTAAAAAGCTATCCGTTCCTTCAACGTATCAAGTTCACTACGTTAAAGGTTTTCGCCAGAAACCATTCGTAGCCCTCCGTCGTTTCATATGGGTAGTCAATAGTATTCAAGCTGTGTTTGTTGGCCTTAGTCAAGGCACAGTGTTTGATAGCTGTTGGGTAGTCATATGCTGCATAGATAGATGCGTTGGTTTGGGACAGTCGTATAGCCTTGTTGGCCTTAGTCAAGGGCTTGTACGGGTGGATTCAAATCAACCTGGACAATGACGGGTAGAACTTGACATGTGACTTATGATTTGTTGGCCTTAGTCAAGGTCATAAGAGCATGGGGCAGAAATCACATCGGGAGTTTCAAAAGAACTGAAACTTGCCAGATATGCGCATACCTTCTGGAGTGTGATACCGTGAGCGGATTCCGTCACGTTATCGTGCGATGAGAGTTGGATCCCGATTCCCACTGATGAGTTGGTTTACTCCTCGGGTGATCCCGACTAATTCTTCTTTCAGGTTTGGAGGAGAATTTGAGGTACAGTGGGAGGTTTCCAGATTGGATAAATTGGTAACCATTCTGATCTAGGATAGAGTGCACGCTGAGTGTTTCTTTTCTCTCTCTCTTTGGCAGCGACCATTGACCCGACCCTAAGACTATGACTCAGTGACCAAGTTGACCGAACCTTCTTAAACACTGGCTTTTGGATTGTCAGAGTTGCAGACCTCATTGCCACTCCTACTTTTACCCTTTTCTCCAGGACACCCCGTATTGCTACGAACGTCCACTTCCATTGGACAAAACCATCGTATGGTTAGATACGAACTCGAAGGAATTCGAGGATGGTTTCCGGTTCTGGAGAAAACGGATAGGATTATTCAGTTGTCTTTCCTTTTTTCACCCTCTCTCAGGTTGCGAGTACTCCTTAGTTTAGGAGTAGTACACCTATTATGCAAATTGGATAGTCTTCTTCCAAACCATAGGCTGGTGCCGACCGGTAGGGAATGAAGAAAACCAGTTAGCCTAAACGGTGTACAGAAGGTATTAAGTTCAGACAAAGCAAGGGATTAGTAAGAGGGCAAAGTAAATTGCAACAGATATTCACGACCAAACCATGTATTCCTTCGCCAATCCTAAATCACCTTTGTATTTCTCCAGGACACTCCGTATCATTACGAAGATCCCATTTTATTGGATAATCCATCGTATGGTTATATACGAACTCGAAAGGAACTTGTTCCAGTTCGGGGATGGATCCTGGTTCAGGAGAAATAGGAATAAAGTACATTCAGGTGTCTTTTATCTTCACCTTCTCTCGCGATGCGAGTGCTCCTAGGATTAGGACAGTACACCCTTTATGCTTTTTGGATAGTCTTCTTCCAAACCATAGGCTGGTGCCGAACGGTAGGGAAGGAAGAAAACCAATTGGCCTAAAGGGGTGTGCAGAAGGTAAAGACTAAAGACATATGAAGGGATTTGGAGAGGTGGCAAAGAACTATACGGTTACAGTCGTGAATCTGGAAGAGGCATTACTAGGAATACCGGGATACCCCATCGAAACATTTCAATGTTTCAGTCTCACTGTGTAATGTTAAAAGAAAACTGATTTCCCGATTAGATACTTACTCCAGGGTATGTATTTACCAGGTTTGATTCTCACATCTGTATGGTTTTACAGATGATGAGTGGGAGTAAGTTATTGGGAATTGGGTGATCATCCTCATTATATCGGGATTCGTTGTAATTGGTGATATTTGAGGATGCCACCTGGGTTGTTTGCCGGTCGGCAAATATTTGGTTTTGAATATCCGCTGTTGTGCACCAATTTCAAATTGATATATCTGTACGTCTATTTTCATAGAGTGAGATATACCTTTTTGATATTATGTCGATGACATTTACCTATATCAGTGGATGGTTAGGTAAGGAGCATTGAACAGCGGTGTAATTCTTCTTAACCATAAGTACAGTTTTCAACCTACGACACACAGTAAATGAGTCACTAGACTCAGGGGACTTATACAGAGTATTGTATGTTGTCCAGGGTCCGTCAGGACAGAGGGGTTGGTTCTCGTACTATATTCGGTTTACTTATGACTTCTCTAGTTTTTAGACAAGTGTTTCGTGGAAACACAGGGTCTGAATTTTGAGAAGTTATAGGTATTTGAATAAAGTAGAGAACCAGGTGTTGCAAGTATCGTGATTCTTCAAAGTGATCGAAGATGTAGATACTTGTGTATGGTATTCAGTTGATAGTAATGATAAAGAGAAATTACTTCTCTTTCAGGTTACTCATAATTGGAAGCATTCCTAAGTTGAGTAACGCTGATCGGCCTCCTTCCATTTAGTTGACATGCACTGGAGATAGCTGCATGATTTGAATCTGGTTCAATTAAATCAATGCCTCTGATTCTATATTGGATGTAGAACAGTTCATATCTTAACGTTGTTAAGGTACGGGGAGTTGTCCGGCTTATGCTTAAAACCAGACACTGGACAACTCAAGGCACGTTTCTGTAATGGCTGTTTGTGGGTTGACCCAGGCTATGACGCGGGTTGACTTTCTACCATCTGGATGAACAATAGCAATATTGTTCTAGACTCGCCACAGTTTTATTAAAAATGGATTTTTTCAAAAACAGCAGTGGGAGTATGGTAGAACTGGAAGTGATTCCAGAACCGCAAACGATTACTGAAGATTTGATAAGGAACCTGAAGATTCAATCTGATTTGACATTCCATTGGCCACTCCGCAGATAAGGTGGGTAACTTCAGGCACCGGAGAGGTACTTCGGTAGCCTCAAGGACGGTGACAGGGAAGTTCTTGTTTACCCACACTTGCCATTGTTGTTGTTCCAGGCTGCGAGACCCGGCAGGAGGATGAGTATAGCGTCGTTCTGAACTAGTTTCAGAAGTATACGTGTATACGACTCTGCCAGAGGGTTGTCGTAGTCAGTGGGAGCAGCGGAAGCATTGGTGGACATCAGGCTTATGTCTATTTATAGACTAAAGCAGATGTAGCGGAGATAGATCATCTGTTTCTGATGTGACAGTCATAGGTTTGACGTCATCAGAATAGGGGATGGATCTGTTGAGAAGGTAGTAGGAAGTGATATTCCTTTACTACGATCGGTTATACTTTGGTCGTCACACAGTGGTTTCTCCACAAAGGACTTGGACATTATATCAGACATTCTGGTTACTAGATCTATGGTTTTAGATCTAGATTTGGGTGGTTTCCCAATCAGGGTACTTAGACAGCATTCTAAGGGTATTTAGAATGGACGACTCCTGGCACGGTAGTGTACCTGCAGGTAATGGAGTCACCCTCTCCAAAGGTGTCTTATAGACTAAAGGGGAGAGGGACGTGCATGATTGGCAGATCACTTGCTCAGGTAATTGAGTCAATCGTGAGATGTCAAGTACCACACCAGATGTTGTTCTTGCACTAGATGCAATAAGTTGACATTAATCCAATCCTGGAGAAACGGTAGGAAGCAGTTTTAGAACATAAGTGGATGTTCTAGGGATATGATAACGACAGCCTTATTCGGGAGACAGTTATCATTCCAGGCTTCCAAGGTGACATGGACGACAAGGAGGTTGTCAGAGTTACAGTTTTTCCCTCTGACGAGGGGCAGTATTTTGGACGGGTGGTCCAAGGCAATACTGAGGGTGGCATGGCGCAGGATACTGATTGAGTTCAGTTGACGATACAGTCTAAGAAGTTTGGATTTGGAGTTCATTTATGAGCTAAGTCCCATCAGACATCCAGACATTCTAAGACAGGTATTGCTCATTTCGGGAGATGGCTTTCTCTGCGAACTTGAGATATAGAGAGACATAGAAAGAAACATCAAGGCGGATCCACTCACTGAGGCTATTCTTCGAACGCAATAGTTTCGCAAACATGCTTTGTGAGACTGACTAGTAGAGGAGTTGGGTGTTCGGTATCACACAGGCTGTGAGTATGCGACATCGCAATAATTAGCCTTGAGTGCAAGTGGGAGATTGTTGGAGATGGTGCCCTCAGAGTCGATTATTGGATCACAGGCACGTGATTGCAATGATTGAGGGAGGACCTATCCCGGTAGGACAGTCTTACTCGAGATGATAGTATGCTATCTGGTTTACCTTTATTATCGTGTACTGCTTTAGGTGACCTGACATGTCGCTATTGCACGTTGATAGAGCCCCTAGGATTCTTGCTTGACTACCGGCAGTATGAGGGCGATCATATACGTGGGAGCTGGTAGTCTATAAGCACATCCTTAAAAGGTCCCTAGTCGTAGGAGTTTCGAGACAGGGCATCGATTCTCCAGAGTAGACTAGTGTATACAGTCGAGACCCCGACGAGGGGCGGTGGCCGGTCTCACAAGCCACTGGTGTCAGTTGGATCACCTAAGATGTATACAGGTGCTCATTGGGTTATGAGTACACCGGACAGGACTCGCCGGGAACATGCTAGTTGGTCTTATACCTGACGTCAGATAGCAGTTCCCTGGTGACATGTGTACAGGTTAGTTCATCGACCTGGGGATCGTCATTTGTCTCGTGTGAGTTCCCACTGTACTTTGATTATTACCCTACCACGGCTCAAAGGAGTCGTGCAAACAGGTTTTAGTTGGGTACAGTCCCGAGCCACATGGAGGCAGTGAGCGGATCTTCGGGGGTTCGTCTCTCCCGGTATTGGGGGTGAGGTCGCGCTGTGTCTAGGAGAGCCATTACACGAAGACCTTGGCCAAGGCAGGAGATTTACTGGTAGGTATTCCAGTAGTATCTCAGGGTGTTCTGGGCTACACTCCGACACGACTTGTACCGCTTTTGGGGGTCTGACTTTTACCAACCCCCTAGGCCCGCCATGCGATACTCATAGACGAACGGACCGGACTGTACGGATATTGTCACTGACAGGCTCAGTTGGGTGTCGGGGTGAGCTTTCTCATCGACGTCCCTTTTGGTCAATAGCTGGTGGCCCGTCACGTATTGGCTTATACCTCTGACGTGCTAGTGGTTAAATCCACAGCCATAGTATTGACGAGTCTTTAGAGTCCACCACACTTTCAGTTACTCAAGCTTTCGGGCGAAACGCTGTAGAGACCGTATGGAGATATGGCAGGGTCCGATCAGATACGTGCGGTATTGCACGGATCAGGATCGGACGGTTTGTACTAGTGGCCGTATAGTTATATGGCAGCGTTCGATCAGATACGTGCGGTATTGTACGAATCAGGATCGGACGGGTTTTTACTAGCCGGCTTTGTTTTAAGCCGGTCCTAGTTTAGTACAGTGTAGATTTTGTCTCATTGCATTTGTATCCGGACGGAATACAAATGCGGGTGTGTATGCACAGTGTGGGGTTTTCCTGTAATTTATTACGGGACCAGTTTTCTAGAGTTGCCATTTTGCTTTCCGTTCCGGCCGGTTTTTCTTTGTTCTTTCCCGGCCGGACTTTTCTAATGGAGGGGGTAATTTGCAGTTTTGCAAATTACTTTTGTGGAGGGGTTTCATGCATTATGATAGCATCTTTTCTTTTTCCTTCATAATGGTTAGCATCTTTGCTTTATGAGATTTGATGAGATAAGAAATGAAGTGAGGTTTGATTTGAGGTTGGTTATGATTATGTTTAATGTTGTGGTCACCACTTACTTTCTCCTACCATCACCTCCCTTCTTGTTTTGCTATCATATTCATTCCTCCACCATCTTATTCTCACTTGATGGATGATAAGTTATTTTCATTGTTGGAAAAAGAAAGAGAGAAAAAGAAAGAGAGAAGAAGAAAAGAGAAGAAGAGAGAGCTTCATCTTTGAGAGAGGTTTTCATTCTTGATCTCATTCCATGCCAAGAAAAATGCAAGCACCATTTTTCTTATCCTTGTTTCCTCCATCATCCACATATGGCAACAAACCCCAAAAGAGAGACTATGATTCTACACTATATTCCTACAGCAAATCTTGAGCATGTCGAGTAGCCGGCTTCATGCGCGAGTTGCCTCGGTATCGAGGTGGGAGCCCGTAAAAGTACCCGGCTTCGTGGTGCCCTTTCCGACGAGGAGGAGACGGACGGAGACCCCGCGAGGAGATCGGAGTGGAGATGAAGACCGGAGGACTTGGATCGTCGGTATATCTCTAACCCTATCTTGTTAGTTAGCTAGACTAGTTTAATGGTAACGATCCGGGGTTTAGTGCGCGGTGGTGCCGGTTTGCTAAGTCCGCAAAAATTTGAGTTTACCACCGTTTCCGCGTTTGGCAGTCGGATTGACGGCCGGGGCGCCGCCGTGCACTTACACTACCCTACCACACTCAAAGGAGACGTGCAAACAGGTTTTAGTTGGGTACAGTCCCGAGCCACATGGAGGCAGTGAGCGGATCTTCAGGGGTTCGTCTCTCCCGGTATTGGGGGTGAGGTCGCGCTGTATCTAGGAGAGCCATTACACGAAGTCCTTGGCCAAGACAGGAGATTTACTGGTAGGTATTCCAGTAGTATCTCAGGGTGTTCTGGGCTACACTCCGACACGACTTGTACCGCTTTTGGGGGTCTGACTTTTACCAACCCCTAGGCCCGCCATGCGATGCTCATAGACGAACGGACCGGACTGTACGAATATTATCACTGACAGGCTCAGTAGGGTGTCAGGATGAGTTCGCTCACAGACGTCCCTTTTGGTTAATAGCTGGTAGCCCGTCACGTATGGCTAATATCTCTGACGTGCTAGTGGTTAAATCCACAGCCATAGTATTGACGAGTTTTTAGAGTCCCCCACATTCAGTTGCTGAAGTTTCGGGCGAAACGCTGTAGAGGCCGTATGGAGATATGGCAGGGTTCGATCAGATACGTGGGGTATTGCACGGATCAGGATCGGACGGTTAATACTAGCTGGCTTTGGTTTAAGCCGGATCCTAGTATAGTACAGTGTAGATTTTGTCTCATTGCATTTGTATTCGATCGGAATACAAATGCGAGTATGTATATACAGTAGCGGGGTTTTCCTGTAATTTATTACGGGATCAGTTTTTGGAGTTGCCAGTTTGTTTTCCGTTTCGGTCATATTTCTTTGTATCTTTCATTGGCCGAAGATTGGTGGAGGAGGGCTTATTTGCATTTGTGCAAATAAGCATTAGTGGAGGGTGTTCTTTGCATTTTGTTGCTTCATGATAGCTCTTGTTGACCTTGACTTTCTTGACTTCATGATGGCTTGACCTTTGTAGTGATGATTAGTTGATGGAGTATTTGTTTTGGGAGTGATCATTATTTCTCATCATCACTTGCTTTTTCCATTACACTCAACCTTGCATTATTCTCTTGATTCACCACTCTTGAGGTTTTCTCCCCCTTATTATTCATAAGGCATGGCCGGCCACTTTGAGGAGAGGGGATTTTCCCTTTTGGTTGTGAGGAAAATGTTAATCTCATTCTTTGTATGCTACATTTTTCTCACCTCTCTCCAAATTCATTTCCTCCACAAAAGAAAAGGCAACTTCTATAAACCCCAAATGAGACACAAGTTCCACACTACATTCTACAGCAAATCTTGGGCACGTCGACTCGCCAACTTCGTGCACGAGTTGCCTCGGACCAGAGGTGGGAGCCCGTAAAAGAAGCCGGCGACGTGGTGCCCTTCCGGCGAGGAGGTGGAAACCAGACATTCCGCGGGAGATCGGGACGACGACGAGAAGACCGGAGGACACGGATCGCTCGGTATATCTTTCTAACCCCTCTCTTTTTTGCTAGGACTAGATTAATGGCACGATCCGGGTATTTAGTGCGCGGTGGTGCCGGTTCAAAAAGTTAAAGTAAATCATCGCTTCCGCATTCCGGTGTCGGATTGACGGTCGGGGCGCCGCCGTGCACTTACAGTGGTTTCAGAGCCTCGCCATTAACCTAGTTTAGCTTTGTCTAATGTGTTTACATTTCCGATCGAAAAAAATTCCAAAAACCGCGTTTTCATGTGCATCAGTTTCTGTCGAATTTTTTTTGGCTCCAAAATTTTTTCAGTGTGTTGCAGAAAGATGTGCAGGGAATTATAAGCCTTCTGTGAAAATTTGGTTGCACGAACCCACTACTCCACCGCTGAACCGCGGCCAAACCCATGCTTGGGCCGCAGTTCCGCCGCATTATTTACTGTTCAGTGCATCAACTTTTTACAGAGGGTCTCTGGGCTGAAAATATGGGTTTTGGAATATTATTTTTGGGCCCAGAATTTCTTGAAGTGCTACAGTAATCCTTGGGGGCCCACTTGGTAAAATTTGATCGATCGAAAATTTTAAACACATTAGTTCACAGTATTTACATTATATCTGCGACCGTGAATGTCACTCGATCTGTAAATCCTGTTTAACTGCTATAGCCCGGTTAGACGGATTTGCGAACGTGACATTCACGTTGATGTTCTGTGATTGTGCTGTGATGTTGCGGATTGGTCGTGGGGGATAGCCTGGATGCAATGCTAGTACAGTTTTTGTTGTATTATGTACATTTGATATTGCGGGGCGAGTGTCCGACATGTGGACTGCCGTCACTGCCTGATTGTATATTATTCTTTTGGGGCACGACCAGGTTGCGGTCGATGTACCCGTTGTATGTATATTTTACTTTCTGTACTAGGATTTCCCCGCGGAGGGGTGCACGGATAGCCGGGTTCTAGAGGGCAACAAGCCCGCATCTCATGGCATTGAGACGGAGGGGGCTTCACTCTAGAATTGGCGGGCTATTCATCGCACTCGTAGGGGGTATAGGTTGACCCAGGAGGGGTGCCAAAGTTACCGGATTCCGTGAAGTGCTGGGTGGTCCATTCACGTTGCTGAAGGGGGCTGCCTCGCTTCAGGTTTTGGCGGGTAACTTGCCGCGCCCGTAAGGGTCTAGGATTTCATTGCACAGGCTATCCACACGACCAGGGGAACGTCGGGTTTCAGTAGCGGCTCTGTGAAACCCGGGGATCCCAGATATCTGTATTGTTCTGTGATGCTGTACATTTCTGTGATGTTGCATTTTATCACGCCTTGAGCGAAATATTATATATTGATATATATACTAGTAGATGTTGTATATGTTTTGCATCCGCGCTAGTCCAGTCCCCGCTCTGTCGTTAGTTAACTAACCTAACGGGTAATGACGAGACCCAGTGGCGAATGCGGATGGCATATACGTACGTCATTATTTTCGTTCTTTATTGGTGTGATCAATTGATGGGACTACGTTGATTCGGATCAATGCAAGTTAAAAACAAACCTAATTGATGTTGTTGGAATATTTTTCAAAAAGCTGTTATTGCAAGGACGTTCACTTTTGTTTTGCACAGTGGTAATCGGTTATGAATATCCAGCACCTCGGTCGACGAGGCAAGGGCCGAGATCCCTTCACCGGGAGTGACCCCTTGGACAGAAGTTTGCGTCAGGGCAATAACTTCACTATAGCCGATTACTTTTGCTTTGCATCGTGGTATTCAGTTGGAATATCCTGCACCTCATTCTACGGGGAAAGAGCCGAGATCCCGTCATCGGGAGTGATCTCTTTAGCGAAGGTTTTCGTTACTATATTTTTATAAAAGCTATCCGTTCCTTCAACGATATCAGGTTCTTTACGTTAAAGGTTTTCACCAGAAACCATTCGTAGCCCTCCGTTGTTTCATATGGGTAGTCAATAGTATTCAAGCTGTGTTTGTTGGCCAAAGTCAAGGCACAGTGTTTGGTAGCTGTTGGGTATTCATATGCAGTATAGATAGATGCGTTGGTTTGGGGCAGTCGTATAGCCTTGTTGGCCAAAGTCAAGGGCTTGTGCGGGTGGGCTCAAATTAACCTGGAGAATGACGGGTAGAACTTGACATGTGACTTATGATTTGTTGGCCAAAGTCAAGGTCATAAGAGCATGGGGCAAAAATCCTCATCGGGAGTTTCTAAAGAAACTGAAACTTGCCAGATATGCGCATACCTTCTGGAGTGTGATAACGTGAGCGGATTCCGTCACGTTATCATGCGATGATAGTTGGATCCCAATTCCCACTGATGAGTTAGTTTACTCCTCGGGTAACCCCGACTAATTCTTCTTTCAGGTTTGGAGGAGAATTTGACGGTACAGTGGGAGGTTTCCAGATTAGATAAATTGGTAACCAATCTGATCTAGGTTAGAGTGCACGCTGAGTGTTTCTTTTCTCTCTCTCTCTTTGGCAGCGACTATGACCTGACCCTAAGACTATGACTCAGAGACCAAAATTAACCGAACCTTCTTAAGACTGGCTTTTGGATTGTCAGAGTTGCAAACCTCATTGCCACTCCTACTTTTACCCTTTTCTCCAGGACACCCCGTATTACTACGAACGTCCACTTCTATTCGACAAAACCATCGTATGGTTATATACGAACTCGAAGGGATTAATTCGAGAATGGTTTCCGGTTCTGGAGAAAACGGATAGGACTATTCAGTTATCTTTTCCTTTTACCTTCTCTCAGGTTGCGAGTACTCCTTGGTTTAGGAGATAGTACACCTATTACGCAAATTGGATTGTCTTCTTCCAAACCGTAGGCAGGTGCCGACCGGTAGGGAATGAAGAAAACCAATTAGCCTAACGATGGTGTACAGAAGGTATTATGTAAAGACAAAGAAAGGGATTAGAAGGAAGGCAAAGTAAATTGCGACTGATATTCACGACCAAACCAGGTATTTCATTACCACTCCCACTTCACCTTTGTATTTCTCCAGGACACTCCGTATCACTACGAAGATCCACAGTTTATTGGATACTCCATCGTATGGTTATATACGAACTCGAAAGGAACTTGTTCCAGTTTGGGGATGGATTCCGGTTCAGGAGAAATAGGAATAAGGTTTATTCGGTTGTCTTTTATCTTCACCTTCTCTCGCATTGCGAGTGCTCCTAGGATTAGGACAGTACACCCATTATGCTTATTGGAAAGTCTTCTTCCAAACCATAGGCTGGTGCCGAACGGTAGGGAAGGAAGAAAACCATTTGGCCTAAAGGGGTGTACATAAGGTAATGATTAAAGACATAGAAAGGGATTTGGAAAGGTGGCAAGGAAATATACGGTTACAGTTGTGAATCTGGATAATGGAAGAGGCATTACTAGGAATACCGGGATACCCCATCGAAACATTTCAATGTTTCAGTTTCACTGTGTACTGTTAAAAGAAAACTGATTTCCCAATTAGAAACTTGCTCCAGGGTATGTATTTACCAGGTATGATTCTCACATCTGTATGGTTTTACAGATGATGAGTGGGAGTAAGTTATTGGGAATTAGGTGATCATCCTCATTATATCGGGATTCGTTGTAATCGGTGATATTTGAGGAAGTTACCTGGGTTGTTTGCCGGACGACAAGTATTTGGTTTTGAATATCCGCTGTTATGCACTAATTTCAAATTGATATATCTGTACGTCTATTTTTATAGAGTGGGATATACTTTTTTTGAAATTATGTTTATGACATTTACCTACATCAGTGGATGGTTAGGTAAGGAGCATTAAACAACGGTGTAATTCTTCTTAACCATAAGTACAGTTTTCAACCTGCAACACACAGGGATTGAGTTATCAGACTCAAGGGACTTATACAGAGTATTGTATGTTGTCCAGCGTCCATGAGGACAGAGGGGTTGGTCCTCGTACTATATTCGGTTTACTTATGACTTCTCTAGTTTTTAGACAAGTGTTTCGTGGAAACACAGGGTCCGAATTTTGAGAAGTTATAGGTATATGAATAAAGTAGAGAACCAGGTGTTGCAAGTATCGGGATTCTTCAAGGTGATCGAAGATGTAGATACTTGTGTGTGGTATTCAGTTGATAGTAATAATTAAGAGAACTTGCTTCTCTTTCAGGTTACTCATAATTGGAAGCATTCCTAAGTTGAGTAACGCTGATAGGCCTCCTTCCATTTAGTTGACATGCGGTGGAGACAGCTGCATGATTTGAATCTAGTTCAATTAAATCAGTGCCTCTGGTACTATATTGGATATAGAACAGTTCGTATCTCAACGATGTTAAGGTACGGGGAGTTGTCCGGCTTATGATTAAAACCAGACACTGGACAACTCAAGGCACGTTTCTGTAATGGCTGTTTGTGGGTTGACCCAGGCTATGACGAGGGTTGACTTTCTACTATCTGGAAGATCAATAGTGATATTGTTCTTGACTCGCCACAGTTTTAATAAAATGGATTTTTTTTCAGAAAACAGTAGTGGGAGTATGGTAGAACTGGAAGTGATTCCAGAACCACAAACGATTACTGAAGATTTGATAGGAACCTAAAGATTCAATCTGGTTTGACATTCCATTGGCCACTCCGCAGATAAGGTGGGTAACCTCAGGCACCCGAGAGGTACTCCGGTAGCCTCAAGGACGGTGACAGGGAGGTTCTTGTTTACCCAGACTTGCCATAGCTGTTGTTCCAGACTGTGAGATCCGGCAGGAGGATGAGTATAGCGTCGTTCTAAACCAGCTTTAGAAGTGTACGTCTATATGACTCTGCCAGAGGGTTGTCGTGGTCAGTGGGAGCAGCGGAAGCATGGTGGACAAGTGGCTTATGTCTATTTATAAACTAAAGCAGATATAGCGGAGATAGATCATCAATTTCTGATGTAACAATCATAGGTTTGACTTCATCAGAATAGGGGATGGATCTGTTGAAAAGGTAGTAGGATGTGATGTCATGGTATTTGGATGACATACACAGAGTAGGAAGTGATATTCCTATACTACGATCGGTTATACTTTGGTCGTCACACAGTGGTTTCTCCACATAGGACTTGGACATTATATCAGACATACTGGTTACTGGATCTATGGTTTTAGATCTAGATTTGGGTAGTTTCCCAATCAGGGTACTTAGACAGCATTCTAGAGGTGCTTTAGAATGGACGACTCCTGGTATGGTGGTGTACCTGCAGGTGATGGAGTCACCCTCTCTAAAGGTGTCTTACAGACTAAAGGGGAGAGGGATATGCATGATTGGCAGATCACTTGCTTAGGCAATTGAGCCAATCGTGAGATGTCAAGTACCACACCAGATGTTGTTTTTGCAGTAGATGCAATAAGTTGACATTGATCCTATCCTAGAGAAACAGTCAGAAGCAGTTTTAGAACATAAGTGGATGTTCTAGGGATATGATAACGACAGCCTCATTCGGGAGACAGTTATCATTCCAGGCTTCCAAGGTGACCTGGATGACAAGGAGGTTGTCAAAGTTATAGTTTTCCTTCTGACGAGGGGCGGTATTATGGACAGGTGGTCCAGGAGGATACTGAGGGAGGCATGTCGCGGGATACTGATTAAGTTCAGTTGACGATACAGTCTAAGAAGTTTGGTTTTGGAGTTCATTTATGAGCTAGGTCCCATCAGACATCCAGACACATTCTAAGACAGGTATTGCTCATTTCGGGAGATGGCTTTCTCCGCGAACTTGAGATATAGAGAGATATAGAAAGAAACATCAGAGCGGATCTACTCACTGAGGCTATTCCTCGAAAATAGTTTCGCAAACAAGCTTTGTGAGACTGACAAGTAGAGGAGTTGGGTGTTCGGTATCACACGGGCTGTGAGTATGCGACATCGCAATAATTAGCCTTGAGTGCAAGTGGGAGATTGTTGGAGATAGTGCCCTCAGAGTCAATTATTGGATCACAGGCACGTGATTGCAATGATTGAGGGAGGACCTATCCCGGTAGGACAGTCTTACTCAAGATGATAGTATGCTATCTGGTTTATCTTTATCATCGTGTACTGCTTTAGGTGACCTGACAGGTCGCTATTACACGTTGATAGAGCCCCTAAGATTCTTGCTTGACTGCCAGCAGTATGAGGGCGATCATATACGTGGGAGCTGGTAGTCTATAAGCACATACTTAAAAGGTCCCTAGTCGTGGGAGTTTCGAGACAGGGCATCGATACTCCAGAGTAGACTAGTGTATACAGTCGAGACCCCGACGAGGGGCGGTGGCCGGTCTCACAAGCCACTGGTGTCAGTTGGATCACCTAAGATGTATACAGGTGCTCATTGGGTTATGAGTACACCGGACAGAACTCGCGGGGAACATGCTAGTTGGTCTTATACCTGACGTCAGATAGCAGTTCCCTGGTGACATGTGTACAAGTTAGTTCATCGACCTGAGGATCGTCATTTGTCTCATGTGAGTTCCCACTGTACTTTGATTACTACCGTACCACGCTCAAAGGAGTCGTGCAAACAAGTTTTAGTTGGGTACAGTCCCGAGCCACATGGAGGCAGTGAGCGGATCTTCAGGGGTTCGTCTCTCCCGGTATTGGGGGTGAGGTCGCGCTGTGTCTAGGAGAGCCATTACACGAAGTCCTTGGCCAAGGCAGGAGATTTACTGGTAGGTATTCCAGTAGTATCTCAGGGTGTTCTGGGCTACACTCCGACACGACTTGTACCGCTTTTGGGGGTCTGACTTTTACCAACCTCCTAGGCCCGCCATGCGATGCTCATAGACGAACGGACCGGACTGTACGAATATTATCACTGACAGGCTCAGTAGGGTATCAGGATGAGTTCGCTCACAGACGTCTCTTTTGTTCAATAGCTGGTGGCCCGTCACGTATGTCTAATACCTCTGACGTGCTAGTGGTTAAATCCACAGCCATAGTATTGACGAGTCTTTAGAGTCTCCCACATTCAGTTGCTCAAGTTTCGGGCGAAACGCTGTAGAGGCCGTATGGAGATATGGCAGGGTTCGATCAGATACGTGCGGTATTGCATGGATCAGGATCGGACGGTTAATACTAGCGGGCTTTGGTTTAAGCCGGATCCTAGTATAGTACAGTGTAGATTTTGTCTCTTTGCATTTGTATTCGGTCGGAATACAAATGCGGGTATGTATTTACAGTAGCGGGGTTTTCCTGTAATTTATTACGGGATCAGTTTTTAGAGTTGCCAGTTTGTTTTCCGTTTCGGCCATATTTCTTTATATCTTTCATTGGCCGAAAATTGGTGGAGGAGGGCTTATTTGCATTTGTGCAAATAAGCATTAGTGGAGGGTGTTCTTTGCATTTTGTTGCTTCATGATAGCTCTTGTTGACCTTGACTTTCTTGACTTCATGATGGCTTGATCTTTGTAGTGATGATTAGTTGACGGAGTATTGGTTTTGGGAGTGATCATTGTTTCTCATCATCACTTGCTTTTTCCATTACACTCAACCTTGCATTATTCTCTTGATTCACCCCTCTTGAGTTTTTCTCCCCCTTATTATTCACAAGGCATGGCCGGCCACTTTGAGGAGAGGGGATTTTCCCTTTTGGTTGTGAGGAAAATGTTAATCTCATTCTTTGTATGCTACATTTTTCTCACCTCTCTCCAAATTCATTTCCTCCACAAAAGAAAAGGCAACTTCCAAAAACCCCAAATGAAACACAAGTTCCACACTACATTCTACAGCAAATTTTGGACACGTCTACTCGCCAACTTCGTGCTCGAGTTGCCTCGGACCAGTGGTGGGAGCCCGTAAAAGAAGCCGGCGACGTGGTGCCCTTCCGGCGAGGAGGTGGAGACCGAACATTCCGCGGGAGATCGGGACGACGACGAGAAGACCGGAGGACACGGATCTCTCGGTATATCTCTCTAACCCCTTTCTTGTTTGCTAGGACTAGATTAATGGCACGATCCGGGTATTTAGTGCGCGGTGGTGCCGATTCAAAAAGTTAAAGTAAATCATCTCTTCCGCATTCCGGCGTCGGATTGACGGCCGGGGCGCCGCCGTGCACTTACAGTTACTATTTATAATATGATATAATATTTTACTATTAAGTAATATACACACCATCATCTCCTTCAACTCCTGGATGGTGGTCTTCAAGGCGGCAACATCTTGCTCTAGACGTTGCTCACGGGGGGTAAGGGAAGTAACCGCCGGAGTAGAGTCCAACCTCATATGGGCCCTACTAGGATCCAGTTCCCAGCCTCTCTCCCAACCTCCGTGGTGCCCTCCGTGTGTGGCGTCTAAAACTGAGGTCAGCAATATCGGATCGTTATGTCCAGTAAAAACGATCCCCGATGCTTCCGCCTGCTCCACCACCCGCTCCTACACCCACATTAACTATTAAAATATAAGTATATCATTTAAATTTGAATTTTTCAAAACAAAAATTTCAAACCTGTTAGAATAAATATTAACACTTACACAATACTCCTGGGTAGCGGTGTCGGGGATTCGAAGCTCGCCCGTGAAAGGATCTGTCGAGGTGCCGTGGAAGGCAAGATACGCGGACAGTACGCTCGGTATACCACCCTGCGCCAGGGTCTGAGCTCTCTGCAATTCGTAAAAAAATTACATATATTATAAAATAACTCTTAATATTATATTATATCACAGTTGGTCTATTGTAATTTACCGATAACTCCATGGTACGAGTAATATTCCTTGAGCCACCTGTATAAGTGGGGCGACCCCTTTTCGCCGACATCCTATTCTATTTATTTTGATCGGCCTGTTTCTGCACAACACATTCAGATTTAGTTTTCTAATTAAGCAACACAAAAAAATAAATTATATACTAAACAATGAATTACATTTAAAATACAAACCTGTTTGCGCTGAGAGTCGAAATATTGGATCAAGAGAGGCCCTGTATTTACGTCGACTCTCGCAAAGGCCGGAGTATGTAGGTGAGCCGCTCTCTCTGCCTCGAGGGTCGCCATCCACAGGGAATAGCAATCGATCATCAGCTCATTTCTATTGTATCGGATCTTTGATTGCATGTTCTTCATCAGGCCATGGTACAGAGCGTGAAGATCGAGCACTCTCTCAGGATGATCAGGGTCGGGTACAGGCTGAAAGTCATAATCCAAATGCAAATACAAAAAAAACAATGTTATTAAATTGCAAGTGTTGAATAATAATAAATATATTGGGTAAGTCAAATGAAACTATATATTAATACCCGAGCCTGAGCCCAGAAGAGGGCAAATGAGTGCCGATACTGGTCGCCCCACTCAACGTGAAGTAGATACTTCTTCACGAGGCGGCTCTCATCCCCCATATATCGGCCGAACATCTTGGCATAATCGCTGGTATAGCGATAATCAGGGGTAAAGAAGAGGGAGAATGATGCCTCCCCCCTAACTCTGTCGGGCCTCAGCCTGTGGGACTGATTCGGGCCTCGAGTCCCCCTCTCGGGATGGGGATGCCCTGCATCTACAAGAAATCTCAGGACAATCAATACTAAGACAAAGTGGTATTAAGAAATCAAGATTTAACGAAAATTGAAGTGTGGTATATACCTCCGGCGACAGAAGCACGAGCCTGGGCCCGGGCAGCAGCACGAGCGGGACGATAGTTCCTCCGGTGAGAAATAGCCGATGACCCGGACGTGGACGCATCTCCAACTAGAAAATAAATATCGATAAAATTACATGAAGTTCATGTTTATTCTTAAAGGATATGTAAAATGAATATATATTTTATATTTATTCATACAAACCTGCAGACTGAGCGGAGGGTATGGAAGTGATGGGAGTGGCCTCTGCACCAGACGTGGACGCACCACCTATAATTAGACAATCAAATATTGACTATATAAGTAATTGCAAAAAGAATGTGTATATCAATAATATAATATTCTAAATCAACATGTATAAACATACTCGCAGGTGCGGTGGTGACCTCTACCCGAGATGTAAGTATGTAAGAGCAAAGAGAATGTATGTATTGTTCCCCTCCGAACGGCGGCCTGCGACGTTAGGACGTCACGTGCCTGGGGTTCGGGGCAGATGCTATTTGGTTTTTTATCCGTCCACCTCTCCGAAGATGCCAAGTTGATTTATGGCACCTTATATCGGAGGTTTAGACGGATGCGACCGATGTAGCAGACTTTGTCAGATTCCCCCTCAGGGTGAGGGGTTTTTTTTTTATTGTGGGGACGCTCTTCCCTGCAGGCGCAAGCCCCTGCAGTTAATTACGCTACCGCTTTGCGGTAACAACTTTCTCCTTCTCCAGAATTTCACTTCGTGTCGTGTGTGTTTGTTTTGTTTGTGGCTGCCCGTGGATTGTATACGGAGACTGAGTAATGCCGTCGCCCGTAGGGCGTGGATTAGTCCAAATCTGTATTTACTTAGATTTGGGTTTGGTGTTTTTAGTTTAAGGATGCATTAGTCGCGTTGCGACTAAGATCAACTTAAACATTCGTCAAGGATACGTTAGTCTTGTTTTAGACTAAGATCAACTCAACATAGTGATTGATTTAATTATCTGGCCGTCGGGACTCGTCACCTCTCTGACGTCGTTGAGGGATTACAACGACAGGTGTCAGAGGAGTTCAGAGGTGTACCCTTGAACCAAAATTGATTTGGGGTTTTATCTTTTATTGAATATCTAAGGACACATTAACCCTATTTGGGGTTAAGATCAACTTAGACGGGACCGTTTAGATCCAACAGAAGAGCATTTGGGCCCTATTGTGCCAGTTTAGGGACGTGGTGGTCCGTCGCCAGTTTTAGGGACGTGGTGGTCCAATATTAGTTTAGGGACGTTTCGGTCCGTCGCCAGTTTAAAGACGTAGTGGTCCATGTTCCAGTTTAGGGACGTTTCGGTCCGACATTAGTTTAGGGACGTTTCGGTCCGACATTAGTTTAGGGACGTTTCGGTCCAATATTAGTTTAGGGACGTTTCGGTCCGATATTCTCATTTTTGGAGTGAATATTAGTTTAAGGACATTTCGGTCCATTATTAGTTTTAAGGACGTCTCGGTCCACGAGTTTAGGGACCCCGCAGTCCATAGCGATGTGTGGTCGTTGGGACCCGTCACCTCTTTGACGTCGTTGAGGAATTACAACGACAAATGTCAAAGGAGTTCGGAGATGTACCCTCGAACCAGTCGTGAATTGATTTAGGAGAGCCATTTTACTCAGTCAATTTAATTTAAGGACTTATGGCCACGATTGGGCTAAGTCCAGTTCAACATCTTTATTAAGTACTGCATTGCATTTGGGCTCTGCAGAACATCGATTTATTCTGAGCTCTGCTCATTTATGAATGATGCCATGCATCTGTTTTGATTTGGGCTCTGTCCCTTGAAAAATGCATAGAATTCTGGAGATTCTGTTTGGACTCAATCCATTTATAAATGATGCAAAGCATCTGTTTTGATTTGGGCTCGGCCCCTTAAAATAATGCATTTGCGCTTTATTGAGCCTGTTAGGCCTTCTCCTAATTGGGCTTGGCCCTTTTTAATGCATCTGCGCTCTGCGCCAAGCAATGAGCGCAAGTCCATATGGTGATGACACGTGTCGCGCTCTAATGAGTGCAAGCGCACTAGCGTAGCGCGCTGCGCTGTTGCGCTGCGCTATTGCGCTGCTGACACGTGGCGCGCTCTCAGCGAGTTGCGCTAATTCCAGAGAGCAAAGCTCTATCTTAAGGGCGCTTAGCGCAAGTGGTTTTATAGCCGGCACGTGGCGCTCTGTTAAGAGCGCAACGGCGCAACTTGGAAGTGCAAAGCACTGAGAATCTTTTAGATTCAAGAAGGGAAGTGCAAAGCACTGTTTAATTTCTTCGTCTAAATTAGATCAAAGAAAAATAAATTTTTTCTTTATTGGAAGAACCAGAGGTTCTTAAAAGTGCAAAGCACTATTCTTTTATTGTTTTATTATTTTATTGTTTTTACAGAACCGAAGGTTCACAAGGAGTGCAAAGCACTGTTTTTTTTTATTTTTTTAGATCAATGATCTATTAGAAGGCCTTTTCTCTACCTTATAAAGGTTATTTACCTTTTTTCTTCTCGGAGTTTTCTCTGTTTGGACTTCTTGATTTTTCCGAGAAAAATTCTTGATCCCTTTGAATGAGGTCTGGGGTCCTATTTATAGTGCCCCATAAATTTGTTGAATTTGTTAACGGGATCTTTCCTGAATGATTTTTGGGAGTTTTCCCATCGTTGGATCTTTGATCCAAAGGCCGAAGAAAGTCTTCTAGTTCTGGAAAGAACAGAAAAGATTTCATAAAAATCTTAATTCAGTTTGGCGCAGATGCCCCAGCGCATGACACGTGTCGCGCAGCGCAGAGCGCAGCGCAAGTGCGCTAGCGCATCTGCGCTGACACGTGTCGCACAGCGCAGAGCGCAGCGCAACTGCGCTAGCGCGTATGCGCTGACGCGTGTCGCGCAGCGCAGAGCGCAGCGCAACTGCGCTAGCGCATCTGCGCTGACACGTGTCTGCAGCGCAGGGCGCAGCGCAGCTGAAGCGTTGCTTCCTTTAAACAGAGCTTTGCTCTGATTGGGTGCGCTTTCTTGGGCGCTGCGCGCGAGACTTGAAGCTTTGCTTCAAAAATTTGAATTTTGAATTCAAACAGAGCTTTGCTCTGATTGGGCGAAACAAATGCCCCCCACCGTTGCGCTCACGTGGCGCACACGTGAGTGCAACGGTGGCCACCTTCCAGACCGTTGGATCAAAGGGGAATCCGAAGAGGCGCAAGCGCCTTATAAATAGGGCGTTTGACCCTCAGAAATTTTTTTACCATTTTCAGAGTTTTAATTTCCAGAGCTTTGCTCTTGCTTGAGAGTTTTAGAGCTTTGCTCATTTCTGAAGTTAGAAACTTTAGGTAACATTAATTTAAATCAAATTAATTTAAATTAACCTTAACCAAAGAGCTTTGCTCTTACGGATCTTTTTTGATCTTAAAGAGATCCCCATTGGGGTTTCATAAACAGAGCTTTGCTCTCAAAAACTTATAGATCTGCAGAGATCTTGTTCTTGGGTTCTAATCCATGAACAGAGCTTTGCTCTTTGAATCATCTGTAGATCTTTTAGATCTGAAAAATGAGAAAATTTTTTATGAGTTTTTCATCCAAATTTCTTAATTCTTTTAGGTGTAAACATTTTCTGATGGACTTTTCCATTATTACCATAGAGCTATGCTCTTTTAAGGAAACTTATTTTCCAGAGTTTGACAAGTGTCACTCTGTGACAGGGCCTTGCTCTGAAAGAGGAGATTTTCTCCTTGTCCCTAGGGATTCTTCCCCCTTTTTATTAATGGGAATGTTCCCCTGGGGACCAACTGACAATCTCATCCAATGATGAGGTTGTTTTATTAACTGACGTATTGTCATCCAGATTTTGTGGGTCCCTTTGTCCCCTACTCACTGCACTGCTGTGTGGTGTAATTAGTTAATTTTAATTTAATTTAATTAATGCATTTTTTTTTAGACGCCAAACGTTGGGATTACAACACTAACGGCTAGATTGTTCTTTTTGCAGCGATCATGTCTGAAGACACTTCATTCCCGTTTGTCCGTTCAGAGGAGGGGTTTCCAGAGGCGTCTTTGGATCGTGAGGTTCTGGCTATGATCAAGGCGCACGACCCGGAGTATAAGAGTCTCCACCTTTGGGGGTCGTGGTACAATCAAATTATCATGGGTTGGCGCAGCTTTACATGTGCGGTGCCGTCAGAGCCCATAACGGCGATTCACTACGCCAGTCCACCCCCGGTGCAGTATGCCGCGGAGATGACAGATTGGACATCGAAGGGTTTTCTTCATCCGGCCATAGATGCCATCCCGGTTCAGCGTCCGATGGTTTTGGACATCCTAGGGCGCCGTATCTGTTAGGGCGAGGCGAGACCTTGGGGGCAATCATATAACCTTGGTCTGATCCCCCGCCACCCGGTCGGCTATCTGCCATGGGCCCGGTATATCCTGTCGACGAGGAAGTCGCAGTTGATAAGGCTAGGACTGTACACCGCAGTCTACGTCTCTCTCTTCCAGTATCCTACGCTTCCTACTTGGTGGTTCAAGGCCTTCTTGGAGCAGTGGAACATTCCTACTCATACTTTCCTCGCCATGGATCGGGAAGTGTCCATTTCGCTGGAAGAATTTACGGAGGTGTCTGGCCTACCGGCTATGGGGGAACATTATGAGGAATTGCTCCCGCCGGACGAGTACATCTATGGGGCTAAGCCGAGGGTAAGGGAGCTCACGCCAGAGAACGCTGTTCAACATCAGTTTCCAAGTCTGATTAAGGTGTTGAACATCTATGAGAATCTTTTCGTTGAGCATGGGAGCCGTGGAGTTAATTTTGAGGATTTTATTGCTCGGTTCCTTCATCCAAACGTCCTTTCGGCGAAGACTGCCAAGTTTGCTTACCTTGAGGATCCTTTCGGCTTAGGTTTGGATAACCTGCCAGCGAGAGACATAGATCAGAAGGACTTTTTTCTTCCCAACTCTTCAACCATGTCTTTTGCGGAAGTTGCAGCCCCCGAGATGGACGAGGAGGCCTTCTTTTTGGGATTTCTTGGGCTTTGGTTGAGTTGGTTTGCACTTTCGATGCATTCTCACCGCATGCGGCCCTCTGTTTTTTACCCGGCCCACCGAATGGTTATCGGGGTAAAGGTGGCCGTCGGGATCGCCGGCTTGGCACATTTATATCATGGCCTTAGCCGAGCAGCAGATGCTAATGAGCCTGGGGTGTTGCATGTGGTTTTTCCAATGCACTACTTCATGTCGTGGCTCGAATTACATACAGCGGGTGTTTTCGGCATGCACAAAAGGCCATCATTCTACGAAAGGTGCATTTTTCCTCTCCTTTTACAGTTGATTGGCGCATCAATCGTAAATCCATCGCCGCGGGATGCCAGGAGTTTACTCCTTCGTTCCCACACCGTTGGAGCCGGTGTGTCTTTTATCGACAAGGTGCTGACCATTGGAAAAACGTCCGCTACTGCAGTGCGGCCATTGCAAGACACTTTCAAGGACGGCACTTCGATTTTAACGGCCCGGGAGACCCTTCACTTATACTCTATCAGACCGGGCTTTTTGGTGTTTAGACAAGACGGGGGAGCGATCTTCATGAGATACAACCCGCATCGTTTCGCCCAACAGTTGAGCTATAACCAGGGGGTACCGCTGGAGGCCTTTTTATCGGAGCCTATCGCAAACGAAGAAGGGATAGAGAGGGCGCTGCATCACTTCATGCGTCTAAACACGGGCTCTCACTTCTTTATCAGTGAGCCGTCTTGTGCTCCTCGTCTCCTTAGGGTATACACCGAATGGTATAGTCATTCGACGGGAGCGGTCATAAAAGAGGAAAGACGGTTGCTGATCGACCGTAAGGGTGCACCTCCAGGTAGCGATCGCAGCGCTCCTCTGGTGCCGAGGACTCCAATAGTCGCTCCCTTAAAAGATGCTGGAAGTAGACCGTCACGCGCGCAAAGTCCTCCGCATGAATTACCGCTCCCCGATATCGCGGATGCATCTCCTGCACCCCGCGTTCAGGTGGAAACAGTGGTTGTATCTTCGCCGGAATCTGGCGCGGGTGCGGACATCGGGACCCGTCGTCCCAAAGCGGCTGCCAAGCGTAAGTCGCTTCCCCGTGAGCCTAGGGCTGGAGGGAAAAAGAAAAAGAAATCGCTCTTTGCCGCGGACATTGCGTTCGGCCAGGAACCCCACGCTCCTTATTCCGAGGGTCTGTTCGAATATGGGACTAACGCGGGATTAGTGATGCCGCCGCCGGACGATACAGACTTGGAAGCTGCTCTCAGAGCTTCAGCATGGCTGGTGAAGCGTGACGCGTGGCTGGCCAAGCTTGTGCAATCAGGTAACTACTAGTCACTCTTTCTTTACTGTAACGTATTTTCTTCCTTATTTCGTTATTTTTTTGCTAACGCTTTTCTCTCTTTTCCTCTAATAGGCGTTACTGATGAAGAAGCCATTGCCGCTTCTCTGAAGACCTTTCAGGAGGAGGAACGTGCCAGGGCGTCTGTCGGCCTTAGTAAGTTTCGACTTCATCGAATTTTTTTTATTTTTCTTGCGTTATGGTCGATCTGACCTTTCCATTTAATTGTAGGGACCTCAATGCCGCTTCCTCCTAGCGACGCAGATGTTCTGGCGGCGGCCGATGTTCCTGTTCCCTCTGGGACACTGCAGGGGGCTCATCTTGAAAAGCCGATGAGAGATGCCTTAAAGGCTTTGGAGGCTTCCCTGAATGAAGATGATGATGCTTTGAGGGAGGCGTCACAGAGGTCCCTCATAACCGCTCGGGAGGAGAGGAAGCGGTTGAGGCGTGAGGCGAAGGCACGCAGGGCTGCCCTGGCCTTGGGAGCGGGACCCAGCGCCGCCCCTCGCGCTGATACTCCCTCTGAAGAGGCCCCTGTCACCCTATCTACCGCCCGTAGAGAGGTGGCGCGAGCAGGTCGGAGCGCAAACGGCAAATCCGCTTCAGGTAACATTTCTCTCAGAGTTTTTGTTATAAGGGTTTTAACGTCATTGGTCCTTATATCTCTTATCTTTACAGGGCCAAGTCTGATCGAGGGAGAGGCGGAAGCCGTTGACCCGAGGAGAACGGAGGAGGCGACGCCTGCCGAACTCGAGCCGACAGTAGGTAACATTGTTGAGGCCACGGAGCCTGGAGTGTAGGTCGAGGGGCCTACCACTGAGAAGGTCATTGATGCCGAACCTGAAGTGGGGGCAGATGATATGATCATTATAGCTGAGTCCAGGGTGGTGGCGAGTGAAGCGCTCAAGGTCGGCGATCCCCTGGCGATGGCGGACGATACGGCCGCCATTATTGAACCTGAGAAAGTAGTGGGTGAGGCGGCCATGATTCCCGAGGACGAACCAAACGCTCCTTCTCTGGAATCTGGCAATACTCCAGTTATTGACCTCCCCCTCTATGGCCCTCCACCGTCTCCAGGTCTCGCGAGCACGACAACGGTCCCCATCGAGTCGGGCGATGAGGCTACAGGTGGTGGTCTCATGTCGATAGAGGAGGGAGTCGCCTCCATTTCAGCTGGGAGCTCCTCAGGTAAACCCTAAATGGCTGCTTTTCTTTACTTTACAACCATTTCTGACAAGTCCGCCTTTTCGTGATGCAGGTGCAGCTAGTGCCGATGCCCCGCCGCTCGAGGGAACGCCTTCGATGACCGCTTTGGCGGTGGTCACCTCTCAACCTTCTCTCATACCCTCGAAGATGTTGGAAGGTATATGCTTACACTTTATTAATCTTGTTTTCTAGATATTTAATTCGTGTACTAAAGTCATCCTGTTGTGTTCTCAGGAGCGCTTTTTGGTCATGTTCATCAGATGTTGCTCCCATATTTCTCCTTCCCATCTGAGCTTGCTTCTTCCCCTGGTGGCGTCGGTAAGTATAATTTCTGTCAGCATTTTTCCTTTTTCTCTTTTCCCCCCTTTTTTTTATTGATGGAATTATCTCTAAACTCTTTTGCTCATCTCAACTGCAGTGCTACAGATTGAAGAAGGGGATAAAAGCTCAGCTGTGCCACCAGCCCTTCCGACCTTGCCACCTGTCTTAACTGGTACAAAGACCATCATATTGGTAACTTTTCCTCTCTCTATTTTCTGTACTGTTATCTGATCGCATCCCGTCTCTTTCAGCTGCCGCTCTGGCTTCGGCATCCTTCGAACCTCGCGTCACAATGCCGGCGGGTCCTTATCTGAGGAGCCTGTCTTCAAAGGGCGCTGCAAATAGTCTGCGCATGTTAAGTGATTATGTCGAGGAACTCGATGTTGAAGCTCCTACATCTGCCGCAGACTTCGCTCAGGTGGTTAACCCGATGCTAGCAGTACTCGTGAACTTCCATAACGAGAGCACCATTGCATCTTGGGTTAACCATTGTAAGGAGATCGAGGGTTGCCTATTCCAATTGGAATCGTTGCGTCCCACTCCTGAGACTGTGGCTGCCAATACTCAAAGGACTGCGTGGATCGAGCAGAGCGCTTCTTACTTCCGCCATCTCGAACAAGAGGTTATTTCAAGGCGCAAAGAGCGTGATGATGTTTCGAGTAGGTCTGCTCAACTGCATGCTCGGGTGGAGGCCAACGCTGCACGGCTGAAGGTTATCTTTGAGGGCCTCCTGCAATGTCTCTCCGAAGGATTATCATTGAGGCATAACCTTCACGTTGTCGAGCGAGCTTTAGCCAGCCAGGAAGCAGCCCAGAAGGCGGTAGAGGAGCAACTTTCATCTTCCTTGCAACAACGGGCTCAGGTGGAGGCGGAGGTGGCCGCGGCTGTCACCCGAGAGGAAGTGCTGAAGGGAGTGCGAGAACAGCTTGTGAATTTACTAAAGGCACTTCCTCCTCAGTAGCTATCCATTTTTGTATCAGTCATACTTATAGATAAAAGAATGTATATGTATATGTTTTTTTTATCCTTTGACATAATGTATCCTGTATTTGATCAAGTTTATGAATAAAAGATACACTTTTTTGTAATGTCTTGTGTCACTTCTTCGCTTTTTCTTTCTTTTTATAATCAGTACGCCACCTTGATAACCATAATTGACGGACAATTGGGACGAGTATCCTGACCTTCTTAAGAAATAACGATGGCTTAGGCCGCAGGTTCAGATCTGCTGCCCAAGACTTTTCAACTCTATAAGCCGTGAGGGTCTCATAGAGACTTTTCTCCCTACGGATCGAGAGGATCTCGCAGGTGAATTTTTTCCTTAGGAATCGTGAGGATTCCTAAGTGTATTTTTCTCTTCTAAGTCGTAAGGATCCTATAAGAGAATTTTTCCTCTTACGAGCCGAGAGGATTCGTAAGTGGTTGTTTCCCTCTTTGTCGAGAATCGACTTCAGAGAGTGAGACCCGTGGATAGTATGCAAGAGACCATTTAGGATTGACTTGCAGGGTCCCGTTTTTTAGGAAGCAAGTTTTTGAATCCTTACTGCCCGATATGTGAGTCAAAGAAACTCTCGTCACGGAGTGTTTGTATCCGTGAGTTGAGAAGTTTTGCGAGGGATTATTTGTTTCCCAAGCGCCAAGGATTATTTGTGTCCTTGGGGTTTGAAACGAGTCGATGGTTCCCACGGAGGCGCTGGTGGCTCTGCGAGTCGACGCGGATCAGAAGGCCCTCGTCAAGGAGTGTTTGCATCCGTGAGTTGAGAAGTTTTGCGAGGGATTATTTGTTTCCCAAGCGCCAAGGATTATTTGTGTCCTTGGGATTTGAAACGAGTCGAGGGTTCCTACGGAGGCACTGGTGGCTCTGCGGGTCGACGCGGATCAGGGAGCTCTCGTCAAGGAGTGTTTGTATCCGTGAGTTGAGAAGTTTTGCGAGGGATTATTTGTTTCCCAAGCGCCAAGGATTATTTGTGTCCTTGGGATTTGAAACGAGTCGAGGGTCCCTACGGAGGCACTGGTGGCTCTGCGGGTCGACGCGGATCAGGGAGCTCTCGTCAAGGAGTGTTTGTATCCGTGAGTTGAGAAGTTTTGCGAGGGATTATTTGTTTCCCAAGCGCCAAGGATTATTTGTGTCCTTGGGGTTTGAAACGAGTCGAGGGTCCCTACGGAGGCACTGGTGGCTCTGCGGGTCGACGCGGATCAGGGAGCTCTCGTCAAGGAGTGTTTGTATCCGTGAGTTGAGAAGTTTTGCGAGGGATTATTTGTTTCCCCAAGCGCCAAGGATTATTTGTGTCCTTGGGATTTGAAACGAGTCGAGGGTTCCTACGGAGGCACTGGTGGCTCTGCGGGTCGACGCGGATCAGGGAGCTCTCGTCAAGGAGTGTTTGTATCCGTGAGTTGAGAAGTTAGTCGTTGAACTCAATGGCTTCTTCGGTTGAAATGAATCGTTGAGGCTTGGTTTCGTCGTTTGACGGAATCTGCTGGGGAGGTATGGCTCCTTTTTTGTTTACGCCCTTGGATTGTATACAGGGATTGACGTGATCTTAACTGTAGGGCCGAAGTTTTATCATTTCTTATTTTTTTGTTTTATTTTATTTCCGCGATGCTCTATCATTTCAGCTTTTATATCGCGAAGGTCGCGATTGCCCAATCATTTCGGCTATTTTTCGCGGTGCCCAATCATTTCGGCTATTTGTTTTATTTTTACTCGTTGCTTTTTATTACGAGTTGCCCAATCATTTCGGCTATTTCGCATGCATACGTTTTTACTTGCTGCTTTTTATTGCAAGTTGCCCTATCATTTCGGCTATTTCGCATGCATACGTTTTTACTTGCTGCTTTTTATTGCAAGTTGCCCTATCATTTCGGCTATTTATTTTATTTTTACTCGCTGTTGTTTTTTTTTATTGCGAGCTGCCCTATCATTTCGGCTATTTCGCATGCATGAGCGGTTTACCGGCTTTCGCCGTCAACCTGAAATTGGACATCGATTTCGGCATCAGCACCGCTGCGACTGGGATATTACCAGGAGCGAATCATCATTTGCCTCTATCGTTGTTGAACAAAGGAGGCTTAGCGACCGGGGTTAGGATCCCGTCGGCTAAGGCTTTTGACTTCATGAGCCGTAAGGGTCTCGTGAAGGTATTTCTCCCTACAAGTCGGGGGGATCTTGTAAGTGTATTTACTCCTTAGGAACCGTGAGGGTTCCTAAGTGTTTTGTTCTCCTGTAAGTCGTAAGGATCATACAGGAAGGTTTTCTCCTCATAAATCGAGGGGATTTATAAGGGTTGTTTACCATACGAACGTGTTCCCAGTCATGGGTGGACCTTGGTTAGGGAAACGTTTATTCGCGCCCGTGGATTGTATACAAGGGTCGATATTGAACCACTTGTAGGGCAATATTGGAAGTTTGCGGGGGTTTGCTTAAGCACAGGTTTAGGTCTCTGTGACTTAAGACTTTCAAATCCTATGAGCCGTGAGGGTCCCATAAGAGAGCTCTCCTTACGAGTCGTGAGGATCTCGTAAGCGTATTTTCTCCTTAGGAATCGTGAGGATTCCTAAGTGTGCTGCTCCTTTGTGAGTCGTAAGGATCTCACGCAGGTGGTTTCTCCTTACAAGGTCGAGAGGACCCTATAAGTGCTCTTAACGAGGTTGCGCCCTTTCAGGTTTTCACAAACACTCGCCGGTAGTCCTGCTGTTTTTACTCACGGAGCCCTTTCGGGTTTTCATCCACGCCCATTTTGCTTATGGACATACCGTTTTTTTTTATTTTTATTTTTATTATCATTTTATATTTTTTTTTTATTCGTCTCGTCAGCCCAAGGATGCTGCAGTATTAGTTTAAAGACGTTTCGGTCTGATATTAGTTTAAGGACATTTCGGTCCGCCGTTGAGAGGGTTGGCTACTACTTATAAAGCCTGAGCTTAGGAAGATAGCGAGCGGACATAGTCGTCGTCATCTACCATTGACCTAGGCTGTGGCTCATTAAGCGTAGTATTTCTTGAGGAAGCGTCCGTTTATTGGCCTGAAAGGCCTTTCACCGTGCATGTCCATGAGTAGATAGGCCCCGCCTTGGTAGACTTTATCAATGATGTACGGTCCTTCATAGTTTGGCTCAAACTTTCCCCGCTTGGCGCGATTGGGGATCATGGGCCTTTTGACTACTAGCACGAGTTCGCCTTGGTGGAATGTTCTCGGGCGGCTCAATCTTTCTTATGAGCGCGTCATCTTTGCTTTATAGGCTTCCAGATTTTGTTGTGCTAGAAGCCGGATTTCATCAAGGGCGTCAAGCTCTTCGAACCGAAGGTGAGCATTTTCCTCGTCTGTCAGCTCGTAGTGGACTGCCACTCGTAGAGAGGGTAATTCTATCTCGAGAGGGAGTACTGCTTCCGTCCCAAATACCAACGCGTATGGCGTTGTGTTTGTGGCCGTTTTAAACGTAGTCCGATACGCCCAAAGAGCCTCTTGCAATCTTTCGTGCCAATCTTTCTTATTTCGTGACACTGTTTTTTTTATGATCTTCGTCAAGGTCTTGTTGAAGGCTTCAGCTAGACCGTTAGCTCGCGGGTTATAAACTGAGGAATATCTCCAGTCTATATTGTGCTGCTGTGCAAAACGGCTAATTTTATGACTTCGATAGGCTGGCCCATTATCAGAGATGATTCTTCTCGGGGTTCCAAACCGGTATATGACATGCGTTTTGAAGAAATGGAGGATGTTCTCCGTCTTCACTTCCCTCAATGGTATTGCCTCTGCCCATTTGGAGAAGTAATCAGTCGTCGCCAAGATGAAACGATGTCCCTTTGACGATGCTGGTTCGATGGGACCAACTATATCAGTTCCCCACATTTTGAATGGCCAACTAGCCACTGTTGGGTGCAGCGGATTTGGATGCTGATGGATGAAGTCCCCATGAATTTGGCATGGATGACATTGCCTCGCGTATTCCAGGCAATCCTGCATCATCGTGGGCCAATAGTAGCCCATCCGCTTTATCTTCAATTTCATCTTAGGGCCTGCTTGGTGGGAACCGCAGAGTCCGTCGTGAACTTCTTGGACGTCCCTTTTCGCTTCGTCAGGTCCTAGGCATCTCAGCCACAGAGAATCGAATGTCCTCTTGTATAGAGTATCGTTAACGAAGGCGAAAGACAGAGCTCGTTTCACGAGCTGATGTCTTATGGACGCTTCTTCAGGCATTCGGTGGAACTTGAAATAATCTGTGAAAACTTCTCTCCAGTCTTCAGTCTTCTCATGGTCTTTTATTTGTAGGGTCGCCTGCTCAGTTGCTCCCTTTTCTTTATATGATTCTGGAGGTATTTCTTCTGGGGAGAGTATTCGACGGCTTTGTACCACGATTCTAACGTCATCGAGGTTCTCGTCAGCCAATTCTTTAGCAAGTTTGGCCAGTGCGTCTGCTTTGCTATTTTCCGCACGCGGTATACTTTCCAACGTGTAGGAAGGAATTTGGGTTAGCAGTTGCTGCACTTTTTCACCGTATTTCACCAATTCCGGCTTGCACGTTTGGTAATCGCCGTTCACTTGGCTGACGACCAGTTAGGAGTCCCCATATATGAGGAGGCTTTCAATTCCCATACCAATGGCGATCTCGAGGCCTGCTATCAGAGCTTCGTATTCGGCTTCATTGTTTGTTCTCGGCTCCGTTAGGGAGAAGGCGTAGCTCATTATCCCTCCTTGTGGAGTTACAAAGATGAGTCCTACCCCTGATTTAATTATAGGGGTACTTTGTTTACGTTTCTTCATGGAAGATGCTCCATCGAAATAAAGCTCCCATCGGATATTATCACCGTCGATCGCATCGAACGCATGTTCGTCTGGAAGATCGCAATTCAGAGGAGAATCGGCGAGTATCGGATGCTCAGCGAGGAAGTCGGCAATGGCCTGGCCTTTCACTGCCTTGAGAGGTTGATACGTTATCGAGAATTCCATCAAGAGCAGGGCCCATTTAGCTAGTCTTCCCATCAATATGGCTTTTGACATTAGGTATTTAAGAGGGTCCACTTTTGAAATCAGACGGACCTCATGCGCCAACGCATAGTGCCTAAGCTTTGTTATAGCGAAGATCAACGCCAGGCAGTGTTTTTCAATGGGAGAGTAATTGCTTTCTGCCCCCAGCAGGACTCGACTTAAGTAGTAAAGTGCTCTTTCTTTCCCTTGATCGTTCTCTTGTGCCCATAATGCGCCTAAAGAACCTTCGAGGGCGGTTGTATAAAGAATAAGAGGCTTCCCCTTAACTGGAGCAGCCAACACCGGAGGGTTCTGCAGGTATTGCTTGATCTCATCCAACGCGCCTTGGCATTTTTGGTCCCAAACGAACGGGGTCCCCTTCTTCATCAGGTGGCTGTAGGGACGGCACTTGCCTGAAAGATTGGCTATAAATCGCCGTATGTATGCGAGCTTCCCTTGGAGAGATCGCAGCTGTTTGAGAGTTCTCGGCGGAGGCATTTCCATGATCGCTTTGATCTTTGATGGATCTATTTCAATACCTCGGTGTCGAACAATGAATCCCAGGAATTTGCCTGAGGAAACTCCAAATGCACACTTGAGCGGGTTCATCTTCAAGTTGTATTGCCGAAGGCGTTGAAATACAGTCTTCAGATGCTCGAGATGTTCCTCGTATGATTTGCTCTTGACCACGAGATCGTCGATATAGCATTCGACGATTTCGTGTATAAGGTCGTCGAAGATCTTTGTCATGGCCCTCTGATAAGTAGCACCGGCGTTCTTCAAACCGAAGGGCATCACTTTATAACAGAATATGCCAAGATGAGTCCTGAAGGCTGTGTGCTTCTGATCTTCCGGGTGCATTTTTATTTGATTATACCCCGATGAGCCATCCATGAAGGAGAAAACCTCATGAGTGGATGTGTTGTCTATCATCAGTTCGGTGACTGGCACTGGAAAATCATCTTTTGGGCAGGCTTTATTGAGATCCCGGAAGTCTACGCATATGCGCACTGTCCCATTTTTCTTCATCACCGGGACAATGTTGGCGATCCATTCAGGGTATTGGACTTCTTGGATGAAGCCTGAATCTATCAGCTTTTTGACTTCGGCGTTGATGCTCATCTCAAGCTCGAGTCGCATTCTTCTCGGCGCTTGTTTGACTGGCTTAATGTCTGGGGATATCGCCAACTTGTGTACTGCAATTTCTGGATCTAGTCCCGGCATTTCGGAATAGTTCCACGCGAAGCAATCTTTGTGCTGCAGAAGCACATCCTTTAACGCAGCCACCCTTTCTTCAGATAGCAGTTCGCTGATGAATGTCGGTCGCGGGTCATTTTCCGTCCCCAACTCAATTTTCTTGAGATTATCTGCAGTGGTATGGATTCCATCTTCCAGTTCTTTCGGAGCTGGGGGAAATTCTGAGATTACCTCATCGCTGCCGCTTTCAAAACACCAAGGGAGGTTGTTAATGTCCTCGGACCCTTCTTTTAATACTGTTATCACATGGCAGGTGCAAATTTTCTGCCAATCCCAATGCGGAGTTGGTTTTATTTTTGTGTTTTCGGGTTCGTGCTTTTGCGGCGGCGCTACCCTCCAACTGTCAGACAACGCGAATTTGCCAAGCTGATATTGGTCCTCAACCCAATTCTTAAAGGTGAAGCAATCTTCAAGCGGATGCCCTACTATTCGATGGTAAAAGCAATACTTTGGGTTGGAGACTTCGCCTGTTTGTTCAGGGTGTTTAGACTCTGGCAACGTAAGCATTTGATGTCTTAGAGCGAGATCGAATATTTTCCTTGTTTTGTTCCGAGGAAAAGAGTATGCTCGACCCATTTTCTTCCCGAGGGCTAAGTCAATAACGCTCGATTCTCGGATGCGCGGCTTCTTAGCTCTGCTTTGTAGTTGTCGAGCGCCTCTCTTGCCTTTCGACTTGTTTTTGTTCTCGCGTTGAACCTTTTTTGTAACAGGTTGACAAAGAGCGGCATCTTCGTTCTTTACTGCCTGTTGGAGGAGGCGCTGTGTCTTAGCTTTCTCATAGATTGCCATTTCACGATCGTGATCATCTCGGGCTTTTTGACTCGCATCCCTTATAAGTTTACCCATCTGGTCTTCAAATGATGGACTGGGCGGTTTTGTATCAGGAACTTTTGCTGGTTTAGGATTAGCATCCTCCCATTGAGCATCCGTCTCTTCATCAAAGTCATACATGGCATAACAGCTGTTCACTAGCTCTCGCTTCTTTGGCCGGATGTACCCAAGCCCTTTGGTTTCTACTTTCCCGTTAGGCAGTTTGCATTGGGTCCCGGGAATGTTCCAGACCTTGTCATAGAATTTGGCTTTTCTAACGGTCTGTGTAAAGGACATCCCCTGGCGTTTTAGCAGTTTCTTCAAACCTTCGGTATAATACCGGGGAAGACGGATAGGCTGAAGTCTGTCGAGCGTGGGATCCGCGCCATGCCAAACTTCTTTTTCTACTTTGTTCTCTTCAGAACGGTAGAATAAGACTGCCTTCTCGCCCCTTCGTCCGGGAGGGATATAGAATGTCTGCAATTCTTCTACGCTGTTGGTGTCGAGTGCATCCAGTTCTTTGTAATGCTCAAGTGGCACCATGGTTATCTGTAGACTTCGCTCTTCATCAGCGGAAATCCGTATCGAAGGCCGAGCAGGGAATATAGCATGAACTTCATCCTCTGAATCACTACCGAAGATCAACGAAGGAACGGATGGTCCTGGCCTGGTAGATTGGGATGGACCTGAATAAATTATATCCTCCTCCTCGGTGTCACTGCCGAAGACAGGGATGGTGGCATTAGTTTTGTTCTCCGGTTTGTGACACCTTTCCGTGTCTTCGAAACTCGGCAAGAAGTATTTGGCATCTTCATACTTGCGAACTTCGTTCACGGAAAACGGATTCAACTCTCCGGCCACAGTGTACTCGAGGCCATCCCTGGAATACTTCATGCACTGATGCTGTGTAGAAGGGATGATGTTGTACTCGTGTAGCCATGGTCGGCCGAGCAGAGCATTATAGCACGTCTTGGCATCTATAACATGGAATTTGATGTCTGTGACGAGCAACCCGAAGCGTAGCGTCAATATCACAGATCCAAGAGTCTTTGAAGATTGAGAGTCGAAACCGGAGATAGTGATCTTATCCCGGGCAAGGTGTTGGACACTCATGCAAATCTCCTTTAACACTCGTACGTTGAGTAAATTGACGGACGATCCGTTATCGACCAAGATTTTACCTATCTTTATGTCATGGCAGTATCCTGAGACATAAAGAGGACGATTGTGTTCACACGTCCCGAGAAGAAGGTCTTCATCACCAAAAGCAACGTCGGCTGTGTGCACTTCTTCCAATTCGTCTTTCATCTTTTCTTCGGCCAAGAAGGCTTGGAACTGGTCCGGATCTTGTAGCGCCTTAATCAAAGAGTCCCTCGCCTCCTTTGATAGTAACAAGGCATCGAGGATGCTGAGTTGTGAGGGTAGCTTCCTCAGATGCGCTAAAACATTGTAATCCACCTTACTCCTCTTTGGCGGATTTTTGGCGGTTAACTCTTCCGCGACTTGGTCATCCAAAGTGATGTCTTCAGAGACCTTCTCTTTCCCTTTATCTTTTCTATTCGAGGGTCCGAGGTTCTTTTCAGGCAGTGTCCGATTCCGCAGCTGTATATTTTCGCAAGACTTCGGTTCTTCTTCTTTTCCCGAAGTTGACTCTTTAAAGAGAGGGGCAATCTCTAGTTCCTCATCAGAGTCGCTCCCAAATGTGGGCACCTGTGATCTGGTAGTGTTAACCATGTGACAGTTGCCGGCAGTTCTTTCAAGCGCTTTGGTCGTGTTTCTTCGCTCCCGACGAACCTTGCGCTTTTCCCGTTTAAAGCGTTGTTGATTAGCGACGTATCCTTGCCACCATTTATCGAACGCTTTGCACTCTTGGGTAGAATGTGAGACCTTCTGATGATATAAGAAATAAGAGGGATGCATTTCTACCACGCTAGTTACTCTTTCTTCTGAGGGTGGTAGCTTCATGCCCTTCGATATGGCCTTGGCGAACTTCTTTTTTATCTTAAATTGGCTTTTGTCAGCGGTGGAGGCATTTTGCTCCAGTGGGATCATCTCAGCTCCTCCCTCAAGTCGCTGGCGCTTGGCCGTTTCGAATATCGTCATCTCGCGTTCCTGATTGGCTTTACTTTTCAATCGAGCTTTACTAAGAAACGCATCAATCATTTCTATTGATAATTCCGGAACCCTTGACTCAGTATTTGCCCCCAGCGTTTTGGTGCCAGAAGTCCCTTCATCGTTCGAAGTCGAGTGAGAGATCATATGACAGCTTGCCACATACTCCTCGGATTCGTCCGATGAAGTTTCTTCCTCATCTTCTTTTGAAAGACGTGATCAAGGAAATCTTGGAGCGTAATGGGAGTCCGCGCCTTTTGGTTGTACTCATCCAGTGCGTCGATCTGCTTCTGTAAGTCCGTGCGCTTCTCGCCAGGCTTCACGGGCTTCTTAGATCTCTTCTTCTTCTTTTTCGAAGATTTTGACGGCTGGTTATGGACGCTTGAACTACCACCATCGGCCTTCGGAGTCGGACGTGGTTTCAACATCCCCTCAATAACCTGCGGCTCCAAGGGGTTCTTCCACTTGACCGCTGGACAGGTCTGCAGATCATTTAGCATTCTCCTCGTTTTGGCTGATAATACAACCTCCCAGGGAGCTTCAATGACGGAGCATGTTGCCCCCGGCGTATTAGTCCCCTTATAGGTGTGGGGTTGCGGAGGATTCACCTTCCATTTGTCTGACAGCGCAAACTTGCCCTGACGGTACTGGTTTTCAAGCCAATTTTTGAAGACGTAACAGTCTTCGATTGGATGTCCTAGCACTCTATGATAAGGGCAGTAATTAGGATCGTTGACGTCACTTGGTTGCGACGGACGTTTTGGATCTGGCAGATTTATGAGCCTGTTGCGCAATGCCAGCTCGAATAACCTCCTTGTTTTATCACGGGGGAAGGAGTAAGCACGTCCCATCCTGTCCTCAAGGGGTACGTATGGGCGCGTGTTATTTGGACGAGCAACCGGCTTTGAATCGTTCGGTTGCTGTTGAGCATTAGCGACGATGATCGCTTTTCCCTTTCCTTTGTCGTTTCGAGAGTCGGGCTTCGGGAGAGGGGGTTTATGGCCCATCTGGTCCATCTGCGCCAATTTGTCGATCAAAGCCTGGAAAGAAGTTGGCTTGAAGAACATCATAAACTGCGAAATGGTTGCTTGTGGATCAAGGGTTCCGACAAACATTCCCACCGCAGGGGCTTCTTCTATACGCTGTTCACATTTAGACCATAAATTACGCCACCGTATAGCGTACTGGACCCATGTCTCGCCGGGCTTTACCCTGGCGTTAATCAGCGCCGTCATCGGAGTACGTTCGCTGGCGCTTGCAAAGCGTTGGGTGAAGAGCAGCTCCATCTCTGCGAAGGTTTTAATGGAGTCATTGGGGAGCTCGGAATACCACTCGAAAGCCGTATCTGATAAGCTTCCAACAAACTGGCGCAGCAAGAGCTTGTCGTCGCCTCCAGTGTTACCACAAAGCGCCCTGAATTGGGCAACATGTTGATGGGGATTGCCGGTCCCCTTGTAGACATGAAACTTTGGAATTGTGTAACCTGGCGGGTACTTGATTTGGTCATACCAGCCCGGATATGGCCGCCCCGTCTTTACAACGTGGCCGACTGCTTCGGCCGCGTGATGAACTTTTATCTGCTGGGCTATATATTCGTCCAGATCTGTTTTAGAGATTGTGTCTTCTTTAGCCGTCGATAGAACGGGCTGAGGGTTTGATGTTTCTCCCCTATCATCCCCAAGGACGATCGGGGGTTCTTCAGTCGGGGATTCTGGTTGTATCATCATCCCTATCATATCCTGGAAGAGAAGGCCCATGCGCTGTATATTGGCTGCTTGTTCAGCAGCCTCTTGGTCTCTCTTTTCGAGCATTCGGCGAAGGAACTCGGCGTCGGTTTCTTCTTCTTGACGTTCATCTAAGGACGTCTCAGGATTCTCTTTTGGCCCCGTGAGTGCAGCCATGGTAGTCATCATCTCCTGGAGCTTTTGTTGCTGCTCCTGAGACTTGGTCACTGACCGGGTAAGCGGTCGGTGACCCATAGAAGTACGACTTTCTTCTTTCCCCGAAGCCATATAGACCGTATGAACTGTGATACCCCCTGACTTGGGGCGTTTAGGTTCACCGTTCTTAGACTTTGTCAGCGTCATGGGAGCTTTTCCTGGCCTCTTCCTTTTATGGGCCTTTGAGGTTGAAGGAGCCGTTGAAGCGGGCATCCTAGCATTTGTTGCCCCCTGCCGTTTAGCGGGGCAGTTTTTGTCTTTTTCCACCCTTGTCCTGTTCTGGCGACAGAAGTGGTCTGAGTCAATCACGGAGTCTTGAACCCTCCGCCAAATTTTATAAACTTTCGCTGACAGCCGTTGAGGAGGCTGTTCCTGTTTCATCTCAGGAGCTTTTTCCATGGGTGGAGGAGACCTTTTTAACGTAGCCACCGGGGAGTTCTTTCTCACTTTCCTCAGCATTTCAAAGCTGTTCCCAGTTGGAACAGCAGCATCGACTTCCACCGCTGGAGCAGGTGGGGTTAGCCCTGAGGGGGAGTTGCCCCCTGCTTTCCTTACTCTCTGCCAATGGCGACGTCGCGCGCGACGAGCCGCCGGGATTGGCTCGGAGATTGAGATGGTTTCTTGTTGCCCCCTGTTTGAGCGTGGGGTAACTGTTGATGTCAGCCTATCGAAGACTGATGCCTTCTGACCAGCTGGAGGAGTAGGAACCGTCAATCTTGTGAAGACTGACTCTCTGATAGGAGAAGCCGCTTTAACGACTTCCAAAGCAGCGGCCGTTGCCCTCTTTGGGACAGCCACCTTATAGTTCTGACCCAGCCTGGTGAAAACGGAGGCTGTTGGTCCAATAGCAGGCGACCCGCTGACAGGGGTCGGAGTAGCAGTGAGCCGGTCGAACACCGACTTCTTGTTCGCTTCCGGTGTGGGTATCGGCACCGAGAAGCTTGTAGGTGGGACCATGGTCCCGAAGAACAAGCCGGTGGTGGCCTGAGTCAACTGTCCTACCGGCAGGGTCAGGAAGGAAGCCGCCTGGGGCCCATATGCTACACCTCTAGGTGAGGTGGGGCGTCCGTTGCAGTTGCACTTCGAGCAGTTGGTGCAGTTGGTGGCCATTGAATGCTTGAGTTCTGTACCAAACAAAAGACCAAATCTCAGCAACTTGAAATCCGAAGGCAATCATTTAACAAACCGCGATTGGTTCGCGAAGACGACACACGAAGTGTGGAGTGGAAAGAGGAAGAGGTCCCACCGGGCGTGCCAGAATCTGTTCCCCTCCGAACGGCGGCCTGCGACGTTAGGACGTCACGTGCCTGGGGTTCGGGGCAGATGCTATTTGGTTTTTTATCCGTCCACCTCTCCGAAGATGCCAAGTTGATTTATGGCACCTTATATCGGAGGTTTAGACGGATGCGACCGATGTAGCAGACTTTGTCAGATTCCCCCTCAGGGTGAGGGTTTTTTTTTTGATTGTGGGGACGCTCTTCCCTGCAGGCGCAAGCCCCTGCAGTTAATTACGCTACCGCTTTGCGGTAACAACTTTCTCCTTCTCCAGAATTTCACTTCGTGTCGTGTGTGTTTGTTTTGTTTGTGGCTGCCCGTGGATTGTATACAGAGACTGAGTAATGCCGTCGCCCGTAGGGCGTGGATTAGTCCAAATCCGTATTTACTTAGATTTGGGTTTGGTGTTTTTAGTTTAAGGATGCATTAGTCGCGTTGCGACTAAGATCAACTTAAACATTCGTCAAGGATACGTTAGTCTTGTTTTAGACTAAGATCAACTCAACATAGTGATTGATTTAATTATCTGGCCGTCGGGACTCGTCACCTCTCTGACGTCGTTGAGGGATTACAACGACAGGTGTCAGAGGAGTTCAGAGGTGTACCCTTGAACCAAAATTGATTTGGGGTTTTATCTTTTATTGAATATCTAAGGACACATTAACCCTATTTGGGGTTAAGATCAACTTGGACGGGACCGTTTAGATCCAACAGAAGAGCATTTGGGCCCTATTGTGCCAGTTTAGGGACGTGGTGGTCCGTCGCCAGTTTTAGGGACGTGGTGGTCCAATATTAGTTTAGGGACGTTTCGGTCCGTCGCCAGTTTAAAGACGTAGTGGTCCATGTTCCAGTTTAGGGACGTGGTGGTCCGATATTAGTTTAGGGACGTTTCGGTCCGATATTAGTTTAGGGACGTTTCGGTCCGACATTAGTTTAGGGACGTTTCGGTCCAATATTAGTTTAGGGACGTTTCGGTCCAATATTAGTTTAGGGACGTTTAGGTCCGATATTCTCATTTTTGGAGTGAATATTAGTTTAAGGACATTTCGGTCCATTATTAGTTTTAAGGACGTCTCGGTCCACGAGTTTAGGGACCCCGCAGTCCATAGCGATGTGTGGTCGTTGGGACCCGTCACCTCTTTGACGTCGTTGAGGAATTACAACGACAAATGTCAAAGGAGTTCGGAGATGTACCCTCGAACCAGTCGTGAATTGATTTAGGAGAGCCATTTTACTCAGTCAATTTAATTTAAGGACTTATGGCCACGATTGGGCTAAGTCCAGTTCAACATCTTTATTAAGTACTGCATTGCATTTGGGCTCTGCAGAACATCGATTTATTCTGAGCTCTGCTCATTTATGAATGATGCCATGCATCTGTTTTGATTTGGGCTCTGCCCCTTGAAAAATGCATAGAATTCTGGAGATTCTGTTTGGACTCAATCCATTTATAAATGATGCAAAGCATCTGTTTTGATTTGGGCTCGGCCCCTTAAAATAATGCATTTGCGCTTTATTGAGCCTGTTAGGCCTTCTCCTAATTGGGCTTGGCCCTTTTTAATGCATCTGCGCTCTGCGCCAAGCAATGAGCGTAAGTCCATATGGTGATGACACGTGTCGCGCTCTAATGAGTGCAAGCGCACTAGCGTAGCGCGTTGCGCTGTTGCGCTGCGCTATTGCGCTGCTGACACGTGGCGCGCTCTCAGCGAGTTGCGCTAATTCCAGAGAGCAAAGCTCTATCTTAAGGGCGCTTAGCGCAAGTGGTTTTATAGCCGGCACGTGGCGCTCTGTTAAGAGCGCAACGGCGCAACTTGGAAGTGCAAAGCACTGAGAATCTTTTAGATTCAAGAAGGGAAGTGCAAAGCACTGTTTAATTTCTTCGTCTAAATTAGATCAAAGAAAAATAAATTTTTTCTTTATTGGAAGAACCAGAGGTTCTTAAAAGTGCAAAGCACTATTCTTTTATTGTTTTATTATTTTATTGTTTTTACAGAACCGAAGGTTCACAAGGAGTGCAAAGCACTGTTTTTTTTTTATTTTTTTAGATCAATGATCTATTAGGAGGCCTTTTCTCTACCTTATAAAGGTTATTTACCTTTTTTCTTCTCGGAGTTTTCTCTGTTTGGACTTCTTGATTTTTCCGAGAAAAATTCTTGATCCCTTTGAATGAGGTCTGGGGTCCTATTTATAGTGCCCCATAAATTTGTTGAATTTGTTAACGGGATCTTTCCTGAATGATTTTTGGGAGTTTTCCCATCGTTGGATCTTTGATCCAAAGGCCGAAGAAAGTCTTCTAGTTCTGGAAAGAACAGAAAAGATTTCATAAAAATCTTAATTCAGTTTGGCGCAGATGCCCCAGCGCATGACACGTGTCGCGCAGCGCAGAGCGCAGCGCAACTGCGCTAGCGCGTATGCGCTGACGCGTGTCGCGCAGCGCAGAGCGCAGCGCAACTGCGCTAGCGCATCTGCGCTGACACGTGTCTGCAGCGCAGGGCGCAGCGCAGCTGAAGCGTTGCTTCCCTTAAACAGAGCTTTGCTCTGATTAGGTGCGCTTTCTTGGGCGCTGCGCGCGGGACTTGAAGCTTTGCTTCAAAAATTTGAATTTTGAATTTAAACAGAGCTTTGCTCTTATTGGGCGAAACATGTATATTTATGATATAGCATTCTAAATCAATATACATGCACTATATGATATATAAACATACCTGGAGGCGCGAGAGTGGCCTCTATCCCTGATATGGACGCACCACCAACTGCTAGACAATAAAATATTGACCATATAAGTAATTTTGACATGAATATGCATGCATATCTATAATATTACATTCAAAATGAATATGCGTGCAATATACCTGGAGGTGTGGCAAAGTCCACACGGAAGGAGGCATCCGAAGGGGTCTCCGATCGGGGTGCAAGACCGGCCCTCTGAAGCTCCTTACGCAGCTCTCCGGACAGCAGAACCGCTCTGCCTCTGCCTCTGCCGGTGCCGCGGCTGGAGCTCCTGCCGCCCTTCGCTGCTCCCGTCATCGTCATCAAATCTAGATAAAACGGTTCGTGGACGCATTAGACAATCATTACATATGCATGCTATATATGTATAGATCGTAAAATGTGAAGTAATAATATAACATTACTGATAACCCTTTTCGTTTCATGGACGTATTAGACATATCTACTTGGATTTCATCATCGATATCATTTCTAACCCACGTAACTTCATGATCAGCCGAAGACGACCCGTCTTTTGAAACAGACGGTCGAAACACTCTAAGTCTTCTCTTTTCTTCATCCTTATCGCTGTCCTCGAATTCTGGGACATCGTAAACATCCCTGGGTTTCCAACGGCATACGACACTCCATCTCGGATGCTTCAACCACTGTAAGTAGTATATTTGGAACGCTTGGTTTAGAAAGATAAACTGATCGTCCTGACCGTAAAATCGAAGTGTGTTCACACTAGTCAATCCATATTCATCTTTCCAAGTCCCGAGATTAATTCTCCACTTATCTGTATTGGTTCGTGTATCATACCAAGTACACTGAAATATATAAAACGGTTCTGATCGTCCGGGATATTGGATGCCAAGTATACAATTTAAGTATCCATAATAAATCACACCATCCGATCCAACCGTCGCAATCCCACTATTCTGAGTGGTTCTAGATGTTTCTATGTCCTTAATTTCGAATTTGTATCCAAGGACACCGAATCCTTTATAATATGCAACCTCCATACTAAGAAACTGAGCTAAACATCTTGAATCACTCTCTAATGATTTAGACAGGTTCGGATCGTGGATCTAACAAAATAAATTTTACGACAAATACATAATGATATAAGTTTAGATTAAAACTGGTAGTAATAACATGTTATGCGAATAACTTAAATGATCTACAACCCAATCGCAAAAATTATCCTGATGATATTTTTCCAATCGTTCATCGTTCCAATCAGGATGCCCCTCACGTACCCCGTTAAAATGAATTCTGTTCTCAACAATAAATTATGACATTAATATTATATCATTTCATACACACACAAACACAAATATAACAATTAATCCAAAAAAACTTACTCTCTAATTTTTTTCAAGACATGCGCTATTGAGAAGGATAAACCGGTATATCTTGTTGATAAACATAGTGTTTACCCTCTTATAATCAGCTTTACTATATGGCCCGTCCTGGATTCTTCGAGGCCGGTTAAGTCTTGTCTCAATGTTATCGTCCAGATAGCGGAAACAAAATGTGGTTATTTCATCTAGAAAATAACCTTGCATGATAGAACCCTCTGGTCGATTCTATTGCGTATATACTTCTTTAGAGTGTAGAGATATCTAAACAAAAATATGTTAAATAAATAAATACGGGCATACAGGACAACAATAATTTTACAAATTGTGCGAAACGAAAAATTCCACGTATCTCTCGACGGGATACATCCATCGATATTGTACCGGTCCGGCTAACTTAGCCTCGGTTATAAGCTGAACCGTCAGGTGTATTATGATATCGAAGAATGACAGTGGGAAAATACGCTCAAACTTGCAAACTATCAACGAAATAGAATTTTCTAGTTTCTCCAGCGTCACAACATCCAGTGTTTTAGCGCATAATTCTCTGAAAAAACAACATAGGTCATTGATTACTTGTCACGCCCCACTTCCTAGAGTGCGCTAAGATCGGCATGTGACAAAGCCAACCATGCTACCTGTGGTTAAGAAATATCTCTCTACAGTCACATTACGGCTGTCTAGAGATATCAAGAACAGAAAAATAAAATAAACTATCTAATACATGTTCATGAGCCAGAATGAACGAGTCAAGAAATAATATGCGAAAGCAATAAATCCAATAACAATAACAATCTGGAAAGTACGTCCCAAATACGGGCTCACATCAGGAAATGAAAAGTGCTAAAAGGAAACTAAACTAGAATACTAACAGGGTCCTCACTGCTCGGCCTGTCGGCTGAAGTACTCCTGCTCGGCCTGCGACAAAGGTAGCGGATCTGGGCCATGCAAAACCTAGACGTCAGCGCGTTACAATATCAACAATAAAATAATCAGGGGTAACAGGATATGCAGGCATGAATTATAAAGTGGTATCATGAATGTAATAAGTGAGCAGAGATATAAAACAGTGAAGTGTGACAGTATATGTGAAGTGCAGCGATAAAACTAAACTGTGCTACTGGGTTTGTTGGGGTCAAAATTTGCGCCTCAGTTGACCGAGTCAAAGTGAAGGTCAACCCCAAGTAAGCGGGCCTAAGCCCAAGTAAGTGGGCCCATGTCCAAGTCGAGCCCCGCGGCCGGCCTCCCCATGCCAAAATAAAAAATCATGTAATAAATAATTTTGATGTAATTTTTTATGCATAAATGGGCATAAAGCCAAATTTTTTAAAACCCATGGCTTATGTGCAAAAAGAAATAGCACATGAGATATAGGATGGGAAAAATGTCGTTTTGTAAAGCCCAAGGGGCTATATGTAAATATGTAAGCCTATATAAGGCAACATGATGATGAATAAAGGATATACTTTTCATTCCCCAAAAATTAGGGCTTGTGCCTCTTTCTCCTTCCTCAAGGTTCTAAAACCTTCTTCTTTCTTTTGAATTAAATCAAGAGTTTTACTCTTCCTTTTATAAAACTAAATAGTTTTTCACTACAAAACCCACAAAGGGGAATTCAGATCTTCCATCAGATCTCAGAAAAGAGAGATTTTTAAAATCTCATACTTCTAGATCTTCAATATCCGGCCAACAAAGGAAGAAGAAGGAAACCCATCTTCAGAAACCCCACATTGGAGAAGATCCAGGGCTTAAGGGGAGAAGTCCCTTCATCATCTTCAAAAAATCCTAGGAGTTTAACTCCTCATACACACACACACACACAAAATAACAAGTGCCCCTTTCTGGGAGTACAACCCCCATTGCAGCGACCAAATCCCTTTTGCCTCCCGAGCGCCCATGTGAGGCGCTAGCGCCCAAAGCGTTAGCACACTTGCGCTCAAAGCGCTAGCGCCCAAAGCGTTAGCGCCCGAGTGCCCACGTGCCTGGCATGTGGGGCGCTAGCGCTCTTGTGCTCAGAGCGCTAGCGCCCGAGCGCCCACGTGCCTGGCACGTGGGGCGCTAGCGCTTTGGCGTCCAAAGCGCGAGCGCTTTTTCCCACGCATCCTTTGGATGCCCTTTCCTTTTTTTATATATGTATACACACACACACACATACTCCACGACACTGTCCTTGTTAGAAATTTTTTTTAATGGGGCATTGCCCCTCACCCCGCAAGGGGGCTGCTAGCCCCCTTGACCCCCAGCCCGCTATCCGGGTTGCGGGACCCCTGTAAAAACTCTGCGGGCCCCCCGATATATCCAAAACCCCTCCAAAACACACCACTGCACATTGAACCGTTAATCGGAGGTTCCCTCACCCTAAAGGCGAGGGGTAATTAACGGCAGCTTAGTCCGCGGCTACCGGAGATTCGGATCCCCACAATCAATAAACCCTAGCCTACCCTGGGCAGGGAGAATCTGTAATGCGCCTAACAAGTGCACACGTATTCCCATCTTAATGGGGTGACGAAAAACATCCTACAGGGTTAACTACTCTCAAGTTTGTGAAATCAATTTAATGAATCATCGATGTAACTCAATAGTATCTCATGCATACCCGGGACCACGCTCCAGATTCTCGGGCTGAAATCCGAGACATGCCGCTAGGCACTAAACAACAAACATGTACAGATGAATGATGTCAGCAGCATCATTCCAGGGCTGGCCTAGCCCATAAAACTGATCAGTATAAGCATTGAACTGTCGAGTTACAAGTCAGGTTTCATCATTGATTTCCCCATACCCCCAAGTTATGTGTTCAAGTCAGGTATTGATAAATCTAAATCTAATGCCAACACAGGATCAAGCAGGAACATATTTGTCTATACAGACAACAGGATATGTCCATCGGGACAACATGTCAGGATTGTCGGCATTAGAAACAGGATCAGGTATCATGTCAAGTAATGGTGTATCAGGTCATGTCAAGTAGTGCACAGTGTATCGCATGGGTGCCCAACAGTAAAATGTAGCAAGTATTGAATCAGGGTAAAGTACGGATGTACAGTAAAAGCATGGAGCACGAATATCTATCAAGGGTTACATCATGACTAAGTAGGATGCACAATATCAAGTATGGGGTGTTACTACAATAATAACATGAATTAATAAGATCTGTAGATGCAGCTACATGTATATTGAATGATATGGATACATACGGGTATCCGAAAATAGTAAAACATTAATATGGATGTATAATGCGATCAACATGTAATATTTTTATTCATATGAATGCAAGATAGGTATTATAGCATGTAGAAAGATAAACTTGCCTGAACGGAACACACGACGGGTGCGTACGGCACGTCCGACGTCGGGTAATATCGCAACGCACACACGGCACGCGGGACGGGTCCAGGCAAGGCAAGTGGGTAATCACGCAAGCAGGAGACGTTCACTAGATCTCCCGGGTCGTCAGCGAGGGTGGAGGTGGTGACGGCGAGGCTAGGGTTTGGGTATGGGTTTTCTTGCGTTGAGGTCGTCGGGTTGATGGGTTTTGCAGGGGGTTTTCTCGGGGTGTTGGGAGAAGAGGAGAGGAGAATGAGGAAGAAGAGAGGATGATGACAGTACGAGGCGATGAGGAGGAGGCAAAGGGAAGATGAGAGTGACGAGGGGTCGAGGATGTGGCGAAGGGAAGATGAGAGGCCAGGGTTGGGGTTCGTCGTGGGGATCTCGTTCTCATGGCGGCCTGTGGGTTTTAAAAAGAAAGAAGAAGAAAGAATGAAGGAGTGTGAAGAAGGGAGGTGACGATATGGGTGAGAGAGGTGACGAGAATTGGGGAATGCACAGTGATCGCGAGATGAGTGAGAAAGGGGGAGAGAGAGAGAGAGAAAGAGAGAGTGTCAGAGAGAGAGAGAGAGAAAGAGAGAGATCAGAGGAGATAGGAGAGAGAGAGATGGCGAGAAAGAGAGAGAGTGTCAGAGAGAGAGAAATAATCTGTTAAAAAATAATCTTTTAGTTATTTAAATTTTAAATCGTAATTAATTTTATATATTAAACAGTTAAATATTATTAATAAAATCTGATATTTTGGCTAATACAAAATAGTCCAAAACACGCCCGGGCCGGGTCTAAAAATCCAGTTTTAAAATACGAAAAATATACACGTCGACCAAAACTAAAATTGGATATCCGGGTAATGAAAATGCATACCCCCAAGAACGGATGCACGCACGTACACGTAGCCATCCAAACGAGTCCGTTTCACAAGACGGGACGAGAACAAGATGCGCGGATGCTACCACAGGATCAGGGGTGTGATGCAGGCCATGCAAGATATTTTTAAACTACTTTATTCTACTTTAAATGTCTTATAAAATGCAGATGCTTGATATAATGCGAGTATGCAAAATAAACAACATGAAAGTGCATGAATCCATGTAACAAGTCGGGATAAATCATAAACATGAATCAAGACTGGTTTCAAGCATGTGGGTCGGGTCGGATGCTAATATAGATGTCAAATACACTATTCGCACCCAAAACACAGTAAATCAGGAAAATACCATAAATAAAGAAATACTCGAAATAAAAATGGTATAAATGAACTAGGGTGTTACATTATACCCAACTATAAAAAGAATTTCGTTCTCGAAATTCCCAAAACAAGAAAAGATAAACAAACATGAAACTACAGGAAAAGATCTGGAAACTTCTGTCGAATCTCGTCTTCTCGTTCCCAAGTTGATTCTCCGTGCGAGCAATTTCTCCAAGAAACAAGTACGAGGGGATAATTTTGTTCTTAAGGACCTTTTCTTTTCGATCAACAATCGATATCGGCCATTCCTCAAAGGTCAAATCCTCTCTTACAGTCAGCTCCGAATGATCTAGCACGTGTGTTTCATCTCGAACATACTTACGGAGTTGAGATACATGAAACATGTCATAAACATTCGCCAAAGATTGTGGTAACGCTAATCGATAAGCCACTTCTCCAACACGCTCCATAATCTCGAAAGGCCCCACGAATCGAGGACTAAGTTTGCCTCGACTCCCAAAACGAATCACGCCTCGAGTCGGTGATATCTTCAAGAATATCAAATTACCAACAACGAACTCTAGAGGTCTTCTCGATGTATCGGCCCAACTCTTCTGCTGATGTTGTGCTGCCTTCATATGATTCCGGATAGTATTAACTTTCTCCATGGTTTGCACGATCAAATCCGGTCCCAACAATCTTCGTTCTCCAAGATCATCCTAACAAACGGGTGAGCAAACTTGCGACCATACAATATTTCGAATGGAGCCATCTGAATAGTCTCCTGAAAGCTGTTATTGTAAGAAAACTCCACCAAGTGTAGATGATCCTCCCACGAACCCTTGAAATCCAACATGCAAGCTCTCAACATGTCTTCAAGAGTTTGGATCGTTTTCTCCGACTGGCCATCTGTCTGGGGATGATAAGCTGTGCTAAACTTCAATCGCGTCCCCAAACTTTCCTGTAAACTTCTCCAGAAGTGCGATAAGAATCGGGTATCACGATCGGAAACGATGTTCACAGGTACGCCATGCAATCTCACAATCCCCTGCATAAACCGTTCTGCTAATGCTTCCATTGACTGACTAACTCGAAATGGTAAGAAATGAGCTGCCTTGGTCAATCGATCAATAATCACCCAAACTGCATTGTTGCCATTTGGACTCCGCGGTAAAGCTGTCACGAAATCCATGGTTATATGTTCCCACTTCTATTGGGGAATCGGAAGTGGTTGCAATAAACCAGCTACCCTCTGATGCTCAGCCTTAACTTGCTGACACACTAAGCACTTCGCTACAAAGTGGGCAATCTCCCTTTTCAAACCTTCCCACCAGAAATGCTGTCGTAGATCGCGATATATTTTCGTGCCTCCTGGATGTACGGAATATGCGGAACTGTGTGCCTCCTTCATAACTTCTTCACGAATATCTCCTTTCGGCATACACAAACGGCTACTATAACGCAACAAACTATCCTCATGAATCAACAAGTCCGTTCGAAGTCCCGCTTCAACCTGTTCTCGAAACTTCTGCAATCTTAGATCCTGTGACTGTGCTGCTTTAATAGTATCGATTAGCGACGACTGTACTTGCAGCTGCATCAACTGTCCTGAAGAATGCGGTAACACGATCTCCAACTCGAATCTCCGAAAATCATCGATAAGGTCCTTCTGTGCTGTCAATATCCGAATCGCTAGCAACAACTAAGTGCATCCGGCACTACATTAATTTTCCCCGGATGGTACTTGAGATCAAGATCATAGTCAGCCATCAGCTCCAACCATCTACGCTGCCTCATGTTGATCTCTTTCTGCGTGAATACGTACTTTAGGCTTTTGTGATCGATGAATACTTCGACCCTTTCGCCCAATAAGTAGTGTCTCCAAATCTTCAAAGCGAAAATCACAGCTGCAAGCTCCAAATCGTGAGTTGGGTAATTCTTCTTATGGGTCTTCAACTGTCTCGATGCGTAGGCTATAACCTTCTCACGCTGCATCAAAACACATCCCAAACCTTTCCCAGAGACGTCGCGGTGAATCACCAATCCTCCGGAACCGTCTGGTAGGGTCAAAATAGGAGTGGTTATCAACTTTGTTTCAACACCTCAAAAGCCGACGCACAACTATCCGTCCATACGAATGGTACATCCTTCAGCGTAAGCTTGGTCAAAGGCTCAGCCAATCAAGTAAATTTCTCCACGAATATTCTGTAGTATCCTGCAAGTCCCAGAAAACTTCTGATCTCCGCTACATTCCTCGGAATCGGCCAATTTTGAACTGCTGCAATCTTCTCAGGATCAACGGCGATTCCATCTCCGGATACGACGTGGCCCAAAAACTTCACTTCTTCAAGCCAAAACTCGCACTTGCTCATCTTTGCATATAATCTTTCTTGTTTGCAGTGCAATCTCTAAGTGTTCTGCATGCTCTTCTAGGCTCCTTGAGTAGACTAGAATATCATCGATAAACACTACTATAAACTGGTCCAAGAACGGCGAAAAGATTCGGTTCATCAAATCCACAATTATCGCCGGTGCGTTCGTGACTCTGAATGGCATCACTAAGTACTCGTAATGTCCATATCGAGTCCGGAACACAGTCTTGCAAATATCCTCTGATTTAACTCGGACCTGATAATATCCGGACCGCAAATCCAGCTTCTAGAATACCCTCGCGCCACTAAGCTGCTCGAACAATTCGCCAATGCGAGGGATCGGGTATTTTTTCTTAATAGTCACCCGGTTTAATTCTCGATAATCGATGCACATCCTCCTTGTGCCATCTTTCTTCTTGAATAGAAGAACTGGAGCTCCCTAAGGTGAATTACTGTTGCGAATCCAACCCTTCTCTAGCAATTCAGTAACCTGCTTCTTAACTTCTTCCAACTCCACTAGTGCCATCGGATAGTACGGTTTTGAGATTGGCGCTGCACCAGGAACAAGATCGATCGCGAACTCCACATCTCGTTTTGGTGGTAAACCCGAGATGTCCTCGAACACGTCCATAAACTCTCGAACTACAGCTGGCGCTTCCTCCTTATCAACCTCCATTGACGAAAGAACACTGTTTGTCGGCCTAGCCCTAAACTCAACTGGCCCGACAGAACTGCTACCTCCAACAAAAAAAAACTCTGGATGTCCGGGAATATGGAAAATCACTTTCTTTTCCTACAATCAATGTGAGCGTGGAAAGTGCCGAGAAAGTCCATTTCCAAGACATCATAACTGCCGGTATCGATCACCAAGAAATCTGCAAATAACTCCCGTCCGCAAATAACAACTGAACAATCCTTACATCCACTACTAGCTATGATCTTCCCATTCCCAGTGTGTATGTCCCAACAACTAGACAGGTTCGTGCAAGAAATCGAATATGCAGCAATAAACTTGGACGACATAAAACAATGGGATGCACCAGAATCGAATAATGCTAATTCGGGAAAATCATGAACAAGTAGGATACCGGAAACAACTTCACCTGAAGCCAAACACTGAAGAAGATAAGCACGGTAAACAGGATTCAAGCTGACGATAAAATATGAACTGGTAAGCAATGAAACCGAGAGAAGCAAGGTAATATCACGACCATAAATCAAGGAAAGGAATTAAGACTAAGATTCCAAGTTATTTAAATAGAGTACCGCATTGTAATCATACTGCAGTTCATAGTTACAATTACATAACTCCGTTCAAGTCGCCCAAATCCTAGTGTCAGAATCGAAAGAATAAGTAGGTAGAAACAATAGGGAACCAAAAGGTTTTAAGCCGAGATGCAAAGTTGTTTGCATATCGTTAAGACAAGGGTCAAGAGAAAGATATGATTCAAGAATCACGATAACAATGTGAAAGGACATGTTCCTAATTACGGGTTTTCTGATTCGTGTTTTGGGTCCAATACCCAACTACAAAAGAATCAAACCCGATTAGCCTAAATCCTATGGCTCTGATACCAAACAAACCCTGTCACGCCCTGCTTCCCAGAGTGCGCTAAGATCAGCACGTGACAGAGCCAACCATGCTACCTATGGCTAGGAAACATTCCTCCACAGTCACATTACGACTGTCTAGAGATATCAAGAACAGGAAAATAAAATAAACTATCTAGTACATGTCCATGAGCCGGAATGAACGAGTCAAGAAATAATATGCGGAAGAAATAAATCCAATAACAATAACAATCTGGAAAGTACGTCCAAAATACGGGCTCACATCAGGAAATGAAAAGTGCTGAAAGAAAACGAAATTAGAATACTAACAAGGTCCTCACTGCTTAGCCTGTCGGCTGAAGTACTCGTGCTCGGCCTGCGACAAGGGTAGCGGATCTGGGCCATGCAAAATCCAGACGTCAGCGCGTCACAATATCAACAATAAAATAATCAGGGGTAACAGGATATGCAGGCATGAATTATAAAGTGGTATCATGAATGTAATAAGTGAGTAGGGATATAGAACAGTGAAGTGTGACAGTAAATGTAAAGTGCAGCGATAAAACGAAACCGTGCTACTGGGTTAACCACTCTCAAGTTTGTGAAATTAATTTAATGAATTATCGATGTAACTCAATAGTATCCCGTGCATACCCGGGACCACAGTCCAGATTCTCGGGCTGAAATCCGAGACATGCCGCTAAGCACTAAACATGAAACATTTACAGATGAATGATGTCAGCATCATCATCTCAGGGCTGGCCTAGCCCATAAAACTGATCGGTATAAGTATCGAACTGTCGAGTTACAAGTCAGGTTTCATCATTGATTTCCCCATAACCCTAAGTTATGTGTTCAAGTCAGGTATTGATAAATCTGAAGCTAATGCCAACACAGGATCAAGCAGGAACATGTTTGTTTATACAGACAATAGAATATGTCCATCGGGACAACATGTCAGGATTGTCGGCATTAGAAACAGGATCATGCAACATGTCAAGTAATGGTGTATCTGGTCATGTCAAGTAGTGCACAATATATCCCATGGGTGCCCAACAGTAAAATGTAGCAAGTATTGAATTAGGGTAAAGTACGGATGTACAGTAAAAGCATGGATGCACGAATATCTATCAGGGGTTACATCATGACTAAGTAGGATGCACAATATCAAGTATGGGGTGTTACTACAATAATAACATGAATTAATAAGATCTGTAGATGCAGCTACATGTATATTGAATGATATGGATACATACGGGTATCCAAAAACAGTAAAACTTTAATATGGATGTATAATGCGATCAACATGTAATATTTTTATTCATATGGATGCAAGATAGATATTGTAGCATGTATCAAGATAAACTTTCCTGAACGGAACACACGACGGGTGCGTACGACACGTCCGACGTCGGGTAATCGTCGCAACGCACATACGGCACGCGGGACAGGTCCAGGGAAGGCAAGGGGGTAATCACACAAGCAAGGGAAGTTCACTGGATCTCCCGGGTCGTCAGCGACGAGCACGGTTCCGGCAGGTGATCACCGGAAAAGAAACGGGATCACGAAAAGAGAAGGAAAGAAAAGAAGAAGAAGAAGAAAAGAAATGAGGGTGCTCTGGGTTTGGTTCTCTGGATTAGAGACGATGCGAGGGGTGACGTCGACGATGGGATCAAGCTCCGGCGACGTGGGTGTGTAGGCGAGGGTTTAGGCAGTGGGGATTTTGGTGTGCAGGGAAAGCTCGGTTGGGTTTGCAGGGTTGAGGAAGAAGTGGAGTGGTGGTGATGATGAAGGTCAGAAAGGGGTTGAGGAAGGTAGACGACGACGAGGGTGGAGGTGGTGATGGCAAGGCTAGGGTTTGGGTATGGGTTTTCTCGCGTTGAGGTCGTCGGGTTGATGGGTTTTGCAGAGGGTTTTCTTGGGGTGATAGGAGAAGAGGAGAGGAGAATGAGGAAGAAGAGAGGATGATGATGGTACGAGGCGATGAGGAGGAGGCGAAGGGAAGATGAGAGTGACGAGGGGTCGAGGATGAGGCGAATGGAAGATGAGAGGCTAGGGTTAGGGTTCGTCGTGGGGATCTCGTTCTCGTGGCGGCCTGTGGATTTTAAAAAGAAAGAAAAAGAAAGAATGAAGGAGTGTGAAGAAGGGAGGTGACGATATGGGAGAGGGAGGTGACGAGAATCAAGGAATGCACAATGATAGCGAGATGAGTGAGAAAGGGAGAGAGAGAGATCAGAGGAGAGAGAATGTCAGAGAGAGAGAGAGAGAAAGAGAGAGAGAGATCAGAGGAGAGAAAGAGAGAGAGACGGCGAGAAAGAGAGAGAGTGTCAGAGAGAAAGAAATAATCTGTTAAAAAAATAATCTTTTAAAAAAATAATCTTTTAGTTATTTAAATTTTAAATCATAATTAATTTTATATATTAAACAATTAAATATTATTAATAAAATCTGATATTTTGGCTAAAACAAAATAGTCCAAAACACGCTCGGGTCGGGTCTAAAAATCCAGTTTTAAAATACGAAAAATATACACGTCGACCAAAACTAAAATTGGATATCCGGGTAACGACAATGCATACCCCCAAGAATGGATGCCCGCACGTACACGTAGCCATCCAAACGAGTCCGTTTCACAGAACGGGACGAGAACAAGATGCGCGGATGCTACCACTGGGTCAGGGGTGTGATGCAGGCCATGCAAGATATTTTTAAACTACTTTATTCAACTTTAAATGTTTTATAAAATGCAGATGCTTGATATAATGCGAGTATGCAAAATAAACAACTTGAAAGTGCACGAATCCATGTAACAAGCCGGGATAAATCATAAATATAAATCAAGACTGGTTTCAAGCATGTGGGTCGGATCGGATGCTAATATAGATGTCAAATACACTATTCGCACTCAAAACACAGTAAATCAGGAAAATACAATAAATAAAGAAATACTCGAAATAAAAATGGTATAAATGAACTAGGATGTTGCATTACTAGACCAACCGATTCGGGAAGAGAAGTCCTGAGGGCTAATGGGAGAAGGTGCTCCATAATAACATGGTGATCATGACTTTTCAGCCCATCGATCTTGCCTTTCACAATTTTTATCTTCTTGCTAAATGACCCTGAGAAACCTGTTCGAACTTTCAAATCATGCAACACCTGCAGGAATCATTTCTTCTCCGATTGTAACATATGATACGCGGCATTGGGAAGTACAAACTTGTCTGATTTACCCGCTATCAGTTTAGGATGCAATTCACTTCTAATTTTCCTGTCCTGTAGATCCATCCGAGTATTGAGGTTGTCTTTCGATTTCCCGTCTTTACAAAGAAGCAAGTTGAGTACGTGTTCGGATACTCTCTTCTCTATGTGCATGACGTCCAGACAATGACGCACTAAATTTGTTGACCAGTACGGATGCTCGATGAAAATGCTTAACTTGTTCCAGAATGGTGGTTTGACCTGTTTTGTTGGATCCATCCCGAAGGTCACATTATTGTAACCATCCCACTGAGTAGTCACGTCCTCTTCGGACAATGGGGCTAGAGGTCCAAGAAGCTCATGATGACCATCAAAGTGAATAACGTCTAACCTGTAGGGGTGGTGTAGAGGCATGAAACGTCGATGGCCGCAATAACAAATCTTCCTGCTAAAATTTAAGAATTTCGATGTTGTATGTTGATGGCAATAAAGACATGCTTTGTGACCATGTACGGACCAACCTGATAGCATTCTATACGCAGGAAAGTTATTAATTGTCCACAATAAAGCCGCACGCAGTATGGAGGTTGTATTTGCGTTTGCATCGTAAGTCTCTACACCATCAATGAATAAAGATTTTAACTCATCGATCAGAGGTCGGAGATAGACGTCGGTATTGTTTCCCGGTGGTTTAGTCCGTCGATAAGAAGGGCTATCATAAAGTATGATTGGTTCATAGCCAACCAAGGAGACATATTATAAACTATCATTACAACGGGCCATGTGTTGTGGCTTCCAGCCATATAGTTGAATAGGTAGAAGCCATCACTAGCGAGTCCGAGCCTGACATTGCGAGGATTGTTACTGAATATTTCGTGCCTTCTATCGAAATCCTTCTATGCCGGTGAATCTCTTGGATGGCACATTTTTCCATCTTCACTTGGAGGAGCACGGTGATGCCAAATCATTGCCTCGGTTGTTTTCTTGCACCTGAATAGCCTCTGCAGCCTCTGTGTTATGGGAAACTATTGTGCTATCTTGACAGGTAATCGACCTTCTTATCAGAATCTTTCGGCTTATACCTAGTCTCTCCGCATGTTTGATACTCTTTCAAATCTGAATTCTCTTTCCGGTACAATACGCATTTTTTAGGACATGCTTGAATTTTCTCACACTTCAGACCCAAATCAGACATCATCTTCTGGGCTCCGTACCAACTGTCGGGCACGTTATTTCCCGAAGGCATAGAATCTTTTAAGAACGAAAGAAGTATTGTGAATGACTTGTTGCTTTATCCATTTAGGCACTTAATCTGGAAAAGTTGGACGAACCATGAGAGGGTGGAATACTTTGCATTCTCATAAATTAGTTTTCTAGCATCATTCATGAAATTTTCATACTTATCTGCACGCGGTCCTTGACTGGAAAGAATGTCATTTTCGGTACGAATAGATTCACTTAGGGCAGTCTCTACCATATCCTCCATTTCTTCTCCTGGAAAGGATTACCGTCTTCTTCTGCCGCATTACCGTCTTCTCCTTCTTCTTCTGCCACATTACCATCTTCTTCTTCTTCTTCTGCCGCATTACTGTCTTCTTCTCCTTCCCCGTGATATAACCAAGTTGTATAAAGTCTAGTAGAACCATGTTTAACTATATGAAGCTCTGCAAATTCTACCTTCTGCCAGTACTTAATCCCACATCTATCGCACGGGCAGAGAATCTTCTCTAACACAATCTTATTACATGCGCGTGCAAATTCAATAAAAGCAGCAACTCCTGCGACAAACTTAGATTGCATACGTTGTTGCCAATCCACATACATCCAGTTCTTAATTTTGATGTACTCATGGGCCATGTTAGACTGTATAACATATAAATTGTAGGTTATGATGACTATATTGAGAAATCTAAGAACGGGATGGTTACTGATAAAGGAAAAAACCGTGTATATGCTCTGTGTGTGCATTTGTCGTTGAAAAGAATAAATAAACGATAATCAAAATTAGATTTGAGAATACCCATGTATGAGTTGTATTCTATATATGTGTGTTTCAATTTATGATTTCGCTTAAATGTAGGGTTGTTAGTGTGTATGTGCTGTGTGTGCATTTGTTGTGTATTCGTGTTGTATGCGTGTGTTTCGGCTATCGAGGGTAAGTCTTCTATTCCATTAAGAATGTATAGAGCAGACACACATTCGCTTGTGCTTTCAACCGTTTCGAGTAAATTTCGGCAGCACCTCTCCGTTGTTCTCCGAGTACACTGTAATAGAATAGATAACCATTTCAAAACTGTGAAACAACGTTGAAATGAACATTTATCTTTGTACACCGAGAACCAGCGGAAAATTACCGACGAAATAACTCGAAACGGATGAAAATATAAGTGAATGCAGGTGTTTGCTTTATACATTCCTAACTTGTCCACATTGGACAAATCTATCGGTTATCATATGATTGAATCTTCTCGTCACATAGACTATACGACGGTTGTTAGTTACGAACTATATCGTCCGATATTTAACAACCTTCGTATAGTTCTATATCACGGCAAATATCGAACGTATGTTAACCGATAGACGGGGACTAAGTCGCGCTTTGATTTTCATATATCAGTATCGATGAGAATATGAAAGTTTCATATTATCATCGAGTATCATATATTGGTTTTTACTTGAACATTTAATTTGAATAGGTTTTACGTTTACGTTTCGTTATTAAGGGTTCGAAGTTTTTAATTTAGGGTAAATTTTTCTTGCATTTACGGTAAAATTGTACGTTTAAGTTATCATCGAGTATCCTACTGAATGAACTAGTGCACCCTAAACCCTAACCCAAATTAACCCAAATTAACTTAATTAACCATAATAAACCCTAACCCTAACCCTAATCCCTAATCCTAAATAACCCAAATTAACCTAATTAAGCACAATTAACCATAATCGTTACCCTAACACAAATTATCCCTAATTAACCCAAACTTAACACAATTTACCCAAATTAACCTAATTAACCATAATCGACACCCTAACCCTTTCAAATTATTATTAATTAACCCAAATTAACGCTAGCCTCTAATTAACCCAAATAACCCTAGTCTCTAACCAATAACCTGAACCAAACCCTAACCCTAAACCCTAATCCTAACCATACACTGAATCCTAACCCTAGCCCAACCCTAACCCTAACCGCAACTAATCAACCCTAAACCTAACCATAAAGCTAAACTGAACCCTACCACTAACCCTAACCCTCACCCTAATCTACAAAAACAGAAATAAAATAATAATTAGAAGTAAAAAAACAGAAATTTACCAACCTGTACGTAGCTAGGCCGGCGATGGAGGAGACCGGAGATGGTCGAAGATGCAATCGGCGACGAGTCGCTGGTGGTGTCGATGGTGATGTTGGGGACGACGAGACGCGCGCGGGAGGGCGGTGGCGACGAGGCGCGGGCTGTGGCGACGAGAGGCGTGTGCGGGAGATCAGTGATGAGAGAGAGTAATTTTTTGGGAACGAGGACTTTTCTGTGCTTTTTCTTTTATCAATAACCTATATACATGTCCCTGCGGATTAACCCGTAGGTCCTTCTTTTGCGGGTCCGTAGGACCAAATAACAAATTACGTTTTAATATTTTTAAATTAATTCTTATGGTACCGTAGAGACAAGCATGAGGACCTACGGAGTAATCCGTATGGGCAATTTTTTATTGCCCCTGCGGAGGCAACCCCTTGTTGGAGCAGTGATCATATACTTAATTACAATTTTTTTAGAATGAAAAAATTGACTGGTATTATTATTATTATTATTATTATTAAGCACTGAAATTGACTGTTCATTAAAGTTCATCAATAAAAATCTTATTACAGTATCTCCAAATAATCTTGGCTAAATCATGAAAGAAAAAACAAAGAGCTATACATGGAACCGCCAATCTTCTTCTTTTTTAAAATTTTTGGCACAGGCAAGAAAGCCCTAACAGCACGCACAGCACACCGTTGTACACATACACAATCACATACAATCTAGAGGACCCATGAAATTGCCCCAAAATTGTTAAATTGTGCCCGTTTTTCTCTACCGGAGATCGAACCCCGTGTCACACCAAGTTAGCTATTGCTCATTGGTGAACTGCCATCTTCTTAATCAGAAGTTTCGGAATTGATATGACAGAGTACCAGAACTAAAACTTTCATTGAAAGTTTTTAACCGGTTCGGCTCTTATTAATCTCATAGCCATTGGATAAGATACAAATTTCATCACACCACTCATTCAAACAATGGATATTCTTGTTCGCTATCACACGTGCAAAATCCCTGCCTTGAAATTTGAAGATGAATATTCTTGTTTGATGGAAAAAAAATTTAGAGGACGAACAAGAAGAGCAACACATGCAAGCAACACATGCAAGCATTTATGTACAGTCGCCTTCATGCCCTGCTGTACGGACCCAGCCTGGTGGTCCCCACACACTTGTAAAGGTGTAGCTAACTGCGGCTGTGGGTTTGGGTCCTACCCACCCCGACCTGATCTCCAAAGCCACATGTACACGTGAACATGGCCCCCCATGCACGCATTTGGATCCCTTCTTCCACAAACTTGAAGCCCCGGCCGTTTTATCGGGAGAAGAGTGCCTGCTATTGTGGAAAAAAGCTGCTCCAATCTTGGTTACACATCCTACGTGCAATGCAAGTAGGATACACCAATACCAAAGGCCTTCCGTTTGACACAAATCTCGACTGTTCAATTTTATTTTGGATGGATCTGGACCGTTGGCCAAAATAGTAATCCATTTTACTGGAACAACGACTTACCGTGTAATCCATCAGATTATAATAATATGTGCATATGTCGTACTAGCGATGATGCTAAACATGTTCCATAACATTTCGATTAATTTTAATCAATATTGAATTTAGCTATAATTTTCTTTGAAAAAATAATTTTTTTTAATAATTCAATAATTTATATTAATGATTTACCAATCTGATGGCTATGGTCGAAAATTATCATTCTATTATCATTTCTTGTCTGATATAGTAAGGGAGAGCGAAATGTAAATTAACCCAGTTAAAAGTGAATATAATAAGAGGGTAATGAAAACATATACCCTTCATAATTTTTTTCGGCAATCGGCATCCACCATTATCATCTTTATTATGTAAGACGCTTATACACCAAATTTTATATGATTCCATGACTTTTCACCATTGATTTAGTGGATGCAAAATTAACAGTTTACTGGCAAATGAACTTTTTACATTGCTAATTCAACAGTGAAAAAGCGGTGGAGTCACATGAAATTTGGTGTATCCGTATTTTACATGATAAAAATGATGGTGACAGTTGAGAATATATTCTTTTTGACGCCAGCTAACGAAAAAACCTACCAGTGCCTCTTTTCTTCATTATTCTCATATATAAAGCTTATATTATATTTTGATTTAAATCTTAGGATGGGGACATAGATATATAGGGAGGAAAAAGAGGAAGAGTTGGTAGATCACAAGACGGGCGATTTTGCTTTCAGAAAATGTAAGATATATATAAACATACGGCCTCAATATCCTTAAAATAACTTTTAAAAAAATGGAATTGCGAATTATAATGGACACCCGCATATATGCTGCATTTTAGGAGGTAAAAAAATATTGGGTGGCGAAAGTAAAAAAAATTAGACTGCTTCTTTGTTATAATTAAAGATTGTCATACTTAAAGAAGATAAATAAAAATGAAAGAAAGAGGTAATGCATAATTTAAGTTCCAAGAAAAAAGAAAGCATTCAAGCTTAGTATTATGAAAATTAGGTTTGAGCTGATTTTTATAATCCGGAGGAATGAGCTATTTGAAGGTTTCTTTTTCTTCGGATTTACTCATAAAAATCCACATCCAAACAAACAATTTCGCCGGATTAACCTAATGAGGAATAAAAATGGAATCTCAGGCTTTAATCCAATGGAAAGTAGATATCGAACATGTCCTAAATTTTATACAGCTCCTGGGTAAGATAAGCCCAAGAAAACACCTTGATATTTAAATCATAATGGGCTCCATTACTATGCTTAAGTTTGGGCTGTACCTGATCTTTAAATTTTGATACTTATGATAAACATTATTATTTAGGGTAAATTACAGTAAAATACCCTAAACTATTTCCCCCCTAAAATACTTTAAATTTTTCTTTATTACAGGAAGATACATTACTTTGAGGGCGATTTAGTGAAAAAATCCCTTTAAAACCATAGTTAAAGTATTTTACTGTAATAAAAAAGCTTACGGTATTTTAGTTGGCATTTTAGTGTGATTTGCCCTATTATTTAATCCTCAATCATTCTACGCTATGGCACTCTACCAAAATAACAGCAAAAATAAGAATAAAACAACTGTAATTGTAAATATAAGAAGTAATTAGCATAAATTAGGGCAGGTTGTCAAAAAGCCCCCGGGCCCGCTCATGAGTTGTCTGAAAACCTCAGTAATTTTCGAAATTGTTGGGAAGGGCATACTATTCAAAATCTTTGTGAAAAAACCATGGGCTGTATTTCATTTAGGGCTTGCATTCTCTCAACTGCTTGGATATTACATGCAACTGCAACTGCTTAGATATTATAAGAAACCGCTCAGGTATTACACGCAACCGGTGTACATGACGCTTTGATTGGGCCTAAGGGTTTTTTAATCAGGGCAAAAACCCAGCGGTTTTCAGACAAGTTTGAAGCGGGCCGGTTTTTTTGACAATTTTACCCATAAATTAAATCACATTAAGTCCATTACTATCACATGGGTCATATGCTTAATAATGGGTTGGGCTATAATGTCCATATTTGATACAACTTTTAAATAATTAATGGATCCCCAGAAAAATGACTCATTGATACTATTAAATTAACAAAAAGAAACTGAATGGTAGAAACAATAATCATATAAAATTCGTGATGATTTTTTTTTTTCAAAAACAGTATTAGATATGTGATATTTTGTTGAACTTTTGAAATGGATGTTCTTTATCAGACACGTGTATCGCACGTGTGAGAATACTAAGTATGTCCGACTCAAGCCAATCATGTGTGTTAAAGGTGCTTATCTAGGCATACGGGTTTGGATCGGTTTTAGATGGATCTTGTTTTGCAAATTCACGAGCCATTTTACATATGCTTCAGCTAGCTTTAAAGTTAAATAAGTTTAAATTATGAAATAAATCCATATGTTTATGCATGTATACAGCTTCAAACATCGTGATTTTATAAATGTATCCATCCAACGGACGTCCAACAAAAAAGTTCATGGATTTGAAAAACATAAACCCGTCCCCTAACCGCGTCTAACCCTAGGTGTATATGTGTATGCAAGCATGTTATTTGTTGACAATAAACATAGAGATTTAAGCCGCAAGCAATGATGATTGTTTCTATAATTTATTGTTTGGATAATTTGACTATGTAAACTAATATTTATATTGAACCTAACAGGTTTTAGGTTAAGCATTTTCCTTTATTAAAGGGCAGCCAGCTAGTTTCCCATGGGATATCCAAGAAAAGTAACATATTATATGCATAATATTCTCTTATTATTATTATTATTATTATTATTCTTTTTTGAGAAATCTCTATTATTATAGGGCAAAAAGAAAGGATCTTTAATTTTGAAATCAATTTCTTATTTGCAAGAGGAATCAACACAAAACTCTAAAAATCAAATCATATTCAATAACCACAACTATCATATTTAGTGGATGCAATTTATTTTCTTTTTTCTTTCTCCTAATAAAACTCTTCCCACCACTATCTAAATCAACAAATTTGGTCTTAAAATGTCCGATTTATCAAACACGTGCAATGCACGTGCAAAACACCAGTATGGATTGGGTCAAAAAGGCCTACCCGAAAAAAATGCATAATATTAAATTTTGGTTTATTGGACTATGAATTGCATTTTATTGACCTTTTCCATGACTTTGCTACCATTGTCAAAAGCAAATCTATCAATTTGGTAAATATCGTGGGATTCAACCATAAAAAGGAAACTTTGGGTCGATATTTCAAATTACATGAAAATTGGTTTTCAAACATAGCAAACAAGCTACCATCCATAGATTTCGAGGTTGGTTAATAATATAATTCTCAACCTTGGTTCCATTCAATTTGCTCCTACATCTCAACAAAGACTGCAACTCTTCATTCCCAACGACTCTGTAACATAACTGACCTCAATATAAATGAATCGTATCTATGACTGCCTTTTTCAATTCCTATAATGTTTTCTTGTTTCCAAGCTTGATGAGGGTAAAAATTTATAGACATGATTATAAAATAGTTAATGCTTTAATTAAACACTCTAGCACGTATATTATATCATGTTTACTTAAATACCGCCACGGTGAGAACACCATCATTGACATTCCAAAGACCATTATATTTCTGTATACAAATGTGAAAAGAATATTTATTAGATTATAAATTTTAGTCCGTATCGTTTCGCATGAAGACTCCTTATCATTTCCTTGCATCTTACCCAATGACCCGTATCGAACATGATCTCGATAAAGCAGTGGTTAATCTTCAATCCATAAAGAAATAACCTCATTAAACTTCTCTCAATGTTGGGTTAAATATTACACATCTTATGACTGCTAATATTTTATGAGAGGTGGGTAATGATCTACTAATTAATTAGAGGTCGTTATCAAACATTCTTGGTCACCAATGTTTCTAATTTGTTGAATGGAGGAGAAACTTAGAATTTCCAAACTTGGAGCCCATTTTATGCTACCGCTATTTTTTTTAGAACCTCATGGCTTTGCGTATCTATTTTGAATAGCTGCATCATGAGAGAGTCGGTGAAGGCATTTTTGAATCCATTACATGGTGTTTGTCCAAACTTTAGTTTGGTTTTTGACTCTTCACGTGTACTTCATTTTGAATTTGGAGATAGCTGCTTGGCATTTATTTCACTTTGAATTTTGAAGATGTTTGCTTTGGTCATGGTGTATGGTGTTAGTGGTGACGTGTGTGTAGACATCGTTCCTAAAGAATATAGCAGTCATAACGAGAAGGTAAACATTTAGGTCCACCAGGAGACCCACTAGGAGACGAAGTTTAATTAAAATCAACAACCTCCTATTTTTAAAAAGAAAATGCAAAAATAAAAATAAAAACAAATCCCCGATCGAAAATAATAATAAAAATGAGAGTAAATTAGTAGAACCGTAAAATCTGCTCAATAAAATTCGGAGCCTATGCAGACTCTTCAAATGAAGAATTAAGAAAAATCAGAAAAACCGGCAAGGTTTTCTTATGGCCATCCTTAAGGTCTTTCCATGCCGTTTCCGAAAAGGTATAAAAGCTGCGATTTTAACCCCCCGATTGAAAGTTATAAGCTTCGGGCATTGATCCTAGCATCAACACCTCTTATTTGCGCTCCTGGACTTGTTTCGATTCAAACGATGCATAAGTCAACAATTATTCTCTTCTTTTTACCGAAAAAATGATTCAAGTTAGAATTAATGCTTTCAATATTTTTGTTGATGGAGAAAAGTCTAGTACCATAACAACAACGTTGATATTCTTGCCAACAGTTATATGTTCTTTGACAATTCTTTTAATTATGATTTTGGAACTTCATAACTATGGAAAAATAACGGGTAGGCCACAACAAGATTTCAGTACACACCATATTTCCTTCATTTGCAGCGACTGTGAATTGTCGGAAATATGCTTAAAATACTGTACACACGAATATCAAAAAATCAGCATAGCCTTCGACAATAAAATCTAACGAACGATGTAGCGACTTGCATCTGGTAGTACGCTAAGATCATCCCCTCTCAACTTGTTAGTATGGAATATGTCATGAATTTCTTGAATTTATTTCGTCGGCTGTTATTGTTGAAATATGTGGAGAATCTTCTTGCAGACGTCTGAAGAGAAAGGTGAAGACGCCTGTGCATGCACGAGCATGAGACCAAAAAAGCATATGATCGCCAGACGTCTGAACAAGGAGGTTCGGACGTCTGCCTAAGACGAAATCAAAATTCAGAGTGTGAGCTAACGTCCGAGGAGGTTCAGACGTGTGCAAAAGTTATGTAGCCAATACAGAGAGCATCCAGATGTCTAACGAATCCTTCATTAGCCGTCTGCGCGCGGGATCTCCGTGCGAATCGAATATTTACCATATTTAGTTTAAATCTAATTTGTATAGATTTAGGGTTTGGCTATATATACGGTCTCTCATATGAAAAATATTGCTGCTATTATTGATCATTTTATAGAGAGAGGGTGACGGTTAGGGTTTCAAGAGTCTTAAGAGATATGAGAGAAATCTCCTAGAGTTTGCTCTTGGTGTAAAGCTTGATTCAAAGTTTTAGTAGACTTTTGTAAATTCCGCTCTGTCGAGAACTAGCCATACGTTGGGTGAACTTCATTAGCAAATCCCTTTCTCTTTGATTTGATTTATTCTTATTCTTGCTTTATTATTGTTTCGTCTTTCATTGTTTATTTGCGTTGATTGCGTGGATTGATTGTAACATTGTTTCGTGTAGTTCTTTCTCCGTTTTATCCATAACAACTGCTATCTGAGTCTAGAGCTTGGCGTTTGATACAACAACAACTGGTATCAGAGCATGTTTAGTGAACCAAAAAGGATCTTTGATTCTACGATCTAGGTTAACGATGGGTAATGACGCTTGTATCCTTTTCCCCATCTTCTTAGATTTGAAGGTATTGGTTCAGATCCGAAGGAGAAGTTGAGTTTGCTACGATGGTAGACGAAAGATGGCGGATGATAAGACAAGAATCGAGAAATTCAATTGTCACAATTATGCTTGATGGCGCATACAGATGGAGGACTGCCTATACCAAAATGATTTGTATTTTCTGTTGTTGGACGGAAAATCCAAGAAGATGTCCGATGAGATATAGAATCTATTGGATAGGAAAGCCCTGGCAACGATTAGGCTATCGTTGACTCCGCAAGTGTCCTTTAACATCTCAAAGGAGAAGAAAACCATGAGGCCAATGACTACATTAGCCAAGTTGTATGAGAAACCTTTAACATCGAACAAAATATTTCTGATGAAGAAGTTTTTCAATATGAAGATGGCAGAGAATGATTCAGTGATAGTGCACCGAACGAATTTAACAGTGTGCCAAGCTAATTCGAATCGGTTTCAATCATGTTTGAAAATGAGATTCGAGCCATGCTATTTCTTTTTTCGTTGCCGAAAAGTTGGGAAAACCTCGCGATGGAGGTAAGCAACTTGATCTCAGGGACTTTCACGTTTAATGATACGGTGAGTTGCATATTAAACGATGAGATGCAAAGAAAGGCTATGAGTGGGAGTTCGGGAACTTTTGTACTTTCAGTGGAGAATCGCGGCAGAACGATGGAAAGGGAAAAGGGAAGATATGCAAGTCAAATAGCCGAGAAAAATCAAAAGGGAAGATCCAAGGCAGCTATTGGAACTACGGAAAGAAGGGTCACAGAAAAAGCGAATGTAGACTCTTAAAGAAAAACTCAAATAGGAAGGCAGATGAAAAGAAAGCCAATGTGGTATCTACACATAAATAAGGGGAACACGGGCTTTTCCTTTCAGCGAACGAGAGTACAAATGCAGATACCTGGTTCATAGATTCAGGGGCATCCTTTCATTGCACTTTAGGAAGGTATCACTTTAATGAGTATGTTCAAGGAGATCTTGGATATGTGACGGTGGGAAATGGTCAGCCGTGCAAAATCGTTGGAAAATGGACGATCATATTACAACTGTCAAGAGGAGGTTAGATTAAGCTGAAGAGCGCGAGACACATTTCAGATATGAAGAAAAGCTTAATTTCTACATGTCAGCTGGACAACGAAGGGTATATGACGGTGTTTGGGAATTCTCAGCGGAAGATTTTCAAAGGAGCGTTGGTGGTCGCAAGTAGAAAGTTGAGCGGTTCATTGTACTCATTCAGTGGGAGTAGGGGAGATTTGATTGCATCGGCGGCAAGTTCAGAAGTAGATTCTGAGTCTTTTTTGTGGATTACCAGCATGCGACGAGTGCTGTTATTAGGGAAGAAAAGTGGTTACTGCTCGATCGCAAGGGTGCAGCCCCTGCTGGTAATCCAGCTGTCCCCTTAAAGCGACGGACCATTGTTCGTCCTTCCTTAAGAGAAGCTGCTGCGGTTGCGGTCCCGCGCGCTTTTCCTGAGAAGTCTCTACCCCGTGTTCCTGTAGAAACGGTAGCTGCAGCGTCCTCGGAGTCTGGAGTGGGTACAGAAATCGGGACTCATCGCCCAAAAATGCCCGTCAAGCGCAAGCTCGTGTCATCGGCCGCCGGTGTTCGCTCACAGAAAAAGAAGAAGTCGCTCTTTTCAGCTGACGTTGTACTCGGCCAGGAGCCCCATGCTCCCTACAACGAAGGCTTGTGTGAGTATGGCACTAACGATGGCTTGTTCGACACGCCTATGACCGACACCAATCTACAGGCTGCCCTTATGGCCTCTGAGCGACTGGCGCGCGAAGAAGCGGCGCTGATCACCATCACGAAGTTAGGTATACTTCAGTTGTATTTTTCCGCGTTCATTCCTTCCTTATTATTATGCTTTTACTAATGCCCTTTTCTTCAACAGGTATTTCTGCTGAAGAGGCTTTCGTGGCTTCTATCAAGACGTTCAAAGAGGAAGAGAGGCTCCACGCTTCTTTGGGTTGATTGTTGGTGGTTTTTGTATGCGTTTAAAATTTAAGAATACTGCAATCAAGACGGTGTCGCTCAGTAGCTAGCCGGTTGAGTACGAGTCGATCCACAGGAAAATGGTGTTCCTTTCTTTAAGTTCTAACGAGTTAAGTCCTAACTTTGGAAGGTTTTGTTTTACGATCTAAGAATGAGAATAAATTGATTTAAAGGCTTACTAGGGTTAGGATTAGGTTAGTTCGAAATAGGGATTCTTCTCACTTCTTTTAATGCCCTAGTTAAGAATATAGGTGTTAGGGTAATAGTCAACAACGGGGATTAGCACGACTAGGAAGAAACTTAGTTTCTTCATTTTGGTCCTTGTACGTCCGTTCTTGGCTCTTAGCCTTAACATCCAGTTAACTTAACCACAACCGGTCTAACCAGGGATTCACCACTATCATGTAGGATAGGGTGCCGTAGTGAGCGGATTATGGTTGATTTAAAGAGAGTCCTTAAATAAAATTATTAGGGCAAAGAAAGGAGTGAGAGAGATTTCATTCTCTCAAACCTTCCCCCTCCTATCCCTAACAAGTGAGGAATTACTCACTCATTAGGAAGATAACAATGAAATTTATTTTTTATATTTTAATTGAAGAACTAATTTGCAAATAATAAAAGATCAGATAAGAAATTGCAGGAATTAAAATTCAGATAAAAACAATGCGAGATAAAATAAAAACTTACTTTATTGATGTCCTCTCAACAGCGCATTACCATGGAATTTAAATCTAGAAATTAAAAAGAGACTAAAACTAAAGAGAGTCATCCTAAGAAAGGCACCCTAAAAGAGGCACCCTAAAAGAGGTCTTGAGCTCTCCTATTTATAGATAGGAAAAACCCTAGGTTTACATTCTGATCCATACATGAAATTACAAAACAACCCTAAAAACAAAGTCAAAGCACCGACACCCCACCGACATGTGCAGAGCACGTCCGCGGAACCGCGGCAGATGTGCCTGTTTGGCCGCGGTTCCGCGGCCATTTGATGGTCTTAGTGGTTCATTTTTCCAGGGTTTCTTCATGTTATTTTTGTCTTCTGTTTGGCACACTTGGTTTCTCAAAAACTCTTCAGTTCTCTTCCAGATATTCAACAGTGGACTTTTGCCTTGAGCTCCGCGTTTGAAGTCTTGGATCTTGTGCTGCCCTTGTGCTTTGTGCATTGAAATGCTCAATGATTTTCCATTTGTTCCTTGAACTGGTAGGCGGCATTATACGGATAGTGTGCGGAAACCCGTATTTCTCTATTTGTTGGTCGTAGTCCCACATTTGTTGCGAATTTTCATGAATTTCACTGTAAAGAGCCGAGAGCCTGTAACCTGCAACTATTTAGCAGACATGGATCAAAAATACCTACTTATATGCAATGTGATTAAGAATGGGTGGTATAAAAATGCAAAAATCTGATATGAACAAATACCCCCAAACTTATCTTTTGCTCGTCCCGAGCAAACCCAATTTTATTCTCGAAAAAACCTAGCCTCACTTTTGCAGGGAACACGATTGTACTGAGCTCGTGCAACAAGTCGTTAAACCTCTAGGTGTCCCTAGTAGGAGGAGTGTTGTCTCCTGAAGGTTTTCAGCGGATACTACCTACAAAATCCGATCAATTTGGCCATTAACTATAATTCTTCAATTCAGTATTCTAGTAAGAAAATCTATCATTTTTAGAAAATATCAACCCATATTTTTCACACTTCCTTTTTATTTAAGCTTAGATCATATACGTTTTGCCAGTTTATAAAGCTTTCAGCTCTCCTAAGTTTTCCTTCTAAGGTGTAATCTTAACTCAGGAAATTTTATCATCTCTACTGAAAATATAAGCCCTATCTTTTATTCCCATCTCTCCTCCAAACTCTAATTATATACCCCTACGTGTGTGTAATTATCACCCATACTCTTGGATTCAATTCAAGCTATCATACTCTTGTCCATCTTCCAAAATACTTTTAGTTGGTGAATTTTAGATGAAATTGCTCACACATCCTTCATGCGACCGTTAATACTTCTTGAGCTACTAGATGACCGATTACAAAATGTGCTTGCGCATTTAGGCGTAATTCCTCGTCTTGCAATACCTAAGGCTTAGCAGTAACTCCCAAACCAGTTGGTCTAAGGCACTAGGTGATAAAGCACCCTCGCTATATTTTTTTTATTTATGCCGCCTTAAGTAATTACAAAACCATTGTTCATTTTTTTATCTCTTTATTCATTACTTATACTTTTATTTTATTTTCCTTCATACTAAGGATTTTAGACAAGAGCATTTCAAGGTATCCTCTACTATCCTAAGTTTCAAGATGTGTGTGAGTGCGTAAAGTAGGGTATATATTTTCAGAATTTGGACTTAAGGTTCAGAATTATTTTTCAGACTTATACTTCAAATAGAGCTTTCAATACTCTTCCTTTATTTCGATTTAGCCCAAGAACTGAACTTAAAATTTGCCTATTTCTAAATAAACTATAAGGTCGTATATTTTCTACAGTTAAACTTTAAGAAAGGTTATTTTTAGGGTTTTTAATTTACTAAGTTTAGGATCTAGTTTTTCCTAACTAGTCAACCGTCATGTTGAACTTAAGTCAAATATGGCCAAAATTGAAATTTTCAATTTTTTAAATAATTTTTTTTGATTTTTATGGATTTTAAAAATAAGTATGCAAATACAAAAAATATACACATGAATGCGAAGGAAGAAAACTTACCGAGCACACCCCTAAACTTAAACTTGACAGTGCCCTCACTGTCAGGCTACACCAAGAGGGTCAGAATTGTCGGCACTCCCCTGTTTGTTTATTTTTTTTTTATTATTATTAACAGAAAAAGAAAACAAAATATATATACACAAAAAGGCTCCCAAACTTAAGTGAAACAGTGTTTCCACTGTTGCAATTTTTTTTAAAAATCTCATAAACTTGTAAACTTGGGAGGAAAAATTTATTAACGGGGACATGAAATATGATCGTGAAAATCTCCCCCAAACTTATATTTGGCTCACTACTTTAAGTTAATTTTTTTTTATTTTCAAGAGCCAAATTATAGCCCCCCAAACTTAAGTTAAACAATTCTAAGCTTTTAAAGAGGGGGGTCAAAGTTACCAGTCAATGCCAAGCTTTGTAAAGACTAAAAGTCAACACCAACCATTCGAATAATTTATCAGTGAAACGCACCGGTTGGTGGAAGAACATGTTGTATGTAGTCAGGAAGAAATGGGGTAAAGATAAGTGGTGTAAAAGAAAAGGTTACGTCCCGATTTGTAGAGACGAAACAATAATGGTGAACGGAAACGAGAATGTGGATGATTAGGAATGGGAAGAATGGTCACATTCTCGTATGGGATAAGAAAAAATGGTGGTGGTTCGACTTCTTCAGGTGGAGGTTGATTAATCACAAAATCCGTGTCGTTTAGGAATGCGAGTTCGTCGGCGAAAATATCTTCGAAACTTTTATCGATGGTCCGATTGAACGTTTCAATGTCAATAAGTGTCGCGCCAAAATTCAACACACTTGATTTTTCAAAAATTATGAAGGTAGGAGAATCATAAAGTTCATCTACCTTATTCTCAAAAGAGTCTAAATCAAGTTGTTTTTCTAGAATTATCGAACTCAAAATATCGGATTGTGATTCATTAACACGCGCTATCATTAAAGGAAGATTAGAAGAAGAATCAGAGAAAGTGGGAGAACGAAGTTGAATACGAACTTGAGGGTGGAGATGGAGTGTATAAATTAGCACAATTTGTAATGACCGATGTGTAAAAAGCGATTGTGCTAATCTATCAACCCACTGAGAAATGAGGTCAAATCCCTCAAGATTCGTGAGAAAACATGGGCACGTCGAACTTGGTAAACCAAATATTGAAAATGAAAGTGTAACGGTTTCTTGCAAGGTCGGAGCGAGGATGGAGGGAAGTGATTGAGGAAAGGTATCGGTTAAAGATTCAGGAGGGTGTGCGCAGTCAATGAAAGGGATATAATGAATTGGAAAATCCGACTCCTCAAGTAAAACTACTTCATCCTCAATAATTTCCTCAATATTCTCCCCAAAATTTAGCTTATCCATGCAATTCTCATCAAAATCAAGATGCATATGAAGTTCGGGAGAAACATTTAATGACTCGGGATGATGAATTGGAGAGAAAAATTCAGTCAAATCTGCGGGTTCATCATCCAAAATATTCTCAGCGTTAATATCCTTAATCAAGTGAAAATCAATTTTTTTAGACACATCATCAAAAGTATGGATATTAATCAATTCAGGTTCTAGAGTGGAGGTGTAGAGGTCGAAGGTATTGGTGATGGTTTCACTCGAAAGGGACCCTTCACAATCAGGTAAATCAAACACTACAAAGTCGCACAACTCATTAAACGTTTTATCTTCAACTGGCGAATCATTAGGAACACTTGATAGACATTCAAAACCGGAGTTGTGGGATTCAATTGGGGATGGGTAGATTTGATTTGGAAGGGTGTACAGCTCACTCTCACCACTCAAATTCTCAATCTGTCCAACCGCCTCATCATACATTGGAAAATTTGGAGCTAGTTGGAAACCATCTACCGGATCACTAGGTTGTATGAGGGCGGCCATGGACGCATTCAAATCCATCATTTGTTGGCATGACGCTACCCTAAAGTCTTCTAACGCCTGTTCCAAACTAGACATGGGTTGTGAAGGAGTTTCAGCAAAAGATTCAAAGTTATTTGGATACTGGAAACTCCCAAATGGCTGTGTAGAAGCAATGTCCAGGGAAGGTGTAAAAGTTGGGTAGGATGGATAGAAATAGAATAGTTGGACAGGGATAGGATCAACATTTGGATAAGAAGATGAATGAAATTGTTGATCCAAAGAATTCGCAGTGGTGAAAGGAGTGAAAGATCGGTTACGAGATTGTTCAATATGTTCAGCAATAGACATGGGTTTCGGAGTTACAACAGGACTCGAAAAAGGAGTATCAACGTAAGAAGGTGGTGAAGGTTGAAATGGTTGATACAAGGTGGATTGCGGAGTCCAATTGGTTGTCCTAGACGCGTCTATCCGATCTTTCTAAGAAATTTTGGGCATGGAGGGGTCGTTCGAAATTCGACCAAAACAAGAACCGTAGAAAGTAATGTCTGGTTATGGGTACCAAAGTTCGGCAAGAGTTTTGCGAGGTGGGGTACCCATGATGTAATGAGAGAAAGGAGAAGAAAAAGAATGTGATTTTTTTTAAATTTTTTTTTTTGGATTTTAGAATTTTTTTGAAAGTGGTTTTTTAGAAAGATCTTTTTTTTTTGCAAGAATGTGTACGGACTTACTTCAAACAATCATAGTTTAAAACATGCACAATCAAATCTAGAGCTACGGTCTTCTAAGTCAACTAGGCTGCTCCTAACCGTTCCAAAGTGACAAGTTGTGAGATAATTCTCAAATCGCCTCTTCACTGCCAATTGTGGTCAGGTAAGCACAAATAAAGAAAGGAGAGTTCCGCTCACAAATCACCGTGAGACGGGCCTTTTAAAGTTACCTTTCTCACTTGTCTAGCCTAGGCACCACAAAGTCAAGTTTAGATAAACGATTGAATGCCCACAACCTTTCTCTGTCCTAATGAGTACGACAGTCCTTAGTTGGCTGAGTCTAGATATTTTTTAATTAACTTAAGGGTGATGCATATTCTTTTAGTGATTTTTGGGGTCTTAGGAAGGGTAATGAAATCCCCACCCAATCTTGATTGGTGTTATAGCCCCTTAGATTCCGTATTAATTATGCAAAACAGTTAATACACCAAAAATCTAAAACACTTGCAAATTTTTTTTTGGCAGCACAAAGAATCCTGCACAAAAACAATTTATTGGATAGGAGAAAGAGAATCTGTGAAAAGAAACCTGCAGGAATTTTTTTCCAGTGGAGTGCAGAGGAGAGTAGATGAGAAATGAGATACTCACAGAGATTTTTGGGTTGCTGATGTCACCCTTTGACCGCGGTTCCACGGTCAAACAAGCGCTTCTGCCGCGTTTCCGCGGCGGATCAGTGAGCTTGGATTTTCAGAATTTTTCTCTGTACAGAGTTGGTTCTCCTCTTTCTGTTTAGATCCCCTATTTCTGGATTTGTTCACTGAGTTTGCTCCAGATCTGAAACAGAGTTTGCTCGAAACCTGCACACTTGCACAAAAACCTTTCAAAAATAACAAGATGATTTTTTTTTAAAATAAAATTTTTCAATTTTTCATAATTTTTTAAAAATATTTTTGTAACCCGAAATTACATAAAGAAATAAACTACCGTATCCTATGCTGGCGCAGTGAGCGGATTATGGTTGATTTAAAGAGAGTCCTTAAATAAAATTATTAGGGCAAAGAAAGGTGTGAAAGAGATTTCCTCCTCTCAAACCTTCTCTCTCCTATCCCTAACAAGTGAGGAATTACTCACTCATTAGGAAGATAACTGTAACAACCGAGTTCTGTTATACCAATTTCTATTGCTGTATGTGTGGTTTGTAGTGTTTAATTCTTTTACTTGGTGGATGTGAGGTAGATTCTTTATGTTCGACCGCTTGCGTGAGCTTGTTGTTTCTTAATTTTGGAATACCCTAACCTTACACTTTTGCATATAACAATTTAATTCATTTAAAATAATTTAAAATACATGACATGGCCTGCTTGATATCCCTAACCCTGTGGTAGCGTCCTTGCATCGTGTTTTGGTCCCGTTCAGGGAAACGGACGTGTTTGGACGGCTACGCGCACGTGCGTGCGTCCGTTCTTGGGGGTATACTTTTTCATTACAAAATCCTTCATTTCATTTTTGGAACTTGCTAATATTTTTCATATTTCAAATTCAAATTTTTAGACCCGACCCGGGCGCAATTCTGAAATATTTTGTATTTCTGCCAAATCCTATTTAATTTTGAATTTCTTGAATCATTCAGAAAATATTTTTACAGCTTACTATATATTTTTTCTCAACTAACTAAGTTATTTAGTAAACTGGTAAATCTTTTATTTTTTTTCCCAAACCAATTCTCTTGCTCCCGAGCCAATCAGAACTAGTGGTTTGCGCTTGGGCCCCACCACTGATTTCCTCGCTCTCTTTTCACCAATCAGAAATCATTTTTCCTTCTCCCGGGCCCTACAAATCACTCTCATTCCCTTCCCTTTCTCCTTCTCTCTCCTCCGCAGCGTTCTCTCTCTCGCTCTCTTTTCTCTTTCTCTCTCCTCTCGCGCTCTCTCTCACCTCTCGCAAGCACAGTTTATTCCTCGATTCCCGTCACCGCGAGCGCGATGTGGTCACCTCCCTTCACAGCATCCCTTCTTCTTCTTCTGTCTTCTTTAAAAGCCCTCGCACCTCGCCACGAGAAACCCATGAAAGGAAAACCCTAACCCTATTTTTCCCCGCTCCTAAACCCTCGTCGACCCACTCTACATCTCCTCGTCACCCTCGTCCCCTTCCTCTCCTCTCCTTCCCCACCAAACCCTAGCACCCGAGGCCTTCCCTGTAACCAAGAACCCAACACTGCCCTCCATCGCCGCCGACCATTCACCATCGTCATCGCCATCTCCTCCCTCTCCTCTGTTCTCCCCCAGCAACCTAAATCCTGCACGCCAAAACCCCAGCAACTTCTATCCGAGCCCAGAACCCTAACCAAACCCTAGATCTTCAGAAAACCTTTCACCGGCATTCCTCACCGCCGTCGATCTTGCCGCCACTGCTAGCACACCCCTCTGCAGCCAGTAAGCAATCCTACTCTCATTCCTCCTCCATTCTCCTTTCTAGCTTTCATTTCTTTTCTTCTTTAAGTGATCGCTCTCTTGATTCGCTGCCGATTTCCAGATCGCCGGAGTTGGCCGCGACGTCGACGATCCCGACGACCCAGCGAGGACCTCTGACCCGTGTGATTCCACTGTTCGTCATTTGGGCTCATTCCGTGTACCGTGCGCGCGTCGCAACTTTTCCCCGCCGATGCGTAACGTTCCGTTTTCCGTATCGCGACCCGTCGAGGCAAGTAAAACATACTACATGCTAATTAATATATTATATATACATTTGATGGCACTTTAAACCCGTAGTTTAACTTTAGTCCCATGATTTTCCCTTTTACATGTTCGATGTCACGTTATGTCATTTCTAATTTCCAGACTTGAAACCTACCGTTTGCTTTTACTTTATTAAACCAGACAACCACATTTATATGTTCTAATCACCTTTTAACTATTGACATATCCTATGGTATTCTTTCTATAGTTTTACTCCATCGGACACCCGTGTGCATTTTAACCTGTTTTAGCTGTGATTTCATCCATTGAACCTATTTATAAATCATGGCATCCCTAAAATTTCTTAATACTTGTTAACATGATTTTAACGGCCATAATTGTCATACTGTATTTATATAATGTTGAAACCGTCTCTGAAACACAAACGGATAACCGTACAGCTAAGTAGTTTAATCTGCGAATATTGCTTAACCTATTACATGTGCCAATTTATTGTGTTGTTGATACCCATGCTTGTTTATTTATAACCATGATTGTGTTAGTTGATTATGAGCACCCACATGATATCTTTTACACCCTGACATGACTTGCTACACACATATTACTTGACCCGACATGGTACCGTACACTACTTGACTTGACCTGATGTACCATGGCTTGACCTACTACCTAATCTTGTGTCTAATACCAACAGACCTGACATGTAGTCCTTACGGACCGTTCCTGTTGTCTATCCAGACAAACTTGCACCTACCTGCTCTTGTGTTGGCATTAGTTCTTGATTACTTAAATACCTGACTTGAACACTTATAACTTGGGGGTATGGGGAAATCAATGATGAAACCTGACTTGTAACTCGACAGTTCGATACCTGTTCTGATCAGTCTTACGGGCTAGGCCAGCCTCGGAGTGATGATGTTGACATACTCATCTGTACATGCTACCTTTTACTGCCTAGCGGCACGTCTCGGATTCAGCCCGAGAATCTTGACCGTGGTCCCGGGCACGCACGCGATACTATTGAGTTACATCGATAATTCAAGAAATTGATTTCAAAGACTTGAGAGTAGATAACCCAATAGACCAGTTTAGTTTACTCACTGCACACTACCCTTCACTGCCCTGATTTATATTGCTGTTACACCTGCTTTATCATTCATGATTATATTTGCATTGCCTGTTACCCTGTTTATAGTTTATTGCTTGATGACATGACGCGCTGACGTCTGGGATTGGCATGGTCCAGATTCCGTACCTTTGCTGCAGTCCGAGCAGGAGTACTTCAACCAGCAGGCTGAGCAGTGATGACTCAGTAGTAGTTAGTTCTTTTACTTTCAGCATTTTATTCCTGATGTGAGCCCGCATTATGGGACATACATTCCAGTTATTTTTGTATTGGATCTTTTGGTTCCGCATTTTTATTATTCTTGACTCATTTTATCTTGGGTTATGGACATGTATAAGATAGTTATATTTTGTTCTTGATATCTCTATAGCCGTAATGTGACCGTGGATGGATACTTCCTACCCACAGGTAGCATGGTTGGCTATGTCACGTGCCCATCTTAGCGTACTCTGGGAAGCGGGGCATGACATGGTTCTTTTGGTATCAGAGCCATAGGTTAATCGGGTATGATTCTTTGGTAGTTGGGTATTGTACCCAATACACGAATCAGAATACTCGTGTTTAGGAAACATGTCCTGCCACCTTGCCGTTTTACCGTTCTTGAATCTAACCTCCTCCTGATTATATCTTTTACGGTGTGCAAACTTCCATTGCATATCGACTCGAAACCTGATTCCTTGTTATCTCTAGAACTTAGGCGACTTGGATGGAGTTATGTAATTGTAGCTATGATACTGCGGCATGGTTATAATGCGGTACTCTATTTAAGTAACTCGGAGTTCTAGCCTTGATCTACTTGAATCTGTTATCATGCTAATCCTTGGGTGTTTTGATTTCAGGAACATGGCAGACAAGAATTTGAAGACGTACCAAAGGCATGTTAACGAAGCCGCTATGCTCGGGGTAATACGTGGGATGTTAGAGAACCAAAAGCGGCAGGCCGAGCTGATCCAGTAGCATGCTGAATCGTTTCAGGAAGGTTTGCGGACCGTTCAGCAGTCCGTGAACAATGTTGGGGCCAGACCAGTAGATCGTGTGGGGACCGTAGCAGATTTTAGGAGATTGGGTCCGTCTGTCTTTACTGGCCTGGAGGAGCCGTTGCCAGCAGAGCAGTGGCTAGTTGACACGGAGAACCTACTCATTGTGGCGCAGATCCCAGATGATAAGAGGGTGGATGTGGTACGCATTCAGTTAGTGGATTACGCCCGTGAATGCTGGCTTGTGGAGGAGACCCGCTTGCCCAAGCCGATCAAGTGGACGGATTTTTCGAAGAGTTTCCTGGAGAAGTTCTTTCCGCGGACTGCACGGGAGGAAATGGAAGAGAATTTCATTAGCTTAAAGCAGAACGGTGCACCTGTAGATGTACATGCAGCGGAATGGACGCGGCTCAGTAGATTCGCCGGACCTTTAGTTGCCAACGATGCCGACAGGGCAAGGAGGTTCATGCGCAGCTTGGATGTGGACATCCAGAGGCAGATTGTCTCCCTGGGTTTGACCACTTTCTCACAGGTACTTACGGCAACCCGAGAACAGCAGAGCTTATCTGGGAAGACTGGGAGTTCACAGCAGACAGCAATTACAGTACGGAAGCCGACTTTTGCAACGAACCGAGCACATGGACACATGGGTATTCCAGTGAACCGTCGTGGCGTAACTCCGATGAAGAAGCCTGTTGTCGTTGATCGAAGAAGGAGTGTGATTTGTGACTTCTTCCATTTACCAGGACACGTGCAAAAAGATTGTCGAAGGAGGCAGGGACTCTGTTTGGTTTGTGGAGCGGCAGATCACACTGTCAGTGCTTGTCCGTCGAAGCTTCGCACGAGGGATGATATTCAGAAGCCACCGCAGAAACCGTTTCAGGGGCAGAGGCAGCTGACTCAAGGACCCAATCAGGCTCGAGCTTTTACCTTGACGGCTGAAGAAGCTAAGGCTTCAGGAGAAGTTGTTTCAGGTATTCTACTCGTTCATAGTTTTCCCGCATTAGCGTTATTTGATTCTGGTGCATCCCATTGTTTTATGTTGTCCAAGTTTATAGCTACACACTCGATTACCTGCACGACCCTGTCTAGTTTCTGGGACATACACACTGGGAATGGGAAAATCATATCTAGTAGAGAATGTAAAGATTGTGCAGTTGTTGTTTGCGGACGGGAGCTTTTTGCAGATTTCTTGGTGATTGATACAGGAAGCTATGAGGTCGTCTTGGGAATGGATTTTCTCGGCACTTTCCATGCTCATATTGATTGTAGGGTAAAGAAAGTAATTTTCCAGATTCCCGGGCACCCCGAGTTTATCTTTACTGGAGGAAGCAGTTCTGTCGGGCCAGTCGAGTTTAGGGCTAGGCCGACAACTAATATTCTTGCATCAATGGAGGTTGATAAAAGTGAAGAGCCAGCTGTTGTTCGAGATTTTATGGACGCGTTTGAAGATATATCCAGATTACCGCCGAAGCGAGACGTGGAGTTCGCGATTGATCTTGTTCCTGGTGCAGCGCCAGTTTCTAAAGCGTATTATCCAATGGCACCAGTAGAGTTAGAAGAAGTCAAGAAGCAGGTTACTGAATTGCTTGAGAAGGGTTGGATTCGAAGCAGTAACTCGCCATGGGGAGCTCCAGTTCTTCTAGTTAAGAAGAAAGATGGCACAAGAAGGATGTGCATCGACTGTCGAGAATTAAACCGGGTGACTATTAAGAACAAGTACCCGATCCCTCGCATTGGCGAATTATTTGAGCAGCTTAGTGGCGCCAGGGTATTCTCGAAGCTGGATTTGCGATCCGGATATCATCAGGTCCGAGTGAAAGCAGAGGATATTTGCAAGACGGCGTTCCGAACTCGGTATGGACACTACGAGTACTTAGTGATGCCCTTCGGAGTCACGAATGCACCAGCTATATTCATGGACTTGATGAACCGAATCTTTTCACCATTCTTGGACCAGTTTATTGTGGTGTTCATTGACGATATTCTGGTTTACTAGAAGAGTTTTGAAGAGCATGCTGAACATTTGAAGCTCGCACTGCAGACGTTGAGACAAGAGAAGTTATATGCGAAGATGAGCAAGTGCGAGTTTTGGCTGGAAGAAGTAAAGTTTTTGGGGCATGTTGTGTCTGGTGATGGAATCGCCGTCGATCCCGAAAAGATTGCAGCAGTTCGAGATTGGCCGATTCCGAAGAATGTTGTGGAGATAAGAAGTTTTCTTGGACTCGCCGGGTATTACAGAAGATTTGTGGAGAACTTTGCTCGTCTGGAGGAGCCATTGACCAAGCTTACGCGCAAGGAGGTACCTTTTGTGTGGATGGATAGGTGTGCGTCATCTTTTGAGACGTTGAAGCAAAGATTGATAACCGCCCCTATTCTGACCGTGCCCGATAGTTCCGGAGGATTGGTGATTCACAACGACGCGTCTGGAAAAGGATTGGGATGTGTTTTGATGCAGCATGGGAAGGTTGTAGCGTACGCATCGAGACAGTTGAAGACCCATGAGAAGAATTACCCAACTCATGACTTGGAGCTTGCGGCTGTGATCTTCGCTTTGAAGATTTGGAGACACTACCTTTTGGGCGAAAGGGTCGAGGTTTTCACGGATCATAAAAGCTTGAAGTATGTGCTCACGCAGAAGGAGCTTAATATGAGGCAACGTAGATGGTTGGAGCTGATGGCTGACTACGATCTTGATCTTAAATACCATCCGAGGAAGGTTAATGTCGTGCCGGATGCGCTCAGTCGGTTACCAGCTATTCAGATGTTGACTACGCAGAAGGAACTCGTTGAAGACTTTCGGAGGTTTGATTTGGAGGTTGTGCTATCGCATTCTTCGGGACAGTTGATGCAGCTGCAGGTACATTCGTCGTTGATCGAGAATATTAAAGCAGCGCAACCGCAGAACCCTAGATTGCAAATGTTCCGAGAACAGGTTGAAGCTGGACTTCGAACTGACTTACTGATCCATGAAGATGGTTCGTTGAGATATGGTAGCCGTTTGTGTGTGCCAAAGGGATGTATTCGTGAAGAACTCATGAAGGAGGCGCACAGCTCAGCTTATTCCATACATCCTGGAGGCACGAAGATGTACCGAGAATTACGACAGCACATCTGGTGGGAAGGCATGAAACGGGAGATTGCCCGCTTTGTGGCAAAATGCTTGGTGTGTCAGCAAATTAAGGCTGAACATCAAAAGGTTGCTGGTTTATTGCAACCACTTCCGATTCCTCAGTGGAAGTGGGAACATATAACCATGGATTTCGTGACGGCTCTACCGCGGAGTCCAAAATGCAACATTGCAGTTTGGGTGATTGTTGATCGTTTGACCAAGGCAGCTCATTTCATTCCTTTTCGGGTTGGTCAATCAACAGAAACTTTGGCAGAGCGGTACATGCAGGAGATTGTAAGATTACATGGAGTACCGGTGAGTATCGTGTCCGACCGTGACACTCGGTTTTTATCACACTTTTGGAGGAGCTTACAGGAAAGTTTGAGGACTCGATTGAAGTTTAGCACAACTTATCATCCTCAAACAGATGGCCAGTCGGAGAGAACGATCCAAACTCTTAAAGCTATGTTGAGAGCTTGAATGTTGGACTTCAAGGGTTCATGGGAGGATCATCTACATTTGGTGGAGTTTTCTTACAACAACAGTTTCCAGGCAACTATTCAGATGGCTCCATTCGAAGCTTTGTATGGTCGCAAGTGCCGTTCACCGGCTTGTTGGGATGCTGTCGGTGAACGAAGATTGTTGGGACCAGATTTGGTTGTGCAGACAGTTGAGAAAGTTAACGCTATCCGGAACCATATGAAAGCAGTACAAGACCGACAGAAGAGTTGGGCAGATACGTCGAGAAGACCTCTAGAGTTCGCCGTTGGTGATTTGGTATTCTTGAAGATATCACCAACTAGGAAGGTGATTCGTTTCGGAAGTCGAGAAAAGCTCAGTCCTCGATTGGTTGGACCCTTTGAGATTTTAGAGTGTGTTGGTGAGGTAGCGTATCGTTTGGCGTTACCGCAGTCCTTGGCGAGTGTGCATGATGTGTTCCACGTATCTCAACTCCGTAAGTATGTTCGAGATGAGACGCATGTGTTGGATCATTCGGAGCTGACTGTACGAGAAGACTTGACTTTTGAGGAGCGACCGGTTGCAATTATGGATCGAAGGGAAAAGGTTCTTAAGAACAAGGTTATCCCTCTTGTACTTGTTTCTTGGGGTAGTCGCTCACATGGAGAGTCCACTTGGGAACGAGAAGATGAAATCCGGCAGAAGTTTCCCCATCTTTTCTTATAGTTTGTTGGTCGTCTATCTTTTGTGTTCTTGGAATTTCGAGGACGAAATACTTTTTGTAGTTGGGTATAATGTAATAACCGAGTTCTGTTATACCAATTCTATTGCCGTATGTGTGGTTTGTAGTGTTTAATTCTTTTACTTGGTGGATGTGTGGTAGATTCTTTATGTTCGACCGCTTGCGTGAGCTTGTTGTTTCTTAATTTTGGAATACCCTAACCTTACACTTTTGCATATAACAATTTAATTCATTTAAAATAATTTAAAATACATGACATGGCCTGCTTGATACCCCTAACCCTGTGGTAGCGTCCTTGCATCGTGTTTTCGTCCCGTTCAGGGAAACGAACGTGTTTGGACGGCTACGCGCACGTGCGTGCGTCCGTTCTTGGGGGTATGCTTTTTCATTACAAAATCCTTCATTTCATTTTTGGAACTTGCTAATATTTTTCATATTTCAAATTCAAATTTTTAGACCCGACCCGGGCGCAATTCTGAAATATTTTGTATTTCCGCCAAATCCTATTTAATTTTGAATTTCTTGAATCATTCAGAAAATATTTTTACAGCTTACTATATATTTTTTCTCAACTAACTAAGTTATTTAGTAAACTGGTAAATCTTTTATTTTTTTTCCCAAACCAATTCTCTTGCTCCCGAGCCAATTAGAACTCGTGGTTTGCGCTTGGGCCTCACCACTGATTTTTTCGCTCTCTTTTCACCAATCAGAAATCATTTTTCCTTCTCCCGGGCCCCACAAATCACTCTCATTCCCTTCCCTTTCTCCTTCTCTCTCCTCCGCAGCGTTCTCTCTCTCGCACTCCTTTCTCTTTCTCTCTCCTCTCGCGCTCTCTCTCACCTCTCGCAAGCAATGTTTATTCCTCGATTCCCGTCACCGCGAGCGCGATGTGGTCACCTCCCTTCACAGCATCCCTTCTTCTTGTTCTGTCTTCTTTAAAAGCCCTCACACCTCGCCACGAGAAACCCATGAAAGGAAAACCCTAACCCTATTTTTCCCCGCTCCTAAACCCTCGTCGACCCACTCTACATCTCCTCGTCACCCTCGTCCCCTTCCTCTCCTCTCCTTCCCCACCAAACCCTAGCACCCGAGGCCTTCCCTGTAACCAAGAATCCAACACTGCCCTCCATCGCCGCCGACCATCCACCATCGTCATCGCCATCTCCTCCCTCTCCTCTGTTCTCCCCCAGCAACCTAAATCCTGCACGCCAAAACCCCAGCAACTTCTACCCGAGCCCAGAACCCTAACCAAACCCTAGATCTTCAGAAAACCTTTCACCGGCATTCCTCACCGCCGTCGATCTTGCCGCCACTGCTAGCACACCCCTCTACAGCCAGTAAGCAATCCTACTCTCATTCCTCCTCCATTCTCCTTTCTTGCTTTCATTTCTTTTCTTCGTTAAGTGATCGCTCTCTTGATACCTGCCGATTTCCAGATCGCCGGAGTTGGCCGCGACGTCGACGATCCCGACGACCCAGCGAGGACCTCTGACCCGTGTGATTCCACTATTCGTCGTTTGGGCTCATTCCGTGTACCGTGCGAGCGTCGCAACTTTTCCCCGCCGACGCATAACGTTCCGTTTTCCGTATCGCGACCTGTCGAGGAAAGTAAAACTTGCTACATGCTAATTAATATATTATATATACATCTGATGGCACTTTAAACCCGTAGTTTAACTTTAGTACAATGATTTTCCCTTTTACATGTTCGATGTCGCGTTATGTCATTTCTAGTTTTCAGACTTGAAACGTACCGTTTGCTTTTACTTTATTAAACCAGACAACCACATTTATATGTTCTAATCACCTTTTAACTATTGACATAGCCAATGGTATTCTTTCTATAGTTTTACTCCATCGGACACCAGTGTGCATTTTAACCTGTTTTAGCTGTGATTTCATCCATTGAACCTGTTTATAAATCATTGCATCCCTAAAATTTCTTAATAATTGTTAACATGATTTTAACGGCCATAATTGTCATACTGTATTTATATAATGTTGAAACCGTCTCTGAAACACAAACGGATAACCGTATAGCTAAGTAGTTTAATCTGCGCATATTGCTTAACCTATTACATTTGCCAATTTATTGTGTTGTTGATACCCATGCCTGTTTATTTATAACCATGATTGTGTTAGTTGATTATGAGCACCCACATGATAACTTTTACACCCTGACATGACTTGCTACACACATATTACTTGACCCGACATGGTACCGTACACTACTTGACCTGACCTGATATACCATGGCTTGACCTGTTATCTAATATTGTGTCTAATGCCAACAGACCTGACATGTAGTCCTTACGGACCGTTCCTGTTGTCTATCCAGACAAACTTGCACCTACCTGGTCTTGTGTTGGCATTAGTTCTTGATTACTTAAATACCTGACTTGAACACTTATAACTTGGGGGTATGGGGAAATCAATGATGAAACCTGACTTGTAACTCGACAGTTCGATACCAGTTCTGATCAGTCTTACGGGCTAGGCCAGCCCCGGAGTGATGATGCTGACATCACTTATCTGTACATGCTACCTTTTACTGCCTAGCGACACGTCTCGGATTCAGCCCGTGAATCTTGACCGTGGTCCCGGGCACGCACGGGATACTATTGAGTTACATCGATGATTCATCAAATTGATTTCAAAGACTTGAGAGTAGATAACCCAATAGACCAGTTTAGTTTACTCACTGCACACTACCCTTCACTGCCCTGATTTATATTGCTGTTACACCTGCTTTATCATTCATGATTATATTTGCATTGCCTGTTACCCTGTTTATAGTTTATTGCTTGATGACATGACGCGCTGATGTCTGAGTTTTGCATGGCTCAGATTCCGTACCTTTGCTGCAGTCCGAGCAGGAGTACTTCAGCCAGCAGGCTGAGCAGTGAGGATTCAGTAGTAGTTAGTTCTTTTACTTTCAGCATTTTATTCCTGACGTGAGCCCGCATTATGGGACATACATTCCAGTTATATTTGTATTGGATCTTTTGCTTTCGCATTTTTATTATTCTTGACTCATTTTATCTTGGGTTATGGACATGTATAAGATAGTTATATTTTGTTCTTGATATCTCTATAGCCGTAATGTGACCGTGGATGGATACTTCCTACCCACAGGTAGGATGGTTGGCTATGTCACGTGCCCATCTTAGCGTACTCTGGGAAGCGGGACGTGACATGGTTCTTTTGTTATCAGAGCTATAGGTTAATCGGGTATGATTCTTTGGTGGTTGGGTATTGTACCCAATACACGAATCAGAATACTCGTGTTTAGGAAACATGTCCTGCCACCTTGCCGTTTTACCGTTCTTGAATCTAACCTCCACCTGATTATATCTTTTACGGTGTGCAAACTTCCTTTGCATATCGACTCGAAACCTGATTCCTTGTTATCTCTAGAACTTAGGCGACTTGGGTGGAGTTATGTAATTGTAGCTATAATACTGCGGCATGGTTACAATGCGGTACGCTATTTAAGTAACTTGGAGTTCTAGCCTTGATCTACTTGAATCTGTTATCATGCTAATCCTTGGGTGTTTTGATTTCAGGAACATGGCAGACAAGAATTTGAAGACGTACCAAAGGCGTGTTGACGAAGCCGCTATGCTCGGGGTAATACGTGGGATGTTAGAGAACCAAAAGCGGCAGACCGAGCTGATCCAGCAGCAAGTTGAATCGTTTCAGGAAGGTTTGCGGACTGTTCAGCAGTCCGTGAACAATGTTGGGGCCAGACCAGTAGATCGTGTGGGGACCGTAGCAGATTTCAGGAGACTGGGTCCGTCTGTCTTTACTGTCCTGGAGGAGCCGTTGCCAGCAGAGCAGTGGCTAGTTGACACAGAGAACCTACTCATTGTGGTGCAGATCCCAGATGATAAGAGGGTGGATGTGGTTCACATTCAGTTAGTGGATTACGCCCGTGAATGGTGGCTTGTGGAGGAGACCCGCTTGCCCAAGCCGATCAAGTGGGCGGATTTTTCGAAGAGTTTCCTAGAGAAGTTCTTCCCGCGGACTGCACGGGAGGAAATGGAAGAGAAGTTCATTAGTTTAAAGCAGAACGGTGCACCTGTAGATGTACATGCAGCGGAATGGACACGGCTCAGTAGATTCACTGGACCTTTAGTTGCCAACGATGCAGACAGGGCAAGGAGGTTCATGCGCAGCTTGGATGTGGACATCCAGAGGCAGATTGTCTCCCTGGGTTTGACCACTTTCTCACAGGTACTTACGGCAGCCCGAAAACAGCAGAGCTTATCTGGGAAGACTGGGAGTTCACAGTAGACAGCAATTACAGTACGGAAGCCGACTTTTGTAACGAACCGAGCACATGGACACATGGGTATTCCAGTGAACCGTCGTGGCGTAACTCTGATGAAGAAGCCTGTTGTCGTTGATCGAAGAAGGAGCGTGATTTGTGACTACTGCCATTTACCTGGACACGTGCAAAAAGATTGTCGAAGGAGGAAGGGACTCTATTTGGTTTGTGGAGCGGCAGATCACACTGTCAGCGCTTGTCCGTCGACGCTTCGCACGAGGGATGATATTCAGAAGCCACCGCAGAAACCGTTTCAGGGGCAGAGGCAGCTGACTCAAGGACCCAATCAGGCTCGAGCTTTTACCTTGACGGCTGAGGAAGCTAAGGCTTCAGGAGAAGTCGTTTCAGGTATTCTACTCGTTCATGGTTTTCCCGCATTAGTGTTATTTGATTCTGGTGCATCCCATTGTTTTATGTCGTCCAAGTTTATAGCTACACACTCGATTACCTACACAACCCTATCTAGTTTCTGGGACATACATACTGGGAATGGGAAAATCATATCTAGTAGAGAATGTAAAGATTGTGCAGTTGTTGTTTGCGGACGGGAGCTTTTTGCAGATTTCTTGGTGATTGATACGGGCAGCTATGATGTCGTCTTGGGAATGGATTTTCTCGGCACTTTCCATGCTCACATTGATTGTAGGGCAAAGAAAGTAATTTTCCAGATTCCCGGACATCCCGAGTTTATCTTTACTGGAGGAAGCAGTTCTGTCGGGCCAGTCGAGTTTAGGGCTAGGCCGACAACTAATATTCTTGCATCAGTGGAGGTTGATAAAAGTGAAGAGCCAGCTGTTGTTCAAGATTTTATGGACGTGTTTGAAGATATATCTGGATTACCGCCGAAGCGAGACGTGGAGTTCGCGATTGATCTTGTTCCTGGTGCAGCGCCAGTTTCTAAAGCGTATTATCCAATGGCACCAGTGGAGTTAGAAGAAGTCAAGAAGCAGGTTACTGAATTGCTTGAGAAGGGTTGGATTCGAAGCAGTAACTCGCTATGTGGAGCTCCAGTTCTTCTAGTTAAGAAGAAAGATCACACAAGAAGGATGTGCATCGATTGTCGAGAATTAAACCGGGTGACTATTAAGAACAAGTACCCGATCCCTCGCATTGGCGAATTATTTGAGCAGCTTAGTAGAGCGAGGGTATTCTCGAAGCTGGATTTGCGATCCGGATATCATCAGGTCCGAGTGAAAGCAGAGGATATTTGCAAGACGGCGTTCCGAACTCGGTATGGACACTACGAGTACTTAGTGATGCCCTTCGGAGTCACGAATGCACCAGCTATATTCATGGACTTGATGAACCGAATCTTTTCACCATTCTTGGACCAGTTTATTGTGGTGTTCATTGACGATATTCTGGTTTACTCGAAGAGTTTTTAAGAGCATGCTGAACATTTGAAGATTGCACTGCAGACGTTGAGACAAGAGAAGTTATATGCGAAGATGAGCAAGTGCGAGTTTTGGCTGGAAGAAGTAAAGTTTTTGGGGCATGTTGTGTCTGGAGATGGAATCGCTGTCGATCCCGAAAAGATTGCAGCAGTTCGAGATTGGCCGATTCCGAAGAATGTTGCGGAGATAAGAAGTTTTCTTGGACTCGCCGAGTATTACAGAAGATTTGTGGAGAACTTTGCTCGTCTGGAGGAACCGTTGACCAAGCTTACGCGCAAGGAGGTACCTTTTGTGTGGACGGATAGGTGTGCGTCAGCTTTTGAGACGTTGAAGCAAAGATTGATAACCGCCCCTATTCTGACCGTGCCAGACAGTTCCGGAGGATTGGTGATTCACAACGACGCGTCTGGAAAAGGATTGGGATGTGTTTTGATGCAGCATGGGAAGGTTGTAGCGTACGCATCGAGACAGTTGAAGACCCATGAGAAGATTTACCCAACTCTTGACTTGGAGCTTGCGGCTGTGATCTTCGCTTTGAAGATTTGGAGACACTACCTTTTGGGCGAAAGGGTCAAGGTTTTTACGGATCATAAAAGCTTGAAGTATGTGCTCACGCAGAAAGAGCTTAATATGAGGCAACGTAGATGGTTGGAGCTGATGGCTGACTATGATCTTGATCTTAAATACCATCCGGGGAAGGTTAATGTCGTGCCGGATGCGCTCAGTCGGTTACAAGCTATTCAGATGTTGACTACGCAGAAGGAACTCGTTGAAGACTTTCGGAGGTTATGCTATCGCATTCTTCGGGACAGTTGATGCTGCTGCAGGTACATTCGTCGTTGATCGAGAATATTAAAGCAGCGCAACCGCAGGACCCTAGATTGCAAAAGTTCCGAGAACAGGTTGAAGCTGGACTTCGAACTGACTTACTGATCCATGAAGATGGTTCGTTGAGATATGGTAGCCGTTTGTGTGTGCCAAAGGGATGTATTCGTGAAGAACTCATGAAGGAGGCGCACATCTCAGCTTATTCCGTACATCCTGGAGGCACGAAGATGTACCGAGACTTACGACACCACTTCTGGTGGGAGGCATGAAACGGGAGATTGCCCGCTTTGTGGCAAAATACTCGGTGTGTCAGCAAGTTAAGGCTGAACATCATAGGGTTGCTGGTTTATTGCAAACACTTCCGATTCCTTAGTGGAAGTGAGAACATATAACCATAGATTTCGTGACAGCTCTACCGCGGAGTCTAAAAGGCAATAATGCAGTTTGGGTGATTGTTGATCGTTTGACCAAGGCAGCTCATTTCATTCCTTTTCGGGTTGGTCAATCAACAGAAACTTTGGCAGAGCGGTACATGCAGGAGATTGTAAGATTACATGGAGTACCGGTGAGTATCGTGTCCGACCGTGAAGTTTAGCACACTTTTGGAGGAGCTTACAGGAAATTTTGGGGACTCGATTGAAGTTTAGCACAGCTTATCATCCTCAAACAGATGATCAGTCGGAGAGAACGATCCAAACTCTTGAAGATATGTTGAGAGCTTGCATGTTGGACTTCAAGGGTTCATGGGAGGATCATCTACATTTGATGGAGTTTTCTTACAACAACAGTTTCTAGGCAACTATTCAGATGGCTCCATTCGAAGCTTTGTATGGTCGCAAGTGCCGTTCACCGGTTTGTTGGGATGATGTCGGTGAACGAAGATTGTTGGGACCAGATTTGGTTGTGTAGACAGTTGAGAAAGTTAACGCTATCCGGAACCATATGAAAGCAGCACAAGACCGACAGAAGAGTTGGGCAGATACGTCGAGAAGATCTCTAGAGTTCGCCGTGGGTGATTTGGTATTCTTGAAGATATCACTGACTTGGGGGGTGATTCGTTTCGGAAGTCGAGGAAAGCTCAGTCCTCGATTGGTTGGACCCTTTGAGATTTTGGAGCGTGTTGGTGAGGTAGAGTATCGTTTGGCGTTACCTCAGTCCTTGGCGAGTGTGCATGATGTGTTCCACGTATCTCAACTTCGTAAGTATGTTCGAGATGAGACGCATGTGTTGGATCATTCGGAGCTGACTGTACGAGAAGACTTGACTTTGAGGAGCGACCGGTTGCAATTATGGATCGAAGGGAAAAGGTTCTTAAGAACAAGGTTATCCCTATTGTACTTGTTTCTTGGGGTAGTCGCTCACATGGAGAGTCCACTTGAAAACGAGAAGATGAAATCCGGCAGAAGTTTCCCCATCTTTTCTTATAGTTTGTTGGTCGTCTATCTTTTGTGTTCTTGGAATTTCGAGGACGCAATACTTTTTGTAGTTGGGTATAATGTAATAACCGAGTTCTGTTATACCAATTTCTATTGCCGTATGTGTGGTTTGTAGTGTTTAATTCTTTTACTTGGTGGATGTGTGGTAGATTCTTTATGTTCGACCGCTTGCGTGAGCTTGTTGTTTCTTAATTTTGGAATACCCTAACCTTACACTTTTGCATATAATAATTTAATTCATTTAAAATAATTTAAAATACATGACATGGCCTGCTTGATACCCCTAACCCTGTGGTAGCATCCTTGCATCGTGTTTTCGTCCCGTTCAGGGAAACGGACGTGTTTGGACGGCTACGCGCACGTGCGTGCGTCCGTTCTTGGGGGTATGCTTTTTCATTACAAAATCCTTCATTTCATTTTTGGAACTTGCTAATATTTTTCATATTTCAAATTCAAATTTTTGGACCCGACCCGGGCGCAATTCTGAAATATTTTGTATTTCAGACAAATCCTATTTAATTTTGAATTTCTTGAATCATTCAGAAAATATTTTTACAGCTTACTATATATTTTTTCTCAACTAACTAAGTTATTTAGTAAACTGGTAAATCTTTTATTTTTTTTCCCAAACCAATTCTCTTGCACCCGAGCTAATCAGAACTCGTGGTTTGCGCTTGGGCCCCACCACTGATTTCCTCGCTCTCTTTTCACCAATCAGAAATCATTTTTCCTTCTCCCGGGCCCCACAAATCACTCTCATTCCCTTCCCTTTCTCCTTCTCTCTCCTCCGCAGCGTTCTCTCTCTCGCTCTCCTTTCTCTTTCTCTCTCCTCTCGCGCTCTCTCTCACCTCTCGCAAGCACTGTTTATTCCTCTATTCCCGTCACCGCCAGCACGATGTGGTCACCTCCCTTCACAGCATCCTTTCTTCTTCTTCTGTCTTCTTTAAAAGCCCTCGCACCTCGCCACGAGAAACCCATGAGAGGAAAACCCTAACCCTATTTTTCCCTGCTCCTAAACCCTCGTCGACCCACTCTACATCTCCTCGTCACCCTCGTCCCCTTCCTCTCCTCTCCTTCCCCACCAAACCCTAGCACTCGAGGCCTTCCCTGTAACCAAGAACCCAACACTGCCCTCCATCGCCGCCGACCATCCACCATCGTCATCGCCATCTCCTCCCTCTCCTCTGTTCTCCCCCAACAACCTAAATCCTGCACGCCAAAACCCCAGCAACTTCTATCCGAGCCCAGAACCCTAACCAAACCCTAGATCTTCAGAAAACCTTTCACCGGCATTCCTCACCGCCGTCGATCTTGCCGCCACTGCTAGCACACCCCTCTGCAGCCAGTAAGCAATCCTACTCTCATTCCTCCTCCATTCTCCTTTCTAGCTTTCATTTCTTTTCTTCTTTAAGTGATCGCTCTCTTGATTCGCTGCCGATTTCCAGATCGCCGGAGTTGGCCGCGACGTCGACGATCCCGACGACCCAGCGAGGACCTCTGACCCGTGTGATTCCACTGTTCGTCGTTTGGGCTCATTCCGTGTACCGTGCGCGCGTCGCAACTTTTCCCCGCCGACGCGTAACGTTCCGTTTTCCGTATCGCGACCCGTCGAGGCAAGTAAAACTTGCTACATGCTAATTAATATATTATATATACATCTGATGGCACTTTAAACCCGTAGTTTAACTTTAGTACCATGATTTTCCCTTTTACATGTTCGATGTCACGTTATGTCATTTCTAGTTTCCAGACTTGAAACCTACCGTTTGCTTTTACTTTATTAAACCAGACAACCGCATTTATATGTTCTAATCACCTTTTAACTATTGACATAGCCTATGGTATTCTTTCTATAGTTTTACTCCATCGGACACCCGTGTGCATTTTAACCTGTTTTAGCTGTGATTTCATCCATTGAACCTATTTATAAATCATTGCATCCCTAAAATTTCTTAATACTTGTTAACATGATTTTAACGGCCATAATTGTCATACTGTATTTATATAATGTTGAAACCGTCTCTGAAACACAAACGGATAACCGTACAGCTAAGTAGTTTAATCTGCGCATATTGCTTAACCTATTACATGTGCCAATTTATTGTGTTGTTGATACCCATGCTTGTTTATTTATAACCATGATTGTTTTAGTTGATTATGAGCACCCACATGATATCTTTTACACCCTGACATGACTTGCTACACACATATTACTTGACCCGACATGGTACCGTACACTACTTGACCTGACCTGATGTACAATGGCTTGACCTGTTACCTAATCTTGTGTCTAATGCCAACAGACCTGACATGTAGTCCTTACGGACCGTTCCTGTTGTCTATCCAGACAAACTTGCACCTACCTGCTCTTGTGTTGGCATTAGTTCTTGATTACTTAAATACCTGACTTGAACACTTATAACTTGGGGGTATGGGGAAATCAATGATGAAACCTGACTTGTAACTCGACAGTTCGATACCTGTTCTGATCAGTCTTACGGGCTAGGCTAGCCCCGGAGTGATGATGCTGACATCACTCATCTGTACATGCTACCTTTTACTGCCTAGCGGCACGTCTCGGATTCAGCCCGAGAATCTTGACCGTGGTCCCGGGCACGCACGGGATACTATTGAGTTACATCGATGATTCATCAAATTGATTTCAAAGACCTGAGAGTAGATAACCCAATAGACCAGTTTAGTTTACTCACTGCACACTACCCTTCACTGCCCTGATTTATATTACTGTTACACCTGCTTTATCATTCATGATTATATTTGCATTGCCTGTTACCATGTTTATAGTTTATTGCTTTATGACATGACGCGCTGACGTCTGGGTTTTGCATGGTCCAGATTCCGTACCTTTGCTGCAGTCCGAGCAGGAGTACTTCAGCCAGCAGGCTGAGCAGTGAGGATTCAGTAGTAGTTAGTTCTTTTACTTTCAGCATTTTATTCCTGATGTGAGCCCGCATTATGGGACATACATTCCAGTTATTTTTGTATTGGATCTTTTGGTTCCGCATTTTTATTATTCTTGACTCATTTTATCTTGGGTTATGGACATGTATTAGATAGTTATATTTTGTTCTTGATATCTCTACAGCCGTAATGTGACTGTGGATGGATACTTCCTACCCACAGGTAGCATGGTTGGCTATGTCACGTGCCCATCTTAGCGTACTCTGTGAAGCGGGGCGTGACAATAACAATGAAATTCATTTTTTTATATTTTAATTGAAGAACTAATTTGCAAATAATAAAAGATCAGACAAGAAATTGCGGGAATTAGAATTCAGATAAAAACATCGCGAGATAAAATGAAAACTTACTTTAATGATGTTCTTTCAACAACGCATTACAATGGAATTTAAATCTAGAAATTAAAAAGAGACTAAAACTAAAGGGAGGCATCCTAAGAAAGGCACCCTATAAGAGATACCCTAAAAGAGGCCTTGAGCTCTCCTATTTATAGATAGGAAAACCCTAGGTTTACATTCCGATCCATACATGAAATTACAAAATAACCCCAAAAACCGAGTCAAAGCATCGACACCCCACCGACACGTGCAGAGCACGGCCGCGGAACCGCGGCAGATGTGCCTGTTTGGCCGCGGTTCCGCGGCTATTTGATGGTCTTGGTGGTTCATTTTTCCAGGCTTTCTTCATGTTATTTTTGTCTTCTGTTTGGCACACTTGGTTTCTCAAAAGCTCTTCAGATATTCAACAGTGGACTTTTTCCTTGAGCTCCGCGTTTGAAGTCTTGGATCTTGTGCTGCCCTTGTGCTTTGTGCATTGAAATGCTCAATGATTTTCTATTTGTTCCTTGAATTGGTAGGCGGCATTATACGGATAGTATGCGGAAACCCGTATTTCTCTGTTTGTTGGTCGTAGTCCCACATTTGTTGCGACTTTCACTGTAAAGATCTGAGAGCCTGTAACCTGGAACTATTTAGTAGATATGGATCAAAAGTACCTATTTATATGTAATGTGATTAAGAATGGGTGGTATAAAAATGCAAAAATCTGATATGAACATGGGTCTTGGTATAATTCAGCTCACTGTGCCTTCATTCTCCCCCTTTTTTATTCGTGCTCTGACCCTCTCCCTTATTTTATTGCAGGGACTACCTTGACTCAGGTTATTCCGAGTGTAGTACCGATCCCGAGCGGTGGTGCAGCGATGATTTCAGAGCCAGCTATTGTGGCCCCGGCTCCCCCAACATTACCACAGAAGGCGTCGCTAAAGCAGCCGATGACAGACACCGTAACGGCTCTGGAGGCAGAGCTTGGTTCGGACGACGATGTCCCTTTGTCAGAGGTCTTGAGGAGATCATTTCTCACTTCTCAGACCGACAAGAAGCGTAGGAAGCGTGTGGCGAGGGAACGCGATGCCAGTTTGGCCGTGGGTGCAGGCTCAAGCAGCATCCCCCTTGTTGATACTCTTTCGGCGGATGTTCCCCCTGCATTGTCTACCGCCCGTAGACAGATTGCACGCACGGCTCAGGAAAAAACTGAAAAGCTGCCCCAAGGTAACGTACCACTGAGTCTTTTACTAGAACTTGATCTTCGAATTTTGACACATGCATTTTTTTAGGGCCGAGTCTTGGCGATGGGATGACGGGTGAAAGCCTGGCGGTTACCGTGCCCGAAATTGCTACCCTATCTCTAGAATCTGGGACCGTCCACACCGCTGCTCTTTCCCCGTGTGTCTCCCTAGTATTGGCGGGTGTCGCAAGCATCACGATGGCCCTCGTCTAATCAGGGGATGAAGCCATGGGCGCAGAAACTACTCCTCTGAGGGAGAGCGAAGAAGCCGCTACGCCTGGTGATGTTTCCATCGCGGTTTTGGTTGATGACCCATTAGGTAAGTCTTGAGTCATTGTTCTCTTTTTATTTCTCAATCCCATTCAGCTTCTTCCGACGATATTTTGTTTGTAGGTGTAGTGAATGCTGAGATTGTGCCATCTGAAGCATCTCCGGTCGCCGCCATGACGGTTGTTGTTCCCTCGCCTTCTCCTATGTCCTCCGAAATGCCGGAAGGTATAGGTTTGCGATTTATTTAGTTTAACTATGAAAACCATCTTTCTTGTATTGACCGTGTATTGTCGCAACTCTGGAGGAGTCCTTTTCGACCATCTATACCAGGTGTTGAACCCGCATTTCTCCTTCCAGTCGAAACTCATTCCGCCTTCATTCCGCCTGCTGGTATTGGTTAATATATTCTTCAGCTATTGTCTCCCTTTTTTTTATGAATAGCCGTATTGTTGCTAATTCTTCTTTATATTGATCGCAACGTCACGGATTGGAGGAGGGGAAGTGAGAATAGCCGTGCCTCCGGTACTCCCAATTTTTCCATCTGCCACAACCGGTATAGTAAACTCCATCGCTCGTGTATTTTCTTTACCTCTTGAGTCGACATTTGACCATAATTTCTTTTGCAGCAATCGCACAGTCTCCAGCTATCTTTGAGTCTCGCATCCTAATGCCGGCAGGGCCCTTTTCTAAATGCCTATCTTCTAGGGGTGCTGCGAATAGCCTGTGAATGTTGAGCGAATTCGTCGAGGATCTTGACGCCGAGGCCCTCACAACCGCTGCAGATTTTGCTGCCTAGGTTAATCCTATGCTGGCGATGCTCGTGAACTTTCATGATGAAGGTGTCGTCGAGTCTTGGGTTAATTACTGTAGAAAGATCGAGGCTTACCTGCACGAGATTGAGCTCAAGCGTCTCGCTCTTGAAGTATTAGCTTTGAACTCCCAGCGGGCTGCGTGGGTTGAGAGTGGTGTTCCTTTCATCCGCCATTTTGAACAAGAGGCAAACTTGAGGCGAAAGGAACATGAAGTAGCTTCAAGCGAATCTGCTCGGTTACGCGCTCAGATTGAAGCGAATGCTGCGCATTTAAAAGCTGTCTTCGACAATCTCCAGCGATGCATCTCGGATGGGTTGACGCTGAGACGGGCGATTGACTCTATGGAGTGGGTTGTACAGGACTGCGAAGCTGCCATGCTAGAAACTGACGAAAAGCTTTCATCCTGTTCGCATCAGCGAACTCAAATTGAAGCGGAGCTGGCCGCGGTGGCTGACCACGAGAAGGGATTGAGAGGAGTGCGTGAGCAGCTTGCTGACTTATTGAAGATGCCTCCTCCTTAGCAGCCATTTTTGTATGTTTTTTTGACTGAAAATTTGTAATTGGTGAATAACTTGCATTCACTTTTGATTCTTTTATGCGATGTATCCTATATTCATTTGAATTCATGAATAAAAGACATATTTTATCTCATACTATCGTCTTCTTTTCTTTGTCGTGTCATTGGTATGTGACTTTAGCAAATATGGCCTGTTAAGGCGTTTGCGAAGAATGGATTGGTAAGGCGTTTGCGAAGTACAAGTCATCAAGATATCGATGTTTGACGCAAGACACGAAACGAATCCGTATTGTCTCACTTACCGTTTGTATGTCCAAGTTTGATGTATCAACACTAAGCACAAGGGTTAGCAAGTATACATCAACTTCAAATACACAAATTAGCATATGAAAGCAAATAGTTTTAGCATTAAACTTGCTAAGTGAGTTGTGATAGTATATGGTATATGAAATGAAGAAGTGTGTCAAACAACTTGTTATCAAAATACCACATCTAACACTTAACAACCTTAACACTAATATGATTCTAACTTTAACATTGCAACATAGGGTCTTGGAGAGAATATGGTGTATGGTGAGATTACCAAGTAACAATAAAATCACATATCATATCAAACCAATCCAAGTTAGCAATCTTAAGGTTACAATCAAGATTTGAGCACATTAAATATTTACAAGAGATGGAGGAAGGCAAAGCCATTCATCTCACATTCTCACCATCACCACAACCATATATACTTACTCAAGCATTACAAAATAAAAAAAATGAAACACAAAAGAAAAACATAAAACACAAGAACAAGAATAAGAATTTAAACAAAAGGGAAGCGCAAGTTCTTTTTTAACAAAATGGAATGGATTAGAGTTACAAGTTAGAGAACAAGCTCAACCTCCTTAATGGAGCTCTCAAATGAAAGCTCAAAGAGGAAAGAAGAGAATGCTATTAAATGTTACAAACTGTTTTCTCACTCCAAAGCCTCCTCAGAACTATATCTGTGATCTACTATTTATAGGCAACATGACTTCGATTCGGATGACTTTGATTCGGATGATTCTCAGTATCGTGGCAGTAGAGAATTTGCACTTAGAGCAGCTAGATGTGAAAACGACATTCCTTCATAGAGATTTGGAGGAGGAGATCTATATGATGCAGCCACAGGGATAAGAGGTGAATGGGAAAGAGAACATGGTTTGTAGACTGCGAAAAAGCTTGTTTGGCCTCAAGCAAGCTCCAAGGCAGTGGCATCTCGAGTTTGATCAGTTCATGTTAATGACAGGATTTTTGCACTATGATTCAGAGCACCGTGTGTACGTTCAGAATTTCAAGAATGACGACTACATTATTTTGTCATTTTATGTGGATGATATGCTGGAAGCGGGTCCGAATTTCGAGAAAATTCAAAGTCTGAAGAAGATGATGGCTGAAAAATTCTCCATGGAGGATTTAGGAGCAGACAAGTAAATTTTAAGCATGAAAATCATGAGAGATAGAAAGCAACGAAACTTTTGGCTATCGCAAAAGGACTACGTGGAAAAGGTTTTGAAGTGGTTCAATATGGACAAGTCAAAGCCGATGAGTACGCCTTTAGCGAAGAACTTCAAACTCAGTAAGGAGTTGTTCCCGACAACCCAAGAGCAGAAGGATGAAATGGTGTGAGTACTATATGCATCTGCGGTGGGGAGTTTGATGTATGCGATGGTGAGTATGAGACCAGATATTGCACATGCAGTGGGAGTTATTAGAAGGTACATGTAAAACCCGGAAAGGAACATTGGAATGCGGTGAAGTGGATATTGAGATATCTCAGAGGAACGTCTAGCCATTGCTTATATTTTGGGGGTGACTCTCTAAAGGTGCAATGTTATGTTGATGCGGACTACTCGGATGACCGAATAATAGGAAGAGCACAACAGGGTACGTATTCATAGTTGAGGGAACAGTGGTTGGTTGGGTCTCTCAGTTGTAGAAAGTTGTGGCATTGTCAACGACGGAGGCCGAATATGTGTCCATTACGGAAGCTAGTAAGGAGATGATATGGTTACAAGGGTTACTCGAACAGTTGGATAAGAAACAAGATTTCAACACCTTATGGCGCGACAGCCAAAGTGCGATACACTTGGCCAAGAACGCGGAATATCACTTTCGGAAGAAGCACATCAAGGTGCGGTACCACTTCATACGCACAATGTTGGAAGATGGGGAGTTGCCACCGCAGAAGATCGCAGGAGAAAAGAATACTACTGATATGTTCACCAAGGTCGTAGACAGAGAAAAGCTGAATCTCTGTTGCAGGTTGGTGAACCTTTCCATAAAAATTTGATGAGGAGAGAGAGCAGATAACGGAATCGTGTGAAGTATACTTGTTTGTAGGAGTCAAGGCGGAAGAATCTCTAAGTTGGAGAATGTTGAAATATGTGGAGAATTTTCTTGCAGACGTCTTAAGAGAAAGGTGAAGACGTCTGTGCATGCGTGAGTATGGGACCAAAAGGGCAGAGGATTGCTAGACACCTGAACAAGGAGGTTCGGATGTTTGCACAAGATGAAACCAAAATCTAGAGCGTGAGATAACGTCTGAACAAGGATGTTTAGACGTCTGCCAAAGTTATGTAGCTAATACAAAGAGCATCCAGACGTCTGACGAATCCTTCATCACACGTCTGTGCACAGGATCTCTGTGCGAATCGAATATTTACCATATTCAATTTAAATCTAATTTGTAAGTTTAAGGGTTTGATTATATATAGGGTCTCTCATATGAAAAATATTGCTTCTATTATTGATCATTGTATAGAGAGAGTGCGATGACTAGGGTTTCAAGAGTCTAGAGAGAATTGAGAGAAATCACCCAGGGTTTGCTCTTGGTGTAAAGCTTAATTCAAAGTTCTAGTAGACATTTGCAGATTCTGATTCTGCTCTGCCACGGACTAGTCGTTCGGTGGGTGAACCTCGTTAACAAATCACTTTGTCTCTGTTTTGATTTATTCTTGTTTTCATTTTATTATTGTTTTGTCTTTCGTTGTTTATTTGCGTTGATTACGTGGATTGATCGTAGCATTGTTCCGTATACTTCTTTCTCCGTTTTATCCACAACAATTATCCGACGAAATAAACCCCCAATAAACCAAACACGCAAAAAAAATCGTTTAAAAATTTAATTAGGAAATTCCGTCGAGTATTAGCCGACAGAATAATGCAATTAAATATAAAGGCTCGGGTTTGAGATCAGATCCTCTTTTCCCAAACAAAAAAAACCCTTATCTCCCAAATTCCTTCTTCCGCCACTCCCAGAACTTCGACCACCTCCTCCTCCCATCGCCGGCGATGATCGACCCCTTCCTCTTCCTCCAAGCGCGTCCCCTTTCCCGTCCCCTTCCAAGCCGTCGACCCCCTCCTCTTCCTCCTCCTTGTCACGCCCCGCTTCCCAAAATACATAAATATGGAAATATAACAAAGCCAACTATGCGAACTACGGTAATAAAACATCCTTCCATAGTCACATTACGGCTGTCAATCAATAATCAAGAATAAGAATATAAATATTAATCTCTAAACATGTACAATAGCCACAATAAATAATAATAGGAAATGATAGAGGAAGCAATAAAGATCCAAGGAAGAAACAAAAATATCTACATCATAAATAATAATTATATCAATGGAATGCTTCTTATTGAATGACAACCCCGTCGAAGACTCACGATCCTCCTGTGCTGAAGTCAAGGGATCCGAGCCATGCAAAACCCAGACGTTGGTGCATTATAAATATCATAATAATAATATAACCATTATGAAATATAGTATATTATATGCAATAAACTCAGTGTCATGGGTAGAAACAATAAGCAATAGCAGGAGCATGTGATGTAACAAGCAAGATGAAACAAGTCAATCATATCATGTGTATCCTTTGGGTCTATATCGCTAAGTTATCTATCTTATAGGTAAACCAATTAATATAATTCTCAATGTAACTCAATAGTATCCCGTGCATGCCCGGGACCACGATCATGATTCTCAGGGTTGAATCCGAGACGTTCCACTAGACAGTAAAACAATGTTATGTATAGATGAATGATGTCAGCATCATCATTCCGGAGTAATGAACTGTTGAGTTACATGTCGGGTTTCATTCTTGATTTCCCCATTTCCCCAGATTTCATGTTCATGTCAGGTATAAAATTAATATCTATCTAATACCAACTCAGGAACAAGCATGTACATGTTATGTCCATCAGGACAATAGGTTAGGTCAATCAAGTCAATATAAGGATTGTTGGTATTAGTAAACATTATATGGCAAGTATGTGTTAGTTGTATGTATGCCCTAGAGGCTATTATTGTACATGAGATGTATATTATAGTGGATGTTGGGACATATATAGGGAGGACTTTCTTGCTCGACATGATAGTACGCTATCTGGTTGCTCTTTATCTTAACATGTATACTTATTATCTCTCTGTTACATGTTGATAAAGCCCTTAGGATGTGTACTTGACTACCAGGATTATGATGCAGATCATACTAGTGGGGCATGGGCAGTCCATGAGTTCATCCTTCAATTGTTCCTAGCCGTGGGAGTATCGAGACGGGGCATCGATATTCCAGAGTAGACTAGCGTATACGCTTCTCGACCCATATGATGGGCGATGGATGATCTCATATCCATTGGTGTTGAACATTAGAGATCGTATACGGATGCTCAGTGGAGACTGGGTACACTGAACGGACTCACCGAGAACTCCTAGATGGTATTATACCTCACGTCAGATAGCAGTTCTCTGGACAGGTTAGTCTGTCGACCCGAGATCGTCATAGAGTCTTGTGTGTATCCCAATGTGCTTTGATTTCCACCCTACCACGGCTCTACTGAGTCGTGCAAACAGGTGGTTTTTGGGTACAGCCCTGAGTCACATAGAGGCAATGAGCGATAGGAGGGGATTTCGTCTGTCCCGGTATTGGGGGTTGATGTTGCGCTATGTTCGATTGGCCATAACTGGAAATCCCTGGCCAGGGTAGATGGGATTTACTGGTAAGTGTTATCAGTAGTTTCTCGACCCGTTATGAATCTTGCATTGGCATGACTTATCAAGTTATTGGGGTCTGACGTTTACCACCCCTAGGCGAGATATGCGATATATCAGACGAAGAGACCGAACTGTACGGTAGTGTTACTGATTGGATTCGCAGGAGTATGAGAAGGCTTGCTTGTTGATCTTCTGATCGCTCAATACCCGGGTGGCCGTTACGTTTAGCAGACCGCTTGCGGCTTGTGGGTGTTTGATATGATCATCACCTACTGCCGGCGTATTGACGAGTCTTTAGAGTCCTACACAGAGGTTTCCTGGTTCATGCAAAACGGAGTAGGAGCACATATGTAATATGTGCGGGACCGAGATTAATACGAGCATGTGATACCGTATTCTATTCTTGCAATATGTGATATCGGTCGGTTATATATGATATAGCCGGGTTATCGGATCAAGTGTTGATTCGATAGGATATTACATTTGATATTAGTCGGTTGTATGTGATATAGCCGGATTATTAAATCAAGGGTTGATTTAATAATTTAATGTATAATTATATATGTGATATATTAATTTACATTAAATAATATTAGCTCACTTAAACATTTCTTTTTCTCACTAGTGTACAGTTAGTATATATGTGATATATATTAATGTACATTATTTATGTGTCATGTGTGATGCCACATGCTACATGGGTGTATGAGACTCATACCATGCAAATAATAATCAAGGGTTTTTATTTATTTAAAGTAAATTAAAATTGGTTGGAAATTGTCACATGGTTGAAGCTTGTGGAACTATTGACCAAGTCCACTCTTTTTGTTTTACTTGAAGATATTTATTAACCCAACCATTATTGTTAACCCATGGTTTATTCTCTACATGAGTTAGTGTATGACACTAACTCACCCATGGTTGCTATTCTTACCTCATGAGTTCATTTCTCTCTTCTTCATTCTTCATCTTCTTCTTCATTGAGAAATCTTTCTAGCTTTTCTCAAGGTGAGAAAATATTGTGAGAAAATTGAATATAAAGTGAGCCCATTTCCTACTTCATCATCCTCTACTATTAGCCATTTAGTTTAGGGTGTTTGCTTCACTAATTCACATATTAGTAAAGAGATAGCATGAGCTTGAGTCTTCTCGACGTAGATCATTTTCGGCCTCGAAGACTTCGAGCAAGCTTGTTCATTTCTCCAAGAAAACCCATACTAGAGTTCAGGAGATCACTACTCGCAACGAAGGGACTAGTACACGGAGGTTTAGAAGTGAAGGACCGGTCTACAAAGGTTGTATTCCTTGTTCACTTGTTGTAATGTTTGATTACATGTTTGTATTTTCTAATTACTCTAGTTAGATCCTAGTTAAGGGTTCTTTAGCACTCTTGAAAATTTTGAAATTGGCATGGTAGTTGCATAGAAAACCCAGTAGGGTGCCAACAGTGGTATCAGAGCTACTAGGCATTGGATGCTGACCTATGGGGGGTTCTCACTGTGTGACAGTGTGGCGAAGCATAGGCTCTTACCTCCAGGGTGTCCCGAGACCGGAAGGTGTTCTGGCGGGTTGTAGTCCTCGCGAGGGGGCATACGTAAAGAGTAGCTGTTGAGGGACCCGTTGGTGCCATGGCGACCCCATTAGATGGGGTGGCTGCCTGAACAACAGTGGTATCAGAGCCCGGCTAGAGTATTAGACGATGTTTGTTAGATTACGAAACCGAAACTACTCCGAAACTTGAAACATCGAAACCCAGTTTCTGTCGATTTTTAAATGACCCCTAAAATTTTTTAAGCAACTGCAGAATGTTGTATGAGATATGACAAGAACACAGAAGAAATTTGAGACCATTTCGTCGGATTTTGGCCGGCCAGACATGCCCAAAAACCGGTGAGCTCAGCCAAGTTAGGGATTTTTGGCCTCAAATTTTTCCTGTGTTCCAGTCTCTGGGTTTTGGTGTTTCAGGTGGTGCTTGTTTTTTTTAAGATTGCATGTGATGTAGTCTTACTGTATAGGCAACTCGGAGTGTTTCGTATTCGTAGTTTAACATGGTTTCGGGTTTTGACATGTTATCTAGGCAAACTTAAAAAGTTCGAACGAATGTCAAAAACCCATTTTTCCAAGTTTAAGGTATTCGGAAAATCATGCAAGTAATTTTGTGGACCCTCTAGAAGAATGAAACCCTAACTCGACATAATGACCATGGAACCGCCTTTGAACATTAGGGTTTGTGGCAGTTCCGCAGTGCCATTAATGAGGCTTGGGTTTGCCCTTCTACGGCTGGTCCATAGGTGCCGTGGCATGTTCTGGGTATTTTTTAACTGTGCTCAAGTGTTGAGCTCTCGGGGAATTATGGGACTTTGATGAATCGATCGAAAAGTTTAACTTCGTCCGGATATTTGAGATGGGATACAATACTTGGAATCCACAATATTTGAATTTTATAAATCTAGCAATTTAGTCTCATTTGATCGGTTGCTACAGAATTTTGATATGGATCAAAAGTCCGTCGCAATCATATAGCATACGTGGATACCCGCCGGGCAACCTTACTAGATAGCCACACCCCATAGCCCCGACCAAGTGACTGTAGAAGAACTTCGTTGCCAAAAGCATCCGTCCGGGTGCTCGCGGCCATGGTGTTCCGCCTAACTGCACTTCGTCGACGACATCGGGGGTATGGCCGTCTACTAAAGTTTCCGACGAGCATTTGATCAGGATGTCGGGAATCTTGTTGAATTACCCGACTCATTATTGAAAAGCGTTTTCAATATCTAGACTAAAATGCGGGGTTTATAATTGTTAGGCATGTGATGTCTAAAGAATTCATATTGTTAGGCATGAAATCCGGAATATGAGATATTACGGGTTTATGATGTCTAAGGTGGTTGCGGATTCTAACTGTTGTAGTTTTCATTTTCTTTTTTGTGACCGTAAGTTTAATATGTGGTGTATCGCCGGTTTCGTTGTTATACGTCAACGGCAATTGGGATATGCATATTTAGTTACGTTGATGACATGTGATGTTATTTGTTGCTGTGATATGTTATATTGGATCGTCGTGTTTGAATAGCCGGGTTTTTTTTTATGTGAGATGAGAGTTTTCAGTTTCATTCATGTAAAAACTTGTATGTAATATTCTTTTATTGGGGCACTTCCGGATTGAGGAAGATTGTCACGCCCCGCTTCCCAGTGTACGGCGAAGGGGACGCGACGAGGTTCGCTATGTATATACTTAGAAGTACATACGCTAAGCGTATCTAAGCAATATAAAAGTAAATCACAAGAGACAAGAGATATAGAAATAACAACAACTTTATTAATAACATTCTTTTGTACAATGCATGAAAAGTAAATACAACTGGAATGAAAAGCGATGCCTAAACAATAGAATAACAGGAAATGAAAGTACTGAATAGAACAAGGTACAATGTCTAAAGCTCGGGGTCTTCGTGAAACTGATCCAAGTCTTCACCGGTGGGCTCGATCTCTGCCGGGTCCAAAACACCTGACGATATTCAAAGAAGAAAGAAATAGAATGTCGTCAGCGAACAGGTCGCTCGGTAAGTCCCAAAGATAGGGGAGAAATAGACAAAGAGTAGGAGAGAGTAGCAGCTTTTAATATTGTATTGTATTGTTGTAATGTTGTATTAACGCTGTTGTTTGTAGCTTGGTACAGAAAAATGCCAGTGTATACGAGAGGGGTCTTATATGCTAGAGACCACGGCAAACGGAATATAGAGTACAAGGCTCCGTTAGAAGGCCCGGAACAACGTCAATTGGATTCATGTTAGGTATCTTAAGTCTGACCGTCTCGTGCCACTTTTAACATCTTCCGTACCAATCTACCCCTTAAACCCCGTAGTGTTTTGATTGTATTGTTGTTTTGCATTGTATAAGTTGGATGACTGACCAAAACCATGATATCAGTAACAGAGTGCAACTGCATAATCAGGTAAATGGAATACAGAATAATGGATGTATATCCATGGTTTGATTCAATCAAATTATATAGATTGATAACTGGATTATGGAATTCATGTGTTCATATTGAGTTGGAATATTAAAGAATGTAGATTGACTTGAATCATATTCAAGTCAGAAATAATCAGACTCAAACCCGAGTCAGACTAAAAGAAATGAAAGTCGAAGTTCTATATTTTTTAGGGTCATTATTGTAATTTATAAAACTTGAGGGGTTTTTATGTAAAAATACTTTTGTATAGTTTTCAAGATACACCTCAAGTATTTATTATTCTTCTTTATAGTTATAATGAGTGTGATTTTATTTTGTCATATTTCTAGTGAAAATATCCTAATTATATAAATAAAGGTATTAATTTGTAATATTGATTTATTTGAAATTCATGGTATTTTAATGTAACTTTTAATCTTGTAATTTTTAGGAAAAGGTGGAAACTTTATCTTATAATAAAATAGGTGTTTAAATGATAAATATACATATGTTTATACAAGAATAATTTTTAATAAATATTTTATTTTCCAAAAATCTCATTTTTCTGAAATGTCGTATTTTAAACCTTTCGAGACCGAATGCTCCTTGCGGAGGTCTGAATCTCGCACTACTAAGCCCGAGGGTGCACGATAAACCGTATTATCCCTAACAAGTTCCCCAAAGGTGGGTTGTAGTGGCGCTTTGCAAAGATTTAATAAATACTAGTCATTTAGAAAACGGTTTTATAAAGATAAGGTATTTATTTGTAAAAGGTGTAAATTTCCGTATTTTAGATTCTAGGGTTTCCTAAGCCAACTAACCTATTTCTAAATGGTCTAAACGATAAGTCATTAGAAGCCTCAAATCGCATCTTCACCGCCAATTGTGGCCAGGTAAGTACAAAATGAGAAAAGGAGGGATCCGCTCACGAATCGTGAGACGGGCCTTTTAAAATTACCTTTTCTCACTTGCCTAGCCTAGACACCACAAACTCAGGTTTAGATAAACGATCGATGTCCACGACATATCGTATTTTCCTTTTAAAAGATATTGTTTTAAAATTGTATATAACTTAGAACTTTTAGAAAAAGGTTTTATTAAGAAAATGGTATTTTAATGTAAAATCTTGTTTTATCGTATTCTAAGTTTTCAAGGTAGCGTGTTATGATTACATATGAGTGTGTGTGGAGGTAGGTCATTACCTCGTGATCTACTTTAAAGTATAGCAATGTTAAGGGGTTTAAATGTGATAAACTAAACATGGTGGTATTTAAGTGAAAAAATACGATATATTGCACAAGCTATCATTTCATGTGTGAAAACTTGTTCAAATTAATTTTTAAGTGATTAGTAGTCAACATGAATATGTTTATGCATTATGTAATTAGTGATAAGTGAGATTTGATAGAAAACCGAATTGGAAATCGGTTTGTTCCCATTTCCGTCGGGTTTATAAGTTCGTATTTTTATGAAAGAAAAGAAAGGTAGAAAAGGGGGACTTACGGGTTTGGACAACGCTAGAGGGTGAGAGGGAGGTAGCGGGTTTGCCGGTGCGTCGAAACGTCGTTGAGAGGTCCTATCACGATCACCGGAATTTCACCGTCGATTTCGTCAGCGCTTTGCCTTTCGCTCGTTTTCTAACGTACCAAGTTCTCTTGGAATTTTGGGAGAGTAGACTTAGAAAAAGTGATGAGAGGGTAGAGGGTATGAGGGGTTTATATAGGGTTAGGGTTTTTAATAAAAAAAAATACAAAAATCATTAAAAATCATTAAACCTAGGATTAAAAGGGATTTATTGGGCAAATGATAACAGATCCAAGCAATTAAAGTGTGCAGGGGGGTGGACCAAGTCAAGAGGAGACTTTTCTCTGTTGGTGACTCGGCCGTCCGGCCAAGTCCAGCCGGCGGCGCCGGACCGAGTCGGCCGAGTCGCCGGCCGGTGGCGCCGAGTCGGTCCGAGTCAGGCCACCAGAGGCCGAGGAAACTTCGGGGGCACAATTTGGTATATTTACTTTTTGTTGTCCAGTACATATTTTGGGAGTTATGGCCTTTTGACCGTTGACTTCCAAAAGAAATTAAAACAAAATAAATACAAAAATAATGTGGGGCATGGGATTTGAACTCTGGTGGCTTGGTTCAGCAGTGCAAGGTGTTACCAATGAGCTACAAGCTCCTTCTTGTAATTATTGTGGGAAAATAACTACTTAAAGTGGTAACAGCAACATTAAATACCCCAAGTACACTTTAATTTTTAAAACAATTTTATGTACACTAAAAATGGAATTATTTAAAAACAAAATAATTACTTATATATATTGTACTCAGGTTAAAATACTCCTTTATGGATTTTTAAAAATATAAAAAAAAAATTTGTATAGAAAAGTGTATAGGAAAAATTAGGGTTGTTACAAAGATGTCACCGTTGATTTATATTATTTACTTTTACACATTAGGATAGACCCAAGGAGGGGAGCACAAGTAACCAGGTTCTAGAGTCCAGTGAGAGGCCATCTCGAAGATTCGAGTCCGGGTCTCCTAACTCTAGAATTGTTAGGGTTGCCTGCCGCTCTCGTAGGGGTCTTGGGGTGTGGGATTGGCTATTCATCACGACTGTGGAATCCGTGTTTTATACATGCTTAAATTAAAACCCGGAAATCCTAGTATATCCAATATTTCATATGTTATCTTCTGCTGTTGATATTCTGTGATGTGATCACTTTATATTCTGAGATAAATATTATATATAATATATAAGATATATTATATACGTTGCTTATGTTTTTCACCCGTGCTAGCCCCGCCCCGCCCTGGCGTTAGTTACTTAACCTAACGGTGCACGACGGGACTTCTTGGCGAATGTGGATGGCATAAGCGTACGTTGTATTTATCTGTGATGCTTATGTAACTTAAATGATGGGACATTCATTAATGAGATTAATGAAAGAAAATAAACCCAAAGATGTTGTAGAATCGAATTTGAAACCCACTCGGCTTTTTACGAAAAAGCAAAGTTTCAAAATGCGGAGCTTAAGCCACTCCTTTTAAAACCATTTGATTCTACAACGATATCAAGTTCAAAGCGTTAAAGGTTTTTATAAAAACCATCCGCAACTCTCCGTCATTTTAGCAAGTAGAGTACTTAGTATTCGTGCTGCGTTTGTTGAACTTAGCCAAGGCGTAGCGTACGGTATCTAAGTGATGTCTTCCTACACAGCATATGATGCGATTAATTAGGACAGGCATGTGACTTTGTTGACCTTAGCCAAGGGTCATGTGAATGGGTCTAATTAATCACGAAATGACGGGTAGAACTTGACCAGTTTTTATGATTTGTTGACCATAGCCAAGGTCATAAGTGCTAGGGGTAAAACCATTATCGGAAGTTTCAAGTGTTGAAATTTGCAATGAGATTGCATACCTTCTATGAGATAGTTGGATCCCGATACCCATTGTGAGTAATTGTTACTCCTGGGAGTGTTTTGCACTGTACAATTAGCCTATCAAGTAGATGTCTAGAAAGGTGTCAATGGGATTACGCCCCCTGAGAAAATGATGTTTATTTTAATTAGATCCGTGCGAAAGAACGGGAAACCTCCCTCAAAGTACCGGCACTGGCCTGGCTGAAAGATTGGCGAACTTGTAGGGTGTAATTAATCCCGGCTAGTCTTTCCTTTTAAGGTTTGAAGGAAGATTTGATAAAAACAGTGGGTGCCATCCTGATTAGATAAAAATATATAACCAATCTAATCTTGCAAGAGCGCACGTAGAGTGTTTTCTTTTCTCTTTCTCTAGGTAGCGACCATGTCACGCTTTAATCAAGATAATACTATGGATGTATTGACCGAACCCGCTTGTTGGAACGTTGGTCCCGCTCAAACTTATAATTGTTATATGACCGAGCAGGTAATAGGGGAATACCAAGATTCCCATGCCGCCCAAACGAAGAAAGTGCATGATTGATGCATCTTCTTCGGGTGTGTTCGTTACAGAGAACTGTTTCTTAGCATTCTCTACGTCCTGAGTATTTGATACCGGATCAGGATCCCGCATATGTAATCTGTTAAATGGGCTACAGAAAGGTGGAGAACTGGGAATGAGTGATATGTCTTTAAGTATAGAGAACGGTGTAATTGTTGCAGCCAAGGTGTTGGCAGTTATCACCTTGTATTACCAAATGAAAATACATTGATTCTGAATGAATGTTATTAGATACTGAACCTGATATGCAACATTATATCAGTCTCTTTATTTAATAAAGAAGGATATAATTTTGTATTGTTGGATTATATTTTGAACATTTCCTATATCAAGAGTTGATCAGTTCAGACACGTTATCTAATAGCATATATGTTCTAAATCAAACCACAGTTCTTAACGTACAGAACACATACAAGAGGAAGAGTTCAGAAATGAATAAATCCTACTTATGACATTGTAGACTAGGTCATATCAATGCGGCCCGACTAGATAAGTTACATTAAGATGCATATTTAAATCAGTTTGAATTTACATCTTGTGAAACTTGCCAGTCATGTCACAAAGATAATATGACCATAGCTCCGTTTACTTGAAACAGAGAAAGGGTTAGTAAACTCTTAAGACTGATACATGATGATGTATGTGGTCCCCTGTCTACACATGCCAGGACCGGTTCTTTGTACTTCATTATATTCACTGATAATCTCTCAGGATTCGGAAATGTGTTCCTGTTGAAACACAAGCCTGAAGCTTTTGAGAAATTCAATGAATATAAATCCAAAGTAGAGAACCAAAACGGGTATAAGTATTATGTCCTTTGATGGGATCAGGGAGGAGAATACTTATGCATAGAATTCTTGGACTATTCTAAAGGAGAATGAGATTCTCTCTCAACACTACTCCTCCGTATACATCATAGCACAATGATGTATCGGGGCGGAGCAATCACACCCTATTAGATATGGTGAGCTCTATGATGAGTACTGCTGAGTTTCCTGTTTCCTTTTGGGGTTATGCGCTTGAAGAAGCAGCATACTTATTGAATTGGGTTCTAATCAAATCAGTGCCTACCACTCCATATGAGATATGACATGGGAAGAGTCCATCTCTTACGCATGTTAAGATTTGGGTTGTCCGGCCTATGTCTAAAAGAAAAATCTGGACAAGCTCGAGGTAAGGTCAGTTCTGTGGAAGTTTGTTGGATATCCTAAGCATTCACAAGGGAATATCTTCTACCACACCGAGAAACAAAAGGTGTTTTATTTCTCGGCATGCCACTTTTTTTAGAAAAAGGAATTTTTAAGGAAGAAATTTGAGGTCATGAGGTAGAACTGGAATTAGTTCCAGCTACAAACTACAACTGATGATTTGGTAGAACCAGAGGATTCAATAGTTCCCAACGAATCTCAGCCTCTCCGCCGATCTAGTAGGGTTCCTCATCCGCCAGAGAGATACTTCAGTTTTCTCGATGACAGCGGGAGCGAGGATTGCATCATGGAGATGATGACCCAACTAGTTTCGACCAGGCCATCATGATTGGGGACTCTGTAAGAATGACTGGATGCTAAGCGATATGAGATGGAATCTATGTACACCAAAAAAGTATGGACTTTGGTTGCATCATATGAAAGGTTAAAACCCCATCAGGAGCAAGTATATCTTGAGAAGATTACTTGGTGTAAATGGAAAAGTTGAGACTTTCAAAGCTAGACTTGTTGCAAAAGGTTTTCGTCATTAACCAGGCGTGGATAATGATGAATCCTTTTCTCCAATGCTTATGCTTAAGTCCATCCGGATCCTACTTGACATTGCTAAATACCATGACTACGATATCTGGTGGTTGGGTGTCATGACTGCTTTTCTAAATATTGATTTAGAAGAGAGCTTCTATAAGTATACAGCCGAGGGTTTCGTAGACAGTGGGAGCAGCAGAAACGTGTGCAAGTTGTTTTATGCGTTAAAGCAGGTATCGCGGAGTTAGAATATTTGTTTTGTTGTGATAGTCAAAGCGTTTGACTTCATCAAAATGGTAGATGAACCTTGTATACACAAAAAGGTAGTAGGGAGTAAGGTGGTAATCCTCGTATTGTACGCGGATGGCATACTCTTGATAGGGAAGGTGTTTCCTATGCTACGTCAGTCAATCTCCTCTTATCACATTGATTATCCATGAAGGATCTAAGTGATACCTCTTAAATCCTGAGTTTTGGATCTATGGGATAGATCTAAGTGGATATTAGCATTCTCACTAGGTGTAGTGAGATGGTATCAAATGATTCTGGGGAAAATCACTGGATAGCTTTGGAGAACCTTCTTAAGTACTTGTGAAGCACTAAAGAAATATTCTTGGAGTTTGGTAATGGTGAACTCCAGTGGGAGTCCTTTACCGACTTAAGCTTCCAGAGTGATAAGGTCGACTGTAAGACAGTCACAGGCTTTGTCTTTACCCCAGAAATGGGGCGGTATGTTGGAAGAGTTCCAAGCTAAATACCGGGGAAAACTAGACGATAAAGGCCGGATACATCGTTATCAACGATGCTACCAAAGAGGCAATCTGGGTGTATATTTGTTCATGAGATGAACTTGGTTCCTACCATTGTGTGACAATGGAGTTGTGGCTTAGGCCTAGGAACCCCCGTCCCATCAGTGACCTAGACAGATTCTAAGGCAGTATCACCTGATCATGGAGATGGTTGATCTCCAGGGGATCGAGGTCAGGAGAGTTGACGCTAAGAATAACACGGCGGATCCACTCACAAAGGCCTTTCCTGCGAGAGACTTTTATAGGACGTTGGGTATGAAATACTACAACAACTGGCCTTAGTGCAAGTGGGAGATTGTTAGTTGTATGTATGCTCTAGAGGCCATTATTGTACATGAGATGTATATTATAGTGGATACTAGGACATATATAAGGAAGATTTTCTTGCTCGACATGATAGTACGCTACCTGGTTGCTCTTTATTTTAACATGTACACTTATTGTCTCTCTATTACATGTTGATAAAGCCCTTAGGATGTGTACTTGACTACCAGGATTATGATGCAGATCATACTAATGGGGTCTGGGCAGTCCATGAGTTCATCCTTCAATTGTTCCTGGCCGTGGGAGTATTGAGACGGGCATCGATATTCCAGAGTACACTAGCGTATACGCTTCTCGACCCATATAATGGACGATGGATGATCCCATATCCATTGGTGTTTGACATCAGAGATCGTATACGGGTGCTTAGTAGAGACTGGGTACACTGAACGGACTCGCTGAGAACTCCTAGATGGTATTATACCCCACGTCAGATAGCAGTTCTCTGGTTACACTGGTACAGGTTAGTCTGTCGACCCGAGATCTTCATAAGGTCTTGTGTGTCTCTCAATGTGCTTTGATTTCCACCCTACCACGGCTCTATTGAGTCGTGCAAACAGGTGGTTTTTAGGTACAGTCCTGAGTCATATGGAGGCAATGAGCGATAGGAGGGGATTTCGTCTCTCTCGGTATTGGGGGTTGATGTTGCGCTATGCTCGATTGGCCATAACTAGAAATCTCTAGCCAGGATAGATGAGATTTACTGGTAAGTATTATCAGTAGTTTCTTGACCCATTATGGACCTTGCATTGGCATGATTTATCAAGTTGTTGGGGTCTGACGTTTACCACCCCTAGGCGAGATATGCGACATATCAGACGAAGAGACCGGACTGTACGGTAGTGTTACTGATTGGATTCGCAGGAGTATGAGCAGGCTTGCTTGTTGATCTTCTGATCTCTCAATACCCGGGTGGCCCTTACGTTAGCAGACCGCTTGCGGCTTGTGGGTGTTTGATATGATCATCGCCTACTGCCGGCGTATTGACGAGTCTTTAGAGTCATACACAGAGGTTTCCTGGTTCATGCGAAACGGAGTAGGAGCACATATGTGATATGTGCGGGACCGAGATTAATATGAGTACGTGATACCGTATTCTATTCTCCCGATATGTGATATCGGTCGGTTATATGTGATATATCGCAGGATAAATCCTCTACTGCCTCTTTATCCCTTCTGTGGCCAGGTAAGTGCCACGTATGTGGGAAGTTCTCCACTACGTAAGTAATGGGCCTAATTAAGTTACCGCTTGCCTTAGACACACTTGCCTTAGACACCACAAAAGAAACACGGATAAACAGTAGATTACCCACGATCTCCTTCTGTCCTAATTGAGTGCGACGGTCCTTAGAGTCTTGTCTAGATATTTTTTAGTTAATGAGGGTGATGCGGATGCTAGTTTTGTGATTTTTGGGGCTTAGGAAGGGTAATGAAATCCCTACCTAATCTGAATTTGGTCTTTGCCCCTTATTTTCGTATTAAAATATGCAAACAACCAATATCAAAACACGCAACAAATTTTTCTTTTAGCGGCGCTGCGAATTTTGCAATGAATCCTGCAGAAAATAGTTATTGGACAAGAGAAGGGAAGAGATAAGAAAGTATAGAAGTTACCACAGAGAAATGGAGCTCTGATTCCTCAAGATCACCGCGGATCCGCCGCAAAAACCTTCATAATGCCGCGGTTCCGCGGTTGAATTAACGGTTCTTTGAATGAGATGTTGTACTGCTGCTCCTATTGCTCCTCTGTCCTAACTGGAATAATCTGAATATTTTTTTCCTTACTGCAGAGATTCTGGATTTCCTTGCAAAATTCACAACTAATCGTTAAGCACACGATGCGATTTTGATTTAAAATTCTGATGGAATAATAATATTTCAACTCAAATAGCAATAACGAACAAATTAGCACGCAATCCCCGTCAACGACGCCATTTGATTGATATTTTCTTGATGTGTTAAGTAAAATGTTTCACAACCAAAGAAATTTATACTGCAATCAATTAACGGTATCGCTTGTAGCGATCGTTAGTGAGCACGGATCATCCACTGAGATGTGTGTACTTGTTCGATCTTGCTTTAGATGAATCGAAAAGAAAATATAAAAGAAAATGATTCAAGATTAATGAGATTTAATTTCAAGAAACATCAAGAAAATAGATCTAGAATCAAGAAGATGTCCAATCAATTTGAAATATCAAGATTATGTAGAATAGCTTGTAGGATTCGATCGAATTAGTAGCAATGATGAATCTAACAATGACTTATCTTATCTATTGATGAATTGTAGCTAGGACGATGGTGATGAATGAAGATTAGGGATCTATTGAAGAAACTAGGGTTTCTCCTTCTCTATCCCTTGTCTTTTCATTGATCATCATTCGGATCTAGCCTTTAGCAAAGAGAATCATCAATCATTTGATCCCTAATTTGCAACGAAATTAACAATAATGTGATTTCGATCCAAATTTGGTCATTGATGATTCTTTTTCCTAAAGTTCACAAATCTCATAAGATTTAAGATTAGTATTAGGATTTTATCATCACTTGATTTACCTATTCTCTCGAATCCTTTACAAGCGGAGATTTCACTCACACATCATGAAAATTAAAGAATCAAGAATGAAGAATTTCATAATGCAAGAATGTAAAGAAAACGAGAATTAACAATTTATCACCTTCATTAAATCTTCTCAAATTACACCCCTCAATTTGAGGTTACAAGACCATCTCTCGATCGCTCATTTGAAAGGGAATTTGTCGTCGATCTTTGTGAGGCTCGATCACCGTGAGACGTGGATCGGATGCGAATCTCTTGCTCTTGATGACAACCGGCGTCGCAATGAAGTATCCTTGATTGCTCGCTTGATTTGCTTCTCAATGGATCTTGATTTGATTGGATTTGGATTGGATCTCAAGTTGTGTCACTCAACTTGAATTTTGAATTGTGTAACAACTTTTTGAATTATTGAACAACTTCACCTTAGATCTAGATCCCCTTTTATAAAATTCAAAAAAATCTTCCCTCCAAAGCTAGGTTGTTAGAGAGAGCCTTCTAGAATAAGCTTGTTACAAGTAGCCTTCTAGAATAAGGTTGTTATGCAGAGCCTTCCAGAAGAAGCTACGTGGTAATTAAGCGTCTTGATGAAGCAAGGTTGTTGAGATGAAGGTTCTAGAGATTTCTCGTTCTCTGACGCCCTGACTCGGCCGCGGATCCGCGGTAACTCGGCCAACTCGGCCGCGGTTCCACGGCCATTTGAAGAGATCGATGTGTTATTTTTCTGGGGTGTTCTGATGTAGTCTTTTGGGTTTTCTTCTGATGTATGGAATCTTATAATTCTTTCTTGGTTGGTGCCAGATTTCAAGTCTTTGACTTGATGCGTTTTATCGGCACTTTTGCGATTCCGGTTCTTTGTCCTGAAGAATTTTCTTCACACAATCTCAATAAAAAGCGTTGAGATATACAAAATCATGCGTGCAGTAATAAACACATAATTTCCCTCCAGAGTATCGATTATATATATATAACATGTGGTATTTGGTATTTTCTAGATAAATTTGTAATCCATATTATACTTACAATAAACACCCTTAAATGATTAGAAAATGTTGGGAAATTGATGTGTTAAGAATGCAATATTTTCGACTGATCAAATTCCCCCAAACTTAATTTTGGCCGTCTCGAGCAAACATCTTTTATTCAAGAGAAGGAGAAAATATAAGAAAAAGAAAAAACTAACTAGCACACTTTCGTAGGCAACACGATTGCACCGAGCAAGTGCAACAAGCCTTTAAATCTCTAGGTGTCTCTAGTAGGAGGAGTGTTGTCTCCTGAAGGTTTTCAGCGGATTGCACCCACAAAATCCTATAATAAAAGGAAGACTGTGAAAGTTACATATAAAGATAAGAATTATAAAAGAAAGACTTTGAAAATTAGAGTTTTCAACTACACTAGATTTTCGGTTGTCATGAGCCCTATCTTAATAGTCATGAAAAGATGTTAGAAATCACATCATCCCTCAATAAAACATCGTCTTTATTCTTCATTCCTACCTTTCTTCCAAACACCGATCATATACCCCTACGTGTGTGTAAAAGACATCTCTACACTCGGAGAATTCAATTCAAGCTATCATACTCTTGTCCATCTACCTCAGTACTTTTTAGTCGGTGAATATTTAGATGAATTTTCTCACATATTTTTCATGCGACCGTTAATACTTCTTGAGGTACTAACCGACCGATTACTCATGTACTTGCTTATTAGGCGTATTATTATTTTCCTCGTCTTGCAATACCTAAGGCTTAGCAGTGACTCCCAAACCAGTTGGTCTAAGGCACTAGGTGATGAAGCACCCTCGCGATATTTTTTTATGCTGCCTTGGTGATTACAAAACCAGTGTTCATTTGTCTACACCATTTTATATTTTTATTCTCCATTTATTATTTTCTTCATACATTGGCTTTTAGACAAGAGCATTTCAAGGTATCCTCTACTATCCCGAGTTTCAAGACGTGTGTAAGTGCGTATAGTAGGGTGTCAACATTCAAATGTTTGGCTTCCAGAATAGGAACTATTTTTCTGACTTATTTTTATCCGCAGATAAGTGACTTCTTTCATCTTACTAACTCTTGGGACAACGACTCATAACTATTTATTACTAGTTTCGTCTAAGAAAATATCTAAATTTCTTGGTTTTCTTAAATTTTTCCAATCATTTAGATATAATTTTTCACTTTCTAATTTTTTATTATCTTATTTATGTACACATTTTTTTTATTATATGCTTTGTGCTTATGCAAAATATGATGCAAAGTGATGCGTAAATAAGCACAAACCTCCCATAAATTTATTTAGAACAGTGTCCTCACTGTTACCATCTGTTAAATCTTAGAAACCTGTAAACTTGGGAGGAAAATTTTTATTAACGGAGGACATGAAATATGATCGTGAGAATCTCCCCCAAACTTATTCTTTATTTATGTAAAAAAAAAAATTCAATATTTTTTTTATTTTTATGTACAAGTTGACTCACCTCCATTCTAAAAGATGAGACAATATTACCAAGACATGGAGGTGGGGTGGAGGAAAATCAGTTATTATAAAGCGGCTCCTGTAAAAACAGGAGCTCCTCCGAGGGGTCAGTGGAAAAATACGGTTTTAATTTATACCCATTTATTTTGAAAATTGTACCGTTTTCAATATTTTCAACCTCAACTGTCCCGTGCGGGTATACGTACCGCACAACAAATAGTCCTTTCCACCGAGATTTCAGTTTACCCGCATGAAGATGGAGACGTGAATCGTAAAGAAGGACTTGTTGACCTGGGGTAAAAGTTTTTCTCAAAATGTTTTTATCATGAAATACCTTAGTCCGATTCTTCACTATTACAGCATTATCATAAGCTTCATCGCGGAATTCGCTTAGCTCGTTTAATTGCAATTTCCGAAAGTTGCAGGCTTGATTTAAGTCAAAGTTCAGTTCTTTAATGGCCCACAATGATTTGTGTTCAATCTCGACCGGAAGGTGGCAAGCCTTACCAAACACTAGACGATAAGGAGACATACCTAGATCAGTTTTATATGCGGTACGAAATGCCCAAAGAGCATCCGTCAATTTGGTTGACCAATCTTTTCGAATTTTAGAAACCGTTTTCTCCAAAATTTGTTTGAATTGTCTGTTTGAAACCTCAGCTTGCCTGCTCGTTTGGGGATGATAGGGTGTGGAAAGTTTGTGGTTGATTGCATATTTCCGCATCAAAGTCTCGAAAGACCAATTACAGAAATGCGTCCCGTTATCACTAATGATAGCGCGTGGGTGTCCAAATCGCGAAAAGATATTTTCTTTAAGGAAGTTAATGACAACCTTGTTATCATTAGTGCGACAAGGAATATCTTCCACCCACTTCGAGACGTAATCAACCGCAAGCAATATGTACAAATTCCCAAATGAGTTGGGAAAAGGACCCATAAAATCAATACCCCAAACGTCGAAAATTTCAACCACCAAGATCGGTTGAAGTGGCATCTCATTTTTCCGAGAAATCCTACCTGTGCGTTGACACTATGGACAGATTTTGCAATGATCAAATGCATCTTTGATTAATGTCGGCCAGTAAAAACCGCATTGCAAAATCTTCTCCGCCGTCTTTCGAGGACCAAAGCGACCTCCACATGCCTGATCATGACAGAAAGATAGAACGCTCTTGGATTCATTATTGGGGACACATCTGTGAATGATCTGGTCAGGACAATACTTAAACAAATAGGGTTCATCCCAGTAAAAGTGTTTTACTTGGGATAGAAATCGATGTTTGTCCTGTTTCGACCATTCGCGGGGAATAAGTCCTGTTGCAAGATAATTCACTATATCCCCGAACCAAGGTTCGTCGGATACGTTCAAGAGTTGTTCGTCCGGAAAAGAGTCATTAATTGGCACGGTCACAGGCGAGGAAGAGATGAGCGAAAGATGGTCGGCTACTACGTTTTCACATCCTTTCTTATCTCGAATAACAAGATCAAATTCTTGTAATAGAAGGATCCAACGTATTAACCTACCTTTAGCATCTTTCTTCGCCAAAAGATGTTTTAAGGCGGAGTGGTCAGTGTACACAACAATTGGTGAGCCAATCAAGTAAGGCCTGAATTTTTCTAATGCAAATACAACTGCCAAAAGTTCTTTTTCGGTAGTTGTATAATTAATTTGAGTATCGTTCAGGGTCTTACTTGCATAATAAATCACGTGTGGCATCTTATCAATGTGCTGTCCTAAAACTACACCAACAGCAAAATCTGATGCATCACACATTAGCTCAAACGGGTGGTTCCAATTAGGAGATGATAAAACGGGGGCTGTAGTGAGAGAGTTTTTAAGTGAGTCAAATGCAGCCTCACAATCCGAGTCAAAGTGAAAGGTTGTGTCCTTGGCCAAGAGAAGAGTTAAGGGTCTAGCAATTTTGCTAAAATCCTTAATGAATCTCCTGTAAAAGCCTGCATAGCCAAGAAAAGATCGTATATCTTTGACGCATTTGGGATGAGGAAGGTTATGAATGGCATCTATTTTAGTTTTGTCAACCTCAATGCCTTTCCGTGAAATGATATGTCCAAGCACAATTCCCTCTTGGACCATGAAATGACATTTTCCCCAATTCAAGGTTAAGTTCTTATCTTTACAACGAGTAAGAACTGCCTCAAGATGTGATAGGCAGTCATCAAAAGAATCTCCGAATATCGAGAAATCGTCCATGAAAATATCCAGAAAATTCTCGACCATGTCTGAGAATATCCCCATCATACACCGCTGAAATGTAGCGGGAGCATTGCATAACCCAAAGGGCATATGTCTATAAGCAAAGGTACCAAAAGGACAAGTAAATGTGGTTTTATCTTGATCATTTTCGGCAATAGGGACCTGGTTATAGCCAAGAGTATCCATCCATGAAGCAATAATATTCACGTCCAGCTAAGCGTTCTAACATCTGGTCAATGAAAGGTAGAGGAAAATGGTCTTTCCTCGTTGCGGCATTGAGTTTTCTATAATCAATACATACACGCCACCCGGTTTGAGCGCGTGTCTGGATCAACTCATTAGCCTCATTTGTTACGACCGTGATGCCAGATTTCTTAGGGACTACATGAATTGGACTTACCCATTGGCTATCAGAGATTGGGTAAATGATACCACTGTCAGGACATTTGACGATTTCTTTCTTTCCCGCATCCTTTATGAAGGGATTCAACCGTCTTTGTGGTTCTCGAGTTGGCTTGGCTTCATCCATCAGATGTATATGATGTTCAACAATCAAGGGACTAATCCCTTTGATGTCAGCCATAGTCCAACCAAAAGCCTGCTTATTAGATCTCAATACCGTCAAAAGCGCATTCTCTTGCTCTGAGGCTAGAGAAACTGATATGATCACAGGTAAAGACTCATTCTCACATAAATATGCATATTTAAGGTGCGAAGGTAACAATTTGAGATCTAATGTCGGCGGAGAAACAATAGAAGGTGGGGTAAAAGAATGACATTCAGATTCACCAAGAAGCTCGTAGCCTGCAAAGGATACAGACTCGGAAAGTGATGAGTCAAAAGGTTTAGACTCGGGAGTGGACTCATCAAAAGTGTCCTCACTAAGATGTGCAAGATCAAACATTGATATGCTAATGTCGTCGAGATTATCAAAGCAAAGTTCATCAACCTCGCAGCTTTCGGGAGCTATCTCGTGGACAGAACAGACATCAAGAATGTGAGCAGAGGGTTCAGACGGCTGACTTCCAATCTTATAAATGTTCAGCTCAATTGACATCTTCCCGAAGGATAGGGTCATAGAACCGTTTCGACAATTAATGACAGCATTGGAAGTGGCTAGGAAAGGTCGACCAAGAATCACAGGAATTTGGTTCCGTGGGTTCGCTACAGATTGTGTATCGAGAACAATAAAGTCCACAGGAAATATAAATTCCTCGACTTTAATCAACACATCCTCTAGTTCACCCCTAGGTTTGGTGATTGATCGGTCTGCCATTTGGAGAGTGCAATGAGCTAGTTTCAACTCTCCAATCCCTAACTGCTCGTAGACAGAATATGGAAGCAGGTTAACACTTACGCTAAGGTCAAGTAAAGCACGGTTAATGTTTTTACCCCCAATAGAAATCGAGATTGTAGGACAGCCAGGGTCCTTACGTTTCTTTGGTAACTGTGGGGTAAAAGCAGTGCTAACATTATTTGTCATGAATACCTTTTTAGGCACTTGAGTCTTCCTCTTCCTAGTGCACAAGTCCTTAAGAATTTTCGCATAGGCTGGAACTTTTTGGATAGCATCTAGGAGAGGGATATTGATGTTAACCTGTTTAAACATTTCCATAATCTTCTCCATATGTGAACTCGATTTGTTTCCCCTTAACTGATTCGGATAAGGAGCTTTAGTAATAATAGCTGGATCCAACATTGGAGAAGGTTGTGTGTGTGGAACAGATCCCAGAATAGGAGTGGGGATCGTCTTCGATGGACTAGAAGAAGTGTGCTGAGGGCTCGAGCCTTGAGGAAAACGAAGAATAGGCTCGCAAGAAGGTGGTGGGGTAGACGAACTAGGGTCAGAAGTGGAAATAGAAGTGGAAGGAAAAGTGGAAGTGAAAACCGTGGTGCTATTGATGGATTCATCATGATTATCAATCTCTTCACCGACTTGATTATTCAGCACTCTTCCTGATCTCAACGTTGTAATGGCATTCACATTGTAGTGCTGTGAATGTCCAGGATTCGGTAGGGGTTGAGACGGAAGTTTCCCTTTCTCTCTAGCACTCATTTCGGCATTCAATCGTGCAATTTGTGCTTCCATCGATTTAATACTCTCACCTTGGGAGGCGGTATCTTTCTTAATATTATCGACAGAAGACTTTATCTCAGCCGAAACTTGCATGAAATTTTTCAGAATCAAATTCATGGTTTGTTTGAGTGAAGAGGAATTATTAGTTCCGGTCAATTGCAAAGAATTATATGGTGCAAAAGTGTTGACCAGATTTTGAAAGTTTTGTGATTGATAGGGGTGCCGAGTCAGTTGTAGTGGTTGCTGTTGTTGGGGAGGGACCCTTTGAAAGTTGTTTTGGTTTGGAACCGTGTTTTGAGTTTGGTGCTGGTTCTAAGCAAAGTTAGGCTGATTCCTCCAACCCTGATTATAAGTGGAAGAATACGGATTGTTTCTAGGTCTTTACTGAAAAGCAGCATTAGTATGCTCTTGACCTTGAAACGGAGAATTCAAAGGACATTCTTCCGTCAAATGTGATGGATCAGAACAACATCCACAGACAGTTTTGGGGAGTGTCATCTGATTTAGGGAGGCTAATAAAAATTTGTGTTCCATAGCTTCGAGTTTCTTTTGCATTGCTGTCATTTCAGCTCTAACTCCTATGGAAACATCAAGTTGATGAATACCACCCCTAAACGATGGTTGACTTACACTCTCCCACTGTAAAGATTTTTCAGCGAAATCTTCTAAAAATCTCCAAGCTTCACCATCGTCTTTAGACATGAAGTTGCCTTGACGCATGGATTCAAGATTCTGTTTTGTTATAGGATTAATGCTCTCATATATGATTCTGCACAGATCCCATCGGTGGATTCCGTGATGAGGACATTGAACTAACAGATCCTAGAAGCGTTTAAAACACTTCGAAAATGGTTTATTGGGAAGCTGGGTAAATTGATTTATTTCGCTACGGACTCGAGCTGTCTTATGATTGGGGTAGAATTTCTTAAGGAAAGCTATGACGAATTCATCCCAGTTTGAAATAGAATGTGCGGCTGTGTTATAAAGCCACTTCTCGGCTAAATCACACAAAGTGAATGGGAGAAGACGTAAACGCATAACATCCACAGAAAGCTGTGAAGTACCCATCATAGCGCATAAATTTTCAAATTTGGTAATAAAAACGTATGCATCTTCAGACTCGAGACCGTGAAATTTGGGTAAAAGATTGATGTATTGAGGTTTGATTTCGAAATTGTCCCCATTGGCTGGTGGAATGGAAAGACAGGTAGAAAGAGAACCACGAATAGGGTAGCATCTCTTTTGGAGAGAGATGCGGGGTAGATTCTGCGCACCTGCGGGCGGTGGCAGAGTTGTGTTAGAGAAGTTCGATGGAGATCCGTCCATCGAAGTGGATGTGGTGTGTGGTGAGGAAAAAGAAGATGTGGAATTACCGACTTCGGAGTCGATAGGAGGAACGCGGACAAGACGGGCACTAGAATCCCGTGTCTAGCCGAGCATGCACTAAATGGTTTATCACACGTGGCAGCGTTGTGATAATTAGAGAAAAGTTGGTTTGGTGTTTGTTTTTGAAAAGGACGGATTTTGAAAAATTACACAACAATGCACAAGCAACCCTAGATCTAATGGTTACCTAGGTCAAGTCACTAGACCGCTCCTAGACTTCCAGAAGACAAATCGCAGGATAAATCCTCTACTGCCTCTTTATCCCTTCTGTGGCCAGGTAAGTGCCTGGTAAATGGGATGTTCTCCACTACGTAAGTAGTGGGCCTAATTAAGTAACCACTTGCCTTAGACACACTTGCCTTAGACACCACAAAAGAAACGCGGATAAATAGTAGATTACCCACGACCTCCTTCTGTCCTAATTGAGCGCGACAGTCCTTAGAGTCTTGTCTAGATATTTTTTAGTTAATGAGGGTGATGCGGATGCTAGTTTTGTGATTTTTGGGGCTTAGGAAGGGTAATGAAATCCCTACCTAATCTGAATTTGGTCTTTGCCCCTTAATTTCCGTATTAAAATATGCAAACAACCAATATCAAAACACGCAACAAATTTTTCTTTTAGCGGCGCTGCGAATTTTGCAAAGAATCCTGCAGAAAATAGTTATTGGACAAGAGAAGGGAAGAGATAAGAAAGTATAGAAGTTACCACAGAGAAATGGAGTTCTGATTCCTCAAGATCACCGCGGATCCTCCGCGAAAACCTGCATAATGCCGCGGTTCCGCGGTTGAATTAACAGTTCTTTGAATGAGATTTTGTACTGCTGCTCCTATTGCTCCTCTGTCCTAACTGGAATAATCTGAATATTTTTTTCCTTACTGCAGAGATTCCAGATTTCCTTGTAAAATTTACAACTAATCGTTAAGCACACGATACGATTTTGATTTAAAATTCTGATGGAATAATAATATTTCAACTCAAATAGCAATAACGAATAAATTAGCACGCAATCCCCGGCAACGACGCCACTTGATTGATCTTTTCTTGACGTGTTAAGTAAAATGTTTCACAACCAAAGAAATTTATACCGCAATCAATTAACGGTGTCGCTTGTAGCGATCGTTAGTGAGCATGGATCGTCCACTGAGATGTGTGTACTTGTTCGATCTTGCTTTAGATGAGTCGAAAAGAAAATATAAAAGAAAATGATTCAAGATTAATGAGATTTAATTTCAAGAAACATCAAGAAAATAGATCTAGAATCAAGAAGATGTCCAATCAATTTGAAATATCAAGATTATGTAGAATAGCTTGTAAGATTCGATCGTATTAGTAGCAATGATGAATCTAACAATGACTTATCTTATCTATTGATGAATTGTAGGTAGGACGATGGTGATGAATGAAGATTAGGGATCTATTGAAGAAACTAGGGTTTCTCCTTCTCTATCCCTTGTCTTTTCATTGATCATCATTCGGATCTAACTTTTAACAAAGAGAATCATCAATCATTTGATCCCTAATTTGCAACGAAATTAGCAAGAATGTGATCTCGATCCAAATTAGGTCATTGATGATTCTTTTTCCTAAAGAATCAAGAACGAAGAATTTTATAATGCAAGAATGTAAAGAAAATGAGAATTAACAATTTATCACCTTCATTAAATCTTCTCAAATTACACCCCTCAATTTGAGGTTACAAGACTATCTCTCGATTGCTCCTTTGAAAGGTAATTTGTCGTCGATTTTTGCGAGGCTCGATCGCCGTGAGACGTGGATCGGATGTGGATCTCTTGCTCTTGATGACAACCGGCGTCGCATTGAAGGGTCGTTGATTGCTCGCTTAATTTGCTTCTCAATGGATCTTGATTTGATTGGATTTGGATTTGTGTCACTCAACTTGAATTTTGAATTGTGTAACAACTTTTTGAATTATTGAACAACCCTTTCACCTTAGATCTAGATCCCCTTTTATAAAATTCAAAAAAATCTTCCCTCCAAAGCTAGGTTGTTAGAAAGAGCCTTCTAGAATGAGGTTGTTATAAGGAGCCTTCTAGAATAAGGTTGTTGTGCAGAGCCTTCCAGAAGAAGCCACGTGGTAATTAAGCGTCTTGAGGAAGCAAGGTTGTTGAGATGAAGGTTCTGGAGATTTCTCGTTCTCTGATGCCCTGACTCGGCCGCGGATCCGCGGCAACTCGGCCAACTCGGCCGCGGTTCCGCGGCCATTTGAAGAGATCGATGTGTTATTTTTCTGAGGTGTTCTGATGTAGTCTTTTGGGTTTTCTTCTGATGTCTGGAATCTTATAATTTTTTCTTGGTTGCTGCCAGATTTCAAGTCTTTGACTTGATGCGTTTTATCGGCACTTTTGCGATTCCGGTTCTTTGTCCTGAAGAATTTTCTGCACACAATCTCAATAAAAAGGGTTGAGATATACAAAATCATGCGTGTAGTAATAAACACACAATTTCCCTCCAGAGTATCGATTATATATATATAACACGTGGTATTTGGTATTTTCCAGATAAATTTGTAATCCGTGTTATATTTACAATAAATACCCTTAAATGATTAGAAAGAGTAGGGAAATTGATGTGTTAAGAATGCAATATTTTTGACTGATCAATGGCCAGGACGCTGGCATAACCTATATGGTATCAGAGCCAACCCATAAACCTATACTAGCTGGTTTGCACAAGGTTAAAATATCGATCGACCGGATTTTTCGAATCATAATTCCATTTTTTCTTGCTTGCTGCCGATTTTAAATTGTGTTCAAAAAATCTTTCAGAGCATCTTAAAATTATGTGTAGGCAATACTGGAGCTAAGAAAAAAAATTTGGCACCCGACTCCAAAATTTGGCCGCAAAACCTAAGCAAAATGGCACATTTTGCCGCTGAACCGCCGCGCTTTTTGGGCTACAGTGCCCCAAATTTTTTCTGGGGCTCTAGTTCATGGAAATATGATTTTTTTGATAAATGGTTTTGTCCCAGATTTGTTTGAGTGCTGGTTTTGCATTTGGGGCCAAGTTGGAAAAGTTTGGTCGATCGAAATTTTCAAGTGTGTGTTTTTCAGTGCATGTGATATATCTGCGACCGTGAATATCATTAGAGCGGTACAACCCGACTAGTTGATATATGTTCGACTAGAAGGGTTTGCGAACGTGATATTCACGTTGATGTTCTGTGTTGTGCTGTGGTTATGGTTGGATTGTCGTGGTGGATAGCCAGTGGTGCAATGATAGTTGTACAGTTCAGATTCATTTGTATATTTGATGTTGCGGGGGGAGCGTCCGACATGTGGACTGCCGTCTCTGCCAGTTTGTATATTATTTGTTTGGGACACGACCGGGTTGAGGTCGATGTCACCCTTTGTACATATATTTTCTTTTTCTGTACTAGGATTACCCCGCGGTGAAGTGCTCGAATAGCCGGATTCTAGAGGGCAACGGGCCCGCATCTCATGGCGTTGAGATGGAGGAAGCCTTACTCTAGAATTGGTGGGCTATTCGACGCATTCGTAGGGGGTATAGGTTAACCCACGGTTGGGTGCTCAAGTTACATGATTCCGTGAAGTGCTGTGTGGCCCATTCACTTTGTTGATTGGGGTTGCCTCACTTCTGGGATTGGCGGGTAACTTGCTGCGCTCGTAGGGGTCCAGGTTTTCATTACACAGGCTATCCACATGACAGGGAACGTCTGGTCTCATTTGCGGCTTAAATGAAACCCGAGGCTCCAAGATTATCCACCATTCTGTGTTACTTGCTGAGATTCTGTGATGTTGCTTATATCATGCCTGGGACGAATGTTATATATATTTATATATATAATAGTAGATGTTGTATATGTTTTGTATCCGTGCTAGTCCTGCTCCCGCTCTACCGTTAGTTAAGTAACCTAACGGTGCATGACGGGACCCCATGGCGAATGCGGATGGCATATACGTACATTGTACTTTCGTTCTTTTTTGGTGTGATATGGTTTAATTGATGGGACTGCATTAATTCCGATTAATGCAAGGAAAACAAACCTATATGATATTGTTGGAACCAAGGTTTTAAAAAACTGACATTACAGACGTTTCCTTTTGCTTTGCACAGAGGTATTCGGTTATGAATATCCAGCACCTCATTCGATGAGGCAAGAGCCGAGATCCCTTCATAGGGAGTGACCTCTTGGGCAAAAGTTTGCGTCAGTGTAATAACTTCACTATAGTCGATTCTTTTGCTTTGCATCATGGTATTCAGTTTGGAATATCCTGCACCTCATTCGATGAGGAAAGAGCCGAGATTCCTTCACATGGAGTGACCTATTTAGCAAAAGTTTCCGCCACTATATATTTGTAAAACCACTCGGTTCCTTCAATGATATCAAGTTCATTATGTTAAAGGTTTTTTGCCAAAAATCAGTTGTAGCCCTCCGTCATTTCAGATGAGTAGTACCTAGTATTCATGCTGAATTTGTTGGCTTTTATCAAGGCGTAGTGTGCTGTAGCTATTTATTGCTTGTCTGTTGCATTGAGATGCAATTATCTAGGACAGTCGTATAACCTTGTTGGTCTTTGTCAAGGGTTTGTATGGGTGGTTCTAGGTTAATCTAGGATAATGACGGGTTGAACTTGACTAGTGGTTTATGATTTGTTGGCCTTTGTTAAGGTCATAAACCGCTTGGGGGTAAAAACCACATCGGGAGTTTCAAACATACAGAAAACTTGCCAGTCATGCACTTACCTTCTGAAGTGTGGTGACTTGAGTGGATTCCATCAAGTTATCATGCGATGATAGTTGGATACCGATTGCCACTGATGAGTAGGTGTTACTCCTCGGGTGATTTTAGATGATCCCGACTAATTCTTCATTTAGGGTTTGAAGGAGAATTCAAGAAAACAGTGGGAACCATCCTGATTAGATAAAGTGATTAACCAATCTGATCTAGGTTAGAGTACATGCTGAGTGTTTCTTTTCTCTCTCTCTTTGGCAGCGACCATGGCCTGACCTTAAAAACTCATGAACCAAGTTTACCGAACCTTCTTAAAAACACTTTGGCTTTTGGATTGTCATTTAGTCGCATATATCATTGCCGCTCCTACATCCCCTTTGCATTTCTCCACAACACTCCGTATCACTACGAAGATCCACATTTCTTGGATATTCCATCGTATAGTTATATACGAACTCAAAGAAATTTGTTCCAGTTCAAGGATGGATTCTGGTTCGGAAGAAATAGAATAGGATTATTCAGTTGTGTTTTCTCTTTACCTTTTATCAGGTTGCGAGATCTCCTAGTGTTAGGAGAGTACACCTATTGCGCTTATTGGATAGTCTTCTTCCAAATCTTAGGCTGGTGCCGAAGGGTAGGGAAGGAATAAAATCAATTAGCCTAAGTGTGGTGTACAGAAAGTAATAAGTAAAGACATATAAAGGGATTGGAGTGTGGGCAACGAAGTATACGGTTACTGTCATGAATCTGGATAGTGGAAGAGACATTACTAGGAATATCCGCTTACCCCTTCGAAACATTTTCATGTTTCAGTTTTACTGTGCGGTGTTAAGTGAAAACTGTTTTCCCAGTTAGATTCTAACTCCAGGGTATGTATTTACCAGATTTGATTCTCACATCTGTATGGCGTTACAGATGGTGAGTGGGAGTAAGATATTAGGAATTGAGTGATTATATTCTCTATATATCGAAATTCTTTGTATTTGGTGATATTTGAGGAAATCACCTGGGTTTTGCCTGACGGCAAATATTTGGTTTTGAATATCCGTCGTTATGCACCAATTTCAAACTGATATATCTGTACGTTTATTTTATAAAGTGAGATATAAATTTTTGAAATTATGTCTATGACATTTACCTGTATCAGTTGATAGTTAGGTAAGGTGCGTTCAACAACGGTGTAATTTTTCTTAACCATAGCACAGTTTTCAACCTACGACGCACAGGGTTTGAGTTATTAAACTCAAAGGACTTATACAAAGTATTGTATGTTGTTCGATGTCCGTTAGGATAAGGGGGTTGGTACTCGTACTATATTCTATTTACTCACGATTTCTCTAGTTTTAGACAAGTATTTCGATGAAATACAAGGTCCAAGTTTTGAGAAGATATAAGTATAAGAATAATGTAGAGAACCATATGTTGCAAGTATCAGGATTATTCAAGGTGATGGAAAATGTAGATACTTGTGTTAGGTATTCCGTTGTAAGTAATAGTTTTGAGAACTTGCTTCTCTTTCAAATTACTCATACGTGGATGCATTTCTGGATGAGTAATGTTGTATGGCCTTCTTCCATTTAGTTGATATGCACTGGAAACGGCTGCATGATTTTTGAATCTGGTTCCAATTAAATTAGTGCTTTTGTTTCTATATAGGATATATAGAATGGATTCATATCTTAACAATGTTAAGGTATATGGAGTTATCCGACTGATGCTTAAAACTAGAATCTGGACAAACTCAAGGCACGTTTCTGTAATAGAAGTTTGTGGGTTATTATGGGCTTTGACAAGGGTTAACATTCTACCATCTGAAAGATCAATAGTTATATTATTCTTGACTCGCTACCAGTTTTAGTAAAATGGATTTTTTTTCCAGAAAACATTAGTGAGAGTATGGTAGAACTGGAAGTGATTCCAGAACCATAAACGATTATTAAAAATTTAATAGAACTTGAGCATTCAATTGGTTTCGACGATCCATTAGCCACTCCGCAAATTTGGTGGGTAATCTCAGGCACCCGAGAGGTACTTCGGTCTCCTCAAAGACGGTGACATGGAGGTTTTTGATTACCCAAACTTGCCACTATTGCTGTTCTAGACTATGAGATATTGCAGGAGGATGAGTATAACGTCGTTCTAAATTAGCTTTAGAAATGCACGTGTATATGACTCTGCCAGAAGGTTGTTGTAGTCAGTGGGAGCAGCGGAAGTATAGTGGGCAAGTAGCTTATGTCTATTTATAGACTAAAGCAGGTATAGCGGAGATAAATCATCTATTTTTGATGTGACAGTCATAGAGTTTGACTTCATCAGAATAAGAGATGGATCTAGTAAGAAGGTAGTCGGGAGTGATGTCCTGGTATTTTGATGACATGCACTTAATAGGAAGAGATCTTCCTATACTACGATCGGTTATACTGTGGTTGTCATAAGGTGGTTTCTACACATAGGATATGGATATAATATCAGGAAGTGTCCTAAATCGGGTACTTTAACATTATTCTAAAGTGTGTTAGAATGGACGACTCCTGACGTGGTGGTATACTCGCAAGTGATGGAGTCACCCTCTCTAAAGAGATGTCTTTTAGACTGACGAGGAGAGGGATTTGCATGATTGGCATATCACTTGCTTAGGCAATTTAGTCAATCATGAGATGTCAAGTACAACAACAGATTTTGCTTTTGCACAGGATGCAATAAGAATATATTAATCCAATCCCGGAGAAACGTTGGGAAGCAGTTATGAACATAAGTGGATGTTCTTGGTATATAGTAATGGCAGCCTCCTTCGGGAGGCGGTTATTATTTTAGGCTTCCAAGGTGACCTAGATGACAGTGTGGCTGTCAGAGTTATAGTTTTCCCTCTTTTGAGGGGCAGCATGTTGGACAGGTGGTCCAAGCGGATACTGTGGAAGGCATGGCGCATGTCATGACCCGAAAAGTACGGAACATGTCCGACACTTAAATTACGAAACGTCTCGAGGCGTACGTAATCTAAGTAAGCCAAAACCCAGAAATCAAAACCAAGTAAAGCAGTAGAGTGAAGGAAAAACCAATTTAAATTAAGTAATTTAACAACATAAGCCGAAATATGTATTTTTAAAATCACAAGTCTTTTCTGAAAATTTTGGCAGAGTTTCCTTTGTAAATACTGGCCCCGAACGGGGTACAACATGATAAATATATACATGAATGAAAAAGGCATCCCCAAGCGGGAGCTAGCTCTTTGTCAATCGACGGCCACAACCACGCAAGTAATATAATATACAACGCCGAAGGGCGAGTATCAAAACTCAAAAGGGAACTCAAAACATCATGAAATCCATAATAATACAGCGCGCGACTCTAAGGTCGAAAGAATATACATCACTGGTCTCTAAGTCTGAATAAATATACAAGTTTGGTTGATAGAGTTTTCTAGATACAACTGAACAAAATAAAGTTACAATAGTGGTCACGATGCGAGTGAACCCACCTACCAAAGCAAATCACCCGGAAAGAAAGCAGTGTGCCAACAAAGCCGTAAAGAAACCTGTACGACAAAACCTGCAAGAACTGTGGCACAACGGGGGTGAGTTGCCAACTCGTGAGTAGAAAACATCACCGAGCAGAAATCGTATGTATGACACAATCCTAGGTCAATACGATCAAATATATACATAATCCTCAAATGATAAAGTCTGAAGCATGAAAATGTGGCAATGGTAAACATCTATACATAAGTGTAATCCCATGTGCTCGTGTCAGTGCCTCAGGTAGCAACATATCATGTAAAATCTCACTAAGTTTATATATATTCTTGCGGTTTTCTCCCAAATCCAGGAATCTCATAAAAATCCGAAATCCAAGAATCGACAGTAAATAAACAGTGAATATCGGCATAAAACTCCATAATACTGCATAACGGTGAATAATAATATGCATGAATTTCCAAGTAATAAGTGAAATGTCTAACCTGACATATAAAGCAAGTACACTAATATCATGTCGAAACTATCAGCTAACAAGCTATGTCAATGAAATAATATTCTCTAAAGTGTACGTGACATGGAAATTACCGATGATGATGTGTGTGAGCTGGCAAGTAAGTGTATGTAAAACATACGCATCATCGATAATGGTGCTGGTGTCCTGACCGCATGATTTCAATATTAACATATGAAAACACAATATAAGCATGCAATGCGATGCGAGCAGCAAGAATATGCGGGAGCTGAATATCCAATGCAATGATAACGAATCTACATATGTCTAAGTATGAGTCTTACAGTTTTGCCATTTGAAATAATACGAATCGTGTGTTTAGAAAATAGGGACTACGGTGTTTTTAAGAAAATGTACGTCCTTTGAAATATCCGTAGAATCCCTTGGCCTGTCTTTAAAAATACTCACGATTCGTTAGTTTTGAAATAGGTATGACTCGAATCTAATCTATCATTTACAAGTAAACTGCAGGGCTAAACTAAAAGGCTGATAGAAAGGTAAGGGAACCGCCTAACATCTGAGTCGATACATATATACATATAAATATAACAGTCGGTGATCCCGCCTCAAAAATATCCCATACGATACAATATCTATAATATGACATCCTCAAGTCAAGAGTGCGGATCTATCATCAATATATAGATCGTACGGTAAATCCGTCGTACGGCATCCCAAATCTGGGTACGGGTCAATATCACATCAATCACACTATTCATCTGGTATCCTCTTTATCAATTATCATGATCGGGGGTACTGATCCACGTCTAGTACAATACTGATACCACATATGTATATGCATGCGTGTGTATGAAAACACCACGTCGAAAGGACCCGCTAAAACATCATGTCGTATCTCAAATACGAACCACATCACATCATCGATCTCACGGCCTCAAGCCCAATCTCATCGACTCATCTCCAATCCCAAGTACTATCCTCACAAACCATGTATATGTATACGTATATATATATATACACATAGTCCCATACCCATGTGTGTGTGTATATATATATATATATATATCCCCATATACGCACAGGTAAGAGAATGAATGTATGCAAGTGTGGGTGCGTGCGTGGGTGCAACAACTACTCTAGGGTTTCGCAAGTAACACTACTAATCCATGAACACATAACCATATCCTGAATATCCATGTCTCATAAACCACATATATATCCAGTTATATATCATAAATATACTACGAACTGCGGGGGTGCTATACGCCATCCACCCGACTTCTCCCCGTAGATATAAATCTACTCACTTGATCTTGCTTGCCGATGTCGATGTCGCCATCATCTTCTTCATCGCCTTTAATCATCGTGAGGGTACCTACACGTCACACGTATCGTATTGCATTAAAACCAAATCAAAACCAAAACGACACGCGGAACTCACATAGGTCAAAACCTATGGTCTACTCCCGCAAATCAACCCGATATCACTCGATATAGACGTACAAACGTCACGTGATCGAGATAACGCACAAATACTAAAATCCAGAAATCGAAATACGAAAAATATAGCCTCGAATCAAAACAGCAACACATGTATTCAGTCCCAGATTTTGATTAAAGTGCAAACAATATTCCAAAACAATACTGGAGTGATGTATAAAGTGTAAATGAGCTATGGAAGCAACCAGGACCCCTGACTCCACAATGTGGCCGGCCCCTACCCTAAAATTCCGGCGACCTCGGCCCTGGTAGGGAGTTAGGGTGTCGTGTTTGTAGGGTGGTCTCCTTGTAGTCAATCTAAGCTCCTGAAGTTGTTTGCTAGTCTTGAAAATACCCCAGGTCATCCCAGATTTCTCTGCACACACCAATACCTCACAAACCGACATGCAAAGTTTCTGTTTTTCGTTTTAGGTTTGGTATTGTGTTTGGTTCGGGGTTTCTAACATCTAAGGGGGTTTAAGGTCACCACAAGAGTTCAATTGCACAACCACAACTCAAATTAACCCTAACCCTCTCTAGAATTTCCCAAAATTCACTAAACTTTACCAAATCGATTTTAAACTTGAAAAGAGGCTAAAGCACTTGAAATACTACACTAATTGTGAAAGGGTTACCTCATTTGGCACTCAAGAACCCCCCTACAGCACCAAAATATGATTTTTCTTTGTCCAAAGTGTAGCTTGTGAGCTTGTGCACAACTTTTGTGAAGTGGGGATGAGGTTTTTGTGAGTTTTTAGTGATGAAGTGGGGGTTTTGAAGTGGAGGGAAAAGGGTGTGCTGCCATGGTTGAGGGATGAGAGGAAATAAAGGAATGATGAAGGAAGAAATGGGAGCCATGACCAATGGTTGACCCCTCACCCTCTCTCTCTCATACCCATAACTCACATTATTCTATTCTTTAATCATTTTCCTTTTCTTTTCTTTTCTTCTCTTTGCAATAGTAAACCCAAAACAAATAACCATACACCCAAAATCATGTAGGAAAAATGTAACAAGTGTAAAAATGACATGTGCATGTCATGTGCACAAAATACGCTTAAAGCCCGATTAGCGATTTTTAATCGCGATTAGCACAAAATTAGTGTATAATAAATCGTAAAACTTCATAATTTGCATAAATCACTCTCTTTTTAGTAATTTCCATAATTTTTCAAATTTTTTCCCATTTATCGGTATTTAATTATACCGAAATATTAAAATATTCATTAAAATTAATATTAAATTATAAAAATTCCCAAAAAATAATATTTTATTTTTCTGAAATGTTACAGCGCATGATACTAATTAAATTCAATGGATGATACAGTCTAAGAAATTTGCTGGATTTGGAGTTCATTTGTGAACTGGGTCCAATCAGACATCCAGACAAATTCTAAGAAAGGTATTTCTCATTTCGGGAGATAGTCTTTCTCTGCGAAGTTGAGATATAGAGAGAAATAAAGATAGAAATACTGGAGCGGATTCACTCACCGAGGCTATTAATCGAACGCAATAGTTTCACAAACGAGCTTTTTGAGACTGATTAATAGAGAAGTTATGTGTTCAGTATTACACGGGCTGTGAGTATGCGACACCGCAATTATTAGGCTTAAGTGCAAGTGGGAGATTGTTGGCTATTGTGCTCTCAAAGAAATTATTGTAATCACAGACAGGTGATTATGATGATTGAAGGAGGACCTATACGGATACAACAATCATACTCAAAATGATAGTATGCTATCTGGTTTGTCTTTATCATCATGTATATGCATTATGTGGTATTGCAGATCACTATTACATATTGATAGAGCCCATAGGATTCTTGCTTGACTATCAGTATTATGACAATCATATACGTGAGAGCTGGGTGGTCTATAAGCACATCCTTAAATGTCCATAGTCGAGAGAGTATCGAGACTGGGCATTGATACTCCAGAGTAGACTAGTGTGTGCCTATCGAGACCCCGACGAGGGGCGATGGCCGGTCTCACAAGCGATTGGTGTCAGTTAGTCACCTAAGATAGTATACATGTGCTCATTGGGTTATGAGTACACTGGATGGACTCGCCGTGAAAATGCTAGTTGGTATTATACCTATTGTCAGATAGCAGTTCCTAAGTGACATGTGTACAGGTTAGTCTATCGGCCTAAGATCTTCATTTTTCTCGTGTGAGTTCCTACTGTACTTTGATTACTATCCTACCACAGCTCAGAGGAGTCATGCAAACAGGTTTTAGTTGGGTACAGTCCCGAACCACATGGAGGCAGTGAGCGGATCGTCGGGGATTCGTCTCTCCCGGTATTAGGCGTTGATGTCGTGTAGTGCACGGGTGGCCATCACCAGAAATACTTGTCCAAGGTAGTCAAGAATTACTGATTTGGATAAGTAGTTTCTCAGGTGGTGATTGGCTTCAAACCGATACGAAATGTCGTGTTATTAGGGGTCTGACTTTATCAACCCCCCTAGACTCGATATGCGATACTCTTAGATGAACTGTCCGGACTGCACGGATATTGTCACGAACAGGCTCAGTAGGGGTTTGGATGAGTTTGCTCGTCGGCCTTCCTTTGGCTCAATACCTGGATAGCCGTTACGTACAGCTAGTGCCGCTGACGTGCTTATGGTTAAACCCACTGCCAGCATATTGACGAGTCATTAGAGTCCCACACAGAGGGTTTCCCTGCTTCGGGCGAAACGATGTAGAGACCGTATGGTTTTACGACAGGGTTCGATCATATACGTGCACTTGTGCACGTACCATGATTCAGACGGATAATACCAGTGGGCTTTGGTTTAAGCCGGATTCTAGTATTATATTGTTGGATTATTTTCCTCTCTTTGTATTCGTATTTTTCAGAATACGTATACGGGTATGTATAAACGGATGATGTGTATTCTTATAATTTATTACAAGATGCTTCTAGAAGATGTCACCTCACTTTTGTTTATAACCATTTAGGATTAAATGGTTAATGAGGTGGAGGATGAGGTGTTCTTTGGCTATAAATGAAGCATGACACACTTGGTGACTCATGGGTTGACTCATGGTGTGACTCATGTGTTACTATTGTGGCATGCTTGATTTATTCTTGTGTTGTGAGATATTTTGTGAGGAAAGATTTATTTTCTTTAGTTCACAACACTTAGCCATTTTTCCATGCTCACCACACTCTCATCTCTTAAGCTTCTTCTTCTACCTCTACCCTAAAAGTCTCATGTGTTGAGAAACCTAGGGTGTTATGAGACATATTAATCTATCATTAGACTCTACATCTTCTAGGCTATCTATTTTAGCGAATTAGGTACCCTAGTTACCTCGTTTTCGAAGTTGGAGCCCGAACTACATATCCTCAGGTGGATCATCTTCGAGATGGAGGGAGACCGGAGGCCAAACCCGATCCAAGAGGCCTCAAGGAGCTTGTGAAGATGGAAGAAGATCGAAAGACACGGATCATTCGGTATAACACTTCTATCACTTAGATTAGCTCTATATAGTTTTCTTGCTTAGGGTTTATGGTTCGGTCTGACGGGTTTTCATAAGCGCCAAGTTTTTAAACGCCGGTTTATGTTCTGCACCGGTTGAATTAGATGGCCAGGGCTCTGGTGTAACCCAACAATTTTTTGCCGGGATCCTCGCCGAAGTTTTGGCTCAATCCGAGCTCTTTTCAGACTCCCGCAGTGGGTTTTAGCATGGAATTTTTGCCGGTTTTTAGCACACTTGATTTTCGGTGTTTTGGAAAATTGAAGTGTTGGCTATTTGTGTGCGGTATTCGATTGTTGAGGCTTAGTGATGGTTGCGTATATCATAACTTTTGGTAAAACGTCATCTAATTGCTATATGTATCATTTAGACGAGCTTACGGAATTGATACTTGCAAGTTTGCATATTCTGTGATGGATATTGCTTGTTGGTTATGCTTGTGTTGGATTTGTCGTGACGGATAGCCCAGTGTATGTAGTATTAGATGTTATTCTCTGTGATGTAATGTATATTCATATTGCGAGGCGAGCGTCCGACATGTAGACTGCCGTCATTGCGCCTTGTATTATTCTTTGGGGAGCGTCCTGGTTGCGGACATAGTTACCGTTGTATATTCAGTTTTTCATTACATGCACTAGGTGTAACGATTCTGAATTTATTGTACGAAATTTTTCAGTTTAATGTACAGAAAGGAGTTTACAAGCCCGAGTACAAGTTATAAGTTAATTTTGTTTAATAACAGAAAGAAATAACTTGTAGCTCATTGGTAAAGCCCTTGCACAGCTGTGACGTAGCCCCTGTGTTCGAATCCCATCAGACACATTATTTTTTCTGATTTCATTTTAAAACTTTTTGGAAGCCCAAAAGTTTACACGTGCAATACACACAAAAACGAAAAGACAGAGAAATCAAACATGTGCAAAAGAGTATTAACATTAAGAGGAACACGTGGCAAGAATCCAACGGCCCCACACCCACAAATGGCCGGCGGATCTTCATTTTTGGCCGGTACCGACGGTCGGCCCGAGGCCAATAAGCCTCGAGCTTTGCACACAAAACCCTTCCTCTACCCCTAACTCCCCTGCACTATTTGATTGCTCTGCAATCAAACAGAGACTCTTCAATTCCCAATTTATCACCTTTTTAATGCATTTTAATTCACCATTTTAATTCCAAAACCCTAATTCCACATAATACTACCCCATGCCTTAGCCCTTCATCATTATGAAAATTATAGCCAAAACTCTCAAAATTTCTTAAATACAAGTAGAGTAGAAGAGGAGTTAGCAAGCGATCAAGTTCCGGCGAAGAATCGAAGCTTTTCCGACGATCCCACGACGCCACGAAGTTCACACCTCCCTCTTCTACCCTTTCATAGGCTAAATAACTAGTAAGTCCCTCTCAATCCCTCTTCTTCTTCCTTGAAAATCTTATTTCAAAACATATGTCGGTAAGTGGAGTTAATACCGACATCTTCTAAACTCTAGAAATTCCATTTTTTTCTTAAATATTGTTCATCCATATTCTTACCCAATGCTTGTGATCATAAAACCAATGTTTAGAACCAACTTTTAATCAAAAGTATCATTCAAAATTATTTTAACTTAACTTTTACATTAAAATACCATGAACTTTGTATATCATCTTTTAATGTTTTGCTTAAACATATTTTTAGGAAAATTCACGAGATAACGACCTACCTCTCACGTACACGCTTGGTTTCCATAGCACGATACTCTTTGAACGTATTTTTGTTACGAATACAATATAATAACTTCTCGAGATTATTTTAATTTTATTAAAAATATTTTTCATAAAACCCCCTCGAGTTATATAAAATAATATTTAAGGATTTTATTAAATATAGGTTTAAGCGGGATCAATTCTCTTGAGCCCCAGGGAGCCGGAGAAAGTGAGCGCTTTCCTATTTAAGGTAGAAAACTTAATGGTGTTATCAATGATAATTGTCTTGGAAAAAGACACAAATCCTGCCGTCCTTGTGCAGCAGTTACCGATAACTCCCGAACCCAATTCAGGATCTAAATCAGTTACAAGTGTCTGACTCAAGTCTGAATCCAAACTCAAACCAGAATCTAATTCAAACATGAATCCAAACTCTAACATGTATAAGTTGAACCTGAACTTGAAAATCAAACCTGAACACAGGACTTGACTTGACCGAACCATGGCTATAACTTGACATGATTACAAGATTACATCCTGAACCTGACTACTTGAACAACTCATATCCATGGTCTCGGCAAGACTTGTAATATAATCAATACAATACATTACGTGGGGATAATAGGGTAGATAGGTACGGAACGTATTAACTTGGCACGGGATGGTCACTAAAAGACACCTACATGAACTCTCGTGCCGTTGTCCCGTGGGTTTGACGGGGTCTTGTACTACATGTTACAACAGTCCACAGGGTAATATAGACTCCTCTCATATACACAAATACCTTCTGTACCAAACTACAAACAATTACGTTAAAATAACAAGTATATACATGTACAACTTAACAGTTCTATTTCACATTTCTTGTTATATTCCATTCCTTCATTTGGGACTTAGCGAGCGCTAGTTCTCTAACGACATTCCTGTCTATTTCTTCCTTTGGAATGTTCGTCAGGAGGACCGGACTTTCAGGAGATCGATCCGAGCCAGGAGGACTTAGACCAGTTCACTTCCCAGTCGGACTTCTAGTTCATCTTGTACTTATTTCAGTTTGTATGCCACTGTTTAGGCATTGCTTTATTTCATTGTATCTTTCCTTTTCAAAGCAGTTGTATTGTAAAGATGAATGTTAATAAAATTTGCTGTTTATTTTATATCTCTTGTCATTCTTGTGCATTTTTACATATATTTCTTAATTACGCTTAACGTATTTATTTCTTAGTAAATACGTTGCGGGTCTGCCACGTCACCATCTCCGTACACTGGGAAGCGGGGAGTGACAGGTTTTGTTGGCGGCCCATGCAGGTCAATTCTGCATGAAGTCCTAAGCAATATATATCACAAGAATTATAAGATTCACCAACTATACATTCTTTACTTTTCAAATTTCTTGAATCTATCCTAACCTTTCTTTTTATATTAAGGTCATGGATTCACCGAACAATACAAGCACGAACGTCAATGTTAACACCCTACCAACTACTCTACCACCACCACTTACTGTTGCAGCTCCCATCAACAAGCAAACGGTACTGCTTGAGGCAATCAAGAGCCTTTTGGAGGGTCAGCAGCAGCGGACTGTTATCCTCATGCACCGCCCAGAAGTTGAGGCACCCAGAGTCAAGCAATTCCGGGAAATGCTCCCGAAACATTTCTATGGGAAAGAGAGCTTACTAGAGGCAGACGAATGGGCTAAGTCTATAGAAGTTGATCTGGCAGCACCATAAGTGCCAGAGATTGCTTGAGTTATGAAACTGCAACTAACAGATAAAGCCAGAGTCAGGTGGAAGGCTGAAGAAAGTCGACTCGCCCAACCGATTGAATGGAAAACGTTTCGCGATATGTTCGACATGAAGTACTTACCTGAGGCTGCCCGTTTCGACATGGAACATCAGTTCATCCACTTACAAAAAGGCTCGATGTGGAGCAAATTCGTGAATGAATACGATACCGAGTTTATCATGCTTAGCAGGTAAGATATTGTCTCAAATTCAAAATTCCTGATACCGCATATTTCACTGCTAACACAAGGTCGTAACAGGTTCACAGCACACCTGATTCCTGAGATCCGGGCATGACGATTTCAGCAAGGGTTGGACCCGGAAATCCAAGCTACACTCGCTACAGGGGATTTCCCAACCCATGATCTTGCTCTGAAGGCTGCCCGACGTTATGAGGCAGTGGTGACGAAGAAGGGCAGACCTCAGACTGCCGGTGTAAAATGACCTGCCACACAGATGGCAGGAGGAGCCTCATCCAGGCCAACTTTTGCACCCCAAGAGACCGAGATGATCATTTAACCAGCCCAGTCCAGACTTTTGCTTCTACTGCAAGAGGAATGGACACTTGGCGAAAGACTGCAGGCGTGCAAATTTTTTGTGTTTGGTTTGTGACGCATCCACTCACGCCATTGGATAATGTCCATATCGACTTAACCCAGTTCCAGCACCAAGTCCCGCAATCACAGTCCCGCAGCGGCCAGCTGTTCAGGCTCCTGCACCTCGACTGGCTCTACCTGCACCACTTCCATGTGGACCTCATGCACAGCCTCCTCGTCAATTCCATTAGGCACAGAGGAACATGCCTCAAGGGCAGAGAAACATGCCCTAAGGACAGAGGAATGTGCTTCCAGTAAAGAGGAATGTACCCAGACGTCAGGCTTTCACCATGACAGTTGAGGAAGCCGAAGCCACTGGCCAAGTTATCACTGGTAATCCTTTCATCTTTTCAATACTTGTATATCACTATATTTCCCCTATATCTAAAACCAACCTCACATAATTTAGGTACTATACTAGTAGCTACCCTTCCTGCACTCGCACTATTCGACATTGGAGCATCACACTGCTTCATGTCCTAATGATTTGTGAGAACACATGCGATTCACGTGAAGCCACTCATTTCAAGCTGGAATGTCAGTTCCAGGAATAGAGTATTGAAAGCAACTATGGGATTTGATCAATGTTCAGTTATAGTTTGCGGACGAGAATTCGACACGAATTTCAAAGTACTGGACATCCCAAACTTCGATGTTGTGTTGGGAATAGACTGTCTGGGAGTTTTCTATGCTACGATTGATTGCCATCAAAGGAGGGTAGTATTTAAGATACCAGATCACCCAGTCTTCTACTTCAAGAGTGGAGACAGAACTTTAGAGCCATGAATCTTCCGTGCTAAGCCAAAGAATGCAGAAGTATTTACTCTATCGGCGGAAGAAGAAAAGATAGAGGTACTTCGAGAGTTCGAGGATGTGTTTCCTGAAGATATAACTGGTTTGCCTCCCGATCGAGCTCTTAAATTCAGGATTGATTTACTACCTGGTGCACAACCGGTGATCAAAGCCCTATACCGGTTAAGCCCTGAGGGATTGAAAGAGATCCCCACTCAACTAGATGAATTCCTGAAGAAAGGTTGGATTCATCCTAGTACTTCAAGTTGGGGATCTCCAATTTTTCTTGTGAAGAAGAAAGAAGGTTCATACAGAATGTGTATAGATTACCGAGCTCTGAACGAAGTGACGATAAAGAACAAGTATCCACTACCGCTCATCGATAATCTTTTCGATCAGCTAAGTGGGTCTTGTGTATTTTCGAAGTTAGATCTCTGTTCGGGTTATCATCAGGTGAAGGTCAAAGAGTCTGATATTCTGAAGACGGCATTCAGGACTCGCTATGGTCATTACGAATATCTCGTGATGCCATTTGGAGTGACCAATGCACCTGCTATATTTATGAATCTTATGAACCAAGTTTTTCGAGAGTACTTAGACATGTTCGTTGTCATCTTCATCGACGACATCCTTGTGTATTTAAAGAATCGGAAAGAACACGCCGAGCATTTACGGATTGTCCTGGAGACATTGAAACAACATCAGCTCTATGCCAATTACAACAAGTGTGAATTTTGGCTAAATCAAGTCAGATTTCTCGGACACATCAATTCAGGCGAAGGAATCTCAGTAGATCTAGCTAAGGTGTCAGCTGTCAGCGAATGGCCGCCACCAAAGACAGTGAATGATATACGAAGTTTCTTGGGATTAGAAGGATACTACCGAAGATTCATTGAAGGCTTTTCGAAGATTGCAGCACCCCTGACCAAGCTCACACGTAAAGATGAAGCATTCGTGTGGTCAGAAGCATGTGAACAAGCTTTTGTAGAACTCAAGTCAAGATTAACTTCAGCTCTTATTCTCGTAATACCGGATCAAGCTGGAGGTTTCTTCATACATTGTGATGCGTCCGGTAAGGGATTATGATGTGTTCTACATCAGCATGAAAAAGTTGTAGCCTTTGCATCAAGACAGCTGAATGTTCATGAGCGCAACTATCCAACACATGATCTGGAGTTGGCAACCGTTATCATTGCACTTAAGATTTGGCGCCATTAACTTCTGGAAGAAAGAGTGGATATATACATTGACCACAAGAGTCTGAAGTATGTATTTACTCAGAAGGAATTAAACATGCGGCAGAGAAGATGGTTAGAACCCATGGCGGACTTCAATATCAACCTACAGTATTATCCAAGGAAGGTGAATGTAGTCCTGATGCACTTAGCTGTCATCCATTAGCAATGAATCTCACCGCTCAGTGGAAGCTACAGCAGGAATTCCATGGATTGGCGATCGAAGTAGTTATGCCAAGTAACGCTTCGTATTTGATGAACTTACAAGTCTAGTCCACTATTATCAATATGATCAAAGTAGCACAAGCAAATAATGCCAAGCTACAAAAGATCCGAGAACAAGTAGAAAGTGGACTTCGAACTGACTTCATCATCCACGAAGATGTAGGGTTACCGAGGACGACAGCAAGGTTTCGGGAGGCATCGTCAATGCCGTTTTTAAATTTTTGCCATTCTAAATAACTCTAACCTAAAATCTTTAACTAGAAATTTAAACAAATAAGCAATGTTAACAACTTAATATCTAAGTGAACTAGAAATACAACCTTTGTAGATCGGTCCTTCACTTCAATAGGTCCTAGTAGTAGTCCCTTCGCTGCGATGAAATGAACTTGCGGACTCTTGAAAGGCTCCATGAGAAGAAAGCAACGAACTTGCTTGAAGTCTTCGAGGCCGAAGATGATCTACGTCGAGGAGACACTAACCCAAGCTACCCTCTTCACTAATGTGAGATTAGTGAAGCTAACACCCTATACTAAAGTGCTAATCTAATAGAGGATGATGAAGTAGAATTTTTGCTCACTTTGGAATTGATTTTCTCACTAAAGTTTCTCACTTGCCCAAAATCTAGAGAGCTCTTGAGCTTGAAGAAGAAGATGAAGAGAGATAATATTGTGTGCGAGAATGGCAACCATGGGTGAGAAAATATCTAATATATCTCATGTAGAGACTTAACCTTGAGTTAAGATAATGGCTGGGTTAACAAATATCTAGTATAAAACAAAACTAGTGGACTAGTTAATGGGTCTCCAAAATTCTCAAAGCTTCATGCCATGTGACCATTATCCAACTAATAATTGATTTAAACTAAATAAATAAACCCTACATTATCTTTATCATGGTGTAATTCTCATACACCCATGTAGCTTGTATCATCAACCATGACACAAAATAAAACACAATTAATATATATCACATATATATTAAGTGTGCACATGTGAGAAAAAAATGTTTAAGTGAGCTAATATTAGTTAATGTAAATTAATATATCAAAAATATAATTATACATTAAATCATTAAATCAACACTTGATTTAATAATCCGGTTATATCTCATATGACCGACTAATATTATTTGTATCATTATATCGAATCAACACTTGATTCGATAACCCGGCTATATCGCATATAACCGACTGATACAATATCGACTTATCGAATCAACATTTTACTCGATAACCTGGCTATATCACATATAACCGATCGATACTTTATATCGTGAGAATAGAATACGGTATCACATACTCGTATTAATCTCGGTCCCGCACATATCACATATGTGCTCCTACTTCATTTTGCTTCAGCCAGTGAAACCTCTGTGTAGGACTCTAAAGACTTGTCAATACGCTGGCAGTAGGTGATGATCACATTAAGCACCCAAAAGCCGTCAGCGGTACTATCTGGACGTAACGGCTACCCGGGTATTGAACGATCAGAAGATCAGCAAGCAAGCCCGCTCCAACTCCTGCAAAAGCCTGTCAGTAACACTACCGTACAGTCCGGTCTCTTCGTCTGATATGTCGCATATCATCGCCTGAGGGTGGTAAAACGTCAGACCCCAATAGCCTGATAAGTCATGCCAATGCAAGGTCCATAACGGTTCGAGAAACTACTGATAATACTTACCAGTAAATCTCAGCAACCCTGACCAGGGATTTCATGTTATAGCCAATCGAGCATAGTGCAACATCAACTCCCAATACCGGGAGAGATGAATCCCCTCCTATCGCTCATTGCCTCCATGTGACTTGGGACTGTATCCAAAAACCACCATTTTGCACGGTCTCTTGACCGTGATATGGTGGAAATCAAAGCACAGTGGGAATCACACGAGACTCTATGACGATCTCGGATCGACAGACTAATCTGTACCAGTGTCACCAGAGAACTGCTATCTGACGATAGGTATAATACCTTCTAGGAGTTCTCGGCGAGTCCGTTCAGTGTACCCAGTCTCCACTGAGCACCTATACACCATCTTTGATGTCAAACACCAATGGATGTGGGATCATCCATCGCCCATCATATGGGTCAAGATGCGTATACGCTAGTCTACTCTGGAGCATCGATGCCCTGTCTCGATACTCCCTCGACTAGGAATAATTACAGGGTGTACTTGTGGACTACACCTGGCCTCACTAGTATGATCTCCATCATAGTCCTGGGTGTCAAGTACACATCCTAAAGGGCTTTGTCAACATGTGAGAGCAAGACATCATCATGTATACAAGTCAACATGTTAAGACAAAGAGCAACCATATAGTATACTATCATATCGAGCAAGAAAGTCCCCCTATATATGTCCAAGCATCCACTACAATATACATCCCATGTATAGTAATGGACTCTACGGCATACATATAACTAACAATCTCCCACTTGCACTAAGGCCATTTGTCGCAGTATCACATAATTAACAATATAGCAGTGGTTGTGGTATCCCATACTCAACCATCCCAAAATCTCTCAAATTGTATTTGGGAAAGCATGCCTTGGTGAGTGGATCCGCCGTGTTAACCTCAAAATCTACTCTCCTTACCTCAATCCGTTGGAGATCAACCATCTCCTTGATCAGGTGATTCTAGTCTCAGAATATGTCCGGATCGTTGATTGGACCGGTGTTCCTAGGCAAAAGCCACAACTCCATTGTTGTCACAATAACAGTTATTGGACGCTCAATGGTAGGAACCTTGTTCATATCATGAACAAGTAATGTCCAGACAACCTCTTTGGTAGTATCGTTGGTAGCAATGCATTCAGCCTTTATCGTTTAGTATGCCACGGTATCTAGCTTGGAACTCTTCCAATCATACCGTCCCTCCACTGAGGGTAAAGACAATGCCTGTGACTGACTTTCAGTCAAACTTATCACTCTGGAAGCTGGAACCAAGAACTTTCTTTTAGTGCTTCTCAAGTACTTAAGAATGTCCTCCATAGCTGTCCAGTTATTCTCCCAAGATCCGATTGATTCCTGATCACTACACCTAGTGAGTCATCTACATCTGGTCTGGTACATAACATCGCATACATGATAGAGCCTACTGCCGAAGCATATGGTATCCCTTGCACGTGAGTGATCCATGAGTAAGTGGTCGAACCACCACGCTTAGAATCCTCCATACTAAACCCCTTTAGTATGGTGTTAATGTACCTGAATTTGGGACACTCCCAACATCCACTTAGATCTATCACCATAGATCATAATCCACAAGATGTAGTAGGTATCATCCAGATCTTATATTGAGAATCCTTGCGATAAGAGGAGCTTGACCAAGTGTAGCATAGGAAACACTTTCCTATCAAGAGTATGTCATCTACGTATAATACATGGAAGCCAACTTTACTCTCTACAAACTTCTTGTATATACAAGGTTTATCTACCTTTTTGATGAAGTCAAACACTTTGACTTCCACATCAAACCAGATGTTCTATCTCCGCGATACTTGCATTGATCCTGATGGACTTAAGCATAGCTTTGAAAGTCTCAACTTTTCCATCTATACCAAGAATCTTCTCAAGATCCATTTGCTCCCAATAGGTTTTACCCCTTCAGGTGCAAGATGCAAAGTCATACTTTGTTAGTATACATGGATTCCATCTTTGATCGCATAGCATCCAACCTTTTCACAGAGTCGCCACTCGTGATGGCCTGCCTGAACCTAGTTGGGCCATCATCAACCATGATGCAATCCTCGCTCCCACTGTCACCGAGAAGGCCGCAGTATCTCTCAAGTGGATGAGGAACCCTACCAGGTTCACGGAGAGGCTGAGGTTCATTGGAGACTATTGAATCCTTTGGTTCCACTAAATCATCAGCTGTTAGTTTGTCAAGCTGGAATAACTTCCAGTTCTACCTCATGACCACTAATTTCTTCATAAGAAATTCCTTTTCTAAGAAGGTGGCATGCTGAGAAACAAAACACCTTTTGCTCCTCAGAGTGATAGAAGATATTCCCTCACTAATGTTTAGGATATCCTAAAAAACTTATACAGATCTGACCTTGCCTCGAGCTTGTCCGGATTTTGCTTTTCAGCATAGGCTGGACAACCCCATATCTTAACTCGTTTAAGACATGGTCTCTTCCCATTCCATATCTCATATATTGTGGCAGGCACTAATTTAGATGAAACCCCATTCAATAGGTATGCAGCTTCTCAAGTGCATAACCCAAAAAGGAAATAGGTAACTCAGCAGTACTCATCATAGAGCGCGCCATATCTCATAGGGTGCGTTACCTCCGCCCCGATACACCATTGTGCTGTGGTGTATACGAAGGAGTAAGTTGAGAGAGAATCACATTATCCATTTAGAAATTCCAGGAACTCCATGCCCAAATATTCTGCTCCTCGATCTCATCGAAGGACTTAATACTTCTACCCGTCTGGTTCTTCAACTTCAAGCTTATATTCCTTGAATTTCTCAAAAGTTTCAGACTTGTGTTTCAACAGGAACATATGTCCGAATCCTAAAAGATAGTCGATGAATATAACGAAGTACGAAGAACCAAGCCTGGCATTTATAGATATAGGACCGTATACATCATCATGTATCTATCCCAAGAGTTCACTAACTCTTTCTCTGTTTCCAATAAACGAAGTATTGGTCAAATTACCTTTGAGACAAGACTAGCAAGTATCATAAGATGAAAATTCGAATGGATTCAAATATTCATCCTTATGTAACTTAGCTGGTCTTGTCGCATTGATATGACCTAGTCTACAATGCCACAAGAAGGATTCGTTCATTTCTGATCTATTCCTTTTGTGTGTGTTCTATACTTTGAACTGCGGTTTGATTTAGAACGTATATGCTATTATATATCGTGCCTGATTGAGTCAACTCTTGATTCGGGAAAATGTTCAAAACATTATCCGCTAATACAAAATTATATCCTTCTTTAACTTAATAAAGAAACCGATGTAATGTTGTATATCAGGTTCGGTATATAATAACATTCGTTCAGAATCAATGTATTAATACAAGGTGATATTTGCCAACTAATTTGGCTGCAACAATTGCACCATTCTCTAACACTTAGAGATATATCACCCAATCTCAGTTCTCTACCTTTTAGTAGCCCATGTAACAGATTACATATGTTGGATCCTGATCCGGTATCACATACCCAGGACGCAGAGGATACTTAGAAACAGTTCTTGATAATAAACACACCCGAAGAAGATGCATCAACATGCACTTTCTTCGAATGGGTGGCATGGGAATCTGGATATTCCCCTATTTCCTGCTCGGACTTATAAGAATTATAAGATAGAGCGGAACCAACGTTCCCTAGCACAGTATAATAAGCAGGTTCGGTCAATGCATCCATATTATTATCTTGATTAAGGCCTGACATGGTCGCTACCAGGAGAGAGAGAAAAAACACTATGCGTGCACTCTTTGTAAGATTAGATTGGTTATTATTTTATCTAATTTGGATGGCTCACACTGTTTTTATCAAATCTTCTTTCAAACCCTAAAAAGTAAGATTTAACCGGGATTAATTACACCCTACAAGTTCGCCAATCTTTCAGCCAGGCCAGTGCCGGTACTTTGAGGGAGGTTCCCCGTGCTTTCGCATGGACCTAATTAAAATAAAACTCGTTTTCCCAGGGGCGTAACCCAGTTAACACCTTTCTAGACACCTACTTGATCGGCTAATTGTAATGTGTAAAACTCTCCCAGGAGTAACTCTTACTTGTAGTGGGTATCGGGATCCAACTATCTCATAGAAGGTATGCAATCTCATTGCAAATTTCAACACTTGAAATTCCCGATAATAGTTTTGCCCCTAGCGTTCTATGACCTTGACGAAAGCCAACAAACCATAGTCCGCTAGTCAAGTTCAACCCGTACATTTCATGATTGAATTAAACCCACCCGCACGATCCTTGACGAAAGCCAACAAAGCCGTACGACTACCCTAATCCAATCGCATCATATGCTTATGCAGATAAGCATAAATAGCTACCGCACACTACGCCTTGACAAAAGCCAACAAACGTAGTACGAATACTATGAAGTACTTATCTGAAATGATGGAGGGCTACGACAGGTTTTTAAGAAAACCTTTTGCGTAATGAACTTGATATCGTTGTAGAATCGAGTAATTTTGAAAAGGAGTGTTTTTTTAGACTTTTACTAGTTTTGCTAAAGAGGTCACTTCCGGTGAAGAGATCTCGGCTCTTTCCTTATCGAATAAGGTGCATGATATTTCACAAATACCACTATGCAAAGCAAAAACTATAAAAGCAATCAAAAGACAAACCGAGTTTGTAGCATCTGCTAGTTTCGCTAAAGAGGTCACTCCCGGTGAAGGGATCTCGGCTCTTTCCTTATCGAATAAGGTGCTGGATATTCTACAAGGAATACCGCTATGCAAAGCAAGAACTAGAGCTACCAGTTTTTAAAACAAGTTTCTACAACATCTTTAGGTTTCTTTTATTTCATTAATCTCATTAATGAAGTCCCATTAATTTTGCTTCCCAAGCATCACATATGAAACAAAAATAGCAATATTAATTATATCTCATATATATAATATATGCATTCGTCTTAGAATATCTAGTGATCACATCACAGAATAACACCAGCAGAAGAATCACATATGAAATATTGGATATACTAGGAATTCCGTGTTTTAATTTAAGCCAGTATAAAACACGGATTCCACGGTCGTGATGAATAGCCAAACCCACATCCCTAGACCCCTACGAGAGCGGCAAGAAACCCTACCAATTCTAGAGTTAGGAGACCCGGTCTTGTCTCCTCGAGATGGTCTCCCACTGGACCCTAGAACCTGGTTACTTGTGCTCCCCGCCTTAGGTCTATCCTAATGCGGAAAAGTAAATAATATACATCAATGGTGACATCATCCTCAACCCGGAAGTGCCCTAATAAAAGAATATTATATACAAGCTTTTACATGAATGAAAAAGAAAAAACTCCCATCTCACATAAAACCTCCGGCTATTCAAACACGACGATCCAATATAACATATCACAGCAACACATAACATCACATGTCATCAATGTAAGTAAATATGCGTATCCCAGTTGTCGTTGACATATAGCACCGAAACCGGTGACACACCACATATTACACTTACGGCGTAGAAAAGAAAGTGAAAAACTACAACAATTGGAATCCGTAACCACCTTAGGCATCATAAACCCAATTTATCACATACTTTAGATTTCATGCCCAACAAATGAATTCCTTAGACATCACATGCCTAACAATTATAAACCCCGCATTTAATTCTCGATATGGAAAGCACTTTTCAATAAGCTGTCGGGTAATTCACAAGATTCCTGATAACCTGATCGAATGCTCGTTGGGAACTTTAGTAGATGGCCGCACTCCCGATGCCGTCGACGAGGTGCACTAAGGCGGAACACCGCTGCCGCGAGCACCCGAACGGATGCTTTTGGCGATGGGGTTCTCCTACAGTCACTTGGTCGGGGATATAGGGTGTGGCTATCTAGTAAGGTTACCCGGCGAGTATCCGCGTACACTACGTAATTGCGACGGACTTTTGATCACATCAAAATCCTGTGGCAACCGATCAAATGAGACTAAATTGCTAAATTTATAAAATTCAAACTAGTTATCTGTTCATATCATAATCTTGCATTAATATATTCCCCATTCTTATTCATTTTTACAAATAAATAGGTGCTTTTGATCCATGTCTGCTACATAGTTGCAGGTAAGAGGTTCTCGGAACAAAACAGTGAAATTGATGAAAAGACGATACAAAAGTGAGACTACGACCAACAAATGGAAGAATCTTGATCATGCCTACAGTTTGAAAAATAAACGAAGATCAATGGACAATTTCACAAAGCACAAAGGCAGCGTAAGATTCAAGACTTCGACACGAAGCAAAGGGTAAAAGTCCACGACATTATGCACTATGGAAATCTGGAAGAGAACTAGAAGACAATCTGAGAAACCAAGTGAAGAAACAAGAAGCAAAATGCAACCAGAAAAAGCCCAAAAAATTATAGCAAGAGAACCCTATATATGTACGCGGATCCGCGGCTAAACATGCCCTCTGGCCGTGGTTCCGCGACCATAGTGAACACATGTCGGTGCATTTTCTAATGGTGTGGCGGTGCGTTAACTAGGGTTCTTTAGGATAAAATTGTAAATGCAGATGTGAATCGAATGTAACCCTAGGGTTTCTATGATCTATAAATAGAAACCCTAAACCTCTTTTTGAGGTATGCCTCTTTTCATTGATCAAAAATTCAGAATTCATTGTAATGTATAAAGAGAGCATCAAATAAAGTAAGTAGTTTTTCATTTCCATGCCCTAGGTAATTTCTTTTCTGCCGTAGTATAGAATTTTTATTATCTGCCCTAGTTAATTAGTTTAGGACTTTTAATTATTTGCCGTAGATAAAAAAATGTTTCTTTTAATAAATTCCTTAATGAGTGAGTAGTTCCTCACTTGTTAGGGTTAGGAATATGAAAGGATTGAGAGATGAAAATCTCTCACCCCTTTCTTGCCCGTCATATATTTTAATAGGACTCCATGCATACATACACACACCGCTCACTACGGCACCCTACCCCACGAGGAAACGGTGATACCGTAGTTTAAAAGACCGGTTGTGCATGTTTTCTATGGAGGTTTGGGTAAGAATTAAGAAAGGAAGGACAAGAACCTAGAGGAAAAACCCTAGTTTCTTCCTAATGGTACTAATCCACTTTATTAATTATTACCATAACACCTAATAGATCTTAATTAGGGCATAGAAAGCGGTGAGGAATATTGACTTTCCGGATTTAACCTAAACCTAACCCTAGCAAGGTTTTAATCCTAATCTAGATCAACCTCAGTTTTTAGTGATAATCAATCCAACACCATTTGGAATTAACTCGTTAGAACAAATTGAGAATACACAAAATCCTTATGGACCGACCCGTACTCACCGGCTAGCTATCAAACGACGCCGTTCTTGATTGCGGTAATTAATTCTTTGATTCATCTTTTGAAAGCGCACACACACAAAATCTCTCTTACCAATCAAATGGCGCCGTTGCCGGGGATGGCGTAGTATTTTCTTTTTGCAATTTCGGGTTAATATAAAATCATAAAAAATCATAAAAACTAAAAAATAACAAATTATAAAATTTTTATCATCTTGTTATTTCTTGAAGGGTGTTTCGTTTGAATTGTGCAGGATCGACGAACGAATTCAGATCTGGAAAAATGCAGAGAGCAAAACAGAAAACAGAAGATCTGGATAACAGAGGAGTACCACAATAGAGCAACAGAAGAAGTTTGGAGGCCTGATCTTTTGCTTTGACCGCGGAACCGCTGCCAGAACCTACCTTATGCCGCGTATCCGCCGCTCTCTGCTGACGTCAGCACATGAAAAAATCGCTGTAAGTTTTCTCTTCTTCTCTGTAACCCCCTGATATCTCCTCTGTAAAATTTTCCTGCAGGGTTCTTTGTGCAAAAACTTCTTCCTTTCTCTAATAACTTGATCTTGTGCAGGATTCTTTGCAAGTGATTGTGTTTACTGCTTTGCATATCTAAATTGACTTTAAGGGGTCTGAACACCAATCCTGATTGGGTGGGGATTTCATCACCTTTCCCAGGACCCAAAAAATCACGTAAAGCATATTGCATTGACCATCAAGTTAATTAAAAAAGATTAGACTCAGCCCTAAGGACTTCGCGCTCAATAGAACAAAGGAATAGTTGTAGGCATCAACCGTTGATCCTAACCTGACTTTGTGGTGCCTAGGCTAGACAGGTAGGGGAAGGTAACTTTAAAAGGCCCGTCTCACGGTGATTCGTGAGCGGATCCCTCCTTTCTCTACTTGTGCTTACCTAGGCACAATTGGCGGTGAAGAGGCGGTTTGAAGTCCTCACATCTTGCCCTTTGGAACAGTTAGGAGCTGTTTAGCTGACCTAGGTGACCCTAGATCTAGGCTTGATTTTGCATTTGTGATTGATTGAACGTGTGTCTAAGCCTTTTATTGAAAATCTTTTTGCAAAAAGCTCCTTATAAAAAAACACAAAAAGGAAATTTTTTTACAAAAACTTGCAACTTGTCGCTAAGAAATCCGTGCACCCCACTTACACCCACTTCTTCTCATTGACGTTTTCTTACCCCCACCTTCTGTTTTTCACCTTTTTGACTACACTACCTCTTTAGTGTATGTCCGGTTGGACTAGGGACACTAGTGCCCGATTAGTCCGTGTCTCGTTGGTACCGACCGACAACGCTTTCGACTTCGAAGTCGAAATTCCTTCCACTTCCTTACCTTCACCTTCACATTCTTCGTCTTCCAAGGAGATGTCGGGATTCGATCCTAACAACCCCTTCCCCGCGGGACTGATTCCACCTCCGCTAGGTGCGAATAACCCACAACACCCACCTGTTGAAGCGCCCCAACGAATCGCGCTCCAGGATCTTTTCTACCCTATTCGCACCGCCTTACCTACTTGTCTTTCACTTCCACCGGCAAATGGGGATAACTTTGAGATTAAACCCCACTTCATCAACATGTTTCCAAAATTTCACGGACTGGAATCCAAAGATGCCTATATCTTCATAAACAAATTCCAGAATGTTTGTGCAATGATGAAGACAACGCAACTTTCTAATGATGCTATAAGGCTACGTGTCATTCCTTTCACCTTATGTGACCTAGCCGAGAAATGGTTGTATAGCACATCATCGCACTCAATTAAAATTGGGAAGAGTTTGTTAAAGCTTTTCTAAAAAAGTTTTACCCACATCACAAGACCGCGAGAATTCGCAATGAGATTATTCAATTTTCCCAGCTTCCTTCCGAACCCTTTTGGAAGTGTTTTGAAAGATTTAAAGACCTACTTGTTCAATGCCCTCACCACGGTATCGAGAATTGGCAACTTTGCCAAACTTTATACGAAGGATTGAACCCAGCAACTAAGCAGTTGTTGGAAACCATTTGTCAAGGTCACTTTCTAATAAAATCTAGCGAGGAAGCTTGGAAGTTTCTCGACGATCTTGCTGAACAAACACTTCAGTGGAGAGCACTAAGACCACCTCATCTTCTTCAACAGGTCAGTCTAAGGCAGGCATACATCAACTAGATATGTCGATTGCAATGAAGGCCGAAATGGCCGCACTTACGAAAAAGCTAGAAGCAATTGAGACCAAAATCTCATCGCCTTCTCCTGCCCCTGTTTTACCCCCACGAACTATTTGTGCTTTTTGTTCGGATCCATCCAACCTTACTGAAGAGTGTCCTTATAATCCACCTGTTCAAGGACAAGATCAAGTCAATGCTGCCTTTCAGCAAAGACAAAGAAATGATCCATACTCTTCGACTTATAATCCGGGTTGGAGGAGCCACCCAAATTTTGCTTGGAATCAAAATCAACAATTCCAAGGAAACAACAACTTTCAATGGCCTCCTCCTCTACAACAACAAGCACCTCAAACCAGCAACCCTTCCAACCACAACCTTACCCAAACCAAATGAACAATTTTGTGCCCAACAACTCTTATCCTCAAAACAATTTTTTTCAACCAAATAACGATAAGGTTTTTTCTCAAGAACAAAGTCTAGATGCATTTTTAAAACAATCTACACAATCCGCAGCAAGGTTGGAAACTTCCATTCAATCTTTAGTGCAAAACAGTGCTTCACATGATCAGAGTATCAAATCAATTGAGTCCCAAATTGCAAAACTGAATGCTGCGTTGAGCGAGCGAGAAAAGGGAAAGCTTCCATCTCAACCATTGCCAAATCACGGTCACACACACAACACACATGTTGCATATGAACAACAAAATCATAATGTAAATGCGGTGACCACGTTGAGATCTGGAAGAGTGTTGCACAATAACATGTGTAATAATGATGACACCCCTGCCGGTGTATCTTCTTCATCTTCTTCGTTAGAGCCTATTCTTCATCCTTCACAAGGCTCTACTTCTTCTAATTCAAACGGACCCACATCTCACTTCACGAACACACCAACACTGGGATTCTCTCCAACTCCGCAATCTACTCCACAAACATTGGACTCAACAAATTTTCAAAATGTTCCATTTCCAAACAGGTTGAGATCCAATAAACCAACTCCCCAAATGGAGAAGATTGTGGAGTTATTCAAGCAAGTTAGCATCAACATACCTCTCTTGGATGCAATCCAACAAGTCCCTTCTTACGCGAAAATCTTAAAGGGCTTATGCACCACGAAGAGAAAGTCTCAAATACCCAAGAAAGTGCTCGTAGCTAGTGCCATGAGCAATGCTATTACCCAACCTCAACCCTTGCCCCAAAAACGAAAGGACCCTGACTGTCCTACAATTTCAATAACAATTGGGGATAAGAACATCAATCGAGCACTTTTAGATCTTGGTTCCAGTGTTAACCTGCTTCCCTACTCCGTGTATGAGCAATTAGGTGTTGGAGAGTTGAAACCCACTCATTGTACTCTCCAAATGGCTGATCGATCTATCACCCATCCTAAGGGTGAGTTAGAGGATGTGTTGATCAAAGTAGGGGACTTAATATTCCCCGTTGATTTCATTGTTATGGACACACGGTCTGTGGCTAACCCACGGAACCAAATTCCTGTGATCCTCGGTCGACCATTTTTGTCCATTTCCAATGCTGTAATCAATTGTCGCAATGACTCTATGACTCTATCCTTCGGGAAGATGTCAAGTGAGTTAAACATTTACAAGATAGGAAGTCTGCCCTCCGTGCCTAAATCTAGTATACGTGATGTTTGCTCGATCCACGAAATCACACAGGAGGACTGTGAGCTTGAAAAATTTCTGTTCGATCACAGCAGTTTTGACGCCACTAGTGCGTTCCTCCTTGAATCTGACACAGTTTGCACAACCGATAACGATTATTAGTGTTTCACTTTTTCAGATGATTTTGAAGACTCACCGCCCGAGTTTGAGTCCTTTGAATTTTTGGATGAGTTAGTTGAACCATCCGACTCGGTTGCTTACAGTGATTTCGAACCATTGATGGAATCCTTCGAGTTCGAGACAGTTTCACCAATTTTACCACCTCCAAAACTCGAACTCAAGCTATTGCCGTTTCACTCTAAACATGCTTACTTAGGTAAGAATGTGACCTTTCTTGTTATCATCTCGGTATCTCTGGCTCTCGAGCAAGAGAAAGCCCCGTTAATGGTCTTACAAAACAATCGGCAAGCTTCTGGCTGGACTATGGAGGACATCAAGGAGATTAGTCCCCTCATAATTGAACATCATATACACATGATGGATGATGCCAAGCCAGTAAAGGATCCACAGAAACACCTCGAGGATTTTTTGGTTAATCAACCTTCACCTATAGAAGTTGAACCACCATCTTTTCATCTAATAAAATATGAGAATGCCAATATTTCACTCATAAATGATCATTCACATTCTCGTTTTTATTCATCATCACCTCTTATCTCTTCACATCCACGTTCACGCAAACACTTTTCATACCACCACTTATCTCTTCCCCACTTCTTCTTCCCTCTGTACAACATGTTCTTCCACCGACCGACACTTTACACTGATAAATTCTTCAACTGGTTGGTGTTGACTTTTGGTCTTTGCAAAGCTTGGTATTGACTTGTAACATTGTTTAACTCAAGTTTGGGAGGGGGTATAATAATAAAAAAAAAATTGAAATTTTTTTTGATAAATAAAATAAAAATTTTATTTGCAAATAATTTCCTTTTTTTAGAGGGGTTTATTTGCAAATTTCCCTCACTCCCCCCTATATAAAGACCCCGACCCCTCTCTCTGATCTTAACCCTAATTTTTACATCTTTGAAAAAACCTTAGCCGCCGCTTCAAATTTTTGCAGAGCGACCTCTTCATCCCACCGCGGAACCGCCGCCCAGAGTACCTTCCCGCCGCTGATCCGCCGCGCTGTGCTGTCTTCACCCCCTGAATTTTTCAGGGGAGGTTCGTCTCTGAAAATCCCTCTCTGTCTTTAATTTTTTTTAGATCTGTAACTACCTGATGGCACACAGCATGCAACTTGAACGTGATTTTTCACAAGTATTTTCACACGAGGTGTACGGTAGTTACTTTGAGAACGAAATAGCGCGTAGGGGTTAGAACTATTTGATATGCAATCACCCTAATGCTTATGCACTACCGGAATTAGTCACTCGTTTTTACGAGTGTATAGAAGATGGGTGTCTCACCCAATTGGGGTTTATAAAATTACAGTGGGGTGAGAGGGAAATTATCATCGATAGGAACATTATACACGAGGTCACATTAATCCCTCGCATACCCGCACACGACCAACCTTTGCAATTTGAGGATTACATGCCCTTGATGGGCAACGATTGCTCAAGGGAGCCGCGGAAGGGTATCCAAGCGAGAACCCTTTTCGCAAATGTCTTAACTGTGTGCCGATGGACACAAAATAATATTTTCGGTAGCTCCCACAACACAACATTTTTTACACCCTCATTGCATATTGTGCATACCCTCATGACAAGAAACCCACGTTTCGACATGTGCACAGTTTTGCTAAACTCTATAGGTGCGGGCAAACGAGCCGCAAATTACCCTTGCCCCATGCTTGTTACACAACTCTGTCGATATTTCCTCACTGTAGAGGAGTTCGAATTTTACATGCATGGAGGCATATCTGTCCGGCCTCTTATTGAGGGCGTTTCTACGTCCTATTCACGATTGACAGATGTATGGTCGAGGACCGAACCGGCGGAGCACGTACCCGCCCGCACACCTAGCTCCAGCTCGACCGCGAGCGAAGGAGAAATGACCCCTCTAGAATATGCACATTTGATGCGGAGAGCTGTGAGGGGTATTGAGAAGTTGAGGGCGACATCGAGGGAGCACGACCGGCGGTTGACGGAGGTAGAGCAGGGGATTCGAACCCTGTTGGGTAGGGCTGAGCGTTCACGTTCACGCTCGTGAGGGTACTGCTTTGGTTAAGTTTGGGGGAGTTGGTGGTTGTATATGGTTATCTTTTGCATTGCATACTTTTTTTAAATTTTTGTATATATATATTTTTCTTTTTCATTTGTATGTTTAAATTCTGCATTGCATCCTTATATAAAAATCATAAAAATTGAAGAAAAAAAAATAGAAAAATCAAATAAAAACTGAAAAATTTGAAAAACTATAAAAATTAAAACATTCAATTTTGGCCATAATTGACTTGAGTTTGACAAAAAAGTTAACTAGCTAGGAACAACTAGATCTTAGACTTAGTAAATTAAAAACCCTAAAAATAACCTTACTTAAAATTTAATGGTAGAAAGTATAGGACTTTGCAGTTTATTTAGAAATAGGCAAATTTTGAGTTCACTTCTTAGGCTAAGTCAAAAAAAGGGAAGAGTATTGAAATTTTTATTAGAGTGTAAGTCTGAAAAATAATTCCTAGGTTTAAGTCTAAATTCTGAAAATATATACCCTACAAATTGCACAAACACGAACCTTGAAACTTGGAATAGTAGAAGAGACCTTGAAATGCTCTTGTCTAAAGTCCTTAGTATGAAAGAAAATAAAATAAAAATACAAGTGTGAATAAAGAGATAAAAAAAATGAATACTGGTTTTTGTAATTACTTAAGGCTGCATAAATAAAAAAATATTTAGCGAGGGTGCTTTATCACCTAGTGCCTTAGACCAACTGGTTTGGGAGTCACTGCTAAAGCCTTAGGTGTTACAAGACTAGGAATTACGCCTTAATTTGCAAACACATTTTGTAATCGGTCGTTGGTATCTCAAGAAGTATTAACGGTCGCATGAAGAATGTGTGAGCAATTTCATCGAAAAATTCACCAATTGAAAAGTACTTTGGACAATGGACAAGAGTATGATAGCTTGAATTGAATTTCCAAGTGTAGGGGTGACATATACACACACGTAGGGGTATGTGATTGGGGTTTAGATAAGAGATGGGAATGAAAAATAGGACTTATATCTTTAGTAGAGATGATAAAAATTCCTAAATTGAGATGGAACCCTAGAAGGAAAACTCAAAAGATGCTAAAAGCTAAGTAAATCTACAAAACATATATAATCTTAAGTTAAATGATAAGGAAGCGTGAAAAATACGAGTTGATAATTTCTGAGTTGAAGATAATAGAGTTTCTTGTTAGAAAACCTAATTGGAGAATAAAAGTCAATAGGCCGAATTGATAGGATTTTGTGGGTAGTATCTGCTGAAAACTCTCAGGAGACAACACTCCTCCTACTAGGGACACCTAGAGGTTTAACGGCTTGTTGCACGAGCTCAGTGCAATCGCATTTCCCTGCGAAAGTGAGGCTAGGTCTTTTTCGAGAATAAAACTAGTTTTGCTCGAGGACGAGCAAAAGATAAGTTTGGGGGTATTGTTCATATCATAATCTTGCATTAATATATTCCCCATTCTTATTCATTTTACAAATAAACAGGTGCTTTTGATCCATGTCTGCTACATAGTTGCAGGTAACGGGTTCTCGAAACAAAGTAGTGAAATTGATGAAAAGACGATACAAAAGTGAGACTACGACCAACAAATGGAAGAATCTTGATCATGCCTACAGTTTGAAGAATAAACGAAGATCAATGGACAATTTCACAAAGCACAAAGGCATCGCAAGGTTCAAGACTTCGACACGAAGCAAAGGGTAAAAGTCCATGACATTATGCACTGTGGAAATCTGGAAGAGAACTAGAAGACAATCTGAGAAACCAAGTGAAGAAACAAGAAGCAAAATGCAACCAGAAGAAGCCCAGAATATTACAGCAAGAGAACCCTATATATGGCCGCGGATCCGTGGCCAAACATGCCCTCTGGCCGCGGTTCCGCGGCCATAGTGAACACGTGTCGGTGCATTTTCTAACGGTGTGGCGGTGCGTTGAGTAGGCTTCTTTAGGGTAAAATTATAAATGCAGATATGAATCGAATGTAACCCTAGGGTTTTTATGATCTATAAATAAAAATCCTAAACCTCTTTTTGAGGTATGCCTCTTTTCATTGATTAAAAATTCAGAATTCATTGTAATGTATGAAGAGAGCATCAAATAAAGTAAGTAGTTTTTCATTTCTATGCCTTAGGTAATTTCTTTTCTGCCGTAGTATAGAATTTTTATTATCAGCCCTGGTTAATTAGTTTAGGACTTTTAATTAATTGCCGTAGATAAAAAAAATGTTTCTTATAATAAATTCTCTAATGAGTGAGTAGTTCTTCACTTGTTAGGGTTAGGAATAGGAAAGGATTGAGAGATGAAAATCTCTCACCCATTTCTTGCCCGTCATATATTTTAATAGGACTCCATACATACATACACACACCGCTCACTACGGCACCCTACCCCACGAGATAATGGTGATACCGCAGTTTAAAAGACCGGTTGTGCATGTTTTTCATGGAGGTTAGGGTAAGAATTAAGAAAGGAAGGACAAGAACCTAGAGGAAGAACCCTAGTTTCTTCCCGATGGTACTAATCCACTTTATTAGTTATTACCATAACACCTAATAGATCTTAATTAGGGCATAGAAAACGGTAAGGAATATTGACTTTCCAAATTTAACCTAACCCTAGCAAGGTTTTAATCCTAGTCTAGACCAATCTCAGTTTTTAGTGATAATCAATCCAACACCATTTGGAATTAACTCGTTAGAACAAATTGAGAATACACAAAATCCCCGTGGACCGACCCGTACTCACCGGCTAGCTACCAAGCGACGTCGTTCTTGATTGCGGTAATTAATTCTTTGATTCATCTTTTGAAAGCGCACACACGCAAAATCTCTCTTACCAATCATTGTCTCATAACTAATTGTGGATTCCAAATATTGTATCACAATCACAGATAGCTAGACGAAGTTAAACTTTTCAATCGAATAAAAAAGAACCCAAAATTTCCCAATAAGCTCAACACTTGAGCGGAGTTCAAAAAGTACGCAGAAACTGCCACAGCTCCTATGAACCAGCCGTAGAAGGGTCAACCAATGCCTCACATGTGGCACCGCAGAACTACCACAAACCCTAAGGTTTGGTGGCGGTTCTGACGGTCACATAATCGAGTTAAGGTTTCGTTCTTCAAGAGGGTCCACAGAATCGCTTGCAAGATTTTCTGAAAATTTTAAACTCGGAAAAAGTCCTACACTTGGAAAATTTCCAACAGGGAAAAACTGGGTTATTGATATCCGTTCAAACCTTTTAATATCGTCTAAATAACCCGAATACATGTTAGAATTACGACTACAAAACACTCCGAGTTGTTTTTGCAGAAAGTCAACATCACATGCAAATTTAGCAAAAACAAACAACACCTGAAACATCAAAACCTAGAGACTGGAACACAGGCAAATTTTAAGGGGGGGTGCTCGGTTTTGGGCCGATAGGGGGGGTATGTGGCCGGCCACATTTTCTCCAAATTGTCTCAAATTTTGCCAGTGTTCATGTTATATCACATACAACATTCTACAGTTGTTTGGAAATTTTTTTGACAACATTAAAAATCGACAGAAACTGCAGTTTTGTAGTTTCAAGTTTCGGAGCAGTTTCGATTTTGTAATCTAACAAACATCGTTTAAATTTCTAGCTTGGCTCTGATACCACTGTAGGGTTACCTAGGACGGCAGTAAGGTTTCGGGAGGCATCGTCAATGCCGTTTTTAAATTTTTACCGTTCTAAATAACTCTAACCTAGAATCTTTAACTAGAAATTTAAACAAACAAGCAATGTTAACAACTTAACATCTAAGTGAACTAGAAATACAACCTTTGTAGATCGGTCCTTCACTTCAATAGCTCCTGGTAGTAGTCCCTTCGCTGTGATGAAATGAACTTGCGGACTCTTGAAAGGCTCCATGAGAAGAAAGCAACGAACTTGCTTGAAGTCTTCGAGGCCGAAAATGATCTACGTCGAGAAGACACTAACCCAAGCTACCCTCTTCACTAATGTGAGATTAGTGAAGCTAACACCCTATACTAAAGTTCTAATCTAGTAGAGTATGATGAAGTAGGATTTTTGCTCACTTTGGAATTGATTTTCTCACTAAAGTTTCTCACTTGCCCAAAAGCTAGAGAGCTCTTGAACTTGAAGAAGAAGCTAAAGAGAGATAATGTTGTGTGAGAGAATAGCAACCATGGGTGAGAAAATATCTATTATATCTCATGTGGAGACTTAACCATGAGTTAAGATAATGGTTGGGTTAACAAATATCTAGTATAAAACAAAACTAGTGGACTAGTCAATGGGTTTCCAAGCTTCTCAAAACTTCATGCCATGTGACCATTATCCAACTAATAATTGATTTAAACTAAATAAATAAACCTTACATTATCTTTATCATGGTGTAAGTCTCATACACCCATGTAGCTTGTATCATCAACCATGACACAAAATAAAACACAATTAATATATATCACATAGATATTAAGTGTGCACATGTGAGAAAAAAAAATGTTTTAGTGAGCTAATATTAGTTAATGTAAATTAATATATCAAATATATAATTATACATTAAATCATTAAATCAACACTTGATTTAATAATCCGGTTATATCTCATATGACCGACTAATATTATTTGTATCATTATATCGAATCAACACTTGATTCGATAACCCGGCTATATCGCATATAACCGACCGATACAGTATCGACTTATCGAATCAACATTTTATTCGATAACCCGGCTATATCACATATAACCGATTGATACTTTATATCGCGAGAATAGAATACAGTATCATATACTCGTATTAATCTTGGTCCCGCACATATCACATATGTGCTCCTACTTCATTTTTCCTGAGCCAGTGAAACCTCTGTGTAGGATTCTAAAGACTCGTCAATACGCTGACAGTAGGTGATGATCACATTAAGCACCCACAAGCCGTCAGCGGTACTAGCTGGACGTAACGGCTACCCGGGTATTGAACGATCAGAAGATCAGCAAGCAAGACCGCTCCAACTCCTGCAAAAGCCTGTCAGTAACACTATCGTACAGTCTGGTCTCTTCGTCTGATATGTCGCATATCATCGCCTGGGGGTGGTAAAACGTCAGAACCCAATAGCCTGATAAGTCATGCCGATGCAAGGTCCATAACGGTTCGAGAAACTACTGATAAAACTTACCAGTAAATCTCAGCAACCCTGGCCAGGGATTTCATGTTATGGCCAATCGAGCATAGCGCAACATCAACTGCCAATACTGGGAGAGACGAATCCCCTCCTATCGCTCATTGCCTCCATGTGACTCGGGACTGTACCCAAAAACCACCTTTTTGCACGGTCTCTTGACCGTGGTATAATGGAAATCAAAGCACAGTGGGAATCACACGAGACTCTATGACGATCTCGGGTCGACAGACTAATCTGTACCAGTGTCACCAGAGAACTGCTATCTGACGATAAGTATAATACCATTTAGGAGTTCTCGGCGAGTCCTTTCAGTGTACCCAGTCTCCACTGAGCACCCGTACACCATTTTTGATGTCAAACACCAATGGATGTGGGATCATCCATCACCCATCATATGGGTCAAGATGTGTATACGCTAGTCTACTCTGGAGCATCGATGCCCTGTCTCGATACTCTCTCGACTAGGAACAATTATAGGGTGTACTTGTGGACTACACCTGGCCCCACTAGTTTGATCTCCATCATAGTCCTGGGTGTTAAGTACACACCCTAAAGGGCTTTGTTAACATGTGAGAGCAAGACAGCATCACGTATACAAGTCAACATGTTAAGACAAAGAGCAACCAGATAGCATACTATCATATCGAGCAAGAAAGTTATCCCTATATATGTCCAAGCATCCACTACAATATTCATCCCATGTACAGTAATGGCCTCTAGGACATACATATAACTAACAGAAGATGGATCCTTACGATATGGAAGTCGATTGTGTGTACCAAACGACCCAGTTCGAGAAGAGTTGATGAAAGAAGCTCACAGCTCTCCGTACACAGTACACCCCGGCGGTACAAAAATGTACAAGGACCTACGACAACACTATTGGTGGCATGGAATGAAGCGCGAAGTAGCCAGAAGCGTAGCTAAGTGTTTGGTGTGTCAGTAAGTAAAGGCTGAACATCACAGAACTGCTGGTCTACTTCAGCCGTTACCCATCCCAAAATAGAAATGGCAGCACATTACCATAGACTTTGTAACTCCCTCTCTCCCAGCACGAAGGGTAATGACGCAGTATGGGTTTCCGAGACGTTAGCAAAGAAGTACATGTAGGTAAGAAGGAATCTAAAGTAAGATTTAACTCTTCAAAATGTACTATATTGATACCCATGAATTCATGCAGGAGATCGTGAGATTACATGGAGTACCAGTTTGCATCGTCTCCGATCGTGAGACCAGATTCTGATCACAGTTTTTGTAGAGTCTGCAAGCTAGACTGGAATGAGTCTGAACTTCAGCACGGCTTAGCATCGACAAACAGACGGACAGTCCGAGTGAACAATTCATATTCCGGAGGACATGCTAAGAGCTTGTATGTTAGACTTCGGAGGTTTGTGGGCAGATCACTTATACCTTGTGGAGTTTTCATATAACAACAGCTACCAGGCAAGCATTTGAATGGCATTATTCGCAGCTCCCTACGAAAGAAAGTGTTGTTCACCACTAAGTTGGGACGACATCGAAGATCGTGAACTCATTGGACCAGAGATGATCGTGGCAACTGTGGACGTAGTTCGCACGATCAGGGAAAGAATGCGCATAGCCCAAGACAGACAGAAACATTAGGCATATGCAAAGCGCCGACACCTGGAGTTCCAACCTGGATACCATGTTTTTCTGAAGATTTTCTCAAACCTAGGAGTGATCCGCTTTGGTAAGAGGGGTAAGCTCAGTCCCAAATACATAGGACCGTTCGACATTCTCGAACGAGTCGGAGAAGTGGCATACCGTTTGGCACTACCACCTTCAGTGGAAGGAGTGCACAACGTGTTCCACATATCCCAGCTACGAAGATATGTGAGCAACCCCGGCCACATCCTTGATCACTCAGAGCTCATAGTTCAGAGTGACCTGACTTGCGAGTAATAACCCGTTGAGATCCTGGACCGAAAGATAAAGACATTACAGAACAAGGAAGTAAACTTGGTATGAGTGATGTGGAGAAAAGATTCGTCAAGAGAATCAATATGGGAACGAGAAGAAGACATGCGTGCAAGATACCCTCATTTATTTGTAAATTAGTCCCTATGTAAATGTAAATTTCAATGACGAAATTTTTATAAGGAGGGTAAATGTAACGATTCTGAATTTACTGTACGAAATTTTTCAGTTTAATGTATAGAAAGGAGTTTATAAGCCTGCGTACAAGTTATAAGTTAATTTTGTTTAATAATATCAAGAAATAACTTGTAGTTCATTGGTAAAGCCCTTGCACTGCTGTGACGTAGCTCCTGTGTTCGAATCCCATCTGACACATTATTTTTTTTGATTTTATTTTAAAAATTTTTGGAAGCCCAAAAGTTTACACGTGCAATAAACACAAAAACGAAAATACAGAGAAATCAAACATGTGCAAAAGAGTATTAACACTGAGAGGAACACGTGGCAAGAATCCAACGACCCTACTCCTATATATGGCCGGCGGATCTTCATTTTTGGCCGGTACCGACGGTCGGCCCGAGGCCAATAAGCCCTGGGCTTTGCACACAAAACCCTTCCCCTACCCCTAACTCCCCTGCAGCTGCAATCAAATAGAGACCCTTCAATTCCCAATTTATCACTTTTTAATGCATTTTAATTCACCATTTTAATTCCAAAACCTTAATTCCACATTATAAATACTACCTCATATTCTAGCCCTTCATCATTCTGAAAATTATAGCCAAAACTCTCAAAATTTCTTAAGTACAAGTGAAGTAGAAGAGGAGTTAGCAAGCGATCAAGTTCCGGCGAAGAATCGAAGCTTTTCCGATGATCCCACGACGCCGCGAAGTTCACACCTCCCTCTTCTACCCTTTCATAGGCTAAATAACTTGTAAGTCCCTCTCAACTTCTTCTTCCTTAAAAATCTTATTTCAAAATATATATCGGTAAGTAGAGTTAATACCGACATCTTCTTCTAATCTCTAGAAATTCCACTTTTTTCTTAAATATTGTTCATCCATATTCTTACCCAATGCTTGTGATCATAAAACCAATGTTTAGAACCATCTTTTAATCAAAAGTATCATGCAAAATTACTTTAACTTAACTTTTACATTAAAATACCATGAACTTTGTATATCATCTTTTAATGTTTTGCTTAAACATATCTTTAGGAAAATTCACGACGCAATGACCTACCTCTCACATACACGCTTGGTTTCCATAGCACGATACTCTTTGAACGTATTTTTGTTACGAATACATTATTACTTTAAAATACCATTTACTATAAAAACGGTTTTCTTTTAAATTGTATTTTAAATTCCTTTGCAAATATGTCTCTACAACTCTCTTTAGAGAACCCGCTATTGGATGGTGCAGATTATCGCACATCTTTAGACTAGTAGAGCGAAATGCAGACCTCCTCACGGAGCATTCGGTCTCGAAATGTTTTTAATACGGTTTTAAAGAAAAACAAAATTTTCTACAGTAAATTTTTTAATTTTTAATAATTATATAAATATTAAAAAAATAATATATTTTCAAAATATAATTGACTTATATTTTTCAAAATACAATCAAGATACCAACAAAAGAAAAGTTTACATTAAAATACCATGAACTTTCCAAGCTAAGCTATTATCACTAAAATACCTCAAATTCTTAAAATTCACATCCATGAAAACCCAAAATAATATAAATAACTTCTCGAGGTTATTTTAATTTTATTAAAAATATTTTTCATAAAACCCCCTCGAGTTATATAAAATAATATTTAAGGACTTTATTAAATATAGGTTTAAGCGGGATCAATTCTCTTGAGCCCCTGGGAGCCGGAGAAAGTGTGTGCTTTCCTATTTAAGGTAGAAAACTTAACGGTGTTATCAATGATAATTATCTTTGGGAAAGACACGAATCCTGCCGTCCATGTGCAGCAGTTACCGATAACTTCTAAACCTAATTCAGGATCTAAACCAGTTACAAGTGTCTGACTCAAGTCTGAATCCAAACTCAAACCAGAATCTAATTCAAATATGAATCCAAACTCTAACATGTATAACTTGAACATGAACTTGAAAATCAAACTTCAATATCAAACCTGAACACATGACTTGCCTTGACCGAACCATGGCTATAACTTGACATGATTACAAGATTACATCCTGAACCTGACTACTTGAACAAATTGTATCCATGGTCTCGGCAAGACTTGTAATATAATCAATACAATATATTACGCGGGGATAACATGGTAGATTGGTATGGAACGTATTAACTTGGCACGAGATGATCACTAAAAGACACCTACATGAACTCTCGTGCCGTTGTCCCGTAGGTTTTGACGGGGTCCTGTACTACATGTTACCATAGTTCATGGGATAAGATGGACTCCTCTCATATACACAAATACCTTCTGTATCAAGTTACAAACAACTATGTTAGAATAACAAGCATATACATGTATAACTTACCAGTTCTATTTCACATTTTTTGTTTATTCCATTTCTTCTTTTGGGACTTACCGAGTGCTAGTTCTTTGACGACATTACTGTGTATTTCTTCCTTTGGAATGTTCGTCAGGAGGACCGGACTTTCAGGAGATCAAGCCGAGTCAGGAGGAATTAAACCAGTTCACTTCCCAGCCGGACTTCTAGTTCATCTTGTACTTATTTCAGTTTGTATGCCACCATTTAGGCATTGCTTTATTACATTGTATCTTTCCTTTTCAAAGCAGTTGTATTGTAAAGATGAATGTTAATAAAATTTGTTGTTTATTTTATATCTCTTGTCATTATTGTGCATTTTTACATATATTGCTTAATTACTCTTAACGTATTTATTTCTTAGTAAATACATTGCGGGTCTGCCACGTCACCGTCTCCGTACACTGGGAAGCGGGGCGTGACAGGTTTTGTTGGCGGCCCATGCAGGTCAATTCTGCATGAAGTCCTAAGAAATATATATCACAAGAATTATAAGATTCACCAACTATACATTCTTTACATTTCAAATTTCTTGAATCTATCCTAACCTTTCCTTTTCTATTAAGGTCATGGATTCACCGAACAATACAAGCACGAACGTCAATGGTAACACCCCACCACCTACTCTACCACCACCACCTACCGTTGCAGCTCCCATCAACGAGCAAACGGTACTGCTTGAGGCAATCAAGAACCTCTTGGAGGGTCAGCAGCAGCAGGCTGTTATCCCCATGCACCGCCCAGAAGTTGAAGCACCCGGAGTCAAGCAATTCCGGGCACTGCACCCGAAACATTTCTCTGGTAAAGAGAGCTCACTGGAGGCAGAAGAATGGGCTATGTCTATAGAAGATGATCTGGCAGTAGCACAAGTGTCAGAGATTGCTTGAGTTATGAAACTGCAACTAACAGATAACGCCAGAGTCAGGTGGAAGGCTGAAGAAAGCCGACTCGCCCAACCGATTGAATGGAAAATGTTTCACGATATGTTCGACGCGAAGAACTTCCCTGAGGCAGCCCATTTTGACATAGAACAGAAGTTCATCCACTTACAATAAGGCTCGATGCGGAGAAAATTTGTGGATGAATACGATACTGAGTTTACCATGCTTAGCAAGTAAGATATTGTCTCAAATTCAAAATTCCTGATACCACATATTTCACTGCTAACACAAGGTCGTAACAGGTTCACAGCACACCTGATTCCTACTGCTGAGATCCGGACGATTTCAGCAAGGGTTGGACCTGGAAATCCAAGTTACACTCGCTACAGGGGATTTCCCAACCCATGATCTTGCTCTGAAGGCCGCTCGACGTTATGAGGCAGTGGTGAAGAAGAAGGGCAGACCTCAGACTGCCGGTGTAAAATGCCCTGCCATACAGATGGAAGGAGGAGCCTCTTCCAGGCTAACTTTTGCACCTAGGAGACCGGGATGATCATTTAACCGGCCCAGTCTAGACTTTTGCTTCTACTGCAAGAGGAATGGATACCTGGCGAAAGACTGCAGGTGTGCAAATGGCCTGTATTTGGTTTGTGGTGTATCCACTCACGCCATTGGAGCATGTCCATATCGACTCTACCCAGTTCCAGCACCAAGTCCCGCAATCACAGTCCCGCACCGGCCAGCTGTTCAGGCTCCTGCACCTCGACTGGCTCTACCTGCACCACTTCCACGTGGATCTCATGCATAGCCTCCTCGTCAATTCCATTAGGCACAGAGGAACATGCCTCAAGGGCAGAGAAACATGTCCCAAGGACAGAGGAATGTGCCTCCAGTAAGGAGGAATGTACCCAGACGTCAGGCTTTCACTATGACTGTTGAGGAAGCGGAAGCCACTGGCCAAGTTATCACTGGTAATTCCCAATCCTTTCATCTTTTCAATACTTTTATATCACTATATTTCCCCTATATCTAAAACCAGCCTCATACAATTTAGGTACTATACTAGTAGCCACCCTTCGTGCACTCACAATGTTCGACACTGGAGCATCACACTGCTTCATGTCTCAATGATTTGTGAGAACACATGCGATAACCGTGAAGTCACTCATTTAAAGCTGGAATGTCAGTTCCGGGAATGGAGTATTGAAAGCAACTATGGGATTTGATCAGTGTTCAGTTGTAGTTTGCGGACGAGAATTCTACACGAATTTCAAAGTACTGGACATCCCAAACTTCGATGTTGTGTTGGGAATAGACTGCCTGTGAGTTTTCTATGCTACGATTGATTGCCATCAAAGGAGGGTAGTATTTGAGATACCAGATCACCCAGTATTCTACTTCAAGAGTGGAGACAGAACTTTGGAGCCAGGAATCTTCCGTGCTAAGCCAAAGAATGCACAAGTATTTACTCTACCGGCGGAAGAAGAAAAGCTAGAGGTACTTCGAGAGTTCGAGGATGTGTTCCTTGAAAATATAACAGGTTTGCCTCCCGACCGAGCTCTTGAATTCAGGATTGATTTACTACCTGGTGCAAAACCTGTGATCAAAGCCCGATACCGGTTAAGCCCTGAGGGATTAAAGGAGATCCACACTCAGCTGGACGAACTCCTAAAGAAAGGTTAGATTCATCCTAGTACTTCAAGTTGGGGATCTCCAGTTTTGCATGTGAAGAAGAAAGAAGGTTCATACAGAATGTGTATAGATTACCGAGCTCTGAACGAAGTGACGATAAAGAACAAGTATCCACTACTGCTCATCGATAATCTTTTCGATCTGCTAAGTGAGTCTTGTGTATTTTCGAAGCTAGATCTCTGTTCGGGTTATCATCAGGTGAAGGTCAAAGAGTCTGATATTCCGAAGACGGCATTCAGGACTCGCTATGGTCATTACGAATATCTCGTGATGCCATTTAGAGTGACCAATGCACCTGCTATATTTATGAATCTGATGAACCAAGTTTTCCGAGAGTACTTAGACATGGTCGTTGTCATCTTCATCGACGACATCCTTGTGTATTCAAAGAATCGGAAAGAACACGCCGAGCATTTAAGGATTGTCCTGGAGACATTGAGACAGTATCAGCTCTATGCCAAGTACGACAAGTGTGAATTTTGGCTAAATCAAGTCGGATTTATCGGACACATCGTTTCAAGCGAAGGAATCTCAGTAGATCTAGCTAAGGTGTCAGCTGTCAGTGAATGGCCGACACCAAAGAAAGTGAAAGATATATGAAGTTTCTTGGGATTAGCAGGATACTAACAAAGATTCATTGAAGGATTTTCGAAGATTGCAGCACCCCTGACCAAGCTCACACGTAAAGATGAAGCATTCTTGTGGTCAGAAGCATATGAACAAGCTTTTGCAGAACTCAAGTCAAGATTAACTTCAGCTCCTATTCTCGTAATACCAGATCAAGCTGGAGGTTTCGTCATACATTGTGATGCGTCCGGTAAGGGATTAAGATGTGTTCTACATCAGGATGGAAAAGTTGTAGCCTTTGCATCAAGACAGCTGAAAGTTCATGAGCGCAACTATCCAACACATGATCTGGAGTTGGCAACCGTTATCATTGCACTTAAGATTTGGTGCCCTTAACTTCTGGGAGAAAGAGTGGATATATACACTGACCACAAGAGTCTTAAGTATGTATTTACTCAGAAAGAATTAAACATGCGGCAGAGAAGATGGCTAGAACTCATGGCGGACTTCGACATCAACCTACAGTAATATCCAGGGAAGGTGAATGTAGTTCCTGATTCACTTTGCCGTCAGCCATTAGCAATGAATCTCACCGCTCAGTGGAAGCTAAGACAGGAATTGCACATATTGGCGATTGAAGTAGTTATGCCAGGTAATGCTTCGTATTTGATGAACTTACAAGTCTAGTCCACTATTATCAATCAGATCAAAGTAGCTCAAGCAAATGATACCAAGCTACAAAAGATCCGAGAACAAGTAGAAAGTGGACTTTGAACTGACTTCATCATCCATGAAGATGGATCCTTGCGATATGGAAGTCGATTGTGTGTACCAAACGACCCAGTTCGAGAAGAGTTGATGAAAGAAGCTCACAACTCTCCATACTTAGTACACCCCGGTGGTACACAAATGTACAAGGACCCATGACAATACTATTGGTGGCATGAAATGAAACGCGAAGTAGCCAGAAGCGTAGCCAAGTTTTTGGTGTGTCATCAAGTAAAGGCTGAACATTACAGAACTGCTTGTCCACTTCAGCCGTTACCCATCCCAAAATAGAAATGGCAGCACATTACCATTGACTTTGTAACTCCCTCTCTCGCAGCACGAAGGGTAATGATGCAGTATGGGTTACCGAGACGTTAGAAAATAAGTACATAGAGGTAAGCAGGAATCTAAAGTAAGATTTAACTCTTCAAAATATACTATATTGATACGCATGAATTCATGCAGGAGATCGTGAGATTACATGGAATACCAGTTTGCTTCGTCTCCAATCGTGATACCAGATTCTGATCACAGTTTTTTTAGAGTGTGCAAGCTAGCCTGGGAATGAGTCTGAACTTCAGAATGGCTTACCATCCACAAAAAGACGGACAGTCCGAGCGAACAATTCAGATTCCGGAGGACATGCTAAGAGCTTGTATATTAGACTTCGGAGGTTTGTGGGCAGATCACCTACACCTTTTAGAGTTTTCATACAACAACAGCTACCAGGTAAGCATTGGAATGACATTATTCGCAGCTCCCTACAATAGAAAGTGTTGTTCACCACTAAGTTGGGACGACATCGAAGATCGTGAACTCATTGGACCAGAGATGATCGTGGAAACTGTGGACATACTTCGCTCGATCAGGGAAAGAATGCGCATAGCCCAAGACAGACAGAAACATTGGGCATATGCAAAGCGCCGACACTTGGAGTTCCAACCTGGAGACCATGTTTTTATGAAGATTTCCTCAAACCGAGGAGTGATCCGCTTTGGTAAGAGTGGTAAGCTCAGTCTTAGATATATAGGACCGTTCGACATTCTCGAATGAGTCGGAGAAGTGGCATACTGTTTGGCACTACCACCCTCAGTGGAAGGTATGCACAACATGTTCCACATACCAGCTACGAAGATATGTGAGCGACTCCAGCCACATCCTTGATCACTCATAGCTCACAGTTCAGACTGACCTGACTTGCGAGCAACAACCCGTTGAGATCCTGGACCGAAAGGTAAAGACATTATGGAACAAAAAAGTAAACTTGGTACGAGTGATGTGGAGAAAAGATTCGTCAAGAGAATCAACGTAGGAACGAGAAGAAGACATGCGTGCAAGATACCCTCATTTATTTGTAAATTGGTCCCTATGTAAATGTAAATTTCAAGGACGAAATTTTTATAAGGAGGGTAGAATGTAACGATTCTGAATTTACTGTATGAAATTTTTTAGTTTAATGTACAGAAAGGAGTTTACAAGCCTGCGTACAAGTTATAAGTTAATTTTGTTTAATAACAGTAAGAAATAACTTGTAGTTCACTGGTAAAGCCCTTGCACTGCTGTGACGCAGCTCCTGTGTTCGAGTCCTTTCTGACACATTATTTTTTTTGATTTTATTTTTAAACTTTTTGGAAGCGCAAAAGTTTACACGTGTATTAAACACAAAAACGAAAGACAGAGAAATCAAACTTGTGCAAAAGAGTATTAACACTGAGAGGAACACGCGGCAAGAATCCAATGGCCCTACTCCCACAAATGGCCGGCGGGTCTTCATTTTTGGCCGGTACCGACGGTCAGCACGAGGCCAATAAGCCCCGGGCTTTGCACACAAAACCCTTCCCCTACCCCTAACTCCCCTGCGCTGCAATCAAACAGAGACCCTTCAATTCCCAATTTATCACTTTTTTAATGCATTTTAATTTACCATTTTAATTCCAAAACCTTAATTCCACATTATAAATACTACCTCATACTCTATCCCTTCATCATTCTGAAAATTATCGCCAAAACTTTTAAAATTTCTTAAGTACAAGTGGAGTAAAAGAGAAGTTAGCAAGCGATCAAGTTCCGACGAAGAATCGAAGCTTTTCCGACGATCCCACGACGCCACGAAGTTCACACCTCCCTCTTCTACCCTTTCATAGGCTAAATAACTTTTAATTCCCTCTCAATCCCTCTTCTTCTTCTTTAAAAATCTTATTTCAAAATATATATCGATAAGTAGAGTTAATACCAACATCTTCTTCTAAACTCTAGAAATTCCACTTTTTTCTTAAATATTGTTCATCCATATTCTTACCCAATGCTTGTGATCATAAAACTAATGTTTAGAACCAACTTTTAATCAAAAGTATCATGCAAAATTACTTTAACTTAACTTTTACATTAAAATACCATGACCTTTGTATATCATCTTTTAATGCTTTGCTTAAACATATCTTTAGGAAAATTCACGAGGCAATGACCTACCTCTCACGTACACGCTTGGTTTCCATAGCACGATACTCTTTGAACGTATTTTTGTTACGAATACATTATTACATTAAAATACCATTTACTATGAAATCGGTTTTCTTTTAAATTGTATTTTAAATTCCTTTGTAAATATGTCTCTACAACCCTCTTTAGAGAACCCGCTATTGGATGGTGCGGATTATCGCACATCCTTAGGCTAGTAGAGCGAGATGCAGACCTCCTCACGGAGCATTCGGTCCCGAAATGTTTTTAATACGGTTTTTAAGAAAAACGCAATTTTCTACTTTAAAATTTTAATTTTTAATAATTATATAAATATTACAAAATCTATATATTTTCAAAATATAATAAACTTATATTTTTCAAAATACTATCAAGATACCAACAAAAGACAAGTTTACATTAAAATACCATGAACTTTCCAAGCTAAGCTATTATCACTAAAATACCTCAAATTCTTAAAATTCACATCCATGAAAACCCAAAATAATATAAATAACTTCTCGAGGTTATTTTAATTTTATTAAAAATATTTTTCATAAAACCCCCTCGAGTTATATAAAATAATATTTAAGGACTTTATTAAATATAGGTTTAAGCGGGATCAATTCTCTTGAGCCCCAAGGAGCCGGAGAAAGTGAGTGCTTTCCTATTTAAGGTAGAAAACTTAACGGTGTTATCAATGATAATTGTCTTGGAAAAAGACACAAATCCTGCCGTCCATGTGCAGCAGTTACCGATAACTTCCGAACCTAATTCAGAATCTAAATCAGTTACAAGTTTTTGAATCAAGTCTGAATCCAAATTCAAACCAGAATCTAATTCAAATATGAATCCAAACTCTAACATGTATAAATTGAACATGAATCCGAATACCTGAAAATCAAACCTCAATATCAAATCTGAACACATGACTTGACTTGACCGAACCATGGCTATAACTTGACATGATTACAAGATTACATCATGAATTTGACTACTTGAACAACTTGTATCCATGGTCTTGGCAAGACTTGTAATATAATCAATATAATACATTACGCGTGTATAACAGGGTAGATCGGTACGGAACGTATTAACGTGGCACGAGATGGTCACTAAAAGACACCTACATGAACTCTCGTGCCGTTGTCCCGTGGGTTTTGATGGGGCCTTGTACTACATGTTACTATAGTCCACGGGGTAAGATGGACTCCTCTCGTATACACAAATACCTTCTGTACCAAGATACAAACAACTATGTTAGAATAACAAGTATATACCTGTACAACGTACCAGTTCCGTTTCACATTTCTTGTTATATTCCATTATTTCTTTTGGGACTTACCGAGCGCTAGTTCGCTGCCGATATTCCTGTCTATTTCTTCCTTTGGAATGTTCGTCAGGAGGACCGGACTCTCAGGAGATCGAGCTGATCCAGGAGGACTTGGACCAGTTCACTTCCCAGCCGGACTTCTAGTTCATCTTGTACTTATTTCAGTTTGTATGCCACTGTTTAGGCATTGCTTTATTTCATTGTATCTTTCCTTTTCAAAGCAGTTGTATTGTAAAAATGAATGTTAATAAAAATTGTTGTTTATTTTATATCTCTTGTCATTCTTGTGCATTTTTACATATATTGTTTAATTACGATTAACGTATTTATTTCTTAGTAAATACGTTGCGGGCCTGCCATATCACCGTCTCCGTACACTGGGAAGCGGGGCGTGATACTAGAATTACCCTGCGGCGGAGTGCTTGAGTAGCCGGGTTCTATAGGGCAACGGGCCTCCATATCACAGCGTTGAGACCCGGTGTCTTTCTCTAGAATTGATGGGCTATTCACCGCACTCGTAGGGGGTATATGATTGACCTGCGGAGGGGTGTTCGAGTCGCCGAATTTTAGAAGTGCTGGGTGACCCACTCACATCGTTGATTGGTGTTGCATCACTTCTAGAATTAGCGGGTGGCTTGCCGCACTCGTAGGAGTTTAGGATCCGATACTACGGGCTATCCACACGCCCGGAAAATTGCATTTCATATTTGGCTATATTGAAATGCACTTTTTCAAGATTAACCGCATTTCTATACTGTGTTTGTTTCTGCTGTGATACTTCTATGATGTTACTTGATATCATGCGTGAGACGAATGTTTATATATATATATATATATATATATATATATATATATATTTAGTAGACTCTACATATGTTTTGCATCCGCGCTAGTCCTGTCCCTGCCCTTTCTTAAGTTAAGTAATCTCACGGTGAAGACATGGGACCCTGTGGCGAATGCGGATGGCATATATGTACGTGTCTATTTTCATTTTTTTCTGGCATTATATGGTTAATTGATGGGACTGCATTAATTTTGATTAATGCAAGGAAAACTAACCTAAATGATGTTGTCAGAACCAAATTTTAAAACTACTTGGTTTTCTTCAAAACCATAGTCATATTCTTTTGATTTGCATAGAGGTATTCGGTTAGGAATAACCTGCACCTCTTTCTATAAGGAAAGAGCCTTGATCTCTTCATGGGGAGTTCGCTCTTAAGCAAAAGTTTATTTTACTGGTTTTAAAAGTGGATCCTAAACCACTCTTTTTCAAAACTGCTCGAGTTCCTGTCACATTATCGTGTTCTCCTTTTTCTTCTGCTGCAGTACTGCATTCTTCTCCTTCCCCGTGATATTTCCAAGTTGTATAAAGTCTAGTAAACCCATGTTTTACAATATGAAGCTCTGCCAATTCTACCTTCTGCCAGTACTTATTGCCACATCTATCGCACGGACAAAGAATCTTCTCTATTATGATCTTATTATGTGCGCGTGCAAATTCAATGAAAGCAGCAACTCCTGCGACAAACTTAAGTTGCATACGTTGTTGCCAATCCACATACATCCAGTCCTTAATTCTGACCTACTCATGGGCCATGTTAGACTGTATAACATATAAATTGTAGGTTATGGTGACTATATTGAGAAATATAAGAACGGGATAGTTACTGACAAAGGAGAAAATCCGTGTATATGCTTTGTGTGTGCGTTTGTCATTGAAAAGAATAAATTATCGCACGTATGTTAACCGATAGACGGGGACTAAGTGGCGCTTTTAGTTTCATATATGAGTATCGATGAGAATATGAAGGTTTCATATTATCATCGAGTATCATATATTGGTTTTAACTTGAACATCTCGAATCACTCTCTAATTATGCGTTTGTTGTGTATTCTTGTTGTATGTATGTGTTCCGGCTGTCGGGGGTAGGCTTCTATCCCATTAAGAATGTATAGAGTGAACACTCATCAATTGTGCTTTCAACCGTTTCGAGTAAATTTCGGCAGCACCTCCCCGCTGTTCTCCGAGTACACTGTAATAGAATAGATAATCATTTCAAAGCTGTGAAACAACGTTGAAATGAACATCTAATCTATCTTTGTACACGGAGAACCAGCGGAAAGGTACCGTAGAAATATCTCAAAACGGATGAAAACACAAGTGAATGAAGGCGTTTGCTTTATACATTCTTAACTTGTCCATACGGGACAAATCTATGGGTTACCATACGATTGAATTTTCTCGTCGCGTAGACTATACGACGGTTGTTAGTATCGAGCTATACCATCCGATATTTAACAACCTTCGTATAGTTCTATGTCACGACGAACATCGCACGTATGTTAACCGTTAGATGGGGACTAAGTGGCGCTTTTAGTTTCATATATGAGTATCGATGAGAATATGAAGGTTTCATATTATCATCGAGTATCATATATTGGTTTTAACTTGAACATCTCGAATCACTCTTTAATTATGCGTTTGTTGTGTATTCTTGTTGTATGTGTGTGTTCCGGCTGTTGGGGGTAGGCTTCTATCCCATTAAGAATGTATAGAGCGAACACCCATCACTTGTGCTTTTAACCGTTTCGAGTAAATTTCGGCAGCACCTCCCCGCTGTTCTCCGAGTACACTGTAATAGAATAGATAATCATTTCAGAGCTGTGAAACAACGTTGAAATGAACATCTAATCTATCTTTGTACATGGAGAACCAGCGGAAAGGTACCGTAGAAATATCTCGAAACGGATGAAAACACAAGTGAATGAAGGCGTTTGCTTTATACATTCTTAACTTGTCCACACGGGAAAAATCTATGGGTTACAATACGATTGAATTTTCTCGTCGCGTAGACTATACGATGGTTGTTAGTATCGAGCTATACCGTCTGATATTTAACAACCTTCGTATAGTTCTATGTCACGACGAACATCGCACGTATGTTAACCGATAGACGGGGACTAAGTGGCGCTTTTAGTTTCATATATGAGTATCGATGAGAATATGAAGGTTTCATATTATCATCGAGTATCATATATTGGTTTTAACTTGAACATCTCGAATCACTCTTTAATTATGTGTTTGTTGTGCATTCGTGTTGTATGTGTAACATGATTTTAAACCATTGAGATCAAGATTTGAGAAATTTTATAAGTGGCCGTTAACATGATAACAATCATCTCTTCTTATCAGTCCATATCTGAATTCTAAAGGGCAGTATATTTGCTATTAAAAGATCATGTTCAACTCTAAAGTAAGGGAAAAATAGAGGAATATAGATCTATTAATGTCACACCCCGCTTCTCAGAGTACGCTAAGATGGGCACGTGACATAGCCAACCATGCTACCCGTGGATAGGAAAAATCCCTTCACAGTCACATTACGGCTGTAGAGATATCAAGAACAGGAAAATAAACCAACTATCTAGTACATGTCCATAAGCCAGGATAAAAGAGTCAAGAAATAACAATGTGCGGAAGCCAAGAGGTACAGTAATGAAACCTGGAAGTAAGACTACATACCGACAGGAACTTCACCGCTCAATCTAACAGCGGCAATACTCCTGATCAGTCTGCACAAGGTAGAAGAATCTGGGCCATGCAAAACCCAGACGTCAGCGCGTCATGTCATCAAGTAATAAAAATACAAACAGGGTAACAGGCAATGCAAGTATAAACATGAATGAAAAGCAGGTGTAACAGTAATATAAGTCAGGCAGTACAGGGTATTGTGCAGTGAGTAAACTAAACTGGTCTATTGGGTTATCTACTCTAAAGTTCTTGAAATCAAATTGATGAATCATCGATGTAACTCAATAGTATCCCGTGCATACCCGGGACCACGGTCCAGATTCTCGGGCTGAATCCGAGACATGCCGCTAGGCACTAAAACAGGAGATATGTACAGATGAATGATGTCAGCAGCATCATCCCAAGGCTGGCCTAGCCTCTAAAATTGATCAGTAAAGGTAGTACACTGTCGAGTTACAAGTCAGGTTTCATCATTGATTTCCCCATACCCCCAAGTTATGTATGTCAAGTCAGGTATTCAGTAATCAAGAACTAGTGCCAACACAGGATCAGGTAAGAGAAGGTTTGTCTGGATAGACAACAGGAACAGTCCGGGAGGACTACATGTCAGGTTTGTTGGCATTAGACACAAGATCAACTAACAGGTAATACCATGGTACATCAGGACAAGCCAGGTAATGTATACAGGTGTCATGTCATGTCAAGGGTGTACGGTACCATGTCATATAAAATAGGAAGTGCAACAGGTCATGTCAGGAAGCACAAATAGTATGTGGGTGCTCACAAATCGACTAATATAAACATGGTTATAAATAAACAAGCATGGAAATATCAGAACAATAAACTGGAACATGATATGCAAATAGGTACAGATTGAACTACTAGGATGCACGGTTATTAGTTGTGTTTCAGAGATGATTTCAACATTATAAGAATACAGTATGACAATTATGGCCGTTAAATCATGTTAACAAGTATTAAGAAATTTTAGGGATGCAATGATTTATAAATAGGTTCAATGGATGAAATCACAGCTAATACAAGTTAAATGCACACGAGTGTCCGAATGGAGTAAAACTATAGAGAGAATGCCATAGGCTATGTCAATAGTGAAAATGTGATTAAAACATATAAATGTGGTTATTAGGTTTAATAAAGTAAATGCGAACGGTAGGTTTCAAGTTTGGAAGCTAAAATGATATAACACGACACTGAACATGAAAAGGGGAAATTATGGTACTAAAGTTAAACTACGGGTTTAGAGTGCCATCAATGTATATGTAATATATATTATTTAGCATGTAGCAAGGTGTGCTTGCCTGGACGGATCAAGAACATGAATACGGAACGTCTCACGTCGGCGGAAAACGTCGCGACGCGCGCACGGTACACGGAATGAGTCCAAACGACGCACGATGGAATCACACGGGTCAAGTATCCTCGCTGGGTTGTCGGAATCATCGTCGGCACATCGGATCCCGGCAACCAAGAAACAACAGTGAAAATATCAATAAGAAAACACAAGGAATGTGAAGAAGAGGAGACTAAGAAGAAGGTCTCACTGTGGCTATGGGTTCTGGGACTTCAAGGGAGTCGGCAACGGCGACTACAACGAGGGTTGCCGGCGTGTGGGTTTCCCGGCGAAGGGTAGCAGTGTGCAGGGGTTCATGGCCGTCGGGGATCAAGGTTGCAGGGGATAGCATTGCGATCTGGAGTGGCAGAGGAGAGAAAGGAGATAGGGAACAAGGGGTAGTGACGGCGAGGGATGATCGCTGGCGGCGAGGCAGAGACGAGGAAGGGCTCAGGCGTGGGTACAGGGTTAAGGTTTGGGGTTCTGTTGGTTGTGGGTTTTTGAGAGAGGAGGAAAAGAATATAAAGAGGAGAAGAGAACGAAGGGGAGTAGAGGAGGAGATGATGGCGGCGGCGATGACGAGTTGAGGATCGTCGGCGGAGCGAGGGCTGGGGTTTTTGGGTGTGCAGGTTCTGTGGGTGCTCGGGATGGAGACAAGGGAAAAGAAATGGCGACGAGGAGGAGGAGGAGAAGACGGTGAGATGGAGATGGTGACGATATTGGGTTCGAAAGGCAGAGGAGGCGGCTAGGGTTAGGGTTGCGAGGGGAGGTGATGGGTTCAGGGAGAATGGAAGAGGAAGAAATATATATAAGCAACAAAGGGAGGTGATTGTAGCAGGGGGCGGTGACGCGATCCGAGAAGGCAATAGTGATCGCGAGAGGTGAGAGTGAGCGCGCGAGAGGAGTGAGAAAGAGAAGAGAGAGAGAGAGAGAGCAGTGGCGGAGGAGAGAGAAGGAGAAAAGGAAAGGAGAGAGAGAGAAAGGTGGGGCCGGGAAAGCAACAAGGAAGAATGCGATTGGCTCAGGGTTAAAGATGGTTTTAGAAAAATTTGTAAAAGATTTTCAAATCCTTTCGTTGGCTGGGAAAACTAAGGAAAGAGATTCTTAGCACAAAATATTTCTACAGTTACCCAACTGAAAGAAAATAGATTAAATGAATTTAAGAAATATTTAAATAATTAGAAATTAGCGGGATACAAATATTTTCAGAAATGCGCCCGGGTCGGGTCCAAAATCTTGAATTTGAAATATGAAAATTATTAACAAGTCCCAAAAAATCAAAATGAAGGATTTAATAACAAAATGCATACCCCCAAGAACATACGCACGGACGTGCGCGTAGCCGTCCAAACACGTTCGTTTCACTGAACGGGACGAGAACACGATGCAAGGACGCTACCACAGGATTAGGGGTATCAAGCAGGCTATGAAATGCAATTTTAAATTATTTTACGTGACTTAAAATGTTATATGATAAGGGTGCAATGCCAGATAAAATATCGGTATAAACTAAATCATGAGATGTACTAGTCCATGCAACAAGTCAAGATACTTTATAAATAAGAGTCAAACAGGTTCAAGCAAGCGGGTCGGGTCGAATGCAATGTAATATGTAAAATACCATTTGCACCCAAACAAGCTAAATCAAGAAAAAACCACAGATAAGTAAAATACGGAACTGGAATTGGTATAAATGATCTCGGGTGTTAAAATTAAAGTCAAGCCATAAAGCTAATCACATATTTACACCATTGCAGATACATTAACGCAAAACATAGTTATGATGCTTCAAAAGAATCAATTATCAAGGATCTGGGAGTGGAGATGAACATACAGCTTCCCGTCAATAAGATCAACAGGACAGAGACAGATAAAATATAAGATTAGAATGATGAACAAGATAATATGCTTGAAAGATGCTATATTTGCTGATTGAATATAAATGAATCCACCAATAAGATTATATACATGATAATATATGTAGAGGAATTCAGGCCATGAACACAAACCACCAACTATTTTATATGTTGGCTGAAAGAAACGGGCGAAAAGATTCATAGTTTTCCATAAACTACAAGCAGATTCTGCCATTACTAAGTACAAAACAAAATGGATTATAATTTAAAGGAGAAAGAAGAGCTTGAAGCAAAATCAGATCAAATTATATTGTTCCACATGGGTTGCTCGCCCAGACATTCGATAGCATACATGTTACAAGAAAAATAACAGAAAAACAATTTCTTAAGCTTAAATACCCTCTAAATATGCCAAACAGCTTGCTTACAGTTCTACTGATACATTATTAAACATAAAGTCCCTGCAGATGCCAAATCTGGAACAACTATCACCTTATCATCGAATGTTACGTCTACAAAAGTGAAGGTAACAGAATAAATGCACCAGTACAAACTCGACCTCGAATTAGCCTAAAGCTTTGCCGGGATGGAACTAAATCAAAAAAGCAAAGCATATTTACACTACAAGCTTACACCTACTGCAAGGGATAAATATGGCACTCTACAGTTCACATCTCACAGCCCAATCGAACCCTAGCCCCAGCCCCAGCCCCAGCTCCAGCCCAGCCCCAGCCCCAGCCCAGCCCAACCGAGCCCTAGCCCCAGCCCTAGCCCAGCCCAGCCCCAACCCCAACCAAACCCTAGCCCCAGCCCCAGCCCCGCCCCAGCCCCAGCCCCAACCCCAACCCCAACCCCAACCGAACCCCACAACCTAACCTTAACCCTAACCCTAACCCTAACCGAACCCGATGCCGACGCCGACGCCGATGCCCTCACCCCTACCCGAATCTGGCTTGAACCCTAGACTACAACGTCAAAATTAAAAATTATTTGAGATTTACTTATAAACCGTGCGTGCGGTGGAGGAGACGGTAGAAATTGGTGGTCGACGACGATCGGCGAAGGTGGCGACGAGGTGCGGGAAGTCGACGAAGGTGTGGGGAAGACCGACGAAGCTGGCGACGAGGCGCGAGCGCGGTGGCGGCGAAGCGCTGGAACAGGCGACGAGAGACGCGAGAGTGAGAGAGAGAAATTTTGGGAACGATGAATATAATTTTTATGTGTTTTTTTATTAATAACCTATTTAGATGCCCCTACGGACATAACCGTAGGTCCACGGCTTGCGGCTCCGTAGGGCCAAACAAAAAATTAGAACGTAAGGTACCGTAGGGACAACGATTTGGCCCTACGGACAAATCCGTAGGGGCAAGAAATATTTGCCCCTACGGATTTCTGAGTCCGTAAGGGCAACCCCATATTGTAGTAGTGTATGTTTAAATATCAATTCCAATATAATCCAATCTAATCCTAAAATTATATGACAATCGAATCAAGCAACCAACACAAACATATAGATTCATATTTATCGATATATATGTAAATGAAAATTAGAAATGAAATCACGTGGAGGTCGATCAAGGGGAGGGAGAAAGTCGATCATGAGGAGACACATCATCTTCATCTTTGTCTGGAGGTTAAAGCCCCTGTGATTAAAAGTTTAAAATACATAATTTAGTACGTATGATATTTATATATCATTAAGTTAGGGTTATCGAACTTAACGGAGGTACTGGCTCCCCTCGTTGTGCATACATACGGATAAGATGAAGCTCTGGCTCGTGCTAAAGCAGCAAAATGGATCAACAGCAGGAGCAGGGTCCGATCAGTGTGAAGAACCGCTGATATCCGGCGTTCGCTCAGTCTGAGATCTACTATACGTCGGGGTCCTGGTCCTACGTGACGTCTCCAATTTCACGTCGCCTGCCCGACAATACTTAAGAGGTGGATATGCAGTCGGTCTATAAGGAGCGTTATACTAAGTGGGAGAGATCTTGGCGGACAAACATTGTACTCTCCCGTGGGTATCCGGTCGATACAACGTGAAAGCCCTATCTACAGCGAACAGTCTCTGCCCATCATCTGCTTCGTCTCTATCTTCTCAATCAACCGGTCTTTCTCAGCCGCTATCAGCTCTTGTTTGGAGAAAAAACAAATTACTGTCGTTTTAACGGCTATAGAATAATTATTCTGAAATAATTAAGAAATACGACATTAAAGGAGTCTTACATATTGCTCATGAGCCGCAACCGATGCAGGCGCGTCATCGTTCCGTACAAATCTGGCCTTGAAGGCTTCGATCCTGTCATGCTCCACTCCTAACACAGACGGTATTGTCCGCTTTGGCCGAAACCGCACGGGTTTTGTCCTTTGGAGCGAACCAGACCCGAGAAGGGGTTACCTCTCAAGAGGTCACCCATCCCAGGATTTCCCTAACCCGAGCACGATTAACTACGGAGTTTTCAAGCTTCGTAGTTTCAGTTCACTCAAAAGGCGCCACTGTGTATAGGAGTGGAATCATCTCATTTATAGTTCTCTAATCTGCCCTTTTTCGGAATGTATTCCGAAAATTCCCTATTGTTCTGCAGTGGGTCTCCGTGCTTATCTGGTAAATATGGGTATACCAGATAATACCTGAGGTATTACATTCTCCTCCACTTAGAACAATGGTTCGTCTTTGAACTACATATCTACTATTGAGGAACAACTCAGATACTAAGTTGTTATGCCCCACTCCTAACATAGACGGTATTGTCGGCTCTGACCGAAACCATAAGGTTTTGTCTTTCGGAGCGAACCGGACCCGAGTAGGGGACACTTCCTAGGAGGTCACTCATCCTAGGATTTTCTTAACCCGAGCATGCTTAATGTCACGCCCTGCTTCCCAAAAGACGGGAGCAGGAAACGTGACGAGGCCCGCGACGTATTTTTTCCGAAAATGCCATTTCTCGAAATAAACATGTTAAGCATTTATAAGCAACATAAAGTAACAAGAATAAACAAAAGAATGAAATCCAACTTTAATTTATTACATTCAAAATTCACAATTGAAAAATATCTGAATATAAGATACGATAATATGATAAGCCTTAAGAAGGAGGCATACATAAATAAGCTGAAATGAAATGAAAAGCTGAATAAAACTAGATATCTGGTTGTGATGTGAACTGGCTGTACTCCTCTTCGACCGTTTCTATCTTCTCCGTCTCAATACCACCTGACGAACATTTTAAGAAAGAAGGAAAGATGGGTAGAATGCCCGTCAGCAAACTAACGCTCAGTAAGTCTCCAAAAGGATGGTGTGATGTATATAAATAAAATGCAAGGTGTAATGAGATATATGGTATAGCATGGATATAAATTATGAACATGTAAATAATTATAGCAACGTGCATGGTAATATGTATGTCAACTATATCAGCATGGCAAACAAGTATAATATGGCCGTGAAGTGTAGGTATAGTGAACATGAAGTGAATACAAGTGTCCTAAAAAGTCTCTAAAAGGGTAAAAGCAACTAACGTAAGTTTAAGTGTGAATGTCAACAATTCTCAAGAGTATTCTCGAACCCAAGGCTTTCAGCCCGGTACTACAGCAATATGGTTTGTATTAATGGGACTCATGAGATTCCGTTGGATTCATACTCAAAATACCCCAACATCCCGTGTATATTAGTCCATGATTAATATTACGAGTCTTGATCCAATCCATGAATACAAAAGGTGATGTATGATATCAAGTTTTCAATATTGAGTTCATGTAGTCATGTCAAGTGTAAGTCATGCTAATTGTATTCATGGTTCGAGTCAAGTTGATTCAAGTGTACATATTGGGTTCAAGTATTCATGATTGAGTCGTGTCAAGATCAAGTCAATTCTAACATGTAATGGTTTAATCACAAGTCATATAGATAAAAATAAATAAGCAATTACAGAACATGATAGGAGATAAGTATACAAGTAAAGTCCAAAAATAATGTTGTAAATAAGTGTTGTGTATGACTAATCAATCAAGTCAATCAATTTCGGAATATGAACAGAAATATAGATCTAAGTGTTGTGCACTCGTGAGTTCCAGTCTCATCTAAATACGACTATCGGATTGGGAGATATACCCGTTTTCGTATCGTCGAGCAAACAGATCAGAATCTGTTCAGCACCATCATATATATATTTAAAACGCGGTTTGAGTTAATTTCCATCGGGTTTCGGGTTATAAAAATTACTAGGAAATTATAGGTCTTTCGATATACTTATCCAAAAAACTAAGATTCACGCGATTTGGATTTCTGAAGCTCTCGTTATGATCATTTTAAAATCAGCGTTTAAAACAGAAATTCAGATTTCTGGACAGCTACTATATATTGTATTGTAAAGTCTATATCAGATTGTTTCATACGTTTATAAGTAATCTAATATATATAAAATTATAGATCTATTAATTGTGCATCTACACATCTAAATTTTGCCAAGAACGGTGTCACGCCCCACTTCCCAGTAGACGGAAACGATGATGTGGTAAGTCCACGACATATTTATTCAGAGAAGGTCATTCCCTAAATAAATATACTAAGTGTTTTGAAACAATAATACATAATGCAAGAATAAATGGAGACTGTATAATTTTCCAACAAATATCTTTATTTATATTCAACTTCAAATATTTACAAGTACATGAGTTTCAACTGGAAATCAATAAAGGAAAACGCTTAAACATGTGGCATACATAAGCTGAATAAAAAGTGAAGCTAAGCTAAACCCGAGTAGCAATCTGGTTGTAGTCTTCTTCTATGGCCTCCACTTGCTCAGTCTCGACCGTATCTGACGAACATTCCAAAAAAAGAAGGGCGGGTGGAATGCCCGTGAGCGAACTAGCACTCGGTAAGTCCCAAGGATAAAATAAGAGTAAAAGAATGACAAGTGTAGAATATATATATGACGAGTAAAAATATATGTTCATGGGTAAATATGTACTATAGGTCTCTATATGGTCATTATATTAACGTTAAGTTCTAAGTGTGAATGTTAACGCAGCCGTAGAAGTATTCACGAGCTCAAGATTGGGGCCCTAGGAGTAAGAAAACACGGGTCCATTTCATGTGTTAGCATCGGGGCTCTAGGCTGTGGATGAGTTGACCCGACTGGTATTCGAGTAAAATAAAAAAAGAGAGGTTAATATAGGATTCCTGAAGCTCCGTTGGATTCACACAAGAAACTATCCCAAGCACCCCGAGTATAAATAGTCTGTAACCGTATAATATATTTAATTAAATTGATTGATTGGTTATAATATGTCTTGATTGAAACCATAGATTGCAAAAGGTGTAGAATGAAGTCGAGTGAGCCGAATAAAATGCGAGTCATGTCGATTGCAATCTTAGTTCGAGTCAAGTTAGTTCGAGTAGACTGGGTTCGAGTTCATGTTCAAGTTTAGATTCGAGTTCAAGTTCAAGTTTAGATTCGGTTTATAGTCTTTTTCATATGAATTGATTTAACTGTTAAAGATCTTATGTTCGGGAGAAAATTGGCAATTGCTGCACATGGATGACAGGATTTATGTCCTTTTCCAAGACAATTGCCATTGATAACTCCGTTAAGTTTTCTAACCTGAATAGGCAAGTACTCACTTTCTCCGGCTTTCCAGGGCTCAAGAGAAATGATACCGCTTAAGCCTATATTAATCTAGAATTCTTATATATTTATTATTGTTGTTTACTTTGTAATTATATTATTTTCATTTCTTGAGGGTGTTTTGTGAAAAATACTTTAATATGGTTTAAAAATAAACTTCGAGGATGCTTTACAATATTTAGGGTTTTCATGAACATGTATTTTAATTTTTGTGGCATTTTAATGATAGACCTAGCTTTTCGAATGTTTATGGTACTTTTATGAAAACCACTACTTTTGAAAACTTATTGGTATTTTATTAAAATTATAATCTTTCATTTTAAAAATATAGTTTCATAATTTTTTTTATTGAAAATATGGATTCATAGTTTTTTATAAATTTTTCAAAGTTTGTTTTGTTTAGAAAAGTCGTACTTCTTAAAAACCGTATTTTTATTGCATTTCGAGACCGAATATTCCATGAGGAGTTCTGCATCTCGCTCTACTATCCCAAAGATGTGCGATAATCTGTACCATCTATTAGCGGATCCCCTAACGAGGGTTGTAGAGACTCAATTGCCAAGGATTTAAAAATATCGATTGAAAGAAACCCGTTTTAAAAAATATGGTATTTTAATGTAAAACCCATTCTTTAAATAAACCATATATTTAGAATCTCGTGCTATGAAACCATAGTGTGTGTGTGTGGGGGGGGGGGTAGGTCGTTACCCCATGAATGATCTAAAGGCATATACTCTAGTTATTGAAAATACGGTTATATTAAAGTTCATGGTATTTTTATGAAAATTTCATTTTATGATTATTTCACATGAAATTTTTTATTATACTAAAAACTAAATGATATAAATAACGTTAAGAGTGGTGTGAGGATGTTAATTTAATATATTTTTCTTATAAAGTGAAGTACAATTGTTAATCTAACTCTATTTTGTCGATGTATTTTTAGAAGGCGATTTGAGATGAAACAGATAGAAAGAGAAGGGAAACTTACGGGTTTAGCTTATTAACAAGGGAGAGGGGATGCCTTCGGGGGTCGTGGTTTCGTCGGAGATACTCCGGTCGTCAAGCTTGGCTTGCTACTCCTCTTGGGTGCTTAACTCCACTTGGTACTTAGAGAGTTTGAGAGAATTTTTAATAGAAATTTTAGAATGGGGGAGAGCTAGGGGATACAGTGGTATTTATAGTGAAGAATTTAGGGTTTGGAAATTAAAATTTGGATTAAAAGAATTAAAATAGATGTTAAATGGTGAATTGAATGGTCTCTATTTAATTGCAGGGAAATCAAACAGTACAGGGGAGTAAAGGGGAGCTGAAGAGACTTGTGTGCAAAGAACGTAGTCGAATGGCCAAGATCGGACCGTCAACGGCTGGTTTTTGAGGGAAATGGGCTGTCGGATCTTGAGGATTTGTCTCGAGATTCATTCCACGTGTTTAGATTTGTGTTTACTCCTCTTTGCGCCTGATTAATTTTTCTGAAACCTTTCGATTCTTCGTGAATTGCACGTGCAACTCTTAGGCTTTCGAAAAATTAAAAAGAAAAATCTTAAAAAAATTTAGGACTGATGGGATTCGAACACACAAGCTACGTCACAGCAGTATAGAGGCTTTACCAGTGAGCTACAAGTTGTTTCTTGCTTTTATTGAATAAAAATAACTTATAATTTCTACACAGGCTGAAATACCCTTTTCTATATATTTAAACAAATAATTCTGTACAGAGATTTCAGAGTCGTTACAAACGGACATCGGGTGTACGAGTTATATCCTATTTAAAAACAGTGTACGAATCAGGACAGATTCTGTCCAAATTCATCGCTTAATATTGTAACGCAGTTTTCTATATTTTACGTCGGTTTTTTGTAAAAACTTAAAAGTAAGAAAATCTAGACTTTTCGATGTAGATGTCGAAAACACCTGAGTATACTCAATTTGAATATCGGTATACCAAGTTATGTGTCCTAGAAATTGACCGATAACTGCAGTTTTCTGTTTTACGAACAGTGAATAAAAAAGATATAATTCCTAAACCGTTATGCGGTTTGATCTGAATTTTTTTATACCATGTACAAAAATATATATTCTATCATATGTAAATTTCCTGAAATTTCCAGAAGTGGGAATTGATTTATAAAAATTATTTGAAAGATAAAGGTTTTGTAAAATCGTATTTGAAAATGATAAATATATGGTATTTATTTATAACATCGTTTTCTTATATGCAAAAATAAATATAAATAATTAAAATTTTAGCGATAACTAACATGAATTAACATATGTGAAGCAAACATATAATCCGGTCATGATTAACCGTCTAAACCAACAATACTTAACATGTTATCAACTATTGCATGCAAGATTTTATAACTAAATATATATGTTTTATTCCAACCATTTTTTAATTTAACAAAAAACTTTATCATGTGACTAACCAGTTATCGAAAGATTCGGCATGATGGAGGCATTGTAAGGGGATGAATTTCAAGTAGAGAAAAGAATAAGGGGAGAAGACTTACATGCACAAGCCGGTATTGTCACCGAGCTTGTTTATCCAACGATAGCCTTGCATTACTAGCGAGATTTTTTTGAAAACTTTTTTGTCTTCTTATTTTAGGACTCTAGGTGAAGAGGGAGAAGAGAGAGATAGAAAAATTTGAGGAAGAAAAAGAAATAGAAGAACAAATAAACATGGTGTAACGGTGAATTATCTCTAATAATATATGCATTCAATATGAGAATTAAAACAGAAATGAAAGTTCACCATTCATTTTGGAAATGAAAGGTCTCACTTGTAAATTATGAGAAGGATAAAAATTGATAAAAAATAATTGCAAGAATGGGGATTTGAACATGTGATTTATGGAATAACAATGTAAAAACATAACCAATGAGATACAAGGTTGTTCGAGCACATATTTAACAAAAATTAAATATATGTCGTACCTTGAAAAGAAAATGAGCTTAGAAAAAGAAAATGAAGAAATAAAATGGAATTGTCGTGACTTGGGTTTTGGGCTTTGAAAAATTATAGAATGGATAAAATAGATAAAGTGATTAAATAATATATTTATTAGAAAACAAAATATACCAAAATTAAATAATTGTAATATTTTATTAAAGAAATAATGCGCGAAGGTATAGAAAATTTAGGGTCGTTACATTCTACCATCCTTAAAATAATTTCGTTCTCGAAATTATTTATGAAAGATATGGTAACAAAACAAGGAAACTGGGTTAGGATAATATAGTCGCATTTTGTCGTTGCTCCACCAGTCGGTACTCTAATTAATAAGAAGGTAATATTGAATGTAAATGATGGTTAAAGAGATACAAGAAGACACAGAAATGAATTTCAAGAGAGCAAAAAGTGATCTTCAAGAAAATCAAATGAAAGAAGTGAGATAGATCAATTATAGCGAGTTATTACAGTTTACCCTCTTTAAAAGAATTTCGTCCGCGAAATTCTTTCGAGAGGTACGTCGCAAAGGTACGGCAAATGCTAAGAATGACATCTGTTCACACCATAATATTGTATTATTATATTCCCCATTCTTATTCGTTTTATAAATAAACATGTGCTTTTGACGCATGTCTGCTACATATTACAGGTTACAGGTTCTTGGACAGAAAACAGTGAAAACGATGAAAAGACGATGCAAAAGTGGACTTTGACCAACAAACAGAAGACTCTTGATCAAGCCTACATCAAAGATAAAATTCACAAAGTACGAGGCAATGCAAGGTCCAAGATTACAAAACGAACGGTTAAAAGTCCACCGCAATTATTCACAGGAGATCTGGAAGAAACATAGAAGCTATTTTAATAAAAGAACCAAATAATAAGGAAGCCCAAAGATTTAAGGCCCAATACTTCCTTTTAAAGAGACAGAGACAAAAAATTTTACCAAAGCTTGAAGTCTACTTTGACTAGGTCTTCCTAAGGATATTTTGGTAAATGTAGACGTGCGAATCAATTGTAACCTAGGGTTTCCTATCCTCTATAAATAGGAACTCTAAATCATTGTAAAGGCTATGCCTCCCTATGCCTCCCTATGCCTCTTTTTATAAATAAAATTTAGATTTCTTTTGGAGAGCATCGATGCCTCTTTTCATTTCAGAAATTCAGATCTGACAAGTCTTGTGTTGATCTTTGGAGAGAGCCATCTGTAAAGTAAGTAGGTAATTTCAATTCTTGCCCTAGGTAATTTTTTATTCTCTGCCCTAGATTAAATTTAATTCCTTGCCCTAGTTAGATAGTTAGATCTTTAATTCAATTGCCCTACATTAATTTAGTTTTTAGATTTAATTAATCCATGAACACCCTTCGGAATTAACTCGTAAGAGCGATTAGGAGATTCACAACATCCCTGTGGACCGACCCGTACTCACCGGCTAGCTGCAAAGCGACGCCGTTCTTGATTGCGGTTAATAGATAGTTTTTGAGATCAATCAAATGGCGCCGTTGCCGGGGATGGCGTGTTATTTCCTTTTTGCAATTTCGGGTTAATCTAAAATTAAAAAATCATAAAAACTGAAAAATCAATTTTTTTTTATCATTTTGTTATTTTGTGAAGGGTATCTTTGTTTGAATTTTGCAGGATCTACAATCAAGTTCGGATCTGGAAATCTTCAGAGATCAAAACAGCAAATATCAAATCTGAACAAACAAAGGAATATCACAACAGACAACAGAAGAAATTTGGAGGACCGAATCAACAAATTAACCGCGGTGATCTGGTGACCAAAAAAAAAACAATCCGGAGAATTGATCCGTTCCTGCCACCGCGGAACCGCCGCGCGAGCCTACATGCGGCCGCGGAACCGCCGCGATTGGTCGGGTAAAAAAAAAGGCAGAAGCGCGGAAAAAAAATTTAAAAAATCTGTAAGTCTTCTGATCTCCTCCTCTGCAAATCTCTGATATCTCCTCTGAAAAATCTCCTGCAGGATTCTTTGCGTTTAAAAATCTTTTCCCTTCCAAATAACAAATCTTATGCAGGATTCTTTGCACTCGCTTAAAATAGAAATTGATTGCAAGTAATATTTTTTGTTTTGAATATCTTTTATCGAAAATCTTTTTGCAAAATTTCCAAATAAAGAGCAAGCGGAAAAAGGAAAATTTTAATTAGAAAACTTGCAAACTTTGAAATTCATAAAAAAAGATTTGATTGCAAGTGATTTACTGTTTTGCATATCTTTAATCGGATTTTAAGGGGCTTTTGACCAATTCAGATTGGGTGGGGTTTTCATCACCCTTCCCAGGACCCCAGAAATCACATAAGGCATTTGCATTGACCAATCTTTAATTAAAAAATACTAGACTCAGCCCTAAGGACTTCGAGCTCAATAGGACAGAGGACTAGTTATAGGCATCGACCGTTTATCCTAACCTGACTTTGCGGTGTCTAGGCAAGTGTGTCTAAGGCAAGTGGTTACTTAATTAGGACCGTTACTTATAGCGGGGAGCCTCCCACTTACCTGGCACTTACCTGGCCGCAATTGGCGGTGAAGAGGCGGTTTGATGTTCTATTTCTAGCCCTTTGGACCAGTTAGGAGTTGTCTAGCTGACCTAGGTGACCCTAGATCTAGGCCTGATTATGCATTTTTGGTTGATCGAAAGTGTGTCTTAGCTCTTTTCTCGAAAATCTTTTTGCAAACAGTTCTAAATAAAGAGAAAAAGGAAATTTTTTTATAAAAACTTGCAAAATTTTGTCGCTAAGAAATCCTTGCACCCCACTTACACCCACCTTCTTTCTCTTCTCCTTCTGACATCATGGGTACCCCACATCACAAATCTTTTGCCGAACTTTGGTATCCCGAACCTAACTTTGCTTCGTACGTCAATTATTTCGGTCGATTTAAGGAAGATCCCTTCGTGCCCAAAATTTCTTTGAAAGATCAAATAGAAGCGTCTAGGAGAAGCAGTTCGACTTTGCAACCCACTTTGTGTCAACCAAGTCAACCTTTACCACCTTCATATGTTGATACCACTTTTTCAAGTCCTGCTGTAACTCCTAAACCGATGTCCATTGCTGAGCATATTGCTCAATCTCGTAGCCGATCTTTCACCCCTCTCCCCTCATCTAGTTCTAGGAATCAACAAGTCCATCCACCTTTTTATCCACATGTTGATCCTAATCCTGTCCAACCATCCACTTCCTACCAGTCCTACCCGACTTTCCCACCTTCACTAGACCCTGTTTCTACACAGCCTTTTGGGAGTTTCACGTATCCAAACAATTTCGAATCTTTTACCGAAACCCCCTCACCACCCATGTCTAGTTTGGAACAGTCGTTGCAAGATTATATTTCAGCAACAAACAAAATGGTTAGGAATGTGGATGCGTCCATTGCCGCACTTATGCAACCTACTGAACCGGTAGCTAGTTTCCAACTAGCTTCAAATTTTTCAATGTATGCGGAGGCGGTTGGACAGAGGGAGAATTTGAGAGGAGCGAGTGAGTTCTACACATTCCCAAATCAGACCTACACATACCCTATTGCATCCCACAACTCCGGTTTTCCATCGATTGTCCTAAATGATTCACACGTTGAAAATAGAGCAAATAAAAACGAGTTGTGTGACTTTGTAGTTCTTGATTTGCCAGATTGTGAAGTACCCCTTTCGAGTGAAACCACACCCAATCCTTTTGACCTTTCACCTCCACTCTAGAACCGAAAGTAATAAATATCCATGCTTTTGATGAGGTGTCAGAAAATATTGATTTCACTTGATTGAGGATATAGACGCCGGGAATATTTTGGATGATGAACCCGTCGATTTGTTTGAAATTTTATGTCCAATTCATCATCCCGAGTCATTAGATGTTTCTCCCGAACTTCATATGCGTCTTGATTTTGATGATAATGGCATGGATGGGGAAAATATTGAGGAGAATTACGAGGATAGTATTGAGGAGAGTATTGAGGATAATATTGAGGTTGAACCATTTTTGTTTGATGTGTCGGATTTTCCAATTCATTCTCTTGAATCTTTAACTAAATCACCCTCCATCCTTTCCATCGTTCCGACCACGCACAAGATCACTCTTGAAGACTGTGAGCTTGAAATTTTTTCCTTTGAATCTGACACAATTCTCACAGCCGATAACACTTACGAGTGTTTCACTTTTCCGGACGATGTTGATGACTCACTGTTCATATCATAATATTGCATTATTATATTCCCCATTCTTATTCATTTTATAAATAAACGGGTGCTTTTGACGCATGTCTGCTACATATTACAGGTTACAGGTTCTTGGAGCGAAAACAGTGAAAAAAGACAAAAGATGATACAAAAAGGGACTTTTGACAAACAAACAGAAGACTCTTGATCAAGCCTACATCAAAGATAAAATTCACAAAGTACAAGGCAATGCAAGGTCTAAGATTTCGAAGCCACGGTTAACTTGTCCACCATAATTATTCACTGGAAAATCTGAAAGAGAACAGAAGCTATTTTAAAGAAAGAATTAAAGAATTAAGTAGCCCAGGAAGCCCAAAGACAGAAGAGCCCATAAAGGAAAGGCCCAATACTTCCTTTTTAAGAAGACAAAAGGAAGATTTTATTTTATCAAAATTCATTTGCGGCTTTGACTAGTTGACCTAGGGCTATTTTTGTAATTGTAAACATGCAAGTCATTGTAACCCTAGGGTTTCCTATCTTCTATAAATAGGGACTCTAATTCATTGTAAACTCTATGCCTCCTTTTAATAAAAATTCCAAAACTCTTTATGGAGAGCATCGGTGCCTCTCTTCAATTCTGAAATTCAGATCTGACAACCCTGCATGGATGATTGGAGAAATGCATCTGTAAAGTAAGTAGATTTATTTATTTTCTTGCCCTAGTTAATTTCAATTCCTGCCGTAGATTAAATTTATTTTCCCTGCCCTAGTTATAACTTTTAATTAATTGCCCTAGGATAATTTAGATTTTTAGATTTAATAATCTGTCCGAACACCTTACGGAATCAACTCGTTAAGACACATAAAAGGAATTTACCCGTCTCTGTGGATCGACCCGCACTCACCGGCTAGCTGCGAAGCGACGCCGTTTCTGATTGCGGTAAACTCATGTTTTTGACACTAATCAAATGGCGCCGTTGCCGGGGATGGCATAGAATTTTCTTTTCGCAATTTCGGGTTAATCATAAATTTAAAAAAATCATAAAAATCTAAAAAAAAATCAAAAAAATATAAAAATATATATCATTTGTTATTTTTGGAAGGGATACTTTCTGTGAAATTTTGCAGGTACAAAATCGGATCTGGAAATTTCCAGGAAGCAAAACAGAATTCAGAAGATCAGAATAGAGGGGGATTTTCAAAACGAAACAACAGAAAAATTTTCAAGACGTGAACCGCCCACTGGACCGCTAATCCGCGGCAAAAACCGGGTTCTGCCGCCCTTCCGCCGCGCTCTGGAGAGATCTCGGGATCTGCGCCGCTTCAGTCGCCGCGCTTCCGCCGCCGCGCTTCCGCCGCGCCAAGCCGCCTGCGACCGCGATTCCGCGGCTATCTAGTGTCTTCAGCGCAGGAAATTTGCTCTGTAAGCTTCTCCGGTTCATCCTCCGTAATTTTTGAAATATATTTTCTGAAAATTCCTGCAGGATTTTGTGCGCTATAAAAATATTTCCCGTTCCAAATAACAATCGTGTGCAGGATTTGTGGGCCCCGCTTGAACTAAATTGATTGCAAGAAATATTTTGCTGTTAATTCTTTCCAAATAAAGATTCTTGTGATATGCTTCAAATAATAACCAATTGCAAGTAATATTTTGCTGTTGCATATCTTTTCTATAAAATATTTTGCTGTTGCATATCTGTTCTCTAAAAATCTTTTTGCAACAAAATTTTTCCAAATAAAGAGAAAGAAAAATATTAATGAAAAATGAAAATAAAAAGGACAAATATTTTATAGAACTTGCAAAATTTTTTAGCCCCAAATAAATCCTTGCACCATCCAACCTTTCTTTCATCCTTTCTTCTAACATGGGTACCTCACATAAAAAATCACTTGCCGAACTTTGGTATCCTGAACCTAATTTTGCGTCGTTCGGCAATTTGTTCGGTCAATTTAAAGACGTTCCTTCCATGCCAAAAAAATCTTTGAAAGATCACATAGAGGAGTCTAGGAGAAACAGTTTGACTTTTCAACCCACTTTGTGTCAACCTTTACCACCTACATATGTTGACACCACTTCTTCAAGTCCTTCTGTCACTCCTAGGCCGATGTCCATTGCTGAGCATATTGCTCAATCTCGCAGTCGATCTTTCACCCCTCTCCACTCATCTAGTTTTAGGGATCCACACTACTATTCACCTTCTTATCCATATGTTGACCCTACTCCTGTCTTACCACCCACTTCCTACCAGACACACCCAACCTTCCCACCTTCCCTAGACACTGTTTCGACACAGCCATTAGGGAGTTTCACATATCCAACCAATTTTGAATCTTTTACTGAAACCCCCTCACCACCTAAGTCTAGTTTGGAAGAGGCGTTGGAGGCGTATATCGCAGCAACAAACAAAATGGTTAGGAATGTGGAAGCGTCCGTGGCCGCCCTTACGCAACCTAGTGAACCGGTAGCTAGTGTCCCGCTAGCTCCGAATTTTTCAATGTGTAAGGCGGCAGTTGGACAGAGTGAGAATGAGAGAGGATTTTCAAATCAAACCTACCCTTACCCAGTTGAAGCCCACAACTCCGGTTTTCCATCGATTGTTCCAAATGATTCACCAGTCGAAAATAAAAATGAGTTGTGCGATTTTGTAGTGTTTGATTTACCAAATTGTGAGGAACCCCTTTCAAGTGAAACCGTACCTAATCCTTTCGATCTTTACACCTCCACTCTAGAACCTACATTGATAAATATCCATGCTGTGGATAAAGTGTCTAAAGAAATTTATTTTCACTTGATTGAGGATATAGACGCCGGGAATATTTCGGATGATGAACCTGTCGATTTAATAGGAATTTTATGTTCAAATCATCATCCTGAGCTATTAAATGTTTCCCCCGAATCTCATATGCGTCTAGATTTTGATGATAATGGCATGGATGAATTACATATTGAGGATAGTACTGAGGAGAGTCTTGAGGATAATATCGAGGTTGAACTATTTTTAGTGGATGTGTCGGATTTTCCAGTTCAGCCTCCTGAACCTTTGACTGTTATATCACCCTCCCTCCTTCCTATTGTTCCGACCGAACAAATGACTGTTACGCTTTCATCTCCTATACCAAGTGCGGCGTACCCATGTTTTCTTGCGAATCTTGAGGGATTTGACCCCATTGCACGACGAGTTGGTAGGTTGGCGCAATCGCTTTTAACACATCGTTCATCACAAATTGCGCTAATTTATTCACTCAATTTACACCCTCAAGATCGCACTCCACTCCGTCTTTCTTCTCCCCCACCGAGACCTTATTCTACCATTCTTTTCTCAACACGGTCTCGCGTGATCTACATCTCTTTTCTTTCCATCCCATTCTTGCACCAACTCTACCATTACCATGATAAGATTTTTGAATGGTTGGTGCTAACCTTTGGCTTGTGTAAGGCCAAGCTTAAGTTTGGGGGGAACCTTTGTATATATGTATATATCCTTTTGTTTTCTTTTTCTATAAAAAAAAAAAATTTAAAAAAAATTCAAAACATAAAAAAAATTATAAATAAATAAACAGGGGAGTATCGGTATTTTAACCCTCTTGGTTTAGCATGACAGTGAGGACACTGTCAAGTTCAAGTTTGGGGGTACGCTCGGTACGTCTTCTTCCTTCGCATTCATTTGTACATATTTTTGCATTTGCATGCTTATTTGAAAACCCATAAAAATTTGAAAAATTTCAAAATTATAAAAATTATTGTATTCAATTTTGGCTAATTGACTAGAGTTTGACAAATTGGTTAACTGGCTAGGAACAACTAGATCTTAGACTTAGTGAATTAAAAACCCTAAAAATAACCTTCCTTAAAGTTTAACGGTAGAAAGTATATGTCTTTGTAGGTTATTTAGAAATAGGCAAATTTTGGGTTCACTTCTTGAGCTAAGTCGAAACAAGGGAAGAGTATTGATGTTCTTATTAGAGTATAAGTTTGAAAAATAGTTCCTAGCTTAAGTCTAGATTCTGAAAACATGTACCCTACAAAATGCACAAACACGCACCTTGAAACTTGGATTAGTAGAAGAGACCTTGAAATACTCTTGTCTAAAGTCCTTAGCACAATGAAAAAGAAAAAAAAAGGGGGTAGATAAAGAAAAAATGGACACTGGTTTTTGTGATTACTTAAGGCTGTAAAAATAGAAAAATATTTAGCGAGGGTGCTTCATCACCTAGTGCCTTAGACCAACTGGTTTGGGAGCCACTGCTAAAAGCCTTGGGTGTTGCAAAACTAGGAAGTGCACTTTAAAACGCTAACGCATCTTGTAATCGGTTGTTGGTACCTTAAGAAGTATTAACAGTCGCATGAAGGATGTGAAAGCAAAAATTCACAAGTGCTTTGGACAATGGACGGGAGTACGATTGCTTGATTTGAATTTCCAAGTGTAGGGGTGATATTTACACACACGTGGGGATATGTGATTAGAGTTTAGATAAGAGAAAGGAATGAAGAATAGAACTTGTGTCTTTAATAGAGTTGATAGAAATTCCTAAGTGGAGATGGAACTCTAGAAGGAAACTTAAGAAATGCCGAAAGCTAGGTAATTCTACAGGATATATATAATCTTAAGTTAAATGATGAGGAAGCATGAAGAATATGGGTGGATAATTTGCGGGTCGACGATAATAGAATTCTTAGTTAGAAAACCTAATTGGAGAACAAAAGTCGAAAAGCCAAATTGATAGGATTTTGTGGGTGTAATCCGCTGAAAACCCTCAGGAGACAACACTCCTCCTACTAGGGACACCTAGAGGTTTAACGGCTTGTTGCACGAGCTCAGTGCAATCGCGTTTCCCTGCGAAAGTGCGGTTAGGTTTTTTATAGAGAATAAAACAATAAGTTTGCTCGAGGATGAGCAAAAGATAAGTTTGGGGGTATTTGTTCATATCATAATATTGCATTATTATATTCCCCATTCTTATTCATTTTATAAATAAACGGGTGCTTTTGACGCATGTCTGCTACATATTACAGGTTACAGGTTCTTGGAGCGAAAACAGTGAAAAAAGACAAAAGATGATACAAAAATGGACTTTTGACAAACAAACAGAAGACTCTTGATCAAGCCTACATCAAAGATAAAATTCACAAAGTACAAGGCAATGCAAGGTCTAAGATTTCGAAGCCACGGTTAACTTGTCCACCACAATTATTCACTGGAAAATCTGAAAGAGAACATAAGCTATTTTATAGAAAGAATTAAAGAATTGAGTAGCCCAGGAAGCCCAAAGACAGAAGAGCCCATAAAGGAAAGGCCCAATACTTCCTTTTTAAGAAGACAAAAGGAAGATTTTATTTTATCAAAATTCATTTGCGGCTTTGACTAGTTGACCTAGGGCTATTTTTGTAATTGTAAACATGCAAGTCATTGTAACCCTAGGGTTTCCTATCTTCTATAAATAGGGACTCTAATTCATTGTAAACTCTATGTCTCCTTTTAATAAAAATTCCAAAACTCTTTATGGAGAGCATCGGTGCCTCTCTTCAATTCTGAAATTCAGATCTGACAACCCTGCATGGATGATTGGAGAAATGCATCTGTAAAGTAAGTAGATTTATTTATTTTCTTGCCCTAGTTAATTTCAATTCCTGCCGTAGATTAAATTTATTTTCCCTGCCCTAGTTATAACTTTTAATTAATTGCCCTAGGATAATTTAGATTTTTAGATTTAATAATCTGTCCGAACACCTTACGGAATCAACTCGTTAAGACACATAAAAGGAATTTACCCGTCTCTGTGGATCGACCCGCACTCACCGGCTAGCTGCGAAGCGACGCCGTTTCTGATTGCGGTAAACTCATGTTTTTGACACTAATCACTCACCGCCCGAGTTTGAGTCTTTTGAATTTTCAGATGAGTTAGTTGAACCTTCAGACTCGGTTGCTTACAGTCGTTTCGAACCATTGTTAGAATCTTTCCAGTTCGAGACAGTTTACTACGGTAAGAATGAGACTATCCCTAATTCACTCTATTTCGTCCTTCCTATCGTTCCGACCTTACAACAGACCGTTACGCTTTCATCTCCAATACCAAGTTCGGCGTACCCATGCTTTCTTGCGAATCTTGAGAGATTTGACCCCATTTCTCGACAGGTTGATAGGTTAGCACAATCGCTTTTAACACATCGGTCATCACAAATTGCGCAAATTTATTAACTCGATTTACACCCTCAAGATCGTGCTACCCTTCTTTCTCTTTTCCGCCCTTCTTCTCTTCCACCGAGACCATATTCCACCCTTCTTCCCATTCGGTCTCGTGTGCTTCTCACTTCTTTCCTTTACACCCCATTCTTTCACCAACCCTACCATTACCACGATAAGATTTTTGAATGGTTGGTGCTAACCTTTGGCTTATGTAAGGCCTTGCTTAGTTTGGGGAGGACCTTATTGTATATATGTATATATATATTTTTTGTTTTCTTTTCTAATAAAAAAAATTCAAAAAAAAAATAATTTTTTTTTATAAATAAATAAACAGGGGAGTGCCGACAATTTTGACCTTCTTGGTGTGGCATGACAGTGAGGACACTGTCAAGTTTAAGTTTGGGGGTATGCTCGGTCAGTCTTCTTCCTTCGCATTCATTTGTACATATTTTTTGCATTTGCATACTTATTTAAATGCATTTGCATACTTATTTGAAAACCCATAAAAAATTGAAAAATTTTGAAAAATTTTGAAAAATATTGTATTCAATTTTGGCTTATTTGACTAGAGTTTGACAGATAGGTTAACTAGCTAGGAACAACTAGATCTTAGACTCAGTAAATTAAAAACCCTAAAAATAATCTTCCTTAAAGTTTAACGGTAGAAAGTATATGTCTTTGTAGTTTATTTAGAAATAGACAAATTTTGGGTTCACTTCTTGGGCTAAGTCAAAACAAAGGAAAAGTATTGATACTTTTATTAGAGTATAAGTTTGAAAAATAATTCCTAGCTTAAGTCTAGATTCTGAAAATGTATACTCTACAAATTGCACTAACACGCACCTTGAAACTTGGAATAGTAGAGGAGACCTTGAAATGCTCTTGTCTAAAGTCTTTAGTACGAAGAAAATAAAAGAAAAAAAGTGAATAAAGAAAAAAAAATGAACACTAGATTTTGTGATTACTTAAGGCTGCAAAAATAGAAAAATATTTAGCGAGGGTGCTTCATCACCTAGTGCCTTAGATCAACTGGTTTGGGAGTCACTGCTAAAGCCTTGGGTGTTGCAAGACTAGGAATTACGCTTTAAAAGTGCAAACGCATTTTGTAATCGGTCGTTGGTACCTCAAGAAATATTAACGGTCGCATGAAGGATGTGTAAGAAAAATTCAATTAAAAATTCACCAATTAATAAGTACTTTGGACAACGGACAAGGGTATGATTGCTTGATTTGAATTTCCAAGTGTAGGGGTGATTTATACACACACGTGGGGATATGTGATTGGAGTTTAGATGAGAGAAAGGAGTGAAGAATAGAATTTGTATCTTTAATAGAGTTGATAAAAATTCCTAAGTGGAGATGGAACCCTAGAAGGAAAACTTAAGAGATGCCGAAAACTAAGTAAGTCTACAGAATATATATAATCTTAAGTTAAATGATGAGGAAGTGTGAAGAATATGGGTGGATGATTTATGAGTCGACGATAATAGAATTCCTTGTTAGAAAACCTAATTGGAGAACAAAAGTCGAAAAACCGAATTGATAGGATTTTGTGGGTAGTATCCGCTGAAAATCCTCAGGAGACAACACTCCTCCTACTAGGGACACCTAGAGGTTTAACGGCTTGTTGCACGAGCTCAGTGCAATCGCGTTTCCCTGCGAAAGTGCGGTTAGGTTTTTTGTAGAGAATAAAAATAAGTTTGCTCGAGGACGAGCAAAAGATAAGTTTGGGGGTATTTGTTCACACCATAATATTGTATTATTATATTCCTCATTCTTATTCGTTTTATAAATAAACAGGTGCTTTTGACGCATGTCTGCTACATATTACAGTTTACATGTTCTTGGACAGAAAACAGTGAAAACGATGAAAAGACGATGCAAAAGTGGACTTTGACCAACAAACAGAAGACTCTTGATCAAGCCTACATCAAAGATAAAATTCACAAAGTACAAGGCAATGCAAGGTCCAAGATTACAAAGCGAACGGTTAAAAGTCCACCGCAATTATTCACAGGAGATCTGGAAGAAACATAGAAGCTATTTTAATAAAAGAACCAAATAATAAGGAAGCCCAAAGATTCAAGGCCCAATACTTCCTTTTAAAGAGACAGAGACATAAAATTTTACCAAAGCTTGAAGTCTACTTTGACTAGGTCTTCCTAAGGATATTTTGGTAAATTTAAACGTGCGAATCAATTGTAACCTAGGGTTTCCTATCCTCTATAAATAGGAACTCTAAATCATTGTAAAGGCTATGCCTCCCTATGCCTCTTTTTATAAATAAAATTTAGATTTCTTTTGGAGAGCATCGATGCCTCTTTTCATTTCAGAAATTCAGATCTGACAAGTCTTGTGTTGATCTTTGGAGAGAGCCATCTGTAAAGTAAGTAGGTAATTTCAATTCTTGCCCTAGGTAATTTTTCATTCTCTTCCCTAGATTAAATTTAATTCCTTGCCCTAGTTAGATAGTTAGATATTTAATTCAATTGCCCTAGATTAATTTAGTTTTTAGATTTAATTAATCCACGAACACCCTTCGGAATTAACTCGTAAGAGCGATTAGGAGATTCACAACATCCCTGTGGACCGACCCGTACTCACCGGCTAGCTGCAAAGCGACGCCGTTCTTGATTGCGGTTAATAGATAGTTTTTGAGATCAATCAACATCTTAAATTTTCGTCGATCGATGATCTAACCAACTGAGTTAATAGGCCTAAGAGATACAAGTAGAAGGGTGAACTAGAGATAAGCATTCAAAATTCGAGAGGTTGAATTCAAGGAAGTAAAAAGTGCAGATGGATTCAAGAAATAAGATGAGATTCAAATGAATTGAAATGCAAGAAATGTAAAAGTTGTTGAATTTCATTAATTCTTTTAATATATTGCTTACGATGTTCATGCAGAACAGACCTGCATATGCCACCAATAAAACCTGTTACGCCCCGCCTCCCAAAAGACGGGAGCAGAATACGTGACGAGCCCCACAACGTATTTATTCCGAAAAGGTCATTTATCGAAATAAATACGCTAAGCATTTTTAAGCAACATAAAATAACAAGAATAAATAAAAGAATGAAATCCAATTTTGATTTATTACATTCAAAATTCACAATTGACAAATATCTGAATATAAAATACGATAATATGATAAGCCTTAACAAGGAGGCATTAATAAATAAGCTGAAATGAAATGAAAAGCTGAATGAAACTAGATGTCCGGTTGTGATGCGAATAGGTTGTACTCCTCTTCGATCATTTCTATCTCATCTGTCTCAATACCACCCGACGAATATTCTAAGAAAGAAAGAAAGATGGGTGGAATGCCTGTCAGCGAACTAATGTTCAGTAAGTTTCCAAAAGGATGGTGTGATGTATATAAATGAAATGCAAGGTATAATGAGATATATGGTATAGTATGGATATAAATCATGAATATATAAATAAGTATAGTAATGTACATGGTAATGTGTATGTCAACTATATCAGCATGATAAACAAGTATAATATGACCGTGAAGTTTAGGTATAGTGAACATGAGTGAATGTTAGTGTCCTAAAAGGTCTCTAAAAGGGTAAAAGCAACTAACGTGAGTTCAAATATGAATATTAACCAATATCAAGAGTATTTTTGAACCCAATGCCATCATCTAGGGGTAAGGAATCACAGACCCAAAATAACGGGACTTCAATTGTTATTGAAGTATTCACAAACCCAACAGACTATCATCCAGGGGCTTGGAAACACGGGCCTTTATTCGTGAATTCGTGATTTGTAGCGTTTTAGCCCGGTACCACAGCAATATGATTTGTACCGTTTCAGCTCGGTACCACAGCAACATGATTTGTACCGTTTCAGCTCGGTACCACAACAACATGATTTGTATTAATGGGACTCATGAGATTCCGTTGGATTCATACTCAAACTACCCCCAACCCTTCGTGTATATTAGTCCATGATTAATGTTAAGAGTTTTAATCGAATGCATGAATACAAAAGGTGATATATGATATCAAGTTTTCAAGATTGAGTTCATGTAGTTATGTCAAGTGTAGGTCATGCCAATTGTATTCATAATTCGAGTCAAGTTGGTTCAAGTGTACATATTGGGTTCAAGTATTCATGATTGAGTCGTGTCAAGATCAAGTCAATTCTAGTATGTAATGGTTTAATCACAAGTCATATAGATAAAAATAAATAAGCAATCACAGAAGATGATATGAGAAAAATATACAAGTAACGTCCAAAAACAATATTGTAAATAAGTGTTGTGTACGACTAATTAATCAAGTCAATCAATTTCGGAATATAAACAGAAATATATATCTAAGTGTTGTGCACGCGTGAGTTCTAGTCTCGCCTAAATACGACTACCAGATTGGGAGATATACCTGTTTTCGTATCGTCGAGCAAAATAGATCAGAATCTGTTCAGCGCCATCATATATATTTAAAACGCAGTTAGAGTTAATTTCCATCGGGTTTCAGATTACAAAAATTATTATAAAATTGTAGATCTTTCGATGTATTTATCCAAAATACTAATATTCGCGCCATTTGGATTTCTGAAGCTCTAGTTATGATCATTTTAATATCAGCGTTTAAAATAGAAATTCAGATTTCTTGACAGATACTATATGTTATATTGCAAAATCTATATCGAATTGTTTAATGCGTTTATAAGTAATCTAATACACATAAAATTATAGATCTATCAATTGTTCATCTACAAATCTAAATTTTGTCACGAACGGACATCGGGTTTTCGAGTTATGTGCTATTTAAAAACAGTGTGCGAATTAGGACAGATTCTGTCCAAATTCATCGCTTAATATTGTAACGCAGTTTTTTATATTTTACGTCAGTTTTCAGTAAAAACATAAAACTAAGAAAATCTAGATCATTCGATATAGATGTCCAAAACACCTGATTTTGTTCAATTCGAATATTGTTATACCAAATTATGTGTTCTAGAACTTGACCGATAACTGCAGTTTTCTGTTTTACGAACAGTGAATAAAAACGATGTAATTCCTAAACCGTTAAGCGGTTAGATCTGAAATTTTTTATAGCATGCACAAAAATATATATTCTATTATATGTAAATTTCCTGAAATTTCCAGAAGTGAGAATTAAATTATAAAAATTATTTTAAAGATAATGGTTTTGCAAAATCGTATTTGAAAATGATAAATCTATGATATTTATTTATAACCTTGTTCTCTTGTATGCAAAAGTAAATATAAATAATTAAAATTTCAATGATAACTAACATGAATTAACATATGTGAAACAAACATATGATCTGGTCATGATTAACCGTTTAAAACAACAATACTTAATATGTTATCAACCTTTGCATGCAAGATTTTATAACTAAACAAATATGCTTTATTCCAACCATTTTTTAATTTAACAAAAAACTTTATAATGTGACTAACTAGTTATCGAAAGATTCGGCATGACGAAAGCATGGTAAGGGGATGAATTTCAAGTAGAGAAAAGGAGGAGGAGAGGAGACTTACATACACAAGCCGGTATCGTTACCGTGCTTGTCTATCCGACGATAGCCTCGCATTACTAGCAAAAATTTCTTGAAAGCTTTTTTGTGTTCTTTTTTTAGGACTCTAGGTGAAGAGAGAGAAGGGAGAGATAGAAAAATGTGAGGAAGAAAAAGAAAGAGAACAAATAAATATGGTGTAATGGTGAATTATCTCTAATAATATATGCATTCAATATGAGAATTAAAAGAGAAATGAATGGTCACCATTCATTTTGGAAATAAAAGGTCTTATTTGTAAATTATGAGAAGAATAAAAATTGATAAAAAATAATTGCAAGAATGAGGATTTGAACATGTGACCTATGGAATAACAATACAAAGACATAACTAATGAGCTACAAGGTTGTTCATGCACATATTTAACAAAAATTAAATATATTTCATACCTTGAAAAGAAAGTGGGATTAGAAAAAGAAAATAAAGAAATCAAATGGAATTGTTTTGACTTGGATTTTAGGCTTTGAAAAATTATAGAATGGATAAAATAGATAAAGTGATAAAATAATATATTTAATAGAAAATAAAATATACCGAAATTAAATAATTACAATATTTTATTAAAGAAATGATACGTGAAGGTATAGGAATTTTTGGGTCGTTACACTTAACTACGGAGTTTTCAAGCTTCGTAATTCCAGTTGACTCAAAAGGCGTTTTTGTGTATAGAAGTTGAATCATCCTATTTATAGTTGTCGGATCTGCTCTCTTTCGGAATGTATTCCAAACATTCCCCATTGTTCTATAGTGGGTTCTCGTGCTTATCTGGTATATATGGGTATACCGGATAATACCAGGGGTATTACAGATCTGATCAATAGGGTCTCCATCATGGCCTTCTTGCTGCATATTACATTTAGAAAGTTAACACATAAATTTTTAAGATATATTTTTAACGTATTAATATAAAATATTGATTGTCGAAACTTATGTATTTGACACAAAACTGTTGGGAACTCTTGTTCACTCCCCTATAGATATCTTGTAACTCAGCGCGAGATACTTTACCTCGCGCACTCATCTCCTGCGGTTATATCAAACATTGTTTATTGAGTTGCTACAAAAGAATCAAAAGGTATCGTCAAAAGACATACCCTAAACTCATCGCTCATGTAATGCCCGACCATGGCACGCCAGTAATCGCCAGACCAATCTAGATCCGGTTTTATCGCATACATCTCCTCCGGTGCATTGGCTTTTTCAAGTTTTGCGAAGACATGTTCTTATGGTCTCTCCAGTTTTTCGTCATATGCTTAAGCAGCTTATCGACGACTTCTCGTTCATCAACAGCCGCCTCGGGACTTTCTTTTCCATACTACCGGAAGTCAAACCGACTTTGCAAAACAGGATAATTCATCATCGTATGGGTAGACATATTTAAACAAATCAAAATACTGTTCGGTATTGAATAGTATAAACAAATCTCACCAGAACTTCCCATACAATAATGTTCTTCTTCTGCGTCAACTCTAGGCTTTCCTACTCAAGGGCCACCCAATCGCCATCGTCGTTCTCGTTCACATGAGGCATGTGTTCCTCGCTGTTCACTATAGAAGACATCATCTTCTTCGCATCATTACAACTCATATGAACAAGGTTCCCTGAATATGAAAGATATGCAGTCGGCTTGTCGGGGGAATTTGGCATACTCTTCCAGATCTCAGTAGCCCGTGTGGGTCCTCTTATACCCCGTGTCCGTGGCTGGGAAGACTGTGCCTCTTCCCCTGTATCCCGATCAGTCCTATCATCAACCGACATATCTAAAACAACTTCACGGTATATAGTTCAATATATTAGAGAACAAAATAATAGTGAAAATTAATTACGTGCGATGGTAAAATGTACATTACACATTATTTAAGTATATGAAATTTAGGGTAGATAACAGAGCAATAATGCTGAAAAGAATATCATGTAGGAGAAACAAATATGTAAGTTTCCTATTACTTAACTTAGTTCAGATGACAGAGCAATAATATTAAAAAGAATATCATAAAATGCAATAAATTGTAAGTTTCACATTATTTAAGTTATGAATATGATATAAGAGCGAGTTAAATATCAAGATTACATTGAAATGGTTCATAGAAAAACGGAAATCAATATCAAAATTTGTATTTCAAGTCTTAGGCTTCTGCTTCTACGACCGCCGATGGCACATCATAGATTATTTCCGGCTCTATGTCCGTCCTTGATGAACTGTTGTTGTCGAATTCAATAGGAATATCATTAGCTTGTATAAACGGGGTTGTTGAAAAAATAATCTCGCTTACAACATCACTTTCACCCACGCTATAAAAGTCTCGTAGACTCATCACAATAACATCCAACTGGGCATCCTTAGGGTCTGCGACGTAAAAGCATTGGCGGGCTTGATTGGCGAGGATATAAGGCTCTTCACCAAAATCGAGTTTCTATGAATTTAGTAAAAGTATGTCATTTTCAAATTTGAACCAATTTGTCGATGATGGACATCGTACCACATGCACTTAAACAGGACAACCGTTTGTTCCTGATAATGCACCCGAACTATTTTTTCAGCACTCCGCAATAGTCCCGTTTTCCCGTGGTTTTATTTGAATCTCTAGAAGATGATATCCAGTAACTATGGATGTCACACATACGCCGCAATTTTGAAACCTTTTATTTTTATCTCGTTTTCTGGTGTGAAATCTAAACCCGTTAACAATGTAACCGGAGAGGTACTCGGCTTGTTCATCTAGACCATATGCTAGCGCTTTTATGTCTTCTTTTACAGTTCAAGCATTGGTATCTCTTTTTGTGACTCGGGGAGCATAGCAGAAGCTCACTGTAGCGCTAACAGGTCCCTCAGCAGCTACTTTTTACATTGTCGCCTCACGACGGACTACAACCTGTCGGAACCTCCGGTCTCGGGACACTCTAGCGGTAAGAGCCTGTGCTTCGCCACACTGTCACACGGTGAGAACCCTCCATGGGTTGGCATTCCCATGCCTAGTAGCTCTGATACCAATGTTAGAATTCGGTGTTAGGGTCGCAGCACTTTCAGACCGCGGTGGAATGGCAATTTTTTTTATAAGAACTTAACACTAAATTCTAAACCCAAGATCAAAACATTTACCACTAATTGCACAAAACCAAGAAACAAGAGAGGGGATTAGGGGGCTGTTAGTTGTATGTATGCCTTAGAGGCCATTATTGTACATATGATGTATATTATATTGGATGCTTGGACATATATAGAGAGGACTTTCTTGCTCGACATGATAGTATGCTATCTGGTTGCTCTTTATCTTAACATATATACTTGTTTCTTGATACTTTATTATGGTTACATGTTGGTAAAGCCCTTAGGATGTGTACTTGACTACCAGGATTATGATGCAGATCATACTAGTGGGGCCATGGTAGTCCATAAGTTCATCCTTTAATGTTCCTAGTCGTGGGTGTATCGAAACAGGGCATCGATATACCAGAGTAGACTAGCGTATACACTTCTCGACCCATGTGATGGGCGATGGATGATCCCATATCCATTGGTGTTTGACATCAGAGATGGTATACGGGTGCTCAGTGGAGACTGGGTACACTGGACGGACTCGCCGAGAACTCCTAAATGATATTATTCCTCACGTCAGATAGCAGTTCTCAGGTGACATTGGTACAGGTTAGTCTGTAGACCCGAGATCGTCATAGAGTCTTGTGTGATTCCCACTGTGCTTTGATTTCCACCTTACCGCGTTCAAGAGAACGTGCAAAATGGTGGTTTTTGGGTACAGCCCCGAGTCACATGGAGGCAATGAGCGATAGGAGGGGTTTCGTCTCTCCCGGTATTGGGGGTTGATGTTGCGCTGTGCTCGATTGGCCATAACAGGAAAGTCCCTGGCCAGGGCTGATTTAGAGATTTACTGGTAAGTGTTATCAGTAGTTTCTCGACCCGTTATGAGCCTCGTATCGGCATGACTTATCGAGTTATTGGGGTCTGACGTTTACCACCCCTAGACTGGATATGCGACATATCAGACGAGGAGACCAGACTGTACGGTAGTGTTACTAACAGGCTTTACAGGAGATAGAGAGGGCTTGCTTGTTGATTTTCTGATCGCTCAATACCCGGGTAGCCGTTACGTCCAGCTAGTACCGCTAACGGCTTGTGGGTGCTTGATGTGATCATCACCTACTGCCGGCGTATTGACGAGTCTTTAGAGTCCTACATAGAGGTTTTATTGGCTCAAGAAAAATGAAGTAGGAGCACATATGTGATATGTGCAGGACCAAGAATAATGCGAGTATGTGATACTGTATTCTATTCTCGCGATATTTGTATCGGACGGTTATATGTGATATAGCCGAATTATCGAATCAAGTGTTGATTCGATACGTTGGTACATTTAATATTAGTCGGTTATATATGATATAGCCGGATTATTAAATCAAGTGTTGATTTGATAATTTAGTGTATAATTGTTTATTTGATATACTAATTTACATTAACTAATATTAGCTCACTTAAGCATTTATTATTCTCACATGTGCACACTTAATATATATGTGATATATATTAATTGTGTTTTTATATTGTATCATGGTTGTTGATACACACTACATGGGTGTATGAGACTTACACCATACTAATTATAATTTTAGGTTTTAGTATTTAAAGTAATTCCAAATTAGTGGATAATAGCTCACATGCATGAAGCTTCATGAAGCTTGTGGATGCATTGACTTAGTCCACTCATTTTGTTTTACTTAAGATATTTATTAACCTAACCATTATAATTTAGCCATGGTTATGTCTCTACATGAGTTAGCTATATGATACAAACTCACCCATGGTTGACTCTCTCACCTAATTAGTTCATTGTCATCTCTTGAGCTCATCTTCTTCTTCCTTGAAAAAGCTTGCTAGGTTTTTGCAAAGTGAGAAAATATTGTCACGCCCTGTTTCCCAGAGTGCGCTAAGATCGGTACGTGATAGAGCCAACCATGCTACCTGTTGATAGGAAACATCCCTCCACAGTCACATTACGGCTGTCTATAAGATATCAAGAACAGGAAAGTAAAATAAACTATCTAGTACATTTCCATATGCCAGAATAAACGAGTCAAGAATTAATATACGGAAGCAATAAATCCAATAAACAGTAACATCTGGAAAGTACGGAAATAACTAAACTAACTGGATACTAACATGATCCTCACTGCTCGGCCTGACGGCGGAAATACTCCTGATCAGCCTGCGACAAAGGTAGAGGATCTGGGCCATGCAAAACCCAGACGTCAGTGCGTCATAATATCAACAATAATATAATCAGGATGTAACAAGATATGCAGGCATGAATATAAGTCAACAGCCTGAATATGACAATGAGGTGTGTATGTGTATGTAAAGTGTGATAAGCAATCTAAACTATATTACTGGGTTATCTACTCTCAAGTCTGTGAAATCAATTTAATGAATCGTCGATGTGACTCAATAGTATCCCGTGCATGCTCAAGACCACGGTCCAGATTCTCGGGATGAAACCGAGACATGCCGCTAGGCACTAAATAGGAAACATGTACAGATGAATGATGTCAGCAGCAGCATCCCAGGGCTGGCCTAGCCCCTAAAACTGATCAGTATAAGCATCGAACTGTCGAGTTACAAGTCAGGTTTCATCATTGATTTCCCCATACCCCCAAGTTGTGTGTTCAAGTCAGGTATTGATAAATCTGAGGCTAATGCCAACACAGGATCAAGCAGGAACATGTTTGTCTATACAGACAACAGGATATGTCCATCGAGACAATATGCCAGGATTGTCGGCATTAGAAACAGGATCAGGTAACATGTCAAGTAATGATGTATCAGGTCATGTAAAGTAGTGTACATATATCAAGTCATGTCAAGTAGTGGTGTATCAGGTCATGTCAATAGTGCACAGTGTATCAAATGGGTTCCCAACAGTAAAATGTAGCAAGTATTGGATCAGGGTAAAAGTATGGATGTACGGTGAAAGCATGGATGCACAAACATCTATCAGGGGTTATATCATGACTATATAGGATGCACATTATCAAGCATGGTGCACTAATACAATAGTTACATGAAATAATATGGTCTCGGCGTGCAACTAGATATGTAATAAACTGCACGGATACAGACGGATACTATAAAACTGTAAATCGGTAAAATTTGCTGAATATTAAAACACAAGCACTATTATTTATTAAATAGATATTGATATAATAATATTAACATGGATAATATATTCAAACCGATTAATAACTATAAAAGCGGTATTGATTAACCATGCACAAGAAAGTTCCGTTCAGAAATTCAGCGTCACCCTGATTTGTAAAATAGTTTAAAAATAACAAACGTTCTCCAAAAGGGACGTGTCTTATACCAAAACAAATATAATTAAATAAAGTTTTCATTTTTATAAGTTTAAGTATCTTAGGTTGTTCCTACAAAAATCTATGAACATTCGAAGTTGAAAGTTTGCTGCTGGAATTTCCCTAGACAGCAGTTTAGAGATATTTTCATTTGCATTTTACGTTATATAAACAATTTATTTTGCAAGTAAATATTTCATAGATTTATAGAATTCTGAGTTATCTTCGTAACGAACTAAAGAACGTATAGCAATAATTTGTTTATGATTTATAATGAATTTTATAAGGTAAGGTGTACAGTAAATTTCAGATTTGTCGTATCCGCTTTGTAACGACGTTTCATGTGTAAACTATAATATTTTCAAACTATATTTTGTATAACATTATAAAATGAAGATTATAAACTAATTAAAGATAATAATAAGAAATATTAAGACGATATATATTTTAAATGGTATGTATACAAACGGATATCCGAAAACGGTAAAACTTTAATATGGATGTATAATGTGATAAACGGGTAATATTTTACTCATATGGATGCATAATAATATACCAAGCATGTAGCAAGATGAATTAGCATGCGACTAGATATGTAAATAGTGATATGGATGCACACGGATGTCCGAAGACTGTAAAAATAATAAAATGGTAATGTGGGATGCATAATTAAACAATAAGTAATGTTATTATTCACATGTGTGCAATATATTATAGTATAGCATGTAGCAAGATTAACTTGTCTCGATCGGATCACACGACGGATACGCATGGCACGTCCGACGTCAGTAAATCGTCGCACCGCACACATGGCACGCGGGACGAGGGCAGAGGCGAGGCATGGGTTTCGTTCGTAGGCGGGAAAACGTGAAGAAGAAATGGAATAGTGCTTTTCTTTATATGGGATTTAAAAAGTATATCAAATATATATATGTGGAGAAGAGATGCAGGGGTTGTAAATATTGAAAGAATTAACATTTATAAAGTAACAGAGAGAGAAGGAGAGAGAGGAGAGAGAAAAAGGGGTTGCTAGTTTGTTAGGAAATTAGTTTAGATTTAAATTTAAAAAAATCTTTTATTAGTTAACTAAATTTTAATTTGTATCAGTTTATAAAATTAATATTATATAAATAAAATTTGATATTCTGGTAAATACAAACATAGTCCAAAACATGCCTGGGTCGGGTCTAAAATTCAGTTTTAAAATACGAAAAATATACATGTCGACCAAAATTAAAGTTGGATATCTGGGTAACGAAAAATGCATACTCCCAAGAACGGATGCACGCACGTGCACGTAGTCATCCAAACAAGTCCGTTTCACTGAACGGGACGAGAACAAGATGCGCGGATGCTACCACAGGATTAGGGATATCATGCAGGCCATGCAATATATTTTTAAACTATTTTATATGACTTAAATGTTATATTAAAATGCAGATGCCGGTTAAAGTGCTAGTATACAAATGAAAGTACACGAGTTCATGTATCAAGTCAGGATAAATTATAAACATGAATCAAAACAGGTTTCAAGCATGTGGGTCGGGTCGGATGTAAATACAGATATCAAATACACTATTCGCACCCAAAACACAATAAATCAGGAAAATACCATAAGTAAAGAAATACTAGAATTGGTATAAATGAACTAGGGTGTTATAAATATTGTGAGAAAAATAAAATTAAAGTGAGCCCACTTCCTATTTCATCATCCTCTACTAGATTAGCAATTTAGTATAGGGTGTTAGCTTCACTAATCTCTCAATTAGTGAAGTAGTAGCTTGAGTTAGTGTCTCCTCGACGTAGATCATCTTCGGCCTCGAAGATTTCATGCAAGATCGTTCTTTTCACCTTGAGAAGCCATGCAAGAACCCGGGAGTACCATGATCGCAGCGAAGGAACCACTACAAGGAGCTATTGAAGTGAAGGACCGGTCTACAAAGGTTGTATTCCGTTATCACTTAGATTTACTTTCATGTTTACTTCTAAACTCTAGTTAGATCCTAGGTTAGGATTGTTGGGCACACTAAATTTTAAAATACGGCATGTTTGATATCTTGTTGAACCTTGTGGTTGTGCCTAAGAACCCTACAGTGGTATCAGAGCCTTGCTAGAGTATTAGGAGTTGTCTAGGCGAAGTTAAAAGTCCGAACGAACTCCGAATAACCGGATTTACCCACTTTCTAGAAATTTTTTCAAAAGTTTAAATTTTTCACATTAAAAATATTCAGAAAATCATGCAGGTAATTCTATGGACACACCTGAAGAACGAAACCCTAACTCGTCTAAGTGACCGCGGATCCGCGGCGCCACTTGAGAGGCTTGGGTCGGGCCTTTCAGCTGTTGGTCCGTAAGTACTGGGGCATGCTTCTGGGCATTTTTAATTCTGCTCAAGTATTGAGTTTTCTAGGGAAATTTTGGGAATTCGTTGATTCGATCGAAAAGTTTAACATCGTCTACCTTTTTCTGTAGTGTGATACAATATGTGGAATTCATATAGTGAGGCATGAAATCCGTAATATGTGATATTTCGGGTTTATGATGTCTAAGATGATTGTGGATTCCAAATGTTATAGTTTGACATTTTCTTTTCTGCGACCGTAAGTGTAATATGTGATGTATCGCCGGTTTCGTTGCTATATGTCATCGATAATTGGGATACGCATATTTACTTACGTTGATGACATGTGATGTTATGTGTTGTTGTAATATGTTATATTGGATCGTCGCGTTTTGAATAGCCCGGGGTTTTATGTGAGATGAGAGTTTTTATTTTCATTCATGTAAAATTAATTGTATATAATATTCTTTTATTGGGGTACTTCCAGGTTGAGGATGCTGTCACCATTGTTGTATATTATTTACTTTTCTGCATTAGGATAGACCCAAAGAGGGGAGCATAAGTAACCGGGTTCTAGAGTCTAATGGGAGACCAACTCGAGGGGTCGAGTCCGGGTCTCCTAACTCTAGAATTGGTAGGGTTGCTTGCCGCTCTCGTAGGGGTCTAGGGATGTGGGTTTGGCTATTCATTGCGACTGTCCGTATTTCATACAGGCTCGAAATGAAACACGAACCTCCTAGTATATCCAATATTTCATATGTTTCTTTTGCTGCTCTGTGATGTGATCACTGTGGATTCTGAGACGAATGGATATATATTATATATGAGATATATAGTAGACGTTGCTTATTTTTTACACCCGCGCTAGTCCCGCCCCGGTATGCTGTTAGTTAAGTAACCCAACGGTGCATAACGGGACACTGTGGCGAATGCGGATGGCATAAGCGTAAATGATGGGACTTCATAAATGTGATTAATGAAAGAAAATAAACCTAAAAGATGTTGTAAGAATTAAATTTTCAAAAAGGGTGGCTCTAGTTTTTTGCTTTGCATAGCGGTATTCCTTGTAGAATATCCAGCACCTTATTCGATAAGGAAAGAGCTGAGATCCCTTCACCGGGAGTGACCTCTTTAGCGAAACTAGCAGATGCTACAACACTCGGTTTGTCTTTTGATTGCTTTTATAGTTTTTGCTTTGCATAGCGGTATTTGAGAAATATCCTGCACCTTATTCGATAAGGAAAGAGCCGAGATCTCTTCACCAAGAGTGACCTCTTTAGCAAAACTAGTGAAAGCCTAAAAAACACTCCTTTTCAAAATTCACTCGATTCTATAACAATATCAAGTTCATTACGCAAAAGGTTCTCCGAAGAACCTATCGTAGCCCTCCGTCATTTCAGATAAGTCCTACTTAGTATTCGTGCTGCGTTTGTTGGCCTTTCTCAAGGCGTAGTGTGCGGTAGATGAATAGTGCTTATCTGCTTATGCATGTGATGTAGATTGGATTAGGGTAGTCGTACGACCTTGTTGGCCTTTGTCAAGGGTCGTACGGGTGGGTTTAATTCAATCAGGAAATGACGGGTTGAACTTGACTAGCATCTTATGATTTGTTGGTCTTTGTCAAGGTCATAGGGTTTAGGGGCAAAACATTATCGGGAATTTCAAGTGTTGAAATTTGCAATGAGATTGCATACCTTCTATGAGATAGTTGGATCCCGATACCCACTGCGAGTAAGTGTTATTCCTGGAAGAGTTTTACACAGGACAATTAGCCGATCAAGTAGGTGTCTAGAAAGGTGTCAACAGGGTTATGCCTCTTGGAAAACGAGGTTTATTTTAATTAGGTTTGTGCGAAAGCACGGGAACCTCCCTCGAAGTACCGGCACTGGCCTGGCCGAAAGATTGGCGAAATTGTAGGGTGTAATTAATCCCAGCTAGTCTTTCCTTTTAGGGTTTGAAGGAAGATTTGATAAAAACAGTGGGAGCCATCTTGATTAGATAAAATTATAACCAATCTGATCTTGCAAGAGCATACGCTAAAGTGTTTTCTTCTCTCTCTCTCTCTCCAGGTAGCGGCCATGTCAGGCCTTAATCAAGATAATAATATGGATGTATTGACCGAACCCGCTTGTTATACTGAGCAGGGGAACGTTGGTTCCGTTCTTTCTTATAATTGTTATAAGACTGATCAGGAAATTGGGGAATGTCCGGATTTTCACGCCGCCCAAACGAAGAATAAGCATGATGATGCATCTTCTTCGGGTGTGTTAGTTATTGAGAACTGTTTCTCAGTTCACTCTACGTCCTGGGTATTAGATACCGGATCAGGATCCCACATATATAATATATTACATGGGCTTAGGAAAGGTAGAGAACTGGGAATGGGTGATCATTCCGTAAGAGTAGGGAATGGGGCAAATGTTGCAGCCAAAGCAGTTGGCGAATATCACCTTGTATTACCAAATGGTAATACATTGATTCTGAACGAATGCTATTACATTCCGACCCTGATATGCAATCTTATATCAGTTTCTTTACTAAGTAAAGAAGGATATAATTTTGTAGTACAGGATAATGTTATGAACATCTTCCTGAATCAAAAGTTGATTGGATCAGGCTCGTTAAATAATAGCATATACATTCTAAATCAAACCACAGTTCTTAATGTACAAAACACATACAAGAGGAAGAGTTCAGAAATGAACGAATCCTTCTTATGGCATTGTAGACCAGGTCATATCAATACGACAAGACTGGCTAAGTTGCATAAGGATGGATATTTGAATCCGTTCGAATTTTCATCTTATGACACTTGCCAGTCATGTCTCAAAGGAAAAATGACCAAAACTCCGTTTACAGGACACGGAGAAAGAGTTACAAAACTCTTGGGACTGATACATAGTGATGTATGTGGTCCCATGTTTACACATGCCAGGAATGGTTTTTCGTACTTCATTACATTCACTGATGATCTCTCAAGATTCGGACATGTGTTCCTGATGAAACACAAGTCTGAAACTTTTGAGAAATTCAAAGAATATAAATCCAAAGTCGAGAACCAAACGGGTAAAAGAATTAAAATCTTACGATCTGATCGAGGAGCTGAATACTTGAGCACGGAGTTCCTGGACTTTCTAAAAGAGAATGGGATTCTCTCTCATCTTACTCCTCCGTATACACCACAGCACAACGGTGTATCGGAGCGGAGGAATCACACCCTATTAGATATGGTGCGCTCTATGATGAGCACCGCTGAGTTACCTAATTCCTTTTGGAGTTATGCGCTGGAAACAGCAGCATACCTATTGAATCAAGTTCCATCTAAATCTGTACCTACCACACCATATGAGATATGGAGTGGGAAGAGACCATGTCTTAAACGATTTAAGATATGGGGTTGTCCGACCTATGTCAAAAAGAAAAATCCGGACAAACTCGAGGCACGGTTAGTTCTATGCAAGTTTGTGGGATATCCCAAACATTCACATGGATATCTTTTCTACCATCGCGAGGAACAAAAAGTGTTTGTTTCTAGACATGCCACCTTTTTAGAAAAGGAATTTCTTGCAAAGGAAATTAGTGGCAACGAGGTAGAACTCGAAGAAATTCCGGCTACACAAACTGAATTTGAAGATTTAGTGGAACCAGAGGATTCGGTAGTTCCCAACGAACCTCAGCCTCTCCGCCAATCTAGTAGGGTTCCTCACCCACTTGAGAGATACTATAATTTTCTCATTGATGGTGGGAGCGAGGATTGCATCATGGAGGATGATGACCCAACTAGCTTCGAGCAGGCCATCACGAGTGGGGACTCAGTGAAGTGGCTGGATGCAATGCGATTTGAGATGGAATCCATGTACACCAACAAAGTATGGACTTTGGAAGTTGCTCCTGAAGGGGTAAAACCCATTGGGAGCAAATGGATCTTTAAGAACAAACTTGGTGTAGATGGAAAAGTTGAGATTTTCAAAGATAGACTTGTTGCAAAGGGTTTTCGTCAACGACCAGGTGTGGATTATGACGAAACCTTTTCTCCAGTGGCTATGCTTAAGTCCATCCGGATCCTACTTGCCATTGCTGCATACCATGACTACGAAATCTGGCAAATGGATGTTAAGACCGCCTTTCTGAATGGTGATTTGGAAGAGTGCATGTACATGACTCAGCCATAGGGCTTCATAGACAGTGGGAGCAGCGGAAAGGTGTGCAAGCTGCTTAAATCCATCTACGGGTTAAAGCAAGCATCACGGAGTCGGAACATCTGTTTTGATGTCGTTATCAAAGAATTTGATTTCGTCAAAAATGTAGATGAACCTTGTATATACAAGAAGGTGGAAGAGAGTAAGGTTGTCTTCCTCGTATTGTATATGGATGGCATACTCTTGATAGGAAATGACATTCCTATGCTGCAATCGGTCAAGCACTTCTTATCACAAAGATTCTCAATGAAAGATATAGGGGATGCCTTCTGCATCTTGGGGATTAATATCTATAGAGATAGATCTAAACGGATACTGGGATTGTCCCAATCCAGGTACATTGACACCATACTAAAGAGGTTTAGTATGGAAGAATCCAAGCGTGGGTTTTTACCCATGATCTCAGGACTCACTCTCTCCAAAGAGATGTCTCCCAAGACTGATTTGGAGAGAGCTCGCATGCAAGGGATGCCCTATGCTTTGGCAGTAGGCTCTATCATGTACGTGATGCTATGTACCGGACCCGATGTAGCACACTCACTAAGTGTAGTGAGTAGGTATCAAGCAGATCCTAGAGAGAGTCACTGGACAGCTGTGAAGAGCATTCTCAAGTACTTGAGAAGGACTAAAGAGATGCTCTTGGTGTATGGTAACAGAGAACTTCAAGTAGAGTCCTTTACGGATTCGAGCTTCCAGAGTGATAAGGACGACTCTAAGTCGCACTCGAGATTTGTCTTTACCCTCAATGGAGGGGCGGTATGCTGGAAGAGTTCCAAGCAGGAAACCGTGGCAGACTCGACGATGGAGGCTGAATACATCGCTGCCAACGATGCTGCCAAAGAGGCTATCTGGATGAAGAAGTTCATAACTGAACTTGGAATGGTTCCATCCATTGAGTTTCCAATACCTTTGTATTGTGATAATAATGGAGCGGTGGCTTTGGCCAAGGAACCCAGGTCCCATCAGCGATCCAGGCATATTCTGAGGCGGTATCACCTGATCCGGGAGATAGTTGATCGCCGGTAGATCTAGATCAGGAGAGTTAACACGAAGAACAACACTGCGGATCCACTCACGAAGGCCATTCCCCAGATACAGTTCGAGAGACTCTACGGGATGTTGGGTATGTGATACTACAGCACATGGCCCTAGTGCAAGTTGGAGATTGTTAGTTGTATGTATGCCCTAGAGGCCATTATTGTATATATGATGTATATTATATTGGATGCTTGGACATATATAGAGCGGACTTTCTTGCTCGACATGATAGTATGCTATCTGGTTGCTCTTTATCTTAACATGTATACTTGTCTCTTTATATTGTCTTATGGTTACATGTTGGTAAAGCCCTTAGGATGTGTACTTGACTACCAGGATTATGATGCATATCATACTAGTGGGGCCATGGTAGTCCATAAGTTCATCCTTTAATGTTCCTAGTCATGGGTGTATCGAGACAGGGCATCGATATACCAGAGTAGACCAGCGTATACACTTCTCGACCTATGTGATGGGCGATGGATGATCCCATATCCATTGGTGTTTGACATCAGAGATGGTATACGGGTGCTCAGTGGAGACTGGGTACACTGGACGGACTCGCCGAGAACTCCTAGATGGTATTATACCTCACGTCAGATAGCAGTTCTTAGGTGACACTGGTACAGGTTAGTCTGTAGACCCGAGATCGTCATAGAGTCTTGTGTGATGTCCACTGTGCTTTGATTTCCACCTTACCGCATTCAAGAGAACGTGCAAAATGGTGGTTTTTGGGTATAGTCTCGAGTCACATGGAGGAAATGAGCGATAGGAGGGGTTTCGTCTCTCCCGGTATTGGGGGTTGATGTTGCGCTGTGCTCGATTGGACATAACAGGGAAGTCCCTGGCCAGGGCTGATTTAGAGATTTACTGGTAAGTGTTATCAGTAGTTTCTCGACCCGTTATGAGCCTCGTATCGGCATGACTTATCAAGTTATTGGGGTCTGACGTTTACCGCCCCTAGACTGGATATGCGACATATCAGACGAGGGGACCGGACTGTACGGTAGTGTTACTGACAGGCTTTACAGGAGATAGAGGGGGCTTACTTGTTGATCTTCTGATCGCTCAATACCCGGGTAGTCGTTACGTCCAGCTAGTACCGCTGACGGATTGTGGGTGCTTGATGTGATCATCACCTACTGCCGGCGTATTGACGAGTCTTTAGAGTCCTACATAGAGGTTTTACTGGCTCAGGCAAAACGAAGTAGGAGCGCATATGTGATATGTACGGGACCGAGAATAATGCGAGTATGTGATACTATATTCTATTATTTGTATCGGATGGTTATATGTGATATAGCCGAATTATCGAATCAAGTGTTGATTCGATAAGTTGGTACATTTAATATTAGTCGGTTATATGTGATATAGCCGGATTATTAAATCAAGTGTTGATTTGATAATTTAGTGTATAATTGTATATTTGATATACTAATTTACATTAACTAATATTAGCTCACTTAAGCATTTATTATTCTCACATGTGCACACTTAATATATTTGTGATATATATTAATTGTGTTTTTATATTGTATCATGGTTGTTGATACACACTACATGGGTGTATGAGACTTACACCATACTAATTATAATGTTGAGTTTTAGTATTTAAAGTAATTCCAAATTAGTGGATAATAGCTCACATGCAAGAAGCTTGTGGATGCATTGACTTAGTCCACTCATTTTGTTTTACTTAAGATATTTATTAACCTAACCATTATAATTTAGCCATGGTTATGTCTCTACATAAGTTAGCTATATGATACAAACTCACCCATGGTTGATTCTCTCACCTCATTAGTTCATTCTTATCTCTTGAGCTCATCTTCTTCTTCCCTGAAAAAGCTTGCTAGGTTTTTGCAAAGTGAGAAAATATTGTGAGAAAAATAAAACTAAAGTGAGCCCACTTCCTACTTCATCATCCTCTACTAGATTAGCAATTTAGTATAGGGTGTTAACTTCACTAATCTCTCATTTAGTGAAGTAGTAGCTTGAGTTAGTGTCTCCTCGACGTAGATTATCTTCGGCCTCGAAGACTTCAAGCAAGATCGTTCTTTTCACCTTGAGAAGCAATGCAAGAGCCCGAGAGTACCATGATCGCAGCGAAGGGACCACTACAAGGAGCTATTGAAGTGAAGGACCGGTCTACAAAGGTTGTATTCCGTTATCACTTAGATTTACTTTCATTTTTACTCCTAAAACTTTAGTTAGATCCTAGGTTAGGGTTGTTCGGCACCCTAAATTTTAAAATACAGCATGTTTGATGCCTTGTGGAACCTTGCGGTTGTGCCTAAGAACTCTACAGGGGCTACAACCTTTGTAGCGTGTCCGCTTAATCACGGAAGACTCCTTCTAGTCCCCACTTGATCTGGATCGATCTTGCATGACGATCTACTCGTCAAAGATGATCCACTTTGAGGATTCTCAAATCTAAGCTTCACTTCATTAGATCACATCATAATGAAAGAACTAACATGATAATTTTGCTAGGATTATCATATAAGGATGTATAGAATTTTAGCTCACATATTTATTCTCTTTTCTTTTTCTTTCTTTTCATTTTGAAAACCGAGAGAGAGAGAGAGAGAGTGAAGTGTTGAGAATGAGATGAAGTCTTGATAAAACATAGATAAAAAATGAATATGTATTCATTATCTTTTAGTCAAGTGTAGGAATATCCACAAGCTTCTATACTCTCTTTTTATCATGAATCATTTCATTTATAAATAAATGAAACTAAATAATTATCTCATCTCACTTTCTATGTGTATCTTACACACATAACTATCATGTATAAATGTACATGATATATATATATATATATATATATATAAAGAGAAGAAATAAAGTAAGCATGATATTAATAAATATACATATACTTAATTATTAAATCAACACTTGATTTAATAATCTGGTTATATCAATATATATACCGGCTAATATCATACAATGCTCGATTAAATTACATGTATCAAATACATGTGTTTAATCAAACTCCTGCACGTATCCTTATACGTGTCCTATATCGTTTCGCCTGAGCTGGGAAATCTCTGTGTAAGACTCTAAAGACTCGATAATGCGTTGACAGTAGCTTTGGGATCATACCCATAACCCACAAGTACGTCTGTGGTACTATTTGCACATAACGGCTACCCAGGTATTGATCGAAAAGAATGTCGACAAGCAAGCTCATCCGAACCTTATAGAGTCTATCAGTGACATTCACCATACAGTCCAGTCTTTTCGTCTAAGAGTGTCGCATACCGGGTCTAGGAGTTGGAAAACCGTCAGATTCCTAATAACCCGATAAGTCATGCAAATCTTGAACTCATAACCACCCGAGAAACTACTGATAACACTTATCAGTAAATCTCAACTGCATTGGCCAATGACTTATGGTTATAGTCGATTTGGCACAGCACGACCTCGACTCCCTATATCAGGAGAGACAAAATACCTTCGATCGCTCACTGCCTCCATGTGCATCGGGACTTTACCCAACTAAAACATGTTTGCACGGCACTTTAAACCCGTGGTAGGGTAGTAATCAAAGTACAATGGGAACACATACAAGACACTATAACGATCTCAGGTCTACAGACTATCCTGTACTAATGTCATACGAGAACTGCTATCTGACGATAGGTATAATCCCATCTAGGAGTTCTCTTGTGAGTCCGTCCAGTGAAACTCATTCTTCAGTAAGCACATGTATACAATATTTGATGTCAAACACCAATGGATATGGGATCAACCATCGCCGCGGTCGGGTTCAAGAAACGTATACACTAGTCTAATCTGGAATATTGATGCTCAGTCTCGATACTCTTACAATTATGGACATTTAAAGATGTGCTTATGGACTACCTAGGCCCACTACTATAATCCCTATCATAATCCTGGTGGTCAAGCCAATATCCTATGGGATTTATCATTATGTATTAGCGATACGTGATAACGAGTAAAATGTATACACATGAATGATAAAGACAAACCTGATAGGATGCTATCATCTCGAGTAAGATTGTTCTTTCCGTATTGATCCCCTATATTTACAATAATTGAGTTGAGGGCATATATATCCAACAATCTCCTACTTGCACCTAAGGCCAATTATTTCGGTATCGCATACCCAACTTCTCTACTAACAGTTTCACAAATCGCATTCGAGAAACAGTCTCAGTGAGTGGATCCGCTACAATGAATCTGTCTTTATCTCTCTGTATCTTAACTTCACGGAGATTAAATATCTCCCGAACTGAGTGATGCCTGCCTTAGAATTCTCCTGGATAGGTGATGGGACAAAATTCATAAATGAACAATTTTATCCATCAAGTTCTTAGGCTGTGTCAATAACTGATTCATAATTAGCATCCAACGGTATGATTACCCCAGTATCTTGATTAGAACTCTTTCCAATATACTTCTCCTCTAAAGAGAGTAAACTTATAACTCATGATAGACACTTTGTCTTTCATGTCACGTAGAAAACTGGAATTGGTAACTACTTCCTAATGGAGTCAACTATTACCATACACCAAGAACATTCTCTGAAAGTTCTTAGTGCCCTCGCAGCTAACCTGTGGCCAATGCGGATTATGAAAACAAAAATTTTGATGGCACTAAAAACTTGTAGCCAAGAATCTAAACCAAACACCTAAACAAGCAAACACTAGAGGATATAAATCACAACTTTTATAGCGTCTTCATTTGCTCTAATTGGGTTGGACTCTAGCATGCTCTCAATAGCTCCGGATCGCGCTTGCAAGACGGTCCTCCTTCGCTGATGATGATCCACTCGGGGAACCAAGTTAAAGCTTCAACTTCATCTATGAAGTAACTAAAGATCCTAAGATGCTAATCTAGGATGCTTAATGATGTGTGTGAGTGTTCTAGAATTTTTCTTCTCTTCATCTTCATGATTCTCAACTCATGAGAGTGTTGAAGATGAAGAACAAGAAGAAGGATCCATGGAAGAGAGAGGGGTTAGAATGGTGGTGTCACACCCTGCTTCCCATTATACGGGCAGAGGCCGCGACGAGGCCGCTACGTATTTACTCAGAAGTAAACACGCTAAGCGTATCTAAGCAATATAATTAAAATGCACAAGAGACAATGACAATAGATATATATTGAACATCAACTTTATTTATTAACATTCTTTTTACAATACATCTGAAAAGTAAATACATGGAATGAAAAGCAATGCCTAAACAGTGACATAATAGAAATGGAAAGTACTGAAATGAAATGTACAAGTAACTGGAGCTCCGGGTCGAAGGTTAGCTGATCCAAGTCCTCGCTGGTGGGCTCGATTTCCTGAAGGTCCGAATCACCTGACGACATTCCAAAGAAGAAGAAAGAGAATGCCGTCAGCGAACAAATCGCTCAATAAGTCCCAAAGAAAAGGGAGAAGTAGAATAGACAGAGAGAGAGAGAGTGTGTGTAACTCTTAAAGTGATATTATATTGTTATAATGTTGTATTTAGTGTTAACGCTGTTGTTTGTAGCTTGGTACAGAAGATGCCAGTGTATACGAGATGAGTCTCGTTAGACCAAAGACTTTGATGGACGGAATACAAGGAACTGTTCAGCCATGGCGCAACGGCAATTGAATTCAAGTTAGGTGTCTTAATGGTTGCAGTCTCGTGCCACTTCTAACACCTTCCGTACCAATCTACCCCTTAAACCCCGCGATGTCTTGATTATATTGTTTGTATTTTATTGTCTTGTAATTTGATTTGTATAGATGGATGACTTGCCGAAACCATGATATCAGTAAATGGATGTAACTGGAGAATCATGTAGATGGATGTATATCCATGGTTCGGTTCAGTCAATTTGTATTGATTGATAGATTGAACAGATTGAATATATGGATTCATATTGAATTGTTATATATATACTTAAATCTCATTCAAGTCCGATGGATTATATTGAGACTCAGTCTGTGTCGGACAATTAGAAAAGAAATTGAATTCTGAATTAGCTTTTGGTGTTATCGGTAACCGCTGCATATGGACGACAGGATTTGTGTCTTTTTCAAAGACGATTACCGTGTTGATAACACCGTTTGTTAAGTTGTCTACCTTAAATAGGCAAGCACCCATATCTCCGGCTCCCTGAGTCTCAAGAGACTGGTCCCGCTTAAACCTATGTTTACTAGGGTCCTTATTGTTATTTAGTGTAACTTGAGGGGGTTTTATGTAAAAATAATTTTGTATAATTTTCAAAATACACCTCAAGTATTTTATTATCGTTTTTAAAGTTTTCATTGATGTATATTTTATCATTGTGACATTTCTAGCGAATAAAACCTATTTTTCATAATATATGGTATTTATTTGTAATATTGGAATTGTATGGTATTTTCTTGTAAATGAGATATTTTTCTTGAATTTTGGAAATGTAGAATATTATAAATACTAAAAATAGATATTTTGATGTTAATTGCATATATATTTATTTATTAAAAATATAAGTTTTATTTATAATAGAAATAATATTTTCTAAAGAAAATTGTATTTTAAATCTTTCAAGGTCGTATGCTCCTTGCGGAGGTCTGCATCTCGCACTACTAAGCCAGAGAATGTGCGATAATCCGTACCATCCCAAACGGGTTTCCTGAAATGGGTTGTAGCGGCACATTGCAAAGATTTGTTAAAAATAAATATCTTGTAGAAAAAGATTTTTTTATGTTGGAGGTAGTTTTGTGTAAAATCGTATTTTCCCAAAACTATGTTCCCAAAGATCATCGTGCTATGTTACATATGAGTGTTGCGAGGAGGGAGGTCATTACCTCGTGAGTTTTCTAAAACTAGCATGGTTAAAAGGTATAAACATGTCGATCTGAAATATAGATGTATTTTAATGTAAAAGTGGAATAAAACTTGCTATAATTATCATTTTAATGTCAAACTTGTTCTATTTCTTAGTTAATGAGTATTAAACAATATGTCAAAAGTAATAGGTTTGTTATTAAGAAAATGTTGTATTTTTGAAAGAAAAGAGAATCGGAAGCCAGATAACTCCGCTTCCGACACATTTTAAGGATTAAGAATTTGAGAATAGTAAAATAGAGAGAGAAGGGGGACTTACTGGATTAGGGTCAAAAGAGGAGGAAGAGGAAGATTGGGGAAACACCGGTGCGTTATTTCGTCGCCGGAAACTCCTCGGATCGTCGGCGGAAGTTCGTCGGAGCTTCGCCCTTTACTAACTCCACTTGCACACAAAAAGTCTATGGAATTTTCTTGAGAGTTTGGACAGAGATTTGGAAGTGAGGAGGGGTGATTTTAGGTGTGGTATTTATAGGAAAAATTAGGGTTTAGGGTAATGAAGATGTGTATTAAAATTTTGTATTAAAAAATGGATTAAATGGGGTTTTAATTTGCTCTGTAAATGTGCAGGGAAATTAAATAGTATATGGGTTATGGGGTAGGCCAAATGTTTTAGAGCATGTAAGAAAAATGGGGTTTCCACTGAGCCGGACCGGCGCCGTCGGCCGATTCGGCCGAGTCGCCAGCCCGAGTCGGCCGAGTCGGGCCGCGTCTCCACGCCATGTGTCCCCGTCGCTTCGCCTACTGCAGTGGACTCATTTGTTTTATGTGTTACTCTTGGTTTTACGTGTTATGCACGTGTAGACTCTTGGGCTTCTAAAAAGATTAAAAGAAAACCACATTAAAAAATAATGTGGCTGATGGGATTTGAACTCTGATGCTTTGGTTCAGCAATGCAAGGTCTTACCAATGAGCTACAAGCTCCTTCTTGCTGTTTAAAAGCAAATCAAACTTATAACTTGTGCTCAGACTCGTGTACCCCTTTCTGTATTTTTGAAAAAAAATTGTACAGAAAGTTTAGGGTTGTTACATTCTACCCTCCTTATAAAAATTTCGTCCTCGAAATTTATAAACGGAAAGTGTAACGGATTCAAGCAAAGTTTGGTGGTATAACTATTGGTAGTGTAGGAAAAATGTGTGAAGGAATGAAAGAATGTGAAAGATTTGAAAAGAGTTGAGGAAATTACCAGGATTACCTTGGTCTACGGCCTCTGCTTTTTCGGCCGCTAAAAGGAAAGCCTGACGCCGTGGTACATTCCTCCTAACTGGGGGCATATTCCTCTGTCCTTGAGGCATGTTTCTCTGAACTCAAGGCATGTTCCTCATTGCTTGTTGGAATTGGCGAGTAGGCTGTGCAGGTGGTGGAGCTGGGAGAGCGAGTCTTAGAGCAGGTGCCTGAAGGGATGGTCTCTACTGGTAAGTGATTGCTGGCATGGGTGCATCAATTGGGTTTTGTCTTCAGGGACAAGACCCAATATCGTGAGTAGCTGAGCCACAGACTAAGAAAAGGTTGTTTTCACGCCGACAGTCTTTCATCAGATGCCCATCTCTCCTGCTGTAGGTACAAAAGGTTGGGCTGGGCCTGTTGTTCGGTACTCCCGGTCTCCTGGGCACAAATGGTGGCCTTGATGAGGCTCCTTCTGCCATCTGGTTGGCAGGGCACTTAACTCCAGCAGATTGAGATCTGCCCCTCATCTTTACCACTGCCTCATAATGGCGGGCAGCTTTCAGAGCCGATTCATGGGTCGGAAAATCTCCTGTGGCCAGTGCAGCCTGGATCTCCGAATCTAAACTTTGTTGAAATCGACGGGCTCTGATCTCATCCGTCGGTATCAAGTGTGCCGTAAATCTGTTAAAGTATTGTGTTAGCTGTGTAGTATGTGATATATTGAAAAATCGAATTATTGAGACATATCTTACCGACTGAGCATGGTGAACTCAGCATCGTATTCATCCACTGACTTGGTCCACATCGAACCCTGTTGCAGATGGATGAACTGCTGTTCCATGTCGAACTTGGCAGCCTCTGGGAAGTACTTTGCGTCGAACATGTCGCGGAAAGTCTTCCATTCGATGGGCTGGGTGAGACGGCTTTCTTCTGCCTTCCACCAAACCTGTGCATTGTCCGTGAGCTGCAACTTCGCAACACGAACCCAAGCTATCTCTGACACTTGTGCCGCTACCAGATCATCTTCGATACTTTGAGCCCATTCCTCAGCTTCTAAAGGGCTCTCTTTTCCTGCAAACTATTTGGGATGCAAGGCTCTGAATTGCTTCACCCCAGGTGCTTCTGCCTCTGGTCGGTTCATCAGGATAGCAGTTTGCTGCTGCTGACCTTCTAGGAGGCCGCGGATTGCCTCAAGCAGAACCGTCTGCTCGTTGATCGGAGCAGCGACGGTAGGTGTGAGTGGTAGTGGTTGGGGTGTGTTTTTGACATTCATGCTGGTGTTGTTTGGGGAATCCATAACCCTGAAAGAAAATTTGGATTAGGACAGACTCAAAATATATGAAATGATGAGATTCAAGAAGTTTGAATTGTAAAGAATGTTTTTAGTTGCTAGTTCTTGTGTTATATTGCTTAGGTTGTCCACGTAGAACTGAACTGCATGGTAGGATCCATACAGCTCTGACCTGCATGGGCCACCAACAAAACCTGTCACGCCCCGCTTTCCAGTATACGGGCAGAGGACGCGACGAGGCCGCTACGTATTTACACAGAAGTAAACACGCTAAGCGTATCTAAGCAATATAAGTAAAATGCACAAGAGACAATGACAATAGATATATATTGAACATCAACTTTATTTATTAACATTCTTTTTACAATACATCTGAAAAGTAAATACATGGAATGAAAAGCAAAGCCTAAACAGTGGCATAACAGAAATGGAAAGTACTGAAATGAAATGTACAAGTAACTAGAGCTCCGGGTCGAAGGCTAGCTGATCCAAGTCCCCGCTGGTGGGCTCGATCTCCTGAAGGTCCGAATCACCTGACGACATTCCAAAGAAGAAGAAAGAGAATGTCGTCAGTGAACAAATCGCTCGGTAAGTCCTAAAGATAAGGGAGAAGTAGAATAGACAGAGAGAGAGAGAGAAAGAGAGTGTAACTTTTAAAGTGGTATTATATTGTTATAATGTTGTATTTAGTGTTAACGCTGTTGTTTGTAGCTTGGTACAGAAGAGGCCAGTGTATATGAGAGGAGTCTCGTTAGACCAAAGACTATGGTGGACGGAATACAAAGAACCGTTCAGCCACAGTACAACGGCAATTGAATTCAGGTTAGGTGTCTTAATGGTTGCAGTCTCGTGCCAATTCTAACACCTTCCGTACCAATCTACCCCTTAAATCCCGCGATGGCTTGATTGTATTGTTTGTATTGTATTGTCTTGTAATTTGAATTGTATAGATGGATGACTTGCCGAAATCATGATATCAGTAAATGAATGTAACTGGAGAATCATGTAGATGGATGTATATCCATGGTTTGGTTCAGTCAAGTTGTATAGATTGATAGATTGAACAGATTGAATATATGGATTCATATTGAATTGTTATATATACTTGAATCTCATTCAATTCAGATGGATTATATTGAGACTCAGTCTGATTTGGATAATTAGAAAAGAAATTGAATCCTGAATTTGATTTTGGTGTTATCGGTAACCGCTGCACATGGACGGCAGGATTTGTGTCTTTTTCAAAGACGATTACCGTGTTGATAACACCGTTTGTTAAGTTGTTTACCTTAAATAGGAAAGTACCCATATCTCCGGCTCCCTGAGGCTCAAGAGACTGGTCCCGCTTAAACTTATGTTTACTAGGGTCCTTATTGTAATTTAGTATAACTTGAGGGGGTTTTATGTAAAAATAATTTTGTATAATTTTCAAAATACACCTCAAGTATTTTATTATCGTCTTTAAAGTTTTCATTAATGTATACTTTATCATTGTGACATTTCTAGTGAATAAAACCTATTTTTCATAATATACGGTATTTATTTGTAATATTGGAATTGTATGGTATTTTCTTGTAAATGAGATGTTTTTCTTGAATTTTGGAAATGTGTAATATTATAAATACTAAAAATAGATATTTTGATATTAATTACATATATATATATATATTAAAAATATAATTTTTATTTATAATAGAAATCACATTTTCTAAAGAAAATTGTATTTTAAATCTTTCGAGACCGTATGCTCCTTGCGGAGGTCTGCATCTCGCACTACTAAGCCCGAGGATGTGCGATAATCCGCACCATCCCGAACGGATTCCCCGAAATGAGTTGTAGCGACACATTGCAAAGATTTGTTAAAAATACATATCTTGTAGAAAAAGGTTTTTATAAGTTGGAGGTAGTTTTATGTAAAATCGTATTTTCCCAAAACTATGTTCCCAAAGATCATCGTGCTATGTTACATATGAGTATTGTATGGAGGTATGACATTACCTCGTGAGTTTTCTAAAACTAGTATGGTTAAAAGGTATAAACATGTCGATATGAAACATAGAGGTATTTTAATGTAAAAGTGGAATAAAACTTGCTATGGTTATCATTTTAATGTCAAACTTGTTCTATTGTCTTAGTTAATGAGTATTAAACAATATGTCAAAAGTTGTAGGTTTGTTATTAAGAAAATGTTGTATTTTTGAAAGAAAAGAGAATCGGAAACCGGAAAACTCCGCTTCCGACACGTTTTAAGGATTAAGAATTTGAGAATAGTAAAAGAGAGAGAGAGAAGGGGGACTTACTGGATTAGGGTCAAGAGAGGAGGAAGAGGAAGATTGGGGAAACACCAGTGCGTCGTTTCGTCGCCGGAAACTCCTCGGATAGTCGTCGGAAGTTCGTCAGAGCTTCGCCCTTTACTAACTCCACTTGCACACAAAAAGTCTATGGAATTTTCTTGAGAGTTTGGACAGAGATTTGGAAGTGAGGAGGGGTGATTTTAGGTGTGGTATTTATAGGAAAAATTAGGGTTTAGGGTAATGAAGAGGTGTATTAAAATTTTGTATTAAAAAATGGATTAAATAGGGTTTTAATTTGCTCTGTAAATGTGCAGGGAAATTAAATAGTACAGTGGTTATGGGGTAGGCCAAAGGTTTCAGAGCATGTAAGAAAAATGGGGTTTCCACTGAGTCGGACCTGCGCCGCCGGCCTATTCGACCGAGTCGCCAGCCCGAGTCGGTCGAGTGGGGCCGCGTCTCCATGTCACGTGTCCCCGTCACTTTGCCTACTGCAGTGGACTCGTTTGTTTTATGTGTGACTCTTGGTTTTACGGGTTATACACGTGTAGAATCTTGGGCTTCTAAAAAGATTAAAAGAAAACTAATTAAAAAATAATGTGGCTGATGGGATTTGAACTCTGGTGCTTTGGTTCAGCAATGCAAGGTCTTACCAATGAGCTACATGCTCCTTCTTGCTGTTCAAAAGCAAATCAAACTTATAACTTGTGCTCAGGCTCGAGTACCCCTTTCTGTATTTTTGAAAAAAAATTGTACAGAAAGTTTAGGGTTGTTATAGGTGGAACATAAACGTTGGTATAACATCAACAATATATGACGCGTAGCGGAAATCATAAATCATTTCATAACTAATAAGATAAACAACACGCGAGCGAATAACATAAACGTAGGCGTAACGTAACCAAACAATAAATAGGTAATTACTTCAAATATTCCCACTTATATGTTTTTAAAGTAGAACGAAACGTTGTTTGAAAATAAGGAGGCTATGATATTTTTAAAATATATATATGTTTACCCTTTTGAAATATAAGTAGCACATCCTTTCAATATCACTTTTAAAACATAAAATGAATCGTTGTTTTTAGAAAATGGGTAATACTGTCATATCTGCATAATCTCCCAATCGGGTAAAACAGTAAGACTTCGCGAGTCAAGTAAAAATAGGACCATATCCGGCTAATCATCATCATATATCCTCATCATATCACCCACATGGAATCTCGTCTCGTACGATAACCATCATATATTCCATTATATCATTTCATAATAATGATCGGCACGGATATCTAATCTACGTATCCAAACACATAACATAACTGGTATGGACATCAATTCTACATACACACATAACAATGGAATATCAACAGTACGGATATCTAATCATGTACAAATATGGCACTGGTGCGGACATCTCGTTCAGGCACCTGCTTAACAATCGGTATGGACACCTCATGTTACATGCACGCAAGGCGACTAGTACGGGCCTTCAGTCGTGTACTCGCCCAATAATATGAACTTCAAGTCTCGTACGCTCAACTAATATGAATCGTATATAATATCATCCTAGTATAACGTCGATCTTACTACGATACGTAAACATGGCAAGTTCTATGTGACATGGCAGTACTAATGATATGTAGTGTACATACAAGTCTGTGATTGTGCAACATGATAATCATTAGTATTTTTGTTCTACCAAGTATACCTACAATAAGCCAACTAAGCGATACTAACGAACTTTGATAAATAGATAAAAAGTCTAAACATACGTGGCATGCATCCTAAGTATATTCAATGATATAATAATCAATATGTTTCACGAGGGTGCTATACACCATCCACCCGATTCCCCACTCATAGATATAATTTACTCACAGTTTGCGATCATGCTAGTCATATCCTACGACCGTCTCACGCTTCGTTGCCTCCTCGGAGGCCTCCGCAATCGAACCTAGCATCCCAGACCAAATCTTCATGGTTTGGCCGACCAAAAGTGCTACAGTAAATGATCTGGGCGGCCTAATTTTGGAATTAGGGTCTCATGCTTTTTGTGTGGTCTTCTGGTGGTCTAACTAGGTAAATGTAATAGTTTGTTTATTTTTGCAAAGCCCCCAATACATCCCAGAAACGATTTGAACACTAAAATCCAATAAAAATCCTAGTTATTGAAATCTTAAAACCATATAATAACTTTAAACGGTGAATAAACTTGAAAAAGATGGATATTTTTTCACCTTGGAATGGACATAAAAAAGGAGCTTCAAATTGTATGAGACTTCTTGAACTTGAGGACTTGATCACTTGGAGATGGTATCAACATGAACAGGTGGTTTGAGTTTGTATTTAGAGTTGGGATTTTGAGTTTGTGGCGAAAGTAAGAGTGTGAGTGTGAGTGTGAGAAGGGAGGGGGCAGCCATAGGATTGGGAGATGGAGAGAGAGGGAGTTGGAGAGAATGAGGAAGGAATGGAGGAGAATAGGAATGGGGCAGGGGACAATAGGCATGGGCTCACCTATGCCTTTCCCCTCTTTTATTCAAATAAAAACATAGCCATGCCCTTTTTTAAAAGATAAACCCCCCTAATTCATTTATAAATGAAATGAGGTTGTTAACTTAAGGAAATGCTTGCCATGCCAAAATACTTACTAGTTTTATCATGACCAAATTATGACAACCCAATTCGAAAATCGACATTATTTTAATAAAACAAATTATACTATTATTTAAATTCTAAATTACAGTTTTTCTGAAATGTTACAATATTCGCCCCTTAAATAAATTCAGTCTCCGAATTTAAATTTAAACCCAAATCTTAAAACATTTCATTAAATCAAAACAATGGGGCTCCGAAGTCTTATATAAGCTAGAAATACTATATAATGTGTGATGATGGTTAAATAGCATATGTAAAAACAAGCACATCCTAATAGATCGCGCGCAAATAGAAAATCCTCATCAATAATAAATCATCAAATCCTATGCCAATCATCGATACTGAAAATCCTAAAATATCATGATGCAATGTGTATGCATATGGAATGAAAGTGTGAAACCCAGATAACTAGAACTCCAGCACCCGCTACGCTAACCTCACTAACTACAATACAACACGTGATGTATGGAAACGAAATCAAACACAATGTCTGTGCATGAAAACAAAACCAAGGGGAACGGATGTGCACGTAACAACACCAAGCGCATCGAGTGTGATCGAAACAAAAGTCAAGTGCAACTGATGTGCACGAAAACAAAATCAATCATGTGCAACTAGTGTGCACAAAACATCAACCAAGTCATCAAAACAAATGAGTCAAAGCAAACGACATCAAAGTATTCCTTCTTCAACGTTGAAAGTGTGATACTTGGATCATAAAAACATCAAGGCCAAGACAAAGGGCGATATTCAGATCACCAAAAAAATACAAATCAAATAACTGACATTGAAGCGTATATGCTCCAACGTCGACAGGTGCCTGAGCACCCGGAGCAGTCAGAGCAAGAACTCTTACTCTCCCACCGCTCACGACCTGATGTCCTCTATCGCTGGATCCTTGTCATCTCTGCACATGACTACTATATCCACTAACCGTTTGATCCCCAGATGGAATTGGAGTAATAACTGGTGGAGGGGGAAAAGAAAACGAAGCAGCTCGTCGGGACGCTATCCTGTTCATACGCCTGGTGGAACAATTTCTGGCTCTATGGCCGGGCCTCATACAATTAAACACAATCGCGCTGGCGTTAGTATCCTATCGGTGTCGAATCGCTGCTCTCGGGGCCATCTACACACTCCACTACTCTCCTACTCAACAGATGGAGTTTCAACTCGAGCTCGTTTCGGATCTGGATTCGCTCCAATCTCAATGTAACGTTCCTCTATCAAAATGGCCGCATCCACTGCCTTTGCATATGTATCAAAACTCTGGGTACCAATGGCGTAAAACAATCGCGCATCTTGTCCACTTACGAATCTCTTAATCGGGATCTCTTATGTAGGAACCAAATAAGGAGCATATCTCGATAATTGGATGAACTGAAGGTCATACTCGGCTACTGTCATATCTGGAGGCTTGCGCAAAGACTCAAAACTACGCACTCGGGCATCTCTGACACAATGAGGTAGAAATCGGGCTAGAAAGACCTTCGAAAACTTGTCCCAAGTCATAAGAGGAAGACTCACTGTTCGGCCTCTCTCGATCAAATCACACCAGGTCTGATCAAGACCTTTTAACCAAAAATTGGCTAATTCCACTGACCTTACATCGGAGCATCTTATCAAACAAAATATCCTCGCCATCCTGTCGAGGAATGACAGCGGATCCTCTGATGCATCCATGCCAGTAAATACCGGAGGTTTCAACCTCAAGAACTCGGGAAGCGATACATCTAACGTTCCAATCACCAGAGGCATAACTGATCTCTGAGCACCGTGTTGTACAAAATTCTTTGGAGCTGGCTGTGCAACGGCAGGTCTTTGGGTCTGAATAGTCTTAGCTAACGACCTAATCGAATGATGTAAATCAAGAATGCTCGCCTCCAAACGAGAAATCATATCTGAAGGAGGATAATCAATCCATTCCACTGTCACCGAAATACTTTCCTGGTCAGTCCTCGTCTCAGACGAGCCTTCCCTGACTTCATATCTAATTGCAGCCCTCTCAGCTCACACAATCTCTGACGACATGGTAAATGGAACAAGAAACAAACAACAATCATTTTCCGAATCTCAACGAAATAACAATGCAATACTAACAGCACGGGAAAGAAGGATAGAGAATCCTAGAAGAACACGAAATATACACTCTAAGGTCACTTAAGTGGAGTGCCGTATCATAAATTTGCCGTGGAACATACGTACGGTACGTAACTCTACTTAAGCTACCTACTCTATCATACCAAGGGTGGCGTATATGTCGAAAGGTCGGGTTTAAGACCCCCAATGTCAAGTTTAAGTTCCGCAAGGTTAAGCTTAGGTCTCGGAAGATCATACCCTAGACTCCGCATAGTCAAATCTAAACTTAATAAAGAAAAACGAAGTTCGGGTCTAATACTCCAAAGTCAAGTCTAAGTTCCGCAAGGTTAGGCCTAAGTTTCAAAATGTTACAACCTAGACCCCACATAGTTAAACCTAGACTTGGCAATGGTAAAACCTAGTGCTCTGATACCAACTTTGTCACGACCCGAAAATGGCACATGACCGGCACAAGAATTACAAGAAGTCAAGTGGACCTCATCATAACCTAAGTAAGCCAAAACCAGGAATCTAAACTAGATATAAGTGAAAAATACTTAATAATAGGTAGAGGTGAAGTTTTAAAGAAGTTTTGTAAAAAGTAGGGCTTGTTTCGAAAGATTGTTTGAAAAACAGACATCATATCCTTTGTAAATTTTGAATAAAACGAGTACAAAGATAATAAGTATAGCAACATCCCACATACGGGAGCTAAATCAATACCCAAACGGCGGAATCACATCCACCCAGTAATATACGACGCCAAGAGGAAAAAAATCAACAAGCAAAAGTAAACAACATAGATATACATCAAGTCGACTTTACAAGAGTCCGATAATAACCAAATATACAATTCTAAGTGTTCCCTGATTAAAAATCAGGAATTACCTAAATGAGGTATCACGTGTTCACACGTGACCAAGGGTCACGTGTTGACACGTGATCCCTTTTACAGAATTAAATTCTAAGCAAGCAGAAGTGTAAACAAATGGTTAAGGAAAGACTCCAATGGGGCGTCACGTGCTCACACGTGACCAAGGGTCACGTGCTCACACATGATGGTCTTTAGCCCAGTTAAAATACAGAATTAAATTCTGAATGAAGTGGAGTCACGTGCCAACACGTGATAGGCTTTAAAAGCCTTCTGAATTAATAGAATTAAATTCTAACTAAGGGAAATCAAAGACCCTAACTAGGAAAGTATTTCTCCAAATCTTTCTAAACAAAAAAAAGATTATGGGGGACCGTTGGATTAAAAATCCAAGGGTGATTAAAAATCACCAATTTATGGAAATATTTTAGACAAAGAAAGATTTCCCTAAATTTCACCAAAAATAACAAACAGAATATCTTTTGGATTAAAAATCCAACGGTGAATAAAATTCACTGAGTGATCTAAAAGATCACATTAGTTACGAAAAACAAACAAAAATCTTTCAATGAAAGATTTACTAAACAAATTGTTTATTTTCCTTCTCCTATAAATAGGAGCCAAGGAGAGAAAAAAGGAGAATTTTGGGATCTTGAAATTTTCTAAAGGCAAATAGCAGAGAGAAAAGAAAGGAGAATTTAATTCTCAAGAAAGAAAACCCTCGGTGAGAAAAGGGAAAATGATCAAAATTTCAAAAAGAGAATTTAATTCTCAAATCTAAGAGTTTAACTCTTTTGCAAAAAAGAACTTAGTTCTTCCTCTGGTTGAAGATCTGCAGAAGCAAATCTCCCCATAGGTTGAGAATTTAATTCTCATCGGGTTGAGATTTTGCCATGCAGATCCGAAACTTAGAGAGAGAATTGAGTTTATAGAATTTAATTCTCCCAATTCACAGGAATTTAATTCCTCCAAGATAAAACTAGGGTTTAACCCTATATGAGAATTTAATTCTCCTAAAATTATAGGAATTTAATTCCTTCAAGACAGACAAAACCAGGGTTTAACCCTACTTGAGAATTTAATTCTCTAAAATTGATAGGAATTTAATTCCTCCTAAAATGAAATTAGGGTTTCACCCTACATAAGAATTTGATTCTTTCACATATATGGGAATTTAATTCCCCTAAAACATAATTAGGGTTTAACTCTACAAAGAATTTAATTCTTAAAAATATAGGAGCCTTGAAAGATCTCCAGTCATGAACTAGGTCACGTGCCCCCACGTGACCCCTGAAAAGATCCTCCAACAGAAGAATGAATTAGCCTTGAGGCAATGCCTCACGTGTCCCCCACGTGACCTCCAAAGCAGAGAGAATAAAAGCAAAGGAAATGTTGGCTTTGGGCGCTCTCACGTGTTACCACGTGACCCTTAATAAACGCTTTAATAACCAACGCACAAATCTCCATCGCGTGCCAACACGTGATGGCCAAGAAATCAAACGTGTTTAACACTTACAGAACAAAGTAAAAAAGATCTGGCCCCACCTTTGGGTACCCTCACGTGTCCCCACGTGACCCCTTCCTCTCTATTGTTTAACACTAATTTGAGAGTTCTATTTTCAGTGTTTAACACTGTTGTCTTATAGTGTTTAACACTAATTTGAGAATCTTATTTCTAGTGTTTAACACTAATTTGAGAATTCTATTTCCAGTGTTTAACACTATTGTTCTCTAGTGTTTAATACAATTTTTTTTAGCCAAATTGGCTAATTTTCCAGAGGCAAGCCTCCTCTTCAACTGAATCTCAAAATTGAGTAAAATTCAGAGCTATAATGTTTAATGCCCAATCAAAGATAAAAATGTTATCAGAGCCCTCAACTCTTGTTTAGCATTGCTAAGTGATGAGGGGCTGAACCCAGACAAATGTCTAATGGTCCAACATAGGGCCAATATTTCAAACTTAATTGGATTTAGCCCAAGTTGGCCATAAGTCCTCAATTCAGACTCAACTGAGCCAATGTGCTCATAATATATTTAATTGATCTTAGTTCCAAATTAGACTGCAGATCACTTAATCCACCTTGGTTCAAGGGTACATCTCTTCACTCCTTTGATATTTGTCGTTGTAATTCCTTAACGTCTTCAAAGAGGTGACGGGTCCCGACAACCACACATTTCATAGACTATGACGTCTCTAAACATTGGACTGTGGGGTCTTTAAACTCATGGACTATGATGTCCTTAACAATCGACTGTGATGTCTTTAAACTAACATTGGACTGTGGGGTCCTTAAACTCATGGACTATGATGTCCTTAACCTCGACCGTGATGTCTTTAAACTAACATTGGACTGTGGGGTCCTTAAACCCATGGACTATGATGTCCTTAACCTCGACCGTGATGTCTTTAAACTAACATTGGATTGTGGGGTCCTTAAACCCATGGACTATGATGTCCTTAACCTCGACCGCGATGTCTTTAAACTAACAATGGACCGTAATGTCCTTAAACTAACAATGGACCGTAATTTCCTTAAACTAATAGACCGCAATATCCCTAAACTAAACAATAGAGCCCAATTGCTCTCTTGTTGGATCTAAACGATCCCGTTAAGTTGATCTTAGTCTAAAATGAGACTAACGTATCCTTAACAAAAGTTTAAGTTGATCTTAGTCTCAAATGAGGCTAACGTATCCTTAAACCCAACCCCCAAACCCAAATCTAAGAAAGATACGGATTTGGACTAGTCCACGCCCTACGGGCGACAACATAAATTAGTCTCCGTATACAATCCACGGGAAACTAAACACAAAACAAACACCCACGGCACGATGTGACCATATAGAGAAGGAGAAAGTTGTTACCGCGATGCGGTAGCGTAATTAACTGCAGGGGCTTGCGCCTGCAGGGAAGAGCGTCCCCACAATCAAAAACCCCTCAAACGTGGGGGAATCTGACAAAGTCTGCTACATCGGCCGCATCCGTTTAAACCTTCGATACATGGTGCCATAAATCAACTTGGCATCTTCGGAGAGGTGGACAGATAGCACCAATTAGTATCTGCCCAGAAATTCAGGCTAGACGTTCGCCACGTCTCTGCCGCGTCTTTCGGAGGGGAACAGATTCTGGCACACCCGGTGGGACCTTTTCCTTTTTCCACTCCACACTTCGTGTGTCGTGTTCGCGAACGAATCGCGGTTTGCTAATGGTTGCCCTTGGGTTCGAGGTACTAAGGTTTGGCATTTTTCTTGGTGCAGAAAGCGAAGGATCAATGGCGTCCACTTGCGCGAAGTATTCCAGCTGCAGCTGCAACTCACGTTCCGCCTCATCTGGAGGCATAGCTTACGGGCCCCAAGCGGCTTCCCTGTTCACGATGCCGGTGGAATAGGTCACTCAGGCCACCACTGGATTGTTCTTCGGGACCATACTCCCGCCAACAAGCTTCACCGCTTTTATACCAACACCAGAAGCTCCCAAGAAGTCGGTCTTTGGTTGGCTTGCAACTACAACGGCCCATCTCAACGGGTCGTCCAGCTCCAGTGCCTCGGTCTTCGCCAGATTGGGCTAAAGTTCCGGTAGGCCCATGATGAAGCCTGCAATTCAAGAAAAAGGTTATTCCGAAGAGAGTAGCCATCCCTGCTCCCAAAGTTGTCAAGGCGGCTTCTCCTGCCAAAGGATCGGTCTTTACAAGACTGACTGTTCTGGCTCCAACTCCGGCCCCCGTTTCTGCTCAAAAGTCTGTCTTTGATAGATTAGACACTACTGCTCAACGAACGTCGGTCTTCAAGAGGCTGGTACCAGCAGCGCCTCACCAGAACAGGGGGTACGACAAAGCCATCCCTGTAGCTGAACCAACACCAGCTGCTCGACACGCTTGACGTCGCCACTAGCGCCGAGTAAGGAAAGCTGGGGGCAACTCCCCCTCTGGGCTGACTCCACCAACCCCAACGGTGGAAGTCAATGCTGCTGTTCTAACCGGGAACAGTTTTGAACTGCTGAACAAGGTGCGCAGGAACTCTCCTACCACCGTACTGAAAAGATCTCCTCCACCGGTAGAGAATGTTACAGAGATAAAGCCGGGTCAGCCCCCTCAACGGCTATCCACCAAAGTTTATAAAGTCTGGCGACGGGTCCAAGAATCGGTGATTGATCAAGATTATCCCCGTCGACAGAAGACGCTGAAAGTCCAGCAGGAAGAGAACCGTCCTGGCAAGCTGCAAAGGACGACAACCACCTGGGTGCCTGTTGCAACGGCCCCCTCAACGTCAACTGCTCAAAAGAGAAGGAGGCCAGAGAAAGCCCCTGTGACTACGGCAGATCGCAAAGACACTGAGCCCAAACACCCAAAGTCTGGGGGCATAACGGTGCATACGGTTTACATGGCTTCCGGAAAAGAGGAAAGCCGCACTTCGACGGGCCACCGACCGCTCACCCGATCAATAACAAGGGCTCAGGAACAACAACAACAGAAGCTTCAGGAGATACTGACTGCAATGGCCGCACTCACCGGACCAAAAGAAAGCTCGGAGGCGTCATCGGAGCAGCGTCACAAACAAGAAACCGATGCTGACTTCCTACGCAGAGTCCTCGAAAAGAAGGACAGAGAAGCTGGAGAACAAGCTGCCAATATAAAACGAATGGCGCTTCTCTTCCAAGACATGGTCGGGATGATGTTACAGCCGGATCCCCCAACTAAAGACCCTCCGATCATTATTGAAGATGACAGAGGGGAGACGTCGAATTCTCCTCCGGTTCTTTCAGCAGCCAAAGAGGAAACTATTTCCAAGGCCACTCTGGATGACTATAATTCTCAGCAAATATGAGCTCACCAGGAAAATGAAGCGGCTGGCCAAGTCGTTAAAACTGGGCGGCCGTATCCAGGCTGGTTGACCAAATAAAGTACCCGCCGGGATACACAATCCCCAAATTCCATGTGTACAAGGGGACAGACAATCCCCATCAACATGTCGCTCAGTTCAGGGCTCTTTGCGGCAACACCAGGGGTGATGATAAGCTTTTGCTCAGCCAATTCGTCGGCAGCTTGTCGGAGACGGTATTTGAGTGGTGCTCCGAACTTCCAAACGACTCCGTCAAGACTTTCACAGAAATGGAGTTGTTATTCACCCAGCGATTCACGAGTGCTAGTGAACGCACCCCAATAACGGCATTGATCAATTCCAGGGTGAAGCCAGGCGAGACGTGGGTTCAATACGCAATCCGATGGCGGAATCTGTGGTCGAAATGCGAATATCGCATCGAAGAAGCACCAGCGGTGGGCATGTTCGTGGGCACCCTAGACCCTCATGAAACTATTTCACAATTCATGATGTTCTTCAAACCGACCACGTTCCAAGCTTTAATCGACAAGCTGGCCCAGATGGACCAGATGGGTCATAGATCGTCTCCTCCGAAGCCGGCGCCGCGGAACGAAAAGGGTAAAGGGAAGGCGACCTTCATTGCGAATACCCAATAACAGTCCAGTGCCCCAAAACTAACGGATCAACTGGAAGAGAGACGACGATACTACAATGAGAAAATGAAGCGTCCTTATTCGTTCCCTCGGGACAAAAAGAAGAGACTGTTTGAACTGGCGATGCGCAACAGGCTCATCAATCTGCCAAATCCTAAGCGACCACTGCAACCCGGCGAGGCTAATAGTCCCAATTATTGCCCTTACCACCAAACGGTAAGCCATCCAATCGAAGATTGCTTCGTCTTTAAGGGATGGATCGAGGATCGGTACCAACAAGGCAAGTTTGCGCTGTCTGAGAAGTGGAAAGTAAGCCCACCACAACCGCACACTCCTAAGAAGACGGACACACCGGGGGCATCGTGCTCTTTTGTTGAAGAAGCTCCATGGGAGGTCGCTCTTTCAGCCAAAACTAAAAGAATGCTGAACGATCTCCAGACATGCCCGGCGATCAGGTGGAAGAATCCGTTGGAACCTGAGATCATCGAAGGAATGCTGAAGCCACGCCCAACTCCAAAGATGGGTAGATAGCCAAAGCGTTCACACCCAGCCGTCGAAGTCTTCGAAGAAGAAGAAGAAGACCAAAAAGCCCGTGAAGCCTGGTGACAAGCGTACGGACCTGCAAAAACAGATTGACGCGCTGGAGGAGTATGACCAGAAGGCACGGACTCCAATCACACTCCAAGAATTTCTCAATCACGTCCTTGAAGACGGAGATGATGGAGAAAACTCGTCAGATGAATCTGAAGATTACGTAGCAAGTTTTCATGTAATCTCTCACTCGTCGATAGACGATGAAGAAGCTCCTCGCACCGAGAAACTGGGGGTAGATCCTAAGCCAAAACTTCGAGGGCCATCAGACGAAATGATCGACGCATTCCTAAACGAAGCTCTTCTGAAAAGTAAAGCTGATCGGGAATGTGAGATGGCCATATTTGAAAAGGTCAAACACCGGGGACTGGAAGAAAGGGTTGCAACGCTCCCGCCAAATCAAAGCACATCCACCGCGAATAAAAGCAGGTTCAAGAAGAGGAAGAGGTTCGCCAAAGCCATATCAATGGGAATGAAGCTGCCACCCTCCGAAAGAAACATTCTTGGTGAAGCAGAAATGCATCCTAGCTACTGCTTATATCATCAAAAGATTGCGCACCCTACTGAAGAGTGCAATGCTTTTAAAAGATGGTGGCAGGAATATGTTGCTTACTGGCAACATTTTAAGCTGATGAAATGCAAAACTCATCGGGAGCGAAGAAGTACGACCGAGGAGCTCAGAAGAACTACCGGCAACTGTCGCATGGTTAACGCTGGGGAATCGCAAGTTCTCACCTTCGAGAGCGACTCCGACGAAGAAATGACTCTTGGCCCTCTCTTCAAAGAATCCACCTAGGGGAAAGAGGAAGAACCAAAGACCTGCGAAAATATTCAGCTACGCAATCGTATGCTGCCCGAAAAGAGTCTCGGACCCACGAATAAAAAAGACAACGGAAAAGAAAAAGTCTATGAGGATATCACCGTAGATGACCAAGTCATCAAAGAGCTGACCGCCAAGGACCCGTCAAAGAAAAGTAAGGTGGACTACAATATTCTGGCACACTTAAGAAAGTTACCCTCGCAGCTCAGCATTCTCGACGCTCTTCTGCTATCAAAAGAAGCAAGAGATTCATTGATCAAGGCGTTGCAAGAGCCCGAGCAATTCTAAGCTTTCCTCGCCGAAGAAAAGATGAAGGACGAGCTGGCAGAAGTGCACACAGCCGATATCACCTTCGGCGATGAAGATCTCCTCCTCAGGATCTGTGAGCACAACCGTCCCCTTTATGTCTCTGGATACTGTCACGATATCAAGATAGGAAAAATCTTGGTTGATAATGGGTCTTCCGTTAACCTCCTCAACGTGCGAGTGTTGAAGGAAATCTGCATGAGCGTTCAGCACCTCGCTCGTGATAAGATCACCATCTTCGACTTCGACTCCCAATCATCACGGACTCTCGGGTTTGTGATACTGACACTGCGCTTCGGGCTACTTGTCACGGATATTAAATTTCACGTCATCGATGCTAAGACCTACTATAATGCTTTGCTCGGTAGGCCTTGGTTACACGAGTACAACATTATCCCTTCTACACAACACCAGTGTATGAAGTATTTCAAGGATGGTCTCGAGTACACTGTGACAGGGGAGTTGAACCCATTCTCCGTGAACGAAGTCCGAAAGTACGAGGATGCAAAATACTTCTTACCGGATTTTGAAGACACGGAAAGATATCACAAACTGAAGAACAAAGCTATCACCACTAGTCCAGTCTTCGGGAGTGATACTGAGGAGGAAGAAGAGATAGTTTATTCAGGGCCGCCTCAACGCAACAACCCAGGACCGTCCGTCCCCATGTTGATCTTCGGCAGCGACTCGGAAGACGAGGTTAACGCTATATTTTCCGCTCGGCCATCAATACAAGACATCGGTGGCGATAATCAGAGTTTGCAAATCACCATGGTTCCACAAGAGCATTACAAAGAGCTTGATGCACTTAAAACTTATAGTGTGCAAGAATTGCAGACATTCTACGTCCCTCCCAGGAGAAAAGGTGAAAAGGCGATCCTATTCTACCGATCCGGGGAAACCAAAGTGGAGAAAGAAATTTGGCATGGCGCCGATTTTACGCCCTGTAGATTGTAACACTTTGAATTCGTTTAGAATGTTTTCGCGTTAATTAGCAATTTGGCGTGTTTTTCATAAAAGCCCGAGTATCGTATTTTCCTTCTTGGCTAGGGATAATTGTGTTGTGAAGTGTTATATATATATGTTTATATATAATTTTAGGGTTATTAGTTATTTCTAGTCGGGTTTACCCTAATTGGGAAATTTCTTGTGTTAGTGCATACATGCACACTTAGCACAATTTTCCTTGACCTAGGTTAAAAGTGTTAGCATGTTAACCATTTCTTTTCATGCATGGTTCATTGTTATTTCCCCACCCTTTTATCAAAACAAAACCCTTTTTAAAATTCAAAAAAATTAATTAGAATATAGAAGCATGGTGGTTATGTGAGAATTTGGCTTTTGTGACCATTTTCTTCCCTCTTCTCTCTCTCCTTTCTCATTGCAGAATTTCTGTAGAGGCAGCAGCAAAACCCAGCAAAACTCATCACATTCCCTTCTCTTTTCACTTCTCTTTTGAATCCATACAAAATCCTACACAAAACCACACATTTTCTTCACTAAAGCCATGGGAAAAAGGACCTTTTGAGATGTTTGGAGGCAAATCTGCACACTTGAGGCTAGGGCTGAGACTTGTGGTGTTTCTTAAGGTCTTTTGAAGGTATATAGCTCAAATTTAACACTCTTTTCCATATCTTAACTAGAAATCATGTTTTATGTGCATGTTTGGTGGTATTAAAGGGATTTAGTGATGATATGTTAAATTTAGCATTTTTTTGCCTTAGTTAGCTTGGTAATGGGTTATTAGTGTGGTTTTAGACTTGGGTTTGCTTCAGATTTCAGGAAAATACCATAAAGTATCATTTTAGTGTAAAAGTGTGGTTTTTAACTAGAAATAGGGCTCTGTAGGATCTGCTGCTACCCGAGTTGTTTCAGAATGAAATTGGATTTACTGTAGCATGTATAGGGGGTATAGAGTGCACACACAAAACCTGGGAGCCCAATTCCCAAGACAGGCCGCCGAAATATACATTCTGGCCGCAAATTGCAGCCAGATGGGTGAGTTGGGGGTTGGGGTTTGGGCTACTGGAGTCTGCTTCTATGTGGATTATTTTAGTATATATATTTTCATAATATCTGTTCTGTATCAAAATCTGGAGTTGAATACCCTATTTCCCATATTTTTAATCTTTCGCGACATGCGTGATACGTGTGTGTAGGTTTGGGGTTTCTGCGTATCGCGACGCGTCGGAGTGACTTAGGCGCGTAATCACACGTTTTAGCGTATCGCGCACACGCGCGCTTGGTTTGCGACACGGGTTTCTAGTTGACTTTAAATGTCGTGTTTGTATGGTTTTGAGCTTAAGTGTGATATATTGTGAAATTCTTGGTTCGCAGGCGAGTGCGACGGACGCCGCGAAGAAGGGGAAACAAGTCGTCGGCTATACCTAGCGAGAGACTACGGTGAGTAGATTTAACATCTACGGGGAAATCGCCCGCATGACGTTATGCGTCAGGGCTGATAGGACCTTGTAGCAGCATTTTACACTTACATACATTGACTGTTCATGGCTACTATTTAGTGTATACCGCATTCTCTACTATATGTATATAAACTAGAATTGATAGCATAGGACACTGCACTGTCACTAACGGTTCAAGTTGCACGAGCACGATTTATATGCTACACTCACACCGTTAGTGATTGCCATGACACTCACATTATAGGATTGTTATAAATCATATATCATACTGATTCCGCTTTATTGAAGTTGTCATGATTTTCCATATACATCACATACCCATACTTGTACCACATACATCATATATTTATACTTGGGCACATATACATCACATACCCATACCAGTGCACACATATATTGATATCTTCATACCTGCGCACATGCACACTGTATACTCATACCAGTGCACACATACATTGATATCTTCATACCTGCGCACATGCACACTGTATATTCATACTAGTGCACACATACATTGATATCTTCATACTTTCTTAGATTACGCATTGAGATATGTTGTTTCCATGTTAATTCTGGATTTGGGAAACCGTGGATATTTCAAAAGAGAATAGTTAATTATTTAAAAACTCGGTTTCCCTTGATATGATATTTCGGTGCGTCCACCATGTGTTTTCTCGGTGCTAGAGTGATATATATGAACCCGAATCGAGGAGTTGGATGAGGCCGATTACGGGTACATGTTGGACCCGGTATGGTACCCTGGGGCGAGAACGGTTTCGCTGTATAGTAGACGGTGAGCCTGACAGAGGGACTACTACCTACCGGTGATTGGTTGGACCTGGCGGTTATCCGGAGGATGCTGACCAGAGTCGATTGATGGATGCGGGATGATCCGTACTGCCGGGGCTGAGGGCCGATACCGCAGACGGAGCCTGTAGGCTGACCCGGACTGACGGGGCCCGATGGATGAGGATTTGCATGTCGATGCTGGACACGAGTACTTATGATATTTGGGTGCCGATGTTGGGCACTCGTGATTCTCAGAGATGTACAGGATTGGAGGGCCGATGAGAGTGCCGGCGCCTGAGCTATTTGGGGGGGATCTAGGTGCATTGATGGAAACCGATTATATATTCCACGTTAACATTCCATGTAGATGTTATATTTTCCATGCTCAGCATTCATTATTGTATCTCATCCTGTAGTTATATTACCAGATAGAACACTTGCATGATTATTGCACATACAGCTTATCACGCTTTGATATCATCTGCTGGCATATGATAGAGTAGCGCAGTACGTGCTTGCTCGCGATTACCTTTATATGTTATTTCTATTCACGAGTTGGCAACTCACCCCCGTTGTGCCACAGTATTTTCTTGTTGCCTCTCGGAGTAGTCGTGGCAGGCTGTTTTCTTACATCTTTTGGCTACATATACCACTACAGTTGGTACGAGAGCTGTTTTGCTGATAGGTGGGTTGTGGTATCTGGTTACTTCTTTTGTACACACTGTTGTATCTAGTATTCTCCATCTACCATATATGCATTTGACTTAGAGACAGTGTGAGGACGATGATGTATATTATTGGTATTCTGGTGTCGAGCTCGTTGTGAGCCGACTTTACTTATGCAGTTTATTCTATCTGTGATGTTCCCACTTGTTGCTCTTGATCTTCGCTACGGCGTCGTATATTTCTATCTTGGTGATTGTTTACTTAAGATTTCTTAGCACCTTTGTAAATGCTTCCATTTAAAACTTAAAACACTCTATACTTTTACTGGTTTGATTTCTGGGTTTTCGGTTCACTTAGTCGCGTTACGCCTGTAGACGTTGCGTGGTTAAGTGCCGGTCATGGGCCAAACTTTGGGTCGCGACAAAGTTAGTATCAGAGCGTAGGTTTTACCTTTCGGAGTGTAGGATGACCCTGGTATGATGGAGTAGGTAGCTGAAGAAGAGTGGCGTAGCGTGTGTATGTTCCGCGGCATACTCACGACACGGTACTCCGCCTAAGCGACCTTAGGACTTGTTGATTTAAATTCCTTCTCGAGTATATACATTCTTGTGATTCGATTTCCGTACCCTTATCGAATCCTACTTTTCCTTTCAGCCATTATGCCGCCAAAGACTACGAGGGCGCAGAGAGCGGCCGCGAGGGCCGAGATTCGAGTTGACTCGTCCGATACGAGGACTGATCCGGATAGTACACCGGTTGTGCCCGAGCAGGCTATTCCTGCCGTGACAGATCAGATTGCCTTGTTAGGGACTGGTGTGCAGGAGATGCGCCAGACGGTAGGATCCAGTATGCAGGAGATGCGCCAGATGATGGGATCTCTAGTTGAGACACTTCGAGCGCAGCGACCAGAGGTAGTTCCACCCGTTGCAGAGACCGCGGTGGTACCCACAGTACAGGCAGTTGCCCATGCAGCTACAGAGGTTATTACAGTATCGCTGTCAGAGTTTATAAGGCTGAAGCCTCCGGTCTTCGCAGGCACTGATGCAGCCGAGGACCCACAGTCTTTCATTGATAGGATGGCTCGGATATACCGTTCCCTCAGATGCGCGGATGCGAGATGGGTTGAGTTCGCGAGCTTTCGCCTGGAAGGTCTTGCGCAGAAATGGTGCGAATCAATCGAGAAGGGTAGAGCAGCAGGTCTTCTTCCTATGACCTGGACAGAGTTCATGGCGCTATTCCTTGCCCGCTTTCTTCCCCTGAGTGTCAGAGATGCTAGAGCACGCAGGTTCGAGTCCTTACGCCAGACTCCGGAGATGTCAGTGGCAGAGTACGATGTGCTGTTCACCGAGCTATCAGTTTATGCTCCGTACTTAGTGGCTACCGAGGAGATGTGAGTTAAGAGATTTGTCCGAGGCTTGCTCACACCACTGTTCCTTGCGATCAGCGCACAGCATTAAGAGACATACGCAGCAGCTGTAGATGCAGCCTTATTGGTTGAGGAGCGCCTTGCTGAGACTTCGGCAGTCCCAGAGCCGAAGAGAGTTCATGCAGATACATCAGTGCAGAGACGACCTTTTCGGCGCCGTGACAGGCACCTTGCAGGTGGCATAGATTCGGGGTGAGGCAGGTTATTTAGCTCCTATCCTTAGGAGAGTCAGCGACCATCATCGGGATGTTTCCGTTGCGGGAGTTCTTATCATCGTATGCGAGATTTTCTTGAGATACCACGGAGGGAGGCGGCAACACCGCATGTCACATTACTACCTTCACCACCCCAGAGGGCGTTGCCTATTGTACCTACTATTACTCAGCGTCAGACTCATGCACAGAGAGGTCATGGTCGCGGAGGATCTGTTAATACAGGACGAGGTGATCGAGGCAGAGGACGGCCAGCTGCCGGCAGGGGACAGTCAGTCGCAGGTGGAGGACAGGTGCGAGTTTTTTCTTTGACGCATCAGGACGCGCAGGCGTTCAATGCGGTGGTCTCAGGTATCCTTCCAGTATGTTCGGTTGATGCACACGTGTTATTCGATCCCGGATCCACGCACTCGTACGTATCCACACACTTTGTGCCGAGTTTGGGTAGAGAGTCCGGTTTGCTTGATCAGCCGCTTGTTGTGACTACTCCTGTGGGAGAGTCGTTTGTCGCTAGGCACGTGTTTCGATACTGTACCGTCCGTATTGGCGAGAGAGAGTTGCCGGTCGATTTGATCCTTCTTGAGATGTTGGACTTCGACGTTCTTTTGGGCATGGATTGGTTAGCCACATGCTATGCTTCTGTGGACTGCCGCGAGAAGACAGTTAGATTTTGTTTTCCCGACGAGTCAGTTTTTGTTGTGTTGGGGGACCGTGGTGCCACCCCTCACAGTGTGATTTCTTCTTTTCGTGCTGGACAGCTTTTGAGGAAGGGATGTCAAGGATTTCTCGCCTATGTTTGCGATACTAGAGCTACAGAGGTTCCGTTGGATCAGGTTCCGGTTGTTAGCGAATTCCCTGATGTGTTCCCTGACGAGCTTCCTGGGCTACCGCCCGAGCGTGATATTTCTTTCTGTATTGATTTGGTTCCTGGCACGGGGCCTATTTCTGTACCGCCTTATCGGATGGCCCCGGTGGAACTTAGAGAATTGAAGGGTCAGTTACAAGATTTGCTGGATAAGGGACTTATTCGACCCAGTGTTTCTCCTTGGGGTGCTCCAGTCCTGATTGTCAAGAAGAAGGACGACAGTATGCGTTTGTGTTTTGACTACCGCCAGCTGAACAGGGTGACAGTGCGGAACAGGTATCCTTTGCCACGCATCGACGATTTGTTTGACCAGCTTCAGGGGGCAGGATACTTTTCGAGGATCGATTTGCGATCAGGCTACCATCAGCTGCGGGTTCGACAGGAGGATATTCCTAGGACAGCTTTCCGCACACGTTACGGCCATTATGAGTTTTTGGTGATGTCGTTCGGACTCACCAACGCGCCAGCAGCATTTATGGACTTGATGAACCGTATTTTCCAGCCGTATCTTGAACTTTTCATCATAGTGTTCATTGATGATATTCTGGTGTATTCTCAGAGTAGAGAGGAGCACGAGCAGCACCTGCGGATTACACTGCAGACCTTGAGGGAGCATCAGCTTTTCGCCAAATTCTCCAAGTGTGCTTTCTGGCTGGACAGCGTAGACTTCTTAGGGAACGTGATTACACGAGATGGTATATGTGTAGACACGAGGAAGATTGAAGCCGTTCGGAGTTGGCATAGACCCACGTCAGTGACGGAGGTTCACAGCTTTCTAGGGCTGGCAGGCTACTACAGGAGATTCGTGCAGGACTTCTCTCGCATTGCTACACCTTTGACCGGGTTGACCCGGAAGGGAGTTCGTTTCGATTGGACGGAGGAGTGTGAGCACAGTTTTCAGCAGCTACGGGCTCTACTGACTACGACACCAGTGCTATTTTTGCCTTCAGGATCAGGCGGATTTGTGGTCTATTGTGATGCTTCACGAGTGGGGCTAGGGTGCGTTATGATGCAGCATGACAGGGTGATCGCGTATGCTTCGCGGCAATTGAAGAAGCATGAACAGAACTACCCCACTCACGATTTGGAGATGGCTGCAGTGGTCTTTGCACTTAAGATCTGGCGACATTACCTATATGGCGAGTCGTGCCAGATATTCACTGATCACAAGAGCTTAAAGTATATATTTCAGCAGCGCGATCAGAACCTTAGACAGCGCCGATGGATGGAGTTAGTGAAGGACTACGATTGTGAGATCTTGTATCATCCGGGCAGGGCTAATGTAGTGGCGGATGCCTTGAGCAGGAGGCCCGGGGGTAGTCTATCTTGTTTGAGCGCAGTACAGAGGCAGTCGTCGGCAGATTAGAAGATTTTATGCGACGGCCGGGTACAGTTCGGGTTTACGCCGATCGGAGGACAGATTGCGCATGTTCATGCACGCCCACAGTTGCTCGACCGTATACATGAGGCACAACACAGTGATGACCGATGTTCAGAGATTAGGACACAGATTGGACAGGGCAGATTTCCCGAGTTCGTGATCGATGATCAGGGGATACTACGATTTGGGGCTAGACTGTGCGTACTAGATGCTGAGGGACTGCGACGCGAGATTCTTGAGGAGGCACATCGATCGGTATATAGTGTTCATCCTGGTTCCACCAAGATGTACCATGACATGAGAAGTGTTTACTGGTGGGACAGAATGAAGAGAGACATCGCAGATTTTGTGTCGAGATGCCTGACTTGTCAGCAAGTCAAGGCTGAGCACCAGAGGCCCGTGGGAGAGCTACAACCATTACCCATTCCGGAGTGGAAATGGGAGCAGATTTCTATGGACTTCATTGTGGGTCTACCCAGGACTAGTCGAGGGTATGACTCCATCTGGGTGATCGTGGATCGTTTGACAAAAGCGGCTCACTTCCTACCGGTGAAGACGACTTTCGGATTTGCTCAGTATGCCCAGATATACATTGACGAGATTGTACGACTGCACGGAGTTCCGACATGTATCGTGTCCGACAGAGGCACCCAGTTTACCAGCCGACTATGGCAGAGGCTTCAGGAGACTTTGGGCACTCGCTTGAGTTTCAGCACAGCATTTCATCCGCAGACCGACGGACAGTCAGAGTGGACTATTCAGACTCTCGAGAACTTGCTCAGAGCATGCGTATTAGACTTCGGAGGTAGCTGGGATCATCATTTACCCTTAGTAGAGTTCTCCGACAACAACAGCTACCAGGAGACCATTCAGATGGCACCGTTTGAGGCTCTTTATGGGAGGAGATGCAGATCGCCTGCCTGTTGGACAGAGCTCAGTGAGAGCAGCATCTTAGGGCCCACAGATTGTGGAGGAGACGACCGCGAAGATCCAGTTGATTCGCGATAGGATGAGAGCAGCCCAGAGTAGGCAGAGATCTTATGCGGACCGTCGTCGGCGCAGACTTGAGTTTTCTGTTGGTGATCATGTTTTCTTGAGGGTCTCCCCAATGAAAGGTGTGATGAGGTTTGGGAAGAAGGGTAAGCTTAGTCCCAGATATGTGGGCCCCTTCGAAATCCTCGAGCGTGTTGGTGCAGTTGCGTATCGGTTAGCCCTTCCGCCCAGTTTTCCAGACGTGAACCCTGTATTTCATGTTTTGATGCTCCGCAAATATCTTCATGATCCTTCGCATGCGATTCAGCACCCGACAATCCAGCTTGAGCGTGACCTTTCCTATGCAGAGCAGCCAGTGATGATCTTGGATCGACAAGTAAAGAAATTGAGATCGAAGGACATACCGTCAGTCAAGGTACTTTGGCGTGGTCCGAGCAGCGAGGAGGTCACTTGGGAGACCGAGAGCGAGATGAGGAAGATGTATCCCCACCTTTTTGAAGGTACGTGTAGTTAGATTTTTAAATTCGGGGACCGAATTTCTTTAAGGGGGGTAGATTGTAACACTTTGAATTCGTTTAGGATGTTTTCGCGTTAATTAGCAATTTGGCGTGTTTTTCATAAAAGCCCGAGTATCGTATTTTCCTTCTTGGCTAGGGATAATTGTGTTGTGAAGTGTTATATATATATATATATATATATATATATATATATATATGTTTATATATAATTTTAGGGTTATTAATTATTTCTAGTCGGGTTTACCCTAATTGGGAAATTTCTTGTGTTAGTGCATACATGCACACTTAGTACAATTTTCCTTGACCTAGGTTAAAAGTGTTAGCATGTTAACCATTTCTTTTCATGCATGGTTCATTGTTATTTCCCCACCCTTTTATCAAAACAAAACCCTTTTTAAAATTCAAAAAAATTAATTAGAATATAGAAGCATGGTGGTTAGGTGAGAATTTGACTTTTGTGACCATTTTCTTCCCTTTTCTCTCTCTCCTTTCTCATTGCAGAATTTCTGCAGAGGCAGCAGCAAAACCCAGCAAAACTCATCACATTCCCTTCTCTTTTGAATCCATACAAAATCCTACACAAAACCACACATTTTCTTCACTAAAGCCATGGGAAAAAGGACCTTTTGAGGTGTTTGGAGGCAAATCTGCACACTTGAGGCTAGGGCTGAGACTTGTGGTGTTTCTTAAGATCTTTTGAAGGTATATAGCTCATATTTAACACTCTTTTCCATATCTTAACTAGAAATCATGTTTTATGTGCATGTTTGGTGGTATTAAAGGGATTTAGTGAAGATATGTTAAATTTAGCATTTTTATGGCTTAGTTAGCTTGGTAATGGGTTATTAGTGTGGTTTTAGACTTGGGTTTGCTTCAGATTTCAGGAAAATACCATAAAGTATCATTTTAGTGTAAAAGTGTGGTTTTTAACTAGAAATAGGGCTCTGTAGGATCTGCTGCTACCCGAGTTGTTTCAGAATGAAATTGGATTTACTGTAGCATATATAGGGGGTATAGAGTGCACACACAAAACCTGGGAGCCTAATTCCCAAGACAGGCCGCCGAAATATACATTCTGGCCGCAAATTGCAGCGAGATGGGTGAGTTGGGGGTTGGGGTTTGGGCTACTGGAGTCTGCTTTTATGTGGAGTATTTTGGTATATATATTTTCATAATATCTGTTCTGTATCAAAATCTGGAGTTGAATACCCTATTTCCCGTATTTTTAATCTTTCGCGATACGCGTGATACGTGTGTGTGGGTTTGGGGTTTCTGCGTATCGCGACGCGTCGGAGTGACTTCAGGCGCGTAATCACACGTTTTAGCGTATCGCACACACGCGCGCTTGGTTTGCGACACGGATTTCTATTTGACTTTAAATGTCGTGTTTGTATGGTTTTGAGCTTAAGTGTGATATATTGTGAAATTCTAGGTTCGCAGGCGAGTGCGAAGGACGCCGCGAAGAAGGGGAAACAAGTCGTCGGCTATACCTAGCGAGAAACTACGGTGAGTAGATTTAACATCTACGGGGAAATCGCCCGCATGACGTTATGCGTCAGGGCTGATAGGACCTTGTAGCAGCATTTTACACTTACATACATTGACTGTTCATGGCTACTATTTAGTGCATACCGCATTCTCTACTATATGTATATAAACTAGAATTGATAGCATAGGACACTGCATTGTCACTAACGGTTCAAGTTGCACGAGCACGATTTATATGCTACACTCACACCGTTAGTGATTGCCATGACACTCACATTATAGGATTGTTATAAATCATATATCATACTGATTCCGCTTTATTGAAGTTGTCATGATTTTCCATATACATTACATACCCATACTTGTACCACATACATCATATATTTATACTTGGGCACATATACATCACATACCCATACCAGTGCACACATATATTGATATCTTCATACCTGCGCACATGCACACTGTATACTCATACCAGTGCACACATACATTGGTATCTTCATACCTGCGCACATGCACACTGTATACTCATACCAGTGCACACATACATTGATATCTTCATACTTGCTTAGATTACGCATTGAGATATGTTGTTTCCATGTTAATTCTGGATTTGGGAAACCGTGGATATTTCAAAAGAGAATAGTTAATTATTTAAAAACCCGGTTTCCCTTGATATGATATTTCGGTGCGTCCACCATGTGTTTTCTCGGTGCTAGAGTGATATATATAAACCCGAATCGAGGAGTTGGATGAGACCGATTACGGGTACATGGTAGACCCGGTATGGTACCCCGGGGCGAGAACGATTTCGCTGTGTAGTAGACGGTGAGCCTGGCAGAGGGACTACTACCTATCGGTGATTGGTTGGACCTGGCGGTTATCCGGAGGATGCTGACCAGAGTCGATAGATGGATGCGGGATGATCCGTACTGCCGGGGCTGAGGGCCGATACCGCAGACGGAGCCCGTGGGCTGACCCGGGCTGACGGGGCCCGATGGATGAGGATTTGCGTGTCGATGCTGGACACGAGTACTTATGATATTTGGGTGCCGATGTTGGGCACTCGTGATTCTCAGAGATGTACAGGATTGGAAGGCCGATGAGAGTGTCGGCGCCTAAGCTATTTGCGGGGGGGGGGGGATCTGGGTGCATTGATGGACACCGATTATATATTCCACGTTAACATTCTTTGTAGATGTTATATTTTCCATGCTCAGCATTCATTATTGTATCTCATCCTGTAGTTATATTACCAGATAGAGCACTTGCATAATTATTGCACATACAGCTTATCACGCATTGATATCATCTGCTGGCATATGATTGAGTAGCGCAGTACGTGCATGCTCGTGATTATCTTTATATGTTATTTCTATTCACGAGTTGGCAACTCACCCCCGTTGTGCCACACTATTTGCAGGTTGCCTCTCGGAGTAGTCGCGGCAGGCTGTTTTCTTACATCTTTTGGCTACATATACCACTACAGTTGGTACGAGAGCTGTTTTGCTGATAGGTGGGTTGTGGTATCTGGTTACTTCTTTTGTACACACTGTTGTATCTAATATTCTCCATCTACCATATATGCATTTGACTTAGAGACAGTGTGAGGACGATGATGTATATTATTGGTATTCTGGTGTCGAGCTCGTTGTGAGCCAACTTTACTTATGCAGTTTATTCTATCTGTGATATTCCCACTTGTTGCTCTTGATCTTCGCTACGGCGTCGTATATTTCTATCTTGGTGATTGTTTACTTAAGATTTCTTAGCACCTTTGTAAATGCTTCCATTTAAAACTTAAAACACTCTATAATTTTACTGGTTTGATTTCTGGGTTTTCGGTTCACTTAATCGCGTTACGCCTGTAGACGTTACGTGGTTAAGTGCCGGTCACGGGCCAAATTTTGGGTCGTGACAGACAGGCTCCAACCCATCCGTCTGCCTAGATATTACACGGAAGGCTTGAAAAGGCTATTGAAGCGTCAAGGGGTACCCTTCAGACAAACTACTCAACAAGCTCGATTCTTGATCAGTCGAAAATACTGCATCTTTTAACCGGCAATTTCCCTATCATTTGCACTCATCTAGAAGTTTTCGGTATTCATATTGCACATATTAGCAAAACATCTCTGAAATACCAGATTGCATGTGTTAGACTTTAAAACCAGCATTTCTAGGGAAATTGACTGTATTTTATGGCATCGCATCATTCCTATATATCGCAACTTGTGTTTCGAAGTCTGTGCAGGAAATTTCAAGAGAACGGTCAAAATTACGTAACAAAGACTGCTAAACATTACGCCAACTCAAAGGTTTGAAATCTGGTAGCAATCTAGAAGGAGTTACAATATTAAACATATCAGGAAAAGGCCCAAGTATCAGCCCAAAGCAGCAACAGAAGACACAAGCCCTAAGGCTTCAATAGCGCCGCGGATCCGCGGCGGGAGCCTGCTTGCGCCGCGGATGCGCCACATCCTTGCCACGTCAGCAGTTGCTTTTTAGCTCAGAATCTCTCTCTCAGTCCCAGAAGCTCAGAAAGACACGTCAAATTCCAGAATTCTCTCGAAGCTTCTGCCAGATCAGAAAGGTTGATTAATTAAAGCTAATCTTGATTAAGCTAATTAAGCTCCTAACAACCTATTTCTAGAAGCTCCCTCCTAACTAACTACTTCTAGAAGCCTCTCCCTCTAACTAACTTTTGGAGGGAAATTCAAAATTCAAATCCTAGATCTAGGGTTTTGGAAGTCTATAAATAGGAGCCTAGATCTAGGGTTAAACTTCTTCCTTAATCTTTAGTTGTTCAAAAACTAGGGTTAATTCTTCATTCTCTCATCTTCTCCTCCCACAAGTTTAGTGACAAGACTTGTGCCAAACCCTAACCCTAATCCAAACCTCAAATTCAAGATCCTTTGAGTTCTAGCAAGCAAGTCTTCAACCAACCTTTAGAAGCGAAGCCAGACTTCAACGGAGCACGAGATCCAAGCCGATCCACGACTCAAGGAGCCGATGCAACGCAAGATTCGACGATCAAAGTTCCATCCTCTTGTAGTTCTTGAGAGTTGTAACTAATTGTTGAAATAAATAAAGGTGAAGATTCTTTAAACTTGCTTTTATTTCAATTCGAGCATTATGATTCTTATTCAATTCTTGAATGTATTCTTCATGATGATGCTTGAGTAAAACTCCGCTCGTGGAGGAATCGAAACGTTTGTAGAATGATGATGTTGACGAATCTTTAACGTTTTCTTAAGTCTTATAACAATTGTAAATTCTTGAAATTCGATTGATCGATGATCTAGATCGATGCGAATGCGTTCTTGATTCCTTTCGCACGATCTAGAGATCAACGATTGATCATTCGATTTTCTAGAAGCTATCTAGTGAATGTGATTCATCGAATGGACAAAGGATAGGATGAGGAACCCTAATTCTTCGCAAGATCCTTGATCCTCGATGAATCTACATCGATTTAGCATCAACTTGTTAATGGATAAGAAATCGTATTCTTGAATCTTCTTCACATCTACAATCTACTCGATTCCTACGAGCTTTATTTCAAATCTTGAAACATAAATCTATCGAAACTCTATTCTTCTTAATTCTTGATGTTTATCGCTTTAATGATTCTTGATTTGATTTAGTAAATTCTTGAAATCCATCAATATAAATCTTGAATCATTTTGCTTTTCTTTTCTATTAAATTTTCAATTCGAACAAATCAAAATACGAACGAATCGCGCAATCCCTGTGGACGATCCGCACTTACTAACGCACTACATCCGACACCGTTATTGATTGCGGTCAAATATTTTTGGTTGTGATTCTATTCATTTTCTAAACCGACACAACGAAAAATCGTTTCAATCAAATGGCGCCGTTGCCGAGGATCGCGCGCTAATTCGTTGTTTATTTGAAATTTGAATTGAAAGATTTATTCCATTACATTTTTAGATCAAAATTCGCGCAAACACTAATACGAGTTGTTGTGATTTTTTGCGAGGAAATCTGGAATTTGTGGAGCTGTGGAAAAAATTTTCAGAGCGTTCCAGAGAGATCTTGAGGTAGACAGGAGCTTGTGCACAAATTTTTGTGCAGTGATCCCCTGAAGCCACCGCGATTCCGCGGCAATAGCGAGCTCCCACCGCGATTCCGCCGCGTGGTGACATCATCACTCACCCAAACTTGCTCTGTGAGTCTCTAACTTTCTTATCTTCTCCAAAATCTGTCCAAATAACATTTTGTGCAAGCTTCTTTGCAAAAATCGCAGCGCCGCGCAAAAAGCAAAATTAAATTGTGCTTGTTTTGATTTTTGTGGTTGTTTGCATAATTAATACGGACATTAAGGGGAAAAAACCAAATCCAGATTAGGTGGGGAGTTCATTACCCTTCCTAAGCCCCAAAAATCACAAAATTTGCATCCGCATTGACCCTCATTAACTAAAAGAAATCTAGAGATGACTCTAAGGACCGTCGCGCTCACTTAGGATAGAAGAAGGCCGTGGGTAATTCATTGCTTATCCGCGTTTCTCTTATGGTGTCTAAGGCAAGTGTGTCGAAGGCTAGTGGTTTCTTAATTAGGCCCACTACTTACGTAGTGGAGAACCTCCCACTTACCTGGTACTTACCTGGCCACAAGAGAGACAAAGAGGCAATGGAGGATTTATCCTGCGACTTGTTTTTTGGCAGTTAGGAGCGGTCTAGAGATTTGACCTAGGTGACCCCTAGAATTAAGGTTTTGTGTGTTGCATTTGTTGTGTTGCATCATTTTTTCAAAAATCCGTATCACTTTTTCAAACAAACACCGCATTCATTCATTCATTTCCCCTAATTATAAGTCAGTGCTGCCACTTGTACTAACCCTTTTTAGTGCAAGATAGGCTGGACACGGGATTCTAGTGCCCGTTAAGTCCGTGTTTCCTTCGATCGACCCTAAAGTCGGTATTTCTACATTTACCCTTTCTTTTACCCACCACCACACCCATTTCGATGGATCCTTCTCCATCGAATTTCTTTACCACTACTCTGCCGCCGTCCGTTGGTGCGCAGAATCCACCCCGCATCTCTCTCCAAAAGAGGTGCTATCCTACACGAGGTCTTCTTTCCACCTTTCTTTCCATTCCACCAGCCAACGGGGAAAATTTTGAAAATAAACCCCAATACATCAACCTTCTACCAAAATTTCACGGTCTCGAGACTGAAGACGCATATGCATTTATCACCAAATTTGAAAATGTATGCGCAATGATGGGTACCTCACAGCTTTCTATGGATGCTATGCGTCTACGTCTTCTCCCTTTCATCTTGTGCGATATAGCCGAGAAGTGGCTGTATAACACTACCGCACATTCCATCTCAAATTGGGAAGAATTCGTCAAAGCATTCCTTAAGAAATTCTACCCACATCATAAAACAGCTCGAGTCCGTAGCGAAATAAATCAATTCATCCAGCTTCCAAATGAACCATTTTCAAAATGTCTTGAACGCTTCAAGGATCTGTTAGTCCAATGTCCACATCACGGAATCCCGAGATGGGAACTGTGCCGAATCATTTATAAGGGCATTAATCCTAACACAAGACAGACCCTTGAATCCATGTGTCAAGGCAACTTCATGACCAAAGATGATGGGGAATCCTGGAAATTTCTAGAAGATTTCGCTGAAAAATCTTTACAGTGGGAGGGTGTGAGTCAATCGTCTAGGGATGTCAATAATATTTCCATAGGAGTTAGAGCTGACATTTCAGCTATGCAAAAGAAACTTGAGACTATGGAAAACAAATTTTTAGCCGCCCTAAGTCAAATATCACTCTCCAAAACTGTATGTGGCTGCTGTTCTGATCCTTCTCATTTGACGGAAGAATGTCCACGAAATTTTCCGTTTCAAGGTCACGAGCATAACAATGCCGCATTTCAAAGACCTAGAAACGATCCATTTTCTTCCACATATAATCAGGGTTGGAGGAATCACCTTAACTTTGCTTAGAACCAATCACAATCTCAAAACACGGTTCCAAACCAAAACAATTTCCAAAGGGTCCCTCCACCACAACAACAACCACAATTGAGTCAGCACCCCTTTCAAGCACAAAACTTCCAATATCCGGTCAACACACCTGCACTGTCTAGTCCTTTATAGTTGGCCGGGACTGATGAATCCTCTTCATTTGCACAATACATGAATTTGGTCTTAACAAATATCATGCAAGTTTCGGCTGAAATGAAGTCTTCTGTCGATAAAATTGAGAAAAACTCAGCGTCCCAAGCTGAGAGTATTAAATCGATGGAAGCATAAATTGCACGATTAAAAGCCGAAATGAGTACAAGAGAGAAAGGGAAACTTCCAGCTCAACCCTTACCCAATCCTGGCTATTCACATCATGTGAATGCAATCATCACGTTGAGATCTGGAAGAGTGCTTGACAATCACGTTGGGGAAGAGATTGATGACACTGAAAAATCTATCAATGATACCCCGGCTGAGACCTTTCCTTCCACTTCTACTTCTAACTCTGATCCCAGTTCTTCTACCCCACCATTTTCTTCCGAGCCTATTCTTCGTTTCCCACAAGGCTCGCCACCTCAGCTCATCTCTTCTAGTTCTCCACGGACGATCCCCACTTCTATTCTGGGATCAGGTCCACCCACACGATCTTCTCCATTGTTGGACCCTGACCTTATTGCCCAAGCTCCTTACCCGAATCGGTTAAGGGGAAACAGACCAAGTTCACAAATGGAGAAGATCACTGAAATGTTTAAACAGGTTAACATCAACATCCCTCTTCTAGATGCTATCCAACAAGTCCCCGCGTATGCGAAAGTTCTTAAAGACTTGTGCACTAGAAAGAGGAAGAAACAAGTGCCCAAGAAGATATTCATAGCAAAGACTGTAGACACGGCTTTCCCCCAGCAATTACCGAGGAAACGTAAGGATCCTGGATATCCTACTATTTCTATTTCTATTGGGGAAAAACACATTAACCGTGCTCTACTAGACCTTGGCGCAAGTGTTAACCTGCTTCCTTTCTCAGTCTATGAGCAGTTAGGGATAGGAGAGTTGAAACCAGCCCATTGCACTCTCCAGATGGCTGACCGATCAATCACCAAACCTAGGGGTGAACTGGAGGATGTGTTAATAAAAATTGGGGAATTTATATTCCCTGTGGACTTTATTGTAATTGATATACAACCTGTAGCGAATCCACGGAATCAAATTCCGGTGATTTTAGGTCGCCCCTTTTTGGCCACTTCCAATGCTATCATCAACTGTAGAAATGGTTCTATGACCCTATCTTTCGGAAATAGGTCAATAGAGCTGAACATTTACAAGTTGGGAAGTGTACCCTCCGAACCTACTGCTCAGGTCTGTTCTGTCGACTTAATGGATGTCGACAGCAGCGAATTTGATGATCCTCTTGATACTGATCTTGACTCTTTTCAAATGCTAAAGCGCACTGGATGAAATCAAGCAATACTTGCAGAATCCGCCAGTACTGGCCGCTCCCGTTAAAGGAAAACCTCTCATTCTGTATACAACCGCCCTTGAAGGTTCCTTAGGCGCGCTATGGGCATAAGAGAACGACCAAAGGAAAGAAAAAGCTCTCTACTATTTGAGTCGAGTTCTACTGGGGGCAGAAAGCAATTATTCTCCCATCGAAAAACACTGCCTGGCGTTGATCTTCGCAATAACGAAGCTCAGACACTATGCGTTGGCCCATGAAGTCCATCTCATATCAAAAGTGGATCCTCTCAAGTACTTGATGTCAAAGGCCATATTAACGGGGCGTCTCGCTAAATGGACCCTACTCTTAATGGAATTCTCGATAACTTATCGGCCTCTTAAGGCAGTGAAAGGCCAGGCCATCGCCGACTTCCTCGCTGAGCATCCGATACCCGCCGACTCTCCTTTGAATTGCGAACTGCCAGACGAACATGCGTTTGACACGATCGACGGGGGTGATACCCGGTGGGAACTTTATTTTGATGGAGCGTCTTCTATGAAGAAGCGCAAACAAAGCACCCCTATAATCAAATCCGGGGTAGGCCACATCTTCGTGACTCTACGATGAGGGATAATGCGCTCTGCCTTCTCCTTAACAGAGCCGAGGACGAACAACGAAGCCAAGTATGAAGCCCTGATAGCAGGTCTTGAGATCGCCATCGACATGGGAATTGAAAACCTTCTCATATACGGGGACTCCCAACTAGTCGTTAGTCAAATAAACGGCGACTATCAAACGTGCAAACCAGAACTGGTGAAGTACGGCGAGAGGGTGCAGCAACTGCTGACTTAAATACCTTCCTACACCTTGGAAAGCATACCGCGTGCGGAAAATAGCAAAGCAGATGCATTAGCCAAGCTCGCTAAAGAACTGGCTGATGAAAACCTCGATGACGTGAGGATCGTTGTGTAAAGCTGTCGGGTCCTCGCACCGGCAGAAATATCTCCAGAGTCGTCCGAAGAAAAGGAAGCGACCAAATAAACGACTCTACAAATAAAAGACCAGGAAAAGGCTGTGGATTGGAGAGAAGTCATTATAGACTACTTCAAATCCCGTCGAACACCTGAAGATGCGTCCTTAAAACATCAGCTCATGAAGCGAGCCCTGTCTTTTGCCTTTGTCAATGATACTCTGTACAAGAGGTCATTTGATTCTCTGTGGTTAAGATGCCTGGGACCTGAAGAAGCAAAGAGAGTCGTCCAAGAAACTCACGACGGACTCTGCGGTTCTCACCAAGCCGGCCCGAAGATGAAGCTGAAGATTAAAAGGATGGGCTACTATTGGCCCACGATGATTCAGGACTGCCTCGAGTATGCGAAGCAATGCCACTCGTGCCAGATCCATGGGGACTTTATCCACCAGCATCCGAATCCGCTGCATCCAACGGTGGCTAGCTATCCATTCGAAATGTGGGGAACCGACATAATCGGCCCCATCGAACCAACATCGTCCAGAGGACATCGATTCATTTTGGCGACAACTGATTACTTCTCCAAATGGGCAGAATTAGTACCGCTGAGGGAAGTGAAGACAGATAATATCCTCCATTTCTTCAAGACACACGTCATTTATCGGTTTGGAACCCCGAGACGGATCATCTCTGATAACGGGCCGGCCTACAGAAGCCACAAAATCAGCTGCTTCGCGCAGCAACATAACATAGACTGGAGATACTCATCGGTCTATAATCCCCGAGCTAATGGTCTGGCTGAGGCTTTCAACAAGACCTTGACGAAGATCGTGAAAAAGACGGTGTGTCGAAATAAGAAGGACTGGCATGAGAGACTGCATGAAGCTCTCTGGGCGTATCGAACTACGTTCAAAACGGCCACGAACACAACGCCATACGCATTGGTATTCGGTACAGAGGCGGTACTCCCCCTCGAGATAGAGCTACCCTCTTTACGAGTGATAGTTCACTACGAGCTAACGGACGAAGAGAATGCTCACCTTCGGCTTGAGGAGCTCGATGCCCTTGATGAAACCCGGCTCATAGCGCAACAAAATCTAGAGGCTTATAAAGCAAAGATGACGCGCTCATACAAAAGATTGACGAGGCCGAGAACATTCCGCCAAGGAGAACTCATGCTAGTGGTCAAAAGAACTATGATCCCCAATCATGCCAAACGGGGGAAATTCGAGCCGAACTATGAAGGCCCGTATATCATAGACAAAGTCTACCAGGGTGGGGCCTATCTACTTACGGACATGCATGGTGAAAGACCTTTCAGGCCAATAAACGGTCGCTTCCTGAAAAATTACTACGCCTGACGAGTTACGGCTTAGGTCAATGATAGATAACGAAGACTATGTCCGCTTGCTATCTTCCTAAGCCCGAACTCTATAAGTAGTAGCCGGCGCCATGGACCGAAACGTCCTTAAACTAATAGTGGACCGAAACGTCCTTAAACTAATAGCGGACCGAAATGTCCTTAAACTAACAACGGACCGAAACGTCTTTAAACTAACAACGAACCACTACGTCCTAAAACTAGCCGTTGACCGAGATGTCGGTAAACTACGGTGGATTGCAGCATTCCAAAGCTGATACAAAAAAAAAGAAAAAAAAAGAAAACGGTATGTCCATATGCAAAATGGGCACGGATGAAAACCCGAAAGGGCTCCGTGAGTAAAAACAGCAGGGCTACCGTCGAGTTTTGTGAAAACCCGAAAGGGCGCAACGTCGTTAGAAAAAAAAAAGAAAAAAAAAGAAAACGGTATGTCCATAAGCAAAATGGGCACGGATGAAAACCTGAAAGGGCTCCGTGAGTAAAAACAGCAGGGCTACCGGCGAGTTTTGTTAAAACCCGAAAGGGCGCAATCTCGTTAAAAGACACTTGCAAGGTCCTCTCGACTTTGTAAGGAGAAACCACCTTCATGAGATCCTTACGACTCACAAGGGAGCAACACACTTAGGGATCCCCACGATCTCTAGGGAGAAATTACACTTGCGAGATCCTCACGACTTGTAAGGAGAACCCTCTTATGAGACCCTCACGGCTCATAAGATTCAAAAGTCTTAAGTTACAGGGATCTGAACCTGTTCTTAAGAAGCCCCCACAACCTCCGATACTGCCCTACAAGCGGCTCAATGCTGACCCTTGTATACAATCCACGCGCGCGACTAAACATTTCCCTAACAAAGTCCCATCCGTGACTAGGGATACGTCTATACGGTGAACAACCCTTATAAGTCCTCTCGACTTAGAAGGAGAAAATACTCTTTGTAAGATCCTTACGACTTATAAGAAACTATGCACTTAGGGATTCTCACGATTCCTAAGGAGAAATTACACCGACGAGATCCTCACAACTTGTAGGGAGAAATACCTTTATGAGACCCTTACGGCTCATGAAGTCAAAAGCCTTAGTCAATAGGATCTTAACCCTGTTTACTAAGCCACCTTTGTTCGACACCGACAGAGGCAAATGATGATTCGCTCCTGGCAATATCCCAGTTGTAGCGATGCTGATGCCGAAACCAGTGTCTAATTCCAAGCTTGCAGCAAAAAGCCAGCAAGCCACACATGCATACGAAATAGCCGAAATGATGGGGCAACTTGTAAACAAAATCAGCAAGTAAAAATATACGCATGCAAAATAGCCAAAATGATTGAGCAACTCGCAATAAAAAGCAGCGAGTAAAAAATAAAATAAATAGCCGAAATGATTGGGCCCCGCGAAAAATAGCCGAAATGATTGGGCAATCGCGACCTTCGCGATATAAAAGCTGAAATGATAGAGCATCGCGGAAAGAAATAAAATAAAATGAAATTTATGCCCTACAGGTGATATCACATCAATCCCTGTATACAATCCAGGGGCGCAAACAAAGAAGGAATCACACCTTTCCTCCCCAGGTTTCATCAGGAACATAAGCCAAATCTCAACGGTTCACAGATAGCCTGGAGATCATCTCAACATTCGTCTCATTACAACAGACACAACATCAAGCAAAGCGGAACAGCGGCAACTCCCAGTTCCATGACTCGGCGGTGCACAGATAACCAAGAGTCAAACCCTGACTCCGTGAAATGCGGATGAAGTCAACCCTTCCTGGTTACGTGGAACGCGGCTTATGTCAATCCTGACCCCGTGGGAAACGTCCAGAGCGGATCCTAGTCCTCACAGAGCACGACAATGACCCCGTGTGAAGCATCTAGAATGGAGCCTGGTCCTCGCAAAACACGGCAGTGAACCCGTGGAAAGCATCTAGAGCAAAATTCCTGGTTACGTGGAACACGGCTTATGTCAATCCTGGCCCCGTGGGAAACGTCCAGAGCGGATCCTGGTCATCGCAGAGCACGGCAATGACCCCGTGTGAAGCATCTAGAGCGGAGCCTGGTCCTCGCAGAACACGGCAGTGAACCCATAGGAAACATCCAGAGCAAATTCCTGGTCACGTGGAACGCGGCTTAAGTCAATCCTGACCCCATGGGAAACGTCCAGAGCGGATCCTGGTCCTCGCAGAGCACGGCAATGACCCCGTGTGAAGCATCCAGAGCGGAGCCTGGTCCTCGCAGAACACGGCAATGACCCTGTGGGAAGCATCCAGAGTAAATTCCTGGTCACGTGGAACGCTGCTTAAGTCAATCCTGACCCCATGGGAAACGTCCAGAGCGGATCCTGGTCCTCGTAAAGCATGGCAATGACCCCATGTGAAGCATCCAGAGTGGAGCCTGGTCCTCGCAGAATACGGCAATGACCCCGTGGGAAGCATCAGAGCAAATTCCTGGTTACGTGGAACGCAGCTTATGTCCATCCTGACCCCGTGGGAAACGTCCAGAGTGGATCCTGGTCCTCGTAGAGCACGGCAATGACCCCGTGTGAAGCATCCAGAGCGGAGCCTGGTCCTCGCAGAACACGGCAACGACCCCGTGGGAAGCATCCAGAGCAAATTCCTGGTTACGTGGAACGCGGCATATGTCAATCCTGACCCCGTGGGAAACGTCCATAGTGGATCCTGGTCCTCGCAGAGCACGGAAATGACCCCGTGTGAAGCATCCAAAGCAGAGCCTGGTCCTCGCAGAACACGGCAATGAACCCGTAGGAAGCATCCAGAGCAAATTCCTGGTTACGTGGAACGCGGCTTATGTCAATCCTGACCCCGTGGGAAACGTACAGAGCTGATCCTGGTCCTCGCAGAGTACGGCAATGACCCTGTGTGAAGCATCTAGAGCGGAGCCTGGTCCTCGCAGAACACGGCAGTGAACCCGTGGGAAGCATCTAGAGCAAAATTCCTGGTTACGTGGAACGCGGCTTATGTCAATTCTGACCCCGTGGGAAACGTCCAGAGCAGATCCTGGTCCTCGCAGAGCACGGCAATGACCCCGTGTGAATCATCCAGAGCAGAGCCTGGTCCTCGCAGAACACGGTATTGAACCCGTGTGAAGCATCCAGAGCAAATTCCTGGTCACGTGGAACGCGGCTTAAGTCAATCCTGACCCCGTGGGAAACGTCCAGAGCGGATCCTGGTCCTCGCAGAGCACGGCAATGACCCCGTGTGAAGCATCCAGAGTGGAGCCTAGTCCTCGCAGAACACGGCAATGACCCCGTGGGAAGCATCCAGAGCAAATTCCTGGTTACGTGGAACGCGGCTTATGTCCATCCTGACCCCCTGGGAAACGTCCAGAGCGGATCCTGGTCCTCGCAGATCACGGCAATGACCCCGTGTGAAGCATCCAGAGCGGAGCCTGGTATTCACAGAACACGGCAACGACCCCGTGGGAAGCATCCAGAGCAAATTCCTGGTTACGTGGAACGCGACTTATGTCAATCCTGACCCTATGGGAAACGTCCAGAGCGGATCCTGGTCCTCGCAGAGCACGGCAATGACCCCGTGTGAAGCATCCAGAGCGGAGCCTGGTCCTTGCAGAGCACGACAATGACCCCGTGTGAAGTATCCAGAGCGGAGCCTGGTCCTCGCAGAACACGGCAGTGAACCCGTGGGAAGCATCCAAAGCAAATTCCTGGTTATGTGGAACGCGGCTTATGTTAATCCTGACCCCTTGGGAAACCTCCAGAGCGGATCCTGGTCCTCACAGAGCACGGCAATGACCCCGTGTGAAGCATCCAGAGCGGAGCCAGGTCCTCGCAGAACACGATAGTGAACCCGTGGGAAGCATCCAGAGAAAATTCCTGGTTACGTGGAATGCGGCTTATATCAATCCTGACCCTATAGGAAACGTCCAGAGCGGATCCTGGTCCTCGCAGAGCACGGCAATGACCTCGTGTGAAGCATCCAGAGCGGAGCCTGGTCCTCGCAGAATACGGCAGTGAACCCGTGGGAAGCATCCAGAGCAAAATTCCTGGTCACGTGGAGCGCGGATAATGTCAATTCTGACCCCGTGGGAAACGTCCAGAGCGGAACCTGGTCCTCGCAGAACACGGCAGTGAACCCATGGGAAGCATCCAGAGCAACTCCTGATTCCGTGAAATGCGGATGATGATAACCTCACCCATCACTTACGGGTCCTCACGACTCGTAAGGGAGTAAACTCTCTTGTGAGATCCTTACGACTTTCAAGAGAAAACACACTTAGGAATCCTCACGATTCTTAAGGAGAAATTACACCTACGGGATCCTCTCGACCGGTAGGGAGAAAATTCTTTATGAGACCCTCACGGCTTATAAAAGTTAAAATGTCTTAGGAGGCAGATCCTAACCCTGAATCCTAAGCCATCGTTGTCCTGCAAGGAAATCGAGATAGACTACCCACAGAATACATTTAATAAAAGGGACACACCATCGTGAAGAAAAATATGTCTTTTATTCATGAATCAAAATGAATACAAAGTACAATTCATGAAAGAACAAAAAAAATATACTCTCATTCAGGAGTATGTACAAAGGAAGAATAAAAATATATATACAATTCTTCAAGTCGGCGGGCGATTTAGCAGATTTGCCGGTTCATCCCTCTTTCGCTGGGCCTTGCCTTCGTGATTCAGTATCGTCAAGAGACGGGCCTCCGCTTGAGCCTGTTGGGCCTGGTATGAGGCAAGCTGGCCTTTAAGCTCTTTTTCAGTAACCTTATGGGCCACAACCATTTCATGAGTGAACACGACGGCCTTATCAATGGCTACCACCTCCTTGATGGCCTCTTGAAGCACTCGCCAAAGTTCGTATGCTTTAGTGGCCTTGGTCGTAAGGCTGGCTTGAAGCTCCCTCGGCGCTTTAGAAGCCAACTCCCTCTCCGAAAACTTACCGCTGAGCCTTTTCTCGCATGATATCATATTCACAGCGCACAGCTCAATCAGCCCCCGTAAGCTCGCCTTCGCGGCCACAACCTTTGAAGGAAGGCGCGTACACTCAAGACTATATATAAACAAGCCTCCCTTCGACGACAATACTCGATCTAAAACCAGCACAAACCACCCGATATGGGAAATAACGAGGAAAGTTTCTGATCTATATCCTATCAAGCACGCATTTGGAACTGTACGAACGTTTAAAAGGAAACGTTACCTGAGGCACTGATGGGCATGCAACATAACGATGGTGCTCGCAGTTAAAGAAAATTCCCATGAGAAAAATATGCAGCTCATTTACGCAAGCAAGACGCACGTACGAGTATCCAAGAAACATGAAAATTCAACTGAAATCATGCAAACCGCCAATGATAAAAGGAGTACATTGATTTAAACATACTACACTACCGGGAAAAGATCACCAAACAAGGGATCGGAAATACAAGGGTTAATAAATCAAAACACAAGATTTTCTAGCTCCCTCTCCGCCTTCTCCAGCACGTCAAAACGACGGTTTTCGCGAGGAGTCGCTTCCCATCGGTTGGAGCTGTGCTCATCAGCGAAAGCAGACATGACGGCCCGTCGGGCCCTTATCTAACTTAGTATATGAACTGAATGATCCTTCAGAGCTCGAGTGATTAGACAAGCCTCGTGAAAGCACTCAAGCTTGTCCTCCGCCGCGTCAAGGATCGCCGAAGTCATCTCCGCTGGGTGAGGAGGGATGTCAGCGAGCACGGCAAGAAGAATCATCCGGAGCCAAATGGATCCCATTGGAAGAGGGGACCCCTTACGGATCAGAAGTTCATGCATCACCGTGTCACACTCGGCAACGGTGAGCAGGGGATCCACTAGTCGCACAGCTAAGCGAGGAATCATCTCCTCAACAGGTACCTCCCACGGTTGTCGACGAGCAAGGGGGCGGTTGCAAGCCATAACACTTAATTGTTTCTTCAAGATAAATCACCCTAAGTTGTAAATGGATTTCTCTGTGAAGAGAGAAAGAAAACTATGGCTTCAGGTTATAAAAGGGAGCATTTAATGCCATGCACAAAAAATTTCGTGCATGGTGGAACTACTCTCAAAATCTGGAAAAAAATGGGAGAGCATTAGAAATGAAAAGCAATGACGCATTGAAATCAGATCAGGAAAATGAAACGTCCCCATCAAGCAGAGCCCCGCATGCACAACACGTGAGCACAAGCCTTGATTGGAAGATAAAGCGGCACTGCACATACATAATAGAGAACTAAGCTCTAAGAAAAGAGAATTAAATTCTCAAAGGGAAAAAGTTAGCAAGGAAGAAGATGAAAGAGTGGAGGCGCTTCTGAAGAGACCCCTGCATTTATAGGATGTGATGGGAAACGTTTCATCTTCCCTATTCCCTAGACAGATCCAACGGTCACAAAGGTGACAGCGTTGCACTGACGTGCAGACACGTGAGAGAAAAGCGGTGGGGGAATATGTTCCCTGATTAAAAATCAGGAATTACCTCAATGCGGTATCACGTGTTCACACGTGAACAAGGGTCACGTGTTGACACGTGATCCCTTTTACAGAATTAAATTCTAAGCAAGCATAAGTGTAAACAAATGGCTAAGGAAAGACTCCAATGGGGCGTCACGTGCTCACACGTGACCAAGGGTCACGTGCTGACACGTGATGGTTTTTAGCCCAGTTAAAATACAGAATTAAATTCTGAATGAAGAGGAGTCACGTGCCAACACGTGATAGGCTTAAAAAACCTTATGAATTAATAGAATTAAATTCTAACTAAGAGAAATCAAAGACCCTAACTGGGAAAGTATTTCTCCAAATCTTTCTAAACAAAAAAAAAGATTATGAGGGACCGTTGGATTAAAAATCCAAGGGTGATTAAAAATTACCATTTTATGGAAAGATTTTAGACAAGGAAAGATTTTCCTAAATTTCACCAAAAATAACAAACAGAATATCTTTTGGATTAAAAATCCAACGGTGAATAAAATTCACTGAGTGATCTAAAAGTTCACATTAGTTACAAAAAACAAACAAAAATCTTTCAATGAAAGATTTATTATACAAATTGATTCTTTTCCTTCTCCTATAAATAGGAGCTAAGGAGAGGAAAAAGGAGAATTTTGGGATCTTGAAATTTTCTAAGGGCAAATAGCAGGGAGAAAAGAAAGAAGCATTTTATTCTTAAGAAAGAAAAACCCTAGGTGAGAAAAGGGAAAAGGATCAAAACTTCAAAAAGAGAATTTAATTCTCAAATCTAAGAGTTTAACTCTTCTGCAAAAAAGAACTTAGTTCTTCCTCTGGTTGAAGATCTGCAGAAGCAAATCTCCCCATAGGTTGAGAATTTAATTCTCATCGGGTTGAGATTTTGCCATGCAGATCCGAAACTTAGAGGGAGAATTGAGTTTATAGAATTTAATTCTTCCAATTCACAGGAATTTAATTCCTCCAAGATAAAACTAGGGTTTAACCCTATATGAGAATTTAATTCTCCTAAAATTATAGGAATTTAATTCCTTCAAGACAGACAAAACCAGGGTTTAACCCTACTTGAGAATTTAATTCTCTAAAATTGATAGGAATTTAATTCCTCCTAAAATGAATTTAGGGTTTCACCCTACATAAGAATTTGATTCTTTCACATATATGGGAATTTAATTCCCCTAAAACATAATTAGGGTTTAACCCTACAAAGAATTTAATTCTTAAAAATATAGGAGACTTGAAAGATCTCCAGTCATGAACTAGGTCACGTGCCCCCACGTGACCCCTGAAAAGATCCTCCAACAGAAGAAGGAATTAGCCTTGAGGCAACGCCTCACGTGCCCCCACGTGACCTCCAAAGCAGAGAGAAGAAAAGCAAAGGAAATGTTGGCTTTGGACGCTCTCACGTGTTACCACGTAACCCCTAATAAACGCTTTAATAACCAATGCACAAATCTCCACCACGTGCCAGCACGTGATGGCCAGGAAATCAAACGTGTTTAACACTTACAGAACAAAGTAAAAAAGATCTGGCCCCACCTTTGGGTACCCTCACGTGTCCCCACGTGACCCCTTCCTCTCTATTGTTTAACACTAATTTGAGAGTTCTATTTTCAGTGTTTAACACTGTTGTCTTCTAGTGTTTAATACTAATTTGAGAATTTTATTTCTAGTGTATAACACTAATTTGAGAATTCTATTTCCAGTGTTTAACACTGTTGTTCTCTAGTGTTTAACACTATTTTTTTTAGCCAAATTGGCTAATTTTTCAGAGGCAAAGCCTCCCCTTCAACTGAATCTCAAAATTGAGTAAAATTCAGAGCTATAATGTTTAATGCCCAATCAAAGATAAAAATGTTATCAGAGCCCTCAACTCTTGTTTAGCATTGCTAAGTGATGAGGGGCTGAACCCAGACAAATGTCTAATGGTCCAACATAGGGCCAATATTTCAAACTTAATTGGATTTAGCCCAAGTTGGCCATAAGTCCTCAATTCAGACTCAACTGAGCCAATGTGCTCATAATATAATTAATTGATCTTAGTTCCAAATTGGACTGCAGATCACTTAATCCACCTTGGTTCAAGGGTACATCTCTTCACTCCTTTGATATTTTTCGTTGTAATTCCTCAACGTCTTCAAAGAGGTGACGAGTCCCGACAACCACACATTTCATAGACTATGACGTCTCTAAACATTGGACTGTGGGGTCCTTAATCTCATGGACTATGATGTCCTTAACAATCGACCGTGATGTCTTTAAACTAACATTGGACTGTGGGGTCCTTAAACTCATGGACTATGATGTCCTTAATCTCGACCGTGATGTCTTTAAACTAACATTGGACTGTGGGGTCCTTAAACCCATGGACTATGATGTCCTTAACCTCGACCGTGATGTCTTTAAACTAACATTGGACTGTGGGGTCCTTAAACCCATGGACTATGATGTCCTTAACCTCGACCGCGATGTCTTTAAACTAACAGCGGACCGTAATGTCCTTAAACTAACAATGGACTGTAATGTCCTTAAACTAATCGACCACAATGTCCCTAAATTAAACAATAGAGCCCAATTGCTCTCTTGTTAGATCTAAACGATCCCGTTAAGTTGATCTTAGTCTAAAATGAGACTAACGTATCCTTAACAAAAGTTTAAGTTGATCTTAGTCTCAAATGAGCCTAACGTATCCTTAAACCCAACCCTCCAAACCCAAATCTAAGAAAGATACGGATTTGGACTAGTCCACGCCCTACGGGAGACAACATAAATTAGTCTCCGTATACAATCCACGGGCAACCAAACACAAAACAAACACCCACGGCATGAAGTGACCATATGGAGAAGGAGAAAGTTGTTACCGCGATGCAGTAGTGTAATTAACTGCAGGGGCTTGCGCCTGCAGGGAAGAGCGTCCCCACAATCAAAAACCCCTCAAACGAGGGGGAATCTGACGAAGTCTGCTACATCGGCCGCATCCGTTTAAACCTTCGATACATGGTGCCATAAATCAACTTGGCATCTTCGGAGAGGTGGACGGATAGCACCAATTAGCATCTGCCCCGAAATTCAGGCTAGACGTTCGCCGCGTCTCTGCCGCGACTTTCGGAGGGGAACACTAAGGTCTCAAAATATACTAGACTTGGTCTTTGATGGAGTATGTTTATCGCCGAAAGACCGGACTGAGACGTTGGGACGTCTAGCCTGAATTTGGGAGTAGATACTATTTGGACATATCTACCCACCTCTCCAAAAATACCAAGTTGATTTACGGCACCGTATATCGGAGGTTTGGATAAATGCGACCGTTGTAGCAGACTTTGTCCGATTCCCCCTCATTTGTGAGGGATTTTTGATTATGGGGATGCTCTTCCCTGCAGTTAATTACGTTATCGCGTTACGATAACCAGTTTCTCCTTCTCCAGTAGTTCATTTCATGTCGTGTGTTATTTTATTTTTTTTTGGTTGCCCGTGGATTGTATACGGAAACTAGATTTTGTCATCGCCCGTAGGGCGCGGATCAGTCCAAATCCGTACATTTTAGATTTGGGTTTTGGGTTTTGAACGTAGGTTATATTTTCCTTTAGTTCAAAAATATTTTTGTTTCATTTAAGGACCGTTAATCTAGTTTGAGCTTAAGATCAACTTAAATATATGAGCATTTGGGATCAATTTATTTTAACTAAGGATAAGTTGTCCTATTTGAGATTAAGATCAACTTAGCAATATTTTAAGAATTATCAAATTTTAGTTGAGATCAAACAACAGAGCGTTTGGGCTCAGCTGCAAGAAATTTTAGAGAATTAACCAATTTGGGCTTCGTCTACTCGGTCTTGGGATTTCCATTTTGTTTTATTTAAAAGTGCTAAGCACTTATTTATGGCTCTGGCGCGTACGTGGGAAACACGTGAGCTGCTCAGACATAGACGCTGCCCAATCAGTGCTGAGCACTTAGTCATTTTGACTGAATATAGAGTGCTAAGCACTTGGTATGACGCTCACGTGGGGAGCATGTGAGGCGCTGAGCGTTCTTTTGTTTTGGGCTCTCACGTGGGAAGCACGTGCAGCGCTAGGTCTTTTGTTTTGGGTGCTCATGGGAATCACGTGAGACACCAAGTCCTTTTTTAGATATTGAATCTCTGTTAATGGCATTTTGTCCATTAATGATCACCAAGATCTATATTTTTGAAGATTTGAGATCTTTTTTTATTGGAGAATTAAGTTTCTTTTTATACTAAGTTCTTTTATATAGGGTTAAACCCTACTTGCAGAGGAATTAAATTTCTAGAACCAAAAGTTCTCTTCTCTCTTTCTTTTTCTTATAATTTAGTTTTTTCCTCTAGATTTTGAGTTTGAAGAACAAAATCTCTCCGATGAGAATTAAATTTTCAACTTGTGGGGAGATTTGCTTTGCAAATCTCAGATCAAAGAAAGAACTAAGTTCTTTTTATGAAGGGTTGAACAATTATTTTCTTTTTCCTAGGCAAAAGAGATACATTTTATCTCTACTTTTTCTTTACCTAGAGTTTGAAAGATCAAGTAGATTTTCTTTGAAGGAGAATTGAATTCTCAGTTGCAGTTTCTATCTTTTTGTTTTCAGAAGCTTATGCGGGGGTTCTCTCCTTTTTTCCGTCTGTGTATGTGAGACTTGAAGCCTCCCGTCCTTTTTATAGGCAAGGCAAATTGTTGATTAGTTTTGAGAAAATCTCTCATTGATAGATTCCAATTGATTTTATTGGTCTCAAAAATTAATTGGGGAATTTTATCCACCGTTGGATCTTTGATCCAGTGATTTCTGTTTTACAGAATATGTTTTCTTGTTTTTAACAAGATTAAGGAAATATTTTCCCATATACGGAATTTAATTCTGTCAAACTGTAATTTTTAATCACCATTGGATTTTAATCCAAGGGCTTTTTATTTAACAGAGCACATTTTTCTTTGTTTAGAAAGATATAGGGAAATATTCTCCCATTTCATTGTATCATTGATTCAACAACTTTCTGTTTAACAGAAAATATCCTTCTCATTTAAAAAGATTAGGTCGATATTCCCCCCAATAGAATTTAATTCTATATTTGGTGATTTTTTTAATCACCCTTGGAAGTTTGATCCAACGTTCCTCTGTTAACAGAGAATATCTTTCTCTTTTAGAAAGATCAAGGAAGATATTTTCCTAAGACTAGAATTTAATTCTATATAGGGAGGTGCCCTCACGTGTTTAACACGTGACTCCGATTTGGGTGTTTACCCTGTTTTATTTAGTGCTCATATGCCTTGCGTATGGACGCTCACGTGTTTAACACGTTAGGTTAATTTGGCCTTTAGCCACTTACTTTCAGTACTTATATGCTTTGCATACGAAAAATAGAAATTAATTCTATGTATAGAGTTTAACTCTATCTGAAGCTAATGCTTCAAAAAGGTGTTCTCACGTGTTTAACACGTGACCCCAATGTGAGTTTTAATCTGTTTATTTTGCGCTTATATTCTTTGCATATAAGCGCTCACGTGTTTAACACGTGAGACCTATTTAGCCTTTAGTTGTTTGGTTTTAGCGCTTATATGCTTTGCATATAAGCGCTCACGTGTTTAACACGTGAGGCTTAAAACGTAGGGAATTCTCCTCTTTTTTTTCTCTCCCTTTTTTTTATCAGGGAGCAAAGTACTTCTAGATATAAATAGGTACAAGGCAAATGTCGATACAAAATATTACCCACCAACTCAAGATATGCGCAACTCCGCCCAAAAGATAGCAAATGTGCCAAATAAGCCCTACGGATCCAAGCGGTCAAATCTGCAAAGAACTATGACACAACGGGGTGAGTTGCCAACTCGTGAGTATAATTATATAGAAAGCTAGAAGTCGTATGGATAAGCGGTGAAACAGCTAAAGATAGTAAGCTCTCATGTACAACTCGTGTATCGCTATCATAACATGTAAAATATGAATCTGTGTATGGTTTAATGTCAACAACAAGTAATCAATATCTGGCCCAGTACGGGCACAACATAACCACAAGCATCTGAAAGCATGTGACTCACGGAAGTAAATGTTATACCGCGCAATGAAACACTAACAATCATCAATTATCAATAACTCACTGCATACACACACACAACGGTGTCAAATCTTGATCACTATAACCGTAATGCAATATCAATAGCACACGACCAATATAAGCACAATCAAGGTTATAATACATATATAGCATGTATCCATATGCAATCATACAAAAGTAGCTGGAAGATATATAAACATGAAATCCTTTCAAAATAGTCGTATGATATATATCGCGGCACATATAGCGGACATTTTTTTGTGAAGAAAAGTATGCATTTTGTTTAAAATATATAACCCGCCTTTTGAAGATGATTTATTTAAAAAGTGGTTTTCTTTTGTAAAAGTCAGTGTCGATCATAAACACGTGGAAAACAGTAAGACTATAGTAGCCTTGAAAACCACTTTAATATACATCAATTTGCGAAAATAATATTCAGGTACTGTCTCGTAGACCAGTCCTGTCCAGCTACTATATATTGCATAAATATATCTCATCGGTGCATGGCATCTATATCGATCTCTCTCTCATATATATATATATATATATATATATATATATATATATATATATATATATATATATATATAATATCCATCTCAGTGCAGGGCATCTATATCGATCCCTCATATATATAATATTCATCTAAGTGCAGGGCATCTATATCGATCCTTCACATATATTTGTAGAGACATCATGTGTCAGCTACCCTCAATCATCTAAGAATTGATCATATGTAAATCACAGGGCGACATCTTTTCTCTCCCTGCCTCAATCTTTCATGGATTGATCACAATAAATATATCCCATGGATCCCCGGCTATATCTATCGTGTCCAAATCATCTTTCCTTTTCATATATATATATATATATATTCAATCTCTTAGGATTTATATCACATCACATCATATCATAATAATATAAATCATGTCAAATTTGTACCCTTTTAATCTGTGTGTACTAAACATAGCATAGACGGGTAAAATATTCATAGCATAAGCCGGTAATATAATTATAGCTGATATATATATATATATATATATATACCAGTGTCCTATACCACTGAGGTATAACATCAACTATATATGACGCGTAGCGGAAATCATAAAGCGTAGCATAACTAATAAGTTAAACAACACGCGAGCGAATAACATAAACGTAGGCGTAGCGTAAGCAAACAATAAATAGATAATTATTTCGAATATTCCCACTTATATATTTTTAAAGTAGAACGAAACATTGTTTAAAAATAAGAAGGCTACGATATTTTTAACATATACATGTTTACCAATTTGAAATTCAAGCAGCACATCCTTTCATTATCTCTTTTAAAATATGAAACGAATCGTTGTTTTTAGAAAGTGGGTAATACTGTCATATCTGCATAATCTCCCAATCGTGTAAAATAGTAAAACTTCGCGAGTCAAGTAAAAATAGGGCTATATCCGGCTAATCATCATCATTTATCCTCATCATATCATCCCGTACGGAATCTCTCCTCGTACGATAACCATTACATATTCCATTATATCATATCATAATAATGACCAGTACGGATATCTAATCTACATACCCAAACATATAGAATAACCGGTACAGACATCAAGTCTATGTACACATATAGCAATGGAATATCAACAGTACGAATATCTAGTCATGTACAAACATAGCATCAGTGTGGACATCTCATTCAGGCACCCGCTCAACAATCGGTACGAACACCTCGTGTCACATGCACGCACGGCGACGAGTACGGGCCTTCAGTCGTGTACTCGCCCAACAATCAGTACGGACTTCAAGTTTCGTACGCGCAACTAATATGAATTGTATATAACATCAGCCTACTATAATGTCGATCTTACTACGATACGTAAATATAGCAAGTTTTACGTGACATGGTAGTACTAATAATGTGTAGTGTACATGCGAGTCTGTGATCGTGCAACATGGTAATCATTAGTATTTGTGCTAGTGTTCTACCATGTGTACCTAAAATAAACTTACTAATCGATACTAACGAACTTTGCTAAATATGTAAGTAGACGCTCGTGCTGCTAACTTGCGGCCAAGGCAGAATGCAAAACAAAAATTTCAAGAACAAGAGCATAAACTACTACGACCTAGAATCGATACCAAACACTAAACTAGCAAACTATAAGAAGTTTAACTACTTGGTTAGGTGTTATCTACTTTTGTAGTTGTGTCCTTCGTTTTCTTTCCACTTCTTAAGCTTTTAGGTCCACCGGGAATAAGCTTGGGAGCCGGTCTTCCTTGTCGAAAATGATCCACCCGAAGGAACCCTAATTTAGGCTCCAGCTTCACACTAAATAACAAAGTGAAGCAACTTATGAACAAGACTTGTTAGGAATTGATCATAAGGATATATTAGTTGTTAATCTCTATATTTTCTCTCCTTTTCTTCTTACTTTCTCAACTTATAAAATCTCAAGAGAAGAGGAAGAAGAATCTAAAGGTGAAGATGAAGCAAGCATGGCTAATAATAAAATTCCATCTCATTTTCTTTTATCTTTCTTTTCTTTTAAGTGTGAAGTGGGTGAAAATGTGACTCACCAGTGTGAGTCACAAGTCCACACACTTACACTTAATACAAGAAAGAATGAGAAGAAAAGAACAAGCCATGTCATACACACACACACATACACTAATACAAGTATATGCTACAAATATATACACCTGTATTCGTATCAAAATACGAATACCGTATTCGTGTAAAATAAGAATACACGTATTTGTATGAAGATATGAATACCCGTATTTGTATCAAGATACGAATACCCGTATTTATATCAAGACACAAATACCCGTATTTATATCAAGACACAAATACACGTATTTATACAAATACCCGTATTCGTATAAATACCGTATTCTGTCAAAATACAAATACCAAAAAGAGAGATACCAAAAAGAGATATATTTAATACTGGCTCACATTTTATCTAAATGTGATAATCTGGCTATCTTTCTAATTGAATAGTATTAACAAAATTTCTGATTAAAAGTACGTGTACAAAAATATGTATTTAATCGAACCTAAGTACGTATCAAAATACTTATATTATATCGTTTCGCCTGAGCTGGGAAACCCTCTTTGCGGGATCTAAAGACTCGACAATATGCTGGCAGTGGGTTTAACCACAAGCACGTCAGCGGCACTAGCTGTACGTAACGGTTACCCAGGTATTGAACGAAAGGAAGGTCGACAAGCAAACTCGTTCATATCCCCACTATGCCTGGAAATGACAATCTCCGTACAGTCTGGTCTCTTTATCTGGAAGTGTTGCATACCGGGTCTAAGGGGATGAAAAATATCAGACCCCTAATAACGCTATAAGTCATGTCGGTGTGAAGCCTATCACCCATAGAGAAAGTAATGATCCAAATCAGTAAATCTCGACCATCTTGGCCAAGGATTTCTGATGATGGCCACCTGTGCACTACGCGACATCTACCCCCAGTACCGGGAGAGACGAGTCCCTGATGATCAGCTCACTGCCTTTATATGGTTCGGGACTGTACCCAACCAAAATCTGTTTGCATGACTCCTTTGAGCCATGGTAGGGTAGTAATCAAAGCACATTGTGAACTCACACGAGATAAATGACGATCTCAAGTAGACAAACTAACTTGTACTCATATCACCAGAGAAATGCTACCATACAATAAGTATAATACCATCTAGCATATTCCCGGCGAGTCCGTCCAGTGTAAATCATAACATAATGAGCACATGCATACAATCTTTGGTGACTAACTAACACCAATGGCTGTAAGACCGGCCATTGCCTCTCGTCGGGGTCAAGAAATGTATACACTAGTCTACTCTGGAATATCGATGCCCAGTCTCGATATTCCTATGACTAGAGACATTTAAGAATTTGCTTACAGACTACCCGGCCTCACTTATATGATAGCCATCATAACCCTGGTAGTCAAGCAAGAATCCTATGGGCTCTATCAACATGTAAAAGTGATACGTAATACCACATAATGTATGTACATGATGATAAAGTCAAACCAGATATTATAATATCATATCGAGTAAAATTATTCTACCCGTATAGGTCCTCCCTCAATCACCGGCGATTACAATAATTGCCTGCCTGCGATTACAATAATTGCCTTGAGGCTAATTATTGCAGTGTCGTATAATCACAGCCCATGTGCTGCTGAACACCCAACTTCTCTACTAATCAGTTTCACAAATCTTGTTTGTGAAACATTCGTGTTCGAGAAAGAGCCTCGGTGAGTGGATCCGCTCCAATATTTCTATCGTTATCTCTCTTATCAACTTCGCGGAGAACTACTATCTTTCAAAATGAGCGATATCTGTTTCAGAACTTGTCTGGATATCTGATAGGACTAAGTTCATAAATGAACTCCAAATCCAACAAACTTCTTAGAATATCTCTTCCACTGAATTTAATCAGTATCATGCGCTATGCCTACCTTAGTATCTGTTTGGATTATTGTCCAACATACTGCCCCTTAAAAGAAAGTAAACTTTAACTCTGACAACGACTATGTCATCCAAGTTACCTTAGAAGCCTGAAATGATAACCGCCTTCTGAAGGAGGCTTCCATTACCATATACCAAGAACATTCTCTCGTATTCATAACCGCTTCCCAATGTTTCTCCAGGATTGGATTAATATCTACTTATTGCATCTAGTGCAAAAGCAATATCTGGTGTGGAACTTGACATCTCATGATTGACTCAATTGCCTAAGCAAGTGATATGTCAATCATGCAAATCTCTCTCATCATCAGTCTAGAAGACATCCTTTCAGAGAGGGTGACTCCATCACCTGCGGGTATACCACTACGCCAGGAGTCATCTATTCTAAAACACTTTAGAATAGTTTCAAAGTATCCGAATTGGGACATTTCCCAAATCTAGATCTAAAACCATAGATCTAGTTATCATAATATCTGATATTTTATCCAGATTCTTTGTGAAGAAATATTTGTGAGAACCACAGTTTAACCGATCGTAGTATAGGAACAACACTTCTTATCAGGAGTATGTCATCCAAAAACCAGGACAATACTCCCTACTCAACTTTGTTATCAGGTCTATCTATCATTCTTGATGAAGTCAAACACTATGACTTTCTCATCAAGAATAGATGACCATCTTCGCCCTCCTTGCTTTAGTCTATAAATAGACATAAGCATCTTACCCACCAAACTTCCACTGCTCCCACTGACTATAACAACTCTCTGGTAGAGTCATATACCCGTACACTTCTAAATTCAATTTATAATGACGTTATAGTCATCCACCTGCCAGATCTCATAGTCAAGGACAGCAGCAGTGGAAAGCAAGGGTCATCATCGAGATGATGTATACCTCCCTGTCACCATCTACGAGGAAACCAAAGTATCTCTTGGGTGGCTGAGATTACTCACTAAATCCTCGGAGTGGCTAATGAATTGTCGAATCCAATTGAATCCTTAGGTTTTACTAAATATTCAGTAACCGTTTGTGGTTCTGGAATCACTTCCAGTTCTACCATACTCCCACTAATATTTTCCGAAACGAATTCATTTTACTAAAAATGTGGCGAGTCAAGAATAATATAACTATTGATTCTGCAAATGGTAGAATGTTAACTCTCGTCAAAACCCGGGATAACCCATAAACTTCCATTACTGAAACGTGCCTTAAGTTTATCCGGATTCTGGTTTTAAGCATAAACCGGAAAACTCTATATACCTTAACATCGTTAAGATATGAATCCATTTTATATCCAATATAGAAACAAAGACACTAATTGAATCGGAACCAGATTCAAAAATTATGCAGTTGTTTCCAGTGTATATCGACTAAATAGAAGAAGGCCGTACAATATTACTCATCAAGGAGCGCACCCACGGATGAGTAACATAAGAAAGAAGCAAGTTTTCAAATATATTATTTACGATGGAATACCTTGCATAAGTATCTATATCATCGATCACCTAAAAATCTTTGTACTTCCAACATATGGTTTTCTACTTTATTCTTATACCTATAACTTCTCAAAATTTAGACCTTGTATTTCAAAGAAATGCGTGTCTAAAATCAGAGAAGTCATAAGTAAAAGGAATATAGTATGAGTACCAACCCTTTGTCCTAATGGATATTGGACAACATGCAATACTTTGTATAAGTCCTCTGAGTTTAATAACTCAAATCCTGTGTGTCGTAGGTTGAAAACTATATTATGGTTAAGAAGAATTACACCGTTATTGAATGCACAATACTTAATCATCAACTGATAAAGATAAATGTTATAAACATAATTTCAAAAAGTTATATCTCGCTTTATAAAATAAACGTAAAGATATATCAGTTTGAAACTGGTGCATAACAATGGACATTCAAAACCAAATATTTGCTATTAGGCAAAACCCAGATGATTTTCTCAAAAATTACCAATTATAAAGAATTCTGATATTGAGATCCTAATCACCCAATTCTCAATATTCTACACCCACTCAACATCTATAATACCATACAGATGTGAGAATCAGGTCCGGTAAATATATACTCTGGAGTCAGAATCTAATTGAGAAAATAATTTTCAATTAACACCGCACAGTAAAACTGAAACATGAAAATGTTTCGAGGGGGTGGCCGGGTTTTCCTAGTAATACCTCTTCCAATACCAGACTCAAGACATTAGTTACAATTTCCATTGCCCTTACTCCAATCCTTTATATTTCTTTACTTCTTACCTTCTGTACACCATATTTAGGCTAATTGGTTTTCTTCTTTCTCTACCTTTCGACACCCGCCAAAGATTAGGAAGAAGACTATCCAATAAGAGTAATAAGTATACTCTCCTAATACTAGGAGCCATCATAATCTGAGAGAAGGTAAAGAGAAAAGACAACCGAATAATCCTATTCAATTTCCTCAGAACCGGAATCGATCCTCGAACTGAAATAAATTTCTGCGAGTTCGTATGTAACTATATGAGATGATTTTATCCATTCTTTATGAATCTTCATAGTGATACGGAATGTTCTGGAGAAAGCAAAGGGTAAAGCAGGAGTGGCATGGATATATGAGACCCTGTCGTGAATCGTAGAAAAACACAACCAGGTTTGTAAAAAGGCTCGGTCTACTTGGTTTTACGAGTTTTAGTTTAAGGTCAGTCATGGGTCGCTGCCAAAGAGAGAGAAAAGAAACACTTAGCATGCACTCAATCAAGATTAAATTGGTTAATCACTTTATCTAATCAGGATGGCTCCTACTATTTCCTAGAATTTTCCTTTAAACCCTAAAAGGAGAACTAATTAGGATCATTTACACCTTACAAGTTCGCTAACCATTCAGCCAAGCCAGTGTTGGTACTCCGAGAAAGGCTCCATATGCTTTTACACGGACCTAATTAAATAACCTCGTTTCCGCAGAGGTATAATATCGTTAACACTTTCTAGACACCTAATAGGTTAGCTAATTGTGAAATGGAAATCTCCTGAGGAGTAATACCTACCCATCAGTGGGAATCGGGAATCAACTGTCATCGTGTGGTAATCTCCACGGAAGCCGACCAAAATTACCACACTCCAGAAGGTGTACGCAAACTTGGTAATTTTCTCTTATATTTGAAACCCCCGATATAGTTTTTACCCTTAAAACCCAAATGACCTTAACCGAGCCAACATATTAAAGGGTCTGAGTCAAGTTCAACCAGTCATTATCTTCATTGCATTAAACCCACCCGTACGAGTCCTTAACTGAGCCAAAATGACTGTACGACTGTCCTAACCAATCGCATTTAATGCTGCAGAAAAGCACTGTATAGCTACCGAATACTACGCCTCAGCTAAGCACGACATACACGCACGAATACTATGCAATACTAATCTGAAATGAAGGAGGGCTGCGGCTGGTTTTTGGCAAAAATCTTTAACGTAATGAACTTGATATCGTTGAAGAAACTCAAGTGGCTTTGAAAATGAGTGGTTTAGTCTCCGCAGATAAAACGAGCGGTTTTGAAGAAAACGGAGTAGTTTTAAAAATTGTTCCGACAACATCAATTATGTTTTTTTCTTGCATTAATTAGAATTAATGCGGTCCCATCAATTAAGTTCCTATTGCATCACATTAACAACTAAAATAGAATGTACGTATATACCACCCGCATTTGTCACGTGGTCCGGGGACTTCACCATAAGCTTACTTAATTTATGGCAGTGCATGGGCAGGACTAGCGCGGGTGCAAGACATATACAACATTTATATATATCATTACAGACATGTAATAAACATTATAGGCATGCGATAATCAAAATGGAACAGCAGATAAAATAGGAGTCCCGTGTTTCGTTTGAGCCGCAAACGAAAACCAATGTTCCCCGGTCGTGTAGATAGCTCAAACATTACCTAAAACAAACACACCTACGAGCATGGCAAGTTACCCGTCAATTCTAGAAGTGAGGAAACCATCACTTAATGACATGAGTGGGCCACCCGGCACTTCATGGAATCCAGTAACTTGAGTACTCTAATGTGGGTCTATCCTTGTCACGTCCCGCTTCCCAAGATACGCAAACTACGGCACGTGACAGAGCTAACCATACTACTTGTGGCTGGGAGTCATTTCTCCACAGTCACATTACGGCTGTCTATCGGATATCAAGAACAGAAAATAATATATAATCTAGCAAGTACATGTCCATCTGCCACAGTAAATAAAATAAAGAAAATACATAAAGCGGAAACGAATCAAGATCCACTAAAAAATATCTGAATCGAGTCCCAATATGGGCTCACATCAAAGAACAAAACTACGGAAATAAATAAACTAAATATCTCTAATAACACATGTTCAATTCCTCATTGCTCGGCTTGATTGCTAAAATACTCTCGATCTGCCTGTGATAAAGGTAGAGAAACTGGACCATGCAAAACCCAGACGTCAGTGCGTCATAATATCAAGATAACAATAATAACCAGGATATAACGATATAAATAAATATGAATATGAATAAATAACACAGATATAAAACAGTGAAGTATGTGTGTGTATGGGTGTGTGATGTGTATCCTAAATCTGTGCTTCTAGGTTATCTATTCTATATGTCCTTGAAATCAATTAATGTAATTCTCATCGTAATCCAACAGTATATATCCCGTTCATTCCCCACGGGACCACGGTAACGGTATTTATTCCGTAACGCCCGAAAACACGGCAAACAAGTATTTATTCGGTAACGCCCAGAAAAACGACAAACAAGTATTTATTCCGTAACGCCCGGAAAAACGACAAACAAGTAATAATATCCTCTTGAGTAACGTTTCGGTTACATTCTTGATTTCCCCGTTTCCCCCAGGTTTGTGTTCAAATCAGGTATTGCCGATATAAATCTAATACCAACACACGATCAAGCAGGTACAGTTCTCGTCTATGCAAAAAAGTTAAGTTGGTCAGGACAACGCGTCAGTATTGTTGGCATTAGCAATAAGATCCAGGTAGTGTGTCGTGAACATGTCATGTGATGTATATTAACCAAATAGATACCCAATATGAAACTGTAATCAATATCGGAATACAGTAAACAAAACTGATGCCAGGATGCATATGTATCTATCTATAATAACCATTATACGTTCACTTCCAAGTATGATGCAAACTAGATAGCATGTTGTACTAATATAGTAGTGTAGTGATATCATGATGTTCCGGCATGCAACTAGATAAACGATTATCAGTACGGATACGAACGGATATTGTAAAACTGTAAATCTGTAACATTTACTGAATAATAAAACACATGCACTATTCTTATTAATATAGATATTGATATAATATAATATAGCATGTTGCAAGTCCAAAACTTGCTTGATCGGATCTCACGACGAGATATGGATGCCACGTCCGACGTCGGAAATCACGTTGCGATGCAAACTTACACGCACAAAACTAGACCTGGCTGATCGGTGACATGATGTAGTGACTAAGCTGGATGACGATGGTGACTAGGTCGTTCGGATCGTCGACGACGCGAGCAACTCCGGCGAGCCGATCGGAGAATCAAGAAACGATCGAGAAAAGAAAGAAAGAACTAAAGAATAGTGGGTGCAATTGTGTTGGGTTCTGGGGTGGTGAGAACAGAGGTTGGATGACAGCGACGATAGGCTGCTGTCGGCGGCAAGGTAGTAGAGGTTTTCTTGGGTTGGTGTCGGGGTCGGGATGGTGACGAGGGTTGATGGTGGTGGTGGTTTGTGGTGTTGGGGAGCGGAGGTGAGGAGGTGAATGTGGGTGGCAACGGCGAGGCTAACGACGAGGGATGGGGGTTTCTAGGTTGGTGCACGGTATCGGCGTCAGGGTGCAGGGGATGTCATGGTGCTCGGGAATGGAGAAGAGGAGGTGGAAGCAGCGGTGATGAGGGCGAAGGGACGAGGGCGAGGAGGTGGTGGTGATGAAGAGGGGAGGTCGGTGGCGAGAGAACGAGATTTATGGGGTCGGGGTCTATTGAAGGGTTGGCGTCGGGGGTGCAGGGTGCTTTGGGGAAGAGAGGGGGAGAGGAGATGGTGACGTTGATGAGGGTGAGGTGATCGGAGGCGGTGGCGTGGCGACGACGAGGTGAGAATGAGTCTAGGGTATCACGGGGAGAAGGAGAAAGAAAGTAGGAGAGAGAGCTGAGTAGGTTTAGTTTTATATATAAATTATATAATATAGTTAGTGTGTGTGTGTGTGTGTGTATATATATATATATATATATATATATATAACGTGAGAGAGAGAGAGACTGAGGAGGTTTAGAGAGAGAGAGAGTGAGACGAGAAAGAGAGAGAGACGGAGAGAGGGGAGAGAGACAGAGATAATTAGTTAGTTATATAAATATATATTATATATATATACACTATAGGAACTGTTAGTTTAAAGTATTATAATATATTTATTTAGATTATACAGCTAATATCAAATTACTCCGAAAATTACCCGGGTCTCTTCTAGAAATCTAGTTTTTAAATATGGAGAATATACGTAAAAGTTACAACCATAATGCGATATCCGGTCAATAAAAATGCATACCCCCAAGTACGGATCTACGTAAATATACGTCGTGATCCAAACAAGTCTGTTTTAATAATTTGGACATGAACATGATGTATGGACGCAACCATATGATATGGGGTACGATAACATGCCATGCTAGATATCAAAATATATTATTTGGTTATTATTTGTATTTTTAAAAGATATGCAGATACAAAATATATTATGTATGTGTGTATAGAATCTAGATGTGTATGGATCCTCTGTACTAGCAAATATATACGTATTCTTGAATCATGATGGGTTTCAAACAAGCGGGTTAGGTCGGATACTAACAACAGTTACCAAATGCACTATCCGCACCCAAAAACAATAATAATCAGAAATCTGTCGCAATACCAGAAATACCCCAAATAAAAATAGTACAAATGCGCTAGGGTGTTACATTATACCCAACTACAAAAGAATTTCGTCCTCGAAATTCCTGTAACAAGAAAAGATAAGAAAACACGGATCTAGGAAAAGAGGTGTGGAAACTTTTATCGGATCTCGTCTTCGCGTTCCCAAGTAGATTATCTGTGCGAACGATTCCCTCATGAAACAAGTACTAGTGGGATAAGCTTGTTCTTGAGGACCTTTTCTCGTCGATCCACAATCGCTATTGGTCATTTTTCATATGTTAAGTCCTCCCTTACTGTCAGCTCCGAGTGATCTAGGATGTGCGTCTCATCTCGAACATACTTGCGGAGTTGAGATACATGAAACACGTCATGAACACCCATCAAGGATGGTGGTAAAGCTAATTGATACGCTACCTCTCCAACACACTCGATAATACCGAAAGTCCCCACGAATCGAGGATTAAGCTTTCCTCGACTACCAAATCGAATCACTCCTCTGGTCGGTGATATCTTCAAGAATACAAGATCACCAATTGCGAACTCCAGAGGTCTTTATCCTGTATCGACCCAACTTTTCTGTCGATCTTGTGCCGCCTTCATATGATTTCGGATTAAGTTCACTTTCTCCACCGTTTGCACAACAAGATCCGGTCCCAATAATCTTCATTCTCCAATATCGTTCCAACAGATGGGCGAGCGACACTTGCGACCGTATAATACTTCAAATGGAGCCATTTGTATAGTCGCCTGAAAAGTGTTGTTATAAAAAAACTCCACCAAGTGCAAATGATCCTCCATGAATCCTTGAAGTCTAACATGCATGCTCTCAACATATCTTCAAGTGTTTGGATTATTCTTTCAGACTGGCCATCTGTCTGAGGATGATCGGCTGCGTTAAACTTCAAGCGAGCCCCTAAACTTTTCTGTAGACTCCACCAAAATTGCGATAAAAATCGGGCATCACGATCGGAGACGATACTCATAGATACTCCATGCAATCTCACAATCTCTTGCATGTACCGCTCTCCCAAAGTCTCCGTCGACTGACCAACTTGAAACAGTATAAAATGAGCTCCCTTGGTCAATCGATCAACAATCATCCAAACTGCAGCCTTTTGGACCCTGGGGTAAACCTGTCACAAAATCCATGGTTATATGTTCCCACTTCCATTGAGGAATCTGAAGTGGTTGCAACAAACCAGCTACCCTTTGATGTTCATCCTTGACTTGCTGACACACCAAACACTTCGATACATAGCGAGCAATCTCCCTTTTCATGCCTTCCCACCAGAAATGTCGTCGTAGATCTTGGTACATCTTTGTGCCTCCCGGATGTACGGAATATGCGGAACTATGAGCTTCTTTCATGACTTCTTCACGAACGTCTCCTTTAGGCACTCATAAACCACTATCATATCGTAACGAACCATTTTCATGAATTAACAAGTCCGTTCGAAGTCCCGCTTCTGCCTGTTCTCGAAACTTCTGCAATCTTGGATCATGCGGCTGCGGTGCTTTAATGTTATTGATTAAGGATGACTGTACTTGCAATTGCATTAACTGTCCCAAAGAGTGTGGTAGTACGATCTCTAACTCGAACCTTTGAAGATCAGCTATAATCTCCTTCTGTGCAGTCAACATCCGTATTGCTAGAAACCGATTTAGAGCATCTGTCACTACATTAACTTTTCCCAGATGGTATTTTAGATCAGGATCATAGTCATCCATTAGCTCCAACCATCTACACTGCCTCATGTTGAGCTCTTTCTGTGTGAACACATACTTTAGGCTTTTGTGATCGGTAAATACTTCTACCCTTTCGCCCAATAAATAGTGTCTCCAAATCTTCAAAGCAAAAATCACTGCTGCTATCTCCAAATCATGAGTTGGGTAGTTCTTCTCATGAGTCTTCAATTTTCTCGATGCATAGGCTATAACCTTTCCATGCTTCATTAGAACACATCCCAAGCCTTTCCCGGATGCGTCACTTTGAATAACCAACCCTTCGGAACCGTCTGGCACTAATAAGATAGGAGCGGTGGTCAATCTTTGTTTCAACGTTTCAAAAGCTAACGCATATTTCTCCATCCATACGAACGGTACCTCCTTACGTGTTAGCTTGGTCAATGATTCAGTTATTCGAGCGAAGTTCTCCACAAACCTTCTATAATATCCGGCAAGCCTAAGAAAACTTCTGATCGTCCCTACATTCTTTGGAATTGGCCAATCATGAATTGCTGCAATCTTTTCAGGGTCAATGGAAATTCCATCTCTAGATACAAAATGACCCAAGAACTTCACTTCTTCGAGCCAAAACTCGCACTTGCTTAACTTAGCATATAACCTTTCTTGCCTCAACGTTTGCAGTGCGATCCTCAAGTGTTCTGCATGCTCTTCTTTACTCCTCGAATAGACCAGAATATCATCAATAAACACCATTATGAACTGGTCCAGGTGCGGTGAAAAGATTCGGTTCATCAAGTCCATAAATATTTCCGGTGTGTTAGTAACTCCAAATGGTATCACTAAGTACTCGTAATGCCCATATCGAGTTCAGAACGCTGTCTTGCAAATATCTTCTGATTTCACCCGAACTTGATGATATCCGGATCGCAAATCTAACTTCGAGAATACTCTCGTGCCACTGAGTTGATCAAATAATTCGTCGATGCCAGGTATTGGGTACTTTTTCTTAATAGTCACCCGGTTTAATTCTCGATAATCAATGCACATCCTCCACGTGCCATCCTTCTTCTTGACTAGAAGAACTGGAGCTCCCCATGGTGAACCGTTTCTACGAATCCAGCCCTTCTCAAGCAATTCGGCAACCTGTTTCTTTAGCTCTTCTAGTTCCACCGGTTCTATTGGATAATAAGCCTTTGAAATCGGCGCTTCTCCAGGGATAAAATCAATCGCGAACTCCACATCTCATTTTGGCGGTAAAACCGAGATGTCCTCAAACACATCCATAAACACCTGAACTACTGCTGGCGCTTCCTCCTTATTTACTTTCATCGACGAAAGAACGACACTTGTCGCCCTAGCCCTAAATTCGATTGGCCCGACAGATTTGCTACCTCCTGAAAATATAAATTCCAGATGTCCGGGAATCTGAAAAATCACTTTCTTTGCCCTACAATCGATGTGAGAGTGGAAAGTGCCAAGAAAATCCATTCCTAAGACAACATCATAGCTGCCAGTATCAATCACCAAGAAATCCGCGAATAACTCTCGTCCGCATATAACAATCGAACAATCCTTGCACTCACTACTAGATATAATTTTCCCATTCCCAGTGTGTATGTCCCAGTAACGGGACAGGGCCGCGTATGGAATAGAGTGTGCACTAATAAACTTGGACGATATGAAGCAATGTGATGCACTAGAATGGAATAATGCCAATGCAGGAAAATTATAAATGAGTAGGATACCTGAAACAATTTCGTCTGAAGCTTTGGCTTCATCGGTTGTAAAAGTGAAGGCCCGTGCTTGGTTAGGCCCCTGAGTAATCTGCTTCTTCTGTGCTCTCGGAGTATCACCCATCAACTGAACTCTCGATGGAAAAGCATTCATTCGATGATCAGTTGCTCCGCAAATCAGACACTGCCCAAGACTCATCTGACACTCCCTCCGGAAATGACCCGGTCGTTGGCAGTATTCACAAAACACATTTCTTTTCTGATCGGATACAATGGTCTTCTTTATGGGTACAATGCCTCGCTTAAATTTACAGAATTCCTCTGCGTACAGGAGCTCAGTTTGGCGTAAATGCCAGCTTCCACACTACGACGACTTACTGTTGAGTACTCTTCGCTTTCACCGATAAACTCTGCTGCTCCCTGGCTGCCTTGAGAACTTAGGAGAAGGTGGTCAATCCCAGAGATATGATGTGTCTCTGAATCTCCACATCCAAGCTATGCATAAAACTCCGTGCCCTATCTGCCTCGTCGGCAACCAAATGGCCCGCAAATCAACTGAGCCGAGTCCACTCAGCCGCATGCGCATCAACGGATCCGCCATTCTGCTTCAGGCTAATAAACTTTTCTTCTATCTCTTCTTGAGCAGATTGCGGAAATAACTTCTCCAAGAAACTTTGCAAAAACGTTGCCCAACTGATCGGCTTGGTCAGACGGGTCTCTTCTATGAGCTACCACTCGCGAGCGTACTCTACCAATTGGATGCATACTACATCCACCCATTTCTCATCTGGAATCTATGCAGCGACAAGCAGATTCTCCGTGTTAACTTGCCACTGCTCTGCTGGTAATGGCTCCTCTAAGCCTGTAAATGTGGACGGACCGAGCCTTCTAAAGTCAGCCATGGTGCCCTCAATCTATGCTGGCCCGGGTGCTACTGCAACTACGGACTGCTAGACTGTCCGCAGACCCTCCTGGAAAGCCTCGGCCTGCCGCTGATTCAGCTCAGTTTGTCGCTTCTGGTTTTCAAGCATACCACGTACAACACTAAGTAATGCGGTGTTATCAACACTCCTTTGGTATATTCGCAAGTCTCTATCTGCCATGATTCTGAAGCCAAGACACTGAAGAGGATTAGCAACGGTAAACGGGACTCAATAAACAAGATAGCTATAAATTCAAGACTGGCAAGATAGTATTGTGGAAGTACATGTTCCTAATTCTAGGTTTTCTGGTTAATGTATGGGTTTAATACCCAACTACAAAAGAACCAAACCCGACTAATCCTAAATCCTAGGGCTCTGATACCAAACAAACCCTGTCACGCCCTACTTCCCAAGATGCGCAAATTACGGCATGTGACAGAGCCAACCATACTACCTGTGGTTAGGAATCATCCCTCCACAGTCATATTACAGCTGTCTATCGGATATCAAGAACAGAAAAGAATATAATCTATCTAGTACATGTCCATCCGCCATAGTAAATAAAATCAAGAAAATGTATAAAGCAGAAACGAATCAAGATCCACTAAACAATATCTGAATCGAGTCCCAATATGGGCTCACATCAAAAGAACAAAACTGCGGAAATAAATAAAATAAACATCTCTAATAACACACATTCGATTCCTCATTGCTCGGCTTGATTGCTAAAATACTCTCGATCTGCCTGCGATAAAAGTAGAGAAACTGGGCCATGCAATACCCAGACGTTAGTGCGTCATAATATCAAGATAACAGTAATAACCAGGATATAACGATATAAGTAAACATGAATATAAATAAATAACACAGATATGAAACAATGAGATATGTGTGTGTATGGGTGTGTGACGTGTATCCTAAATCTGTGCTTCTAGATTATCTATTCTAAAAGTCTTTGAAATCAATTAATGTAATCCTCATCGTAACCCAATAGTATATATCCCGTTCATTCCCCACGGGACCATGGTAAAGGTATTTATTCCGTAACGCCCGGAAACACGGCAAACAAGTATTTATTCTGTAACGCCCGAAAAAACGGCAAACAAGTATTTATTCCATAATGCTCGGAAAAACGGTAAATAAGTATTTATTCCGTAATGCCCGGAAAAATGGAAAACAAGTAATAATATCCTCTTGAGTTACGTTTCAGTTACATTCTTGATTTCCCCGTTTCCTCCAGGTTTGTGCTCAAGTCAGGTACTGCCGATATAAATCTAATGCCAACACAGGATCAAGCAGCTATAGTTCTCGTCTATGCAGACAACAAGTTACGTCCGTCAGGACAACATGTTAGTGTTGTTGGTATTAGCAATAAGATCCAAGTAACAAGTCAGGTAGTGTGTCGTGAACATATCATGTGATGTATATTAACCAAATAGATACCCAATGTGAAACTGTAATCAATATCGGAACACGGTAAACAAAACTGATGCTAGGATGCATATGTATCTATCTGTAATAACCATTATACGTTCACTACCAAGTTTGATGCAAACTAGATAACATGTTGTACTAATATAGTAATATAGTGATATCATGATGTTCCGGCATGCAACCAGATAAACGATTATCTGTATGGATACGAACGGATATTGTAAAACTGTAAATCTGTAACATTTACTGAATAATAAAACACTTGCACTATTTTTATTCATATAGATATTGATATAATATAACATAGCATGTTGTAAGTCCAAAACTTGCCTGATCGGATTTCACGTCGAGATACGGATGCTACGTCCGACGTCGGAAATCATGTTGCGATGCAAACTTATGCGCGCAGGACTGGACCTGGCTGATCGGTGACATGACGTGGTGACTTGGCTAGACGACGACGGTGACTGGGTCGTCGACGCACGAAACTCCGGCGAGACGATCGGAGAATCAAGAAACGATCGAGAAAAGCAAGAAAGATCTAAATAATAGTGGGTGTTGTTGTGTTAGGTTTTGGGGTGGCGAGAACAGAGGTGGGATGACGGCGATCATGGGATGCTATTGGCGATGAGGTGGCAGAGGTTTTCTTGGGTTGGTGTCGGGGTCGGGATGGTGATGAGGGTTGATGGTGGTGGTGATTTATGGTGTCGGGGAGCAGAGGTGAGGAGGTGAAGGTGGGTGTGATAGTGGATGGCAACGAAGAGGCTAACGGCGATGGTTCAGGGTTTCTGGGTTGGTGCAGGGTATCGGCATCGAGGTGCAGGGGATGTCGTGGTGCTCAGGAATGGAGAAGAGGGGGTGGAAGTGGAGGTGATGATGGTGAGGGGACGAGGGTGAGGAGGTGGTGGTGACGACGAGGGGAGGTCGGCGGCGAGGAAGTGAGGTTTCTGGGGTAAGGGTTTGTTGCAGGGTTGGCGTCGGGGGTGCAGGGTGGTTTGGGGAAGAGAAGGGGAGAGGAGGTGGCGACGGTGACGAGGGTGAGGCAATCGGTGGCGATGTCTTGGCGATGACGAGGGCCAGGCTTTCTCGAGGAGAAGGAAAAAGAAAGAAAGAGTGAAAGAGCTGAGTTGGTTTAGTTTTATATCTAAATTATATAATATAGTTAGTATATATATATATATATAACGTGAGAGAGAGAGAAAGACAGAGGAGGTTTAGAGAGAGAGAGAGAGAGAGATAGAGAGAGAGAAGAGAGAGACAGAGAGCGAGAGGGGGGAGAGAGAGATAATTAGTTAGTTATATAAATATATATTATAATAACTGTTATTTTAAAGTATTATAATATATGTGTGTGTGTGTGTATTACAGCTAATATCAAATTACACTGAAAATTACCAAGGTCTCTTCTAAAAATCTAATTTTTAATATGGAGAATATACGTAAAAGTTAAAACCATAATGTGATATCTGGTCAATAAAAATGCATACCCCCAAGTACGGATCTACGTAAATATACGTAGCGATTCAAACGAGTCTGTTTTAACAATTTGGACATGAACATGATGTATGGACGCAACCATATGATGTGGGGTACGATAACATGCCATGCAAGATATCAAAATATATTATTTGGTTATTATTTATATTATTAAAAGATATGCAGATACAAAATATATTATGTATGTGTGTATAAAATCTAGATGTGCATGGATTCTCTGTACTAACAAATATAGACGTAATCTTGAACCATAATGGGTTTCAAACATGCGGGTCGGGTCGGATACTAACCACAGTTACCAAATTCACTATTCGCACCCAAAAACAATAATAATCAAAAATTTGTCGCAATACTTGAAATGCCCCAAATAAAAATAGTACAAATGCACTAGTGTGTTACAATCCTAAACCAAGAATGAATGAATATACAATGGTAACATCGACCTCAACCCGGCCGTGTTCCAATAAAACAATATACATCAAGCAGGAACGACGACCACAATCCGTCCGCTCATCCCGTATAAATGAATATACAAATATTCTACGATGAGGGGCTATTCAAATACCAAAAAGAGAGATACCAAAAAGAGATAATCTGGCTATCTTTCAAACCAGCTAGTATTAACAAAATGTCCAATTAAAAGTACGTGTACAAAAACACGTATTTAATCGAACTTAAATACGTATCAAAATACATAAACTACATCGTTTCGCCTGAGCTGGGAAACCCTCTGTGTGGGACTCTAAAGACTCGACAATACGCTGGCAGTGTGTTTAACCACAAGCACGCCAGCGGCACTAGCTGTACGTAATGGCTACCTAGGTATTGAACCAAAGAAAAGTCGACAAGCAATGTCACGCCCCGCTTCCCGGTATACGGCGAAGGGGACGCGACTAGGCCGCTACGTATTTACTGTGAAGTAAATACGCTAAGCGTATCTAAGAAATATAAAAGTAAAGCACAAGAGACAAGATATAATAAAACAGTAACTTTATTTATTCACATTCTTTCTGTATAATGCATGGAAAGTAAATACAACTGAAATAAAAAGCAATGCCTAAACATTGGCATAACAAAATGAAAAGTACTGAAATGGAAAAATGTACAATGAACTAGAGCTCACGGTCTTCACTAAACTGGTCTAAGTCTTCAGCAGCGGGCTCGATCTCTGACGGGTCCAAATCACCTGACGACATTCAAAGAAGAAAGAAAGAGAATGTCGTCAGCGAACAGATCGCTCGGTAAGTCCCAAAGATAAGGGAGAAGTAGAATAGACAGAATAATAAGGTAGCTTTTAAAGTTGTATTATATTGTTATAATGTTGTATTTAGTATTAACGCTGTTGTTTGTAGCTTGGTACAGAAGGATGCCAGTGTATACGAGAGGAGTTTCTATATGCCAGAGACTAGAGGCAAATGGAAGTACAAGGCTCCGTTATACAACCCGGAACAACGGCAATTGGATTCATGTTAGGTGTCTTAATCTTGTAGTCTCGTGCCACTTTTAACACCTTCCATACCAATCTACCCCTTAAACCCCGTGTTATCTTGATTGTATTGTTGTATTGTAAATTGTATGGATTGTATAATTGGATAACTGACCGAAACCATGATATCAGTAAACGGATGTAACTGTAGAATCATGTATGTAACTGGAGAATCATGTAAACTGGATGATCATGTAAATGGAATGTATATCCATGGTTCGGTTCAGTCAAGTTGTATAGATTGATAGATTGAATATATGGAATAATGGATTCATGGATTTATGTTGAATTGTAATATTGTAGATTGTAGATTGTAGGTTGTAGATTTTACTTGAATCATATTCAAGTCATATTATAATGAGAGTCGTTCTGAGTCAGACAATTAGAAAAGTAAATTGAAGTCCTGATTGTTTTGATGTTATCGGTAACCGCTGCACATGGACGGTAGGATTTGTGTCTTTTTCAAAGACGATTACCGTATTGATAGCACCATTATTAAGTTGTCTACCTTAATTAGGCAAGCACCCACTTCTCCGGCTCCCTGAGGCTCAAGAGATTGGTCCCGCTTAAACCTATGTTTACTAGGGTCCTTAGGGTAATTTATAGAACTTGAGGGGGTTTTATGTAAAAATACTTTTATATACTTTTCAAAATACACCCCAAGTATTTATTTTTCGTCTTTAGAGTTATAATGAATGTAGATTTTATATTGTGATATTTCTAGTGAAAATATCCTAATTTCATAAATAAAGGTAATTATTTGTAATATTGACTTGTATGGAATTCATGGTATTTTAGTGTAAAATGATTCTTCTGATTTTTAAAAAGAGTTGGAATATTTATAATAATTCAAAACAGATATTTTAATGTTACATATACATATATTTATATGAAAATAATTTTTATTTTATATATTATATTCTAGAAATCTCGTTTTTCTTAAGATGTCGTATTTTTAATCTTTCGAGACCGAATGCTTCTTGCGGAGGTCTGAATATCGCACTACTAAGCCCGAGGATGTGCGATAATCCACACCATCCCGAACTGGTTTCCCAAATGGGTTGTAGCGGCGCTTTGAAAAGATTGTATAAATACTAAATCTTTTAGGAAACGGTTTTATTAAGTAAATGGTATTTATTGGCAATGATGTCGTTTTCCCGTATTCTATATTCCCAAGGGTATGGTGCTATGTTGCATATGAGTGTTTGAGGAGGTAGGTCATTACCTCGTAATCTACTTAAAGGTATATCAAGGTTTTGTGATGTTGAAGGTGGAATTGAAACTATGTGGTATTTAAATGAAAAATACGGTAAAATGAAATAGTAATTATTTTGTGATATGAAATTTGATCAATTTGGTTGATTAGTGTTTAATAGTCAACATGAGAGAGTTTAAGCATAAATGTATTAACGAGAAGTGAAGTTTTATAAAGAAACCGAATCGGAAATCGGATTGGTTTCGATTCCGTCGGGTTTTGTAAATCCGTATTTTAGAAAAGAAAAGAGAGGTAGAATTTGGGGACTTACGGGTTTTGGACAACTAGGAGAAAGAGATAGAACGGGAGGAGCCGCCGGTGCGTCGCTTCGTCGCCAGGAGCTCCTAGAATGATCGTCGGAAGTTCGCCGGAAAATTCGTCGTAGCTTCGCTTCGTGCTCATTTCAAAGTACACAAGATTTCTTGAGAATTTTTTTAGAGTTGTCTCAGAGTTTGGGGTGAGTGGGTAGAGGGTAGGGGTGGTATTTATAGGGTTAGGCTAGGGTTAGGGTAGATGAAGGGTTTTAATTTAAAAAAATGTAAAAATATAGGGAAAATGTATTAAAAATGGAGTAAATGAGTGTTAATGGGCTCTCTGGAAATGATCTCAAAAATTAAAGTATGCAGGGGAGTTGGGAAAGTGAAGAGACACAATTTTGAAGAAGGGGACTCGACCGTCCGGCCGAGTCGAGGGCTGAGGAGGTGGGGGGTCTCATGATGTAGGCTATGGTGCATTTACATTTTGAGGTGTAGTGGGAAATTCTGGAGTTATCACGTGTTGACTATTGGGCTTCTATAAAATTTAAAACAAAATAAATATTAAAAATAATGTGGGGCATGGGATTTGAACTCTGGTGGCTTAGTTCAGCAATGCAAGGTATTACCAATGAGCTACAAGCTCCTTCTTGTAATTAAATTGCTAATTAATTACTTAAGTCTTGTGCTCAGGCAATAAATACCCCTTTATGGATTTTTGAAATTTGTTTGTAAAAACTTGTATAGGAAATTTAGGGTTGTTACAAGCAAACTCGTCCGTATCCCTACTGAGCCTGAAAGTGACAATCTCCGTACAGTCCGGTCTCTTCATCTGAGAGTGTCACATACCGGGTTTAGGAGGGTGGAAAATGTCAGACCCCTAATTACGCGATAAATCATGTCGGTATGAAGCCCATTACCCACAGAGAAACTACTGATCCAAATCAGTAAATCCCGTCCACCATGGCCAAGGATTTATGATGATGGTCACCCGTGCAATGCGTGACATCTACCCCAATAATGGAAGAGACGAATCCCTGACGATCCGCTCACTGCCTCCATGTGGCTCGGGAATTTACCCAACAAAAACCTATTTACACGACTCTTTTGAGCCGTTGTAGGGTAGTAATCAAAGCACAGTGGGAACCCACACGAGAAAAATGACGATCTCAGGTCGACAGACTAACCTGTACTCATGTTACCAGAGAATTGCTGCCTGATAATAGGTATAATACCATCTAGCATGTTCCCGGCGAGTCCGTCCAGTGTAACTCATAACCCAATGAGCACATATATACAATCTTTGGTGACTAACTAACACCAATGGCTGTGAGACCGGCCATCGCCCCTCGTCGGGGTCACAAAACGTATACACTAACTATTCTGGAATATCGATACTCAGTCTCGATATTCCCACAACTAGGGACATTTAAGGATTTGCTTATAGACTACCCGACCTCACTTGTATAATCGCCATCATAATCCTGGTAGTCAAGCAAGAATCCAATGGGCTTTAAAAACATGTAATGGTGATCCGTAATACCACATAATGCATGTACATGATGATAAAATCAAACTAGATAGTATATTATCATCTCTAGTAAGACTGTTCTACCTGTATAGGTCATCTCTCAATCATCATAATCGCCTGCCTGTGATTACAATAATTGCCTTAAAGGCACTATAGCCAACAAAATAGAGAATAGGTCTAAACATACGTGGAATGCATCCTAAGCACATTCAATGATATGATAATCAATATGTTTCACGAGGTTACTATACGCCATCCACCCGATTCCCCACTCGTAAATATAATTCACTCACAGTTTGCGATCATGCTAGTCGTATCCTACGACCGTTTCGCGCTTCGTCGCCGCCTCGGAGCTCTACGCAATCGAACCTAGCATAAAAATAATCATGCAAACACACATAAGAATTCATATCGGTATCGATGTAATGAGTGAACGTCCATAGGTTAGAATTTAGAACCAACGTGAGCCATCTGTGTGCTAACTACCAAGAATTAACCACTGACTCACCGTTCTAACATAAAAGACCGCATCAAGAATTCAAAATACGGATTATCAAGTTTAAAAACCTTAAAATATCGTCAAAAATCAACTAAAGTACTCCCAGATTTTGCCTTGGGGCATCTGGGGAAAAACAAGTATCATAGGGGCTCAATATAAGTATGTACAAGTTTCAGTAAAAAATTCCAGACCAAAACTCCATGGTTTGGCCGACCAAAAGTGCTACAGTAACTGACCTGGACGGCCCAATTTTGGAATTAGGGTCCCGTGCTTCTTGTATAGTCTTCTAGTGGTCTAACTACATCAATGTAATAGTTTGTTTATTTTGCAAAAAACCCAATGCATCCCAAAAACAATTTGAACACTAAAATCCAACAAAAATCCTAGTTTTTGAAATCTTAAAACCTTATAGAAACTTTAAACACTAGATATACTTGAAAAAGATGGATGATTTTTTTTACCTTAGAATGGACATCAATGAGGTGATTCAAATTGTATGAGGCTTCTTGAACTTGAGGACTTGATCACTTGGAGACGGTTTCAACATGAAGAGGTAGTTTGAGTTTGTATTTGGAGTTGGGATTTTGAGTTTGTGGAGAGAGTGAGAGTGTGTGAGAGGGGAGGGGGAAGCCATAGGCTTGGGAGATGGAGAGAGAGGGAGTTGGAGAGAATGAAGAGGGAATGGAGGAGAATTAGAATGAAACATGGAGAAATGAGACATGGGACAATAGGCATGGCCTCACCCAAGCCTCTCCCCCCTTATTCAAATAAAAACATAGCCATGACATTTTTTTAAAAGATAAACCCCTTAATTCATTTATAAATGAAATGAGAATGTTAACTTAAGGAAATGCTTGTCATGCCAAAATACTTACTACTTTTATCATGACCAAATTATGATAACCCAATTCGAAAATTGGAATTATTTTAATAAAACACATTATATTATTATTTAAATTCTAAAATACCCATTATAGTTTTTTTGAAATGTTATAGTGGCCGGGTATTCCTAGTAATGCCTCTCCTACTGCTCAGGCTCATGAACGTAGTTCCAATCTCCTTTCCCTTAACTGTAACCCCTTTATATGTCTCTTTGTCTTACCTTCTGTACACCATACTTATGCTGGTTGGTTTTCTTCCTTCCTTTCTTTTCAGTTTCAGCCTAAGGTTTGGAAAAAGAATATCCAACAAGCGTAACTGGTGTATTCTCCTTATTGAAGAAGCTCTCAACTTGAAAAAAGGTAGAGGGAAGAGAAAATTGAATTATATCAATATACAATTCAATTTCTCCAGAACCAGTGGCCCTCTTTGGACTGAAACAATTTCTTCGAGTTCATATGTAACTATATGAGATGACCTTCCAAGCAATATGGATCTCTATATCTAACACAGAGGTTTCAGGAGAAAATAAAAGGTAAGTAGGAGCGGCAAGGATATATGCATCTATGTTTTGAATTAGGGCAATCATGACCATAGTCGCAATCTCTTTTCCCTTAACTGCAATCCCTATAAATTTCTCTTCATCTCACCTTCTATACACCATATTTAGACGAGTCGGTTTTCTTCCTTCCCCTCCTTTCGGCTTCAGCCTAAGGTTTGGAAGAAAACTATCTAATAAGCGTAACTGGTGTATTCTTCTTATTCAAAAAACTCTCAACTAGAGAGAAGGTGAAAGGGAGAGACAATTGAATTATATCAATATAAAATTCATCTTCTCCAGAACCAATACCCATTTTCGGACTGCAACAATTTCTTCGAGTTAGTTTGTAACAATACGAGATGGCCTTCCAAGTAATATGGATCTTCGTAGTAATACGGAGGGTTCTAGAGAAGGTAAAGAGGAAGTAGGAATAGTAAGTTCATATGCAACTTCGTCATGAAATTATGACATTTCAAAGTCAATGATTGTAAAAAGGTTCGGTTTAACATGATTTTACGAGTTATAGTTTAAGGTCATTCATTGCCGCTGCCAGTAAAGAGAGAAAATAAACACTCAGCGTTCGCTCTTACAAAATTAGATTGGTTTATTAATTTATCTAATAATGATGGCTCCCACTGTTTTGTCGAATTCTTGTCGAGACCCGGTTCTTGCTCACGGAACAAAGTGCCATACGGAACAAACTGCCATGCCAATTGTCATGCCAAGGGGGCGAGAGCCACCTCTTGAATCCATAGGGGACACCTCTTGAGTCCGTGGGACCCACTGTAGAATAATGGGCAATTTTCGGAACACGTTCCGAAAGATGACCGAACTGCATTATAAATGTAATGATACCACCCTCAATTACAGAGGCGTCTTTTAAGTGAATCGGCACTACATGAGCTTGAGAACTCCGTAGTTAAGCATGCTTATGCCAGGAAAGTCTTGGGATGGGTGACCTCCTAGGAAGTGGCCTCTGGTCGGGTTCGGTTCGCTCTAAAGGACAAAACTGTGCGGTTTCGGCTAGAGCGGACAATACCATCTATACTGGGACGTAGGACGTTACAATTCTCCTTCAAACTTTAAAAGAATAACTAGCCGGGATCATGTACGCCCCACAAGTTCGCTAACAGGTTAGCCAGGCCAGTGTAAGTACTTCGAGGGAGGTCTCCCATGCTCTCGCACGGACCCAATTTAATAACCCTGTTCCCTTAGAGGTGTGACCTCGTAAAAAAACTTTCTATACACCTAATAGGTTAGCTAATTTTGAAGTGAAGATATTCCGGTTGTAACTCTTACTCACAGTGGGAATTGAGACCCAACTATCATATAGAAGGTATGCAATCATATTGCAAGTTTCAACACTTGAAACTCCCGATATGGGTTTTACCCTTAACGGCTTATGACCTTGACAAGGTCAACAAATTATAAGTCGCTAGTCAAGTTCAACCTGTTATTTCGTGATTAATTTAGATCCACCCGAACAAGTCCTTGACAGGATCAACAAGGTGAAAGTATGTCTTAGCATCTCTACTAGGTTTATATGAGTATCAAGTATACAATTTAAAAAAAATCTAGAGGTCTAAGTATACTAAACAAGAATCGAACTAGAGAATCAGGGTTTCATAATTAGCAAACAAGATCTATACTAAGTGAAATGAGTCTAAAACCTTTGTAGTCTTGTCCTTCACTTCTAAAGCTCTAAATAGTAGTCCCTAGTACTCTTCTTGAGGCTCCACTTGAAGGTTGGAACAAGCTTGCTCGTTGTCTTCATTGCTGAAGATGATCCACCTTGAAGTCTTTCTCACTCAAGCTCACACTTCACTAATCAATGTATTAGTGAAGTTAACAACCTATACTAAAGGGCTAAAGTAGTGCAGGTTGATGAAGTAGAAATTTTGCTCACAAATTTTTTCTCTTTCTCTTTTCTTTTCTCACCCTAGAAAATATCTAGTGAGGAGATGAAGAAGAAGATGAGGATGAACTTGGATGAGTGAGAATGAACCATGAGGATAAGTGATAAGATGAGATTGATAATGATAAATATTAATGAATAATCCAAAAGAGAAGGGGTGAGTCATGGTTTCTCAAGACTTCTACAAGCATCTCAAGAAAATGACTCATTCTCATTTTCTTTTAATTCATTAATCTAAATCATTATCTTCTCATCTTTCTTCATATGTGATTCTCATACATCCTAGTTCTATGTATCATCAACCATGATACAATTTAAATACATATACATACATACATACATACATACATACATATATATATATATATATAAAGAGAAGAAAATCTTAAGCGAGCTTAATATTAGTTAATATATATATATATATATATATATATATATAAATATATCAAATATATAAATATATATCAAATTATTAAACCAACACTTAATTCAATAATCCGTTTATATCAATATAACTGACTAATATCATATGTGTGTGTGTGTCTATCAAATTATTAAATCAACACTTGATTCAATAATCCAGCTATATCAAATATAATCCGGCTAATATCAATTATATATATATATATATATATCAAATCATTGAATCAACACTTGATTCAATAATCCGGTTATATCATATATAACCTGGCTGATATCAAATATCGCTAGATTAGAATAGAGTATCATATACTCGTATTTAATCAAGCTCCCACACAATATCTGCACACGTGTCCTACTTCGTTTCGCTTGAGCTAGGAAACCTCTATGTGGGACTCTAAAAACTCGTCAATACACCAGCAGTAGGTAATGATCACATCAGATACCCACAACCAGTCAGCGGTACTAGCTGGACGTAATGGCTACCCAGGTATTGAACGAATAGAAGATCAACAAGCAAATTTTTCCAAACTCCCGTAAAGCCTATAAGCAACACTTACTGTATAGTCCGGTCTTTTCGTCTTATATGTCTCATATCGAGTCTGGGGTGGAATCGTCAAACCCCACTAACATGATAAGTCATGCCGATATGTGGCCTATAACCTTTCGAGAAACTACTGATAACGCTTACCGGTAAATCTTATCAGCCCTGGCCAGGGACTTGCTGTTATAACCAATCGAGCATAGCGCAACATCAACTCCCAATACCGGGAGAGACGAAACCCTTCCTATCGCTCACTGCCTCCATGTGACTCGGGACTATACCAAAAATCCACCTGTTTGCACGACTCTTTTGAGCCGTGGTAGGGAGGAAATCAAAGCACAGTGGGAACCGCACAAGACACTATGACGATCTCGGGTCTACACACTAACCTGTACAAGTTTCACCTGAGAAATGCTATCTAACGATAGGTATGATACCATCTAGGAGTTCTCGGCGAGTCATGTTCGGTGTGCCCATTCTCTAATGAGCACATGTGTACAATCTTTGATGTCAAATACCAATGGTTATAGGATCAACCATCGCCCCATATAGGGTCAAGAAACGTACATACTAATCTACTATGGAATATCGATGCCCCATCTCGATACTCCCTCGACTAGGAACTGTTAAGCATGAGCTTATGGACTACACAAGCCCCACTAGTATGATCTGCATCATAGTCCTAGTAGTTAAGCCAACATCTTAAGGGCTTTATCAACATGTATCAAAGAGACAGTAAACTAAAACAAAATGTACATGTTAAGATAAAGAGCAACCAGATAGCATGATATCATGTCGAGCAAGAAATTCCTCTATATGTATGTCCAAGCATCCACTATAATATACAATAATAGCCTCTAGGGCATATATATTCCTAAAAATCTCCCACTTGCACTAAGGCTAGTTGTTGTAGTATTGCATACCTAACATCCCAAAAAGTCCCTCAAACCGTGTCTGGGGGAGGGCCTTCATGAGTGGATCCGCCATGTTGTCCTCTGTGTCTACTCTCCTGACCTCGATCTCGTGTCGATCAACTATCTTTCGGATCAGGTGATACCGTCTCAGAATATGTCTGGATCGCTAATGGGACCGGGGTTCCTTGGCCAAAGCCACAGCTCCATTGTTATCACAATACATAGGTATTGGATTCTCAATGGATGGAACCACACCAAGTTCAATAATGAACTTCTTCATCCAACCCGCCTCTTTGGCAGCATTGTTGGCAGTGATGTATTCAGCCTCCGTCGTCGAGTCTGCAGCGGTTTCTTTCTTGGAACTCTTCCAACATACCGTCCCTCCATTGAGAGTGAAGAACAAGCCCGAGACAGTCTTTCTGTCGTCCTTATCACTCTGGAAGCTCGAATCGGTAAAGGACTCCACTTGGAGTTCTCCGTTACCATACACCAAGAATATCTCTTTAGTCCTTCTCAAGTACTTAAGAATGTTCTTCACAGCTATCGAGTGCTTCTCCCCTGGGTCTGATTGATACCTACTTACCACACTAAGTGCGTAAACTACATCCGGTCTGGTGCATAACATTGCTTACATGATAGACCTAACTGCAGAAGCATAGGGTATCACGTTCATGCGAGCCCTTTCCAAATCCGTCCTGGGAGACATTTATTTGAAGAGAGTGATTTCTGAACAAGCGGGTAAATTACCACGCTTAGAATCTTTCATACTAAACCTCTTTAAGATGATGTCTATATACCTGGATTGGGACAATCCCAACGTCCTTTTAGATCTATCCCTATAGATCTTTATCCCGAGGATGTAGGAGGCATCACCCAGATCTTTCATGGAGAACTTTTGTGATAGAAAGAGTTTGACCGAGTGCAGCATAGGAACATCATTTCCTATCAAGAGTATGTCATTCACGTACAATACGAGGAAGACAACCTTACTCTATACAACCTTTTTATATATACATGGTTCATCTATGTTTTTGATGAAGTCAAACTCTTTGAATGCTACATCAAAATAGATGTTCCAGCTCCGCGATGCCTGCTTTAATTCGTAAATTGATTTAACCAGCTTGAACACCTTTCCGCTGCTCCCACTGTCTACGAAGCCCTCTGGCCGTGTCATATACACACTCTCTTCTAAATTACCATTTAAAAAAGTGGTCTTGACATCCGTCTGCCATATTTCATAGTCATGGTATGCAGCAATGGCAAGTAGGATCCTGATGGACTTAAGTATAGCCACCGGAGAAAAGGTCTCATCATAGTCGACACCTGGTCATTGACGGAAACCTTTTGCTACTAGTCTAGCTTTGAAGGTCTCAACCTTTTCATCTACACCAATTTTCTTCTTAAAGATCCACTTGCTCCCAACGGATTTTACCCCTTCAGGAGCAACTTCCAAAGTCCATACTTTGTTGGTGTACATGCATTCCATCTCAGATCGCATAGCATCCAGCCATGTCACAGAGTCCCCACTTATGATGGCCTACTCGAAACTAGTTGGGTCATCATCTTCCATGATGCAATCATCACTCCCACCATCTATGAGAAAACAGTGGTATCTCTCAGGTGGGTAAGAAACTCTACTAGATCTGCGGAGTGGCTGAGATTCATCGGGGATTATATAATCCTCCGGTTCTACCAAATCATCAGTTGTAGTTTGTGTATCTGGAACTTCTTCCAGCTCTACCTCATTACCACTAATTTCTTTTACAAGAAATTCCTTTTCTAAAAAGGTGGCATGTTGAGCGACAAACACCTTTTGTTTCTCAGTGTGGTAGAAGATATATCCATGTGAATTCTTTGGATATCCTATAAACTTGCAAAGAACTGATCGTGCTTCGAGTTTGTCCGGATTCTGTATTTTAACATAGGCCGGACAACCCCAAATCTTAATTCGTTTAAGATATGGTCTCTTTCTACTCCATATCTCATATGGTGTTTTAGGCACAGATTTTGATGGAACTTGATTCAATAGGTATGCAGCTGTCTCAAGTGCATAACTCTAAAAGGAAATAGGTAACCCAACAGTACTCATTATAGAGCGCACCATATCTAATAGGGTGCGATTCCTCCGCTCCGATACACCGGTGTGCTGTGGTGTATACGGAGGAGTAAGTTGAGAGAGAATCTCATTCTCTTTTAGATAATCTCGGAATTCCTTGCTTAAGTATTCACCTCCTCGATCAGATCGAAGGATTTTAATACTTTTACATGTCTGGTTCTCTACATCGCTCTTATATTCCTTGAATTTCTCAAAAACATCATATTTATGTTTCAACAGGAACACATGTCCGAATCTTGAGAGATCATCGGTGAATGTAATGAAGTACGATGAACTATTCTGGGCATGTGTAGACATAGGACCGCATACATCACTATGTATCAGTCCCAAGAGTTCAGTAGCTCTTTCTCCGTGTCCCGCAAACGGAGTTTTAGTCATCTTTCCTTTGAGACATGGCTGACAAGTTTCATAAGATGTAAATTCGAACGGATTCAAGTATCCATCTTTATGCAAGTTAGCTAGTCTGGTCGTATTGATATGACCAAGTCTACAATACCACAAGAAGGCTTCATTCATTTCTGAACTTTTCCTCTTGTGTGTGTTTTGTATATTTAGAACTGTATTTTGATTTAGAACGTATATACCATTACATAAGGTACCAAACCCAATCAACACTTGATTTAGGAAAATATTCATAACATCTTTGTCCAATGCATAGTTATATCTCTCTTTATCTAATAAAGAAACGAATATTATATTGCACATCATCGACGATACGAAATAACAGTCGTTCAAAATCAATGTATTACCATTTGGCAATACTAGGTGATATTCGCCGACCGCTTTGACAGCAACAATTGGTCACGCCTCGCTTCCCGGTGTATAAGGAAGGAGACGTGGCGGGCCGCGACGTATTTACTCAGAAGTAAACACGTTAAGCGTAAATAAGCAATATAAGTAAAAGCACAAGAAAATACAATAGATATAAATAAACATCAACTTTTTATTGATAACCATTCTTTACATACAACTGAAAAGTAAAGTACAATGAAAGAAATTGATACCTAAACAATGGCATATGAACTGAAAGAAAAGTAAGTACAAGTAGGAACTAGAACTCTGGCTCCTCTGTAAACTGCTCCAGATCGTCCTGGCTGGGCTCGATCTCCTGAGAGTCGGGTCCTCCTGACAACATTCCAAAGAAAGAAGAGAAATGAATGTCGTCAGCGACCTAGCGCTCGGTAAGTTCGAAAAGATCCAGATGATAAAACTGGTAAATTATCTGTTTGTTATGTTAACGTAGTTGTTTATAGTTTGGTACAGAAGGTATCAGTATATACGAGAGGAGTCCAACTTATCCCGTGGACTATGATAACCCGTAGTACAAAGCCCCGTCGATAAAACCAGGGGACAACAGCATGGATGTTCATATAGTGTCTTTTAGTGACCATCTCTTTCCACCTCTAATATATTCCGTACCAGTCTACCCCGTTAAAACCCCGTAATGTATATTGTATTGATTGTATTGATTTATAGTTATCAGACTTGCGGAGACCATGGGATAAGTTGTTCATGTAGACGGATCAGGATATAAACGGATAGACATGTAGTCAAGTTCAAGATATAGCCATGATTCGGTCAAATCAAGTCATGTTGCATGTTCGTATTGTTCGGTATTCATGTTCAGGTTCAAGAGTATATTGGATTCATGTTGAATTAGAGTTATGATTGGATTGTATTCAAGTAAGAATAAGACTCAAATTAAGTCTGACACTTAAACATATTTGGATCCTGAATTAGATTTTTGGTGTTATCGGTAACTGCTGCACATGGATGGTAGGATTTGTGTCTTTTTCCAAGACAATTACCATTAATAACCCCGTTTTAGTTTTCTAGCTTAAATAGGCAAGCACCCACTTTCTCCGGCTCCCTGAGGCTCAAGAGAATTGGTCCCGCTTAAACCTATATTTTCTAAGGTCCTTATTGCAATTTAATATAACTAGAGGGTTTTATGAAAAATATTTTTAGTATACTTTCAAAATAAACCTCAAGTATTTATTTATCGTATTTAAGGTTTTCATGGATGTAACTTTTAAAATGTGAGGTATTCTAGTGAATATATACCTAGCTTGAATAGTTCAAGGTATTTTAGTGTAAAATTATACTTGTATTGATTCTTGATGGTATTTTCGTGAAACTTTATATTCTAGAAAACATGGAATTTTATTATATATTAAAAATAGATGGTTTGATATAATATTTATATAATTATTAAAAATTAAATTTTATTATTTAATAGAAATTCTCGTTTTTCTTAAAAATTGTATTAAAATTCCATCGAGATCGTATGCTCCGTGAGGAGGTCTGCATCTCGCTCTACTAGTCCCAATGATGTGCGATAATCCGCACCATCCCTACCGGGTTCCCCAAAATGGGTTGTAGAGGCATAATCGCAAGGATTTAAATAATACTATTTACAAGAAAACGGGTTTTTAGAGTTCGAGGTATTTTATTGAAAAGTCGTATTTTGCCACAAGATATTGGTTTCAAGAGAATTGTGCTATATCAAGATGTGTGTATGTGAAAGGTAGATCATTATCTCTTGAGGTTTTCTAAAGGTATGCTAAGCAAAAGTATTAAAAGATGTCGTATGAAAACTTCATGGTATTTAACTGTAAAAGCTTAAATAAAGTTGTTTTACATGGAGTTTTATTGTGAAACTTGTTTCAAAACATTAGTTAATGATTAACAAGCAAAGTATAGAGATATGGATGAGTAGTTATTAAGAAGAAATTGTAGTTTTCAAAGTTTTAGAAACAAATGCTGGTATAACTCCACTTACCGACATGTTTTGAAAATAGATCATTTTAAGGTAGGAATAGAGGAAAAGAGATGGGACTTACAAGTTGTTTGGGTTAAGAATAGAGGGAGGAAGGGATTGACATCGTCGTAGTGTCGTGGAGTCGCCGGAAACGTCACGAATCCTCACCGGAAATGGAACTAGGGCTAACTCCACTTGTACTCTTTTTTGACTTAGAAAATTTCGAGAATTTTTGACAAGAGATTTCAGAATGAAGAGGGCTAGGGTATGGGCTTGTATTTATAGGATAAAATTAGAGTTTTGAAATTGATGAGTGAATTAAAAATGCATTAAAAATGAAATTTATGATGAAAATCAATTCTCTGGATAATTGCAGGAAAAATAAACAGTATGGGGGTAATGGGGGTAGGCCAAGAGACTGGTGTGCAGAGAATGGGGGCCATTCTCTATGGGGGGCCCGGCGGTGCCGGTCTGTGGCATGATCTCACCGGCCATCTTGAAGTTTTGGGTGCGTCGATCGGTGCCATATGTCATAGTCATTTGTTATTAGCATTTTGCACATGTTTGATTTTCTGTGACTTTTTAGTTTTACGTGTATTGCACGTGTAAACTTTTGGGCTTCCAAAAAGTTTAAAATAAAAATAAAAAAAAATATATGTGGCTGATGGGATTCGAACACAGGGGCTATGTCACAGCAGTGCAAGGCTTTACCAATGAGCTACAAGCTATTTCTTGTTGTTCTTAAACAAGTACAACTTTTAAATTGTGCTCAGGCTTGCAAACTCCTTTCTGTACTTTAAGAAGAAAAATTATGTACAAAAAACTCAGGGTCGTTACACAATTGCTCAATATCCTACTCTGAGAGAAATATCACCATTTCCCAGTTCTCTACTTCTCTTTAACCTTGTAACATATTACAAATATGGGATCCTGATCCGGTATCCAATACCCAAGACGTAAAGCAAACTGAGAAACAGTTCCCCAGCCCAGTATAATAAGCGGGTTCGGTCAATACATCCATATTATTATCTTGATTAAGGCGTGGCATGGTCACTACCTGGAAGAGAGAGAAGAAAACACTTTAGCATGCGCTCTTGCAAGATTAGACTGGTTATTATCTTATCTAATCAGGATGGCTCCCACTGTTTTTATCAAATCTTCCTTCAAACCCTAAAAGGTAAGATTAGCCGGGATTAATTACACCCTACAAGTTCGCTAATCGGTCGGCCAGCCAGGTATTGGTACTCCGAGGGAGTCTTCCCGTGCTTTCACATGGAACTAATTAAATAACCTCGTTTCCGCAGGGGCATAACCCCGTTGACACCTTTCTTAGACACCTGCTGGATTATCTAATTGTAAGTGGAAAACTCTCCGAGGAGTAACACTCACTCACAGTGGGTATCAGGATCCAACTATCATATAGAAGATATGCAATCTCATTGAAAATTTCAACACTTGAAATTCCCGATATCTGTTTTTACCCCGCAGTGGGTATCGGGATCTAACTATCATATAGAAGATATGCAATCTCATTGCAAATTTCAACACTTGAAATTCCCGATATCTATTTTTACCCCATGCGGTTTATGACCTTGACAAGGTCAACAAACCATAAACCGCAAGTCAATTTCAACCCATCATTTCATGATTGAATTAGACCCACCCGCACGACCCTTAAAAAGGTCAACAAGGCCGTACGAATACCCTAACCAATCACATCAACATGCGGCAGAAAAGCACTAATCAGCTACCGAACACTACGCCTTGACAAGGTCAACAAACGCAGCATGAATACTAAATAATACTTAGCTGAAATGACGAGGGGCTATGACTGGTTTTGAAGAAAACTTTTAACGTAATGAACTTGATATAGTTGTAGAATCTAGTGATTTGAAAAGGAGTGGTTTAAGCTCCGCTTTAAAATCGAGTAGTTTTCAAAACAAACCGAGTGGGTTGTAGCATATGCTAGTTTTTCTAAAGTGGTCATTCCCGGTGAAGGGATCTAGGCTCTTTCCTCATTGAATGAGATGATGAATATTCTTAATTGAATACTGCTATGCAAAGCAAAAGCTATAGCTACCTTTTTGAAAAATTTGATTCTACAACATCTTTTAGGTTTCTTTTCTTTTCATTAATCTTATCAATGACGTCCCATCATTTATGTTTCCTAAATATCTCAGAAGAAACGAAAATAAAACACACATATTTGTCATCCGCATTCGCTACAGGGACCCGGGTCTTCACCGTTAGGTTACTTAACTTACGACAAGGCGGGGTCAGGACTAGCGTAGATGCAAAAATTATATAGTGTTTACTAGTATATCATATATATAAGTAGCATTCATCTCACGCAGTTATATGATCACATCACATCATAGAAACAGAAGAAGCAGATATATGAAATATATGATATATTAGGAGGTCCGTGTTTTAGATTAAGCCAGTAATGAAAAACACAGATTCTACGGTCGTGATGAATAGTCAAGCCCATACCCCTAGACCCCTACGAGAGCGGCAAACAACCCTGCCAATTCTAGAGTTAGGCGATCGGTCTCGACTCCTCGAGATGGCGTCCCACTGGACTCTAGAACCCGGTTACTTGTGCTCCCTGTCTTGGGTCTATCCTAATGCAGAAAAGTAAATAATATACATCAAAAGGAGACAACAACCTCAACCTGGAAGTGTCCCAATAAAAGAATATTACATACAAATATTTACATGAATGAAAATTGAAAAACTCTCATCTCACATAAAACCCCCTTCTATTCAATCATGATGATCCAATATAACATATCGATAGCAACACAATAACATCACATGTCATCAATATAAGTAAATATGCGTATCCATAATATCGTTGTCGTATAGCAACGAGATCGCGGATACTGTCACATATTACACTTACGGTCGTAGAAAAGAAATGAAAACTATAATAATTAGAATCTGCATCATCTTTAGACATCATAAGCCCGGATTATCACATATTTCGGATTTCTTGCCTAACCCAATAAACCTTGCATTTAAGTCTCGAATTGAAAACACTTTTCGAAAATTAAGTCGAGTAATTCAACAAGATTCTCGATTAAAAGATCGAATGCTCGTTGGGAACTTTAGTAGATGGCCATATCCCCGAGGCCGTCAACGAAGTGCACTAGGGTGGAATACCATGGCCGCGAGCACCCAAGTGGATGCATTAGGCCATGGGGTTCTCCAATAGTCACTTGGTCGAGGCAATGGGGCGTGGCTGTCTACTAGTGTATCCCGGCGAGTATTCGTGTACGATACGAGATTATGACGGAGTTTTGATCCAAATCCAAACTCCGTGGCAATTCACCATTTGAGACTAAAATGCGAGATTTACATATCGTTAACTAGTTTTCGCAAAACTAATCAATGTGGATTCCAAAAATTGTATCACATATCCAAAGCTATCTAAACGATGTTAAACATTTCGATCGATATTTCAAACAACACCAATTCACAGAGACCTCAACCACTTGAGCCTCATTAAAAATCTTCAGAAAGCCAAAAATGTCAACGTGAAGCAGCAGAAAAAGAACGAGGCATTAATTCATTAAGTCGGCGGCGGAACCGCGGCCAAGACATGGCCTAGGCGGAGGTTCCGCGGCCACTTAAAGGAATTAGGTCCTCATTTTTCATAGGCCTCCATAGTTTTACCTGCATGATTTTCTGAATATTTTTAATTTTGAAAATATCAAAATTTGAAAAATGGACAGAAACTAACCAAAATCCGTGTTTAAAACTTTGATTGAATACTTTAACGTCGTCTAGACTTCTCCTAAGTTTCTAGCTTGGCTTTGATACCGTGAATGTATGTCTTCGCACCTCTACTAGGTTTATATGAGCATCAAGTATACAATTTAAAAAAATCTAGAGGTCTAAATATACTAAACAAGAATCGAACTAGAGAATTAGGAATTTATAATTAGCAAATGTAAGTCCACGTTGCCCACCCCGGTACTTACGGGGAGGCGGAAAACATAATATAAAAACGAATTTTTATGACTTAGGCAACATGGACCAAGCTTGTGAGGATCTTTGCTAAACTAAAACTTGCTAACCCTAACTACAAAGTAGCTAAGTGATGGAAAGGTTATACCTTTGGTCTTTAGTCCTTCTCTCCTTGCTCGTCGGAACGGTAGAAAGGCCTCACCTTGCTAGTCTTCTTCCGTCAAAGAAAGATCCACTTGAAAGCCACCACCTTTAGCTTCAACTCCAAGCTAGGAGTAACTAGAGTGCAAGAAATGCTAAGACTTGAACCCTAGAAGTGAGTAGAGAAGATCAAGTGAGGGTTTTTCTCAAGCTATTTGTTTCTCAACACATGAGAGGGAGAGAGCTTGAGGGAGAGGATGAGCAAGAGAGAGAAAAGATATGATAGAATGACAAATTAGTGAGCCATTCTCACTAATATGTGTGAGTTATTTTAATTAGATAATTAGCTTGAAAATTGTCATGATAAATCTTGACATGACCATTATCATTTCAATTTTGCAAAGATCAAAGAGCATCTTCCAAAACAAATGATGATGGTCAAGTGGTCAACAAGGTCAACAAGTCAACGAAGTCAAAATGTCAACAACAACCATGCACAATTTATTAAGCTAATTATCAATTAACTATAATCCACACAAAAACAATAGGGTTAATAAAATGACAATAGTCATTAACCCTAAACAAGGTCCTCTCCCTCAATCTCAAGCAACCGTGCATACGCACCCGCATTCGTGATCCGAGGAACACGAACACAATGAGAAAAACCAATCTCAAATCATATACTAGGATCCGGCTTAAACCAAAGCCCGCTAGTATAAACTGTCCGGACAGCAACCGTGCACAAGTGCGCGGATGCGAACGAACCCTGTCGCAAAACCATGCGACCTCTACTCGTTTTGCCTAAAGGCGAATAGCTCTCTGTGTGGGACTCTAAAGACTCGACACTACGCTGGCAGTGGGTTTAACCACAGACCGCAAGCGGCACTATCTGTACGTAACGGTCCCCAGGTAGATGTCGATAAGAAGACTGACGAGGTGAACCCCATCTGCACTCCTACTGAGCCTGTATGTGACAATCTCCGTACAGTCCGGTCTGTTCGTCTGATACATCGCATGGCGGGCCTAGGGGGGCGGTGAACGTCAGTCCCCTAATAGCGGTACAAGTCGTGTCGGAGTGTAGCCCAGAACACCCTGAGATAGCACTGGAAACCTACCAGTATATCTCGCTTGCCCTGGCCAGGGACTACTCGTGTAATGGCTCTCCTAGACACAGCGCGATGTCAACCCCCAATACCGGGAGAGACGAATCCTGTCTAACCGTCACTGCCTCCAAGTGCTTCGGGACTGCACCCAAAAACTACCTGTTTGCACGACTCCTCTGAGCCGTGGTAGGGTAGTAATCAAAGTGCAGTGGGAACACACTCGAGGCGAAGTGACAGTGTCAAGTCAGCGGACTAAGCTGTACTCATGTCACCTGGGAACTGATAACTGACGATAGGTATATTACCAACCAACAGTTCCCGACGAGTCCTGTCCAGTGTACTCGTAACCTAACGAGCACCCGTATACTATCCCAAGTACGACGTACTAACGGCTGTGGGACAGACCGTCTCCCACACTGGGATGAGAAGCGCATACGCTGGTCTACTCCGGAGTATCGATGCCCTGTCTCGATAGTCCAACGACCAGGGACCTGTATAAGGATGTGCTTATAGATTACCCAGCTCCCACGAGTGCGAGCGCCATCGCAACGCTGGTAATCAAGCAAAGATCCTAAGGGCTCTACTAATATGTATACCTGCAATATGCTAAAAGAAACACATGCACATATTAAAGCAGAGACAAACCAAGTAGCATACTACCATTTCGAGCAAGATTGTATATACAACTGTGAATATCCCAAGCTTCCATTAAGTAATATACAAACTAGTATGATACAGTAATGGCCTCTAGGGCATATACACTAACAATCTCCCACTTGCACTAAGGCCATGTACTGGCGTATCGAAGACCTATCATCTCGATCAGCCGCTCGAACTGAGTCTGGGGCAAGGCCTTGGTGAATGGATCTGCTGTGTTATCCTCTGATGCAACTCTCCGGACCTCGATCTCCTGGCGATCTACGATCTCCCTGATCAGGTGATACCGCCTTAAGATGTGTCTGGATTTCTGATGGGACCTGGGTTCCTTCGCTAAAGCTATAGCCCCGTTGTTGTCGCAATACAGAGGTATTGGGTCAACAATGGACGGAACCACCTGAAGTTCTTTCAAGAACTTCCTCATCCAGACAGCTTCTTTTGCGGCATCAGATGCAGCGATGTATTCCGCTTCCATAGTCGAGTCAGCAACGGTTTCCTGTTTGGAGCTCTTCCAACACACCGCCCCTCCATTGAGGGTAAAGACAAAACCCGACATGGACTTGGAATCATCCTTGTCACTCTGGAAGCTGGAGTCAGCAAAGGCCTCAATCTGCAGGTCTTTTCCGCCATACACCAAGAACATCTCCTTAGTCCTTCTCAGGTACTTGAGAATGTTCTTTACTGCTATCCAATGTTTCTCCCCTGGGTTTGACTGATACCTGCTCACCACACTCAGTGCATAAGCCACATCCGGTCTGGTACACAACATCGCATACATTATAGAGCCTACCGCAGAAGCGTAGGGTATAATAGACATGCGATCCCTCTCCAAATCAGTCTTGGGAGACATCTCTTTGGAGAGAGTGATCCCGTGACAAGCCGGTAGATTACCGCGCTTGGAATCTTCCATACTGAATCTCTTCAGTATGGTGTCGATGTACCTGGACTGCGAGAGTCCTAATATCCTCTTGGATCTGTCACGGTAGATCCGGATACCCAGAATGTAAGAGGCATCACCCAGGTCTTTCATGGAGAACCTGTGTGACAAGAACCCCTTGACAGATTGTAGCATAGGAATGTCATTTCCTATTAAGAGAATGTCATCCACGTATAAAACGAGGAATACTACAGTTCTCGCTACAAATCTACAATAGATACATGGTTCATCTGGATTTTTGATAAAGCCAAATTCTTTGACCGTCTCATCAAAGCAGATGTTCCAACTCCGCGATGCCTGCTTGAGTCCATAAATGGACTTGAGCAACTTGCACACCTTTCCGCTGCTTCCACCCTGAATGAAACCCTCTGGCTGGTCCATATAGACACACTCCTCTAAATGACCATTTAGAAAAGCTGTCTTTACGTCCATCTGCCAAATCTCATAATCGTGGAAAGCAGCGATGGCAAGAAGGATCCGAATGGATTTCAGCATAGCTACTGGAGAAAAGGTTTCGTCATAGTCCAAACCAGGTCGCTGACGAAAGCCCTTTGCTACCAGTCTAGCTTTATAGGTCTCAACCTGTCCATCTACACCAATCTTCCTTTTGAAGATCCACTTGCATCCTACGGGTTTTACCCCATCTGGAGCAATGTCCAACGTCCATACTTTGTTGGTGTACATGGACTCCATCTCGGTCCGCATTGCATCCAGCCATTTTATCGAGTCAACGCTCTGAATGGCTTGCTGGAAGCTAGTAGGCTCATCACAATCCAGGATGCAATCCTCTCTATCCCCGTCAATGAGAAAACCGTAGTACCTCTCGGGCGGATGAGACTGCCTACTACTTCTGCGGAGTGGCATAGGAATGTCCTGTTCTTTTGAATCCTCTGGTTCTTCTAAGCTTTCAGTAATAGCTTGCGGTTCTGGAACCTCTTCCAGTTCTATCGCGCTCCCACTTAATTCTTTTTCTATGAACTGATGTTCTAGAAAGTGGGCATGTCGAGAAACAAGGACTTTTTGTTCCTCTTCGCAATAGAAGTAATATCCCTTGGAGTTCTTCGGATATCCCACAAACTTGCACTGTACTGAGCGTGCCTCGAGCTTGTCCGCATGCTGCTTTTTTACAAAAGCTGGACATCCCCATGTCTTAATGTGATTAAGATGGGGTCTCTTCCCACACCACATTTCATATGGTGTAGTAGGCACAGTCTTAGTTGGAACTCGGTTCAAAAGGTATGCTGCTGATTCTAGCGCATATCCCCAGAACGATCGCGGTAACTCAGCGTTACTCATCATGGACCGTACCATATCCAATAGGGTCCGGTTCCGTCTCTCCGATACACCATTATGTTGCGGAGTGTATGGAGGAGTAAGCTGAGAGAGAATTCCATTCTCTTTTAAGTAGTTCAGGAATTCGGCACTTAAGTATTCTCCTCCTCGATCCGATCTTAGGATCTTGATACTTTTGCCGGTTTGCTTTTCTACTTCATTCTTATATTCCTGGAATTTTTCAAAAGCCTCGGATTTATGTTTCATTAAGAAAACATAACCGTACCTTGAAAAATCATCCGTAAAGGTAATGAAGTAAGAAAAACCGCTTCGCGCATGTGTAGACATTGGACCGCACACGTCGCTGTGTACGAGTCCCAAGAGCTCGCTCGCTCTTTCTCCGTGTCCAGAAAACGGAGCCTTTGTCATCTTTCCTTTGAGACAGGATTGACAAGTTGCATACGATTGATATTCGAACGGATCCAAATATCCTTCAGTATGTAACTTAGTCAATCTTCTCTCATTGATGTGACCCAGTCTACAATGCCATAAGAAAGTTTTATTAATTTCTGGAGACTTTCTTTTGTGTGTATTCTGGATATTGAAAACCTGTGGTTGGTTTAAAACGTAAATACCGTTGTTCAATGTACCTGACCCAATCAAAACTTGATTAAGGTGAATGTTCACTACATTACTTACAAATGCAAATTCATAACCTTCTTTAGATAATAAAGATACAGATATGATATTACAGGTTGCATTTGGTACATAATAACAACTACGCAAAACCAAAAAGTGTCCATCAGATAATCCCAGGTGATAGTCCCCCACGGCCTCTGCATCCATGCTAGCACCGTTCGCAACTCTGAGGGTCATGTCACCTGCCTTCAAAACTCTACGCTTTCTCAACGCCTGCAAAGAATTACAGATATGAGATCCTGATCCGGTATCCAATACCCAGGATGCAGAGTTTATTGATAGACAGTTTTCAATAACATACACACCTGAAGCTGAAGCTGCAACCTGCTTCAATTCCTGTGTTCTGGCCTTCCAGGCCCTGCAATCACTCTTCCAGTGTCCTTTCTTATGACAAAAGAAGCATTCCTCCTTATCCACAAGCTTCCCCGCTACCTTTGTTGCTTTACCCTTTCCCTTCGTATCCACTTTACCGACACCGCCTCTTGGTTTGGCGGGGGCTTTCTTCTTCTTGCCCTTGGCTTTCGTCCTGGACCTAGAAGAGGAAGATCCTCCTACAAACAAAGTGGATGTCTCCCTACCTTTCTGTAGGGTGCCCTCTGCGCTCCTCAGCATGTTGAGGAGCTCTGAAAGTTCAACCTCTTTTTCTTGTAGGTTGAAGTTCAGTATGAACTGGGCGTAAGTGGAAGGAAGGGACTGGAGAACTATATCCGTATATAGCTCACTCTCCAATGTGATCCCTAGGTCAGCGAGCTCCTCAATGTAGCCGATCATCTTTAGCACATGCTCGGCTACTGATGATCCGACGGCCATTCTTGTCGAAAATAACTTTTTCGAAGCTTCGTATCTCGCGATACGTGATTGCTCTCCATACAGTTCTTTTGTATGGAGCAATATGGATTCCATGTCCATATTCTCATGCCTCCTCTGATGTTCGTTGTCCATCGAGGCAAGCAGGAGGCACTTGGCCTTCGCGCTATCAATCTCCCAAGTCTTGCGGATTTCCTTATCCGCGATACTGGAAGTTGGACCAGGGACAGGGGGAGCTTTGGTGGTAAGAAGATACCCCAGCTTGTCATAGGTGATTGCAATCTTGACATTCCTGAGCCAATCTTTGTAGTTTGGCCCTGTCAATTTATTTTTATCTAACAGTAACTTAAGTCCGGTCATGTTGAATGGTCGCTGCAATTAGGAGAGAGAAAAGAAACACTTTAGCATGATGCTCTTGCAAGTTTAGAGTGGTTTTTAGTTTGTCTAAACTGGATGGCTCCCACTGTTTCTCGAATCCCTTCTCAAACCGTAAAGAAAAGGATTAGCCGGGATCATTCTCACCGTACAATACTTGCTTAACCGTTCAGCCAGGCCAGTGTCGGTACTTCGAGGGAGGTTTTCCAACGCTTTCGCGAAGTTCCTTAATTAAGTAACCTCTTTTCCCTGTGGGCGTAGCCCCGCTAACACCTTTCTAGGCACCTACTAGGTTTATAGCATTGATCGTTAAGTGAGAGTTTTCCCGAGGAGTAGCATATACTCACAGTAGGATCGGGATCCAAATATCATCGCGTGATAAAACCGAAGGAATCCTACCAGAATCATCACACTCCAAATGGTATGCAAATCTAGCAAGTTTCAGTACTTATGAAACTCCCGATGTGGATTTTTGCCCCATGCTCTTATGACCTTGACTTTGGCCAAAATATCATAAGTCACATGTCAAGTTCTACCCGTCATTCTCCTGGTTAATTTGGACCCACCCGTACCTACCCTTGACTTTGGCCAAAATGGCAGCACGACTGTCCCAAATCAACGCATCTATCTATGCTGCACATGAATGCCCAAACGCTACCAATCACTATGCCTTGATTTTGGCCAAAATACACAGCTTGAATACTTTTGACCATTCATGTGGAATGACGGAGGGCTACGAATGGTTTTGGCGAAACCGTGAACGTAGTGAACTTGATATGGTCGATGGAACGAGATAGCTTTTAAAAGGAGTGGTTCAAGCTCCGCGTTTAAAAGTTTAGTTTTGAAAAGAACCGAGTGGTTTTCAAAGTGTTCCAATCGACTTTTACTTGGTTTATTTCTTGCATTAGTTCTTTTAATGCGTCCCATCATTTAATCCTACCATTGCAGAAAACAACCAAAATATGACGTACGCTTATGCCATTCGCATTCGCCACGGGGCCCCGTCATCACCCGTTAGGTTACTTAACTAACGACAGAGCGGGGGCTGGGCTAGCGCGGCTGTAAAACATAAGCAACGCCTAAATAGTTATTTATATATATATATACAGCAATGATAGACATTACAGATCACAGATGAATACATTGGATATACTAGGAATCCGCAATGCGTTCGAGCCTGCAACGCAAAGCGGATTACACGGTCGCGGTGAATAGCCAATACCCCACCCAAGACCCCTACGGGTGCGGCAAACTACCCGCCAAGCACCCGAAGCGAAGCAACCTCCCTCACCACCGTGAGTAGGCCACTCGGCACTTCGAGTACCCGGTAGTTTGTGCACCCCCTCCATGGGTCTATCCTAGGAGCAAAAACAGTAAAAAGAATTATACAATGACGGCAACAACCCCGACCCGGTTGTGCGGCCATACAAAGAATATTATTACATCAATTTACATGTTACAAATGAATGAAAGAAAAACAACGCTCATCTCACATCCAACCCCGGCCATTCACCCGCGACAATCCAATCCATTCATATCCACAAACCAACAACAACAATCACAGATCATGTATAACCCCGACTAATCGTCTTATAGCGATTAGCCGACGTTTAATACATGCAAGCATTACAGATATAACCGATGTAGTTAAAGCGTAGTGAAATTCCGAAAAAATACGGATTTATAGGCCCACAAAAGCAAATTTTAGTTCTGGAAAATCTGGGCATATAATATATATCTTAAAAATCCCAAAACCAATACAGAAAGACACTGCACGAAAAACGATGCAGTGACGTCATCAAACCGCGGCGCTTCCGCGGCACGAGCCTACCTCGTGCGGCGGAAGCGCGGCGGTTTGGATGATTCTCTGTCTCGTTTTTCTTGTGTGTTTTTAAAAAACCCTGAGATGAATTTACAAATATAAAGTTTTCTATTTTGAGCAGAAAAAATTTCAACAGAAACTAGGGTTTTTCAAAGTTCGGTTTTTGGATTTTTCGGTTTCGAAACTTCGTTATACTTCACTACCTAGCTAGTTTGAGTTTAGTTAGGCTCTGATACCACTGTAAGTCCACGTTGCCCACCCCGGTACTTACGGGGAGGCGGAAAACATAATATAAAAACGAATTTTTATGACTTAGGCAACATGGACCAAGCTTGTGAGGATCTTTGCTAAACTAAAACTTGCTAACCCTAACTACAAAATAGCTAAGTGATGGAAAGGTTATACCTTTGGTCTTTAGTCCTTCTCTCCTTGCTCGTCGGAACGGTAGAAAGGCCTCACCTTGCTAGTCTTCTTCCGTCAAAGAAAGATCCACTTGAAAGCCACCACCTTTAGCTTCAACTCCAAGCTAGGAGTAACTAGAGTGCAAGAAATGCTAAGACTTGAACCCTAGAAGTGAGTAGAGAAGATCAAGTGAGGGTTTTTCTCAAGCTATTTGTTTCTCAACACATGAGAGGGAGAGAGCTTGAGGGAGAGGATGAGCAAGAGAGAGAAAAGATATGATAGAATGATAAATTAGTGAGCCATTCTCACTAATATGTGTGAGTTATTTTAATTAGATAATTAGCTTGAAAATTGTCATGATAAATCTTGACATGACCATTATCATTTCAATTTTGCAAAGATCAAAGAGCATCTTCCAAAACAAATGATGATGGTCAAGTGGTCAACAAGGTCAACAAGTCAACGAAGTCAAAATGTCAACAACAACCATGCACAATTTATTAAGCTAATTATCAATTAACTATAATCCACACAAAAACAATAGGGTTAATAAAATGACAATAGTCATTAACCCTAAACAAGGTCCTCTCCCTCAATCTCAAGCAACCGTGCATACGCACCCGCATTCGTGATCCGAGGAACACGAACACAATGAGAAAAACCAATCTCAAATCATATACTAGGATCCGGCTTAAACCAAAGCCCGCTAGTATAAACTGTCCGGACAGCAACCGTGCACAAGTGCGCGGATGCGAACGAACCCTGTCGCAAAACCATGCGACCTCTACTCGTTTTGCCTAAAGGCGAATAGCTCTCTGTGTGGGACTCTAAAGACTCGACACTACGCTGGCAGTGGGTTTAACCACAGACCGCAAGCGGCACTAGCTGTACGTAACGGTCCCCAGGTAGATGTCGATAAGAAGACTGACGAGGTGAACCCCATCTGCACTCCTACTGAGCCTGTATGTGACAATCTCCGTACAGTCCGGTCTGTTCGTCTGATACATCGCATGGCGGGCCTAGGGGGGCGGTGAACGTCAGTCCCCTAATAGCGGTACAAGTCGTGTCGGAGTGTAGCCCAGAACACCCTGAGATAGCACTGGAAACCTACCAGTATATCTCGCTTGCCCTGGCCAGGGACTACTCGTGTAATGGCTCTCCTAGACACAGCGCGATGTCAACCCCCAATACCGGGAGAGACGAATCCTGTCTAACCGTCACTGCCTCCAAGTGCTTCGGGACTGCACCCAAAAACTACCTGTTTGCATGACTCCTCTGAGCCGTGGTAGGGTAGTAATCAAAGTGCAGTGGGAACACACTCGAGGCGAAGTGACAGTGTCAAGTCAGCGGACTAAGCTGTACTCATGTCACCTGGAAACTGATAACTGACGATAGGTATATTACCAACCAACAGTTCCCGACGAGTCCTGTCCAGTGTACTCGTAACCTAACGAGCACCCGTATACTATCCCAAGTACGACGTACTAACGGCTGTGGGACAGACCGTCTCCCACACTGGGATGAGAAGCGCATACGCTGGTCTACTCCGGAGTATCGATGCCCTGTCTCGATAGTCCAACGACCAGGGACCTGTATAAGGATGTGCTTATAGATTACCCAGCTCCCACGAGTGCGAGCGCCATCGCAACGCTGGTAATCAAGCAAAGATCCTAAGGGCTCTACTAATATGTATACCTGCAATATGCTAAAAGAAACACATGCACTTATTAAAGCAGAGACAAACCAAGTAGCATACTACCATTTCGAGCAAGATTGTATATACAACTGTGAATATCCCAAGCTTCCATTAAGTAATATACAAACTAGTATGATACAGTAATGGCCTCTAGGGCATATACACTAACAGCAAATAAGATCTATACTAAGTTAAATGAGTCTACAACCTTTGTATTCTAGTCCTTCACTTCTAAAACTCCAGGTGCTAGTTCCTAGAACTCTTCTTGAGGCTCCACTTGAAGATTGGAACAAGCTTGCTCGTTGTCTTCGTTGTCGAAGATGATCCACCTTGAAGTCTCTCTCATTCAAGCTCACACTTCACTAATCAATGTATTGGTGAAGTTAACAACCTATACTAAAGGGGTAAAGTAGTGTAGGTTGATGAATTAGGAATTTTGCTCACAAAAATTGCTTATTTCTCTTTTATTTTCTCACCCTAGAAAATATCTAGTGAAGAGATGAAGAAGAAGATGAGGATGAACTTGGATGAGTGAGAATGAACCATGAGGATAAGTGATAAGATGAGATTGATGATGAAAAATATTAATGAATAATTCAAAAGAGAAGAGGTGAGTTATAGCTTCTTAAGGTTTCTACAAGCATCTCAAGAAAATGACCCATTCCCTTTTTCTTTTAATTCATTAATGTAAATCATTATCTTCTCATCTTTCTTCATGTGTGATTCTCATACATCCTAGTTCTATGTATCATCAACCATGATACAATTTAAATACATACATACATACATATATATATTTTATATATATATCACACATATATAAATATATATAAAGAGAAGAAAATCTTAAGTGGGCTTAATATTAGTTTATATATATATATATATATATATATATATATCAAATATATATATATATATCAAATATATAAATATATATCAAATTATTAAACCAACACTTGATTCAATAATCCGGTTATATCATATATAACTGACTAATATCATATATATATATATATGTCTATCAAATTAGTAAATCAACACTTGATTCAATAATCCGGCTATATCAAATATAATTCAGCTACTATCAAATATATATAAAAACATATATATAAATCAAATCATTGAATCAACACTTGATTCAATAATCCGGTTATATCACATATAACCTAGATGATATCAAATATCGCTAGATTAGAATACGGTATCATATACTCGTATTTAATCAAGCTCCCGCACATATCTCCACACGTGCCCTACTTCGTTTCGCTTGAGCTAGGAAACCTCTATGTGGGACTCTAAATACTCGTCAATACGCCAGTAGCAGTTAATGATCACATCAGATACCCACAAGCCGTCAGCGGTACTAGCTGGACGTAACGGCTACTCAGGTATTGAACGAATAGAAGATCAACAAGCAAACTTGTCTAAACTCCCGTAGAGACTATAAGCAACACTTACCGTACAATCCGGTTTCTTCGTCTTATATGTCGCATATCGAGTCTGGGGGGTGGAATCGTCAGACCACACTATCTTGATAAGTCATTCCGATGTGTGGCCTATAACCTTTCGAGAAACTACTGATAACACTTACCAGTAAATCTCATCAATCTTGGCCAGGGACTTGCTGTTATAGCCAATCGAGCATAGCGCAACATCAACTCCCGATACCGAGAGAGATGAAACCCCTCTTATCGCTCACTGCCTCCATGTGACTCGGGAATGTACCCAAAATCCACCTGTTTGCACGACTCATTTGAGTCGTAGTTAGGAGGAAATCAAAGCACGGTGAGAAACACACAAGACACTATGACGATCTCGGGTCTACAGACTAACCTGTACAAGTGTCACATGAGAACTGCTATCTAACGATAGGTATGGTACCATCTAGGAGTTCTCGGCGAGTCATGTTCGGTGTACCCGTTCTCTAATGAGCATATGTGTACAATCTTTGATGTCAAACACCAATGGTTATGGGATCAACCATCGCTCTATATAGGGTCAAGAAACGTACACACTAGTGTACTCTGGAATATCAATGCCCTATCTTGATACTCTCTCGACTAGGAACTATTAAAGGATGAGCTTATGGACTACACAAACCCCACTAGTATGATCTGCATCATAATCCTGGTATTCAAGCCAATATTCTAAGGGCTTTATCAACATGTATCAAAGAGACAGTAAATTAAAACAAAATGTACATGTTATGATAAAGAGCAACCAGATAGCATGCTATCATGTCGAGCAAGAAAGTCCTCTATATATATGTCCAAGCATTCACTATAATATACAATAATGGCCTCTAGGACATACATATTCCTAACACAAGGCTATGCGACTGTCCTAACCAATCGCATCACATGCTACAAACAAGTATCACTTAGCTACCATAGCACGAATACTAAGTACTCTACTCGTAGGAAATGGCAGAGGGCTACGACTAGTTTTGAAGAAAACCTTTAATATAATGAACTTTATATCATTGGAGGAATCGAATGGTTTGAAAATTTATAGTAACATGAGCTATTGCTCAAGATTCGAATTCCCCATGAAGGGATTATGGCTCTTTCCTCATCGAATGAGGTGCAAGATATTCTTAATTGAATACCTCTATGCAAAATATAAGAATATCGCTATAGTTTCTTTTGAAAATTTGGTTCCTACAACGTATTGGGTTTTTTTTCTTTTCATTAATCATATTAACGTAATCTCAACATTTAAATAATAACACTTATTATCTAGTTACTTCTCACACCGGAAAAGTATGATATGAAAAGAAAATAAAGTTTCATATATGCCATCCACATTCGCTACGGGGCATCGGGTCTTCACCGTAAGATTACTTAACTTACGGCAGGGCGGATGCAGGGCTAGCGCGGATGCAAAATATATAGAAACACTTATATATATATATATATATATATATATATATATATATATATCACCACATAAAAATATACATCATCACAGGAAGGTAATCACATTACAGACATATAGTAAACAACATAGAAATGGAATAGTCGGATTTCCAAGGAATCCTGCATTTCGTTTGAGCCGCAAACGAAACGCGACATTATCCGGTCGCGTGAATAGTCCATACATAGCCAAACCAAAACCCCTGCGAGCATGGTGAGCCACCTGCCGATACTAGAAACGAGACAACCTAGCTTCAACACCATGAGGGGGCCACCCATCGCTTTCTAAAACTCGGCAACTCGAGCACACCTCCGCTGGTCTATCCTAAACCCCTACAAGCATGTCGAGTAGCCCGCCAATTCTAGAACGAGGCGGCATGTTCTCAACTCCTTGAGATGGCCACATGCCATATTCTAGAATCTGGAGGCTCGAGCGTTTCTTCGTGGGGTAAAACCTGTATCATATACATGCAATGGCAATGACGGTCTCAACCCGACCACGTCTCGAAAAAGAATAATACATACAATGGCAACATCGATTTCAACCCGATCGCGTCCCAACAAAGAATATACATTTGACATTTACATAATATATGAATAAGAATACAACAGTTTTCATACAGCACATTCACACGCGGGGCGATTCATCGCGACAGTCTAATCCAAACCAAACACACCAACATAACAAGTTCTAATGTGCAACCTCGTCGAATTGACCTCACATTAATTCATTGACGTTTAGTAACACATATACATATATACAATAAAAATAACTCGATCGAATACTTCATCGAGTTAATTTGAAGCGCGGCTAAACAATTTCAAAACCCATAGAGTCACAATCTTGAAATTCCAAAAAACTGAATTTCATGTTCATCCCGGCACTAAAAACCTTCTTATTTCTTATAAATTTCGGATCACAAACAACCCAAAAAGTATCCGAGACTCCGGGGGGGCCTCGGGCATGACCCATGGGGCCCCGAGGGCTTTAGGTGCGGCCTCCAACCCATGGCCACAAAATTATAGTCATGAGGTGGCTGCTTGACCAGCGAGCACTCAACAGAGTGCTTGCTGGTCCAGCCCCACACCCGAAACCACTTTGTGGTGGTCTCGGGTGTGTGGGCCTACCTAACCCCATGGGGACAGCCTCAGTCCACCTCCTTGAATAAATTACCATCTCAGACCATCCCAAATCCAATATTGGGATCCTTTCCATCCCCACAAACTTCTCCTCAAATGTTGGACCCAATCCCGTCAATAAAGCTCCTTTTCCAAACTGGTTGAGGCCCAACAAACCAAGTCCACAAATGGAGAATATTATGGAAATATTTAAGCAAGTTAAAATAAATATTCCTCTCTTAGATGCTATCCAACAAGTTCCGTATTATGCGAAAATTCTTAAGGACTTGTGCACCAGGAAAAGGAAAACTCAAGTGCCTAAAAAGGTTTTCTTAGCGAGCAATGTAAGCGATGCTCTACCCAACATTTGCCCAAGAAACATAAGGACCCTGATTGTCCTACAATATTTATAACTATTGGGGGTAAAAACATCAATCACGCTCTACTCCATCTAGGTGCTAGTGTTAACTTGCTCCCGTATTCTGTTTATGAGCAATTAGGTATAGGAGAGTTGAAACCTACACACCGCACTCTCCAGATGGCCGATCGATCTATCACCCATCCTAGGGGTGAGCTAGAGAACGTGTTGATCAAATATGGGGAATTTATATTCTCTGTGGACTTTATAGTTTTAGATACACGGCCTGTGGCAAACCCACGAAACCAAATCCCGGCAATTCTTGGTCGCCCTTTTCTGCAACTTTCAATGCAGTAATCAATTGTCGTAACGGGTCCATGAACCTATCCTTCGGGAAGATGATAATTAAGCTTAACATTTTCAGGATAGGAAGTAAACCCTTCGAACCTTCTGCTTATATAATTAATATATGTTCTGTCAACAAAATAACTTCTGACGGTTGCGAATTGGAGGAGTTTTTTCTCTACGATAATGATTTCGACGCCACTAGTGCGTTGTTGTTTGATTCAGCTATTTATTATACGAATAAGGTAGATTAGCTTTTCGAGTCTCCTACCTCCATAATTTCTGCCAAATCGAGTGTTTTGAATGCTGGTGCACAACAGATTAACATTGAAACATTCAACCGTCCTAGTGAATCTGCATATTCCACTGATATAGATATTGATTCATTTATTTCCGATGAGATCATCAATTGGAATATCGAGGAAAGTTTCAAAAGTATTTTCGCCGAAGAACTCACTTTCCTTAAAGACTTGGATGTTGTGATGAATCAACCTCAACCGGAAATTCGTGCGCCTCTGTTGAGGCCGAAGAAATTGAACCGTCACCCCTTCTTCTTTTAGTCACGAACGAGAATACGACTATTCAACCCATTCCTTATCTTTCAAATTCTCGTTTTTATTCACCATCACTTTTTCGTCTCTACCAACCGAGATGTAAATCTTTTCAATTACACCTTTTCTCTTCCCCCTACTTAATCTCTTCTCGATACTCTCATTTCCGTTTCTTCTACTTGAGACATGATACAACCTTCATTCTTATACAGTCTCAAGTTTTTTTCACGTCTATCTATTACACGATCTTCTACCAACCATGGTGTTACCTAGATAAAATATTTGAATGGTTGGTTTTAAGTTTTAATCTTTGTAAAGCTTTATTTAGACCGATAATATTTCCCCCTCTTATGTTTAACAATGAAAACACTGTTTTACTCAAGTTTGGGGGGAAGAAGAAAAGTATTTTAAAATGGCTCTTGAAAGAAAAGAAATTTTTGCACGTAAGCCAAGAACAAGTTTGGGGGAGGATTTCACTGTCGTTCACTCTTGACCCCTTATTTAGACCATCTTATTGAACTGTTCCTCTTAATTTTCTGGTTTTGAGCTTACAGGAAAGTATCAGTGAGGACACTGCTGCAAACAAGTTTGGGGGGATGGTTTGTATATATCTACGCATCATATGTAAATATTGCATTGCATAATAAGTTTTTTGAAAATAAAAGTTAGAAAGTGAGAAATACAAATGAAAGAAAGAAAAAGATTGAAGAAATACAAGAAAATTAGATGTTTTAAAACAAAGATAATAATAGATAGTCATGAGTTGTTGTCCCAAGGGTTAGTAAGATGAGGAATAACTAATCCGCGGATAGAAATAAGTCTGAAAAATAGTTTCTATTCTTAAGTCCAAACTTCTGAATGTTGATACTCTACTATATGCACTTGCAAACATCCTGAAACTTGGGATAGTAGAGCATACCTTGAAATGCTCTTGTCTAAAAGGCTTAGTATGAAGAGAAAAAAATTTAAATCAAAAAAATATAAATGACACATAAAATAAATGGTGAAGAAAAATGAACACTGGTTTTGTAATTACTTAAGGCAGCATAAAAAAATATAGCGAGGGTGCCTAATCACCTAGTGCCTTAAACTAACTGGTTTGGGAGTCACTGCTAAGTCTTAGGTGTTGTAAGACTAGGATATTTCTAATTACACCTTAAATAGTGAGCACATTCGGTAATCGGTTGGTTAGTACATCAAGAAGTATTAACAGTCGTATGAAGAATGTGTGAAATCCATCTAAAAATATTCACCGACTAAAAAGTATTAAGGAAGATGGACAAGGGTATGATAACTTGAATTGAATTCTCCAAGTGTAGAGATATCTTTTACACACGCGTAGGGGTATATGATCGATGTTTGGAAGAAAGGCAGGGAGGAAGACTAAAGACGATATTTTATTGAGAGATGATGTGATTTCTGACATCTTTTCATGACTATTAAGATAAGGCTCATGACAACTAAAAATCTGGTGTAGTTTGAAAATCTTATTTTCAAGTTCTTTCTTTTATATGTTTCTTATGTTTGCATGTAATTTTTATCCTCTTTCTTTTATTTTGGGATTTTGTGGGTGTAATCCGCTGAAAATCCTCAGGAGACAACACTCCTCCTATTAAGGACACCTGAAGGTTTAACGGCTTATTGCACGATCTAAGTGCAATCGTGTTGCCTATGAAAGTGCGCTACGTTTTTCTTTTTCTTTTTAATAAATAGTTTGCTCGGGACGATCAAACATAAGTTTGTGAGTATTTGATTAGTCAAAAATATTACACATTTGTATAGACATTTTCCCTACTATTATTAAATAATAAAATGTGTTAATTGTAAATAAAGAACATATGTGGATTTATTTGTAAAAAGATTATTATCATATATTTCTTCATTTAATTAATATAATTAGGGAAAATATATGCATATAATATTTTTAAAAACTATTATTAATTAAAATATGCATATCATGTCAAATATTCCTAATCAATATTCTTAAAATATTATATCATATAAATGGTTGGAATAATATATCAAAAATACCAAATGCTACTAACAATGTGATTTGAGATATTATGCAGGTATTAGCTCAGGTCTGAAATCTAAGTAGGGGATCCAAGTCAAATCGGAATATCAAACCAAATATGCCAAATATTAAAACCAAATCGAAGAATCTAGCAACGGCACAGACTAAGAGCAATATTTTCAGAATTTATATATCAAGAGGATCTCCAAATATCGAGAGAAAAAGCCAGAAAAAATCCCAAGTCCCAAACCCAGTAGGAGGCGGCGGATCCACGGTCAAACGGGGGCAAGGGCGGCGGAACCGCGGTATTATGGGAAGCCGTTGGATGTGGAATTTTGGGGGCATAATCGTAATTTCACCTACTCCAACATGGCATCTAGGGTTTGTATTTTTAGAGGCTATATAAAGGACCGAGAGCTGTGCATTCCAAAATCATCGAATCTAATCATCTAGTAATCTATCATCTACCTCGATCAAGAGAGAGCTCTACAAGCAAAACTAGGGTTCTTATAATCTACCATTTTAAGAAAAAAAGTTTTAATGCAATAGTTGATAAATAAAGGTAGTCTTTTGTTTTAATTCTTTTCGCATTTACTTTCCGCATTACTTTTTCGCATTTATTTTCCGCATTACTTTTTCGCATTACTTTTCTGCATTACATTCAGCATTACTTTCTGATTTCAAATATGCTTTCATTCATCTTCCATCTCTATAGTACTATACTAATAACCATAAGCGAGTAATTTTTTGCTTGTTAGAGTTTGTAAGATAGGGTAGAAAATTGGATGAAATATCGCTTAACATCTTTTGACATTTTAATGTTTATAAATCTTAGCAAAAAAAATGTTAACCCTCTTATCGGGCGCGCTATCCATTAATGATAGTCATGACCACGATTTGAGATTAGTTAATACTTTTTTTTGTTAAGGGCTTGAGATAAATAGAGATCAATAGAAGGACAAGGGGCAGTAGTGTGAAACCCTAATTCCCTCCAAGAACCCTAATCCACATTCATCGCTATCTCTCGAGTATTAAACAATTAAAAGATAAAAAAAAAATATTTTTACTTCATCCATTAACTACTAAGTCCTATAAACCCTACAAGCATTTCTATTATACAATTTTCTATTCATCTTAAAATAAAACGACAACAATCTCTCCTCTCTTTTATCAATTCGTCTAAAACAAGAAAAGAAATTCATGTTTCCCTGCGGACGACTCGTACTCATCGCGGCTAGCTATTTGTGACACCGTCTTGATTGAGGTTATTTACAGCATAACATACTTACACAACAACACCTTTTTCGCAAACCAATCAATGGGACTCTAAAGACTCAATCAATACGCTGGCAGTAGGTTAGAATCATATCCGATTGATCTAAAGCACTTTCAGATCAATCCCCTCACGGGTTAACCCACATGCATGTCAGCGATACTACCTTTTGTAACGACTATTCAGGTATTGATCAAAAGAAATTCCGACAAACAAGCTCATCCGAACGCAATCAGAACCTATCAGTGACAGTTACCGTACAGTCCGGTCTCTTCGTCAAAGAGTGTCGCATACCGGGTATGAGGGGTGGAACCTGTCAGACCCCCAATAACCCAATAAGTCCTGCAGACATTAGACTCATAACCATCAGACATACAAATGATAACACTTATCAGTTTATCTCAACTGTCATGGCCATGGACTTCTGGTTATGGTCATTTCTGACACAGCGCGACATCAACTCCCTATACCGTGAAAGACGAATCCTTTCGACCGCTCACTGCCTCTATGTGCTTCGGAATTATACCCAACTAAAACCTTTTTGCACAACTCTTTAAAGCCATGGTATATTAGTAATCAAAGTATAATGGGAACACACATGAGACACTATGGCGATCTCAGATCAAAAGACTATCCTGTACTTGTGTCACCAGAGAACTGCTATCTGACAATAGGTATTATATCAACTAGGAGTTCTCAGTGAGTTCGTTCAGTGAAACCCATTCTCCAATGAGCACATATATACAATCATCGGTGTCAAACACCAATAGCTGTAAGACCAACTATCGCCCTCTTCTCGGGTTAGGAAACGTATACATTAGTCTAATCCGAAGTACCGAAACCCAATCTCGATACTCCTACGACCAGAAATATTTAAGGATGTGCTTATGGACTATCCAGGACCCACTATTATGATCCCCATCATAATCCTGGTAGTCAAGCAAAGATTCTATGGGCTTTACCATTACGTATTGGCGATACGTAATAGCAAGTAAAATATATACACATGAATGATAAAGACAAACCAGATAGCACACTATCATCTTGAGCAAGATTGTTCTATCCATACAGGTCCTCCTATAACCACAATAATTTCCTTAATGCCACCAATATCCAACAAGATCCACCTCGATTCCCCACAAGTTCTATATTTATTTAAGTTTTTTGTCATCATCTGTCATGAATAACATGCAGTCATTTGGACATGCATCAATATTTTGATAACTAAACCGATGTCAGCAATCATCTTCTTCATCTCTTAAAAATTGGCAGGGAGATCGGAATTCGGTTAAGCCTCCTTCTCTATCTTTAGAAAATCATCGACTGGCTTGTTGCTCCATAAAATTTTGTATTTAAAATGAACCATGCAAACCATCCAACCCAACCTCGTCATTGTCGCACCCTCATAAAGAGATTTCTTATCATCTTCCATATACTTAAAAAACTTCGCAGATTCGTCATCTGGAACCGCATCATCCGAAACGATATCATCGTGCATGCCATCATACAACTCGTCCATTATATCATTTAAACCAGTGTTTCTTGGGGTTCTTATAGGAGGGTTAGCAGAAGGCAACCGACGATATGCAGTGATTCTATAGTTTACGACCTCTCCATACAAGTTCCAGATAATGTAACTTTGACTTAATCTGTTAGTAAGTATATACATGCGAGCCGCTTCTCGACTATCCTTTTTGCGGTTACAGCACCTCCTATAGGGACAGGTAATACGACTACCCATCACTCTCGGCGAGAGTTGCATAAACTCTTCAATACCATTACGGAATTTAGGACCAAACTTGTTCTTATTTATCCAAGTATTATTCATTCTTGTCCTGTACGTAAAACCTAAGAAAGTCCATGATTATTTATTATATCATAATAAACATTTTCAAATAGTTCACGATATTAACGGTTCAATATTGGATGTCGAAGGTAACGACTGTCGGGGGTAATATTTCTATCTCATTAAGAATGTATAACACATATACCCTATGCACTTTTGCTTTCATTCGCTTCGAGAAAATTTCGACAGTACCTTCCCATTATTCTCCGAGTACACTATATTAGAAGAGATAAATATATCAATACTATCATTATTGAAATGGTCTCAGCTATATTTGTACATGAAGAATCAGCGGAAATGCACCGACGAAACTCATTTCGAAACGAATGAAAGCATAAGTATGTAAGAAAGTATATACGTTATACATTTTAACTTGTCCAAAATAGAACAAATCTATTGGTTATGATACAACTAGTTTTCTCGTCGTATAAACTACGAGATGATTGTCAACGAAGAACGATTAACGTTCGAGATTGACAACCCACGCATAGTTTTATATCACGAAGATAACCGTACGGATATAACTCATAAACGAGTTCTAAGACGCGATATTTTATCAATATGAGATACCCAATGACGATATGTATTGGTTTACTTTCTGTTATCATCGAGTATCATGCACTTAATTAGATTAGTTTTGATGGTTATCGTTTTAATATCGTCGGTTATTGAAGTATTTAGTTTAGGGTTTTGGAAATTTCAATTTGAATGGTAAATTGGTCAAACAATTGATATTATTAACGAAACATCTGAATTCATTGAAATAAACATGTATCCACACAACGAACATTACATAAAAGTTAGTCTCACGAAGAATCTAGATTAATAACGCAAGCATCTATATTAGGATTAAATAGTCAATTGGTTAATTGATTATTAACTATGTATATTAGAACAAGCGTGGTTTTCAGTTTAATTAATATTTAATTGGTGATTTAATCTAGGTTTAATATATAGTTAAGAATTAAAAGTTGTAGACGGTGTACCGGTTACCGACGTATATCGAGATATGGTGACTTAGTTTAAGTTTAGTAGTTAAGAATTAAAAGGGATGTCATGGTTTACCGGAGACCGATGTATATAGAATGTATAGAAAGAGCGAGCAATCATGCCGACGTCAACCCTGCAATCACACAATTTTTTTAATTACTTTGTTTTAACATTTCTACACAAATCTTCCAACATAACGAAATTAACTAAAATTAACAACAAATGAACTTTGAAATAGAAAGTTTATAAAATTTATTCACCTAATTAGTCACCGATTTCACGTTGATGTGGGTCCGGTGGACGATGTCCGCGAAGGAGGGAAGTTCGAATGTAGATCCGGTCGGAGGAGGGATGGCCGGTGAAGGGGGTGCTCAGTGAAGAGGAGGGGGTGCTCGGTGAACGGGGTGATCGGTGAAGAGGAGGGCCTCAGGTTGACGAGGAGGAGAAGGCGAGTTGGTCGACGTGGAGATGATGAGGGCGGCGAATTTTTTGGAGCGAAGGAGGAGGCGAGGTTTTTTTTCAGAAGAGGAGGCGGTTGCTCGGGTTTGATGAGGGAAAATTAGGGTAAATTTTGGGGTGGTATGGAAATTGTGGGGAAGAGGTTGATAATGGGCTAGGGCTGTTGATCTTGGTCAACACCAAATTCGACGTGAGACTCACGTCGAAATATACGTTCACAAAAGTCAACAAATTTTCAAATACGGACATCCTATTTCGACAGGAGTCATGGGTTGAAATAGATCTCCGGTCGAAAAAGGGCCCAATTTCTTATAGTGTACTAACTCATTTTAAATTTATTCCTATTGCGACATAAGATTACTAATCCTATAGATTGTAGCGTTTGTTTGTAACATGAAGATTTATGGGGAAGTTTTAAGGAGCTATGTTAAGAATCATTTTAGCCTAAAGTTTAAGCTGGTGGTGGATTAGCACCTAGGAAAACAATGAATGTCCTGACAACACTATGCTTTAACAGGGTTAAAAAATTTCCTCGTCTCACAGTAAAATTTTGCTGTAAGCTTAAAGAAATCGGGCAAGTGGGTCCCAATAAGATCCAACCTTTATAAAGAAGACATTCGTGACCAATCGGGCTTAACTCGTTGGTACCAATTTCCGCTACAAGTTTAATCCTGAAAGGATTAATTTCACAAAGAAAAATGAAGAAGAAGACTTTCATGTCATATAAAGAAATTTTGGAGGCCTTATGTTAATAAATAGGAGGTATGGCTTCCTAATAAAACATTTTTTTGTGTTATCAACGTATCTAACTTAGGATCTGTATAAATAGATCGTCTCACAATAAAATTAAAATGAGAAACTGAGCAGGTGGGAGCCAACAAGATCCATCCTTTCAGATTTTTCCTGTTGTGACATAAGATCACTAATCATAGATAATGCGATGTATTTTTGCAAGTGAAGATTTTGGGAAATGTTTGAGGGGGCTGACAAAAATTTCACGAATATTTGTTAAAAAAAATAGAAGACACCACTTGAGAATAAATTTACTACATTCTTTTCTATTATCGACTTAACCGGGAATCTAAATTAACTAGCTCTTCTCATCATAATATTTAGTTTTGAACAAAAAAAGAAGAATTAGGGAGGTGGGACCAAACAATATCCATCTGTTGAGATATGTGGATAACATAGTCACACATTGGAAAAACTGTGAGAGATATTCATGGATTTGTACTTAATAGCACCTCTGAGAGAAATCCGTCTACATGTTCTTGATAGACTTTAACCTTCTTGTGCCGTTGTTGCACCATCTACTTGTCTCTGAGAGACTAGTTTGAAAAAACTAAGAAAAATGCATGGGTATAAAATATAGATAAAAATATATAATCACCCCCTTGTTTTAGTTTCGTTCATGTATAATTAAATTTAAAATGTTCATGAAATTTAATACCATCATTTCAATCTTTCATTTCCATGTATGGTGTATATATATCCTTACTAACTCTCCATAAATTTCTTCCCATTGCTACATAAGATCACTGATTATAGGGATTGTGTTGTATTTTTGTAACATGAAGATTTATGGGGAAATCTTCGAGGGGACATGCAAAAATTTCTCTAACTTTTGTTACAATTCTGAGGTAACACTTGGGTATAAGCTTACCATATTCTTTCAATTATCGAACTAACTAATTACCTGAATTAACCCGGCGGTCTTACGATAAAATTTAATTTTTTTTTGACACTGCCCCGTAAGCCTTAACCTAAGCACACCCACACACACACAATATTCATTCTTCGATCTTTCGTTACCATGAATAGCATATCCTACTAACTCCTTTTAAATTTATTCCTATCGCAACATAAGATTACTGATCCTAGAGATTGTAGCGTATGTTTGTGACATGAAGATTTATGGGGAAGTTTTAAGGGGCTATGTCAAGAATCATTTTACCTAAAAGCTTAAACTGGTGGTTGATTAGTACGCAGGAAAACACTGAATATCAAGACCACGCTATACTTTAACAGGGTTAAAAAAATTCTCAAAATTTTGTTACAAAATAGGAGGTATCACTCGGGAATAAACTTACCACGTTTCTTTCAATCATCAACAAATAATGGGTGATCTAAATTAACCAAGTCTCACGGTTGGTAAAATTTTGCTGTGAGCAAGTGGGACCCAATAAGATCCGACCTTTATCTTTCGTTATCATGAATAGTATGTCCTACAATCCCTTCTCAAATTTATTTCCATTGCGACATGAGTTCACTTATCATAGGGATTGCGACTGTACATTTTGTAACATGCAAAGATCTCACCATCTCAAAATCATTGACCAACCACCACCAATTTTTTCTTCCTACTTATTTTGGAGTGATAATGATCGCAGTAGTCATATATGGTTGAATGTGTAGTTTGAAAGTAGGTTTTTTTTTGAAATAGGGTATAATAAAATTAAAATTATTAAAATAAAATTATTATTTTTTATTTATCAAAATAGGACGGTTTCGAACCCGGCCCCACCCTCTTATTTAGAGGACGGGTTCCCTATATAGGAGAGGGAGGGTTCCTAGAACCCGCCCTCTCCTATAGAAGGCAGAGGACGGGTTTCCAGAACCTGCCCCCATTTTTAAAAAGAAAAAATTAAATTAAAAAAAGAATGATTAAATATTAAATAAAAAAATTAAACAATAATATTAGTGTTGTTTTTGTCCCGGACAATTGTTATTACAGTTCATATAGAATTACTGTAAATATGAATCTTGTATACACTCCAATAACAAAATAAATAAGTCAAATTTATAATACAAAAAAATCATATCTATTTATAAAAGATAAATTGTACAGTTTCTTTACAATCGCTAACCGATTTTCTTCCGGTGCACTTGTCACGATCTCGAAGGTCCCGTCACTGTTGACTGTCCTGGACATCTAGTCCTATAATAACCTGGTTGTTTGCATAGGTTATATCTGCCGTGTCTTTGCTGAGGATCAGCATCCATTGTCATCTGATCTCGACTCACTTTAGATCTTCCGGGTCCTATATTTTCGTCTGGCGGTAATACAGTCGGTGTTTGTCTTTTCCCAGTATAATAGTGTCAATAGCGACTGTCTGGTATAGGATGAAATTTTGGATCGTATGAGTCTTGGTAATTGGAAACTGTATAGTAACGGGAAGCAAAATTGTAATGTGAGTTATGCATGCTACTCGCAGCAGCAATTGTGTGGGCACACGGTAAATGTTGTTGCTGGAAAACACCGCATGTGCACGAAGAGAGCCCTTCATCTCTAAAATTTACGGTATATTGATTCCCATTACCCCCATAACTTGAAACTCCGATGTGTCAAACCTTTCAGATCTATAGTATTGTGCTCTGCGCTCTCTTTTCCGGAATATATCTTCGTAATACGCGGTGAGTAGAGTCTCCATCGCCAAGGAATTTTTCCTTCTTTGCACAAAGTAAGTATTCACTCTGAAAAAGGTTCGAACAATCAACCCCTGTATCGGTAAGCCTCTAACACCTTTAAAGACCTCGTTGAAGCTTTCAGACATATTAGTGGTCATTAGTAGATATCTGCATCCATTATCATGTGCTTGTGACCACATGCGTATTAGATACTCATCTAACCATGCTTTCGCGGCTTGACTCATCTCTCCAATTTTCGTCATGTACATGTCATGAACATTAGGGTAGACGCTTCACCGGCTTTATACATAAGCTTATGTAGATCTGAAATTTTAAATTTTCTATCAAATTTTGCCTGAAGTGCCGCAGGAAAAACCTATGTGGGGTTGTCGGAAATACAGCTCTCATTGCAACTAGTATTTCGAGATATCTATCAGATATGATGCATAAATCTGTTTTATCAATAACAGATATGATACTTTTGAGTTGACGGAAAAACCATGATCAGGATGATGTATTTTCACCCTCGACAATAGAAAATCCCAACGGAAATATACCGTTATTAGCATCAACACCTGTAGCAGTTAACATGCAACCTATGTACTTACCATATAGATACGTCACATCCACGCACAATACCGGCCGACAGTGTGTGAAACCAGCCGCATAAGGAGCAAAGAACCAGAAAATTCTTTGAAACCTGACACAACCACCGACATCTGTTTCTGTGGTTTTTAACCGGTATATGGACCCCGGATTCGATGCTTTCATGGCTTCCACAAAAGGGACTAGTGAGTTGTACGAGCTTTCCCAATCCCCAAATATCTTGTATAAAGCCTTTCTACGAGCATCCCATGCCTTCACATACGAAATCTGAATTTTGTGTTCTCCGTTGACGTAGAGCCGTATCTCTCGGGGAGTCATCGCCACATCTATACGGATTAGTGGCATGATTAGTGAGCAAATGTAAGATGAAGTGCAATTCATGTGATCTTTTAACATAATAGAATTGATGCAAGTATGTTCTTGGTTGTATTTCGTGACCTTCCAAGCTTTGGCTCTTTTGGAATAACATGCATTCAGTCTCCACTTACATTCAGGAGCTTTCGTACATACCACGGTATAGTACGTCTTATTTGACTCTTCGGTTTTAAATATAACGTTTTTTTTGAATAGACCATGATGTTTCCTGATTTAAAATCAGGAAAGCTTCTGTGAAAAGCTTCAGAAGAGGGTCACGTGCTTGCACGTGACTAGCGGTCACGTGTTGGCACGCGACGCCTAAAAGACGTCATCAAGGCAGGTTCAGTTTCCTGACTACGTGGAAGAAAAGGGGCTTCAGGAAGAGTCACGTGCTCCCACGTGACCAGGGTCGCGTGGCGACACGTGATATTTAAATGCAAGCATCAAAGGCACACCGGTTAACTGATCAAGTCAAGGAAAAGGCTTCAGAAGAAGTCACGTGCTCCCACGTGACCAGAGTCACGTGTTGGCACGCGACGTTCAAGGCAGCAGACTCGTTCTCCAGAAAGAGGCGCCAGACAGGGGTCACGTGCTCACACGTGACCAGGGGTCACGTGGTAGCACGTGACGTTCAAGCAACAATCAGAAGACAGAGCGCAAAGGAAAGAAGAAGGCTCATTCCGAAGGGGGTCACGTGCTCACACGTGACCATGGGTCACGTGGGCACACGCGACCGGCTTTCAAAGCCCATTTTGTCAACAGAATTAAATTCTGAAAGAAATTCAAATCTTTCCAAAGGAAAGCGGCTATCTGGAACCAATCAAATTAAAGATTCAGAGGTGATCTATCTATAGGAAAATCCCGGGTTTGGAAAGATTTCCCCCTTAAATCTAACCGAAATAACAAGGGAGAATCTCTGGATTTAAAATCCAATGGTGAATAAAATTCACCTAATAATCCAAAGGTCCAGAATGAACAATGGATGCAAATCAAATATCCCATGAAAGATTTACCAAAACTAATTGATTCAGCTGCTTCTCCTATAAATAGGAGCCAAGAGACACAAAGAGGGATATACATAGAGAGAGACATACGCGCAGAGAAAGAAAAAAGGAGAAAAGCTTTGATACTTGGAAAAGACTTGGATCTTCTGCAAAAAACCCTAGGTAAGAAAGGGAAGGCTTTCGGAAAGAAAGAGAATTTAATTCTCAACAGAGTTTAACTCTAATATATATAAAACAGAAGAACACATTTCTTCTCTCTTTGATAGAGGATCTGCAAAGTGCACATCTCCCCTTAAGGTTGAGAATTTAATTCTCAATGGGTCGAGATCCTGCCATGCAGATCCAAAACATAGAGAAGGAATGCAAGCATGAGAATTTAATTCTCGCAGAACTATAGGAATTCAATTCCTTTAAAATAAAATTAGGGCTCGACCCTGTATCATGGGAATTTAATTCCTTCAAAATAAAAAGAAGCAGGGTTTAACCCTAATTAAGAACATAGTTCTGTTGAAACAGCAGGAATTTGATTCCCTTAATCATAATTCTTTAAAACGGGAAGTTTAGCTCCTTAAAAGCTTTCATTAGGGTTTAACCCTATTCAGTTCTTCACATATATGAGGAATTTAATTCCTACAGAAAATTCAGAGTTCAACTCTGTTTCAGAATATAAATCTGCAAAAGGAAGTAGGAATTTAATTCCTTTGAAAATTAAAGGCCCGAGGAATTTAATTCCTGAAAAAAGATCAACAGATCCTCTAAAAACGACACACATAGAGGTAGGGTCACGTGCCACCACGTGACTCCCCCCCAGAGATCTATAGAAAACCCTTTGAGGCAGGCCCTCACGTGACCCACGTGACCCTTAACAAAAGCTCTAACAAATGAGCATATGAATGCCCATCACGTGATGGCACGTGATGCTCTGAAAGATGCAGCGATTTCAGCAGAATAAATGGAAAGAGGGCGCTCTCACGTGTTGCCACGTGACCCCTTTTTGCCTTAGTGTTCAACACTAAATTGGAACTCTCAAACCCAGTGTTAAAACACTGTTGGGCCTTAGCATTCAACAATGATTAAAAAAAGCCTCATTGGCAGTGTTCAACACTGATCTGTTTTAATGTTTAACATTAATTTGAAAAGGCCTTATTGCTGGTGTTTAACACCAATTATCTCTTAGTGTTGAACACTAACTTATCAACCTCGTTGCCAGTGTTCAACACTGATTGCTTTGAAGTGTTTAACACTAGGCTTTGGCCCGATCGGCTGAAGGGATAGAGGCAATGTCTCTCCCTCAATGGACTAACAAAAAGTCAATATTCCAGAACTGACTGGACTTAGCCCAAGCTGGCCATAAGTCCTCAATTTGTGATTAACTGGGCCAATGGGCTCATAACATAATTGATCAGTCTTGACCCAAATTGGGCCAGGGACTATTTAATCCATCCCGGTTCTAGGGTACATCTCTTCACTCCTTTGATACTTGGCATTGTAATCCCTCAATGTCTTCAAAGAGGTGACGGGTCCCGAAGACCACTCATGATATGGACTGTGGGGTCCTTAAACCCATGTCTAGTGCAAAATTCCTGGTTACGTGGAACGCGGATAACGTCACTCTTTGACCCCGTGGAAAACGTCCAGAGCGGATCCTGGTCCTCGCAGAGCACGGCAGTGAACCCGTGTGAAGCATCCAGAGCGGAGCCTGGTCCTCGCCTAGCACGGCAACGAACCCGTGTGAAGCATCCAGAGCACATACCGGACTGTGGAGTCCTTAAACCCATGGACTACGACGTCCTTAACCTTGACCGAGATGTCTTAAAACTACCAATGGACCGCAATGTCCTTAAACTAACCATGGACCGCAATGTCCTTAAACTAACCACGGACCGCAATGTCCTTAAACTACCCACTGACCGCAATGTCCTTAAAACTACTCATGGACCGCAATGTCCCTAAACTAGAATCATAGAGCTTCCATATGCTCTTTCGTTGGATCTAAACGGTCCTGTTTAAGTTGATCTTAGCCTCAAAGATGGCTAACGCGTCCTTAAACCTTCAAGCAGACTGGACTATGAATCCCCCTTAATTAACTTTGGCTCGAGGGTACATCTCTGAACTCCTCTGACATCCGTCGTTGTAATCCTTCAACGTCGTCAGAGAGGTGACGGGTCCCGACGGCCACACATACGATGGACCACTATGTCCCTAAAACTGGAACAATGGAGTCCAAACGCTCCTTTGTCGGATCTAAACGATCCCGTTAAGTTGATCTTGGTCTCAAACTAGACTAATGTATCCTTAACAAATGTTCGAGTTGATCTTAGCCTCAAGTATGGCTAACGTGTCCTCAAACCAAACCCCCCCAAACCCCAAATCTAAGACAACATGGATTTGGACTAGTCCACGCCCTACGGGCGACGACATAACTCGGTCTCCGTAAACGATCCACGGGCAATAAAATATAAAACAAAAAAACACACGACACGAAGTGACCATATGGAGAAGGAGAAAGTTGTTACCGCGATGCGGTAGCGTAATTAACTGCAGGGGCTTGCGCCTGCAGGGAAGAGCGTCCCCACAATCAAAAAACCCCTCAAACGAGGGGGAATCTGACGAAGTCTGCTACATCGGACGCATCCGTCTAAACCTCCAATACATGGCGCCATGAATCAACTTGGCATCTTCGGAGAGGCAGACGGATAGCACCTATTGGCATCTGCCCCGAACCTCAGGCGAGACGGCCCGACATCCCGCGTGTCCGTTCGGAGGGGAACAGATTCTGGCACGCCCGGTGGGACCTTTTCCTCTTTCCACTCCACACTTCGTGTGTCGCGATTCGCGAACCAATCGCGATTCGCTAATAGTTGCCCTTGGGTTTCAAGATACTAAGAATTGGCGCCTTGCTTATTGCAGAAAGCAAAGGATCGATGGCTTTTACTTCTGCGAAATCCTCCAACTGCTCAAGCTGCAATCGCGACCAACGCTTTGCCTTGCCAGGAGGTATAGCCTATGGACCCCAAGCTGCTTCATTGTTCACAATGCCGGTGGACCAGGTGACTCAAGCCACTACCGGATTGTTCTTTGGGACTATACTCCCACCATCCAGCTTCACGGCGCCAGTGCTGACAAAGGAAGCTCTCAAGAAGTCGGTCTTTGATCGTCTCACCCCTGCCACGGCTCCTCTCAACGAGTCGCCCGATGTCAACGCCTCAGTCTTTTCTAGATTGGGCCAGAAATCCTGCAAATTCATCGCAGAGAAGGCTGCTCCTAAGAAAACGGCCGCTCATGCCTCCGAAATCGCCAAGGCAGCTCCCCCGGCCAAGAAATCGGTCTTCACAAGATTAACGGCTTCAGCTCCCGCTCCCGCTGCACAAAGGACATCGGTCTTTGACAGGCTAACACCAACAACGACCCCCCACCCACACAGGGGGCAAGACGAAACCATTCTTATATCTGACTCTACGCCGTCTGCTCGACGTGCTCGGCGTCGTCATTGGCGCCGAATAAAGAAAGCTGGGGGCAACTCCCCCTCCGGATTGACTCCACCAGCCCCGGTGGCAGAAGTTAATGCTGCTGTTCCAACTGGGAACAGCTTCAAAATGTTAAATAAGGTGCGAAGGAATTCCTCTACTGCAGTGCTGAAGAGGTCTCCTCCCCCATCAGAAAAGGTTGTGGAAATAGGATCAGAACAGCCCCGATCTCCTCAACGGCTGTCTTCCAAAATCTATAAGGTTTGGCGGCAGGCCCGAGACTCAATCATCGATCCAAACTTCTCCCGCCAGCATAAGAAGCTGAAAATCCAACCGAAGGCTGGTCACCAGGCGAAACCCCAAAAGGCTGTCTGGACGCCCACCTCGATGGCCCCCTCAACCTCCATAGCTCATAAAAGGAGGGAGCCAGAGAAGATCCCTCAACATGCAACGACGGCTAAAAGCAATGAGCCCAGACACCCTAAGTCTGGGGGCACGGTGGTGCACACTGTTTACATGGTCTCTGGAAAGGAGGAGAGCCGCACTTCTACGGGCCACCGACCGCTAACCCGATCCGTGACAAGAGCCCAACAACAACAACAAAAGTTGCAGGAAATGATGAGTGCTATGGCTGCACTTACCGGGCCAAAAGAAAGCCCAGAAACATCCTCAGACGCGCGCCGAGAGGAGGAAACCGACGCTGAGTTCCTTCGCCGGACATTGGAGAAAAAGGACAAAGAGGCTGCTGAACAAGCGGCTAATATACAGCGCATGGGCCTTCTCTTCCAAGATATGATAGGAATGATGATCCAACAGGACCCACCCATTGAAGATCCCCCAATCGTTCTGGAAGATGACCAAGGAGAAACGTCAAATCCACCACCAGCCCTCTCTACGGCCAAGGAGGAGACGATCTCTAAAGCGGACTTGGCCGACTACATAGCCCAGCAAATCCGGGTCCATCATGCGACTGAGGCAGCTGGTCAAGTCGTGAAGACGGGGCGGCCGTATCCAAGCTGGTACGATCAAATCAAATACCCGCAAGGCTATACGATACCGAAATTCCATGTGTATAAGGGGACCGGCAATCCTCATCAACACGTCGCCCAGTTCCGGGCCCTCTGCGGTAACACCGGCGGTGACGATAAACTGTTACTCCGTCAGTTCGTTGGCAGCTTATCAGAAACAGCGTTCGAATGGTATTCGGAACTCCCGAACGATTCCATCAAAACGTTCGCTGAAATGGAGTTGTTATTCACTCAGCGGTTCGCAAGTGCCAGCGAGCGCACTCCAATGACTGCTTTGATTAACGCCAGGGTAAAGCCAGGCGAAACCTGGGTCCAGTACGCTATACGCTGGCGGAATTTGTGGTCGAGATGTGAGCAACGCATTGAGGAAGCACCCGCAGTGGGTATGTTCGTGGGAACCCTAGACCCCCACGCAACTATCTCCCAGTTTATGATGTTCTTTAAGCCAACCACATTCCAGGCTTTAATCGACAAGTTGGCTCAGATGGACCAGATGGGTCATAGACCACCTGCCCCGAAGCCAGAACCTCGGAATGACAAGGGTAAGGGAAGGGCAATTTTTGTTGCGAATGCCCAACAGCAACCCGACGCCCCGAAATCGGCGGATCAATTGGAAGAAAGACGCCGATATTATAATGAAAAGATGAAACGTCCCTACTCGTTCCCACGGGACAAGACGAAACGGTTATTTGAGCTGGCAATACGCAACAGACTTATAAACCTACCAAATCCAAGGCGACCGCCACAACCCACCGAGGTGAATAACCCCAACTATTGCCCTTACCATCAAACGGTAAGCCATCCGATTGAAGATTGCTTCGTCTTCAAAGGATGGATCGAAGATCAATACCTCCAGGGGAAGTTCGTACTATCCGAAAAATGGAAGGTGAACCCACCACAACCGCACACTCCTAAAAAGGCCGATACACCGGGGGCAACCTGCTCCTTTATCGAAGAAGTTCCATGGGAGGTCGTGCTATCAACGAAAACCAAAAGGATGCTGAGAGACCTTCATGCGTGCCCTGCAATCGAATGGAAGGATCCGCTCGAACCCCAAATTATCGAAGGAGCAGTGAAGCCCCGCGCAACTACGAAGACTGCTGATAAGGGCCCAAATACTCACACACAATCGTCAAAATCTTCAAAGAAAAAGAAGAAGAAATCCAAGAAGCCCGCGAAGCTTGGAGACGATCGCACGAACTTTCAAAAGCAAATCGACGCGCTGGAGGAATACAATCAAAAGGCACGAACTCCTGTCACACTGCGAGAGTTCCTCAACCATACCTTTCAAGAGGGAGATGATGGAGAGAGCTCATCGGATGAATCCGAAGGGTATGTGGCAAGTTGTAACGCAATCTCCCACTCGTTTCCCGACGACGAGAAAACTCCTGACACTAAGAAGCCGGAGACGGAGCCCGAACCAGAGCGTGCGAGGCTGACAACCGACATGATCAATGCCTTCCTAGACGAAATTCGTCTAAAGAGTAAAGCGGATCAGGAGCGTGAGATGGCAGCATCAGAAGGAGCCGAAGGTGGGCGATTGAACGAAAGAGTTGAACTACCCTCGCCAGATCAAAAGGCATCCGAAGTAGACAGGAAGATATTCAAGACGAGGATGCCAAAGCCATGTCAATGGGAATGAAGCTACCACCCTCGGAAGGAAACACACACAATGGGGCGGAGAAGCACCCCGATTACTGCGCATATCATCGGAAAATCTCACACCCCACAGAGTAGTGCGACGCCTTTAAGATATGGTGGCAAGGATATGTTGCTCGTCGGCAACATTTCAAACGCATGAAACGCAAGAGCCGTCGGGAGCAAAGAAGCACTGTCGACGGGCCCAACAGAATTACTGGCAACTGTTATATGGCTCGTGCCAGGGGGTCGCAAGTCCTCACCTTTGGGAGCGACTCTGATGAAGAAGTGACTCTGGGCCCTCTCTTTGAAGAATCCGCGCTAGGGAAGGATGAGGAATCAGAAGCCTGCGGAAACACTCAGCTGCGCAATCGCACACTCCCAGAAAAGAATCTCGGACCTACGAACAGAAAAGATAAGGGAAAGGAAAAGGTCACTGAAGATATCACTTTGGATGACCAAGTCGCGAAAGAACTGGCTGCTAAAGACCCTCCTAGGAGGAGTAAAGTGGACTATAACATCCTCGCGCATCTAAGGAAGCTACCTTCTCAGCTTAGCATTCTCGACGCCCTCCTATTATCAAAAGAAGCACGGGACTCACTAATTAAGGCATTACAAGAACCTGAGCAATTCCAAGCCTTCCTCGCCACTGAAAAGATGAAGGACGAACTGGGGGAAGTGCATACGGCCGACGTCACTTTCGGTGATGAAGACCTCCTTCTTGGGACGTGCGACCATAACCGTCCCCTATATGTCTCCGGATACTGCCATGACATCAAGATAGGCAAGATCCTGGTGGATAATGGATCCTCCGTCAATCTCCTTAATGTTCGGGTGTTGAAGGAGATCTGCATGAGTGTGCAACATCTCGCCCGTGACAAAATTACTATCTCTGGTTTCGATTCACAATCGTCACGGACTCTCGGATCTGTGATACTAATGTTACGCTTCGGGCTTCTCTTCACAGACATCAAATTCCATGTCATTGACGCCAAGACCTGCTACAATGCCTTGCTCGGCCGTCCTTGGTTACACGAGTACAACATCGTCCCTTCTACACAACATCAGTGTATGAAGTACTTTAAAGATGGTTTCGAGTATACTGTAACGGGTGAGCTGAACCCATTTTCCATGAACGAAGTCCGCAAATACGAAGACGCGAAATACTTTTTGCCAGACTTCGAAGATACAGAAAGGTGTCGCGACTCGGAGAACAAGGCCGCCGCCACCATCCCTATTTTCGGAAGCGATACCGAAGAAGAGGAAGAGATAGTTTATACGGGGCCATCTCAACGCAACAACCGGAGGACGCCCGCCCCCATACTGGTCTTCGGAAGTGATTCAGAAGATGAGGTCAATGCCGTATTCTCCAATCGGCTTTCAATGCAAGCACCTCCTGGTGATGACCATAACTTGCAAATCACCATGGTACCGCGAGAACACTACAAGGACCTCGACACGCTTCAAGCTCACAGTGTGCAAGAGCTGCAAACATTTTGCGTCCCTCCCAGGCGAAGGGGTGAGAAGATGATCCTATTCTATCGATCCTCAGAGTCGAAAGTAGAGAAAGAGATCTGGCGCGGCGTGGATGCTACACTTGACAGGATCCAACCCATCCGTCTGCCTAGATGCTATACAGACGGGTTAAAGAAGCTGTTGAAGCGCCAAGGAGTACCCTTAAAACAAACTGTTCGGCAGGCTCGGTTCTATAACAAGATTTGGGATGTCCCTGGGACTCAACGCAAATTGCCTAATGGAAAAATGGAAACACTCGGGCTTGGATACGCGAGAGCCGGAAAACGGGAACGAGCCCACAGTAGCTACGCCATATATACCTTTGATGAAGAAGAGGACGCCATGTCAGGAAAGGCCGACCCCTCATCAAGACCAGACCACGCGATTGAGGCGCCGAGTCCGTCATTTCTAGAACGAATGGACAAGCCTATCAGGAAAGTGGGTCAGAAAGGTCGGGAAGACCCCAACCACGAAATGGCCATCTACGAGAAGGCCAGGACGCAACGTCTACTTCAACAGACTGCGAAAGGCAAGAATGCTCAGCCTTATCGACCCGTCATGCAAAAGGCCCGATGCGGAGACGGGAATAAGTCGAGAAGCGGAAAGAGGGGTCGAGCGTACTCCTTCCCCCGAGATAAGACGGAGAAGCTGCTCAAGCTCGCTTTAAAACATCAAATGATCGTGCTTCCAGAGTCCAAACACCCTGAGCAAACCAACAAGGCTTCTCGTTCGAGCTATTGCTCTTATCACCAAGCCATAGGACATCCTACCGAAGACTGCTTCACCTTCAAGAACTGGGTCGAAGACCAGTACCGACGGGGCAGATTCGCTTTATCCAACAGCTGGAGGGTAACGCCGCCACGAAAGCACGAGCCCAAGGCCGCAAGAGCAGAACCAGATCCACCTCAGTCTCGGGAGCGGATTCGCACCTGTTATACGATTACGATATTAAAAGAAGAGCCGGAGAACATAGATGACCTTCCCCGGTGCTTTGAAAACAGCGATGATGAGGAGATCTCAGAATTTCCGCCCGCTCCGAAAGAGCTGGAAGACGGTATACATACTACTGCAGATAACCCCAGGAAGATTGAGTTGGGATCGGCGGATGACCCGCGACCGACATTTGTCAGCGAGCTACTCTCTGAAGAAAAGGTGGCCGCGTTAAAGAACGTGCTTCTACGGCATAAAGACTGCTTCGCGTGGAACTACTCCGAGATGCCAGGATTAGATCCGGAAGTTGCTGTGCATAAATTAGCAATATCCCCAGATATCAAGCCAGTCAAGCAAGCGCCAAGAAGGATGCGACTCGAGCTTGAGATGAGCATCAACGCCGAAGTCAAGAAGCTGATCGATTCTGGGTTTATTCAAGAAGTCCAATATCCCGAATGGATCGCCAATATCGTCCCAGTAATGAAGAAGAATGGGACGGTACGAATATGCGTGGATTTCAGGGATCTCAACAAAGCTTGTCCAAAAGATGATTTCCCGGTGCCGGTAACCGAGCTAATGATAGATAACACGTCCACTCACGAGGTCTTCTCCTTTATGGACGGTTCCTCAGGATACAATCAGATAAAGATGCATCCCGAAGACCAAAAGCACACCGCTTTTCGGACCCCTTTGGGTGTATTTTGCTACAGGGTTATGCCCTTTGGTCTAAAGAACGCCGGCGCTACCTATCAAAGGGCCATGACAAAGATCTTCGACGACCTCATACATGACATCGTCGAGTGCTATATCGATGACCTCGTAGTAAAGAGTATGTCATACGAAGATCACTTAAAGCATCTGGAGACTGTATTTCAACGCCTTCGGCAATATAATTTGAAGATGAATCCCCTCAAGTGCGCGTTTGGAGTCTCCTCGGGGAAATTCCTGGGATTCGTCATCCGACACCGAGGTATTGAGATAGATCCGTCTAAGATTAAAGCAATCATGGAAATGCCTCCGCCAAGAACCCTCAAACAGTTGCGGTCTCTCCAAGGGAAGCTCGCATACATCCGGCGATTTATCGCAAATCTTTCAGGCAAATGCCGCCCCTACAGTCACCTGATGAAGAAGGGAACCCCATTCGTCTGGGATCAGAAATGCCAAGGTGCACTAGACGAGATCAAGCAGTACCTGCAGAACCCGCCAGTATTGGCTGCGCCGGTCAAAGGAAAACCCCTCATTCTTTATACAACCGCCCTCGAAGGTTCCTTGGGCGCATTATGGGCGCAAGAGAACGATCAGGGGAAAGAGAGAGCACTCTACTACTTAAGTCGAGTTCTACTGGGGGCAGAAAGCAATTACTCTCCCATTGAAAAACATTGCTTGGCGTTAATCTTCGCGATAACAAAGCTCAGGCACTATGCGTTGGCACACGAAGTCTGCCTCATCTCGAAGGTGGACCCTCTTAAATACTTGATGTCAAAAGCCATATTGACGGGACGACTCGCTAAATGGGCCCTGCTCTTGATGGAGTTCTCGATAACATATCAACCTCTCAAGGCAGTAAAAGGCCAGGCTATTGCCGACTTCCTCGCTGAGCACCCGATACCGGCCGACTCTCCTCTAAACTGTGATTTGCCAAACGAGCATGCATTTGATGCGATTAGCGGCGGAAGCACCCAATGGGAACTCTATTTCGATGGAGCGTCCTCCGTAAAGAAACAAAGGCAAGGTATCCCAATGATCAAATCGGGGATAGGCCTCATTTTTGCAACCCCACAAGGAGGGATAATGCGTTTCGCCTTCTCCTTGACAGAGCCGAGGACAAACAATGAGATTGAATATGAAGCTTTGATAGCAGGCCTCGAAATCGCCATCGACATGGGAATTGAAGACCTCCTTATATATGGGGATTCTCAGCTGGTCGTTAGCCAAGTTAATGGTGACTACCAAACGTGCAAGCCGGAGTTGGTAAGATACGGAGAAAAGGTGCAACAACTATTGACCCAAATTCCCTCCTACACTTTGGAGAACATACCACGCTCGGAAAACAGCAAAGCAGACGCATTGGCTAAGCTTGCTAAAGAACTGGCTGACGAGAACCTCGATGATGTCAGAATCATGGTACAAAGCCGTCGAGTGCTCACCCCCGCAGAAATACCTCCGGAATTATATAAAGAGGGAGCAACTGAGCAGACAACCCTACAAATAAAAGACCAAGAGAAGGCCGAAGACTGGAGGGAAGTCTTCATAGACTACTTTAAGTCCCGCCGAATGCCCAAAGAAGCGTCCGCAAGACATCAGCTCGTGAAACGAGCTCTATCTTTCGCTTTCGTCAACGATACCCTGTACAAGAGGTCGTTTGATTCTCTATGGCTGAGATGCTTAGGACCTGACGAAGCAGAAAAAAGTCGTTCAGGAAGTTCATGACGGACTTTGCGGTTCTCATCAAGCAGGCCCAAAGATGAAGTTAAAAATTAAACGGATGGGTTACTACTGGCCCACGATGATCCAGAACTGCCTCGAATACGCGAGGCAATGCCACTCGTGCCAGATTCATGGAGACTTTATCCACCAACACCCAAATCCACTACACCCAACGGTGGCCAGCTGGCCATTCGAAATGTGGGGGACTGACATAGTCGGCCCCATCGAGCCGGCATCATCTCGGGGACATCGTTTCATCCTGGCGACAACTGATTACTTCTCCAAATGGGCAGAAGCAATACCACTGAGGGAAGTGAAGATGGAGAATATCCTCCATTTCTTCAAGACGCACGTTATCTACCAGTTTAGAACCCCACGGCGGATTATCTCCGATAACGGGCTGTCGTGCTCGCGAGACCTGGAGACGGCGGAGGACCATAGATGGGGAGGACAATGACTGGAGTATTGCCAGATTACAGAGAAGGAGCGTTTAGTTCGTCCTCGGGAATCATGGCCACCTCGCCCACTACTCTCTCAGGTTCAATAATGGCGGTCGCATCGTCCACCATCGCCAGGGGATCGCCGGCCTCGAGCACTTCATTCGCCACCACCCTGGACTCAGCTATGATGATCATATCATCTGCCCCCGCTTCAGGTTCGGCATCAATGACCTTCTCAGTGATAGGCCCCTCGACCTCCACTCCAGGCTCCATGACCTCAACAACATTACCTACTGGCGGCTCGAGTTCGGCAGGCATCGCCCCCTCCGTTCCCCTCGGGTCAACGGTTTCCGCCTCTCCCTCGATCAGACCTGGCCCTGCAAAGATAAGAGATATAAGGACCAATGACATTAAAATCCTTATAACAAAAACTCTGAGAGAAATATTACCTGAAACAGATTTGCCGTTTGCGCTCCGAACTGCTCGCGCTCCGAACTGCTCGCGCCACCTCTCTACGGGCGGTAGATAGGGTGACAGGGGCCTCTTCGGAGGGAGTATCAGCTCGAGGGGCAGTGCTGGGTCCCGCTCCCATGGCCAAGGCAGCCCTGCGCGCCTTCGCCTCACGCCTCAACCGCTTTCTCTCCTCCCGAGCGGTTATGAGGGACCTCTGTGACGCCTCCCTCAAGGCATCATCATCTTCATTCAGGGAGGCCTCCAGAGCCTTTAAGGCATCTCTCATCGGCTTTTCAAGATGAGCCCCCTGCGGTGTCCCAGAGGGAACAGGAACATCGGCCGCTGGTAGAACATCTGCGTCGCTAGGAGGGAGCGGCATTGAGGTCCCTGCAATTAAAATGGAAAGGTTAGATCGACCATAACGCAAGAAAAATGAAAAAATTCGATGAAGTCGAAACTTACTAAGGCCGACAGATGCCCTGGCACGTTCCTCCTCCTGAAAGGTCTTCAGAGAAGCGGCAATGGCTTCTTCATCAGTGACGCCTGTTAAAAGAAAAGAGAGAAAAGCGTTAGTCAAAAATAATGAAATAAGGAAGAAAATACGTTACAGTAAAGAAAGAGTGACTAGTAGTTACCTGATTGCACAAGCTTAGCCAGCCACGCATCACGCTTCACCAGCCATGCTGAAGCTCTGAGAGCAGCTTCCAAGTCTGTATTGTCCGGCGGCGGCATCACTAATCCCGCATTAGTCCCATATTCGAGCAAACCCTCGGAATAAGGAGCGTGGGGTTCCTGGCCGAACGCAACGTCCGCGGCGAAGAGTGATTTCTTTTTCTTTTTCCTTCCAGCCCTAGGCTCGCCGGGAAGCGACTTACGCTTGGCAGCCGCTTTGGGACGACGAGTCCCGATGTCCGCACCCGCGCCAGACTCCGGCGAGGGTACAACCACTGTTTCCGCCTGAGCGCGGGGTGCAGGAGATGCATCCGCGATATCGGGGAGTGGTAATTCATGTGGAGGACTTTGCGCGCGTGATGGTCTGCTCCCAGCATCTTTTAAGGGAGCGACTATTGGAGTCCTTGGCACCAGAGGAGCGCTGCGATCGCTACCTGGAGGTGCACCCTTACGGTCGATCAGCAACCGCCTTTCCTCCTTTATGACCGCTCCCGTCGAATGACTATACCATTCGGTGTATACCCTAAGGAGACGGGGAGCACAAGCCGGCTCACTGATAAAGAAGTAAGAGCCCGTGTTTAGACGTATGAAGTGATGCAGCGCCCTCTCTATCCCTTCTTCGTTCGCGGCAGGTTCCGATAAAAAGGCCTCCAGCGGTACCCCTTGGTTATAGCTCAGCTGTTGGGCGAAACGATGCGGGTTGTATCTCATGAAGATCGCTCCCCCGTCTTGCCTAAACACCAAAAAGCCCGGTCTGATAGAGTATAAATGAAGGGTCTCCCGGGCCGTTAAAATCGAAGCGCCGTCCTTGAAAGTGTCTTGCAATGGCCGCACTGCAGTAGTGGACGTTTTTCCAATGGTCAGCACCTTGTCAATAAAAGACACACCAGCTCCAACGGTGTGGGAACGAAGGAGTAAACTCCTGGCATCTCGCGGCGATGGATTTACGATTGATGCGCCGATCAACTGTAGAAGGCGAGGAAAAATACACCTTTCGTAGAATGAGGGCCTTTTATGCATGCCGAAAACACCCGCTGTATGTAGTTCGAGCCACGACATGAAGTAGTGCATTGGAAAAACCACATGCAACGCCCCAGGCTCGTTAGCATCTGCCGCTCGGCTAAGGCCGTGATATAAATGTGCCAAGCCGGCGATCCCGACGGCCACCTTTACCTCGATAACCATTCGGTGGGCCGGGTAAAAAACAGTGGGCCGCATGCGGTGAGAATGCATTGGAAGTGCAAACCAACTCAGCCAAAGCCCAAGAAATCCCAAAAAGAAGGCCTCCTCGTCCATCTCGGGGGCTGCAACTTCTGCAAAAGACATGGTTGAAGAGTTGGGAAGAAAAAATTCCTTCTGATCTATGTCTCTCGCTGGCAGGTTATCCAAACCTAAGCCGAAAGGATCCTCAAGGTAGGCAAACTTGGCAGTCTTCGCCGAAAGGACGTTTGGATGAAGGAACCGAGCAATAAAATCCTCAAAATTAACTCCACGGCTCCCATGCTCAACGAAAAGATTCTCATAGATGTTCAACACCTTGATCAGACTTGGAAACTGATGTTGAACAGCGTTCTCCGGCGTAAGCTCCCTTACCATCAGCTTAGCCCCATAGATGTACTCATCCGGCGGGAGCAATTCCTCATAATGCTCCCCCATAGCCGGTAGGCCAGACACCTCCGCAAATTCTTCCAGCGAAATGGACACTTCCCGATCCATGGCAAGGAAAGTGTGAGTAGGAATGTTCCACTGCTCCAGGAAGGCCTTAAACCACCAAGTAGGAAGCGTAGGATACTGAAAGAGAGAGACGTGGACTGCGGTGTACAGTCCTAGTCTTATCAACTGTGACTTCCTTGTCGACAGAATATACCGGGCCCATGGCAGATAGCCAACCGGGTGGTGGGGGATCAGACCAATGTTATATGATTGCCCCCAAGGTCTCGCCTCGCCCTGACAGATACGGCGTCCTAGGATGTCCAAAACCATCGAACGCTGGACCGGGATGGCATCTATGGCCGGATGAAGAAAACCCTTCGATGTCCAATCCGCCATCTCCGCGGCATACTGCACCGGGGGTGGGCTGGCGTAATGAATCGCCGTTATGGGCTCCGACGGCACCGCACATGTAAAGCTGCGCCGACCCATAATAATCTGATTGTACCACGACCCCCAAAGGTGGAGGCTCTTATACTCCGGGTCGTATGCTTTGATCATGGCCAGGACCTCGCGATCCAAAGGCGCCTCTGGAAATCCCTCCTCTGAGCGGACAAACGGAAATGAAGTGTCTTCAGACATAATCGCTGCAAAAAGAGCAATGTAGCTGTCAGTGTTGTAATCCTAACGCTTGACATTGGAAAAAGAAAATGCATTAATTAAATTAAAATCAAAATTAATTAATTACACCGCACCACAGTGCAGTGAATAGGAGACCAAAGAGGGACCCATGAAATCTAAATGACAATACGTCAGTTAAGGGGGACAAACTCATCATTGGATGAGATTGTCAGTTAGCCCCTGGGGGGAACATTCCCATAATAAAAAAGGGGGAAAGAATCACTAGAGACAAGGAGAAAATCTCATCTTTTAGAGCAAAGCCCTATCACAGAATGACACTTGTCAAGTTCTGGTCTCAAAAGAATAAAATTCCTTAAAAAGGATCTTAGCTCTATAATACCCCCACCAAAGGGAAAGTTTTGAAAGAAGAAATTTAAAATTAAAATTTCTGGAATCCTGACAAAGGATCCATAAAAGCTTACAGAGAAAATTCTTCATTTAATTCAGGAGCAAAGCTCTGTTCATGGGTTAAAACCCATGAACAAGATCTCTGTAGATCTATGAATTCGTGAGAGCAAAGCTCTGTGGATGAAACCCCGAAGGGAACTTCTTTAGATCAAAAGATCTATGAGAGCAAAGCTCTGTGGGTTAAAATTGACTTAATTTAACTTGGTTTTAAATTAAACGTTACCTAAAAGTTTTCCAAAAAACTTTGGGGAGCAAGAGCAAAGCTCTGAAGTCTTAAGCAAGAGTAAAGCTCTGGAAAATCAAAACCTAATGGTGAGATTTTCTAAGGGTCAAACGCCCTATTTATAAGGCGCTTGCGCCTCTTGAGATTCCCCCTTGATCCAACGGTCAGGAGGGTTGCCACCGCTGCACTCACGTGTGCGCCACGTGAGCGCAACGGTGGGGGGGCATTTGTTTCGCCCAATCAGAGCAGAGCTCTGTTTGAATTCAAAATTCAAAATTTTGAAGCAGAGCTTCAAATCCCGCACGCAACGCCCAAAAAGGCGCGCCCAATCAGAGCAAAGCTCTGTTTAAAAGGAAGCAACGCTTCAGCTGCGCTGCGCTCTGCGCTGCGTGATACGTGTCAGCGCAGATGCGCTAGCGCAGTTGCGCTGCGCTCTGCGCTGCGCGAGACGCGTCAGCGCAGATGCGCTAGCGCAGTTGCGCTGCGCTCTGCGCTGCGCGACACGTGTCATGCGCTGGGGCATCTGCGCCAAACTGAATTAAGATTTTTATGAAATCTTTTCTGTTCTTTCCAGAACTAGAAGACTTTCTTCGGCCTTTGGATCAAAGATCCAACGGTGGGAAAACTCCCAAAAATCATTCAGGAAAGATCCCGTCAACAAATTCAACAGATTTGTGGTCACTATAAATAGGACCCTAAGCCTCAATTCAAAGGCATCAAGAATTTTCTCGAAAAATCAAGAAGTCTAAACAGAGAAAAACTCCGAGAAGAAAAAAGGTAAAGAACCTTTATAAGGTAGAAAAAAAGGCCTTCTAATAGATCATTGATCTAAAAATAAGATCAATGATCTTTATATAAAAAAAAACAGTGCTTTGCACTTCTTGTGAACCTTCGGTTCTGTAAAAACAATAAAAATAATAAAATAATAAAAGAATAGTGCTTTACACTTTTAAGAACCTCTGGTTCTTCGAATAAAGAAAAATTTATTTTTCTTTGATCTAATTTAGACGAAGAAATTAAACAGTGCTTTGCACTTCCCTTCTTGAATCTAAAAGATTCTTAGTGCTTTGCACTTCCAAGTTGCGCCGTTGCGCTCTTAACAGAGCGCCACGTGTTGGCTATAAAACCACTTGCGCTAAGCGCCCTTAAGATAGAGCTTTGCTCTCTGGAATTAGCGCAACTCGCTGAGAGCGCGCCACGTGTCTGCAGTGCAATAGCGCAGCGCAACAGCGCAACGCGCTGCGCTAGTGCGCTTGCATTCATCAGAGCACGACACGTGTCATCACCATATGGACTTGCGCTCATTGCTTAGCGCAAAGCGCAGATGCATTAAAAAGGGCCAAGCCCAATTAAGAGAAGGCTTAACAGGCTCAATAAAGCGCAAATGCATTATTTTAAGGGGCAGAGCCCAAATTAAAACAGATGCTTTGCATCATTTATAAATGGGCAGAGCCCAAACAGAATCTCCAGAATGCTATGCATTTTACAAGGGGCAGAGCCCAAATCAAAACAGATGCATTGCATCATTCACAAATGAGCAGAGCTTAGAATAAAGTGATGCTCTGCAGAGCCTAAATGCAATGCATTACTTAATAAAGATGTTGAACTGGACTTAGCCCAATCGTGGCCATAAGTCCTTAAATTAAATTGACTGAGCAAAATGGCTCTCCTAAATCAACTTACATCCGGTTCGAGGGTACATCTCCGAACTCCTTTGACATCCGTCGTTGTAATTCCTCAACGACGTCAAAGAGGTGACGAGTCCCAACGACCACTCATCTAATATTGGACCGAAACGTCCTTAAACTAATATTCACTCCAAAATGAGAATATCGGACCGAAACGTCCCTAAACTAATATCGGACCGAAACGTCCCTAAACTAATAATGGACCACTACGTCCCTAAACTGGCGACGGACCGAAACGTCCCTAAACTAATATCGGACCGAAACGTCCCTAAACTAATATCGGACCGAAACGTCCCTAAACTAATAATGGACCACTACGTCCCTAAACTGGCGACGGACCGAAACGTCCCTAAACTAATATCGGACCGAAACGTCCCTAAACTAATAATGGACCACCACGTCTTTAAACTGGAACATAGACCACCACGTCCCTAAACTGGAATTGATACGGACCACCACGTCTCTAAACTGGAACATGGACCACTACGTCCTTAAACTGGCGATGGACCACCACGTCCCTAAACTGGCGCAATAGAGCCCAAATGCTCTTTTGCTGGATCTAAACGGTCCCGTCTAAGTTGATCTTAACCCCAAATACGGTTAATGTGTCCTTAGATCTTTAAACAAATAATAAAACCCCAAATCAATTTTGGTTCAAGGGTACACCTCTGAACTCCTCTGACGACTGTCGTTGTAATCCCTCAACGACGTCAGAGAGGTGACGAGTCCCGATAACCAGATAATTAAATCAATCACTACGTCGGGTCGATCGTAGTCTAAAACAGGACTAACATATCCTTGACGAATGTTTAAGTTGATCTTAGCCGCAACGCGACTAATGCATCCTTAAACTAAAAACACCAAACCCAAATCTAACTAAATACGGATTTGGACTAAAACACGTCCTACGGGCGACGGCATCACTAAGTCTCCGTATACAATCCACGGGCAACCATAAACAAAACAAACACACACGACACGAAGCGAAATTCTGGAGAAGGAGAAAGTTGTTACCGCGATGCGGTAGCGTAATTAACTGCAGGGGCTTGCGCCTGCAGGGAAGAGCGTCCCCACAATCAAAAACCCCTCACCCTGAGAGGGAATCTGACAAAGTCTGCTACATCGGCCGCATCCGTCTAAACCTCCGATACACGGTGCCATAAATCAACTTGGCATCTTCGGAGAGATAGACGGATAAAACCAAATAGTATCTGCCCCGAACCTCAGGCATAGACGTCCTAACGTCTCGGCCGCCGTTCGGAGGGGAACACGGGCCAGCCTACAGAAGCCATAAGATTAGCCGCTTCGCACAACAGCACAATATAGATTGGAGGTATTCTTCAGTTTACAACCCACGAGCCAATGGTCTGGCCGAGGCCTTCAATAAGACCTTGACGAAGATCATAAAAAAGACCGTTTCCCGGAATAAAAGAGACTGGCACGAAAGGCTGCAAGAAGCCCTTTGGGCTTATCGAACTACATTCAAGACGGCCACGAACACGACACCGTACGCATTGGTATTTGGGACGGAAGCAGTGCTCCCCCTCGAAATAGAGTTACCCTCTCTACGAGTGGCAGTCCACCACGAACTGACCGACGAAGAAAATGCTCACCTTCGACTTGAGGAGCTTGATGCCCTCGACGAAACCCGACTCATAGCGCAACAACATCTAGAAGCCTACAAAGCAAAGATGACGCGCTCGTACGAAAGATTGACCAGGCCAAGGGCATTCCGCCAAGGCGAACTCGTGCTGGTGGTCAAAAGACCTATGATCCCCAATCGTGCCAAGCGAGGGAAATTCGAGCCAAACTATGAAGGCCCGTACATCATAGACCAGGTCTACCAGGGTGGAGCCTATCTACTCGTGGACATGCACGGTGAAAGGCCTTTCAGGCCAATAAACGGCCGCTTCTTGAAGAAATACTATGCTTAGTGAGCCACAGCCTGGGTCAACGGTAGATGACGACGACTATGTCCGCTCGCTATCTTCCTAGGCTCAGGCTTTACAAGCAGTAGCTGGCCTTCCCATAACAACGGACCGAAACGTCTTTAAACTATCAACGGACCGAAACGTCCTTAAACTATCAACAGACCGAAACGTCTTTAAACTAACGATGGACCGAAATGTCCTTAAACTAACAACGGACCGAAACGTCCTTAAACTAGCGACGGACCGAAACGTCCTTAAACTAACGACGGACCGAAACGTCCCTAAACTACTGCCGCAGCATCCTTAGGCTGACGAGATAAAAAAAAAAAAAAACGGTATGTCCATAAAGCAAAATGGACACGGATGAAAACCCGAAAGGGCTCCGTGAGTAAAAACAGCAGGACTACCGGCGAGTGTTTGTGAAAACCCGAAAGGGCGTAACCTCGTTAAAAGACACTTATAGGGTCCTCTCGACCTTGTAAGGAGAAACTACCCGCGTGAGATCCTTACGACTCACAAAGGAGCAACACACTTAGGGATCCTCACGATTCCTAAGGAGAAAATACACTTACGAGATCCTCACGACTCGTAAGGAGAATTCTCTTATGAGACCCTCACGGCTCATAAGACTTGAAAGTCTTAAAGTTACAGAAACCTAAACCTGTTCTTAAGCGAATCCCCCACAACCTTCGATATTGCCCTACAAGCGGCTCGTACTGACCCTTATATACAATCCACGGGCGCGAACAAACGTTTCCCTAACAAAGTCCCACCCGTGACTGGGGATATATCCATATGGTGAACAACCCTTGTAAGTCCTCTCAACTTATAAGGAGAAAATCCTCTTTGTAAGATCCTTACGACTTACAAGAGAACATGCACTTAAGAATCCTCACGATCCTTAAGGAGAAAATCCACCTGCAAGATCCTCATGACTTATAGGGAGAAACACCTTTGTGAGACCCTTACGGCTCATAAAGTCAGAAGTCTTGGTCGGCAGGACCCTTAACCCTGTTTACTAAGCCACCTTTGTTCAAACATCGACAGAGGCAAATGATGATTCGCTCCTGGCAACATCCCAGTTGTAGCGGTGCTGATGCCGAAATCGGTGCCTTAAATCCAGGCTGGGAGCGAAAAAGCTAGCAAGCCACACGCGCTTACAAAATAGCCGAAGTGACAGAGCATCGCGGAGAAAGAAATAAAATAAAAGTGAAATCCTCGCCCTACAGGTGACAGTACATCTACTCCTGTATACAATCCAGGGGCGCAAACAAAGAAGGGATCATACTCCTTCCCCAGGTTTCATCATAAGGAGAAGCCAAATCTCGACGGTTCACAGATAGCCTAGAGATCATCTCGTCGTTCGACAGATACAATATCAAGCGAAACGGGACAGCGGCGACCCCCAGTTCCATGGCTCGGTGACATACATATCACCAAAAGTCAAACCTCCATTCCGTGAAATGCGGATACAATCAACAAAAATTCCTGGTTACGTGGAAAGCGGATAACGTCACTCTTTGACCCCGTGGAAAACGTCCAGAGCGGATCCTGGTCCTCGCAGAGCATGGCAGTGAACCCATGCGAAGCATCCAGAGCGGAGCCTAGTCCTCGCCTAACACGGCAGTGAACCTGTGTGAAGCATCTAGTGCAAACTTCCTGGGTACGTGGAAAACGGATAACGTCACTCTTTGACCCCGTGGAAAACGTCCAGAGCGGAGCCTAGTCCTCGCCTAACACGGCAGTGAACCCATGTGAAGCATCTAGTGCAAACTTCCTGGGTACGTGGAAAGCGGATAACGTCACTCTTTGACCCCGTGGAAAACGTTCAGAGCGGATCCTGGTCCTCGCAGAGCATGGCAGTGAACCCGTGTGAAGCATCCAGAGCGGAGCCTAGTCCTCGCCTAACGCGGAAGTGAACCCGTGTGAAGCATCTAGTGCAAACTTCCTGGTTACGTGGAAAGCGGATAACGTCACTCTTTGACACCGTGGAAAACGTCCAGAGCGGATCCTGGTCCTCGCAGAGCATGGCAGTGAACCCGTGCGAAGCATCCAGAGCGGAGCCTAGTCCTCGCCTAACGCGGCAGTGAACCCGTGTGAAGCATCTAGTGCAAAATTCCTGGTCACGTGGAACACGGATAACGTCACTCTTTGACCCCGTGGAAAACGTCCAGAGCGGAGCCTGGTCCTCGCAGAGCACGGCAGTGAACCCGTGTGAAGCATCCAGAGCAAAATACCGGACTGTGGAGTCCTTAAAATCCCCGGACTATGACGTCCTTAACCTCGACCGCGATGTCTTAAAACTAACGATCAACCCCCGATTCCCTACGGAGCCTGCCTTGGTTTAAGGGTACATCCCTGAACTCCTTTGATACTTGTCGTTGTAATCCTTCAACGTCTTCAAAGAGGTGACGGGTCCCTGCAACCAAACATCGGACTGTGGAGTCCTTAAATCCTCGGACTATGAGGTCCTTAACCTTGACCGTGATGTCTTAAAACTAACACCGGACTGTGGAGTCCCTAAATCCACGGACTATGAGGTCCTTAACCTCGACCGTGATGTCTTAAAACTAACATTGGATTGTGGAGTCCTTAAATCCACCGACTATGAAGTCCTTAACCTTGACCGTGATGTCTTTAAACTACGATACCTTGAGAGACCCCTAACCCCGTGAAACACGGATAAGGGTGATCACATCCGGCACTTACAAGTCCTCACGACCTGTAAGGAAGAAAAACTCTCTTGTGAGATCCTTACGACTCTTAAGGGAAAACCCGCTTAAGGATCCTCACGATCTTTAAGAAGAACTCACACCTATGGGATCCTCTCGACCTGTAGGGAGAAAAAAAAAACAAAAAAAAACTCCTTATGAGACCCTCGTGGCTCATAAGATGCAAAGGCCTCAGGAAGCAGATCTTAACCCTGAACCCTAAGCCATCGCTGTCCTGCAAGGAGATCAAGATAAATTGTCTGCAGAACACATTCAATAGAAAGGGGACACACCATTGAAGAGAAGAATATGCCTTCATTTATAAACCCCCCTTCGACAACAATACTCGATCTAAAGCCAGCGCAAACCACCCGATACGGGAGATAACGCGGCAAGTTTCTGATCTGTATCCTATCAGGCACGCATTTGCAACTGTATGAATGTTTAAAAGGAAATGTTGCCCGAGGCACTGATGTGCATGCAACGTAACGATGGTGCTCGTAATTAAAGAAAAACAAACAGCTCATTTACGCAAGCAAGACACACGTACGACTGTCTGACAAGCATGAAAATTCAACAGAAAGCATGCAAACCACCAATGATTAAAGGAGTACATTGATTCAAACATACTACATTGGTCGGAAAAGATCACCAAACAAGGGATCAGAAATACAAGGGTTAACAAAGCAAAACACAAAATTCTCCAACTCCCTCTCCGCCTTCTCCAGCACGTCAAAACGGCGGTTTTGGCGAGGAGTCGCTCCCCACCGGTTGGAGCCGTGCTCATCAACAAAAGCAGACATGACGGCCCGACGAGCTCTTATCTGACTCAGTAAATGAACTGAGTGATCCTTCAGAGCTTGAGTGATTAGACAAGCCTCATGAAAACACTCAAGCTTGTCCTCCGCCGCGTCAAGGATCGCCGAAGTCATCTCCGCCGGATGAGGGGGTATATCGGCAAGCACAGACAGGAGGATCATCCGGAGCCAAATGGAGCCCATGGGAAGAGGAGAGCCCCGACGAGTCAGTAGCTCATACATCACCGTGTCACATTGATCATCGGTGAGAAGGGGATCTGCCAGCCGCGCAGCGAAGTGAGGGATTATCTCTTCAATGGGCACATCCCATGGTTGCCGACGAGCATGGGGACGATTGCAAGCCATGGCGATTGATCGGGTTCTCAAAGATGATCACCTTAAGGTATGAATGGATTTCTCTGTGAAGAAAAGAAGTAAGGAATGGGTTCAGGTTATAAAGGGGAGCATTTAATGCCATGCACAAAAAATGTTGTGCATGGTGGGACGATTCTCAAAGCCCGGAAAAAAGGGGAGAGCGTTGGAAATGAAATCCAACGACGCATTGGAATCAGGTTAGGGAAATGAAACGTCCCCATCAAACAGATCCCTGCATACGCAACACATGAGCACTAGCCTTTGATTGGCGAATGAGGCGGCACTGCACAGACACAACAGAGAACTAAGCTCCGAGAACGAGAATCAAATTCTTAAAAGAAAGGTCTGAAAGGAAGGACATGAAAAAGTGAAGACGCTTCTGAAAAGACGTTTCGTCTACCCTACTCCCCAAAGCAGATCCAACGGTCACAAGAGGTGACAGCGTTGCACTCACGTGCAGACACGTGAGAACAACGCTGTGGGGGCATTTGTTTCTTGATTTAAAATCAGGAAAGCTTCTGTGAAAAGCTTCAGAAGAGGGTCACGTGCTTGCACGTGACTAGCGGTCACGTGTTGGCACGCGACGCCTAAAAGACGTCATCAAGGCAGGTTCAGTTTCCTGACTACGTAGAAGAAAAGGGGCTTCAGGAAGAGTCACGTGCTCCCACGTGACCAGGGTCGCGTGGCGACACGTGATATTTAAATGCAAGCGTCAAAGGCACACCGGTTAACTGATCAAGTCAAGGAAAAGGCTTCAGAAGAAGTCACGTGCTCCCACGTGACCAGAGTCACGTGTTGGCACGCGATGTTCAAGGCAGCAGACTCGTTCTCCAGAAAGAGGCGCCAGACAGGGGTCACGTGCTCACACGTCACCAGGGGTCATGTGGTAGCACGTGACGTTCAAGCAACAATCAGAAGACAGAGCGCAAAGGAAAGAAGAAGGCTCATTCCGAAGGGGGTCACGTGCTCACACGTGACCATGGGTCACGTGGGCACACTCGACCGGCTTTCAAAGCCCATTTTGTCAACAGAATTAAATTCTGAAAGAAATTCAAATCTTTCCAAAGGAAAGCGGCTATCTGGAACCAATCAAATTAAAGATTCAGAGGTGATCTATCTATGGGAAAATCCCGGGTTTGGAAAGATTTCCCCCTTAAATCTAACCGAAATAACAAGGGAGAATCTCTGGATTTAAAATCCAATGGTGAATAAAATTCACCTAATAATCCAAAGGTCCAGAATGAACAATGGATGCAAATCAAATATCCCATGAAAGATTTACCAAAACTAATTGATTCAGCTGCTTCTCCTATAAATAGGAGCCAAGAGACACAAAGAGGGATATACATAGAGAGAGACATACGCACAGAGAAAGAAAAAAGGAGAAGAGCTTTGATACTTGGAAAAGACTTGGATCTTCTGCAAAAAATCCTAGGTAAGAAAGGGAAGGCTTTCGGAAAGAAAGAGAATTTAATTCTCAACAGAGTTTAACTCTAATATATATAAAACAGAAGAACACATTTCTTCTCTCTTTGATAGAGGATCTGCAAAGTGCACATCTCCCCTTAAGGTTGAGAATTTAATTCTCAATGGGTCGAGATCCTGCCATGCAGATCCAAAACATAGAGAAGGAATGCAAGCATGAGAATTTAATTCTCGCAGAACTATAGGAATTCAATTCCTTTAAAATAAAATTAGGGCTCGACCCTGTATCATGGGAATTTAATTCCTTCAAAATAAAAAGAAGCAGGGTTTAACCCTAATTAAGAACATAGTTCTGTTGAAACAGCAGGAATTTGATTCCCTTAATCATAATTCTTTAAAACGGGAAGTTTAGCTCCTTAAAAGCTTTCATTAGGGTTTAACCCTATTCAGTTCTTCACATATATGAGGAATTTAATTTCTACAGAAAATTCAGAGTTCAACTCTGTTTCAGAATATAAATCTGCAAAAGGAAGTAGGAATTTAATTCCTTTGAAAATTAAAGGCCCGAGGAATTTAATTCCTGAAAAAAGATCAACAGATCCTCTAAAAACGACACACAGAGAGGTAGGGTCACGTGCCACCACGTGACTCCCCCCTAGAGATCTATAGAAAACCCTTTGAGGCAGGCCCTCACGTGACCCACGTGACCCTTAACAAAAGCTCTAACAAATGAGCATATGAATGCCCATCACGTGATGGCACGTGATGCTCTGAAAGATGCAGCGATTTCAGCAGAATAAATAGAAAGAGGGCGCTCTCACGTGTTGCCACGTGACCCCTTTTTGCCTTAGTGTTCAACACTAAATTGGAACTCTCAAACCCAGTGTTAAAACACTGTTGGGCCTTAGCATTCAACAATGATTAAAAAAAGCCTCATTGGCAGTGTTCAACACTGATCTGTTTTAATGTTTAACATTAATTTGAAAAGGCCTTATTGCTGGTGTTTAACACCAATTATCTCTTAGTGTTGAACACTAACTTATCAACCTCGTTGCCAGTGTTCAACACTGATTGCTTTGAAGTGTTTAACACTAGGCTTTGGCCCGATCGGCTGAAGGGATAGAGGCAATGTCTCTCCCTCAATGGACTAACAAAAAGTCAATATTCCAGAACTGACTGGACTTAGCCCAAGCTGGCCATAAGTCCTCAATTTGTGATTAACTGGGCCAATGGGCTCATAACATAATTGATCAGTCTTGACCCAAATTGGGCCAGGGACTATTTAATCCATCCCGGTTCTAGGGTACATCTCTTCACTCCTTTGATACTTGGCATTGTAATCCCTCAATGTCTTCAAAGAGGTGACGGGTCCCGAAGACCACTCATGATATGGACTGTGGGGTCCTTAAACCCATGTCTAGTGCAAAATTCCTGGTTACGTGGAACGCGGATAACGTCACTCTTTGACCCCGTGGAAAACGTCCAGAGCGGATCCTGGTCCTCGCAGAGCACGGCAGTGAACCCGTGTGAAGCATCCAGAGCGGAGCCTGGTCCTCGCCTAGCACGGCAACGAACCCGTGTGAAGCATCCAGAGCACATACCGGACTGTGGAGTCCTTAAACCCATGGACTACGACGTCCTTAACCTTGACCGAGATGTCTTAAAACTACCAATGGACCGCAATGTCCTTAAACTAACCATGGACCGCAATGTCCTTAAACTAACCACGGACCGCAATGTCCTTAAACTACCCACTGACCGCAATGTCCTTAAAACTACCCATGGACCGCAATGTCCCTAAACTAGAATCATAGAGCTTCCATATGCTCTTTCGTTGGATCTAAACGGTCCTGTTTAAGTTGATCTTAGCCTCAAAGATGGCTAACGCGTCCTTAAACCTTCAAGCAGACTGGACTATGAATCCCCCTTAATTAACTTTGGCTCGAGGGTACATCTCTGAACTCCTCTGACATCCGTCGTTGTAATCCTTCAACGTCGTCAGAGAGGTGACGGGTCCCGACGGTCACACATACGATGGACCACTATGTCCCTAAAACTGGAACAATGGAGTCCAAACGCTCCTTTGTCGGATCTAAACGATCCCGTTAAGTTGATCTTGGTCTCAAACTAGACTAATGTATCCTTAACAAATGTTCGAGTTGATCTTAGCCTCAAGTATGGCTAACGTGTCCTCAAACCAAACCCCCCCAAACCCCAAATCTAAGACAACATGGATTTGGACTAGTCCACGCCCTACGGGCGACGACATAACTCGGTCTCCGTAAACGATCCACGGGCAATAAAATATAAAACAAAAAAACACACGACACGAAGTGACCATATGGAGAAGAAGAAAGTTGTTACCGCGATGCGGTAGCGTAATTAACTGCAGGGGCTTGCGCCTGCAGGGAAGAGCGTCCCCACAATCAAAAAACCCCTCAAACGAGGGGGAATCTGACGAAGTCTGCTACATCGGACGCATCCGTCTAAACCTCCAATACATGGCGCCATGAATCAACTTGGCATCTTCGGAGAGGCAGACGGATAGCACCTATTGGCATCTGCCCCGAACCTCAGGCGAGACGGCCCGACGTCCCGCGTGTCCGTTCGGAGGGGAACACATGACTTCAGCTTATAAATAAGATCTCTTTTTTTCTGAAACATATCTCCAACAGTGACGCAATCTTCGCTTGCTACGGTCGCTTCTAAATAGGATTGAGTATTTACTTCTGCCACGGTTAAGTCTACCCAATTATCATCTTCCAGCGGATCGAGGCCGGGATCTTCTAGTTCGACAAAATCATTATTCGCAGCCATATCATCAATCAATACTGCTTCATTCAATCCAGCGGCATATTCCACGCTATCCTCCCCTTGATGACCTTCACCAGTTTCATCATCATCACTGCCACACAATGTCACCCGTAGCAACATAAGGCTCGAGTGCAATATATGATGGTTGAGGTCAGTGTAATGTAGATGGTTCGGGTTGAAAAGACCGGAAAGATGTGGACGGATATGCTTGGAATGCGCTTCTTGGATCGTGTTGGAATGATGCGGAGGTATGGGAAAATCTGCGTTTAGTATATAAATTGTTCTTATATAATTTTTCCTTAATATTTTCGTATTACGAAGAATATAAACATAATCACCACTTGTTTCAGATTTATTTACCTTTGGAAGGTTGTATATGTTAATCCTTGTTGTTCTTCAGGGGTGCATGTAACTGCAGCAGTCGATTGGTAAAATCTGTATTTAATATATAAAATATATTAGTATTTTGGTATTATAAAAATTGGATTTATAAAATGTTTACCCTTGGGTTTGAAGATTTGAATAATGTTGTGTATAGTCATATCCACTGAGACTAACGGTATCATCGTTAACCATGGGACAGTACCCCCAGGAACTATCTCCAGCATTACCATCAAAATTACCCGTTGGAGCGATATCTGATATTTCCAATTGTTCCTTCTGAACTAAAAGTTAAAAAGAATGTTGGGTGTTTGCCAGACCGAAGTCTATCATCGATGATATTGATGCATCGTCTATAATTTCAACCAATGCATTTCCACTAAACATAGGCCATATACAACTTAACTTAAGCTCAATTTCACGGGGATCGTATTTCGTGATTTTAAACACTTTATTCTCGATCTCATTATAAGTCGTTGATGGTTCTAATCGCATAATTCTTGCGCACCCGCCCATATACTCGGGACCTTGTGCACTTGTGACAATCTGGCAATCGTATTCACATACAACAAATAAACTTGATCTTGCCTTTATCTGCATCAAACAATATCAAGCCAAAAATAAAAAAAACGTTAACAACTAATATAATGATTATATTCAATGAAAAATAAATAAACGTTCAAATAAATTTACGTACATTTGAAGGGGTGCAGATGAGATTTTGTAGGGGGTGTATATGAGATTTTATAGGAGGTGCAGATGCAAATCGGAGCAGGATGAGATTTTGCAGGAGGTGTAGATGCAAATCGGAGCAGAATGGAGAGCAAATGGAAAGAGGGTGCAGATACAAATTGGAGCGGAATGGAGAGCAAATGGAGAGGAGAGTGAGAGCTGTTTTTATAGGTGTTTGGTAGTAAAGGGGTCACGGGTTTGTCTTGGATTAATTAAAATTATTTAAAATATTCAGGAGTGCGTGTTTCAAAAACCCGCCCTCTCTTTAATTATTGAAAGGGGCGCTTTCTAAGAACATGCCCTCTTCTTTGCAAAATACATAATTATTATCAGTAAGATTTGACAACACAAAAAAAACAAAAAGATTTGAAAGGAAAAAACAGAAAAGATAAGGGCGGGTTCTTGGAACCCGCTGGCATAAAATTATTGAAGTGAGCGCGTTCTAAGAACCTGCCCTCCTCTTTGCAAAAAATAATTATTATCAGTAAGATTTGACAACACGATTTAAGAAAAAAATAAAAGATTTGAAAACACAAAAAAACAGAAGAGATGAGAGTGGGTTCTTGGAACCCGCTGGCATAAAATTATTGAAGGGGGCGCGTTCTAAGAACCCACCCTCCTCTTTGCAAAATATAATTATTATCAGTAAGATTTGACAACACGATTTAAGAAAAATATAAAAAATTTCACAACACAAAAAACAGAAGAGATGAGGGTGGGTTCTTGGAACCCGCTGGCATAAACTTATTGAAGGGGGCGCGTTCTAAGAACCCGCCCTCCTCTTTGCAAAATATAATTATTATCAGTAAGATTTGACAACACGATTTAAGAAAAATACAAAAGATTTGACAACACAAAAAAGACAGAAGAGATGAGGGCGGGTTCTTGGAACCCGCTAGCATAAAATTATTGAAGGGGGCGCGTTCTAAGAACCCGTCCTCCTCTTTGCAAAAAATAATTATTATCAGTAAGATTTGACAACACAATTTAAGAAAAAAAAACAAAAGATTTGACAACACAAAAAAACAAAAGAGATGAGGGCGGGTTCTTAGAACCCGCTGGCATAAAATTATTGAAAGGGGCGCGTTCTAAGAACCCGCCCTCCTCTTTACAAAATATAATTATTATCAGTAAGATTTAACAACACGATTTAAGAAAAATACAAAAGATTTGACAACACAAAAAACATAAGAGATGAGGGCGGGTTCTTGGAACCCGCTGGCATAAACTTATTGAAGGGGCGCGTTCTAAGAACCCGCCCTTCTCTTTGCAAAATATAATTATTATCAGTAAGATTTGACAACACGATTTAAGAAAAATTCAAAAGATTTGACAACACAAAAAACAGAAGAGAAGAGGGCGGGTTCTTGAAACCCGCTGGCATAAAATTATTGAAGGGGACGCGTTCTAAGAACCCGCCCTCCTCTTTGCAAAATACATAATTCATTGTTAAAAGTAAGATTTGACATTGATTTGACAACATGACAACACTGATTTGACAACACTATGGAAAAAACATTTAGCGTTATGTGGACAAAGATGAGGGCGGGTTCTCCGAACACGCCCTTCTTTCCCTATAAAACTCCGCCCTCTTCATTCTGATTTTTGCTATCTTTATTTCACTATCTCTATCGAAATTCCCTTCTAAACCCCTGTCTCCTATCTAAATCTTTCAGGGATTCTAATATCAAAATAATTTCAATGGAGAATCAACCATTCGACAAATTATTGCTCGTAGATCAAAACGAACATAGATCTTCCAGTATATTATACGGGGAGGAAAGATTCAAAACTTATTCAATTTGTTTTAATTCTCCATTTTTTTAAATTCTAATAGTTGAAAATAATATGATTAAATTTTGCAGGGTGGAGATAATCTTACAGTCGTCAGTCATAATTCTGACAAGTGGCAAGTTACGGATAATCGTATAATCGAGCGTATTCGAAGAGACGGATTTTATGAAGCTTCATTGCTTCGTAATATTCAAATCGACCACGGTCTCTTTAGCTCTCTTGTTGAGCGTTGGAGAAAAGAGACCCATACTTTTCATTTTAGATGGGGTGATGCCACTATCACACTCCCTGATAAAGCTACCGATGAAGTCTTGGATAAACATGTACGTGCCTACATTTTGTACATGATCGGTTCTTGGTTGATACCGGACCAATCGGCAACGCATGTCTATCCTTTATACCTTAGGTTTCTTACGGATTTTGATGTGTGTAGCCAGTATGCTTGGGGAGCAGGGGCCCTGGCCTATCTTTATAAGGAACTAGATAAGGCATGTGCTCCTACGAAGAATAAAATTTGTGGCTGCATTATGTTACTTCAGGTACATTCCTTGTTTTTAACAGCTAGACATTTGCAAAATTGTAATATTGGTTCTTTCTCTTATCATCTGACACTTTATATATAAATTTGGTCATGGGAGCACATGTGTATGGGAATACCAGATCGCATTAATATTTCTGTCGTGGATACCCCTGAAAAGCCTCTCGGCTCTTGGTGGAGTGGCAAGAAATCTTATAAGACTCCTCGTCGAGTACTTAGATACTATAGAGATGAGTTGGATCGTATGAAGGCAACTCAGGTAACCATATCTTAGGTAATTAACTTTGTTTTAAAATTTTAAATTAGCTTCATTACAATTTTGTACTATGTTATTTGCGCAGTTCACGTGGACGCCTTATACAGCATATCGTCTGCAAGGATTACCCGGCATTTGTATCGAATGAAAGCCGGTTTGGCGGGCTCGATGCCCACTACTCTGCATTAATATCGTGGTCATGCACCTACTGGACCGGATGTTGCGAAAGTTCAGTAGATTGCAGCATATTCCTGTTCCGCCGCCTGCGCCTATGACAATAGAGGGAGACATGCGAGGAGAAAAGACAGAGCGTGATTGGAGGGAGCATTATCATCAATATTTGCTGAGATAGAAGGATAGGCAGCGTAATATTGCCTTACAGCAAATAGGTGACCAAACAACCACCGACGCTTCAGAAACATATCTACAATGGTATAAGCGTGTCACTATAAGATATCTTTCTGCTCCCCTTAACGACTTTCCAAACATCCTGCAGTACGAGCCTAGAGGCCACGTGGAACGAGAAATGGTAAGTTAAATTCTTTAAGTTATATTAGTTTTTAACATCCGGCGGTATGAGTCAATAATTATTTCTTATTTTTAATGTAACGACAGGCTCGTGGGTGCATCATATACAATCAATGATGCAAGATCCATATCCGACTGATGCTGGTCCAGATACTCAGGCTTTATTTTCAAATGTAGACTCATATATTGGTGGTATATTCGGTTCATATAATATGCTTCCATATTTATCGCCATCGCGAGAGCAGCAGCATGAGCCGGCACCAGAGCATCAACATGAGCCGACACCAGAGCAGTAGCATGAGCCGGAATCAGAGCCGCGACATCAGGGAGATCCATAGCAGCGGGATCAGTGGTTTGGAACACCATACTGTCAGCAGCAACCCTGGCATACTGAACAAGCGCAACAACCGGAGGAACAACAGTTTTAGGGGACAGGTTTTGCGCAACAACAGCAGTCTTGGGGGTCAGTTTTGCACAACAACAACAATCTTGGGGGTCAGGTTTTGCGTAATAACGGCAGTCTTGGGGGTCAGGATTTGCGCAGCCATGGGGCCAGGTTTTATGCAGCAACAGCAGCATGAAACCAGGACAAGTTCTTCGCAACAATAGCCCAGTTGGGAGACGGATTTTTCGTCCTACATACAGTTGTTGGGAGGCAGCACATATCCGACACATGTCCCATATTCAGGATTTGCGGAACAACAGCTTGTCCAAGACGATACTGAAGACGAAGCAGAAACCGAAGCAGAAGAGCAGATGCCACCGCAGCCGCCATATACCCAAGAAACGGGAGGGTCGTCCAGTCATCCCAAGAGGCATAGGCTTATGTCAAGACTCCTCGGATTGGGAAAGAGAAAGGAAAAGGAAAAGGGAAAGCGATAATTGTATACTTTTACAAACAGATGATTTTTTTGTATTATAAATTTGATGAATTTATTTTGTTATTAGAGTGTATACAAGATTCATATTTAAACAACACTAATATTATTGTTTATTATTTTAGTCGATATTTACTTAATTTCTATTTTTAATTTAATTTAATTTTTTTTAAAAAAAGGATGCGGGTTCCCAGAACCCGCCCTTTTATTTAGAGGGTTGGGCCGGGTTCGAAACCGTCCTATTTTGATAAATAAAAAAAATTATTTTATTTTAATAATTTTAATTTTAATATACCCCATTTCAAAATAAAACCCTTGAAAGTAACGTCTAAGCTCAAGCATGCGACTATTGTTTTTGAGGTTTGGTGAGGGTCAAAGAGTCCCAGTCATTCATATTGAGATCCAAGCCTGCCCTTTTCTTTCCTTGTCCGGATCTTGTCTCGCTTATTTGAGTTCGAAATTTGTTTGGCCGGTGATTTAGGTGTGTGTTGAGTTTCCATTCTCTCTCTTGTTGGTCGGTGATATAATACATTCTACTACGGATTTGGTTTTCGCTTTGGCAGCTGATGGAGGTCCTTTTCGGGTCCCCGTCAGATGTTGTCTTCCATTGATCTTCCGGTAGATTTCGGTGGTGATCTTCTGTTGCGTGTGGGTCTCAATGGGTTTTGAGGAGATTGGTGATTTGAGGAGTTTAGCGCCAAGTACCTGCAAAGAAGTCCCGAGGTGGTTTAGTACCACCGAGGACCCTCCGACGATCAAATTAATGCCAGATCCGAGCAGAGTAACGACTAAGTGGAATCAGAATGGCTTACTTGACCGCTCTGTGATGGGGGTATATATAGCGGCGGCGGCACGCAGCAGCAGGCACGAGAATCTCGCCGGCGGTTATGCTCCCGACGTCACGCCCGCGTAAAGAGCGGATCACCCATTAATGGGGATCGTGATAGCGTAGAACGTGAGATGTTGCTGGCGGAGAATCTGCGCACGGCGAGATTTGCGGAGCGGCGGTTGCGTCTGTGAGCGGTACTGTTGGTCGGTCGGAGGACCGAGGAAGATGGCCTCGGTTGGGGAGCTTGGGAACGAGCAAGAGGGCCGAGGAATCTTGGTCCTGTGGCAGCTTGGGGCGAGCTGAAAGGCCGAGGAGGCCAATCTCCAGGGGGCTCTGAGAGCCAGCTTGCGCTTGCAGGTTGGGCACAGGGGTGGCCTGGTCGGCCCCTGTGGGCCCTTTCTTCTGAGTTTTGGGACACTTCATCTGCCACGTGTCCTGATCTCGACATTGTCGCCAATTTGAGCATCATCATTAGCTCCCCACTCTTGTCCCGACCAACTGGCGGGTCGGGTCAAGAGTGGACTGCCGGGACGCCCGGGGAGAGCTCCCTCCTAAGATTTCGTCGGGACGCGTCCCCGGGCTGTCGGCTGCCTTTTCTGCCAGCAAATCAGGGCGAAATCTCTGCATTTAAGGAAGGTGCGCCGGTTCGTGCATCCTGTCACTGAAGCGACGGTCTGCGTATCAAGCGTCGGTTGGCCGACGCGACGTGTGCAGACCTGCGGCGTCTGTTGGGCAGGGGGATGCCCGCTGGGGATGCGCCGAGCAGGAAGGAACTCGGCGGCCTCACGATGAGGGCTTGAGACCATCAGCGTCTGACGGGTAGGAGGATGCCCGCTGGGGATGCGCCGAGCAGGAAGGAACTCGGCGGCCTCGCGATGAGGGCTTCAGACCATCAGCGTCTGATGGGCAGGAGGATGCCCGCTGGGGATGCGCCGAGCAGGAAGGAACTCGGCGGCCTCACGATGAGGGCTTGAGATCCTCAGCATCTGATGGGCAGGAGGATGCCCGCTGGGGATGCGCCGAGCAGGAAGGAACTCGGCGGCCTCACGATGAGGGCTTCAGACCATCAGCGTCTGATGGGCAGGAGGATGCCCGCTGGGGATGCGCCGAGCAGGAAGGAATTCGGCGGCCTCGCGATGAGGGCTTCAGACCATCAGCGTCTGATGGAAAGGAGGATGCCCCCTGGGGATGCGCCGAGCAGGAAGGAACTCGGCGGCATCACGATGAGGGCTTGAGATCCTCAGCATCTGATGGGCAGGAGGATGCCCGCTGGGATGCGCTGAGCAGGAAGGAACTCGGCGGCTTCACGATGAGGGCTTCAGACCATCAGCGTCTGATGGGCAGGAGGATGCCCACTGGGGATGCGCCGAGCAGGAAGGAACTCGGCGGCCTCACGATGATGTCTTGAGATCCTCAGCATCTGATGGGCAGAAGGATGCCCGCTGGGATGCGCCGAGCAGGAAGGAACTCGGCGGCCTCACGATGAGGGCTTGAGACCATCAGCGTCTGATGGGCAGGAGGATGCCCGCTGGGGATGCGCCGAGCAGGAAGGAACTCGGCGGCCTCGCGATGAGGGCTTCAGACCATCAGCGTCTGATGGGCAGGAGGATGCCCGCTGAGGATGCTCCGAGCAGGAAGGAACTCGGAGGCCTCGCGATGAGGGCTTCGATCCTTGACGCTGGAGGGGCCGTGAGAGGCCTGCGAAGGATGGCCGAGCAGGGTAGCTGCTCGGTGCCTCTTGGCGAGGGCAGTGATCCTTGACGCTGGAGGGGCCCTAAGAGGCCTGCGATGGATGGCCGAGCAGGGTAGCTGCTCGGTGCCTCTTGGCGAGGGCTTTGATCCTTGACGCTGGAGGAGCCGTGAGAGGCCTGCGAAGGATGGCCGAGCAGGGTAGCTGCTCGGTGCCTTTTGGCGAGGGCTTTGATCCTTGACGCTGGAGGGGCCCTGAGAGGCCTGCGAAGGATGGCCGAGCAGGGTAGCTGCTCGGTGCCTCTTGGCGAGGGATTTGATCCTGAAGGATAGCCGAGTGAGGGATCCTCAAGCTCGACTGCCTGTGGGAGGGATTTCTGATCCCCGGCGTTGCGGTAGGGAAGCAACCCGCCGGGGATAGCCGAGCGAGGGATCCTCGGGCTCGACTGCCTCTGGGAGGACTTTCTGATCCCTGGCGTTGCGATAGGGATACTACTCGCCAGGGATAGCCGAGCGAGGGATCCTCGGGCTCGACTGCCTCTTGGAGGACTTTTGATCTTCCAGGACGGGGACCGAGCAGGGTTACTGCCCAGTGCCTCTTGGTGATGACTTTGATCCCTGTCGGTTGTGGTAGAAAGCTACCAGCCGGGGATAGCCGAGCAAGGACTCGACTGCCTCTGGAAGGACTTTGGTCCTTAGCGTGGGAGGTGCTGTAAGAAGCCTACCAAGGACCTTTGGCCGGGCAGGGTTACTGTCCGGTGCCTCTTGGCGAGGGCTTGTGTCCTGAAGGATAGCCGAGCGAGAGATCCTCGGGCTCGACTGCCTCTGGGAGGGGTTTCTGATCCCTGGCGTTGTGGTAGGGAAGCTACCTGCCAGGGATAGCCGAGCGAGGGATCCTCGGGCTCGACTGCCTCTGGGAGGGCTTTCTGATCCCTGGCATCGCGGTAGAGAAGCTACCCGCCAGGGATAGCCGAGCGAGGGATCCAGGGTAGCTGCTGGGCTACCTCTTAGTGAGGGCTTAGATCTTTAGCGGTGGAGGGGCCGTAAGAGGCCTGCTAAGGATAACCGGGCAGTGAAGCTGCGCGGGTGCCTCTTGGCGAGGACTTTGATCCCCGGCGTTGCGAGTAGGGAAGCTACCGGCCAGGGATAGCCGAGTAGGGAAGCCGCTCGGCCGCCTCTAAGGAGGACTTTGATCCTTAGCGTTGAAGGGGCCGTAGGAGGCCTGCTAAGGATAACCGGGCAGTGAAGCTGCGCGGTTGCCCCTTGGCGAGGGCTTTGATCCCTGGCATTGTGAGTAGGGAAGCTACCGGCCAGGGAAGCTGCTCGGCCGCCTCTAAGGAGGACTTTGTTCCTTAGCGTTGGAGGGGCCGTAGAAGGCCAACTTTTTTTTTTGTGGAGTTTCGTTTCCCACAGACGGCGCCAACTGATGGAGGTCCTTTTCGGGTCCCCGTCAGATATTTTCTTCCGTTGATCTCCCGGTAGATTTCGGTGGTGATTTTCTTTTGCGTGTGGGTTTCAATGGGTTTTGAGGAGATTGGTGATTTGAGAAGTTTAGCGTCGAGTACCTGCAAAGAAGTCCCGGGGTGGTTTGGTACCACCGAGGATCCTCTGACGATTAAGTTAGTGGCAGATCCGAGCAGAGTAACGGCTAAGTGGAATCAGAATGGCTTACTTGACCCCTATGTGATGGGGGTATATATAGCGGCGGCGGCACGCAGCAGCAGGCGCGAGAATCTCGCCGGCAGTTACGCTCCCGACATCACGCCCGCGTAAAGAGCGGATCGCCCATTAATGGGGATCGTGATGGCGTGGAACGTGGGATATTGCTGGCGGAGAATCTGCGCACGGCAAGATTTGCGGAGCGGCGGTTGCGTCTGTGAGCGGTACTGTTGGTCGGTCGGAGGACCGAGGAAGATGGCCTCGGCTGGGGAGCTCGGGAACGAGCGAGAAGGCCGAGGAGTCTTGGTCCTATGGCAGCTCGGAGCGAGCTGACGGGGCGAGCTGAAAGGCCGAGGAGGCCAATCTCCAGGGGGCTCTGAGAGCCAGCTTGCGCTTGCAGGTTGGGCACAGGGGTGGCCTGGTCGGCCCCTGTGGATCCTTTCTTCTGAGTTTTGGGACACTTCATCTGCCACGTGTCCTGATCTCGACATTGTCGCCAATTTGAGCATCATCATCAGCGGAGATCCACCACTAAATGGAGAGAACGACCACTGATCTCCCCTGTCATATATAAATTCAAATAGTTAGATTCAAGTACTGGCCTCTCTCAGTCTGAAGGGCATTTGGACCCTTTTACTAGCTAGGTATATATTAGAATCATTCATGGATATTGACAATGAAATTTTTAGTTTATATATTTATGGAATTAAGATTTACATGACATGATTAGAAGTTCTCTAAGGTATTGTTCTTGGTGTTGAATTTTAATTTGTTGCCTCTGAAAGGCCTTTCTATGTGTACATGTTACCGAGCTTCATAAAAATTAGTATCCTTTGCATCAGAAAACATAGTGTTCTTTTAATCTAATATGTAAAATCAACGAACTGCAGCAGCGATCGTAAAATCTTTTAAAAGAAAATTTGAATTATTTATTTTAATATTGAAAAGGTAGGTTAGATGCATGCTAATAATCTTATGCATAGAGTTGGACAAGTTCCTTATCTATATGATTTAAAAACTATATATATATATATATATAGAGAGAGAGAGAGAGAGAGAGAGAGAGAGAGAGAGAGATTTGAAATGTGTATAGAAAGGATTGTGCTTGAACATTTCTTATTCTGTCTAATAATATGTTATTATTGTGTGTTTACATCACCAAATAGATAACTAATTTTAACATTGAAAAAGTCAGAAGCATTTCCGTACTTAAAGAAATGATCAATCTCATCGGATCACAGAAAGTCTGATTTGGACTTGTACCTTTTGCACGGGGCCATCTATTGATGCATGGATAGTGTTTTGGTTATTCTTAATTGTATGTATGTACGTGCACGCGTACGCGCACTCCTTATTGTAAGCAGTCGGGATTTAAGATCAAAATGTAGTCTCATGTTTGGGTAAGTATGAGCTCCGTCTCTTCTAAGGAGAGTTGAGAACAGGATGAGAGATGATGGAGAAGACTCCGAGAGACGAGTGCTCTCTTGCAAATGTATCCTTCTCATGTTAGTGGAAACCCAATTTGAGATATTCACCTTGAGGATGTAAGCCGAGTTTGGTTAACCATCAACCACATAAATCTAGTATATTCTTATTTTCTTGGAGCGATTATGTTGTTCTATCTCGTATTCTTGATGTCGATAAGAGGATTGGCATGCTCAATATTTTGGAGAATCGATGAAGGGTATACATTGATGAGTTTGGTTCTTGGTTTCTTAAAGAAGCACGTAGATTTTTTCTTTTTCTCCAAAACGAATTAGTTTGGTAAGATCCTTGACCATAACCAACCCATTTATCGATCAAGTTCAGCAGATTGACCCATTAAAACCCATATCCATTAATCTTTAGCGGGCTATATCTGCTTATTTCGGATTGGAATATCAGGTGTCTTCAACATTTTATAACAATTGTTGGTGGGGTTGAATTTTAATTTGCTGCCTCTAGAAGGCCTTTCACTGTAAACATTTAATCGAGCTTCATAAAAATCATTAGGGCATCGGAAAACATAGTGTTTTTTTAATCTAATATGTAAAATCAACGAACTGCAGCAGTGATCGTAAAATCTTTTAAATGAAAAATTGAATTATTTATTTTAATATTGAAAAGTTAGGTTAGATGCATACTAATGATCTCATGCATAGAGTTCGACAAGTTCCTTTTATATATATATATATATATATATATATTAGATTAACATTTGAAATTTGTGGAAAGGATTGTGCTCTAACATTTCTTATCCTGTCTAAAAATATGCTATTATTGTGTGTTTACATCCCAAAATAGATAACTAATTTTAAGATTTAAAAAGTCAGAAGCAACTGAGTGGATTATGTCTTGTATCTGCTTGCGTACTTAAAGAAATGATCAATCGCATCTGATCAAAGAAAATCTAGTTTGGACTTGGACCTTTTGCGTGGGCCATCTATTGATGCATGGATGGTGTTAAGGTTATTCTTAATTGTATGTATGTACGCGCCTACGCGCTCGCGCACTCCCTATTGTAAGGAGTTGGGATTTAAGATCAAAATGTAGTCTCATGTATGGGTGAGTATGAGCTCCGTCTCTTATAAAGAGAGTTGAGAACGGGATGAGAGATGATGGAGAAGACTCTCAGAGATGAGTGCTCTCTTGCAAATGTATCCTTCTCATGACAGTGAAAACCCATTTTGAGATATTCGTCTTGAGGATGTAAGCCGAGTTGGGTCAACCATCAACCACATAAATCCAGTATATTCTTATCTTCTTAGAGTGATTATGTAGTTCTATCTCGTGTTCATGAGGTTGATAAGAGGATCAGCATGCTCAATAGTTTGGAGAATCGATAAAGGGTATAAATTGATGAGTTTGGTTCTTGGTTTCTTAAAGAAGCACGCATATTTTTTCTCCAAAACGAATTAGTTTGGTAAGATTCTTGACCAAAACCGATCCATTTATCTATCAAGTTCAGCATAATGACCCATTACAACCCATATCCATTAATCTTTAGCAGGCTATATCTGCTTATTTCGGATTGGAATATCAGGCATCGAACATTTTATAACAATTGTTGGTTGATTGATCTTTTCCAGCCTCATTAAAAAAAGGTGTTATTCTCATGAAAGAAAATACTATAAACCTGTCATTATTTTTATTTTTTTTGGGAAAAAGCAATTCAAAATGCCATACTCAATAAAATAAATTTAAAAAATAAAATATTTACAAGATACAGAACTTGCGCATCGAAATAAACAATTCTCGATACATCATTAAAAAAAACAGATGAAGTAAAAAATGCTTCTATAGTTTATTTTAAACACATTCGCTGCCGCTAAACTAAATTCATTGCAAATCTTGATTTTCGAATGCAAAATATATATTCTCTTCAAGAGCTCCAAAAAGAATCAAGATCCTCCCTTACTTTTTTTTATCCAAAAGACGAATACTACTAATAGTATTTCCATCCTTAATAATAACACCGTAAGAAATAGCAACATTCATAATTGCATTATCATCAAAATCGTCAAAAGATTTAATAGAACCTTTAGGGGAGCATTTCGAACCTGATTTCTGCTTAGAATCATTGAACGAAGAAATGGTAGCTCGAAATGGTAGCTCGTGATAGGAAAAGTTGTTTATTAAAAGCAGTGGTAATCAATTTTCTTTTAGCGGTGATCTTCTTGGCGTGAGGTGGTTTGAATCCAGGAGGGATCACCTTCCGAGTCTAACTCAGTCGAGATAGTAGGTTCATTTTGCACAATTGAATTATCTGAGTTAGTAGATTCAGCCATCGAATTTACATGATTCTGCATGTTCTAAGATAATGATTCTTGATGTAAAACCTTATCATCCAAATCATTAGTGAAAAATATGCGGAGAAACGGAAGGCGGCAAATCAACACATACATTTGTTGGATATAGTACCCTCAAGGCAATTATTGTAATCACATGCAGGTGATTATAATGATTGAAGAAGGATCTATATGGGTAGAACAATCTTATTCGAAATGATAGCATAATATCTGGTTTGACTTTATCATCTTGTATATATATTATGTGGTATTACAAAGCACTGTTATATGTTGATAGAGCTCATAGGATTCAAGCGTGACTACTAGCATTCTGATGACAATCATATATGTAGGAGCTGGGTGGTCTATAGGCACATCCTTAAATGTCCCAAGTCGAGAGAATATCGAGACTGAGCATTGATACTCCGGAGTAGACCGGTATATACTTTTCAAGACCTTGATGAGGGGCAGTGGCCGGTCTCACAATCCATTGGTGTTAGTTAGTCACCTAAGATAATATACAGGTCCTAATCCAAAGATAATATACAGGTGCTTATTGGGTTATGAGTTACACTGGACAAACTCGCCGGGAACATATGTCACGCCCCGCTTCCCAGTGTACGGCAAAAGGGACGCGACGAGGTCCGCTACGTATATACTCAGAAGTACATACGCTAAGCGTATCTAAGCAATATAAAATAAATACACAAGAGACAAGAAATAAAAAGAACAACAACTTTTATTTATTAACATTTTTTGTACAATACATGAAAGGAAATACAACTGAAATTAAAAGATGCCTAAACAGTGGCATAACAGGAAATGAAAATACATAAAGGAAAAGTGTACAATGAAACTAAAGTGCAGGGTCTTCGGCAAACTGCTCCAAGTCTTCTTGGGATGGCTCGATCTCCGCCGGGTCCAAACCACCTGACGACATTCAAAGAAGAAAGAAATAGAATGTCGTCAGCGAACAGGTCGCTCGGTAAGTCCCAAAGGTAAGGGAGAAATAGACAGAGAGTAAGAGAGAGAGAGAGAGAGAGCAGCTTTTAATGTTGTATTATAATATTGTAATGTTGTATTAACGCTGTTGTTTGTAGCCTGGTACAGAATATGCGAGTGTATACGAGGGGAGTCCCACTTACACCGGGGACCTTGGTAACCTGTAGTACAAGGCTCCATTGATAATACCACGGAACAACGGTATGGATGTAATTACATCTTAAGTGACCACCTCGTGCCACCTTTAACATATTCCGTATCAGTCTACCCCTTAAACCCCGTAGTGTTTTGATTGTATTGTAGTATTGTATTGTGTAAGTTGGATGACCGACCAAAACCATGATATCAGTAAACAGATTGTAACTGCATAATCAGGTAAATGGAATAACGGAATAATGGATGTATATCCATGGTTTGATTCAGTCAAGTTGTATAGATTGTTAACTGGATTCTGAGATTCATGTGTTCATATTGGGTTGGAATATTAAAGAATGTAGATTGACTTGAACCATATTCAAGTCAGAAATAATCAGACTCAAACCCGAGTCAGACCAAAAGAAATGTAAGTCGGAATTCTATATTTGTTAGGGTCATTATTGTAATTTATAAAACTTGAGGGGGTTTTATGTAAAAATACTTTTGTATAGTTTTCAAAATACACCTCAAGGATTTATTATTCGTCTTTATAGTTATAATGAGTGTGATTTTATTTGTGTTATTTCTAGTGATAATATCCTAATTATATAAATAAAGGTATTAATTTGTAATATTGATTTAGTTGAAATTCATGGTATTTTAATGTAACTTTTAATCTTGTAATTTTTAGGAAAAGGTGGAAACTTTATTTTATAATAAAATAGGTGTTTAAATGATAAATATACATATGTTTATACAAGAATAATTTTTAATAAATATTTTATTTTCCAAAAATCTCATTTTTCTTAAATGTCGTATTTTAAACCTTTCGAGACCGAATGCTCCTTGCGGAGGTTTGAATCTCGCACTACTAAGCCCGAGGGTGCACGATAAACCGTACTAACCCTAACGAGTTCCCCAAAGATGGGTTGTAGTGGCGCTTTGCAAAGATTTAATAAATACCAATCATTTAGAAAACGGTTTTATAAAGATAAGGTATTTATTTGTAAAAGGTGTAAATTTCCGTATTTTAGATTCTAGGGTTTTCTTAGCCAACTAACCTATTTCTAAATGGTCTAAACGATAAGTCATTAGAAGCCTCAAATCGCCTCTTCACCGCCAATTGTGGCCAGGTAAGTACAAATGAGAAAAGGAGGGATCCGCTCACGAATCGTGAGACGGGCCTTTTAAAGTTACCTTTTCTCACTTGCCTAGCCTAGACACCACAAAGTCAGGTTTAGATAAACGATCGATGTCCACAACTTATCGTATTTTCCTTTTAAAAGATATTGTTTTAAAATTGTATATAACTTAGAACTTTTAGAAAAGGTTTTATAAGAAAAGGGTATTTAAATGTAATTTTCTTGTATTATCGTATTCTAAGTTTTGATGATATCATTTAGGGTTGTATTTGCGTGTGTGTGGAGGTAGGTCATTACCTCGTGATCTACTTTAAGGTATAGTAAAGTTTAGGGGTTAAATGTGATAAACTAAACATGGTGGTATTTAAGTGAAAGAATACGATATATTACAAAAACTATCATTTCATGTGTGTAAACTTGTTCAAATTAATTTTTAAGTGATTAGTAGTCAACATGAAGATGTTTAAGCATTATGGAATTGGTGATAAGTGAGATTTGATAGAAAACCGAATCGGAAATCGGTTTGTTCCGATTTCCGTCGGGTTTGAAAAGTCGTATTTTTATGAAAGAATAGAAAGGTAGAAATGTGGGACTTACGGGTTTGGACAACAATAGAGAGTGAGGGGGAAGTAGAGGGTTTTCCGGTGCGTCGAATCGTCGTTGAGAGCTCCTAGCACGATCACCGGAATTTCGCCGTCGATTTCGTCAGCGCTTCGCCTTTCGCTCGTTTTCTAACGTACCAAGTTCTCTTGGAATTTTGGGAGAGTGGACTTAGAAAAAGTGATGAGAGGGTAGAGGGTATGGGGGGTTTATATAGAGTTAGGCTAGGGTTAGGGTTTTTAATAAAAAAAAATACAAAAATCATTAAACCTAGGATTAAAAGGGATTTATTGGGCAAATGATAACCGATCCAAGCAATTAAAGTGTGCAGGGGGTGGACCAAGTCAAGAGGAGACTTTTCTCTGTTGGTGACTCGGCCGTCCGGCCAAGTCCGGCCGACGGCGCCGGACCGAGTCGGCCGAGTCGTCGGCCGGCGGTGCCGAGTCGGGTCGAGTCAGGCCACCAGAGGCCGGGGAAACTTCGGGGGTACAATTTGGTATTTACTTTTTGTTGTCCAGTACATATTTTGTGAGTTATAGCCTTTTAACCGTTGACTTCCAAAAGAAATTAAAACAAAATAAATACAACATATCGGATGGTATTATACCCTAAGTATTACTTTAATTTTAAAAAACTCCTTTATGGATTAAAGTGGTAACAGCAACACTAAATACCCCAAGTATTACTTTAATTTTAAAAAAAATTTATGTACACTAAAAATGGAGTTATTTAAAAACAAAATAATTACTTATATATATATTGTGCTCAGGTTAAAATACTCCTTTATGGATTTTAAAAAAAATTTAAAAAAAATTGTATAGAAAAGTGTATAGAAAAATTAGGGTTGTTACAACATATCGGATGGTATTATACCTATTGTCAGATATCGGTTCTCAGATGATATGAGTACATGTTAGTCTGTCGACCTGAGATCGTCACTTGTCTCGTGTGAGTTCCCACTATACTTTCATTACTACCCTGCCACGGATACAAACGAGTCAAGCAAACAGGTTTTAGTTGGGTACAGTCCCGAACACATGGAGGCAGTGAGCGGATCGTCGGAGATTCGTCTCTCCTGATATTGGGGGTAGATGCCGCACTGTGCACGGATGACCATCACCAGAAATCCTTGGCCAAGGTGGAAGGGATTTACTGATTTGGATCAGTAGTTTCTCAGTGGGTGATGGGCATCACACCGACATGACTTATCACGTTATTAGGAGTCTGATTTTATCCACCCCCTAGACCCGATATGCTATACTCTTAGATGAATAAACCGGATTGTGCGGAGATTGTCACAGACAGACTCAGTAGGGTTACGGATGAGTTTGCTCATCGACTTTCCTTTCGCTCAATACCTGGATAGTCGTTACATACAGCTAATGTCGTTGACGTGGTTGTGGTTAAATCTATTGCCAGCGTATTGACGAGTCTTTAGAGTTCCTGATTTATATGAAAAACTGTAACTTTATGTGTCCTAAATACCGCAATCAATAACGGTGTTGCAATATCTAGCCGATAGTGAGTACGGGTCGTCCACAGGAAAATGATGAATTACTTATCTTATTTTAGACGAGTTAATAAAGAAAGGTGGGATTTTTATCATTTTATACATGGAAGATTTGAAAATTTTATAAGAGAAAGGCTTGTAGGGTTTATAGGATTTAGTGATTAATGGATTGAGTTTTAAAAATAATTCTTCTTATCTTTTAATTATTTAATAGTAGAGAAATAGCGATGAATGTGGATTAGGCTTCTTGGAGGGATTAGGGTTTCTCTCTACTGACCCTTGTCCTTCCATTGATCCCTATTTACCTCAACCCTTCAACAAAGTGAGTATTAACAAATCTCAAATCGTAGTCGTGATTATCATGAATTGATAATACGTCCGATAAGAGGGTTAAGATTCATTTTGCTAAAATTTATAAAAATTAAAACTTAAAAAGAAGTAAATGGATTTTGTTCATCCATTATACTACCATATCCTACAAACCCTAACAAGCGAGAATTTACTCGCTCAGGGGGATAAACGAAGTAAACGATGAAAGATTAAAGATTAATGAACCCATAAGAAATAACAAAATTAAAATTGTGGAAAGTAAATGCAGAAATTAAAATGAGGAAAGTAATGAGACAAGATTAAAAAAAACTACCTTTTATTGAATAAACAATTGCATTACAGAAGTTGATCGCTGAAAAACCAAACTACAAAGCCTAGTTTTCTCGAGAGATCTAGATTTCTCAATCGATAGATCAGTGGATAGATTATAACCCTAATTGCTCTTGATCATTTTTATAGGCTCTGAAACTTGAAACCTTAAACGTCATCTTGAAGTGTGTGCAAAGACGATCAAGCCCCTGAATTTTCATATCTAACGGCCACTAGATGACCGTGCTTCCGCCGCCATATGCCCCTAACGGCCGCGATTCCGCCGCCCTTTGATGGAGTTGCATCACCAGATTTTCTGTGCCTTCTTCTCTCGATATTTTGAGATACTTCTGATGAATATATATTTGAAAATATATTTTTCTCTTTGCAGATGCAAGATTCTTTGAAAATTCGGCAGATTTAGTTTGATAATTCGATTTGATATAGATCTCCTACTTGTATTTCAGCCCTGAACTGATTTATTATAATACCTGCGCAATATCTCAAATCAATTTGTTTGTAGCATTTGGTTTATTTGAGATAATATTCCAAGCAATTAAATGATATAATATCTTAATAATATTGGTTAAGAATATTTGATATGACATGATATGGATATTTTAATAATTAATCTCATGGATATTTTATTTAAATATGATATGCATATATTCCACAATTATATTAATTATAAATTAAGAAACATATGACAAAAAATTATTTTATAAATAAACTCACATATGTTCTTAAATTATAAATAACAGTTTTTAATAATTAATAATAATAGGGAAAATGACCATACAAATATACAATAAATATGATTGATTAGTCACATACAGAGGGTTTTCCCAGTTCAGACGATATGATATAGATGACGTATGTTGATACATATATGTGTCCGATTAAATATGTGTACAGGCTACACAGACTTTAATCGGACGGTTGATAATACCGGTGGTTTAGGATTAAGCCGGATTATTAAATTAAGTTTTGATTTAATAATTTATATATATATTTTTTAATATATGTATTCTAGTATTATTTTTCACTATTCATTTTCTCTCTTGGCTATTCGTATTTTTATACGGATACACGTATATGTATTTCGATACGTTTACTGGGTTATATTTCGTATTTATACAGAATTTTTTGTAGAAGATAGACAACTCATTTGTGAATATCCATTTATGAATATTCATAAAATGAGGTGGAGGATGAGGTGGCATTGAGCATGGTTGAAGACATGTAGAGAGGAATGAGTTTTATTTTATTTATTCATAAATTAGTCATGATATTTTATTTTGTATGGTTGTAAAATGAATATGAAGTCATTCTCACTTTTATTCTTCATACTCTCATTCTCTTATGCCATATTGAGTTGCTCATGGCTATTTTCCTCACCTCTTCCTCCTTCTTTAGTTGCTCGCTTGAGATTTAGAATTAAGAGAAAAGGATAGTTGAAAATTCCTATATCCCCACTCTCTATTCCTAGTAAGCTTGGAACGTCGGTTGCTTGGGTAAGCCATCGTATAGTTACATACGAACTCGAAAAAACTTTTTTCAATTCGATGATGGATTCCAGTTCTGGAGAAATTGAATAAGATTATTCGGTTGTCTTTTCTTTTTCCCTTCTCTCAGGTTGCTAGAGCTCCTAGTATTAGGAGAGTACACCTATTACGCTTATTGGATTGTCTTCTTCCAAACCTTGGGCAGCTGCCGAAAGGCAGGAAAAGAAGAAAACCAATTAGCCTACGATCGGTTATACTGTGGGTGTCACAAGGTGTTTCTCCACACAGGATCTGGACAAAATATCAGGGATTCTGATGACTGGATCTATGGGTTTAGATCTAAATTTGGGAAGTGTCCCAATTCGGGTACTTTGACACTATTCTAAAGTGTTTTAGAATGGACGACTCCTGACGTGGTGGTGTACCTGCAGGTGATGGAGTTACCCTCTCTAAAGAGATGTCTTCTAGACTGATGAGGAGAGAGATTTGCATGATTGACATATCACTTTCTTAGGCAATTGAGTCAATCATGAGATGTCAAGTACTACACTAGATATTACTTTTGCACTAACTGCAATAAGTATATATTAATCCAATTCTGGAGAAATATTGGGAAGCAGTTATGAACATAAAAGGATGTTCTTGGTATATGGTAACGGCTGTCTCCTTCAAGAGGCGGTTATCATTTCAGGCTTCAAAGATGACCTGGATGATAGAGTGGCTGTCAGAGTTAATAGTTTGCCCTCTAATGAGGGGTAATATGTTGAACAAGGGGTCCAAGCAGATACTGAGAAAGGTATGGCGCAGAATACTAATTAAATTCAGTGGAAGATACAGTCTAAGAAGTTTGTTAGATTTGGAGTTCATTTATGAACTTAGTTCTATCAGATATCCAAACAAATTTTAAGACAGGTATCGCTCATTTCAAGAGATATAGATAGATAAAGATAGAAACATTGGAGCAGATCCACTCACTGAGGCTATTTCTTGAACGTGATAGTTTCATAAACAGGCTTTGCGAGATTGATTAGTAAAAAAGTTGGGTGTTCGGTATCACATGGGCCGTGAGTATACGACACCGTAATAATTAGCCTTAAGTGTAAGTAAAAGATTGTTGGATATAGCGCCCTCAAGAAAATTATTGTAATTGCAGGCAGACGATTATGATGATTGAAGGAGGACCTATATGAGTAGAACAGTCTTACTCGAGATGATACTATACTATTTGGTTTGACTTTATCATCATATACATATATTATGGGGTATTACAGATCACTGTTACATATTGATAGAGCCCATAGGATTCTTGCTTGACTACCAGTATTATGATGACGATCATATACGTGGGAGCTGGGTGTCTATAAGTACATCCTTAAATGTCCCTAGTCAAGAGAGTATCGAGACTGGGTATCAATACTCCGGAGTAGACTAGTGTATAATTTTCAAGACCCCGACAAGCGGCAGTGGCCGGTCTCACAGGCCATTGGTGTCAGTTAGTCACCTAAGATAGTATATATGTGCTAATCCTAAGATAGTACATAGGTGCTCATTGGATTATGAGTTACACTGGACGGACTCGCCAAGAACATGCCAGATGGTATTATACCTATTGTCATATAGCAGTTCTCAGGTGACATGAGTACAGGTTAGTATGTCGATCTGAGATCGTCATTTGTCTCGTGTGAGTTCCCACTGTGTTTTGATTACTATCCTACCACGGCTCAAACGAGTCATGCAAACAGGTTTTAGTTGGGTACAGTCCCGAGCCACATGGATACAGTGAACGGATCGTTGGGGATTTGTCTCTCCCGGTATTAGGGTTAAATATCACACTGTGCACGGGTGGCCATCACCAGAAATCCTTGGCCAAGGTGGACGACATTTACTGATTTGGATCAGTAGTTTCTGGTTGATGGGCTTCACACCAACACGAATTATCGCGTTATTAGGGGTCTGACTTTATCCACCTTCTAGACCCGATATGCGATATTCTTAGACGAATATATCGGACTATATGGAGATTGTCACAAACAGGCTCAGTAGGGGTACGGATGAGTTTGCTCGTCGACTTCCTTTCGCTCAAAACCGGGATAGGCGTTACGTACAGCTAGTGCCACTGACGTGTTTGTGGTTAAACCCACTACCAGTATATTAATGAGTGTTTAGAGTCTTACACAGAGTGTTTTCCTGGTTCAGACGATATGATATAGATGACGTATGTTGATACATACAGGTGTCCAATTAAATATGTGTACAGGCTATACGGATTTTAATCGGACGGTTGATGATACTAGCGGCTTAGGATTAAGCCAAATTATTAAATCAAGTTTTGATTTAATAATATATATATATATTTAATATATGTATTCTAGTATTATTTTTCACTATTCATTTTCTCTCTTGGCTATTTGTATTTTTATATGGATACGCGTATAAGTATTTCGATACGTATACCGTGTTGTATTCCGTACTTAAACAGAATTTGTTTTAGAAGATGGACACATCATTTGTGATTATTCATTTATGAATATTCATAAAATGAGGTGGAGGGTGAGGTGGCATTGAGCATGGTAGAAGACAAGTAGGGAGAAATGGACTTTATTTGTTTATTCACAAATTGGTTATGTTATTTTATTTTGTATGGTTGTAAAATGAATATGAAGCCGTTCTCTTGTTTATTCTTCATACTATCATTCTTTCATGCCTTCTTTAGTTGCTCATGGCTACTTTCCTCACCACCTCCTCCTTTTTCTTCTTTAGTTGCTCACTTGAGTTTTAAAATTGAGAGAAAAGTATAGTGGAAAATTCCTAAATCCCCACTCTCCATTCTTTACGAGTTTGGAGCGTCGGTTGCTTCACTAGGTGAAACCGGAGCTTGGATCAATTCTCTCAAATGGATCATTTTGAGCGAAGAAGGACCGGCTTGCAAACGCGATCCGAAACTCTTGAGTGCATACTATAGTCCAACCTAGTTGGAGCAATTGAAGAAAGGTTGAAGATGTGAGTATTCTACACATGGTAAAGTTTAGCTTACTAGGTTTTTGTTTACAAGTTCTACCCTTTTAGTTTGATTCATGGTTATGGAACTTTAGTAAACTAAATTTTTTTTTTAAAATTCATGTTGCTATCATACAAAATTAGCTTGCTAGTGTGCCTAAGTTTCCAATAGTGGTATCAGAGCCACGATAAAGGCTAAACTTGTTTGCACAAATTTAGAGTTTCGATTGACGGAATTTTCCGTTTAACATTTCCAAATTCTTTTTTGCTGTTCGAATTTCAAAGTTATTCATAAAAAATTTTAGGTTGCATTAAAATTTTGTGCAGGAAAAATTAGAGCTAAGAAAAAATTTTAGGCTCCTATGTTCAAAATTCGGCCGCTGAATAGCCGTGAAATGCGCCTTTCAACCACTGATCTGTCACGCCCCGCTTCTCGGTGTACGGCGAAGGAGACGCGACGAGGTCCGCTACGTATGTACTCAGAAGTACATACGCTAAGCGTATCTAAGCAATATAAAAGTAAATCACAAGAGACAAGAGATATAGAAATAACAGCAACTTTATTAATAATATTCTTTTGTACAATGCATGAAAAGTAAATACAACTGAAATGAAAAGAGATGCCTAAACAATGGCATAACAGGAAATGAAAATACTGAATAGAACAAGGTACAATATCTAGAGCTCGAGGTCTTCGTGAAACTGCTCCAAGTCTTCACCGGTGGGCTCGATCTCTGCTGGGCCCAAAGCACCTGACGACATTCAAAAAAGAAAGAAATAGAATGTCGTCAGCGAACAGGTCGCTCGGTAAGTCCCAAAGATAAGGAAGAATTAGAAAGACAGAATAAGAGTATTTTTCTAAAGTATTATGTTATAGGATATTATGGAATATTGTGTTAACGCTGTTGTTTGTAGCTTGATACAGAAGGATGCCAGTGTATACGAGAGGGGTCTCTATATGCTAGAGACCAGGGCAAACGGAATATACAAGGAACCGTTAAGCCACGGTACAACAGCAACGGAATATAGGTTAGGTGTCTTAATCTGACCCCCTCGTGCCACCTTTAACACCTTCCGTACCAATCTACCCCTTAAACCCCGTAGTGTTTTGATAGTATTGTTGTGTAAGTTGGATGACTGACCAAAACCATGATATCAGTAAACATATTGTAACTGCATAATCAGGTAAATGGAATAACGGAATAATGGATGTATATCCATGGTTTGATTCAGTCATGTTGTATAGATTGTTAACTGGATTCTGGGATTCATGTGTTCATTTTGAACTGGAATATTAAAGAATATAGTTTGACTTGAATCATATTCAAGTCAAAAATAATCAGACTCAAACCCGAGTCAGACTAAAAGAAATGTAATTTGAAGTTCTATAATTGTTAGGGTCCTTATTGTAAATTATAAAACTTGAGGGGGTTTTATGTAAAAAGTACTTTTGTATAATTTTCAAAATACACCCCAAGTATTTATTATTCGTCTTTATAGTTATAATGAGTGTAAATTTTATTTGTGTTATTTCTTGTAAGAATTTCCTAATTACATAAATAAAAGTATTAATTTTGTAATATTGATTGAATTGAAATTCATGGTATTTTAATGTAACTTTTAATCTTGTAATAATTTTTTTTAAGGAAAAGTGAAAACTTTATCTTATAATAAAATAGGTGTTAAATGATAAATATATATATGTTAATATAAGAATAATTTTTAATAAATATTTTATTTTCCAAAAATCTCATTTTTCATAAATGTCGTATTCTAAATCTTTCGAGACCGAATACTCCTTGCGGAGGTCTGAATCTCGCACTACTAAGCCCGAGGGTGCACGATAAACCGTACAATCCCTAACGGGTTCCCCAAATGTGGGTTGTAGTGGCGCTTTGCAAAGATTTTATAAATACTAATTATTTAGAAAACGGCTTCATAAAGATAAGGTATTTATTTGTAAAAGGGTGTAAATTTCCGTATTTTAGATTCTAGGGTTTCCTAAGCCAACTAGCCTATTTCTAAATGGTCTAAACGACACGTCATTAGAAGCCTCAAATCGCCTCTTCACCGCCAATTGCGGCCAGGTAAGTGGCAGGTGAGTGGGAGGCTCTCCACTACAAGTAGTGCCCCTAATTAAGTAACCACTCGCCTTAGACACACTTGCCTAGACACCATAAAGTCAGTTTAGATAAACGATCGATGTCCATGACATATCGTATTTTCCTATTAAATGATTTTGTTTTAAAATTGTATACAACTTAGAACTTGCAGAAAAGATTTATAAAGAAAATTGTATTTTAATGTAAAGTCTTGTATTATCGTATTCTAAGTTTTGATGATATCAATTAGGGTTGTATTTGCGTGTGTGTAGAGGTAGGTCATTACCTCGTGATCTATTTTAAGGTATAGCATTATTAAAGGTTTAAATGTGAAAACTAAAGATTGTGGTATTTAAGTGAAAGAAATACGATAAATGGAAACGTTATCATTTCATGTGAGAAACTTTATCCAAATTGATTTTTAAGTGATTAATAGTCAACATGAATATGTTTAAGCATTATGGAATTAGTGACAAGTGAGTTTTGATAGAAAAACCGAATCGGAAATCGGTTTGTTCCGATTTCCGTCGGGTTTTAAAAGTCGTATTATTATGAAGGAAAAGAAAGGTAGAAAAGGGGACTTACGGGTTTTGGACAAGTTAGAGAGTGCTAGGAAGGTAGTGGGTTTGTCGGTGCGTCGAAACGTCGTGAAGAGTCCTAGTACGATCGCCGGGATTCGTCGTTGATTTCGGCAGCGCTTCGCCTTTCGCTCGTTTTCTAATGTACCGAGTTCTCTTGAAATTTTTAGAGAGTGGACTTAGGAATGTAGGGTGAGAAGGTAGAGGGTAGGGGTGTTTATATAGGGTTAGGCTAGGGTTAGGGTTTTAATTAAAATAAATATAAAAATATATTAAAAAAAACATTAAAAAATCATTAAATTTTGGAGTAAAAGTGATTTATTGAGAATTTGATAACCGATCTGGGATTTTAGTGTATGCAGGTGAGAAGACCAGGTCAACACAGAGAAATTCCGTGTTGACGACTCGGCCGTCCGGCCGAGTCCGGCCGGCGGCGCCGACCCGAGTCGGCCGGTCCGCCGGCCGACTTGGCCGAGTCAGGCCGAGTCGAGGGCTCGTCGGGTGGGTCAGCACCTGGGGGGAATTTTGGTGCATCTAACTTTTTGGGTTCAGTATAAATTTTGTGAGTTATTGCGGTTTGACTGTTGACTTTCCAAAAAAATTTAAAACAAAATAATATAAAAATAATGTGGGGCATAGGATTCGAACTCTGGTGGCTTGGTTCAGCAGTGCAAGGTATTACCAATGAGCTACAAGCTCCTTCTTGTAATTATAGAGTGAAATAAATACTTCAAGAGATATCAGCTGCAATAAATACTCCAAGTATACATTGAATTTAAATCAATTCTTTGTACATTAAAAATGGAGTTGTTACAGTCTACCCTCCTTACAAAAATTTCGCCCTCGAAATTTACAACTTTCATTTGAGGACTAGTTTACAAAGAGATGTGGATATCTAGTACGCATTTCATCCTCCCTTTCCCAAGTGGACTCTCCTGGAGTGTCTTTCCTCCACATCACTCGAACCAAGTTAACTTCCTTATTCCGAAGTGTCTTCACTTTCCTGTCCAGGATCTCCACGGGCTGTTGCTCACAAGACAAGTCGGGCTGTATAGTGAGCTCGGAATGATCAAGTACATGGCTGGGGTCACTCACATACTTTCTGAGTTGGGATATGTGAAACACATTATGCACTCCTTCCAATGAGGGTGGAAGCACTAAGTGGTATGCCACTTCACCGACTCGTTCGAGTATGTCGAACGGTCCAATATATCTCGGACTTAGCTTACCCCGTCTTCCAAATCGGATCACTCCGCGGTTCGGAGATATCTTCAGGAATACGTGATCTCCTTGCTGGAACTCCAAGTGTCGCCTCTTTGCATCAGCCCAGTGCTTCTGTCGATCTTGGGCTATGCGTATCCTTTCTCTGATAGTACGAACCACATCAACAGTTGCTACTATCATTTCTGGTCCAAGAAGTTCCCTATCTCCGATGTCGTCCCAACTTAATGGCGATCGACACTTCCTTCCATACAATGCTGCAAAAGGTGTCATTCCTATGCTTGCTTGGTAGCTGTTGTTGTACGAAAACTCCACAAGATGTAGGTGATCTTCCCACGATCCTTTGAAGTCTAGCATACACGCTCTAAGCATATCCTCCAAGATCTGAATAGTTCGTTCCGACTGACCATCTGTTTGTGGATGATAAGTCGTGCTGAAGTTCAGACTTGTTCCCAAGCTTGCTTGCAGACTCTGCCAAAATTGCGATTGGAACCTGGTGTCACGATCGGAGACAATGCAGACCGGTACTCCATGGAGTCTCACAATTTCCTGTATGAGTTCATGGGTATCAGAGATAGTACATTATGAAGAGTTTTAAATCTAAATTAGATTATTATCTCTATGTACTTCTTTGCTAGTGTCTCAGTTGATTGGCCAACTCGAAATGGGATGAAGTGAGCCGACTTTGTGAGTCGATCCACAATGACCCATATGGCATCGTTCCCCTTTGTGCTGCGAGGAAGAGAAGTCACAAAGTCCATCGTGATATTTTGCCACTTCCATTCTGGGATTGGTAACGGTTGAAGTAATCCAGCAGTCCTGTGATGTTCAGCCTTTACTTGCTGACACACCAAGCATTTTGCGACGCTTATGGCTACTTCACGCTTCATTCCATGCCACCAATAATTCTGACGTAGATCTTTGTACATTTTGGTACCTCCGGGATGTACTGAGTAGGGAGAGTTGTGGGCTTCTTTCATTAACTCTTCCCGAATAGGATCTTTTGGTACACACAATCTGCTGCCGTATCTCAAAGATCCGTCTTCATGGATGATGAAGTCTGTTCTGATTCCAGTCTCCACTTGTTCTCTGATCTTTTGCAACTTAGCATCGCTGGCTTGAGCTGCTTTGATCTGATTGACAATGGTTGATTGAACTTGTAAATTCATCAAACTTGAAGCATTACCTGGCATGACTACTTCAATCTCCATCTGATGCAAGTCTTGCTGAAGCTTCCACTGAGCGGTGAGATTCATTGCTAATGGTTGGTGACTAAGAGTATCAGGTACTACATTCACCTTCCCTGGGTGATATTGCAAGTTGATGTCAAAGTCTGCCATGAGTTCTAACCATCTTCTCTGCCGCATATTCAACTCCTTCTGAGTAAACACGTACTTCAGGCTCTTATGATCTGTGTAGATGTTCTCTCGTTCACCAAGTAGGTAATGACGCCAAATCTTGAGAGCAAAGATGACGGCTGCCAACTCCAAATCATACGTCGGATAATTGCGCTCGTGAATTTTCAGCTGTCTTGAAGCATATGCCACAACCTTACCGTGCTGATGTAGAACACATCCTAATCCCTTACCGGATGCATCGCAATGCACTTCGAATCCTCCAGATTGATCCGGTATGACGAGAATAGGTGCTGATGTCAACCTTGACTTGAGTTCTACGAAAGCTTGTTCGCATGCTTCTGACCACACAAATTCTTCATCTTTACGTGTGAGCTTGGTCAGGGGCGTTGCTATCTTCGAAAAGCCTTCAATAAACCTTCTGTAATATCCAGCTAAACCCAAGAAACTTCGAATATCCTTCACTGACTTTGGTGTAGGCCATTCGCTAACTGCCGAAACTTTCGCTGGATCTACAGAGATTCCTTCTCCTTATACGATATGTCCAAGAAAACCAACTTGATTTAGCCAAAACTCGCACTTGCTGTACTTGGCATAAAGCTGATGTTTTCGAAGAGTTTCTAGGACAATTCGTAGATGTTCTGCATGCTCTTTCCGACTCTTAGAATACACCAGGATGTCGTCGATGAAGATGACAACAAATCTGTCTAAGTACTCCCGGAAAACTTGATTCATAAGGTTCATGAATATTGCGGGTGCGTTGGTCACTCCAAATGGCATCACTAGAAATTCGTAATGTCCATAGCGAGTTCTGAAAGCTGTTTTGTGAATATCAGCTTCCTTGACCTTCACTTGATGATAACCTGAACGAAGATCTAGTTTAGAGAAAACACAAGATCCACTTAACTGATCGAATAAATCATCGATGCGCGGGAGTGGATACTTGTTCTTTATAGTGACTTCGTTCAAGGCTCTGTAATCGATGCACATTCTGTATGAACCTTCCTTCTTCTTCACAAGTAATACAGGTGATCCCCAACTTGAAGTGCTGGGACGAATCCATCCTTTCGCCAGTAATTCGTCCAACTGTGTTCGGACTTCCTTCAAACCTTCCGGACTTAAACGATAGGGTGCTTTGATCACCGGTTGTGCTCCTGGTACTAAATCAATACTGAATTCAAGAGCTCGATCGGGAGGCAAACCTGATATATCGTCAGGAAATACATCGTCGAACTCTCGAACCACATCTGGTCTTGATTCTTCCTCTGCTTGAGCTGCTGCAACTACTGCTTCTCTTGGCTTCGCTTTGTAGGTACTTGGCTCCAGTGTACGGTCTCCGCTTTTGAAATAGAAGACCGGATGGTCTGGAATCTCGAATACTACCCTCCTTTGACGACAGTCTATGGTAGCATAAAATGTTCCAAGCCAATCCATTCCTAGAACCACATCGAAGTTCGGTATGTCCAGCGCTTTGAAGTCAGCATAAAACTCTCGACTGCAGACGATGACTGGACACATGCTGTATCCCATAGTTGCCTTTAGAACGCCATTTCCTGAACTGACATTCCAGCTGGATACAAGCGGTGAAACTGGAATCGCATGGGTTCGGACAAACCGTTGCGACATAAAGCAATGTGATACTCCAGTATCAAACAGTGCAAGTGCAGGGATTGAGGATACTAAGATTGTACCTAAGGTAGGTGCGATTTGTTTTAGGTATAGAAAATATGTAACTAAGTAGTAGAATAGAAAAGCAAAATTTGAAAAGAAAAGTTTACCAGTGATGACTTGGCCAGTGGCCTCAGCTTCTTCCACGGACATCATGAAAGCCTGGCGCCTTGGTACATTCCTCCTGGCCTGAGGAGCATTCCTCGGAACGTTCCTTTGAGCTTGATGGAACTGACGAGGAGGTGGTGCAGCTTGCGGTCCTCTGGGTAGTGCAGATAGTGTAGGTCTGGGTGCAGGTGCCTGAAGAGCTGGTCGCTGCGGATAGGTAATTGCTGGCCTGGGTGCAGCAACTGGGTTCTGTCTTTGGGGACAAGACCCAATATCGTGAGTAGCTGAGCCGCAGACTAAGCAAAGGCGGTTGGCTCTACGGCAGTCCTTCATCATATGTCCAGTTCTCTTGCAGTAGATGCAAAAGGCTGGGCTGGGATGATGGGTTGGTACTCCGGGTCGCCTTGGCATGAAAGGTGGCCTGGACGAGGCTTCACCTGCCATCTGGTTGGCAGGGCGCTTGACTCCTGCAGACTGAGGTCTGCCCCTTGCTTTTATCACTGCCTCATAGCTGCGGGTAGCTTCTAGAGCATTCTCATGAGTCAAGAATTTTCCCGTGGCTAGAGCAGCCTGAATCTTCGTGTCCAGTCCTTGTTGAAAGCGACGGGCTCTGATCTCGTCCATCGGTATCAAGTGTGCCGCGAATCTGTTTAAAGATTGTGTTTGTTGTGTGATATGTGATATTTAAAAATTGAACTATTGTGGCATCTCTTACCGGCTTAACATGGTGAATTCAGCGTCGTATTCATCTACTGATTTGTCCCACATTGAACCCTGTTGTAAATGAATAAACTGCTGCTCCATAGCAAACTTGGCAGTCACAGGGAAGTATTTCGTGTCGAACTTCTTGCGAAAAGTCTTCCATTCAATCGGCTGTACCAGACGGCTTTCTTCCGCCTTCCACCAGTTGCGAGCATTATCCGTGAGCTGTAGTTTTGCTACACGGACCCAAGCGATATCTGGCACTTGAGCTGCTGCCAGACCGTCTTCGATGCTTTGTGCCCATTCTTCCGCTTCAAGAGGGCTTCCTTTTCCAGAGAACTATTTGGGATGTAAAGCCCTGAATTGCTTTACTCCCGTTGCGTCGGTCTCAGGATGGTTCAGAAGTTGTTGTTGTCCCTCGAGAAGGCTGCGAATCGCCTCAAGTAGCACTGTTTGCTCGGTGGTTGGTGCAGGAACAGCTGGTACGAGAGGTAGTGGTGGAGGTGTGTTGTTGACATTGGTGCTGGTGTTGTTCGGGGAATCCATAACCTTGAAGAAAAATTTGGGTTAGAACAGATTCAAATACATGAAATGATAAGATTCAAGGAATATAAATTTGTAAGATTCAAGAAACATGAATTGTAAAGAATGTTTTAGTTGCTGGTTCTTGTGTTATATTGCTTAGGTTGTTCACGCAGACCGGAACTGCATGATAGGGATTCATACAGCTCAGACCTGCATGGGCCACCAACAAAACCTGTCACGCCCTGCTTCCCGGTGTACGACGAAGGAGACGCGACGAGGTCCGCTACGTATGTACTCAGAAGTACATACGCTAAGCGTATCTAAGCAATATAAAAGTAAATCACATGAGACAAGAGATATAGAAATAACAGCAACTTTATTAATAACTGAATACAACTGAAATGAAAAGCGATGCCTAAACAATGGCCTGAAAAGTAAATACAACTGAAACTGCTCAGGGTCGCTTGAAAAGTAAACAATGGCATAACAGGAAATGAAAAGTAAATACAACTGAAATGAAAAGCGATGCCTAAACAATGGCATAACAGGAAATGAAAATACTGAATAGAACAAGGTACAATATCTAGAGCTCGGGGTCTTCGTGAAACTTCTCCAAGTCTTCACCGGTGGGCTCGATCTCTGCTGGGTCCAAAGCACCTGACGACATTCAAAAAAGAAAGAAATAGAATGTCGTCAGCGAATAGGTCGCTTGGTAAGTCCCAAAGATAAGGAAGAATTAGAAATACAGAATAAGAGTATTTTTCTAAAGTATTATGTTATAGGATACTATGGAATATTGTGTTAACGCTGTTGTTTGTAGCTTGGTACAGAAGGATGCCAGTGTATACGAGAAGGGTCTCTATATGCTAGAGACCAGGGCAAACGGAATGTACAAGGAACCGTTAAGCCACGGTACAACAGCAATGGAATATATATTAGGTGTCTTAATCTGACCACCTCGTGCCACCTTTAACACCTTCCGTACCAATCTACCCCTTAAACCCCGTAGTGTTTTGATAGTATTGTTGTGTAAGTTGGATGACTGACCAAAACCATGATATCAGTAAACAGATTGTAACTGCATAATCAGGTAAATGGAATAACAGAATAATGGATGTATATCCATGGTTTGATTCAGTCAAGTTGTATATATTGTTAACTGGATTCTGGGATCCATGTGTTCATTTTGAATTGGAATATTAAAGAATATAGTTTGACTTGAATCATATTCAAGTCAGAAATAATCAGACTCAAACCCGAGTCAGACTAAAATAAATGTAATTTGAAGTTCTATAATTGTTAGGGTCCTTATTGTAAATTATAAAACTTGAGGGGGTTTTATGTAAAAAGTATTTTTGTATAGTTTTCAAAATACACCCCAAGTATTTATTATTCGTCCGTATAGTTATAATGAGTGTAAATTTTATTTGTGTTATTTCTAGTAAGAATATCCTAATTACATAAATAAAAGTATTAATTTTGTAATATTGATTTAATTGAAATTCATGGTATTTTAATGTAACTTTTAATCTTGTAATAATTTTTTTTTAGGAAAAGTGAAAACTTTATCTTATAATAAAATAGGTGTTAAATGATAAATATATATATGTTAATATAAGAATAATTTTTAATAAATATTTTATTTTCCAAAAATCTCATTTCTCATAAATGTCGTATTCTGAATCTCGCACTACTAAGCCCGAGGGTGCACGATAAACCGTACAATCCCTAACGGGTTCCCCAAATGTGGGTTGTAGTAGCGCTTTGCAAAGATTTTATAAATACTAATCATTTAGAAAACGGTTTCATAAAGATAAGGTATTTATTTGTAAAAGGGTGTAAATTTCCGTATTTTAGATTCTAGGGTTTCCTAAGCCAACTAGCCTATTTCTAAATGGTCTAAACGACACATCATTAGAAGCCTCAAATCGCCTCTTCACCGCCAATTGCGGCCAGGTAAGTGCCAGGTGAGTGGGAGGCTCTCCATTATAAGTAGTGGCCCTAATTAAGTAACCACTCGTCTTAGACATACTTTCCTAAATACCACAAAGTCAGTTTAGATAAACGATCGATGTCCATGACATATCGTATTTTCCTATTAAAAGATTTTGTTTTAAAATTGTATACAACTTAGAACTTGCAGAAAAGGTTTATAAAGAAAATGGTATTTTAATGTAAAGTCTTGTATTATCGTATTCTAAGTTTTGATGATATCAATTAGGGTTGTATTTGCGTGTGTGTGGAGGTAGGTCATTACCTCATGATCTATTTTAAGGTATAGCATTGTTAAAGGTTTAAATGTGAAAACTAAACATTGTGGTATTTAAGTGAAAGAAATACGATAAATGGAAACGTTATCATTTCATGTGAGAAATTTTATCCAAATTGATTTTTAAGTGATTAATAGTCAACATGAATATGTTTAAGCATTATGGAATTAGTGACAAGTGAGTTTTGATAGAAAAACCGAATCGGAAATCGGTTTGTTCCGATTTCCGTCGGGTTTTAAAAAGTCGTATTATTATAAAGGAAAAGAAAGGTAGAAAAGGGGACTTACGGGTTTTGGACAAGCTAGAGAGTGCTAGGAAGGTGGTGGGTTTGTCGGTGCGTCGAAACGTCGTGAAGAGTCCTAGTACGATCGCCGGGATTCGCCGTTGATTTCGGCAGCGCTTCGCCTTTCGCTCGTTTTCTAACGTACCGAGTTCTCTTGAAATTTTTAGAGAGTGGACTTAGGAATGTAGGGTGAGAAGGTAGAGGGTAGGGGTGTTTATATAGGGTTAGGCTAGGGTTAGGGTTTTAATTAAAAAAATATATTAAAAAAACATTAAATTTTGGAGTAAAAGTGATTTATTGAGAATTTGATAACCGATCTGGGATTTTAGTGTATGCAGGTGAGAAGACCAGGTCAACACGGAGAAATTCCGTGTTGACGACTCGGCCGTCCGGCCGAGTCCGGCCGGCGGCCCCGTCCCGAGTCGGCCGGTCCGCCTGCCGACTCGGCCGAGTCAGGCCGAGTCGAGGGCTCGTCGGGTGGGTTATCACCTGGGGGGAATTTTAGTGCATCTAACTTTTTGGGTTCAGTATAAATTTTGTGAGTTATTGCGGTTTGACTGTTGACTTTCCAAAAAAATTTAAAACAAAATAATATAAAAATAATGTGGGGCATGGGATTCGAACTCTGGTGGCTTGGTTCGGCAGTGCAAGGTATTACCAATGAGCTACAAGCTCCTTCTTGTAATTATAGAGTGAAATAAATACTTAAAGAGATATCAGCTGCAATAAATACTCCAAGTATACATAGAATTTAAATCAATTCTTTCTACATTAAAAATGGAGTTGTTATAGATCCGCGGCCCGATTTTGGCTGCAGTGTACCAAATTTTTTCTGGGGCCCTAATACATGGAAATATGATTTTTGGAATTTTTGGTTTCGGTCTAGATTTGTTTGTGTACTGGTTTGTACTTAGGCTAATGCGGAAAGTTTTAATGGATTGAAAATTTAAATTAGTGTTATCTGTGTATTTATTTCTGCGACTGTGAATATCATAGCACGGTATAATCCGAATGGTTGCTATATGTACAATCGTACGAGTTTATGAACATGATATTCACGTTGATGTTCTTTGTTGCTCTATTGATTATGGTTATGCTGGATTTGTCGCGATGGATAGCCCGGTGTACTTAGTATTAGATGTAGTTCCTTGTGATGTAATGTATATTCATATTGCGTGGTGAGCGTCCAACATATGGATTGCCGTCATCGCGGCTTGTATTATTTTTTGGGGCACGTGCAGGTTGCGAATGTAGTCACCGTTGTATATATTCGGTTTTTCATTACATACAATAGGATTACCCCGCGACGGAGTATACGAGTAGCCGGGTTCTAGAGGGCAACGGGCCTCCATCTCATGGCGTTGAGACCGGGGTACCTTACTCTAGAATTGACGGGCTATTCGCCACACTTGTATAAGGTATAGAATTGACCCGTGGAGGGGTGTCCAAATCACCGGATTTTGGAAGCGCTGGGTGGCCCACTCACTTCATTGATTGAGATTGGCTCGCGTCTGGGATTGGCGGGTGGCTTGCCGCACTCATAAGGGTCTAGAATCTGATACTATGGGCTATCCATACGACCGGGAAAATTACATTTTATATTTGAATCCATTGAAATATACTTTTCCTAGTTTATCCACATTTCCATATTGTGCTTCCATCTGTTGTGATTCTGCCGTGATACTTCTGTGATGTTATTTGATATCATGTGTGAGACGAATGTTTATATATATATATATATATATATATATATATATATATATATATATATATATATAATTTTGCATCCGCGCTAGTCCTGTCCCCACCCTGCCATAAGTTAGGTAACATTACGGTGAAGACCCGGGATCCTGTAGTGAATGCGGATGGCATATATGTGTGTGTCTATTTTCGTTTCTTTCTGGCATGATATGTTTAATTGATGGGACTGCATTAATTTTGATTAGTGTAAGGAAAAAAACCTAAATGATATTGTTGGAACCAATTTTTGAAAACTATAGGCGTTGCCTTTTGCTTTGAGTCGAGATATTCAGTTAGGAATATACTGCACCTCATTCGATGAGGAAAGAGCCTAGATCTCTTCACAGGGTGTGATCTCTTTGGGAAAAGTTTACATGTCTATATACTACTCGGTTTTCTTCAAAACCATCGGTTTTCTACAAAACTATTCATTTTAAAAATACGGAGCCTAAACCACTCCTTTTCAAAACTGCTTGAATTCCTTCAACGATATCAAGTTCTTTACGTTAAAGGTTTTTCGCCAAAAACCAGCTGTAGACTTCCGTCATTTCAGATTAGTATTGCATAGTATTCGTGCTGCATTTGTCGTGCTCAGCCGAGGCGTAGTGTTCGGTAGCTATGTAATGATTTTCTGTTTGCATGGTATTGCGATTGGTTATGACAGTCGCACGGCCTTGTTGGCTCGGTCAAGGGCTCGTGCAGGTGAGTTTAATGCAATCAAAAAAATGACAGGTTGAACTTGATCAGGACCCTATGATTTGTTGGATCGATCAAGGTCACTGGGGTCCTAGGGGAAAAAACCATATCGGGAGTTTCAAATATAAGGGAAACTTGTCAGGCATGCCCATACCTTCTGGAGTGTAATGACTTGAGTGGCTTCCGTCAGGTTATCATGCGATGATAGTTTGGTCCTAATTCCCACTGATGAGTAGGTGTTACTCCTCGGGTGATTTTCAGATAATCCCGACTAATTCTCTTTTTAGGGTTTAAAGGAGAATTCGAGAAAACGGTGGGAGCCATCCTGATTAGATAAAATGATTAACCAATCTAATTTAAATTAGAGTGCACACTGAGTGTTTCTTCTCTCTCTCTCTCTCTCTCTATCTCTCTCTGTGGAAGCGACCATTAACCGATCTTAAACTAAAACTCATGAACCAAGTTAACCGAACCTTCTTGCACACTTTGACTTTTGGATTGTCATGATTCACGACAAAACCACATATATCCTTGCCACTCCTACTTCCCTTTTGCATTTTTCCAGAACACTCCGTATCACTATAAAGATCCATATTGCTAGGGTATGCCCTCGTATAGTAATATACGAACTCAAAGAAACTTGTTTCAATTCGAGAATGGATTCCAGTTCTGGAGAAATTGAATAAGATTATTCAGTTGTCTTTTCTCTTTCCCTTCTCTCAGGTTGCGAAAGCTCCTAGTATTAGGAGAGTACACATATTACGCTTATTGGATAGTCTTCTTCCAAATCCTAAGCAAGTGCCGAAAGGCAGGGAAAGAAGAAAACCAATTAACCTAAGTGTAACGTACAGAAGGTAAGAAGTAAAGAAATATAAAGGGATTGGAGTGAGGGCAAGGAAATTTGCGACTATTGTCATGAATCTGAATAGTAGAAGAGGCATTACTAAAAATACCCGGCCACCCCTCGAATCATTTTCATGTTTCAGTTTTACTGTACGGTGTTAATTGAAAACTGTTTTCCTAATTAGATTCTGACTCCAGGGTATGCATTTACCAGATTAGATTCTCACATATGTATGGAATTACAGATACTGAGTAGGAGTAAAATATTGGGAATTGGATGATTAGTTCTTCAATATCAGAATTCTTTGTAATTGATGAAATTTGAGGAAATCACCTGGGTTTTGCCTAACGACAAATATTTGGTTTTGAATATCCGTTTTTATGCACAAATTTCAAATTAATATATCTGTACGTTTATTTTATAAAGTGAGATATAAATTTTTGAAATTATGTTTATGCCAATTACCTATATCAGTTGATGGTTAGATAATGTGCATTCAATAAAGGTGTAATTCTTCTTAACTATAACACAGTTTTCAACATACGATACACAGGGTTTGAGTTATTAAACTCAGAGGACTAATATAAAGTATTGTATGTTTTCCGATGTCCATTAGGACAAGGCGATTGGTACTCGTACTAAATTCCATTTACTTATGATTTCTCTAGTTTTATACATGCATTTCGTTGAAATACAAGGTCCAAATTTTGAGAAGTTATAGGTATAAGAATAAAGTAGAGAACCATATGTTGCAAGTATCAGGATTCTTGAGGCGATCGAAAATGTAGATACTTATGCTAGGTATTCCGTCGTAGTAATATATTTGAGAACTTGCTTCTCTCTCAGCTTACTCATCCATGGGTGCGCTCCTTAATGAGTAATGTTGCATGACCTTCTTCCATTTAGTCAATATGCACCGAAAACAGCTGCATGATTTTTGAATCTGGTTCCATTTAAATTAGTGCATTTTTTCTATATTGGATATAAAATGGATTCATATCTTAACGATGTTAAGGTATATGGAGTTGTCCGGCTTATACTTAAGAACATAATCCGAATAAACTCAAGGTATATTTCAGTAATGGCAGTTTATAAGTTATCCCGGACTTTGACGAGGGTTAACATTCTACCGTTTGCAGGATCAATAGTTATATTGTTCTTGACTTTCCACCTGTTTTAGTAAAATGAATTTTCAAAAAATATTAGTGGGAGTATGGTAGAACTGGAAGTGATTTCAGAACCACAAAAAATTACTGAATATTTAGTAAAATCTAAAAATTCAATTGGATTCGATAATCCATTAGCCACTCCATAGATTTGGTGGGTAGTCTCAGCCATCTGAGAGGTATTTTGGTCTCCTCAAAGACGATGAAAGGGAGGTTTTGATGACCCAAGCTTGCCACTACTGTTTTCCTAGACTATGAGATCTGGCAGGTGGATGACTATAACGTCGTTCTAAATTAGCTATAAAAGTACACTTGTATATGACTCTGCCAAAGAGTTGTTGTAGTCCATGGATGCAACGGAAGCGTGGTGGGCCAGTAGCTTATGTCTATTTATAAACTAAAGTAAGTATAGTGGAGATAGATCATCTATTTCTGATATGACAGTCATAGAGTTTGACTTCATCGGAACAACAAATGGACCTGGTAAGAAAGTAGTAGGGTGTGATATCCTGGTATTTAGATGGCGTACTCCTTATAGAAAGTGATATTCCTATACTATGATCGGTTATACAGTGGGTGTCACAAGGTGTTTCTCCACATAGGATCTAGACAAAATATCAGGGATTCTAGTGACTAGATCTATGGTTTTAGATCTAGATTTGGGAAATGTCCCAATTCGGATACTTTTACACTATTCTAAAGTATTTTAGAATGGACGACTCCTGGCATGGTGGTGTACCCGCAGGTGATAGAGTCACCCTCTTTAAAGAGATTTCTTCTAAACTGATGAGGAGAGGGATTTGAATGATTGACATATCACTTGTTTAGGCAATTGAATCAATCATGAGATATCAAGTACCACGTCAGATATTACTTTTGCACTAGTTGCAATAAGCATATATTAATCCAATCCTGGAGAAATATTGGGAAGCAGTTATGAACATAAGAGGATGTTCTTAGTATATGGTAACAGCAGCCTCCTTCAGGATGCGGTTATCATTTCAGGCTTCCAAGATGACCTGGATGACAGAGTGGCTGTCAGAGTTAATAGTTTGCCCTCTGATGAGGGGCAGTATGTTGGACAAGGGGTCCAAGCGGATACTGAGGAAGACATGAGGCAGGATACTGATTAAATTCAGTAGAAGATACAGTCTAAGAAGTTTGTTGGATTTGGAGTTTATTTATGAACTTGGTCCCATCAGATATCCAGAAAAATTCTAAGACAGGTATCGCCCATTTCGGGAGATATTCTTTCTCTATGAAATTGAGATATAAAGAGATAAAGATATAAACATTGGAATGGATCCACTCACTGATGGCATTTCTAAAACGTGATAGTTTCGCAAACAAGCTTTGCGAGATTGATTAGTAGAGAAGTTGGGTGTTCGGTATCACACAGGCTGTGAGTATGCGACACCGCAATAATTAGCCATAAGTGCAAGTAGGTGATTGTTGGATATAGTGCCATCAAAGCAATTATTGTAATCGCAGGCAGACGATTATGATGATCGAAGGAGGACCAGTTCGGGTAGAACAGTCTTACTTGAAATGATAGTATGCTATCTTGTTTGACTTTATCATCATGTAAATGCATTATGTGGTATTACAGATCACTGTTACATGTTGATAGAGCCTATAGGATTCTTGCTTAATAACTAGCATTATGATGGAGATCATATATGTGGAAGCTGGGTGATCTATAAGCACATTCTTAAATGTCCCTAGTCTAGAGAGTATCGAGAATAGGCATCGATACTCTGGAGTAGACTGGTGTATACTTTTCGAGACCCCGACGAGAGGCAGTGGCCGGTCTCACAAGCTATTGGAGTTAGTTAGTCACCTAAGATAGTATACAGGTGTTAATCCTAAGATAGCATATAGGTGCTCATTGGGTTATGGGTTACATTGGACGGACTTGCCGGGAACATAACAGATGGTATTATACCTATTGTCAGATAGCAGTTCCTAAGTGACATGAGTATAGGTTAGTCTGTCGACCTGAGATCATCATTTTTCTCGTGTGAGTTCCCACTGTTATTTGGTTACTACCCTACCACGGCTTAAATGAATCGTGCAAACAGATTTTAGTTGGGTACAGTCTCGAGCCACATAGAGGCAGTGAGCGGATCGTCGGGGATTTATCTCCCCCGGTATTAGGGGTAGATGTCGCATTGTGCACGGGTGACCATCACCAGAAATCCTTGGCCAAGTTGGACGAGATTTACTGATTTGAATCAGTAGTTTCTCAGTGGGTGATGAGTTTCAAACCGACAAGACTTATCGCGTTATTATGGGTCTGACTGTATCCAACCCCTAGACCGGATATGCGATGCTCTTAGACAAACAGACCAGACTGTATGGAAATTGCCACAGACAGGCTCAGTAAGAGTATGGATAAGTTTGCTCGTCGGCCTTCCTTTCGCTCAATACCTGATTAGTCGTTACGTACAACTAGTGCCGCTTACGTGCATGTGGTTAAACCCACTGCCAGCGTATTGAAGAGTCTTTAGAGTCCCACACAGATGTTTTTTCAGTTCAGACAATATAATGTAGATGACGTATGTTGGTACATATAGGTGTCCAATTAAATATGTGTAAAAGCTACATGGATTTTAACTAGACGGTTGATAATACTAGCGGCTTAGGATTAAACCGGATTATTAAATCAAGTTTTGATTTAATAATTTATATATATATATATATATTTAATATATATATTCTAGTATTATTGTTCACTATTCATTTTCTCTTTTGGCTATTTATATTTTTATACGGATGCACGTATATGTATCTCGATATGTATACCGGGTTGTATTCTGTATTTCTACGGAATTTGTTCTAGAAGATGGGCACTTCATTTGTGAATATTCATTTATGAATATTCATAAAATGAGGTGGAGGGTGAGATGGTATTGACCATGGTTGAAGACATGCAGAGAGGATTGGGCTTCATTTGTTTATTCACAAATTGGTTATGATATTTTATTTTATATGGTTGTAAAATGAATATGAAGTCATTCTCTTTTTTATTCTTCATATTATCATTCTCTCATGGCTTCTTGAGTTGCTCATGACTGTTTTCCTCACCTCCTCCTCCTTCTTCTTTAGTTGCTCACTTGAGCTTTAGAATTGAAATAAAAAGATAGTGGAAAATTTCTACATCCCTATTCTCCATTTCTAGCGAGCTTGGAGTGTCGGTTGTTTCACTAGATGAAGCCGGAGCTTGGATCGGTTCTCTCGGATGGATCATCTTCGGCGAAAGAGGACCGTCTTGCAAACGCGATCCTGAGCTCTTGAGAGCATGCTAGAGTCCAACCCAATTGGTGCAATTGAAGAAGGTTTGAGAATGTGAGTATTCTATACATAGTAGATTAGTTTAGTTCACCAGGGTTTTGTTTATAAGTTCTACCTCTTTAGCTTGATTCATGGTTATGGAACTTTAGCAAACTAGAAATTTTTTAAAATCCATATTTCTATCTTGCAAAATTATCTTGCTAGTGTGCCGAAGTTCCCAACAGTATTCATGCAATTGGACTCTGTGATTGACAAATTTGTTGGAATTTACAAATCAAAATCTCGATTTACGGATTTACCATTTTCGTCTTTATATAAAAAGGACTCAATCTGAGGATTAACTATAACGACTGTACTATGATTTCACCCTTCAATTCATCTCACTTCCTTTCTTTGATTTTGTAACGACCATGAAATCCATGTATGCTTGTAATATTACAATATTAATAAAAGAGTGTATTTATGATCTGTTAACGAGTTATAAATTAATCTTGATAAATTAATGCAAGAACAAGCATGGAGCTCATTTGTTAAGTCTATACACTGCTGTCTCATAGCCCACGAGTTCGAATCCTTACATCCCCTTTTATTTTATTTTAAATTCTTTTGACATTTTAGAGTTCCTGAAAGTTTCACGGGCATTTATCCGAGTTTCGAAAAGTTTTAACGAAAAAGATATATATTTTTGGACCAAACAAACTGCCACGAGCCTAAACCCCGAGACCCTAGATCAACACCAAATTTGGGGCCGACCAGGTCGGCCAATTGTATGGTTTGGTCGGCCAGAACAAGTCCTTATTGGCCTCTATTCACCGCCGGAAAACGGACTGGGATGTCGGGACGTCTGGCCTGAATTCTGGGGGCAGATACTATTTGGATTTATCCGTCCACCTCTCCGAAAATGCCAAGTTATTTTGGTTGCCTGTGGATTGTATACGGAGACTAATTTAAGTCGTTGCCCGTAGGGCATGTATTAGTCTAAATCCGTATATTCTTATATTTGGGTTTGGGCTGATTTAAAGACCGTTAACCTGGTTTGAGATTAAGATCGACTTAACTATACGAGCATTTGGGATCGATTATTTTAGTTTAAGGACATCCCGGCCCATTATCGCTATGTTTGAGGCGAAGTTTTAGTTTAGAGAAGTTTCGGTCCATTATCGCCGTATTTGGGGGCGAATATTAGTTTAAGGACATTTCGGCCCTTTGTCGCCGTATTTGAGAATGAATTTCTAGTTTAGGGACTTTTCGGTCCATTATCACCGTATTTGGGGATGAATATTAGTTTAAGGACATTTCAGCCCAACATTCAACTTGCGCGCATGTGTATTTGTTACGTGACGAACTGAACGTTGTTGATATGGAATGTGCCCAATTTGGGGTACGATTCGATTTGAGGTGTGCACGTCAATTTGGAAGTGCATCAATAAGAGATGAAAGGAGTTGCTGGTCGTCGGGATCCGCCACCTCTTTGAAGACGTTGAAAAATTACGACGACATATATCAGAGGTGTGAAGAGATGTACTCTTGAACCAAATCCCGTATTTGAAGGAGAAGAGTTATGGTGGCCTTAAGAATTTTTGTTAAGTATACGTTAGTCCAATTTGAGACTAAGATCAACTTAACAACATTTCAGGATCTTCCTTATTTAAAACCAGCAACAGAGCATTTAGATTCAGTTGCAAGACTTTAACAACTTTAGCCAATTTGGGCTTTAGTCTGCTTAGTCTCCCCTCTTTTTTCGAAAAAAGTGCTAAGCATTTGTTTGGTCTCTATTTAATTAGTCCCTTTTTTATGCAAAAAGTGCTAAGCACTTATATGAGTTCTGATACCCACATATAATCCTGTGGAGCTTTCAGTCATAGGGATTACCCAAAAAATGTTGAACACTTTACTCTTTTTGTTTTTATATGGAGTGCTAGGCACTCTTTATAGCGTCCACATGGGTAATACGTGAAGCACTGGGCACTGCCCAATAAATGTTGAACATTCAGCCGTTTTGGGCAGTTTATGGAGTGCTAAGCACTCTTTTCTTCTCTTTTGTGGAGCACACATGGGGAGCACGTGCGGCGCTAGGATGCTAAGCACTACCTAATGACTGCTAGGCACTTTCCCTTTTGTGGCGCCCACGTGATGAACACGTGCAGAGTCGAGCGCTAGGCACTGCCCAGTGAGTGCTGAGTACTCTTTTGTGACGCCCACGTAAGAGACACGTGCGGAGTCGGGTGCTGGGCGCTGCCCAGTGAGTGCTAAGCACTCCTATCTGTGGCGCCCACGTAAGGAACATGTGCGGCGCTGGGCACTAGACACTGCCTAGTGAGTGCTGATCACTCTTCTGTAGCGTCCACATGAGGGACACGTGCGGCGCTGGGCGCTTTTCTCTTCTGCTGATAGCATTTTTGCCCATTAATGATCGATAGGATCTTAGTATTGCAAATCTAGGATCAGCTTTCATTTTAAGAACCAAGTTCTTTTATGAGAACTGGGTTTCTCTTATATGCTTTGTTTTAAGGAATTCAATTCTTAGTTCCTTTCTGATTCTTTGATTCTCAAGAACAAGTTCTTCCTGATGAGAATTAAATTCTCAACTTATGGGAGACTTGTCTTATGGATCTCAGATCCAGAGAAAGAACTAAGTTCTTCGAGAAGGGTTATACCCTTAGATATGCAAATGAGATGTTTTTATCTCTGTTTTTTTTCTTTACCTAGAGCCTTTAAGGGAGATCTTCTTCCTTGAGAATTTAATTCTCTATTCCTTTTAAAGCTTTCTGTTTTTGTATTTAGAAGCCTATAGGGAGGTTCCTCTTTTTCAGACTTGAAGTTTTCGGTCCTTTATATAGTGGAGGCAAGTTTGTTAATTAGCTTTAATGAAATCTCTCACAAAGAGATCCCAATCAATTTGGGGAATTTTACCCACCATTGGATTTTTGATCCAAGAGTTTCTGTTTTACAGAACATATTTTTTTGTTTCTAACAAGATTGGGGAAATATTTTCCATATGCAGAGTTTTATTCTGTGAAATGGTGATTTTTAATCACCATTGGATTTTTAATCCAAAAGTTCTCTGCTTCACAGAGGGCAATCTTTCTTATTTTGAAAGATTGAGGGAATATATCCCTAAAATAGAATTTTATTCTTTGATCCAATTTGGGGAATGTTTTCTCTCGACAGAATTTAATTCTACATTTTGGATGATTTATCATCTCCGTTGGATCTTTTGATCCAACGGATCCAACGGCTCTGTTTAACGGAGAGTAGAATTTAATTCTACCTGGTCGCCGGTGCTAATGCGTTGTGCATGTGAGGCGCCACTTGAGAGTTTTAATTCTTTTTATGCTTTGCACACTGGCGCCCGCGTGAGGAGCATGTGAGGCACTGCCTCGTTAATTTTGAATATAGCTTTGCTCTTTTATTGGGGGAAACATCCTCGCCCGTATTCTTGCGACCCTTGACTTCCCACCAGTTTATTTCTTCACTCCAAAACAGCCAATTTAATACAGAGAACTACCGCTCTTTATTTTTCCCATTAAAATTCATTTTCAATAGCCCATTTAACACAATCTTTAAACCATATTAATTCTATTTCTCCTATAAATACCCTAGCCTATTCTCATGTTCTTTCCCTTTAAAAATAATCAAAAAATCGTTCTAAAAATCCCTTGAAGAATTGCCCAAGATCCCGAAGTCGAAGCTCCGATCAATATACCTTAGTCCCTTGCAAATCGAAAACCTAATTCCCACCAAACGGTGAATTGGTTATTATACTAATTCATACAGCGAGTAGGTTTCCCTTCTTCTTCTTTCTTTTGAATCCACCCTTGCTATGCCATAGTCTCAATTTATACTCATCGATATTAATGTTATCTCACATTCTTATACCTTTTCACAATATAAACATGTCAATTGGAAAAAGGAAAATTTGTTAAGATTACAACCCGTCTATAATTCTAATTTTCGCATATCAAATTTACTCTAACACGTACCATACACTTTTTTGAGTTTTTTCATGAAAATGCCTTTTATCGTTTCTGTAACTTCTATGACACAATATGTTTTAATTCGAATGTTTAGAAATGGTGTTGTTAAATATAGCGATAACGCACGGGATAATGACCTACCCTTACGCGCACACTTTCGAATCATTGCATGATCATATGGTTGTAGCATTTTTCTAAAAGAATCAAATTTCACTAAAATATTCTCAAGTTATAAATACAGAATTTAGCCGAAGATTCTTTTTTTCCCTTGCGTATTTTCACCTCACAAACCTAGTTAGGGAAACCCTGTGGAAAATGGTGCGGATTATTACACATTTTGGGTTTAGTGAGTAAGATCCGAGCTCTTCACAGAGCGCGTTCTCGAAGGAAAAGAAAATACGTTTTTTTAAAACAAAACTAAAAACCATTTCAACCAGATTTAAATAATGAAATATTTAGATATGTAATTTAAAATGAAACAAATTTTCAAACTAGATTATAAATAAAATGCCTTAAATTGAAAAGTTTTAACATGCTATTAAAATACCATATGTTTTCTAAAAGATAGATTTTTCAATAAAATATCATAAACTCTTAAAAACTAGATTCTGTAACTAAAATACCACGAATCTCAAAGCATGTTTTTATAAAAAAATCTCGATATTTTAAATAGTATATTTTACTAAAGATATTCTTGAGAACTTTTTAAAGAATATTTTTACATAAAACCCTCTCGAGAATTTAATAGCAAAATTTATATAATACCATAGAATTTCTAAATGGCCTATTTGCACATTAATACCTTAGAATTTCTAGGACTAGTCTACGCTAGGTATTTAGGTTGCAAACTGGTTTAAGTGGTATCTTCTCTCTTGAGTCTCGGGAAGCCGGAGACAATGATGTTAACCAAATGCATACACTCTAAATATAATTTGTAACTTCACGGAAATCAAATAGCATCGAAATTTGACCTAAAACTGAACTTGACTTGACACAAATCATGAATACGACTTGGCTTGGCACATGAACTGGACTTGAATACTTGTACTCGACTTGAACTTTCTTTGTACTCTTTCTTCGTATTCATGTATTTCGGGTAAGACCCGTAACTAAATCTATAAATTATAATACGTGGGAATAAGATGTAGTTTGGTAAAGAATGTATGACGTGGCACGAGAGTCCACTAAAAATCATCTAATTTGAATATTGTGTGTTGATTGATGTGCGAAAAGGTGGGTATGTGTATATAAAAACGGTGTCACAAATAGCTAGTCGCGATGAGTGCGAGTCATCCGCAGTGAAACGGTGGATTTCTTATCTTGCTTTAGACGAGTTGATAAAAGAAAGGTGCGATTTTTGTCGTTTTAAACTAAGATAGTTAGAAAATTTTATAATAGAAAAGCTTGTAGGGTTTACAGGACTTAGTAGTTAATGGATGAAGTAAAAATATAATTCTTTTCATCTTTTAATTGTTTAATACTGGAGAGATAGCGATGAATGTGGATTAGGATTCTTGGAGGTAATTAGGGTTTCCCACTACTGCCCCTTCTTTCCATTGATCTCTATTTATCTGAAGCCCCTAACAAAACAAGTATTAACTAATCTCAAATCGTGGTCGTGACTATCATTAATTGATAGCGCGCCCGATAAGAAAGTTAACATTTATTTTGCTAAGGTTTATAAACATTAAAACGTCAAAAGAAATTAAGAGATTTGCCATCCATTATTCTACCCTATCCTACAAACCCTACCAAACAAGAATTTACTCGCTCATGAATATTAGTGATTTAAAAGAGAGGTGCAAGATGAATGAAACCATAATTAAAATTTAAAAGTGCAGAAAGTAATTGATTGATAGTGGAAACTCGCGTTCCGCTTGTTCCATTTGTTCTATATAACGCAATCAAGACGGTGTCACTTTGCAGCTAGCCGGTTGAGCACGGGTCGATTAGGAGGTTGTATGTCCGTTCTTGTCTTAGATGAGTCAATTCAAGAATGTATATGTGTATGTTCAAATCTATCCTAAGTGTTCGTATTTATGTTCAAGTAAACTTGTTAGGGTTACGATTGGTTGGTAGAGTTAGGATTAGTCTTATACTTTTCTTTTGCAATTCTTAAAATGATATTTGGATAAAAGAAAGTAGCGGGGATTAGGAGGACATAAGAATGAGATTTGCGAGTTTAAGCAAGTTTTCCAACGCTAAATCCATTCCTAGTGCCTCTTATCCTTCCGCTAAGTGTGCTTATTTCCAACTCTATGCCAAATACCCACAACCATGTATCTAATTAATTCACAACTATATATCACGTTGTAGTGCGCCCAAAAGATTTCTCGACTTAGGTTGCGGTTATATGTCACGTATAGCACGCCTAAGTGAGGGGTGTGTGTTTGTTTAGTCTAGATTCGTTTTAGGATGTTTGGCGAAGAGAAGCACAAAGGATTTTTCCGCCCTTCATACTAAGCTTCCTTAGCCCCTAACAAGTGTGAAAATTATTCACACATATAAATGAAAATAAAAACAAAACAAGAAGGAAGCAAGAAAGAAAAGAAAATGTAGCTTTAAAAATGATAGCAAGCTAACTACTTGGGCCCTCACTTAAGTAAGGAACTCCATAGAGTATCATGGCTTGAGAAAAATACGGATAAGAAGAAAAAAAAAGACAACAAGAAATAACAACAATTACTTAACAACAATAAATAAAATTACACTAGGAATTAAAATTACAAGACATGAAAATAAAGATACAAGTTAAATAAAAAAACCCCATCTTTATTGATTTTCCACTCAAGAGCTCTCACTACACTTTCATAGAAAATAGATGAAGAATAAGAAGAAATACAAACTAATCTACACTAAATCCTAAAAAAGCAGAGGACTTCTACGATGGCTCAAAACTGGAGTATTTATAGGCAGAGAGCTGAAACCCTAAGGCCAAATTCTAAGCCTAGATACAATTACAGAACTACCCCCAAAACACGGCAAAGAGAGGAATTGATGTCGCCGCGGAACCGCCGCGAAAATGCCGTTTTGGCCGTGGTTCCGCGGCCGTTTAGAGGAATTGTTAGGCGATTTTTCTAGGGCTTCTCCACGTTGCTTTATTCTTCTGTTGTACAGGTCCTAAATTGCAAAATGATTCCAATATTTCTTCAGATTTTCAACAGTCTAAATTGGATTCACTTTTAATCCATTTGACCTTTATCGCTCTCAAGCTCCGCGCATCTATTGAATTTTGTGCTACCCCTTTCGAGCCCTGTGCTTGACCAAGACACGAATGACCATTGTTATTTGTCTTGTCTCTTGAACTGGTAAGCGACACTGGACGGGTGTAGATGACCGGAACCCGGATTTTTTCTGTTTGTGACAGATGTTCTGGATTTTGGTATAACTGTGGAGATTTTGTATGATTTGTGTTATTTGGACTGGGAACCTGCAACCTGTAAATATGTAGCAAACACGGATTAAAAGCACCTGCCTATAAACAAACGAGCAGAAGAATGGATGGATGGTATTAATTGAAATATTCTGGTATGAACAAATACCCCCAAACTTATCTTTTACCCGTCCCTAGCAAAACCATTTATTCTCAAAAAGTCCTAAGCTCGCTTTCATAAGCATCACGATTGCACTTAGCATGTGAAACAAGTCGTTAAACCTGTAGGTGTCCCTAGTAGGAGGAGTGTTGTCTCGTGAGGGTTTTCAACGGATACTACCCACAAAATCTTGTCAAGTTAGTTTCATAAGTTAACCTTAATTCTAATCCTACGGTTTAGTATCTAAATTAGAAACTCTATCATCCTATATTAGAAATATCCATCCCTTATCTTTCACACCTCTTATTTATTCATCCTAAGATCCAATATATTTTGACAGTTTAGAAAGATCCCGTTTTCTCTTGAGTTTTTCTTCTAAAGAGCGGTCTCCAATCCAGAATTTTTATCATCCTTACGGAAAACATAAGTCTTATTCTTTATCCCTATCTTTCCTCCAAATATCGATCGTATGCCCCCACGTGTGTGTAAATTTTCACCCCTACACTTAAAAATTCAATTCAAGCTATAGTATCCTTTCCCTAATAACTAATACTACTTTTTTTCATTAATGATAGACGGATTTTGTTCACACACTTTTCATGCGACTATTACGGCTTCCTGAGATGCTTATCAGCCGATTACTGAATATGTGAGCTTAAAGCGTAAATAGCAGTTTCCAGGTCTTGTACTTTATTTCTTTATTTTTCTTTATTTTTCTTTTTCTTTCAAGACCGGATATATTTTTCAAAGATTCTCTTTTGGTGGTTAGCTTTAAAACCGTTTTTTCATACTAGGTTTTCAGGTAAGAGTATTTCTAGGTATCCTCTACCATCCCAAGTTTCATGGTACGTGTAAGTGCGATTTATAGGGTATATACTTATTGAATTTGGACTCAAGAATAGAAATTATTTTTCAGACTTATCATTCAATAAAGTTTTCAATACTTTTCCTTCATCTCGACTTAACTCAAGTACTAAACTCAAGATGACCTACTTCTAAAAAAACTGTAAGGATATATATTTATCAAGGTTAAAGTGAAAGAGGGTTATTTTTAAGGCTTTCAACTGCTAAGCCTAGAATTTAGTTATTTCTAACCTATCAAGCTAACTTTTCGGAATAAAAAAATCTAAGTTACCCTACTAACTAACTTGACGAAAAGGTTTTTATATTTTTATAAAAATTTTCGATTTTTGTGGGTTTTTAATAAGTATGCAAATGCAAAATATACACATGAATGCGAAGGTAGAAAGCTTACCTAGCATATTCCCAAAATTAAACTTGAGAGTGCCCTCACTGTCATGCTACACCAAGAGGGTCAAAATTGTCGGTGCTCGCCTGTTTTTTTTTGTATAAAAGAAAAAGCAAAATATATATATACATAAAAAGCCCCCCCCCAAACTTAAGTGAAACAGTGTTTCCATTATTTAAGCATTAAGTTCAGAGTTACGGGGAGAGAACAATATTAATCTATACAAGGTCTTACATAGGCCAAAAGTTAATACCAACCATTCAAAATTTTTATCGCTATAATATCCGGGATGGTGAAAGAACGCGTAGAGAAAAAAATAGAGAATACACGAGACCGTGTATGGATGGATGCGGGATATGGTCTCGGTAGAGGAGATGAATGGCGAAGGGGAAAAAGAAATAGAATACGAACTTGAGGGTGGAAATGAAGTATATAAATTAGTACAATTTGTAATGATCGAAGTGAAAGAATGGATTGTACTAATCTATCAACACGTCGAGAAATGGGGTCAAACCTCTCAAGATTCATAAGAAAATATGGGTCGACCGGATTTGGTGCACCAGACACAGGAAATGAAGGTGATACGGTAGCTTGCAAAGTGGGAACGACGGAAAGGATAGAGAGAAGTTATTGAGGAATGGTATCGGTTAAATGTTCAGGAGGTTGTGCACAATCAGTGGAAGGGACAAGATGAATTGGAAGATCTGACTCATCTAGTAAAACTGGTTCATCCTTAAGAATATCCTCAAAATTTTCTTCAAAATTCATCTTATCCATGCATTCATCATCAACAATATCCAGACACATACGGGGTTCGGGAAAGACAGTGAATGGTTCAGGATGATATCCAAACGAAAGTGAAAGTACATGATGAATGCGTAAGAAAAACTCATCCAAAACCGTGGGTTCATCATCCAAAATATTCCCAGCGTTAATCTTCTAAATCAAGTGAAAATAAAATTTCTCAGACACTTCATCAAAAGCATGGTTTTCAATCAATTCTGGTTCTAGAATGGAGGTGTAGCGTAACAGCCTTAAACTTCTATGCAATTTTTTTTATAAAGTACAGAAAGGAATACCTTAGCCTGGGCACAAGTTATAAATTTAAATTGCTTTTGAACAGTAAGAAAACACCTGTAGCTCATTGGTAAAGCCTTGCACGGCTGTGACATTGCCCCTGTGTTCGAATCCCCACAGCCACATAATATTTTTATCGTTTTTTTTTAAATCTTAGAAGCTCAAAAGTTTGCATGTGCACTACACGTAAAATGGAAAGTCACTGAAAAATCAAACATGTGAAAAATGATATTTATGCAGACCCTGACACGTGGCAGCAATCCAAGCACTCTCACCCCAAAAATGGCCGGCGAGAACATCATTGGGGCCGTCACCGCAGGTCTTCCTGTCCCAATTTCTCCAATTCTTTAACCCTAGCACTCGTTGGACTCCCCCCACTAACCGTAGTTTGTTTGATTTCCCTGCATATTTCTAGAGAATTAAAATGAGCCTTAAAACCAAATTTTAATGCATTTTTAATTCACTATTCACACCATAAACCCTAATTCTATCCTATAAATACCACTCTACATTTTGGCCCTCCGCATTCTAAAGTTCATTGCCAAAACTTTTTAAAATTCCTAAGTCCAAGAAGTTGTACAAGTGGAGTTAGCCAAGGTCAAAGTTCTGGCGACATTTTAGGACAAATCCGGCGATACCGCGACTCCACGCCGCTTTAAAAAGTTCCCTCCACCTTCCCTCTCTTCTCCAAATTAGTAAGTCCTTTCTCTTCTCTCTTTTTCATCTCTCAAAAAGATTTCTTTTCAAAACTCGTCGGAAGCGGAGTTATTCTGACTTCCAATTCTAATTTCAACAAAAACACAATTTTTCTTAATAAAAAATTTACCATCTTTTCATATAATGTTTTAAAACATAAAAAAACAATTTGACCAAGTTTTAATTCAAAATTTAATGTTAAACAAATTCTATTTCACTTCTTCGGTAAAATACCATTAAGTTTACATACGACATTACTTTATCGGTTTACTCATATTACCTTTAGAAAACTCATGAGGTAATGACCAACCTCATCACAATACTCATTCTTGACATAGCACAATGGCTTTTGGAACCTTAGTTTGTGGGATAATTATATTTTTACAATAAAATACCCTAAACTATTATAAAACCGTATTCTTTAAATTGTCTTATTTAAATTCTATACGATTAAATCCTTACAACCTATTTTAGGGAATCTGATTTGGTTGGTGCGGGTTATCGTACATTCATCGGACTAGTAGGGCGAGATGCATACCTTCTCACGGAGCATACGATCTCGATGGAATTTGTATTACAATTTTAAGAAAAACGCGATTTCTGTTTAATAAATAAATTCTATTTTTTATATTATATATATATATATATATATATATATATATTATAAAAATATCTACTTTAAATATATTATATATATTCTATGTTTTCTTATCAAAAGAAAAGAATCACAAAAGTTCATGAAAATACCATCAAGAATCAATACAAGTCAAATTACATGAAAATACCATGTATTATTCAAGTTAGGTTTATATCCACTAGAATATTTCATTTTGTAAAAATTACAACTAAGAAAACCCTAAAGACGATAATTGAATACTTGAGATGTATTTTAAAAATATATCAAAACTATTTTTCATAAAACCCACTCAAGTTATATTAAATTACAATAAGGACCCTAGTAAATATAGATTTAAGCGGGACCTGTTATCTTGAGCCTCAGGGAGCCGGAGAATATGGGTGCTTACCTATCTAAGGTAGACAATCTAAAAACGGTGTTATCAATATGGTAATTGTCTTAGATAAAGACACAAATACTGCCGTCCATGTGCAGCGGTTACCGATAACTCCAAAACTAATTCAGGACTTCAATTCTGTTTAAGTGCCCGACTCAGGTAGAGTCTCAGTCTAATTTGAAATCAATCAATCCATCATTGAATATGATTCAAGTATAACTCCGACTCAACATGAATCCATTTATACCAGAATTCAATCTATATCAACATGAACATGATTTGACCGAACCATGGATATATATTTGACTGGTCTACATGACTATCCGTCTATATCCTTTCCATTTTTATGAACTAATGATATCATGGTTTCGGCAAGTCATACATCTATTAAACAAAACAATGTATATCAATATATAATACATTACGGGGTTTTAAAGGGGTAGACTGGCATGAAATGTGTTAAAAGTGGCACAAGATGGTCATTAAAAGACGTAACTATACATCCATAGCTGTTGTTCCGTAGTTTTATCGTCGGAGCCTTATACTACGGGTTACCATAGTCCACGGTGTAAGTTAGACTCCTCTCGTATACACTGGCATATTCTGTACCAAACTACAAACAACTGTACTAGCATAACAATCAAATATTATACCAGTTACATTCTCTTATCTGTCTATTCTATTTCTATCTCTTTTTGGGACTTACCGAGCGATTATTCGCTGACGACATTCCTATTTCACATCTTTCTTTGGAATGTTTTCAGGAGGACCCGACGCTGAGGAGTTCGAGACCAGCCAGGAGTAATTGGAGCAGACCACTGAGCAGCACGACCACTAGGCTTCACTTGTACTCACATTTTTTTCAGTTCATTCCATTGTTTAGGCATTGCTTTCCATTCTTGTATTTATATTTTCAGTTGTATTGTAAAGAAATGTTTAATAAATAAAAGTTTTTGTTCATTTACATCTGTTGTCTTTCTTGTGTATATTTACATTATATTGCTTATTTATGCTTAGCGTGTTTACTTCTGAGTAAATACGTCGCGTGACCCAGCACGTCTCCTTACCCGCACACCGGGAAGTGGGGCGTGACATGTAGAGATCAAAAGGATTGGGATTGGTTTCACTTGAAATGGACCCTTCACAATCGAGTAAATCAAACACTACAAAGTCGCACAACTCATGAAACATTCTATCTTCAATTGGTGATTCACTTGGGACACTTGATAGACTTTCGAATCCGGAGTTGTGGAATTCAATTTGGAACGGATGGGTTTGTTTTGGAAGGGTGTACTGCTCACTTTCACTACTCAAATCATCAATCTGTTCTATCGCCTCATCATACTCGGAAAATTCGGAGCTAGTTGGAAACTAGTTGCCGGTTCGTTAGGTTGTATGATGGCGGTTATGGACGCATCCAAATCCACCATCTGTTAGCACGTCGCTACCTGAAATTCTTCTAATGACCTTTCATGACTAGACATGTGTAGCGAAGGGGTTTCAGTAAAAGATTCAAATTCATATGGATACGTGAACTCCCAAATGGCTATTTAGAAGAAATGTCTAGAGAAAGTGTAAAAGTCGGGTAGGATTGATAGGAATCGGATGGATATGACAAATGGACAGGAGTATGATCAACATTATGATAAGAAGGTGATTGGAATTGTTGTCCTAACGAATTTGGAGCGGTGAAAGGAATGAAAGATCGGTTATGGGATTATTCAATTCTGTCAGCAATGGACATGGATTTTGAAGTCGCAACATGACTCTCAAAAAGGGTATCAACGTAAGAATGTGGGGGGAGGTAGAAACGGTTGATACGAAATGGATTGTGGAGTCCAATTGTTTGTCCTAGACGCGTCTATCCGATCTCTCAAAGAAATTTTGGGCATGGTTGGATCGTTCGAAGTTCGACCAAAGTAAGAACCGTATGAAGAAATGTCTGGTTGTGGGTACCAAAGTTCAGCAAGAGTTGGTCGTTTTGGGGTACCCATGTTATAAAAAAGTGAAAAGGTAGGGAGGGTGGAAGGTGGGTGAATTTTTATAAATTTTTGAATTTTTTATTTTTTTTATTTTTGGAGTTTTTGAAATTTTTTGTTGGTTATTTAAAGAATACGGAATTATGGGACTAAACTTTACATAAGCTCAATTACGATATGCACAAACAATACCTAGAGCTAGAGTTTTCAAAGTCCAACTAGTCCGCTCCTAGACTTCCAAGCAACAAGTTGTAGGATAACTCTCGTATCACCTCTTCACTGCCAATTGTGGACAGGTAAGCACAAGTGAGGTAAGGAGAGTTCCGTTCATAAATCACCGTGAGACGGGCCTTTTAAAATTACCTTTCGCTTATCTAGCCTAAGCACTACAAAATCAAGTTTAGATAAACGACCGATTCTCCGCAACCTTCACTTGTCCTAAATGAGTGTGACAAGTCCTTATAGGTTTGGTCTAAATATTTTTTATCAACTCAAGGTAATGCGTAAGCTTTTTGTGATTTATGGGGTCTTAGGAAAGGTGATGAAATCCCCACCCAATCTTAATTAGTGTTATAGCCTCTTAATGTCCGTATTATTATATGCAAAGCGTTTAAACAAGAAAAATCTAAAATAACAAAAAATTTATTGGGCGGCGGCACAATCTGAGTAAAGAAACCTGCAGAAAATACAATTCAGTGGAGTTTACAGAGATTAATGGAGAAGTAAAAGGGGTGAAAAAAATTTCAAGCTCAGAAGCCACAGGAAGACCGCAGTTCCGCCGCAATTTCCTTGGTTGGACCGCGGTTCCGCGGCGTATTTGCAGAATTAGGGCTTCGGTTTTGTTATGTCCACTCCCCTGTTTCTTATCTTGAGTATCCAATCCTCTATTTCTTGATTAGATTACTGTACTTGCTCTAGATTTACCTGCACGCTTGCATAAAAATATCAAAAATAACAAAATGGTTTTTATTATATATATATATATATATACAAAAAAATATTAACTCGAATAAAAAGAAAAAGGACATTACCGTCTTCCCAGCAACGGCGCCATTTGATTGATAGCGGAAACTCGTGCTCCACTTGTTCCAGTTGTTCTACTTACCGCAATCAAGATGGTGTCACTTTGCAGCTAGCCGGTTGAGCACGGATCGATCCATAAGGAGATGGTTGTATGTTCGTTCTTGTCTTAGACGAGTCAATTCAAGAATGTATATGTGTATGTTCAAATCTATCATAAGTGTCCGTATTTATGTTCAAGTAAACTTGTTAGGGTTAGATTGGTTAATAGAGTTAGGATTAGTCTTGTGCTCTTCTTTTTCCATTCTTAAAATTATGTTGAGATAAAAGAAAGTAGCAAGGATTAGGAGGACATACGAATGGAATTTGCGAGTTTAAGAAAGCTTTCCAACGCTAAATCAATTCCTAGTGCCCCTTGTCCTTCCGCTAGGTGCGCTTATTTTCAACCCTAGGCCAAACACCCACAACCATGTATCCAATTAAGTCACAACTACATGTCACGTTGTAGTGTGCCCAAAGGACTTCTCGACTTAGGTCGCAACTATATGTCACGTATAGCGCGCCTAAGTGAGGGGTTGTGTTTGTTTGGTCTAGATTCGTTTTAGGATGTTTGGCGAAGAGAAGCACACGGGATCTTTCCGTCCCTCATAATAACCTTCCTTAGCCCCTAACAAGTGTGGAAATTATTCACACATTTAAATGAAAATAAAACAAAACAAGAAGGAAGAAAGAAAGAAAGAAAAATGTGGTTTTACAAATGATAGTAAGCTAACTACTTGGGTTCTCACCTAAGCAAGGAACTCCATAAAATATCATGGCTTGAGAAAAATACGGATAAGAAGAAAAGAAAAGGACAACAAGAAATAACAATAACTACTTACCAACAATAAATAAAATTGCACTAAGAAATAAAATTACAAGACATGAAAATAAAGATACAAGTTAAATAAAAAACTGCATCTTCATTGATTTTCCACTCAAGATCTCTCACTACACTTATATAGAGAATAGATGATGAAAAAGAAGAAATATAAACTAATCTACACTAAATCCTAACAAAGAAGAAGACTCCTACAATGGCTTAAAACCGGAGTATTTATAGGCAGAGAGCTGAAACCCTAGGGTCAAATTTTGAGCCTAGATACAATTACAAAACTACCTCCAAAACACGGCAAAGAGAGGAATTGATGTCACCGCGGAACCGCCGCGAAAACGCCGTTTTGGCCGTGGTTCCGTGGCCGTTTAGAGGAATTGTTGGGCGATTTTTCTAGGGCTTCTCCACGTTGCTTTATTCTTCTATTATACAGGTCCTAAATTGAAAAATGATTCCAATATTTCTTCAGATTTTCAACAGTTCAAATTGGCTTCACTTTTAATCCATTTGACCTTTATCTCCCACGAGCTCAGCGCATCTATTGAATTTTGTGCCATCCCTCTCGTGTTCTGTGCTTGACCAAGACATGAATGACCACTGTTATTTGTCTTTTCTCCTAAACTGGTAAGCGGCACTAAATGGGTGTAGATGATCGGAATCCGGATTTTATCTGCTTGTGACAAATGTTCTGGATTTTGGCATAACTGTGGAGATTTTGTATGATTTGTGTTATTTGGCTGGGAACCTGTAATCTGTAAATATGTAGCAAAAGCGGATTAAAAGCACCTTCCTATAAAAAAAACGAGCAGAAGAATGGGCGGTATTAATTGCAATATTCTGGTGTGAACAGTAATACAGAAAAGTAATGCAGAAAGTAAATGCGGAAAAGTAATGCGAAGAAAATTAAAACAAAAGACTGCCTTTATTTATCAACTATAGTATTACAAAATTTCTCTTTAAAAGGGTAGATTACAAGAACCCTAGTTTTGCTCGTAGATCTCTTTCTTGAATTGAAATTTTGAATTTTGGATCTTGAATTGTTTTGATAGACAGCTCTCGGTTCTTTATATAGTCTCTGAAATTAGAAAGCCTAGATGTCATATTGGAGGAGCTAGCATTACGATCATGCCCCTAAATTTCTACATCAAACGGCTGCCATCAGACCGCGAAACCGCCACCCCTGCCCTATCTTGACCGTGGATCCGCCGCCATATTGTGGGTTTGTGACTTGGGATTTTTTCTGGCTTCTTCTCTCGATATACGGAGATCCTCTTGATACAAAAAGCCGGCCAATTTTGGCTTAACGATATACGGGTTCGGGTCAGCTACTAGCCGGCCAATTTTGGCGAAGTAGACCCTACTTTGGTCTCCGGTTTCCTTACTCTGAATTGACTGCTTTTGGCTATTTAGATCACTGCAAATCGTTCTATGCACTTCCTTTCTCTCTTTAACTCATTTTATCGGCATGAACCACATGTTCTCTATAACACCCTAGTGCATTTATATGATATTTTATTTGGGGCAGTTCAGATCTTATGACAATTTTCTTGTTTATTATTATTTTTGGGGGCGGATAATGCATTTGGTAACTGTAGTTAGTATCCGACCCAACCTGCATATTTGAAACCCATTATGGTTCAACATTACGTTATATATTTGCGGGTACAGAGAATCCATGCACATCTAGATTCTATATATATGTATAATATATTTTTGTATCTGCATATCTTTTAATAATACAAATAATAACCAAATAATATATTTTAATATATAGCATGGCATGTTATCATACCCTATATCATATGTTTGCATCCATATATCATGTTCATGTCCAAATTGTTAAAACAAACTCGTTTGGATCGCTACGTATATTTACGAAGATCCGTATTTGAGGGTATGCATTTTATTAACCGGACATCGCATAATGGTTTTAACTTATACGTATATTCTCCATATTTTAAAACTGGATTTTTAGAAGAGACCCGGGTATTTTTCGGAGTACTTTGATATTAGCTTTTTAAACCAAATATATAATATTTTATAATATATACCGTTTATAATATAATATATATATTAACTAATAATTTTATCTCTCTCTATCTCTCGTATCTCTATCTCTCGCTCACTGTCTCTCTATCTCTCTCCCTCCTATATATTAATAACATCAATATATTAACACCTCTCTCCTCCCTATTTCTTTCTCCTTCACCTGCGACAAAGCGAACCCAAACCCTAGCCTCACCTTCGCCAAGCCCTCGTCGTCGACCCCACCCCAACCTCATCGCCCCATCACAACCTCCACCACCTCTACCTCCTCTCTCCACATGTCGACCCCACCCCAATCCCATCGCCTCATCACAACCTCCACCACCTCTACCTCCTCTCTCCACCCGTCGACTCCAACCCCTGCAGCAAAACCAAACCCCGACGCCCATGCCTTCACCGCCGATCACCACCACCTCGTTTCCTCGCCCTCACCCTCACCATCCTCACCTCCCTCTCCAACTCTAGACACCATCACCACCACCCTCGTAAAACCCAGAACCCCCAAACAGCAACCCAAGAAACCCACGGCCGACGGCAGCCCTCGTCGTCGTTAAGCCGTCACCTTGCCCTTTTTCCTCTGTCCTCGCCACCCAGCAACCTCTTCTCTACTTCTTTCTTTCTTGCTTGCTTTCTTGGTTTTCCGGCCGTCTCGCGGGAGTCGCACGCGTCGCTGACGATTCAGATGACCCAGTCATCGTCGTTGTCCTGCGTAGTTATCGCGTTACGTCACTGATCAGCCAGGTCCAGTCCAGCGCACGCATGAATTGCATCGTGATGATTATCCGACATTGGACGTAGCATCCGTAACCTATCGTAAGATCCGATCAGGCAAGTTTAACTTGCAACATGCTATGTTACTATATCGATATCTATATGAATAAAAATAGTACATATGTTTTATTATTCAGCAACTATTACCGATTTACAGTTTTACAGTATATGTTCGTATCTGTACTGATAATAGCATATCTAGTTGCATGCTGGAATATCATGATATCATTATACTACTATATTAGTACAACATGTTATCTAGTTTGCATCATACGTAGTCATGGACGTATAATGGTTATTACAGATAGATATGTATGCATCCTGGTATCAGTTATGTTTACTTTGTTCCGATATTAATTATAGTTTCACATTGGGTATCTATTTGATACATATGTATCATATGACATGTGTACGACACACTACTTGAATTGTTACTTTGATCTTGTTACTAATACCGATAATCCTGACTTGTTATCCTGACGGTCGTAACTTATTGTTTACATAGACAAGACTTGTACCTGCTTGACCCTGTGTTGGCATTAGATTCATATCATAAATACCTTACTTGAACACACATCGTGGGGAGTAAAGGGAAATCAATAATGAAACATGACTTGTAACTCAATAGTTCGATACTTATACTGATCAGCCTTTACGGGCTAGGCTAGCCCGGAATGATGCTGCTGACATCATTCATCTGTACATGTTACTTGTTTACTGCTTAGCGGCACATCTTGGATTCAGCTCGAGACCCTTGACCGTGGTCCCAGACACGCTTGGGATACTATTGATTTAAATCGACAATTCCATTAAATTGATTTTAAAGACTTTTAGAATAGATAACCGAGGAGCACAGTTTTAGAATACACATCACACACCCATACATACACATACCTCACTGTTTCATATCTGTCTTATTCATTTATATTCATATTTACTTATATCGTTATATCCTGGTTATCCCTGTTATTTTGATATTATGATGCACTGACGTCTGGATTTTATATGGCCCAGTTCCTCTACCTTTATTGCAGGCAGATCAAGAATATTTTAGCAATCAAGCTGATCAATGAGGAGCGAGCTATTTAGTTTTAGACTCTTAGTTTAATTTTTTTTGCGGTTTTATTTCTTTGATGTGAGCCCATATTGGAATATGTTTAATATGTAGTTTATTGGATCTTTATTCATTTCCGCTTATGCATTTTCTTGACTCTATTTACGGTGGCAGATGGACATGTGTTAGCTAGTTTTATATTTTTACTGTTCTTGATATCCTATAGATAGCCGTAATATGACTATGGAGGGATGATTCCCAGACACATGTAGCATGGTTCGCTCTGTCACGTGTCCTGTTTACGTATTTTGGGAAGCGGGACGTGACAGAATTTGTTTGGTATCAGAGACATAGGATTTAAGGTTAATCGAGTTTGGTTTTTTGTAGTTGGGTATTAAGCCCAATACACTAACTAGGAAACCCGAAATTAGGAACATGTCCTTCCACAATACTATCTTTCTAGTCTTGAATCTATAGCTATCTTTTTTATTGAATCTTGTTTACCGTTGCTAATCCTCTTCGGTGTCTTGGTTTCAGAATCATGGCGGATAGAGATTTGCGATCGTACCAAAGGCGTGTTGATGACGCCGCACTGCTTGGATTTATACGTAGTATACTGGAAAACCAGAAGCAGCAAACAAAGCAGAATCAGCAGCAGGCCGAGGCTTTCCAGGAGGGTCTGCGGACAGTCCAGCAGTCCGTAGTCGCAGTTGCATCCAGGACAACACAGCGTAAGGGCACCGTGGCGGAATTTAGAAAGCTCGGTCCATCCATATTTACAAGATTGGAAGAGACATTGCCAACGGAGCAGTGGCTGGTTGATATAAATAATCTGCTCGTCGTCATGCAGATTCTAGTTGAGAAAAAGGTGGATGTAGTATGTATCCAGTTAGCAAATTATGCTCGTGAGTGGTGGCTTGTAGAGGAGACCCGTCTGACTAAACCGATCAGATGGGCAACATTCTCGCGGAGTTTCTTAGAGAAGTTCTTTCCGCAATCTTCTCGAGACAAAATTGAAGAAAAGTTTATTAGCTTGAATCAGAATGGCGGTCCCATTGATGCGCATGCAGCTGACAGGACCAGGCTCAGTCGATTTGCCAATTCAAGAGTTAGGCGACCCGGTCTTGACTCCTCTAGATGGCCTCCCACTGAACTCTAGAATTCGGTTACTTGTGCTCCCCGCCTTGGGTCTATCCTAATGCGGAAAAGTAAATAATATACGTCAATGGAGACAACAACCTCAATCCGGAAGTGTCCCAATAAAAGAATATTACATATAAATTTTTACATGAATGAAAATTGAAAAACTCTCATCTCACGCAGAACCCCCGGCTATTCATTCACGACGATCCAATATAACATATCACATAGCAATACAATAACATCACATGTTATCAACATAAGTAAATATGCGAATCTCTAATGTCGTTGACGTATAACAACGAGATCGGGGATACACCACATATTACACTTACGGTCGCAGAAAAGAAATAAAAACTAAAATAATTAGAATCTGCATTTACCTTAGACATCATAAACACGGAATATCACATATTCTGAATTTCAACAAGATTCCCGATTAAATGACCGAATGATCGTCGGGAACTTTAGTAGATGGTCGCACCCCCGATGCGGTCGACGAAGTGCACTTGGGCGGAACGCCGTGGCCACGACCACATGAACGGATGCTTTTGACCACGGGGTTCTCCTATAGTCACTTGGTTGGGGTTATGGGGCATGGCTATCTAGTAGCTTTTCTTGGCGACTATTCGCATACGATACGAGATTGCGACAGAGTTTTGATCCGAATCGAAACTCCATGTCAATCGATCAAATGAGACTAAAATGCTAGATTCAAAAATTGCAAACTAGTTTTCATAAAACTAATTAATGCGGAACCAATTACTCCTAATGGTTCATATCACATATCAAAACAAACTAGACGATGTTAAACAATTTGATCGATATTTCAAAATCCACAAATCACAGAGATCTCAACAACTTGAGACTCACTAAAAATACCCAGAAACTCCCAAATATCACAATGGAGCAGCACAAGAAATACGAGCTATCAAATCTCCAAGTATGCGGCGGAACCGCGGCCAAACCATGAGTTTGGCGGCGGTACCGCGGCGACTTGGACGAGTTATGGCGTCGTACTTCTTGAGGCTCCATAAAATAACCTGCATGATTTTCTGAATATTTTTAATCTGGAAAATTTGAACTTTTGAAAAAATGGACAGAAACTATGAAAATATCGGGTTTTGAAGTTCGATCTAACACTTTAGCGTCGTTTAGACTTCACCTAATGCTCTAGCTTGGCTCCGATACTATGAAAGTACGTCTTAGCACCTATACTAGATTTATACAAGCATCTGGTATGCAATTTTTAAAAAATCTAGAGATCTAACCAATAGCAACCTAGAATCGAACTAAAGAACTAGGTTTTAGTGTAAGCAAACAAGTTTTACGCTAAGTGAAAAGGGAATACAACCTTTGTAGACTGGTTTCACTTCTAAAGTTTCAAGTAATAGTCCCTAGAACTCTTCTTAGACTCCACTTGGTGAAAAGAACGAGCTTGCTTCGTAGTCTTTGAGGCCGGAAATGATCCACCTAGAAGTCTCTCTAATTTAAGCTCTCTCTTCACTAATCAAAATATTACTGAAGCAAACAACCTATACTAAAGGGCTAGGATTGTGTATCTTGATGAAGTAGGAATTTTTCTCACTTTATTTTCTTCTTTCTCTTTTATTTTTTCACCTCTAGAAAAATCTAGTGAGGAAGAAGAAAGAGATGAGAATGAACTTGGATGAATAGAGAGAGAACCATGAAGTGAAGTGATAAGAGATGAGATGATGTGTGTATAATAAATATCATAGAATAAAACGAGAAATGGAGATGAGTCATGGCTTCTCAAAGGTTCTACAAGCACCTAAAGAAAATGTCTCATTCTCTTTTCTTGTTAATTCTAAAAATATTTATTATTATCACTTCTCTTGTTTCCTTCAAGTGTGATTCTCATACACACATGTTCTATGCATCATCAACCATGATACAAAATATAAATACATATATTAATACATATCACATATATATCTAAATATATTTGAAGAGAAGAAAATCTTTAGTGAGCAATATATATTAGTTAATATATATTAATATATCAAATATAAATATATATCAAATTATTAAATCAACACTTGATTCAATAATCCGGTTATATCATATATAATCGACTAATATCATTTATATATATGTATATTATATTATCAAATCAACACTTGATTCAATAAGCCGGTTATATCACATATAACCGACTAATATTCAATACTAGATATTAAATCAACACTTGATTCAATAATCCGGTCATATTATATACAACCGGCTAATATTAAATATATATACATATAACAAATCATTGAATTAACACTTGATTCAATAATCTGGTTATATCACATATAACCTAACCGATATCAAATATCGCTAGATTAGAATACGGTATCACATACTCGTATTTAATCAAGCTCCCGCACATATCTCTATATGTGCCCTATTTCGTTTCGCTTGAGCTAGGAAACCTCTGTGTGGGACTCTAAAGACTCGTCAATATGCCAGCAGTAGATAATGATCATATCAGATACCCATAAGCCATCAGCGGTACTAGCTAGACATAACGGCTACCCAGGTATTGAACGAATAAAAGATCAACAAGCAAACTTGTCCAAACTCCCGTAGAGCCTATAAGCAACACTTACCGTACAGTCCGGTCTCTTCGTCCGATATGTCGTATATCGAGTCTAGGGGTGGAATCGTCAGACCCCAGTAACTTTATAAGTCATGTCGATTTGTGGCTTATAACCATTCAAAAAACCACTGATAACACTTACCAGTAAATCTCATCAGTCCTGCCCAGGGACTTGCTATTATAGTGAATCGAGCATAGCGCAACATCAACTCCAAATACCGGGAAAGACGAAACCCTTCCTATCGCTCACTGCCTCCATGTGACTCGGGACTGTACCGAAAATCCACCTGTTTGCATGACTCCTTTGAGCCGTGGTAGGGAGAAATCAAAGCACAGTGGGAACCACACAAGACACTATGACGATCTCGGGTCTACAAACTAACCTGTACAAGTGTCACCAGAGAACTGCTATTTGACAATAGGTATGGTACCATATAGGAGTTCTCGACGAGTCCTGTTCGGTATACCCATTCTCTAATGATTACATGTGTACAATCATTGATGTCAAATACCAATGGCTGTGGGATCAACCATCGCCCCATACAGGGTTAAGAAACGTACACACTAGTCTACTCTGGAATATCGATGCCCTGTCTCGGTATTCCCTCGACTAGGAACTGTTAAAGGATGTGCTTGCGGACTACACAAGCCCCCACTAGTATGATCTGCATCATAGTCCTGGTAGTCAAGTCTACATCCTAAGGTCTTTATCAACATGTATCAGAGAGACAGTATAATAAAACAAGTGTACATGTTAAGATAAAGAGCAACCAGATAGCATACAATCATGTCGAGCAAGAAAGTCCTCTATATATATGTCCAAGCATCCACTATAATATACAATAATGGCATCTAGGGCATACATATTCCTAACAATCTCCCACTTGCACTAAGGCTAGTTGTTGTAGTATCTCATACCCAACATCCCAAAAAGTCTCTCAAACTATATCTGCGGGATGGCCTTCGTGAGTGGATCTGCCGTATTTTCCTTCGTATCTAGTCTCCTGACCTCGATCTCCCGGCGATCAACTATCTCCCGGATCAGGTGATGCCGTCTCAGAATATGTCTAGACCGCTGATGGGACCTGGGTTCCTTGGCCAAAACCACAGCTCCATTGTTATCACAATACAAGGGTATTAGATGCTTAATGGATGGAACCACACCAAGTTCAGTAATGAACTTTTTCATCCAAACAACCTCTTTGGCAGCATCATTGGCAGCGATGTATTCAGCCTCCATCATCGAGTCTGCCACGGTATCTTGCTAGGAACTCTTCCAACATACCGCCCCTCCATTGAGGGTGAAGACAAATCCCTAGACCGACATACTATCGTCCTTATCACTCTGGAAACTCGAATCGGTAAAGGACTCCATCTGGAGTTCTCCGTTACCATACACCAAGAACATTTCTTTAGTCCTTCAAGTACTTAAGAATGTTCTTCACCGCTGTCCAGTGCTTCTCCTCTAGGTCTGATTGATACCTACTTACTACACCTAGTACGTAAGCTACATCCGGTCTGGTATATAACATCACGTACTTGATAGACCCAACTACAGAAGCATAAGGTATCACGGTCATGCGAGCCCTCTCCAAATCTGTCTTGGAAGATATCTCTTTGGAAAAAGTGAATTCTGAATAAGCGGGTAAATTACCACGCTTAGAATCTTCCATACTAAACATCTTTAGTATGGTGTCAATGTACCTGGATTGGAACAATCTCAATATCCTCTTAGATCTATATCTATAGATCTTTATCCCCAGGATGTAGGAGGCATCATCCAGATCTTTCATGGAGAACTTTATTGATAATAAGAGTTTGATCGAGTATAGCATAGGAACATCATTTCCTATCAAGAGTATGTCATACATGTACAATATGAGAAAGACAACCTTACTCTCTACAACCTTTTTATATATACACGGTTCATCTACGTTTTTGATGAAGTCAAACTCTTTGAATGCTATGTCAAAACAGATGTTCCAGCTCTGCGATGCCTGGTTTAATCCATAGATTGATTTAAGCAGTTTGCACACCTTTCCGCTGCTCCCACTGTCTATGAAGCTCTCTGGCCATGTCATGTACATGCTTTCTTCTAAATCGCCATTTAAAAAAGCGGTCTTGACGTCTATCTGCCTGATTTCGTAGTCATGGTATGCAGCAATGGCAAGTAGGATCTTGATGGATTTAAGCATAGCCACTGAACAAAAGGTTTCATCATAGTCGACACCTGGTCGTTGATGAAAAACTTTTACTACAAGTCTGGCTTTGAAGGTCTCAACCTTTCTATCTACACAAATTTTATTCTTAATGATCCACTTGCTCCCAATGGGTTTTACCCTTTCAGGAGCAAATTCCAAAGTCCATATTTTGTTGGTGTACATGGATTCCATCTCAGATCGCATAACATCCAGCTATCTCATAGAGTCTCCACTTGTGATGGCCTGCTCGAAACTAGTTGGATCATCATCTTCCATGATGCAATCCTCACTCCCACCGTCTATAAGAAAACCGTAGTTTCTCTCAGGTGGATGATGGACCCTACTAGATCTGTGAAGTGGCTGAGGTTCGTCGGAGACTATCAAATCCTCCGGTTCTACCAAATCATCAGCTGTAGTTTATGTAGCTGTCGGAAGCCAGATCTCGCTTTTCTCCGTACTAAAGTACTGGACCTTCTACATTGTTTATTGACTTGTCGAATCGAACTTTTTTCAGTTCTATCTCATTACCACTAATTTCTTTCACAAGAAATTCCATTTCTAAAAAGGTGGCATGACGAGAAACAAACACCTTTTGTTCCTCGGTGGGGTAGAAGATATACCCATGCGAATGTTTGGGATATCCAACAAACTTACACAGAACAGACCTTATCTCGAGTTTGTTCAGATTTTGCGTTTTAACATAAGCTAGACAACCCCATATCTTAATAAAATTAAGACATGGCATCTTCCCCTTACATATCTCATATGGAGTGGTAGGTACAGATTTGGTAGGAACCATATTCAATAGGTATGCAGTTGTCTTAAGTGCATAACCCCAAAAGGAAATATGTAATTCAGCAATACTCATCATAGAGCGCACCATATCTAATAAGGTGCTGTTCCTTCGCTCCGAAACTCCATTGTGTTGTAGTGTATACGGAGGAGTAAGCTGAGAGAGAATCTCATTCTCTTTTAAATAGTCTCGGAATTCCGTGCTCAAGTATTCTCCTCCTCGATCAAATCAAACGACTTTAATACTTTTACCCGTCTGGTTCTCTACTTCGTACTTATATTCCTTGAACTTCTTAAAAGTTTCAGATTTGTGTTTCAACAGGAACACATGTCCGAATTTTAAAAGATCATTGGTGAATGTAATGAAGTACGAGGAACCATTTCTGACATATGTAGACATAAGACCGCATACATCACTATGTATCTGTCCCAAGAGTTTAGTAGCTCTTTCTCCGTGTCCCGTAAACGGAGTTTTGGTCATCTTGCCTTTGAGATATGACTGACAAGTTTCATAAAATGTAAATTCAAACGGATTTAAATATCCTTCTTTATGCAACTTTGCTAGTCTTGTCGCATTAATATGACCAAGTCTACAATGCAATAAAAGGCTTCATTCGTTTCTGAATTTTTCCTCTTGTGTGTGTTCTGTATGTTTAGAACTGTATTTTGATTTAGAACGTATATACCATTACATAACGTACCAAACCCAATCAACGTTTGATTTAGAAAAATGTTCATAACATTTTCCTCTAATGCAAAGTTATATCCTTCTTTGTGTAATAAAAAAACGGATATAATATTGCACATCATTTTTGGTACGAAATAACAGTCGTTCAGAATCAATGTATTACCATATGGTAATACAAGGTGATATTCGCCAATTGCTTTGGCGCAACAATTGCACCATTCCTTACTATGAGAGACTTAACACTCTTTCTCAGTTCTCTACTTCTCTTTAACCAATGTAACAGATTACAAATATGGGATTCTAATCTGGTATTTAATACCCAGGACATAGAGCAAACTGAGAAACAGTTCTTAATAACGAACACACCCGAAGAAGATGCTTCAGAATGCTCTTTCTTCGTTCAGGTTACATAGGAATCCTTGCATTCCCCTATTCCTTGCTCAGACTTATGACAGTCATATGGTAGAGCGGAACTAATGTTCCCCAGCTCAGTATAATAAGCGGGTTCGGTCAATACATCCATATTATGATCTTGATTAAGGCGTGTCATGACTGCTACCTGGAGAGAGAGAAGAAAAACACTTTAGCATGAGTTCTTGCAAGATTAGATTGGTTATTATCTTATCTAATCAGGATGGCTCCCACTATTTTTATCAAATCTTCCTTCAAACCCTAAAAGGTAAGATTAACCGGGATTAATTACACCCTACAAGTTCGTCAACCGGCCAGCCAGACAGGTATTGGTACTCCGAACGAGTCTTCCCGTGCTTTCGTATGGAACTAATTAAATAACCTCATTTCTACAGGGGCATAGCCTCGTTAATACCTTTCTAAGACACTTATTGGATCGGCTAATTGTAAAGTGGAAAACTCTTCCAGGAGTAACATTTACTCGCAGTGGATATCAGGATCCAACTATCATATAGAAGATATGCAATTTTATTGCAAATTTCAACACTTGAAATTCCCGATATCTGTTTTTACCCCTAGCAACTTATGATCTTGGCTATGGTCAAAAAATTATAAACGCTAGCCAAGTTCAACCAGTCATTTCATGATTGAATTAAACCCACCCGTACGACCCTTGGCTATGATCAACAAAGCCGTACGACTACCCTAGCATCATATGTGGCAGATAAGCACTAATCTGCTACCGTACACTAGGCCTTGGCTGTGGTCAACAAACATAGCATGAATACTAAATAGCACTTATCTGAAATGACGGAGGGCTACGACTGGTTTTGAAGAAAACCTTTAATATAGTGAACTAGATATCGTTGTGAAATCAGGTGATTTGAAAAAAGAGTGGTTTAAGCTCCACTTTTAAAGTTTTCAAAACAATCCGAGTGGGTTGTAGCATTTACTAGTTTTGCTAAAGAGGTCATTCCCGGTGAAGGGATCTAGGCTCTTTCCTCATCGAATGAGGTGCTGGATATTCATAATGGAATACCACTATGCAAAGAAAGAACTAGAGCTGTCTTTTTGAAAAATTTGATTCTAACATTTTTAGGTTTCTTTTCTTTTCATTAATCTTATTAATGGAGTCCCATTATTTATGTTTCCTAAACATCATAGAAGAAACGAAAATAAAACACACACATATGCCATCTGCATTCGTCACATGGACCCGGGTCTTCACCATAAGGTTACTTAACTTATGGCAGGGCGGGGTCAGGACTAGAGCGTATGCAAAACATATATAATGTCTACTAGTATATCATATATATAAGTAGCATTCGTCTCACGCAGTTAATATGATCACATCATACATAGAATCAGCAGAAGCAAGATATAAGAAATATAGGATATACTAGAAGTCCGTGTTTTAGATCAAGCCAGTAATGAAAAACACAGATTCCACGGTCGTGATGAATAGCCAAAACCACAACCCTAAACCACTACGAGAGCGACAAGCAACCTTTCCAATTCTAGAGTTAGGCGACCAAGTCTCGACTCTTCAAGATGTCCTCCCACTGGACCCTAGATCCGTTTACTTGTGCTCCCCGCCTTGGGTCTATCCTAATGCAGAAAAGTAAATAAAATACATCAGTGGAGACAACAATCTCAACTCGGAAGTGTCCCAATAAAATAATATTACATACAAATTTTTACATGAATGAAAATTGAAAAACTCTCATCTCACGCAAAACCTCCGGCTATTTATTCACGACGATCTAATATAATATATCACATAGCAATACAGCAACATCACATGTCATCAACGTAAGTAAATATGCGTATCAATAATGTCGTTGACGTGTAGCAACGAGATCGGGGATACACCACATATTACACTTACGGTCGCAGAAAAAAAATGAAAAATACAATAATTAGAATCCACATTTACCTTAGACATCATAAACCCAGAATATCACATATTCCGTATTTCATGCCTAACCCTATAAACATTGAATTTAAGTCTCGAATTGAAAACACTTTTCAATAACAGGTCGGGTAATTCAACAAGATTCCCGATTAAATGACCGAATGCTCATCGGGAACTTTAGTAGATAGCCGCACCCCCGATGCCGTCGACGAAATGCACTTGGGAGGAACACCGTGGCCGCGAGCACCCGAACGGGTGCTTTTAGCCACGGGGTTCTCCTATAGTCACTTGATCGAAGCTATGGGGTGTGGCTATCTAGTAGTGTTTTCCGGCGACTATTCGCGTACGATACGAGATTGCGACGGAGTTTTGGTCCGAATCGAAACTCGGTGTTAATCGATCAAACGAGACTAAAATGCTAGATTCACAAATTGCAAACTAGTTTTCACAAAACTAATTAAAATGGATTCCAAAAATTATAACACATATCAAAACTATCTAAACGATATTAAACATTTCGATCAATATTTCAAAATCCGCAAATCATAGAGACTTCAACAACTTGAGCCTCACTAAAAATACCCAAAAACTCCCAGATATCACAATGGAGCAGCACAAGAAATACGAGCCATCAAATCTCCAAGTATGCGGCGGAACCGCGGCCAAACCATGGGTTTAGCGGTGGTTTCGCGGCGGCTTGGACGAGTTATGGCATCATACTTCTTGGGACTCCATAAAATAACCTGCATGATTTTCTGAATATTTTTAATCTGGAAAATTTCAACTTTTGAAAAAATGGACAGAAACTATGAAAATATCGGGTTTTGAAGTTCGATCGAACACTTTAATGTCGTTTAAACTTCACCTAATGCTCTAGCTTGGCTCTGATACAATGAAAGTATGTTTTAGCACCTCTACTAGGTTTATACAAACATCTAGTATGAAATTTTTAAAAAATCTAGAGGTTTAAGCTATACTAACCTAGAATCGAACTAGAGAATTAAGGTTTTAGTGTAAGCAAACAAGTTTTATGCTAAGTGAAAAGGGAATACAATCTTTGTAGACCGGTCCTTCACTTCTAAAGCTCCAAGTAGTAGTCCCTAGAACTCTTGTTAGACTCCACTTGGAGAAAAGAACGAGCTTATTTCGTAGTCTTCGAGGCCGAAGATGATCCATCTTGAAGTCTCTCTAACTTAAACTCACTCCTCACTAATCAAAGTATTAGTGAAGCAAACAATCTATACTAAAGGGCTAGGATAGTGTAAGTTGATGAAATAGGAATTTTTTTCACTTTATTTTCTTCTTTCTCTTTTTTTCTCACCTCTAGAAAAATCTAGTGAGGAAGAAGAAAGAGAAGAGAATGAACTTGAATGAAGAGAGAGAATCATGAAGTGAAGTGATAAGAGATGAGATGATGTGTGTATAATAAATATCTTAGGACAAAACAAGAAATGGAGATGAGTCATGACTTCTCAAAGATTCTACAAGCACCTAAAGAAAATGTCTTATTCTTTTTTCTAGTTAATTCTAAAAATGTTTATTATTATCTCTTCTCATATTTCCTTCAAGTGTGATTCCCATACACCCATGTTCTATGTATGATCAACCATGATACAAAATATAAATACATATATTAATACATATCACATATATATCTAAATGTATTTGAATAGAAGAAAATCTTCAGTGAGGAATATATATTAGTTAATATATATTAATATATCAAATATAAATATATATCAAATTATTAAAGCAACACTTGATTCAATAATCTGGTTATATCATATATAACCGACTAACATCATTTATATATATATGTATATTATATTATCAAATTAACACTTGATTCAATAAGCCGGTTATATCACATATAACCGACTAATATTCAATACTAGATATTAAATCATCACTTGATTCAATAATCCGGTCATATTATATACAACCAGCTAATATCAAATATATATACATATAACAAATTATTGAATCAACACTTTCAATAATCTGGTTATATCACATATAATCTAACTGATATCAAATATCGCTAGATTAGAATACGGTATCACATACTCGTATTTAATCAAGCTCCCGCACATATCTTCATATGTGCCCTACTTCGTTTCGCTTGAGCTAGGAAAGCTCTGTGTGGGACTCTAAAGACTCGTTAATACGCCAGCAGTAGGTAATGATTACATCATATACCTATAAGCCGTCAACGGTACTAGCTGGACATAACGGTACCCAGGTATTGAACGAATAGAAGATCAACAAGTAAACTTGTCCAAACACCCGTAGAGCCTATTAGCAACACTTACCGTACAGTCCGGTCTTTTCGTTTGATATGTCGCATATCGAGTCTATGGTGGAATCTTCATACCACGGTAACTTGATAAGTCATGCCGATTTGTGGCCTATAATCGTTCGAGAAACCACTGATAATACTTACCAGTAAATATCATCAACCCTGGCTAGGGACTTGCTGTTATAGCTAATCTAGTATAGCGTAACATTAACTCTACATACCGGGAGAGGCGAAACCCTTCCTATCGCTCACTGCCTTAATTTGACTCGGGACTGTACCCAAAATCCACCTGTTTGCACGACTCCTTTGAGCCGTGGTAGGGAGAAAATCAAAGAACAGTGGGAACCATAAAAGACACTATAACGATCCCGGGTCTACAGACTAACATGTACAAGTGTCACCAGAGAACTGAAATCTGACAATAGGTATGGTACCATCTAAAAGTTCTCGGCGATTCCTATTCAGTGCACCTATTCTCTAATGAGCACCTCTGTACAATCTTTGATGTCAAACACCAATGGCTGTGGGATCAACCATTGTCCTATACATGGTCAAGAAATGTACACACTAGTCTACTTTGAAATATCGATGCCATGTCTCGATATTCTCTCAACTAGGAACTGTTAAAGGATGTGCTTGCGGACAACATAAGCCCCACTAGTATGATCTGCATTGTAGGGTGTTTTTCGTCACCCCATTGAGATGGGAATACGCGCACGCTAGTCAGGCGTACTACAGATTCCCCCTGCCTAGGGTAGGCCGGGGTTTAATGATTGTGGGGATCCGAATCTCCGGCAGCCGCGGACTAAGCTGCCGTTAATTACCCCTCGCCTTTGGGGCGAGGGAACCTCCGATTAACGGGTTAAAATGGTCATGCGAACTCAATGTACAGTGTACGTGTGTTTTGAAAGGGGGGTTTTGGATATATCGGGAGCCACGCAAATTTTTTTCTAACAGGGACAGTGTCGTGGAGTATGTGTATGTGTACATTTGTATACAAATGTATATATATACATATATATATATAAATAAAGGGGAAAAGGCATCCAAAGGATGCGTGGGGCAGCACCTTGGGCGCTGTGAGCTTAGGTGCTGTGCGCTCAGGCGCAAGCGCGCCACGTGTCGGCACGTGGGCGCTTTGCGCATGAGTGCTGCGTGCAGGAGCGCAAGCGCGCGCGCCACGTGTCGGCACGTGGGCGCTTTGCACATGAGCTCTGCGCGCAAGCGCGCTCGCCACGTGTCGGCACGTGGGCGCTTTGCGTATGAGCGCTGCGCGGTGGTGCGCAAGCGCGCGCGCCACGTATCGGCACGTGGGCGCTTTGCGCATGAACGCTGCGCGCTGAAGCGCAAGCACACTGGAGCGCAAGCGCGCGCGCCACGTGTCGGCACGTGGTCGGTTTGCGTATGAACGCTGCGCACTGGAGCGCAAGCGCACTGGAGCGCAAGCGCGCGCGCCACGTGTCGGCACGTGGGCGCTTTGTGCATGAGTGCTGCGCGCTGGAGCGCAAGCGCGCGCGCCACGTGTCGGCACGTGGGCGCTTTGCGCTCGGGCGCAGTGCGCTGGAGAGGAAAAGAGGGCTTTTAGCCCCGAAAACTCTCGAAAGAGAAATTAGTGGAGTTAAACTCCTAAAAAAAAAGAATGTTTTGATTGGGGAAATGGGTTCTTCTTCTTCCTCCTCTGTTGGCTGGCTCAAGAGATGTGAGATCTAAAAATCTCTTCTTTTTGAGATCTAATGATAGATCCAAGTTCCCCTTTGTGGGTTTTGTAGTGAAAAACTAATTTGTTTTGAAAAAGGAAGAATAAAACTCTTGATTTAATTCAAGAGAAAGAAGAAGGTTTTGGAACCTTGAAGATGGAAGAAAGAGCTCAGCTCTGAGACTTTTTTGTTTGGAGAGAGAAAAGGTTGTTGGGATATTTCATTATCCTTGCCTTTATAGGCCATTCATTTTACACATAGCCCCTTGGGCTTCACAAAATGTCATTTTGCCTATCCCATGGCTCATGTGCCATTTCTTTTTGCACATAAGCCATGGGCTTTTCAAAAATTTGGCTTTATGCCTATTTTTTCTTACATTTATCCAAAAATAAAATAAAAGAAATACAATAAAATTATTTATTACAAAATTTTTATCTTGTCATGGGGGGAGGCCGGCCGCTTCATGTTCGGGCTCGACCCGGGCATGGGCCCACTGGATCTGGGCTTGGGCCCACTTGGCTTGGGGTTGACTTTAATTTTGACTTGGTCAACCGGGGTGTAAATTTTTACCCCAACAAATTGCCCCCCATCAATAAATGCACACCACATATGTGGGTCGTGTGCATGAAATTGATGGATCTTCTTTCACGTGGAGGCGACTTGATTTGGTTCCCGCCTTTTGGGAAGCTAGCACTGCCCTTTTTACGACATGGACGGTCGTTGCTTGACATGTCTCCGAGACGGAGTGTCCGTGATAGGCGTTTTCCCTGGCCCGGAGCTATCTGGTTCCCGCTTTGTAGGAATCCTGCACTGCCCTTTTTGCAACTTGGACGGTCGGTGCAGCCCTTTTAGCGACGTGGACGGTCGGTTCTGCCCTTTTTGTGACTTGGACGGTCGATGCTGCCCTTTTAGCGACGTGGACGGTCGGTGCTGCCCTTTTTGCGACTTGGACGGTCGGTGCTGCCATTTTAGCGACGTAGACGGTCGGTGCTGCCCTTTTAGCGACGTGGACGGTCGGTGCTGCCCTTTTAGCGACGTGGACGGTCGGTGCTGCCCTTTTAGTGACGTGGACGGTCGGTGCTTGATTTGACTTGCTCTGCTTCTTGCAATGTCAGGGGTAGACTTGACTTGCTCCGCTTCTTGCGGTGTCGGAGTGGAAGTTGACTTGTTGATTTTGATTTGGGTTGACATCGGCATCGCTATACTGGAATATGGTACCAGGAGCGAATCATCATCTGTCATGGAGAGGATTTTGGGATTTTGGTTTTGGTTTGGCATCTGCATTGCTGCACTGGAATAATGCCAGGAGCAACTCATCATTTGCCCCGAGAGGATTTGGGGATTGGTTGTTGTTTTGTTTTTTTTTTGTTTGGCATCTGCATTGCTGCACTGGAATAATGCCAGGAGCAAATCATCATTTGCCCCGAGAGGATTTGGGAGAGATTGGGATTGTTTTACGCCCGTGGATTGTATACGGTTTTGCAGGATGCATGATCCAGACCGTAGGGCCGGAAAAATTTCGGGACTTTGTCGGCGTCTGCATCGCTGCACTGGAATATGGTACCAGGAGCGACTCATCATTCGCCGTTGGGGTATGGGATTTGGAATTGGTTGGCGTCTGCATCGCTGCACTGGAATATGGTACCAGGAGCGACTCATCATTCGCCATTTGGGGATTGGGGAGCGATGGCTTAGGAGACAGGTTTAGATCCCTATCGCCTAAGGCTTTTCAATTTTATGGGCCGTGAGGGTCCCATAAAAGCATTTCCTCCCTACGAGTCGTAAGGATCCCGCAGGTGTATTTTCTCCTTAAGAGTCGTGAGGACTCCTAAGTGTGTTTTTCCTTTATGAGTCGTAAGGATCCCACAAAGGTTTGTTCTCCTCATGTATCGTGAGGACACATGAGTGGGTCTTCTCAATGGAGCATAATTCCAAAGGCGGAGACCAGCCGCGTAACTGGTAATTGTGGTGGGGCATGGGTATGACGAGAATTATTTGAGTCCGTGGATTGTATACGGTAGTCAACTTGGGGACCAACCGTAGGGCTGGGAGAATTTTGAGAAATTGGATTTTGGTTGGCGTCTGCATCGCTGCACTGGAATATGCTACCAGGAGCGACTCATCATTCGCCGTTTGGGGACTTGGAATTTGGATCTTGTTTGGCATCAGCATTGCTGCACTGGAATAATGCCAGGAGCAACTCATCATTTGCCTCGGGAGGACTTAGGATTTGGGTTTTTGGTCGGCATCAGCACCGCTAACACTGAAGTGAAATGCCAGGAGCGAATCATCATTTGCCGTTGCCCGTTGGGGAACGATGGCTAGGAGATAGGTTTGGGTCCCTACCACCTAAGGCTTTTCAATTTTATGGGCCGTGAGGGTCCCATAAAAGCATCTTCTCCCTACGAGTCGTAAGGATCCCGCAGGTGTATTTTCTCCTTAGGAATCGTGAGGATTCCTAAGTGTGTTGCTCCTTTGTGAGTCGTAAGGATCTCACGCAGGGGTTTTCTCCTCACAAGGTCGAGAGGACTTTGTGAGTGTATTTCATCTCTTTTCACGAGTTTGCGCCCTTTTGAGTTTTCACAGACTCGCCGGTAGTCCTGCTGTTTTTACTCACGGAGCCCTTTCGGGTTTTCATCCGTGCCCATTTTGCTTGTGGACATACCGTTTATTTCTTCTTCTTCTCTTTTTTTTTTTGGCCGCTGGTGGGACTTTAAAGTAATCTCACCGGCAGGATTTGGGAGAAATAGGGGTCATTTACGCCCGTGGATTGTATACGGTTTTGCAGGATGTCTGATCCAGACCGTAGGGCTGATGTGCTTAATTCGCCTGCGACTTGGAGCATTCATGTGTAGTATTTCTTGAGATATCGTCCATTGATGGGTATCATGGGCCTTTCTCCCTCTGCACTTATTAGTTGGTAGGATCCTCCGTCGAACACTTTCTCGATGACGTATGGTCCTTCCCAGTTTGGCTCGAATTTTCCCTTGGCATGTCGATTGGGAATGATCGGCCTTTTGAGGACCAACACCAATTCACCTTTCTTGAAAGCGCGGAGACGGGTTATCTTGTCATAGGCCCGTGACATTTGGGCTCGGTATAGCTCCAGACTTTGCTGCACCGTGAGTCTCTTTTCTTCGAGGGCATCGAGTTCTTCAAGTCGAAGGAGCACGTTTTCCTCCTCCGTCAACTCATGCTGAACGGCCATTCTTAAGCTTGGAACTTCGACTTCGAGGGGGAGGATCGCCTCCACTCCGAAGAGAAATGAGTATGGAGTGGACTGAGTTGGAGTACGGTGCGTGGTACGATATGCCCACAATACCTCGTGAAGCTTGAGATTCCAGTCTCTCTTGTTGGCTGAAGCATTTTTCCTCAGGAGCTTGCATAGAGTCTTATTGAAGGCTTCGGCTAGCCCATTGGCTCTTGGATTATAGATGGAGGAATATCTCCAGTCTATCTTGTGCTGAGTAGCGAACCTTGAGACATTGAAGCTCTTGAAAGAAGGCCCGTTGTCAGAAATGATTCTTCTTGGTGTACCGAAGCGGTATAGAATATTATGCTGGAAGAATGTCAGAATATCCTTTGTCTTGACTTCTTTTAGCGGGACAGCTTCAGCCCACCTAGAGAAGTAGTCTGTCGCGGCCAGTATGAACCGGTGGCCTTTAGATGACGGAGGATCAATTGGGCCAACAATGTCGGTGCCCCAAACTTCGAAGGGCCACGACGCCACTGTAGGATGCAATGGATTGGGATGCTTGTGAATAAAATCACCGTGAATTTGGCAGATATAACATTTCTTTGCATGCTCTCCGCAATCCCGTATCATGGTGGGCCAGTAATACCCAAGCCGTTTGATTTGAAGTCGCATCTTGGGGCCAGATTGGTGAGCACCGCAAACGCCCGAGTGGACATCTTTCATGACCTTTTGGGCTTCGGCCAATGACAGACACCTGAGCCAGAGTTGGTCATATGACCTGCGGTATAACGTGTCATTTACAAACACGTATCGGAGAGATCTTTTCTTCAGCTGAATCCTCGCAGATTTTTCTTCGGGCAGCTTGTCGTATCGGAGGTACTCTATGAAGGGTTCTCTCCAATCGGGCTCGTCTTGGATGATCGAAGCTTCTTCCGCAGGACTGCTCTTCTGTTCCGCACTTTCCTCTTCTCGTAGAGAGACTGGGGGTAGAATTTGCCGGCTCCTGACTGTGATCAGAATTTCGTCCATTTCAGGATCAGCCAGCTCTTTGGCTAGGCGAGAGAGTATGTCGGCTTTTCCGTTCAACGCTCTAGGGACTCTCGTTAGTTCAATATGAGTGAACTGTTTCATGAGTTCCACCACTCGGCCTCTATACCGAGCTAATTCGAGTTTGTATATCTTATAATCGCCGCTTACTTGGTTGACGACGAGCTGGGAGTCACCGTAAACTCGTAGCCGACGGATTTCCATTTCTATGGCGAGCTCCAAACCAGCTATCAGAGTTTCATACTCAGCTTCATTGTTTTTCCGAGGCTCGGTGAGAGCAAAAGAACGCCGTAGGGTTCCCATTGATGGTGTGATGAACACCAATCCTATCCCTGCTTTTATCTCCGGGACGCTTGATCTGCCGGAGCTCCTTATTGATGAGGCCCCATTGAAGTAGAGCTCCCAACATGGCTCATCTTCCTCGAGGTGCAGCACTTGTTCGTCGGGTAACTCACAATTTAGCGGCGACCCTTCTGGTATGGGATGAGCAGCGAGAAAGTCTGCAAGAGGTTTCCCTTTTACTGCTTTCTGAGGGGTATAAACTATGTCAAACTCAAGTAGCATGACAGCCCATCTTTCCATTCTGCCGGCTAGGCTTGCTTTGGTCATCAAGTGTTTAAGCGGGTCGACCTTGGAGATCAGCATAACCCGATGAGCGAGCAGATAGTGCCTCAGCTTCTTCACAGCAAATATCAGAGCCAGGCATTGCTTTTCGATTGGGGAGTAGTTGTGTTCCGCCTCGACTAGAGTTCGACTGAGGTAGTAGAGGGCATTTTCTTTTCCCTCCTCGTTATTCTGGGCAAGGAGCGCACCGAGTGACTCGTCCAGCGCAGCAGTGTAGAGAATTAGTGGTTTATTTGGAATGGGAGCGGCCAGCACTGGAGGGTGCAACAAGTATTGTTTGATGCTTTCGAACGCTGCTTGACATTCGGCATCCCAGATAAAAGGAGCACCTTTCTTCATGAGCTTTGAGAAGGGCCTACATCTCCCCGATAAATTTGAGATAAACCTCCGTATATAAGCAAGCTTGCCTTGAAAAGATCTTAGCTGCGTCAGACTCTTCGGAGGGGGCATCTCCATGATGGCCTTTATCTTTGATGGGTCAACTTCGATCCCTCGATGTCGGACTATGAAGCCCAGGAATTTTCCTGTTGACACGCCAAAAGCGCACTTCAGAGGATTCATCTTCAGATCGTATTCCCTCAGTCTGATGAGAACGGTCCTGAGATCTTGGATATGATCGGCCTTGGCTTTAGTCTTGACGACCAGATCATCAACCTAGCATTCGACGACTTTATGGATTAGGTCATCAAAGATATTAGTCATCGCCCTTTGATATGTAGCACCTGCGTTCTTCAGTCTGGATGGCATTACCTTGTAGCAATATATTCCGATCAGGGTTCGAAATGCTGTGTATTTCTCATCCTCAGGCGACATCTTGATCTGATTATATCCAGACGAGCCATCCATAAAGGTGAACAGTTCATAATTTGAGGTGTCATCGACCATAATTTCCATGACCGGTAGCGGGAAGTCGTCTTTAGGACATGCCTTGTTGAGGTCCCTGAAATCGACACAAACTCGGATCTGCCTATTTTTCTTCTTCACTGGGACTATGCATGCGATCCAGTCTGCATATTTCTCTTCCATGATGAAGCCGGCATCGATGAGTTTCTTGGTTTCCTCGATGACCTTTTCTTCCAACTCCCTTCTCATTCTTCGAGGAGCTTGTTTGACTGGCTTAGCATCAGGAGATATGGCCAACTTATGCACGGCTACCTCAGGGGAAAGGCCATGCATTTCTTTGTACGTCCACGCGAAGCAGTCGACGAACTCACGCAGCAGGGCAATTATCTGCTCTTTCATTTCCTCCGACAAGAGTGAGCTGATGTGGGTCGGCCTTGGATTATCGGGCGTTCCTAAGTCAATCTCGGCTAACTCATCAAAGGTTGCTTGTCCGCCATCTTCGAGCTCTTGAGGAGCTTCTTCTGGCTCGGCTATCTCGTCATCATCATTTGATCTTTCGCTGGCCTCACCAACATGGATCATGTAGCACGCTTTGGAATCAGGTTGAATGTAGCCTATGCCCCGTCTATCTGGAATTCGTCCATCGATGAGTGCTCGGACCTGGGGCGGATACCATAGCCCTTCGTAAAACTTTGCTTCGGACTCTGTTTGATATAACCGGCATCCGCACTTCTTAAAGTATTCCCGCATCTCGGGCGCATAGTATCGGGGATTGAGGACGGCTCTTATGCCTCTCTCATAGGGAAGACACGCGACAGAAAGGTCATCCTGGTGCACAACGGGGTTTGACCTGTAAAACAGGATGCCCTTCTGTCCATTTTTCCTCCCGAGCACGTAGAAAGTTTCCAGCTGGTCCACGGTAGAGACTGACAATGCGTCGAGCTCTTTGCACATCCGTTCCGGCACCCTTGTGATAGCCAGGGACCCTTCAGCGACTTCGAAGGTCTCTCGTAGTTTCGCTTGCTGCATGGGGGGCCGATCTGCACAGCTGTTGCACGGCAGGTCCTCTTCTTCTGAATCTTCAGTGTCACTGCCAAGATGAGGGCGGACTTTGCTGCTAGATGGGCCTTCAGTAACAGATTCGTCCGTATCGCTGCCGAAATGAGGGCGAGTTTTGTGGAAGGACGGGCTTCCAGCGTCGGACTCATCAGTGTCGCTGCCGAAATGCGGGCGCACTTGGGTATTTTTGCTTTTGAAAGTGACAGGCGGCGCAGATTTGCTTTTGAGTCTTGGGGCCGGTCTATCCTCAGTCAGTTGTGGCTTAGCATATTGGTGGTTCGTAAAGTACCGAGAATCTTCATATCGGACTTCATGCACACCGAACGGCTGGATGTCTCCGTCAATGCTTCTTTCTTCGCCATTTTTAGTATACTTCATGCATTGATGGAGAGTTGACGGAATGATGCCGTAATCGTGGAGCCATGGCCGCCCCAAGAGAATCTTATAAGACGTGTCGGCGTCGATCACGTATATCTTAGCTTCAGTTTGCAGATCCCCAAATTTTATTGGCAAAGCTATAGACCCCAGAACTTGCTGGCAATTTTGGTTGAAGCCTTGAATGACAATCCTTTCCCTTGACAGGTGTCGGACGTCCATTGAAAAAATCTTCTTAGTTCGCAAGTTCATGATGTTCACTGAGGACCCCGGATCAATCAATATACGATTAATTCGATCTCCGTCGCTGTACCCGGTCACGTAAAGCGGCCGATTATGCTCAGCCGTTCCCAGTAGCAAGTCTTCATCCTTAAATGTGACTGCGGCGGCATGCGAAGCGTGCTGGGCTTCTTTCATATTAATTTCCGCAAAGTGAGCCTGATACCGCTCGGGGTTTTGTAGAGCGTGAATGAGAACATCTCTAAGCTCCTTAGATAGGACCAAGGCGTCGTAGATGCTCAGGAGAGATGGAAGCTTCCGGAGATGTGCCAAGACATTATAGTCCACCGAGGAAGGACTTATGTTTTCATTGGCCGGTTCTCTGCCATCTTCTTCATTAGCGACTTGTCTTTCCTTCCCTTTTGGGGCGTTGCCCTGATTTTGCGGTAAAGCCCTGCCGCTTCTGAGCTGGATTTGATTGGCCTTCGTGGAGAACTCCTCGTCCTCTTCGGGAAAACAGAGATCATCCTCGGAGTCGCTGCCAAGATGGATGGCGTAGCAGGTCACTACTGGGATCTCTTCATTGGAGTCTTCTTCTAACTCCTCCAGAATTTTAGCCGCTTGTACAGGGAAGAACTCCTTCAATTGAATCAATGTTCTTTCCTTTTGTTCATATTCTTCGAGAGAATCGATATATTTTTGAATGGTCGATCTCCCTGCAGACTCTTTTTCACGCCTAGCTGCACTTTTCTTCTTCTTGAGCTTCTTGGATTTTGAGCCTGATGGAGCCGCATTGGCAGCTGGACTGGTAGGCTTCTTCTGCCCTTCCCGTTCCGTCCTGGGTTCTTTCCGAAGTAGCTTTATCATCTTCTTCGTCTTATTAGATATGTGCGTACTCCACGAAGGCCGTGATGAGTCAGTTTCTTTTTTTAGGGCAGCAGGTTCAGCTGTCTGCTCCCAGAAGGCTTCAACTTCTGTCTGTATAAAGTTGGCGGTTGCAACTTGATTGTTCACCAACACGCTCTTGGACAGCTCGATCTCTCCAGCCTTGTACTGCTTCTCGACCCAGTCTTTGAAGATATAGCAATCCTCGATCGCATGGCTCACTACTCAGTGGTACGGGCAATACAGAAGATTGTCGGTCATTTTGCTTCTTGGGGTCTTTTCGACTCCGGCAATTATAGGCCGTTGTTCAAGGCATCTTTAAATATCTTACGGACCTTGTCCCTTCTGAAAGAGTAAACCTTGTTCTTTTTCTCCTCTAGGGAAGGCCCGTCTCCTCCCAGCAATGGCTTTCGAGACCGGTTGGTTTTGGATTCGCCCGCCCTTCGCTTTTCTTCATTGTCGGAGGCATTGAAGACATTGGTACTGCTGGAACTCCCGCTTCTACGGTTATCGTCCCGCTTGCTTTTCCAGGTTTTGTCCCTCTGAGAGTCCGGCGGGGACTCTTGCTTCGAGCGTTCTAGCATTTGGACTTTCTTGGTTAGCTCCTAAAATGTCTTGAGGCCCGCTGTACACAAGCATGGGACCATCCAATTGCTGAGGTTCCCAATGAGAAGGCTGACGGACTGGTCCTGCTCCAGCGGCGGTTCGCACTTGACTGTGAGATTACGCCATCGGGCGATAAAGTCAGTGTTGCTTTCATTCTTCCCCGGCTTGGTCCTCACAAGGTCGGCAATGGAGATTTTATCACTGACACTCATGAACCTTTGCCGGAACAGAGACTCTATTTGGGCAAAGGTAATGACGGACCCGTCCGGTATACTCGCATACCAGTCGAAGGCGACGCCGGTCAGGCTGTTGACAAACTGACGAAGAAGGAGCGCGTCATTTCCCCCTTTATTTCCGCACGATGCTTTGAAGTGGGCGACGTGCTGGTTTGCATTCCCCGTTCCATCAAATCATCCAAACTTAGGGATGACGTAGCCGCTTGGGAACTCAATCAGATCATACTGCGCGGGATATGGCCGCCCACTACTGCCGATTTCTTTCTGAGCTTCGGCTTCGGCCACCAATGTTTTAACCTTGCTGGTGACCAAATCCATTATCCGATCCTGTGTTATCGGGATAGTGCTATCTGGGGCCAAGGCGTCATCAGAAGCGGAATGCGGCCGGCTTTCATGCGGCTCGACCAGTCTTGGTCCCAAAGGAACATGCATTGGCTGCCTCAGATTGTCATCACCCGGCTGATTAGTAGCGGTTTGTGTCTGATTGGGAGGCGCTCGAGCAATTTGAGCAGTAAGCTGCATCACCACGTTCGTTAAGTCATCAATCTTCGAATAGAGCTTGGCCATCTCTTTATCTTTGCTCCTGAGCTGTTTTCGAAGCTCTTGAAGCAGCTCTTGCTCCGCAGTCCTGGGGCGGAAGGTCGGCTCTTCCTCGCTGTCCGAGCTTGACTCTGCATGGATCGAGGGGTCTTTCTGCCTATCATCCTCATCGAGAGGGTTTTCTTCATCCAGCGGGGGCGGCTGTTCTTGGGCGGCGGCAACCACATTCAGGCTAGATTGGGCTTGGGATGTGGTGGCCCCGTCCTTGCTTTTGCTGCGAAGGTTGTCGCTAGGGCACCCGCCCGCCATATAGACCGTATGGATGGTATATCCGGCCGTCTTTCTATCATTGGCAGCTGATTTCATGGATCGCTGTCTTGACCCCCTTGCTTTGGTAGATGGTAGTCGATTGAAGGTGGTTGGCCTAACCAGGTTCTTGAATGGTGTTGGCGCTTCTTTTCTGGGTTTGCCCCGCTGCTTTCGCGCGGCACAGAGTGCTTGATAGACCCTTGAAGAGACAGTGTCGTACTTTTTCTGTTGGGGCCAGGACACGTCTCTTTGTGGCACTGTTCGAACCGCTGTCTTCTTGATTCTGGCGGTCATGGAATTTTTCTGAACCCACTTTAGAGGTTCGAAGGAATTGCTGATTCTTACGTCCGACTCAGCCGTCGTCGCTGGGCAACCCTGCACTTGGAACTTCATACTATTCCATTTGGCCGAAGCCTTGGCCCTTTTGTTGGCTCGATACCTGAGCCGCTTCTGCCTTAACTTTTCTGTTCTAAGCACCTGACGGACTTCGGCTCTTTGGGAAGACGCCGCAGACCGATTGATGGAGGGCCTTGGAGATACGCCCGATTGTGCATTTGTTGGAGTCATCGCCTGAGCTCGTACGCAACATTTAATGTTGCCCTTCGCATCGGAAGTCTTGCCCCCAGCTAGAGCGCCAGGGACTCGTTTAGATAGCGTCTTAAGTTTCGGTTGTGGTGCCTTGGCGATCACGACATTCGGCCTCTTGCCCCTTGAGACCGGCTTGACCACCTGTTCCGCCGGGATTTCCGCCAGATGAGCGCTTCCGGCAGGGTAGATGATGACGGAACCAAACTGGCGGGGTAGTTCCTCCCACTGTCGACTGAGGCTTGCGGGGAGAACCACACGAGCGTTGTTCTTGACCACGTACGGAATCGGGGTCGCATTGGAAGTTGAACTCGTCTGGGGAGACATTGTCGTCGAAGGTTGATTGCTGCACGGAAAAAAAAGAACATCATTTCAGTATAGGCAATCGATAAGTATATTGATTGAGTTCGCATGAACGTTTAACCCGAAATATGGGAGGAGAGATTGGTCCCATCGGGCGTGCCAGAATCTGTAGGGTGTTTTTCGTCACCCCATTGAGATGGGAATACGCGCACGCTAGTCAGGCGTACTACAGATTCCCCCTGCTTAGGGTAGGCCGGGGTTTAATGATTGTGGGGATCCGAATTTCCGGCAGCCGTGGACTAAGCTGCCGTTAATTACCCCTCGCCTTTGGGGCGAGGGAACCTCCGATTAACGGGTTAAAATGGTCATGCGAACTCAATGTGCAGTGTACGTGTGTTTTGAAAGGGGGGTTTTGGATATATCGGGAGCCACGCAAATTTTTTTCTAACAGGGACAGTGTCGTGGAGTATGTGTATGTGTACATTTGTATACAAATGTATATATATACATATATATATATATATATATATAAATAAAGGGGAAAAGACATCCAAAGGATGCGTGGGGCAGCACCTTGGGCGCTGTGCGCTTAGGTGCTGTGCGCTCAGGCGCAAGCGCGCCACGTGTCGGCACGTGGGTGCTTTGCGCATGAGTGCTGCGCGCAGGAGCGCAAGCGCGCGCGCCACGTGTCGGCACGTGGGCGCTTTGCGCATGAGCGCTGCGCGCAAGCGCGCGCGCCACGTGTCGGCACGTGGGCGCTTTGCGCATGAGCGCTGCGCGCTGGTGCGCAAGCACGCGCGCCACGTGTCGGCACGTGGGCGCTTTGCGCATGAACGCTGCGCGCTGGAGCGCAAGCGCACTGGAGCGCAAGCGCGCGCGCCACGTGTCGGCACGTGGTCGCTTTGCGCATGAACGCTGCGCGCTGGAGCGCAAGCGCACTGGAGCGCAAGCGCGCGCCACGTGTCGGCACGTGGGCGCTTTGCGCACGAGTGCTGCACGCTGGAGCGCAAGCGCGCGCGCCACGTGTCGGCACGTGGGCGCTTTGCGCTCGGGCGCAGTGCGCTGGAGAGGAAAAGAGGGCTTTTAGCCCCGAAAACTCTCGAAAGAGAAATTAGTGGAGTTAAACTCCTAAAAAAAAGAATGTTTTGATTGGGGAAATGGGTTCTTCTTCTTCTTCCTCCTCTGTTGGCTGGCTCAAGAGATGTGAGATCTAAAAATCTCTTCTTTTTGAGATCTAATGATAGATCCAAGTTCCCCTTTGTGGGTTTTGTGGTTAAAAACTAATTTGTTTTGAAAAAGGAAGAGTAAAAACTCTTGATTTAATTCAAGAGAAATAAGAAGGTTTTGGAACCTTGAAGATGGAAGAAAGAGCTCAGCTCTGAGACTTTTTTGTTTGGAGAGAGAAAAAGTTGTTGGGATATTTCATTATCCTTGCCTTTATAGGCCATTCATTTTACACATAGCCCCTTGGGCTTCACAAAATGGCATTTTGCCTATCCCATGGCTCATGTGCCATTTCTTTTTGCACATAAGCCATGGGCTTTTCAAAAATTTGGCTTTATGCCTATTTTTTCTTACATTTATCCAAAAATAAAATAAAAGAAATACAATAAAATTATTTATTACAAAATTTTTATCTTGTCATGGGGGGAGGCCGGCCGCTTCATGTTCGGGCTCGATCCGGGCATGGACCCACTGGATCTGGGCTTGGACCCACTTGGCATGGGGTTGACTTTGATTTTGACTTGGTCAACCGGGGTGTAAATTTTTACCCCAACATGCATCATAGTCCTGGTAGTCAAGCCTACATCTTAAAGGCTTTATCAACATGTATCAGAGAGACAGTATAATAAAACAAGTGTACATGTTAAGATAAAGAGCAACTAGATAGTATACTATAATGTCGAGCAAGAAAGTCCTCTATATATATGTCCAAGCATCCACTATAATATACAATAATGGCCTTTAGGGCATATATATTTCTAACACTATTTATAGAAGAAGAGAAAAAATCAATTTGTTAAGAAAATCTCTCATTGAGAGATCATGATTGATTTCATAGTCAATCAAATATGATCTTTTAGATCAATTGTTAAATTTTATTTACCGTTGGATTTTTAATCAAAAATCTCTCTGTTTAACAGAGAAAATTTCTTGTTTGTTTAACAAGATTAGAAAATATTTTTCTAAGATAGGATTTTATTCTATCATATGAATATCTTGTTAGTTTAAAAAGATTAGAATTTTATTCTAACATATGAATATCTTATTTGTTTAATAAGATTAGAATTTTATTCTATCATATGAATATATTGTTAGTTTAACAAGATTAGGAAAATTTTTCCTAAAATAGAATTTTATTCTATCATATGAATATCTTGTTAGTTTAACAAAATTAGGAAATATTTTCCTAAGATAGAATTTTATTCTATCATATGAATATCTTATTAGTTTAACAAGATTAGGAAATATTTTCGTAACTATAGAATTTAATTCTGTTTAGAGAAGATCTCTCTTATTTTATAAAGATCAGGAAAATATTTCCCATATAGAATTTAATTCTATTCTATGGTTTAATTGGTGATATTTTACCACAATTGGATTTTAAATCCAAGATTCTCTATTAGAGAAACATCTTTCCATATTAGAAAGATCAGGAAAAATATTTCCCAAAAATAGAATTTAATTTTATATAGAATTCAATTCTATTTAAATAGCAGCGCTCACATACTTTGCATGTGAGTGCTGCCAAAAGAATACGGCAAGGGAACTCATGTGTTTAACACGTAACCCATAATGTGGGTTTTAGCCTGTTTATTTTCAGCGCTCGCTCACGTGTTTAACACGTAAAGCATGTTTGGCCTTTGGTTATTTATGTTTAGCGCTCATATGCTTTGCATATGAGCACTCACGTATTTAACACGTGAGGCCTATTTTTCCCTTTTTGTTATTTGCATATAAGCGCTCACGTGTTTAACACATGATGCAAACTGAGGGATTTTTTTTCCTCTTTCTTTTCTCCCTTTTTTTTATAAGGGAACATATAGCTCTTAGCAAAAAAATTTAGCGGGAACAAATGCCTCCCACTAGTTTGCCTACGTAATTATGTACGTGGATGAAGTAGTGCAGAGTTATGCATGGCCATAGAATTGATGGCTTAGGAGACAAGTTTAGGATCCTTATAGCCTAAGACTTTTTTCATCTTCATGAGCCGTAAGGGTCTCAAGAAGATTTTTCTCCCTATGAATCATGAGGATTTCATAGATGTGTATTCTCTCTAGAAATCGTGAGAATTTCTAAGTGTTCATCATCTTCATGGGTCGTAACAATCTTACTCGAGTATTTTCTCCTTACGAGCCATGAAGACCCATAAGTGCATTTTTACTTTATTGGCGAATGTGGCCCGTGAATAGTATACAAAAGTCAATTTGGACCTCCTTGTAGGGCAGCGATAACTTAGGAAACAAATTTTAAATCTTTCGTCTAAGGCTTTTCAATTTTACGTGCCGTGAGGGTCTCATAAAGACTTTTCTCCCTACGAGTCGAGAAGATCTCGTAGGTGTATTTTCTCCATAGAAGTCGTGAGGAATCCTAAGTGTGTTTTCTCTTGAGAGTCTTAAGGATCTCACAAGAGAATTTTCCCCTTACGAGTCGAGAGTACTCGTAAGTGGTTTCTCGTCCTCATCGGTATGCGATTTTGGAGAATGTGGCCCGTGGATAGTATACAAGAGTCAATTTGGACCTACTTATAGGGACAGTGCTTAGAAAACAGGTTAATATCCCCGTCGCCTATGGCTTTTCACCCTCATAAGCTGTGATGGTCTCATAAAGATGTTTTTCTCTTCGAGTTGAGAGGATCTCGCAAATGTACCCTAACGTGAAATATAAATAACCCCATTTTTTGATAGGGGTCCGTTAGGTTTGTGGTACTAGGGTTTTAGTCTGTGGTACCGTCGTGTTGGCTGATGTATTTCTCGATATGCAGTTTTTAAGCCGCTGTTCGAGTAGCCCTGCGACTGTCGTTTCTCTGATCCTTTCTAAGGCTTGACAAGACGTCTTCAAGTAATCTTCTTAGGTCATATTACCGTTGGAAGAACAAACGTTAGGTATTTTCCATGACGCTTTTAACTTGAGATTAGGCTCAATTTGGAGCCCCGATGAGTCATAACCGCACCCTTATAGGGTGGGACGATCTGCAATGGTCTTTAGGCTTTATATATATTGGTGTCAAGACCCAAAGTTAGGAATATGTCGTCACTTCGTTTTTACTTTGACGATGTCGTGCCGATTCTTTGCTGAAGTAGCGTAGACATTTGTATGACCTCCATGCTTTGTGTATTGCTATCGAGATCTGGTGCATGGGATATGTCGTCACTCCTCTTTTGTTCGAGCCTTGGGTCTTTGGTGATATCGCGTCTGCACCCTGCTGGCATGAGAAGCACGTCGAGTCGATCTCTAGGCTGTAGATGTCGCTATCAAGATCTGGAGCTAAGAATATCTCATCGCTCCACTTTGATTTGACCCTTGGGTCCTTGTTGACGTCGCGTCTGCACTCTGCTGGCATGAAAAGCACGTCGAGCTGGAGTTAGGATTTTGACGTCACTCCTTTTTGATTTGGATCCTTGGAGTTTTTTTTGACGTCGCATCTGCACCGAGAAGGAACGTCGAGCTGGGGCTGGGATTTTGCCTTTACTCCTTTTTTATTTGATAGTTGCATCCGCACCCTGCTACAATGAGGGGGGCATCGTGATAGTCTCTAGGTTGTATATGAATCATCAAGACTTGGAGTTAGGATTTTGGCACTACTCCATTTTTGATTTGACCCTTGGGTCTTTTTTTATGATGACGTTGCATGTGCTTTCTGCCGGAATAAGAAAGCACATCAGGATAGTCTCTAGGTTGTATATGAACCTTCAAGACTCGAAGCTCCTTTTGACGAAGCGTGGTGGAAAAATATGGTTCCCTTTCTTTCATTTGTGCCCATGGATCATATACAAGAGTCAATATGGACCTACTTGCAGGGCAGAAAAATTTCATTTTCATATTTTTTTATAATTTCTTTCCGCGATCCTCTACCTTTTCCGCTTTTTTGTCGCAAAAGTCGCGATCGCTAAATCATTTAGGCTATTTATCGCAGTACCAAATCATTTCGGCTGTTTTTGTTTTTACTCCCTGCTTTTTATTGCCAGTTGCCCTATCATTTCGGCTTTTTTAGATTTGAAGTCTGATACCAATCTTGGCATCAACATAGCTACCACTGGAATATTGCCAGGAGCGAATCATCAATTGCCGTGAAAGAACTTGAAATTTGATACCTATTTAGGCATCAACATCGCTACCACTGGAATATTGCCAGGAGCGAAGTATCATTTGCCTTTGTTGATTTGAACAAAGGCGGATTAGCAAACAGGGTTAAGATCATATTGACTAAGGCTTTTGACTTTATGGGTCGTAAGGCTCTCATAAAGGTTTTTCTTCCTACGAGTCGTGAGAATCTTGTAGGTGTATTTTCTCTTTAGGAATCGTGAGGGCTCCTAAGTGCATTTTCTATTATAAGTCGTAAGGATCTTACAAGAGTATTTTCTCCTTGCAAGTCGAGAGGACTCACAAGCGTTGTTCACCATACGGGGACATTTCTTACCATAGGTAGAACTCGGTAGGGGATATATTTATTTATGCCCGTGGATTGTATACAAGGGTCAATATTGGACCGGCTGTTGGGCAAGTTGGGGGATATGATGGCTTAAGATCAGGTTTAGATCCCTGTAGCTTAAGGCTTTTGAATCCTACGGGCCGTGAGGGTCTCATATGAGGAATTCTCCTTATGAGTCGTGAGTATCCTGTAAGTGTAATTTCTCCATAGGAATCGTGGGGATTCCTAAGTTTGTTGTTCTTTTTTGAGTCGTAAGGATCTCACGCAGGTTTTTTCTCCTCATAAAGTCGAGAGGACCTTACAAGTGAACATGAACTTTTTTATCTTATGAGTTTGTGCCCTTGTCAGGTTTTCACAAACTCGCCGGCAGTCCTGCTGTTTTTGCCCACGGCGCCCTTTTGGGTTTTCATCCGTGCCCATTTTGCTTGTGGAAATACCATTTTTCTTTTTTTTCCCTTTTTTATATTATATTTTTTTAAAACAAGATTTCGCCCTTTTGGGTTTTCACAAACCCGCCGGCAATTCTGCTATTTTTTCTCACAGCGCCTTTTCGGGTTTTCTTCCGTGCCCATTTTGCTTGTGGACATACCGTTTTTTGCTTTTTTTCTTCTTTTTTTTAATATATTTTTAAAACGAGATTGCGCCTTTTCGGGTTTTTACAAACTCACCGTCAATGCTGCTGTTTTTACTCGCGGCGCCCTTTCGGGTTTTCATCCGTACCTATTTCGCTCGTAGACATACCGTTCTTTTTTTGCGAACGATAGAACTATCGAAAGTAGTTTCGCCGCAGGTGACCCATTTGTTTGCTGGTGGGACTTGGGGATGGCTTCATCGCTGGAGTAGCAGTGTAGCCGGGAGGACTTGAGTTGCAACCCACACCGTTGAGACTTTGATTGCAATATAGATCTCAAGGGAGGATATCGCTGTATTTGGGGCGATGCGCCATGTTTCAGGTGACGCACTAGTTTAAGGACGTTTCGGTCCATTATCGCCATGTTTGAGGCGAGTATTAGTTTAAGAACATTCCGGTCCATCATTCCCATGTTCAGGACGAAATGCTAGTTTATGAACATCTTGGTCTAACATTGCCATTTTTGAGGCGACGCGCCGTGTTTGAGGTGACGGACTAGTTTTGGGACGTTTCGGTCCATCATTGCCATAATCGGGACGAAATGTTAGTTTATGGGTATCTCGGTCTAATATCGCCGTTTTTGAGGCGACACGCCATTTTTGAGGCGACGCACTAGTTTAGGGACGTTTCGGTCCAATATCGTTTGGTTGGGGAGTTGCATAACTCATTCCATCCAATACTTGTTTGCTTAGTCGTTGATGCTTGTCCCTTGTATGTATGGACAATTCACACCTTAAGCTATCTTCATCCTCTTAGACTGCTTATTTTACCATCGCAGCAAACGGGTTGTTTTGCGTAAAATACCGAGCATTTTATACGGCACCTGCCCCCTGCCCATCAACGTCGCTTTCTGATACTGATGGAGCATTTTCTTCATATAAGAAGGAACGAGATATCACGTAATTCCTTTCGTCGAGTTTTCTTCTTCCTTGGAAGAATGAACATGACTTAGGGGATTTTCCCCTCATCGTTTGATTCGGAGTGGGACATGGATTTCACATCCCTCCCGTGGTTTTCGGTTCAAGTAAGATATTCCACTTGATTGCAGGACCCGCTTGCAAGTCCCTTGATATCCTTTCTATTCTTTAAGAAGAAAGGACTATCTCACATAGAGATTCTTCCGCCAGTGAGGAATATGCCTTCTGTGTATATTTCAAAGGGGAGTGAGTACCTACATCATTGCTATCTTGGTGACAGGTTTCTTCAGAACTGCTCATTTTGTTGAGCGCTGGCGGCAAACACCATCTTGCCCTCGCTTTTCATTCATTTTCATCGGATAAGAAAAGAGTCTTGACCCATCTGATTCAATCGAGCCATTTTATCCATGAGTTCTTAGAAGGTTGTCGGCTTGAAGAGGGATATATATAGTAACACCTTTGTATTTGGGTTAAGGGTGGGTATGAACATTCCCATGGCTGCAGCTTCATCGATGCGCTGCTCGCATTTTGACCAGAGATTTGGCCATCGAGTAACATATTGAACCCAAGTCTCATTCAGTCCAACCCTTTCGTTGACCAACACCACCACGGTAGTGCGTTTATCCGTACTAGCGAATCTTTGACAGAAGAGCTTATTCATCTCTTCGAAGGGCTTCACGGAATCATTTGGGAGTTCCGCATACCATTCGAAGGCGATTCTTGTCAGACTGCTGACGAACTTTCGGAGGAGCAGTATATCATTTCCTCCAGTGTTGCCGCACATAGATTTAAAACGTGCAATTTGTTGGTGAGGATTCTCAGTTCCTTTGTACATGTGGAACGTCGAAAGCATGTATTCTTGCGGATACTGTATTTGATCGTAGCACGCCGGATACGGTCGACCGGTCTTGATTGAACTATTTGCAGCTTCACTGGCGTAGTGAGATTTGATTTGTTGAGCGATATATTCGTCTAGCTTTGCTTTTAAAACCATTTCCTCCTTAGCCGTTGATGGGGCTTACAGAGGATTTGAAATGTCACCCTTGTCTTTAAGAGTGACTATCGGCGGTTCATCTGCCAATGGTTCCGATTGGACCATCATTCTAGCCATATTCTGGATCAGAAGGGCTATCTAATTCATTTTAGTGGACATTTCTGCCACTTCTTCATCTCTTTTTTTAAGAGCGCGCTTTAGAAAGTCAACATCCGACTCCTGCCTTATTCTTTCTCCAGGTGCGTCTTCAGGATTTGCCTTAGACGATAGATTAGCGAGTGTTGCCGCCTGAGTAAGCATCTCCTGCAGCTTTTTCGGGTCCAATACCCCTCGGTCAAGTCTATTTTCCGTAAGGTCAAGCCTAGGTTCCGAATATATATACGCCCTAGACTCCTTATAGTCAAATCTAGACACGAACCAAGATTAAACTTAATGCTCTGATACCAACTTTGTCACGTGCCTTTTCTGTGTCAAGACACATACGTTCGATGTTCGTCGTGACATAGTACTATACGAAGGTTGTTAAATATCGGACGGTATAGTTCGGTACTAACAACCGTCGTGTAGTCTATATGATGAGAAGATTCAATCTTATGATAACCGATAGATTTGTCCAGTGTGGACAAGTTAGGAATATATAAAGCAAACACCTGCATTCACTTGTGTTTTCATTCGTTTTGAGTTATTTCGTCGATACTTTTCCGCTGGTTCTCCGTATATAAAGATAGATTAGATGTTCATTTCAACGTTGTTTCACAGCAATATTGAAATGATTATCTATTCTATTACAGTGTACTCGGAGAACAGCGGGGAGCTGCTGCCGAAATTTACTCGAAACGGATGAAAGTACAAGCGAAAGGGTGTCTGCTCTATACATTCTTAATGGGATAGAAGTCTTTCCCCCGACAGCCGAAACACACACATACAACACGAATACATAATAAACGCACACAAAAAGCACATACACACTAACAACCTTACACTTAAGCGAAATCATAAATTGAAATACACATACACAGAATACAACTCATACTTGGGTATCTTCAAATCTAACTTTGTTTATCGATAATTTAATATTTTCAACGACAAACTTGCATCTATGGATTTTCTTCTTTGTCAGTAACCATCTCGTTCTTAGATTTCTCAATATAGTCATCATAACCTACAATTTATATGTTACACAATCTAACATGGCCCATGACTACATCAGAGTTAAGGACTGAATGTACGTGGATTGGCAACAACGTATGCAACTTAAGTTTGTCGCAGGAGTTGCTGTTTTCATTGAATTTGCACGCTCACATAATAAAATCGTGTTAGGGAAGATTCTCTGCCCGTGCGATACATGTGGGAATAAGTACTGGCAAAGGTAGAATTCGTAGAGTTTCACATTGTTAAACATGGTTTTACTAGACTTTATACAACATGGCTATATCACGGGAAATGAGAAGAAGAAGGCCATAATGCGGTAGAAGAAGGAGAAGAAGACGGTAACTTCTTTCTAGGAGAATAAATGGAAGATATGGTATAGGTTGCCCTAGGTGATAGTATTCGTACCGAAGATGGCATTCCGTTCGGTCAAGGACCGCGTACAGATAAGTATAAAAAGTTCATGAATGATGCTAGAAGACTAATCTATGAGAATACAAAGTATTCCACCTTCGCATGGTTCGTCCAACTTTTCCAGATTAAGTGCCTAAATGGATGAAGCAACAAGTCATTCACGAGACTTCTGGAGTTCTTGAAAGATTCTATGCTCCCGGAAAATAACGTGCCCGGCTGCTGGTACGGAGCCCAGAAAATGATGTCTCATTTGGGTCTGAAGTGTGAGAAGATTTAAGCATGTCCTAAAAATTGCGTGTTGTACCGGATAGAGAATTCAGATTTGAAAGAGTGTCCAACATGCGGAGAGGCCAGGTATAAACCGAAAGAATCCAATAAGAAGCCCGATATACCTGTCAAGATAGCACGATAATTTCCCATAACACAGAGGCTGCATAGGCTATTCAGGTGCAAGAAAATAGCCGAGGCAATGATTTGACATCACCGTGCTCTTCCAAGTGAAGATGGAAAAATGAGTTATCCAAGAGATTCACCGGCATGGAAGGATTTCGATAGGAGGCACGAAATATTCAGTAGTGATCCTCGCAATGTCAGGCTCGGACTCGCTGGTGATGGTTTCTGCCTATTCAACTATATGACTGGAAGCCACAGCACATGGCCCATTGTAATGATAGTTTATAATCTGTCATCTTGGTTGGCTATGGATCAATCCTAATTTATGATGCCTCTTCTTATTGACGAACCAAACTCACCAGAAAACAATATCGACGTCTATCTCCAACCTCTAATCGATGAGTTAAAATCTTTATTCATTGATTGTGTAGATACTTATGATGCAAACACAGATACAACCTTCACACTGTGTGCGGCTTTAATGTGGACAATTAATGACTTTCCTGCGTATGGAATGCTATCAGGTTAGACCGTACATGGTCACAAAGCATGCCCTTATTGCCATCAATATACAACATCGAAATTCTTGAATTTTAGCAGGAAGGTTTGTTATTGCGGTCATTGGCGTTTCCTGCCACTAGACCATCCATACAGGTTAAACGCTGCTCATTTTGATGGTCATCGGGAGATTCTTGGGCCTCCATCCTCATTGTCCGGAGAAGACGTGACTGCTCAGTGGGATGGATATAATAATGTGACCTTCGGGATAGATCCGGCAAATCAGGTCAAATCACCCTACTGGAACAAGTTAAGCATTTTCTACGAGCTTCTATACTGTTCAAAAAATTTAGTGCGTCATTGTCTGAACGTCATGCATATAGAGAAGGGATTATATGAGCACGTACTCAACTTGCTTTTTTGTAAAGACGGAAAATCGAAAGACAACCTCCATGCTCAGATTAATCTTCAGGACAGGGAAATTAGAAGTGAATTGCATCCTAAACCGATAGAGGGTAAACCAAGCAAGTTTGTACTTCCCAATACCGTGTATCATATGTCACAACTGGAGAAGAAAAGGTTCCTGCAGGTGTTGTATAATTTGAAAGTTCCAACAAGTTTTTCAGGATCATTTACCAAGAAGATAAAAATTGTGAAAGGCAAGATCGATGGGCTGAAAAGTCTTGATCATCATGTTATTATGGAGAACCTTCTCCCATTAGCCCTCAGGACTTCCCTTCCCGAATCGGTTGGTCTAGTAATCAATGACCTTTGTTACTTTTTTACAGAATTGTGCGCTAAAACCCCGGATATTGTGACGCAGGAGAATCTAGAAAATTCTATTTCATTGATACTTTGCAAGCTTGAGCGTATTTTCCCACCTTCATTCTTCGATATCATAATACACCTGATGGTTCATCTTGCAACTGGGGCTAAGTTAGCCGGACCGGTACAATATCAATAGATGTATCCCGTCGAAAGGTACGTAAAATTTTTCGTTTCACGCAATTTGTAAAATTATTTTTGTCTTATATGCCCGTATTTATTTATTTAACATATTTTTGTTTAGGTACCTCTACACTCTAAAAAAGTATATACGCAATAGAAATCAACCAGAGAGTTCTATCATGTAAGGTTATCTTCTAGATGTAGCAACCACATTTTCTTCCCGCTATCTGGACGAGAACATTGAGATGAAGCTTAATCGGCCTCGGAGAATTCAGGACAGGCCATATGATAAAGCTGATTATAAGAGATTAGACACTGTGTTTATCAACAAGATATATCAGTTTATCCTCCTCAATAGCGTATTTCTTGAAAAAATTAGAGAGTAAGTTTTTTTGGATTAATTTTTAAATTTGTGTTTGTGTGTGTATGAAATGATATAATATTAATGTCATAATTTATTGTTGAGAATAAAAATCATTTTAATGAGGTACATGAAGGGCATCCTGATTGGAATGATGAACGAATGGAAAAATATCATCAGGATAATTTTTGCGATTGGGTTGCAGATTATGTAAGTTGTTCGAATAACATGTTATTGCTACCAGTCTTAATCTAAACTTATATCGTTATGTATTTGTCATAAAATTTGTTTTGTCAGATCCATGATCCGAACTTGTCTGCATCATTAGAGAGTGATTCAAGATATTTAGCTCAGTTTCCTAGTATGAAGGTTGCATATTATAAAGGATTCGGTGTCCTTGGATACAAATTTGAAGTTAAGGACATAGAAATTTCTCCAACCACTCAGAATAGTGAGATTGCGACGGTAGGATCGGATGGTGTGATTTATTATAGATACTTAAATTGCATACTTGGCATCCAATATCCCGGACGATCATAACCGTTTTATATATTTTAGTGTACTCGGTACGATACACGAACCGATACGGATAAATGGAGAAACAATCTCGGGACTTGGAAAGATGAATATGGATTGACTAGTGTGAACACACTTCGATTTTACAGTCAAGACGATCCATTTATCTTTCCGAACCAAGCGTTCCAAGTATATTACTCACAATGCTTGAAGCATCCGGGATGGAGTGTCGTATGCCGTTGGAAACCCAGGGATGTTTACGATGTCCCAGAATTCGAGGATCGTATGGAGGACAGCGATGAAGACGAAGAAGAGAGAAGACTTAGAGTACTCTGACCGTCTGTTTCAAAAGACGGGTTGTTTTCGGCTGATTGTGAAGTTACATGGGTTAGAAATGATATCGATGATGAAATACAAGTAGATATGTGTAATGCGTCCACGAAACGAAAAAGGTTATCAGTAATGTTATATTATTATTTCACATTTTTACGATCTATAGCATGCATATGTAATGATTGTACTCTTGTCTAGATTTGATGATGACGACCAGAGCAGCGAGAGGCTGCAGGAGCACCAGCCGCGGCACCGGCAGAGGCAGAGGAAGAGCGTTTCTACCGCCCGGAGAGCTGCGTAGAGAGCATCAGAGGGCCGGTCTTGCACCCCGATCGGAGACCCCTTCGGATGACTCCTTCCGTGTGGACTTTGCCACACCTCTAGGTATATTGAACGAATATTCATTTTGAATGTAATATTATAGATATACACGTATATTTATTTCAAAATTATTTATATAGTCAATGTTTTACTGTCTAGCAGTAGGCGGTGCCTCCACATCTCAGGCAGAGGCCACCACCGTACCTGCGGGTTTGTTTATATATCCTATAGTGTATGCATATTGATTTAGAATGTTATTATTGATATACATATTCTTTTTTAAATTACTTATATAACCTATTTTTAATTTTCTAATTATAGGTGGTGCGTTCACATCTGGCGCAGGGGCCACTCCCGCCACTTTCGTATCCTCTGATCAGTCTACAGGTTAGTATGAATAAATATAAAATATTTATTCATTTTAAATATCCTTTAAGAATAAACATGAACTTCATATAGTTTTATCGTCAATGTTTATTTTTTAGTTGGAGGGGATGCGTCCACGTCCGAGTCATCGACTATTCCTCACCGGAGGAACTATCGTCCCGCTCGTGCTGCTACACAGGCCCAGGCTCGTGCTGCTGTCACCAGAGGTATATATCGCACTTCAATTTTCGTTAAACCTTTATTCTTAATACCAATTTGTCTTAATATTGATTGTCTTGATATTTTTGTAGATACAGGGCAGCCCCATCCCGAGAGGGGGACTCAAGGGCCGAATCAGTCCCACAGGCTTAGGCCCGACAGAGTTAGGGGGAGGCAGCATTCCCCTTCTTATTTACCCCCGATTATCATTATACCAGCGATTATGCCGAGAGGTTCGGCCGATATATGAGGGATGAGAGTTGTCTCGTGAAGAAGTATCCACTTCACATTGAGTGGGGCGATCAGCACCGGCACTCATTCGCCCTCTTCTGGGATCAGACTCGGGTATTAATATATATTTTCATTTGATTTATCCAATATATTTATTATTATTTATCACTTACAATTTAAATACATTGTTTTTTGTATTTGTAGTTGGATTACGACTTTCAGCCTATACCCGACCCTGATCATCCTGAGAGTGCTCGATCTTCACGCTCTATCCCATGGCCTGATGAAGAACATGCAATCAAAGTCCGATACAATAGGAACGAGCTGAAGATCGAATGTTATTCCCTATGGATGGTGACCCCCCGAGACAGAGAGAGCAGCTCACTTACATACTCCGGCCTTTGCGAGAGTCGGCGTAGATACATGGCCTCTCTTGTGCCAATATTTCTGTGACGACCTGGAAAAGGCACGTGACTGGCACTTCAATCATGTGAAGTCTATAGGACCCCACCTAATTCAAGTAAGCCAAAAGCCCAGAAATCTAAACCTTCTTAGAGAAAATAGTAGATGTGCAGTTTTGAAATAAGGTTCCCTGAAATCAAACTTATTCTTATATATACATAAGTAGTAATATATGAAAACACTATGTTTGTGTCTAACTTGAAAACCCTTTTTGTCATTCGAAATTTGAGTAGCGCCTCCTTTGTTTAACTTAACCCGAAAATGATACAACAAATATAATATAAGGCATCCCTAAGCGGGAGCTAGATCTTCGCCAATTGGCGGAAACAACCACGCAAGTAATGTAAATATACAACGCCAAATGTGAGGATAAAAACACAGAAGAAAGTAAAGAAAACAGGCATCGTCAAGAAAAATAGAGAACAATAATAAATACATGAGCACCACTCTAAGGCCGAAAGAATATACAAATTGTGGATTTCTAAGTCTACTAAAAATACAAGTCTGGTTGATAGAGCTTTTAACTAGATACAACTGAAATAAAATATACAAGTATATAATAATGGTCACGATGCAATGTGTCCCACTTATCAAAGCAATCACCCGGAAGGAAGTGGTGTGCCAGCGAAGCCACTACGGAACCTGTACGGCTAAACCTGCAAGAAACTGAGGCACAACGGGGGTGAGTTACCAACTCATTAGTAGAAGACATCAGCGAGTATAAACCGAATGTATGACGATCTCCTAGGTCATATAATCATATACTAATAATATAACACCGATACATCTAGTAGTGGCAAGGGCAATAACGTAAGCATAAGTGCAATACCAAGTACCTGTGTCCGTGTCACAAAGTAACTATTGTCATGTATATTATGTATGAATGCATCATCTAATGGGTGTTCCCAGCATCGGCACATGAAATCATCAGAAAATCTGAGTGCCCAGCATCGACACTTGAAAAAATCATGAAAACCGTGTCCAGCAGTGACACATCATCCTCATAAGTCTCGGGCTCCGTCAGTCCGGATCGACCCAAATCATATGATCACATGTCTACGGTCGGTATCCTTCGGTTATCTGCTGCACTAAATATCACCGGTCGGTAGTGCTCCCCTGCCAGGCTCATCGTCTACATCTCAAGCTTCTCGCCCTGGGGTACCTTATCGGGTCCACCATGTAGAAGGTTCATCCTACTTCTCGAATTGGGTCTCAAAAACCAAACTCAAAACCGAGAAAACATCATGGTGGACACGAAATATCATAACAACGGAAAACCGCATTTCTTCTTTTTTAAAAAGAGCGTAAATTTTCAAATTCACGTGCGGTTTCCCAAAATCCAGAAATCTCATGGAAAACTGAAATCTCTTAATCATGAGTCAATGTAACAACTGAGTCCATTTATACCAATTCCAGTTTCCGTATTTATTTATTTATGGCATTTTATTGATCTTTCGTGTTTGGGTGTGAACGGTGTTTTACATTTTATATTGCATTCGACCCGACCCGCTTGCGTGAACTTGTTTGATTCTTATTTATAAATTATCTTGACTTGTTGCATGGAAACGTGCATCTCATGTTTAGTACATACTGGTATTTTATCTAGTATCGCATCTTTTATCATATTACATTTTAGGTCACAGAAAATAATTTAAAATTGCATTTCATAACCTGCATGATACCCCTAACCCCGTGGTAGCATCCGCACATCTTGTTCTCGTCCCGTTCAGTGAAACGGACGTGTTTGGATGACTACGCGCACATACGTGCATCCATTCTTGGAAGTATGCATTTTCTTTAACTGGGTTTTCATTTTGAAATTTGGAAGTCGCATATATTTTTAATATTTTAAATCTGAATTTTTAGACCCGACCCGGGCGTATTTTGGAGTAGGTTTGTATTTGCCAAAATCTCGAAACGAACTAATATTATATTCTAATATTTTCAAACTACTAATAATCTTTAAAACAAACAAAATATATTTTATTATAATAAAATCTTTCTTATAACTAATTCTCTCTCTCTCCTGACACTATCTCTCTCTCAATCTCAACTCTTCACCGACCACAGGGGCATTTAGGGAACACCGGCCCATCCATTTCCAATATAAGCCCTGCACCCTATGAATTTTCTACACCATTTCAATTTCAATTTCAATTTCAACTTTTTTTAGGAGAGAAAACGAAGACAAAACCCCTAAGGATTCAATCAGAAATTCACAGCGCCATTTCATCCAATGGATGTTGCGCTCCGCTTAAATCTTCCCCATTTCCCCAATTTCGCCCCAAAATTTGATATTTTCTTGTTTTTTTGTAATGGGTTCTGGGGTTTCGAGCATTGCGGACGATGGGGCCCAGGAAACAGTGCTGGGGGACTTGCTGGAGAATTGCGTGGCGAGAATCTTGATGGGGTTTGAACCGATTGAGATTTGCGGGATCGCGAGGTTGAATCGGACGTTTCGAGGCTCTGTCGGCATAATTTCTTCGATGGAGGTACAAAGTGATCACCGCCGGAGCCGTACCGCTGCCGAGGATCCGAGCAACCCTGTGGACGTCCCCTACTTGCGTAGTTACCTTCTTACCGTGCCTGAACCTGTCCCGTGTGCGCGTGTGGATGTTGCAACATTTGCTGACATTGGACGCTCCGTGCGCATCCCGTATCGTGATCCCCGATGCAAGTTAATCTTGCTGCATGCTATACTATTACCTTCCATGTATATTTAAATTATAACACCCCATAATGATTATTTATGCAACCCGCATTGTCACTTTTCATGTTTTATCATTTTCGGATGTCCGTTTACATCCGTATCATGTATTTCACATCTAGTGCATGCAAGTAAAACTTGCAACATGCTATTGTATTATTTTTATACTTATTCAACTGCATATTGAATCGGTAGATTGAATTTAATGCCGCATGTTCCATGTTAACATTTGGATGTCCATTATATCATTTTAGATTTATAGATCAAAACATACCATGTTGCATTTTAGTTTACTATACATAGTACCAACATCCATATTTAAATCAAATAACAATTATTTGCATAGCCCATAGTACCCCTTTTATAGTTTATACCCTATCGGACGACCGTTTGCATACATCTAGCCTAATTTATATTCAATTGCATCTATAGATTATTTAGTACATATTAATATGATTTTAACATCCATATTTGTTATACTGTATTTAAGTAATGTTGAAACTATCCCTTAAACCCAAACTGATAACCGTGCATCGATATATTTTAATCTGTACCTATTTGCATACCACATTACAATGTTCCATTTTATTGTTCCATTAGTACCCTACTTGTTTTGTATACCCCTGCTTATTTTTAGTTTGATTATGAGCACCCACATGACATTTTGTGCACCCCTGACATGACCTGTTACACCTACTACCTGACACGACATGCTACCGTGCACCTCTCGACATGACTTGATACCTATATACTACCTGGCTTAACCTGATGTGCCATGGCTTTACCTGTTACCTGATCTTGTGTCTAACGCCAACAAACCTGACTTGTTGTCCTTACGGACATTTCCCGTTGTCTATCCAGACAAACTTGTACCTGTCTGATCCTGTGTTGATATTAGCTCCAGATTATTTAATACCTGATTTGAATACATATAACTTGGGGGTATGGGAAAATCAATGATGAAACCTGACTTGTAACGCGACAGTTCTATATCTGTTCTGATCAGTCATACGGGCTAGGCCAACCCCGGAGTGATGCTACTTACATCACTCGTCATTACCTACCACCCTTTTACTGCCTTGCGGCACGTCTCGGATTCAGCCCGAGAGTCATAGACCGTGATCCCGGGCACGCACGGGATACTATTGAGTTACATCGATGATTCATCAAATTGATTTCAAAGACTTGAGAGTGGTTAACCCAATAGACCAGTTTAGATTACTCACTGCACACTACCTTTCACTGCCCTGATTTATATTGCTGTTATACCTGCTTTACCTTTATGATCATACTTGCATGTCTTGCTACCCTATTTATATATTATTGTTTGATGTTATGACGTGCTGACGTCTGGGTTTTGCATGGCCCAAATCCTCTACCTTTGTTGCAGACTGATCAGGAGCATTGCCGCTGTTAGACCGAGCGGTGAGGATCCTGTTGGTATCCAGTTTTACTTTTCAGTTGTTTTATTTATTGGATCTTTTGCTTCCGCATATTATTATTTCTTGACTCGTTTATTCTGGCTTATGGACATGTACTAAATAGTTTAGTTTACTTTCCTGTTCTTGATATCTCTTCAGCCGTAATGTGACTGTGGAAGGATTTTTTCTATCCACAGGTAGCATGGTTGGCTATGTCACGTGCCTATCTTAGCGCACTCTGAGAAGCGGGGCGTGACATGGTTCTTTTGGTATCAGAGCAATAGGATTTAGGTTAATCGAGTTTGATTCTTTTGTAGTTGGGTATTGGACCCATTACACGAATCAGAATACTCGTGATTAGGAACATGTCCTGCCACCTTGTTATTGTGATTCTTGAATCATGTCTTTCTCTTGATCCTTTGTCTTGACGATATGCAAACGACTTTGCATCTCGACTGAAAATCTGTTGGTTCCCTATTGTTTCTCCCTGTTCTTTGATTCTGATACTAGGATTTGGGCGACTTGAGTGGAGTTATGTAATTATACCCATGAACTGCAGCATGGTTACAATGCGGTACTCTATTTAAGTAACTTGGAGTCTTGGTCTTAATTCACTTCCTTGTTTCATGGTCGTTATATTACCTTGCTTCTCTCGGTTTCATTGCTTACCAGTTCTTGTTTTACCGCCAGCTTGAATCATGTTTACCGTGCTTAATCTTCTTCAGTATCTTGACTTCGGATGAAGTCATCTTGGTATCCTACTTGTTCATATCTTTCCCGCATTGGAATTATTCAATTCTGGTGCATTCCTTGTTTGTTGTTGTCTTGGGAATGGATTTTCTTGGCACCTTCCACGCCCACATTGATTGTTGAGCAAGGAAAGCGAATTTCCAGATTCCCGGACATCCGGAGTTTGTTTTGCTGGAGGAAGTAGTTCTGTCGGGCCAGTCGAGTTTAGGGCTAGGCTGACAACTGGTGTTCTTTCATCACTGGGGGTTATTAAAGATGAAGCGCCGGCTATAGTTCAAGAATTCATGGACGTGCTCGAAGACATCTCGGGTTTATCGCCAAAACGAGATGTGGAGTTCGCGATTAATCTTGTTCCTGCTACAGCGCCAATCTCAAAGGCGTATTATCCAATGGCACCAGTGGAGTTGGAAGAAGTCACGAAGCAGGTTGCTGAATTACTTGAGAAGGGTTGGATTCGCAGCAGTAACTCACCTTGGGGAGCTCCAGTTCTTCTAGCAAAGAAGATGATGTCACAAGGAGGATGTGCATCGATTATCGAGAATTAAACCGGGTGACTATTAAGAACAAGTACCCGATCCCTCGCATTGGTGAATTATTTGAGCAGCTTAGTGGCGTGAGGGTATTCTCGAAGCTGGATTTGCGACCCGGATATCATCAGGTCCGAATTAAATCAGAGGATGATTGCCAGACGGCGTTCATAACTCAGTATGGACATTACGAGTATTTAGTGATGCCCTTCGGAGTAACGAATGCACCGGCGATATTCTTGGACTTGATGAACCGAATCTTTTCACCATTCTTGGACCAGTTTATAGTGGTGTTCATTAATAATATTCTGGTCTACTCGAGGAGTATTGGAGAGCATGCAGGATATTTCAAGATCGCATTACAGACATTGAGGCAAGAAAATTGTATGCAAAGATGAGCAAGTGCGAGTTTTGGCTTGAAGAAGTGAAGTTTTGGGGCATGTCGTATCCGGAGATGGAATCGTCGTTGATCCTGAGAAGATTGCAGCAGTTCAAGATTGGCCGATTCCGAAAAACGTAGCAGAGACTAGAAGTTTCTTGGACTTGCCGGCTATTGCAGAAGGTTCGTGGAGAACTCTGCTCGTCTGGCGGAGCCGTTGACCAAGCTTATGCGCAAGTAAGTACCATTTGAGTGGACGGATAAGGGTGCGTCAGCTTTTGAGGCGTTGAAGCAAGGATGGATAACCGCTCTTATTTTGACCGTACCAGACGGTTCCGGAGAATTAGTGATTCATAGCGAAGCATCTGGAAAAAGGATTTGGATGTGTTTTGATGCAGCATGGGAAGGTTGTAGCTTACGCGTCGAAACAGTTGAAGACCCATAAGAAGAATTACCCAACCCATGATTTGGAGCTAGCAGCTGTGTTTTTCGCTTTGAAGATTTGGAGACACTACTTACTGGGCGAAAGGATCAGAGTATTCACCGATCACAAAAGCCTGAAATAGGTGTTCACACAGAAAGAGCTTAATATGAGGCAGCGCAGATGGTTGGAGCTGATGGCTGACTACGATCTTGATCTTAAGTATCATCCGGGAAAAGTTAATGCTGTGCCGGATGCTCTTAGTCGGTTGCCAGCAATTCAGATGTTGACTGCACAGAAGGAATTTATTGAAGATTTTTCGGAGATTCAAGTTGGAGATTGTGCTACCGCATTCTTCGGAACAGTTGATGCAGCTGCAAGTCCAGTCGTCATTGATCGAGAGTATTAAAGCAGCGCAATTGAAGGACCCAAGATTGCAAAGGTTTCAAGAACAGGTTGAAGCTGAAATTCGAATGGACTTATTGATTCATGAAGGTGATACGTTGCATTATGGTAGCCGTTTATGTGTGTGCCAAGGAGAGATATCCGTGAAGAAGTTATGAAGGATGCACACAGTTCCGCGTATTCCGTACATCCAGGAGGCACGAAGATGTACCGAGATATACGACAGCATTTCTGTTGGAAAGGCATGAAACGGAAGATTGCCCGCTTGTAGCAAAGTACTTGGTGTGTCAGCAAGTTAAGGCTGAACATTAAAGGGTTGCTGGTTTATTGCAACCACCTCCGATTCCTCAGTGGAAGTGGGAACATATAACTATAGATTTCGTGACGGCTTTACCACGGAGTCCAAAGGGCAACAATGCAGTTTGGGTGATTGTTGATAGATTGACCAAGGCAGCTCATTTCATCCCTTCTCGGGTTGGTCAATCAACAGAAACTTTGGCAGAACGGTACATGCAGGAAATTGTAAGATTACATGGTGTACCGGTGAGCATCGTATCCGACCGTGACACTCGTTTCTTATCAAACTTTTGGAGGAGCTTACAGGAAAGTTTGGGGACTCGTTTGAAGTTTAGCACAGCTTATCATCCTCAAACAGATGGCCAGTCGGAGAGAACGATCCAAACTCTTGAAGACATGTTGAGAACTTGCATGTTAGACTTCAAGGGTTCATGGGAGGATCATCTACATTTAGTGGAGTTTTCCTACAACAACAGTTTCCAGGCGACTATTCAGATAGCTCCATTCGAAGCATTATATGGTCGCAAGTGTCGTTCACCTGTCTTTTGGGACGATGTTGGAGAACGAAGATTGTTGGGACTGGATTTGTTCGTGCAGACAGTGGAGAAAGTTAACACTATCCGGAATCATATGAAAGCAGCACAAGACTGACAGAAGAGTTGGGCAGATACATCGAGAAGATCTCTACAGTTCGCTGTTGGTAATCCGGTATTCCTGAAGATATCGCCGATTAGAGGAGTGATTCGCTTTGGGAGTCGAGAAAAGCTTAGTTCTCGATTCGTTGGGCTTTTCGAGATTTTGGAGCGTGTTGGAGAAGTGGTGTATCGTTTGGCGTTACCGCAATCTTTGGAGAATGTTCATGACGTGTTTAACGTATCTTAACTCCGTAATTGTGTTCGAGGTAACACACACGTGCTGGATCATTCTGAGTTAACTGTACGTGAAGATTTAACCTTTGAGGAGCGACCGATGTCAATTATGGATCGAAGGGAAAAGGTTCTTAAGAACAAGTTTATCCCTCTCGTACTTATTTCTTGGGGAAATCACACACATGGAGAATCAACTTGGGAACGAGAAGATAAAATCCGGCAGAATTTTCCACATCTATTCTTATAGTTTCTTGATTGTTTATCCTTCTTTGTTCTTGGAATTTCGAAGACGAAATTTTTTTGTAGTTGGGTATAATATAACAACCGAGTCCATTTATACCAATTCCAGTTTCCGTATTTATTTATTTGTGGCATTTTATTGATCTTTCGTGTTTGGGTGCGAACGGTGTTTTACATTTTACATTGCATTCGACCCGACCCGCTTGCTTGAACTTGTTTGATTCTTATTCATAGATTACCTTGACATGTTGCATGGACACGTACATCTCATGTTTAGTACATACTGGTATTTTATCTAGTATCGCATCTTTTATCATATAACATTTTAGGTCACAGAAAATAATTTAAAATTGCATTTCATAACCTGCATGATACCCCTAACCCCGTGGTAGCATTCGCACATCTTGTTCTCGTCCCGTTCAGTGAAACGGACGTGTTTGGATGACTACGCGCACATACGTGCATCCATTCTTGGGAGTATGCATTTTCTTTAACTGGGTTTTCATTTTGAAATTTGGAAGTCGCATATATTTTTAATATTTTAAATCTGAATTTTTAGACCCGACCCGGACGTGTTTTGGAGTAGGTTTGTATTTGTCAAAATCTCGAAACGGACTAATATTATATTCTAATATTTTCAAGCTATTAATAATCTTTAAAACAAACAAAATATATTTTATTATAATAAAATTTTTCTTATAACTAATTCTCTCTCTCTCTCCTGACACCATCTCTCTCTCAATCTCAACTCTTCACCGACCACAGGGGCATTTAGGGAACACCAGCCCATCCATTTCCAATATAAGCTCTGCACCTCATGAATTTTCTACACCAATTCAATTTCAATTTCAATTTCAACTTTTTTTAGGAGAGAAAACGAAGACAAAACCCCTAAGGATTCAATCAGAAATTCACAGCGCCATTTCATCCAATGGATGTTGCGCTCCGCTTAAATCTTCCCCCTTTCCCCAATTTCTCCCCAAAATTTGATATTTTCTTGTTTTTTTTATAATGGGTTCTGGGGTTTCGAGCATTGCGGACGATGGGGCCCAGGAAACGGTGCTGGGGGACTTGCCAGAGAATTGCGTGGCGAGAATCTTGATGGGGTTTGAGCCGATTGAGATTTGCGGGCTCGCGAGGTTGAATCGGACGTTTCGAGGCTCTGTCGGCATAATTTCTTCGATGGAGGTACAAAGTGATCACCGCCGGAGCCGTACCACTGCCGAGGATCCGAGCAACCCTGTGGACGTCCCCTACTTGCGTAGTTACCTTCTTACCGTGCCTGGACCTGTCCCGTGTGCACGTGTGGATGCAACATTTGCTGACATTGGACGCTCCGTGCGCATCCCGTATCGTGATCCCCAATGCAAGTTAATCTTGCTGCATGCTATACTATTACCTTCCATGTATATTTAAATTATAACACCCCATAATGATTATTTATGCAACCCGCATTGTCACTTTTCATGTTTTATCATTTTCGGATGTCCGTTTACATCCGTATCATGTATTTCACATCTAGTGCATGCAAGTAAAACTTGCTACATGCTATTGTATTATTTTTATACTTATTCAACTGCATATTGAATCGGTAGATTGAATTTAATGTCGCATGTTCCATGTTAACATTTCGATGTCCATTATATCATTTTAGATTTATAGATCGAAACATACCATATTGCATTTTAGTTTACTATACATAGTACCAACATCCATATTTAAATCAAATAGCAATTATTTGCATAGCCCATAATACCCCTTTTATAGTTTATACTCTATCGGATGACCGTTTGCATACATCTAGCCTAATTTATATTCAATTGTATCTCTAGATTATTTAGTACATATTAACATGATTTTAACATCCATATTTGTTATACTGTATTTAAGTAATGTTGAAACGATCCCTTAAACCCAAACTGATAACCGTGCATCGATATATTTTAATCTGTACCTATTTGCATACCACATTACAATGTTCCATTTTATTGTTCCATTAGTACCCTACTTGTTTTGTATAGCCCTGTTTATTTTTAGTTTGATTATGAGCACCCACATGACATTTTGTGCACCCCTGACATGACCTGTTACACCTACTACCTGACACGACATGGTACTGTGCACCTCTCGACATGACTTGATACCTATATACTACCTGGATTGACCTGATGTGCCATGGCTTTACCTGTTACCTGATCTTGTGTCTAACGCCAACAAACCTGACTTGTTGTCCTTACGGACATTTCCCGTTGTCTATCCAGACAAGCTTGTACCTGCCTGATCCTGTGTTGGCATTAGATCCAGATTAGTGAATACATATAACTTGGGGGTATGGGGAAATCAATGATGAAACCTGACTTATAACTCGACAGTTCTATACCTGTTTTGATCAGTCTTACGGGCTAGGCCAGCCCCGTAGTGATGCTACTGACATCACTCGTCATTACCTACCACCATTTTATTGCCTTACGGCACGTCTCCGATTCAGCCCGAGAGTCATAGACCGTGATCCCGGGAATGCACGGGATACTATTGAGTTACATCGATGATTCATCAAATTGATTTCAAAGACTTGAGAGTAGTTAACCCAATAGACCAGTTTAGATTACTCACTGCACACTACCTTTCACTGCCCTGATTTATATTGCTGTTACACCTTCTTTACCTTTATGATCATACTTGCATGTCTTTCTACCCTGTTTATATATTATTGCTTGATGTTATGACGCGCTGACGTCTGGGTTTTGCATGGCTCAGATCCTCTACCTTTGTTGCAGACTGATCAGGAGCATTGCCGCTGTTAGACCGAGCGGTGAGGATCCTGTTGGTATCCAGTTTTACTTTCCAGTTGTTTTATTTATTGGATCTTTTGCTTCCGCATATTATTATTTCTTGACTCGTTTATTCTGGCTTATGGACATGTACAAGATAGTTTAGTTTACTTTTCTGTTCTTGATATCTCTACAGCCGTAATGTGACTGTGGAAGGATTTTTCCTATCCACAGGTAGCATGGTTGGCTATGTCACGTGCCTATCTTAGCGCACTCTTGGAAGCGTGGCGTGACAGTCAATGAACAGTGAATATCGGAATAAAGCCCCTCAACAGTGCATAAATGAATATATGAATGCATGGGTATCTATCTAAGGAATGCAATATCTAAACTAGTATATGAGAGCATGCATACTAATAATATGTTTAAACTACCAGCTAGTAGCTTATACCAATGAAGTAACATTTTATAAAGTGTATATGACATGGCAATTACCGATAATGATGTGTGTGAACCGGCAAGCCAGTGTATGTGCAACATGCGCACCATCGGTAATGGTGCAGGTGTCTTAGCAGTTGATATCAAAACAATTAATGGAAAAACATGAATAAATCTACAATGGAATGAGAACAGTATGAGTACAACAAAAGTAAATATTTAAAGCAACAGCATAATCTACTATATAACTATATACAAGCCATACAGTTATAGTATTTAAAATAACACGAATCGTTGTTTTTAGAAAAGTAGGGGCTACAGTGTTTTGAGAAAAGAAATATCAGTTTGAAAATCCGTAGCATCCCTCGATTGCCCATTTGAAAATACCAACGATTCGCTGGTTTTGAAAATAGGTATGACTCAAACTATATTCTAACGTCTACTTACTAAATTAAGAAACTAACTAAAAGGCTAAACTAAAACCTGGGTCAAAGTAGTACAAAACTATATGTATCCGAGTCGATATACCCAGTAGTCGGCGATCCAGCCTCATAGCATCACGTACGGTATAATACATCGTACGGCATCCTCGAGTCAAGAGTGCGGATCAATCATCATATGTATCTCGTACGGTAAAATCCATCGTATGGCATCCCCAAAATCGAGGGTACAGGTCAAATATCATATCTAAATCATCATTCGTATGGTATCAATCGTCGTACAATATCAATATTAAGGGGTACGGATCTAAAGTCTCATATAATCTATTATTTCATCAAGTCACGTGTTATCGCATGTACGCAAATATATATATCGCCTAACGATCCTTCATTATATCACATCATAAACAGTGACTCGAATCAATCACATATCATAACCTCACGGCATCATGCCCGATCATATCGACTCATATCCATTTAACATCTCATATCCTTATCGTACACGTATACGTATACGTATACTACACACACACACACACACACACACACACACACACACATACATACATATACACACATATATCATATCGTGTGTGTGCGCACGCGCGCGTATTTGTGTGTGACAACCTACACCCTACGGGTTCGCGACTAAGAAACTAAACAAAGAGTAATCTTCTTTCGCTTAATCTAAACTATGGTCTCCTAGAAAACCTTATTTGCTAAGTATCCGTAATTCACATTAACACACATATACATAATATACGCATCCTAATCTACAAATTTGCGCAGGTGTTATACACCATCCACCCGAATTCCCCAGTAGATATACATCTACTCACCTTAATCTTTGCTTGCTGAAGTTGATGACGTCTTGCTCTCCTTGTCATCCCGAAGTTCACGCGGAGGTACCCACATTTCAAATGCGTTGTATCGTAAACAAGAATCCAACACTATAAAACCGATACGACACACGAAGTATACATAGGTTAGAACCTACAGACTACGCATGCAAGAATAACCAAACAACTCTCGACGTTGTCGTACAAACGTCAATCGACCGAGATAAAACACAAATACCAAAATCCTAGTCATAAAAAGTCGCAAAACCAAAAAAGCACATTAGGAAAACACCTCCAGATTTGCCTCGGGTGAGAATTGGAACATTTAGCATATAGGAAAGGTCTAAATATAGGATAAAGAAGCTGTGGACCAAGCACGAAGCTCAAGCTTCATACCCAGGTCGCAAATTGCGGCCAGATGGGGAAAATCTGCGGCCAAGCTATGGAATTATCGTCTCGGGTCTCTAGGGTAGCTTCTAAGTTGCCTGCACGACTCACTGTGTTCGCTATAAATTTTTTAGGTCCACCGGGTAATAGCAGGTCCTTAAATATCATCATAATTTCCAAAAAATCCATTATCGGCAAATTCTAAGTTCATGGTTTGGGGGTTAAGTCTCAGGTTTTGTCAATAAAATAAATACCACAGGAGTTGTGGTCATTAATTACACTCAATTACACCCTCACAACTCACAAAATCACCTAAATCTCAACTTAGAATTTTCAAAGATCACTAAACCACGATAGTTTTACTCTAAACTACAATAAGATATAAGGACAATATTCTAAACTAATGGTGTAGGATTATACCTCATGTGGCAACTCAAGAAAATTCTTGAGTTGCCCAAAGTCTTCAAAACCTCAACTTGATCATACCATGGTCTTTGTAGTGAGATTGTGCACATCTTTTGTGAAGGAAGATTGGGATTTTATGGTGGTTTTAGAGGTGGTGCAAGGAGGAAGAGGAGGTGGAGGGAGGTGGAGAGACGAAGAAGAAAATGAAAGAAAGAGTAATGAAAAGAAATGAGCCATGGTCAAGGAGTCAAGAATTATGTAGAAGCCCTCCCCCCCTCACACACCCATACCCCCATGTCACCTTGTCCCATCCTCTCTTTTCTTTTCTTTTTTAAAAGAAAACAAAACCAAATAGATATGCAAATAAGGATTTTAAAGCCATGGTTCATAGAATGTAAGAAGTGTTTTGAAACATGACATGGTGTATGTCACATGCATAACTTGATTAATGCAAGATTAGTGAAAATTAATCATGTTTAGCAATAAACTTATATACAATTAATTGTATAATAAATTGTAAAATGGCTAAATCATATAAATTCTTTCAAAATCAATATTCACACTAATTTCCAAATATTTTCCAAACTATCGGTATATAATTATACCATTTCATTTAAAACCAATTCTCACTTTTTTAATAATATTCAAGATATTTATTATTTTAATTATTTAAATTCCCAAAAATAATATTTTACTTTCTGAAATGTTACAATTTCGACTCTTAGCGCAAACAGGTTTGTAATTTAAATGTAATTCATTGTTTAGTAGATAAATTATTTTTTTGTGTTGCTTAATTAAAAAACTAAATCTGAATGTGTTGTGCAGAAACAGACGATCAAAATAATGAGAATAGAAAGTCGGCGAAGAGGGGTTGCCCCACTTATACAAGTGGCTCGAGAAATATTACTCGTGCCATGGAGGTATCGGTAAATTATAATAGATCTATTCTGATATAATGTATTATTAAGAGTTATTTTATAATATATGTAATTTTTTTTTGCGAATTGTTGTTCATCTCATAAAACTGTATTTTAATACCACTCATTCATTATCTAATTTTTGTTTATATCGGTACTATTAAGCAGTGTCTACTCAGTAAATACAGATTGCAGGTATTGATGACACAATACTGGAAACACATTCAAAATCACGGATATAACGTTTGTGAGCCGACACTCGAACCGGAACTGCAAACCGATCGATGACCAAAGAGTTCTTTTGCAAATAAATGTGTGCACACAATTTTCGTCCAACACAATGCATGTGTACACACAACTCTTTGGCATGGACCATGGTGGGGCTGCCCATGGCACACATGATATGACGAATTAAGCACATGGGGGACAAGAGTTATAAATGTAAAAAGTTTTGATGTGACCAAAAGCTACAAAGTTTCCCTCCAAATCCCTGAGTGCAGACCAGGTTCAAGTAGAAAAATCAAGCAGCACCAGTGGTATTGGGGAGAGCACTCAACATCATACAACAAACACGAGCCCAATTGCTCTAACTTGGCCCAGCGAGACCCCACCATGAGCCCGGCGCCGCCGTTTTTCTTGTGCCCAAAGTCCCCCAATTTTTCTCTAGCCTTCCCTTACAGTCACATCAACTTATTTTTATTATTTGTTTAATCTTATTTTGTGCCTATAAAAGGCAGATCAGTGAGCAAGGGAAATGGTCTCAAATAGTCTCTCATTTTTCACATATTTTCTCATTCTCATTTGTTTTCTATTTGTTCTTGTACATAGCTAGTTTCCCTTGAGCTCCTTACCTTCTCTTGATCTTGCAACCTCTTCATTGAGCTTACAAGTTTAAGTTTTGGTTATTGAACTCAAGGTTGTATCACTTGGACATAATAAAGATCTCATTTTGCACTTTGGGTTCTTAGTATTTTCTATCTTGCTTTACTTACTTGCAATTTTATATACTTGCCATTTACTTTCTTGCTCTTTTATTTCCATACCATTTACTTACTTGCAATTTATTACCTTGCATTTACTTTCTTGCAATGCTTTTCTTTTTTTTGTATCATTTCTTTGCTCTCTTTCTTTTTGTTGTTTGATTGTTTGTGAATATGGTGTTGTTAGGAAAGAAAACGATATTATAAGTTAAGATTTCCTTTCCCGTTTCTTTTTCCCGATATTTTCCATTGAACTCCACCCAAACCTTACACAAGCGCTCCGTTAGACACCCTACCCTACCAAAATAACGGTGATCCCTAATCGCGACCGGTTGCGTTCGGTTTGGCCGGAGGAAAAAGCAAGCGACAAGAACAGACAGACCAAGGTCGATAAGACAGATTTCACAAATACCGTGCTTAAGCATCCTAATCCACGTTGTTGCCAATTGCTCTAGCTTTAATGGTTGAGCTCGGCTCAAAGGATTGAGTACGGATTTCCTTAATTTACAGTAACCTATCTATTCCTAACAACGTATTCTTTTGCATATATACACTTAGCTTAGAAACAAACATTCCAACCCACGCATTAACTCATCATAAATAGAATGTAAAATGGACCGTCTCCATGCGGACGAACCGTACTCATCACGGCTAGCTACACGCGATACCATCCTAATTGCAGTTAACTTTAGAATTTTAAAACGCAACACGCCAAAAGTGTGCCAATCAATTGCAGAGTGCTCAAACCCTGGCGCAGGGTGGTAAACCGAGCGTGCTGACCACGTATCTTGCCATCCACGACACCTCGACAGATCCCGCCACGGACGAGCTTCGATTCCCCGACACCGCTACCCAGGAGTATTGCGTAAGTGTTAATATTTATTCTAACAGGTTTGAAATTTTTGTTTTGAAAAGTTTAAATTTAAATGATATACTTATATTTTAATGGTTAATGTGGGTGTAGGAGCGGGTGGTGGAGCGGGCGGAGGCATCGAGGATCGATTTTACTTGACAGACTGATCCGATGCTGCTAACTCCAGTCCTAGACGCCGCCCACGGAGGGCACTATGGAGGTTGGGAGAGAGGCCGGGGACTGGGTCCTAGCAGGGCCTATATGAGGTTGGACTCCACTCCGGCGGTTACTTCCCCTAGCCCCCGTGAGCAACGTCTAGAGCATGATGTTCCCGCCTTGAAGACCACCGTCGAAGAGTTGAAGGAGATATTTGTACGTATACTACTTAATAGTAAAATATTATATCACATTATAGATAATAACATATGCAATATTAGTATCCTGAACTTATTTGGTTGTAGACTTAGCTTTGATTAATCATACTTATATAAAACTATCTAATTAGGTTTTCCAAATTAGATACCCAAACGAGACCTAAGTCCCTAAGTATTCTTACTCGTTTATTACACATAAAATTTAACAGATGCGATAGGCTGCTTCGGCTACGGCTCCTCATGCATCTTCTTCGGCCGCGACTCCACAAGCCACTACCTCGGTTGCGGTTGCGCAGGTCACTCCTGCAATTCCACAACCCGCTCAGACTCCCGCACAGTCCGCTCCTTCATTGGTCGAGTTTTTGACGACTCAGGGCTGCACCGAGGAGCAGATGCGCCAGATTACGACGTTTATCAGAGGTAGAGGAGCTGGACCGAGCTAGGCTAGCTTTTTTTTATGTTTTTAAGGATGTATGTACTTGATACATATTGTATATATTTTGGATGATTTTGGTGGTTGTTTGATTGTTCACAATGATTTAGATTGATACCGTATTCTGTTTTTTATTTCTTTATATATTATGCATGAGATGTTGATTATGAATATTTCTGTATTTGGTTATATGATGTATATATTATTGTGCACAGGGCGGAAAAAAAACATTAGCCCCCTTTTTTAAAAAACTGATATTTTGTCCCTATGGATTAATCCGTAGGGAGATCTATTGCACCTACGGATTAAACCGTAGGTGCCAAATTTTCCCTTACACTGTTATCCGTAGGGACAAAATATCAGGATACCTGATATTTTGTCCCTATGGACTCAGTAAACCTTGCCCCTACGAATTTATCCGTAGGGGCATTTATCGGGACCTATGGATATATCCGTAGGGGCAATAATCAGGCCCTACGAATATATCCGTAGAGACATGTATTTTATTTTATAAACCAATAAATTAAAATATTTATCAGGCCCTATGGAGTAATCCGTAGGTATTTGTGTACCTACGGATTAAGGCGTAGGGGCAATTATTACTCCGTAGGGGCGAGTTCATGGCGAAACTTGCACCTGCGGCCTTTGCACCTACGGGGTATTTTTATGTCCCTACGGCTATATCCGTAGGGGCAATGGTTTGCGTCTATGGATAAATCCATAGGGGAAACCCCTTGTTGTATTAGTGTAAGTGGGTCTTGCGTTTTCTCAAAATTAGATCTTCGTTCGGGTTATCATCAGGTGAAGGTCAAAGAGTATGATATTCCGAAGATGGCATTCAGGACTCGCTATGGACATTATGAGTTTCTCATGATGCCATTTGGAGTGACCAATGCACCAGCCATATTCATGAACCTAATGAATCAAGTTTTCCGAGAGTACCTAAACAGGTTCGTTGTCATATTCATCGATGACATCCTGGTATATTCAAAGAATCGGAAAGAGCACGATGAACATCTAATAATTGTCCTGGTGACTTTGCGACAGCATCAACTCTATGCCAAGTACAGCAAGTGCGAATTTTGGCTAGAACAAGTTGGATTTCTCGGATATATCGTTTCAGGTGAAGGAATCTCTGTGGATCCAGCTAAAATAGCAGCAGTAAGCGAATGGCCGACACCAAAAACAGTGAAAGACATTCAAAGCTTCTTGGGATTAGCGGGATACTACCGAAGATTTAATCAAGGATTTTTGAAGACTGCAACACCCCTGACCAAGCTCACACGTAAAGATGAAGAATTCGTGTGGTCAGAAGCATGCGAACAAGCTTTCATAGAACTCAAGTCAAGATTGACATCAGCACCTATTCTCGTAATACCGGAGCAATCTGGAGGTTTCATAGTACATTGCGATGCATCCGGTAAGAGATTAGGATGTGTTCTACATCAAAACGGTAAAATTGTAGCTTATGCATCAAGACGGCTGAAGGTTCATGAGCGCAACTATCCGACGCATAATCTGAAGTTGGCAGCCATTATCTTTGCATTCAAGTTTTGGCGTCATTGTCTTCATAGAGAACGGGTATATATCTATACTGACCACAAAAATCTGAAGTATGTGTTTACTCAGAAAGAGTTGAATATGCGGAAGAGAAGATGGTTAGAACTTATGGTGGACTTTGACATCAATCTACAATATCATCCAAGGAAGGTGAATATAGTACCTGATGCACTTAGTCGTCAACCACCATCAATGAATCTCACCGCACATTGAAAGCTACAACAAGATTTGCATCAGATGGAGATAGAAGTGGTCATGCCAGGTAACGCTTCAAGTTTGATGAACTTACAAGTTCAGTCTACAATTTCCAATCAGATCAAAGCAGCTCAAATAAGTGATGCCAAGTTGTAAAAGATCAGAGAACAAGTAGAAAGTGGACTTCGAACAGACTTCATCATTCATGAAGACGGATCTTTGAGATATGGAAGAAGATAGTGTGAACCACAAGGTCCCATTCAGGAAGAGTTGATGAAAAAAGCTCACAGCTCCCCATACTCAGTACACCCTGGTAGTACAAAGATATACAAAGATCTACGGCAACATTACTGGTGGCATGGAATGAAGCATGAAGTAGCCAGAAACATAGCCAAATGCTTGATGTGTCAGCAAGGAAAAGCTGAACAGTACAGGACTGCTGGTTTACTTCAACCGTTACCTATACCAAAATGGAAGTAGCAACATATTACCATAGATTTTGTGACTGCTCTTCCTCGCAGCACAAAAGGTAACGAAGCTGTATGGGTTATTGTGGATCGACACACAAAGTCGGCTCACTTTATTCCCTTTCGAGTTGGTTAATCTACCGAGACACTAGCAAAGAAATACATGGAGGTAAATTTGAATCTGGGTATGATTTAACCCTTCATAGTGTGCTATTTCTGATACCCATGAACTCATGCAGGAGATCGTGAGATTACATAGAGTACCGGTTTGCATTATCTCCGATCATGACACCAGATTCCGATCGCAATTTTGGCAGAGTCTGCAAGCTAACTTGGGAACGAGTCTGAACATTAGCACAGCATACCATCCAAAAACAGATGGACAGTCTGAGCGAACGATTCAGATACTTGAAGATATGCTAAGAGCTTGTATGCTAGACTTTGGAGGATCGTGGAAAGATCACCTACATCTTGTGGAGATTTCATACAACAACAGCTACCAAGCGAGTATTGGAATGGCACCCTTTACAGCTCTATATAGAAGGAAGTGTCGTTCACCATTAAGTTGGGACGACATCGGAGATAAAGAACTCCTTGGACCTGAGATGATAGTGACAACTGTAGATATAGTTCGCACTATCAGAGAACGAATGCTCATAGCCTAAGACCGACAAAAGCACCGGGCTGATGCAAAACACCGACACTTGGAGTTCCAACCGGGAGATCATGTATTTCTGAAGATTTCTCCAAACCGTGAAGTGATTCTCTTTAGAAAGCGGGGTAAGATAATTCCGAGATACATTAGACTGTTCAACATACTCGAATGAGTCGGATAAGTGGCATACCGCTTGGCACTTCCACCCTCATTGGAAAGAGTGCACAACATGTTCCACATATCCCAATTCAGAAGGTATGTGAGTGACCCCAGTCACATTCTTGATCACTCCGTGCTCACTGTATAGACGGATCTATCTTGTGAGCAACAACCCGTTGAAATCCTGAACAGAAAGGAAAAGTCACTTCGGAACAAGGAAGTAAACTTGGTTCGAGTGATGTGGAGAAAAGATATACCAGAAGAATCAACGTGGGAAAGAGAAAATGACATGCGTGCAAGATACTCTCACTTGTTTGTAGATTAGTCCTTAAATAATTGTAAATTTCGAGGACGAATTTTTTTTAAGGAGGGTACAATGTAACGACTCTGTTTATAATGTACAAATATTTGTTTAAAATTAAAGTTCAAAATGGAGTATTTGCAACCCTTTGTATGCTATAAGTATTTGAATTGTTTTAGAACAGCAAGAAAGCACTTGTAGCTCATTGGTAAAGCCTTGCACTGCTGTGGCATAGTCTCTGTGTTCGAATCCCCTCAGCCACATATTATTTTTGCTGATTTTTGTTTTAAACTTTTTGGAAGCACAAAAGTTTACACGTGCAATACACGTAAAAATGAAAAGTCACTAAAATCAAACATATGGAAAATATTGTATATACAGACCCCAACACGTGGTATGCATCCAAGCCCCACCCCCTTCTTTATGGCCGACGAGATCTCATATAGGGCCGGCACCGCCGCCCCCCCATCCTAAATGCTTTCAAATTTTGCTTTAACACCCTTTGGTCTCCCCCCACTCCTATTCTTCTGTTTGATTTTCCTGCACATTAATAGAGAATTAAAATGAGCTTTAAAATCAAATTTTACTGCATTTTAATTCTTATTTTTAATACCCTAAACCCTAATTCTATCCTATAAAGACCACCCCACACCTTATCCCTTTCTATTCTGAAATCCATTGTCAAAACTCTCAAAGTTTTCCAAGTCCAAAAAGTTATATAAGTGGAGTTAGCCCAAGGACAAGTTCCGGCGACGATTCGGGACAAATCGGCGACACCGCTACTCCACGAAGTTCACAAATTGTTCTTATATCTCTTCTCTCTTCTCCAAACTTGTAAGTTCCCTCTCGTCTCGTCGCTTTCTATTCTAAACAATCTCTTATTAAAACTCGTCGGAAGCGGAGTTATTCCGACTTCCGATTCTAATTTCATTAAAAAAACCCAACTTTTCTTGACAACAAATTAACCATCTCTTTATATATTATTTAGCAACCATAAAACAACATTTAGAACAAGTTTCAATTCAAAATACAATGTTATACAACTTTTATTTCACTTTAACGGTTAAATACCACAAAATTTACCTACGACATTATTTCATCATATTTGCTCATATTACATTTAGAAAACTCACGAGGTAATGACCTATCTCATCACAACACTCATCATGGCATAGCACGATCGCTTGAAAACAATATTTTTGTGGCTAAGGCGAATTTACAGTAAAATGCCATAAATTATTAAAACCGTATTTCTTTTAATTGTTTTAATCGAATTCCATACGATTATATCCTTACAACCCATTTTGGGGAATCCGATTTGGTTGGTGCAGATTATTGCACATCCATCGGACTAGTAGGATGAGATGCAGATCTTCTCACGGAGCATACGATCTCGATGGAATTTATATTATAATTTTTAAGAAAACGTGATTTCTATTTAATAAATAAATTTATTTTCTAATAATTAGATATAATATTATCAACCTATCTATTTTAAATATACATAAAAATATCCATGTTTTCCAAACAAATGAATCCCAAATTTCAAGAAACTACCATCACAAATCAATACAAGTCAATTTACGTGAAAATACCATATACTATTCAATTTAGATTTATATCCACTAGAATATCTCATCTTATAAAAATTACATCTATGAAAACCCTAAAAACGATAAATAAATACTTGAGATTTATTTTGAAAATATATCAAAACTATTTTCATAAAACCCCCTCAATTTATATTAATTTACAATAAGGACCCAAGTAAATATAGGTTTAAGCGGGACCAATTCTCTTGAGCCTCACGGAGCCGGAGAATGTGGGTGATTGTCTATTTAAGGTAGACAACTAAAACGGGGTTATCAATACGGCAATTGTCTTGGAAAAAGACACAAATCCTGTCGTCCATGTGCAGAGTTACCGATAACTCCAAAACATAATTCAGGACTTCAATTCTGTTTAAGTGTCTGACTCAGACAGAGTCTCAGTTTAATCCGAATACAGTCCATACTTGATATATTTCCATTACAACATGAATCCATCTATATCAACATAACTTGATTTAACCGAACCATGGATGTACATTGACTTGTCTACATGACTATCCGTTTATATCCTTATCCGTTTACAAGAATAATTGATAGCATGGTTTCGGCAAGTTTTATATCTACAAATCACTACATAACAATACAATAAACATTATGGGGTTTAAAAGGGGTAGATTGGTACGGAATGTGTAAAAAGTGACACGATGATGGTCACTTTAATACACCTAACCAAAAAATCCATTGTTGTTGTTCCGTGGCTTAACGATTTCTTATGCTCTGTATACCTTAGTCAACGGAATAGTTGGACTCCTCTCGTATATACTGGTATATTCTATACAAGCTACAAATAACAGCGATAACATAACAAATATACATTATATCAGTTATACTCTCTATCTGTCTATTCTATTTCTATCTCTCTTTGGAACTTACCGAGCGATTGTTCACTGACGACATTCCTTTTCTATTCTTTCTTTGGAGTGTTGTCAGGAGGACCCGATTCTCTGGAGATCAAGCCCAGCTCAGAAGACTTGGAGCAATTCATCGAGGACACCGAGCTTTAGTTCACTTGTATATACTTTACTTTCAGTTCATGCCATTGTTTAGGCATTGCTTTCCATATTGTATTTACTTTTCAGTTGTATTGTAAAGAATATTTAATAAATAAAAAGTTGATATTCATTTACATCTCATGTCATTCTTGTGTACATTTATATTTCTTATTTACGCTTAACGTGTTTACTTCTGAGTAAATACGTCGCGTGACCCGTCGTGTTTTCTTACCGTACTCTGGGAAGCAGAGCTTGCTTTAAGGGCTTGAGTTTTACTCGGCTTCACTTTTTTGTGAGAAACCACTTTAGGAAGAACCGTCAGATCAGGAACCTCCTTGGGATGAGTCCTTTTATATTTGGAAGTGGAGTTGTCAAAGTTTGTCTAACACTTAGAGGAAGAGCCGCGGATGACGACTGAGTTCTTCACCTATTTCCACACCTTATATATGGATGAGGAAAGTTCTTTTAGGAAGTGAACTGTTTTCAGCTCTTGTTAGATTTTCATGGTCTGTGGAGATTTCTTTAGTACTGCGGTGGGGGAATTTTGCCTAAACCTTCGCAACAGCTCGAAGCTGTTTCCGATTTGAACAGCAACATTCGCCATCGGAGTTGAAGCAGATGGAGTCAACACGGATGGAGAACTGCCCCTATCTTATTTTATTTGACGCCCATATTGACGTTGATCATGTCTTTCAACCAGAGTTTCTTCAATCTCAGGATTTTGCTGAGCATGCCCCATGTTTCCTTTGAGAGCTTGAATAATCTGTCCCCTACTTCGACCTTGGTCTTTGGAAAGTGTCAGTTGTTTGAGGACTGATTTCGTCGATAAAGCTGAAGTTGAAGGATCCAGTACATGGAAGACAAACTTTTTCTGGGCTTCCACCTTCGGCGTTAAGGCACCGAGGGTAAGAGATGGGAGCATAGACCCAAAGATAAGCACATTAATTTCTTGAAGAGCTGGATTGCAGAAATTTGAGACTGCAGGTGGCCCATATTTGACTCCACCAGATGTAATAGATCCTGAGTTGCAGTGAGTGGAAGCAAACTCCATTCTATAAATAGAAAAAATGCCAGCTTCAGTATCCCATCACCCAAGGGCAACTACAAACATATATACCACGATTATTTGATCGCGGAAAAACACGACACACGAAGTGTGGAGTGGAAAGAGGAAGAGGTCCTACCGGCATGCCAGAATCTGTTCTCCACCGAAAGACCGGACCGAGACGTCGGGACATCTGGTCTAAATTTGGGGGCAGATGCTATTTGGACTTCTCCATCCACCTCTTCGAAAATACCAAGTTGATTTATGGCACCATATATCGAAGGTTTAGATAGATGCGGCCGTTGTAGCAGACTTTATCGGATTCCCCCTCGTTTGTGTGGGGTTTTTTTTATTGTGGGGACGCTCTTCCCTGCAAGCGCAAGTCCCTGTAGTTAATTACGTTATCACGCTGCGGTAACCACTTTCTCCTGCTCCAGCAGTTCACTTCGTATCGTGTGTTATTCTGTTTGTTAAGCTTGTTCGTGGATTGTATACGGAGACTAATTTATGTCGTCGCCCGTAGGGCGCGGATTAGTCCAAATTCGTATATTTTAGATTTGGGGTTTGTGTTAAGAATTTGCATGACGAGATCCATGTTGGTAGCTTGGTTTGCCAATAGGAATGAATTTAGGACGCAAATCTCATATAAATAAGGTCCATCGGCTCATCTGAAATTTTGGGCTTTCTCTAAGGATCATTAGTCGTATTTGAGACTAAGATCAACTCAGTTACAAACGAGCATATAGGCTCAATTATTTTAGTTTAAGGACATCATGGTCTAACATTCCCTGTTTGGGATGAATGTTAATTTAAGGACGTTTCGGTCCATTATTGTCATGTTTGAGGCGAATATTAGTTTAAGGACATTTCGGACCAACATTCATCTTGCGCTCACGTGTATTTTTTACGTGACGGAGTGAACAATGGTGACATGGAATGCACCCAATTTGGGGTGTGGTCTGATTTGAGGTGTGCACGTCAATTTGGAAGTGCATCAATATGGGATGTATCATTCCCTGTCATGATGAAATTTTACATCAAGTTGGGACGAGAAAGGAGTTGTTGGTGGTTGGGACGCGCCACCTCTCTGAAGATATTAAGGACTTATAACAACATATATCATAGGTGTGAAGAGATGCACCCTAGAACCAAATCCCGTATTTGAGGGAAAGATCGTGACGGATCATCTAAGAATCATTAGCCTTATTTAAGACTAAAATTAATTGTATCAGTTTGGATATCATGAACATAAGCTTAGCCAATTTGGGCTAAGATTGGGTTTCTGTAACACCCGGCGGTGCTAAGCACTCAGTTGCCTATAGCGCTTATGTGTATATCGCGTGAGGCGCTATAATAGTGCTAAGCACTAGTCTTTTGTAGCACTGCACTAGTGCTAAGCACTAACTTTTCTGTTTTCTGGCGCTGACGTGTGTTTCACGTGTGGCGCTCCAATAGTGCTAAATACTAACTTTTCCCAGCGCTTTTATGTATTTCACGTGAGGCACTATATAACTTGGACTTGAGCGCTCACGTGTTTTTCACGTGAGGCGCTGAGTTCTTTTGGAGATTTAATCTCTGTTAATATTTTTAGAGAACTTAAATCTCTGTTAATGGTATTTTGACCATTAACGATCACCAAGATCATTATTTTGAGGATCTGGGATCATATTCTTTAAGAACTAAGTTCTTGATTTTAAGGAACTAAGTTCCTGGAGTATTATGGACTCCATATTCTCCATATTCTTTTATCCATGTTTTTCTGTTCATATTTTCAGAGAGATTAAACCTTTGTTAATGGTATTTTTACCATTAACGATCACCAAGATCACTATTTTGAGGATCTGGGATCAAGTTCTTTAAAGACTAAGTTCTTGATTTGAACGAACTAAGTTCTAGAAGTATTATGAACTCCATCTTCTTTCTTTTTTAACTTTATTCTCTTCTGAATCTTCGACTCTCAAGAACAAGATCTTCCCGATGAGAATTAAATTCTCAACTTGTAGGAGACTTGTCTTGAGGATTTTAGATCCAGAGAAAGAACTAAGTTTTTTTTAAAGGGTAAAACCCTTAAATAGGTAAAAGAAATGTTTTGATCTCTGTTTTTCTTTACCTAGGGTTTTGAGGAGGAAGATCTTCTTCTTTGAGAATTAAATTCTCTGTTCTTTTTTTTGGAAGCTTTTGGAGAGCCTTCTGTATTTTTATAGAAGCTTATGGGGGGTCTCTCCTTTTTTAGATTTAATCTCCTTACTCCTATTTATGGGAGAAGAGAAAAAATTAATTTGTTAAGAAAATCTCTCATTGAGAGATCGTGATTGATTTCATAATCAATCAAAAATAAACTTTTAGATCAATTGGTGAATTTTATTCACCGTTGAATTTTTAATCTAAATGCTCTCTGTTCAACAGAGAAGATTTCTTGATTGTTTAACAAGATTAGGAAATATTTTTCTAAGATAGAATTTTATTCTATCATATGAATATCTTATTAGTTTAATAAGATTAGAATTTTATTCTAACATATGAATATCTTGTTAATTTAACAAGATTAGAATTTTATTCTATCATATGAATATCTTGTTAGTTTAACAAGATTAGGAAATATTTTCCTAAAATAGAATTTTATTCTATCATATGAATATCTTGTTAGTTTAACAAGATTAGAAAATGTTTTCCTAACCATAGAATTTAATTTTATTTAACAGAGAAGATCTCTCTTATTTTAGAAAGATTAGGGAAATATTTCCCATATAGAATTTAATTCTATTAGATGGTTTAATTGGTGATATTTTATCACAATTGGATTTTAAATCCAAGATTCTCTATTAGAGAAAAATCTTTCCATATTAGAAAGATCAGGGAAAATATTTCCCAAAAATAGAATTTAATTCTATATAGAATTCAATTCTATTTAAATAGCGGTGCTCACATGCTTTGCATATGAGCGCTGCCAAAAGAATGCGGAAAGGGAACTCATGTGTTTAACACGTGACCCCTAGTGTGGGTTTTAGCCTGTTTATTTTTAGCGCTCACATGCTTTACATATGAGCGCTCACATGCTTTACATATGAGCGCTCACATGTTTAACACGTGAGGCCTGTTTGGTCTTTAGTTATTTATATTTAGCGTTTATATTCTTGCATATGAGCGCTCATGTGTTTAACACGTGAGGCATGTTTGCCCTTTTTGTTATTTACTTTCAGCGCTTATATGCTTTGCATATAAGCGCTCACGTGTTTAACACGTGATGCCAAACTGTGGGAATCAATTTCCACTTTCTTCTCTCCCTTTTTTTTTGTAAGGGGACATATAACTCTTAGCCAAAAAATTTGGCGGGAACATATAGCGCTTAGCACTCAGCCGTTTTGGCTGTATATGAAGTGCTATGCACTTTTATTCAGCGCTCACATGTATTTCACGTGAGGCGCTGTGTAACAACTCCAATTTCAATGTACATAAATTGTTTAAAAGTTAATGTACAATTGGGATATTTACAATTCTTGTGAATGCTATAAGAATTTGATTTGCTTTAGAACGGCAAGAAGGGGCTTGTAGCTCACTAGTAAGACTTTTCACTGCTGAGACATAGCACCAGAGTTCAAATCCCATCAGCCGTATTATCTTTTTATTTAATTTTCTTTTAATTTTTTTAGAATCCCAAGAGTCTACACGTGCACAACACGTAAATTGAAGAGTCACAAATTATTTAAACATGTGCACTGAAGAATACCAAACGACCCCGACATGTGGCCTAAACCCTAGCCCCCCGGTCGGTATTGGCCCGACGAAAATCCCTAAAAGCCCGGTACCGCCGGCCTAAACCATTGGTAAAGCCCCTATTCTTTTCCCCTGCAATCCTTGGTCTACCCCACTTCCACTCACACTGCTTGTTTTCTCTGCATTCATACAGAAAATATTGAATCACCCATTTAATCCAATTTTAATGCAAATTTTAATGCATTTCTTTCACCCCTTAAACCCTAATATTTCATATAAATACCATACCCAAATACACACATCCTCACTCACAATTCCCTGCCAAAACTCTCAAAAACTTTCAAGTCTGCTTTGGTGTACAAGTGGAGTTAGCGAAGGGCGAAGCGCCGACGAAATTCCGAGAAGATTCCGGCGACGAAACGACGCCCCGAAGTCTCCTTTATCTCCCCCTCTCCCTTCTCTTATCCTAAAGTCAGTAAGTCCCCTCCCCCTTCTTTTCTTATACTCTAAAAACATTCATTTCTAAAACCCGACAGAAGCGGAGTAATCCAACTTCCGATTCGGTTTTTCTTTAAAAATCCTATTTTTATTAAACAAGAAAATACCAAACTTTCATATCATGTTCAATAAACATTAACAAACATATTAAATAAATTTCACATCAAAAGAATTTATATTGCAATTTTTATCACATTTTTACAGTAAAATACCACATACTTTAGTTTACCGATATAAAACAATATAAATTTGTTTTACCTTTAGATAGTTCACGAACTAATGACCAACCACATCACAACACACATCTCTATCATAGCACGATGAAGTTTTGGGAATTTATTCTTGGGATAAAACGACTTTGCAAATAAATACCATCAACTTATAAAAATATTTTCTTTAAAAAGATGTATTAAATATTTCCATAAAATTGTGCCTCTACAACCCACTTTTGGGGACCCCGTTCGGGATGATGCGGATTATCGCGCATCCTCGGGCCTAGTAGAGCGAGATGCAGACATCCACAAGGAGAATTCGATCTCGATAGAATTTTTATACATTTTTTTTCTTTAGAAAATGAGATTTCTACAAGAAAATAAATAAATTATTTTCATTAAATATATATATATATATATATATTATCAAAATATCTATTTTAATTATATAAATATTCCAAGTTTTCTAATTCAAAGGAATCACTATTACATGAAAATACCATCTAAATACAACACAATTCCAATATTTCAAGAAAATACCATATATTATGAAGTTAGGTTTTACTAACAAGAAATTTCAGTTTTATAAAAATATATATCTATGAAAATCTTAAAGACGATAATTAAATGCTTGAGATGTATTTTGAAAATTATAACAAATTAATTTTACATAAAACCCCCTCAAGTTATACTAAATTAAAATAAGGACCCTAGTAAACAAAGGTTTAAACGGGTACAGTCTCTTGAGCCTCAGGGAGCCGGAGATATGGGTGCTTGTCTATTTAAAGCAAACAATTTAATAAACGGTGTTATCAACACGTTAATTGTCTCGGAAAAAGACACAAATCCTGTCGTCCATGTGCAGCAGTTACCGATAACATCAAAACTAATTCAGAATTTCAAGTTCTTTTTAAAGTGTCTGACTCAGACTGAGTCACAATCTAATCAATCTGACTTGAATGTGATTCAAGTATAAACTACAATTCAACATGAATCCGTCTATTCAATTTATATCAATCTATATTGACTGAAACAAACCATGGATATTCTCCATCTACATATACATCTATTATATCTGTTCCATTATTGATATCATGGTTCCGACAAGTTATCTATATACAATTTACAATACAAAACAATACAATACAAACAATACAATCAAGACATCGTGGGATTTTATAAGGGGTATATTGGTACGGAAAGTGTTAAAAGTGGCACGAGACTGTAACCATAATACACCTAACCTGAATATCCATTACCGTTGTACCATGGCTGAACGGTTCCTTGTGCTCCGTATACCTTAGTCTCCGGAATAGTACACTGGCATTTTCTGTACCAAGCTACAAACAACAGCGTTAACAATATAATACAACTTTAAAAATTACATTCTCCTTATGTCTATTATGTCTATACCTATTCTTTGGGATTTACCGAGCGATTTTTCGCTGACGACATTCCTTTCTTCTTTCTTTGGAATGTTGTCAGGTGGATCGGACCTTCTGGAGACAGATCCCAGCAGCGAGGACTTGGATCAGATAGCTTTCGACCCAGAGCTCTAGATTACTTGTACATATTTTTATTTCTGTTATGCCATTGTTTATGCATTGCTTTCATTCCATATATTTACATTTCAGCTGTATTGTAAAAAGAATGTTGAATAAATAAAGTTGTTGTTCATTTACATCTTGCCTCTTGTGTACTTTACCTTATATTGCTTAGATACGTTTAGTGTGTTTACTTCTGAGTAAATATGTCGCGAACCTCGTCGCGCCCTCTGCCCGTACACCTGGAAGCGGGGCGTGACAGGTTTTGTTGGTGGCTCATTGATCAGTCGAAAATATTGCATTTTAACACGTCAATTTCCCTACCATTTGCACTCATCTGGAAGTGTTCGGTATTAATATAGCACATATTAGCAAAACAACTGTAAAATACCAAATTACTTGTGCTATAGTTTAAAACCAACATTTTGAGGGAAATTGAGTGTTTATTATGGCATCGCGTCATTTTTGTATAGCGCAACACTTGTCTCGAGAATCTGTGCAGGAAATTGCAGGAAAAAAAGCCAAAACTGTTAAAAGTGCTGAGAAAAATACGCCAAGTCCAAGACTTGAGATCTGGCAATAAACTAAAGAGAATTATAAAATTCAACACATCAGAAAATAACCCCAAAGCCAACAGCAAGCAACAAATGAAATTTCATGTATAGAGCCTTCTATTGGGCCGCGGATCCGCGGCCAATATCCCCTTCCCGCCGCGGATCCGCGCCGCCTTGATGACGTCAGCGCAGAAAAATTCTCCCATGTGCTTTATGTAACGGCAACTGCTTTCAGAAGATTCCAGAAACACCACGTGGCTTCATCCAAAAGGCTCGGCCTAACAACCCAGCTCTAGAATATTCCCTCCAACTAACTTCTTCTAGAAGCCTCTCTCTAACAAACTTTTGGAGGGAAATTTGAAATTTGAATTCTAGATCTAAGATTAAGATGGCTATAAAAGGAAACCTAGATCTAGGATTTTGGGTTACTCATCAATTCCTAATACAAGTTGAGTGACACAACTTGTAACCCTAACCCTAACCCTAATCCAATCAAATCCAAAGCCAAATTCAAGATCCCCGAGTACAATTCAAGCAAGAAGCCTTCAACCTTTTAGGAGCGAAGCCGATCTTCATCCGAGCAAGTGATCCAAGACGATACGCGACTCACGAAGACGAGCGAAGCCAAATCGACGTTCGAGTTCTTTCCTCATTGTAGTTCTTGAGAGAATTGTAACAAAATTGTTGATAAATAAAAGGTGAAATTCTTTTATCTTGCTTTCTTAACATTCTTGCATCATGATTCGATCTCAATTCTTGATTGTGTTTCTTGTTATGATGTTTGAGTAAAAATCCGCTCGTGAAGGAGTCGAGAGAATCAATAGATGATGATGTTACAAATCTTGAAACGATTCTTAAGTCCTATGAGTTTTGTAAACCTTAGTAAATTGAAGAATCGACGACCTAGTTTTGAGCGATGCTTTCTTGATTGTGTTCGCTCTTAATTAGGGAACCACGATCGATTCTTGAATTTACTAGAGGCTAGGATGTGAATGAAATCAACGAAAGGACAAGGGATAGATGATGAAACCCTAGTTTCCGCAAGAAATCCCTAATTCTCGTTGATCATCATCGATCTAGTATCAAATCATCAATGGATAAGAATACGTAATCAATAGTTTTCATCACGTCTATAGATTCGATCGATTCCTGCGAGCCTCACTTCGATTCTTGAAACCTAAATCGATTGGAAATCATCAAATCTTCATTCTTGATTTTAATGTTTTCTTGTTATTAGATCTAGATTTTAATAATTCTTGAAATTCACTTTTAAATCTTGAATTGAATTGTCTTTTTTTCTCTTTTCTTTAATTTTCAATTCATCTAATTCAAATTCGAACGGATCTCACTTTCCCTATGGACGATCCGCACTCGCTAACGCGCTACAATCGACACCGTTATTGATTGCGGTAAAAAAATTCTTTGGTTGTGATTTCTATACATTTTCTACCGACACACCGAGATTTCATTCAATCACTCATGCAGGTCGGCTTTTTATGGACATGCAAGTCAGTTCTGCATGGATATGCGGGTTAATTCTGCATTAAGTTCTAAGCAATATAACACAAGAACTAGCAACTGAAAACATTCTTTACAATTCATATTCCTTGGATCTTCCAACTCCATATATTTTGAATCTGTTCTAACCCAAATTTTTCTTTCAAGGTTATGGATTCCCCAAACAACACCAGCACAAATTTCAACAACACTCCCCCACCTCTACCGCTTCCACCTACCGTCGCTGTTCCGATCAACGAGCAGACGGTTTTGCTTGAGGCGTTCTGCAGCCTTCTGGAGGGACAACAGCAGCAGACTGCTACCTTGATGAACCGTCCAGAGGCGGAAGCACCTGGGGTGAAGCAATTCAGGGCTTTGCACCCCAAGCAATTCTTAGGAAATGAGAGCCCTCTAGAAGTTTAGGAATGGGCTCAAAGTATTGAAGATGATCTGGCAGCGGCACAAGTGTTAGAGATTGCTTGGGTTCGAGTTGTGAAGCTGCAGCTCACCGATAATGCACGGGTCTGGTGGAAGGTAGAAGAAAGCCTCCTCACCCAGCCAATCAAATGGAAGACCTTTCGCAATATGTTCGACGCGAAGTACTTCCCTGAGACTGCCAGATTCGATATGGAACATCAGTTCATTCACTTACAATAAGGTTCGATGTGGACCAAATCCGTGGATGAATATGATGCTGAGTTTAACATGCTCAGTTGGTAAGATATGTCTTAATATTTTGATTTTCGTATATCACATACTACACAGCTAACACAATACCTTAACAGATTTGCGGCACACTTGATACCGACGAATGAGATCAGAGCCCATCGATTTCAGCAAGGGTTAGATTCAGAAATCCAAGCTGCTTTAGCCATAGGGGATTTCCCAACCAACGAATTGTCCCTGAAAGCTGCCCGCAGATATGAGGCAGTGGTGAAAATGGGGGGCAGACCTCAATTTGCCGGGATGAAGCGCCCTGCCACTCAGATGGCAGGAAGAGTCTCTTCAAGGCTACCATTTGTGCCTAGGAGACCGGGAGTACCGAACAACCGGCCTAGCCCAGCCTTTTGTACCTACTGCAAGAGAGATGGACATCTGGTGAAAAACTGTCGGCGTGCAAATCGCCTTTGCTTAGTCTGCGGCTCAGCTACTCATGACATTGGGTCATGTCCTCATAGACACAACCCATATGCTGCACCCAGGACAGCAATCATTTACCAGCAGTGCCCATCCATCTAGGCACCTGCTCCATGACTCGCACTACCTGCCCCACCTCCTCGTGGACTGAATGCACCTCCTCCTCGTCAGTTCTATCAAACTCAATGGAACGTACCTCAAGGAAAAAGGAACGGACAGAGGAATGCTCCTCCAGTAAGGAGGAATGTGCCAAGACGACAGGCTTTCACAATGACTGTGGAAGAGGCTGAAGCCACCTGCCAAGTCATTACTGGTAACACTTCCCCATCAAGCCTTATTTTCCATCTATACATACCTATATACATTTTCCCTTATACCTAAACCTATCCCACATAACTTAGGTACAATCTTAGTAGCCTCACTTTTTGCACTAGCACTCTTCGATACTGGAGCATCTCATTGCTTTATGTCGCAACGGTTCGTCCGAACCCATGTGATTATAGTCAAACCCCTCGTATCTAGCTGGAATGTCAGTTCATGGAACGACGTTCTAAAGGAAGTAATGGGATACGACATGTTTCCAGTGGTCGTCTGCAGTAGAGAATTCTATGCTGACTTCAAAGTGCTAGACATACCAAACTTCGACATCGTCTTGGGTATGGATTGTCTCGGAACATTCTATGCTACCATTGACTGTCGTCAAAGGAGGGTAGTATTCGAAATTCTAGAGCATCCGGTCTTCTATTTCAAAAGTGGAGGTCGTACCCTGTTGCCAAGTACTTACAAGGCGAAACCAAAGAAGGCAGTGATTGCGGCAATTCAAGCGGAGGAAGATCAAAGCTAGAAGTAGTTCGAGAGTTCGATGATGTGTTTCCTAAAGACATATCAGGTCTGCCTTCGATCGAGCTCTTGAATTCAGCATTGATTTAGTACCAGGAGCACAACCGGTGATTAAAGCACCGTATCGGTTAAGTCCGGAAGGTTTGAAGGAAGTCCAAACTCAGTTGGACGAATTATTGGTGAAATGATGGATTCGTCCCAACACTTCAAGTTGGGGATCACCAGTTCTACTTGTGAAGAAGAAGGAAGGTTCATATAGAATGTGCATTGATTATAGAGCCTTGAACGAAGTAACGATAAAGAACAAGTATCCACTACCATGCATCGACGATCTGTTCTATCAACTAAGTGGATCTTGCGTTTTCTCCAAGTTAGATCTCCGTTCGGGTTATCATCAGGTAAAGGCCAAGGAATCTGATATCCATAAAACGGCATTCAGAACTCGCTATGATCATTACGAATTTCTTGTGATGCCATTTGGAGTGACCAACGCACCAGCTATATTCATGAACCTAATAAATCAAGTTTTTCGGGAGTACCTAGACATGTTTGTTGTCATCTTCATCGATGACATCCTGGTATATTCTAAGAATCGGAAAGAACATGCCGAGCACCTACGAATTGACCTAGAAACCCTAAGACAACATCAACTCTATGCCAAGTACAGCAAATGCGAATTTTGGCTAGATAAAGTTGGTTTTCTCGTACATATTGTATCAGGTGAAGGAATATCTGTGGATCCAGCTAAATTTTCAGCAGTGAGCGAATGGACGACACCGAAGTTAGTGAAGGAAATTCGAAATTTTTTGGGTCTAGCAGGATATTACAGAAAGTTCATTGAAGGATTTTCGAAGATAGCAACACCCCTGACCAAGCTCACACGTAAAGATGAAGAATTCGTTTGGTCAGAAGCATGCGAGCAAGCTTTCGTAGAACTCAAGTCAAGATTGACATCAACGCCTATTCTCGTCATACCGGACCAATCTGGAGGTTTCGTAGTGCATTGTGATGCATCTGGTAAGGGATTAGGATGTGTTCAACATCAGCATGGTAAGGTTGTGGCTTATGCTTCAACACAGCTGAAAATTCATGAGCGCAATTACCCGACGCATGATTTGGAGTTGGTAGCCGTAATCTTTACCCTTAAGATTTGGCGCCATTATCTTCTTGGTGAACGAGTGGACATATACACAGATCACAAGAGTCTGAAATATGTGATTATTCAGAAGAAGTTTAATATGCGGCAGAGAAGATGGTTAGAACTCATGGAGGATTTCGACATCAACCAGCAATATCACCCAGTGAAGGTGAATGTAGTACTTGATGCCCTTAGTCGCCAACCATTAGCATTGAATCTCACCGTACAGTGGAAGCTTCAACAAAACTTACATCAGACAGAGATTGAAGTAGTCATGCCAGGTAACGCTTCAAATTTAATGAACTTACAAGTTCAATTTACCATTGTCAATTAGTTCAAAGCAGCTCAAGCAAGTGAAGCTAAGTTGCAAAAGATCAGAGAACAAGTGGAGAATGGATTTAGAACATACTTCATCGACCATGAATACGGATCTTTGAGATACGGCAGCAGATTGTGTGTACCAAAAGATTTTGTGCGAGAAGAGTTAATGAAAGAAGCCCACAGCTCTCCCTACTCAGTACACCCTGGAGGTACAAAGATGTACAAAGATCTGCGTCAAAATTATTGGTGGCATGGAATGAAGCAAATTAGCCAGAAGCATCGCTAAATACTTGGTGTGTTAGAAAGTAAACGTTGAACATCATAGGACTGCTGGATTACTTCAACCGTTACCTATCCCAGAATGGAAGTGGCAACACGTCACAATGGATTTTTTTACTGCACTTCCTCGCAGCACTAAGGGTAACGATGCGGTATGGGTTATTGTGGATCGACTCACAAAGTCGGCTCACTTCATCCCATTTCGAGTTGGCCAATCTACTGAGACATTAGCAAAGAAGTATATGGAGGTAAGAATCTAAGAAAGATTTTAAACTCTTCAAAAGATGTACTGTAACAACCCTAAACTTTCTGTATAAATTTTTTCAAAAATACAGAAAGGTTTATTTGAGCCTGAGCACAAGTTATAAATTTGTTTTGCATTTGAACAGCAAGAAAGAGCTTGTAGCTCACTGGTAAGACCTTGCACTGCTCTTACAAAGCACCCGAGTTCAAATCCCATCAGCCACACATTATTTTTAATTTGATTTCTTTTTATCTTTTTAGAAGCCCAAGAGTTTACACGTGCATAACCCATAAAACCAAGAGTCATACATAAAACAAACGACTCCACTGTAATAACCAAGTGACGGGGGGCACGTAGCGACAAGACCCGGCCCGACTCGGCCGACTCGGGCCGGCGACTCGGCCGAATCAGTCGGCGCCGCCGTCCTGACTCGGCCGAAACCTTCTTTTCTTTGGTTTTTCTAGTAACTCTTTGACTTCTCATAACTCCTGAACTATTCATTTCCCTGCACATTTACAGAGCATTTTAAAACACACAATTAATCCATTTTTAATACAAATTTTTAATACACATTTTCACATCCCTAAACCCTAATTTTTCCTATAAATACCACACCTCAAATCACCCCCTCACTCACAAATCCCTTCCAAAATTCTCAGGAAATTTCCACGTTCACATTGTGTACAAGTGGAGTTACCAAAGGGCGAACCTCCGGCGAACCTCCGGCAACGATCCGAGAAGTTTCCGGCGACGAAACGACGCACCGGTGCTTCCCCAACCTTCCTCTTCCTCTTCTCTTAGCTCTAATCTTGTAAGTCCCTTCTCCCCCTTCTTTTTACTATTCTAAAAACTTAGAATTCTAAAACCCGACGGAAGTGGAGTTAATCCGACTTCCGATTCGGTTTTTCCTTAAAAATCATATTTTTCTTAAACACAAGAATACCAAACACTCACATCATGATCATTAAACATTAACAAAATATATTAACAAGTTTCATATCAAAAGAATTTATATTTCAATTTTTATAGCACTTTTACAGAAAATTACCATATAGTTTAGTTTCGACATAAAATATCATTACCCCTTGGAATAACTTTAGATAGTTCACGAGATAATGACCTACCTCCTCACAACACTCATATGTAACATAGCACGATAATCTTTGGGAACATAGTTTTGGGAAAATACGATTTTACACAAAACTATCTCAAACTTACACAAAACTATCTCAAACTTATAAAAACATTTTTCTACAAGATATACATTTTTAACAAATCATTGCAATGTGTCGTACAACCAATTTCGGGAAACCCGTTCGGGATGGTGTGGATTATCGCACATTCTCGAGCTTAGTAGTGCGAGATGCAGACCTCCGCAAGGAGCATACGGTCTTGAAATATTTTAAAATATAATTTTCTTTAGAAAATATGATTTCTATTATAAATAAAACTTATATTTTTAATAAATAAATATATATATGTAAATAATATCAAAATACCTATTTTAATATTTATAAAAAAAATTCCACATTTCCAAAATTCAAGAAAAACATCTAATTTACAAGAAAATACCATACAAATTCCAATATTATAAATAAATACCATATATTATTAAAAATAGGTTTTATTCACTAGAAATGTCACAATGATAAAATATACATCAATAAAAACTTTAAAGACGATAATAAAATACTTGAGGTGTATTTTGAAAATTATACAAAATTATTTTTACATAAACCCCCCTCATGTTATACTAAATTACAATAAGGACCCTGGTAAACATAGGTTTAAGTGGGACCAGTCTCTTGAGCCTCAGGGAGCCGAAAATATGGGTGATTTCCTATTTAAGGTAGATAACTTAACAAACGGTGTTATCAACACGGTAATCGTTTTTGAAAAAGACACAAATCCTGTCGTCCATGTGCAGCGGTTACCGATAACACCAAAACCTAATTCAGGATTCAATTTATTTTCTAATTGTCTGACTCAGACTGAGTCTCAATATAATCAATCTGACTTGAATGAGATTCAAGTATATATAACAATTCAATATGAATCCATATATTCAATCTGTTCAATCTATCAATCTATACAACTTGACTGAACCGAACCATGGATATACATCCATCTACATGATTCTCCAGTTACATCCATTTACTGATATCATGGTTTCGGCAAGTCATCCATCTATATACAATATATAATTCAAACAATACAACAATATAATCAAGATATCGCGGGGTTTAAGTGGTAGATTGGTATGGAAGGTGTTAGAAGTGGCACGAGACTGCAACCATTAAGACACCTAACCTGAATTCAATTGCCGTTGTACCGTGGCTGAACGGTTCCATGTATTTCGTCCACCTTAGTCTCTAGTCAACTGAGACTCCTCTCGTATACACTGGCCTCTTCTGTACCAAGCTACAAACAACAGCGTTAACACTAAATACAACATTATAACAATATAACACCACTTTAAAAGTTACACACTCTCTCTGTGTGTGTGTGTGTGTGTGTGTGTGTGTGTGTGTGTGTGTTTATTCTACTTCTCTCTTATCTTTGGGACTTACCGAGCGATTATTCGCTGACGACATTCCTTCTCTTTCTTCTTTGGAATGTTGTCAGGTGATTCGGACCTTAAGGAGATCGAGCCCACCAGCGAGGACTTGGATCAGCTAACCTTCGACCCGGAGCTCTAGATACTTGTACATTTCATTTCAGTACTTTCCATTTCTGGTATGCCACTGTTTAAGCATTGATTTTCATTCCATGTATTTACTTTCAGATATATTGTAAAAAGAATGTGAATAAATAAATTTGTTGTTCATTTATATCTATTGTCTCTATCTCTTGTGCATTTTACTTATATTACTTAGATACGCTTAGCGTGTTTACTTCAGAGTAAATACGTAGCGGCCTCGTAGCGACCTATGCCCGTATACTGGGAAACAGGGCGTGACAGGTTTTGTTGGTGGCCCATACAGGTCTGAGCTGTATGGAACCCTACCATGCAGTTATGTTCTGTATGGACAACCTAAACAATATAACACAAGAACCAGCAACTGAAAACATTCTTTACAATTCATACTTCTTGAATCTCATCATTTCATATACATTGAATCTGTCCTAACCCAAATTTTCTTTCAAGGTTATGGATTCCCCAAACAACACCAGCACAAATGTCAACAACACTCCCCCACCTTTACCGCTTACACCTGCCGTCGCTGGTCCGATCAATGAGCAGATGGTATTGCTTGAGGCAATCCGCATCCTCCTGGAAGGACAGCAGCAGCAGACTGCTATTCTCTTGAACCGTTCAGAAGCGGAAGCATCCGTAGTGAAGCAATTCCGGGCACTGCACCCCAAGAACTTTTCAGAAAAAGAGAGCCCTCTGGAAGCGGAGGAATGAGCTCAAAGCAACGAAGATGATCTGGCAGCGGTACATGTGCCAGAAATAGCTTGTGTTCGAGTTGCAAAGCTGCAGTTCACTGACAATGCACGGGTTTGGTGGAAGGCAGAAGAAAGCCGTCTTGATCAACCCATCGAATGGAAGACTTTCTGTGACATGTTTGACGCAAAGTACTTCCCCGAGACTGCCAGATTCGACATGGTACAGCAGTTCATACATCTACAAGAGGGTTCGATGTGGACCAAATCCGTGGATGAGTATGATACTGAGTTTACCATGCTCAGTCGGTAAGATATGTCACTATATTTCGATTTTCAAATATCACATACTACACAGCTAATACTAGACCGCAACAGATTCGCGACACACTTGATACCGACTGCTCAGGGCCAGAAGATTTCAGCAAGGGTTGGACCAGAAAATCCAAGCTGCATTAGCTACAGGGGATTTCCCAACCCATGATTTGGCTTTGAAGGCTGCCCGACGTTATGAGGCAGTGGTGAAGAGAAATGGCATACCTCAATCTGCAGGAGTGAAGCGCCCTGCCAATCAGATGGCAGGAAGAGCCTTTTCAAGGCCAACTATTGAACTCAGAAGACTGGAAGAAGCCAATAATCAGCCAAGTCCCGACTTTTGCTTCTATTGCAAGAAAGAAAGACACTTGTGGAAGGACTGTAGGTGCACAAAAGGCCTATGCTTAGTTTATGGCGCATCCAATCATGGCATTGGAAACTGTCCTTATAGATGCAATCCGGGTCACACACACACCAACTACTCGCAGCGGCCAGCTGTCCAGACTCCTACACCTCGTCTTACACTCGCTGCTCCACTACCTGCACCGCCTACTCGCCAATTCCAACAGGCACTGAGGAACATACCTCGAGAACAGAGGAGTGTGCCCCCAGCTAGGAGAAACGTGCCCCGGCGACAGGCTTACACCTTAGCAGCCGTAGAAGCCGAGACAGTTGACCAAGATAACACTAGGAAGTCTTTTTCATATTTTTAAAACTCTTGTATCACTTTATTATTTTTCATACACTATCAGTATTTCAGTCACCAAACTTTTCTTGAATCTGTTACACTTTCCTTTTACAAATTTCGAGAACGAAATTTTTATAAGGAGGGTAGAATGTAACAACCCTAAACTTTCTGTACAGATTTTTTCAAAAATACAGAAAGGGGTATTTAAGCCTGAGCACAAGTTATAAATTTGTTTTACTTTTGAATAGCAAGAAAGAGCTTGTAGCTCACTGGTAAGACCTTACACTGCTGTTACAAAGCACCCGAGTCCAAATCCTATCAGCCACACATTATTTTCAATTTGATTTCTTTTAATCTTTTTAGAAGCCCAAGAGTCTACACGTGAATAACCCGTAAAACCAAGAGTCACAAAAAAAACAAACAACTCCACTGTAGTAACCAAGCGACGGGGGACACGTGGCGGCGAGACCCGGCCCGACTCGGCCGACTCGGGCCGGCGCCGCCAGCCTGACTCGGCCGAAACCTTCTTTTCTTTGGCTTTTCTAGCAGTTCTTAGACTTCTCATAACTCCTGAACTATTCATTTCCCTGCACATTTACAGAGCATTTTAAAACATACAATTAATCCATTTTTAATACAAATTATTAATACACATTTTCACATCCCTAAACCCTAATTTTTTCTATAAATACCACACCTCAAATCACCCCACTCACTCACAAATCCCTGCCAAAACTCTCAAGAAATTTTCAAGTTCCCATTGTGTACAAGTGGAGTTAGCAAAGGCGAACCTCCGGCGAACTTCCAACGACGATCCGAGGAGTTTCCGGCGACGAAACGACGCACCGGTGCTTCCCCAAACTTCTTCTTCCTCTTCTCTTGGCTTTAATCTCTTAAGTCTCTTCTCCCCCTTCTCTTTACTATTCTAAAAACTTAGAATTCTAAAACCCGACGGAAGTAGAGTTAATCCAACTTCCGATTCGGTTTTTCCTTAAAAATCATATTTTTCTTAAACAAAATAATACCAAACTCTTACATCATGATCATTAAACATTAACAAAACATACTGACAAGTTTCATATCAAAAGAATTTATATTTCAATTTTTATACCACTTTTACAAAAAATTACCATATAGTTTAGTTTCGACATAAAGCATCATTATCCCTTGCTATACCTTTAGATAGTTCACGAGGTAATGACCTAGCTCCTCACAACACTCATATGTAACATAGCACGATGATCTTTAGGAACATTGTTTTGGGAAAATACGATTTAACACAAAACTACCTCAAACTTTAAAAAACCTTTTTTCTACAAGATATGTATTTTTAACAAATATTTGCAATGTGCCGTTACAACCCATTTCGGGGAACTCGTTCGGGATGGTGCGGATTATCGCACATTCTCAGGCTTAGTAGTGCGAAATGCAGACCTCCGCAAGGAGCATACAGTCTCGAAAGATTTAAAAATACAATTTTCTTTAGAAAATGTGATTTCTATTATAAATAAAACTTATATTTTTAATAAATAAGTATATATGTAAATAATATCAAAATACCTATTTTAATATTTATAAAAAAAATTCCACGTTTCCAAAATTCAAGAAAAATATCTCATTTAAAAGAAAATACCATACAAATTCCATGATTACAAATAAATACCATATATTATGAAAAATAGGTTTTATTCACTAGAAATGTCACAATGATAAAATATTCATCAATGAAAACTTTAGAAACGATAATAAAATACTTAAGGTGTATTTTGAAAATTATACAAAATTATTTTTACATATAATCCCCTCAAGTTATACTAAATTACAATAAGGACCCTAGTAAACATAGGTTTAAGCGGGACCAGTCTCTTGAGCCTCAGGGAGCCGGAGATATTGGGGCTTGCCTATTAAGGTAGAAAACTTAATAAACGGTGTTATCAATACGGTAATCGTCTTTGAAAAAGACATAAATCCTACCGTCCATGTGCAGCGGTTGCCGATAACACCAAAACCTAATTCAGAATTCAATTTATTTTCTAATTGTCTGACTCAGACCGAGTCTCAATATAATCAATCTGACTTGAATGAGATTCAAGTATATATAACAATTCAATATGAATCCATATATTCAATCTGTTCAATCTATCAATCTATACAACTTGACTGAACCGAACCATGAATATACATCCATCTACATGGTTCTCCAGTTACATCCATTTACAGATATCATAGTTTCGGCAAATCATCCATCTATATACAATATATAATTCAAACAATACAACAATACAATCAAGAAATCGCGGGGTTTAAGGGGTAAATTGGTACGGATGGTGTTAGAAGTGGTACGAGACTGCAACTATTAAGACACCTAACCTGAATTCAATTGTCGTTGTACCGTGGCTGAACGGTTCCTTGTATTCCGTCCACCTTAGTCTCAGGTCTACTGAGACTCCTCTCGTATACACGGGCCTCTTCTATACCAAGATACAAACAACAGCGTTACCACTAAATACAACATTATAACAATATAATACCACTTTAAAAGTTATACACACACACTCTCTCTCTCTGTCTATTCTACTTCTCCCTTATCTTTAGGACTTACCGAGCGATTGTTCGCTAACGACATTCCTTCTCTTTCTGCTTTAGAATATTGTCAGATGATTCGGACTTTCAGGAGATCGAGCCTACCAGCGAGGACTTGGATCAGCTAGCCTTCGACCCGGAGCTCTAGATACTTGTACATTTCATTTCAGTACTTTCCATTTCTGTTATGCCACTGTTTAGGCATTGCTTTTCATTCCATGTATTTACTTTTTAGATGTATTGTAAAAAGAATATGAATAAATAAAGTTGTTGTTCATTTATATCTATTGTCTCTGCCTCTTGTGCATTTTACTTATATTGCTTAGATACGCTTAGCGTGTTTACTTCAGAGTAAATACGTAGCAGCCCCGTCGCGTTCTCTGCCCGTATACTGGGAAGTAGGGTGTGACAGATTTTGTTGGTGGCCCATGCAGGTCCGAGTTGTATGGAACCCTACCATGCAGTTCAGTTCTGTATGGACAACCTAAGCAATATAACATAAGAACCAGCAACTGAAAACATTCTTTACAATTCATACTTCTTAAATCTCATCATTTCATATACTTTGAATCAGTCATAACCCAAATTTTCTTTCAAGATTATTTATTCCCCAAACAACACCAGCACAAATGTCATCAACACTCCTCCACCTTTACCGCTCACACCTGCCGTCGCTGTTCCGATCAATGAGCAGATGGTATTGCTTGAGGCAATCCGCAGACTCCTGGAAGGACAGCTGCAGCAGACTGTTATTCTCTTGAACCGTTCAGAAGAGAAAGCACCCGGAGTGAAGCAATTCTGGGCACTGCACTCCAAGAAATTTTCGGGAAAAGAGAGCCCTCTGGAAGCGGAGGAATAAGCTCAAAGTATCGAAGATGATCTGGCAGCGGCACAAGTGCCAGAAATAGCTTGGGTTCGAGTAGCAAAGCTGCAGCTCACTGACAATGCACGGGTTTGGTGGAAGGAGGAAGAAAGCCGTCTTGATCAACCCATCAAATGGAAGACTTTCCATGACATGTTCAACGCAAAGAACTTCCTCAAGACTGCCAGATTCGACATGGAACAGCAGTTCATCCATCTACAACAGGGTTCGATGTGGACCAAATCCGTCGATGAGTATGATGCTGACTTTACCATGCTCAGTCGGTAAGATATGTCTCTATATTTCGATTTTCAAATATCACATACTACACAGCTAACACCAGACCGCAACAGATTCGCGACACACTTGATACTGACCGCTGAGATCAGGGCCAGAAGATTTCAGCAAGGGTTGGACCAGGAAATCCAAGCTGCATTAGCTACAGGGGATTTCCCAACCCATGATTTGGCTTTGAAGGCTGCCCGACGTTATGAGGCAGTTGTGAAGAGAAAGGGTAGACCTTAATCTGCCGGAGTGAAGCGCCCTGCCAATCAGATGGCAGGAGGAGCCTCTTCAAGGCCAACTGTTGAACTCAGAAGACTAGAAGAAGCCAATAATCAGCCAAGCCCCGACTTTTGCTTCTATCACAAGAGGGAAGGATACTTATGGAAGGACTGTAGGCGCGCAAAAGGCCTATACTTAGTTTGTGGCGTATCCAATCACGGCATTGGAAACTGTCCTTATAGACGCAATCCGGCTCACACACCAACCAACTACCCGCAGCTGTCAGCTATCCAGACTCCTACACCTCGTCTTGCACTCCCTGCTCCACCACCTGCACCGCCTACTCTCCTATTCCAACAAGCACTGAGGAATATACCTCGAGGACAGAGGAATGTGCCCCCAGCTAGGAGAAACATGCCCCGGCGACAGCCTTACACCTTAGCAGCCGTAGAAGCTGAGACAGTTGACCAAGCTAACACTAGTAAGTATCTTTCACATTTTTAAAACCCTTGTATCACTTTGTTATTTTTTATACATTATCATTACTTCAGTCACCAAACTTTCCTTAAATCTGTTACACTTTCCTTTTACAAATTTCGAGAATGAAATTTTTATAAGGAGGGTGGAATGTAATAACCCTAAACTTTCTGTACAAATTTTTTCAAAAATACAGAAAGGGGTATTTGAGCCTGAGCACAAGTAATAAATTTGTTTTGCTTTTGAACAGCAAGAAAAAGCTTGTAGCTCACTGGTAAGACCTTACACTGCTGTTACAAAGCACCCGAGTTCAAATCCTATCAGCCACACATTATTTTTAATTTGATTTCTTTTAATCTTTTTAGAAGCAGAAGAGTCTACACTTGCATAACCCGTAAAACCAAGAGTCACACATAAAACAAACGACTCCACTATAGTAACCAAGCGACGGAAACACGTGGCGGCGAGACCCGACCCGACCCGACTCGGCCCACTCGGGCCGGCGCCGCCGGCCTGACTCAGCCGAAACCTTATTTTCTTTGGTTTTTCTGGCAACTCTTGGACTTCTCATAACTCCTGAACTATTCATTTCCCTGCACATTTACAGAGCATTTTAAAACACACAATTAATCCATTTTTAATACAAATTTTTAATATACCTTTTCACATCCCTAAACCCTAATTTTTCCTATAAATACCACACCTCAAATCACCCCCCTCACTAACAAATCCCTGCCAAAACTCTCAGGAAATTTCCAAGTTCGCATTGTGTACAAGTGGAGTTAGCAAAGGGCGAAGCTCCGGCGAACTTCTGACGACGATCCGAGGAGTTTCCGGCAACGAAACGACGCACCGGTAATTCCCCAAACTTCCTCTTCCTCTTCTCTTGGCTCTAATCCCATAAGTCCCTTCTCCCTCTTCTCTTTAATATTCTAAAACTTAGAATTCTAAAACCCGACGGAAGTGGAGTTAATCCGACTTCCGATTCAGTTCTTCCTTAAAAATCATATTTTTCTTAAACATAATAATACCAAACTCTCACATCACGATCATTAAATATTAACAAAATATATTGACAATTTTTATATCAAAAGAATTTATATTTCAATTTTTATAGCACTTTTACAGAAAAATACCATATAATTTAGTTTCGACATAAAATATCATTACCCCTTGCTATACCTTTAGATAGTTCACGAGGTAATGACCTACCTCCTCAAAACAGTCATATGTAAAATAGCACGATGATTTTTGGGAACATAGTTTTGGGAAAATACGCTTTAACACAAAACTACCTCAAACTTATAAAAACCTTTTTCTACAAGATATGTATTTTTAACAAATCTTTGCAATGTGCCGCTGCAACCCATTTCGGGTAACCCGTTCGGGATGGTGCGGATTATTGCACATCCTCAGGCTTAGTAGTGCGAGATACAGATTTCCGCAAAGAGCATACAGTCTCAAAAGATTTAAAAATACAATTTTCTTTAGGAAATGTGATTTCTATTATAAATAAAACTTATATTTTTAATAAATAAGTATATATGTAAATAATATAAAAATACCTATTTTAATATTTATAAAAAAATTCCACTTTTAGAAAATTCAAGAAAAACATCTCATTTAAAAGAAAATACCATACAAATTCCAAGATTACAAATAAATACCATATTTATGAAAAATAGGTTTTATTCACTAGAAATGTCCCAATGATAAAATATACATCAATGAAAACTTTAAAGACGATAATAAAATACTTGAGGTGTATTTTAAAAATTATACAAAATTATTTTTACATAAAACCCTCTCAAGTTATACTAAATTACAATAAGGACCCTAGTAAACATAGGTTTAAGCGGGACCGGTCTCTTGAGCCTCAGGGAGTCGGAGATATGGGTGATTACCTATTTAAGGTAGAAAACTTAACAAACGGTGTTATCAACACGGTAATCGTCTTTGAAAAAAACACAAATCCTGCCGTCCATGTGCAGCGGTTACCGATAACACCAAAATCTAATTCAGGATTCAATTTCTTTTCTATTTGTCTGACTCAGACTGAATCTCAATATAATCAATCTGACTTGAATAAGATTCAAGTATATATAACAATTCAATATGAATCCATATATTCAATCTGTTCAATCTATCAATCTATACAACTTGACTGAACCAAACCATGGATAAATATCCATCTACATGATTCTCCAGTTACATCCATTTACTGATATCATGGTTTCGACAAGCCATCCATCTATATACAATATATAATTCAAACAATACAACAATACAATTAAGAAATCACGGGGTTTAAGAGGTAGATTGGTACGGAAGGTGTTAAAAGTGGCACGAGACTACAACCATTAAGACACCCAATCTGAATTCAATTGTCGTTGTACTGTGGTTGAACGGTTCCTTGTATTCCGTCCACCTTAGTCTCTGGTCTACTGAGACACCTCTCGTATACACTGGCCTCTTCTATACCAAGCTACAAACAACAGTGTTAACACTAAATACAACATTATAACAATATAATACCACTTTAAAAGTTATACACTCTCTCTCTATCTCTCTCTATCTCTCTCTCTCACTCTAAATTATACTTCTCCCTTATCTTTGGGACTTACCGAGCGATTGTTCGCTGATGACACTTCTTCTCTTTCTTCTTTGGAATGTTGTCAGGTGATTCGGACCTTCAGGAGATCGAGCCCACCAGCGAGGACTTGGATCAGCTAGCTTTCGACCCGGAGCTCTAGATACTTGTACATTTCATTTCAGTACTTTCCATTTCTATTATGCCACTGTTTAGGCATTGCTTTTCATTCCATATATTTACTTTTCAGACGTATTGTAAAAAGAATGTGAATAAATAAAACCGTTGTTCATTTATATATATTGTCTCTTTCTCTTGTGCATTTTACTTATATTGCTTAGATACGCTTAGCGTGTTTACTTCAGAGTAAATACGTAGCGGCCTCGTCTCGTCCTATGCCCGTATATCGGGAAGCGGGGCGTAACATGTACTATCTCTGATACCTATGAACTCATACAGGAAATCATGAGACTTCATGGATTACCGGTCTGCATTGTCTCCGATCGTGACACCAGGTTTCGATCATAATTTTGGCAAAATCTGCAAGCGAGCTCGGGAAAAAGTCTGAACTTCAGCACGGCTTATCATCCACAAACAGATGGTCAGTCTGAGAGAACTATTTAGATCTTAGAAGATATGCTAAGAGCGTGTATGCTAGACTTTGGAGGATCGTGGGAAGATCACCTACATCTTGTGGAGTTTTCATACAACAACAGCTACCAAGCAAGTATAGGAATGGAACCTTTTGCACCACTTTATGGAAGGAAGTGTCGATCGCCATTAACTTGGGAAGATATCAGAGATAGAGAACTCCTTGGACCTGAGATGATAGTAGCAACTGTGAATGTAGTCCACACTATCAGGGAAAGAATGCGCATAGCCCAAGATCGACAGAAACACTGGGCTGATGTAAAGCGCCGTCACTTGGAGTTCCAACCAGGAGAACATATGTTTCTGAAGATATCTCCAAACCGCAGAGTGATTCGTTTTGGAAGACGGGGTAAGCTTAGTGCAAGGTACATTAGACCGTTCGACATACTCGAATGAGTCGGTGAAGTGGCTTATCGCTTGGCACTTCCACCTTCATTGGAAGGAGTGCACAATGTGTTCTACATATCCCAACTCAAAAGGTATGTGAGCGACCCCGGCCATATTCTTGATCATTCCGAGCTCACTGTACAGCCAGATTTTTCTTGTGAGCAACAACCTGTTGAGATCCTGGACAGAAAAGTGAAGTCGGAACAAGGAAGCCAACTTGGTTCGAGTGATGTGGGGAAAGGACACACCGGGAGAATCAACAAGGGAAAGAGAAGATGAGATGCGTGCAAGATATCATCATTTATTTGTAAACTAGTCCTTAAAATAAATTAAAATTTTCGAGGACGAAATTTTTGTAACGAGGGTAGACTGTAACAACTCCAATTTCAATGTACATAAAATTGTTTAAAAGTTAATGTACAATTGGAGTAATTACAATTCCTGTAAATGCTATATGAATTTGATTTTCTTTAGAACAGCAAGAAGGAGCTTGTAGCTCACTGGTAAGACCTTACACTGCTGAGACATTGCACCAGAATTCAAATCCAATCAGCCACATTATCTTTTTATTTAATTTTCTTTTAATCTTTTTAGAAGCCCAAGAGTCTACACGTGCACAACACGTAAACTGAAGAGTCACAAATTATTTAAACACGTGCACTGAAGAATACCAAACGACCCGACACGTGGCCTAAACCCTAGCCCCCCCTCGGTCGATATTGCCCCGGCGAAAAGCCCTAAAAGCCCGGTACCGCCGGTAAAGCCCCCATTCTTTTCCCCTGCAACTGTTGGTCGACTCCACTTCCGCTCACACTGCTTGTTTTCTCTGCATTCATACAGAGAACATTGAATCACCCATTTAATCCAATTTTAATGCAAATTTTAATGCATTTCTTTCACCCCATAAACTCTAATTTTTCCAATAAATACCATACCAAAATCCACACATCCTCACTCACAATTCCCTGCCAAAACTCTCAAAAACTTTCAAGTCCTCTTTGGTATACAAGTGGAGTTAGCGAAGGGCGAAACTCCGACGAAATTCCGAGGAGATTCCAACGACGAAACGACGTCCCGAAACCTTCTTCAGCTCCCCCTCTCCCTTATATTATCCTAAAGCCAGTAATTCCCCTCTCCCTCTCTTTTCTTCTACTCTAAAAACATTCATTTCTAAAACCCGACGAAAGCGGAGTAATCCGACTTTCGATTCGGTTTTTCTTTAAAAATCCTATTTTTCTTAAACAAGAAAATACAAAAATTTCATATCATGTTCAATAAACATTAACAAACATATTAAACAAGTTTCGCATCAAAATAATTTATATTGCAGTTTTACAGTAAAATACCACATACTTTAATTTACCGACATAAAACAATATAAATTTGTATTATCTATAGATAGTTCATGAGGTAATGACCTACCTCATCACAACACACATCTCTATCATAGCACGATAAATTTTTGGGAATTTATTCTTGGGATAAAACGACTTTGCAAATAAATACCATCAACTTATAAAAACATTTTCTTTAAAAAGAGGTATTAAACATTTCCATGCAATTGCGCCTCTACAACCAACTTTTGGGGACCCCGTTCAAGATGGTACGGATTATCGCACATTCTCGGTCCTAGTAGAGCGAGATGCAGATCTCCGCAAGGAGCATTCAATCTCGATGGAATTTTTATACATTTTTTTCTTTAGAAAATGAGATTTCTACAAGAAAATAAATAAATTATTTTCATTAAATATATATATCTATTATCAAAATATCTATTTTAAATATAAAAATATTATAAGTTTTCTAAATCAAAGGAATCGCTATTACCTGAAAATTCCATCGAAATACAACACAATTCCAATATTTCAAGAAAATACCATATATTATGAAGTTAGGTTTTACTCACTAGAAATTTCAGTTGTATAAAAATATACATCTAAGAAAACCCTAAAGACCATGATTCAATGCTTGAGGTGTATTTTTAAAATTATATCAAACTATTTTTACATAAAACCCCCCTCAAGTTATACTAAATTACAATAAGGACCCTAGTAAATATAGAATTAAGCGGGACCAGTCTCTTGAGCCTCAGGGAGCCGGAGATATCGGTGCTTTTCTATTTAAGGTAGACAATCTAACAACGGGTGTTACCAACACGGTAATTATCTTGAAAAAAGACACAAATCATGCCGTCTATATGCAGCAGTTACCGATAACATAAAAACTAATTCGGGATTTCAAGTTCTTTTTAAAGTGTCTGACTCAGACTGAGTCTCAATCTAATCAATCTGACTCGAATGTGATTCAAGTATAAACTACAATTCAACATGAATCCGTCTATTCAATTTATATCAATCTATATTGACTGAACTGAACCATGGATATTCTCCATCTACATGTACATCCATTATATTCGTTCCATTACTGATATCATGGTTCCAGAAAGTCATCCATATACAGTTTACAATACAAGACAATACAATACAAACAATACAATCAAGACATCGCGGGATTTTATAAGGGGTAGATTGGTACGGAAGGTGTTAAAGTGGCACGAGACTGTAACCATAATACACCTAACGTGAATATCCATTGCCGTTGTACCGTGGTTGAATGGTTCCTTAGACTCCATATATCTTAGTTTCCAGAATAGTGGGACTCCTCTCGTATACACTGGCATTTTCTGTACCAGGCTACAAACAACAGCGTTAACAATATAATACAACTTTAAAAGTTACATTCTCTTTCTGTCTATTTTGTCTATACCTATTCTTTGGGACTTACCGAGCGATTGTTCGTTGACAACATTCATTTCTTCTATCTTTGGAATGTTGTCAGGTGGATCGGACCTTCTGGAGACAGAGCCCAGCAGCATGGACTTAGATCAGATAGCCTTCGACACAGAGCTCTAGATTATTTGTATATATTTCCATTTCTGTTATGCCATTGTTTAGGTATTTCTTTCATTCCATATATTTACATTTCAGCTGTATTGTAAATCGAATGTTGAATAAATAAAATTGTTGTTCATTTGCATCTTGTCTCTTATGTACTTTATCTTATATTGCTTAGATACGCTTAACCTATTTACTTCTGAGTAAATACGCCGCGGACCTCGTCGTGCCCTCTGCCCGTACACCGGGAAGCGGGGCGTAATACGCTGGCCTTCTGCTTTAGGCGCCCGTGTGTTTTTTATGTGAGGCACTGGGCGCTGTTGAGAGGCACCCACGTGGGAAGCATGTGAGACGCTAAATTCCTTTTTTAGAGATTAAATCTTTGTTAATGGAATTTTGACCATTAATGATCACCAAGATCTTTGTTTTGAAGATACGGGATCAGGTTTTCTTTAAGAACTAAGTTGTTTTATACGAACTAAGTTTCTTTTAAGGTTAAACCCTATTTTCTGAAGAATTAAATTCCCATATGATAGGTTCTTTTCCTAGTTCTTTTCTGAATTTTTGATTCTCAAGAACAGGATCTTTCCGATGAGAATTAAATTCTCAACTTGTGGAAAACTTATCTTATGGATCTTAGATCCAAAGAAAGAACTAATTTCTTGAGAAGGGTTGAACTCCTGGATATGCTATGATAGGTAAATGAGATGTTTTGATCTCTGTATTTTTGTTTACCTAGGGTTTGAGAGGAAAGGGATCTTCTTCTCTATTGAGAATTAAATTCTCTATTGTTTTGAGAGCCTTCTGTCTTTTTTTTTTTTGCAGAAGCTTATGGGGGGTTTCCTCTATATTTTTTTTCTCTCCCTGAGACTTGAAGTCTCGGGTCCTTTATATAGTAGAGGTAAATTGTTAATTAGTTTTGAGAAAATCTCTCATTGAGAGATTTCATTTGATTTAATTGGTCTCATAATTTGCTCGGGGGATTTTATCCACTGTTGGATTTTTGATCCAAGGATTTCTGTTTTACAGCATGTGTCTTCTTATTTTTAACAAAATTAAGGAAATATTTTCCTCATATACATAATTTTATTCTGTCAAACGGTGATATTTAATCATTATTGGATCTTTAATCTAAGGGCACTCTGTTATACAGAGCACATCTTTCTTTATTTAGAAAGATTTAGGGAAATATTTTCCCATCTCATTGGATTTTTGATCCAACAATTTTCTATTCATTTAGGAAGCTTAGGGGAATATTTTTCCTTGATAGAATTTTATTCTATTATTTGATAATTTATCATCATCATTGGATTTTTTATCCAACGACTCTGTTTAATATATAGTATCCCAATTTTTAGGGAAATATCCCCCTGTAAAATTTAATTTTACTGATTTTAATTTGGGCGCCAGCGCTCACGTGTCATGCATGTGGGTACCATTTAAGAATGTAATTCTAGGTGCTCCTATGCTTTGCACATTTGCGCCCACGTGAGCTTCACGTGCAGCGCCACATTACGATTTAATCCTAAGATGCTGGTGTTAGCGCCCTCGTGGGGGGCACGTGAGGCGTTTCCTCATTAAATTTTAACAGTGCTTAGCTCTTTTATTATTTTTAAATATTAGGGGAATATCACACATGTTGGTTTCTTTTCTTCTCTTTTTGTAATCAGGACCCTGTAATCTGCAAATATCACAAAAACACCTTTGCGAAACATTAAATGTAATAAAATATAGATAAATGTGGATATAAAATATGCATTAAAATGCACCGATCAAATATGTAACATTTCATAATGTTATTATGTTTATTTTAGAATTTAATAATGATATAATGAATTTTATAACGATGATAACATTTATTGAATTGGGTTTTCATAAATTGGTATATATATGTATATATCCATACAATTTCTGTTAATAAAACCAATATTTTCTCCTTCTAATTATTTCTTAATTGTGCATGGCAAGCATAATCAGTATTAGCTTTTCTTTTCTTTTTATTTCTAAATTTAAATTAATTGGAGGAGAGAAAGAGAGGCATAGGTGAACCATGCCTACTTATGCCAACTCCATTCTCTCTTCTCCTCATTTTCTATCTCCTCCTCATCTCTTCATCTCCCTCACTCTCACAATTTCCATGGCTTCCTCTCGCCCTCTCTCAATCCCAACCCAAAAGTCATTGCTCTCCCTCATTCTTTCTCAAACCCAACTCCAAACAAACCTCTCACTTCTTCATCTCCTCGACACCAAACAAGTTCTCTCTAAGTAGAAGCCTTCAAACCTTCAAGTCTTCATGTAAGATCAATCAAGTTTGGATCTCCTTTTCATTTCATTTCAAAAAGGTAAAGATCTATCTTTTACTAAGTTTTTGAGATTTGCCATGAAAACTTTATTTTCTACCTAAAAATCATGTTTTTATAGTTTAAATCTTGCACAAATAGAGTCTTTAAATGGTTACTTGTAGTTGTAATATGTTAGTGAAGTTTTTTTGTTGAGTACAACTTGTTTTGGATTTTTGAGGGTAGTTTAAAGCAAAAGTTTTGATTTTTAAAGTTTTGCAAAATTCTATTTTTTCGAAGCAGCAGTTTTCTTCTCCAAACGTCTGAGCTAAGAGCTTTAGATGTCTACACCTTCTCTGTATTTAATTCTTATTTAGTTGTCACACGTCTAAACTTCAATATTTAAACGCTAGCTCTTTCTCTGGGGTTCCTCTATGTTTTTGGGCAAACGCATGTATATTGTTCTTCAGACGTCTGCAACTCCTTTGCTTTCTTCAAAATTGTTTTCCAGACGTCTGAGCCATGAGCTTCATACGTCCGCCTCTTCTCTGTCTCAATGAGACATCTGAGTTTTGAGCTTCAGACGTCTGAAACTCTTTTTATAGCCTGATTAACTTAAGTTTGCGCTATGTTTAGTTGCTTGAATTTATATCGATATTGATGGGGTTTCCCTTGTATGTTTGTGATTATTATTGGCTATAGGATCGGGTGCGGGAGATCACGAGGTGATGAGGAGAGGCACAGGAGTCATGAGACTCGACCAGCTAGTGCTACAGTCGGTGAGTAGATATTTGTATCTACGAACACAATTGGTAGGACACTTGCACAATTACTAATAATTACCATGCGGCACTAACATAAACGCACATGCTACACGTACACATCATTCATAACTGCCATGATACGTATACACTAGAACACGTGTACGTTTACTAGTAATTTCCATACCATGTGTAGAACTTGCCATACTTTACGTATTATAGTATGATCAATGTTATGTTGTATACACGACTAGATGTCCGTACTAATTGTTGAGCGAGTACGCGACTAGAGCTCCGTACCATTCACTGTGCGTGTACATGACTAGATGTCTGTACCAATCGTTGAGCAAATGCGTCAATGAGATGTCCCCACCAGTCGTTGTGTGTGTATACGACTAGATGTCCGTACTAATTGATGTGTGGATACATAGACTAGCAGTCCGTACTATTTGAACGGTGAGGTTGCGTACGTAGACTAAATGTTTGTACTGTCTATTATTAAACGCGTTACATTGTTTATCGTAACCCTTGGAATTTTTGAAAAGGAATTTACAATTTGATTCAATGGAATATATGTTTATTATCATACGAGGTGAGATTCCGTACTAGATGAGCTGGTGATGGTTAGCCGAATACGGCCTTTTAGTTTTAACTCGACGAGTCTCATTATTTATCCCGATTGGGATATTATTAAAATATAAAGGTTTTACTCATTTCTACACCCAACGATTCATTCATGTTTTAAAAATGTAAAGGGTGTGCTGCTTGGATTTCAAAAAGATATCTTTTTTTAAAATATCGCAATCTACTTATTTTCAAACAACGTTTCGTTCTATTTTAAACTATAATTAAATTATTCGGAAGTATTTATCTATTTACAATACTCGTTTACGCTATACTTGCTTTAACTATTATCCGTTTACACTATTATTGATTTACTTATTATTCGTTTACGCTACGCTTTTTTTTACTTGTTATCCATTTATGTTATGATTGTATTATTAGTTTGTGCTACTTTTATATTATTCGTTCACGTTATGATTATGCTATTAGTTTGGGTTACGTTTATATTATCCGTTCATGTTATGATTATGTTATTAGTTTGTGCCATGTTTTCCATGAAATTGGAGAAACCGCGTGGTATTAATTTATAAACTTGGTTCTGTTGCAAATAATGATTTACTCTTGAAATGATCATGATACATCCACCATGAGTTTTCTATGTATTTATGGTTTGTTGTTATCCGATATTGAGGAGGGGAGAATCAATTACGGATACATAATGGATTGGTTTGTTGATATCCGATATCGAGAAGGGGGAGAACCGTATATGGATACAAGATGTGATCAATCCGTGAGCGATTGAGATTATACGTGATCAATCCGTGAGTGATTGAGGGATTGAGGACGGAGGGTTATGATGGATACCCTGCCAAGAATGAGATGTATTAAACTATATAGTTTTCGAACAGGACTAGTCCAAGAGACAATACCTGAGATATTGCTTTCATGTATTGACGTTGCTATCATTTTTCAAAAGAGCTATTGTCATACTATTTTCCACGTGACTATGATCGACACAAGAGTTTTTCAAAAGAAAACCTTTTATATTATTTCCAAAAGGCGTGACATATATTTTAATGAAATGATTATATATTTTACAAATTAACGTCCGCTACAAATGCCGTGAGATATACATAGTACGGCTTCTTTTAAATGATTATACATAGACGCGTGTTATATATGTGTTATAACCTTGCTAATGATTGCGCATTGTCGCGTGTTATAGATATTGTGCTACGGCTACAGTGATAGCAGTTGTACCCTGTTATATAGTTGATTTTTTCACGAATGATTATTGTTATCATTTCATTGCGCTTAAATTCAAGTTTAATTTATGCATATTATATTCGCGGCTCACATGCTTTCATATGCTTTAGAAGTTTTCTATGCCCGTATCGGGCGAGATGTAAATTCATTTTATGATGCCATGATAACCACATATGTTAATATACTTCACATGCTAGAACAGCGGTATAAGAGTTGTACATAATGGGTTATTATTATTGTGCATCGCTCGAACTCTGGTTTCGATGTATGCTATTTACCCTCCGAAATACATATGTTGACCTATGCCTTACTTGTTTCACCTCTTATGCATGCGATTTCTATCTTGTTATGCGAATTCTACCCACTAGTTGGAAACTCACCCCGTTGTGCCATGGCTTCTTGCAGATTTGGTCGTTTGGATCGATAGCAGCAGTGAGATAGATTTTTGGGCGTGGTTACGTATTTATCTTTGAGTTAGGTGGGTTAGAATTCATTTCGATATTTGCTTTGGATCTATTTTTGTACATAAAAGTACTCCATCAACCAAGTCTAGTGATATTGCCTACGAACTTAGAAGTAGTATTGTTGTTGGAGTCGAACTCGTATGGTGTCGGCTTGACTGTATTTATATATAATGCTTATTGTTTTTCGCTTATTGTTCTTTGCCTCCGGCATTGTATATTTTGCGTCTATTGTGTCTCCGTCGTATAGTGTCGAGCTAGCTCCCATGTGGGGATGCTTTTATATTTTATCATTGTACGGGAATTTTATTCAAAATTAACGAAGAAAGTGTTATCCGTTTTCAAATCTTAACTATTTACAGAACAAGCCTTATTTCATTTTATAAAATCTTTTCTTAAAAATTCACCTCTATTTTTCTTATATAGGGTTTAAATTTCTGGTTTTGGCTTATTTGGATTACGGTGGGGTCCACTGGACTTCACATGATCCTTGTGCCGGTCACGTGCCTTTTCAGGTCGTGACAAAATACCTCTATATTTAACTTTTACTAGTTCTCGAGCAAAACCTAAGACTCTAAAAAGAAAAACTAAAAACTAAAATCCTAAGAAAAATAAACTAAACTACCTAGCTCCTTTTCGCAGGCGTTGCGATTGTACTTAGCACGTGGAACCATTAAACCCCCAAATTACCCTAGTGGACGAGTGTTATCTCATGAGGGTTTTCAGCGGATATTACCTATAAAATCCCAAAAAAGGAAAGAAAAAATAAAAATAAAATTAAAGAAAAGTGAAAACAAGAAAAGGTATAATCTCACTGGTTTGTAGGTTTTCAAAAATTATCATTCTCAAATATCATTACAAATCCAAAAATTCTATCCTCTCTCAATAAAACTTGATCCTATTTTTCACTCCTCTCTATCCCTCAAATATAGTTCATATACCCCTACATGTACGTGTAGTGTATCCTTTTGTCTTGAGATTTCAATTCAAACTATCATATCGATGTTTCATATCTTTGTATTATATTTCATTTTTTATTTATAACACCACAACACCTTTCAGTGCGACTAACTCGTGCTTCATGAGGCCTGGATAACCGATTACTCGGTGTATGGGTTTTATGATGTCTAGTCTTGCCAACTACCTAGAATCTCCAGCAATGGCTCCCAAACCAGACAGTCTAAGGCATTAGGTGATGAAGCACACCTAAAAACTAAAGAGTTACTCGTCCAAGGCAATCACAAAACTAAACTTATTATACTCAAAAATATATTTTTTTAACACCCTTCAGTAGTTTAGACTACCTATTATGCACAATTTTTTTAATTACTAAAAAGATATTTCTAATTCTTCTTTACATATATTTAATTTCAAGATGGGGTTATTTTTTAGATTTCATCCTACTCGAATTCAATAATCTTCCTTCATATCACCTAACTTTCGGATTTCAAATTAAAGATCATCTATTCACTAGCTTGATTCAAAAACGTTTTTTTCTCCTTCTTTGAGATTTTTTTTTTTTAAAAAAAAGGAAAAGAAAGAAAATGAAAAATTAAGAAAAAAATGAAAAAGAAAAAAGAAAAATTATGAAAACTACCCCCCACACTTATTTTCGACTTTGTCCTCAATGTAGACCCCTCACTTGTCTCTCTAGTCCTACTCGCAATTCAGTAAAGAACAGTCACTACAATGTTTAATACTAAATATAACTATAAAATAATGTAGTGCAATTAATTCAGACGGAGATAAACCCATTAAGATTGATAAACAGAGTTAATCAAGAACAGAGCCTAAAAATTTGAAAGATTATGCCCTCTTCAAGCCGATAACTAGCGGTGGCCGCTGTTGGGTTACGGTAGCGCCTTGGCCATCAAACCGTGGCCGAATGCGGAACAAAAATTTTCTATACCGACGCTACCACAACCCCCGAATACGGATCGAACATTAACCCTAAATCTAGCTAGCAAACTAAAAAAAGGAGTTTGGAATGTTATACCGAATGATCCGTGTCCTTCGGTCTTTAAAAAGCTTCCTAAACTCCTAGTGGACACCATGATCAAGTTTGGTAGCCGGTCTCCCTCCATCGAATATGATCCACCCGAGAGTTTATGAATCGAGCACCTACTTCATAACCGAAGTAATTAGGGTATCTAGTTTGCTAAACTAGATAGCCAAGATGATGTAGAGTCTAATGAGCGATTAATTTGTCTCTAAACACCCTGGGTTTCTCAACACATGAGAGAGTTAGGATGGAGGAAGAAGAAGAAGCTATTAGAGATGAGAGTGTGAAGCTTGAGCTCAACTCAAGAAAAGAAAAATCAAGTCTTGTGAGCATGAGAGAGTGGAATATTAAAAGCAACTCAAGAAAATATCTCTCAAGTTCACAAAATATCTCACCCATACAAAATATCTCCCACTACAAACAAAACATCAAGTATGCCATAATAGTGTTTCAAGAGTCACACCACGAGTCATCACCATGAGTCACCAAGTGGACATGCTTGAATTAAGCTAAGCACACTCATCTCTCATCTCAATTAACCATTAAACTAAATGGTTAATAAACATAATGAGGTGTAATCTTCTAGAAACTATTATTGTAATAAATAACAAGAAAGCCCTTCATCCGTAAATACATACCCGTATCTGTATTCCAAAAAATATGAATACAATGAGACGAAAATAATCCAACAATATAATAGTAGGATCCGGTTTACACCAAAGCCCACCAGTATTATCCGTCCGAATCATGATACGTGCACAAGTGCACGTATATGATCGAACCCTGCCGTAAAACCATACGGCTTCTACATCGTTTCGCCCGAAGCAGGGAAACCATCTTTTTGGGACTCTAAAGACTCGTCAATACGCTGGCAGTAGGTTTAACTACAAGCACGTCAGCAGCACTAGCTGTACGTAACGGCTACCCAGGCATTGAGCGAAAGAAAGGTCGACGAGCAAACTCATCCTGACCCTTACTGAGCCTATCTGTAACAATATCTGTGCAGTACGGTCTGTTCGTCTAAGAGTATCACATATCGAGTTTAGGGGGTGGATAAAGTCAGACCCCTAATAATGTGACATTTCGTGTCGATATGAAGCTCATCACAAACTGAGAAACTACCGATCGAAATCAGTAATTCTCGACTACCTTGATCAAGGATTTTTGGTGATGGTCACCCGTGCACTGCACGACATCAACCCCCAATACCGGGAGAGACGAATCCCCGATGATCCGCTCATTGCCTCCATGTGGTTCGGGACTATACCCAACTAAAACCTGTTTGCACGATTCCTTTGAGCCGTGGTAGGGTAGTAATCAAAGCACAGTGGGAACTCACATGAGACAAATGACAATCTCAGGTCGACAGACTAATCTGTACACATGTCACATGGGAACTGCTATCTAACAATAGGTATAATACCAACTAGCAGGTTCCCGGCGAGTTCATCCAGTGTACTCATAACCCAATGAGCACCTGTATACTATCTTAGGTGAACAAACTAACACCAATGGCTTGTGAGACCGGCCACCGCCCCTCTTCGGGATCTCGATTAGTATACACTAGTCTACTCTGGAGTATCGATACCCAGTCTCGATACTCCTACGACTAGGGACATTTAAGGATATACGTATAGACACCTAACTCCCACGTATATGATCGTCATCATAATACTGGTAGTCAAGTAAGAATCCTATGGGCTTTATCAACATGTAATAGTGAACTGTAATGCCACCTAAATCATGTACATGATGATAAAGAAAAATCAGATAGGATACTATCATTTTGAGTAAGATTGTTCTACCCGTATAGCTCCTCCCTCAATCATCTAATCACATGCCTGCGATTATAATAATTGACTTGAGTGCACTATAACCAACAATCTCCGACTTGCACTTAAGGCTAATTATTGCGGTGTCGCATTTTCACAGCCCGTGTGATACCGAACACCCAACTCCTCTACAAATCAGTTTCGCAAAGCTCGTTTGTGAAACTATTGCATTCGAAAAATTGCCTCAGTGAGTGGATCCGCTCCAATGTTTCATTATATATCTCTGTATATCTCAACTTCGTGGAGAATCATTATCTCCCGAAATGAGCAATACCTGTCTTAGAATTTGTCTGGATATCTGATGGGACCTAGTTCACAAATGAACTCCAAATCCAACAAACTTCTTAGACTGTATCATCCAATGAATTTAATCAGTATCATGTGCCATGCCCTCCTCAGTATCCGCTTGGACCACTTGTCCAAACATATTATCCCTCAAAAGAAGGAAAACTATAACTCAGACAGTCTCTCTGTCATCCAAGTCACCTTGGAAGCCTGAACTGATAACCGCCACCTAAAGGAGGCCGCCATTACCAATTACCAAAGAACATCCACTTATGTTCATAATTGCTTTCTACCGTTTCTCCAGGATTGGATTAATATATATACTTATTGCAGCTAGTGCCAAAACAATATCTGGTGTGGTACTTGACATTACATGATTGACTCAATTGCCTAAGCAAGTGACATGTTAATCATGCAAATTCCTCTCCATTTTAGTCTGTAAGACATCCTTTAGAGAGGGTGCCCCCAATACCTGCAGATACACCACCATGCCAAGAGTCAACCATTCTAAAACACCTTTAGAATAATGTCAAAATACCCAGATTGGGACACTTCCCAAATTTAGATCTAAATCCATAGATCTAGTGACCAGAATACTGATATTTTATCCAGATCCTATGTGGAGAAACACTTTGTGACAACCACAGTATATAACCGATCATAGTATAGGAATTTCACTTCCTCTCAAGTACATCTCATCCAAATACCAGGACATCACTCCCTACTACCTTCTCACCAGATCCATCTCTTATTTTGATAAAGTCAAACTCTATGACTATCACATCAAAAATAAATGATCTTTCTCCGCTATACCTACTTTAGTCTAAAAATAGACATAAACTGCTTGCCCACTATGCTTCCGCTACTCCCAATGACTACAATAACCCTCTGGCAGAGTCATATACACGTGCACTTCTAAAGTTAGTTTAGAACAACGTTATACTCATCCTCCTGCCGGATTTCGTAGTCTAGAACAGCAGCAGTGGCAAGTTTGGGTAAAGAAGAACCTCCCTGTCACTGTCTCTGAGAAGACCGACGTACCTCTCAGGTGCCTAAGGTTACCCACCAAATCTGCGGAGTGGCTAGTGGAATGTCGAATACAATTGAATGTTTAGGTCCTACTAAACTTTCAGTAATAGTTTTTGGTTCTGGAATCACTTCCAGTTCTACCATACTCCCACTAATGTTTTCTTAAAAGAATCCATTTTACTAAAATTGGTGGCGAGTCAAGAATAATATTACGATTGATCTTGCAGATGGTAGAATGTTAACCCTCATCAAAACACGAGATAACCCACAAACTGCCATTACTGAAACGCGCCTTGAGTTTATCCGGATTCTGGTTTTAAGCATAAGTCGGACAACTCCATATACCTTAACATAGTTAAGATATGATGCATTCTATATCTACTATAGAAACAATGGCACTAATTTAATTAGAACCAGATTCAAAATCATGCAGCTGTCTCCAGTGCATATCAATCAAATGGAAGGAGGCCATTCAGTATTACTCATATAGGAGTGCATCCACATATGAGTAACATGAAAGAGAAGCAAGTTCTCAAAACCATTACTATCAACGGAATACCTTGCACAAGTGTCTACATCTTTGATCACCTTGAAGAATCCTAATACTTTGCATATGGTTCTCTAGTTTATTCTTATACCTATAACTTCTCTTAAACTTGAACCCCGTATTTCAACGAAATACTTGTCTAAAAATAGAGAAGTCACAAGTAAACAGAATATAGTACGGGTACCAACCCCTTTGTCCTAATGGACACTGGACAATATACAATAGCTTGTATAAGTCCCTTGAGTTCAATAACTCAAACTATGTGCGTCGCAGGTTGAAAACTGTACTATAGTTAAGAAGAATTACATCGCTGTTGATTGCACCTTACCTAATCATCAACTGATATAGGTAAATATCATAAACATAATTTCAAAATGTTATATCTCACTTTATAAAATAAACGTACAGATATATCAGTTTGAAATTGATGCATAACATCGGATATTCAAACCAAAAATTTGCCGTTAGGCAAAACCCAGGTGATTTCCTCAAATATCACCAATTACAAAGAATTCCGATATAATGAGGATATAATCACCTAATTCCAAATATTCTACTCTCACTCATCATCTGTAACACTATACAGATATGAGAATCAAATCCGGTAAATACACACCCTGGAGTCAGAATCTAAATGGGAAAAACAGTTTTCAATTAACACCGCACAGAAAAACTGAAACATTAAAATGTTTCGAAGGGGTATCCGGGTATTCCTAGTAATGCCTCTTCCATTAACCTTATTCAATACTGTAACCGTGTATTTCTTTTGCCCTCACTCCAATCTCTTTATATGTCTTTACTCATTACCTTCTGTACACCGTACTTAGGCTAAATGGTTTTCTTCCTTCCATACCTTTCGGCACCAGCCTAAGATTTGGAAGAAGACTATCCAATAAGCGTAATAGGTGTACCCTCCTAATACTAGGAGCCCTCGCAACATGAGAGAAATTAAAGATAAAAGACAACCCGAATAATCCTATTCGATTTCTCCTGAACCGGAAACCATCCTCGAACTTGAATAAGTTCCTTCGAGTTCGTATATAACTATACGATGGCGTATCCAATAAATATGAATTTTCGTAGTAATACAGAATGTTCCGGAAAAATGCAAAGGTGAAGCAGGAGTGGCGATGATATGCGCAGCTTCATCGTGAATGATAGCAGTCGCAATTTCTTTTGACCTCTTAGTCACTTTATATGTATTTAATTATTACTTTCTGTACACCACACTTAGGCTAATTGGTTTTCTTCCTTCCCTACCTTTCGGCACCAGCCTATGATTTGGAAGAAGACTGTTCATCCAATAAGCACAATAGGTGTACGCCTAGAAAAGTGAAGATTGTTTTTTCCATCACGGAAGCCAAGAATAGGTTTCTTGGTCTATACAATCCTATGGAAAATGAGAATTCTTAATAAAAGAAAGATTCCTGAAGCGTTCGGTTACTCTTGAAGAGCCTTCTGTATCAGCAACCTCCACCGCAACCTTTATCGTAGCCGAAACCAGTACATCACTCGCAAGCAATAAAAAGGCCGTCCCAGCAAGAAAACGGATTATATGCAAGGCCTCCTAATCCAAGGAGCCCTCGCAACTTGAGATAAAGTAAAGAGAAAAGACAACTGAATAGTTCTATTCTATTTCTCCAAAACTGGAAACCATCTTCGAATTTGAAACAAGTTTCTTCAAGTTCGTATGTAACTATACGAAGGCATATCCAATAAATGTGGATCTTCATAGTGATAAATGTTTCGGAGAAATTCAAAGGGTAATATAGGAGCGGCAACGATATATGCGACTATGATAATCCAAAAGCCAAAGTGTTTTAAAAAGGTTCGGTTAACTTGGTTCATGAGTTTTAGTTTAGAGTCGGGCCATAGTAGCTGCCAAAGAGAAAGAGAACAGAAACACTCAGCGTGCACTCTAAACTAGATTAGATTGGTTATTTATTTATCTAATTAGTATTTCTCCCACTGTTTCCTCAAATTCTCCTCCAAACCCAAAGAGAATTAGTCAGGATCATCTAAAATCATCCGAGGAGTAACACCTACTCATCAGTGGGAGTCGGGATCCAACTATCATCGCATGATAACTTGATGGAATCCACTCAAGTCACCACGCTCCAGAAGGTATGCACATTCCTGGCAAATTTCCTGTATGTTTAAAACTCCCGATGTGATTTTTACCCCTAGGACCCAAATGACCTTGACGGAGTCAACAAATCAAAAGGTCATAATCAAGTTCAACCCATCATTATCTTGATTGCATTAAACCCATCCGTACGAGCCCTTGACGGAGTCAACAAGGCCACACGGCTGTCCTAACCAATCGCATATACAAGCTACAAACAAGCACCACTCAGGTACCGTACACTGCGCCTTGACGGAGTCAACAAACGCAGCACGAATATTAAGTACTACTCGTAGAAAATGACGGAGGGCTACGGCTGGTTTTTGGCGAAAAACCTTTAACGTAATGAATTTGATCTCGTTGAAAGAACCGAGTAGTTTTACAAATATATAGTGGCGCAAACTTTTACTAAAGAGGTCGCTCCCAGTGAAGAGATCTCGGCTCTTTCCTCATAGAATGAGGTGCAGGATATTCCAAACTGAATACCACGATGCAAAACTAAAGAATCGACTATAGTAAAGTTATTACGATGACGCAAACTTCTGCCCTAGGGGTCACTCCCGATGAAGGGATCTCGGCCCTTGTCTCGTCGAATGAGATGCAAGATATTCCCAATCGAATACCACTGTGCAAAAAAAAACGTCTGTAATATCTGTTTTTAAAACTTGGTTCCAACAATATCAAATATGTTTGTTTTATCTTTGCATTGATCAGAATCAACGCAGTCTCATCAATAAAACCATATCATACTAGATAAAGGAACGAAAATATAATGTACGTATATGTCATCCGCATTAGCCACTGGGTCCCGTCATCACCCGTTAGGTTACTTAACTAACGGCAGAGTGGGGAATAGATTAGCACGGGTGCAAAACATATACAACATCTACTAGTATATATATAAATATATATAATATTCGTCCCAGGTATGATATAAAGCAACATCACAGAAGCAACACAGAATCCCAGCCAAGCAACAAAGAGTGGTGGATAATCCTGGAGCCCCGAGTTTCACTTGAGCCGCAAATGAGAGCCGACGTTCCATGTCGTATGGATAGCCTGTGCAATGTAAACCTAGACCCCTACGAGCGCGGCAAGTTATCTGCCAATCCTATAAGCGAGGCAACCCCAATCAACAAAGTGAATGGGTCACCCAGCACTTCATGGAATCTAGTAACTTGAGCACCCCATCTTGGGTCAAACTATACCCTTACGAGTGCGACGAATAGCCTGCCAATTCTAGAGTGAGGCCCCTCCATCTCAACGCCATGAGATGCGGGCATGTTACCCTCTAGAACCCGGCTATTCATGCACTCCACCTTAGGGTAATCCTAGTACATAAAAGAAAACATATGTACACCGATGACATCGACCTTAACCCGATCGTGCCCCAAACAAATAATATACAAACAGGCAGCGACGACAGTCCACAAGTCGGACGCTCGCCCCACAATATCAAATGTATATATGAAATTAAACTGTACTATCATTACACCAGCTGGCTATCCACCATGACGATCCAACCACAACCATAGCACAACACAGAACATCAACGTGAATTTCATGTTCGCAAATACGTCTAAAAGACATATAGCAATTAGACGAGTTGTACCGCTCTGATGACATTCACGGTTGCAGATGGTAATGCATGTACTGTAAACTTACGCATTTAAAATTTTGATCGGAAAAAACATTCCGTATTGGCCCCAGGTGCAATCCAGTACTCAAACAAATATGAGCCAAAAACAAAATATACCAAAATTCACAATTGCAAACAATAGAGTACCAGAAGAAAAATTGTACACGGTAGCCTCATTACGGCCGCGCAACTGCGGCAAACATGCATGTTCTACCGCGGTTCCGCGGCCTAATGATTGGCTCGTGTGCCCAATTTTCTTCTGGGCTTCTAAAAAACCCTGCACGTATTTTTGAGACTCTGGAAATAATTTTTTGACAACTTTAAAAAATCGGCAGAAACAAGAATTATTGGAATCGTGATTTCAGGATTTTTTCTCGATCGATCTTTTAAACGCGTAAGAACAAGCTAAATAGGGTTAAAGGGTTGGCTTTGACACCATGTTGGGTTATGACAGCATCCTGGCCATCAAACCGTGGCCGAATGCGGAACAAAAATTTTCTAAACCGACGCTACCACAATCCCCGAATACGGATCGACCATTAGCCCTAAATCTAGCAAGCAATCTAAAAAAGCAGTTTGGAATGTTATACCGAATGATCCATATCCTTCGGTCTTTTACAAGCTTCCCAAGCTCCTGTAGCCACCATGATCAAGTTTAGTCATTGGTCTCCCTCCATCGAAGATGATCCATCCGAGAGTCTATGAATTGAGCTCCTACTTCATAACCAAAGTAACTAGGGTATCTAGTTTGCTAAACTAGATAGCCAAGATGATGTAGAGTCTAATGAGTGATTAATTTGTCTCTAAACATCCTAAGTTTCTCAACACATGAGAGGGTTAGGGTGGAGGAAGAAGAAGAAGCCATTAGAGATGAGAGTATGAAGCTTGAGCTCAACTCAAGAAAAGAAAAGTCAAGTCTTGTGAGCATGTGAGAATGGAATATTAAAAGCAACTCAAGAAAATATCTCTCAAGTTCACAAAATATCACACCCCCACAAAATATCTCCCACTACAAACAAAACATCAAGCATTCCACAATAGTGTTTCAAGAGTCATACCATGAGTCATCACCAAGAGTCATCACATGAGTCTCCACATGAGTCACCAAGTGGGCATGCTTAAATTAAGCTAAGCACATTCATCTCTCACCTCAATTAACCATTAAACTAAATAGTTATAAAGATAATGAGGTGTAATTTTCTAGAAACTATTCTTATAATAAATTACAAGAATCCCCATCATCCGTATATAAATACCCGTATCCGTATTCCAAAAAATACGAATACAATGAGACAAAAATAATCTAACAATATAATACCAGGATCTGACTTAAACCAAAACCCGCTAGTATTATCCGTCCGAATCATGATACGTACATAAGTGCACGTATATGATCTGCCGTAAAATCATACGGCCTCTACATCGTTTCGCCTGAAGTAGGAAAACTCTCTGTGCGGGACTCTAAAGAATCGTCATTACGCTGGCAGTGGGTTTAACCATAAGTACGTCAGCGGCACTAGCTGTACGTAATGGCTACCCAGGTATTGAGGGAAAGAAAGGCCGACGAGCAAACTCATCCTGACCCCTACTGAGCCTGTCTGTTACAATATACGTACAGTATGGTCTGTTCATCTAAGAGTATCACATATCGAGTCTAGTAGGGTATATAAAGTCAGACCCCTAATAACACGACATTTCGTGTCGGTATGAAACCCATCATAAACTGAGAAACTACTAAGCCAAATCAGTAATTCTCGACCATCTTGATCAAGGATTTCTGGTTATGGCCACCCGTGCACTACGCGACATCAACCCCCAATACTGGAAGAGACGAATCCCCGACGATCCGCTCACTACCTCCATGTGATTTGGGACTATACCCAACTAAAACCTGTTTGCACGACTCTTTTGAGCCGTGGTAGGGTGACTTGAGGGCACTATAGCCAACAGCCACCCGCTGATATGCGATCTGATAATGGAATTCTACGCCTTGTTTTGTACTGTATACCTTGTAATTTATTTCTTATTTTTATGTTAGATTTTGGAGTCAAATAAATGTGTTTAAATAAGTGGGGATGGATAAGATGATTTTCTAAAAATTATTTTTTAAAAAAATTATTATTTTTTACCTAAAACTCTTAAAAAATAGAAGAAGAAGAAGAAGAAATTAAATTTACATAACGTTTTGGCTAATCCGAATGTTAATATTAACCCCTCAAAATTTTTGTCTATAATCATGCAAGAGTAGTAAAATAAGTTGTAATAATAATTATCAATTAACACCCTAAACTTGATATGCACAGAATTAATGTGGTGTTTATATATGAGTGAACAAAATCGTAATACAAGCTTTGCCGAATAAACTAGTACAGTAAGAAATGATCGAAATCTAAAAGAATTATGCAACTGTACTAACTTGTCAATGTATTGGCTAATTGGATGTAAGTCTTCAAGATAAATATGCGGGATATGAATCAAAGATCAAGTTATAGGAATCGATGGTACAGCTTCTTACTCTATGATAGGAATGACTTTAGTGATCGGAAGTATTTGATGGTTAAGTTCATCTGTTAATGGCTCAAGAGGATGTTACCAATTTACGTTTTGAACTTGATGATTTAATGAGTCTAACTCATTCATAAGGTTGAGTTCATCCTTAATGATTTCCTCAAAAGTTTGATCAAAATAACCTACATCGAAGTTAACCATCTCTTCGGATACCTTTTCAATTATGATTGTGGACACTTCAAAAATTTCATCACGACCCTTGTCTCCTAATAAAATTTCCTCGTCTTCAAATTGATTTATGGATGGGCTTGTTTCTCCATAAATATGGCTTTTTTATTTAGGAGCTCAGAAATGTTATTCGCCATAGTGGTTCCTTATCAACATCTTCCTCAAAAATTTATACAAGTCTTATCCGTCAAAACGACAAGTACTCTCCTAAAAAATTTTATCGCGGCAGTCAGTTAACCCAAACTTCTCGACCTCAAACATTTCTTCGATAATAACATCCTTAATCGGTTGATTGTATAGCTCACTTAATTGGCTTTCTAAATCTAAGATATCGAGATTAATAGGATTAATGTCGATTTGACTAGGAAGGGTCCCCTGTGCTCTCTCACTACTCATGGCAGCAATTTGTACATCAAGCATATCAATTCTTTTCATTATTTGTTCAGACATTTGTATGCATGCAGTCATGGTGGATGTAAATTCCACCAACTTTTTATCTAAGTGAGACGTGGTTTGTGAAGGAGTTTCAAATGAAGATTCAATTTTGGTTTGTAACGTTGAACTCTTTATTTCATGATTATTGTCAGCGTCTAAAGAAAGTGTGAAAGTTGGATAGGATTGGATATAGTCGTAAGAAGAGGCAACATCATAATATAGGTAAGAAAGTAATTATCGGCCTATGAAATTTGGAAAAGGGAATGTTGTCTCGGTTTGAATTGGATTGGATGGAGGACCTACATGATAATAAGGGTTTGGTTTGAATTGTTGGTTTAAATTGTTGTTAGACACTTCTGAATTCATGCCTTAATTCCAACAATAATTTTGTTAGTTTCTCCCATCAATGAATGGACGCTCCTCGTAAGCATGAGAGGGATCTTAACAGTCAGTGCAAAAAGATTGAAACGGTGGATTACTACGAACCCAATTGTTAACATTTAAAATCTCTATCTTTTGCATAATAGCATCTAACATAGCATCATTTGCGGATATAGATGTGTCAAGTGAATTAAAACCGCTCATATATTTATTTTTTCTAATTCAAGAGTCAAATAATGGATTAACTGGATAACATAAATCATATAAGCACGATTTTGCATGTTCGTCACCCATATTTTTTTTTATTAATTTAAAAAAATTAAAATGAAAGAAATAAAAGACTGAAAATAAATCTAAAAGAAAAATATAATTATATATAAAATCTAGAAATCCAGAAATAAACAAAGAAACCTAAACCATACGAAATCCAAGAAAAATCAACATAAGAGGTGATGAAGTGGCCGTGGATATGTTGGTGAGCCCAGCGAGTTCGCGGTCCAACTTTGATTTCTAGCTCCCGTCTTCTGCCATCTTCTCTGGCTCTATCCAAATAGCTCTTAACAGTTTCAGATTTCCTGAAGTAAAATTCAAATAAAACAGAGTAAAACAACATAAAAAAAATTATAATAATTCGAAAAATGCCAAAAACTTGATATTCAACAAACAAAAATGATTTCACGGAAAATGAAAAATATCCGTCGTAAATACAAAGTACTAAATCGCCACTCCTAAAGTATGGCTAGGTATTAAATAATTTATAAGCTATTTCTTACATGTGTATCCCTTCGAAAATGTGCTTCATAATACTTATTACATATGCCATGATGTCATTCATTAATTGACACGTCAAGAATTGGGCGGTGGAAAGTTCAGTTTCTCGTGCAAAGTGACACTGTGTTGCAGTGGGCCTACCAACACGGTTTGACCACAGCCGCAATGTTGACTTCGTTTCTCACATGAGCCACACATGCGAACGTTTCCTAGTCAACGCCGTTTTCCGTCCAGCGCATAGGATTATTAGCTCTTGACAATCGTCCCTCGTACCTTCTATGCACGTGTATTTATGCCAAGGTTTTCGTCAAAAAATAAGAGAGAGAAAGAAAGACAGAGCTATGAGGTGGACTGACCCGTATACAACTTAATTGGAGGCATATGCCCCCTCTAAGATTTTTACATGCAAGGATCCCTATCAATCTCGATCAGTTAATGCAACACCATACTATGAGTGTATAATATACGTGTTGGGCTCATAGATATTATCACTCATGTGGTTTTGTTAAATATTATCTTACAAGAAGTTATTGGTTTGATTCCCATCATTTTAAGTATATATGAATCTTATTGTGTGTTTTTCTAATTTTTTTCTTCCTGAAAAATGAAAGGAAATTTTAAAAAATTAAATAATTTTTTTATATGGAACCATGCTATATGTTATGCCTTCACGTAATCGTTGGTTTGCCATTGTCTTATGGTTTAAAAATACTGCCATCCTATGCATAAGTGGAAGGAAAATTTGTGGTACCCATGATATTTGTAATGGATACTCTCTTGGTCATTAATTTATGAACTCCTCTTGGAGTATATATAAAGTTAATAACATAGGCATTAAATGATTAAATGACATGCTTTCAGTATAGAATCTTTCTCATGGATTTTTTTCTTGAAAAAATTAGTAACTTTTTGTTCATGTCTTTAACGTCTTTAAGAGAGTGAGTAAAAATAGTTGAGATGATATTTTTAAAAATTGGGTACTTTTACATTTTTCTTAAAAGTGTGAAAATGCATGACACTTCCTTTTAGAGATATATAACAGTAAGAAAGTTGTGGATTTTTCTCATCTAAATGAGAGAAAGGCATGCGTGTCACTTGAGTTTGGGCTATAATAAGCAGAGAGATATCATACACCTTTACGACTTTGATCCTTTTAAGGATAGGTCTGTTTAGTGCACAGAAACCCAAATGAATATAATTTTTTATGTTTGGTGTAAGACGAATAGAATGCTCGGAACGTATGTGAGACGGTCGGACATTGCATATCCAACCTTTTGAAAATGGAAGCCGGATCTTCTATCAATCAACATTTCTTTTTGTGAGAATCTTTTGTCATCAATTGATCGAAGTGATGATTGTTGGTTGCATTGTTTTCACCTCTGATGTATTTTGTTGTCGTTGTCGCAGTTGTCAGTATTGCTACAATGATCATCATTCCTGCCACCGCCAATAATGTTGGTGCTAGCTCTACGGTTGTGTTTGCTGCCACAATTAATTGCTAATAATATATTTTTATTAATGATCAAATTATACGAAACAAGATTTTCTAATATCTCTGGAATTAGATAATGAAAATTACATACCTAAAAATTTTAGATTTCTAAATGTTAGATTACCATGTCTATGTGAGATCGTTGTACCTTCTTTCTAACTCATATCAGTACTCTTTGTTCTTATTCAAATATTTATCAGTTTCCGCATTAATATAAAAGTTCAATTCTCCTTAAATATATTTTTGATGAATTACGTGCGTTCTCATAATCATTTACCAGGCCGGTAAGCGGTATTGATTATACCCCTTCTGTCTACCCTAAATTAAAAGCATTCACTAAAATGAATGTGTCCAAGAGTGACAGGGCATTGGACCGCTACCAATTACTCGTAACATTTGTAATAGTTTTGGTAACGCTTGAAACCACTACCAATACCAATATATGGCGGGCCTCACAACCCTGTCGAGATAAAACACCAATTTTCCCCCAAATTCTCTTCGAGCCCTCTTCTTTTTCCTCATCCAAAAACTTTGGAGCCAAAATCTTCCTCCGAGCCCTAACTCCGTGGCCGTCTCCTCGCCTCCGCCCCCACCGCCTTGCCTCCGTGGCCACCGCTCGAGGTCGAACTCGTCCATAGCCAACGTCGCCCCCACCGCTTGAGCTCTAGTTCATCGCCCCAGCCGCTTGAGCTCATCCGTGGCTGTCGTGTTGTTACAACAAGATCAATCGGCAACACAGCGGAAAACCTTTATGACGAAATAACAAAGAAACCAGATGCAAACCGCAATAAAAATAACACATGAGATTTGGGGAAAACGGGAAGAACCTTTATTAGAATTTGAGAAGAAGAAAACCTTACAAGAGTTATTACACCCTCTTCTTATGATCTCCAACGAGATCTCTATCCTTCTACAAATTCTCCTTCACCTTCGATAGCTTAGATCCCTTATGCAGACGTCGTTTACTCATTTGCTTTATGATCTAAAACTCTCCAAAGTTCTTTATACGATGATCTTGACCTCTTATGGAGCGATGACTCACTTTAAAACTTTATGATAAAAAATATCAACCCTATTTAATAACCCTAAGATCCTATAAATAGCCTATACAATTCAAGTTATAATAAGATTCCAGAAATTACAAAACTGCCACCAAATAACTGAATTTTCGAGATAAATCTCGACCTGAGATTCACGGTTATCGGCAAACAGATGTATGTCCCTTTGGGGCAGACGTCTGTCTACACCTTTGAAAGAAAGTCAATTGTGCTACCAGACGTCTGTTCCTCTGTGGCGGACGTCGGGCCCAATTGGCCGCGACTTTCCACGGCTTAGCCAGACGTATGTCCCTCTGTGGGAGACGTATGGTGTCTGTTCTGGGCTCCGAACCTTAATTACTAGACGTATGTCCTTTTGAGGCAGACATCTATCCTTTCTCTTGCTTCGCAATTTTGAACAAATATGAGACAGCATTCACAACAATCTCCATATTGGCTCATATTTTCTTATAGCCACCTTTAAAATAGGTTGCCCTTCGTCTTGTATCTTTTAGAATTTCTTTAGTTGTTCTCTCCATTTCCCCTTATTGGCACAATCTTTCTTTAGAATTGCGAAACTGATACTGTTACAGATTTCAAACAGAACTGAGAAACTACTTTGCGACCTTCCTATCAAGATTGCCCTTCCTCACATTTGAGTACTTGAATAGAATTCAAGACAGTCCTGAACTTCTCTGCAGGAATAACCTTCGTTAGCATGTCCGCCGAATTCACCTTAGTATCGATCTTTATCAAGTCGGTCTTCTTTTCGGCCCACTCTATTATCCTGTGATATCGCACGTCGATATGCTTAGTTCGAATGAGGTATACTTGATCCTTCACCAAGTGAATGACACTTTAACTGTTGCAAAACAAAAGAACCAGTCCCTTATCGAACCCGAACTCACCAACTAGGCCCTTTAACCACAAGGCCTCCTTAGATGATTCCACTGCCGCTATGTATTCTGGCTCCATTGTTGAGAGCGGTGCGATATTCTGAAGGATCGACTTCCAACTGATAGGAGATTCTGCAAATGTATATACGTAGCATATAAGAGATCTTCTCTTGTCCAAGTTCTCGGCATAATCTGCATCTACATATCCTTGTAACTTGCTCAATTTATCTTTTGACTTATGAAAGAATAAATCGAGGTATTTAGTTTCTTTAAGATATCGAAGTATCCACTTTACCGTTTTCCAATGAAGCTTACCTGGATTTGACATGTACCGGCTAACCAGACTTACTGTATAGGATATGTCTGGACGTGTGCATACCATAGCGTACATCAGCGATCCCACCGCACTTGTATATGGCACTCGAGATATATTTTCCTTCTTCTCCGCTAATTTTGGACACTCCTTGGAGGATAACTTGAAATGATCGGCGATATGGGTACTCGTCTGTATTTAGTTCTTCATGTTGAATCTCTCCAAAACCTTCTTAATATATCTGACTTGGGATAGCCACAACTTTCCAGCCTTTCTGTCTCGAATAATTTCTATCCCAAGAATTTTCTTCGCTTTACCTAAATCCTTCATGTCAAATTATGTGCTAAATTAAGTTTTGAGCGCCTTTATTTTTGTCATACTCTTAGCGCGATCAACATGTCATTGACATATAGAAGTAGATATATCAACGACCCATCTTTAAGTCGCTTCAAGTACACACAGCTGTCATACTCATATCAAGAGTAATTGGTCTTCCTCATGAACGAATCGAAGCACTTATACCACTGCTTGGGAGACTACTTCAACTCATATAAAGAGCGTTTGAGTTTACATACATGATCCTCCTTGCCGGGCTCTATAAATCCTTCAGGTTAATTCATTAAGATCGTCTCTTTCAACTCCCCATACAGAAATATCGTTTTCACGTCTGTTTACCGCCGAAAACAGAGACGAACTGGGATAGAACGTCTTGTCTGAATTTGGGAGCATATACTATATGGAACATATCCATCCACCTCTCCAAACACACCAAGTTGGTTTATGTCACCTTCTATCGGAGGTTTAGATAAATATGACAATTTTAGCAGACTTATCTTATTCCCCCTTATTTGTGAGGATTTTTTTATTGTGAGGACGTTTTTTCCCGCAAGCACAAGCCCCTACAGTTAATTACGTTAACACAACGTGATAACAAGTTTTTCCTTCTTCATGTGTATCACTTCGTGTCGTGTTATAATTTTTTATTTTGGGGTTGCCTTTATATTGTATACAAAGACTAATTTTGTCGTCACTCTTAGGGCGTGGATTAGTCCAAATCCGTAAATCTCAGATTTGGGATGAACCTAGGTATTTTCTGCCGTCGGTTCAAGAGTTTAAGAACCGTTAATCTTATTTTAGATTAAGATCGACTTAAAATATATGATCATGATTGATTTTCTTTTTTAAAAGCAAAGAAGTTTAAAACTTCAGGGATTTAGTCTTTTCTTAGACTAAACATTGGGCATTGTATTACTTAAAAATACTAGGCACTATGCCATTTATTTTATTTTTGGGCTTTACATAACCAAACAGTGCTAAGAAATGGGCCAAGAAGCTTAAGTTTCATAATAAGATATAATATTCTTTCCTCTTCAGTGTTCACGTGAATATCACGCGACTAGCTAGTCTCTTGATGTCCGCGTGCCTTTCATGTGAGTAGTGCTAAGCACTCATTCATATAGCGCTCACGATGTCACGTGAAGAACTGTCTTTATGGTCACTCATGTTTCTTTTATGTGAGTAGTGCTAAGCACTCATTCACACAGTGCTCACGTGGGTATCATGTGAAACACTGTCTATTTAGCTTCAAGCCCTCACGTGCACATCACGTGATGCGCATGTCTCTGTTTAGTTTCAGGCCATCATGTGCTTTTTACGTGATGTGCATGTCTTCAGCTTTAATTGCTCACGTGGATATCATATGGCGCATGTCTTTGGTTACGAGCGCTCACGTGATGCGCTTTTGTTTGATTTTCTTCTCAGCGCTCATGTGGATATCACATGGCGCTAGTCTTGGGCGCTCACGTGCCTTTCATGTGAGACTTTAAGTCTCAGATGCTCACATGGATATCACATGAGACTTTAAGTCTCAGCGCTCACGTTCCTTTCACGTGAGCTTTAGATGGCTTCTTTTTTTAGCGCTCACATAGATATCACGTGAGACGCTATCTTCAGGGTTTCTTTCGAGCGCTCACGTGCCCTTTATATGAGACGTTATTTCATTCTTTATTTTAGTGCTCACGTGTCTTTCACGTGAGATTTTATTTCCTTGGGTATTCACGTGTCTTTCACGTGGGCTACTGTTCTATTGGATTTTCACGTGTCTTTCACACGAGACATTATTTTCATAGGTTTTCACATGTCTTTTACGTGAGACATATTTTCTTGGGTGTTCATGTGTCTTTCATGTGAGACTCTTTCATATTCATGCAGATTAATAGATTTAAATTCTAAAATCTCCTTGCAGATCTTGTTTATGCAAGAATTAAGTTCTTTATTTTTTTTGTGAGAACTAAGTTCTTATTGGGATAAAAATGCAATCGTATTTTGAAGGGAACTAAGTTCCTAAAATATAAATTCCATCTTTTTCTTTCCTCTATTCTATGTTCTTTTATTTTCTGTTAATGTGGGGTGGTGAAATATCATAGTTTTTCCCTGGATCTTGAGTTTGAAGAACAAGATCTTCCCAATAAGAATTAAATTATCTTCGTATGGGAGATTTGTCTTATGGGTCTCAGATCCAGAGAAAGAACTAAGTTCTTTTTAAAAGATAAAACCCTTATATCATGCATAAGATAGACAGAAGGGTGATGTTTTATCTCTGTTTTTACCTAGGATTTGAACAAGGGGATGATCTTTCTTCGAAGATAATTAAATTCTCGGTTATTTTTATGGAAGCTTATGGAGGGGTCTGGTGTATCAGAGGTTTATATAGGGTTTTCTCTTTCTATCGCATGTCTGTGACTTGAAGTCTCAGGTCCTTTATATAAGAGAGGAAAAATATCACTTAGTTTGAGAAGATTTCTTATTAAGAGATACCAATTGATTTAATTGATTTTAAAGATCACCTGGGGAATTTTATCCACCTTTGGATATTTGATCCAGTGATTTTCTGTTTAACAGAAGATATTTATTAGTTTTAATAAAATTAAAAAAATGTTTTCCTAACATAGAATTTAATTCTATTTACTGATTTGATCGGTGATATTATAATCACCGTTGGATTTTAAATCCAAAAGTTCTCTGTTTAACAGAGAAAATCTTTCTGTATTAAGAGGATCAGTGGAAATATTTCCTAAATAGAATTTAATTCTATCATTTAGAATTTAATTCTATTAGAAGCCAGCGCTTCAAGATGATGCACTCATGTGGATATCACGTGATACTGTCATATGCATATATGGCAGCGGCGCTCACTTGTTTTTCACGTGGGCGCTACCATATAATTATGGCTAGGTTTCTCACGTGCTTTCACATGAGCACTCACGTGTTTAACATGTGGAGGATTTTATAGGATTTAATCTTATCTGAAGCCAGTACTGGCATGCTTTGCATGCGAGCGCTCGCATGTTTAACACGTGGGGGCTGTCATGGAATTTAATCCTATATGAAACCAGTACTCATATACTTTGCATGTGAGCGCTCACGTGTTATCACGTGGAGAGGGCTTCCTTCTATTTTTTTTTCTTTTCTTTTTTTTATAAGGGAACAACGTCCACTTGCTCCAATTCAAAATCTTGAGTAACTGCCTTTACCAACAGCACTCAAATAGAAATATGCTTGACTACTGGTGAGAAAAACCCTTCACAACTAAACATGTCTTGTATTGCTTGTTGTCTTTTTTCTTACAGCCAATGGCCCTTTTGTTTTTCGGTAGCTCTATCAATCTTCATTACTGTTCTTTCGAAGTGACTCCATCACCTCCATCATCACCATAATCCATCGATTACTATCCTTTTGCCCAATATCCTCCTGATAAGAACTAGGATCTCCGCTTTCAGTGACTAGAGTAAATGCAAGAATATCTTCGAAACCGTATCTGACTGGTGCCTTATGAGTACGTATCGATCTCCTTAATGCCATTGCCTATGGATCCTGTTGGGGTTGGTCCTCACCTTCTTTCTCCGTAATCTTCTTGTCTACCTCCACATCAATAGGCCGAATTTGTGCTTCGGTGTCCATATCCTTATGAGCGCCAGATAACTCGACCCCCATCGAATTATTGTCCCTTAATGCTCTACCTGCATCCTTATTATCTCCAGCCACGTCTTTCAGCATGGAATCCTCATCGAAGATCACATCTCGGCTATTGGATCCGCTTTTGTTTTCGAAATCTCATAACTTGTAGCCTTTAATACCAAGTTTGAATCCCAAGAAAACACACCTTTAAGACTTTGATTCCAGCTCGGACCTATCTTTCTGATTCGCGAGCGAGTAAGCAGGGCACCCAAACAGCCATAAAGAATCATAACTGACTGGCTCTCCTCTCCATACTTGTTCTGGGATCTGAAGATTTATGGCCGTTGATGGAGACTTGTTAACCAAATAGCATACATGACTTACTGCTTCTGCCCAGAAGTCCTCCGAAAGTCCTGATTGCAATCACATACTTCTAGCTCTCTCTAATAGTGTCACGTTCATGCACTCCGCTACCCCATTGTGCTATCGCTGTCCTGGAACTGTCCATTGCCGTTGTATGCCCTGTTCTTTACAGAAATTCATAAATTCCTTTGAGGTGTATTCGCCTCTATTATCTGTCCGCAAATACTTCATCGGTTGCCCCTTTTGCTTCTCTGCAGCAGCTTTCTACTCCTTAAAGCTGGAAAATACATCTGATTTGTGTTTGAGGAAGTAGACACATACCTTCCGTGAGAAATCGTCAATGAAGGTGACATAATACATGGCACATCCCTTTGATGCAACCGACGATGGCCCCCATACATCTGAGTGAAATCATCGAGAAGTTCTTCGGTCTTGTGCACGGCTTGCTTGAAGCCGACCTTATGTTGCTTCCCCATCATAAAAAATTTGCAGAAATCTAGTTTGCACGATATAACACCTTTCAGTAACTCTCTTCTGTGCAACTCATGAAGCCTCTCACTCATGTGGCCAAGATGTATATGCCACAGTTTTGCGGTATCCTCCACCTGTTTCTCCGTAGCTACGGCTGCACCACCGGTCACTGTGCTTTCTTCCAAACGATATAAATTCCTTAGTTGTTGTCCCTTTATAACCAGTAGGGCATCCTTGACAACCTATAATACTCCATCTTGACCAACGAACTTACATCCTGCTACATCTAATGCTAAAAAAGAAATTAGGTTTTTCTTTGGTTCTGGAACATGTCGCACGTTCACAAGCGTTCGCACCACCTCATTAATCATGCGGACTTTGATGTTCTCTATGCCAATGGCCTTGCACACCACATTGTTCCCTATGAGAACACTGCTGTCATTGAACTCTTTATAAGTGTCGAACAACTCATTCTTTGGGCACATACGGTATGGACATCCGGAATCAAGAATCCATGCTTCAGAATCTTCCTTCCCAGTGTGTATGGCGAGTACATCATGTTACGCCCCGCTTCCCAAAAGACGAAAATAGTGACGTGGCAGGCCTCAACGTATTTACTAAGAAATAAATACGTTAAGCGTAATTAAGAAATATATCAAAATGAACAAGAAATAAACATGAGATTTAAACATCAACAGCTTTATTTACATTCAACTGATGCATTTACAATACATGAGTTCAACTGAAAGAAAACACAATACAAGAAGAGAAATGCCTAAACACGTGGCATACATAAACTGAAAAAGATATCTAGTCTAGTCCTGAGTCGTGATCTGATCGTGCTCCTTCTCGGTGGTGTCCACCTCCTCAGTCTCCATAGTATCTGATGAATATTCCAAGAAACAAAGATGGGTGGAATGCCCATCAGCGAACTTTCTGTAAGTCGATGCCGCGCATCCCGCGTGTTCGCGGGGAGGAGGAATATACAAAAAACGACTTTTCAAAGCTCGCAACACCTACTTGAACTCCAAGATCGATACTAAATCCTAACTAGCTAACTTGTAATGTGGTTTAACTACTCGGATCAAAGTTATACCTTACGATACTAAGTCCTTCGAGCCTTCTTCGCTTTCCTCCACCTCGTCGTCAGCTCAAAGGATCGAAACGGATCGGGCAACCTCGACGGCCTCCTCGAGTCAAAGACGATCAACCCGAGAGTTTATAGTCCGAGCTCCTACCTCGAATCTGAGATGACTAGGGCTTCTAGTTCGCTAAACTAGAAGTCTTAGCTGGTGTAGAGTGATAAGATGAATTGATTTGTCTCTTGAAACCCTAGGATTCTCAACACATGAGAGCTTTAGGGTTTAGAGGAAGAAGAAAATCACTTGAGGAAAACCTAGTGAAGAAAAGCTTTTTGGGTGAGAATGAATAAGTGTTGTGTAGAATAGAATAATGAAGCATGGCAATAATTCATGAAACAAATATCTCACAAAATTTTAAGCATGTTTCATAAAATATCCAAGTGTGAGTCATGCCATGAGTCACCAAGAGCCATGTCTCACTTCATGCTAGCTTCCACCTCATTTCTTCCACCTCATAATCTTTTAATCAATAGATTAAAACCATAATGAGGTGTTTCCTTCTAGAAGCAAACCCGATCAAATTACGAGAATGCCCATCATCCGTATATACATACCCGTATCCGTATTCCGAAGAATACGAATACAATGAGACAAAAATAATTCATCAATATAATACTAGGATCCGGTTTAAAACAAAGTCCACTAGTATTATCCGCCCGAACATCGTACGTGCACAAGTATACGTATGTGTTCGAAGCCCTACCGTAAAACCATACGGCCTCTACACCTTTTGCCCGGTGCAGGGAAACCCTCTGTGTGGGACTCTAAAGACTCGACACTACGCTGGAGTGAGTTTAACCACAAGCCGCAAGCGGTACTAGCTGCACGTAACGGCTACCCAGGTATGTGTCGATAAGAAGGCCGATGAGCTAACTCATCTGAACTCCTACTGAGCATGTATATGAAAATCTCCGTACAGTCCAGTCTATTCATCTAAGAGTATCGCATATCGGGCCTAAGGGGCGGTAATCACCATACCCCTAATAGCGCAATAAGTCGTGTCGGAGTGTAGCCGAAAACACCCTGAGAAACTACTGGAATACCTACAAGTAAATCTCGCTTGCCTTGGCCAAGGTCTTTGTGTAATGGCCTTCCGAACACAGCACGATATCAACCCCCAACACCGGGAGAGACGAATTCTATGTAACCGCCACTGCCTCCAAGTGCTTCGAGACTGCACCCAACTACTACCTGTTTGCACGCTTTGAGCCGTGGTAGGGTAGTAATCAAAGTACAGTGGGAACACACTCGAAGCGAAGTAACAGTGTCAAGTCGACGGACTAAGCTGTACTTATGTCACCTGGGAACTGCTATCCGACGATAGGTATAATACGCACCAGCAGTTCCCGACGAGTCCTGTCCAGTGTACTTATAACTTAATGAGCACCTGCATACTATCTTCAGTACGGCGTACTGATGGCTGTGGGATAGACCATCTCCCCTGCTGGGATGAGAAGCGTATACACTAGTCTACTCTGGGGTATCGATGCCCCGTCTCGATAATCCTACGACTAGGGACCTGTATAAGATGTGCTTATAGATTACCCAGCCCCCACTAGTGTGACTGCTATCACAACGCGGGTAATCAAGCAAAGATCCTAAGGGCTCTACCAATATGTATAAGCAATATGCTAAAAGAAACACATGCACATATTGAGGCAGAAACAAACCAGGTAGCATATTACCATTTCGAGCAAGACTGTTACTATATCTGTGTATATCCCAAGCTTCCATTAAGTAATATACAAACCAGTATGATACAATAATGGCCTCTAGGGCATATATCATTAACAATCTCCCACTTGCACTAAGGCCATATACTGGCACATCGCAAACCTATTATCTCGAATAGCCTCTCGAACTATGTCTGAGGGATGGTCTCTGTGAGTGGATCTGCAGTGTTGTTCTCCGTATCTACTCTCCTCACATCGATCTCCCGGAGATCAACGATCACCCTGATCCGGTGGTACCGCCTCAAGATATGTCTGGATCTCTGATGGGACCTGGTTCCTTCCCTATAGCTATAGCAGCGTATGTTGTCACAATACTAGAGTATTGGATCAACAATGGAAAGAACCACCTGAAGTTAAGTTAAGAACTTCCTCATCCAGACTGCCTCTTTTGCGGCATCTCATGCAGCGAACTACTCCGTTTCCATCGTCAAGTCTGTAACGGTTTCCTATTTGGAGCTCTTCCAACAGACCGCCCCTCCACTGAGGGTAAAAGCTTAACCGACATGGACTTGGAGTCATCCTTATCACTCTGCCAGCTGGAGTCGGCAAAGGCCTCGATCTGGAGGTCTTTTCCACCATACACCAAGAACATCTCCTTAGTCCTTCTTAGGTACTTTGAGAACGTTCTTTACTGCTATCCAGTGCTTCTCCCCTGGGTTTGATTAATACCGGCATACCACGCTGAGTGCGTAAGCAACATCTGGTCTAGTACACAACATCGCATATATTATAGAGTCTACCGCAGAAGCATAGGGTATAATCGACATTCGAGCCCTTTCCAAATCAGTCTTTGGGAGACATCTCTTTGGAGAGGGTGATTCCGTGACATGCCGGTAGACTACCGCGCTTAGAATCTTCCATACTAAATATTTTTAGTATGGTGTTGATGTACCTTGACTGTGAAAATCCCACCATCCTCTTTGATCTATTACGATAGATCTGGATCCCCATAATGTAATTGGCATCACCCAGGTCAATCATGGAGAACCTCTGTGACAAAAATCCTTTGACTGATTGTAGCATAGGAACGTCATTTCCTATCAAGTGAATGTCATCCACGTACAAGACGAGGAATTCCACAGTTCTTGCCACAATCTTACTATAAATGCATGATTCATCTGGATTTTTGATAAAGTTGAATTCTTTGACCGTCTTATCAAAACAGATGTTCTAACTCCGCGATGCCTGCTTTAGTCCATAAATGGACTTAAGCAACTTGCACACTTTTCCGCTGCTCCCACTCTGATTGAAACCCTCTGGATGATCCATATAGACGCACTCTTCCAAATAACCATTTAGAAAAGCCGTTTTTACGTTCATCTCCCGGATCTCATTATCTTGGAAGGCAACAATGGCAAAAAGGATCTGAATGGATTTGAGCATAGCCACGGGAGAAAAGGTTTTATCATAGTTAAAACCAGATCTTTGACGAAAACCTTTTGCAACAATTCTAACCTTATAGGTTTCAACCTGCCCATCTACACCAATCTTCTTTCTGAAGATCCATTTGCAGCCTACGGGGTTTACCCTTTCTGGAGCAATGTTCAAAGTGCATAATTTATTGGTGTACATGGACTCCATCTCGGTCCATATTGCATCCAGCCATTTTACCGAGTCGTCGCTCTGAATTTTGTTGCTGGAAGCTAGTTGGTACATCATTGTCAATGATACAATCCTCTCTATCCCCATCTATGAGAAAACCATAGTATCTATCAGGCGGATGGGACTGCCTACTAGTTCTACGGATTGACGCAACGATGTCCTATCCTTTTGAAATTTCTGGTTCTACCATACTTTCAGTAATAGTTTGTAGTTCTGAAATTTCTTTCAGTTCTATTGCGCTCCCACTAGTCCTTATCAAAAATTGATTTTCCAAAATGCTAGACACCTACTTTGTTTATAGCATTGATCGTTAAGTGAAGAATCTCCTAAGGAGTAGCGGATACTCACAGTAGGATCGGAATCCAAATATCGTTGTATGATAATTCTGAAGGAATCCTACCAACATTATCACATTCCAAATAGTATGCAGCACTAGCAAGTTTCAGTTTCTTTAGAAACTCCCGATGTGGATTTTTGCCCCATGCTCTTATGACCTTGACGAAGGCCAACATATCATAAGTCACATGTCAAGTTTTACTCGTCATTTTCCAGGTTAATTTGAATCCATTCGTACATACCCTTGACGAAGGACAAAATAATAGTACGACTGTCCTAAACCAACGCATCTATCAATACTACAGATGAATATCCAGCAGCTACCAAACACTATGCCTTGGTAAAGTCAAAATACATAGCTTGAATACTACTGAATATTCAGCTGAATGACGGAGGGCTACGAATGGTTTTGGCGAAACTATGAACGTAGTGAACTTGATATAATCGAAGGAACCTGATAGCTTTTAAAAGAAGTGGTTTAAGCTCCGCATTTAAAAGTCTCCTGTTTTAAAATAACCGAGTGGTTTTAAAATTTGTTTCAATGATTCAACTTTGGTTTGTTTGCTTTGCATTAATATAATGCAGTCCCATCATTTACACCTATCATCACAGAAAAAGACGAAAATATCACGTCCACTTATGCCATCCGCATTCGCCAATTGGCCCCGTCTAACACCGTTAGGTTACTTAACTAACGCCAGAGTGGGGGCTGGATTAGCGCGGGTGAAAAACATAAGCAACGTCTACTATATAGTATATATATAATAAACATTCATCTGACGCAATAATAGACATTCCAGATCACAGATGAATATATTGGATATACTAGGAATTCCGTGTTTCGTTTAAGCCTGTAACGAAAGACGGATTCTACGGTCGTGATGAATAGCCAAACCCCACCCCAGACTCCTACGGGTGCAGCAAAATACCCGCCAAATACCCGAATCGAAGCAACCTCCCTCAGTAAAATGAGTAGGCCACTCAACACTTCAAAGTACCCGGTAGTTTGTGCACCCCACCTTGGGTCTATCCTAGGAGCCGAAAACAGTAACTCCAGTTTATCAATACCCGACTCGAATACATAACTTTCATTTCTTGATGCCAACACATGGCGCGCTAGCGTTTGAGCGCCCAGCGCTCAAGCGCCAAGCGCCCACGTGCCGACACGTGGTGCGCTAGCGCCTAAGCGCACAGCGCTCAAGGCGCTGGCCCCACGCGTCCTTTGGGCGCTTTTTCCTTTATATATATATATATATATATATATATATATATATACACACACACACACATGCATATATATGTATAGATACACACATACTCCACAACACTGTCCCTCCCAAAAAAAATTTGGGCCGGGGCGCTGCCCCGCACCCCGCAAGGGGCCCCCTTGACCCCCAGCCCGCTATCCGGGTAGCGGGACCCCCGTAAAAACTCTGCGTGGCTTCCGATGTATCCAAAACCCCCTTTTCAAAACACAACACACGCACGCTGCACATTGAGTTCGCATGACCGGTTTAACCCGTCAATCGGAGATTCTCTCGCTCCAAAGGCGAGGGGTAATTAACGGCAGCTTAGTCCGCGGCTGCCGGAGATTCGGATCCCCACAATCAATAAACCCCGGCCTACCCTAGGCAGGGGGAATCTGTACTGCGCCTGACAAGCGCGCGCGTATTCCCATCTCAATGGGGTGACGAAAAACACCCTACAGCACCCTCGCCGTCGATGGCCCATTATCGACGTCACCCCCGTGCCACCTCCTCTGACCCCAGAGTACGAAACCCCAGAGAACAACCTTCATCTTCTTCTCTTTCTTCTTTTCTTTTCTTGATCCGGATTGTCCCGGCGATCGCCGGAGCCGTGTTGCCGTCGATGATCCGGGCAACCCAGTGGACATCCCCAGCCAGTGTGGTTGTGTTCTTTCTTTTCCTGGTCCAGTTCTGTATGCCTACGTGTACATGGAGGCATTTACCGACATCGTACGTGGCGTACACACCCCGTCGTGAGATCCGATCAGGCAAGTTTATCTTGCTACATGCTATGATATATATTTTGCATCCATATGAATAAAAGTATTACAGGTCGTTTAATTATGCATCATATGTTACAGTTTTACAGTTTTACAATATCCGTTCGTATCCGTACAATTTATTACATATTTAGTCGCATGCAATTTTTTCTCGCTACAGGCTATGCAACATATTTTACATCTATAGGTATAGAATTATTACATGTTTATGGCATTTCACATCCATGTTACAGTTTTACCGTTTTTCCGATATCTGTTCGTATCCATGTTATTTATTATATATCTAGTTGCATGCCATGCCGTATTATATCATGCTACCGGTTTATTAGCACCCCATGCTTGATAATGTGCATCATGCGTAGTCATGGAGTTGTAGATGTAATCCCTGATAGATTTTTGTGCATCCGTATTTTATCGTGCATCCGTACTTGCTACAGTTTTATTACGAGCATCCGTTTGATACCTTTGCACTACCTGTCATGACCTGATACACCACTAATTGACTTGTTACTTGATCCTGTTTCTAATACCGACAATCCTGACATGTTGTCCCGATGGACATATGCTGTTATTTATTTAGACAAACATGTACCTGCTTGATCCTGTGTTGGCATTAGCTCCAGTTTATCAATAACCGACTCGAACACATAACCTTGGGGGTATGGGGAAATCAAAGGTGTAACCGAGTATAACTTTAAAGGATATTACTTGATCCGTGGTCCCGGGGGGTAACGGGACAGAATCATTCGTGATTCTTCTTGATCCGTGGTCCCGAGGGGTAACGGGACAGAGTCATTCATGACTCTTACAACTTGGTCCGTGGTTCCGGGGGGTAACGGGACAGAACCATTCTTGGTTCACATATCCTGATCCGTGGTCCCCGGGGGGTAACAGGACATATTCTTTGAGTTATATTAGGAGTACATCAATTGATTTCGAATAACTTAGAATAGACAACCCAGTAGCACAGTTTAGATTACTACTGCACTTCACCTGCACGTATACACCTCACTGTTCCATTTCCATGTTTACTTTTATATTCATGTTATCATCTATATTTCACGCCTGCATATCTTGTTGTATCCTGGCAATATTCTTATTGTTTGATATTATGACGCACTGACGTCTGGGTTTTACATGGCCCAGCTCCACTATCTCTTTCGTAGGCCGATCAGGAGTATTTCAGCCGACAGGCCGAGCAGTGAGGATCAAGTTAGTGTTTAGTTTAGTTTAGTTTTCTTTCAGCACTTTCATTTCTTGATGTGATACCGTATTTAGGACGTACTTTCCAGATGTTATTGTTTATTGGATTTATTGCTTCCGCATATTATTTCTTGACTCGTTTATTCTGGCATATGGATAAGTACTAGATAGTTTATTTTATTTCTATTGTTTTTGATATCTTATAGACAGCCGTAATGTGACTGTGGAGGGATGTTTCCTAACCACAGGTAGCATGGTTGGCTCTGTCACGTGCCGATCTTAGCGCACTCTGGGACGTGGGGCGTGACATCAAGTATTCATGTCAAGTATTCATGTATTCATGCCAAGTTGTATTCATGGTTCGAGTCAAGTTAGTTTCAATAGCAACCATTGTGTTATGGTATTCAAGTTAAGTTCAATTATGGATGTTACACGTGAGATTCTTTGTTAAACTTGATTCTAAATATTGGTATTTAAGATTACAAGTAGTGTGTAAAATTTTGGTTGAACAAATATAAAGTAAATGGAAGTTTCTACGGTTTAGAAAAAAGATATCGGTAATAACTCCACTTACAGATATAAATTTTAAAGTTGAATTTCAAGGAAAAGAAAGAGAGTTTGGGAGGGACTTACCGTTTGAATATAACAAAGAAAGAGTTAGGAAGAGGGGGGAGGCTTCGTGGTGTTGCGGGAGCTCCGGAATCGGGTTCGATCTTCGAGGGAAGAAGTTTGCTTGCTAACTCCACTTTACTCCACTTTCATCTAGAAACTTTTGAGAGGGTTTTTGCTAGAATTTTCAGAATGGTGAAGGGTTAGGGCATGGGGTGGTATTTATAGTGGAGAATTAGGGTTTGGGAATAAAAATGTGGATTAAAAAACATTAAAATGGTGTTAAATTGGGAAATAAAAGGTCTCTGTTTGATTGCAGAGAAATCAAACAGTGCAGAGGAGTTAAGGGTAGCTGAAGAGACGAGTGTGCAGAACACAGAGCATTTTGGTCTCCATCTGATCGTCCCCGCCGGCCAATAGGCTCTTTTGGCCAGTCGAACTTGAGGCATTTGCCTCGAGATTCGTGCCATCTGATCAACTCTGTATTTACACCATTTTCCACATGTTCGATTTTTCTGAACTTTATATTTCCCCATGAATTGCACGTGCAATTTTTTGGGCTTCCAAAAAGTTAAAAAAAATCATAAAAAATTTGTGTCTGACGGGAATCGAACACACAAGTTACGTCACAGCAGTGCAAAGACTTTACTAGTGAGCTACAAGTGGCTTCTTGCTTTTATTTAGCAAAAGTGACGTATAACTCATATACAGGCTGTCAAACTCTTATCTGTATAGTAACAGAAGAATTTCCGTACAGAGATTTCAGAGTCGTTACACATCACATGGATCATTTTCTGCTTCGGTCGCAACACTGGCTTGATCCGAACATTTTGAATTGGCACATTTACCCTTCTTCTTCAACCACTACTTATACTTTTGGCATTGCTTCTTCAGATGCCCTAACCGTTTGCAAAAAAAAACACGGTTTGTTCTCTTGCCCAGGTGATTTGGATTTCACTTTTATGCTCTTGCCTTCGTCTCTATTCTTTGATCTTCTCCTTTCACCGACAAAAAAACCCGATGACTCTCCCGATGGATTTGATTTATTCATGATCTCATTGTTTAAAAGGGTTGCTGTAACCTCCTTCATCTCAAGTGTCTCCTTCCCATAAAGGATCTTTGTCACCAAATGTTCATACGAATTCGAAAGTGAAGATGGGAGCAATAGCATTTGTCCTCCTCCTCCAACTTGACTTCAAGACATAGAAGATAGCCCAACATCTTGTTGAAGCTGTTTAGGGTGGTCATGAATAAGATTCCCTTCCTTCATGCGTAATCCGTAGAGTTGCTTCTTTAGGTATAGCTTATTTGACAACGAATTTGTTATGTACAAGCTCTCTAGTTTCAACTACAAACTTGCCGCAAAAGTCCCCTTCATAACGTTACACATCACGGTATCCGCCAAACAAAGTTCTATCGTGTATTGTGCCTGTTGATCTAATTCTGCCCATGCAGCATCTGTCATATCGGTAGGTTTACTACCGTCAAGTACCTTGAACAACCCTTCTTTCACCAAAAGTGCTTTCACCCTTTTCTCCCACATCGAGAAGTTTTGTTTCTCATTAAATTTCTCTATCTCAAACTTTATGCTATTTACTTTGTTATTTGTCATCCTTAATTCCAAAGAAAATACATTTCTCTCGATCCTTACGAACCACTATCAATATAATCACGATCTAAGAAAATAGGGAGCGCACACAAGCGTCGTCACCTACCATAAACTTAAATCTCAAAAATATGGAACGTATCTCTAATACCAATTGTTGTTACCATAAGATCAATCGGCAACGCAGCGGAAAACCTTATGACAAAATAACAAAGAAACCAGATGCAAACAGCAATAAAAATAACACAAGAGAATTCGGGGTAACGGGAAGAACCTTTATTAGAATTTGAGAAGAAGAAAACCTTATAAGAGTTAATACACACTCTCCTTATGATCTCCAACGAGATCTCTCTCCTACAATTCTCCTTCGCCTTCGATAGCTTAGATCCATTATGGTGACGTCATTTACTCCTTTTTCTTAATGATCTAAAACTCACAAAAGTTCTTTATACGATGATCTTGATCTTTTATGGAGCGATGACTCCCTTTAAAACTTTATTTTCAAAAACATCAACCCTAATTAATAACCCTAAAGTTCTATATATAGCATATACAATTTAAGTTATAATAAAATCTCAGAAATTACAAAACTGCCACAAAATAACTAAATTTTCGAGATAAATCTCGACTTAAGATTCGCGGTTATCGTTGAACAGACGTATGTCCCTATGTGGCAGATGTATGTCTGCACCTTTGATGGAACGTCAATTGTGCCGCCAGACGTCTATCCCTCTATGGTGAACGTCTGGCTCAATTGGCAGCGACTTTCTAGGGCTCAGCCAGACGTCTGTCCCTCTGTGGGAGACGTCTGGTGCCTGTTCCGAGCTCTGGACCTTAATTACCATACGTGTGCCCTTTTGAGGCAGACATCTGTCCTTTTTTTGGCTTCGCGGACTTCAATAAACACGAGGCATCCTTCACAACACATTGCTGCTCATTAAAGGTCGTCAAAAGGTAAGTACAAACCGATTTAATTTTAATTTTTTTTTATTTGTTAAAATTTAGGATTTTGTTAATTTGAGTGTTGTTGTTGTTAGGGTTAGGGTTAGGTTAAGTGTTAAACTAATGATTAGGGTTAAGTATTAGGCTTAGAGTAATTTAGTGAATTTTTATAGGTAGTTTAGTGAAAATAACAATAGTTAAAGGCAATTTAGTGAAAAAGCTACAATAGTTAAGGATATTTTACTGTAAAAAAGTAAAATTGATCAAATGAGTTTTTAGTAAAAATTTTAATGATGGTTTAGTAAAAAACAACAATAGTTAAGGGTATTTTAGTGAAATTTATAGTAATTTAGTTAATTTAAAAAGATGCATTATTTAGTTAAATTTTTTTAGATATCTACGGATTTCACCCCTACACACGAAATTCCACTCTCCTCTGTTTCACTCAAGTGAATTGGTTTCTGGTAAACCAACAATTGTTAAAGGTATTTTAATATAATTTAGTAAAATTGAAGAAATTGGTTGCTTCAAAAAAAATTTAAGGTAGTTTAGTGAAAAATAGAAATAGTTAAGGGTATTTTAGTGTAATTAGTAAAATTGAGAAAAATTAAAGTATTTAGGAAAAATTTTAAGGTATCATGTCTTGCATCCAAATGCATGTTACTTAGCATACACATACACCTAAACTAAATCGTCAATTGAAACTAAATTTAACAAATTCGTCAATTGAACTCTAACACAAACACCATATATACGCCTAAACTAAATCGTCAATCGAAACTAAATTACACGTCTTAAACCCCGTCTATCAGCTAACATATGTTTGTTTTCGTCGTGATATAGAACTGCATGAGGGTTGCAAATATCGAATGGTATCATTCAGTGCTAACAACCGTCGTGTATTCTATGTGACGAGAAGATTTATCGTATGATAACTGATAGATTTGTATCGTGTAGACAAGTTAGGAATGTATAAAACAAACACGTTATTCACTTGTGTTTTCATTCATTTCGAGATATTTCATCGGTACCTTTCCGCTGGTTCTCCGTATACAAAGATAAATTTGATATTCGTTTTAATATTTTTTTGATAGCATTGAAATAATCATCTTCTCTATTACAGTGTACTCAGAGAACAGTGGGAAAGTACTGCCGAAATTTTCTCGAAATGGATGAAAATAGAAGTGAATGAGTGTATACTCTATACATTCTTAATGGGATAGAAGCCTTACCCCGACAATTGTTGCAACTTTGCATACTACTTAGCCTACACCTACACCTAAACTAAATCTTCAATTGAAACTAAACTTAACTAATAAAGCGTCAAGTGAATGACGTGCATGTGCCATTCGATGCACATCGCATCCTTACCTGGGTCATAGACGAGCTGCAGAATATCAAGAGAACACACCAATGTAAATTAAATAAGCTTTACAATCTTTCCTAGGTCGCGGCAATTGAGAAGCAATGAGAGCAGATGCTGGATCGGATAGCGGCGGATGTCCATAGAGATGATTGGCCGCGGCTGATCGATTACGTTTCTCATACCGATGTTCAAGTATAAATTTATTTTTAACAATTATAACAATAAAATATTAAATTATATTCTGAAATATAATATAATATTTTTTATATTTGCAAGACGAAATCGGTTCATAACAGGCAGAACCGAAACAACAGTGTGAGATCCCGTGCTGTCCTGATCCAAGGGAAGCACACGCAAGCCAGCGCACAGTACCTCCTCATGAGTATTTCGACGCTTAAAAATATATGTTTTCTTTGTCGTAAATTTTTTATTAAAAAAATTATAATTTTATGGCAGAAAAATAAAGATACTGCCAGATACAATTCTGCCGCTAGGTGAGCCGCATTACACAAAGGCACCAGCGAGTACATGGTAAGTTTCATATCATCAAGTCGATTCTATATTTTAAGTTTATACATATCTATATATCTATATATACTCTCTGCACAGCCAATTCCAAGAGAAGAAGGCCCCATTAGGATTTGGCCCCAACGATCCGATTAGCGCCATTGCCCCTGTTCTCGGCAAGCTATCCGGCGGGAATCACCGGGGGTATGAGAGCGGGATTGGTCCTAAGGCGACCGACTCTTTGGCAGGCGTGAGGCTATCCACTAGTATGTCGTGATCCAGACACGGACAGATGCGGCAGTAGCGTTGGCAGAGGAGATCCGATCGCTCCGTAAGGAAAATCAGCTGACGCGACAGCAGCCGCAGACACTTAAGAAACAGATCGAGCAGATGATGCAGCAGCAGGAGAAGCCTATGCGGCGGGTGTTACTAAACGAGATACGTAATATATTCAGGACACGCAGATGGAAGTGAGTTGTTCCAACGACCTTAGATATTAACATTTGTTTTGTATTATTTACTTTTTGTATATTATTTGAGATATATATTATGGATATTTGTATATTATTATCTGTGTTTTTTATTTTTTCTGTGTTCTTTCAGATTATTTGTTGATATTATAATTGCATGTGATTTGGTGATATTATTATTTTGTATTGCTAGTTGTAAATGAAAACAGCCCGCACGCGCTATTTCAGCCTTTTAAAAAAATATATGTATCCATTAGTAACGGTTCAAGCCGTTACCAATAGGTAACAGATATCTGATATATTTCAGATATCATTACCCTGTACCGCTTGGTAACGGTTAGGTTATAACCGTTACCAAAAGACGGTAACGGTAACGGTTGGAACCGTTACCATTCTTCTGATGACGGGGATATAAATGATATTTGTCGTATAATGCAACCATTGGTAACGGTTATAACCGTTACGAAAAGTGGGTAACGGTAATGGTTGGAACCGTTACAATACTTCTGGTGACGGGGCTATTGGTAACAGTCATGTAACGGTTGGAACCATTACTAACGGTGGTTTAGATAACGGTTCTAACCCGTTACAAATGACCCCTCTGCCGTAGCGACTGTGACAAGTACATGTTGCTTTTTAAATTGAAACGTAAAGAAGTTCTGACCATATGCCCTGCCTGACAATAGTTAATAAAAAATAAAACTAATCAAATTTCGTCCAACTAAGATTAATATTTTAGCACCAAGTTATTAAGTTTGGAAGGCTGAAATATATGGGGGAAAGAGAAGGACATTCATCAATGGCAATGTATTGCTCTTTGTGGTGATGGAGTGACCACCTCCTACTCTACAGTAGAAATTCACCAAGAAACGTACTTGGAATCTCCTGCAACACAAATCCAAGATCCACAAAATTTCAATATGATCGTGACTGAATTATTAATATTAATGTATGCACCCCTATGCACTCAATTATTGATTCTCAAGCCTACCTACTATACAAACAGATACAAAATACAATGATTGAGATGCCCTCATCTTTGCTGTTTGCTACAACAACAATATCCATGGCTCATCTGTCATGTCTCTTTGGGCTAGGCAAAATTCATGCATGATGAAATTTCAAGTGTAGTCATCATAATTTTATAAAAAGAAAAAAAGGAAAAAGAAAAAAAGTATAGTCATGAATGAAGCAAGGAAAGCAAAAAGAAGGAGAAGGGAAGCTATGAGAGTTTTGCTCCATCAAAAATAGATCCATTGCCAAAGTTTCATTGACACAAACACTAGCTAGTGAAAGTTGCACTAATTACAAGTGGCGAAGTACATTGGCACATGAGCTAATTTCTTTTACCATGAGGAGCAGTGGTATTTGTGGTTTGTGAACAAAGTCTCAACTCACTCCTTTACCTTCTCTACTATTAATGTTTATCAATTTGAAATCAATAATGTTGTGTGTCAAATTTCAAGTTGAGATAAGCTTGTTTGGCAATCAAGTTGATACATAATCTACGGATAAAGCAAATTCGAGATGACGAGTCTTTCTAATTAAGAACAATTGCTAAAATTAAAAGTTGTGATCCAATCTTACCATCCTACCATTATTATTCAATATAAATTGAAAGCATATGCTTACTAAAAACAGAGATTCTCTTATATTAAGAGAAGGTGAAATAAAATGGGTAAGTACCCATTTGTAATTCACATCACAGAAGGAAGCAAACAAACCATACTAACACAAAGTTATTTTGGGTGTGTGCTTGGTTTGTGGAAGACATGGGCACATGGTTGCAACCATTCATTAAATGAAGGGTTAATCGCAATAACCTTTCAAGTGATTAATCAGCACCAAACATCACTTCTGCTCATGGACCAAAACCCTTAAAATCTACGGATACAATTCTAAATAATTCAAATGATTATGTAATTTAGCTCTAGAACTTGTTGCCGTTGGTTAGAGGAAAATTTGAGCGCATTTGAGGGTTTTGAGGATGTATAAATGCTGCACAAGGTAAATTACAACGGTGTTGTTAGGAGGTCCTGCTTCTCGTATACATGATTATAAAAAGAAATCGTAATGTATTCGTTCTTAGAACTCTATTTATAAAAAAATAAAAATTCTAGCTGCATGCATGATAGCTGACACATGCATGCATGTGGAAAGAACATCGGCATATGTATCAAAATAGACTTAATTTTGCTAAAAGCTTTTCTATGTAATATGATATCAAATCTACATTTGGATAAATAAAGTGGATATGGAAAACATAATCAATATGTGAATTTGGATACAAAATTCAATATAAAATTACAAAAGAGTTTTGACATTACTAAAAATAAAAAGGTAGCGAGGGGCGTCTCTCTTTCCTGTAAATTAATCCGTCTTGTCATCTACATCTAGCTAGCATAATTGACGATTAATTATTCCGTGGGCAATATCAAATCATCATCCATCTAAAATTTCCCAAGGCAATATAAGTTATAAATATACAATCTGAAGAAACTTCTTATAGGTGGTGATCTTCAGCGATGCCATATTTTCTACTAGTTTTTAAATGCAGAATAATAATTTATTCACCCATAATCTTATATGTTGGACATCAAGTTTTTCGAAAACATTTATCCTTTCGATCATTTTAATTTTTTGTATTATGTTACTTTTAATGAATATAGCGTTGAAAATATCTATCATTATATTTGTTGGGGGCATATCTTAAAATATATATCTTGGGCCTTCGTTTTCTTTTATTACCTGATCTAATTTCTTATTTAGGTCATCCAAAAAAGATCTGATTAATTGTATAAATTAAATATCCACAAAAGAAAAGATCCTCCTAATTTGGAAGGGAATTTTTTTTACAAATATACTATTGAGTACCCTTTTCGTAATTCCCAAGATAGTAAAGGGCATAATGGTCCACAAAACTTCCAAAACTACCCCTCTTCCTCGAAACCGCGACTTTCTCGCAGCCATAAAACGTGTGGACGGTGCCAACGTGTATTCCAACAAAAACCACATTTCCCATTCTACCCCTCCCCCAATCTTATATAAACACCCCTGCTCTCGTAACTCTCTAAAAAGAGAAACAAAAAACTCAAAACAATTTCTTTTCAAAACGAAAGGCATCAATGGCTGCTTCAAAAGAGGTGTTAACATCTTCATTCATTCAAAAATCGCCACTTCTTTCTCCTCTAACCTCTCATCAAAACCTCTGCTATCATCAATCAAAGAAGCAGAGGAGTTTCAACGTGAAGAGATCGTCGCCGAAGCCTCCGATGATCGCGGCGACGATCACGGAGAACTTCGTGAAGGCGGCCACGTCGAGAATGGTCGAGAAGCCGGTACAATTCAAAGTTCGAGCATCAGTAACCGTGAAGAGGAAGGTGAAGGAAGGGATTAAGGAGAGCTTTGAGAGACAATTGGATGCATTCTCTGATAAAATTGGGAGGAATGTCTTGTTGGAGCTCGTAAGCACTGAGATTGATCCAAGTAAGTCCATTTCCTTTTTAATTTTTATATTAATGAAGTGGTTAACCTATTTTTCCCTTAAATTAATGTGAGAAGTTTTTATGGGTTAGTTTACTTGTACCTAATGCTAAGTAAAAGAATATTGTAAAATATAGTAGTCATTATTGAGATAATATTTTATAACCAAAAAAAAGGTTGATTTTAGGAGGCCCATTTCCCTCAATAGCTTACTTCAATTAATGAAATCCACCAATGTAAAAGGTTGTAATTAGACATATTTCTTGCTTTTTATAGACCAATATATGTATCAATTGCTACTTCATTAAATTAAGGCATTTAATATTACATGATTCTAATATCATGTCTTTTATTATTTATTTTTTGGAAATCTATATTAATTTGATATGATTTATTGGTCCAACAAGTCATGGATATTTCTCCATTTCTTTCCTTGTTTGAATTTATAGAGGGTTTGACTAGACCTTTTTGAGCATTTATTTCTACAATTCAAAAACAAATACTCAACCGTTTCATATTTGTTTTTCTATGTTTGACTTTTTCCTTTTAGTTTTTTATATATATATATATATTTGATGGACTAGAAGTTTCAACATTCTGCTTGTACATGCATAGAGACCTGCCTTTTACATAAATTAAAGGCTAGCGCTAAATTTCATTAAGAAAAAACACCATAAACTTTTGATTTATTTTAGTTAATCACTATATAGAGAATTCTTTTTTGTAATTCAATTTTTTCTAAATTAATCAGGGACGAAAAAGGCCAAAACTAGTAGCCAAGGTGCGTTAAGAGACTGGTTCGATAAAAAGAATATCAAGGCACAAAGAGTCGTGCACACGGTAGAGTTCACCGTCGACTCAGCCTTCGGCGAGCCAGGGGCCATTGCTATTATAAACCGGCATCATAAGGAGTTTTACGTAGAGAGCATTGTCGTTGAAGGGTTCGCTTGCGGTCCTGTTCATTTCACTTGCAACTCCTGGGTTCAACCCTCTAGGGTTCACCCTACCAAGAGAATTTTCTTTAGCAACAAGGTATACATTATTCCATGGTCCGAGCATTCGCCCTTTGAAAAGAAATTTTACACGTTTAATGATATTGAAATGATGAGTATTGATGTCTATTTTCAGCCGTATTTGCCTTCCGAAACTCCACCGGGACTGAAAGAATTGAGAGACACGGAGCTAAGAGAGATGAGAGGCGACGGAACAGGAGAAAGGCAACTCACGGATAGGATTTACGACTATGACACGTACAATGACTTGGGAAATCCAGATAAAGGGTATGAACTGACAAGGCCGGTTCTTGGAGGAGAGCGTATGCCATACCCACGACGATGTCGTACTGGACGAACCCATACAAGTACAGGTATTTTTATTTTACTTGTGCTTGTGCTTACAATCCCCAAAAACTCAGGATAAAGTCTTGTCTTCGTTGTTGTTCGTGTTTGTTATGTATGAAATTAAAAGGTTAGATATGACAATTAAAAAGGAGTTGGTGTTAGACTTTCAAAGTGCACAAGTTATCTAGGTTGACTTGCAAAATGCCAGCTCAATTCTTAATACTTGATCTAATTAACTTTGACAATGAAATTCTACTTTGACAACCATGTCAAAGACCATCCTTACAAATTTGACCTAGAAATTTCTGGGAAAAAAGGAGGTGAAGTGTTTGAATGTTTGACTAGGTCTAGAAAATGTTGGCTTGTTCATGCTTAATTAAGAAGACACAAGGAAATGAGCTATTGGTCCTATTCTTGGTCTAGGATGCAAATTTGGCCATAAATTTTTCTTCCAACACCTAGCTACCAACTCATCCTTTCATTGGCATTCAAACTCTTGTGCACCAACTAATTAATTAATCAATGACCCGAACTAACTCGTCGTTTAACAACGATTTGTTGTTCAACAGATCCTAAGTCAGAAAGCAGGGTGGAATATCCGGTACCGATATACGTCCCAAGAGACGAACAGTTTGAAGAGGGAAAAGAAGACATGATCTCGGACGGAGCAATCAAGGCGATACTTCACAACACTGTTCCGTCGCTTGTCGCGTCGATATCGCCGGAGAGCCATGATTTCAGCGGCTTCCATGATATCGACAATCTCTTCAAGGAGGGGATCAGGCTGAAGCAAGGCTTGCCGGATCATCTGTGGAGGAAAATTCCGTTCGTCAGCACCATCCAGGAGTCGAGCGAGGGGCTGCTTAAATACGACACTCCTCAGATCATTAGCAGTAAGTACATAACTTTTCTTTCGTTCAAATCAAATACATATGTCACGACTTGTAATTATTGAATCGCACATCATAAAATAGTCACTAATGGACCATTAATTTCATTATGGTCCTCAGCCACCATTAGCTAAACTGCCATTTGCATGATGTTTCCTATGATTGCCGCTTAATGATTCGCACGTGCAGAGCAAGATCCACGTGCTCTATTTCAAAATTTTTTTTAAAAAAAGCTGCCCAATCAGTAAATGACACGTTATGCGACATATATTTTAGTGGGCGACATTTTCTATTTTTGACCCCTTTATTATTTTGGATTTACAACAGAGGACAAATTTGCGTGGCTGCGTGATGACGAATTTGCAAGGCAATCCCTCGCTGGGATCAACCCTGTCAACATTGAGAGGCTTCAGGTAATTTCCTCTCAAAGCATAACGTTGTTTTTGTTAAACATTTATATAAGCTTTAAGATTTTGAATATAGAGTTATTTTGAATAAAATAAAATAAAAATAGAAAAAAATAAAATAAAAACACAGGAAAAAAACCGGAATCTGTAAGAAGATACTACTAAATGACATCCTCAACACGCAAGTAACGAAATATAATTGATCTTGTTGCGATTCTGACTTTAAGGATATTTTTGGCAGACTTTTCCGCCGAGGAGCAAACTCGACCCAGAAAAGTACGGCCCCCAAGAGTCCTCCATCAAAGAAGAGCACATCCTTGGACATCTCAATGGAATGTCAGTCCAACAGGTAAACCTATTTCCAAGAAACACCCTCTCAATTCTCCATATTATAAATTCTTTCTTAAAAGTAACGATACTAAATTTGATTTTTTAATTAAACTATATGAAGGCATTGGAGGAGAACAAGATATACATGTTAGACTACCACGACGCTTACCTCCCATTCATCGACCGAATCAACTCTCAAGACGGCCGAAAAGCCTACGCAACCCGTACTCTATTCTTTCTGTCGCCCCTCGGGACTTTGAAACCGATTGCGATCGAGCTATGCCTTCCTCCAGCTGGCCCCGATCCTGCCCGTTCGAGGCGCGTGATGACTCCGCCTACCCACGCTACGGACAACTGGCTCTGGCAGATGGCCAAGGCCCACGTCTGTTCCAACGATGCCGGTGTCCACCAACTTGTCAACCACTGGTACTAATTTTAACGAGATTTATAATCTAGACCAAAATCCTTTTTTTTTTTGTTTTTTTTTAAAATTTAAATTAATGACATTTTGATTGACTGATTGGTTTGATTAGGTTGAGGACACATGCATGCTTAGAGCCTTTCATAATTTCAGCGCACAGGCAATTGAGCGCAATGCACCCAATTTTCAAGCTATTGAAGCCTCACATGAGGTACACATTGGAGATCAATGCCCTAGCCCGGCAAATTCTCATCAGCGGCGGCGGCGTCATCGAGTCCGGCTTCACCCCCGGATCATGTTGCATGGAGATCAGCGCAGCCGCATATCGAAATTGGCGCTTCGATCAGGAGGGCCTTCCTGCAGATCTAATCAGAAGGTACGTACATTGTGGCTTGTTGCTTATGTTGAGAGAAAATAATCCCTGTGATTATTGATTATACTCTATTTAGGTTATGGATTTTTAAATGATTAGAAATAGGACTGAAAATTAATATTTAGCATGTTGAGCTTTTGTGTAAAACAAATTACCGACCAGAGCCGTTGTTTCCATTTTGCAGAGGCATGGCGGTTGAAGACCCAACACAGCCACACGGTGTCCGCCTCCTCATCGCCGACTACCCCTACGCCGCTGATGGCCTTCTCCTCTGGTCCGCCATAGAATCCTTTGTCCAAACGTATGTCGACCACACCTACCCCACCTCCCTCCACATACAACGGGACTCCGAGCTCCGTGCCTGGTACGCAGAGACTGTACGTCTAGGCCACCCAGACAAACCTTCCGGGTGGCCCCCGCTCTCCACCCCGTCCGACCTGGCCTCCATCCTGACCACCCTCATCTGGCTAGCGTCCGCCCAGCACGCCGCCCTCAACTTTGGCCAATACCCTCTAGGCGGCTACATCCCCAATCGCCCGCCCCTAATGCGTCGTCTTATCCCGTCCGAATCCGATCCAGACTACCAGAACTTTCTTGCAGAACCACATAAATTCTATCTATCGTCACTACCGAGCCTGATACAGACGACAACGTTCATGACCGTGATTGACACTCTATCAACGCATTCGAAAGATGAAGAGTACATTGGGGAGCGGAAGGAAATGTATGGGTGGACAGGGGACGGGGAGATGGTGGAGGCGTTCCTAGGGTTTGCGGCGGAGGTGAAGAGGGTGGAGGAGGAGATCGGAAGGAGGAACCAGGACTCGGAGCTGAGGAACAGGTGCGGGGCCGGGGTGCTGCCGTATGAGTTGATGGTGCCTAGCTCCGAACCTGGGATTACTAGTAGAGGGGTGCCTAATAGTGTAAGTATATGAGAGTTGTGCGAATTTGTTGTGCACAATTTAATGTTTACTGATGAACACGTTAATTGTTAATTTTTCTCTAGAGAGAGAATTGTATTATAACTAGAAATGAATAAAATTAAAAATTGATTGATTATACATTTGGACTAGGTTTTTGTTATGTTTCTTGATTTGTGAATCAAATTTATATTTGCCTCTTACAAAAGGGCTATATATAGTTGACGATACTTACGAGTGGTATTTTCTAAGATTACAACACGTGGCGGATGACGTGTCCCGAAAGCTACGGAGGTGGAATAAATGAGTTGCATTAGGGGCGTTTCTCGGGATCTCGTCTCCGAGTACGCATCCGACCTTTTAGGAGACCTACCTGGGTACTTTCCACCTTCACCTAGTAAACGGTCAACAGCTCGTCTCCGAACATCCCCGGTCTCCTTGTTCGTCTCTGAGCCATCTAACAGGCCGAGCTTCCTCGGTCTCCTTGCTCGTCTCCGAGCCATCTGTCAGGCCGAGCTTTCTCGATCTCCCCGATCAACCGAGAGCGTGGAACCCAAACGCCCGTGCAACGGCTCCGCGTATCTCGCCAGGGCGAGATATCCGCCTCCCCACATTCTACGTTCCACATCCCACGCTAGCGTGTCCCCCATTAATGGGCGTATCCCGCAATTAAATACGAGGATAACGCAGGGGCGTAACTGACGGTAATGATCTCGCGTCTGCTCACTCCACGCGACCACTATATAAACCCCTCTCTCAGATGACCCAGGGAACTCGAACTCATTCCAATACGCCGTTACTCTGTACCTATTCGTGTTAGTGATATATGCCTTAGAGACCATTATTGTATCATACCGGTTTATATATTATATATTGGAAGCTTGAGATATACACGGATATAGTAACAGTCTTACTCGAAATGGTAGTATGCTACTTGGTTTGTTTCTACCTCAATATGTGCATGTGTTTTTTTTAGCATATCGCTTATACATATTGGTAGAGCCCTTAGGATCTTTGCTTGATTATCAGCGTTGTGATGGCAGTCACACTAGTGGGGGGCTGGGTAGTCTATACGCACATCCTTATACAGGTCCCTAGTCGTAGGATTATCGAAACGGGGTATCGATACTCCAGAGTAAACTAGTGTATACGCTTCTCATCCCAGCATGTGAGATGGTCTGTCCCACAGCCATTAGTACACCGTACTGGAGATAGTATGCAGGTCCTCATTGGGCTATGAGTACACTGAACTGGACTCGTAGGGATCTGCTGGTGGATATTATACCTATCATCGGGTAACAGTTCCCAGGTGACATGAGTACAGCTTAGTCCGTCGACTTGACACTGCTATTTCGTCTCGAGTGTGTTTCCACTGTTCTTAGATTACTACCTTACCACGACTCAAAGGAGTTGTGCAAACAGGTAGTAGTTGGGTGCAGTCCCGAAGCACTTGGAGGAGGGACGGTTAGATAGGATCATCTCTCCCGGTATTGGGGGTTGATATCGCACTGTACACAAAGTCCTTAGCCAGGGCAAGCGAGATTTACTGGTAGGTACTCTAGTAGTTTCTCAGGATATTTTGGGCTACACTCCGACACGACTTATTGCACTATTAGGGGTCTGACGGTTACCGTCCCTAGGCCCGATATGCGATACTCTTAGAGGAACAGACCGGACTGTATGAAAATTGTCACAGATAGGCTCAGTAGGAGTTTGGATGAGTTTGCTCATCGGCATTCTTATCGACAGATAGCTGGATAGTCGTTACGTTCAGCTAGTACTATAGACGTGCTTGTGGTTAAACCCACTGCCAGTGTACTGTCGAGTTTTTAGAGTCCCACAAAGAGGGTTTCCCTGCATCGGGCAAAAGATGTAGAGGCCGTATGATTTTACGGCAAGGCTTTGATCATATACGTATACTTGTGCACGTATGATGTTCGGGCGGATAATTCTGGTGGGCTTTCGTTTAAGCTGGATCATAGTATTATATTCTTAGATTATTTTGTCTCTTTGTATTCGTATTTTTCGGAATACGGATACGGGTATGTATATACAGTAAGGTATTCTTGTAATTTATGCAAGAGCGCTTTTAGAAGAAGACACCTCATTTGTTGGTTTTATCCATTTAGTTTAATGGATAATGAGGTGGAGGATTATGTGTTATTTTTACAAAAGAAAAGGCATAGCTACTTGGTGACTCATGGGGTGACTCACTTGAGGACTATTGAAGCATGCTTGATTCAATTATTATTGAATTATCATTTGCTTCAATATCTCTCAAGACTTAGCCATCCTTACTCATTCATCACTTGAACACTCTCTCTCTTCTCCAAAGCTCCTTCTTCTTCCTCTAACCCTAAATCTCTCATGTGTTGAGAATCCTAGGGTACTTAGAGACATACTAATCCATCTACACTCTCTATATCATCTAGTTTAGCGAACTAGATGCCGTAGTTACCTCGGATTTGAGGTTGGAGCTCGGACTATAGACACTCGGGTGGATCGTCTTTGACTCGAGGAGGCCGACGAGCAGGCATCGATCCAAACGATCCTTAGAACTTATGACGAGGAGAATGACAGCAACAAGAAGACTTGAAGGACATGGTAACGTGAGGTATAACTTCCTATCCGAGTAGTTAATCTCCTACAGTTTTGTTAGCTAGGCTTTATGGTCGATCCTGGGTTCAAGTAGGTGTTGTGAAGCCCGTAAAAATTGTTTTTTGCGTATTCCACCTTCCCGCGAACCCGCGGTGTGTGCGACATTGACTTACAGTGGTATCAGAGACTCCATAAGCCTTAGATAGCTTGTAGCGATATTTAAAATCCGTCGTTTTTGTCGTGCGCGGACTACCGACGAAAAACAATACTGAAAAAGTTGTTTTAAAATGTTTGCACACCTCGCGGGCTCACGGTTTGAACCGAGAAGTCGCGGGTGGAGCGTGGGGACCCCGGGGATACCCGGCGGACCAAAGGCCGTGCCCACCCCCTAAGACCACCACAAGGTGGCCTTGGGGGGTGACCCGAGAGCACCACAAAATGGTGCTTTCGGGTCTGCCTTCCCTTGGGGGCCACCTCGTGGTGGCCCCCGGGGGTGGGTACCCCCTCGAGGCCCCTGGATCAATAGTTAATTTTTGTCCCATCGCCTCCGCGAAAGTTCTACGTTCCACGCTAGCGCATCCCCCATTAATAGGCGTATCCCGCCATTAAATGCAATGATAACCAAGAGGCGTAAATGACGGCGATGATCTCGCGCCTACTCACTCCACGCGACCACTATATAACCCCTCTCTCAGACGACTCAGGGAACTCGAACTCATTTTAATACGCCGTTACACTGCACTTTTTTTTTGGCACTAACTTGATCGTTGGAGGTCCTACGGTGGACACCCACCCTAGGACTTCCTTTGCAGATAGCTCGGCGTCAACACCAATCCATTGAGATCCACACGCTCAATAACTCCTAAACCAAATACCAACCGTTAAATACCGACATCACATGATCGATGGAGGACAACATTTGAAGGAGATCACCTCCTCCATCAGTTGACGCCGTCTGTGGGAACGTTTTAGAAGCTTCTCCATCCCTAAGTTGATCTTCCGCGCTCGACCTGATGGCGATCGAAAACCGCGACGATCCACATACGAGCCGCCCCAACAGAGGCGGGAGCGGCTCGTCTCTCCCTCCTAACGTCATCAACGCCTTATCCGCTCAGGTAGATAGGTTCACATCGCTGGTGGATGCCCTCGTCCGCGTTCAAGCGGTGGGACCTACCCACCAGACCGCGGTTCCCCCTCCCCGGGGTAACGGCGTCCGCAGAAGGACGGATGGGTACGCTCAAGTCCTCGGTCTCACTCACACTTATCTCAGCGTCATCGAGCGCCAGCATGCCGACTCCGGCCACCGTGACCCGCATGCGGCGATTAATTCCATGACCCGCTGGGCGCCGGACAGCTCCACGCCCCGATCCCAGGGAAGACTGGGTCGTCGCTCCGATACCCGCCGCGCGTTCTCTCCCCCTGAGGAGGTGTTAGTCAGCTCGCCCGCTTCCAGGCATGACCACGCCCCCACTCTCGACGGGGCCGCGCGAACGGCGAACGTCGGGACTACTCGATAAGGGCCTCGCCCGAGGATTTAAGAAATTTGATAGAGCGGAATCGAAGCCGCACCATCGTGCAGACCCGGAGCGGAGGTAGCCACCACTCCGACTGTGCAGAATCCTCGGGGTACCACCACCGACTTGAAGCCCTCGAGAAGAAAATTGAAGGCATACGACGGGATGGCCATGCGTCCGGCGAAGGGGCTAGGTACTCCGCCGACTCACTAACAAAGCCCTTTACAGAAGAACTGTTGGCCAAGCACGTCTCGACCCGGAACAAGCCGCCCAAAGTGGCCCTCATCGACGAGAAATCCGACCCAAAGGACTATTTAGACACGGTTACGGCGGGCATGAGCTTCCAAGATAACTCGGACGCGGCTCAATACAGAGCTTTCCCCACCACCCTAATCCGAGCTGGCCGGGACTGGTTCCGAGGAATTACGCCACGCTCCATCTTGACCTTCGACGAGCTAGCCACCTAATTCCTCGGTCACTTCATCGGAAACCGACGACAGAAGAGGACGGTCGACTATCTGTTCACTGTCAAGAGCGGAGACAAGGAATCCTTCAAAGGATATGTTACCCGCTTCTACAATGCCCTCCTAGAGGTCCCCGAATACCGTGATGAAACAGTTATCACCGCACTGAGATCAGGTCTTAGGCACAAAGAGTGGCTCCGCTCTTTTGCATTAGCGCAACATAAGACCATGGCCGAAGTAAAAGCCTGGACAGAGCGAGAAATCCAACTCAAGTCCGAGGTGAACTCAAACCTGCCCCGAGCCAACCAGGCGGACAGAATGAAAATAGATAGGGAGGAGAAAAAGAAAGTCGATCGTCCGAACCTTTACTCCTCGAGGTTTCAGGAATACACTCCTCTAAACATCTCTTAGACCGAGCTGCTAGAGGAAGCTAAGGGCGAGAGGTTCTTCAAGCTCCCACCAATCACCCAAAGGCCAGGCAAGCGTCTCCGCGGCCCATACTGCGCCTTCCACAGGTCGTAAGGTCACCCGACTGAGAACTGCAAACAACTCCGTGACTACATCGAGGAGTTGATCCACTTAGGCCACCTGGCGAAATACCTACGGGAAAAGTGGTAGGCGGAGCAGGAGCAAAAGGACCAAACCCCTCCCGGGGAATTAACGATCGGGCAGATCATGATCGTTACCTCTTATCCAGCTTGGGAAAATGGGGGGAACCACCATATCCTTCCAGTCGAGGGTATAAGCGATGTACCACACAAGAGGTGTAGGAAGGACGAGCCGATCATTTTCACCGATGAAGACCTCTACGGCATATCGCTCCCTTACAATGACCCTCTCGTGAAAATAGCCAGAGTCCACCGTTATGAAGTCCAGAGGATATTGGTCGACTCGGGGAGCTCGGTGGATATCATGTTCCATGACTGTTTCGAGCGTATGGGGCTAAGACCATTCGACCTTCGACCTACCTCTCATGTCCTCTCTGGGTTCACCAATCATTCCGTCCCTGCTGAGAGATTGGTCACCCTCCTCCTCAACATTGGGGAAGCGGGCAATACTCGAACCATACCGGTGGTCTTCCTCATCGCCAAGGTCCCTTCATCCTATAACATTCTCCTGGGACGTCCTACCTTAAACGCTCTCTAGGCCCAGATCTCGACTTATCACCTTGCGATCAAATTTCCTTTGGATCAAGGGGGAATAGGCCGGGCCTATAGAGACCAGCAAACCGCTAAGATTTACCTCGCCTCGACGTCCACCGCCGGAGAGCAGGACGACGATTTTGAGGACACGCATGACTTCCAATGGTATTTAGATACACGTGACGACCAAAGAGAGGTTAGAAGTGCCCCGGTGGAGGCATTGACGGAAGTCCCCTTCATAGAAGGGGTTGATGGCTGGACAGTCCGGATCGGCTCTCCCTTGACAGGGGATCACCGCGAAGACCTGATCCGATTCCTCCGAGATAACTCGGACATATTCGCTTGGGCGCCGGCAGACATGCCCGGAATCGACCCTAGAGTGATCTCCCACAAGCTCGGGGTCGACCCGAAAGCAAAGCCCGTCCGACAAAAGAAGAGAAGCTTTGCGCCGGCCAAACAAAAGGCGATAGAAGATGAGGTGGATCGACTGCTCGCCGCCAACTTTATCAGAAACCTGGACTACTCAGATTGGCTGGAAAACGTAGTCATGGTCAAGAAGGAAAACGGGAAATGGCGCATGTGTGTTGATTTCACGGATTTGAACAAGGCCTGCCCCAAAGACAACTATCCATTTTCTCGGATAGACCAGCTGGTAGACAGTTCGGCCGACCATGAACTACTGAGCTTCATGGACGCTTTCTCCGGTTACAATCAGATCAGAATGAACCCGGCGGAAGAAAAACTTACCGCCTTCACCACTATCGGGGGGTATACTGCTACAAAGTGATGTCTTTCGGACTCAAGAACGCTGGGGCCACATATCAGCGCCTGGTAATAAGCTGTTCAAACCTCAGATTGGCAGAAACATGGAAGTCTACGTCGACGACATGCTCGTAAAATCCATCTCGTCAGCTGGGCACACTAAAGACCTCGGCGAGACATTCGACGTCCTGCGCAAGTACAAAATGAAGCTGAATCCAGCTAAGTGCGCATTCGGAGTCACTATTGGGAAGTTCTTCGGGTTCATGGTAACCCACCGAGGAATTGAAGCAGACCCAGAAAAGATCAGCGCCATCCTCACCATGGCAACACCCAATAGAAATGTCGACTTCATGCGACTCACGGGAAGGGTCGCTGCCTTGACTCGCTTTATGTCCAGATCCGGGGAGAAGTGCCTCCCGTTTTTCAGGGCCCTAAGGAAAATCCCTGAGTTCGAATGGTCTGAGGAGTGCCAGAACGCTTTCGAACAACTCAAGACGCATCTAGCGACCCCACCGCTCCTCACCCGACCAGTCGAGGGTGATGAACTATTGCTATATCTGGCCATCTCCGACCAAGCTGCAGTCTCGGTGCTTGTCAGAGAATGCGAAGGCATACAGAGGCCGGTCTATTACGTGAGCTATGTTTTCAAGGACGCAGAAACGAGATACCCGGCCATAGAGAAAATTGTCCTGGCACTTGTCGTCGCCTCCAGGAAACTTCGGCACTATTTTCAAGCGCATACGATCCTCGTCCTCACTGAGCAACCTTTAGGGTCGATTCTTGCCTCCCCCGAGTCATCAGGGCATCTGTAGAAATGGAGGTGGGAACTGTCTCAATTTGATATCAAATACCGCCCCTGACAAGCCATCAAAGCACAGGTCTTGGCGGATTTTGTTGTCGAATGCACCATCCCCACTAAAGAAGAAACGCCGACACGGGGCCCCGAACTACATCCCTCGGTCGAGGAGGTGCCCGACCCCATCCCGGATTGGATGCTCTACATCGACGGATCCTCTACCGAGGAGGGGAGCGGGGCAGGCCTGATCATCCGCGGCCCAGACGAAGCAGAAATGGAATACTCCTTAAATCAAAGGTTCAGAGCGTCAAACAACGCCATGGAATACGAGGTATTGTTGGCATGACTGTGAATCGACTCCGGGGTAGGACTAAAGACCATCAGAATTCGCAGCGATTCCGCACTGGTCGTCGTCTAAGTAACCGAGCGCTTCGAAGCCCGAGAACCGCTCATGATAAAATACCTTACCGGGGTAAAAAGGCTTCGAAAAAATTTCGACGAAGTCCAAGTGGAGCGGATCCTCAGGAACTTGAACACCCGGGCCGACGCTCTGAGCAAGCTCGCTTTCTCCTATTCGGCCACCCGTAAAAAAAATATCCTCTTCGAAATCTTGCCGTGACCCAGCATGGAAGAGGGAGAAATAACGCTCCAGATCTACACAACCCAGGAAGAAGGCCACGATTGGAGGCAGCCCCTCGTGGAGTTCCTAAAAACCGATGTACTCCCCGAAGACCGGGAGTAGCTCACCGGCTACGGGACAAAGCACGCCATTTCGTCTGGAGCAACGAAAACCTGTACAAGAAGTCATACACTCAGCCTCTGCTCCGATGCATCGACCCCCACAAGACTGACTACGTTCTGCGAAAGATACATGAAGGGGTCAGTGGAGCTCATCAAGGGGTCTGAACCCTGGTCCAAAAAGCACTACTGCAAGAATACTATTGGCCGAGATTGCACCAGAATACCGAGAAGCTGGTCAGAAGATGCAAGAATTTCCAACTCTTCGGCAACATACCTCGCCTTCCCGCCACCGAGCTAACTCCATTTAGTTCCCCTTGGCCATTTGCACAGTGGGGGATGGATATGGTGGGCCAACTCCCTACCGGCATGGGCGGGCATAGATACATCCTCGTCGTTGTAGACTATTTCACGAAGTAGGTAGAGGCCGTGCCCATCAGGAAACCGGCCGCCGCCTCTACGATAAAGTTCCTACAGAACAACATAATTTCTCGATTTGGGATCTCGAGATGCATAGTTACCGACCATGGGACCAACTTCGAAAATGACAAAGTCAAGAAGTCTTGCAGCGATTACCACATATTGATGAAGTTTGCCGCAGTCGCCCATCCTAAATGCAATGGGCAGGCTGAGGTAGCCAACCGAGGCATCATCCACGGTCTCAGAGCCCGCTTGGAAGGAAGACAGGGCGGCGGGGTCGAAGAACTGCCATGGATGCTATGGGCATTGCGAACATCGAAGAAAACACCCACGGGAGAAACCCCATTCAACCTCTACTACGGCACCGAGGCGATGGTCCCTACGGAGATCGGACTGCCCAGTTATAGGGTCGAACATTTCGACGACGAGGCTAACACCTCGGCACTCCGAAGCAACTTGGACGTCCTACTGGAAAAGTGGGATCAAGCGCAAATCAGAGCGGCCGCCTACCAGCAGCAAACCACACGCTACTACAATACCCAAGTTAAATATCGGTCCTTCAAGACGGTAGACCCGGTCTTACGAAAAAACGAGTTCGTAGACTAAGGGAGACTGCATAATTTCTTCCTGAAATGGGACGGACCATTCCTCGTAACGGAAGCATTGCCCGGTGGAGCATACCGCCTGCAGGACGCCGGGGGGCATAATATTCCTCGGCCCTATAATGCCGAAAAGTTTAAATTGTATAAATAAACATGTATCGTCTTTTAGAATAATGTAATACCCTTTTCCATTTAATTAAGTCTTCCGGGCTGGGTCCTCTCACGGAAAAACCTTTGTGTACCCCCGCTGGGCTCTAGCCCTTTGATTCTTTTCTCGGTTCCAAGACTCCGAAGTTTTTTCTTAAGAAGACATAATATATGTATCAAGGAAAGGAAAAGAGATGGTACACTGCAATCAAAAACAAGTTTATTTATTTAAGAGGTATTATGGGCTCCCCAGCTTTACAAGAATTACAAAAAAGGAGGGCGGCGGTTAAGAAAACATTGTCGGTGGTACACCGAAGAAAGCTCCTCCAGCCGGTCCCAAGCAGTTTCGACCCGCTCCTTCCGACGGTACTCGCAGACCCTAGAAGCCACCGACTCCCCGGGATCCTCTTCCGCCGAGCAGGAAGTGATGACCAACCTTTGCCGGAAACTCTTAAGAAGGAGGTCCACCGAGCGATCCCGCCTACTTTTTGAGATCAGACCAAGCCCATGGACCGTTGCATTTTGTCGAATGCCTCATCCATCAACCATGGGGATAGGGTATTGTGCAGACCCGGAGAAGTCCTCCATATCGCGTAAATCAGCACCTGAAGCAGAGGAGATTGTCGGGGAAGTAAGCATCCGCAATGGCCCTCCAAGCGGCTTATTACCGCCTCGTACGTCTCCTCCGAATGATCAAGGTTATAAAAATATACGTCATTGTGAGAAACGATCTCTCTGATGGTGTACACGCGGCCGGTCATCTTTAGAAACACAAGGTTAGGAAGAAACCAATAAGCCTTCGATATTTATAGCCTCAACAAAAATCTTCTAACGGCCGAAATTTACTCGCACAACGACCCAAATCATGGAATATCGCACTTTCCCGATATGGCGCAGCTACGTGTAATCTGCGGCGATCACCATTCCCGCCCTTTACGGGTCAAGAGAGGTTGAACGACGCTCCAAGAAGACACCAGAGAGTTAACAAAGCCCTCCTCACGAGGCCACCGAGTAGCTTCATGCTCAGTCCATCCGCAGTGGGTAGCTTCCTGCCCAAAACGCTGTGGATCAAAACCCCTCCTCACGAGGCCAACGAGTAGCTTCCTGCTCGGTCCATCCGCAGTGGGTAGCTTCCTGCCTAAAAACGCTGTGGAACAAAAGCTCTCGTCACGAGGCCACCGAGTAACTTCCTGCTCGGTCCATCCACAGTGGGTAGCTTCTTGCCCAAAACGATGTCGATCAAAAGCTCTCCTCACGAGGCCACCGAGTAGCTTCCTACTTGGTCCATCCGCAGTGGGTAGCTTCCTGCCCAAAAACGTTGTGGATCAAAAGACCTCCTCATGAGGCCACCGAGTAGCTTCCTGCTCGGTCCATCCACAGTGGGCAGCTTCTTGCCCAAAAAACGCCGTGGATCAAAATCCCTCCTCATGAGGCCACCGAGTAGCTTCCTGCTCGGTCCATCCGTAGTGGGTAGCTTCCAGCCTAAAAACGCTGTGGGTCAAAAGCCTTCCTCACGAGGCCACCGAGTAGCTTCCTGCTCGGTCCATCCGCGGTGGGTAGCTTCCTGCCCAAAATCACTGTGGATCAAAAACCCTCCTCACGAGACCACCGAGTAGCTTCCTGCTCGGTCCGTCCGTAGTGGGTAGCTTCCTGCCCAAAAACGCTGTGGATCAAAAAGCCCTCCTCATGAAGCCACCGTGTAGCTTTCTGCTCGGTCCATTCACAGTGGGTAGCTTCCTGATTGAATGATTTAGCGTGCTTGCGCTTTCTAAAAGATAGATCAAAAATATTTGTAACCGCAATCAAGAACGGCGTCGCTTTGCAGCTAGCCGGTGAGTACGGGTCGGTCCACAGGGATGTTGTGAATTTCCGATTCGTTCTTACGAGTTAATTCCGAAAGGTGTTCGGAGTTGTTATTAAATCTAAAAACCTAATTAACCTAGGGCAATTATCTAGATCTAAATTTTGCTAGGGTTAGGTTTAGGAATGATTTGAAAATGCAAATAAATCTCAACGCTTTCTATACCCAGATTAGGATCTAAGAGGAGTTATGGTAATTATCAATAAAGGGGATTAGATCCATTCGGGAATGTGTTCCTTCCTCTAGGTTCTTGTCCTTCCTTTAGAGATCCTTACCCTAACCTCCATGGAAAACGCGCGCAACTGAGCCTTTATACTACGGTATCACCGCTACCTCGAGGGATAGGGTGCCGTAGGGTGCAGTGTGTGCGTGTATGCATGGAGTCCTATAGATTCTATGTGATGGGTAAGAAAGGGATGAGAGATCTCATCTCTCAAAAGCCTTTCCCAAAGCTAACATCTAAGGCAAGGAATTAAAATCTAAACTAGAACAAGAAATTAAATTACTTATAGATGGATCCCTCTAATCTTCCATCCAGGTTTGTCAGATCTGAATTTCTGAATTAAAGAGAGGCACCGATGCTCTCCAAAAGATTTCTAAATTTTATTCATTAAAGGGAGGCATAAGGTTTACAATGATTTAGAGTTCTATTTATAGAAAATAGAAACCCTAGGTTACATTTTGATCCGCATGTCTAAAATTACAAAAATAGCCCTAGGTCAACTTTTCAGCGCCGCTAAACATTTTGGTAAAAAGTTCTCCGCGCACGGGCACAATATGGCCGCGGAACCGCGGCAATAGCAGGCTTGGGCCGCGGTTCCGCGGCCCTTTAGAAAGATTGGGTGCTGAAAATTTAGGGTTTTGTTCTTGGTCTTATTGGGCTTCTGGTTCTTTGGTTCTTTTATCAATTGGGCTTCTACATTGGTTCCAGATCTTCAGTGAACATTTGTAGTGGATTTTTAACCGTTGCTTTGTGTTGACGTCTTGAACCTTGCTTTGTGAACTGTTTCTTATATAGGCTTGATCAAGATCTTCTGTTCATTGGTTAAAGTTCACTTTTTCATCGTCTTTACCTCGTTTTCACTGTTTTCTGTCCAAGAACCTGTAACCTGTAACATGTAGCAGACATGCGTCAAAAGTACCCGTTTATTTATAAAAAGAATAAGAATGGGGAATATAATAATGCAATATTCTGGTGTGAACAAATACCCCCAAACTTATCTTTTGCTCGTCCTCGAGCAAACTTATTATTTTATTCTCGATAAAAATCTAACCTAGCCGCACTTTCGCAGGGAAACGCGATTGCACTGAGCACGTGCAACAAGCCGTTAAACCTCTAGGTGTCCCTAGTAGGAGGAGTGTTGTCTCCTGAGGGTTTTCAGCGGATCACACCCACAAAATCCTATCAACTCGGCTCATTGACTTTTGTTCTCCAATAAGGTTTTCTAACTAAGAATTCTATTATCTTTTACTTGTAAATTATCCATCCATATTCTTCACACTTCTCATCATTTAACTTAAAATTATATATGTTATGTAGACCTACTTAGCTTTCGGCATCTCTTAAGTTTTCCTTCTAGGGTTTCCATCTCCACTTCGGAATTTTTATCAACTCTATTAAAGATACACGTTCTATTCTTCACTCCTTTCTCTCATCTAAACTCCAATCACATATCCCCTACGTGTGTGTATAGATCACCCCTACACTTGGAAATTCAAATCAAGCAATCGTACTCTCGTCCGTTGCCCAAAGTACTAATTAGTAGGTGAATTTAATTGAATTTTGCTCACACATCCTTCATGCGACTGTTAATACTTCTTGAGATACCAACAACCGATTACAAGATACGTTTGCACTTTAAAACGTACTTCCAAGTCTTGCAACACCCAAGGCTTTAGCAGTGACTCCCAAACCAGTTGGTCTAAGGCACTAGGTGATAAGGCACCCTTGCTAAATATTTTTCTATTCTTTACAGCCTTAAGTAATCACAAAAACCAGTGTCCATTTTTTCTTTATTCACTTTTTTTTTCTTTTATTTTCATTGTACTAAGGACTTTAGACAAGAGCATTTCAAGGTCTCTTCTACTATTCCAAGTTTCAAGGTGCGTGATTGTACAAATTGTAGGGTATACATTTTCAGAATCTAGACTTAAGCTAGGAACTATTTTTCAAACTTATACTCTGATAAGAACATCAATACTCTTCCCTTATTTCGACTTAGCCCAAGAAGTGAACCCAAAATTTGCCTATTTCTAAATAAACTACAAAGGCATATACTTTCTACCGTTAAACTTTAAGGACGGTTATCTTTAGGGTTTTTAATTCACTAAGTCTAAGATCTAGTTGTTCCTAGCCAGTTAACCTATTTGTCAAACTCAAGTCAATTAGCCAAAACTGAATACATTAATTTTTATAATTTTTGAAATTTTTCAAATTTTTATGGGTTTTCAAATAAGTATGCAAATGCAAAAAAAATATGTACAAATGAATGCGAAGGAAGAAGACGTACCGAGCATACCCCAAAACTTGAACTTGACAGTGTCCTCATTGTCATGCTAAACCAAGAGAGTCAAAATGCCGATACTCCCTGTTTATTTATTTATAATTTTTTTTATATTTTTAATGTTTTGAATTTTATTTTTTTTTATTTTTATAGAAAAAGAAAACAAAAAATATATATATACATATATACAACAAAGTCCCCCCAAACTTAAGCTTGGACTTACACAAGCCAAAGGTTAGCACCAACCATTCAAAATTTTTATCGTGGTAATGGTCGAGTTGGTGAAATAATGGGGTGTAGAGGAAAGAAATGAGAAACACGCGAGACCGTGTGGAAAGAAGAATGGTAGAATATGGTCTCGGTGGGGGAGAAGAATGGCGAAAAGAAGAAGGAAGTGGAGTACGATCTTGAGGGTGTAAATTGAGTGAATAAATTAGCGCAATATGTGATGACCGATATGTTATAAGCGATTGCGCTAACCTATCAACCCGTCGGGAAATAGGGTCAAATCCCTCAAGATTCGCAAGAAAACATGGGTACGCCGAACTTGGTATAGAAGATGAAAGTGTAACGGTCATTTGCCCGGTCGAGACAATAGGAAAGACGAAAGGGAGTGAATTAGGGATAGTATCTTTCTCACCGTGGTAAACTGTTTCGAACTTGAAAAATTCCATTAATGGTTCGAAACTACTATAATCAACCGAGTCTAATGGCTCATCTGAAAATGTAAAGAACTCAAACTCGGGCGGTGAGTCATCAACATCGTCCGAAAAAGTGAAACACTCGTAAGTGTTATCATCTGTGAAAACTGTGTCATATTCAAAGGAAAATTTTTCAAGCTCACAGTCTTCAAGTGTGGTCGGAACGATGGAACGGAGGGAGGGTGATATAACAGTCAAAGGTTCAGGAGGATGAATTGGAAAATCAGACACGTCAAATAAAAATGATTCAACCTCAATATTATCCTCAAGACTCTCCTCAATACTATCCTCAATATTCAACTCATCCATGCCATTATCATCAAAGTCTAGACGCATATGAGATTCGGGAGAAACATTTAATAACTCAGGATGATGATTTGAACATAAAATTTCAAGCAAATCGACAGGTTCATCATCCGAAATATTCCCGGCGTCTATATCCTCAATCAAGTGAAAATCAATTTCTTTAGACACTTCATCAGCATGGATATGTATCGATTTAGGTTCTAGAGTGGAGGTGTAAAGATCGAAAGAATTAGGTGCAGTTTCACTCGAAAGAGGCTCCTCACAATTTGGCAAATCAAACACTACAAAATCGCACAACTCGTTTTTATTTTGAACTTGTGAATCATTTAGGACATTCGATGGAAAACTGAAGTTGTGGGCTTCAATTGGGTAAGGGTAGGTTTGATTTGGAAATCCTCTCTCATTCTCACTCTGTCCAACTGCTGCCTCATACATCGAAAAATTTGGAGCTAGCGGGACACTAGCTACCGGTTCAATAGGTTGCTTAAGGGCGGCCATGGACGCTTCCACATTCCTCATCATTTTATTTGTTGCAGCAATATATGCCTCCAACGACTTTTCCAAACTAGACTTGGATGGTGAGGGGGTTTCGGTAAAAGATTCAAAATTGTTTGGATATGTGAAACTCCCAAAAGGCTGTGTAGGAACAGGGTCTAGTGACGGTGGGAAAGTCGGGTAGGACTGGTAGGAAGTGGGTGGTTGGACAGGGGTAGGGTCAACATATAGATAAGAAGGTGAATAATCGTGCGGATCCCTAAAACTAGATGAGTGGAGAGGGATGAAAGATCGGCTACGAGATTGAGCAATATGCTCAGCAATGGACATCGGCTTAGGAGTGACAGAAGGACTTGAAAAAGTGGTGTCAACATACGAAGGTGGTAAAGGTTGACTTGGTTGACACAAAGTGGGTTGAAAAGTCGAACTGTTTCTCCTAGACGTTTCTATGTGATCTTTCAAAGATTTTTTAAGCATGGAGGGATCGTTTTTAAATTGACCGAACAAATTGACATATGACGCAAAATTAGGTTCGGGATACCAAAGTTCGGCTAATGATTTATTATGTGGGGTACCCATGTTGGAAGAAAAGGGGAAAAGAAGGAAGGTTGGGTGGTGCAAGGATTTATTTGCAGCTAAACAATTTTGCAAGTTTCTATAAAATATTTGTACTTTTTATTTTCATTTTTATTGATTTTTTTCTTTCTCTTTATTTGGAAAAATTTTATTGCTAAAAGATTTTAGAGAAAAGATATGCAACAGCAAAATATTTTATAGAAAAGATATGTAACAGCAAAATATTACTTGCAATAAATTTAGTTCAAGCGGGGCCCAAAAATCCTGCACAAGACTGTTATATGGAAGGGAATATATTTTTGAGCGCAAAGAAATCCTGCAGGCAAATTTACAGAAGATATATCAAGATTTGCAGAGGAGGAGAGAGAGAAAACTCACAGAAATTTGCATGGCGGAACAGCTTTTTTTTTTTTAATCGCGCTTCTGCCCTTTTTTTAAGCCCTGATTCAACCAGACCGCGGCGGTTCCGCTGCCAAATGAGGGCTGGAGCGGCGGTTCCGCCGCGCTTTGGCAGGTTCGGCTATTTTTTTTTGGTGCACCTGATCACCGCAGTTAACTTGTAGACTCGGTCCTCCAAATTTCTTCTGTTTCTCGGTTGTAGAGATCTTCTGTTGTTCCGATCTGTTTTTTCCTGTTTTGATCTCTGTAGATTTTCAGATTCGAATTTCTTTGTAGATCCTGCAAAAATTCTCACAAGAATACCCTTTCCAAAAATAACAGATGATATATTTTTATATTTTTTTGATTTTTTAGATTTTTATGAATTTTTTTTTTGATTAATCCGGAATTGTAAAAAGAAAATAACACGCCATCCCCGGCAACGGCGCCATTTGATTGGATGATTTAGCGTGCTTGCGCTTTCTAAAAGATAGATCAAAAATATTTGTAACCGCAATCAAGAACGGCGTCGCTTTGCAGCTAGCCGGTGAGTACGGGTCGGTCCACAGGGATGTTGTGAATTTCCGATTCGTTCTTACGAGTTAATTCCGAAAGGTGTTCGGAGTTGTTATTAAATCTAAAAACCTAATTAACCTAGGGCAATTATCTAGATCTAAATTTTGCTAGGATTAGGTTTAGGAATGATTTGGAAATGCAAATAAATCTCAACGCTTTCTATACCCAGATTAGGATCTAAGAGGAGTTATGGTAATTATCAATAAAGGGGATTAGATCCATTCGGGAATGTGTTCCTTCCTCTAGGTTCTTGTCCTTCCTTTAGAGATCCTTACCCTAACCTCCAAGGAAAACGCGCGCAACTGAGCCTTTATACTACGGTATCACCGCTACCTCGAGGGATAGGGTGCCGTAGGGCGCAGTGTGTGCGTGTATGCATGGAGTCCTATAGATTCTATGTGATGGGTAAGAAAGGGATGAGAGATCTCATCTCTCAAAAGCCTTTCCCAAAGCTAACATCTAAGGCAAGGAATTAAAATCTAAACTAGAACAAGAAATTAAATTACTTACAGATGGATCCCTCCAATCTTCCATCCAGGTTTGTCAGATCTGAATTTCTGAATTAAAGAGAGGCACCGATGCTCTCCAAAAGATTTCTAAATTTTATTCATTAAAGGGAGGCATAAGGTTTACAATGATTTAGAGTTCTATTTATAGGAAATAGAAACCCTAGGTTACATTTTGATCCGCATGTCTAAAATTACAAAAATAGCCCTAGGTCAACTTTTCAGCACCGCTAAACATTTTGGTAAAAAGTTCTCCGCGCACGGGCACAATATGGCTACGGAACCGCGGCAATAGCAGGCTTGGGCCGCGGTTCCGCGGCCCTTTAGAAAGATTGGGTGCTGAAAATTTAGGGTTTTGTTCTTGGTCTTATTGGGCTTCTGGTTCTTTGGTTCTTTTATCATTTGGGCTTCTACATTGGTTCCAGATCTTCAGTGAACATTTGTAGTGGATTTTTAACCGTTGCTTTGTGTTGACGTCTTGAACCTTGCTTTGTGAACTGTTTCTTATATAGGCTTGATCAAGATCTTCTGTTCATTGGTTAAAGTTCACTTTTTCATCGTCTTTACCTCGTTTTCACTGTTTTCTGTCCAAGAACCTGTAACCTGTAACATGTAGCAGACATGCGTCAAAAGTACCCGTTTATTTATAAAAAGAATAAGAATGGGGAATATAATAATGCAATATTCTGGTGTGAACACTTCCTACCCAACAACGCTGTGGATCAAAAGACCTCCTCATGCGGCTACCGAGTAGCTTACTGCTCGGTCTTCCTGCTCGGGCCACCGAGTATGATCCAAAGCCCTCACCACGAGGCAGCTGGGTAGAATTGAGTGACGCCGACTTTCCTACACTTAGCCATCATTCGGTTCATACTCGATGTGCGATCGCCACCTCGACTCCGTGGAAAAGGAGGATACCGACCTTCCTACACTTGGCTATCATTCAATCAGACTCGATGAGCGATCGCCACTTCGACTTCGGGGAAAGGCAGGATACCGACCTTCCTACACTTGTCTATCATTCAATTTAGACTCAATGAACGATCGTCATCCAGAAAGGGTGGACACCGGCCTTACACTAGCAAGATAAAAAGACTTACGGGCTAAAAATACTTGCAGAATAAAGATTCGAATAATGAAAAGTATACGAGCTAAAGTACTTGCAGATTGATCAAATATCAGAGCGAAGAAAAAGTACACTTTATTCATGATCAAAATTGTTTACAAAGGTATTGTGGGCTCCTCGTCCTTACAAAAATGCCCGGAGGCTTTCAAAAATCCTAAAAAAAGAAAGAAAAAAAGGAGAAGGGGGGATAGCTCAGACCGCTCGCTTGGTCGGAATCTCTCCCTGCTCGATGCCATCGCTAGGGACCAGAACGGTGACCTCAGGGTCGGCGCTCCCGCCGACGGCCTCGCCTCCAACGACCTGCTCGGTGCCTCCCCCCTGTGGCACTTCCTCGGTGAGGGGGTACTTTGCACGGAGCTCGCGGTCGATGAACTCTAGAATAGACTCCTTGACGATGTCAAGGGCGCTGTGCCACATGACGACCGCGGATTCGGCAAGATCAGGGTAGAATTGATCGGACACCTTGTATTCCTCCATGGCCATCACCGCCCGGCCCTTTGCAAGCTTCGCCGAGTCTAAGGCCGCCCGAGCATCCTTCTTGGCGTCATCCCTCGACCTCTTCATCGCATTGTAAAGGCTGTTCGTCTCCACCAATTTGGCTTGGATAGCCCGGTTGGACTCGTTCAGGAGCCGATGGGACTCCTTCAGCTTGCAGGTCGTTGGCCCCTCCGCGACCAATCTCGAGACAAGGCTGGCCGCCATTTCCTCCGCCTGTTGCAATTGGAGGTGAAGTTCCTCCTCCCGCGAGGAGGATTCGCCCTCCTTCTTCATGGCCGGGGCTACCTCCTCGGACTCCATGGCAACGAGAAGAGCGTGGTGATGAAGGACCCGAGGAAGATGACAAACGTGTTAGAAGGCTAAAAACCGAGGAAATAAAACTTAAAGAATTTTTAAGAAAGGCTGGATACCGACCTGAACGGCCTCATGCGCTATTGCGGCCACCTGGGCTTTCACAGTTCCTCGGGGAATCTTCATTCCGGCTGCCGCCTCCATGTCCGCCAGTAAGCTGTCGGCCACGGATAGCCCCGAGGGCACCTCAATGCAGAAATCGCCCTCCTGCACTGGAATCCCGGTAGAGGGTGGCCGAGAAACCACCCGCTTCTGTCTCTTGAGGGGGGCTTCGTCGGGCTCCTCCTCCTCCTCCTCCCTCGTCCGGGGCACCGAGTCCCACACATGCTTCTGACCCCCCTCCCCGCAGCGCTCCTCCCGGACTGGAGGTGCTGCGGAAGGTTTGGGCGGAGGTGTTTGCCTCGGGGCCGAGCTTGGACCAGGGCGGGACGAGCTTGCGCCCCCAGCCTTCCTTCCATGGGTCTTGGCGGCTAGGGCGGCTAGGATTTTTGATCAGTCCATGGGCTCAGCAAAAAGGAACACACAAACAAAATGGGGTTAGCGACACTGAAACGGAAAAGGAAATTTAGCAAAGATTAAAAAGGTCGTTGAAAGCCCTAACTTACCCAGGAAATGTGCAGGACTGAGCCCAGCCCAGCTCAGTGCCTTCTCGAAAAGCAGGACATCAGCCCGCTGGATCGGTTCCCATAGGGAAACCACCCTCGCCTCGGGAGAGGTCGACTGCTTCGCCCTCGGGCAGTCTGCCATATGCCACTGTGTGGGCATAGACCAATCCTCTCCCTTCGGTGGCCCGAAGAATACGTACTTCTCCTTCTATTCATGGATGGAAGAAGGGACAACCACTACCCCCGATCCGGCCGTCCCACCCTTACGGTTTTTAAACGAAAAATACACCCAGCTCGGCTCTTCCTTGCTGGTGTCGGGATGATTTTTATAGCAAAGAAAAGATAAGAGGAGGGTCAAACTAAAGGGGATCCAATCAAGTTTCAACCGGACCAGAAATCCGAGGAGAATTCTCCATGAGTTCGGCGCTAGCTGGCCCGGGGCTAGACGGAAGCAATGAAGCACCTCACAAACCGCAGGTAATAAGGGCAGATGAATTCCTGCCCAGAATGCTTCCAGGTACAGAGCAATCACCTTGCCCTGCACCTGGTCTGCCCGCTCACCCTCTCTAGCTAAATGGAGTGAATAGCTATAGGGGATATAGAATCGAGCCTGAATGTCGGAAAGCTTGTCCAGACTCTTTAGGACGGAGGGCGCATCGCGGGTGTTCCCGATGCGCATCTTGGGAGCCCTTGTCGCAGTCCGACGGCGAGTGAAAAGGACGGCCCTGACTCTAGGGGCGAACCTGACACAGAAGATGAAGAAGAAGAAGAAGAACCCTCTTGGCTATCTGAAGCCGAAGAGGATGAAGACCCACTGGACTCGGCCCCAGTAACTGGAGCCTCATCATCCGACTCTACCCTTACAACATCTACAGACTTCTCGGAGGAAGACATCTAACCTGATTCAAAGAAAGGGACTCACCGAGAAAAGATCCGATCTAAACGGAGGTACGCCGGGCAATCTTCAATAATGAGAGAGAATTAGGGCAAGGTGTCAGCCCTAGGATGATCCCTTCCTATTTATTCACGCCAAAAAAGAACATCCTACGGCCCAGATTGATTCCCGCCAAAACGAAACGTCATGCCTAAGCGGCAGTCGAAGCTCCATGTGGTGGTCGACCATTGGGGACGTCTCTTCAGTTGCAGGAGTCAAAGACAGCCTGTCTTGCCCGCCTACCGACATCCGACACATGGCCCGTACCCCAACTGACGAATCGACTGAAATGATGCCCCCTCTTTAAAGCGCAATCATTTCACTGATCCGCTGACGCCATCGGGGATACGCGCGAAAATTCAGGCGCACGATGAGACGACATATGGGCCCCAAGATCGAAACGAAGCAATCGCCAAACGCCATGTCGTTCCCGGGGGATCCACATTATGATTCTCGACGCCAAACTGAGCAGAAGAAAAACCGAGCAGGCCACTCTCGACCTGACCCATGAATAGGTCGGAATGAGAGTGGGGAGTTAATGATGATGCTCACAAGTGGTATTACCTCATATTACGACAGGTGGCGGGTGACGTGTCCCGAATGCTATGGAGGTGGAATAAATGAGTTGCATTAGGGGTGTTCCTCGGGACCTCGTCTCCGAGAACGTATCCGACCTTTCAGGAGACCTCCCTGAGTACTTTCCACCTTCACCTAGTAAACGGCCAACAGCTCGTCTCCGAGCTTCCCCGGTCTCCTTGCTCGTCTCCGAGCTATCTGATAGGCCGAGCTTCCTCGGTCTTTTTGCTCGTCTCCGAGCCATTTGTCAGGCCGATCTTCCTCGACCTCCCCGATCAACAGAGAGCGCGGAACCCAAGAGCCCCCACAACGGCTTCGTGTATCTCGCTAGGGCGAGATATCCACCTCCCCATGTTCCACGTCCCACGCTAGCGCGTCTCCCATTAATGGGCATATCCCGCCATTAAATGCGAAGATAACGCAGGGACGTAACTAACGGCGATGATCTCGCACCTGCTCGCTCTACGCGACCACTATATAAACCCCTCTCTCAGACAACTCAGGGAACTCGAACTCATTCCAATATGCCGTTACTCTTCACCTATTCTTCGGCACTAACTTGATCGTCGGAGGGTCCTACAGTGGTCACCCACGCTGGGACTTCCTTTGCAGATAGCTCGGCGTCAACACCAACCCATTGAGATCCACACACTCAACAACTCCCAAACCAAATTTCAACCGTCAAATACCGCCATCACGGGATCGACGGATGACAACATCTAAATGAGATCACTGCCTCCATCAATAGTCTTCATATTATAAAAGAGGAGAGCATTTCGATGGATCATCGCATTACTGACCTACAGATGTTAAAAATGACTTATGACCCTTAGGTCAATCCTTAAAAAACCTGGATAAAAAATTTACTGCCTGTTCAAATATTAACCATACGCTACCCTTCCGTTTAAAAGTATCACTTCAGCTATCTGGTCCATGGATTACTAGGTTTTATCCAGACCGTATTGAAAAATGGTCAAGTGACTTTTCATATTAAAATTATAGAATGAATAATAAGTTGTTATTAGAAATACACATTCGTGTGTAGTTCGACTGTCAATCTTACACCAACCTTTATAAATAAGTACAAAATTCCATGTTTAGTGTAAAAATCAGCTTGGGCCCACAACACATAGGCCCACACACGGTGTCACGCCCCGCTTCCCAAAAGACGGGAGTAGGCACGTGACGAGCTCCGCAACATATTTATTTTGAGATGGTGGTTTCCCATAATAAATACGTTAAGCGTTTATAAGCAATATATCATGATAAGAAAATAACAGGTGAATTAAAACTGCAACAACTACTTTATTTATATTCATAAATTCAAGTACAAATACGATGTCTAAAACAAAGATACAATAATTGGAAAGTGCCTAAACAATGGTAAACTGGAAATAACTGCAGAAAGGAAAACTAGTAGTCTGACTGAGCGGTAAGCTGATCGAAATCCTCCTGACTCAGCCCGATCTCCTCTGTCCCTACGTCACCTGACGAACATTCCAAAGATAAAAAGAAAACATAGTGGAATGCCCGTCAGTGGACTTGCGCTCGGTAAGTCCCCACAAAGAATATGAATATAAAGTGTGATAAAATACATATATGTAAGAAAAATATTAATCTAAAGCAGAAGATGACAGGTACGAGTGTTAATTAGATATGAGTATGTTAAGATATCTTAAGCATGAAGGGCATATGAATATAGTTTTCTTATTCTAAAGTGGTTTTTTGTAATTTGATAAGTAAGTTATACGTGTATATGATAGTAGTCCAGCTTACCCCGTGAACTAAAGGTATAAGAAATATAATGCCCCGTCAAACCCCATGGGATAACGACATAAGATATTCAAGAGTTGTCTTTTAAAATGACCACTCGTGCCACGTCATACGTTCCTTACCAACTTGTTAAGACCCGGTTCTTGCTCACAGAACAAAGTGCTACACGGAACAAAGTGACACGCCAAATGTCATGCCAAGAGGCGGGGGCCACCTCTTGAGTCCGTGGGACCCACTATAGAACGATGAGGAATCTTCAGAATACATTCCGAAAAAGGGCAGATCTGTACTATAAATGGAATGATACCACTCTTCAATACAGATGCGCCTTTTAAGTGAATCGACACTACAGGAGTTTGAGAATTCTGTAGTTAAGCGTGCTCGGGCCAAGGAAGTTTTAGAATGGGTGACCTCCTGGGAAGTGGCTTCCTGGTCGGGTCCGGTTCGCTCTAAAGGAGACATAATGGTATCAGAGCCGGTCCCTCAATAGTAGGTCTGTGATTCGAGAACGAACCATTGTTCAAAGGTGGAGAGGATGCCGGGACCCAGTTCTTGCTCACGGAACATGGTGCCACGCCAAATGTCATGCCAAGGGACCGGGGACTCCTCTTAAGTCAGTGGGATCTACTGTAGAACAATGGGGAATTTTCGGAATACATTCCGAAAGAGAGCAGATCTGTACTATAAATGGAATGATACTACTCTTCAATACAGAGACTTTTTAAGTGAACCGATACTATAGGGGAGCTTGAGAACTCCGTAGTTAAAGCGTGCTCGGGCTAGGGAAGTCCCGGGATGGGTGACCTCCTGGGATGTGAACCTGGTCGGGTCCGGTTCGCTCCGAAGGACAAAACCATACGGTTTTGGTCAGAACGGACAATACTCTCTGTATTAGGGGTGGGCATGACAGAACTTTCCCCTGATCCCCGCGTATTTTAATGTATAGGTTAAGTTTACAGGTCTTGCCTGAATCCATGAATATAGAGAGTGTTCAAGTTCAAGTTGTGTTCAAGTATTCACGTCAATTTCAAGCCAAGTCATATTCATGGTTCGGATCAAGTCAAGTGTTCAAGCCAAGTTCAAGTTCAAGAATTCATGTCAAATTCAAGAATTCATGTTCAAATTCAAGTCAAATTCAGGTTTAAGTCAACTTTCAAGTGTTCAAGTCAAGCCATGTAAAATGTCATGTGTTTGATTATATATGATTCGATATTCATGTGATTTAATATGGCAATCGCTGCACATGACCGGCAACATTTATGCCCTTTTCAAGGACGATTGCCAGATAATTACAAGTTTATCTAAATCAAGCAAGCACTCAGTTTCTCCGGCTCCCCGAGACCTGGAGAAAAGATACCGCTTAAACCCATTATTACTTAAATACATTAGAGATTAGTTTATATAGTCTAAGTATTTTAGCGAACTTAGGTCGTCAAATAGTTCATTTGAAAACACGAGAGCGGATAATACTGTCTGTATTAGGGGTGGGGTGTGACAGAACTTACCCGTGACCCCTGTGTATTTTAATGTATAGATTAAGTTTACAGGTCTTGCCTGAATCCATGAATATATAGAGTGTTCAAGTTCAAGTTGTGTTCAATTATTCATGTCAATTTCAAGCCATATCATATTTATGGTTCAGATCAAGTCAAGTGTTCAAGCCAAGTTCAAGTTCAAGGATTCATGTCAAGTTCAAGAATTCATGTTCAGATTCAAGTCAAATTCATATTTAAGTCAAGTTTCAAGTGTTCAAGTCAAGTCATGTAGGATGTCATGTGGTTGATTACATATGATTCGATATTCGTGTGATTTAAGATGGCAACCACTGCACATGACCGACAGCATTTGTGCCCTTTTTAAGGACAATTTCCAGACGATTACTAGTTTATCTAAATTAGGCAAGCACTCATTTTCTCCAGCTCCCTGAGACCTGAAGAAAAGATACTGTTTAAACCCATTATTACCTAAATACATTAGAGATTAGTTTATATAGTCTAGATATTTTAGTGAACTTAGATCACCTATGTAAAATAATTCATTTGAAAACACGAGAGGGTTTTACGTAAAATGCTTTACTTTTAAAAATAAAGCTCGAGAGTGTTTTTGGTGAAAACATGTTAATTAGAATTTCGAGGGTTTTAATAAAAATATACTTTAGACTTTATGATATTTTAAATGATAAAACATAACTTTTAAAAGTTTATTGTATTTTTATTTTTATGAAAATCTATTTTTTGGAAAACTTGAGGTATTTTAATAAACACTTAATCTTTTAATTTAGAATATTTTATTGAAATTAGATTTACAAAAAAATGCCTTTTTTTAAGTTACAAGTTGATGATTTTTAATTTAGTGTTGTTTTATTTTATTTAGAAACGTATTACTTTTCCTTCGAGAGCGCGCTTCGTGAATAGCTCCGATCTCACCAACTAGACCCAAGATATGCGATAATCCACACTATCTTTTAACAGGGTTCCCCTAACGAGAGTTGTGAGGGAGAAATTGCCAAGATAAAGTGTTTAGGATTAAAATTCTATGTTTCGGGACTTGAGGGTATTTTAATGAAATTCTGTTTATTCAGAAAAGGTGGCCATATAATCGTGCTATATTTTCATATATGTGTATGTGTGGGATATGTCATTACCCCGTGCGATGTTATCATGTCACAAGAAAGAATGATATCGAACTAGCATAAAGATTATGGTATTAAAATGTTGAATATCATATATCGATTAAAAGTGTTTTGTTAACATGTAATAAAATTCTATTAAAGTCATCGAGCAATATCATGTAAGGAAGAGTCATGGTTACACATTTTTTATTAGCATGATCATTTCATCTATTTATTTTAATAGTGTAGTTGTGAAGTTTTAGAAAATTTGCATTGACTCGATTCAATCGATGGGGAAAGAAAAAAAGGAATAAAATTTCGTGGACTAGCCTAGATGATTTGGTGACCTGACAATTCGAAAAGTTTTAAAAGGAAAGGAAATTAGAGGGACTTACTCGCGATGTGAATCGGTCTAACAACCAATTCATCGATTAATTCTTTAAAAAAGATTCGGTGCGATGTTCATTTTGTTACAGTGGTTGTTAAAAGTCATTGACGATGGCGACAGAGGTTGAGAGATCTGTGGTCGACTTGATAGCTTTGTAGAGATAGAAAGAAGCAAAGCGAAGCCTACAATGTATGGAAGAAGACACGTTCGAAAGGGCTTGAGCTTGAGGGAACATGAGAATTAGAATTTCTTTGAGAGTGTTTATTTTGAAAGTGGTATGCCTAGAGAAAGAAGCTAGAACTGACTAGTTATTTATAGGTGAAGGGAAAAGGAGTATGATTAATTAAAAAGAATTAAAGTTGGGATTAAAAAGGATTAATAGGGTGAAATGAAATGTCTAAAGATTTCTGAATTGAATTAGGAGTTTTAGTATATTAAACAGGGTTGAGGGGTATCAAAATGTAACACCATATATAGCATGATTGTACGCTATTCACTGATATTAAATAAGTGTATTGAGTTAGCTTTTAATTATTATTATTTGGGTTATGATTGGTATTTGGTTGGGTATCCGTGATTATCATAATTGTACCCGAACAACATGCATATAAAACTATTTTATTTATTATTGGAATTTAATATTTTGTCATGATAGAATATAATTATGGTTATCTAGTATGTTAGACAGTTAGTGTTTTAATATTTGTTTGCTAATCTATAATATCTGTTTTATATACATATATTATATTGTCTAATATTAGATAGTAACAAATAAGTATATTAGTATGATAGTTTTAAGATATGATAAGATATTGCAAAATCCTTTTAAATTAAAATCTTTTAGAACAGTTGTTGCGGGTAAAATCTTTTCTGGAAGGGCGTTTTATTTGAAGTTTTGCACAGCTATATATATATATATACAGAATAATGGAGAAAAGAGGCCATAGGAGGGGATTTCCTCCTATGGCGTGGAAAAAATACAACCTCCACCATTTTTTTCGACGATCGGCCCCCATCATCTTCATCGTTATTATCTTAGATGTGGGTACACCAAATTTCATGTGATTCTACAACTTTTTCACCGTTGATTTAGCAATGTAAAAAGTTATATTTTCGGTAAACCGTTAATTTTGAACCCACTAAATCAACGGTGAAAAAGTTGTGTAATCACATGAAATTTGGTGTACGCACATCTTAGATGATAACGATGATGATGATGGGTGCCAATCGTCGGAAAAAATGGTGGAGGTTGTATTTTTTCCACGCCATAGGAGGAAATCCCCTCCTATGGCCTCTTTTCTCCATTAACCTAGATATATATATATATATATATATATATATATATTTCATCCCTCTCGATCACCCCTCTCTCTCTCCTTCACACAGCCGAAACCCTAACCTTTTCTCTCATCATCAAAATCTCCTTCTCTCTTCCTAAAACAAACCCTGGCAGAGACACTTACCCACGCCTCCTCCTTCTTCCTCTAGAGACCCGAGCACCCATCCTCATCTCCACCTCGCAGCACCCTCCTTCAACCACCAACCCAGATCACTCGACCGCCGCCGCACCCTACTCGACCACCGCAACCATCTCATCTTCTTCGTCTTCATCATCAACCGAGAACCCTACTGCTGTCGTTGTCGCCAGAGCACTCGAGACTTTGATTGATTTTCCGAGCCAACTCAACACCCATGGCCGAGATCCAAGCTTCGATTTTTCTTTGTTTAGCGTCGCCGTGTTGTCGTCGTTCGCGTGTTCGTCTCCGAGACAAGTATTTATATACTTGTTTACATGCTAGTTACGGCAAGATTATATCTTTTCGTAATATAAATTTACTAATTGATAAATTGGGCTTTTTATATTAAATCGTAAAATTGGAATATTGAATTGATGAATTTCCACTGAAAAATGTGTCATGGTGTTGTGGGATGTATAATACAATAATCAACAGGCAAGCAAGTTTTGTTATAGGTTAAGGCCTTTTGAAAGATGTCATGAGATTCATATCATATTGGCTATTGAGATAAATAAACCAAAGAATGAATGAACACCCTTTATTTAACTTTTGAGGAGTTATGGTAATTGAACTCGGATGCTCAACTCAGTAGGTCGGGTTTTGTTATTGGTGTGAGGTCATGGATCCACAATTACTTGTCAGTTGATCGAGTTCGTTAGTTGTCTTGATGCAATGAGTTGTTTTAACTTGTGTGTCTTAACTCTTAAGCTGGGTACAGGGCATACACACTGTATTTTGGTTTGTTACGACTCCTCAAACCTGTTTGCGTATTTATATTTTTTGGGAGTAAACTATCATTAGAGTTGAGATGTACCGCAACGGTGAATAAACTAAATTCTATATAATTAGCATATATAAAACCATTGGTCAACAGTCGAATATTATGGCTATGTGGCCAAAATAGCTCTTTGAAATAGCTTGTATAAAACTACAATCACAGGCAAAAGGTCATCAGATTCTCAACTAGTTATTACCAATCATCTGAGCATCCTTCATAAATTAAGGTTATCATTTTGATCCCTTCCAGGTCTGCTGGGACTTACTGGCCACCTCACTAAGTCTTTTACTTTAACAATCAAATTAAACAACTCATGCTTGACAATATGGGTGCTTAACAAGGAAACCTGTACATATAAAAAGAAGTCTAGAATGTTGCCAGGTCGGTTTCTGATGGAGATCTTGATCTCCTTTGGATGTTGTCCTCTGTCGATCTGGTTTTGAGCGGTTTAGATGGAGTATGAGAGTTGTTGTGTGGATCTCAATAGGTTGTTGGATGCTGCTGAGGCCAAACTACCTGCAAGGGAAATCCCGGAATGGGAAATCACCGTAGGACCTTTCGACGATCAAGTTAGTACCGTGGAATAATAGCAGGGTGGCGGCGTATTAGAATGAGTTCGCCTTACCTAAGTCGTCTGAAAGAGGGGTTTATATAGCGGTCGCATGGAGCGAGCCAGCGCGAGATCCTCATCGTTTGTTACGCCCCTGCGTTATGCCCGCGTCGATGGCGGGATCTGTCCGTTAATGGTGGGATACGCTCATTCATGGGGGGGACGCACCAGCGTGGGACACGGAACGTAGGGCGGCGGATATCTCGCGTTGGCGAGATACATGGAGCCGTTGCGGGGTCGCTTGGGCTCCGCATTCTTGGTTGATCGAGGAAGCCGAGGAAGCTCGGCTCGACGGATAGCTCGGAGATGAGCCGGGAGACCGAGCAAGCTCAGCCCTGCAACAGCTCGGAGACGAGCAAAGGGGGCGTAAGTTCGGCTGCTAGACTGCTCGGGGGAAAGAAGTGGGGGTGTAAGCTTGGAGATGGGGTCCGAGGAAAGTCCCTAATGTAACACACTGATTCTACCTCCGCAGCCCCCAGAAGCCTAGCAGGCTTATGTGGATGACACGTTATCCGCTACGTGTCGTGATATGAGGAATTACCATTTATGAGCATCATCATTAGCCCCCTACTCTCGTTTTGACCTATTTATGGATCGGGTCAAGAGTAGCCTTCTTGGTTTTCTCTACTCAGCTTGGCGCCAAGAATTCTGAGTGGTGGATTGTCCGGAAACGACATAGCATTTGGCAGTCGCGTCGTTTTGATTTTCGAGTCCACGTGGCATCTTCCCGTGCGCCTTAATTTTCGTGCGTATCCCCGATGACGTCAGCGCATCGGTGAAATGATTGCGGTTTAAAGAGAGGGCGCCGTTTCACTTGATCATCAGTTGGGCTACAGGCCACGTGCCAAACATTGGTTGGCGGGGCACGACAGGCTGTCTTTGACTCCTGCCATGAAGAGACGTCTCCAATGGTCGATTGCCACGTGGAGCCTCGACGGCCGCTAGGTGCGATACTTCGTTTTGGCAGGAATCGATCTGGTCCGTAGGATTTTCTCTTTGGAGTGTATAAATAGGAAGGGACCATCCTAGGGCCGACACTTTGCCTTAGTTTTCTTTCGTCGTTTGAAGATTGCCCGGCGCATCTTCGCTTAGGTCAGATCTTCTGCTGAATTTTCCTTGGCAAACCCTTTTCTTGAATCAAGTTAGATGTCTTCCTCCGATGGGTCTATGGATGTAGTAGGGGTAGAGTCGGGCGATGAGGCTCCAGTTTCTGGGGCCGAGTCCAGCGAGTCTTCCTCTTCCTCGGCTTCAGATAGCCGGGAGGGTTCTTTTTCTACTGCGTCTTCTGTGTCGGGCTCGCCCTCCAGAGTCAGGACCTTCCTTGTCACTCGCCGTCGGGTGGCGACAAGGGCTCCTAAGGTGCGCATCAGCAATACCCGCGATGCGCCATCCGTTTTGAACCGTCTGGACAAACTTTCCGACATACGGACTTGATTCCATATCCCCTCTGGATATTCACTCCATCTGGCTAGAAAGGGTGAGCGGGCAGACCAGGTGTGGGGAAAGGAGATTGCTCTGTATCTGGAAGCATTCAGGGCAGGGATGCATCTACCCTTCTCATCCGAGATTTGTGCGGTGCTCTATTGTTTCTGTCTTGCCCTGGGCCAGCTAGCCCCGAACTCGTGGAGGATCCTCCTCGAGTTTCTGGTCCGGTTAAAATTTGATCGGATCCCTTTCGATTTGAGCCTCCTCCTGTATTTTCTTTGTTATAAAAATCACCCCGGCACCAGTAAGAAAGAGTCGAGTTGGGTGTATCTGTCGTTTAAAAAACGCAAGGGTAAGACGGCTGGGTCGGGGGTAGTGGTCTTCCCTTCTTCTATCCACGAATGGAAGGAGAAGTTCAACTTTGTCGGGCCTCCGGAGGGTGGGGATTGGCCTGTTCCCATCCAGTGGCACATGGCCGATTGCCCGAGGGTGAGACAGTCGAATGCCCCAAGGCGAAGGTGGTGTTCCGGTAGGAACCGATCTGATGTCCTGCTCTCCGAGCAGGTGCTGAGCTGGGCCGGACTCAGTCCTGCGCGTTTTTTGGGTAAGTTAGGGTTCTTGACGACCTGTTTAGACTTCGCCGAAATTCTTTTGCCTTTTCAGTGTTGCTGGCCTTTTTCTCATTTTTGCAGAGCTCATGGATCGATCAAAAATTATGTCCGCCAAGGCCCAGGGAAGAAAGACCGGTGTAGCAAGCTCGTCCCGACCCGGTCCGAGCGCGGCTCCTAGGCAAACTCCTCCGACCAAGGCTTCCGCAGCGCCCCAGTCCCGGAGGAACGCCGAGGGGGGAGGACAGAAGCATGTGCGTGACCCGGTGCCCCGGACTAGGGCAAAGGCGACTCCCCCCGCCGAATCCCCCCTCAAGAGACAGAAGCGGGTGGTTTCTCGGCCACCTCCTGCCGGGATTCAAGTACAGAAGGGTGACTTCTGCATTGAGGTGCCCTCGGGGCTATCTGTGGCCGAAATCTTGCTGGCGGACATGGAGAAGACGACTGGGGCCAAGATTCCCCAGGGCACCATGAAGGCCCAAGTGGCCGCAATAGCTCAGGAGGCAGTTCAGATCGTTAGCTTTCTTTAAAAATTTCTTAAGCTTTATTTCCTCAGTTTTAGTTTGTTAACACGTTTGTTGTTTTCCTCTGGTCCTTCAGCACCACGCTCTCCTTGTCTCCATGGAGTTCGAGAAGATCGCCCTGGCAATGAAGAAGGCGGGCAAATCCTTCTCGCGAGAGGAAGCGCTTCTTCTTCAATTGCAGCAAGCAGAAGAGAAGGCGGTCCTTCTTGACTCGATATTGGTCGTCAAAGGACTGACGGTCTCCAGGCTAAAGGAGTCGCATCGGCTTCTAGCCGAATCTAACCGGGCTATCCAGGCCCAGATGGAGGAGGTGAACGGGCTTTACAACACCATGAAAAGGTTGAGGGACGCCCTCAAAAAGTATGCCCGGACGGCTTGTGATGCGGCGAAGCTTGCTGAGAGCAGAGCGGAGAGGGCCATGGAGGAGTACAAGACGTCTGATCAGTTTTACTTCGATCTCGCCGACTCCGTAGCCGTCGGGTGGTATAATGCCCTCGACGTCGTCAAAGAGTCTATGCCCAAGTTCGTCGACCGCGAGCTCCGCACAAAGTACCCCCTCGCCGAGGAAGCACCACAGGGGGGCGACGCCGAGCTGGCCGTAGAAGGCGAGGCTGCTGGCGGAAGCGCCGACCTTGAGGTCGCCGTTGCGGTTCCTGGTGGAGCCGCCGAGCAGGGAGATGTGGCGGCCAAGCGGGCAGTCTGAGCTATCCCCCCTCCCTATTTTTCTTCTTTCAGAATTTTGTAAGCCTCCGGGCGTTTTTGCAAGGCTGAGAAGCCTACAATACATTGTATATAATTTTGATCGAAAATAAAGCATATATTTTTCTTTGCTGAAGTGTCTTCATTCTGCAAGTGCTTTTAGCTCGCAATTCTTTTTATCTTTCTAGTGTTAGGCCAGTGTCTACCCTTTCTTGGTGATGATCGCGCATCGAGTATGAGTCGAACGATAACCAAGTATAGGAAGGTCGGTATCCTCCCTTTCCCCGGAGTCGATGTGTAATACCCAGTCCCTATAAATAATTAGCGTATTTTAATAAATAAGTCTCCATATATTTTCCCAAATTTTCTACAAATTTTCCGCATTTTTCCAGAATTTAATCCAGATCTATTCCGATTTATATATATATATATATATATATATATATATATTGTATAACTTTTACTTAAACTTGTTTATTAAACTCCTAACCTAAAACTAAAATCCTATTACTATTTCTTTTTCCCATTTCCTATTCCTAACCCAGCCCAAACCCTAACTCTCCTTTTCCTTTTATTTCTCTCGAGCCGGCCCAACTCCCTTATATTTTCTCCTCCATTTTTCTTTCCGCCCAAACCCGGCCCATTCCCCAATACCCGACCCACTTCACCCTCATCTCTCCCAACGTCTTCTTCCTCGCTCGTTCCCGCTCTTTTTCCCCCTTGCGACGCGGTCGTTCCCACGCTCCCACCTCCCTCGCGCCCATGACCCGCGACCTCACCTTCACCCAATGTCCTCCCTTACAACTCGCTCGCTCCTCACAAAGTACCCGTCTCCATCTCGCAACTCTCTACTCCTCAAACAACACCGCAACCTACAGACCTCACCCATCCCCCGAGGATCATCGTCGCTGCCACCACCGACGCCTCCACCCCCGTTAGCCGCTGATGACCTCATCTCAACAACCACTTCCATCACCACCGAGCTCCTAGCTTCCCTCCTCTCCTTCTCAACCACCCAACAACACTTGCCGCCGCTACCTTGCCGCTTTCCCTCGCCGGCGAACTCTTTCCACCACCGAGTACTGCCTACATCGCCGACGAGTTCGCCTCCTCACTCATCCAGACCCTTCTCCCATGCACACCCTCCTCCGGCGAAACTCACCCTCTCGGAACCCATCGAGCCCCGAACTCCTGCTCCATCGCCGACCCTCCTTCTACCGCCGACGAGTTCCTCGACCTCGTCACCACCAAGCTTCCCCTCTCTCACAGCAACATCCCTCTCTCTCTCACAGCAACATCCCTCTCTCTCATCTCTTCTTCAAAAAGAACCCTAGGCCAAACCTAACCCAACCTCTAGTCGAGTCCAACACCTTGACCACCAACCGCCGGCGACCCCTACGCCGTGGCCGAGCCCTGCGCGACACCTGTTCCCCTCCGAACACAGAGACGCGACCGCGGAGGTTCGTCTTGCCTGATATTCGGGGCAGATGCTAATTGGTTTTATCCGTCCACCTCTCCGAAGATGCCAAGTTGATTTATGGCACCGTGTATCGGAGGTTTAGACGGATGCAGCCGATGTAGAAACTTCGTCAGATTCCCCCTCGCTTGAGGGGTTTTTGATTGTGGGGACGCTCTTTCCTGCAGGCGCAAGCCCGTGCAGTTAATTACGCTACTGCATTGCGGTAACAACTTTCTCCTTCTCTAGAATTTCACTTCGTGTCGTGGGTGTTTATTTTGTTTGTGGTTGCCCGTGGATTGTATACGGAGACTGAGTAATGCCGTCGCCCGTAGGACGTGGATTAGTCCAAATCCGTATTTATTTAGATTTGGGTTTGGTGTTTTTAGTTTAGGGATGCGTTAGTCGCGTTGCGGCTAAGATCAACTTAAACGTTCGTCAAGGATGCGTTAGTCCTGTTTTGGACTAAGATCGACTTGAACGAGATCGTTTAGATCCGAAAGAAGAGCAATTGGTTCTATTGTTCCAATTTAAGGACGTGGTGGTCCATGTTCCAGTTTAGGGATGTGGTGGTCCATCATTAGTTTAGGGACGTTTCGGTCCGATATTAGTTTAGGGACGTTTCGGTCCACGAGTTTAAGGACCCCGCAGTCCATATACGTGTGGTCGTTGGGACCCGTCACCTCTCTGACGTCGTTGAAGGATTACAACGACAAGTGTCAGAGGAGTTCGGAGATGTACCCTCGAACCAGTAGTAAATTGATTTAAGAGAGCAATTTTGCTCAGTCAATTTAATTTAAGGACTTACGGCCAAAATTGGGCTAAGTCCAGTTGAAAATGTTCAACATTTTATTTGCTTTTGCATTGTATTTCTTTTTTATTTTTATTTAGGCTTTGCCCAGAAAGGATGCCGAGCATCAATTTGTTTTGGGCTCTGTTCTTTTAGGAATGATGCAAGGCATCAATTTTATTTGGGCTTTGCCCTTGTATAAAGGATGCAAAGCATCAATTTATTTGGGCTCTGCCCATTTATTGCCTTGCAATTTATTTTGGCCTGTTAGGTCATTTTGATTTGGGCCTGGCCCTTTTAATAGAGAAAATGCACTGCATTTTCAGGCGCTTTGCGCCAATCAAAGAGCGCAACAGTGCAGATTTATAAGTGCAAAGCACTATTAATTTGAGAATCTTTTAGATTCAAGAACCAATGGTTCATAAAAGAAGTGCAAAGCACTATTTGATTTCTTGATCTAATTTAGATCAAAGAAAAACAAGTTTTTCTTTTTATTTCAAGAACCAAAGCTTCATAAAACTGCAAAGCACTAATTTTTTTATTTCTGTTTTTCTTGTTTTAAAGAACCAGTGGTTCATAAGAACTGCAAAGCACTGTTTATTATATGAAGATCATTGATCTTGTTTTTAGATCAATGATCTATTAGAAGAAATTTCTTCTCTCTTATGAAGGTTTTTACCTTTTTCTTGAAATTTTTTTCAGAGTTCTCTCTGTTTGAAGCTCTTGATTTTTTCAAGAAATGTTGATGCCTTTGAATTGAGGTCTAGGGTTCTTTTTATATTGCCCATAAATTAGTTAAAGTTTGTTAAAAAGATCATTCTCTGAGTGATTTGGGGAATTTTCCCCACCGTTGGATTTTTGATCCGAAGGCCTCTGTTTTACAGAAGAAAATTTTCTTGTTTTAACAAGAACAGAAAAGATTTCTCAGAATTTTAATTCTGCTTTACGCAAATGCTCCAGAGCGTGACACGTGTCGCGCTGCGCTTGCGCATCTGCGCTGACACGTGTCGCACAGCTGATTTTTTTTTTGCAAAGCTTTGCTCTGATGGAGTACGCTACCTTGGGCGCTGCGCTCCCTGCGCTGGTGTGTCTAATTTTGACACGTGGCGCTCCGTGCGCAGCGCAGGTGATCTGAAGCGTTGCTTCATTTATTTTAATTTTAATTTTCAATACAGAGCTTTGCTCTTATTGGGGAAACAGAAGCGTTGCTTCGTTTCCCGTCTTGGAATTTGAACAGAGCTTTGCTCTGATTGGGGTAAACAAATGCCCCCCACCGTTGCGCTTACGTGGCTCTAAACGTGAGCGCAACAGTGGTGGAATTCTAACCGCTGCGGTAACTCTTGGGAGTTGAAAGGGTATTTGATGCCTATAACTAGGACCTTTGGTCCTTTAGATGATTTTCATCTTCACAGTTTTACTTTCAGAACTCAGAGCCCTGCTCTCTTGTTTAAACACTTTTAAAATTTCAACTTTAGAGAATTTTAGGTAAAAATATTAATTTTGATTAAATTAAATTAATTTTAAGAGTTTTGCTCTCAATAGATCCCTGATCTAAAGAAGACCCATTTAGGGTTTCACTTAGCAGAGCTTTGCTCTAAGGGGGTCTAAAGAGAACTAAAGAGAACCCTATTAGGGTTCCATTAACAGAGCTCTGTTCTCTAAAAGATTTTCCTTGGATTTTCTTAATTAATGGAGCTTTGCTCCTTCCAAATCATATAGAAGAACTCTTAAGAGTTCTTCATGGCATTTGATACTATTATTATTATTATATCATTTTTTCCCAGAGCAGAGCTCTCAATGTTCTTAGGGAATTTTCCTCAAATTCTCCTCATAGCTGATTTTGATTGGTGTCACTCCTGTCTGCAGAGCATTGCTCTCGAGGAGTTTAACTTTTAACTTTCTGTAATTTCTTATTTGTTAATCTCCCTGTACTGTTTTCTTCAGGTATTATGGTGGTGCGTCTATACAGCTTGCACGAGTTTATCACTTATGAGGATATCCGCGTACAGGGCCGTCAACAGAACATGGAGTTTACGGACGCCCAGCGTGCGGAGGTCATGGGCCGCCTCAACGCAAGTGGTGGTTGGTTGCTTTCTCGTCGTTCAGCTCTCTTAAAGGTCGTGCTGGGAGCAATATGGAGAGCACTTCCGGGGTTTCATGAGGCCCTACCGCTCAATGCGCTGGATGATGCCGAAGACAAGGTGCATTCAGTGTACCTGACAGGGCTGATCTCGAAAAACGGCGGGACAGCCTCATCGACATCCTACATCAAGTCTCCCAGCAGACGACGATAATCGCTGCTTATCAAAGGATAGGGGGCCTTGCTGAAGACCTTGACACCCAGGAGCGCGAGAGGCTGCGCACGAGAATCATCAGAAAGGTCAGGAGAACTCTGGATGGCCTTATTTTTGAATTCCTCAATCCGTGGCCCGGATCCGAAGTCATACCTTTGTAAACATTTTAATAATGTTATTATTTATTTCTCCGTGATTGTAAGAACCCCCTTTTTTATGATATGAATAGAAAATTTCCATTTCATCTTGTCTTGTTCCTCATCCGAACCGTTTGCACGTGCATGAATGAGTATGTCTTAAACGCTTGATCAAGTGTAAATCAGATGTTCTTTCTGTTGCTTTTCTTCTTTCTCAGCATGTCGTCACAATTAGCAGGTAATAGAGTAAGCTTCTTGGTTTCTTCATGAGATAGCGAGGGCTTAGGCCGCAGGTTCAGATCTGCTGCCTAAGACTTTTCAACTCTATGAGCCGTGGGGGTCTCATAGAGACTTTTCTCCCTACGGATCGAGAGGATCTCGTAGGTGGGTTTTCTCCTTAGGAATCGTGAGGATCCCTAAGTGTGTTTTCTCTTATAAGTCGCAAGGATCTTATAAGAGATTTTTCCCTCTTACGAGTCGAGAGGACTTGTAAGCGGTTGTTCCCCTCCTTGTCGAAGTTCGACGTTGGAGAGTGAGACCCGTGGATGGTATGCAAGAGACCGTTTTGGGCCAACTTGCGGGGTCCCAATGCTTAGGAAACAGGCTTCTTTTATGCCCACTGCCTAAGGCTTTATCTTACGAGTCGAGCCGCCTCGACAATTTTTTCACAAATCGAGACGAATCGAACGGTTCTCGCAAGAACATCTTAACGTCGTATTTAACCTCTGCTCTTTACGAAAGAAGCCCGTTAAGGTTGGTGGTACTTAGGGTTTTGGCCATCGTACCGTCGCATAAGCTGATATAGTCCTCGATAAGCAATCGTGTTGTTCGAGTAGCCCTGCGACTGCCGTGTCTCTGATCCCTTCGGGGGCTGGACAAGACGTCTTCAAGCAATCCTCCTTGGCAGTTTGACCGTCGGAAGAGCAAGCGTTAGGAATTTGCCATGTCGCTTTTTACTTGAGGTTAGGCTTATTTTGGTGAGCTCCGATGAGTCATAACCACTCCGCGCTGGTGTGGGGATGATCTCCGATAGTCTTTCGGGCTTTATGTGAGTTGCCGTCAAGACCCTGAAGCTAGGAATTTGGCATTTGCTTCGTTTGCTGGCATTGCGTCTGCTGTATCGAGATGAATGTTGCGGTGGGAACTAGGGATTTTGCCGTGGCTCCGTTTGTTTGATGACGTTGCGTCTGCTGTGTCGAGACGAACGTTGGGGTGACATCTCGTCTGCTGTATCGAGACGGACGTCGAGGTTGTCTCTAGGTCGCTGGTGAACCGCCGAGGTTTGGAACTAGGGATTTTGCCGTGGCTCCATTCGTTTGATGACGCTGCGTCTGAAGTGTCGAGACGAACGTTGGGGTGACATGTCGTCTACTGTATCGAGACGGACGTCGAGGTTGTCTCTAGGTTGCTGGTGAACCGTCGAGGTTTGGAACTAGAGATTTTACCGTGGCTCCATTCGTTTAATGACGTTGCGTCTGCTGTGTCGAGACGAACATTGGGGTGACATCTCGTCTGCTGTATCGAGACGGACGTCGAGGTTGTCTCTAGGTTGCTGGTGAACCGTCGAGGTTTGGAACTAGGGATTTTGTCGTGGCTCCATTCGTTTAATGACGTTGCGTCTGCTGTGTCGAGACGAACATTAGGGTGACATCTCGTCTGCTGTATTGAGACGGACATCGAGGTGGTGACCATTCTGTGCTGGTGCGAGATGATCTCTGATTGTCTTTCCGGTTTTATATGAGTTACCGTTAAGACGTCGAAGCTAGGAATGTGGCCTTTGCTTCGTTTGCTTTGGTGTGTCCAAATCCCTGCTGGATGACGAACGCTGGGGTGACAACTCGTCTGCTGTATCGAAACGAACGTCGAGGAGGTGACCACTCCATGTGAGATGATCTCCGGTGGTCTTTCAGGCTTTATATGACTTGCCGTTAAGACCTTGAAGCTAAGAATTTTTCCTTCGCTTCATTTGCTCACACTGCGTCTGGTGTATTGAGACGAATGCTGAGGTGGAGCTGGGATTTTGCCGTCACTCCGCTTTGTTTCGACCATGGGGCCTTTTGTTAACTTTGCATGTACACCCTGCTGGACTGGGAGGGAACGTCGTTATTGACATTGCGTCTACTGTATCGAGACGAATGCTGAGGTGAAGCTAGGATTTTGCCATCGCTCCGCTTGATGGTGTAACATCTGTGTCCTGCTGGAATGAGGAGGCACACCGTTGTTGGTCTCCAGGCTGCAGATGTGGCCATTGAGATTTGGGACTAGAGACTTTGCCATGGTTCCGTTTCGTTGCGATTCTGAGGTCAGTTGTTGACGTCATGTCTGCATCTAGTTGGAGTGAGGAGAAACGCCGTTGGTGATCTCTAAGTTGTCGATGTTGACGTCGAGACCCTGAAGCTCGGGATCTTCGTTTGCTTCATTTGTTGACATCGTGTCTGTAATATTGTGACAAATGTCGAGATTGTCTCTAGGTTGTCTATGAACCGTCGAGATTTGGCTTCGCTTTCTGATGGAGCCTGTTGGGAAGGTATGGTTCCCTCTTTATCTGTGCCCCTGGATTGTATACAGGGATCGATGTGATTTCACCTGTAGGGCAAAAGTTTCATTCTTTCATTTTTTTTATTCTTTCCGCGATGCTCTATCATTTCATCTTTTTATATCGCGAAAATCTTGATTGCCCAATCATTTCAGCTATTTTTCGCGGTGTCCAATCATTTCGGCTATTTTTTCTTTTTACTCGCTGCTTTTATTGCGAGTTGCCTAATCATTTTGGCTATTTATTTTATTTTTACTCGTCGTTTTTTATTGCGAGTTGCCCAATCATTTCGGCTTTTTGCATGCATACATTTTTTCTTTCTGCTTTTTATTGCAAGTTGCCCCATCATTTCGGCTATTTCGTATGCATGTGCGGCCTACTGGCTTTTCGCCGTAAGCATGAAATTGGACAGCGATTTCGGCATCAGCACCGCTACAACTGGGGTATTGCCAGGAGCGAATCATCATTTGCCTCAGTCGTTGTCGAACAACGGAGGCTTGGCGACCAGGGTTAGGGTCCTGTCGGCTAAGGCTTTTGACTTCATGAGCCATAAGGGTCTCACAAAGGTATTTCTCCCTACAAGTCGTGAGGATCTTGTAGATGTATTTTCTCCTTAGGAATCGTGAGGGTTCCTAAGTGTTTTGTTCCTCTGTAAGTCGTAAGGATCCTACAGGAGGGTTTTCTCCTTGTAAGTCGAGAAGATTTACAAGGGTTTTTCACCATGCAAACATATCCCTAGTCTCGGACGGGACTTGGTTAGGGAAATGTTTATTCACGCCCGTGGATTGTATACAAGGGCCAATATAGGACCACTTGTAGGGCAATGTCGAAAGTTGTGGGGGTTGCTTAAGCACAGGTTTAGGTCTCTGTAACTTAAGACTTTCAAATCTCACGAGCCGTGAGGGTCCCATAAGAGCATTCTCCTTACGAGTCGTGAGGATCTCGCAAGTGTATTTTCTCCTTAGGAATCGTGGGGATTCCTAAGTGTGTTGTTCCCTTGTGAGTCGTAAGGATCTCACGCGGGTGGTTTTTCCTTATAGGGTCGAGAGGACCCTATAAGTGTTTCTTAATGAGGTTGCGCCCTTTCGGGTTTTCACAAACACTCGCAGGTAGTCCTGCTGTTTTTACTCACGGAGCCCTCTCGGGTTTTCATCCGTGCCCTTTTTGCTTATGGACATACCGTTTTTTTTTATTTTCTTCTTCTTATTTTTTTTATTAACGAGGTCGCGCCCTTTCGGGTTTTCACGAACACTCGCCGGTAGCCCTGCTGTTTTTACTCATGGAGCCCTTTCGGGTTTTCATCCGTGCCCATTTTGCTTATGGACATACCGTTTATTTATTTTATTTTTTATATATTCTCGTCAGCCTGAGGATGCTGCGGTAGTGGTTTAAAGACATTTCGGTCATTTGCAAGTTTTAGGACATTGCGATCCATCATTAGTTTAAGGACATCTCGGTCCGTTGTTAGTTTAAGGACGTTTCGGTCCGCCGTCGCCGTATTTGAGGCGAACATCTAGTTTATCGACTTTTCGGTCTGTGAGTCCTTCTCCATGAATGAACATGATGCCCCCGGCGTATCTATCTTCTTCGGAGCGTGTGGTTGTGGCGGACTCACCTTCCAGTTCTCAGACAGCGCAAACTTGCCCTGTTGGTATTGGTCTTCAACCCAGTTTTTGAAGACGTAGCAGTCCTCGATCAGGTGACCTACTGTTTGGTGGTAAGGGCAATAATTAGGATTATTAACATCGCCTGGCCGCAACGGACGTTTTGGACCCGGCAGATTGATGAGTCTGTCGCACACTGCCAGCTCGAACAGTCCCCTTGTTTTATCTTGCGGAAACGAGTAAGGACGTTTCAACTTTTCCTGGAGGGGTTGCCGCTTATTGCTTTGGCAAGAAACCGGTCTAGGGTCACCTGATTGCTGTTGAGTATTGGCTACGGGGGCTGTTTTTCCCTTCCCTTTATCCTTTTTGCTTGATCCCTTATTTGCGGGGCCAAGATTTTTTCCGGGTAGCGTGAGATTGTACGGCTGAATGTTCTCGCAACTTTCCAATTCTTTCATTTTAGAAATGGATTCCTTGAAGAGAGGGTTGAGGACAGCTTCTTCGTCAGAGTCGCTTCCAAAGGTGATTATTTGCGATACCTTAGAGTCGGCCGTATGACAATCGTCGGCGGCTCTTTTGCGCTCATCTAGCACATTTTTTCGACGTCTACAAGCTTCACATTTTGTCCTGTCGAAGTGTTGCTTTTGAGCGACATACCCTTGCCACCAACAGTTAAAAGATTCGCAGTCTTCGGTAGGATGTATGATCTTCTGATGATATAGACAGAAGTTAGGGTGCATCTCTACCTTAGCGAGAGTATTTTCTTCAGAGGGCGGTAGCTTCATTCCTACTGATAAAGCTTTGGCGAACCTTTTCCTCGTCTTGAATTTGTTTTTATCCGCAGTAGATGGCTTTTGATTTGACGGGAATACCTTGGCTCTTTCCAGTATGGCCATTTCACGCTCTTGATTGGCTTTTGCTTTCAGACGAATTTCATTTAGGAAGATATCGATCAGCTCGTCTGATGGCTGTAGAATTTCCGGTTCGGGGTTCGCTATTGGTTTCTCGGCGCAATGAGCCTCTTCAACGTCTGCCAGTGAGTGAGAAATCACATGACAAGTCGCTACGTAGTTTTCGGATTCATCTGATGAGTTTTCTCCATCGTTTTCATCCTTGACTAAAGAACAAGCTGCCCCCGGTGTGTCCGTCTTCTTTGGAGAGTGCGGGTGGTGGGTTTACCTTCCAGTTTTCCGACAGCGCGAACTTGCCTTGTAGGTACTGATCCTCGATCCATCCCTTAAAGATGAAACAATCCTCAATCGGGTGACTTACCGTTTGGTGGTAAGGGCAATAATTTGGATTATTAAGATCGCCTGGCTGTGATAGACGCTTGGGATTTGGCAGATTGATGAGTCTGTTACGCACTGCCAGCTCAAACAGTTTTCTCGTTTTATTCTGAGGAAGCGAGTAGGGACGTCCTAGCCTCTCTTCGAGGGATGGGCGTGGACGCACATTATTTTGGCGAACGACCGGCTTTGAGTTGCTCGACTGTTGTTGAGCATTAGTGACGATGATCGCTTTCCCTTTTCCTTTCTTATTTCTGGGATCGGGTCTTGGAGGAGACGGTCCATGGCCCATCTGGTCCATTTGGGCTAATTTGTCGATCAAGGCCTGGAAGGTGGTCGGCCTGAAGAACATCATGAATTGCGAGATGGCTGCCTGCGGATCGAGAGTGCCCACAAACATGCCTACCGCAGGTGCCTCTTCTATGCGTTGTTCGCATTTCGACCATAGGTTTCGCCACCGTGTTGCGTATTGGACCCACGTTTCACCGGGCCTTATCCTGGCATTTATCAGTGCTGTAATCGGGGTGCGTTCACTAGCACTCGCGAATCTTTGTGTAAACAGCAGTTCCATCTCTGCAAATGTTTTGACAGAGTCGTTAGGTAGCTCCGAATACCATTCAAAGGCTGTATCTGCTAAGCTGCCGACGAATTTACGTAGCAACAATTTGTCGTCGCCTCCAGTATTGCCGCATAAGGCCCTAAATTGAGCGACATGCTGATGCGGATTCCCTGTCCCTTTATATACGTGGAATTTAGGGATCGTATATCCTGGCGGGTAACTGATTTGGTTATACCAGCTCGGATACGGTCGTCCGGTTCTAACAATTTGCCCAGCCGCTTCATTCGCCTGATGAACCCGGATCTGCTGAGCTATATATTCGTCTAGGTCAACTTTGGAGATTGCCTCCTCCTTGGCTGTTGACAGAGCCGGCGGAGGATTTGACGTTTCTCCCCTGTCGTCTTCAAGGACGATCGGAGGATCTTCAGCAGGAGGGTCCGGCTGTAATATCATCCCTACCATATCTTGGAAGAGGAGCGCCATCTGCTTTATGTTAGCCGCTTGCTCCGCAGCTTCTTTGTCCCTCTTTTCGAGGACTCTGCGTAAAAAGTCAGCATCGGTTTCTTGTTCTTGACGCTCATCCGAAGACATTTCAGATCTTTCTTTTGGCTCAGTGAGTGCAACCATTGTAGTCATCATTTCCTGAAACTTTTGTTGTTGCTCCTGGGCTTTTGTCACGGATCGGGTGAGCGGTCGGTGGCCCGTAGAAGTGCGGCTTTCCTCCTTTCCAGAAGCCATATAAACAGTGTGCACCACTATGCCCCCAGACTTGGGGCGTTTGTGTTCGGTGTCTTTGCGATTTGCCGAAGACACATGGGCTTTTTGCGGCCTCCTTTTTTGAGTGATTGGAGTTAAGGGAGCCGTTGTAGTGGGCACCCAAGTAGCTTTTGCTTTTTGTGGTTTGACAGAGTAATCCTTCCCCTGCCGAACCTTCATCTTTTTCTGTCGTCGGAGGCAGTCTTGATCGATCACCGACTCTTGGACCTGTCGCCAGACTTTGTAAATTTTATAGGACAGCCGTTGAGGGGGCTGCTCTAACTTCTTCTCTGGAGTATTCTCCACAGGTGAAGGAGTTCGTTTCAACATCGCAGTAGGAGAGTTTCTGCGCACCTTGTTGAGCAGTTCAAAGCTGTTCTTGGTTGGAACAGCAGCATCGATCATCACCATCGAAGCTGACGGAGTTATCCCAGAGGGGGAGTTGCCCCCAGCCTTCCTTACTCGACGCCAGTGGCGACGTCGAGCGTGTCTTGCGGATGGAGTTTTTTCAGCTACAAGGGTGACTTCGTCGTGCCCCCTGCTTTGAGGAGAGACTGTTATTGGTGCTAGCCTATCGAAGGCTGACACTCGTTGAGAAGTAATGTCTAATCTGTCAAAGACAGACCTCTGGGCAGGGGAAGCAGCTTTGAGGATCTCGCCTGGAGCAGCTACTGGAATTGCCAGCCTTGTAAAAACTGACTTCTTGGAAGGAGGAGCCTTTCCAATGATTTCGTCCGCTTGAGCCGGGATGGCTATCCGCTTTGGGATGGCAACTTCGGGTATCGCGGGCTTTTGCATGGGCCCGTTGGAGCTCTGATCTAGCCTATTAAAAACCGAGGCAGTGGAGTTGGGCGACCCGTTGAGAGGGGTCGCAGTAGTAGCAAGCCGATCGAATGCCGACTTATTGGGAGCTTCTTGCGATGTCATTGGGGCATTGAAGCTCATCGGTGGGATCATGATCCCAAAGAACAGCCCAATGGTGGCCTGAGTTACCTGTTCCACCGGCATAGCGAAGACGGAGGCCGCCTGAGGCCCATAAGTCACTCCTCCGGACGGGATGGAGTGAGAGTTGTAGTTGCAGGTAGTGCAGTTTGAAGCTATTGATCTTCGGTTTTTTGCACAGAGCAAGACACCAAATCTAAGTACCTTGAATCCAAAGGAAACCACAGCAAACCGCGATTTGTTCGCGAACACGACACACGAAGTGTGGAGTGGAAAGAGGAAAAGGTCCCACCGGGCGTGCCAGAATCTGTTCCCCTCCGAACACAGAGACGCGACTGCGGAGGTTCGTCTTGCCTGATATTCGGGGCAGATGCTAATTGGTTTTATCCGTCCACCTTTTCGAAGATGCCAAGTTGATTTATGGCACCGTGTATCGGAGGTTTAGGCGGATGCGGCCGATGTAGCAGACTTCGTCAGATTCCCACTCGCTTGAGGGGTTTTTGATTGTGGGGACGCTCTTCCCTGCAGGCGCAAGCCCCTGCGGTTAATTATGCTACCGCATTGCGGTAGCAACTTTCTCCTTCTCCAGAATTTCACTTCGTGTCGTGGGTGTTTATTTTGTTTGTGGTTGTCCGTGGATTGTATACGGAGACTGAGTAATGCCGTCGCCCGTAGGACGTGGATTAGTCCAAATCCGTATTTATTTAGATTTGGGTTTGGTGTTTTTAGTTTAGGGATGCGTTAGTCGCGTTGCGGCTAAGATCAACTAAAACGTTCGTCAAGGATACGTTAGTCCTGTTTTGGACTAAGATCGACTTGAACGAGATCGTTTAGATCCGAAAGAAGAGCAATTGGTTCTATTGTTCCAATTCAGGGACGTGGTGGTCCATGTTCCAGTTTAGGGACGTGGTGGTCCATCATTAGCTTAGGGACGTCTCGGTCCGATATTAGTTTAGGGACGTTTCGGTCCGATATTAGTTTAGGGACGTTTCGGTCCACGAGTTTAAGGACCCCGCAGTCCATATACGTGTGGTCGTTGGGACCCGTCACCTCTCTGACGTCGTTGAAGGATTACAACGACAGGTGTCAGAGGAGTTCGGAGATATACCCTCGAACCGGTAGTAAATTGATTTAAGAGAGCAATTTTGCTCAGTCAATTTAATTTAAGGACTTACGGCCAAAATTGGGCTAAGTCCAGTTGAAAATGTTCAACATTTTATTTGATTTTGCATTGCATTTCTTTTTTATTTTTATTTAGGCTTTGCCCAGAAAGGATGCCGAGCATCAATTTGTTTTGGGCTCTGTTCTTTTAGGAATGATGCAAGGCATCAATTTTATTTGGGCTCTGCCCTTGTATAAAGGATGCAAAACATCAATTTATTTGGGCTCTGCCCATTTATTGCCTTGCAATTTATTTTGGCCTGTTAGGTCATTTTGATTTGGGCCTGGCCCTTTTAACAGAGAAAATGCATTGCATTTTCAGGCGCTTTGCGCCAATCAAAGAGCGCAACAGTGCAGATTTATAAGTGCAAAGCACTATTAATTTGAGAATCTTTTAGATTCAAGAACCAATGGTTCATAAAAGAAGTGCAAAGCACTATTTGATTTCTTGATCTAATTTAGATCAAAGAAAAACAAGTTTTTCTTTTTATTTCAAGAACCAAAGCTTCATAAAACTGCAAAGCACTATTTTTTTTATTTCTGTTTTTCTTGTTTTAAAGAACCAATGGTTCATAAGAAGTGCAAAGCGCTGTTTATTATGTGAAGATTATTGATCTTGTTTTTAGATCAATAATCTATTAGAAGAAATTTCTTCTCTCTTATGAAGGTTTTTACCTTTTTCTTGAAATTTTTCTCAGTGTTCTCTCTGTTTGAAGCTCTTGATTTTTTCAAGAAATGTTGATGCCTTTGAATTGAGGTCTAGGGTCCTTTTTATATTGCCCATAAATAGGTTAAAGTTTGTTAAAAAGATCATTCTCTGAGTGATTTGGGGAATTTTCCCCACCGTTGGATTTTTTATCCGAAGGCCTCTGTTTTACAGAAGAAAATTTTCTTGTTTTAACAAGAACAGAAAAGATTTCTCAGAATTTTAATTCTGCTTTATGCAAATGCTCCAGAGCGTGACACGTGTCGCGCAGCTGATTTTTTTTTTTTGCAAAGCTTTGCTCTGATGGAGTACGCTACCTTGGGCGCTGCGCTCCCTGCGCTGGTGTGTCTAATTTTGACACGTGGCGCTCCGTGCGCAGCGCAGATGATCTGAAGCGTTGCTTCATTTATTTTAATTTTAATTTTCAATACAGAGCTTTGCTCTTATTGGGGAAACAGAAGCGTTGCTTCGTTTCCCGTCTTGGAATTTGAACAGAGCTTTGCTCCGATTGGGGTAAACAACACCCACCACCGACACCCCCTCACTGCACCCCTAGCCGCCGCAGTCGAGCCCCCGGCATTTCGTCGAACACTTACATCTATCGCAGTTCCCGCTTTTCTGATCACCGACGTCGTCATCAAATCTGTGGCCTCGATTCCTTAAGCCGTCATCGTCATCAACATGCTATCCATCGCAACGCCAACGCACGCCCGTCACACCCACCGAGCCATCGAGGCCAAGAACCAAGATCCGACAAGGCTAAACTTGTGCCGTGTTCGTGACGCGATCGTGCCGTTGCTGCTGCCGTACCATTGTCGACACGTCTTCAGGCAAGTTTAATACTTGCTTCATGCTAATTTTATATATTACAATTCTATTTACCAATAAATTCCACATATACTTTTCATATGAATCGTTATAATTCAAGTGTTCGATGCAAAACCCGAATGGAAGACCTGTTAAATTGACGACAACAAATAACATGTGATGGCCCGAGTTATAATGAATGTCCCTTAAGACTTTGGTTACAATACGATGTCGTTTGCTCACGTAAAATGATGTCCCGATTTCTGTCGTAAGACCTGAAAACTTACGTACATGCTAAACCGTAAAATTTATAATAAATTGTGTATAAACCAGATTTTAGCGTTCGATGGCTCATATCGAAGATAACTGTTTAACTTGTAGTATTCTATAGTTGGTCACGGAATTCTAACTAAGTATGATAGAGATAATTGCGGAGGATTATGATTCTGGACTGCAGTCCAGAACGGAAATCCCAGTTAACCACTCTTTATAAACCCCTGTATATTCCTGTTCAAATATGAGAATGCGCGGAACCCTATATTCCTGTTCAAATATGAGAATGCACGGAACCCTATATCTTTACGTAGAAAATTGAGTTAGCTTTCTTACTCCACTAGTCTCACTGGATTCCTCAACTGTTTGATATTTGTAACTCATTTTATAATGTCGATACGTTTTGCTGAATTCTGCAGAGGCAGATTTTACACATCGAACATAACCTGTCCATAACTCCCTGTCGATATAGTATATTACTGATCTTCCAATTGCGGTGGAAACCTAACTGATAACCCTAAACATTTTCAACTATAGTGTCGCCTAATTATGATCCCAACTGGGATTAAAGTGTGTTACGAAATGGACTCCCGATTCTGAAACCGGATTTCCAGCCGTGAACACTTAAATTGAAAAGGTCATAACTAGCAAACCTGAAACCCGATTGGCGCGAAACTAATTTTGATGGATAGATAATTCAATATAATGTTTACCCCTTTTTCATTGTTTCGCTTAATTCTGCACGCATGACTTATAGTAAATTATGCAAGTGGTAGGACACTGACTGATGGTGTTCCATTCACATGGTAATTATTGTATTCTCATCATATCGTGTAGAAGTCATTGCATTGGTAACCTAGTGATCACGTACATTACCCAGTGTTAGGTATTAGTGTTTAATTGTGGCAAGTACGTTAGTGTGTAAGCATGAATGGATAAGTGAAAGTGACACGTACTTGTGCACATTCAGTGGACCCTATCGATTTATTGCATTGTCGACGTCTATGGGACGTGTATAAGTGTGACTATAATTGGCATGGGACGATTATGGAAGCACTTATATGGGTGTCATAGGTAAGGCACCAAACTCTGTCTATTTATCTTAGGTATCAGTCAAGACATGCTTGATGGAGATCCTGTCTCCAGTTCTTGCGTAGACTTGTCTTGGACCGACTGGTATTTGAGTTTATTGTTGGCGTTTGATATAGATCACGGGGTGTGGGATAGTTTGAGTGTGAGTTCAACAGAATCTCGGGAGTCCCATTGCCGGCACATACATCGATTCTAGAGATATATGGGGATATTACTGATTATTAGCGACCGACTCGGGCCCGTGTTCCCTTGCCCTTGGGTCCTACCCTTAGGTGGGGGATACTCACGAGTGGTTGACTCTCACACTTGGACTGACAATAGGCGTAGCGACCTGTACAGTGAGACTTAGAGACTGATAAGGTTAGTGACATTGACATTCATTGCTTACTGATTCAACCTACTTGCCATACTATTTACTGCTTTACTGTTTACCTGCTATATTAGCTACCTGTATTGGCTACTTCATGCTCACGTCATTGTTCCATGCTTATTGTTTCATATTCATCATAATTGCACGTGTTCACATTTGTACCTATATATATATATTGCTATCGTGTCGCTCTGACGACCTGAGTATGCATGCTCAGAGTGAGAAGTGGATCTAGCTTGGACCAGGACCTGACGTGCCTCGAAGACATCACGGACATCTTGATCAGCGACCCAGAGCTATACTTCCTTGATCTCCATATGGTTAGTTCTTTTGATTTAGATACTGCATTTCTCATTACCTGTGCATTGATTACTGATTACCACGTAGTGCTAAAAGCCGAAGTGTGACTACAGAAGGATATTTCCTCGACCGTAGGAGCATGGCTGGTCTTGTCAACCCCTCGTATTCCGTATTTTGGGAAACGGGGCGTAACACGAGGTGACAATCGCGCATCTAGTATGAATCGAATGATAGCCAAGTGTAGGAAGGTCGGTATCCTCCCTTGATCGTATGTCGAGTATGAATCGAGCGATAGCCAAGTTTGAATAGATCAGCGTCCGTCGATTCCCTCTTGGAAGAGCCGAGCATGAGTCTGTTCGGCGGGTCTTGGATCCATATCTTTGTAGGGCAGGAAGCTACCCGTTGGGGATGGATTGGGCAGGAATCTGCTCGGTGGTCTTGCGATGAGTGCTTTAGATCCACAGCATTGTTGGGTAGGAAACTGCCCGCCGTGGATAAGCCGAGCAGGAATCAACTCGGCGGCCATGTGATGAGGTCTTTGGATCTACAGCGTTGTTGGGCAGGAAGCTGCCCGCTGTGGATAAGCCGAGCAGGAAGCTACCCGGTCGCCTCGTGATGAGGGCTTTGGATCCACTGTGTTGTTGGGCAGGAAGCTACCCGCTGTGGATAAGCCGAGCAGGAATCTGCTCAGCGGCCTCGTGATGAGTACGGGTCATCCTCAGGGAAACGTGGAATCTTTTATTCTTACTTTAGATGAGTTGAGAAAGAGGAAGAATAGAGGAATAAAGAATTGTGGAAATAGTTGTAGGACCTAGATCTACGTTAAACACAGATGCAAAATATAGATCTAGAATAACTACAGATGTAAGTTTAATATTAAAAGGGGGCTTGTAGGGTTCATTGGGATTTAGTAGTCATGGATGATTAATTAAAGATTACTCCTTTTATCCTTTAATAGATTTAAAACTAGATCGACAGTGATGCATGTAGATTAGGGTTCCTGGAGGGAAAAGGCTTCCCACTCTTAACCCCTATCTCGACATGGAACTCCGTTCATATCTAGCCTCTACCAAAACAATTGTTAATCCAATCTCTAATCGTGGTCACGATTATCAATGAATTGATAGCGCGCCCAATTAGGATGTTAACTATTCTTTTGATAGAGTTTATAAACTTTATAGGACTTAAAAAGAGTTTAAGCATCTTCATCATCCATTAACCTACCCTAATCCCATGAACCCTAACAAGCGAAGAATTACTCGCGCATGTTGGGAGAAGAAGAGATGGAGAGAGAAATCATGATGAAAAAACTACAAAGAAGAAAAACAACTACCTTTATTAATCAACAAGATCAATTACACTTTGTTCCCTTAGAAAATGATTACAAAATGCTAGTTTGCTTCTCGATCTCTTCTAAGGAGGTAGATGAACCATTGATGATCAACCTGGATTCTTGAGCCGTCGTGGACTTCATGATCGCGTCAGTTTGATGATTTTTCCAAGAGGCTCTCGGTCCTTATTTATATTCCCAGAGCCAGAATCTTTGGTTTCCTAATAAGGTAGCTAGCAGTTAGGATCCCAACATAAAAATCTCACATCCCAACTCCTTAGATTTGCGGCGGAACCGCGGCCATTTGATGGGTTTGGCCGCGGATCCGTGGTGGGGTAGAGGGATCTTGGGATCATTCTTCTTGTGGCTTCTTCTGGTGACACATGGTGATCTTTTGAATATCTAGAAATCTTTTCTACGTCACTGCCAGCCTTGATTTCTTTAGTTTACTTTCTTAATTAAGCAGGTTTGTTTTAACAACTTTGATTTCCTTGATTTCAACCCTGCAAATTCTGCACAATAACTCAACAAATAATATTAGTTTGTTTTTATTAAGATATTTAACTTAACCATTAAGAATTTGTCAAAGATATTAATATGGTAGGCATATTTAAATGGGCCAAATGTTATATGGATATTATATGCTTATTTTTTCCTACCAAATGTTAATTATAATATATAAACACATGAAAATAGTATTTTTACAGATAAACCATCGTATGTATCATATATTATAGTAAACACCTTTCATTATATAGAAATAGTAGGAAAAATGTCATATTAAATGTGCAGTTTTATCAACTGAACAAATACCCCCAAACTTATCTTTGATCGTCCCGAGCAAACTAGTTTATTCAAGAGAAGGAGAAAAAGAAAGGAGAAAGCTAAGCACACTTTCGTAGGCAACACGATTGCACTGAGCGCGTGCAACAAGCCGTTAAACCTCTAGGTTTCCCTAGTAGGAGGAGTGTTGTCTCATGAGGGTTTTCAGCGGATTACACCCACAAAATCTTATAATAAAAGAGAGATGGTGAAGTTACATATAAAGATAAGAACTATAAAAGAAAGAACTTGAAAATAAGAGTTTTCAACTACACCAGCTTTTCAGTTGCTATGAGCCCTATCTTAATGGTCGTGAAAAAATGTTAGAAATCACATCATCCCTCAATAAAATATCGCATTTAGTTTTCATTCCTACCTTTCTTCCAAACATTGATCATATACCCCTACGTGTGTGATCTGGACATCCCTACACTCAGAGAATTCAATTCAAGCAATCACACTCTTGTCCATCTACCTTAGTACTTTTTAATCGATATTTAGATGGAATTTGCTCACACATTTTTCATGTGACCGTTAATATTTCTTGAGGTACTAACCGACCGATTACTCATGTGCATGCTAATTAGGTGCTTTTCCTCGTCTTGTAATACCTAAGGCTTAGCAGTGGCTCCCAAACCAGTTGGTCTAAGGCACTAGGTGATAAAGCATCCTTGCTATATTTTTTTATTGCTGCCTCGGTGATAACAAAACCAGTGTTCATTTTTCTTTTTACCATTTTATCTTTTATTTTCCATTTATTAATTCCTTCATACTTTGGCTTTAGACAAGAGCATTTCAAGGTATCCTCTACTATCTCGAATTTCAAGATGTGTGTAAGTGCGTATAGTAGGGTATCAACGTTCAAATATTTGGCTTCCAGAATAGAAACTATTTTTCAGGCTTATTTTTATCCTCAGATTAGTAGTTTCCTTCATCTTACTAACCCTTGGGACAACGGCTCATAACTACTTATTACTATTTTCGTTTAAGAAAACATCTAATTTTCTTGCTTTTCTTAAACTATTCACATCTTTCATATGTAAATTTTCACTTTCAAACTTTTAAATTTTTTTTGTGTGTGATTATATATAGTATAATGCAAAGTAATGCGTATATAAGCACAAACCTCCCCCAAATCTGTTTACAGCAGTGTCCTCACTGATATCATCCGTTAAACTCAAAAACCTGTAGACTTGGGAGAAAAGGTTATTAACGGGGGCAACAAAAATTGAAAGTGAAAATCCTCCCCCAAACTTATTTTTGGCTCACAATTTTGAGGACAAATTTTATTTTCAAGAGCCGAAAATATAACCCCCCCCCCAAACTTGAGTTAAACAATATTAAGCATTTTAAGGGGGTTAAAGTTATTTGGTCAATATAAAACTTTACAAAGACCAAAAGTTAATACCAACCATTCAAAGATTTTATCGATATAACGTATAGGTCGGTGGAAGAACATGTTATATAGAGCCAAGAAAAAGTGGGGAAGAGATAAGTGGTGGTATGGAAAGGGTTTGTGTGAACGTGAATGTGAAGAGATAAGAGGTGATAAATAAAAACGAGAATGTGAATGATCAGAAATGTGTGGAATATTGGCATTCTCGTATTTTATAAGAAGAAAGGGTGGCGGTTCAACTTCTATAGGTGGAGGTTGATTAATCACAAAATCCGTATTGTTTAGGAATGCAAGTTCGTCAGCAAAAAGTTCTTCAAAACTTTCATCGATGGTGTAATCGAACATTTTGCTGTCAGTAAGTTTTGTGCCAGAATTTATCATACTTGATTTGTCAAAAATTATAGAGGTAGGAGACTCGAAAAACTCATCTACCTCATTTTTAAAAGTATCCAAATCAATTTGGTTTTCTGGAATTATCAAACTTGAATTATCGGATTTTGATTCATCAACACTCACTGAAATTATAGAAAGAATAGAAGAAGAACCTGAGAAAGTAGAAGGTGAAATGGGTAAACAAATTGGTGTGTCGAGTATCGCTGAACCAGATGTGGGAAATGAAAGCTGAAGGTCTGCTGTTCGGTTATACAATTATCATCAACTTTAAGACGCATATGGGGTTCGGGAAGAATAGTTAAAGGCTCAAGATGATGACCACAAGGAAGTGAAAGGACCTGATGAATTGATGGGACAAACTCATCCAAATTTTCGGATTCATCATTCAATATATCCCCAACGTCAATCTCCTCATTCAAGTGAAGGTTAGAATTCTCAAACACCTCATCAAAAGTATGGTTTACAATCAATTTAGATTCAAGAGTGGAAATGTAGAGATCACAAGGATTTGGCATGGTTTCACATGAAATGGACCCTTCACAATCAGGTAAATCAAACACTACAAAGTCACACAACTTATCAGACATTCTATCTTTAATTGATGAATCATTTGGTGTACTCGATGATTCTTTGAAACAGGAGTTGTGGATTCCAGCTTGGAAAGGGAAGGTTTGATTAGGAAGGGTGTATAATTCTGTCTCACTACCCAAATTCTCACTGTGTCCTATGGCCGTATTAGACATTGAAATTTTTTTAGCTGGTTCGGAACTAGTTGCTATTTTATATTTAGCCATGTTTTCCTTCCATTCCTCTCTAATGCGGTTCATCATCACTATACCTTCTTCTAATTTCCGCTCAAGACTAGACTTTGGTTGATAAGGGGTTTCATGATAAGATTGAAATTCTTGTGGATAATTAAAAATCCCAAATGATTGGTTAGAATGAGTGTCTAGGGAAGGTGTAAAAGTCGGATAGGATTGATATGAATTGAATGGTTATGAAAATTGGGCAGGAGTAGGGTCAACATTGTGATAAGAAGAATATTGATATTGGTTGGCTGGTTGGCTATTTTCAATAGACATCATATATGCCATAAAACGATTATGAAATTCTTCTTTAGAAAGTGGTGGTGATGGTTGATATTGGTCCGGATTGAAACTTTGGCCGTTAGCCCTTGCTATATGCTCAGCGATGGACATGCGTCTAGGGGCATCCTCACTCGGAGTATCAACGGAAACAGATGTAGAATTATGATACGGTTGATAATACCTGGACTGAGGTGGCCAACTATTTCTATCCGCTTGCGCTATCCGATCTCTTAAAGACATGGGAGAGTCGGATGGTATACCGAAGCGATTACGAAAACAAGAAATATCTGGTTGCGGACAGCAAAGCTCGGCAAGAGTTCGTCTGTTTGGGTCACCCATTATAAGAAGAGAAGAGGGGGGAAAGGGTAAAAAGGAAAAAAAATTGGATTGTTTTGCTTTAAAAGTGGACTTGGGGGTTGACTCACCAAATCACCAAAAAATGCACAAACAACCCTAAAACTATGGTTATCTAGGACAAGCTCTAGACCACTCCTAGACTTCCAAAGGACAAGCCGCAGAATAAATCCTCTACCACCTCTTTATTGCTCTTGTGGCCAGGTAAGTGCCAGGTAAGTGGGAGGTATCCGCTATACGAATCGCCGAAAATAGCGGGCCTAATTAAGTAACCACTAGCCTTAGACACACTTGCCTAGACACCACAAAAGTAATGGGGATAAGTGATAAATTACCCACGACCTTCCTCTGTCCTTATTGAGCGCGACAGTCCTTAGAGTCTTGTCTAGATAGTTTTTTAAATTAATGTAGGATTGATGCAGATGCTCGGTTTGTGATTTGTGGGGCCTAGGAAGGGTGATAAAATCCCTACCTAATCTGAATTTTGGTCTTGCCCCTTAAAAATCCGTATTAAAATATGCAAAAACAAACCGCAAAACAAAACTTGCAAAAAGATTTTTGAGCGGCGATATTTTGCAAAGAATCCTGTAGAAAAGATATTTTATTGGATTTCAGAGAAGAGAGAAAGATCAAGAAAATATACCAGAGAAGTTACGACCCCTAACTCCCTAATCCCGCCGCGCTTCCGCCGCCAAAAGGCTCCTTTCACCGCGCTTCCGCCGCGGAGTAGAGGGATCAGGTAATGAATTTTGCTACGTGGCCTCCTGCACTCCTCTGGATCTTGATGAATTTCTCTGTCTTTCTGTTTCCTCAATTCTGTGACTCAAGATCCCCTCGCAAAATTCACACGACAATCGTTAAATACATAATTTGCAGTTTTGTTTTGTTTATGATATGAATCGAATAAGAATTCAACACAAATAGTAAGAATAAAAAATTACGCACGTATCCCCGACAACGACGCCATTTGATTTGTCTGTGAAAGTGTTTTATTGTAGAATAACCGCAATCAGAACAGTGTCGCGCGTAGCTAGACCGCAGTGAGTACGGGTCGTCCTCAGGGAAACGTGGAACTTTTTATTCTTACTTTAGATGAGTTGAGAAAGAGGAAGAATAGAGGAATAAAGAATTGTGGAAATAGTTGTAGGATCTAGATCTACGTTAAACACAGATGCAAAATATAGATCTAGATTAACTACAGATGTAAGTTTAATATTAAAAAGGGGCTTGTAGGGTTCATTGGGATTTAGTAGTCATGGATGATTAATTAAAGATTACTCCTTTTATCTTTTAATAGATTTAAAACTAGATCGACCGTGATGGATGTAGATTAGGGTTCCTGGAGGGAAAAGGGTTCCCACTCTTAACCCCTATCTCGACATGGAACTCCGTTCATATCTAGCCTCTACCAAAATAATTGTTAATCTAATCTCTAATCGTGGTCACGATTATCAATGAATTGATAGCGCGCCCAATTAGGATGTTAACTATTCTTTTGATAGAGTTTATAAACTTTATAGGACTTAAAAAGAGTTTAAGGATCTTCATCATCCATTAACCTACCCTAATCCCATGAACCCTAACAAGCGAAGAATTACTCGTGCATTTTGGGAGAAGAAGAGATGGAGAGAGAAATCATGATGAAAAAACTACAAAGAAGAAAAACAACTATCTTTATTAATCAACAAGATCAATTACACTTTGTTCCCTTAGAAAATGATTACAAAATGCTAGTTTGCTTCTCGATCTCTTCTAAGGAGGTAGATGAACCGTTAATGATCAACCTGGATTCTTGAGCCGTCCTGGACTTCGTGATCGCGTCGGTTTGATGATTTTTCCAAGAGGCTCTCGGTCCTTATTTATATTCCCAGAGCCAGAACCTTTGGTTTCCTAATAAGGTAACTAGCAGTTGGGATCTCAACATAAAAATCTCACATCCCAACTCCTTAGATTTGCAGCGGAACCGCGGCCATTTGATATGTTTGGCCACGGATCCGCGGTGGGGTAGAGGGATCTTGGGATCATTTTTCTTGTGGCTTCTTCTGCTGACACGTGGTGATCTTTTGAATATCTAGAAACTGAAAATCTTTTCTACGTCACTGCCAGCCTTGATTTCTTTAGTTTACTTTCTTAATTAGACAGGTTTGTTTTAACAACTTTGATTTCCTTAATTTCAGCCCTGCAAATTCTGCACAATAACTCAACAAATAATATTAGTTTGTTTTTATTGAGATATTTAACTTTACCATTAAGAATTGGTCAAAGGTATTAATATGGTAAGCATATTTAAATGGGCCAAATGTTATATGGATATTATATGCTTACTTTTTCCTACCAAATGTTAATTATAATATATAAACATATGAAAATAGTATTTTTACAGATAAACCCTCATATGTATCATATATTATAATAAACACCTTTCATTATATAGAAATAGTAGGAAAAATATCATATTAAATGTGCCGTTTTACCAACTGAACAGTGTTCATATCAGATTTTTGCATTTTTATACCGCCCATTCTTGATCACAATGCATATAGGTAGGTACTTTTGATCCGTGTTTGCTGAATAATTGCAGATTATAAGTTCTCAGCTCTTTACAGTGAAGTTCATGAAAAGTCGCAACAAATGCAGAACTACGACCAACAACAGATGAATACGGATCTCCGCCAGCCTACCAGTTCAAGGGACAAATGGAAAAATCATTAGGCACTTCAATGCACAAAGCACAAAAGAAGCACAAGATCCAACACTTCAACGCGGAGCTCAAGGCAAAAGTCCACATCATTCTGCACTGTTGGAAATCTGGAAGGAAATTGAAGAGATTCTGAGAAACCAAGTGAGTAAAACAGAAAATAAAAGCAACATGGAGAAACCTTGAAAAGATGGCTCCACGATTCCACCAATTGGTCGTGGAACCGCGGCCAATCGGGCACTTCTGCCGCGGAACCGCGGCCGCATCTACGCATGTCGGTGGCAGTGTCGGTGTTTTGACTCGGCTCTCTTGGGATAGTTTTGTAATTTCGTGTATGGATCAGAATGTAAACCTAGGGTTTTTCTATCTATAAATAGGAAAGCTCAAAGCTAAATTAGTGTGTCTCTTTGAGGGTGCCTTTCTTAGATGCCTCTTTTTATTTAGATCTAGGATTTTAATTCTGTTCTTCTTTATCTTTCTCAATTCAAATTTGTAAAGAGCTTTGAAAGGTTATCAATAAAAAGAAAGTTAGTTCTTTTATTTTCTCGCATTTTTCTTATCGCATTTTATTATCTGCAATTTTTATTTGTTAATGTAGTAGTAGAATTTATTTATAGTTTTTCTTTTCTTTTTCTTTTTTTCTTTAACAGCGATGATGCTTGAGTAACATCGTTGCCTAGATGAGGTCTCAAATAGCTAGTTGTAATTCCTCTTAACCTAAAATTCTTTCTACCTTCCCTTTTGTTTTATTTTTATCTTTTTAATGGGTGAGTAATTTCTCACTTGTTAGGGTAGGAGAAGGAAGGTTTGAGAGAAGGAAATCTCTCTCACTCCTTTCTTTGCCCAACACCTTAATTCGGACTCCCTTTAATTGAACCACAATCCGCTCACTACGGCACCCTATCTTACATGATAGCAGTGATTCCCTAGTTAGACCGGTTATGGTTGAATTAATTGGAGGTTAGGACTAAGAGACAAGAACGGACGGAAAAGGACCAAAAAGAAGAAACTAAGCATGAAAAGCCTAGCTTATACTTGCAAGTTCCTTCCTAGTCGTGCTAATCCTCATTGTTGCCGATTACCTTAACATCGATATTAAAAAGGGCATTGAAAGAGGTGAGATATTCCTAACTCGGACTAACCTAATCCTAATCCTAGCAAGTCCTTTATCATCTTTTATCTTGTTAATAGATCTTAACACAAAACCCAAAATATTTGGATTTAACTCGTTAAAACATAAAGAAAAAGATTCCATCTCCCTGTGGATCAAACGTACTCCACCGGCTAGCTACCAAGCGACACCGTCTTGATTGCGGTAATTAAAAATTAAGAACACGCAAAAACGTGAACAATCAAATGGTCCACAGCGATGTTGGGCAGGAAGTTGCCCGCTGTGGATAAGCCGAGCAAGAATATGCTCGACAACCTCGTGATGAGGGCTTTGGATCCACTTCTTTGTAGGGCAGTAAGCTACCCATTATGGATGGACCGAGCAGGAATCTACCCGGTCGTCTCGTGATGAGAGCTTTGGATCCACTTCTTTGTAGGGTAGGAGGCTACCCATTGTGGATGGGCCGAGCAGGAATCTACTCGGTCGCCTCGTGATGAGGGCTTTGGATCCACTTCTTTGTAGGGCAGGAAGCTACCCATTATGGATGGGCCGAGCAGGAATCTACCCGGTCGCTTCGTGATGAGGGCTTTGGATCCACAGTGTTGTTGGGCAGAAAGTTGCTCGCTGTGGATAAGCTGAGCAGGAATCTGCTCGGCGGCCTCATGATGAGGGCTTTGGATCTACAACGTTGTTGGGCAGGAAGCTGCCCGCTGTGGATAAACCGAGCAGGAAGCTACCCGATCGCCTCATGATGAGGGATTTGGATCCACAGCGTTGTTGGGAAGGAAGATGCCCGCTGTGGATAAGTTGAGCAGGAAGCTACCCGCTCGCCTCTTGATGAGGACTTTGGATCCACAGCGTTGTTGGGCAGGAAGCTGCCCGCTATGGATAAGCCGAGTAGGAAGCTACTCGGTCGACTCGTGATGAGGGCTTTAGATCCACAGCGTTGTTGGGCAGGAAGCTGCCCGCCGTGGATAAGCTGATCAGGAATCTGCTCGGCGGTCTCGTGATGAGGGCTTTGGATCCACTTATTCGTAGGGCAAGAAGCTACCCATTGTGGATGGCCGAGCAGGAATCTACCCGGTCGCCTCGTGATGAGGGCTTTCTGAACTCCCTAGTGCTTCCGTGGGGCGTCGTTCAACCTTCCATGGTCCATATAGGTAGGAATGGTGACCGTCATGGATGACACGTGGCGGTACTATATCGGGAAATTAAGATATTCCTTGATTTGCGTCGCTGCACGAGTAGAACTCGGCCGTTGGAAGATATTTTTTGAGGCTATAAATACCGAAGGTGTATCGGTTTCTTCCTAGTCTTGCATTCCCCGAAGATGACCGGCCGCGTGTATACCATCAGGAAGATCGTTTCTCGTAACGTCGTGTATTTTTATAACTTTTATCATTCCGAGGAGACGTACGAGGCGGTGATAGGCCGCTTAGAGGGCCACTGTGGACGATTACTTCCTCGACGATCTCCTCTCCTCCAAGTGATAATTTATGCGATATGGAGAACTTCCCCGGGTCTGTACAACACCCTATCTCCGCAGTTGATGGACGAGGTGTTTGACAAGATGCATATGTCCTAAGATCTTAGTCTGATCTCGAAGAGCGGGCGGGACCACTCGGTGGACCTTCTTCGTGAGAGTTTTCAGCAAAGGTTGGTCGTTGAATCTTTCTTGGCGGATGGGGTCCCCGGTGAGTCCGTGGCTTCTAGGGTCCACGGGTACCGTCAACGGGAGCGGGCCAAGGCTGCTTGGGCTCGGCTGGAGGAGATTTTTCTGAGTATCACCGACAATGTTTTCTTAATTCTCGCCCTCCTCTGTTGTAATCGTTGTAAGGCTGGGAAGCCCCTAATACCTCTGAAATAAATAAATTTGTCTTTGGTTGGAGTGTATTGTCTCTTTTTCTCCCCTCTGTACATTTTATATTAAAGCTAAAAAATCCTTGGCGTCTCGGTACCGAGAAAAGAAACAAAGGGCTGGGGCCCCACGGAACCGACAAAACTTATCTTCTTTTGTCGGACGAGCCGGGCTTTCGGGTCGACCCCGAACTTGTTGGAGATCATTTCAGGGTTGATCCCGGGCATGTCTGCTGGCGTCCGACCGAATACGTCCGAGTTTCCTCGAAGGAAACGGATCAGGTCTTCGTGGTGGTCCCCTGTCAAGAGAGAGACGATCTGGATTGTTCAGCCATCGACTCCTTCTACGAGGGGGACTTCAGTCAATGCTTTCACCGGGACACCTCGAATTTACTTTTGGTCATCACGTGTATCTAAAGACCCCTGGAAATCATGCACGTATTCAAAATCACCACCCTGCTCTCCGGCGGGGGACATCGAGGTGAGGCAAATCTTGGCGGTTTGCTGGTCCCCGTAGGCCCGGCCTATCCCTCCATAATCTAGAGGGAATTTGAGCGCAAGGTGATAATTCAAGATCTGGGCTCGGAGGGCGTTTAAGGTAGGGCGTCTCAGGAGAATGTTATAGGATGAAAGGACCATAGTGATGAGAAAGTTCACCCGTATAGTTCACGTATTGCCCGCTTCCCTAATGTTGAGGAGGAGAATGACCGATCCTTCGATCTGGATGGAATGGTTGGTCAACCCAGAGAGGACATGGGAGGTCGGCTGAAGGTCGGATGATCCTTGCCCCATACGCCGGAAACAGTCATGGAACAGGATATTCTCCGAGTTCCCTGAATCGACCAATATTCTCTGGACCTCGTAACGGTGGACTCGGGTTGTTATCACAAGAGGGTCATTGTGAGGAAGCGATATGCCGTGAAGGTCTTCCTCGGTGAAGATGATCGGTTCGTCCTTCCTGCATCTCTTGTTGGGTGGATCACTTACACCCTCGACTGAGAGGAAGCGGTGGTTTCCCTCACTTCCCAGGGTTGGATCCGCCGAAACGACCATAATTTGACCGATTGTTAATTCCCTGGGAGGGGTTTGGTCTTTTTTCTCCCGCTCCGCCTGCCGCTTGTCCCGTAGGTATTTCGCCAGGTGGCCCGTGCAGATCAACTCCTCGATATAGTCACGGAGCTGTTTGCAGCTCTCAGTTGGGGGACCCTGTGACCTGTGATAGGTGCAGTACGGGCCGTGGAGACGCTTTCCCGTTCTTTGGGTAGCCGGCAGGAGCTTAAAGAACCTCTAGCCCTTAGCTTCCTCCAACAGATCGGTCTGGAAAATGTTCAAAGGGGTGTACTCCTGAAACCTCGGGGAGTAAGGTTTCAGACGATTGACTTTCTTTTTCTCTTCCCTGTCCATTTTCTTTCGGTTCGCTTGGTCGCCTCGGGGCAGGTTTGAGTTCACCTCTGACTCGAGTTGGATTTCTCGCTCGGTCCAGGCTTTCACTTCGGCCATGGTCTTAGGTTGCGCTAATGCAAAAGAGCGGAGCCACTCTTTTTGCCTAAGACTTGACCTCAGCATGGTGATAACTGTTTCATCGCGGTGCTCAGGAACCTCCAGGAGGGTATTGTAGAAGCAAGTGACATACCCCTTGAAGGATTCCTTGTCTTTGCTCTTGGCAGTGAACATGTAGTCGACTGTCCACTTCTGTCGTCGGTTTCCGACGAAATGACCGAGGAATTGGGTAGCCGGCTCGTCAAGGGTCGAGATGGTGCATGGCGCAAGCCCTCGGAACCAGTCCCGGCCAGCTCAGATTAGGGTGGTGGGAAAAGCACAGCATTGAGCTGCATCCGAGTGGTCTTGAAAGCTCATGCCCGCCGAAATGCGTCCAAGGGGGGATAAGTGTAACATTTCAGAAATATAAAATATTATTTTTGGAATTTAAATATTAAAATAATATATTTCGCGAAAACTATTCGATTTGTGAATAGGGGATTTTCCGTAAAATGGTATAATTATATACCAATATTTGGGAAATAATTAGAGATTAAAATGATTTAGTTACTAAAAAGATATTTATCGGATTTAGGCATCTTTATAATTAATTATATGCTAAACTTGATTAGTGCACTACTAATCACGATTAAGCCAAATCCGTATTTTTAATTAAGATATGGTTAGTGCACCATGACATATTGCATTTTTGTTGCATATTGTTTCATTGTGTTTGTTTCATTTATATTTGGGTTTTTCTTTATTTTGTGAGAAGTGAAAGAAAAGAAAGAAAAGGGGAGAAAAGAAAACGTCAATGTAGCATGGGCATGAGAGAAGGAGAGGGAGAGAGAGAGAGTAGCATGGCTCCATACCCTCATCCTTTATTCTTTCCTCACTTCACTTATTTCTCCAACTCCTTCATCCTTCATCTTTCTTCTCCTCCTCCTTCACCTCCTCTACCCCATGGCAACCATCCCTAAATCTTCACCAAAACCCCATGCCACCTTCATTAAAAATGATCCCCACCTCTTCCTAAACCCTATGGACCTTTCAAGTTTGAATTTTGGAGGTTTTGGGCATCTAGGCTTTTTCTTGAGTTGCTCTCATGAGATATAATTCTCTCTTCCCACCTTGTAATTATTTTCTTTACCTCCTAATTTAGTTTAGTGTTCGATTTAGCATGTTTAGTGATATTGGAATTTTCCAAGTTGATGTTTTATGGATGTTGGGACTTGTAAGTGGTAAATTGAGGTGTAGTGAGTGTTTGCAAGACTTAGGTGATGATTTTCTGTACCAATTAGAAGACTTAAACCCAAAACATGAAGTTAGAATTTCCCGACTTTGGAATATCGAATTGTGAGGGTATTTTGGAATCTGGGATGACCCAAGACCACCATAAAATAAGTTCCCCTCACTGTGAGACGAGCAAGCAACCTAGAAGCACCACCTAAAACCCGAGCCCAATTGCCCAAGTCCAGGCCGCAGATTTATTGCCTGGGGCCGCAAATTGAGGCCAAGTCGAGGTGAAAAGTGTTGATTTTTGGACTATGGACTTGTTATCTGATATATAGAGCAACCATATATGCAAAATTCTCTAGTTTGACTGCGGGTAGAATCTGGGAGTGATTTCCTCTGTTGCTGAATTTCGTTTTGAAATTCTGAAACTTGGTTTTGGTATTTGAGATTGATTTGGTCGTTGGACGTTTGTACGTCAACGACGAGGGATAATGGTTATTTTTGCATGCGTAAGTTATAGGTTCTAACCTATAAGCAATTCGTGTGCCGTATCGGTTTTCGGATATTGATTTTAATAGTATTGCAATTGTGTATTGATTGTAGGTACCTTCGCGTGGACTTCTGAAACGACGAAGCATATCGACTTCGGCTAAGCGAGGAGTTTAGCAGATGAGTAGATTTATATCTATGGGGGAAGTCGGGTGGATGGCGTATAGCACCCCCCGCAACCACTGATATGGATAAGTAATATATAAACTATAATTTAGAGAAAACCTATGTATAAACTCACGGATATGATAGCCAAGAATGATTCGGATTAATATATGAGGATATGATTGAGGATGTGAAGCATGATAAATAGAATTGAAAGAGGGCAAGTATGAATTGATAGTGGTATAATATGAGATCGGTATAAATACGACATGAGATGTGGTGGGATTAATAAGATATGACGTATATGCAAGATGACATGATATGAGATTGATACAGATGTGGCTCGAGATATTTGTGTATATAAATATATATTTATAAGAATTAAGAGTGATATGCCGTACGAGACCATATATCCGTACCTTTATGGATGAATAGGACGATAGAATCTCTATTCTGTTTGATGTCACCGTACGATGGATTACCGTACATGATGAGATATAACGGACGATTGATCCGTGCTCGTGATTTGAGGATAATGATCGAGGATATTGCTATATCGGATACTATGAGGCGGGATCGCCGACGTAATGATGCCACCTGAACCATACTTATTTCCAAAAATGATGAATCGTATGCATCTTTTAAAAGGAAAACCTCAAGGGACGCTAATAATTTTCAAACGGTGTCTTTTCCTTAAAAACACCGTAGTCCCCACTTTCAAAACTACGATTCGTATCTTTTTAAACTGACCGTATGGTTCATGTGTAGATAGATATACCCATTGATTGTTCATGTTGTGTAGGATATTACCCCTCGTGATGTACATACCACACTCCGGTATTTATTTGCTATATGATATCATCTGCTAGTACACCTGCACAATTATCGTTGATACGCATGTTACACTTACATAGATTAACGGCTCACACACATTCATCATCGGTAATTGCCATACCACTTGCACAGTAGAACTGATGTATCATGATATTATTCATAACCATAAGTACATTCATTATTCAGTACTATCATATGACATGTTTGCGTGATATACTTGATATGCTCATATTACTGTTCTATGTTGCATACATTGTCCTTTATGGTTATATGCATTGAGATATTGTTTTTATGAGATCTCTGGATTTGAGAACCGTGGTTATATTTCAAAGAAAATTGTTTATTGTTTTAGAAACATGGTTTCTCTTGATATGATATTTCGAGATGTCCACCATGAGTTTTCTCGGTTCTGAATTATGAGCATACCCGATTCGAGGAGTGAAAGGTACCGTCTGCGGGTACATGGTGGACCCGGTAAGCTACCCCAGGGCAAGAAGCTCGAGATGTAGACGATGAGCCTGGAAGGGGAGCACTACCTACCGGTGATTGTTTTGGGCTCGGCGGTTATCCGGAGAATACCGATCGGAGTCGTGAGATAGATATGGGCCGATCCGGACTGACGGAGCCTGAGAGACAGAGATATGAGGATTTACGTGTCGATGCTGGACTCGCGTTCATGATATTTCGAGTGTCGATGTTGGACACTCAGGTTCCATGATTTTGATGTGTCGTTGATGGACACACGTAGTTGATATCCTCATACATACAGACACATATTTTCATGATGGTTTGAGTGTCGATGTTGGACACTCAGGTTCCATGATATTGATTTGTGTCGTTGATGGACACGTAGATGACATCCACATGCATACAGGCATATGATATCAGATGTTTATTTCTACATGCTATTGGCATTGACTCTATTGTTGACATGTATGCATACATGGTCACCCTAGATATCATAGTATTACCTTCATGATATAGTATGACCTAGGAAATCGTTATTTTATTCAATTTCTACCTGCTGATGTTTTCTTCTCATGAGTTGGCAACTCACCCCCGTTGTGCCACAGTTCTTGCAGGTTTGACCGCTTGGGATCATATGCGGTATCACTGGTACACAGCTTCATACAGGGTGTTTTGCTATGATAGGTGGGACACATTGGATCATGCCCACTCTTGTACTTATTCTTCTATTGTATCTAGATAAACTCCATCAATCAGAAACTAGAATTTGTATATTTGGAGACCTAATCAGACTTGGGTATTTTGCGAGACTTAGAGCGATGTGTGTATGTTCACTTCTTGAGATGATGATATCTTGCTTTATTTATTGTTCTTTCTGGGTTGATCTTCGTCGTTGAGCGTCGTATACATTACTTACTTGCATGGTTGTGATTCCGCCAATTGGCAAAGAGCTAGCTCCCGCTTGGGGATGCCTTTTTTTGTATGTATGTGGTTTTGGATCAAAATATGCACGGGAGATGCTGGCCAAATTTTTTTAAAGGACGAAAAATATTCTCAACTTTAATACATTCTACTTGCATTTTCTTATATCATTAGTTATGCATTTATAGATAAACTTTATTTCATTATACCTTTATTTCAAAATTGCACCCCCACCATTTTCCGCAAAAAAGTTTAGTTTTTCTGGGCTTCGGCTTACTTGAATTACGTTACGCCTTTAGAAGTTGCGTGATTTAAGTGCCAGTCACGTGCTAAATTACGGGTCGTGACAAAGTTGGTATCAGTGCATTAGGTTTAACCTTGGTTTGAGTCTAGGTTTGACTATGCGGAATCTAGGGCGTAATATAATTTGGAACCTAGGCTTGACCTTACGGAACTTAGACTTGAATGGGGGGGTATTAAACCCGAAATTTTGTTTCATAGGTCAACCTTGATTGATGGAGTAGGGAACTTGAGTAGAGTGATGTACCGTGTGTATGTTCCGCAGCATACTTACGACACGCTGCTCCACTTAAGTGATCTTAGGATGTACATTACTTGAGATCCTTGATTCTATTCGTTCTTATGATCATATATCCATTTTGGATATGTTGATTCCTTTCGTCCCTTTGATCTATCTTCTTTGATACCTGCTTGAGGTTCCTGTCACCATGGTTTGAGCGCAAATTAAGCTGTTGCTGCTAGAGATGCAGTCAGAGCGATCTAGTTATGGACGAGGACTGATCATGATGTTTTTCTGGTGACCTAGGAACGTATAGGTATAGTGTTGTGTTGAGATCTCTCGTTTGAGATGAGTGCTCGGATTTGCACCGGATGATCGGGCCATTGATAGAGGCTGCCAGATTGAGAGGACTGTTGATGGACAGCCTACCCCTAAGGTCGTGATGTTGTCTACCGTGCAGACAGGTGACCTAGCTGTTGCTGAGATTGATGGGATGTCGTTTCCAGAGCTTATGAGCTGAAACCGCTGGAGCTTTCAGACAGAGATGTGACAGAAGATAGCTAGTCTATCTTGAGTTGAGCGACTGAGATGATTCATCTGATTTGATGTCCCGACGCAGGCTCAGTTGAGTTGAAGAATTCCAATTGAAGGATCTTACTCAGATCTAGAGTAAGTCGATCAAGAGAGGACTTTGTTCGTTGGATACTCCGATGTGGAATCGATAAGTTGACCATTTTTGGATAGAAGGACCTCACCCAGATGCGTTGTGAGTTGATCGAGAATGGAAGAATAAAGTGTATTCCTCCGATGATTGGGACGAGTTCCCGATGAAGTGTTCGACTAGATATCTTCCACAGAGTGGTGAAGATACCAAGTTCGTAATTTTGAGTTCTTGTGAAAGACTCCAGATTGACTGTAGCCGAGGATGGATTGCTGTACGAAGACAGCAAGAGATGACGTTGAAGTGGATGATAATGACGACAAGTGGAACAAGAGGTTCGTGTGAGATATTAACGAACTACTGTTACTCCCCGAGGATACCAGAGGATTGATATGTATGCAAAGGCATTGGATACGGCCAAATTTCCAGAAGAAAGCCGTGCTGAGGACGCAGCTGTCCCGTTATGAGAAAAAGAGTTAAGCAAGAGTGCCAGCCTCCATATAGTTCGGCATATATGAGACCAGAAGAAACTATGAGCAGGTTCTTTCCAGGACACCGCATCAATAAAGGATTTGCACCAAGATCAGTTATATCGCGCTTATTCAGAAGGCCAGATGCCATCACCAGTGACGTGCTGCTTTACGAGTAGTCATGATAATTGGCCAAGAGAGGATCAGCGGAGTGCCAGAGTGGACTATTCCGCTAATACACCTGGCCGGGCCGACGAGCCGAAGGATTGTGAGATTTGTAATCCAGAGAGAAAACGAGGACCCAAAGACCGAAGACGCCAGACCGTGAGCAGAAGGCAAGTAGATGTTCTTTCTCTGCCAGTTTTGGGCGCACCGGTATTTTTTCGACATTGTAGGAGGTGTACCTCAATGTTATTTATTGAGATTTGTGTTTCGTGATCCGAGTATCACACTTTTATCTCTTGGACTTGAGTTTCGATGATTGGGTTTCATGATTTATGTTTTCGTGCACCATGGCTGCACCTATTGGATATTTTATTTTGTGCACAGTTATTGCACTTGATTTATGTTTTATACATCGTTACATCGGTTTGTGATTTGTGCATATCGGTTGCACTTGATATTGATTTTGTGCCTCGGCTGCACGTGTTTATGATTTCATGGATTTCATACGGTCGATTTGATTTGTGCATGTGGTACGCACTCGATTGGATTTTTGTACTCGGTATAGCTCGCATGTGCTTGCAGTGCATTGATACGTGTTTTGTGCACGCAGTTGCACTCGTTTATGATTTTATACACCTTGGTACGCTCGGTGTTGTTTTTGTACGCATTTAATATATTGATGAGTATTCCGTGCATTTGTTGAACCAGATTTATATTTCCGTGCGCGTCTACACTTGACGTTCATTTCGTACACTTCATTGCACTAGATGTTTTATGCGGACCTGACGCACTTGATTTGGATTTTCGCGCATATTGGGCGCGTGGTATGAGATTTTGTGCACACCGGATGCACTTGGTTGAGATTTTATTCGCGCATGTTGGATGCACTTGATGGATATTTTATTCATACATGATTGTTGCGCTTGATTCAGGTTTTCGTGCACTATAGATGCACTTGATATTGTTGTCATGCACACTCGTTGCAATGAAAAGATGCTTTCGTGCACACCCGTTGCACTTAGTTTGGATTTTGTGCACATTCGTGTCACTTGTATTTGATTTTAGTTTTCCGTGCGCACCAGACACACGTGATGTTGGATACGCCTTTTGAGGCTGATTTTAGTTATGAGTATCGCGTTTTCATGGTGGGCACTTTATTATATAGTAGCCGAGCAGGACTGATCTGAGGATGGTGTCTGAGTAATTTTGCATGCATAAAGAAGTTTACCAAGAGGTTTTCAAAAAGGAGATATAGTCTCGCTATTTCCTACGTGTCCGCGAGTGACACGAACCTTTACAAGGAAAACCTTCACGGATATTTCAAAAAGGCGGGACGTATAATTTGAGCAAAACATATAAAAGTATATATTTACTACTTTACAAATGATCTTCCGCCACTTTTGCCGTGAGCTACGCATCGCACGGCGATTCGAAAAAGAATTTTGCATGTGTTTTATCCAGTTTTTAGAGAAATTTAAAGGGATGCGTACTATATACGTATTATGATTTTGACTATAGTATATTGGATTTCAGTTGTGAATTTCGAGATCTGTATCTCCATTGTAACTCCGACGATTGCGTGATACTTAACGGAGATTGATTGAGTTTCGTACTCGTTTTCACGAGCACACGATGCGCTGTGGTATTTCTTTGTATTCCATGATTTCAGAGCCCCGTTGATTTGAACAAGATTATTGAAATGTTTTAGTATTTGGGGGTTTAAATTTAAATTCGGGAACCAAATTTATTTAAGGGGAAAGATTGTAACATTTCAGAAATATAAAATATTATTTTTGGAATTTAAATATTAAAATAATATATTTCACGAAAACTATTCGATTTGCGAATAGGGGTTTTTCGTAAAAAGGTATAATTATATGCTAATATTTGGGAAATAATTGGAGATTAAAATGATTTAGTTACTAAAAGATATTTATCGGATTTGGGAATATTTATAATTAATTATATGCAAGTTTCTGCTAAACTTGATTAGTACACTACTAATCACGATTAAGCCAAATCCGTATTTTTAATTAAGCCATGATTAGGGCACCATGACATGTTGCATTTTTGTTGCATGTTGTTTCATTGTGTTTATTTCATTTGTATTTGGATTTTTCTTTATTTTTTGAGAAGAGGAAGAAAAGAAAGAAAAGGGAAGAAAAGAAAAAGTCAATATAACATAAGCATGAGAGAGAGGAGGGAGAGAGAGAGAGTAGCATGGCTCCATACCCTCATCCTTTAGTCTTTCCTCACTTCACTTATTTCTCCAACTCCCTCATCCTTCATCTTTCTTCTCATCCTCCTTCACCTCCTCTACCCTATGGCAACCATCCCTAAATCTTTACCAAAACCCCATGCCATCTTTATTAAAAATGATCCCCACCTTTTCCTAAACCCTATGGACCTTTCAATTTTGGATTTTGGAGACTTTGGGCATCTAGGGTTTTTCTTGAGTTTCTCTCATGAGATATAATTCTCACTTCCCACCTTGTAATTAGTTTCTTTACCTCCTACTTTAGTTTAGTGTTCAATTTAGCATGTTTAGTAATCTTGGAATTTTCCAAGTTGATGTTTTGTGGATGTTGGGACTTGTAAGTGGTAAATTGAGATGTAGTGAGTGTTTGCAAGACTTAGGTGATGATTTTCTAGACCAATTAGAAGACTTAAACCGAAAACATGAAGTTAGAATTTCCCGACTTTGGAATTTCGACAGAATTGTGAGGGTATTTTGGAATCTGGGATGACCCGAGGCCACCATAAAATAAGTTCCCTTCACTGTGAGACGAGCAGGAAACCTAGAAGCACCACCTAAAACCCGAGCCCAATTTCCTAAGTCCAGACCGGAGATTTATTGCCTGGGGCCGCAAATTGCGGCCAAGTCGAGGTGAAAACTGTTGATTTTTGGACTATAGACTTATTATCTGATATATGGAGCAACCATATATGCAAAATTCTCTAGTTTGACTGAGGGTAGAATCTGGGAGTGATTTCCTCTGTTGCTGAATTTCGTTTTGCGATTCTGAAACTTGGTTTTGGTATTTGAGATTGATTTGGTCGTTGGACGTTTGTACGTCAACGACGAGGGATAATTGGTTATTTTTGCATGCGTAAGCTATAAGTTCTAATCTATAAGCAATTCGTGTGCCGTATCGGTTTTCGAATATTGGTTTTAATAGTATTGTGATTGTGTATTGATTGTAGGTACCTTCGCGTGGAATTCCGAGACGACGAAGCACATCGACTTCGGCTAAGCGAGGAGTTTAGCAGGTGGGTAGATTTATATCTACGGGGGAAGTCGGATGGATGGCATATAGCACCCCCTGCAACCACTGATATGGATAAGTGATATATAAACTATAATTTGGAGAAAACCTATGTATAAACTTACGGATATGATAGCTAAGGATAATTTGGATTAATATATGAGGATATGAATGAGGATGTGAAGCATGTTATATAGAATTGAAAGAAGGCAAGTATGAATTGATAGTGGTATGATATGAGATCGGTATAAATACGACATGAGATGTGGTGGTATTAATAAGATATGACGTATATGCAAGATGACATGATATTAGATTGATACAGATGTGGCTCGAGATATTTGTGTACATAAATATATATTTATGAGAATTAAGAGTGATATGCTGTACGAGACCATAGATCTGTACCCTTATGGACGAATAGGACGATAGAATCCCTATTCTGTTTGATGTCACCGTACGATAGATTACCGTATACGATGATATATACCAGACGATTGATCCGTGCTCGTGATTTGAGAATGATGATCGAGAATATTGCCATATCGGATACTATGAGGCGGGATCGCCGACGTAAAGGTGCCACCTGAACCATACTTATTTCCAAAACCGACAATCGTATACATCTTTTAAACGGAAAATCTCAAGTGATGCTACGGATTTTCAAACAGTGTCTTTTCCTTAAAAACACCGTAGCCCCCACTTTCAAAACTACGATTCGTATCTTTTTAAACTGACTGTATGGTTCATGTGTAGATAGATATACCCGATGATTGTTCATGTTGTGTAGGATATTACCCCTCGTAATGTACATACCACACTCCGGTATTTATTTGCTATATGATATCATCTGCTAGTACACCTGCACAATTACCGCTGATGCGCATGTTACACTTACACAGATTGCCGACTCACACACATTCATCATCGGTAATTGCCATGCCACTTGCACAGTTGAACTGCTGTATCATGATATTATTCATAACCATAAGTACATTCATTATTCAGTACTATCATATGACATGTTTGTGTGATATACTTGATATGCTCATATTACTGTTCTATGTTGCATACATTGTACTTTATGGTTATATGCATTGAGATGCTGTTTTTATAAGATCTCTGGATTTGAAAACCGTGATTATATTTCAAAGGAAATTGTGTATTGTTTTAAAAATGCGGTTTCTCTTGATATGATATTTCGAGGTGTCTACCATGAGTTTTCTCGGTTCTGAGTTTTGTGCATACCCGATTCGAGGAGTGGGAGACACCGTCTACGGGTACATGGTGGACCCGGTAAGGTACCCCGAGGCAAGAAGCTCGAGATGTAGACGATGAGCCTGGCAGGGGAGCACTATCTACCGGTGATAGTTTTGGGCTCGGCGGTTATCCGGAAGATACCGACCGGAGTCGTGAGATAGATATGGGCCGATTCGGACTGACGAGGCCCGTGGGCCGATCCGGACTGACGGAGCCCGAGAGACAGAGATACGAGGATTTACGTGTCGATGCTAGACACGGGTTCATGATGTTTCGAGTGTCAATATTGGACACCCAGGTTCCATGATTTTGATGTGTTTTTTATGGACACACGTGGTTGATATCCTCATACATACAGGCACATGTTTTCATGATGATTCGAGTGTCGATATTGCACACTCAGGTTCCATGATATTGTTTTGTGTCGTTGATGAACACGTGGATGATATCCACATGCATACAGGCATATGATATCAGATATTTATTTCTACATGCTATTGGCATTGACTCTATTGTTGACATATATGCATACATGGTCACCCTAGATATCATAGTATTACCTTCATGATATTGTAATACTCGGTAGCTTGTATATAAAAATCTTGTATTTTTTTACAAATTTATTTCCTATATTTTTCCAAATATTTAACCTATATTCCTACTATTTCATTTTCCGTAAAATCCTATTTTTCCAAATTATTTTCCTACTCCTATTTTAATTTTCCTAAATAAATTTTCATCTAATTTTTATAAACCCTTCTATTTTCCTAATCCTTATCTTCTAAACCCTAAACCCTAACCCTTTCTTTTTCAAATTATTTCACCTTATCAATTTTTAACCTCAGCCCCAAGCCCAGCCCAAGAAACCCCCGACCCAAACACTCCCCTCACCCTACTCACCGAACCCGACCCGTTTCCCCTTCTTCTCCCCCTCGTCTTCTTTTCCCGCTTTTTCCCCTTTACGACTGCTTCTCGCGCGCGCCCATGCCTCGCACCCACGCCGCTGCAACGCGGCCCCCGCTCACTTCCCCAACGGTCGCTTCCCCATGACCTTCTCAACCATGACCTCCATCTCCCTCGCCTACGTCTCGCCCCTCCCCCGCTCGACTCGCTCCCATGACAGATCCCACGCCAACTGACCCCGCGAACCCATTCCCCCTCGCATTGCTCCCTCTCTCGTTCTCATTTCCTCATTCTCGCTCTCCCCTCTCCTCCTCTGCCCATCCCCTCGAACTCGTCTTCGCTTCTCGACCATCACCTCACACACACTCTCTCTCCTCTAAAAACCCACTGAGCTTCCCTTCTACTCCTCTTACCGCAAACCCTCGCCGACATCCCTTTCACCGCCGATAAGCCCCTCGTCAGCGCCACCAACTCCTCCATCCTCTACCTTCTTCATCACCCAACACCATAAGCCTTCCTCTACACCACCACCATCTCATAGCTACTACTGGACTCCCTCGACACCGCTGGCCACCTCCTCCAACGAGCCACCGCCGCGACACCTATTCTTCTTACCCAACTCCAGAATCCACCACCACTTCATGCGCAACTCCAACGCCAATCCATCATCACCCAGGAACCTCGCCGCATCACCCCGGTCACCGTTGCCTTGCACCAACGCCGCCTGCATACCACCACCGACGGCGCTTCTGTCGCCTCCAGCATCACTGAGACCATCGCCTCATCGGATCCCAGCCACCACCGTGCTGCCACTATCTCTGCGCTCCCTCACCTACAAGTCGCATCCAAGCTCACTTCGCCGGAGCTCCTCGCTCCAACACCGATAGCCGAGCCCAACCGAGCTTGCTGCCGTTGCTGCTGCCTATGCTGGTGCTGTGTCGCTGCCACCTCTACCGTATCGCCTTCGTTGGGCCGTTGCCAGGCAAGTTTCTGAACTTGCTATCATGCTACATATACTCAAATATACTTATGCATGTGAATGTTGTAAATCAATATAAAACCCCGTAGTTATGATTATTAAAACTCGATAATCATCTTTTGATATATATAAATGTTCCGGTCACTTAAAACTCCCGTTTCGTGATATATAGATCGTGTACTGATAATTAACTACATGTTGGGATTTAAAAGTTAATGTTTCTATATTGAAATGATATCCCCGAGAACCGACGTTAAATCTGGATATCGCCATACATATCACGTTGTAAAATTAATAGTAAATTAGATATAACTCGTATCGTGACATACTTGGGCTCGTTACGAAGCAGACTGGATAATATATAAACCACTGATAATATTTACTGAATATTGTTTTGTTATGATGCTGAAAACTGATGGGGAAATACGACTCTGGACTGCAGTCCAGAGCAGTATTTCCCGACGACACCTGACTTTAGATGTATACACGTCCCTGTAAAATTCTGAGAAAAATGCGGAGTCCTATATCATAGCATAGATAATCAAGTTATCTAAATAATGGTGTTAGTTTCATTTAATTTAAATAATGTTTCCTATTTTACAAGTATTTTAGATCGTCGACATATCCTGCAGTTTTCTGCAGTGACAGTTTGTACACTTTGATATTAAACTGAACATATCTCCCAGTACACAGTGGATGTTATTGATCTGTCTGATGCGTTGGAAACCTAACTGTTAAACCTAAATATTATCCAACTGTACTATTGCCTAATTATGCTCCCAACTGGGGGTAAAATGTGTTACGGAACGGACTTCCGGTTTAGAAATTGAATTCCCAGCAGTAAACACTTAAATTGAAATGACCATAACTAGCAAACCTGAAATCCGATTGACGCGAAACCAATTTTTATGGATACATAATTAAACATACTGCTTACCCCTTTTACACTGTTTTGTTTAATTCTGAACGTATGATTTATAAAAAATTTTACAAGATGTACGACACTGGCTGCTATATTTTATGTGTATCATAGACAATTGCATACTCATCATATCATGTAGCGGTATACCCTCATTGAATAGTGATCACATACATTGATAACCTAGTGATTGTGTTACATTACCCAGTGATAGATATTAGTGATTGGATTGTGGCAAGTACGTCGTGTATAAGCATGATTGAATAGAGAAAGTGATACGTACTTGTACACAATCAGCGAACCCAGTTAATTTATTGCATTGTCGACGTCTATGGGACATATGTAAGTGTGACTATAACCGGTATGGGACAATTATGGTAGCACTTATATTAGTGTCATAGGTAAGGCGTCAAACACAGTCCATTTATCTTGGGTACCAGTCGAGACATGCTTGATGGAGATCATGTCTCCAGTTCTCGCGTAGACTTGTCATGGACCGACTAGTATTTGGGTTTATGGTCGGTGTTTGATGTAGACCATGGGGTGTAGGGTAGTTTGAGCGTGAGTTCAACGGAATCTCGGAAGTCCCATTGCCGGCATATATACCGTGATTTTGGGAGTTATATGGATAGTGTTACTGATTATTATCGTGCGTGATTTGGCTCGTGTTCCCTTGCCCCTGGGGCCCTACCCTTAGGTTGGGGATACTCCTGCGTGGTTGAATCTCACACTTGGACTGACGATAGGTTTAGCGACCTGGACAGTGAGACTTAGAGACTGATAGGATTAGTGACATTGACATGCATTGCTTACTGATTTGATATACCTACTTTACTGCTTACCTGTACCGATTATTTCATGTGCATCATCATTCTATATTTACTGCTTCATGTTCATCATCATTGCACGTGTTTACTTTTGCATATATATATATTGCTATTGTGTCGCTCTGACGACCTGAGTATGCATGCTCAGAGTGAGAAGTGGATTTAGCTTAGATCAGCACCTGTCGTATCTTAAGGATATTGCGGACATCTAGATTAGCGACGTCAGCTCTATCTTTCCTTTGACTCCATCTAGTTAGTTTATATCTGTTTTGATTTAGTGACTGCATTTCTCATTACCTATGCATTGATTACTGATTACCACGTAAAACTAAAAGCCGAAGTGTGACTACGGCAGGATGTTTCCTCGACCGTAGGAGCATGGCTGGCCTTGTCAACCCCTCGTATTCCGTATTTTGGGAAGCGGGGCATAACAGATATAGTATGACCTAGGAAATCGTTGTTTTATGCGATTTCTATCTGCTGATGTTTTCTACTCACGAGTTGGCAACTCACCCCCGTTATGCCACAGTTCTTGCAGGTTTGACAGCTTAGGATCAGTTGCGGTATCGCTGGTATACAGCTTCATCCAGGGTGTTTTGCTATGGTAGGTGGGACACATTGGATCGTGCCCACTCTTGTGCTTATTATTCTATTGTATCTAGATAAACTCCATCAATCAGAAACTAGAATTTGTATATTTGGAGACCTAGTCAGACTTGGGTATTTTGCGAGATTTAGAGCGATGGGTGTATGTTCATTTCTTGAGATGATGATGTCTTGCTTTATTTATTGTTCTTTTTGGGTTGATCTTCGCCGTTGGACATCGTATACATTGCTTACTTGCATAGTCGTGATTCCGCCAATTGGCGAAGAGCTAGCTCCCGCTTGGGGATGCCTTTTTTGTATGTATGTGGTTTTGAATCAAAATATGCAAGGGAGGTGCTGTCCAAATTTTTTTTAAAGGACGAAAAATATCCTCAAATTTAGTACATTCTACTTGCATTTTCTTATATCATTAGTTATGCATTTATAGATAAACTTTATTTCATTATACTTTTATTTCAAAACTGCACCCATCACTATTTTCCGCAAAAAGGTTTAGTTTTTCTGGGCTTCGGCTTACTTGAATTAAGTTACGCCTTTAGAAGTTGCGTGATTTAAGTGACGGTCACGTGCTAAATTACGGGTCGTGACAGTAAGTTCGGCTGCTGGATTGCTCGGGGGCAAGAAGTGGGGGTGTAAGCTTGGAGATGTGGTCCGAGGAAAGTCCCCAATGTAACACACTGATTCTACCTCCGCAGCTTCCAGGAGCCTAACGGGCTTACGTGGATGACATATCATCCGCTACGTGTCGTGATATGAAGAATTCCCACTTATGAGCATCATCAATTTCCCTTATTAGTACAACAGAGCTAAAACTCTCACTTGGTTTTAATCTAGAGTAATTAACCAGTGCAGTAATTGAAACTACTTTTGGTTGTCTCGGTAACGGAGAAAATGGAGATCCCAAACTTATTATTCTAATCTCATGTCTTCTGTTGTGTATAAACTGTGAACATATGTCTAATGTAGGAACCTAATACAGATCTGATATTGATATTGATTTAATTTTTCACGGTTATTCACTGATTATGATATTCCTGATGATGCCAGTATATTGATAGACTACATTTAATCATAATATACTCTTATGATATATTTCCTGATTGATTACGCTTTGCTTGGCATACTGATTTATGACTTGCATCCCGGCTATCCTGAAATTGGTATTGTCGTGCTATTGTATCATGTTAAACCCTTCTTATGATATAATGTTTACCTAGAAGCTAACGATTTCATGAGATCTCTTAACCTACCATGTTGTCTTGATAGACGTGACTTGTACATGCTTGTTCCTGTGTTGGCATTAGGTAAATACCATTTTGATACTTGACATGAAACATGAAACCTGGGGAAACAGAGAAAATCAAGAATGAAATCCGACTTGTAGCTCAACAGTTCACTACTTGTCAGAGACTGATCAGTTGATACGATCTTCCGGCTTCGGAATGACGATGCTGACATCATTCATCTATACATGACATTATTTTACTGCCTAGCGGCACATCTCGGATTCAGCCCCGAGCATCATGACCGTGGTCCCGGGCACGGACAGGATACTATTGAGTTACATCAGGGATTTCATTGATTGGTTTCAAATATCTTTAGGATAGATAACATAGAGACATGAACTCTTAGGATACATTTGATATAGTTGATACCGATATCTTACTTGTTGCATCATATGTACTGTTATCACTTATTGTTTATACTCATGATATCCCGGTCTTACACATGGCATTCTATATCAACTACTATTCATATTATTATTATGATATTTATGACGCACTGACATCTGGGTTTTGTATGACCCAGATCTTTTGACTTTAGAACAGAAAGATCATGAGTATTTCGACAAGATTGCTAAACAGTGAAGGGCAGTTTGTCGATTTAGTTTTATTGATACTTTAGGTTTCTTTCTAATAATGAACTTGTCAGTTTTATCGTTGTAATACCATAATGAAAAACTATCAGTTATTATTTCCTTTAGTTTTTCAGATTGTTATTGCTTCCGCTGTTATTTCAAATTATTTTTCTTATGGTTATTGGACATGTAATGAATAGATTTATTATTATATTATTCTTGATTATCAATTGACAACCGTAATATGACTATGGAAAGATATTTCCTTACCGTAAGTAACATGGTTAGTTTTGTTACGTTCTCGTATTTGAGTATGTTGGGATGCAGGGCGTGACAAAGTTTTGTTGGTATCAGAGTATAGGTTTAGGTTCGCTGGGATTGGTTCAATTTGTAGTTGTGTATGATACCCAATACATCGACCTTAAGACCCGAAACTACATGAATATGTCTTGCCACAATTATTGCCATGTTATCCTAGAATCCATTGTTCATTGAATCCTTATTTTATTGAATCTTGTTTCCATTGCTAATCGTCTTCATTCGTGCTTGACTACAGAGGTATGTCCACAAGGAATCAGCGTTCTCCACACGCTCCACCTGCTGACAATGCCGCACTACTTAGGGTCATACGCGGCATGCTGGAGAACCAGTAACGACAAGCTGAAGATTTCCATAAGGGCTTGAGGACGGCGGTTGCTACGTAGGTTCAGCGTAAAGGGACCGTTGCGGACTTCAGGGGGCTTAATCTAGCAACTTTTACCGGATTGGAGGAATCTCTTCAGGCAGAGCAGTAGCCTGTGGATACGGAGAACCTGTTGATTGCTGCTTAGATTCCTGATGAGAGGAAGGTGGATGTGGTGCACATCCAGATGGTCAACTTTGCTCATGAATGGTGTCATGTGGAGGAGGCTCGTTTGGTAAAACCAATCAGCTAGGCGGTTATTACTCAGAGTTTTCTGGGGAAGTTCTTCCCACGGTCGGAAAAGGAAGAAATGGAAAAGAAACTCATTAGCTTGAAACAGAATGATGGATTGGTTGATTTTCATGCGGCTAAGTAGACCAAGCTCAGTCGATTTTTAGGACCCTTGGTAGCAAATGAAGCTGACAGAGCACGACGGTTCTTACAGAGTCTTGATGTAGAGCTTCAGAGGCAGATTACTACATTCGGATTTAATGCCTTTTCTCAAGTTCTCACGGCAGCCGTAGAACAACAGAAGTTATTGAGGATCAAGAAGGGTACATCTCGGCAAGATGTTTTGGTACAGAATACAATTCATGCACAAACCAGAACTTCAGGACATAGGGACATTCCGGTCAAGAGACAGGATACGGTTCCTATCATGCCTAGTTTTTCAAAATACAAAAAAAACGAGAACGTTACAAAACCAGCCATGCTACCTACGGTAAGGAAATATCCTCCTATAGTCACATTACGGTTGTCAATCAGTAATTAAGAACAATAATGTAACTATCTATCTCTAAACATGTCCAATAGCCATAAACGATAATAAGAAACAGTAACGGAAGCAATAAAGATCCAAGAAAAAGAAAAATACCTAAACCGTCAATAAAAACTAAATCAGTGGGATGCCTCTCACTGATCGGCAATCCTGTCGAAATAATCACAGTCTTCCTGTGCTAAGGTCAAGTATCTGGGCCATGCAAAACTCAGACGTCAGTACGTCATAAATATCGTAATAATAAACTGAACAGTGTGTTATATAGGATGTCAGGTGCAAGAGTGAGTTATCATGAGTATAAATAAAATCAATTACATAAAATATAACAGCAGGCTATAGATAGTCAAACATGTCACGTGTATCCTAAGGTCTGTATTTCTAGGTTAAATATCCTACAGGTATTTGAAACCAATGAATATACTCCTCCATGTAACTTAAAAGTGTATATTCTGTTACCCTCCGGGACCATGGATGCAAGATATATCTCATTACCCCCCGGGACCACATATGCAAGATGTATGAATCAAGAATGATTCTGTTCCATTACCCCCCCCCCCCCCCGAACCACGGAAATATGTAATATCCTTTTAACTTACACTTCAGTTACACTTTTGATTTCCTCATTTCTCCAGTTTTTGTTTTCCAAGTCAGGTATGAATAATATCTAGCTAATGCCAACAAAGAAACAGACAGGTACAGATTATGTCTATCTAGACAACAGATCACGTCCATCAGGATAACAAGTCAGAATTGTTGGTATCGGTAAGTATTACAGACAAAAAGGTGCAAGCTAGATGGCAAAATCAGCAGCAAGATGACGGTTTATAAATATGTCAAGATAGTATATTGAACTAGATAAAGTGTTTATTTCGCAATAATATCACGTGCACAAGTTATGACGTAAAGACTACAACTATATCACTTCCTACAGTGCAATTTATCCATTTGACCGTGTTATACTAGTTTATTATAATTATCAAGTATTGTTATTTAAATAGATTTGCATACACTGTAATTGTAAAATTGATCAATGTTAAATAACTACGGTATAAAAATTATATAAATATAGTTGTATAATAAAAATATTAATAATAGTACGACACATAGGTAAATGGCGTAAATTATAAACTTTTTCGGTCTCGACGAATGCGGATACGAATACGAATGGAGAAAAATGAAAATGGAACAACGAAAACACGAAGCCAAAATCCCAGCTTGAGCTCGGCTTGGAGATGTAGTTGACGACGACTGGCTGTTGCCGATGGTGGTTTCGATTTAAGAGAAGAAGAAGGCGGTCTCGACGAGAATGTTGCTCGTCTCGGTGGGTTCTCGGCATTAATGATGAGAACCTCGGGTGTAACAACCCTAAACTTTCTGCACAGGAATTTTTCAAAATACAGAAAGGAGCACCTAAGCCTGAGCATAAGTTATAAATTTAAATCGCTTTAGAACAACAAGAAAACACTTGTAGGTCATTAGTAAAGCCTTGCACTGCTGTGACATAACCCCTGTGTTCAAATCCCCCCAGCCATATATTATTTTTATTGATTTTTTCTTTTAAACTTTTAGAAGCTCAAAAGTTTGTACGTGCACTGCACGTAAAATGAAAAGTCACAATAAAAAAACATGTGGAAATTGTTATTTAAACAGCCTAAGACACGTGTCAAAGATCCAAGCACCTTATCCCTGGGAATGGCCGGCAAGATGCGTGTTGGGGTCGGCGCCACCGGTCCAACCCGTTTCAAATGCCTCCAAACTTTAATCCTAACACCCCTTGGCCTACCCCACTACCCCCGTTCTGTTTGATTTCTCTGCATTTATCCAGAGAATGATAAATCCCCTATTTAATCCATTTTAATGCATATTTAAAATTCATTCTTCAATCCTAAAACCCCTAATTTCTCATATAAATACAAACATCACACCCTAGCCTCCTCATTCAGAAATCCATTGCCAAAACTCTCTAAAATTTCTTAGTCCAAAAGTTGTATAAGTGGAGTTAGCTAAGGTCAAAGTTCCGGCGATGATTCGGGACAAATTTGGCGACGACGCGACTCCACGACGCTTCCAATAGTTTCCTCTACCTCCTCTCTCTTCTCCAAACCCGTAAGTCCCTTCACTTCTCACCTCTTTCTAGTCTAAAACAATAATCTATTAAAACTCGTCGAAAGCGGAGTTAATCCGACTTCCGATTCTAATTTTCATTAAAAACGTAATTTTTCTTAATAAAAAATTTACCACCTTTTTATATATTGTTTATTAACCATTAAATAACATTTGGAACAAGTTTCAAATCAAAATATAATGTTAAACAACTTTTATTTAAATTTTACGGTAAAATACCATCTGGTTTACATATGACATTACTTTCTAGTTTTGCTCATATTACCTTTAGAAAATTCATGAGGTAATGACCTACCTCATCACAACACTCATTCTTGATATAGCACGATAACTTTTGAAACTTTAGTTGTGGGATGATTACAAGTTTACAATAAAATCCTAAACTATTACAAAACCGTATTCTTTAAATTGTCTTATTTAAATTCCATACGACTAAGTCCTTACAACCCATTCGTGGGGAATCCAATATGGTTGGTGTGGGTTATCGCACATCCATCGGACTAGTAGGGCGAGATGCAGACCTCCTCACGGAGCATACGATCTCGATGGAATTTGTATTACAATTTTAAGAAAAACGTGATTTCTATTTAATAAATAAATTCTATTTATATATATATATATTATCAAAATATCTACTTTAAATATACAATATATATTCTATGTTTTCTAAATCAAAGGAATCACAAATTTCACGAAACTACCATTACAAATCAATATAATTCCAATATTACACTAAAATACCATATACAATGCAAACTGGGTTCTATTCACTAGAAAACTTCATATTATAAAAATTACAACTAAGAAAACCCTAAAGAAGATAAATAAATACTTGAGGTTTATTTTAAAAATATTTCAAAACTATTTTTCATAAACCCTCTCAAGTTATATTAATTTACAATAAGAACCCTAGTAAATATAGGTTTAAGCGGGACCATTTCTCTTGAGCCTCAGGGAGCCGGAGAATATGGGTGCTTGCCTATGTAAGACAGAAAAACTAAAAACGGTGTTATCAATACAGTAATTGTCTTGGAAAAAGACACAAATCCTGCCGTCCATGTGCAGCAGTTACCTATAACATCAAAACTAATTCAGGACTTCAATTCATTTTAAAGTGTCTGACCCAGGCAGAGTCTCAGTCTAATCTGAGATCAATCTATCCTTGAATATGATTCAATTATAACTCCAATTCAACATGAATCCATTTATACCAGAATTCAATCTATATCAACTTGAACATGATTTGATCGAACCATGGATATACATTTGACTGGTCTACATGACTATCTGTTTATATCTGTTCCATTTACATGAACTACTGATATTATGGTTTCGGAAAGTCTTACATCTATTAAACAAAACAACACAAATCAATATAAAATACATTACGGGTAGACTGACACAGAATGTGTTAAAAGTGACACGAGATGGTCATTAAAAGACGTAACTATACATCCATTGCCTTTATTCCGTGGTTTTATCGATGGAGCCTTGTACTACGGGTTACCATAGTCCACGATATAAGTTGGACTCCTCTCATATACACTGGCATATTCTGTACCAAGCTACAAACAACTGCGTAAACATAACAAACTCACAATACACCAGTTATATTCTCATATCTGTCTGTTCATCTGTCTATTCTATTCCTATTTTTCTTTGGGACTTACCGAGTGATTGTTCGCTGAAGACATTCCTATTTCTCTTCTTTCTTTGAAATGTTGTCAGGAGGACCCGACTCTGAAGAGTTCGAGACCAGCCAAAAGAACTTGGAGCAAACCATTGAGCAGTACGACCATTAGGCTTTACTTGTACTCACTTTCCTTTCAGTTTATGCCATTGTTTAGGCATTGCTTTCATCATTGTATTTACTTTGCAGTTGTATTGTAAAGAAATGTTTAAAAATTAAAGTTGTTTTTCAATTACATTTCTTGGTATTTTTCTTGTGTACATTTATTATATTGCATAGTTACGCTTAGCGTGTTTATTTCTGAGTAAATACGTAGAGGGTCTCGCCGCGTCTCCTTACCCGTACACTGGGAAGCGGGGCATGACATCGGGGCTGGGGTTCAGTCACGACCTGAACAAGAAGATGGTGGCGCTGTTGAAGGCAAGGAGGAAGGAGTTGCCGATGGGACTCAAGGTTGCCCCGGTGATTAGGTGCTGGTTGAATCTGAAGTTGTCTTGGTTAGGGCTCAAGTTAGGCTAGGAGTCTCGACTAGGTGATGGTTCGAGAGAAAAGAGATATAGACGATGGCGACGAAGAAGACGGTCACTGCGACGATGAAGCGAGGTGATGGCTGGAGTTGGGTGTGCCGGTGAAAGACAAGATGGTGTAACAACCCTAAACGTTATGTACAATTTTTTTCAAAAATACAGAAAGGGGTACTTGAGCCTAAGCATGAGTTATAAGTTTTATTTACTTTTGAACAGCAAGAAGGAGCTTGTAGCTCATTGGTAAGACCTTGCACTGCAGAACCAAAGCACTAGAGTTCAAATCCCATCAGCCACACATTATTTTTAATTTGATTTCTTTTAATTTTTAGAAGTCCAAGAGTCTACACGTGCATAACCCGTAAAACTAAGAGCCACACATAAAACAAACGGGTCCACGAGATAGGCCAAGCAACAGGGGACATATGGCGACGACTCGAGGCCCGACTCGGGCCGGCGGGAAGCATGAATCGGCCGGCGGCGCCGGCCGACTCAACTCGAAACCCTAATTTTCTTTTTGTGTTGCAACCCCTGAACTCCCCCATAACCCCTGTATTGTTTAATTTCCCTGCACATTTATAGAGCAATTTAAATCACACATTTAATCCATTTTAATACAATTTTTATCACACTCTTTCACTACCCTAAACCCTAGATTTTTCCTATAAATACCACACCTCAAATCACCCCCCTCACTCACAAATCCCTGACCAAACTCTTAAGAAAATTCCCAAGACTTTTTGTGTGCAAGTGGAGTTAGCAAAGGGCAAAGCTCCGACGAACTTCCGACGAAACGATGCACCGACACCTCTCCCTTCTTCCTTTTCCTCTTATCTACACTACAAACCTGTAAGTCCCCCTTCTCTATCTCTTTTGCTATTCTCAAATTCTTAATCCTTAAAACGTGTCGGAAGCGGAGTTATCCGGTTTCCGATTCTCTTTTCTTTCAAAATACAATATTTTCTTAATAACAAACATACAACTTTTGATATATTGTTGAATAATCATTAACTAAAACAATAGAACAAGTTTGACATTAAAATGATAATCGTAGCAAGTTTTATTCCACTTTTACAGTAAAATACCTTTATGTTTCATATCGACATGTTTATACCTTTTAACCATGCTAGCTTTAAAAATCTCACGAGGTAATGACCTACCTCCTCACAAAACTCATATGTAACATAGCACGATGAAATTTAGGAACATAGATTTGGGAAAATACGATTTTACACATAACTACCTCCAACTTATAAAAACCTTTTTCTACAAGGTGTGTATTTTTAAAAAATCTTTGCAATGTGCCGGTACAACCCATTTCGGGGAACTCTTTTGGGATGGTGCGGATTATCGCACATTCTCGGGCTTAGTAGTGCGAGATGCAAACCTCCACAAGGAGCATATGGTCTCGAAAGATTTAAAAATACAATTTTCTTTAGAAAATGTGATTTCTATTATAAATAAAACTTATATTTTTAATAAATATATATATGTAATTAATATCAAAATATCTATTTTTAATATTTATAATATTCCACATTTCCAAAATTCAAGAAAAACATCTCATTTACAAGAAAATACCATACAAATTCAAATATTACAAATAAATACCATACATTATGAAAAATAGGTTTTATTCACTAGAAATGTCACAATGATAAAATATATATCAATGAAAACTTTAAAGATGATAATAAAATAATTGAGTGTATTTTGAAAATTATACAAAATTATTTTTACATAAAACCCCTCAAGTTATACTAAATTACAATAAGGACCCTAATAAACATAGGTTTAAGTGGGACCAGTCTCTTGAGCCTCAGGGAGCCGGAGATATGGGTGCTTGCCTATTTAAGGTAGACAACCTAACAAAAGGTGTTATCAACACAGTAATCGTTTTTGAAAAAGACATAAATCCTACCTTCCATGTGCAGCGGTTACCGATAACACCAAAACCTAATTCAGGATTCAATTTCTTTTCCAGTTGTCCGACTCAGACTGAGTCTCAATATAATCAATCTGACTTGAATGAGATTCAAGTACATATAACAATTCAATATGAATTCATATATTCAATCTGTTCAATCTATCAATCTATACAACTTGACTGAACCGAACCATGGATATACATCCATCTACATGATTCTCCAGTTACATCCATTTACTGATATCATGGTTTCGGTGAGTCATCCATCTATACAATTCAAATTACAAGACAATACAATACAAACAATACAATCAAGACATCGCGGGGTTTATAAGGGGTAGATTGGTATGGAAGGTGTTAGAAGTGGCACGAGACTGCAACCATAAGACACTAACCTGAATTCAATCGCCGTTGTTCCGGGTATTTTGATGGAGCCTTGTACTCTATATACCATAGTCTCTGGTCTACTGAGACTCCTCTCGTATACACTGGCCTCTTCTGTACCAAGCTACAAACAACAGCGTTAACAATATAATACAACTTTAAAAGTTACACTCTCTCTATGTATATTCTATTTCTCCCTCATCTTTGGGACTTACCGAGCAATTGTTCGCCGACAACATTCCTTCTCTTTCTTCTTTAGAATGTTGTCAGGTGGATCGGACCTTCAGGAGATCGAGCCCACCAGCGAAGACTTGGACCAGCTAGTTTTCGACCCAGAGCTTTAGATTCCTTGTACACATTTACATTCTGTATTTTCCATTTCTGTTATGCCACTGTTTAGGCATTGCTTTCCATTCCATGTATTTACTTTTCAGATGTATTGTAAAAAGAATGTTAATAAATAAAGTTGTTGTTCAATTATATCTTTTGTCACTGTCTCTTGTGCATTTTACTTATATTTCTTAGATACGCTTAGCGTGTTTACTTCAGAGTAAATCCGTAGCGGCCTTGACGTACACTGGAAAGCGGGGCGTCACAGGTTTTGTTGGTGGCCCATACAAGTCAGAGCTGTATGGAATCCTACCATACAGTTCAGTTCGGCGTGGACAACCTAAGCAATATAAGACGAGAACCAGCAACTGAAAACATTCTTTACATTACATATTCCTTGAATCTTACTATTTCAAATTCTTTGAATCTTACTCCTTGAACCTATTTCTTCGAATCTATCCTAACCTATTTTTCTTTGAAGGTTATGGATTCCCCAAACAATACCAGCACCAATTTCAACAACACTCCACCTCCACTACCGATTACACCTGTCGTCGCTGCTCCGATCAACGAGCAGACGGTTCTGCTTGAGGCAATCCGCAGCCTCCTGGAAGGACAGCAGCAGCAGACTGCTATTCTAATGAACCGACCAGAAGCGGAAGCCCCAGGAGTGAAGCAATTCAGGGCCTTGCACCCCAAGCAATTATCAGGAAAAGAGAGCCCTCTAGAAGCGGAGGAATGGGCTCAGAGCATCGAAGATGATCTGGCAGCGGCACAAGTACCAGAAATAGCTTGGGTACATGTTGTGAAATTACAGCTCACGGACAATGCACGGGTTTGGTGGAAGGCGGAAGAAATCCGTCTTGACCAACCTATCGAATGGATGACTTTCTGCAACATGTTCGATGCAAAGTACTTCCCTGAGACTGCCATCTTCTATATGGAGCAGCAATTCATCCATCTGCAACAAGGTTCAATGTGGACTACATCTGTAGATGAGTATGATGCTGAATTAACCATGCTCAGTTGGTAAGATATGTCTCAATGTTCGATTTAATATCACATACTACACAACTAACACAAGACCGTAACAGGTTTGCGGCCCATCTCATACCGACTGCTGAGATCAGGGCTAGAAGATTTCAGCAAGGGTTGGACCCGGAAATCCAAGCTGCATTAGCTACAGGGGATTTCCCAACCCATGATTTGGTTTTGAAGGCTGCCCGAAGATACGAGGCAGTAGTGAAGAGGAAGGGCAGACCTCAATCTGCCGGAGTGAAGCTCCCTGCCAATCAGATGGCAGGAGGAGCCTCTTCAAGGACGAATGTTGAAACCATAAGACTGGAAGTACCCAATAACCAGCCAAGTCCAAGTTTTTGCTTTTATTGCAAGAGGAATGGACACTTGTAGAAGGACTATAGGCGCGCAAATGGCCGGTGTCTAATTTGTGGCGCATCCAATCACGGAATTGGAAACTGTCCTTATAGAAGTAACCCAGCTCACACACACACCAACTACCCGTAACGGCCAGCTATCCAGACTCCTGCACCTCGCATTGCACTCCCTGTTCCACCACCCGCACAGCCTAATCGCCAATTCCATCAGGCACTGAGGAACATGCCTCGAGGGCTGAGAAATATGCCCCAAGGAAAGAGGAATGTGCCTCCAACTAGGAGAAATGTACCACGGCGTAAGGCTTTCCTTTTAGTGGCCGAAGAAACAGAGGCCGTAGACCAAGGTAACACTGGTAATTTCCTCAACTCTTTTCAAACCTTTCGCATTCTTTTATTCCTTCACATATTTTTCATATACTACCAATAGTTCTATCACCAAACTTTCCTTGAATCCGTTACACTTTCCTTTTACAAATTTCGAGGACGAAATTTTTTAAGGAGGGTAGAATGTAACAACCCTAAACTTTCTATACAATTTTTTTTTCAGAAATACAGAAAGGGGTACTTGAGCCTGAGCACAGGTTATAAGTTTTATTTACTTTTGAACAGTAAGAAGGAGCTTGTATATCATTGGTAAGAACTTGCACTGCTGAACCAAAGCACCAGAGTTCAATTCCCATCAACCACACATTATTTTTAATTTGATTTCTTTTAATTTTTAGAAGCCCAAGAGTCTACACGTGCATAACCCGTAAAACCAAGAGTCACACATAAAACAAACGGGTCCACGAGATAGACCAAGCAACATGGGACACATGGCGACGAATCAAGGCCCGACTCGGGCCGGCGGGAAGCATGAATCGGCCGGCGGCGCCGGCCGACTCAACTCGAAACCCTGATTTTCTTTTTGTGTTGCGACCCCTGAACTCCCCCATAACCCCTGTATTGTTTAATTCCCTGCACATTTACAGAGCAATTTAAATCACATATTTAATCCATTTTAATACAATTTTTATTACACCCTTTCACTACCCTAAACCCTAGATTTTTCCTATAAATATCACACCTCAAATCACCCCCCTCACTCACAAATCCCCGCCCAAACTCTCAAGAAAATTCTCAAGACTTTTTGTGTGCAAGTGGAGTTAGCAAAGGGCGAAGCTCCGACGATCTTCCGACGACGATTCGAGGAGATTCCGGCGACGAAACGACGCACCGGCACCTATCCCTTCTTCCTTTTCCTCTTATCTACACTACAAATCTGTAAGTCCCCCTTCTCTCTCTCTCTCTCTTTTGCTATTCTCAAATTCTTAATCCTTAAAACGTGTCGGAAGCGGAGTTATCCGGTTTCCGATTCTCTTTTCTTTCAAAATACAACATTTTCTTAATAACAAACATACAACTTTTGATATATTTTTGAATACTCATTAACTAAGACAATAGAACAATTTTGATATTAAAATGATAATCATAACAAGTTTTATTCCATTTTTACAGTAAAATACCTTTATGTTTCATATCGATATGTTTATACCTTTTAACCATGCTAGGTTTAGAAAACTCACGAGGTAATGACCTACCTCCTCACAACACTCATATGTAACATAGCACGATAAAATTTGGGAACATAGATTTGGGAAAAATACAATTTTACACATAACTACCTACGACTTATAAAAATATTTTTTTACAAGGTGTGTATTTTTAAAAAATCTTTGCAATGTGCTGCTACAACCCATTTCGAGGAACCCGTTCGGGATGGTGTGGATTATTGCACATTCTCGGGTTTAGTAGTGCGAGATGCAGACCTCCGCAAGGAGCATACGGTCTCGAAAGATTTAAAAATACAATTTTCTTTAGAAAATGCGATTTCTATTATAAATAAAACTTATATTTTTAATAAATATATATATATATGTAATTAATATCAAAATATCTATTTTTAATATTTATAATATTACACATTTCCAAAATTCAAGAAAAACATCTCATTTACAAGAAAATACCATACAAATTCCAATATTACAAATAAATACCATATATTATGAAAAATAGGTTTTATTCACTAGAAATGTCACAATGATAAAATATACATCAATGAAAAATTTAAAGACGATAATAAAATACTTGAGGTGTATTTTGAAAATTATACAAAATTATTTTTACATAAAACCCCTCAAGTTATACTAAATTACAATAAGGACCCTAGTAAACATAGGTTTAAACGGGACCGGTCTCTTGAGCCTCAGGGAGCCGGAGATATAGGTGCTTGCCTATTTAATGTAGACAACCTAACAAACGGTGTTATCAAAACAATAATCGTCTTTGAAAAAAACACAAATCTTGTCGTCCTTGTGCAGCGGTTACCGATAACACCAAAACGTAATTCAGGATTCAATTTCTTTTCTAATTGTCTGACTCAGACTGAGTCTCAATATAATCAATCTGACTTGAATGAGATTCAAGTATATATAACAATTCAATATGAATCCATATATTCAATCTATCAATCTATACAACTTGACTGAACCGAACCATGGATATACATCCATCTACATGATTCTCCAGTTACATCCATTTACTGATATCATGGTTTCGGCAAGTTATCCATCTATACAATTCAAATTACAAGACAATACAATCAAGACATCGCGGGGTTTATAAGGGATAGATTGGTACGGAAGGTGTTAGAAGTGGCACGAGACTGCAACCATAAGACACTAACCTAAATTCAATCGCCGTTGTTCCGGGTATTTTGACGGAGCCTTGTACTCTATATACTGTAGTCTCTGGTCTAGTGATACTCCCCTCGTCTACACTGGCCTCTTCTATACCAAGCTACAAACAACAGTGTTAACAATATAATACAACTTTAAAAGTTACACTCTCTCTGTCTATTCTATTTCTCCCTCATCTTTGGGACTTACCGAACGATTGCTCGCTGACGACATTCCTTCTCTTTCTTCTTTGGAATGTTTTCAGGTGGATCGGACCTTCAGGAGATCGAGCCCACCAGTGAGGACTTGGACCAGCTAGCTTTCGACCCAGAGCTTTAGATTTCTTGTACACATTTACATTCTGTATTTTCCATTTCTGCTATGCCACTGTTTAGGCATTGCTTTCCATTCCATGTATTTACTTTTCAGATGTATTGTAAAAAGAATGTTAATAAATAAAGTTGATGTTCAATTATATCTTTTGTCACTGTCTCTTGTGCATTTTACTTATATTGCTTAGATACGCTTAGCGTGTTTACTTCAGAGTAAATACGTAGCGGCCTCGTCGCATACCCTTCGCCGTATACTGGGAAGAGGGACGTGACAGATGGTGGCGGCTGTAGATGAATAAGTGCGGGCGAGATGAGTTTTCAATGCTGATGGGTTTAGGTGATGGGTTTCAAGGGAGAGGCGATGGTGGTGTAAAGGTGCTATACGGCGGTGAGGGGGTTGGGTTGTAACGATGATGGTCATGGTAGTGGGTTCGATGTTGTCTTGGTGATCGAAGAAGACGAGGGCGATGGGTCGAGCAAGGTTCTCGGTGGAGAAGGAAAAGGCAGCGATAGTGGTGCTAGTGGCGAAGTTCTCGGGGATGTGGGTTAGGGCTCGGCCACTTGGAAGAAGAATAAGGAGATCGGAAACGATGATGATGAAGGGTTCTCCTGCGAGATGCAGGTAAGGAGCATCGACAATAGTGAAAGGGTCACAACGAGGTTGCGGTCCCGGGAGTCGATGCTGGGCTCTTAGCGGTGAGGTGATGGAGATGGGAACGGCGGCTATGAGGAGGAGAGAGAGAAGGGGAGAGAGACACGGGAGAGAGGGGGGAGAGTTTTATATACTTTTATTTTATAATATATTAGGTTTAGTTATATATTATGTGTGTGTGTGTGTGTTTGATATAACTAAATAACTAAAAGTATTATATAAAAATATTAAGATCCCCGATCCGTCTCTGCTAAATCTCAAAACAAATAACTAGAAGTTATCTATACATACGTAGCCCACTTAAACTGTAAATATAGTGGTTAAACAAATTTATTGTAATCTAATATATTATACACTGTATCTTAGGATGTTTAGGATTTATGTGTAATAGATAATCGTTAATATAATATCATAGGATATTTGAATAAGATAAAAATATACTGACAATTAATATATAAAAATATCCATAACGTATGGCTACCAGAATATATATATATATATATATATATATATATTTTAAATATTGTATATCTATTATTTGAGATTCATATAGATTTAGTATAGGGATAAATATCAATAACATATACTCTATCTAACTATCAAGCCATAACGGATTTCACACAAGCGGGTCGGGTCCAATAAACACACATACTATCCAAACCAAACACAACCCAAACAATAATAATTAAAGAAATTCAAAATACTAATTAATATCGTTAAATAACGTAGGATCGTATTAGGGTGTTACAATTCCTATGAAGCGTATGCTCCGGCTCCATATAAGAGGATAACAGTAATCTGTGACTTTTGTCAGAGGACATACCATACTCAGAGGGATTGTTGGAGGAGGCTTGGACAGTGCTTAGTTTGCGGAGCTACTGATCATTAGATCGACGCTTGTCCGTCAAGCCATTGGACAAAAAATGATGTCAAAAAGGCGCTATTGGTACCGCAGAAGCATACTTGCGAAAGACAGATTACTCAATGGCCTAATCAGGGATGTGCTTTCACCCTAATGGCTAAGGGGGCAGAAGCTTCGGAATATGTAGTTTCGGGTATCTTATTCGTTTGGTTTTTTTTCTAGCATTAGCTTTAATTGTTTCTATAGCATTCCATTGTTTGTTTCCCTGATTCGTTAGTTAGATTTCTAGATAAAACTTTTACATAAACTGTACAGTTAGTTTGTAACGATTACACCCCAGGATCATCCTTGAATCCTTTCTACTTTTCTGACGATCGTATCTCGGTGAAGGGGAAACAGAATTTCGAACCTTTCATCCCCATTGATCTTATCATATAATCCTCTTGATTTTCCTTATTGTTTTTCTTAAATGTTATTCCATCGACTTTGATAGTAGGAATTGGGCAAATTAGATGGAGTTACATGATTGTAATTATGTACCGCGGTATGGTTACAATACGGTACTCTGCTTGGGTAGCTTGGAGTCCTACTTTTGATTCATTTCTTTGACTTGATTTTGTGTACTACTTTGCTTATCCATAATTCTTTTACTTCCAAAAATATGTCTTAACTTGAATGTTGAATCTAACAATCTTTGTATTCTTTCTTATCCGGCCGTTGGATTCTGATGGTGACAGATAACCGCGTTATTCTCTATCTCGTCCAGCAGTGACGAGCATTTAAGGTTTATACTTGAGACATTGGATCCAGAGATTTAGCTGGATGAATAGAAGTCTTAGGTCACGTCAAATCAGGAGATGGTATGGCTGTGGATCCGAAGAAAAGGATTGTAGTAGTTATAGATTGGCTTAAACGGAAATAAGTATTTAAGTACAATTATCTTGGGTAAACCGCATCAAGGATGTTCAGGAGTAAGATGCGCGATTAAAGAAGTGGCACAGCAGAAGCGTGATAGACCCATGACACAAGTTTTCGAACAGATTTGCTTATTCAAGGAGCCGGGTCCTTCTGTTATGGAAACCACTTGTGTGTGCTAAAAGGAGAAATTCTTGAAGAAGTTATGAAGGGAGCATATAGCTCAGCATATTTGTTATATTTCGGGACGCATTAGCAGAGAAGTTTATGTGGGAAATTATTAGATTGCGTGACACTTGCTGGCCTAATTAGATGACTTGGCACAATCTAATTCCACTTATTACCATATCCATTTTGTTCCATTCTATTCCACTAGCATGGTTTAAATTGATATAACGTATCATGATTAGTTTAGTATACATTTGTGTATGCATATCTCTCTTAACATTCGTTTGACTTGTTTAGACATCCTGACATCTGATTTACCTTGAGTCTTGATTCTCTGTCACCTTATTATCTTGAAACTTCGACACTAGATCCGATTACATAGTCGATGCTGAGTGATTTGTGATATGATAGGTTACATTACATCTCTTGTTATTTGATTATCGTTGACATGAATTGGTTGAACTATCGCGACTTTACATTGACATGGGTTATGAATGGATTAGTCAGCATCTTAGACTATGATATTTATACTACCAGTCTAGACTTGTTGTTTATATGGAAACTGAAGGATGGAAATATCTGTACACTCGAGTGATATTCACGCTAGACAAACCTCCATCGTAGTCATAGAACACCTTTCGAGGATATTCACGCTACTGACCTGATTCTTGATTTTGTTATCGTTCTAGGCACGAGCGTCCAGCTCATACTGCTCCCAGCTGGTCATGGGATACCCCAGGGATATGAGTATGTCCATCAGCCAATTGCATTACACACCTTGTTTGACTTTTAAATTAATACCATATTCGATTGGCCTTTACATTGACACTGACTCAATTATTGACATTCGGCATGACATATTTTTTATCTGCATGGTCTTCCTGTATGTTTACCTTCCTGTATTTATTTTCAGTTTGCAGCACGTGTTTCCGCATTACTTTACGTACATGGCTTTCCCCAAATTGTTTCCTGTGAATCCAAGTTCTTTGATCTTGTCATTTCCTTATTATTATTTGTTTCCTGTTTCTGGTGAATATAAGATTGGTTATTCTTGTTCCATCTGTTGTTCTTGTTCTTTTTCTTATTTTGTTCCTTTCGTTCTTCATGAATTTCGAGGACGAAATTCTTTTTGTGGTTAGGTATAATGTAACACCCTAGCATGATTGTACACTATTCAATGATATTAAATAAGTGTATTGAGATTTCTTTTACTTATTATTGTTTGGGTTATGATTGGTATTTGAATGGGTATCTGTGATTATCATAATTATACCCGAACCGCCACTATTGAAAAACGTAAGTATCAAAGACCGTGTATTAGAGACCATTAATTTTTGAACGGCCTCTAATACAGTATTAGAGACTGTCTAAGTATTAGCAACCGTTTATATGGTCGCTAATACTTATGAAATAAATTTGCTTTTAAACCCCAGGTATTAGAGACCGTATAAACGGTCCCTAATACCTATGAAAATAAACCCACCCCTGCAGTGGGAACCATCAAAATTTTCAAGTATTTAAACTCTTAAAAACTCTTCTTCTCATTCAAATATCCCCAAGTCCCTTTCTCTCTCTCATTTTTTCTCCTTATTTCTCCTTGGAAATTTTCTCCAACAAAATTCTCATATCACATCAAAGAGAGAGATAAACTCAGCCATGGCATCTCTTCTATGCTCCTCAAAAACCTCATTTTATTGAGGAAAAATTGAACCCAACAACAAAAGGAAGCCATGAGAATTTCAAAGGGAAAAGACGATGAAGAGAAGCCAAAAACAGTGGTGGTCGCTATCTGTCACGTCCCGCTTTCCAAAAGAAGGTGAAGGGTGACGTGGTATGGTCCGCAACCTAACTGTATTGAAGGTGGCATATTCAATACAGTTACATTAAGGGTATGAATATCTATAATATGCAGGATATGTACCAAAACAAAATAATAAAAGCGGAAGGCGTTTATTTCCATTAACCAAACTTTATTACATCCCAAAGTAATGAGTAAAATAAACTAAATAGTTTAATTATATCGAAGAAGGAAGCAAAGGCCCTAAACATGTGGGCAACAAACAAAAATATAACTAGCTAATCTTCCGTCGTCAAATCTGCATAATCTTCATTAATAGGCTCCACACCTTGATCTTCATCATAATACTTATCCTCATCTAACAGACATTCTAGAGATAGAGAAAAGAGAAAAAATGTCCGTCGGCGAGTTACTATTTCACCCAATCAGAGCAAAGCACTGTTCAAAATTAAAATTTTGAAATGAAGCAACGCTTCATAGCAGCGCTAAGTGCGCTACGCTCTAAGAAGCTCACCACCTGCAAAACACGTGTGCGCTAGCGCCAAGAGCGCTGCACTATAAGCAGCGCACCACGTGCAAAGCACATGTGCGCTAGCGCCAAGTGCGCTGCACTCTAAGCAGCGTACCACGTGCAAAGCACGGGTGCGCTAGCGCTGGAACTAAAAGCTCCCCACCATTAGATCAAAGATCCAATAATAATGATAAATCATTAATTGACCAGAATAAAATTCTGTTAAAGAAAGATTCCTCAAAATCTTTCCAAACAAAAAGATTGTGCTCTGTAAATCAGAACACCGTTGGATCACTGATCCTAGGGTGATTAAAAATCACCAAAATTACAGAATAAATTCTGTATGGAAAAGATTTCCCAATCTCGTTAAAAAACAATAATATTGCCTTCTGTAAAATAGAAGCTTTTGGATCAAAGATCCAATGGTGGGGAAATCTCCAAATCAATTGGAGAAAAGATCTCCTTAACCGATTGAACCAATCAGCTTTCCCTATATAAAGTCTTCAAGACTTCAAGTCTCATATAGAGGAATCCTCCCCATAAACTTTGAGAAATCTCAGAAAGAAGAGCCAAGCTCTCGGTAGAAGAACAACTTTTCTTCAAGGTAAAAATGAACAGAGAAATGAAATCATCTCATACTAAAAAGAAGAATTCACTTCTTTCTCACAGATCATAGATCTACAAGACGAAGGTCATTCACAAAGAGATTAAAGGACCTCATCATAAAATTAGAAGAAGAACATAATTCTTCTCACAGATCATAGATCTATAAGACTAAGGTCTTTTATACGAAGAGATCATGAACATCTTATTATGAAATAAGAAGCGGGGGAGAATAAGTCAATTCTCTTAGGATCACATATCCATAAAGGCAAAGCCTTTCATCAAAATAAGAGATTGAAACATCTCCTACAAAAATAAGAACTTATGTTCTTAAGATCTTGAGACAAAGTCTCTTCTAAAACGAGAATTTATTTCTCAGATCATAAAATTGATCAGATGCGCTTCTGCGCTCTTTGACTGGCGCAAAGCGCCAAGTGCACCACGTGTTCCTCACGTGTGTGGCACTGAACAGATAGCGCTTTGCGCTCATAAAATAGCGCTAAGCGCTCATGGACTGGCGCTCAGCGCCGAGCGCACCATGTGCTCCTCACGTGTGCGCCACTGAACAGATAGCGCTTTGCGCTCTTGGACTGGCGCTAAGCGCACCACGTGCTCCGCACGTGTGCGCTATTCAGCAGAAGCGCAATGCGCTCATAATCTGGCGCTCAACGCCAAGCGCACCACGTGCCCCTCACGTGCGCGCCACTCAGCAGAAGCGCAATGCGCTTGTTGGAGATAGTGCCCTCATAGTCAATTATTGGATCGCAGGTACGTGATTGCAATGATTGCGGAGGACCTATACCGGTAGGACAGTCTTACTCGAGATGATAGTATGCTATCTGGTTTGCCTTTATCAGTGGTGTACATGTTCAGGTGACTGATTACATGTTATACTTTGATAGAGCCCTTAGGATCTTACTTTACTACCAACAGTATGATGGCGATCATATACGTGAGAGTTGGGTAGTTTATATGCATATCCTTAATTGTGGTCCCTAGTCATGGGAGTTTCGAGACAGGGCATCGATACTCCGAAGTAGACTAGTGTGTACAGTCGAGACCCCGACGAGGGGCGGTGGCCGGTCTCACAAGCCACTGGTATCAGTTGGATCACCTAAGATGTATACAGGTGCTCATTGGGTTATGAGTACATCGGACAGGACTCGCCGGGAATCTGCTAGTTAGTACTATATCTATCGTCAGATAGCAGTTCCCTGGTGACATGTGTACAGGTTAGTTCATCGACCTGAGGTCGTCATTTGTCTCGTGTGAGTTCCCACTGTGTTTTGATTTCTACCCTACCACGGCTCAAAGGAGTCGTGCAAACAGGTAGTTTTTGGGTACAGTCCCGAGCCATATGCAGGCACGTGAGCGGATCGGCAGGGGATTCGTCTCTCCCGGTATTGAGGGCGAGGTCGTGCTGTGTCTAGGAGAGCCATTACACAAAGTCCATGGCCATGGCAGGAGATTTACTGGTAGGTACTCCAGTAGTATCTCAGGGTGTTATTGGGCTACACTCCGACATGACTTATACTGCTATTGGGGGTCTGACGTTACTAGCCCGCTAGGCAGATATGCGATACTCATAGACGAACGGACCGGACTGTATATACATTGTCACTGTTAGGCTCAGTAGGGTTTCTGGATGAGTTCGCTCATCAGCCTCCCTTAAGGTCAGTCCATGGGCAGCCGTTATGCATTGCTAGTGCCGCTGACGGTTTGTGGTTAAACCCACTACCAGGGTACAGACGAGTCATTAGAGTCCCCCACAGACAGTTTCCCAAGTTTGGGCGAAACGTTGTAGAGGCCGTATGGTTTTATGGCAGGGTTCGGAAAATGCACGTGCGTTTACGCACGTGTTATTTTTCGGGCAGATGATACTGGTCGGCTTTGGTTTAAGCCGGATCCAAGTATTATATTGAGTAGATATAATATCTTTGTCTCAGTTGTATTTGTATTCGGTCGTAATACAAATGCGGCTATATTTATACAGTTTCGGGGTTATCCTGAAAGTCGTTTCAGGATCACTTTTGGAAGTTGCCAGTTTCTAGTTTTCTATCAGCCGTCTTTTAACATTCGGTTAAAGACGGATTTATCTTTTCTTGGATGAGAGTGAGTCATGCTTCTAGAAGGTTCTAGAAGTTTCTAGAATGAGGTGACAAGGATTATGACTCATGCTTTGATTTCTAATAATTCTTGTTTTCCTTAAGATATTTTATTTTGTGTTCACATATGATATTTGTTCTTAGGATTACTCTCCCCTCTCCTACACTCACCTCCCTCTTTGCTATATAGTGGCCGGCCCTCTCTCTCCTCCCTCACTCTCTCACTTGAGAAAATTATGGTTGCTAAAAAGAAAAGACTAAAGTTTTGGATGCATGGAAATTTCATAGTTCATTTCTTGTTCCATTTCATTTCCATCGGCAACTTCATTAACCGATCGTCAACGGCTTTGGACGAAGTGAGACAAAGTCATCTACTCATTCTCTACATCATTCTTGGTCGTCTCTTTTAGCAAACTTGATGACCGAGTTGCCTCGAGTCAGAGGCGGGAGCCCGTTTAAAGAATCGTCGACGTGGTACCACCTCGACGAAGAGATCGGAGATCGACGAGATCGGAGCAGCCGAAACGGAGCGTGGGATGATGGTTAAAGAACGAAGGACTCGGATCGTTCGGTATAACCTTTCTACACTCTTTACAGTTTGTTAGTTGAGCAATAATGGTAGATCCGGGTTAAAGTATACGATAGCGCCAGTTAAAAAGTTTTTGTTCCGCATTTGGCGTCTGTAGACGGCCGGGGCGCTAGTGTAGACTTACAGTGGTATCGGAGCCTCACCATTTTGCTATACTAACTTGTGCTAACGCGTTTAAAATATCGATCGAACCGGAAATCAAAAATCGCATTTTTTCTATTTGACAGTTTCTGTTGATTTTAAATGGTGTCCTAAAAATATTCCACATATCACAGAAAGTTGTGCAGGGTTTTATAAGCACACGGACAAAATTTGAGCATGTGATCTTACCAAAGCGCCGCGGATTCGCGGCCAAACCCATGGTTTGGCCGCGCATCCGCGGCCATTCTATGGGATCAGTGCACCAAATTTTGTCTGTGTCTTCTCTGTTGGAATTTGGGGTTTTTGGTATATATCTTTTGGGCCCAGATTTTATTACTGTTCAGCAGATTTGCGTGAGGCCCACTTTGTGATATTTTGTCGATCGAAATTTAAACACGTTAGTTTACAGTGCTTACATTATATCTCCGACCGGGAATGTCATTTGATCGGTAAACCGCGTCTGATTGCTATAGTTCTTTTAGACGGGTTTGCGAACGTGACATTCGCGTTGATGTTCTGTGTTGTGCTGTGATGTTGCGGATTTGTCGTGGTGGATAGCAGTGTGCAATGATAGTGCAGTTTGAGTTTATTTGTACATTTGATATTGCGGGGCGAGCATCCAACATGTGGACTGCCGTCACTGCCTGTTGTATAATATTCTTTTGGGGCACGACCAGGTTGCGGTCGATGTACCTGTTGTACTATTTTTAATTACTGTACTAGGTTTTACCCCGCGACGGAGTGCACGGATAGCCGGGTTCTGGAGGGCAACGGGTCCGCATCTCATGGCTTTGAGAGGCAGAGGGGTCCCACTCTAGAATTGGCAGACTATTCGCCGCACTCGTAGGGGATACAGGTTGACCCAAGGAGGGGTGTCCAAGTTTACCGGATTCCGTGGAGTGCTGGGTGGTCCATTCACTATGCTGTAGGGGGCTGCCTCGCTTCAGGTTTTGGCGGGTAACTTGCCGTACCCGTAGGGGTCTAGGTTTCATTGCACAGGCTATCCACACGACAGGGGAACGTCGGGTTTCAGCAGCGGCTCTGTGAAACCCGGGGATCCCAGATATCTGTATTGTTCTGTGATGCTTATTACTTTTCTGTAATGTTGCATATTATCACGCCTGGAGCGATTATTGTATTTTGGTTTATATACTATTAGATGTTGTATATGTTTTACACCCGCGCTAGTCCAGTCCCCGCTCTGTCGTTAGTTAAGTAACCTAACGAGTGATGACGGGACCCAGTGACGAATGCGGATGGCATATACGTACATTTTATTTTCGTTCTTTTCTGGTGTGATTAAATGATGGGACTGTGTTGATTCTAATCAATGCAAAGTAAAACAAACCTGTTTTCAGTTGTTGGAACAAATTTAAAAAGTGTTATTGCAAAGACGTTTCCTTTTGTTTTGCATAGCGGTATTCAGTGGAATATCCTGCACCTCATTCGACGAGGCAAGGGCCGATATTCCTTCACCGGGACTGACCCCTTGGGCAGAAGTTTGCGTCAGGGTAATAATTTCACTATAGTCGATTACAAGTTGCTTTGCATCATGGTATTCAGTAGAATATCCTGCACCTCATTCCACGAGGAAAGAGCCGAGATCCCTTTACCGGGAGTGACCTCTTTAGCAAAAGGTTTTCGCCACTATATTTTAAAAAAGCTATCAGGTTCCTTCAGCGATATCAAGTTCACTACGTTAAAGGTTTTTCGCCAAAAACCAGCCGTAGCCCTCCATCACTTCTTTTGGGTATTCAGTAGTATTCAAGCTATGTATTTTGACCAACGCCAAGGCATAGTGTTTGGTAGCTGCTGGGTATTCAATTGTTGCATAGATAGATGAGTTGGTTTGGGACAGTCGTTCTGCCATTTTGGCCAACGTCAAGGGCATGTGCGGGTGGGTTTAAATTGACAAGATAGTGACGGGTAGAACTTGGCATGTGACTTATGACATTTTGACCAACGCCAAGATTATAAGAGCATGGGGCAAAAAATAATATCGGGAGTTTCTAAAGAAACTGAAACTTGCCAAGTATGCGCATACCTTCTGGAGTATGAGTAACGTGGATGCATTCCATCACGTTATCATGCGATGAGAGTTGGATCCTGATTCCCACTGATGAGTTGGTTTACTCTTCGGGTGATCCCGATTGATTCTTCTTTAGGTTTGGAGGAGAATTTGACAAGACAGTGGGAGGTTTCCGGATTAGATAAAGTGATAACCATTCTGATCTAGGTTAGAGTGCATGCAGAGTGTTTCTTTTCTCTCTCTCTTTGGCAGCGACCTTTAACCGACCCTAGACTATGACTCAGTGACCAGGTTGACCGAATCTTCTTAAAATACTGGCTTTTGGATTGTCTATGTTGCATAAGTCGTTGCCACTCCTTCTTCAACCTTTTGAATTTCTCAGAACATCCGTATTACTACGGATATCCACTTCCATTGGATAGATCCATCGTATGGTTATATACGAACTCGAAGGGACTTCTTCGAGGATGGATCCAGGTTCAGGAGAAATAGAATTGGTTTATTCAGTTGTCTTTTATTATCACCTTCTCTCAGGTTGCGAAAGCTCCTTGGTTTAGGAGAGTACACCTATTACGCTTATTGGATAGTCTTATTCTAAACCATAGGCTGGTGCCGAAAGGTAGGGAATGAAGAAAACCAATTAGCCTAAGTAGGGTGTGCAGAAGGTAATATGTAAAGACAAAATAAAGGGATTAGAAAGAGGGCAAAGTAAATTGCGACTGTTATCATTCACGACCAAACCGCGTACTTCATCGCCACTCCTATTTCACCTTTAAAGGAATAAGGTATTATTCAGTTGTCTTTTATCATCACATTCTCTCAAGATACGAGTACTCCTTGGTTTAGGAGGGTACACCTATTATGCTTACTGGATAGTCTTCTTCCAAACCATAGGCTGGTGCCGAACGGTAGGGAAGGAAGAAAACCATTTAGCCTAACGATGGTGTACAGAAGGTAACGACTAAAGACAAATAAAGGAATTTGGAGAGATGGCAATAAAATATACGGTTGAAGTCATGAATTGGATTATGGAAGAGGCATTACTATGAATACCAGGATACCCCTACGAAACATTTTCATGTTTCAGTGCATTGTTAAAGGAAAAACTGTTTTCCCGATTAGATACTTACTCCAAGGGTATGTATTTACCAAGTTTCATTCTCATATCTGTATGGTTTTACAGATGATGAGAGGGAGTAAGTTATTGGGAATTAGGTGATTATCCTCATTATATCGGAATTCGTTGTAATTGGTGATATTTGAGGAAATCGCCAGGGTACAGTTTTCAACCTATGACGCACAGGTTTTGAGTTGTTTAACTCAGCGGACTTATACAGAGTATTGTATGTTGTCCAAGTGTCCATCAGGACAAAGGGGTAGGTCCTCGTACTATGTTCTATTTACTTATAACTTCTCTAGTATTTGGACAAGTGTTTCGTAGAAATACAAGGTCTAAGTTTTGAGAAGTTATGGGTATAAGAATAAAGTAGAGAACCAGGTGTCACAAGTATCGGGATTCTTCAAAGAGATCGAAGATGTAGATTCCTGTGATTGGTATTCAGATGATAGTAATGGTTATGAGAAACTTATTTCTCTTTCAGGTTACTCATAATTGGATGGATTCCTAAGTTGAGTAATGCTGATTAGCCTCTTTCCATTAAGTTGATATGCACTGGAGACGGCTGCATGATTTGAATCTGGTTCCAATTAAATAAGTGCCAAAGTTTCTGTATTGGATATAGAATGGATCGTACCTTAAAAGATGTTAAGGTACGGGGAGTTGTCCAACTTATGCTTAAAACCAGACTCTGGATAACTCAGGGCACGTTTCTGTAATGGTTGTTTGTGGGTTGACCCTGGCTATGACGAGGGTTGATATTCTACCATTTGGAAGATCAATAGTGATATTGTTCTTGACTCGCCACAGTTTTAGTAAAATGGATTTTTTCAGAAAACAGTAGTGGGAGTATGGTAGAACTGGAAGTGATTCCAGAACCGCGAACGATTACGGAAAATTTAATAGGACCTATATATTCAATCAGGTTTGACATTCCAATAGCCACTCCGCAGATATGATGGGTAACCTCAGACACCCGAGAGATACTCCGGTAGCCTCAAGGACGGTGACAGGGAGGATCTTGTTTACCCAGACTTGACACTACTGTTGTTCCAGGATATGAGACCCGGTAGGAGGGTTGTCGTAGTCAGTGGGAGCAGCAGAAGCATAGTGGGCAAGATGCTTATGTCTATTTATAGACTAGAGAAGTTATAGCGGAGACAGATCATCTAATTTTGATATGACAGTCATGGGTTTGACTTCAATCAGAATAGGGGATGGATCTGTTAAGAAGGTAGTAGGGTGTGATGTCATGGTATTTGGATGACATACACAGAGTAGGAAGTAAAATTCCTATACTACGATCGGTTGTACTGTGGTCGTCACACAGTTGTTTCTCCAGACAGGATATGGATATAATATTTGACATTCTGGTTTCTAGATCTATAGTTTTAGATCTAGATTTGGGTAGTTTCCCAATGTGGGTACTTTGACAGATATTCTAATGGTTTTTGGAATAGTTGACTCCTAGCATGGTGGTGTACCTGCAGGTAATGGAGTCACCCTTTCTAAAGGTGTCGTATAGACTAAAGAGGAGAGGGATGTGCATGATTGACAGATCACTTGCTTAGGCAATTGAGTCAATCATGAGATGTCAAGTACCACACCAGATGTTGTTTTTGCACTAGATGCAATGAGTTTATATTAATCCAATCCTGGAGAAACATAAGGAAGCAGTTTTAGAACATAAGTACATGTTCTACGGATTTGATGACGGCAGCCTCCTTCGGGAGACGGTTATCATTCCAAGCTTCAAAGGTGACATGGTTGACAGAGAGATTGTCAAAGTTATAGTTTTTCCCTCTGATGAAGAGGGACAGTATTATGGACAGGTGGTCCAAGAGGATACTGTGGGTGGCATGGTGCCGGATACTGATTAGGTTCAGTGATCGATACAGTCTAAGAAGTTTGGATTTGGAGTTCATTTATGAACTAGGTCCCATCAGATATCCAGACATATTCTAAGACAGGTATTACTCGATTCGGGAGATGGCTTTCTCCGCGAACTTGAGATTAAGAGAGATATAAAAGGAAACTTCTAGGCGGATCCACTCACTGAGGCTATTTCTCGAACACAATAGTTTTACAAACGGGCTTTGTGAAACTGATTAGTAGAGGAGTTGGATGTTCGGTTTCACACGGGCTGTGAGTAGTCGACATCGCAATAATTAGCCTTGAGTGCAAGTGGAAGATTGTTGGAGATAGTGCCCTCATAGTCAATTATTGGATCGCAGGTACGTGATTGCAATGATTGCGGAGGACCTATACCGGTAGGACAGTCTTACTCGAGATGATAGTATGCTATCCGGTTTGCCTTTATCAGTGGTGTACATGTTCAGGTGACTGATTACATGTTACACTTTGATAGAGCCCTTAGGATCTTACTTTACTACCAACAGTATGATGGCGATCATATACGTGAGAGTTGGGTAGTTTATATGCATATCCTTAATTGTGGTCCCTAGTCGTGGGAGTTTCGAGACAGGGCATCGATACTCCGGAGTAGACTAGTATGTACAGTCGAGACCCCGACGAGGGGCGGTGGCCGGTCTCACAAGCCACTGGTGTCAGTTGGATCACCTAAGATGTATACAGGTGCTCATTGGGTTATGAGTACACCAGACAGGACTCGCCGGGAATCTGCTAGTTAGTACTATATCTATCGTCAGATAGCAGTTCCCTGGTGACATGTGTACAGGTTAGTTCATCGACCTGAGGTCGTCATTTGTCTCGTGTGAGTTCCCACTGTACTTTGATTTCTACCCTACCACGGCTCAAAGGAGTCGTGAAAACAGGTAGTTTTTGGGTACAGTCCCGAGCCATATGGAGGCACGTGAGCGGATCGGCAGGGGATTCGTCTCTCCCGGTATTGGGGGCAAGGTCGTGCTATGTCTAGGAGAGCCATTACACAAAGTCCATGGCCATGGCAGGAGATTTACTGGTAGGTACTCCAGTAGTATCTCAGGGTGTTATTGGGCTACACTCCGACACGACTTATACTGCTATTGGGGGTCTGACGTTACTAGCCCCCTAGGCAGATATGCGATACTCACAGACGAACGGACCGGACTGTATATACATTGTCACTGTTAGGCTCAGTAGGGTTTCTGGATGAGTTCGCTCATCAGCCTCCCTTAAGGTCAGTCCATGGGCAGCCGTTACGCATTGCTAGTGCCGCTGACGGTTTGTGGTTAAACCCACTGCCAGGGTACTGACGAGTCATTAGAGTCCCCCACAGACAGTTTCCCAAGTTCGGACGAAACGTTGTAGAGGCCGTATGGTTTTATGGCAGGGTTCGGAAAATGCACGTGCGTTTACGCACGTGTTATTTTTCAGGCAGATGATACTGGTCGGCTTTGGTTTAAGCCGGATCCAAGTATTATATTGAGTAGATATAATATCTTTGTCTTAGTTGTATTTGTATTCGGTCGTAATACAAATGCGGGTATATTTATACAGTTTCGGGGTTATCCTGAAAGTCGTTTCAGGATCACTTTTGGAAGTTGCCAGTTTCCAGTTTTCTATCAGCCGTCTTTTAACATTCGGTTAAAGACTGATTTATCTTTTCTTGGATGAGAGTGAGTCATGCTTCTAGAAGGTTCTAGAAGTTTCTAGAATGAGGTGACAAGGATTATGACTCATGCTTTGATTTCTAATAATTCTTGTTTTCCTTAAGATATTTTATTTTGTGTTCACATATGATATTTGTTCTTAGGGTTACTCTCCCCTTTTCTACACTCACCTCCCTCTTTGCTATATAGTGGCCGGCCCTCTCTCTCCTCCCTCACTCTCTCACTTGAGAAAATTATGGTTGCTAAAAAGAAAAGACTAAAGTTTTGGATGCATGGAAATTTCATAGTTCATTTCATGTTCCATTTCATTTCCATCGGCAACTTCATTAACCGATCGTCCACGGCTTTGGACGAAGTGAGACAAAGTCATCAACTCATTCTCTACATCATTCTTGGTCGTCTCTTTTAGCAAACTTGACGACCGAGTTGCCTCGAGTCAGAGGCGGGAGCCCGTTTAAAGAATCGTCGACGTGGTACCACCTCGACGAAGAGATCGGAGATCGACGAGATCGGAGCAGCCGCAACGGAGCATGGGATAATGGTTAAAGAAAGAAGGACTCGGATCGTTCGGTATAACCTTTCTACACTCTTTACAGTTTGTTAGTTTAGCAATAATGGCAGATCCGGGTTAAAGTATACGATAGCGCCAGTTAAAAAGTTTTTGTTCCGCATTTGGCGTCTGTAGACGGCCGGGGCGCTAGCGTAGACTTACAGCGCTCATAAACTAGAGCTCTACGCTCTTTGACTGGCGCAAAGCGCCAAGCGCGCCACGTGCTCCTCACGTGTGCGCTAAAAGAACATAAATTGTTCTATAAATAAAGCCCCAGAGCTATGATGAATGCTCAGCATTCAATAAAAGACAAAAATATTATCAGAACTCAAAACAATGCTCAGCATTGTCAAATATTTAATATTTTTTTAATTGAGTGGGCCGAGCCCAAGTTGGCCATAAACCCCTCATTCAGAATAATTGAGCTCATATGCTCATAAATTTTTAACAGATCTTAGTCCCAAATTGGACTACAGATCTCTCAACCAAAATTGGTTCAAGTGTACATCTCTTCACTTCTCTGATATTTGTCGTTGTAATCCTTCAACGTCTTCAGAGAGGTGAAGGGTCCCGATAACTAAACATTCCATGGACTGTGGAGTCCTTAAACTCATGGACTATGATGTCCTTAAACTTTACAGACTATGATGTCTTTAAACTATGGACTGTGGGGTCCTTAAACCCATGGACTATGATGTCCTTAACCTCGGACTGTGGGGTCCTTAAACCCATGGACTATGATGTCCTTAACCTCGGACTGTGGGGTCCTTAAACCCACGGACTATGATGTCCTTAACCTTGGACCGCAATGTCCATAAACTAAACAATAGAGCCCAAATGCTCTTTTGTTGGATCTAAATGATCCTGTTAAGTTGATCTTAGTCTAAAATTAGACTGACGTATCCTTAACAAATTGTTCAGTTGATCTTAGTCTAAAATTAGACTAACGTATCCTTAACAAACGTTTAAGTTGATATTAGTCTCAAATGAGACTAACGCATCCTTAAACCCAACCCCAAACCCAAATCTAAGAATATACGGATTTGGACTAATCCACGCCCTACGGGCGACCACATAAATTAGTCTCCGTATACAATCCACGGGCAACCAAAAACAAAACAAACACACACGACATGAAGTGACCATCTGGAGAAGGAGAAAGTGGTTTCCGGGATGCGGTAGCGTAATTAACTGTAGGGGCTTGCGCCTGCAGGGAAGAGCGTCCCGACAATCAAAAACCCCTCAATGAGGGGGAATCTGACGAAGTCTGCTATATCGGTCGCATCCGTTTAAAGCTTCGACACATTGTATCATAAATTAACTTGGAATCTTCGGAGAGGTGGACGGATAGCACCAAATAGCATCTGCCCTTGAAATTCAGGCCTGACGTCCCAACGTCCCGGTCGCGTCTTTCGGCGGAGAACAGTTACACTCAAGTAGGATTGCCTCATAAGGAAGTAAGGGTACAAAAACGAGCAAATGTATATAGATATGATGTGTGTGTATAGGTATGATGTATATGGGTATGAGGGTGTTCTCCGCCGAAAGACGCAACCGGGACGTTGGGACGTCTGGCCTGAATTTTAGGGGCAGATGCTATTTGGATTTATCCGTCCACCTCTCCGAAGATGCCAAGTTGATTTATGGCACCGTGTATCGAAGGTTTAGATAGATGCGTCCGTTGTAGCATACTTCGTCGGATTCCCCCTCATTGTGAGGGGTTTTTGATTATGGAGACGCTCTTCCCTGCAGGCGCAAGCCCCTGCAGTTAATTACATTACCGCATCGCGGTAACCACTTTCTCCTGCTCCAGAAGGTCACTTCATGTTGTATGTGTATGTTTTATTTTTGGTTTCCCATGGATTGTATACGGAGACTAATTTATGTTGTCGCCCTTAGGGCGGAGATTAGTTTGAATCCGTATTTTCTTAGATTTGGATTTGGGTTGGTTTAAGGATCGTTAACCTCACTTAAGATTAAGATCAATTTAAATGTTTGTTGAGGATACGTTGGTCTAATTTTAGACTAAGATCTACTCAACATGGTTTTGGGATCATTTAGATCCAACGAAAGAGCATTTGGGCTCTATCGTCTTAGTTTAAGGATGTTGCGGTCCATTGGGTTTAAGGACATCATAGTCCATGGGTTTAGAGACATCATAGTCTGTAAAGTTTAAAGACATCATAGTCTATGAGTTTAAGGACCTCAAAGTCCATAAAGTTTAAGGGCATCATAGTCCATGAGTTTAAGGATATCATGGTCCATAAAGTTTAAGGACATCATAGTCCATGAGTTTAAGGACTTCATAGTCCATAAAGTTTAAGGACATCATAGTCCAGGAGTTTAAAGACATCATGGTCCATGGAGTTTCTGGTTGTCGGGACCCGTCACCTCTCTGAAGACGTTGAAGAATTACAACAACACATATCAGACGAATGAAGAGATGTACCCTTGAACTAAGGTTGGTTGGGAGATCTGTAGTCAGACTAGGGACTTGTGGCCGACTTGGGCTCAGCCCATTCAATTCTGGTTAAACTGTTGAACATTTGTTTGGGTGTTAAACATTTGTTTGGGCTTAGCCTTTTTTGTTCAATAATGCTGAGCATTAATTTGGGTTCTGACACCCCTTTTCTTTTGCCTTTTATTGAGTGTTAAACACTCTTTGTAGAGCAGAGCGCTTTATGTACAGAGCACTTGGCGCTGAGCGCCAGACTTGGAGCGTTGAGGCGCTTCTTACGAAATAGCGCACACGTGAAGAGCACGTGGCGCACTTGGTGCTGAGCGCCAGACTTGGAGCGCTAAGGCGCTTCTTATAAAATAGCGCACACATGAGAAGCACGTGGCGCGCTTGGCGCTGAGCACCAGACTTGGAGCGCTAAGATGCTTCTTATGAAATATCGCACACGTGAGGAGCATGTGGCTCGCTTGGCACTGAGCGCCAGACTTGGAGCGCTAAGGCGCTTCTTATGAAATAGCGCATACGTGAGGAACACGTGGCGCGCTTGGCGCTGAGCACCAGACTTGGAGCGCTAAGGCGCTTTTTATGAAATAGCGCACACGTGAGGAGCACGTGGCGCGCTTGGCGCTGAGCGCTAGCCAATGAGTGCAGAGCGCTATTGATCAATTCTGTGCTCTGAGAAAAAAGTTCTCATTTATAAGAGACTTTGTCTCGTGGATCTAAGAACTAAGTTCTTATTTTAATAGGAGATGTTACGATCTCTTCTGTTTTTTGTGAAAGACTTTGTTTTATGGATCTGTGATCTATATAAAGAAATGAGTTCTTATGATGTGAGAATTAAACTCTCAAAAATTCAGAAGATATTATGATCTCTCTTCTTTACCTTGAAGAAAATTTCTTCTTTCGAGAGATTGCTCTTCTCTTTGAAATTTCTTAAAAATTTTTTTTGGGGGAGGGGGTTCTCTATACGAAGCTTATGGGGAGTTTCCTCTCTGCAAGACTTGAAGTCTTTGGGCCTTTATATAGGAGAGGCTGATTTGTTGAATCAGTTAAGGAAATCTTTCTCAAATTGATTTGGGGATATTTCCCCACCATTGGATCTTTGATCCTAGGGCTTCTGTTTTACAGAAAACAATCTTCTTGTTTTTAACAAGATTGGGAAAATATTTTCCCATACAGAACTTATTCTGTATCTTGGTGATTTTTAATTACCATTGGATCTTTGATCCAACGGTGCTCTGATTTACAGAGCACAATCTTTCCTGTTTGGAAAGATTTGAGGAGTATTTCCTCAACAGAATTGAATTCTGTAATTTTGATGATTTATTCATCTCAGTTGGATCTTTGATCCAATGGTGGAGAATATTTAGTTCTAGCGCTAGCGCACTCGTGCTTTGCACGTGAGGCGCTGCCTCAGAGTCTTTGACTCTTGGCGCTGGCGCTCTCGTGCTTTGCACGTGAGACGCTGCCTCGGTGTCTTTGATTCTTGGCACTTGGCGCTCTCGTGCTTTGCACGTGAGGCGCTGCCTCAGTTCAAATTTTGAACAGAGCTTTGCTCTTTTATTAGGGAGGAAACAGATCCCTTCATGCTTTGCATGCGGAGTTTTTCCTTTATTTTTATTTTTATTTTATTGTTATTATTTTATAATGGAGCAAGTTTTGCGCCAAAATTCTGGCGGGAATAAATGCCCCCCACTACTTTGCCTACGTAAGTATGTATATGGGTGAAGTAGTGCGATGTTATGTGTAATCAGAGAATTGATGGCTTAGGAGAAAAGTTTAGGGTCCTTGTAGCCTAAGAATTTTTCCATCTTCATGAACCATAAGGGTCTCAAAAAGGTCGTTTCTCCCTGCGAGTCGAGAGGATCCCGTAGGTGTATTTTCTCCTTAGAAATCGTGGGGATTTCTAAGTGTTCATCGCCTCCGTGAGTCGTAAGGATCTCACTCGGGTATTTTTCCTTACAAATCATGAGGATCCGTAGGTAGCTTCTTTATTTCATTGGCGAATGTGGCCTTGGAAAATACGGCCCGTAGATAGTCCATCATGACCTCTTTGTAGGGTAGTGATGGCTTAGGAAACAGGTTCAGGTCTACTTCCTAAAACTTTTCAACTTTATGAGCCGTGAGGGTCTCATAAAGATTTTTCTCTCTACGAGTCGTGAAGATCTCGTAGGTGTAATTTCTCCTTAGGAATCGTGAGGATTCCTAAGTGCGTGTTTTCTCTCGAGAGTCGTAAGGATCTCACAAGAGAATTTTCTCCCTTACAAGTCGGGAGAACTCGTAAGTGATTGTTTCCCTCCTTGTCGATGTTCGACTTTGGAGGGTGTAGCCCGTGAATAGTATGCAATAGTCCATCTTAAACTGACTTGCAGGGCCCCAGTGCTTAGGAAACAGGTCCTTATCCGCTTTGCCTAAGGCTTTTCCCTACGAGTCGAGACGAGTCGAGAAGTTCTCGCAGGAACATTATTTTCCCCACGAGTCGAGACGAATCGAGAAGTTCTCGCAAGGATGTCCTAACGTCACAGTTAACTCCTGCTAAATAGAAGTCCGTTAGGGTTTGTGGTATTAGGGTTTTTTACCCGTCGTACCGTCGAGTTGGCCGGTGTATTCCTCAATATTCAATATTGTTGTTCGAATAGCCCCACGACTGTCGTTTCTTTGATCCCTTCAGGGGCTGACAAGACGACTTCAAGCAATCTTCCAGGTGGTATTACCGTCGAAAGAGCAAGCATTAGGGATATTCCATGTTGCTTTTTACTTGAGGTTAGGCTTAGTTTGGGAGCCCCGATGAGTCATGACCACTCCGCGCTGGTGTGGGATGATCTCCGATAGTCTTTTCAGGTCTCATTTGAGTTGCCGTCAAGACCCTGAAGCGAGGGATTTTCCTTGGCTTCATTTGTTGACATTGTGTCTGCAATATTGCGACGAATGTCGAGGTTGTCTCTGAGTTGTCTGTGAACCGTCGAAGTTTGGAACTAGGGGACTTTGTCGTGGCTCCGTTTGTTGATGTCACGTCTGCATCCTGCTGGAGGAAGAACGTTGTTGTTGATCTCTAGGCTGTAAATGTTGCCGTCGAGACTGCCATAGCTCCGAGGTAGTCTCTAGGTTGTCTGTGAACCGTCGAGATTTGAAACTAGGGGACTTTGTCGTGTCTCCGTTTGTTGATGTCGCGTCTGCATCCTGCTGGAGGAAGAACGCTGTTGTTTATCTCTAGGCTGTAGATGTTGCCATCGAGACTTGGAACTAGGGACTCTGCCATGGCTCCGAGGTAGTCTCTAGGTTGTCTGTGAACCGTCAAGATTTGGAACTAGAGAACTTTGTCGTGGCTCCGTTTGTTGATGTCGCGTCTGCATCCTGCTGGAGGGGAGGAAGAACGCCGTTGTTGGTCTTCTGGGATGCAGATATTGCCGCTGAGACCTGACTCTCTCTTTGACAGAGTCTGGTGGGGAAATATGGTTCACTTTTTGTTTATGTCCATGGATTGTGTACAGGGGTCAGTGTGGACTTACCTGCAGGGCAAAAGTTTCATCATTATTTTATTTTTTTTATTATTTTATTATTATTTTTTATTTTTTTCTTTCCGCGATGCTTTATCATTTCAGCTTTTTACATTGCGAAAGTCGCGATTGCCCAATTATTTCGGCTGTATTTTTTTTCCGCGGTGCCCAATCATTTCGGCTATTTTTCTTTTTACCCGCTGCTTTTTATTGCGAGTTGCCCAATCATTTCGGCTGTTTTTGTATGCATATATTTTACTTACTGATTTTGTTGCAAGTTACCCTATCATTTCGGCTATTTCATATGCATTTATGGCTCGCTGACTTTTTTCAGCGAGTAAGGGACTTGGGATCTGAGACCAATTTTAAGCATTAGCATCGCTACAACTGGGATATTGCCAGGAGCGAATCATCATTTGCCTCTGTCGATTCGAACAAAGGTGGCTTAGCAAACATGGTTATGATCCTGTTGACTAAGGCTTTTGACTTCATGAGTCGTAAGGGTCTCATAAAGGTGTTTCTCCCTACAAGTCGTGAGAATCTCGTAGGTGCGTTTTCTCCTTAGGAATCGTGAGGATTATTAAGTGTGTGTTCTCTTGTAAGTCATAAGGATCTAATAATAGTGGTTTCTCCTTATATGTCGAGGGGACTTACAAGTGTTGTTCACCATATGAGGATATCCCTTGTTGCTGGTGGGACTCTGTTGGGAAAATGTTTATTCGTGCCTGTGGATTGTATACAAGGGTCAATATTGACCATCTGTAGGGCAAATTGGGGTGTATGATGGCTTAAAAACAGGTTTAGATCCCTGTAGCTTAAGGCTTTTCAAATCCTATGAGCCGTGAGGGTCTCGTAGGGGAATTCTCCTTACGAGTCGTGGGGATCTCGTAAGTGTATTTCCTCCATTGGAATCGTGAGGATTCTTATATGTGTTGCTCCTTCGTGAGTCGTAAGGATCTCACTCAGGTATTTTCTCCTCATGAGGTCGAGAGGACCTTACGAGTGTTCATGACCATTTTTTTACGAGATTGCGACATTTCGGGTTTTCAAAAACTCGCCGGCAGTCCTGCTGTTTTTACTCTCGAAGACCTTTCGGGTTTTCATCCGTACCCATTCTGCTTGTGGACGTACCATTTTTTTTTGCGTCAGCCCAAGGATGCTGCGGTTTGTAGTAGTTTAAAGACGTTTCGGTCCGTCATTAGTTTTAGGACATTGCGGTCCCTAGATAGTTTAAGGCCATTACGGTCTACTTTTAGTTTAGGAACGTTTCGGTCCATCATTGCCATATTTGAGGCGAATTTCTAGTTTACGGGCTTTTCGTTCCATGGGGCTGTAGGGTGTTTTTCGTCACCCCATTGAGATGGGAATACGCGCGCGCTTGTCAGGCGCATTACAGATTCCTCCTGCCTAGGGTAGGCGGGGGTTTAATGATTGTAGGGATCCGAATCTCCGGAAGCCGCGGACTAAGCTGCCGTTAATTACCCCTCGCCTTTGGAGCGAGAGAACCTCCGATTGACGGGTTAAACTGGTCATGCGAACTCAATGTGCAGTGTTGTGTTTTGAAGGGGTTTTGGATATATCGGGGGCCCCGCAGAGTTTTTACGGGGGTCCCGCTACCCGGATAGCGGGCTGAGGGTCAAGGGGGCTAGCAGCCCCTTGCGGGGTGCGGGGCAGCGCCCCGTTAGAAATTTTTTTCTAACAGGGACAGTGTCGTGGTGTATGTGTGTGTGTGTGTGTATGCATATGTATGTATATATATATATATATATATATATATATATATATATATATGTATATATATAAAAAAAAAAAAAGAGGGGTAAAAGGCATCCAAAGGATGCGTGGGGCCAGCGCCTTGAGCGCTGTGCGCTTAGGCTCAAGCGCGCCACGTGTCGGCACGTGGGCGCTGTGCGCTCGAGCGCAGGGCGCTGGCGAGGAAAATGGGCTTTTTAGTCCCAGAAATAGGGTTTAGAGTGGAGTTAAACTCCTAAAATGTTTTGGTTGAGAAAATGGGTTCTTCTTCTTCCTCCTCTGTTGGCTGGATTAAGAGATGTGAGATCTAAAAATCTCTTCTTTTTGAGATCTAATGACAGATCCAAGTTCCCCTTTATGGGTTTTGTGGTGAAAAACTATTTAGTTTTGTAAAAGGGAGAGTAAAACTCTTGATTTAATTCACAAAAAAGAAGAAGGTTTGAAACCTTCAGAAAGGGGAAAGAGGCACAAACCCTAGGGTTTTGAGAGAATGAAAAAGTATCATTTTATTCATCATCATGTCGTCTTATATAGGCTTACATGTTTACATATAGCCCCTTGGGCTTTACAAAATGGCGTTTTGCCCATCCCATGGCTCACGTGCCATTTCTTTTTGCACATAAGCCATGGGCTTACAAAAATTTGGCTTTATACCCATTTTGTTTACATTCATGCATAAAAAATTACATAAAAATTATTTATTACATGATTTGATTTTGGCATGGGGGAGGGTCGGCCGCTTCATGTTCGGACTTGACCTGAGCATGGGCCCACTTGGCTTGGGGTTGACTTTGACTTTGACTTTGACTTGGTCAACCGGGGTGCAATTTCCGACTTCAACAAAGTGCCCCCCATCAAGAAATGCACACCACATATGTGAGTCGTGTGCATGAAATTGATGGATCTTCTTTTGCGTGGAGGCGATTTGCTTTGGTTCCCACTTTTGGGATGCACTGCCCTTTTTACGACATGGACGGTCAACGCTTGACGCGTCTCCAAGACGGAGTGTCCGTGGTAGATGTTTCCCTTGCCCGGAGTGATCTAGTTCCTGCTTTGTAGGAAGCCTGCACTGCCCTTTTTGCAACGTGGACGGTCGACGCTCCGGTCCGGAGCGATTTGGTTCCTGATTTGTAGGAAGCCTGCACTGCCCTTTTTGCGACATGGACGGTCGACGCTTGACGCGTCTCCGAGACGGAGTGTCCGTGATAGACGTTTCCTTGGCCCGGAGTGATCTGGTTCCTGCTTTGTACGAAGCCTGCACTGCCCTTTTTGCGACATAGACGGTCGACGCTCTGATCCGGAGCGATTTGGGTTCCCGATTTTTGGGGAGCCTGCACTGCCCTTTTTGCGACATAGACAGTCGACGCCCTGATTCGGAGCGATTTGGGTTCCCGATTTTTGGGGAGCCTGCACTGCCCTTTTTGCGACGCAGACGTTCGACGCTCTGATTCGGAGCGATTTGGGTTCCCGATTTGTGGGGAGCCTGCACTGCCCGTTTTGCGACATAGACGGTCGACGCTCTGACCCGGAGCGATTTGGGTTCCCGGTTGTGGGGAGCCTACACTGCCCTTTTTGCGACATAGACGGTCGACACTCTAATCCGGAGCAATTTGGTTCCCGATTTGTGGGAAGCCTGCACTGCCCTTTTTGCGACATGGACGGTCGACGCTCGGATCCGGAGCGATTTGGTTCCCGATTTGTGGGAAGCTTGCACTGCCCTTTTTGCGACATGGACGGTCGACGCTCTGACCCGGAGCGATTTGGTTCCCGATTTGTAGGAAGCCTGCACTACCCGTTTTGCGACATGGACGGTCGACGCTCTGATCCGGAGCGATTTGGTTCCCGATTTGTGGGAAGCCTGCACTTCCCGTTTTGCGACATGGACGGTCGACGCTCTGATCTGGAGCTATTTGGATCCCGATTTGTGGGAAGCTTGCACTGCCCGTTTTGCGACATGGACGGTCGATGCTCTGATCCGGAGCGATTTGGTTCCCGATTTGTAGGAAGCCTGCACTGCCCGTTTTACGACATGGACGGTCGACGCTCTGACCCGGAGCGATTTGGTTCCCGATTTGTGGGAAGCCCGCACTGCCCGTTTTGCGACATGGACGGTCGACGCTCTGATCCAGAGCGATTTGGTTCCCGATTTATGGGAAGCCCGCACTGCCCGTTTTGCGACATGGACGGTCGACGCTCTGATCCGGAGCGATTTGGTTCCCGATTTATGGGATGCCTGCACTGCCCGTTTTGCGACATGGACGGTCGACGCTCTGATCCGGAGCGATTTGGTTCCCGATTTGTGGGAAGCCTACACTGCCCGTTTTGCGACATGGACAGTCGACACTCTGATCCGGAGCGATTTGGTTCCCGATTTGTGGGAAGCCTGCACTACCCGTTTTGCGACATGGACAGTCGATGCTCTGATCCGGAGCGACTTGGTTCCCGATTTGTGGGAAGCCTGCACTGCCTTTTTTACGACATGGACGGTCGATTTGACTTGCTCTGCTTCTTGCAGTGTCAGGGGTGGACTTGACTTGCTCCGCTTCTTGCGGTGTCGAGATTGGATTCTGACTTGCTCCACTTTCCGCGGTGTCGGAGTTGAAGTTGACTTGTTGACTGTAATTTGGATTAACGTCCGCATCGCTATACTGAAATATGGTACCAGGAGCGAATCATCATCTGTCTTTGAGAGGATTTGGGAATTGGTTTTCTATCGGCATCTGCATTGCTGCACTGGAATAATGCCAGGAGCAACTCATCATTTGCCCCGGAAGGATTTGGGAATTGGTTTATGTTTGGCATCTGCATTGCTGCACTTGAATAATGCTAGGAGCAACTCATCATTTGCCCCGGAAGGATTTAGGAATTGGTGGCTTAGGAGACAGGTTTAGATCCCTATCACCTAAGGCTTTTCAATTTTATGGGCCGTAAGGGTCCCACAAAAGCATTTTCTCCCTACGAGTCGAAAGGATCTCGTAGGTGTATTTTCTCCTTAGGAGCCGTGGGGACTCCTAAGTGTGTTGCTCCTTTGTGAGTCGTAAGGATCTCACGCGGGAATTTTCTCCTCACAAAGTCGAGAGGACTTTACGAGTGCATTTCATCTCCTTTTTTTTACGAGTTTGCGCCCTTTCGGGTTTTCACAAACTCGCCGGCAGTCCTGCTGTTTTTACTCACGGCGCCCTTTTGGGTTATCATCCGTGCCCATTTTGCTTGTGGACATACCATTTTTTATTATTTTTATTTTTATTTTTGGTGGGACTTTGAATGTGGTCTCACCGGTAGGACTTGGGAGAAACTGGGATTGTTTTATGCCCGTGGATTGTATACGGTTTTGCAGGATGTATGATCCAGACCGTAGGGCCAAAAACATTTTGGGTCTTTGTTGGCGTCTGCATCGCTGCACTGGAATATGGTACCAGGAGCGACTCATCATTCACCATTGGGGTATGGGATTTGGAATTTGGTTGGCGTCTGCATCACTGCACTGGAATATGGTACCAGGAGTGACTCATCATTCGCCATTTGGGACTTGAGTTTGGAATTTGGTTGGCGTCTGCATCGCTGCACTGGAATATGGTATCAGGAGCGACTCATCATTCGCCACTTGGGGATTGGGGAGCGATGGCTTAGCAGACAGGTTTAGATCTCTATCCCCTAAGGCTTTTCAATTTTATGGGTCGTGAGGATCCCATAAAAGCATTTTCTCCCTACGGGTCATAAGGATCCCGTAGGTGTATTTTCTCCTTACGAGTCGTGAGGACTCCCAAGCGTGTTCTTCCTTTGTGAGTCATAAGGATCCCACAAAGGTTTGTTCTCCTCATGTATCGCGAGGACACATGAGTGGGTCTTCTCAATGGAGCATAATTCTGAAGGCGGAGACCAGCCTCGTAACTGGTGATTGTGGTGGGGCATGGGTATGATGAGAATTATTTGAGCCCCTGGATTGTATACGGCAGTCAATTTGGGGACTAACCGTAGGCCCGGTGTATTTTGGAAATTTGAATTTTGGTTGGCGTCTGCATCGCTGCACTGGAACATGGTACCAGGAGCGACTCATCATTCGCCATTGTTTTGTTTTTTTTTTGTTTTACCGCGATTGCTCTGTCATTTCAGCTTTTCTTATCGCGAAGGTCGCGATTGCCCTATCATTTCGGATATTTATTCGCGGTTGCCCCATCATTTCGGCTTTATTTTCATTTTCATTTTCATTTTTACTCGCTGATTTTTATTGCGAGTTGCCATATCATTTCGGCTTTATTTTCATTTTCATTTTTACTCGCTGATTTTTATTGCGAGTTGCCCTATCATTTCGGCTTTTCTTTATTTTTCTTTTATTTACACATTTTTTGTTTATTTACATTTTTTTTTTACATTCCCAGTTTAACAACTTAGAGCTCGACTGTTCCCAGTTTAATGACGTGGTGGTCGACTGTTTTCAGAGAAAGGCAGATGTCTGAGTGAATGAGTTTCACGAAGAACTTCGGTCTCCGTTTGTATGAAATTGGCGGTCGCAGCTGGACTGTTTATTAACACGCCTTTAGACAGTTTTATCTCTCCTGCCTTGTATTGCTTTTCGACCCAATCTTTGAAGACGAAGCGGTCCTCAATGGCATGACCTATCACTCTGTGATAGGGGCAGTATTTGGGGTCGTCAGTCATATTCGCTTCCTACGATCTTTTTGACTCTGGCAGTTGTAGACCGTTCTTCGGGTTGTCTTTGAATATTTTACGGATTTTGTCCCTTCTGAAGGAATAGACCTTATCTAGCTTCTCTTTGAGTGGAGATTCTCCTCCCTCTCCGAACACTGGCTTCCGAGGCTGGTTGGCGCTAGGCCCGCTCATCCCTTGCTTATTTCGGTTAGCCGAAGTGTTAAAAGATTCAGAATCATCGGAGTTTCCGCCTTTGCGATTATCGTCCTTTCGGTTTCTCCAGGACCTATTGTTATTTTGGAAATCCGAGGAGGACTCCTTCTTTGAGCGCTCCAGCATCTGAACTTTCCTGGTCAGCTCTAGGAATGTTTTGAGACCCGCGGTGCATAGAAACGGGGCCATCCAATTGTTGAGATTTCCGACGAGGAGGCTGACAGATTGGTCCTGCTCTATCGGCGGTTCGCATTTAACGAAGAGATTGCGCCATCGGGTTATAAAATCCGTGCTGCTTTCGTTGTTCTTGGGCTTGGTCCTTACGAGCTGGGCAATGGTGATCTTATCGCTGACGCTCATGAACCTTTGTCGAAACAAAGACTCCATTTGGACGAAAATAGTAATGGAGCCATCCGGTATGCTCGCATACCAGTCGAAAGCAACATCGGTCAAGCTATTAACGAACTGGCGAAAGAGAAGCGCATCATTGCCCCCAGTATTCCCGCATGAGGCTTTGAAGTGGGCGATGTGCTGATTCGCATTTCCCGTCCCATCGAATCTTCCGAATTTGGGGATGACATAGCTGCTAGGAAATTCTACCAGATCATATTGAGCAGGATATGGTCTCCCGCTACTGCTAACATCTTCTTGCGCTTCAGCTTCGGCTACCAGCGTTTTGACTTTGCTGTCAACCAAATCCATGATTTGATCTTGAGTTAGCGGGCTACTGTCATCGGTAGCCAAGACATTTCCCGAGATAGGATGCGACTGATTTTCATGCGGTTCGCCCACTTTTGGATTTGAGGGAATAGGCGTTGGCTGCGTTGGGACACCGTTTCCCGGTTCACGAGCAGAGCCCTGCGCTTGATTGGGCGGCTGAGAGGAAAGTCGGGCCGTGAGCTGCAAGACGACGTTCGTCAAGTCGTCAATTTTGGAGTAAAGTTTGGCCATCTCCTTGTCTTTGCTTCTGAGCTGTTTTCGGAGCTCTTGGAGAAATTGCTGCTCTGCATTCTTGGGACGAAAGATTGGCTCCTCTTCACTTTCCGAGCCCGACTCCTCATGGACCGAAGGGTCTTTCTGCCTATCATCCTCATCGAGAGGGTTTTCATCATCCAGCGGAGGCAGCTGTTCTTGGGAAGCGGCAACCACATTCAATCCAGATTGGGTTTGAGATGTGGTGGCCCCATCCTTCCTCTTGCTGCGCGTGCCCACCATGTAGACGGTGTGGATAACACATTCAGCCATCCTTTCATCACTGGTGGCTGGTTTCGCGGAGTGGTCCGGGCTTTGGAAATTCACAAATTTTAACATGGCTAGAGTCCTAGCCCTTTTGTTGGCTCTGTATCTAAGCCGCTTCTGCCTCAGCCTCTTTGCCTTGAGAGCTTGGCAGGCTTCTGCTCTCCGGGAAGCCACCATAGGCCGAGTGATGGGGAGGCTTGAGAAGACATCCGCCCGCTTGTCCGTCGGAGGCATCGCCTGGGCTTGCCCGTGACGTCTGGCACCCTCTTCTGTTCTGATGGCTTTTCCCCCAGCTGGGGCCATGGAAAGCCGTTCAGACACCGATTTGTGTTTGGGTTGGGGCTCCTTCGAGACCACCACATTTGGCCTCTTGCCTTTCGAAGCCGGTTTGTCGGTTACCGGAGCTTGAGGTGCAGGGATAGTATTAGCCGACATGAACATAATAGAGCCAAATGGTAGCGGCTCCTCCTCCAATTGTCGCCCAAGACTGGCCGGAAGGACCATCCTGGAGTCCATCTTCATCGTGTAGGAGACGGGAGCCGTGTTGAGAGCTGAGTTCATCTTTAGAGACATTGTTGAAAAGCGATTGCTTGAAAACCTGCATGAAAGAGCATTATTTTAGTATAAATATAGATATGTATATTGATTGAGTTCGCATGAACGCTTAACCCGAAATATGGGAGGAGAGATTGGTCCCACCGGACGTGCCAGAATCTGTAGGGTGTTTTTCGTCACCCCATTGAGATGGGAATACGCGCGCGCTTGTCAGGCACATTACAGATTCCCCCTGTATAGGGTAGGCGGGGGTTTAATGATTGTGAGGATCCGAATCTCCGGCAGCCGCGGACTAAGCTGTCGTTAATTACCCCTCGCCTTTGGAGCGAGAGAACCTCCGATTGACGGGTTAAACTGGTCATGCGAACTCAATGTGCAGTGTTGTGTTTTGAAGGGGTTTTGGATATATCGGGGGCCCCGCAGAGTTTTTACGGGGGTCCCGCTACCCGGATAGCGAGGTAGGGGTCAAGGGGGCTAGCAGCCCTTTGCGGGGTGCGGGGTGCGGGGTGCGGGGCAGCGCCCCGTTAGAAATTTTTTTCTAACAGGGACATTGTCGTGGTGTATGTGTGTGTGTACATATGTATGCATATGTGTGTGTGTATATATATATATATATATATATATATATATATATGTATGTATGTATATATATAAAAAAAAGAGGGGGAAAAGGCATCCAAAGGATGCGTGGGGCCAGCGCCTTGAGCGCTGTGCGCTTAGGTGTTGTGCGCTTAGGCGCAAGCACGCCACGTGTCGGCACGTGGGCGCTTTGCGCTCGAGCGCTGGGCGCTTGAGCGCAAGCGCGCCACGTGTCGGCACGTGGGCGCTTTGCGCTCGAGTGCAGGGCGCTGGCGAGAAAAAGGGGCTTTTTAGTTCCAGAAATAGGGTTTAGAGTGGAGTTAAACTCCTAAAAATGTTTTGGTTGAGGAAATGGGTTCTTCTTCTTCCTCTTCTGTTGGCTGGATCAAGAAATGTGAGATCTAAAAATCTCTTCTTTTTGAGATCTAATGACAGATCCAAGTTCCCCTTTGTGGGTTTTGTGGTGAAAAACTATTTAGTTTTGGAAAAGGGAGACTAAAACTCTTGATTTAATTCACAAAAAAAGAAGAAGGTTTGAAACCTTCAGAAAGGGGAAAGAGGAACAAACCCTAGGTTTTTGAGAGAATGAAAAAGTATCATTTTTTTCATCATCATGTCGCCTTATATAGGCTTACATGTTTACATATAGCCCCTTGGGCTTTACAAAATAGCGTTTTGCCCATTCTATGGCTCACGTGCCATTTCTTTTTGCACATAAGCCATGGGCTTACAAAAAATTTGCTTTATGCCCATTTTGTTTACATTCATGCATAAAAAATTACATAAAAATTACTTATTACATGATTTCATTTTGGCATGGGGGAGGGCCGGCCGCTTCATGTTCGGACTCGACCTGGGCATGGGCCTACTTAGCTTGGGGTTGACTTTGACTTTGACTTGGTCAACCGGGTGCAATTTCCGACTTCAACAGGGGCTTTCTCTATGAATGAGCACGATGCGCCCGGCATGTCCATCTTTTCGGAGAATGTGGTTGTGGCGGGTTCAACTTCCAGTTTTCAGACGACGCGAATTTGCCTTGCTGGTATTGGTCTTCAACCCAGTTTTTAAAGACGTAGCAATCTTCGAGTGGGTGACCCATTACACTGTGGTAGGGACAATAGTTAGGATAGTTAACGTCACTAGGTTGCGACGGATGTCTTGGATCCGGCAGAGTGATGAGCCCGTTGCGCACTACCAGTTCGAACAGTCTCCTTGTTTTATCCTGGAGAAATGAGTAAGGATGCCTTAACTTCTCATCGAGGGATCGCGGCTTGTTGCTTTGACGAACAACCGGTCTCGGGTTACTCGGCTGTCGCCGCTCGTTGGCGATGAAGGTCGCTTTTCCTTTCCCATTTTCATTCCGTGGCTCTAACTTCGAAGGGAAAGGCCTATAGCCCATCTGGTCCATTTGGGCCAGCTTTTCAATCAAGGCCTGGAAGGTAGTTGTCTTGAAGAACATCATGAATTGGGAGATAGTCGACTGAGGGTCAAGGGTCCATATGAACATGCCCATGGCAGGATCTTCTTCTATGCGTTGTTCGCATTTCGACCATAGGTTCCGCCACCGGATTGCATACCGCACCCATGTCTCTCCCGGCTTCACTCTGGCGTTGATCAATGCCGTGATCGGGGTGCGTTCGCTGGAGCTTGCGAACTGCTGAGTGAATAGCAACTCCATCTCTGTAAACATTTTGACGGAGTCATTCGGCAGCTTTAAATACCATTCAAAGGCCGTCTCCGCCAAGCTGCCAACAAACTGGCGAAGCAGCAGTTTGTCGTCACCCCCAGTATTACCGCACAAGGCTCTGAATTGAGCAACATGCTGGTGTGGATTACCCGTCCCCTTATACATATGGAATTTAGGGATCGTATATTCTGGCGGGTACTTTATTTGATCGTACAAACCCGGATAGGGTCGTCCAGTTTTCACGATTTGGCCAGCCGCTTCGCTCCCCTGATGAACTCGTATCTGTTGAGCTATATAGTCGTCAAGGGCAGCTTTCGAGATCATCTCTTCTTTGGATGCTGAAAAAGCAGGAAGGGGATTTGATGCTTCCCCTCTGTCGTCTTCAAGGATAATCGGGGGATCTTCAGTCGAGGGATCCGGCTGTATCATCATGCCCACCATATCTTGGAACAATAGCGCCATTTGTTTTATATTGGCCGCTTGTTCCACGGCCTCTTTGTCTTTCCTCTCGAGCATTCTTCGGAGGAATTCGGCATCATTTTCCTGTTCTTGGCGCTGCTCCGACGATGTCTCCAGGTATACTTTCGGAACAGTGAGTGTGGCCATGGTTGTCAGCATCTCCTGGAGCTTTTGCTATGGTTGCTCCTGAGCCTTTGTCACAGACCATGTGAGTGGTCGATGACCCCCAGAATCACGGCTCTCCTCTTTTCCGGAAGCCATATAGACGGTGTGCACTACCATGCCCCCAGACTTGGGGCGTTTGGGCTCAGTGCCCTCGAAATTTGTTGCAGGCACGGGGATCTTCTCCAGCCTTCTCTTTTCATGGGTGGTTGACATTGAGGGGGCTATTGCAGTAGGCCCCCGTGCAGACGACATCTTCCGTAGCATGGGGCAGGATGGTCCCCCTCTTGCCGAGCCTTCATTTTCTTCTGTCGGCGGGAGTAGTCTTTATCAATTACAGAGTCTTGGACCCTTCGCCAGACCCTGTGGATTTTGGAGGATAGTCGTTGAGGGAGCTGCTCCGGCTTCGCCTTTGTAACGTTCTCCACAGGTGGAGGAGATCTTTTTAGTACGGCGGTCGGACAGTTCTTGGGCACCGTCCTGAGTGGTTCAAAGTTGTTCCCAGTTGGAACAACAGCATCAACTTCCACCGTTGGAGCTGGTGGGATACGTCCGGAAGGGGAAATGCCCCCAGATTTCCTCACTCGGCGCCAGTGGCGACGTCGAGCACGTCTTGCAGTTGGGATCACCTCCGTTGTCGGGGTAGCTTCATCATGCCCCCTGTTCTGGTGAAGGGTTGCTGCCGGTGCCAGCCTATCGAAGACTGACGTCCGCTGAGAAGAAACGTCCAACCCATCGAGGACTGATTTTTGAGCAGGGAAAGCAGCCTTGGTGACTTTGCCCGAAGCGGGAGTCAAAACGGTCAGTCTTGCAAAGACTGATCTTTCAACAGGGGAAGCCTCTTTAACGATTTCCTCTACTTGAGCCGGAATGGCTATCCGCTTCGGGATAACCGCTTCAGGTATTGTAGGCTTTTTCACGGGCCCATCTGATCTTTGGCCTAGTCTGTTGAAAACTGAGATGCTGGATTCGGACGACCCATTGAGAGGGGCCGCGGTGGTTGTAAGTCGATCAAAGACCGACTTCTTCTGAGCTTCTTGCGAAGGCAGTGGGGCGTTGAAGCTCATTGGTGGGAGCATGGTCCCAAAGAACAGCCCAGTGGTGTCTTGCGTCACATGTTCCACTGGCATCGCGAAAATGGATGCTGCCTGAGGCCCGTAGGTCACTCCTTCAGCGAGGACGGAGTGGGAGTTGTTGTTGCAGCTGGTGCAGTTGAAAGCCATTTTCTCTGCACGGGAGCAGGACACCAAATCTTAGTACCTCGAATTCAGGGGCAACCACATTAAACCGCGATTCGTTCGCGAACACGACACACGAAGTATGGAGTGGAAAGAGGAAAAGGTCCCACCGGGCGTGCCAAAATCTGTTCTCCGCCGAAAGACGCGACCGGGATGTTTGGACGTCTGGCCTGAATTTTAGGGGCAGATGCTATTTGGATTTATCCGTCCACCTCTCCGAAGATGCCAAGTTGATTTATGGCACCGTGTATCGACGGTTTAGACAGATGCGGCCGTTGTAGCAGACTTCGTCAGATTCCCCCTCATTGTGAGGGGTTTTTGATTGTAGGGACGCTCTTCCCTGTAGGCGCAAGCCCCTACAGTTAATTACGTTACCACATCGCGGTAACCACTTTCTCCTGCTCCAGAAGGTCATTTCGTGTCGTGTGTGTTTGTTTTATTTTTGATTGCCCATGGATTGTATACGGAGACTAATTTATGTTGTCGCTCGTAGGGCGTAGATTAGTCCAAATCCGTATTTTCTTAGATTTGGGTTTGGGTTGGTTTAAGGATCGTTAAACTCACTTGAGATTAAGATCAACTTAAATGTTTGTTGAGGATACATTGATCTGATTTTAGACTAAGATCTACTCAACTGGGTTTTGGGATCATTTAGATCCAATGAAAGAGCATTTGGGCTCTATCATCTTAGTTTAGGGATGTTGCGGTCCATTGGGTTTAAGGACGTCATAGTCCATAAGTTTAGAGACATCATAGTCTGTAAAGTTTAAAGACATCGTAGTCTATAAGTTTAAGGACCTCATGGTCCGTAAAGTTTAAGGACGTCATAGTCCATGAGTTTAAGGACCTCATAGTCCATAAAGTTTAAGGACATCATAGTCCATGAGTTTAAGGACATCATGGTCCATGGAGTGTCTGGTTGTCGGGAGCCGTCACCTCTCTGAAGACGTTGAAGAATTACAACGACACATATCAGAGGAATGAAGAGATGTACACTTGAACCAAGGTTGGTTGGGAAATCTGTAGTCGGACTAGGGACTTCTGGCCAACTTGGGCTCAGCCCATTCAGTTCTGGTTAAACTGTTGAACATTTGTTTGGGTGTTAAACATTTGTTTGGGCTTAGCCTCTTTTGTTCTATAATGTTGAGCATTAATTTGGGTTCTGACACCCCTTTTCTTTTGTCTTTTATTGAGTGTTGAACACTCTTTGTAGCGCAGAGCGCTTTATGTACAGAGCTTTTTATGTACAGAGTACTTGGCGCCGAGCGCCAGACTTGGAGCGCTAAGGTGCTTCTTACGAAATAGCGCACACGTGAGGAGCACGTGATGCGCTCGGCGCTGAGCGCCAGACTTGGAGCGCTAAGGCGCTTCTTATGAAATAGCGCACACGTGAGGAGCACGTGGCGCGCTTGGCGCTGAGCGCTAGCCAATGAGTGCAGAACACTCTTGATCAATTCTGTGCTCTGAGAATTAAGTTCTCGTTTATAAGAGACTTTGTCTCGTGGATCTAAGAACTAAGTTCTTATTTTAATTGGAGATGTTACAATCTCTTCTGTTTTTTGTGAAAGACTTTGTCTTATGGATCTGTGATCTATATAAAGAAGTGAGTTCTTATGATGTGAGAGTTAAACTCTCAAAAATTCAGGAAATGTTATGATTTCTCTTCTTTACCTTGAAGAAAATTTCTTCTTTCGAGAGCATGTTCTTGTCTTTGAAATTTCTTAAAATTTGTGGGGGGGTTTCTCTATACGAAGCTTATAGGGAGTTTCTTCGCTGCAAGACTTGAAGTCTTTGGGCCTTTATATAGGGGAGGCCGATTTGTTGAATCAGTTAATGAAATCTTTCTTTGATTGATTTGTAGATGTTTCCCCACCATTAGATCTTTGATCCTAGGGCTTCTGTTTTACAGAAGACAATCTTCTTGTTTTTAACAAGATTGGGAAAATATTTTCCCATACAGAACTTATTCTCTATCTTGGTGATTTTTAATCACCATTGGATCTTTGATCCAACGGTGCTCTGATTTACAGAGAACAATTTTTTCTGTTTGGAAAGATTTGAGGAGTATTTCCTCAACAGAATTGAATTCTGTAATTTTGATGATTTATTCATCTCAGTTGGATCTTTGATCCAATGGTGGAGAACATTTAGTTCTAGCGCTGGCGCACTCGTACTTTGCACGTGAGGTGCTGTCTCAGAGTCTTTGACTCTTGGCGCTGGTGCTCTTGGCGCTGGTGCTCTTGTGCTTTGCACGTGAGGCGCTGCCTCAGAGTCTTTGACTCTTGGCGCTTAGCGCTCTCGTGCTTTGCACGTGAGGCGCTTGAACAGAGCTTTACTCTTTTATTGGGGAGGAAACAAATCCCTTCATGCTTTGCATGCAGAGTTTTCTCTTTATTTTTATTTTTATTTTATTGTTATTATTTTATAATGGAGCAAGTTTTGCGCCAAAATTCTGGCGGGAACAGAGTGTATGAGGTATATGTAAATAAAGGCATGTTAAATGAGGTATATGTGAATAAAGATATGTTGTATGAAGTATCTGTTAGGTAAAAGTTCAAGTCAAGTCAATCGGGTATTCAATCTAAGAGTTAAATCAGGTTAAACAAGATGTGTATTGATGGAATTGACTGATGGACGTACTTGTATCCTTGAGATATCCCATAACTAGCTGGAAGTAGAATGAGCTGGCACTCATGCCTGGGGTGGCAATAATAGCATGAATCAATGCAGTTGCGTGAACATTCCCGAAAGGTGTCCCATGAATACGATGGAGCTTTGTCTAGCGTGAATATCACTCAAGTGTACCGGTATTTCCACCCTTCAGTTCCACAATAAACAACAAGTCTAAACTGATAAAATATCCACATCCAACATGCTGGATAATCCATGTCTCATAAAGAAAGGTAGATAAAGTAACATATAGGTACAGCGCAAGATATTATGTGGGTTTAGTGGTGAACATCAATAGGTATCTATTAAGTATTTTAATCATTTTAGTTTGTCAAATAAGGGTCCAGATACTCGCGATTATTCCGTTGTGGCCACGGAACAACAACTGGGGAAGTGAAATGTACCGTTTCACCTCCCGGGATCATGATCGAGTAGTAGGGGAATCCGAGTTCCGCATCTTCTTGCCTAATCAAACTATCCATCCCCGTCATTCAGTATAAAGGTTTTGATGAATTAGAGTTAGTGCGTATATCTTCTAAGCATGGAATTTCCATATTGTATATCATCCACATATTGGATTATTCGCCCTCAAAGTAGGGTTAGTATTCGCCCGAATATCGGGTTAGTATTCGCCCGGAGACCGGGTTATTATTCGCCCGAAAACCGGGTTAGTATTCGTCCACACATTGGACTGTTCACCCTGCCTGCAGGGATCTTCATTTATAAAATATTCCATACCTAGACTCGCGCATTCTAACCCTAACCGTATCATGTGTCATGTATATCATAAGTTCGTATTCGAATAGTTGATCTCATTTCATATGGTCTTCCAAAACCACCATATTATCTTGTTACCTTTTAAAGTCTGTACGGTGTATCATAATATTTTATAGATTCCTTAGTTAAAAAGATCATAGCATTTAATGGTAGTTATTGTTTATAAGAAACCATGATATCTTAGAGTAATTATAATTTTGGAAAACCCATGGTATTTTAATGAAAATATCTTTTTAATGAAAGTTTATGGTATTTATTTGAAATTATCTTTCAATAAAGTTTTAGGTATTCTGTTTTTGAAAATATCATTTATAAAGGTTATGGTTTTTACTGAAAATAGCCTTTTAGTAAAAATCAAGATATTTAAATGAAATTGTATCCTTTTAGAATGGATTAATTTATTTTATTGTAAATAATAATTTATAAAATTATGGAGTTTATTTGGAGATAACATTTTAGAAATACATCCGTGTTGACAACCGCTACACATGGGCGGCAGAATTTGTGTCCTTTTCAGGGACGATTGCTTATCAACCATGGGGTATTTACGTAAAACATTATCCTATTTAAAATTTGGGTATTTTATTAAAAGTGATATTCTACAAAAATAACTCCGTGTTGACAACCGCTGTATATGGACGGCAGGATTTGTGTCCTTTTCAGGAACGATTGTCTAGTAACTACAGGGTGTTTCATGTAAAATATTACCCTATTAGGGTATCTTATTAAACCTTAGTTAATAGGCTAAGAAAAAATTAATATAAAAATATTATCTCTAAGTGAAAGGGGGTTATGTCACGTCCCGCTTCCCAAAATACGGAATACGAGAGGTGACAAGGCCAGCCATACTCCTACGGTCAAGGAAATATTCTGCCGTGGTCACACTTTGGCTTCTAGCATTACGTGGTAATCAGTAATCATAGCACAAGTAATGAGAAATGCAGTCACTAATTCTATCAAAACATATATAAAATTAACCAGGTAGAGTCAAAGGAAAGGATAGCGTTGATGTCACTAATCTAGATGTCCGTGGTATTCTCGAAGTAAGACAGATCCTGATCCGAGCTAAGTCCACTTCTCACTCTGAGCATGCATGCTCAGGTCGTCAGAGCGACACAATAGCAATATATACATATATAATGTGCAAAGATAATGAACATAAAGCAGTAAGCATAGAGTAATGATGTGAGTATGAAATAACTGGTACAGGTAAACAGTAAAGTATGTGTATCGAATTAGTAATCAATGCAATGTCCATATCACTAAAGCAATCAGTCTCTAAGTCTCAATGTCCAAGTCACTAAACTTATCGTCAGTCTAAGTTTGAGCATCAACCACCGCAGAAGTATCCTCAACCTAAGGATAAGCCCGAGGGGCAAGGGAACACAGGCCCGAATCACTATCAGTAAAAATCAGAAACACTATCAGCACAACTCCCGAAATCACTAAATATGCCGGCAGTGGGACTCCTGAGATTCCGTTGATCAAACTAACACTCAAACTACCCCACACCCCGCCATCTATATCAAACACCGACCATGAATCTAAATACTAGTCGCTCCATAACAAGTCTACGCGAGAACTGGAGACAGGGTCTCCATCAAGCATGTCTCGACTGGTATCCAAGATAAATGGACAGTGATCGATATCTTACCTATGACACTAATATAAGTACTTCCATACCCGTCCCATACCAGTTATAGTTACACTTATATATGTCTCATAGGCGTCGATGATGCAATAACTAACTAGTTCCGCTGATTGTGTACAAGTACGTGTCACTTTCACTATTCAGTCACTCATTTACACTAACGTACTTGCCACAATCCAATCACTAACATTTATCACTTGGTAATTTAACATGGTCACTAGGATATTGATACAAATAAACGCTATTTATAAGAGTATAACAGTCATCCAACATAATGGGGATACAATAATGCACTACTGAATACATAAGAGCAACCGGTGTCGATTGGATTTGAAAAATCACATAAATCACACATGTATAATTTTGCGCAACAATATAAAAGGCATATGAAATATACTTGTTTATCTAAGCATTAAAATTAGTTCCAAGTCAATCGGGTTTCAAGTTTGTGAGTTATGGTCATTCCATTTTAAGTGTTCTCTGCTGGAAATCCAGTTTCAGAACTGGAAGTCCATCTCGTAACACGTTTTACTCTCTGTTGGGAGCATAATTAGGCGAAGTTACAGTTAGATAAAATTTATATTTTTCTGTTATGTTTCCAAAAAATCAGACGGATCAATAATATCCACTGTACGGAGGGAGATATGCACTGTCTAAAGTTAAGGTATACATTCTGGTTCGGTGCGAAACTGCAGTACACATCTACGGTTTAAAAAGTGTTATAAATATCAAACGACACTGGAATGCAATGAGACCGGTACCGTTCGAAAGATAATTCGATTATCTATACTTCTATGTATGTTTCTGCACACTTGCGCGCTTAAAAAGTAAGAAACATGCGTTCCAAAATGGATAAGGGTAAAGATTCTTTCCCTGGACAGCAGTCCGGAGCCACGAATCGCCTCAATTTTCGTTGCTATAAATTAATAGAATTCAGAGATCAACTATGGGATACTGTAGTTTTATCTATTGACTTCGATACGAGACCTACATTAGGTTACAAGTTGGATTCGATTTAATATAAATCTTAGAACATGGTATGTGCGGTGAATTCTAGATTCGACGTCGCCTTTTAGGGGGGCGTCGTTTCTTATGCGAAACAACGCTATTTTGCATTCAAATTTCTACACGATAATCATAAACAGTAAAGGAATTTATCGATCATAAGTTTCGCTACTTTTATTTAGATTTTGGTTTAGGATTCGCATCGAACACTCTTGCATTATATACATGGCACGATTGAAACATCGGTTTTACCCAATTAATTAAACCGTGATTTAATCACTACAAGTTCTACACGGTACTAGAAAGGTAATATTAAACCCGAATGTGTTCCACTCAATATGATTAAATAATGACGGTCTCACATTAGAATGTAACGATAATTACGGTGTAAATATAATATCAATATAACTATAAATTTAACAAACTAATAACTTATAGTATGTAGAGCAAGTGAGGGGTTCACTTTCCTCGGTCGCTGACATGGAAGCGACGAACGTGTAGACTATTCGTCTCAACACACGAGACGGATACGAACTTTGCAGAATCGGGCATGACACGACGCGAGGCCCGAGTGCGATAGGGGTTGCGACGAACGTGTGCGATATTGCGACGGCGACTGCGTTGATAACCGTGATAGTTTCCATGACCTAAGCCACAGATTGGTCAGCGATAAAGACGACAAGGGCAGCGGCTAAGGCGACGAATACACGTGCTCGACGAAATGCCGAGGCTCAATTTTGGCATCGATTGATGCTGTGGAGGGTGCGATGGTGGAGGAACTGGGCTGCAGTGAGCAGAGGAGAGCTTATCGATCGTGGTTGCGGTAGACGGGGGTGACAACGGTGACGGCAACGGCACGGCGCAGCATGGGTCAGGGTTTGGCTTGGATGCTTAGGGCTTGGCTTTGCTGTAGGCATGTTGGGGAAAGAGGAGGAGCTTGGCGATGGCACAGAAGTGATGCAAGCATGACACGATGATGCTTGCGATGATGGCAACGGCGACGGCGACGAGGTGGGTGGTACGGAAACGGCACGGTGTGGCTTAGGTTCGACTTGGAAGTTGTGGTGGTGGAGTTTCGGTGAGAAGAGGTTGCAGAGAGCTTGACGGTGGTGAGGTCGGTGGTGCGTTCAGGGAGACGTCGGCTGTGAGAGGAGGTGGTGACGGCGATGGATGGAGAGCTCGGGAGTGGGAGAATCGAGTGAGGGCGGTGATGATGGTGGTGCGGTAGGTTGTGGAGAGCTCAGCGTCGTGTGGTGGAGATAGAAGGATATGGGGTCACCTGCGGTGATGGTGGCAGCATGGTGGTCGGTGGTGGCAAGGTAAGGTTAGGGGGAGATGGTCGCGGCTGGTCGGAGACGAGGGGCTCGGTAGAGGTTAGAGATGAGGTCCCACCGACGATGGAGATAGTGAGCTTGGTGATTGGGTTGATTGGAGGAGAAGTGGGGATCTTGGAGGAGTGCGTAGGGGTCGGTGTCGTCGGTGGTTAGGAGGAGGCCGGTGAGAGGAGGTAGGCGGTGGCCTCGGTGAGAAAGGAAGGAGTTTGAGAGGGAAAGAGGAGGGGGGAGATAGAGTGTAAGATAAGGAGGTTGAGAGATTAGAGGTCGGGATCTCGAGGAGTAGTTGCGGCATCGAGGGGGAGTGGGTGTCGCGGGCGGTTGGCGAAGGAGAAGGGATCGTAGGTTTGTGCGAGTCGTGGGGGGAACGGGTCTCGCGGAGACATCGTCGAAAGGAGAGAAAGGGGAGCGAGTGAGGATTTGGGGGAAGGGATCTCGGGGAAGTTGTTGGTAGGGTGGATGCGGGCGCGAGGGAAGAGGAGGCGGGGAAAAGAGCGGGAGAATAGAAGAGGAGGAGAAGAAGAAGAAGGGAGTTGGGGGGATTCGGGTCGGGTCTGGTAGGTCAGGTTATGAGAAAGGGTTCGTAGGCTTTAGGCTGGGGCTGGGATGGGCTTAGGGTTTGGGTTAGATTAGGAAAAATAATTAGGATATTAAGTAAAAAAAATATAGGAAATAAAAATGGAAATTATTGGGAAAGAAAAAAAGAATTTTTAATAGAAAAATTTTTGGGATAACATTTATTCATAAATACGGAAAAATATTTACAACGGAACTGGGTATTACAGGTTAAGTTAAAAACCATAGCATAATTATTTAGACTAGAATTTATGCACATGCGTTGCACGTGTTTAAAAAAATTTGAGAAGGGAAGAGAGAGAAGTGTGGAGGGCTCTAGAGTCTTATTTATTTATTTATTTTAAAAAAGGGGAGGGATGAGGTGGAGGGTTTGAGAGGTGAGAGAGATGATGTGGAGGACTTGAGAGGTAAGGATTTTTCTCATTTTTTCTATTTTTCTATAAAAAAGGAGAAGGGTGGATCTCTAACCAAGCGTATTTGCATTATATAGAGAGATTGGTATTGCCTCTTTTCAAAATGTAAAAGGATTTTAACAAAACTAAGGTAATTGGTGGATAAGAGTACGAGTAAAAATATATCGTTTTAGTGTGACTAAAGTATTTTTTTCAAATCGTCTTATATTATATGGGTAATTTAATCAGATACAACATTTTAATAAAATGAGGGTATTTTGTAGGAGTAACCTATTTCGAGATCTTATTGGTATCATAGGTAAGTGTGTGTACATAAAGGGTGGATTGATACCCCGTGGGTTCAAGCATATCATTTTCCATGTAGGTCGATGGTGCAATATTTACACATATAAGGATGATTTATTTATTCCATTTCAAGCATGTGTCAAATCTATACTTAGGAGGTATCACAAAAGGCATACAGAATAATTTTTAACATCATTTTAAAATAAGGTTGGAGATTTAAACATGAAACTAAGACCATTAAGGAAAGAAGGTGATAAACAAGTAGTGAGAGAAGGATCCTACCTTTGTTTTGAGTTGGATATCGGTGGGTCGTAAGCGTAGATTTGTACTAAAATTACAATAACTTCGTGCTCGGATTTTTCCTCGATGATTGGGTGGAACCACAGGATCGGCGTCGTCGATATGAAGGTCTGGATATTTTTTTCAGAATTTTCGGAGTTCTATGATGTGAGAAAATAGAGTTTGAAGGCCTTTCTCCCAACAATAAAATCCAAAAAAATCCGGTCAAATCCCCAAAAATCCGCGCCAGCAATCATTCCCAATCATCATCTGATGATTTTCAGCCGCCGTCCTAAATCGTGGCCATTGGAACTAAATCCAACGGCCCACGAGCCGTCGCCCGCGCTGCCACATGGTCGTGTGAGGGATCACGCATTTTCGCGTGGTCCCACCACATGGGCGCCGCCAGTAGTCCTAGGCCGTTGGATCTCTCATCCAACGGTCCAGGTTCAAGGGAGAATTAATATTTTTTTTAAATCTAAAACTGTTTTTAATAAACCGAATTTGTTTTGGAAAATTTGTTAAAAATACGGAAAAATATGAGAAAAATTCTAGAAAATATATTTTATTGTTATCTTCGATTTTAAAATGATTTTGGACTAAAATTAAATAATATTCCTATATATATGATATTTGCTAGTTATTATAATTATTTAAAAAATTATTTTATACTTGAAAATATTTTAATTTCGAAATAATTATTTTAATTGATAATAAAAATATGTAATTTATTTTAAGGTATTATAAAATTCTAAGTCCAGAAAAATAGATTTTAGAAAATTCCTTTAATTATTTTTCAATGTTTTTTTTTAAAAAATTACTCACCTCACTTTTAAAAATAAAAACATTAAGATAAAATATTTTTCCATTAAGTAAATACGAAATTAAATACTTGGTACTAATTAAAAGATGTTTTATTGGGTATTAGAAAACACGGTTGTTACACCATCAAATTGAACGCAGAGAGCAGGAAGCTCTTAATGTCGGCCCTCGTCAAGGTCGCCGCTGATTTTGTTGTCGCCGCCGACACTGGCGATCGCATTGTCACCGACACTGGAGATCGCGTATTCGCCCTCCATGTCATCAGCTCAACTTCAGGTGATTTTGGTGGAAACCCATCTGGAGAACCCTTAGGCCTATTGAGTAGTGGAAAAAGATTTGATTTTGATAAGTTGTTTGTTTTTTTGTTTTTTTAGATTGGGGATGTTCCTTTGCTGGTGAAAGCCTTTTGATTCTTTAATTTCTATTTATGAAGATAATCTGAAACAGGTTTGTTTTAATTTTGGTGGGATTTATTTTAGGGTATATTTTGCTCCCGACAAGGTCAATAACCTCGCCGTCCAGTGCCACGTCACGTCGCCTTCGAGATCCCCGACTATACCACCAAGGTCATCTCCATGAGCTCCCTCCACCTCGCCCGCTCCCGCCTCCTCCGCTCTGATTCCTCCTCCGATCGATCGGCGGCAGCTGTGGATGAAATCATCCTCCCTGGGATGTGGATTTCCATATTTATTTATTTTAATTAAAATGGAAGTATTGGCGACCGTTTGGACGGTCGCCAATACTACTGTTTTTATTTTGTAAAATTTATCATTCACATATGAGCAACCGTACAAACGGTCGCTAATACGTTTATTAGCGACTACATGTTTTGCAACTGGGTATTAGCAACCGTATAAATGGTGGATGGTCACTAATATATATTAGAGACCGTATGCTAAGTATTAGAGACCCTTTAGTACGGTCTCTAATATGCACAGTTTCGAATAGTGCCCTTGCATATAAAACTGTTTTTTTTATTATTAGAGTTTAATATTTTGTCATGGTAGACTATAATTATGGTTATCTAGTATGTTAGGGAGTTAGTGTTTTAATATTTGTTTGTTAATCTATAATATTATTTTATATATACATATATTATATTGTCTAATATTAGATAGTAACAAATAAGTATATTAGTATCATTGTTTTAAGATATTACAAGATATGCTAGGATAACGCAAAATCCTTTTAAATTAAAATCTTTTAGAATAGTTGTTGGGGGTAAAATCTTTTCTGGGAGGGGGTTTTATTTGAAGTTTTGCACCAAATATATATATATATATATATATATATATATATATATATATAAGAATAATGGAGGAAAGAGATCGTAGGAGGGGATTTCCTCCTACGGCGTCGGAAAAATACAACCTCCGTCATTTTTTTCTGACGATCGGCATTCATTATCTTCATCGTTATCATCTAAGATGTGCATACACCAAATTTCATGTAATCCCACCACTTTTTCACCGTTGAATTAGCAATGTAAAAAGTTCTAAACCATTAATTTTGCACCAACTAAATCAACGGTGAAAAAATGGTATAATCACATAAAATTTGGTGTATCCACATCTTAGATGATAATGATGAAAATGATGAATTCCGATTGTCGGAAAACACGACGGAGGGCGTACGTTTTCGACGCCATAGGTGAAAATTCCCTCGTATGGAGGAAAGAGGTCATACGAGGGAATTTCACCTATGGCGTCGAAAAAGTACGCCCTCCGTCGTATTTTCCGATGATCGGAATTCATCATCTTCATCGTTATTATCTAAGATGTGGGTACGCCAAATTTCATGTGATCCTACAACTTTTTCACCGTTGATTTAGAAATGTAAAACGTTCTATTTTCGGTAAACCGTTAATTTTGAACCGACTAATTCAACGGTGAAAAAGTTGTAGAATCACATGAAATTTAGTGTACTCATATCTTAGATGATAACGATGAAGATGATGGGTGCCGATCGTCGGAAAACACGATGGAGAGTGTACTTTTTCAACGCTATGAGAGGAAATTCCCTCCTATGGCGTCTTTTCTCCATTATTCTCATATATATAGAGAGAGACACACACATGATATTTCATCCCTCTCTCTCTCTCATCAAAGATCATCCCTCGCTCTCTCTTTCACTCAGCCGAAACCCTTACTCTATCTCTTATCATCAAAATCTCCTCTCCCCCTAAAACAAACCTTAGCCGAGACTCTTATCCACGCCGCCTCCTTCTTCCTCTAGAGACACGAGCACCCATCCTCATCTCCACCTCGTAGCACCCTCCTTCAAGCACAAACCTCGACCGTCGCCGCGCCCTACTCGACCACCGCAACCACCTCATCTTCATTGTCTTCATCATCAACTGAGAACCCCTATTGCTGCCGTCATCGCCAGAGCATTCGAGACTTTGATTGATTTTCCGAGCCGACTCAACACCCAAAGCCGAGATCCAAGCTTCGATTTTGCTTTGTTGCGTCTTCGTGTTATCATCATTCGCGTGTTCATTTTCGAGGTAAGTATTTATATACTTGTTTACATGCTAGTTACGGCAAAATACGATATTGTCGTAATATTATTTTACTAATTGATAAATTGGGCTTTTTATATTAAATCTCAATAATGGAATATTGAATTGATGAATTTCCACAGACAAATGTGTCATGGTGCCGTGGGATGCATAATATAATAATCAACAGACAAGCAAGTTTTGTTATAGGTTAAGGCCTTTTGAAAGATCTCATTCATATCATATTGGCTATTGAGATAAAAAAAAAAAGAATGGATGAATGAACACCCTTTATTTAACTTTGAGGAGTTGTGGTAATTGAACTTTGATACTCAACTCAGTAGGTCCGGTTTCGTTATTGGTGTGAGGTCATGCATCCACAATTACTTGTCAGTTGATTGAGTCCATTAGTTGTCTTGATGTAATGAGTTGTTTTAACCATAGTAACAAATTCGTCCTCCAGGAATAATTCGGCGAGTTCGAAAATTTGGATTCAGCGAACTATTCGGAAAAAATCGGCAGGTATTCGGGAAATATTCGGAAAGGATTTCTACCAAGAAATTAATATATGAAACGCTAGGTTTTAATTTTGTGAATTATTTGCTGTTTTTTTGAATTATTCGATGCTTTTCCACATAATTCGGGAATAATTCGCAAATTATTCGGCCCGCCGATTAATTCGGCGATTAAATCGGCTGGTCAAAAATTCACGAATTCGGCGAATAATTCGCGAATTATGTGACTATGGTTTTAACTAGTGTCTTGACTTGTAACTACTCTGAAATCGCTGTATAGAATTATTTGTGTAAATATATATAAAAAAAAAGGGGGTATTTCGGCCTGTGTAGAAGGTGTAAATTAGTTTTGTTCAAAAAAATCAAGAAGCAACTTGTAGCTCACCGATAAAACCACTACACTGTTGTAACGTAGCAAGTGTGTTCGAATCCCATCAATCCCAAAATGTTTTAAGATTTTTCTTTTTAATTTTTCGGAAGCCCAAAAGTTCCACGGGCAAATCACGGAGAAACGAAAAATTTCAGAAAAATCAAACAGGCACAAAGAGGAGTAAATATCAATCTAAGCACGCGGTACGAATCTCGATGCAATTGCTCAAATCTCGACTGCCCATTTCCAAGATCTAACCACCGACGACGGTTGAGGTAGCTCCAAATTGCTTCGTGCTTTGCACACACGCCTCTTCAGCTCCCCTCTACTCCTCTACACTGTTTGATTTTCCTGCAATTAAACAATGACTATTCAATTCACCATTTAACATCAAATTTAATTCTTTTAATCCAAATTTTAAAGTCCAAACCCTAAATTCTTCACTATAAATACCCACACATCTCTTAGCTCTTCCCCATCCTGAAATTTCTATCAAAAATTCTCTCAAACTCTCTAAGTGCCAAGTGGAGTTAAGCACCAAAAGAAGTAGCAAGCCAAACACAACGACCGGAGTATCTCCGACGAGACCATGACCCCCGTAGACTTCCCCTCTCCCTTGTTAATAAGCTAAAATCCTTAAACCCCTCTCCCTCTGTTTCTTTTCATCTCAAATCACCTTCTAAAAAAACACATCGAGAAAGTGGAGTTAACTCCGATACATTGTTATTTTTAATATTTGTACTCCACTTTATAAGCAAATTAGGTCAAATTAATATCCTAACATCACTCTTAAACTTATTTATATCATTTAGCTTTTAGTTTAACAAGGTTTTCCATGTGAAATAATCATAAAACTAAGTTTTCATAAAAATATCATGAAATTTAATATAACCGTAATTTCAATAACTAAAGTATATGCTTTTAGATCATTCATGGGATAACGACCTACCTCACACGCACACTATGGTTTTATAGCACGAGTTTCTAAACATAAGGTTTATTTAAAGAATAGGTTTTACATTAAAATACCATATTTTTTCCAAACGGGTTTCTTTTAATCGATATTTTTAAATTCTTGGCAATTGCACATCTACACACTCGTTAGGGGACCCGCTAATGGATAGTGCGGATTATCGCACATCTTTGAAATAGTAGAAAGAGATACAGAACTCTTCACGGAGTATTCGGTCTCGAAAGAAATTTAAAAATACGTTTTTAAGAAACACGACTTTTCTAAACAAAACTAAATTTTGGAAAATTATATAAAACTATGACTCTGTATTTTCAATAAAAACGTATTATGAACCCATATTTTTAAAGTGAAATATTAGAATTTTAATAAAAATACCAACAAGTTTCCGAAAGTAGTATTTTTCATAAAAATACCATAAACTTTTAAAAATTAGGTTTTATCACCAAAATACCACAACAATTAAAATACATGTCTCATGAAAACCATAAATATTATAAATCATTCTCGAACTTTATTTTTAAACTATATTAAAGTATTTTTCATAAAAAACCTCTCGAGATATACAAACAATACTTTAAGGACTCTAAATTAATATATATTTAAGCGGTATCATTTCTCATGAGCCCAAGAAAGCCGAAGAAAGTGAATACTTACCTATTCATGTTAGACAACTTAACGGAGTTATCAGTGGTTTGGAAAAAACACAAATCTTGTCGTCCATGTGCTTTGTCGATTTCTCCCGAATATAAGATTTTTAACAGTTTAAATCAATTCATATGGAAAAAAAAAACCTAAACTCGAATCCAAGCTCGAATCTAAACTTGAACATGAACTCGAATCCAGTCTCCTCGAACTAACTAGACTCGAACCAAGATTGCAATTGACACGACTCACATTTTACTCGACTCCGGCGACTTTATTCTACATATTTTATAATTTATGGTTTCAATCAAGATATGTTATAACCAATCAATCAATTTAATTAAATATATTATACAGTTATAGACTAGTTATACTCGGAGTGTTTGGGATAGTTTTTTGTGTGAATCTAATGGAATTTCAAGATTCCCGTATTAAGCTCTTTTTTATTTTACTCGATATCAGTCGGGTCGACTCATCCACAATCTAGAGCCCCGATACTAACACATGAAATGAGCCCGTGTTTTCTTACTTATAGGGCCCCACTCTTGAGCTCGTGAATATTTCTACGGCTGCGTTGACATTCACACTTGAAACTTAACGTTAATATAGTGACCATATAGAGACTTATAGTATATATTTACCCATGATCATATACTTTTACTCATTATATATATATATATATATATATATATATATATATATTCTATACTTTTCATTCTTTTACTCTTATTTTATCCTTAGGACTTATCGAGCGCTAGTTCGCTGACGGGCATTTCATCCATCATTATTTTCTTGGAATGTTCGTCAGATACGATCGAGACGGAGGAAGTGGAGGCCACAAAGGAAGAGTATAACCGGATTGCTCCTCAGGATTAGCTTAGCTTCACTTTTTATTCAGCTTATGTATACCGCATGTTTAGGCATTTTCCTTTATTGTATTTACTTTCCAGTTGAAACTCATGTACTTGTAAATATTGGAAATTGGATGTAAATAAAAATATTTGTTGAAAATTTTTACAGTCTCCATTTATTCTTACATTGTGTATTATTGTTTCAATACGCTTAGTATATTTATTTAGGAAATGACCTTCTTTGAATAAATATGGCGCAGGCTTGCCACGTCATTGTTTCCGTCTACTGGGAAGCGGGGCATGATAGGTTTTTTTGGTGGCCCATGCAGGTCAATTCTGCATGAAGTCGTAAACAATATAGCACAAGAATTAATGAGTTCAACAAACATCTGCATTTCCTGCATTTCAAATTCTTTGAATCTACCTTAACCTATCTTTTATATCAAGGTGATGGACTCTCTGAACAATACCAGCACAAATATTAACGGCAATACTCCACCGCCTACACTACCACCACCACCGACCGTTGCAACTCCTATCAATGAGTAAACGGTACTTTCTAAGGCTATCAAGAGCCTATTGGAGGGTCAGCAGCAGCAGACTGCTATCCTTATGCACCACCCCGAAGCCGAAGCACCCGGAGTTAAGCAATTTTGGGCACTGCACTTAAAGAACTTCTCGGATAAAGAGAGTCCGCTTGAAGCAGAAGAATGGGCTCAAGAGATTGAGAATGACCTGAAAGCAGCTCAAGTGCCAGATATAGCCTGAATAAGAGTTGCTAAGTTGCAACCGAGCTATAACGCCAGGGTATGGTGGAAGAATGAAGAGAGCCATCTGGCACAAACGATAGAATGGAGAACATTCCGAGATCTCTTCGATACCATGTACTTCCTAGAGACTGCCCGTTTTGACATGGAGCAGCAATTCATCCATTTACAATAAGGCTCGATGTGGGTCAACTCAATGGATGAATATGATACTAAGTTTACCATGCTCGGCAGGTATGATATAGTCTCAAATTCAATTTTCTTATCTTACTCACAACACTGCTAACACAAGGTCGTAACAGGTTTTCCGCACATCTTTTTTCCACTGCTGAGATCCAAACACGACGATTCCAGCAAAGGTTAGACCTTGAAATCCAAGCAGCACTCACTACAGGGGATTTCCCAACCCATGAGCTTGCTTTGAAGGTTGCCCGGCGCTATGAAGTAGTTGTGAAGAAGAAGGGCAGGCCGCAGACCGGTGTGAAATTCCATGTGCACCAGATCACAGGAGGGGCCTATTCCAGGCCATCTTTCAATAGACCATCTCGGAGAACATTAGGTTCGTTCGCCAACAACAGGCCAGGCTTTTGCATCTACTGCAAGAGAACAAGGCACCTTGTGAAGAACTGTCATAGGGCGAACAACTTATGCCTGATCCGGTAGTCTTCTACTCACGCCTTCAAAGCATGCCCCCAGAACCGAGGACCTAACATCCCTTCAGCTAGACCGGCGATCCAAGCTCCTCCTACCCGATTATCTTTACCAGTTCCATCTCCCCGCACCCAGATCGCTCAACCCCAATGCCGAGTGTTTGACCAGGCACAAAGGAAAGTGCCGCGACGCCAAAAGTGGAGTACAATTGTTAAAAAAGAAGTTAATGCTTCGGCCTCTTCAACCGACATAGTGAATGCTTTATGTCACAACGGTTTGTCGGAACTCATGCGATCCCAGTTAAGCCGCTCGTATCTAGCTGGAATGTCAGTTCAGGGAACGACATTCTAAAAGCAACTTTAGGATACGATCTATGTCTAGTGGTCGCCTGCAGTCGAGAATTCTATGCGGACTTCAACGTGCTGGACATACCGAACTTTGACGTAGTCTTAGGAATAGACTGGCTGGGAACTTTCTTCGCTACCATCGACTGTCGCCAAAAAAGGGTAGTGTTTGAAATACTAGATCACGCAGTGTTCTACTTCAAAAGTAGAGACCGAACCTTAGAGCCTAGCATCTATAGAGAAAAACCAAAGAAGGAAGAGATTACAACGTTGCAAGTGAAAGGATCGAAACCAGAGGTAGTTCGAGAGTTCGAGAATGTATTCCCGGAAGATATATCAAGTTTGCCTCCCGATCGAGCTTTTGAATTCAGTATTGATTTGCAATCCGGCTCACGACCAGTAATAAAAACTCCATACCGATTAAGTCCGAAGGGATTAAAGGAGATCCATATTTAGTTGGACGAACTTCTAAAGAAAGGTTGGATCCGACCCAGTATTTCAAGTTGGAAATCCCCGGTGCTACTGGTAAAGAAGAAGCAAGGTACCTACAGGATGTACGTCGAATATCGAGCTCTGAACAAGGTGACAATTAAAAACAAGTATCCGCTACCTCGCATCGATGAACTTTTCGATCAGTTAAGTAGATCTTGTTTCTTTTCAAATTTAGATCTTCGTTCAGGATATCATCAGGTGAAGGTCAAGGAGTCCAGCATTCCGAAAACGACATTTAGTACTCGATATGGTCATTATGAATATCTCGTAATGCCATTTGGAGTAACCAATACACCTGCCATCTTTATGAAAATGATGAACCAAGTTCTCCGAGAGTACTTAGACAGATTTGTTGTTATCTTCATCCAAGACATCCTGGTGTATTCAAAAAATCGGAAAGAGCACGTCGAGCACTTACGGATTGTCCTGAAAACATTACGACAACACCAGCTCTACACTAAGTACAGTAAGTGTGAATTTTGGCTAGATTAAGTCAGATTTCTCGGACATATCATTTTAGGCAAAGTAATCTCTGTTGATCCAGTTAAAGTGTTAGCTGTCAACGAATGGCCGACACCAAAGATGGTAAAGGATATAAGAAGTTTCTTGGGCTTAGAAGAATACTGCCGACGATTCATTGAAGGATTCTCAAAGATCGCAACACCCCTGACCAAGCTTACACGTAAAAACGAAGCATTCGTGTGGTCAGAAGCATGTGAAAAGGCTTTCATAGAACTCAAGTCGAGATTAACCTCTGCGCCTATTCTTGTAATACCGGATCGATCTAGTGGATTCAATGTACATTGTGATGCGTCCGGTAAAGGATTAGGATGTGTTCTACACCAGCATGGAAAAGTTGTGGATTTTGCATCAAGACAATTAAAAGTTCATGAAAGCAACTATCCAACACATGATCTGAAACTGACAGTAGTGGTCTTCGCACTCAAAATTTGGCGCCACTACCTTTTGGGAGAACAAGTGGATATATACATCGACCACAAGAGTCTGAAGTATATATTTACTCAGAAGGAACTCAACATGCGGTAGAGAAAATGGTTAGAACTCATGGCGGACTTCAATATCAACCTACAGTATTATCCTGGGAAGGTGAACGTAGTTCCTGATGCACTTAGTCGCCAGCTATTAACTATGAACATCACCACTCAGTGGAATCTACAGCAAGAATTGCATGGATTGGAGATCGAAATAGTTATGCCAAGTAACGCTTCATATTTGATGAACTTACACGTCCGGTCCACTCTTGTAAATGAGATCAAAGCAGCTTAAGCAAATGATGCCAAGTTACAAAAGATCTGAGAAAAAGTAGAAAGTGGACTTCGAACTAACTTCATCATCCACGAAGATAGATTCTTACGATATGGAAGCCGTTTATATGTGTCAGTCGGCCCTATTCGAGAAAAGTTGATGAAAGAAACTCACAGCTCTCCTTATTCTGTACACCCCGGTGGCACGAAGATGTATAAGGATCTACGGCAACACTACTGGTGGCATGGAATGAAATGCGAAGTAGTAAGAAGTATAGCCAAGTGTTTGGTGTGTCAGCAAATGAAGGCTGAACATCACAGAACTGTTGGTCTACTTCAGCCGTTACCAATCCCAGAATGGAAATGGCAGCACATTACCATGGACTTCGTGATTGCTCTCCCTCGCAGTACGAAGGGTAAAGATGCAATTTGGGTTATTATGGATCGACTCACCAAGTCGGCTCACTTTATTCCATTCAGAGTTGGCCAGTCAACTGAAACGTTGGCAAGGAAGTATATGGAGGTGAGTAAGAATCTAAAGTAAGATTTATACCTTTAAGATGTATCATACTTGTCTTGATACCCATAAACTCATGTAGAAGATTGTGAGATTATATGGAGTACCTGTCTGCATCGTCTCCGATCGTGATACAAGATTCCGATCGCAGTTTTGGCAGAGTTTGCAAGCTATCCTGGGAACGAGTCTGAATTTCAGCATGGCGTACCCATCCACAAACAGACGGACAGTCCGAGCGAACAATTCAGATTATGGAAGACATGCTGAGGGCATGTATGCTAGACTTCGGAGGTTCGTGAGAGGGTCACCTACATATTATGGAGTTTTCATACAATAACAGCTATCAGGCAAGTATTAGGATGGCACCATTCATAACACTCTACGGACGGAAGTGTCGTTCCCCGCTGAGTTGGGACGACGTTAGAGATCGTGAACTTCTTGAGCCAGAGATAATCGTGGTAACTGTAGATGAAGTTCGCGCGATCAGGGAAAAGATGCGCATAGCCTAGGACCGACAGAAGTATTGGGCATATACAAAACGTCGACATCTGGAGTTTCAAACCGGAGGCAAGTATTCTTGAAGATCTCTCCAAATAGAGGAGTGATACATTTTGGCACGATGGGTAAATTAGGTCCAAGGTATATAGGACCATTCGACATAATCGAACGAGTTGGAGAATTGGTATACCGTTTAGCACTACCATCCTCATTGGAAGGAGTGCACAACGTATTCCATATATACCAGCTACAACGATATGTGAGCGATCCCAGCCATATACTTGATCACCCAGAGCTCACGGTACAAACTAATCTAACTTGCGAGCAGCAACCAGTTGAAATCCTGGACTGAAAGGTGAAGACATTACGGAACAAGGAGATAAACTTGGTCTGAGTGATGTGGAGAAAGGATTTGCTAGAAAATCAACATGGAAAAGAGAAGAAGATATCCGTACACGATACCCTTACCTTTTGAAAATTAGTCTCTATGTAAATGTAAATTTCGAGAACGAAATTTTTATAAGGAGGATAGAATGTAACGACTCTGAAATCTCTATACAGAATTATTTGTTTAAATATATAAAAAAGGATATTCCAGCCTGTGTAGGAGCTATAAGTTAGTTTTGTTCAATAAAAGCAAGAAGCAATTTGTAGCTCACTGGTAAAACCTCTACACTGCTGCGACGTAGCCTGTGTGTTCGAATCACATCAGTCCCAAAAAATTTTAAGATTTTTCTTTTTAATTTTTCGGAAGCCCAAGAGTTGCCCGTGCAATTCATGGAGAAACGAAAATTTTCAGAAAAATCAAACAGGCGCAAAGAGAAGTAAACACTAATCGAAGCACGTGGCACGAATCTCAATGCAATTGCTCGCCCATTACCAAGATCTGATCGCCGCCCACGGTTGACGTAGCTCCAAATTGCTCCGTGCTTTGCACACACGCCTCTTCAGCTCCCCTCTACTCTCCTGCACTGTTTGATTTTTCTGCAATTAAACAGTGACTATTCAATTCACCATTTAACATCAAATTTAATTCTTTGAATCCAAATTTTAATTCCCAAACTCTAAATTCTTTACTATAAATACCACCACATCCCCTAGCTCTCCCTCATTCATAAATTTCTATAAAAAATTCTCTCAAACTCTCTAAATACCAAGTGGAATTAAGCACCCAAGTAGAGTAGCAAACCAAGCTCGACGACCGGAACATCTTCGACGAGACCACGACCCCCGAAGGCTTCCCCTCTCCTTTGTTAATAAGCTAAAATACATAAACCCCTCTCTCTCTATTTCTTTTCATCTCAAGTCTCCTTCTAAAAAAACACATTTACAAAGTGGAGTTAGCTCCAATATATTGTTATTTTTAACATTTGTACTCCACTTTATAAGCAAATTATGTCAAATTAACATCCTAACACCACTCTTAAGCTTATTTATATCATTTAGTTTTTAGTTTAACAAAATTTTCCATGTGAAATAATCATAAAACGAAGTTTTTATAAAAATACCATGAACTTTAATATAACCGTAATTTCAATAGCTAGGGTATATATTTTTAGATCATTCACGGGGTAACAACCTACCCCACATGCACACTATGGTTTCATAGCACGGGCTTCTAAAAATAGGGTTTATTTAAAGAATAGGTTTTAAATTAGAATACCACATTTTTTCAAAACGGGTTTCTTTTAATCGATATTTTTAAATCTTTGGCAATTGTGCCTCTACAACACTCGTTAGGGGACCCGCTAATAGATGGTGTGGATTATCGCACATTCTTGAGATAGTAGTGAGAGATGCAGAACTCTTCACGGAGTATTCGGTCTCGAAAGGAATTTAAAATATACGGTTTTTAAGAAATACAACTTTTTTAAACAAAACTAAATTTTGGAAAATTATATAAAACTATAAATCTGTATTTTCAAAAAAAACGTATTATGAACCCATATTTTTAAAATGAAAGATTATAATTTTAATAAAAATACCAACAAGTTTCCGAAAGTAGTATTTTTCATAAAAATACCATAAACTTTTAACAGTTAGGTTTTATCATCAAAATACCACAACAATTAAAATACATGTCTCATAAAAACCCTAAATATTATAAATCACCCTCATGCTTTATTTTTAAACTATATTAAAGTATTTTTCATAAAAACCCCTCGAGATATGCAAACAATATTTTAAGGACTCTAAATTAATATAAATTTAAGCGGTATCATTTCTCTTGAGCCTTAGAAAATCGGAAAAAAGTAAGTGCTTGTCTATTTAGATTAGACAACTTAACGGGGTTATCAATAGCAATTGCCTTGGAAAAAAACACAAATTCTGCCGTCCATGTGCAGCAGTTATCGATTTCTTCCGAACAGAAGATTTTTAACAGTTTAAATCAATTCATATGAAAAAAACCTGAACTCGAATCCAAATTCGAATATAAACTTGAACTCGAACTCGAACACAAACTCAAATTCTAACCCAACTCGAATCTAAACTTGAACATGAACTCGAATCCAGTCTCCTCGAACAAACAAGACTCGAACCATGATTGCAATTGACATGACTCGCATTTTACTCGACTCTCTCGACTTTATTCTATACCTTTTGCAATATATGGTTTCGATCAAGACATGTTATAACCAATCAATCAAGTAAATTAAGTATATTATACAGTTATAGACTAGTTATACTCGGGATGCTTGAGATAGTTTCTTGTGTGAATTCAACGGAGTTTCAGGAGTCTCGTATTAAGCTCTTTTTTATTTTACTCGAATATCAGTCGGGTCGACTCATCCACAGCATAGAGCCCCGATGCTAACACATGAAATGGGCCCGTGTTTTCTTACTCGTGGGACCCCAATTTTGAGCTCGTGAATACTTCTACAGCTGCGTTGACTTTCACACTTGGAACTTAACGTTAATATAGTGACCATATAGAGATCTATAGTATATATTTACCCATGATCATATATTTTTACTCGTCATATATAATATTTTATATTTGTCATTCTTTTACTCATATTTTATCCTTGGGACTTACCGAGCGCTAATTCGCTGACGGGCATTCCACCCATCCTTATTTTCTTGAAATATTCGTCAGATACAGTTTAGACGGAGGAAATGGAGGCCACAGAGGAAAACTATAACTGGATTGCTCTTCGGGGTTAGTTTAGCTTCACTTTTTATTCAGCTTATATATTCCATATATTTAAGCATTTTCCTTTATTGTATTTACTTTCCAGTTGGAACTCATGTATTTGTAAGTATTGAAAGTTAAATGTAAATAAAGATATTTGTTGAAAAATTTTACAGTCTCCATTTATTTTTACATTGTGTATTATTGTTTCAATACGCTTAGTATACTTAGTTAGAGAATGACGTTCTCTAAATAAATATGCCGCGGGCTTACCATGTCATCAATTCCGTCTACTGGGAAGTCGTAGAGTGACATAACTCTTAGCTGGGTATTGGTCATACACTCATGCTGTATTTTGGTTTGTTACAACTCCTCAAACCTGTTTGCATATTTATATTTTTTTGGAGTATAACTATCATTAGAGTTGAGATGTGCTGCAATGGTGAATAAACTAAAATCTCTATAATTAACATATATAAAACCATTGGGATCAACAGTTGAATATTATTGCTAAGTGGCCAAGAAAGCCCTTTGAAATAGCTTGTATAAAACTACAATCACAAAGAAAAGGTCACAAGATTCTCAACTAGTTATTACTAATCATCTGAGCATCCTTCATAAATTAAGATTCTCATTTTGATCCCTTTCGGTTTTGCTGGGACTTGCTGGCCACCTCACTAAGTCTTTACCTTAACAATCAAATTAAACAAAAGATCTCATACTTGTCAATATGGGTGCTTAACAAGGAAACCTATACATATAAAAAGAAGTCTAGAATGTTGCTTGGTGGGTTTTCCTTATTAGTACAACAGAGCTAAAACTCTTAATTGGCTTTAATCTAAAGTTATTAACCTGAATATAGTAATTGAAACTAGTTTGGGTTTTCTCGGGGAACACCGAACGTGGAGATCCCAAACTTATTAGTCTAATCTCACATCTATTGTGTATAAACTGTGAGCATTTGTCTAATGTAGGAACCTGATATATTGATATTGATTTAATTTTTTCATTGTTATTCACTAATTATGATATTCCTGGTAATGCTAGTATATTGATAGTCTACATGTATTCATGATATACTCTTATGATATATTTCCCGATTGACTATGCTTTGCTTGGCATACTGATTGATGACTTGCATCCCGGTATGAAATTGGTATTGTCATGCTATTATATCATGTTAAAGCCTTCTTGTAATATAATGTTTACCTAGACGCCAACGATTTCATGAGATCTCTTGACCTGCCATGTTGTCTTAATAGACGTGACTTGTACATGCTTGTTCCCACGTTGTCATTAGGTAAATACCATATTGATACTTGACATGAAACATGAAACCAGGGAAAAGGGAAAATCAAGAATGAAACCCGACTTGTAACTCAACAGTTCACTACTTGTCGGTGACTGATCAGTCGATATGAGCTCCGGGCTTCGGAATGACAATGCTGACATCATTCATCTATACATTATATTGTTTTACTGCCTAGCGGCACGTCTCGGATTCAGTCCCGAGAATCATGACCGTGGTCCCGGATACTTACGGGATACTATTGAGTTATTTCGAGAATTCCATTGATTAGTTTCAAATTTCTTCAGGATGGATATAGCGACATGAACCCTTAGGATACATATGATATGGTTGATACTGTTATCTTGCTTGTTATATCACATGTACTGTTATCGCTTATTATTTATACTCATGATATCCCGTTTTTGCACATGGTATAATATATCACATATTGCTCATATTATTATTATGATATTTGTGACGCGCTGACGTCTGGGTTTTGCATGGTCTGAATCCTTTGACTTTAGCACAGGAGAATCGTAAGTATTTCGACAGGATTCCTGAGCAGTGAAGAGCAATTCCCTGATTTAGTTTTATTGATACTTTAGGTTTCTTTCTAGTATTGAACTTGTCGGTTTTATCGTTGTAATCCCAAAAGGGGCAGCTATCATTTATTATTTCCTTTAGTTCTTCTGATTGTTTTTGCTTCCACTATTGTTTCCTGATATTTTTCTTATGGCTATTGGACATGTGATAGATAGGTTTATTATTATATTATTCTTGATTACCGATTAACAGCCATAATGTGACTATGAAAGAATATTTTCTTACCGTTGGTAGCATGGATGGCTTTGGAAAAATATTTTCTTACCGTAGGTAGCATGGCTAGTTTTATTACGTTCCCGTATTTGAGTATATTAGGAAGCATGACGTGACACAAAGAGTCGCCCGTGCAGAAGAAGGAGACGAACAGAGCATGGGAGGCCGAGATCGGCAGCTTTTCGGCGACCAGAAGGTAGGCAGGGGTCTCGGGGTTCTTGCCAATTACTCCTTAGTGTTTAAACATTACATTAACATACTTCTTTTCTGTTGAAACTCTTTGTATCTCCGTGTAATACTCATGCAAACTCTTAGGCTTCCAAAGCGTCGAAAACAAAAGAGATGGTGGGATTCGAACACGCAGGTTATGGGACAGCAATGGAGAGTCTTAACCAGTAGGTTATAAAGAGTTTCTTGCATTTATTTAACAAATATCATAGCTCAAAAAGGAAACAAGTTTAGGAAGAGATCAAAAGGAACCGTTATGGGTGAGGGTTTAGGTGTTAGGGTTTTGTAAGATTATAGAACAGAGAAATAGATGGAGAGATTATATATATATATATATATATATATATATATATATATATATATATATATATTACGGAAAATACACAAAACAAAGAAATACATTAGAAAGATAATAGAAAAATATAGAGATTTTATGATCATTACATTATACCCTCCTTAAAAATAATTTCATACTCGAAATTACTGAAGAAGGATGATATAATAGAATAAGGAAATAAGATGGTTACAAGAAAGATCGAAATGGCGATGAAAGATTATACATCCGTTTCCGTCGCGTCGAGACATGATCATTGGGGAAACAAGAAGAGATTTAAGCAGATAGGATTCGAGAATGCAGTCGCGTTCCGTCGTCGCTCCATCATTCGGTACTCTAATTGACACGAAGGTAATATTGGATGGAAAAGATGGCCAAGAGATGAAAGGAGAAAGCTACATGAGTTTAGGAGTTCAAGAAATCAAAAGGTGGTCTAATGAAGGAAGTAAGATAGATTCAAGAATGGTGAGCCGTTACAGTCTATCCTCCTTAAAAGAATTTCGTCCGCGAAATTCTCTCGAAGAGTACGATGCGGCAAGGTATGAGAAAGTAAGGATAAGGTTGGGCCAAATCGTCTTCGAGCTTCTTTGATCGATGTTCAAACTAGGTGAGCTAATAAACTTATGAGATACAATTAGAAGGTGTAAACAAGAGTTAAGCATTCAAAATTCGAGAGATTATATTCAAGTAAGTCGAAAGAGAAGTTCAAAATTGATTTAAGGAATAGAATGAGATTCAAATGAATTGAAATGTAAGGAATGTAAAGTTGTTGAATTTCATAATTCTTCTGATATATTGCTTAAAACTTCATACAGAGCTGACCTGCATAGGCCGCCAATAAAACATGTCATGCCCCGCATCCCAAAAGACAGGAGCAGGCACATGATAAGGTCCGCAGCGTATTTATTTTGATATGGTCGTTTCCCCATAATAAATACGTTAAGTGTTTGTAAGCAATATATCATAACAAGAAAATGACAAGTAAATTAAAAGTTCAACAACTTTATTTACATCAATAAATATAAGTACAAATACGATGTCTGAAATAAAAGATACAATAACTGGAAAGTGCCTACACAATGGTAAAATAACTGCAGAAAGGAAAACTAGTAATCTGGCCGAGCGGTAAGCTGATCGAAATCCTCCTGACTCGGCTCAATCTCATCTATCTCCATATCACCTGACTACATTCCAAGGATAAAGAGAAAATATGGTGGAATGCCCGTCAGCGAACTTGCGTTCGGTAAGTCCCTAAAAAGGATATGAATATAAAGTGTGATAAAAAAACATGTATGTAAGAAGAATATGAATCTAAAACAGAAAATGACAGGTAAGAATATTAATTAAATATGAGTATGTTAAGATATCTTAAGCATGATAGGAATATGAATATGATTATCTTCTAACGTGTTTGTTTGTAATTTGATTAAAAGAAAAGGTATGTGTGTATACGATAGTACTTCAGCTTACCTCACGGAACAACGGTTCAAGAAATACAAGGCCCCGTCAAACCCCACAGGACAACGGCATATAAGATATTCGAGAGGTGTATTTTAAAATGGCCTCTCGTGCCAAGTCATACGTTCCTTATCAACCTACCTCTTATCCCCGCGTATTTTAATGTATAGATTAAGTTTACAGGTCTTGCCTGAATCCATGAATATAGAGAGTGTACAAGTTCAAGTTGTGTTCAAATATTCATGTCAAGTTCAAGCCAAGTCATATTCATGGTTCGGGTTAACTCAAGTGTTCAAGCCAAGTTCAAGTTCAAGGATTCATGTCAAATTCAAGAATTCATGTTCAGGTTCAAGTCAAGTTTCAAGTGTTCAAGTCAATTCATGTAGGATGTCATGTGTTTGATTATATATGATTCTATATTCATGTGATTTAAGATGGCGACCACTGCACATGGTCGGCAGCATCTGTACCCTTTTCAAGAACGATTGCCAGACGATTACTAGTTAATCTAGATCAGGCAAGCACTCACCTTCTCCGGCTCCTCGAAACCTGGAGAAAAGACACCGCTTAAACCAATTATTATCTAAATACATTAGAGATTAGTTTATATAGTCTAGGTATTTTAGTGAACTTAGGTCACCTATGTAAAATAGTTCATTTGAAAACATGAGAGGATTTTACGTTAAATGCTTTACTTTTAAAAATAAAGCTCGATGGTGTTTTTGGTAAAACCTAACAATATAAATTTATGTTATTTTTTTGAAAATCTATCATTTGGAAAACTTGAGGTATTTTAAGAAAAACTTAATCTTTTAATTCAGAATATTTTATTGAAATTAGATTTACAAAAAAAATACTTTCTTTTAAGTTACAAGTTTTTGATTTTTAATTTAGTGTTGTTTTATTTTCATTAAAAACGCATTTCTTCTTTTTCGAGAACGTGCTCCGTGAAGAGCTCCAATCTCACCCATTAGACCCAAGATGTGCGATAATCCGCACCATTTTTTAACAGGATTCCCTTAATGAGGATTGTGAGGGAGAAATTGCCAAGTAAAAGGGTTTAGGATTAAAACTATCACTTGAGGGTATTTTAATGAAATTTTGTTTATTTAGAAAAGGCGGCCATATAATCGTGCTATGTTTTCATATGTGTGCGTGTGTGGGATAGGTCATTACCCTGTGCGATATTATCATGTCACAAGAAAGAATGATATCGAACTAGCATAAATATTATGGTATTAAAATGTTAAATATTATATATCGATTAAAAGTGTTTTGTAAACATGCAATAAAGTTCTATTAAAGTCATCAAACAATATCATGTAGGGAAGAGTCATGGTTACACATTTTTTATTAGCATGATCATTTCATCTATTTATTTTAAAAGTGTAGCTGTGAAGTTTTAAAAAATTTGCATTGACTTGATTCAATCGATGGGGAAAGAAGAGAAAGGAATAGAATTTCGTGGACTAGCTTGGGTAATTTGGTGATATGAAAATTCAAAGTGATTTGAAAGGGAAGGAAAATAGAGAGACTTACTCATGATGTAAATTGGTCTAACAACCAATTCACCGATTAATTCTTCTAAAAAAATTCAGTGCGGTGTTCGTTCTGTTACAGTGGTTGTTGGTTGTCGTTGACGATGGCGACGGAGGTTGAGAGATCTGTGGTCGACTTGATAGCTTTGTAGAGATAGAAAGGAGGAAAGCGAAGCCTATGATGCACGGAAGAAGACACGTTTGAGGGGCTTGAGAGAACTTGAGCTTGAGGGAACTCACGAGTTAGAATTTCTTTGAGAGTATATATTTTGAAAGAGTTATATCTAGGGGAAGAAGCTAGAACTGAGTAGGTATTTATAGGTTAAGGGAAAAGGGGTATGATTAATTAAAAAGAATTAAAGTTTGGATTAAAAAGGATTAATGGGGTGAAATGAAATGTCCGAAAGTTTATGAATTGAATTAGGAGTTTTAGTATATTAAATAGGGTTGAGGGGAGTCAAAGAGTCGCTCGTGAAGAAGAAGGAGATGAACAGAGCAAGAGGGTCGAGATCGGCGGCTTTTCAGCAGGCAGAAGGTGGGAAGGGGTCTCGAGGTTCGTGCCAATTACTCCTCAGTGTTTAAACATCAAATTAACATACTTCTTTTCTATTGAAACTCTTTGTATCTCCGTGTAATGCTCGTGCAAACTCTTGGGTTTTCAAAACGTCGAAAACAAAAATAATAAAATATTTTTGGATGATAAGATTCGAACACGTAAGCTATGGTACAATAGTGAAAAGTCTTAACCAGTAGGTTATAAGGAGTTTTTTGCATTTATTTAATAAATATTAAATATATACTATAGCTCGAAAATGAAGGGTTTACGAAGAGATCAAAAGGAACCGTTTTGGATGAGGGCTTAGGTGTTGGGTTTTTGTAAAATTATAGAATAGGGAAAATAAATGGTGGGATTATATATATATATATATATATATATATATATATATATATTACGAAAAATACACAAAACAAAGAAATATAATATAAAGGTATATATATTACGGAAAATACACAAAATAAAGAAATATAATAGAAAGGTATAGAGATTTTAAAGACGTTACACACGGATGCATATGCGCTTTAATATAGTGGGATTCCATCTAAAAGACTCAAATCTTATGTTGGGTTGTCCCATCTTATATCTTATACTCATATGCATCCCACAATCTTCCCAATGTAGGACTATATTCACAATTTCTCAACATTTAGAAAACTATAATAAGAGAGGGACATGTTCAGCTTTTGATGATCGGTCGGTATCCTCCAAATTTTTATCAACTATGGACAATGGAGAGAAGAGAAAAGAATGATATATTTGTTTTATGGGATTATTTTCAACTCTAAGACACAAATATAGCCAACAGCGAAAGAGAACCTATTCCCAATTTTGTTATGATAGTCGTTATGATAGTCAATATGTTTAAACTCCAAAAGTTTAAGAATTTATTTTTCCGTCGGATTGCAAACCATCTTCATGGTTCAAAACAATCATTAAAAAACATTATAAGCTACACATTAATTCGTTCGTGGATAACTCATGTATGGATATCCTTTCAACGATAACCCTCTAAAATCCCAAGTTCTATATATATATATTCCGTATTTTTTTCCAGAATTTCCCTAGTATTTTTGCACTTTTTTTTATATATTTTATTATTTTATTTATTATTTTTCCTAAACTAAATCAAAACCCTAAATCTAACCCCTACCCGACCCGACCCAAACACCTACCTGACCCGACCCGACTCGACTCCCCCACTCCCACTCCCACTTCCCCTTCTTCTCCTTCTCTTTTTCTTCCCACCACAACCCAACGGCTCCCCCCTCTTCTCGTGCTACCTCCACCCGAATCTCTCCCACGACGACCTAGCATGCCCACATCCTCCCCACGATCCCCTCCTCTAAATCCCCCTTCCCTCAACGTCCCTCTCCCTCTCTTAGTCTCTCTATCTCTCCCTTTATTTAACTCGCTCTCAAACACCCATCGCCTCCATACCTCGCCGACGAGATCCCCTACGACCTCCTCGTCCCCTTCACCTCAACTCAACACCACCACCTTCACCACACATCCACTAAGTCCCTCCAGCAACACTGAAGCTCCTTCCTCAACCCAAACACTCACTGCACACCACCTCGTCGGTGTACCCTCATCATCAACTACCACTGGCAACCTCTTCCAACACCTCAAAACCTCACTCTCTTCACAGCCTAACTCCCAACACTCAAGATACCCACTACACGTCGCCTCCTCCATCAGTCGCCGCCTCCCCGACCACCCTTCTGAAGCCAGGGCCTCGACACCGCCGTTGCCACCTCTGCCACCAACCCAGCTACATGCAACACCTTCGATGACACCCCAACGACATCACCTCTCCACAACAGCTCGAGCTCCTCCTCTAACCAAGATTCCTCACCGCGCCACCACCCCAATTCCGGCCACCATCGCCGCAGAGCCGCAGCCGAAGAATTCCCCTGGACCACCGTTGCCTCGCCAACTCCATCACCTCCCTACTGCCACTGCTGCAACTGCGTCCCCAAGAAGACTCGTCGCTGCCCCGTGCCCACTCCTAGAACCACCATGCTCACGTCGAACCCGCCTCTGCACCACCACCGTGCCACGGCTGCACCACCGCGTGCCCAGACGTGTCTCGCCACGTACCCACTCCCCGTGCCACACCGTACCCCCACGCCGTGCCAGCCTCCGTGCCACGCCGTACCAGTCCCCATGCCACGTCGTGCCAGCCTCCGTGCCATGCCATACCAGTCCCCATGCCACGCTGTGCCAGTCCCCGTGCCACACCGTACCCTGATCCAATGCACGCACCGTGCCCACTCCCGCACCAGCACCGCGTCCAGTACCGTGTCGTGCTGTACCACTCCCGCACTACGCACCGAACCAAGACCATGCCCGCTACCGTGTCACGCACGCGTTGTCACCGTGCCCAGTATCGGATCTCCGTGCATCGTGCACGCGCCATGCACCGTGTCCAGTATCGCATCGCCTCGTATATCGAGACGAAGTCCGCAAGTGGTTTCGCTTCTAAATCAGCGACCGAAGGCAAGTGAAATTCTCACTTGCTTTTAACATGCTATATGACTTTATGTTAAAATTATATTAGATGGATTATTACGAACGTGTGTTTAGTAGTATACTGACATGTATATATTGTAAATCGTTATCGTATCTTCATGGAAAACCATAGAAATTCTAAGATAGTAGTTTTGAGCATAATTGGATATAAAACATCATATTAGTATCGTGTAGAATTGTAAGTATCATATACCGTTTTCATGAGTTGGATAAAACCGACATTAATTCGATAATTCAAGATATTATACGCTGAGAGTTCGATGCGGTGAACTGATCCAAAACCCTGTCGAAAATGCTCTAATAATTTCTTTTGCTACTTATGAATATTATGTAGGAAACTGAACTCAAATAACAAAGCGCGCAAGGAAACGACGTCTCAAAGACACGACGGCAAATTTGATTTTACTGTACATGCAGTAGTGTTAAATTGGTATTAAATTAGTTACATGTCAGAATGTAATGTTCTATGGCTCATATCGAAACCGACTCGATAAGGTAGGTCTCTATATAGTTTATATTTCGATGCTGATAAACCACTGTAACGAGAATTGACTTGGAATGTGGCTCTGGACTGCAGTCTGGAGCAGCATTCCACGGGGATACCTGGACTTATGCGCCTGCACGTCCTTACATAAAACTGAAAATGTGTGGAATCCTATATAGTCACGTAGATAATTTAGTTAGCTAACATATGGATCCAGTCTCGTTTAGTTTCATTGTCGTTTGGTATTTTGTTTATATTTTAGACTGTCGACGCGTTTTGCAATTTCTGCAGTGACATTTCTTTCACCTTCACACTAAACAGGACATATCTTCTAGTACAGAAAGGCTATCTTGGATCCGCTTGATTCGTCAAAAATATAATAGATAGAACTAAATTTTATTCACTGAGACAACGTCCGAATCTAAACACAATCCCTAATAAACCGCGCGTGAAGTTGAACTTCCAGTTCTGAAACTGGAATTCCAGCAACTGATCGCTGATTTAAAATGATAATAAGTCCCTAACCTGAATTCCTATTGGCATGAAACCAATTTTACCACTTAGAGAATCAAGTATGCTACGTATGCCTTTTATATTCTTTTGGTCGATTCTATACGTGTGATTTATGGTGAATCTTCAAGTCATATGGCGTTGGCTGTCATAATTTAGTGAATATCTGTTCAGTGCATTTCTACATTAGTTTGTAATTGTTGGGGTTAAAAATTGCACCCCGGTTGACCAAATAAAAGTCAAAGTCAACCCCAAATAAGCGGGCCCAAGCCCAGATCAAGTGGGCCCATGCCCAAGTCGAGCCCCGCGGCCGGCCTCCCCCATGCCAAAATGAAATCATGTAATAAATAATTTTGATGTAATTTTTTATGCATGAATGTAAGAAAAATGAGTATAAAACCAAATTTTTGTAAAGCTCATGGCTTATGTGCAAAAGAAATGAGCACATGAGACATGGGATGGGCAAAATGCCATTTTGTAAAACCCAAGTGGCTATGTGTAATTTTGTAAGCCTATATAAGGCAACATGATAATGAAATAAAAAAGGACATTTTCTCTCTCTCAAAAATTAGGATCTGTGCCTCATTCTCCTTCCTCAAGATTCTAAAACATTTTTCCCCTTTTGAATTAAATCAAGAGTTTTACTCTTATTTTTCCAAAAATAAATAGTTTTTCACCACAAAACCCACAAAGGGGAGCTCGGATCTTCCATTAGATCTCAAAAATGGGAGATTTTTAAATCTCACCTCCTTTCTCCAAGATCCGGCCAACCGAGAGGAAGAAGAAGGAGACCCATCTCCAGAAATCTCATCTTGGGAAGATCCAGGGCCAAAGGGGAGAGAAACAAAGGGGGGCTCTTTGATCATTTCTAAAGATTTCTATGAGTTTAACTCCATTCAAGATCTGTTGGAGTTGAACTCCATAAATTAATCTCTTTTTAGGAGTTTAACTCCAGAAGTAAAATTGGGAGCACAGCTCCCAGTGCAGGGACAAAGTCCCTTTTCCTGCTGACGCCCAGCAACCCCGTGCTAAGCATGTGGGGCACTAACACCCAGCACCTAGCGCCTAGCGCTAACGCAAGCGTCCAAGCGCCTGCACCTAAGCGTCCAGCGCTCACGTGCCCGCCCACATGCCGGGCACGTGAGGCGCTCGTGCCTAAGCGCCCAGTGCCCACGTGTCGGGCACGTAAGGCGCTCGCGCCCTAGCGCCTAGCGCTAACGCAAGCGCCCGGCGCCCGCATGCTAGGCACGTGAAGCGCTGACGCTCATGCGTCCTTTGGACGCCATTTCCCCCCTCATTTTATATACACTCCACACTAAAAATACATCCCCCGTTATATTCAAAACACAACACTGCACATTGAGTTGGCATGACCTGTTTGACCCATCAATCGGAGGTTCTCTCGCTCCAAAGGCGATGGGTAATTAACGGCAGCTTAGTTCGCGGCTGCCGGAGATTCGAATCCCCACAATCAATAAACTCCCGCCTACCCTAGGCAGGACGAATCTGTAATGCGCCTGACAAGCGTGCGCGTATTCCCATCTTAATGGGATGACGAAAAACACCATACAGATTCTGGCACGCCTGGTGGGACCTTTTCTCTCCTCCCATATTTCGGGTTAAGCGTCCATGCGAACTCAATCAATTTACATATCGATTACCTGTACTGAAATCATGCCTCTTTATGCAGGTTAATAGTTTTCGACTGCAATCTTCGAACGCAACAAAATGTCTTTAAGGGCAAGCTCAGCTCTTAACACAACTCCCATCTCCTACACGATGAAGATGGACGCCAGGACGGTCCTCCCGGCCAGTCTCGGGCGACAATGGGAAGAGCCGCTGCTACCATTCGACTCTATTCTGTTTGTGCCAGCTAGTGCCATCCCAGCTTCTCAAGCACCAGCAACAAACAGACCGGCCTCGAAAGGCAGGAGGCCAAATGTGGTGATCTCTAAAGCACCACTACCCAAGCGCAAGTCGGTGTTTGAACAACTTTCTTTAGCCCCGGCTAGGGGAAAGGCCATCAACACCAATAAAGCAACAAGGCATCTCGGGCAAGCTCCAGCGGCGCCCTGACAATTGCTCAATTGGGTATCTTCTCTAAGCTTCCCGTTAATCAGATCACGATGGCTTCCCGAAGAGCAGAAGCCTGCTAAGCGCTCAAAACAGAGAAGCTGAGGCAGAAGCGGCTCAGATACAGAGCCAACAAAAGGGCTAGGGCTTTGGCCATGTTAAAATTTGTGAATTTCCAAAGCCCAGACCGCTCTTCAAAATCAGCCGCCAAAGATAAAGAGATGGCTGAATATGTGGTCCACACTGTCTACATGGTGGGCATGCGCAGCAAGAGCAAGGATGGGGCTGCTACATCTCAAATCCAATCTGGTGTGAATGTGGCTATCACTTCCCAAGACCAGCATCCTCCGGAAGGTAATGAAAATCCTCCCAGTGAAGCTGATAAGCGGAGAGATCCCTCGGTTCATGAGGAGTCGGGCTCGGAAAGCGAAGAGGAGCCAATCTTCCATACCAAGAATGCAGAGCAACAACTTCTCCAAGAGCTTCGAAAACAGCTCAGAAGTAGAGACAAGGAGATGGCCAAGCTCTACTCAAAGATTGACGACTTGACAAACGTCGTCTTATGGCTCACGGCCCAAGTTGCTTCTCAGCCGTCCAATCAAGCGCAAGGTTCGGCTCATGAACCAGAAAACGGTGTCCTGAGGCAGCCGACGCCTATTCCTTCAAATCCAAAGGTGGGAGGACCGCATGAAAGCCAGTCGCATCCTATCTCGGAAAATGTCTTGGCTACCAATGACAGCATCCCGCTAACTCAAAATCAAATCATGGATTTTGTTTCCAACAAAGTCAAAACATTGGTAGCCGAAGACGAAGCGCAAAAAGATATCAGCAGTAGTGGGAGACCATATCCCGCTCGGTATGATCTGTTAGAGTTTCCTAGCGGCTATGTCATCCCTAAATTCGGAAGATTCGATGGGACGGGAAATGCAAATCAGCACATCGTACACTTTAAAGTCTCATGTGGGAATACTGGGGGCAATGATGTGCTTCTCCTCCGCCAGTTCGTTAATAGCCTGACCGATGTTGCTTTTGACTGGTATGCGAGCATACCGGATGGCTCTGTCACAACTTTCGTCCAAATGGAATCTCTGTTTTGTTAGTGTTTATGGCCTTGAGGCCATTACTGTATCATACTAGTTTGTATATTACTTAATGGAAGCTTGGGATATTCACAGTTGTATTGACTGTCTTGCTAAAAATGGTAGTATGCTACTTGGTTTAAGTCTACTTTAATATGTGCATATGTTCCTTTTAACGTATCGCTTATACATATTAGTAGAGGCCTTAGGATCTTTGCTTGACTACCAGCATTGTGATGACAGTCACACTAGGGGGGGCTGGATAGTCTATAAGCAACATCCTATACAGGTCCCTGGTCGTAGGATTATCGAGACAGGGCATCGATACTCCGGAGTAGACTGGTGTATACGCTTCTCATCCCAGTTGGGGAGATGGTCTGTCCCACAGCCATCAGTACATCGTACTGGAGATAGTATGCAGGTGCTCGTTAGGTCACGGGTATACCAGACAGGACTCGCCGGGAACTGCAGGTTGGATTTATACCCATCGTCAGATAGCAGTTCCCAGATGACATGAGTACAGCTTAGTCCGTCAACTTGACACTGCTACTTCACCTCGGGTGTGTTCCCACTGTTCTTAGATTACTACCCTACCACGGCTCAAAGGAGTCGTGCAAACAGGTAGTAGTTGGGTGCAATCCCGAAGCACTTGGAGGCAGTGGCGGTTAGACAAGATTCGTCTCTCCCGGTATTAGGGGTTGATATCGTGCTGTGTATGGAGAGCCATTACGCAAAGTCCCCGGTCAGGGTAAGTGAGATTTACTGGTAGGTTCCAGTAGTTTCTTAAGGTGTAATGGGCTTAACTCCGACACGACTTATACCGCTATTAGGGGTCTGACGTTTACCGCCCCCTAGGCCCGATATGCAATAGTCCTAGACGAACAGACCGGACTGTACGGAGATTGTCACATCAGGCTCAGTAGGAGTTCAGATGGGTTTCCTCATCATCCTTCTTATCGACATCTACCTGGGGACCGTTACGTACATCTAGTACCGCTTGCGGCCTGTGATTAAACCTACTGTCAGCGTAGTGTCGAGTCTTTAGAGTCCCACACAGAGAGTTTCCCTGCACCGGGCAAAAGGTGTAGAGGCCGTATGGTTTTACGGCAGGGTCGCGATCACTTACGTACACTTGTGCACGTATTATGATCGGGCAGATAATACTAGCGAGCTTTGGTTTAAGCCAGATTCTAGTATTATACAGATGGATTTATTCAGTCAAAGACTATCTGTGTTTTTCGGAAATACGGATGGGAGGGGCAGTCTCGTAATTTGTTAGGAAGTTTCTAGAAGAAGATGACTCATTTGTTTTTATTTCTTTTTAGGATTTAAACAAATGAGGTGGAGAGATGAGGTGTAGGTTTTCATTAAATGGATAATGACTCATGAGATGATTCATCTCAAATGAATTAAATGAAGCATGCTAGATATTATGATAGATATTTGTTATGATATTTTGATACTTCATATTATTCTAAGATGAGACATTATTCATTTCATTATCACAAAAGCTTTCTCTCTCCTCAAGTCTTCATCTTCTTCCTCAAACTCTAAAAGCTCTCATGAGTTGAGAAACCTAGGGTTTAAGTGACTAAGTAATCCATCTGATTACTCTACACCCTCTAGGACTTCTAGATTAGCGATCTAGAAGCCGTAGTTATCTCAGATTCAAGATAGAAGCTCGGACTATAGACTCTCGGGTGGATCGTCTTTGACTCGAGGAGGCCGTTGAGGTGCCGGTGTTCCATAGAGCCTACGAGATGTGGAGGACAGCGATGAAGACCCGAAGGACAAGTAACGTGAGGTATAATTTCGAATCCGAGTAGTTAAACCTTTCGTAGTTTGCTAGTAATGGTTTAGACACGATCCGTGTGCTTAAGTCCGTGTTACGAAACTTTGATAATTGTTTTTTATATATTCCGCCTCCTCGTAAGCTCGTGGGGTGCGTGACATGGACTTACAGTGGTATCAGAGCCTACTAAACCTTTACTAACTCGTTAGCAACTAATTAGAACTTCGATCGTCCGAAAAACGCGAAAACATAACCCCGGACCCCTCAAGTTTCTGTCAATTTTAAACGTGTCGAAAAAATTATTTGATAGGTATGAAAATTCACAGCAGGGAATTCTAAGAATACTGGGGAAATACGATGAGGTAACTCGATTGGACTGCCGCGGATCCGCGGCCGAGTCAACTCAGAGTTGACTCGGATTTACACAGTAATTCTTGAATTTGGGTGTTTTGTTTTCCTGTATATTTTGTTTCTGCCTAGGTTATTTCAGTGCTGGCTTGCATTTGGGGTAGAGACGGAAAAAGGTTGTCGATCGATATTCTAAGTTATTTGCTAATCGGGTTTTATCTGTAATGTTTAATATGTTCGTAAACCTCCCCTAATTGCTAGTATGTCGGTTAGCAGGGAGTTGCACATTTCTGTAATGGTTTTTACTGGCTTGTGTATATGAACTTGATTGGATCGTTGTGATGATTAGCCGGGGTTTTGAGATGAGTTTGTATATTCATTCATTCGATGTAAATTGTAATATGATGTAATATTCTTTTGCGGGGCACATCCAGGCTGAGGTTGTAGCCACTGTTGTATTATTTCATTTACTGTTTTATGCTTCTAGGATAGACCCAAGGTGGGGTGCACAAACTACCGAGTACTTTGAAGTGTTTAGTGGCCTACTCACGTTGTTGAGGGAGACCGCTTCACTTCGGGTACTTTGCGGGTAGTTTGCCGTACCCGTAGGGGTCTAGGGTGGGATAATGGCTATTCATCACAATTATGTAATCCTTCTTTTGTTGCATGCTCAAAGGAAACACGGATTGCTTGAATATCCAATAATATTCATCTGTGATCTGGAATGCCTATTATTGCGTCTAACGAATGTACAATATCTATATATGATATCTATTATACGTTACTTATGTTTTACACCCGCGCTAGCCCAGCCCCCGCTCTGTCGTTAGTTAAGTAACCTAACGGGTGAATGACGGGACCCGGTGGCGAATGCGGATGGCATAAGAGGACGTTGTATTTTCGTTGTTTTCTGCAATGATAGGTTAATTGATGGGACGCATTATTTTAATGCAAAGAAAAAAAACCAAAGTTGAATCGTTGGAACAATTTAAAAGAAACCACTCGGTTATTTTAAAAAGAGCAGAATTTTTAATTGCGGAGATTTAACCACTCCTTTTAAAAAGCTATCAGGTTCCTTCGATTATATCAAGTTCACTACGTTCACAGTTTCGCCAAGTCGTAGCCCTCTGTCATTTTATATGAATGGTCAGTAGTATTCAAGCTATGATTGTTTGGCCCTTAGTCAAGATATAGTGATTGGTAGCTGCTGGGGTGTTCACATGTAGCATAAATAGATGCGTTCGTTTGGGACAGTCGTATTACTTTGTTTGGTCCTTAGTCAAGAGTATATACGGGTGGGTTCAAATTAACAAGATAATGATGGGTAGAACTTGACATGTGACTTATGATTTGTTGGCCCTTAGTCAAGGTCATAAGAGCATGGAGCAAAAATCAACATCGGGGGTTTCTAAAGAAACTGAAACTTGCTAGTGTTGCATACCATTTGGAGTTTGATGAATGTTGGTAGGATTCCTTCAGCATTATCACACGATGATATTTGGATCCCGATCCTACTGTGAGTATCCTCTACTCATCAGGAGATTCATCACTTAACGATCAATGCTATAAACCAAGTAGGTGTCGAGAAAGCTGTCAGCAGGGCTACGCCCCCAGAGAAAAGAGGTTATTTAATTAAGGAACTTCGCGAAAGCGTTGGAAAACCTCCTTCGAAGTACCGACACTGGCCTGGCTGAACGGTTAAGCAAGTATTGTACGGTGAGATAAGTCCTGGCTAATTCTTCTTTTATAGTTTGAGGAAGGATTCGAGAAACAGTGGGAGCCATCCAGTTTAGATAAACTAAAAACCAATCTAAACTTGCAAGAGCATCATGCTAAAGTGTTCCCTCTCTCTCTCTTTGCAGCGACCTTGTGACCATGACTAGGTTACATCTAGATAACAAAATGACTGAATCTAACTTATATGGTTGGCAAAGGTCTGTCCAGATGTCCATTGCCTATGACAAGCTGGACCACCCTATTACTACTCTAGGCCCCACCGTCTCAGGTCCAGTTTCCACCATCTCGGATATGGATATCCGTCAGACAAGGGAAAAGGATAATGTGAATGCCCAATGCCTCGTGTTGGCTTCAGTTGATGGTATATACCAGAAGCAGCATGAGAAGATGGACTTAGTTTCCATCTTTCTCCGTAACAAAGATTTATATGGAGAGAAATCTCGTATCGCTAGATATGATACCTCGAACGAATTATTTCAAGCGGGGTTGGCTGTCGGGTCATCTATAGGGGACGACGTCCTTACGATGACTAGCTATATTGATGAGCTCAAGGACCTGGAGACCACGTTGGGAAACAGGACATGCGCTGACTTATTTCCACAGTCCCTACCCTCTACTTACACCCTGAAAGAAACCAGGGAGACACCCGCTGTGCTTAATGAGGGATCTTCTTCTTCTGCATCCAGGGCGAAAGCAAAGGGTGAAAAGAAGAAGACCTCCACAAAGCCGATATACGGTATCAGTGAAGTAGATGTAGGGTTCCTAGGCACTCTCAAGAGGTCTCACAAGGCATCAACCATGCCAATTTCAAAAATACGGTGCCGAGAAACCCTAGACTACGGATCATTGGCTAGATGTTTAGGCGAAAAAACGAACTAGTTTACAACTAAACTATAAGTAAACGGAAATACAACCTTTGTAGATCCGGTCCTCCACCTCCATAGCTCCGCAATGATGTCTCCTCGCTGTCCAAGTCGAACACCGGGCTCTAGCGTCGGCTTCATCGGAGAATGGACGGGCTAGGTCGTCGACGTCGATGCCGAAGATGATCTACGTCGAAGCATCACTAGATCAAGCTCCAACTTCACCAAGTCAAGAAACTTGTGAAGGAAACACACTCTACTACTTGGCAAGAGGTAGAGGATGAAGAAATAGGAAGTGGGTAGACTTTAAAATTGGATTTCTCACTCATTTTCATCAATCACCATTGATGAAGTGAAGGTTTCTTCATTGAAGAAGAAGATGAAGAAGAAGAAGAATATATGATAAGTTGTTTTTAAAAATAAAAACAATATGATACTTATCATAATCTCAACCATGGTTTAGTGTAGAGATTTAACTAAGGTTAGATGAGTGGTTAGGGTTAGAGAAGAGACAAGAATGGTGGACTTGTTCAAAGCTTCAAGAAGCTTCAAATAAAACAAAACTAGCAACCATTCTTTTTCTCTTTATCTTTTCTAAATGAAATAAATAGATAAATAAATGAGAAAAGGAAATGAAACCCTAACCACTTAAGTAACCATGGTTTAATTCTTTACACAAAACCAAACTATCATGTATCATCAAATATGATACAATCTTGTGCACAAAAAATATATCATATATACAATGTGCACAAACAAGACAGAAAATCCATTTAAAGTGAACCAATACTAGTTAATGCAAAGTAATATATCAAATATATAATTATGCATTAAATCATTAAATTAACACTTGATTCAATGATCCGGTTATGTCGCACACAACCGACTAGTATACAATGTATCGGCTTATCGAATCAACGCTTGAATCGATAACTAGGTTATATCGCATACAACCATTCGACACATTGATCGCGAGAATGAAATACGGTATCACATACACGCATTATTCTCGGTCCCGCACATATCTCATATGCGCTCCTATTTCGTTTCGCTTGAGCCAGGAAACCTCTGTGTAGGACTCTAAAGACTCGTCAATACGCCGGCAGCAGATGATGATCATATCAAACACCCACAAGCCGCAAGCGGTCTGCTAAACGTAACGGCCACCCGGGTATTGAGCGATGAGAAGATCGACGAGCAAGCCCGCTCACCCTCCTGTGAATCCAACCAGTAACACTACCGTACAGTCCGGTCTGATCGTCTGATATGTCGCATATCTTGCCTATGGGTGGTAAACGTCAGACCCCAATAGCTCGATAAGTCGTGTCGATATGAGGTCTATAACAATTCGAGAAACTACTGGTAACACTTACCAGTAAATCTCAGCAACCCTGGCCAGGGATTTCCTGTTATAGCCAATCGAACACAGCACAACATCAACTCCCTATACCGGGAGAGACGAATCCCCTCCTATCGCTCATTGCCTCCATGTGACTCGGGACTGTACCCAAAAACCACCGTTTTGCACGCCCTCTTGGACGTGGTAAGATGGAAATCAAAGCACAGTGGGAACCACACAAGACTCTATGACGATCACGGGTCAACAGACTACTCTGTACCGGTGTCACCAGAGAACTGCCATCTGACGTGAGGTATAATACCATCTGGGAGTTCTCGGCGAGTCCGTCCAGTGTACCCAGTCTCCACTGAGCACCCGTATATCATCTCTGATGTCAAACACCGATGGATATGGGATCATCCATCGCCCATCTGTATGGGTCGAGAAGGTACACGCTAGTCTACTCTGGTATATCGATGCCCCGTCTCGATACACCCACGACTAGGGACTTTGAAGGATGTACTTATGGACTACCATGTCCCCACTAGTATGATCCGCATCATAGTCCAGGTAGTCAAGTACACATCCTAAGGGCTTTACCAACATGTAATAGAGAGACAATCTGTGTACATGTTAAGGTAAAGAGCCACCAGATAGCATACTATCATGTCGAGCAAGAAAGTCCTCCCTATATATGTCCCAGCATCCACTACAATATACATCCAATGTACAGTAATGGCCTCTAGGGCATACATATAACTAACAATCTCCCACTTGCACTAGGGCCATCTGTAGCAGTGGTTGTAGTATCTCATACTCAACCATCCCATAAAAGTCTCTCTCTGGGAATAGGCCTTCGTGAGTGGATCCGCCGTGTTATCCTCTGAGTCTGCTCTCCTTGCCTCGATCACCTTGGAGATCAACCATCTCCATGATCAGGTGATACTGCCTTAGAATAAGTCTGGATCACTGATGGGACCGGCGTTCCTTGGCATAAGCCACCATTCCATTATCTCACAATGGTAGGAACATAGTTCATCTCATGAACCATTATACATCCAAACAGCCTCTTTGGTAGCATCTTAAGTAGCGATGTATCCTGCCTTTATCGTCTAGTATGTCACGGTATCTAGCTTGGAACTCTTCCAACATACCGTCCCTCGATTGAGGGTAAAGACAATGCCTGCGACTGACATTCAGTCGTCTTTATCACCCTGGAACACTTCCAGTGATTCTCCCCAGGATCGATTGATACCATCTCACTACAGCTAGTGAGAATCCTAACATCCAATTAAATCTATCTCATAGATCCAAAACTCAGGATTAAGGAGGTATCACTTTGATCCTATATGGAGAATCATTGTGATAAGCGGAGATTGACCGAGCGTAGCATAGGAAACTCCTTTCTTATCAAGAGTATGTCATCCACGTACTCTACGAGGATCACCACCATACTCCCTACTATCTTTTTGTATATACAAGGTTCATCTACCATTTTGATGATGTCAACTTCCTTGACTAATCCATCAAAATAGATGTTCCAACTCCGCGATGCCTGCTTTATCATATAAAACATCTTGCACACGTTTCCGCTGCTCCCACTGTCTACGAGGCCCTCTGGCTGTGTACTTATAGACACACTCTTCTAAAACATCATTTAGAAAAGGAGTCATGGCACCCAACCGCCAGATATCGTAGTCATGGTATATAGCCGTGACAAGTAGGATCTGGATGGACTTAAGCATAGGTACTGGAAAAGGTTTCATCATTATCCACGCCTGGTCAATGACGAAAACCTTTAACAAGTCTAGCTTTGAAAGTCTCAACTTTTCCATTTACACCAAGTAATCTTCTCAAGATATACTTGCTCCTGATAGGGATTTAACCCTTCAGATATAGCAACCAAAGTCCATACTTTGTTGGTGTATAAGGATTCCATCTCAGATCGATAAGCATCCAGCCATTCTTACAGAGTCTTACTCCTGATGGCCAGCTCGAAGCTAGTTGGGTCATCGTCTTATGATGCAATCCTTGCTCCCACTGTCATAAAGAAACCGAAGTGTCTCTCAGGTGGGTGAGGAACCCTACTAGATCGGCGGAGAGGCTGAGGTTCGTTGGAATCTACTGAGTCCTTTGGTTCTGTCAAATCATCAGCTGCAGTTTGTATAGCTGGAACATTTCCAGTTGTACATAACAGACGTTGCCTCGAGCTTGTCCAGATTTTGCTTTTAGACATTGGCCGGACAACCCCAAATCTTAACTGACTTAAGAGATGGGCTCTTCCCTTTCCATATCACATATGAAGTGGTAGGCTAATGATTTGATCTGAACCCTATTTAGTAGGTATGCATCTTCTCAAGTGCATAACCCCCAAAAGGAAATAGGTAACTCAGAAGTACTCATCATAGAGCACACCTTATCATATAGGGTGTGATTGCTCCGCCCCGATATACCATCGTGCTATGGTGTATTCGGAGGAGTAATGCCGAGAGAGAATCTCATTCTTAGAATAGTCCAGGAATCCCGTGCTTTAGTATTCTCCTCCTTGATCTCATCAAAGGACATAATACTTTTACCCGTATTTTGGTTCTCTACTTCTAATTTATATTCTGTGAATATCTCAAAAGGTTCGGACTTATGTTTCAACGGGAACATATGTCTGAATCTAAAGAGATCATCAGAGAATGTAATGAAGTACAAAGAACCGGTCTTGGCATGTGTAGACAGGGGACCTACATACATCAACATGTATCAATCCCAAGAGTTCACTAACTCTTTCTCTGTTTCCAATAAACAGGGCTATGGTCATTTTATCTTTGTGACATGACTGGCAAGTTTCATAAGATGTAAATTCAAACTGATTTAAATATGCATCTAAATGTAACTTTAGCCAGTCGGGTCGCAGCGATCTGACCTAGTCTACAATACCTCAAGAAGGATTCGTTCATTTCTGAACTCTTCCTCTTGTATGTGTTCTGTATACTAAGAACTGTAGTTTGATTTAGAACATCAATGCTTTTAGATAACGTGCCTGAACCGATCAACTTTTGATATAGGAAATGTTCAAAACATTATCCAACAATACAAAATTATATCCTTTCTTTTCTAACAAAGAGAGTGATATGATTTGGTATATCAGGTTCGGTATCTAATAACATTCGTTCAGAATCAATGTATTGGTAATACAGGATGACAGTGACCGACAGAATTGGCTGCAACACTTGCCCCGTTTTCTGCCTCATGAAACTTATCACCCGTTCTCAGTTTTTCTACCCTTTTGTAGCCCTATGTAACAGATTATATATCTGGGATCCTGATCCGGTATCATATACCAAGGATGCGGAGGATACTGAGAAACAGTTCTGTATAATGAACACACCCGAAGATGATGCATCAACATGCACTCTCTTTGTTTGGGCGGCACGGGAATTCTGGTATCCCCCAATTTCCTGCTCTGTCTTATAACAATTATAAGTTGGAGCGGGACCAACTTTCCCCAGCTCAGTATAACAAGCGGGTTCGGTCAATAATCCGTGTTATTATGTTGATTAAGGCGTGATATGGTCGCTACCAGGAGAGAGAGAGAGAAGAAAACACTCAGCGTGCACTCTTGCAAGAATAGATTGGTTATTATTTTATCTAATCAGGATGGCTCCCACTGCTTTTTATCAAATCTTCCTTCAAACCCTAAAAGGAAAGACTAGCCGGGATTAATTACACACTACAAGTTCGCCAATCTTTCAGCCAGGCCAGTGTCGGTACTTTGAGGGAGGTCCCCCGTGCTTTCGCACGAACCTAATTAATGTAAACCTCGTTTTCCCAGAGGCGTAACCTCGTTAACACCTTTCTAGACACCTACTTGATCGGCTAATTGTAATGTATAAAACTCTCCCTGGAGTAACTCTTACTCGCAGCGGGTATCGGGATCCAACTATCTCATAGAAGGTATGCAATCTCATTGCAAATTTCAACACTTGAAATTCCCGATAATATTTTGCCCCTAGTGTTCTATGACCTTGATGAATGCCAAACAACCCATAGTCCACTTAGTCAAGTTCAAACCGTACATTTCTTGATCGAATTAAACCCACCCGCACGACCCTTGACGAATGCCAAACAACGCCGTACGAATACCCTAATCCAAACTGCATCATATGCATAAGCAGATAGATACTAGTTAGCTACCGCACACTACGCCTTGACGAATGCCAAACTACCGCAGCACGAATACTAACTAGTACTTATCTGAAATGACGGAGGGCTACGACAGGTTTTTCTGAAAACCTATTGCGTAATGAACTTGATATCGTTGTAGGATCGAATGAATTTCGAAATGGAGTGTCTTTGAGGCTTTTCTAGTTTTGCTAAAGGAGTCACTCCCGGTGAAGGGATCGTCGGTCCTTTCCTCGTCGAATGAGGTGCGGGATACATCATATATATCACTGTGCAAACCAGAACTCTTAAAAGCAATCAAAAGACAAACCGAGTATGTAGCATCTGCCAGTTATTGCTAAAGGAGTCACTCCCGGTGAAGGGATCTCGGTCCTTTCCTTATCGAATAAGGTACAGGATATATCATATATACCGCTGTGCAAAGCAAGAACTGTAGCTACCTGTTTTATTTTGAAATTCGATTCTACAACATCTTAGGTTTCTTTTTATTTCATTAATCACATTAATGAAGTCCTATCATTTAAGTACCTAAACATCACAGATAAATACGACATACACTTATGCCATCCGCATTCGCCTCGATGTCCCCTCGTGCACCGTTAGGTTAGGTAACTAACGACAGAGCGGGGCAGGGCTAGCGCGGGTGTAAAACATAAGTAACGGCTATATAATATATCATATATACTATATACTGTATCTATCACAGAACATCACATGATCACATCACAGATATCGCAGCAGAAGAAACATATGAAATATTGGATATACTAGAACGTCCGTGTTTTCAATACGAGCCAGTATAAAACACGGATTCCACGGTCGCGATGAATAGCCAAACCCACACCCCTAGACCCCTACGAGAGCGGCAAGCAACCCTACCAATTCTGGAGTTAGGAGACCCGAACTCGACTCCTCGAGTTGGTCTCCCACTGGACTCCAGAACCCGGTCACTTGTGCCCTCCTCCTTGGGTCTATCCTAGTGCGGAAAAGTAAATAATATACAAATGGTGACAACATCCGCTACCTGGAAGTGCCCTAATAAAAGAATATTACATACAAGTTTTTACATGAATGAAAATGAAAAACACTCATCTCACATAAAAAACCCCGGCTATTCAAACACGACGATCTAATATAACATATCCAGCAACACATAACATCACATGTCATCAACGTAAGTAAACATGCATATCCCAATTGTCGTTGACATATAGCAACGAAACCGGCGATATCACATATTACACTTACGGTCACAGAAAAGAAAGTGTAAAACTACAACAGTTGGAATCCGCAACCACCTCAGACATCGCATGCCTGACCAAATGAATTACTTAGACATCGCATGCCTAACAATTACAAACCCCGCATTTTAGTCTCAAAATCGAAAACTCTTTTCAATATCAAGTCGGGCAATTCAACAAGATTCCCGATATCCTGATCGAATGCTCGTCGCAAACTTCAGTAGACGGCTGCACCCCCGATACCGTCGACGAAGTGCACCAAGGCGGAACACCGCTACCGCGAGCACCCGGACGGATGCTTTCGGCGACGGGGTTCTCCTACAGTCACTTGGTCGGGGCTATGGGGTGAGGCTGTCTATTAAGTTTATCCGGCGAGTATCCGCGTACGCTACGTGATTGCGACGGACTTTTGATCACATCAAAATTCCGTGGCAACCGATCAAGTGAGACTAAAGTGCTACGTTTATAACATTCATTCAGTTATCTCATAACTTTTGTGAATTCCAATTATTGTATCCCATTCCGGATAAATAGAAAATGTCAAACTTTCCGATCGAACAATCGAACACCCAAGTTTTCCCGATACAGATCAACACATGAAACAAGTCTAAAAACATTCAGTTCGTGCCTCAGTACCAACGGTCCAGCCGTAGAAGGGTCAAGCCAACGCCTCACATGTGGCACGCCGTACTGCCCCAAACCCGAAGGTTCAAAGGGCAGTTCTAGACGGTCACATAATCGAGTTAAGGTTTGTTGTCTTCTAGAGGGTCCATCGCGTTACTTGCACTACTTAGAACGTCTTTAAACCACGGAAAAATCCAACACTTGGAAATTTCCCGACATGGGAAAAATTGGGCTTTTATATCCGGTCGAACTTTTTAACATATTCTAAAATTTACCCGGAAAGCCACACAGACAAAATTTGATAATCCGATCGAACATACGAATCCCCAAAACAACATCAGAAAATTCAACTCTTGAATAAATATTAAAAATTCCCAGAAAATCCAACTTCAGAAAATAGGAATTACTGTGCAAACAAGGGAAGCTGACGTCATCAATGGGCCGCGGAACCGCCGCAGAAGCTAGGCTTCTGCCGCGGTTCCGCCGCAGTTATGACTGTTCATGAGAAACTTTTTGCGCCGTAATTCTTAGATTTCCCTGCTGAATTTTCTGCATATTTTTAATGTTGAAAAATCCCAGATTTTAGAAAAAGGACAGAGAGCATTTTTGAGTTGGGTTTCGGGTTCGTTCGGGTTTCAAATTCCGTCTAGACTTCGCCTAAGGCTCTAGCTAGGCTCTGATACCACTGTAGGGTTCCTAGGCACTCTCAAGAGGTCTCATAAGGTATCAACCATGCCAATTTCAAAAATACGGTGCCGAGAAATCCTAGACTACGGATCGTTGGCTAGATGTTTAGGCGAAAAAACGAACTAGTTTACAACTAAACTATAAGTAAACGGAAATACAACCTTTGTAGATCCGGTCCTCCACCTCCATAGCTCCGCAATGATGTCTCCTCGCTGTCCAAGTCGAACACCGGGCTCTAGCGTCGGCTTCATCGGAGAATGGACGGGCTAGGTCGTCGACGTCGATGCCGAAGATGATCTACGTCGAGGCATCACTAGATCAAGCTCCAACTTCACCAAGTCAAGAAACTTGTGAAGGAAACACACTCTACTACTTGGCAAGAGGTAGAGGATGAAGAAATAGGAAGTGGGTAGACTTTAGAATTGGATTTCTCACTCATTTTCATCAATCACCATTGATGAAGTGAAGGTTTCTTCATTGAAGAAGAAGATGAAGAAGAAGAAGAATATATGATAAGTTGTTTTTAAAAATAAAAACAATATGATACTTATCATAATCTCAACCATGGTTTAGTGTAGAGATTTAACTAAGGTTAGATGAGTGGTTAGGGTTAGAGAAGAGACAAGAATGGTGGACTTGTTCAAAGCTTCAAGAAGCTTCAAATAAAACAAAACTAGCAACCATTCTTTTTCTCTTTATCTTTTCTAAATGAAATAAATAGATAAATAAATGAGAAAAGGAAATGAAACCCTAACCACTTAAGTAACCATGGTTTAATTCTTTACACAAAACCAAACTATCATGTATCATCAAACATGATACAATCTTGTGCACAAAAAATATATCATATATACAATGTGCACAAACAAGTGAGAAAATCCATTTAAAGTGAACCAATACTAGTTAATGCAAAGTAATATATCAAATATATAATTATGCATTAAATCATTAAATTAACACTTGATTCAATGATCCGGTTATGTCGCACACAACCGACTAGTATACAATGTATCGGCTTATCGAATCAACGCTTGAATCGATAACTAGGTTATATCGCATACAACCATTCGACACATTGATCGCGAGAATGAAATACGGTATCACATACACGCATTATTCTCGGTCCCGCACATATCTCATATGCGCTCCTATTTCGTTTCGCTTGAGCCAGGAAACCTCTGTGTAGGACTCTAAAGACTCGTCAATACGCCGGCAGCAGATGATGATCATATCAAACACCCACAAGCCGCAAGCGGTCTGCTAAACGTAACGGCCACCCGGGTATTGAGCGATGAGAAGATCGACGAGCAAGCCCGCTCACCCTCCTGTGAATCCAACCAGTAACACTACCGTACAGTCCGCTCTGATCGTCTGATATGTCGCATATCTTGCCTAGGGGTGGTAAACGTCAAACCCCAATAGCTCGATAATTCGTGTCGATATGAGGTCTATAACAATTCGAGAAACTACTGGTAACACTTACCAGTAAATCTCAGCAACCCTGGCCAGGAATTTCCTGTTATAGCCAATCGAACACAGCGCAACATCAACTCCCTATACCGGGAGAGACGAATCCCCTCCTATCGCTCATTGCCTCCATGTGACTCGGGACTGTACCCAAAAACCACCGTTTTGCACGCCCTCTTGGACGTGGTAAGATGGAAATCAAAGCACAGTGGGAACCACACAAGACTCTATGACGATCTCGGGTCAACAGACTACTCTGTACCGGTGTCACCAGAGAACTGCCATCTGACGTGAGGTATAATACCATCTGGGAGTTCTCGGCGAGTCCGTCCAGTGTACCCAGTCTCCACTGAGCACCCGTATATCATCTCTGATGTCAAACACCGATGGATATGGGATCATCCATCGCCCATCTGTATGGGTCGAGAAGGTACACGCTAGTCTACTCTGGTATATCGATGCCCCGTCTCGATACACCCACGACTAGGGACTTTGAAGGATGTACTTATGGACTACCATGTCCCCACTAGTATGATCCACATCATAGTCCAGGTAGTCAAGTACACATCCTAAGGGCTTTACCAACATGTAATAGAGAGACAATCTGTGTACATGTTAGGTAAAGAGCAACCAGATAGCATACTATCATGTCGAGCAAGAAAGTCCTCCCTATATATGTTCCAGCATCCACTACAATATACATCCAATGTACAGTAATGGCCTCTAGGGCATACATATAACTAACAGTAGAAGGAAAGGGAAGAGCAAAGGTTTCGGGACTTGGTGTAGGTAAGGAGGGATATTCCTATTGTTATGGGATTGGCATTGGTAGAAAGATTGCAGGGCTTTGGAAGCCAGTAGCCAGATTCGAAGCATGTTGTGGCTTCGGCCTCGAGTGTGTTTGTGACTGAGAACTGTTGTCAATTAACTCTACTTCATGGGTACTAGATACCGGATCAGGATCTCATATCTGTAATTCATTATATGCTTTGAGAAACCGTAAAGTTATCAGGATAGGTGATTTGTCTCTCAGAGTTGCAAACGGAATGAGCATGGACGCTGAATCCGTGGGAGAATATCGCCTAGGTTTGACAAGTGGGCAGATATTGATTCTACGTAACTGTTTGTATGTACCTAGTTTGACTTGTAATATCATATCAGTGTCCTTACTTTCGAGAGAGGGATATGACTTTACATTCGTAAGCGATGTAGTTCACATCCACCTAAATCAAGTTCTGATGGGGTCCGGTACATTAGATGACGGTATATACGTATTGAATCAAGCTCAGGTTTTCAATGTCCAGAACACACTTAAAAGAAAGTCTCCAGAAATAAATCAGGCTTTCTTATGACATTGTAGACTAGGTCACATCAATGAACACGGTTGACGAAGTTACATAGAGAAGGATATTTGAATCCGTTCGAATATCAATCTTATGCTACTTGTGAATCTTGTCTCATGGAAAAGATGACAAAGACTCCGTTTACTGGACACCGAGTAAGAGCGAGCGAGCTCTTGGGACTCATACACAGTGATATGTGTGGTCCAATGTCTACACATGCGCGAGGTGGTTATTCCTACTTCATTACTTTTACGGATGATTTCTCTAGGTATGGACATATCTTCTTAATGAAACATAAATCCGAGGACTTTGAGAAATTCCAGGAATATAAGAATGAAGTGGAAAACCAAACAGGCAAAAGTATCAAAACACTGAGATCTGATCGAGGTGGTGAATACTTAAGTGCCGAGTTCCTGGGTTACTTAAAAGAGAATGGAATTCTCTGTCAGCTTACTCCTCCATACACACCACAACACAACGGTGTATCGGAAAGAAGAAATCGAACCCTATTGGATATGGTTCGTTCCATGATGAGTAAGGCTGAGTTACCGCGATCTTTTTGGGGTTATGCACTAGAATCAGCTGCATATCTTTTGAACCAGGTTCCAACCAAGACTGTGCCTACTACACCATATCAGATGTGGAGTGGAAGAAACCCTGTCTTAAACACTTTAGGACATGGGGATGTCCAGCTTTTGTAAAAAAGCAGCATCCGGACAAGCTCGAGGCACGCTCAGTACAGTGTAAATTTGTGGGATATCCAAAGAACTCCAAGGGGTATTATTTCTATTACGCAGAGGAACAAAAGGTTTTTGTTTCTCGTCATGCCCACTTCTTGGAAGCTGAATTTTTAGAAAATCAGAAGAGTGGGAGCGCAATAGAACTGTAAGAAATTCCAGAACCACAAGTTGTTACTGAAAGTTTGGTAGAACAAGAAGTTTCAGAAGAAAGGGACATACCAGCGCCTATCCGCAGAAGTTAAGTAGGCAGTCTCATCCACCCGAGAGATACTACGGTTTTCTCATAGATGGGGATCGAGAAGATTGCATCATTGATAATGATGACCCTACTAGCTTCCAGCAAACCATTCAGAGCGGCGACTCGATAAAATGGATGGTGCAATGCGGACCGAAATGGAGTCCATGTACACTAACAAAGTATGGACTTTGGACATTGCTCCAGATGCGGTAAAACCCGTAGGATGCAAGTGGATCTTCAGAAAGAAAATTGGTGTAGATGGACAAGTTGAAACCTATGAGGCTAGACTTGTTGCAAAGGGTTTTCGTCAAAGACTTGGTTTGGACTATGACGAAACCTTTTCTCCAGTGGCTATGCTCAAATCCATTCGGATCCTTCTTGCCATTGCTGCCTTCCACGATTATGAGATCTGGCAGATGGACGTAAAGACGGATTTTCTAAATGGTAATTTGGAAGAATGTGTCTATATGGATCAGCCAGAGAGATTCATTCAGAGTGGGAGAAGCGGTAAAGTGTGCAAGTTGCTTAAGTCCATTTATGGACTAAAGCAGGCATCGCGGAGTTGGAACATCTGTTTTGATGATACTGTCAAAGAATTCGACTTTATCAAGAATCCAGATGAACAATGGATATACAGAAAGATTGTAGGGAGAGTTGTAGTATTCCTCGTCTTGTACGTGGATGACATTCTCCTAATAGGAAATGATATTCCTATGCTACAGTCAGTCAAAAGATTCTTGTCACAGAAGTTCTCCATGAAGGACCTGGGTGATGCCACCTACATTCTGGGGATCCAGATCTATCGTGATAGATCAAAGAGGATGTTGGGACTTTCGCAGTCCAGATATATAGACACCATATTAAAAAGATTCAGTATGGAAGATTCTAAGCGCGGTAACCTACCGGCTTGTCACGAAATTAACCTCTCCAAAGAGATGTCTCCCAAGACTGATTTGGAAAGGGATCGCATGTCGATTATACCCTACACTTCTGTGGTAGGCTCTATAATGTATGCGATGTTATGTACCAGACCAGATGTAGTAAACGCATTGAGCGTTGTAAGTCGGTATCAGGCAAACCTAGGGGAGAAGCACTGGATAGCAGTAAAGAACATTCTCAAGTACCTGAGGAGGACTGTGGAGATGTTCTTGGTGTACGGCGGAAAAGACCTCCAGATCGAGGCCTTTGCCGACTCTAGCTTCCAGAGTGACAAGGATGACTCCAAGTCCATGTCGAGTTATGTCTTTACCCTCAATGGAGGGGAGGTCTGCTGGAAGAGTTCCAAGCAGGACACCGTTGCCGACTCAACGATGCAAGCGGAGTACATAGCTGCTTGCGATGCCGCCAAAGAAGCTGTTTGGATGAAGAAGTTCCTCACAGAACTTCAGGTGGTTCCTACCAGTGTTAATCCATTACCTCTGTATTGCGACAACAACGACGCTATAGCTTTAGCGAAGGAACCCAGGTCCCATCAGAAGTCCAGACATATCTTAAGGTAATATCACCTGATCAGGGAGATTGTAGATCGCCGGGAGATCGAGGTAAAGAGAGTAGATACAGAGAATAACAATACTGATCCATTTACAAAGGCCATTCCTCAGAAGCAGTTCGAGAGGCTATTTGAGATGATAGGTCTACGATATGCCAGTACATGGCCCTAGTGCAAGCGGGAGATTGTTAATGTTTATGCCCTAGAGGTCATTACTGTATCATACTAGTTTGTATATTATTTAATGGAAGCTTGGGATATTCACAGTTGTATTGACAGTCTTGCTAAAAATGGTAGTATGCTACTTGGTTTAAGTCTACTTTAATATGTGCATATGTTCCTTTTAACGTATCGCTTATACATATTAGTAGAGCCCTTAGGATCTTTGCTTGATTACCAGCGTTGTGATGACAGTCACACTAGTGGGGGCTGGGTAGTCTATAAGTAACAGCCTATACAGGTCCCTGGTCGTAGGATTATCGAGACAGGGCATCGATACTCCGGAGTAGACTGGTGTATACGCTTCTCATCCCAGTTGGGGAGATGGTCTGTCCCACAGCCATCAGTACGTCGTACTGGAGATAGTATGCATGTGCTCGTTAGGTTACGGGTACACCGGACAGGACTCACCGGGAACTGCAGGTTGCATTTATACCCATCGTCAGATAGCAGTTCCCAGGTGACATGAGTACAGCTTAGTCCGTCGACTTGACACTGCTACTTCGCCTCGGGTGTGTTCCCATTGTTCTTAGATTACTACCCTACCACGGCTCAAAGGAGTCGTGCAAACAGGTAGTAGTTGGGTGCAGTTCCGAAGTACTTGGAGGCAGTGGCGGTTAGACAGGATTCGTCTCTCCCGGTATTGGGGGTTGATATAGCGATGTGTATGGAGAGCCATTACGCAAAGTCCCTGGCCAGGGCAAGCGAGATTTACTGGTTGGTTCCAGTAGTTTCTCAAGGTGTAATGGGCTTAACTCCGACACGACTTATACCGCTATTAGGGGTCTGACGTTTACCGCACCCTAGGCCCGATATGCGATAGTCCTAGACGAACAGACCGGACTGTACGGAGATTGTCACATCGGTCTCAGTAGGAGTTCGGATAGGTTTCCTCATCGTCCTTCTTATCGACATCTACCTAGGGACTGTTACATACAGCTAGTACCGCTTGCGGCCTGTGGTTAAACACACTGCCAGCGTAGTGTCGAGTGTTTAGAGTCCCGCACAGAGAGTTTCCCTGCACCGGGCAAAAAGTGTAGAGGTCGTATGGTTTTACGGCAGGGCCACGATCACTTATGTACACCTGTGCACGTATTATGATCGGGCAGATAATACTAGCAGGCTTTGGTTTAAGCCAGATTCTAGTATATACAGATGGATTTATTCAGTCAAAGATTATCCGTGTTTTTCGAAAATACGGATGGGAGGGGCAGTCTCGTAATTTGTTGGGAAGTTTCTAGAAGAAGATGACTCATTTGTTTTTATTTCTTTTTAGGATTTAAACAAATGAGGTGGAGAGATGAGGTGTAGGTTTTCATTAAATGGATAATGACTCATGAGATGATTCATCTCAAATGAATTAAATGAAGCATGATAGATATTATGATAGATATTTGTTATGATATTTTGATGCTTCATATTATTCTAAGATGAGACATTATGCATTTCATTATCACAAAAGCTTTCTCTCTCCTCAAGTCTTCATCTTCTTCCTCAAACCCTAAAAGCCCTCATGAGTTGAGAAACCTAGGGTTTAAGTGACTAAGTAATCCATCTGATTACTCTACACCCTCTAGGACTTCTAGATTAGCGATCTAGAAGCCGTAGTTATCTCAGATTCGAGATAGAAGCTCGGACTATAGACTCTCGGGTGGATCGTCTTTGACTCGAGGAGGCCGTTGAGGTGCCGACGTTCCATAGAGCCTACGAGGTGTGGAGGACAGTGATGAAGACCCGAAGGACAAGTAACGTGAGGTATAATTTCGAATCCGAGTAGTTAAACCTTTCGTAGTTTGCTAGTAATGGTTTAGACACGATCCGTGTGCTCAAGTCCGTATTACGAAGGTTTGATAATTGTTTTTTATATATTCCGCCTCCCCGCAAGCTCGTAGCGTGCGGGGTGCGTGACATGGACTTACATGTTTCGGCAGAGGTTCATGAGCGTCAGCGATAAGATCAACATTGCCGATCTCGTAAGGACCAAGCCAAAGGACAACGAATGCAGCACGGATTTTATAACCCGATGGCGCTATCTCTCCGTCAAATGTGAACCGCCGATAGAGCAGAACCAATCTGTCAGTCTCCTTGTCGGAAATCTAAACAATTGGATGGCCCCGTTTCTATACACCGTGGGTCTCAAAACATTCCAAGAGCTGAATAGGAATGTTTAGATGTTGGAACGCTCAAAGAAGGAGTCCTCCTCTGATTCCCAAAATAACAAAGGCGGAAATTCTGACGATACTGAATCTTTTAAAATTTCGGCTAACCGAAATAAGCAAGGGATGAGCCGGCCTAATGCCAACCGGCTGTTCCCTTCCGAACGGCGGAGCACAGGACCGCGATGTCCTGACGCTGAGATTCGGGACAGATGCTATTTGGTTTTATCCGTCCACCTCTCCGAAGATGCCAAGTTGATTTATGGCACCGTTTATCGGAGGTTTAGACGGATGCGGCCGGTATAGCAGACTTCGTCAGATTCCCCCTCGCTTGAGGGGTTTTTGATTGTGGGGACGCTCTACCCTGCAGGCGCAAGCCCCTGCAGTTAATTACGCTACCGCATTGCGGTAACAACTTTCTCCTTCTCCAGAATTTCACTTCATGTCGTGTGTGTTTGTTTTGTTTGTGGTTGCCCGTGGATTGTACACGGAGACTGAGTAATGCCGTCGCCCGTAGGACGTGGATTAGTCCAAATCCGTATTTACTTAGATTTGGGTTTGGTGTTTTTAGTTTAAGGATACGTTAGTCGTATTGAGACTAAGATCGACTTAAACATTCGTCAAGGATACGTTAGTCCTGTTTTGGACTAAGATCGACTTGACGTGATGATCCATTTAATATATGGCCGTCGGGACTCATCACCTCTCTAACGTCGTTGAAGGATTACAACGATAGATGTCAGAGGAGTTCAGAGATGTACCCTTGAACCAAAATTGATTTGGAGTTTTATCATTCATTTAAATGTCTAAGGATACGTTAGCCGTATTTGGGGCTAAGATCAACTTAAACGGGACCGTTTAGATCCGGCAAAGGAGCATTTGGAGGCTCTATTGTTCCAGTTTAAGGACATGATGGTCCATATTCCAGTTTAGGGACGTGGTGGTCCGTGTTCCAGTTTAAAGACGTGGTGGTCCGTGTTCCAGTTTAAGGACGTCTCGGTCCAATATTACTTTAAGGACGTCTCGGTCCAATATTAGTTTTAAGGACGTCTCGGTTCAATATTAGTTTTAAGGACGTCTCGGTCCACGAGTTTAAGGACCCCGCAGTCCATATACGTGTGGTCGTTGGGACCCGTCACCTCTCTGACGTCGTTGAAGGATTACAACGACAGGTGTCAGAGGAGTTCGGAGATGTACCCTCGAACCGGTAGTAAATTGATTTAAGAGAGCAATCTTGCTCAGTCAATTTGAGGACTTACGGCCAAAATTGGGCTAAGTCCAGTTGAAAATGTTCAACATTTTATTTGCTTTTGCATCGCATTTCTTCTTATTTTTATCTGGGCTTTGCCCAGAAAGGATGCAGAGCATCAATTTGTTTTGAGCTATGCCCTTTATAAATGATGCAGAGAATCAATTTTATTTGGGCTCTGCCCTTTTATTGCTTTGCAATTTATTTTGGCCTGCTTGGTCTTTTTGATTTGGGCCTGGCCCTTTAAAAAATGCCTTGCATTTGTTAGGCGCTTTGCGCCAATCAGATAGCGCAAACGCTCGTGGTGATGACACGTGTCATGCAGCGCAGTGCGCTGCGCTAGTGAGCTACGCTTGCGCTGCTGACACATGGCGCGCTCTGGTGGCTTGCGCCAATTTCAGAGAGCGAAGCTCTATTCAGAAGCGCATAGCGCAAATGGTTCAGACGCTGACACGTGGCGCTCTCTGGTGGCTTGCGCCAGCCCAAGAGCGCAACAGTGCAGATTTATAAGTGCAAAGCACTATTAATTTGAGAATCTTTTAGATTCAAGAACAAAAGTGCAAAGCACTGTTAGATTTCTTGATCTAATTTAGATCAAAGGAAAAGATAAGTTTTTTCTCATCTTAAAGAACCAAAGGTTCACGAAAAAGTGCAAAGCACTATTTTTATTTTATTTATTCATTTTATTTAGTTATGTTTAAAGATCAATGATCTTGTTTTTAGATCACTGATCTGTTCATAAGAGAATTTTCTCTTCTTTCCAAGGTTTTTACCTTCTGTTGTTCTTGAGGAATTCTCAAGAGTTCTCTTCTCTCTTTATTTTTTTAGAAAGATGTTGATACCTTTGAATTGAGGTTTGGGATCTCTTTTATAGTGCCCATAAATTAGTTAAATTTGTTAAAGAGATCTTTCCCTGAGTGATTTGAGAAATTTTCCCCACCGTTGGATCTTTGATCCAAGGGCTTCTGTTTTACATAAGAAAATCTTCTTGTTTTAATAAGAACAGAAAAGATTTCTTTAAATCTCCATTCTGTTTTGCGTAACTCCCCAGCGCTTGACACGTGTCGCGCAGCGCAGCGCTTGCGCAGCTGTGCTTGCGCAACTGCGCAGACACGTGTCGCGCAGTGCAGTGCTTGCGCAACTGTGCTTGCACAGTTGGCTTGCGCAACTGCGCAGACACGTGTCGCGCAGTGCAACGCTTTCGCAACTGAAACGTTGCTTCCTTTACTTTTTTGTTTTAAACAGCGCTTTGCTCTGATTGGTTGCGCTGCCTCGGGCGCTGCGCTGATGCGTCTGCGCCAGACACGTGGCGCCTTGCGTTCAGCGCAGAGGATCGGAAGAGTTGCTTCATTTATTGAAACTTAGATTTTGGGCAAATCGGAAGCGTCGCTTCTCCTGAGATATCTTTTCATCTCCTTTTTTCAAGTCAAACTCGTATTTCCAAAATTCTGATTTCCCGGGCCTTGGAAATGATTTCATTATGTACAGAATCTTCCGCGCCTGGGTCTATATATATAATTCGAGGCTGAGCCTTTTCTTCTCTCATTTTCAGAGAACTTCTTCGATCATGGCTTGCAACCGTCCTCACGCCCGCCGACAACCGTGGGAAGTGCCGATCCAGGACATCGTTCCTCGTTTTGCTGCGCGCTTAGTGGACTCCTCTTTTTCGGACGAGCAGTGCGATGCTGCAATGTACGAGCTTTCGACTCGTGTGGGGTCTCCTCTTCCCCCGGGTTCCATTTGGCTTCGGATGATCCTTGCCTCAGTGCTCGCCGACATTCCCCCTCCTCAGGCGGAGATGTCCTCGGCAATGCTTGATGTGGCCGAGGATAAGATCGAGAGCTTTTTCGAAGTGCTCTTGATCACCAAAGCCCTAAGGGACTTCTCCTTCTACTTGCTGAGCCAGATACGGGCTCGTCGGGTTGTCATCGCCACTTTTTCCCAGGAGTGCGGCGTCGACCGTTGGATGGCTACCCCTCGGGAAGATCGCCGCTTCGACGTGATGGAGAAGACGGAGAGGGAGCTGAATAATCTTCTTTTTCTTTTTGTGAACCCTTCTCTCTCTGATCCCGTATTCGGTGATCTTTTTTAAATGTAATAATAATAATAATGAATAAGTATTTTTCTTTTTAATCAAGTACTTGATTGTCTGTTAAGGGTTCTTTTATTTTAGTTCTTTGTGGTGCTTGTGCATCGTATAATTCTAATTTGTTATTATCAAGTGCATGTAATTTTGCATGGATAAATTGCCTTTGGCACTTAGCCCCCTTCTTCTGCGCTAGTGCATCTGCGCTGACACGTGTCGCGCAGCGCACAGTGCAGCGCAACTGCGCTGCCACGTGTCATACAGCGCAGAGCGCAGCACGACGCTTCCTTTAACAGAGCTTTGCTCTAATTGGACGCGCCTTCTTGGACGCTGCGCTAATGTATCTGCGCCAGACACGTGGCGCGTCGCGCGCAGCGCAAAGGATCTGAAGCGTTGCTTCATTTATTAAAGTTTAAATTTTCAAAGCAAAGCTTTGTTTCTGATTGGGGGAAGATGAAGCGTTGCTTTATCTCCCGCCTTGGAATTTGAACAGAGCTTTGCTCTGATTGGGGTAAACAAATGCCCCCCCACCGCTGCGCTTGCGTGGCCTCCAAACGCAAGCGCAGCGGTGGCAGAATCCCAACCGTCGCGGCACCTTTTGGAAGTTGAAGAGGCACTCGATGCCTATAAATAGGACCTTTGGTCCCCCACAGATGCTTATCATCTCCAAAAATTTTATTTTCAGAACCTCAGAGCCTGCTCTTGTTTTTAAGAACTCTTAGATTTTCTTTAAAAGGAACTATTTTGGTAAGAATTAGTCTTGAATTAAATCAATTTCAATTAATAGAGCTTTGCTCTTATAGATCTTTGATCTAAAGAAACCCCTCTGGCGTTTCACCAATAGAGCCTTACTCTCAAAAATCTGTTCCAAGGTTTCTTGACCCATGAACAGAACCTTGCATTTTTGTCAAAACATAGATCTCTTTGATCTAAAAATGATGAACTTTTAAGAGTCTGAATATGAATAATGAAAATTAAAAATGGAGTTTTGTATTTTAATGGACTATATCATCTTTTAATAATAGTGATCTCAGAATCTTGGGGGACTTCTTTAAATTTCCCTTATTAGGATTTTGATAGTCACTCCTGTTCGTAGAGCATAGCTCTCGAGGAGTTTAACTGTCTGTGCTCGTTTTTTAACAAGAATTCGCTTAATCAGTCGGTCTGCTAATTTTGTTGATCTTCTTTCACAGGAACCATGAACGCCCACATGTATGCCCTTAACGAAATCATCTCGTATGGGGACATCCGTCGACTTGGCCGTTCTCAAAATCGGGAGTTCACAAATGAGGAGTGCGCTGAAATAATGAGTCGCTTCGACGCGTACAATGGTCCACTGCTCCCCCGACGTTCCTCCCTTCTTAAGCTTATCGTGGGAGCCATCTGGGAAGCGCTTCCCCTCTTCTGTTCCGGCGTGCCGCTTAGGGCGTTGGATGCTGCTGAGGACAAGGTGCACTCGGTGTACCTATTGAACTTTATCTCGAAGAGACAGCGAGACAGTCTTATCGATCCCTTGCACGAGGTCTTTCAACAGTCCGCCATACTTGCTGCTTATCGGAGGGTGGAAGACATCGGGGGGACCCTGACGCTTGTGCTCGCGAAAGAAAGCATACTAGGATGGTCTGCAAGGCGTGGAAAGTCATAGATAGGGTTTCTTTTGAGTTCCTCAATCCATGTCCTGGGTTCGAGATTATTCCCTTGTAATAATGTTTTTCATTTATTGTTTTATGAATATAAGAACTATTGGCCATATTAATGGAAAATTTTTATCCCAGCTTGTCTTTATTTTTCGTTTTGAGTCTTTTGCTTGTGCATGAACGAGTGTGCCTCGAACGCTTGATCAAACATAAATTGGATGTTCCTTCTGTAGCTTTCTTCTTTCTCTTATTATCAGCATGCTATCTTAATAAACATGGTCGACGGATAATAGAGCATGCATCTTGACTTTCTTAAGAAATAGCGATGGCTTAGGCCGCAGGTTCAGATCTGATGCCTAAGACTTTTCAACTCCATGAGCCGTGAGGGTCTCATAGAGACTTTTCTCCCTACGGATCGAGAGGATCTCGTAGGTGGGTTTTTTCCTTAGGAATCGTGAGGATTCCTAAGTGTGGTTTTCTCTTATAAGTCGTAAGGATCCTATAAGAGAATTTTTCCCTCTTACGAGTCGAGAGGACCCACAAGCGGTTGTTTCCCTCCTTGCCGAAATTCGACTTTGGAGAGTGAGACCCGTGAATAGTATCCAAGAGACCATTTTGGATTGACTTGCAGGGTCCCATTGTTCAGGAAGCAAGTTTTTTAGTTCCTGCTGCCTGAGGCTTCATTTGCATGTTAAGACGAATCGGGAATTTCCCGCGGAAACACTAGTTTCTCTGCGAGCCGACGCGAATCAGGAGGCTCTCGTCAAGGAGTGTTTGTATCCATGAGTCGAGGAATTTTCTAGGGATTATTTGTTTCCCAAGCGCCAAGGATTATTTGTTTCCTTGGGGTTTGAAACGAGTCGAGAATTTCCCACGGAGGCACTGGTGGCTCTGCGAGTCGACGCGGATCAGGAGACTCTCGTCAAGGGGTGTTTGTATCCGTGAGTCGAGGAATTTGCTAGGGATTATTTGTTTCCCAAGCGCCAAGGATTATTTGTTTCCTTGGGGTTTGAAACGAGTCGAGAATTTCCCACGGAGGCACTGGTGGCTCTGCGAGTCGACGCGGATCAGGAGGCTCTAGTCAAGGAGTGTTTGTATCCGTGAGTCGAGGAATTTGCTAGGGATTATTTGTTTCCCAAACGCCAAGGATTATTTGTTTCCTTGGGGTTTGAAATGAGTCGAGAATTTCCCACGGAGGCACTGGTGGCTCTGCGAGTCGACGCGGATCAGGAGGCTCTCGTCAAGGAGTGTTTGTATCCGTGAGTCGAGGAGTTTGCTAGGGATTATTTGTTTCCCAAACGCCAAGGATTATTTGTTTCCTTGGGGTTTGAAACGAGTCGAGAATTTCCCGCGGAGGCACTGGTGGCTCTGCGAGTCGACGCGGATCAGGAGGCTCTCATCAAGGAGTGTTTGTATCCGTGAGTCGAGGAGTTTGCTAAGGATTATTTGTTTCCCAAGCGCCAAGGATTATTTGTTTCCTTGGGGTTTGAAACAAGTCGAGAATTTCCCACGGAGGCACTGGTGGCTCTGCGAGTCGACGCGGATCAGGAGGCTCTCGTCAAGGAGTGTTTGTATCCATGAGTCGAGGAGTTTGCTAGGGATTATTTGTTTCCCAAGCGCCAAGGATTATTTGTTTCCTTGGGGTTTGAAACGAGTCGAGAATATCCCGCGGAGGCACTGGTGGCTCTGCGAGTCGACGCGGATCAGGAGACTCTCGTCAAGGAGTGTTTGTATCCGTGAGTCGAGGAATTTGCTAGGGATTATTTGTTTCCCAAGCGCCAAGGATTATTTGTTTCCTTGGGGTTTGAAACGAGTCGAGAATTTCCCACAGAGGCACTGGTGGCTCTGCGAGTCGACGCGGATCAGGAGGCTCTCGTCAAGGAGTGTTTGTATCCGTGAGCCGAGGAATTGGCTGAAGACACTGGCTTCTTCGGATTTGGACTGAACCGTCAAGATTTGGCTTCGTCTTCTGGCGGAGCCTGTTAGGAAGGTATGGTTCCCTCTTTGTTTACGCCCTTGGATTGTATACAGGGATCGATGTGATCTTAACTGTAGGGCCAAAGTTTTATCATTTCTTCTTTTTTTTTATTTCCGCGATGCTCTATCATTTCAGCTTTTATATCGCGAAGGTCGCGATTGCCCAATCATTTCGGCTATTTCTCGCGGTGCCCAATCATTTCGGCTGTTTATTTTGTTTTCACTCGCTGCTTTTTATTGCGAGTTGCCCAATCATTTCGGCTATTTATTTTGTTTTCACTCGCTGCTTTTTATTGCGAGTTGCCCAATCATTTCGGCTATTTTGCATGCATACATTTTTACTTGCTGCTTTTTATTGCAAGTTGCCATATCATTTCGGCTATTTATTTTGTTTTCACTCGCTGCTTTTTATTGCGAGTTGCCCAATCATTTCGGCTATTTTGCATGCATACATTTTTATTTGCTGCTTTTTATTGCAAGTTGCCCTATCATTTCGGCTATTTATTTTGTTTTCACTCGCTGCTTTTTATTGCGGGTTGCTCAATCATTTCGGCTATTTTGCATGCATACATTTTTACTTGCTGCTTTTTATTGCAAGTTGCCCTATCATTTCGGCTATTTTGTATGCATGTGTGGCCTATTGGATTTTTGCTGTGGACCAATTTCGGCATCAGCACCGCTACAACTAGGATATTACCAGGAGCGAATCATCATCTGCCTCTGTCAATATTGAACAAAGGTGGCTTAGCAACCAGGGTTAGGGTCCTGTTGGCTAAGGCTTTTAACTTCATGAGCCGTAAGGGTCTCACGAAGGTATTTCTCCCTACAAGTCGTGAGGATCTCGTAGGTGTATTTTCTCCTTAGGAGTCGTGAGGATTCCTAAGTGTATGTTCCTCTGTAAGTCGTAAGGATCCTACAGTAGGGTTTTCTCCTTGTAAGTCAAGAGGACCTACAAGGGTCAAGCGAACATATCCCCAGTCACGGACGGGACTTGATTAGGGAAATGTTTATTCGCGCCCGTGGATTGTATACAAGGGCCAGTATTGGACCACTTGTAGGGCAATATCAGAAGTTGTGGGGGTTACTTAAGCACAGGTTTAGGTCTCTGTAACTTAAGACTTTCAACTCTTATGAGCCGTGAGGGTCCCGTAAGAGAGTTCTCCTTACGAGTCGTGAGGATCTCGTAAGTGTATTTTCTCCTTAGGAATCGTGGGGATCCCTAAGTGTGCTGCTCCCTTGTGAGTCGTAAGGATCTCACGTGGGTGGTTTCTCCTTACAAGGTCGAGGGGACCATGTAAGTGTCTTTTGACGAGGTTGCGCCCTTTCGGGTTTTCACAAACACTCGCCGGTAGTCCTGCTGTTTTTACTCACGGAGTCCTTTCGGGTTTTCATCCGTGCCCATTTTGCTCATGGACGTACCATTTTTTTTTATTATTCTTTTTATTTTCTTTTTCTCTCTTTTTTTTTACGAGGTCGCGCCCTTTCGGGTTTTCACGAACACTCGCCGGTAGCCCTGCTGTTTTTACTCACGGAGCCCTTTCAGGTTTTCATCCGTGCCCTTTTTGCTTATGGACATACTGTTTTTTTTTATTTTATTTTTATATATTTATTTTTTTTATATATCTCATCAGCCTAAAAGATGCTGCGGTTTTAGTCTAAAGACGTTTCGGTCTACTATTAGTTTAAGGACATTTTGGTCCGTCATTAGTTTAAGGACGTTTCGGTCCGTCGTTAGTTTAAGGACGTTTCGGTCCGTCATGGAGAAGGCCGGCTATTTTTTTATAAAGCTTAAGAAGATAGCGAGCGGACATAGTCGTCGTCATCTATCATTGACCTAGGCTGTGGCTCATTAAGCGTAGTATCTCTTTAGGAAGCGACCATTTATCGGCCTGAAAGGCCTTTCACCGTGCATGTCCATGAGTAGATAGGCTCCACCCTGGTAAAATTTATCTATGATGTACGGGCCTTCATAGTTTGGCTCGAATTTTCCCCGCTTGGCGCGATTTAGGATCATAGGCCTTTTGACCACTAGCACGAGTTCGCCCCGGCGGAATGTCCTCTGTCGGGTCAATCTTTCATATGAGCACGTCATCTTTGCTTTATAAGCTTCCAGATTTTGCTGTGCTATGAGCCGGGTTTCATCAAGGGCGTCAAGCTCCTCAAGCCGAAGGTGAGTATTTTCTTCGTCCGTTAGCTCGTAATGGACTGCCACTCGTAGAGAGGATAACTCTATCTCGAGGGGGAGTACTGCTTCTGTACCGAACACCAACGCGTACGGCGTTGTGTTCGTGGCCGTCTTGAACGTAGTTCGATATGCCCAAAGAGCTTCTTGCAGTCTTTCGTGCAAGTCTTTCTTATTTCGGGACACCGTTTTCTTTATGATCTTTGTCAAGGTCTTGTTGAAGGCTTCTGCTAGACCATTGGCTCACGGATTATAAACCGAGGAATATCTCCAGTCTATATTATGCTGTTGCGCGAAGCGACTGATCTTGTGGCTTCTGTAAGCTGGCCCGTTATCGGAGATGATCCGTCGCGGAGTTCTAAACCGATATATGACATGCGTTTTGAAGAAATGGAGGATATTCTCCGTCTTAACTTCTCTTAACGGTACTGCTTCTGCCCATTTAGAGAAGTAGTCAGTCGTTGCTAGGATGAAACAATGTCCTCTAGACGATGTTGGTTCGATGGGGCCGACTATATCAGTCCCCCACATTTCGAACGGCCAGCTAGCCACCGTTGGATGTAGTGGATTCGGATGCTGATGGATGAAGTCCCCATGAATTTGGCATGAGTGGCATTGCTTCGCATATTCGAGGCAGTCCTGGATCATCGTGGGCCAATAGTAGCCCATCCGTTTGATCTTCAACTTCATCTTTGGGCCTGCTTGGTGAGAACCGCAGAGTCCGTCGTGAACTTCCTGGACGACCCTTTTCGCTTCGTCAGGTCCTAAGCATCTCAGCCACAGAGAATCAAATGACCTTTTGTACAGAGTATCATTGACGAAAGCGAAAGACAGAGCTCGTTTCATGAGCTGATGTCTTGTGGACGCTTCTTCGGGCAATCGGTGGGACTTAAAGTAGTCTATGAAGACTTCCCTCCAATCCTCGGCCTTTTCCGGGTCTTTTATTTGCAGAGCCATTCGCTCAGTCGTTTCCTTTTCTTCGGATGATTCCGGAGATATTTCTGCTGGGGCAAGCACTCGACGGCTTTGTACCACGATTCTAACGTCATCGAGGTTCTCGTCAGCCAGTTCTTTAGCAAGTTTGGCCAACGCGTCTGCTTTGCTATTTTCCGCGCGCGGTATGTTCTCCAAAGTATAGGAGGGAATTTGGGTCAACAGTTGTTGCACCTTTTCACCGTATTTCACCAACTCCGGTTTGCACGTTTGGTAGTCACCGTTTACTTGACTAACGACCAGTTGAGAATCACCGTATATGAGGAGGTCTTCAATTCCCATGTCAATGGCGATCTCGAGGCCTGCTATCAAAGCTTCGTATTCAGCTTCGTTATTTATCCTCGGCTCTGTTAGGGAGAACGCGTAGCGCATTATCCCTCCTTGTGGAGTTATAAAGATGAGTCATACCCCCGATTTGATTATAGGGATATTTTGTTTGCGCTTTTTCATGGAAGATGCCCCGTCGAAATAAAGCTCCCATCGGCTATTATCACCGTCGATCGCATCAAACGCATGTTCGTCTGGAAGATCGCAATTCAGAGGAGAATCGGCGGGTATCGGATGCTCAGCGAGGAAGTCGGCGATGGCCTGGCCTTTCACTACCTTGAAAGGTTGATACGTTATCGAGAACTCCATCAGGAGCAGGGCCCATTTAGCGAGTCGTCCCGTCAATATGGCCTTTGACATCAAGTATTTAAGGGGGTCCACCTTTGAAATGAGACGGACTTCATGCGCCAACGCATAGTGCCTGAGCTTTGTTATCGCAAAGATCAACGCCAGGCAGTGTTTTTCAATGGGGGAGTAGTTGCTTTCTGCCCCCAGCAGAACTCGACTTAAGTAGTAGAGTGCTCTCTCTTTCCCTTGATCGTTCTCTTGTGCCCATAATGCGCCTAAGGAACCTTCGAGGGCGGTTGTGTAAAGAATAAGGGGCTTTCCTTTGACCGGAGCAGCCAACACCGGCGGGTTCTGCAGGTATTGCTTGATCTCGTCTAGTGCGCTTTGGCATTTTTGGTTCCAGATGAACGGGGTCCCCTTCTTCATCAGGTGGCTGTAGGGACGGCATTTTCCTGAAAGATTGGCTATAAATCGCCGTATGTATGCGAGCTTCCCTTGGAGAGATCGCAACTGTTTGAGAGTTCTCGGCGGAGGCATTTCTATGATCGCTTTGATTTTTGACGGATCTATTTGAATACCTCGGTGTCAAACAATGAATCCCAGGAATTTGCCTGAGGAAACTCCGAATGCATACTTGAGCGGGTTCATTTTCAAGTTGTATTGTCGAAGGCGTTGAAATACGGTCTTCAGATGCTCGAGATGTTCCTTGTATGATTTTCTTTTAACCACGAGATCGTCGATATAGCATTCGACGATTTCGTGTATAAGGTCGTCGAAGATCTTCGTCATGGCCCTTTGGTAGGTGGCACCGGCGTTCTTTAAACCGAAGGGCATCACCTTGTAACAGAATATTCCTAAAGGGGTCCGAAGGCTGTGTGCTTCTGGTCTTCTGGATGCATTTTTATCTGATTATATCCTGACGAGCCGTCCATGCAGGAGAAAATCTCATGAATGGACGTATTGTCTATCATCAGTTCGGTGACTGGCACTGGAAAATCGTCCTTCGGACAAGCTTTATTAAGACCCCGGAAGTCTACGCATATACGCACTGTCCCATTTTTCTTCATCACCGGGACGATGTTGGTGATCCACTCTAGATATTGAACCTCCTGGATGAAGCCAGAGTCGATCAGCTTTTTGACTTCAGCATTGATACTCATTTCAAGCTCGAGCCGCATTCTCCTCGGCGCCTTTTTGACTGGCTTGATGTCCGGGGATATCGCCAATCTGTGTACAGCAATTTCTGGATCTAGTCCCGGCATTTCGGAATAGTTCCACGCGAAGCAATCTTTATGCTGTAGAAGCACGTCCTTTAACGCAGCCACCCTTTCTTCAGATAGCAGCTCGCTGATGAATGTCGGTCGCGGGTCATTTGCCGTCCCCAACTCAATTTTCTTGAGATTATCTGCAGTGGTATGGATTCCATCTTTCAGCTCTTTTGGCGCTGGCGGGAATTCTGAGATCACCTCATCGTTGCTGTTTTCGAAGCACCAGGGAAGGTCATCCATGTTCTCGGGCCCTTCTTTTGATATCGTTATCACGTGACAAGTGCGAATTCGCTTCCAATCCCAATGTGGAACTGGTTTTTCTTTCGTGGCCTTGGGCTCGTGCTTTTGTGGTGGTGCTACCCTCCAGTTGTCGGACAGAGCGAACTTGCCAAGCTGATACTGATCTTCGACCCAATTCTTGAAAGTGAAGCAGTCCTTGAGAGGGTGCCCTATTACTCGATGGTAAGAGCAATAGTCCAAGTGTGAGACTTCGCCCACTCGTCCGGGATGTTTAGACTTCGGCAATGTAAGCATTTGATGTTTTAGAGCAAGGTCAAGTATCTTCTTCATCTTATCCCGAGGAAATGAGTACGTTCGACCCATTTTCTTCATGAGAGATAGATCAATGACGCTCGACTCCCGTTTGCGTGGCTTCTTAGCCCTGCTTTGTTGTTGTTGAGCGCCCTTTTGGCCTTTCGGCTTATTTCTGCTTTTGTGCCGAGCCTTCTTTATAACAGGTTGACATGGAGCGGCCTTTTCATCTTTCACGGCCTGTTGGAGAAGGCGTTGCGTCTTGGCTTTCTCATAGATGACCATTTCGCGGTTATGATCGTCTCGGACTTTTTGACTCGCTTCCCTTATAAGCTTTTCCATTTGTTCCTCGAACGACGGACTGGGCTCCTTTGCATCTGGAACTTTCACTGGCTTAGGATTAGCATCCTCCCATTGAGCATCCGCTTCTTCATCGAAGTCGTACACGACATAGCAGCTGTTTAGAAGCTCCCGTTTCTTTGACCGGACGTATCCAAGCCCAATTGTTTCCATTCTCCCATTAGGCAGTTTGCGTTGAGTCCCGGGAACGTTCCAGACTTTGTCATAGAACTTGGCTTTTCGAACGGTTTGCTTGAAGGATATCCCCTGGCGTTTCAGCAGCTTTTTCAAACCCTCTGTATAATATCTGGGAAGACGGATAGGCTGAAGCCTGTCGAGCGTAGGATCCGCGCCATGCCAGATTTCTTTTTCCACCTTGGTTTCTTCAGAGCGGTAGAACAGAATTTCTTTCTCGCTCTCTCGCCTGGGAGGGATGTAGAATGTTTGTAGCTCTTCTACGTTGTAAATATTAAGTGCATCCAGTTCTTTAAGGTGTTTAAGCGGCACCATGGCGACTTGCAGACTTTGCTCTTCATCAGCGAACGTTCGTATTGAAGGTCGAGCAGAGAATACAGCATGGATTTCATCTTCCGAGTCACTGCCAAAGATCAATGTAGGAGCCGATAGTCCCGGCGTGTTGTGTTGGGGCAGACCCGAATACACTATCTCCTCTTCCTCCTCGGTATCACTGCCGAAGACAGGGATGGTGGCGTTAGCTTTGTTCTCCAGCTTGTGACACTTCTCCGTATCTTCGAAATCCGGTAAGAAGTATTTGGCATATTCGTATTTGCGGACCTCGTTCACAGAGAACGGGTTCAGTTCTCTCGTCACGGTATACTCGAAACCATCCTTAAAATACTTCATACACTGATGTTGTGTAGAAGGGATGATGTTGTTCTCATGTAACCATGGTCGGCCGAGCAAAGCGTTGTAGCATGTCTTGACGTCTATGACGTGGAACTTAATGTCCGTGACGAGTAGCCCGAAGCGTAGCGTCAGTATCACAGACCCAAGAGTTCTTGATGACTAGGAGTCGAACCCGGAGATGGTGATCTTGTCACGATCAAGGTGCTGGACGCTCATGCAGATTTCTTTTAACACCCGCACATTGAGGAGATTAACGGACGACCCGTTATCAATCAGGATTTTGCCTATCTTTATATCATGGCAGTATCCCGAGACATAAAGGGGGCGATTGTGTTCGCAAGTCCCAAGGAGAAGATCCTCATTGCCAAAAGTGACATCGGCCGTGTGCACTTCCTCCAATTCATCCTTCATCTTTTCCTCGGCCAGGCATGCTTGGAATTGTTCCGGATCTTGGAGTGCCTTAATCAACGCATCTCTCGCCTCTTTTGATAGTAAAAGGGCGTCAAGAATGCTGAGTTGAGAGGGCAGCTTTCTCAAATGCGCTAAGACGTTGTAATCCACCTTATTCTTCTTTGGCGGGTCCTTGGCGGCTAGCTCCTCCAGAACTTAGTCATCTAAGACGATATCTTCAGAGACCTTTTCTTTCCCTTTATCTTTTCTGTTTGAGGGTCCGAGGTTCTTTTCAGGCAGCGTCCGATTCCGCAGCCGAATATTTTCGTAAACCTTCGGCTCTTCTTCTTTTCCCGAAGTGGATTCTTTAAAGAGAGGGGCGAGTTCCAGCTCCTCATCAGAATCGCTCCCGAATGTAGGCACTTGTGACCCGCCAGTGTTAACCATGCGATAATTGCCAGTGGTTCTTTCAAGCCCTTCGGTCGTATTTCTTTGCTCCCGACGAGTTTTGCGCTTTTCCCGATTACAGCGTTGTTGATGAGCAACGTATCCTTGCCACCATTTATTGAAAGCTTTGCATTCTTGAGTGGAGTGTGAAACCTTCTGATGATATAAGCAATAAGAGGGGTGTATTTCTATTTCACCAGTAATTTTTCCTTCAGAGGATGGTGGCTTCATGCCCATTGATATGGCCTTAGCAAACTTTTTCCTCATCTTGAATTGACTTTTGTCGGTAACGGAGGTGTTTTGCTCCAGCGGGATCATCTCAGCTCTTCCATCAAGTCGTTGGCGCTTGGCCCTTTCAAATATAGCCGTCTCGCGTTCTCGATCAGCTTTACTTTTCAATCGAGCTTCGTTAAGGAACGCGTCAATCATTTCGTCTGATAGTTTCGGGAATTTTGGTTCGGTATCTGCCCCCAGCGTTTTAGTGCCAGGAGTCTCCTCATCGTTCGCGATCGAATGGGAAATCATATGACAGCTCGCCACATATTCCTTGGATTCATCCGATGAACTTTCTCCCTCATCTTCTTCTTGAAAGACGTGATTGAGGAACTCTTGGAGTGTAATGGGAGTCCGTGCCTTTTGGTTGTATTCATCCAGCGCGTTAATTTGCTTTTGTAAGTCCGTGCGCTTGTCGCCAGGCTTCACGGGCTTCTTAGATTTCTTCTTTTTCTTTTTCGAATATTTTGACGGCTGGCTGCAAGTGATTGAACCACCATCATCGGTCTTTGGAGTTGGACATGGCTTCAACATCCCCTCAATGACCTGCGGTTCCAACGGGTTCTTCCACTTGATTGCTGGACATGTGAAGATCGTTTAGCATTCTCTTTGTCTTGGCTGATAATACAATCTCCCAAGGAGCTTCTTCAATGACGGAGCATGTTGCCCCCGGTGTATTCGTCCCTTTAGAGGTGTGGGGCTGCGGGGGATTCACCTTCCATTTATCAGATAACGCAAACTTGCCATGTCGGTACTGGTTTTCAAGCCAATTTTTGAAAACGTAGCAATCTTCGAACGGATGGCCTAGTACTCGATGATAAGGACAGTAGTTGGGCTCGTTGACGTCACTTGATTACAACGGACGTTTTGGCTCCGGCAGACTTATGAGTCTGTTGCGCAATGCCAACTCGAATAACCTCCTCGTTTTATCGCGGGGAAAGGAATAAGTACGCCCCATCCTATCCTCAAGGGGTACGTACGGGCGTATATTATTTTGACGAGCAACCGGCTTCGAGTCGCTCGGTTGTTGTTGAGCATTAGCGACGACGATCACTTTTCCCTTCCCTTTGTCATTTCGGGAGTCCGGCCTTGGAAGAGGGGGTTTATGGCCCATTTGATCCATCTGCGCTAGCTTGTCAATCAAGGCCTGGAAGGTAGTTGGCTTGAAAAACATCATAAATTGCGAGATGGTTGCTTGCGGATCAAGTTCCCACAAACATACCCACTGCGGGAGCTTCTTCAATGCACTGCTCGCACTTCGACCATAAATTCCGCCATCGTATAGCGTACTGAACCCACGTCTCGCCTGGCTTTACCCTGGCGTTAATCAGTGCTGTCATCGGGGTACGTTCACTGGCACTTGCAAAACGTTGAGTAAACAGCAGTTCCATCTCCGCGAAGGTTTTAATAGAGTCGTTCGGGGGTTCAGAGTACCACTCGAACGCCGTGTCTGATAAACTTCCAACAAACTGGCGAAGCAACAGCTTATCATCACCGCCGGTGTTGCCGCAAAGTGCCCTGAACTGGGCAACATGCTGATGAGGATTGCCCGTCCCTTTGTAGACATGGAACTTTGGTATCGTATAACCTGGCGGGTACTTAATCTGATCGTACCAGCCCGGATACGGCCGCCCCATTTTTACGACCTGGCCGGCTGCTTCAGTCGCCTGATGAACCCGTATTTGTTGGGCGATGTACTCATCCAAATCAGCTTTGAAGATTGTATCTTCTTTAGCCGTCGACAGAGCTGGTGGAGAATTTGATGTCTCTCCCATATCGTCTCCAAGGACGATCGGGGGCTCTTCGGCCAGAGGATCTTGTTGTATCATCATCCCTATCATGTTTTGGAAGAGGAGGCCCATACGCTGTATGTTGGCTGCTTGTTCGGCAGCCTCTTTATCCTTCTTCTCCAATATCCGACGAAGGAATTCGGCGTCGGTTTTTTCTTCTTGGCGTTCATCTGAGAACGCTTCGGGGTTCTCTTTTGGCCCGGTAAGTGCAGCCATAGCATTCATCATTTCTTGGAGCTTTTGCTGTTGCTCCTGTGCCTTGGTCACTGATCGGGTGAGCGGTCGATGACCTATAGATATGCGGCTATCTTCTTTTCCCGATGCCATGTAAACCGTATGAACTGTTATACCCCCTGACTTGGGGCGTTTAGGTTCACCATTTTTAACTTTTGCCGTTGACGCGGTAGTTTTCTCTGGCCTCCTTCTCTTGTGGGCCGTTGGGGTTGAAGGAACCGTTGAAGGGGGCACCCTAGCAGCTGCTGTCCCCTGCTGTTTAATGGGGCAGTCCTTGTCTTTTTCCACCTTCGCCTTTTTCTGTTGACGCGAGCGATCTGGGTCAATTTCGGAGTCTTGAACTCTCCGCCAAACTTTATAAATTTTTGAGGACAGCCGTTGAGGGGGCTGTTCTTGCTTTGTTTCCGGAACTCTCTCCGCGGGCGGAGGAGATTTTTTCAGTGTAGCGGTTGGAGAGTTCTTCCGTACCCTCCTCAGCGGTTCAAAGCTGTTCCCAGTTGGAACAGCAACGTTGACTTCCACCACTGGAGCCGGTGGAGTTAGCCCTGAAGGGGAGTTGCCCCCTGCCTTCCTCACTCGTTGCCAATAGCGACGTCGAGCATGACGAGCCGTTGGGACTGGCTTGGAGATTGAGACATCTTCTTTTTGCCCCCTGTCTGAATGAGGCGCCGCTGGTGTTAACCTCTTAAAGACTGAGGTTATCTTTTGAGGGGTGATATTCAACCTGTCGAAGACGGATCCTCGAGCAGGGGCAGGAATCGTCATTCTTGAAAAGACTGACTCTTTGACAGGGGGAGCCGCCTTGACGACTTCTGGAGCAGCAGTTATTGCCTTCCTCGGGACAGCCAATTTAGAGTTCTGATTTAGCCTGGTGAAAACAGAGGCTGTCGGTTTGGTAGCGGGCGACCCGTTGACAGGGGTCGTCGTAGCAGTGAGCCGGTCGAAGACTGACTTCTTGTTCACTTCCGGTGTAGGTATTGGCGTAGGAAAGCTTGTAGGTGGGATCATGGTCCCGAAGAACAGGCCAGTGGTGGCTCGGGTCACCTGGTCTACTGGCAGAGTGAGGAAGGAAGCCACTTGGGGCCCATATGCTACACCTTCCGGTGAGGTGGAGCGTCCGTTGCAGTGGCAGTTCGAGCAGTTGGTGCAGTTAAAGGCCATTGAATCTCGAGTTCTGCGCCAGGAAAAAGACCAAATCTTAGTAACTTGAAATCCAAAGACAACCATTTAACAAACCGCGATTGGTTCGCGAAGACGACACACGAAGTGTGGAGTGGAAAGAGGAAAAGGTCCCACCGGGCGTGCCAGAATCTGTTCCCCTCCGAACGGCGGCGCACAGGACCGGGATGTCCTGATGCTGAGATTCAGGGCAGATGTTATTTGGTTTTATCCGTCCACCTCTCCGAAGATGCCAAGTTGATTTATGGCACCGTGTATCGGAGGTTTAGACGGATGCGGCCGATGTAGCAGACTTCGTCAGATTCCCCCTCGCTTGAGGGGTTTTTGATTATGGGGACGCTCTTCCCTGCAGGCGCAAGCCCCTGCAGTTAATTACGCTACCGCATTGCGGTAACAACTTTCTCCTTCTCCAGAATTTCACTTCATGTCGTGTGTGTTTGTTTTGTTTGTGGTTGCCTGTGGATTGTATACGAAGACTGAGTAATGTCGTCGCCCGTAGGACGTGGATTAGTCCAAATCCGTATTTACTTAGATTTGGGTTTGGTGTTTTTAGTTTAAGGATACGTTAGTCGTATAGAGACTAAGATCGACTTAAACGTTCGTCAATGATACGTTAGTCCTGTTTTGGAGTAAGATCGACTTGACGTGATGATCCATTTAATATATGGCCGTCGGGACTCATCACCTCTCTAACGTCGTTGAAGGATTACAACGATGGATGTCAGAGGAGTTCAGAGATGTACCCTTGAACCAAAGTTGATTTGGAGTTTTATCATTCATTTAAATGTCTAAGGATACGTTAGCCGTATTTGGGGCTAAGATCAACTTAAACGGGACCGTTTAGATCCGGCAAAGGAGCATTTGGAGGCTCTATTGTTCCAGTTTAGGGACATAGTGGTCCATGCTCCAGTTTAGGGACGTGGTGGTCCGTGTTCCAGTTTAAGGACGTGGTGGTCCGTATTCCAGTTTAGGGACGTGGTGGTCCGTATTCCAGTTTAAAGACGTGGTGGTCCGTATTCCAGTTTAAAGACGTGGTAGTCCATTATTAGTTTAAGAACGTTTCGATCCGATATTAGTTTAGGGACGTCTCGGTCCAATATTAGTTTAAGGACGTCTCGATCCAATATTACTTTTAAGGACGTCTCGGTCCAACATTAGTTTTAAGGACGTCTCGGTCCAATATTAGTTTAAGGACGTCTCGGTCCAATATTAGTTTAAGAACGTCTCGGTCCAATATTAGTTTTAAGGACGTCTCGGTCCACGAGTTTAAGGACCCCGCAGTCCATATACGTGTGGTCGTTGGGACCCGTCACCTCTCTGATGTCGTTGAAGGATTACAACGACAGGTGTCGGAGGAGTTCGGAGATGTACCCTCGAACCGGTAGTAAATTGATTTAAGAGAGCAATCTTGCTCAGTCAATTTGAGGACTTACGGCCAAAATTGGGCAAAGTCCAGTTGAAAATGTTCAATATTTTATTTGCTTTTGCATCGCATTTCTTCTTATTTTTATCTGGGCTTTGCCCAGAAAGGATGCAGAGCATCAATTTGTTTTGAGCTCTGCCCTTTATAAATGATGCAGAGCATCAATTTTATTTGGGCTCTGCCCTTTTATTGCTTTGCAATTCATTTTGGCCTGCTTGGTCTTTTTGATTTGGGCCTGGCCCTTTAAGAAATGCCTTGCATTTGTTAGGCGCTTTGCGCCAATCAGAGAGCGCAAACGCTCGTGGTGATGACACGTGTCATGCAGCGCAGTGCGCTGCGCTAGTGCGCTACGCTTGCGCTGCTGACACATGGCGCGCTCTGGTGGTTTGCGCCAATTTCAGAGAGCGAAACTCTATTCAGGAGCGCATAGCACAAATGGTTCAGGCGCTGACACGTGGCGCTCTCTGGTGGCTTGCGCCAGCCCAAGAGCGCAACAGTGCAGATTTATAAGTGCAAAACACTATTAATTTGAGAATCTTTTAGATTCAAGAACAGAAGTGCAAAGCACTGTTAGATTTCTTGATCTAATTTAGATCAAAGGAAAAGATAAGTTTTTTCTCATCTTAAAGAACCAAAGGTTCACGAAAAAGTGCAAAGCACTATTTTTATTTTATTTATTCATTTTATTTAGTTATGTTTAAAGATCAATGATCTTGTTTTTAGATCACTGATCTGTTCATAAGAGAATTTTCTCTTCTTTCAAAGGTTTTTACCTTCTGTTGTTCTTGAGGAATTCTCAAGAGTTCTCTTCTCTCTTTTTTTTTAGAAAGATGTTGATACCTTTGAATTGAGGTCTGGGGTCTCTTTTATAGTGCCCATAAATTAGTTAAATTTGTTAAAGAGATCTTTCCCTGAGTGATTTGGGGAATTTTCCCCACCGTTGGATCTTTGATCCAAGGGCTTCTGTTTTACAGAAGAAAATCTTCTTGTTTTAACAAGAGCAGAAAAGATTTCTTTAAATCTCCATTCTGTTTTGCGTAACTCCCCAGCGCTTGACACGTGTCGCGCAGCGCAGACACGTATCGTGCAGTGCAGTGCTTGCGCAACTGTGCTTGCGCAGCTGTGCTTGCGCAAATTCACAGACACATGTCGTGCAGTGCAGTGCTTGCGCAACTGTGCTTGCGCAGTTGGCTTGCGTAACTGCGCAGACACGTGTCGCGCGGTGCAGCGCTTGCGCAACTGAAACGTTGCTTCCTTTACTTTTTTGTTTTAAACAGCGCTTTGCTCTGATTGGTTGCGCTGCCTCGGGCGCTGCGCATCACGCGCTGATGCGTCTGCACCAGACACGTGGCGCCTTGCGTTCAGCGCAGAGGATCGAAAGAGTTGCTTCATTTATTGAAACTTAGATTTTGGGCAAATCGGAAGCGTCGCTTCTCCTGAGATATCTTTTCATCTCCTTTTTTCAAGTCAAACTCGTATTTCCAAAATTCTGATTTCCCGGGCCTTGGAAATGATTTCATTATGCACAGAATCTTCCGCGCCTGGGTCTATATATATAATTCGAGGCTGAGCCTTTTCTTCTCTCATTTTCAGAGAACTTCTTCGATCATGGCTTGCAACCGTCCTCACGCCCGCCGACAACCGTGGGAAGTGCCGATCCAGGACATCGTTCCTCGTTTTGCTGCGCGCTTGGTGGACTCCTCTTTTTCGGACGAGCAGTGCGATGCTGCAATGTACGAGCTTTCGACTCGTGTGGGGTCTCCTCTTCCCCCGGGTTCCATTTGGCTTCGGATGATCCTTGCCTCAGTGCTCGCCGACATTCCCCCTCCTCCGGCGGAGATGTCCTCGGCAATGCTTGATGTGGCCGAGGATAAGATCGAGAGCTTTTTCGAAGCGCTCTTGATCACCAAAGCCCTAAGGGACTTCTCCTTCTACTTGCTGAGCCAGATACGGGCTCGTCGGGTTGTCATCGCCACTTTTTCCCAGGAGTGCGGCGTCGACCGTTGGATAGCTACCCCTCGGGAAGATCGCCGCTTCAACGTGATGGAGAAGACGGAGAGGGAGCTGAATAATCTTCTTTTTCTTTTTGTGAACCCTTGTCTCTCTGATCCCGTATTCGGTGATCTTTTTTAAATGTAATAACAATAATAATGAATAAGTATTTTTCTTTTTAATCAAGTACTTCATTGTCTGTTAAGGGTTCTTTTATTTTAGTTCTCTGTGGTGCTTGTGCATCGTATGATTCTAATTTGTTATTATCAAGTGCATGTAATTTTGTATGGATAAATTGCCTTTGGCACTAAGCCCCCTTCTTCTGCGCTAGCGCATCTGCGCTGACACGTGTCGAGCAGCGCACAGCGCAGCGCACTGCGCAGCGCAACTGCGCTGCCACGTGTCACATAGCGCAGAGCGCAGCGCGGTGCTTTCTTTAACAGAGCTTTGCTCTAATTGGGCGCGCCTTCTTGGACGCTGCGCTAATGTATCTGCGCCAGACACGTGGCGCGTCGCGCGCAACGCAAAGGATCTGAAGCGTTGCTTCATTTATTAAAGTTTAAATTTTCAAAGCAAAACTTTGTTTCTGATTGGGGGAAGATGAAGCGTTGCTTCATCTCCCGCCTTGGAATTTGAACAGAGCTTTGCTCTGATTGGGGTAAACACCGGCCTCGTAAGCCAGTGTTCGGAGAGGGAGGAGAAGCTCCACTGAAAGAGAAGCTGGATAAGGTCTATTCCTTCAGAAAGGACAAAGTCCGTAAAATATTCAAAGATGCCCTAAGAAACGGTCTACAATTGCCAGAATCAAAAAGACAGCAAGAAGCGAATATGACCAACGACCCCAAATATTGCCCCTATCACAGAGTGATAGGTCATGCCATTGAGGACTGTTTCATCTTCAAAGATTGGGTCGAAAAGCAATACAAGGCAGGAAAGATAGAACTGTCTAAAGGCGTGTTAGCAAACAGTCAAGCTGCGACCGCCAATTTTATAGGAACAAAGACCGAAGTCCTTCGGGAATCCGATTCTCTCAGACATCTACCTTTCCATGAAAGGAGCGGACCAAGGCAACAAGCTAAGAGCCAAGAGAGCAACATTGCCATGAAGAAGCAATAGACGGGTACACAACCCATATTGTCTACATGATGGAGCTCAGAGGAACAAATCCTCCTACGCCTTATAGCCATGACAATGATGCGGTTGTTGCCGTCCAACACCGACTCGATCCAAATGATGGAGAGCCCGCTCAAACCATTGAGCCAAAGGAACCCGTGGTTCTTGCTGAATCAAGCTCAGGCGGTAAGGGTGACCCAGTTGTCGTACCCGGAACTATAGAACAAGCATTATCCCAATGGCTTCAAAAGCAGCTTCAGGACAAGGACGAGAAGATGGCCAAGGTCCATTCCAAAGTCGACGGGGTGGTAAACGTCGTGGCAGATCTCACGACCCAAGTCGTTCGATTGCAATTACAGCAAGATCAAATTTTGATTCGTGAGCCAGGGATTGTTATCCTGAAGCATCCAAACGATGCTCCCTCCAACCCAAGAGCGGAACGTTTTTGCGAAAAACGGCCGCGATCAGCTTCCAGTCTCTCCAATACGTACACTGAATGGGCTAAGCGGACATCAGGCGAACCAAAGACTGGTCGGCCTCAAGGACCAGCATTAGTAAAGGCACCTACTCCAATGGAGAGAAAGAAGAAGGTATACTCCTTCAGGAGGGATGAAGTCCGCGAAATATTCATGGACGCCTTGAACAACGGTCTACAACTGCCTGTTCCAAAGAGGCCACATGAAATGAACATGACCGGCAATCCTATATACTGCCCATATCATAGAATGATGAGTCATACCATTGAAGACTGCTGTGTTTTCAAAGATTGGGTGGAGAACCAATACAAACTTGGGAAAGCCTCACAATCGTCAGATGTACCGACAAGCCACAAAGCTACGGTCATCAACACAACTACACCAAGATCAAAGTTCGAAGAGCTGGGATAAGCAAACCGACCACCACGTCGTTAAACTGGAAACAGCCGACCACCACGTCGTTAAACTGGGAACAATCGACCTCTAAGACTTTAAACTGGGGATGTAAAATGTGTAAATAAAAAATTAAAAAAAGCTGAAATGATGAGGCAACTCGTAATAAAAATCAGCGAGTAAAATAAAAATGAAAATAAACAGCCGAAATGATGGAGCAACCGCGAATGAATAGCCGAAATGATAGGGAAATCGCGACCTTCGTGATAAGAAAAGCTGAAATGATAGAGCAATCGCGGTAATAAAAAAATGGCGAATGATGAGTCGCTCCTGGTGCCATATTCCAGTGCAGCGATGCAGACGCCGTCCAAAACTCAAATTCCCAACGGCGAATGATGAGTCGCTCCTGGTACCATATTCCAGCGCAGCGATGCAGACGCCGTCCAAAACTCAAATTCCCAATGGCGAATGATGAGTCGCTTCCGGTACCATATTCCAGTGTAGTGATAAAGACGCCAACCAAATTCCAAATCCCAAAATGGCGAATGATGAATCGCTCCTGGTACCATATTCCAGTGTAGCGATGCAGACGCCTACCAAAATCCAATTTCCAAAATTCTCTCAGCCCTGCGATTGGTCCCAAGTTGACTACCGTATACAATCCACGGGCTCAAATAATTCTCATCATATCCATGCTCCACCGCAATCATCAGTTACGCGGCTGGTCTCCGCCTTTGGAATTATGCTCCATTTGGGAAGACCCGCTCATGTATCCTCACGATACATGAGGAGAACAAACTTACGGGATTCTCATGACTCGTAAGAAAACACCTTCGTGGGATCCTTACGACTCACAAAGGAAAAACACACTTGGGAGTCCCCACGACCCTTAAGGAGAAAGTACACCCACGAGATCCTTTCGACTTGTAGGGAGAAAATGCTTTTATGGGACCCTTAAGGCTCATAAAATTGAAAAGTCTTAGGTGATAGGGACCTAAACCTGTCTCCTAAGCCATCGCTCCCCAACAGGCAAAGACAAATGATGAATTGCTCCCGGCACCTGTGCTTCAGTGTTAGCAACGCTGATGTCGACCCCAACCCCAAAATTCCAAACTTTCCATCCAATAGACCCTTAAGTCTTTAAACTGGGAACAGATGATCTCTAAGTCGTTAAACTGGAAACAGAAGACCCCCTAAGTCTTTAAACTGGAAACAGATGACCTCTAAGTCGTTAAACTGGAAACAGATGACCCCTAAGTCGTTAAACTGGGAACGACGGAAATCTCCTCATGGAAAATGATGATTCGCTCCCGGTACCATATTCCAGTGAAGCGATGCTGATGCTAAACCAAAACCAAAATCCCCAAATCCACTCATGGCAAATGATGATTCGCTTCTGGTACCATATTCCAGTGTAACGATGCTGATGTCAACCCAAATCAAATCAAGCCAACAACCTCTGCGGCGGAATCATGCTTCGTCTCATAGTGTACCCCGTGTCGAAATCATGCTTCGCCTCGGAGTATCCACCTTCCCTGTCGGAATTATGCTTCACCTGGGAATCATCCTCTACATCAAAACCAGTGACTCTCCGTGCCGAGGACAAATCAACCAGCGACCTCCTCGTCGGAATTATGCTCCCCCCTGGAATCAAGTCAACCAGCGACCTCCTCGTCGGAATTATGCTCCGCCCTGGAATCAAGTCAACAAGCGACCTCCTCGTCGGAATTATGCTCCGCCCTGGAATTAAGTCAACCAACGTACTCCCTGTCGGAATTATGCTTCGACTCGGAATCAAGTCAACCAACGACCTCCCCGTCGGAATTAAGCTCCGTCTCGGAATCAAGTCGACTAACAAGCTCTGCGTCAAAATCATGCTTCGTCTCATAATGTACCCCGTGTCGAAATCATGTTTCTTCTCGGAGTATCTGCTTTCCCTGTCGGAATTATGCTTCGCCTGGGAATCAACCTCTGCATCGAAATTATACTTCGGTCAGAATGTTTGCCGCCTGTCGGAATTATGCTCCAACTCCCTTTGGAATCATGATCCGCTCATCGTAATCATGCTCTGATCCCTGGAATCATGCTTCGCTCTTCAGAATCATGCTCCGATCCCCGGAATCAGGTCTCTACTCTTCGGAACTATGCTCCGATCATCGGAATTATGCTCCGATCCCCGGAATGATATTCCCGGAATGATGCTCCGCCCCCGGAATGATGTCCCACCCTGAAGTCCAACTCCAAGATCCATCAATTTCATGTAAACAACTCATATACGCGGTGTGCATTTATTGATGGTGGGCACTTTGTTGGGGTCAAAAATTGCACCCCGGTTGACCGAGTCAAAGTCAAAATCAACCCCAAGTAAACAGGCCCAAGCCCAGATCAAGTGGGCCCATGCCAAAATCGAGCCCCGCAGCCGGCCTCCCCCATGTCAAAATGAAATCATGTAATAAATAATTTTGATGTAATTTTTTATGCATGAATGTAAGAAAAATGGGCATAAAGCCAAATTTTTGTAAAGCCTATAGCTTATGTGCAAAAGAAATGAGCACATGAGGTATGGGATGGAAAAAATGCCATTTTGTAAAGCCCAAGGGGCTATGTGTAATTTTGTAAGCCTATATAAGGCAACATGATAATGAAATAAAAAAGGACTTTTTTTCTCTCTCAAAAATTAGGGTCTGTGCCTCCTTCTCCTTCCTCAAGGTTCAAAAACCATCTTCCCCTTTTGAATTAAATCAAGAGTTTTACTCTTCTTTTCCAAAAATAATGAGTTTTTCACCACAAAACCCACAAAGGGGAGCTCAGATCTTCCATTAGATCTCAAAAAGGGGAGATTTTTAAATCTCACCCCCTTTCTCCAAGATCCGGCCAACCGAGAGGAAGAAGGAGACCCATCTCCAGAATCCCATCTTGGGAAGATCCAGCGCCAAAGGGGAGAGAAACAAAGGGGCCCCTTTGATCATTTCTAAATATTTCTAGGAGTTTAACTCCATTCAAGATCTGTTGGAGTTCAACTTCATAAATTAATCTCTTTTTAGGAGTTTAACTCCAGAAGTAAAATCGGGAGCATAGCTCCCGGTGCAGGGAAAAAGTCCATTTTCCTGCAGACGCCCAGCGCCCGCGTGCCAAGCACGTGGGGCGCTGGCGCCTAGCGCTAACGCAAGCGCCCAAGCGCCAGCACCCAGCGCCCGCGTGCTAGGCACGTGAGACGTTGGCGCTCACGCGTCCTTTGGACGCCATTTTCCCCCTCATTTTATATACACTCCACACTAAAAGTACCTCCCTCGTTAGAAAAAATTTCTAACGGAACGCTGCCCCGCACCCAGCACCCCGCAAGGGGGCTGCTAGCCCCCTTGACCCCTAGCCCGCTATTCGGTTAGCGGGACCCCCGTAAAAACTCTGCGAGGCTCCCGATATATCCAAAACCCCTTCAAAATACAACACTGCACATTGAGTTCACATGACCTGTTTAACCCGTCAATCAGAGGTTCTCTCGCTCCAAAGGCGAGGGGTAATTAACGGCAACTTAGTTCGCGACTGCCGGAGATTCGGATCCCCATAATCAATAAATCCCCGCCTACCGTAGGCAGGGGGAATCTGTAATGCGTCTGACAAGCGCGCGCGTATTCTCATCTTAATGGGGTGACGAAAAACACGTTACAGTGATTGCTTTATACCTTCTGCATAGTGACCGATTACATGAAGACCCAGTGACTGATTTGCATTGTCGATATATAAGCGTTAGTGATTGGATTGTGGCAAGTACGATAGTGAGCCAGTAATTGAAAGTGATATTGATAAGTGGAAGCATGATTGAAAGTGAAAGCGATACGTAATTGTTCACAACCTATCTAATATCTGAATACATACTATAATCTGGGGAATGGGGAAATCAAGGTGGAATTGAACTCGTATTAAGCGAGGTGCAGTGACTTAGAGGATGATCATTCGATATCAGTGATATATATATATATATATATGAGAATAATAGAGGAAAGAGGCCATAGGAGGGAATTCCCTCCCATGGCATCAAAAAAATATGTCCTCGATCGTGTTTTCTGGTGATCGGAATCCATCATCTTCATCGTTATCATCTAAGATGTGGGTACGCCAAATTTCATGTGATTCTACAACTTTTTCACCGTTGATTTAGCAATGTAAAATGTTCTATTGTCGGTAAACCGTTAATTTTGAACCCACTAATTCAACGGTGAAAAAATTGTAGAATCACATGAAATTTGGTGTACCCATATCTTAGATGATAACGATGAAGATGATGGGTGCCCATCGTCGGAAAACACGATGGAGATTGTATTTTTTCGACGCCATAGGAGAGAATTCCCTCCTATGGCATCTTTCCTCCATTATTCTCTCTCTATACAACACGCGCACACACACACACACATTAGGTCGTGGGCCTAGCGGCACGACTGCAGGATTATGTCCCGGGTAACAGTGGACCGTAGTCTCGGGCATGCACGAGACCCTTGTTAAACACAAGTATCCTTTCCACCAATTGATTTCATTGACTTAGTGACTGATAAGTAGTGACATACACATTACTTGGTTTACTGACATGATACTTATATCGCGATGTTCATATCCAATGATATTCATTATTCTCATATTTCTGTATTCTGTCACACCTTGCATGTTTAATAACGTTGTACCCATTATATATATTTATTGTTATATGTGTCGTCCTGACGTCCTAAGTATGTATGCTTAGAGGACGAAGTAGACCCAGTTAAGGAGCAGGACCTACCATTCGAGATCACGGGGGTCAAGACCGCGACATCAACACCACCCTTTTTGCTATAAGCATCTTGTTATTTCGTTGGTTAGTTATTTCTTTATGCTAAATAAATGTATTTTGAACTCTTTTATTTTAATGTAATAAAGTTGTGAACTGTGATTTTCTTTACTCTTGTACAATGTTTACTGACCACCATGTAATGCTAGAAACTGAATTGTGACTACGACGGAATTATTCCCTGACCGTAGGAGCAAGGCTGGCCTAGTTACCTCTCGCATTCCGTACTTTGGGAAGCGGGACGTGACACCCTCAAACCGCCCAACATATACAGGTCGGGTGAGGACGCGCACCACATTTTGCATCCATTTCAATTTGGGTATTTTTACCTGTGCTCGTTTTACCCACCACCTGCAGTAACTCGCATACAGATTACCTGGTGCTTCCCGTATAATCTGAATATAATAAACATATATCAATATGAATATAGAGACTAATTCAGAAAGAAAGAAAAGAAAAGAAGAATATACAGCAATTTCTTAGTGGGGAAAACATGAATAATCCAATACCATTTCATCCAAAAGAAAAAGAAGAATTTCTTGGGTCTAAAATCCAGAAAGGTCACAAACCGGCCCAAAGAAACGTAACGACCGAAAAATATCCCAACCCAATTCAAATCAGTTAACAAACCCACCAACCAAAACGCAACCCGACCCAATCCCACACCAACCATCACATCCCAATCAATTCATAACAATAATAAAATAAATAAAATCCAAATGTTGCCACCAAGGTCACAAACAATCCTACACAATAACTAAATATTTCCCACCCTTTTCAAACGCTTTCAACAACAACTTCCATTTCTTCTCTCAATATAAACCCCCCTTCTCCCTTTCTCTCTCACATCCATCCCTCTCCATACCTTTCAATCCTCATCAGCGTTCGGTCGGCATCAATAACACCCCGCCGACCGACGTTGTAAGGTTGACACAATGGAAGGCCGTGATGAACCATATAGTTCGGAAAGGGAAATTTCACGTTATTTGGACGCATCTTCTCCAGAACCTCCACAATTTCCCGTTCTACCGGAGCCTCCAGATTATCCGGTGTTTTTTTGGATGGCTCCGGTGAACCGTCCCAATAACACCAATAATAATGTTGATAATACTGACAACAACAACAATAATGATAATAATATTGTTAAGGTGGACGGTATTAACAACAATGGGGAAGATGCGGATGAAGTAGAAATACGCCTCCAGATTCTCCGGTGTTTTTTCGGACGGCTCCGGTGAACCGTCCCAATAACACCAATAATAATGTTGATAATACTGACAACAACAACAATAATGATAATAATAGTGTTAAGGCGGAGGGTATTAACAACGATGGGGAAGATGCGGATAAAAGAAATACGCCTCCAGATTCTCCGGTGTTTTTTTGGATGGCACCGGTGAACCGTCCCAATAACATCAATAATAATGTTGATAATACTGACAACAACAATAATGATAATAATAGTGTTAAGGCGGAGGGTATTAACATCGATGGGGAAGATGCGGATGAAGTAGAAATACTTGATGTCCTTAATCCTGCGGCATTGGTGGAGGAGGGCCAAAAGGAGCCAGCAAGGGCGGATGAGGCAGGGCCGAGCGGGACGAAAGATGAGGCAGGGCCGAGCGGGACGAAGGACGAGAGTTCCGATGGGTCAATCCGGATTGCAGCGATTGTACACTCATGTTCGAATTGTATGAGACTTCATATGGTATGTTTATATATGGCATGCATGGCCTTTTTTTTTATTTTTCCTATTTGTTTTATATATTTTTGTCTAATTCATTTCTTTTGTTATATTTTTTGTGTAGATCTCCTTCATGACATTAGACAGCATGTACATGCATTGGCCAGAGAACTCGATCATATTGTATTCGACGTCAAAAATACTGATCGTTTGCTATACAATGGTGTTGACACATACTACATGAAGTAAGGATTACTTGTAGCATTTACCTTTTTCTTTTTCTTTTTTACTTTAATTTATCTGTTTACTTAGGGTCTTGTAGTAAGAATTGATTGATTTTCTTTACACATTTGGAAGAATTGAGGGAGTGCACAAAAATATTTGAATGTTTTATAGATGGAAAAAACTGTATTTTTTTAATACTAGGATATAGTAAAAGAAATAAAATTATTGTCAATTTTTGGGGCTAATTAGATATAATTCTTCTAATATTAATTATAATTATATAATAATCTGCCTTGAATTAATTACTTCTCTCTCTTGTTTGTGTGTGTGTATAAGTGAAAATATAACTCCATTTGACCTAATGAATTTACAATATGTAATTGTTTGATAATAATAATATTAAAGATAACTATATATTCGTTGCTTTATAATCTCGATCTTTTTCAAGAACATGTGGAAATATATTCAGTAATGTAAGTCAAAATTTTGTATAGTTTTATAGTTTTAAAAATGCATAGCAAGTAATCCACATTAACCATCTCTCAACTTAATCACACACACACACAGAGTACACATGATATTGTGTTCATAGATATAAAAAAAAATTGCGTACTTGAATTTACAAATCGTGTGCATTCGACTTATTTCACATTATTTGCGTCTGCCGATTTTGTGGCCAACACTTTTATTCGGTGAATGTGGATTTAGAGAGGTTCAGTATACATGTGGATTTAGAGAGGTTCAGTATGAGCTTAAATGGGGATGGTTCAGTCATCCTGCAAGATACATTGTTGAACATATACAACAGAATACTTGCTTATGTAACGGCGAACCAAGCGACCAATGTACACACAAATTATCCAGAATTATTTTATGAGCAAGACACGGATTCAAGACGGTTCTGTTATTAATTCATTCATTTTATTTATTTTTATTTTTATTTTTTGATATTATTGCTTTTTATATCCCTCCTCATGCATGAATGTAATATTTTTGTTAGGAAATTAATTTTAATGTATAAATATTGGTAACAGAGGAAGACGAACCAGCGGCGCCGATCAATCTCATGGATCTTCCAGCGAAACGAGGGCTAAACATAGACCTAAATCAAGGTTTGTTCCTATAGATAGGCGATTCACAGATCGATTAAACCTAGAAATTTTGATACTCTTTCAGTAATTATTATTATAGAATTGTCGCTCTTTCTTCATTTTAAATGCTTCATTTTCATGGCGTTAGTGTACCATCCGTACATGGAAGCCCCGATCGTGAGGGCTGACGAAAATCCTCCAGGAAGGCGGGCTCCAAGGCCAAGCATCGCAGTTCAGGTAATAATCAGTTTTCTTTAAATTTTTGTCTTCTCTTCTCAGATTATTTATTAATGTTTTATGTATTGCAGCGAGAGCGGACGGCGGGGATGAATGTTTACAGTCTGGCTCCTTTATTCCATCTCAAATCAGAGATGGCGGCAGAAAAGCTGAATATCTGCAACACGACATTGAAGATCGTCGCCAGGAAGCTCGGCCTCCCAAGGTGGCCGTATCGGAAGGTGAACAGCATCGACAATAGGATCAGGAGGTTGCAAAGGTCTCTGAGTGAGAAGATCGCGAAAGGCGACGTCGAAGGGATAGCTCGTGTGAGGAGAGAGATTGATATTCAGAAGGAGGAGAGGGTAGAACTGTTCCAGTACCTCATCAGCCTATGCATCTAAGCCTGCTTTTTACTGAATTAATTTGTTGCTGTGAAATAAAAGCCTTTCACCGAGGCTCATGATGTTGTTTTTGTGTTATTTCAACATTATCCTTTCATGTTGTTTTTGTGTTATTCTGTTGTTCCCATGTGTCCGCAGAAAAATGGACCTGCAATAAACCCCAGTATCATTTATGAAATAAATTCTTTAATGTGAAAAATAATTTTATACATAATGTACCGTTCAGAAAAACAAAAGAGGGAATGCAAGGATGTAAACTAAACCTGGGTATTTCAATTTTAATGAATGCCTACGAAAGAAATTCTACGGAATGTTACTGAAGAGATATCCTGATAGATGTTTTCTTTTAGATCCACAGGCGATGGAGACGGTTAATTTGCAAAATGAGGTGTTTCCCTTACATCAAAAAGTCGATATATCATGTATGATGATTTAATCAGATCTAGCATGATCGGAGGCATAATTCTTGATCAAAAGAACAAATTTGCGAAGCAATGTCCCAAAAGTTCAGCTGAAGAACTGTCATACAAAACAAATAATCAGACACCTTGCCACCATCACATTTGTCGAATTCAGGGCGTAAATGTAAATTCATCTGTTGCATCCTTTGTAGCATTTTAAGTTGCTTAAAATCCCCTCTCAAAGTCCCCAAATAAAGGTTATGCCTGAAAGTGTTATGGCTTTTTACATATTTTATGAGAATTTTTCTTAACGTTACATCCCTAGAATCAAATTGGCAACTTCAATGAGAAGCTCCATCCCCTTTTGCATTGAAATAGATATGAGATAAAAGAAAAAAAGATGATATATTGGGAATAAAAGCCTTGATTGGCATGACCAAATTCATCTTGTATAGCTTTAGCGAACTCTTCACAAAGACCTTTCATTTATTGAACCAGAAATGAGATCGTCAACATATATTTGGACTATTAAAATATCTTGTTGAAAAGTTTTTCGTCATATAACCCTCAATTTGATTACCCTTAAACAGGTTTTGTTTCTAACAATTTTACCTAATTCGTCAAGTTTATTTTTAAATACCCACTTATCAGTGATCAATTTATTAACTTTCTTGTATAACTTGTGTACTTTTATAATAGACACGATAACTCTATTAATGATATAGCAAGATGTATTCACGGCTTCAGCCCAAAAATACATAGATTTAATTTGTTTACCTTTTAGACATGCATCACATTGTTTATCTTTTTCGTATTTTAATTTAGGGATTTCTGCAACTAAGTTATTCTTAGATATTTTAGATGCATGGCCTAGGCTTCTATGCCCAAGCCACGATTCATCATTGTTGTTAACAACTGAACATTTTATATCTTTATTGTTAAAGTCATGTGTAGATAATTTAGATATTATTGTATCGTTTTATCTTTATGTTGTAGATAATTTTGCAAATGTCTTTTTCAAATATTACGGTGTATCCCCTATCACAAAATTGACTAACACTAAATAGATTATGTTTTAAACTATATATATACAACAAATCATTAATAATGGTAGTATTATAATCATTAATAAATGAAATGGTATCTTTACCGATTATTTCGGTACCACCTTCTCTTGATAGCATTTGGAAGTAATTGATATTACCAGTCATGTGTCTCGAGCAACCATTATCAAGGATCCACTTCTCACAATGTTGTTTAGGATTCTGCAAAACAAAATGACGTTGGTGTGGCCTTAGGAATGCATTTCATTCTAGGTCCACTGAGGTTACGAATGTAATGATATTTATATGTTGAGTTCAATTTGATGCTACAATTCTATATGTTCTAATGTACAACAATAATTACATGTTGTATTTGCGTATTTATTACCATATCTATACGTGTTTCAACTTTTAACAAATTTGTTACATTTTCATATTTTGAATCATCGTGAAAACCTACACATTGTCGTTTATAGTGATTTATACAAGTTCCTAACATGACGTCAAGATTGCCCTTAGTTTTAGTAAATTTAAAAAGTATATTATCTTTAATCTAATTTCCTTTTAAATCAAAAATCTCATTTTTTTAAGTTCCTATTGAATTATGTGTATTCATATGAGATTCTTCTTTTAAGACTAATTTTTCTTTTAAATAGATATTTTCCAAAATTAATTTATCACATTCAATTTTAAGAGGATAATCCTTTTATTATTACTATCTTTTAATTACTTATATTTAAAGTGAATCTTATCGTCTGGTTTTAAAAACAGAATATGACATGTGGAAAATTTTCTACATGTCAATTCAAAAATTTCTATCCTTGGTACATTAGTTTTTCTATCCCACGGCTGGCACACCTGTTATTTTCATATCCTCGTCTATTTCAACAAAATATTTTAATAGTCCAAACATATGTTGACGATATAATTTTTGGTTAAACAAATGAAAGTCTTTGTGAAGAGTTCGCCAAATCTATGCAAGATAAATTTGAAATGAGCATGATGGAAGAACTTAACTTCTTTCTCGGATTTCAAATAAAGTAATTGGTTAATGGCATCTTTATTAGTCAAGCCAAATATACTAAAAATTGATATAGAAATTTGACTTGGAAAAGTAAAGACTTTTGAAATACCAATGGCTACTAACACCAAACTCACAGACGGTGAAGATGGTCAAGAAGTTGACACAAGACTTTATCGTGGAATGATATGAGGTCTATTATATTTGATTGCTAATAGACCGGATATCATGTTTAATGTATGTTTGTGTACTAGGTTTCAGGCTAATCCTAAATAGTCATATTTGATCGATGTGAAAAGAATCTTTAGATATCTCAATAGAACTATAAATTTTGGCTTATGGTATCCAAAGAATAACTTGTTTCACTTAACCAGTTATTCAGATGCTGATTATGCAGGAAACTTAAACGATCGAAAGAGCACTTGTGGCACATGTCACTTTTTAGGAAACTGTCTTCGCTTTTGGATTTCCAAGAAACAAAATTCAGTGGCTCTATCGACTGCCGAGACAGAATACATAGCTACCAGTGCTTGTTGTGCACAGTTTATGAATGAAATACACACTTGAAGACTATAATGAAAGTATTTCAAAGATTCTTATATTTTGTGACAAAACAAATACAGTACACATAACCAAAAATGCAGATGAATATTTTAGAACTAAACACAGACATACGATATCATTTCCGCAGAGATTTTCATAAGGGAGATTGTTTTGAAATATGTGTCAACTGATCATCAATTTACAGATATATTTACTGAGCCACTAAATAAAGCTAGGTTTTCTTATATTAGATAACTCAATATGATTGACTTAACCATTTCTTAATCTTTAAACAACCTTTAAAAGACATACATAAAGAATATTTTTAGAAGAACCAGACGGCCGGTATGTACCAAACGTCTGGTCCAGTTAATTTCAGAGCCAGACGCCTGCTCTAACTATTTCTATTTAATTTTTAAATATATTAATAATTAATTAATAAATATTTCTAATAATTAACAAAATTAATTAATCTGTAAACAAATAAAACTTAAATAAGCATTTAAAAATTGAAATTGAAATTCAAATAAAAGGAAGTTAGAAAAACTAAATACAGTTATGACAACTTCTTTCTTGAGTGGTTTTTCTCTTCCTTCTCTATAAATAGGAGTCAATTCTATTTAGAATTGAACACCGTATTTCTCTTTATTTAAAAATTAAAAGACATGGAGAATGTTTAGAAGATGAAATTTGAGGATGGTGAGAGTTCCAAAAAGCAAGGATTTTGTTCCGCCCTTTTCTATTCCACCACCAAATCCAACTCCACCACAGCCTACTCCTATGGCTGGACGTGTGTTGTTTGGGCAAACTTTCTCTGATGGCACCGCAATCTTTTTTTATCAAGAAGATAATATGATCAAGAAGCAAAGCACTGAAGTCATGGAGAAGTTCAAGAAAGAAGATTCGATTAGGTTTATATTTGTTTGTATTAATGTTTGTTAAGTGATATGTGATGCAATGTGAAAGAAGATTCGATTAGGTTTATATTTGTTTGTATTAATGTTTGTTAAGTGATATGTGAAGTAATGTGTTTTATTTTATATATAATATGTTTTGTTTAAGTTAATAAAAGTGTTTTTATGTTCTGTCATATTTAAAATTCGTTTAAACATAAACAAACTTCATTAGAAAACCACATCAGATATCTTGAACAGACTTTTTGTAGTGCAGACGTATGTAACAAACGTCTGCAGTTCAAAATGGGTCTCTGGATTGACACCAGAGACGGCTAGTACCAAGCACCAGACATCTCATGTTCACATCTTGCCTTTGGAAATTGAAACCTGAGACGGTACTTGGCAACAGACGTCTCCAGTTCAAATCTTGCATCTGGAAATTGACACCAGAGACGTCTGGTATCTATGACCAGACGTTTGTACGGGCAAAATTTTGAACCGGTCTGATGAAATCTAACCGTTCGATTTACTCTAATCGAATCCTAACCGTCCATGATTTCTATTTAAGTAAAATTCGGCCCCAAATTCAATCTCCAACCCTAAAAGTATATTTCTCTCTCGTTCTCTTCTTTCTCCTACTCCTCAAACCTAAATCCCTCTCGTTCTCTTCTTTCTCTAGCTCCTGAAACCTATAACCCTGGAATTCTTCAAAAAAATTCCTAAATTCCTCACAAAAATCTGATAGCTTATGAATTTCGAAAATCCATTTATTTAGTTTTAATGATAGCTTAAACATGAATAGTTCGTTTAGTGTCGCTTGCTTATCGTGCCTATCATATCGGTGAGTTTATCGGTAATAAACTCATATACACTTAATATTTAGCTTGCTTATCTTATATCTTGTGTATACCGAATAATATATCAATATCCCATACTCTACTTGTGTTATATTCTTGATATGTAATTCACAATATGAATTTGTATATACATGTGATCTATATCTTGCTTCTCTATATCTTGCTTCTCTTATACCATGTATATATATTTAGTATATCAATATCTCATGCTTTGAGTTTGAGTTATATCTTGATATTGATATACTATTCATGATTGTGATATCAAAAACAATGAATATTCATATATTTGTGTTACTATCTTTGCTTATATTTCATAACACTGTATATGATATGCTTGGCCGTGTTTAAGATTGGTTTTCAGAATATCTCACGACACAAGCATATAAATGAGGATGGAGTTTATCGAGCTTAAACAAATATATCTAACAGAGGTTGGAGGATACAGACGAGTGTGTTGGGGTCAAAAATTACACCCCGGTTGACAAAGTCAAAGTCAACTCCAAGCCAGGTGGGCCCAAGCCTAGGCCAAGTGGACCCATTCCTAAGTCGAGCCCCGCGGCCGGCCCCCGTGCCAAAATGAAAATTATGTAATAAATAATTTTGATGTAATTTTCATACATGAATGTAAGAAAAATGGGCATAAAGCCAAATTTTTGTAAAGCTCATGGCTCATGTGCAAAAGAAATGAGCACATTAGGCATGGGATGGGCAAGATGCCATTTTGTAAAGCCCAAGCGACTATATGTAAATTTGTAAGCCTATAAAAAGCAACATGATAATGAATGAAGAAGAAGAATTCATTCCCCTTGAAATCTAGGGTTTGTGCCTCCACCTCATTCCTCAAGCTTTTAAACCTTCTTCTTTTCTTTTGAATTAAATCAAGAGTTTAACCCTTCCTTTTTCAAAGATAAATAGTTTTTCACCATAAAACCCTTGAAGGGGAGCTCGGATCTGCCATCAAATCCCTAAATGGGGAGATTTTAAGTCTCACAGCCCCTTTTTCCCCCAAGATCCAGCCAACAGAGAGAAAGAAGAAGGATACTCATCTCCAAAAATCTCATTCCAGGAGGATCCGTTAAAAGAAGATCCAAAGATTTCTAGGATTGTAACTCCATTCAAGATCTGTTGGAGTTTAACTCCATAAATCAACCCCCTTTTAGGAGTTTAATTCCAAATCTATACATAATCCATGTTAGGAGTTCAACTCTAAAGCCCCCTTAGGAGTTCAACTCCTAACCCAAGGGTTAAACCCCTTTTCCTGCTGGCGTTTCCAGTGGTCGGGTGCCGCGCACGTGACCCGCGGGCGCCCAGCGGTCGCGTGCAGGGCACGTGACCCGGGGGCTCCCAACGCCCACGTACCGCGCATGTGACACGCGGGCGCCAAGCGCCATGTACGCGTCTTTAAGACGCTCCTCTCATTTTCCGTGCACTCCACACCAGAAACACGTCCCCCGTTAGGAAAAAAATTTCTAACGGGCGTTGCCCCGCACACCGCAAGGGGGCTGCTAGCACCCTTGACCCCAGCCCGCTATCCGGGTAGCGGGCTGGGGCTATCCGGAAAGCGAAAGAACCTCCGATTGACGAGTCAACTAGTCATGCGAACTCAGTGTGCAGTGTGCGTGTGTTGTGTTTTGAAAGGGGTTTTGGATATATCGGGGGCATCGCAGAGTATACGGGGGTCCTGCTACCCGGATAGCGGGTTGGGGCTATCCGGATAGCGAAAGAACCTCCGATTGACGAGTCAACTAGTCATGCGAACTCAGTGTGCAGTGTGCGTGTGTTGTGTTTTGAAAGGGGTTTTGGATATATCGGGGGCATCGCAGAGTATACGGGGGTCCTGCTACCCGGATAGCGGGTTGGGGCTATCCGGATAGCGGGTTGGGGCTATCCGGATAGCGAAAGAACCTCCGATTGACGAGTCAACTAGTCATGCGAACTCAGTGTGCGTATGTTGTGTTTTGAAAGGGGTTTTGGATATATCGGGGGCCTCGCAGAGTATACGGGGGTCCCTAGTTGACTCGTCAATCGGAGGTTCTTTCGCTATCCGGATAGCCCCAGCCCGCTATCCGGGTAGCGGGACCCCCGTATACTCTGCGAGGCCCCCGATATATCCAAAACCCCTTTCAAAACACAACACACGCACACTGCACACTGAGTTCGCATGACTAGTTGACTCGTCAATCGGAGGTTCTTTCGCTATCCGGATAGCCCTAGCCCACTATCCGGATAGAGGGACCCCCGTATACTCTGCGAGGCCCCCGATATATCCAAAACCCCTTTCAAAACACAATACACGCACACTGAGTTCGCATGACTAGTTGACTCGTCAATCGGAGGTTCTTTCGCTCCAAAGACGAGGGGTAATTAACGGCAGCTTAGTCCGCGGCTGCCGGAGATTCGGATCCCCACAATCAATAAACCCCCGCCTGCCCTATGCAGGGGGAATCTGTATACGCCTGACAAGCGACGCGTATTCCCATCTCAATGGGGTGACGAAAAACACCCAACAGATTCTAGCACGCCCGGTGGGACATTTTCTTTCCTCCCATATTTCGGGTTAAACGTTCATGCGAACTCAATCAATATACATATCGATTGCCTGTACTGAAATCATGTTTCTATTTGCAGGTTAACAATTTCCAATTACAATCTTCAAACGCAGCAAAAAAGTCTCCAAGGACAAGCTCAGCTCTCGACACAGTTCCCATCTCCTACACGATGAAGATGGACGCCTGGATGGTCCTCCGGGACGGTCTCGGGCGACAATGGAGGAGCCGCCGCTACCATTTGGCTCTATTCTGTTCGTGCCAGCTAGCGTCGTCCCAACTTCTCAAGCTCCAGTACCAGACAGACCGGCCTCGAAAGGCAAAAGGCCAAATGTGGTGATCTCGAGGGCACCGCTACCCAAACGCAAGTCGATGTTTGAACTTTCCTCGGTCCCAGCTGGGGGCGAGGCCATTAACACCAACAAAGCAACAAGGCGTCTCGAGCAAGCTTCGGCGGTGCCCCTAACAACCGCTCGATCGGATGCCTTCTCTAAGCTCCCCGCCAATCGACTTACAATAGCTTCCTGGATAACGGATGCCCGCCAAGCCCTCAAAATCGAGAAGCTAAGACAGAAAAGGCTCAGATACAGAGCCAACAAAAGGGCTAGGGCTCCTGCTCGGCTGAACTTCATGAGGTTTGAAGAACAGGGTTACCCCGCCAAAGATAAAGTGACGGCTGGATATGTGGTCCACACTGTCTACATGGTGGACACGGGCAGCAAGAGCAAGGATGGGGCCACTACATCTCAAATCCAATCTGGTGTGAATGTGGCTGCCGCTTCCCACGACCAACATCCTCTGGGAGATAATGAAAACCCTTCCAGTGAGGCTGATAAGCAGAGAGATCCCTCGGTTCATAAGGAGTCGGGCTCGGAAAGCGAAGAGGAGCCAATCTTCCGTCCCAAGAACGCAGAGCAGCAACTTTTCCAAAAGCTCCGAAAACAGCTCAGAAGTAAAGACAAGAAGATGGCCAAGCTCTACTCAAAGATTGACGACTTGACAAACGTCGTCTTACGGCTCACGGCCCAAATTGCCTCTCATTCGCCCAATCAAGCGCAGAGCTCTGCTTATGAACCGGGAAACGGTGTCCCGAGGCAGCCGACGCCTATTCCCTCAAATTCAAAAGTGGGCGAGCTGCATGAAAGTCGGCCGCATACTGTCTCGGGAAATGTCTTAGCTACCGATGACAGTAGCCCGCTAACTCAAGATCAAATCATGGATTTGGTTGTCAACAAAATCAAAACATTGGTAGCCCAAGCGCAAAAAGATATCAGCAGTAGTGGGAGACCATATCATGCTCGGTACGATCTTGTGGAGTTTCCTACTGGCTGTCGTTCCCAAATTTAAAAGGTTCGATGGGACGGGAAATGTGAACCGGCACATTGCCCAATTTAAAGCATCATGCGCGAATACTGGGGGCAATGATGCGCTCCTTCTCCGTCAGTTTGTCAATAGCTTGACCGATGTTGCTTTCGATTGGTATGCAAGCATACCGGATGACTCGATCATAACGTTCGCTCAAATAGAATCCATGTTCAAGCAAAGGTCACGAGTGTCGGCGATAAAATCACCATTGCCGACCTCGCAAGGACCGAGCCAAAGAACAACGAAAGCAACATGGATTTTATAGTCCGATGGCGTAATCTCTCTGTCAAATGTGAACCGCCGTTGGAGCAAGACCAATCCGTCGGTCTTCTTATAGAAAATCTGAAGGACTGGATGAAACCTTTCCTGTGCACCGCAGGCCTTAAAACATTCCAAGAGCTGACCAAGAAGGTCCAAATGTTGGAACGCTCAAAGCCCGAGTCCACTCAGGATCTTCAGTTCACAAACAGACCGAAATTTTGGAGGGACGACAACCGAAAAGGCGAAAGTTCCAACAACACCGATTCTTTTATTAGGCAGAGAGCGGGCGAAGCAAAGGCTAACAAACCCCGAGAGCCAACTTTGTAGGAAAGGAGAAATAAGGTCTACTCTTTCAAAAGAGACAAAGTCCACAAAATATTCAAAGATGCTCTGAAGAATGGCTTGCGACTACCGGAACCTAAAAGGCAAAGTGAAGTGAACAGGACTGATCATCCTAACTTTTGTCCATACCACCGAGTGCTGAGACACTATTGAAGACGGTTGCATCTTTAAGAATTGGGTCGAGAAACAATACAGGGCAGGAGAAATATCATTGTCCCCTGGCGTGTTAATAAAGAGTCAAGCTGCGACCGTCAATTTCATACAAATGGAGACCGAAGTCCTTCGGAAACCTGATTCTCTCAGACATCTGTCTTTCTCTGAAAAGAGCGGACAAGGCAACAAGCTAAGAGCCAAGCGAGTAACATTGCCAATGAAGAAGCAATAGACGGATACACAACCCATACGGTCTACATGATGGAGCTCAGAGGAGAAAGTCCTCCTAAGCCTTATAGCCATAACAATGACGTGGTTGTTGCCATCCAACACCGGCTCGATCCAAATGATGAAAAGCCCGCTCAGGCCATTGAGCCAAAGGAACCCGTAGTTCTTGTTGAATCAAGCTCAGGCGGTAAGGATGACCCCGTTGTCGTACCTGGGACTATAGAACAAGCATTATTCCAATGGCTTCAAAATCAGCTTCAGGACAGGGACAAGAAGATGGCCAAGGTCCATTCCAAAGTCGATGAGCCGGCAAACGTCGTAGCAGATCTCATGACCCAAGTCGCCCGATTGCAATTACAGCAAAATCAAATTTTGGTTCGTGAGCTAGGGATTGATATCCGGAAGCAGCCAACCAATACTCCCTCCAGCCCAAGAGCGGAACACTTTTGCGAAAAACGGTCATGATCAGCTTCCAGTCTCTCCGATACGTACCCTGAATGGGATAAGCGGACAACATGTGTACCAAAGACTGATCGGACTCATGGACCAGCATCAATAAAGGCACCTACTCTAATGGAGAGAAAGAAGGTGTACTCCTTCAGGAAGGATAAAGTCAGCGAAATATTCGTGGACGCCTTGAACAACAGTCTTCAACTGCCTATTCCAAAGAGGCCACATGAAATGAACATGACCGGCAATCCCATATACTGCCCATATCATAGAATGGTGAGTCATACCATTGAAGACTGCTATGTTTTTAAAGATTGGGTGGAGAACCAATACAAACTTAGGAAAGCATCACAGTCGTCAGATATACCGACAAGCCACAGAGCTACGGTCATCAACACAGCTCCGCCAAGATCAAAGTTTGAGGAGCTAGGATAAGCAAACAACTGACCACCACGTCGTTAAACTGAAAACAGACGACCACCACGTCGTTAAACTGGGAACAATCGACCTCTAAGTCGTTAAACTGGGAATGTAAAAAAATGTGTAAAAAAAGTGTGTAAATAAAATTTAAAAAAAAGACGAAATGATGGGGCAGCCGCGAATGAATAGCCGAAATGATAGGGCAATCGCGACCTTCGCGATAAGAAAAAACTGAAATGATAGAGCAATCGCGGTAAAAAAATATATAAAAAAAACTCCCAATGGCGAATGATGGGTCGCTCCTGGTACCATATTCCAGTGCAGCGATGCAGATGCCAACCCAAATTCAAATCCCAAATGGCGAATGATGAGTCGCTCCTGGTATCATATTCCAGTTCAGCGATGCAGACGCCAACCAAAATTTCAAATCTTTGAATGTCCCAACGGTGAATGATGAATCGCTCCTGGTACCACATTCCAGTGCAGTGATACAGAGCCAACAAAATCCTAAAATAATCCCAGCCCTACAGTTGGTCCCCGAACTGACTACCGTACACAATTCACGGGCTCAAATAATTCTCATCATACTCATACCCCACCGCAATCACCAGTCCAGCGGCTCCGCACTTGGAATTATGCTCCATTTGGGAAGACCCACTCATGTGTCCCACGATACACGAGGAGAACAAACTTACGACATCCTCTCGACTCGTAAGAAAACACATTTATGGGATCCTTACGACTCACGAAGGAAAAACACTTGGGAGTCCCCATGACTCCTAAGGAGAAAATACACCTATGAGATCCTTTCGACTCATAGAGAGAAAATGCTTTTATGGGACCCTTACGGCTCATAAAATTGAAAAGTCTTAGGTGATTAGTGACCTAAACCTGTCTCCTAAGCCATCGCTCACCAACAGGGAAAGGCAAATGATGAATTGCTCCTGACACCTGTGCTTCAGTGTTAGCAACGCTGATGTCGACCCTATCCCCAAAATTCCAAACTTCCGATCCAATAGACCCCTATGTCTTTAAACTGGGAACAAATGACCCCTAAGTAGATAAACTGGGAACGAAGGAAATCCCCTCACGGCAAATGATGATTCGTTCCTGGTACCACATTCCAGTGTAGCGATGCTGATGCCAAACCAAAATCCCAAGTCCTCCCAGGGCAAATGATGAGTTGCTCCTGGCATTATTCCAGTGCAGCAATACTGATGCTAAACAAATTCCAAATTCCTCTCAAATTCAAAAGTCCCGCCGAACAAGGCAAAAATCAATCAAATCAAACCAAACAATTCCAACATCGACCTCTGCGTCAAACAAAGAGACACTCCATGCCGGGGAAACATCAAGCAGACACTCCGTGCCAGGGACACGTCAAACAGCCAACACTCCGTAGCGGGGAAACGTCAAGCAGACACTCTGTTTAGGGAACACGTCAACCAGCGACACTCCGTACAGGGAAAATGTCAAAAAGACACTCCGTGCCAAGGAAACGTCCAACACAGACACTCCGCCTCGGGGACAAGTCGACCAGCGACACTCCATGCCGGGAAAACGTCAAACTCAGACACTCCGTCACGGGGAAACGTCCAACACAGACACTCCGCCTCGGGGACACGTCAAACAGACACTCCACCTCGGGTAAACGTCCAACAGTGACACTCCGTGCAGGGGACAAGTCAACCAGTGACACTCCGTACCGGGGACACGTCTACCAGCGACACTCCGTGCCGGGGACACGTCAAACAAACACTCCGTTTCAAGGATACATCATACACCGACACTCCGTCTCGGAGACACGTCAAGCATCGACCGTCCATGTCGTAAAAAGGGCAGTGCCAGCTTCCCAAAAAGCGGGAACCAAATCAAGTCGCCTCCACGTGAAAGAAGATCCATCAATTTCATGCACACGACCCACATATATGGTGTGCATTTATTGATGGGGGCACTTTGTAGGGGTCAAAAATTACACCCCGGTTGACCAAGTCAGTCAAAGTCAACTCCAAGCCAGGTGGGCCCAAGCCTAGGCCAAGTGGACACATGCCCAAGTCGAGCCCCGCGGCCGGCCCCCCGTGCCAAAATTTAAATTATGTAATAAATAATTTTGATGTAATTTTCATACATGAATGTAATAAAAATGGACATAAAGCCAAATTTTTGTAAAGCTCGTGGCTCATGTGCAAAAGAAATGAGCACATGAGGCATGGGATGGGCAAAATGCCATTTTGTAAAGCCCAAGCGACTATATGTAAATTTGTAAGCCTATAAAAGGCAACATAATAATGAAATGAAGAATAATTCATTCTCCTTGAAATCTAGGGTCTGTACCTCCTCCTTCCTCAAGCTTTTAAACCTTCTTTTCTTTTGAATTAAATCAAGAGTTTAACCCTTCCTTTTTCAAAGATAAATAGATTTTCACCATAAAACCCTTGAAGAGAAGATCGGATATGCCATCAAATCCCTAAATAGGGAGATTTTAAGTCACCTCCCCTTTTTCCCCCAATATCCAGCCAACAGAGGGAAGAAGGATACACATCTCCAAAAATCCCATTTCAGGAGGATCCGAGGCTCAAAAAAAATCCAAAGATTTCTATGATTTTAACTCCATTCAAGATCTGTTGGAGTTTAACTCCATAAACCAACCCCATTTTAGGAGTTTAACTCCAAATCTATGCATAATCCCTGTTAGGAGTTCAACTCTAAAGCCCCATTGGGGGTTCAACTCCTAACCCAAGGGCTAAGCCATTTTTTCCGCTGGCGCCCAGCAGTCACGTGCCACGCACGTGATCTGCGGGCGCTAAGCGCCCGCGTGTGCCTCACGCGACCCGCTGGCGACCAGCGGTCGCATGCCGCGCACGTGACCCACGGGCGCCCAGCTGTCGCATGCCGCACACGTGACCCGCTGGAGCCCGGCGCCAGACACGTGACCCGCGGGCTCCAAGTGCCCACGCGCCAGGTACCAACGTGCTATGCACGCATCTTTAAGACGCTCCGCACCCCTCATTTTCCGTGCACTCCACACCAGAAACAAGTCCCCTGTTAGGAAAAAAATTCTAACGGGACGCTACCCCGCACCCCGCAAGGGGGCTGCTAGCCCCCTTGACCCCCAGCCCGCTATCCAGGTAGCGGGACCCCGTATACTCTGCGAGGCCCCCGATATAGCCAAAACCCCTTTCAAAACACAACACACGCACACTGCACACTGAGTTCGCATGACTGACCCGTCAATCGGAGGTTCTTTCGCTCCAAAGGCGAGGGATAATTAACGGCAGCTTAGTCCGCGGCTGCCGGAGATTCGGATCCCCATAATCAATAAACCCCCGCCTGCCCTAGACAGGAGGAATCTGTATACGCCTGACAAGCGACGCGTATTCCCATCTCAATGGGATGACGAAAAACACCCTACAGAGTGTTTCTCAATTTGTCAAGATCAAGCTACAGATAACCAAGAAGTGATGCAAACCGAACTGTCAAATCTTGTCCAATTCGCGCGTTCCACCAGCCAAATCGAAGATCTCACAAAATCGTCAAGATCAATGGAAATGCCGCAGACATTATATTGACTTCTCTCGGAATCGCGAAATTCCATCGTTTAGGGCCCCGAAATCGTGTATCTCAAATGAGAGTTGCACCAACAAGCCAAGTCCTAGTTTGAAGCGTTATAAGTCGAAATCAAATTGAAAATTCATCGACCAGCGCTTATGAGTGGCGTGCCAGGTTTGAAGCTATGAAACCAAGTTCAAGCCCACGTCAAAATTCGAAAGCTCGAGACGACAGATTCAAGAATTCAAAGAATTTGCGATACCGACATAGGAATCTTTGTAAGTACTCTATAGAATATGGTTTATATCAATTAGAGCTCTTGAACACTCACACTTGCACAGACGTTTTACATTGCATGAACTTTAAGGTTTTCGATTTAAAATTGATTTTCATCACAAAACACAAGTTTCTGAGTTTTTACAATTCAGACGTCGGTCCCCATATGCTTCAGACGTCTGTCGTCTTTTGGTGTTTCGACAAAATTCCCAAATGTCACGAATATCGGTTTTCATGCATCTTGTGCTTCAGACGTCTGTCCCTTGGTTGTTCAGACGTTTGTCTTTTCTATGTGTTTTCATATGTTCTATTTTTATGTGATACAGACGTCTGTCTATTGCTTCTTCAGACGTCTGTTCGTTATTTGTGCTTTAATTGGAATGAATTTCTTTTAACAAACAAACGTCTGAAGATATAGGCAACAAACGTTAGCAGTTCAAATCTTTGAAAATCATTTCTTCATACGTGTGTCCCATGTTCTTCAGACGTCTGTTTATTCTCTGTACTTTCTTTGAAAACCCACAGCAAACGTCTGAACCTATATTCAACAGACGTGTCCAGTAGTTTTTTTTGAAAATATTGTCGTTGGGATTTATTTTGTTAAAACTTCAGACATCTGTCATATTGTTCTTCATACGTCTGTTCTTACTGAAAAATGTTGTTTTGACTTATAACGGCTAGTTTTTTGTATGGGGTTATAAAAGAGTTTTGGGTTGGGTTTTTGAGCTCTTATCACTCAATATTTCAGCTGCTAATTTTCCTAAGTAATCAAGAGAGAAATCGCACATCTTGTGAGAGTATAAAAAGATTTTCATTTGCTTATCAAATCTCTCACATAAACACACTCAAGAGCTTCTGGTTTGATTATCCATATTCTTGAGTATTAGTGCTTCATTGTAAAACTCTTTTGAGAGTATATTTTTTTGTGTGAGGGCTCTTGAGTGCAAGGATGCCTTTGTAAGAAAGTTGAGGGAAGTGTTGTTCATAGTGGCGAACATGTGGTCTTTTGAAGATACGTGTTTGGTTTAACCTCCACCGAAAGCGGGGTTGTATGTTGCTTGCGGGCAACGTGCTTGTCTCCAAGAGAAAAACGTGAATTAATGGAACGAGTATGTGCGCCTAAAGAAAGTGGACTAAAAGATCTCCCGAACCACTATAAAAGACCCATGTTTGCGTTTGCAATTTCGTATCTCTTATTTGCCAGTAGTTTAGAAATTGCATGCTTGTTCTCTACTTGCTCTTTATGCTCGTAGCCCATACTTGATATTGCTTTTTCTTGCTATATGTTCTTGTTTCACAATTGTCGTATTGCTTAGGTAATTCTCTTTTGGTGTATCTTTTGTCTAAGTTTACAATTGTGATTTCTATTTGCAAGTAGAATTTTTAATTTGAGCAAATCGTAGCTTATTCCTATTCACCCCCTTTAAGAATAATTTCAATTGGTATCATAGCTTGATGCTTTTCTTGTTAGGACTTACATCCTAGAGTGATCCATGGCTTCTTTTCTTCATAATTGTTCTTATGATGATGAACCATCGATTAACAATCCTCCTTATTTTGATAGCAACAAGTTTTTTATTTGGAAGATTAAAATAGATGCTTATCTTGGTTCTCTTGGTAGAAGTTTTTGGAAAATTGTTAATGACGATTATTCTATTTCTCTTTATGATAAATTAGAATGGAATAGTCGTGATAGAGATTTATTTTCTACTGACATCAAAGCTTTAAAAGTTTTATAATATGCTTAAAATGTTGATTTTTTTAACAAGTTTTCCTTTTGCAAGACGGCTTATGGTATTTGGTACTCATTGGAGCAAATCTATGGAGCGCACGTAGCTTGCAAGGAAGTGGAGAAAGCCAAGAATACGACGTCTATAGCGACTTCGGATGCGCCTCAACTAAAAGAAAATCGAAAAAGACGATTCAACTCTATGGAGTCGGATAAAGGGTGTTTTGATCATTGCGTTGTAAATAATCCTTTTTATGATTTCCGTAAACTTACGCATGATCAATTACTAGATGCTTTCAATACTTTACATGATGGTTTTATTTTGTTAGCATCTAAAAATGGTATTCTGAAAAACGAATTTCTGTTTTTGAAAATGAGAAGTGATTTAGTTTCATGTTGTGATTCTTTTGAGGCTTTAAACAAAAGTTTAACCTCCAAATTTGGCGCTTTAACTTGTGCTCATAATTCTCAACTTGCTTTATGTGATAAATTAGTTATTGAGAAGAATGGGCTACTTTCAAAACTTGATTCTCATTGTATTTCGTTTGATGCTTTAAATGTAGAAAATGAAAATTCGGTTTCCACTTGCAATGACTTGAGAAAAGAAAAGGATTGTTTGATTTCTAGTTTTAAATGCGATATTGATATTTTGAAATCTTCCTTTGATTCTCAAGTTGTATTGACTTGTGATATTTGGTCTCTTAAAAAGGAAAACGATAACTTGCTTTTGACTAATGAGATTTTAAGAAACGAAAACGTTGATACGATTTCAAGTTTTAAAACCGAGATTGATCTTTTGAAATCATCTATTTTATCTCAAGAATCTCTTGTTTTCGCTTCTCTCAAGAAAGAAAATGAGATTTTGGTTTCTTCCCTTGCTAAGTTTTCAAATGTTGATTCTTTAGTTAGCAAGGAAAATGTCTTAAATCGAGGAATTAAAAATTCGTTGAAAACTCAAAAACCCTCTTCGTCTAGATTTGTCAAGCATCCTTCTCATCATAAAATTTCATGCACATTCTCATGTATATCTTTATAGATTTAGTTCAAGGTAAACTTTTAAAAGGCGCATTCGTTCACACACTTGTTATTCTTGTGGTGCATATGGACACTTCGCATTTGCATGTACTTTAAAAATGAATATATATTCATATGCCAATGTTAGATAGGTTCCAAAGACACCTATATGGATCCAAGAAAACTTGGATACCAAAATCCCCTTCCATATCTTGTTTTGTAGGCGTGGACCAATCGACGACTTGGATTCGGGAGCTTGATGAGCAAGAGCAACTCAATGGAAAATTTGCTTGGTTTATCAATTTGTGGGATATCGTATTTCTTGTTATACTTGTGTAACACCCTAAAACAAGGTGCGGTATTTTTTTGAGTTTTATCAGTATATTTTGAATTAATAAAACTATTTTGTTTCGTTTGGAGTTTAATATTCTATGGTTTTTCTAAATTTGTTAATTATATGATGATTAGAATTTTAAATATTTGTTCGCTAATTAAAATATAATTGTTTTAATATTCATATAATATTTTATCATAAATTAGATATATTTTTAAGAATGTTTTACTATGATAATTTTAAAAGAGATATGTTATTAATATTTAATATATTATTTTGCTAATCTATTTAAATCTTATATATTTGCAAGATAATTTTTTTTATCTAATTTAACTATAGATGTATTATAGTTTAAAATTTGGTTATGATAAGGTATTTGATATAATCCTTTGAAATAGTTAAACTAATCTCCTAATTAATAGCTCTATAAATATTTTACAAACAAACAAATTTAAAAAACCTATATATAAGAAAACCCTACATATCTATCGCTCTTTTCTAACATAGAATCCCTTTCTTCTATCCCTCTCTTCCATCTCTCTCTCTCTCTCTCTCTCTCTCTATATATATATATATATATATATATATATATATATATATATATATATCATCACCTCTCTTTATTTTCTTTCTCAAAAACCCAAACTCCGATCATCATTCCTCCTAGCCGCAGCACCCCCATCATCTCGATCCCTCGCCATTGCCGAGCAGCCATCAGGCCGAGCAACCCCATTGCAGCATCGTCGTCGTCGTCTCCCTGATCTTGGCCGAGCCGAGCAAGGTCCGCTGAAATCCAAGTTGGGATTTTGATTCGTCAAGTCGTCGTGTTTTTCATCTCCAGGCAAATACTCTTGCTCTATTTCTAGTCGATGCAACATCGCCAAGGCATTATATTTATCTATATACTTTAATCATATTGGTTTAAATTAAATCTTTATAATTGTGAAACAATGAATATCAACAAGGTTGGTGCCAATTGTCAAACGAGAAGATAAGCCCTACTTTCTTGTTATTCTCATCTACAAACATAAATATAAGTGTTGCTTACATACAAATATTACATACATGGATCCATGAACCTATATACATACATATAAAATGTGCATAAATACTTGCATTTTGGGTCCTTAAAGATTAAGCAAGGGTCCGAGGGTTTTATTATAAAAAAAATTGTTAGGTCGAAGGTTTTTGTTCAAATGCAAAAATAAAATTTCACTTATAGTAATCTGTTTCCAGATTAAACAAAGTTGAATATTCTTAATGCACTGAATAAGATGGAGTAAATGCATATACTTAAGACACTAAATTAATTTAGATAGTTGGCATACTACATATTAGGTTATGTACCGCTCATACATAATTAATGTTTATTCAAAATATTAGGTACATAAGCTATTAAAATCATAGTTAATTTAGTTAGTTGGGCTCGAAATCCTAGAGCTATTCTAATCCTGTACTATTATTTAAGAGGAAAACTATAATATATTTCATATTATCAAATCTCAACATTCAACACAAGTTAAAAATGAAAGTTTTCGGGAAGCCCTCTAAATATCTCAGCTATTCTAATTTTTCGTGTACAGATATATTTGTACATTTCTTATTCCTAGATATGTTCAATCTAAAAATACAATAATTAATATTCTAAGACACATAACATATCTTTTGATATTGTCGATTGACATATACGAGACCCCTTGACATGCTTTAAACATTCGTGACGAATAGCGTTTGAACGATAGAATGTGAACACCGACTAAAATACCGATACATAATTATATATTGATTGAGTTGGCACAAATTCATGATTCAGTGATTATTCGTGATTCAGTGTTTATAAATAATACGCGTGATTATAAGTGATTCAAGTGGTATAAATGATTTAAGTGTTTGTTCATGATTAGTGCTTAATTATGGCATGTGTCGGTAAAGCGTTCCTTTATGATAGTGACTAAATTTAAAGACATGGAGATTGTGGAAATTTAGAGTGGAATGTGGACCCGTTCTTTGAAGAATTCAGTATTAGAGATTGGCTAATCGAACGCGCAGTTTGCGTAAGGCTGCTGTGCTGAATCACCCACAGTGACAGTAAGTGTAGGATTTCGTCTAGCGGCAAGCTCGGGATCAGCTCCGAGCACAGTGGGCCGTGGTCCTGGGTACATACGGGATATTCTCCAAGGTTCGAGAATACTTTTCACTGAATCAATTTCAACCTTACGTAAGATTAATTAGGGTTCGTGTTAGTGACATCTAGGATTCACCCGACTTATTATTGCATCTTACCGTTATTGTACTTGTTATTATACATAATACCTTTATTGATGTATCCATATCTACATGTACACGCGGGCTTCACTACACTCACACATTCATGATATCACACATACACACACTATTACGATTGAGTACTTGTTGGGATGTTCTGACATCCCCGAGACTTGCAATCTCAGATTTAAAGACTGATTCACAGACAGAGCAGAATCAGAGTGACTACCAGGAGTTTGCCGAAGATCAGTTGTATTTGTAGGTTTAGTTCTATTTTATTTTAGTTCCTATTAGAATATGCGCCCTCGCGGGACGTTAGGAATAATGTATCTTTCTTTTCGAATCGTGTATTTCGTTTATTATGAACCCTTTGTTATTTGGATCTTTTATTGATCCTATTTTTATCTCGTGGATTTATTAGTGTTATTTGTTATTTATGCAGCATGATATTGGTATTATATTTTGGATATTATCGTACAAGTTTAGCTAGAGCCTTAGGTGTGACTATGGCAAGGCGATTTCCCATTGTCTAGAAGCACTAGCGGTTTCGGTCCATATTTCTGTATTATGGGAATTGGGGCGTAACTTGCTTAGAATATCGTATATTCATTTGCGCTTAAATGTTGATATTCTATTCGAGTATGTGTTATTTAGATATACCCCATATGATTGCACAAGTGCTTAACTTGCATATCTTTTTAGTGCTTTTGATTCATGTATGAGAGATGCCATTCACGGGATATTTCAATTAGTATTTACAGTTGGCATCATTCATTTGCTCATATGTGATTTCTTATACTCATTTGCTTTAAACTTGCAATCTTTTAAACTTGAGTACAATATGGTTTGAAAATTTGATTTAGATTTGCTTATCTTATGTTTTCTTGCCATAAATCACCCTCATTTATAATGTGATTTTAATCTTATAAGTGAGGGTTTGTATCCATATAGCTTTAATTTGTTTAAATCTTTTACATATGGATATAATTTGACACTTGTTTTAATTTGAACTAATTTTCAATTGGTATCTTTGCTTTGTACCTTGTTGATGTGTGTTTATACTTAAACTTGCTTATATATGTTGCACACACCTTCTTGCATGAGTAGAATTATTCATTGATATTGAATTCTTAGCTCATCTTGCCAAATGGCTTCTGCAATCCTTTTAGAGGACCCACTTATGGATTTCGTTAATTACAACGAATCCTATGGATATATCGGGGAGAGAATTAGAGACCTTTCGCCGGGAAGTCAATACTTAAGATGAAACAGTTACTCATGCTTGCACTCACATACGATTTTCAATTATTTCCAATTGGTTTCGTATTGTTTTCAATTGGTATCTATTTTTATGAGTTGATTGCACATTTGAACCTTCCAATGGTTTCATCTTGGTTATATGTGCATATTTTAATCAATTCATGAGTAAGATCATTAATTTCTATCACTTGTATTCCATTATATTTTATGGTTGAGCTATAATGGTTTGGTATTCAAGTGATTATGGGATAGGACTCATGAATCGATCGTTTAAGCTTCTCGATTTTGGGAGATTCAAACGATTGGAATATGTAGGTGTTGCGCTATTGAGATATAATATTTTATATTTACATTCTCAATCTTGTGTTGTACATCTTTTAAATCATATTCTTGTTTTAAATACATGCACGCTTAGTACATGCGTAATACGATTAAGATTTTCATTGTTATCCTATGATTCATATTACATGTATTCTAATTCATCGGTTTCAAAACTTGTTTTACTTTTTATGAGTAAGCGCATATTTTTGAGCTTTCATTAAATATCGTTTTCAAAACATACTTTTGTGTATGAGTTGAGCTCCGCTTTCAAAATTGTTCGTTTTCAATCGATATCAACTCATACTTGCCTCCACATGCCATTAGAACTTGTTTATATCTTGCAAATGTGGTTATTTGTTGCATGTATGCTTGCTTTATATTGCATATCTTTTATATACATGCTTTTGGATACGAGTTGAGCTTCATTTTCAAAATTTGCATTATACTTGTGCTCGTATCTATTTCCTAGTGTTCTCTTATGCATACATTTAAAGGGAGTGATTCAAACATTTGATTCGTTTTAGGTATACACATACGTTTAGGAAGAGTAGTTCAAACGTTCTAAATTCCCTAAATAAAATCAAAAAGGGGGAGAATAATATGAGTTTTTAGTATATTGATATCAGATATTTGGTTCTATTTAATATAGATATACTATTTCCTATTCATATTTTGCCATCATCAAAAAAAGGAAGATTGATAGCTTATGGATTTCGATAATCCATTTATTTAGTTTTGATAATAGCTTAAAAATAAATAGTTCGTTTAATGTCACTTGCTTATCTTGCCTATTATATCGACACTAAACCCGTATACACTTGATGTTTAGCTTGTTTATCCTATATCTTGTGTATACCGAGTAATATATCAATATCTCATGTTATACTTGTATTATATTCTTGATATCAATATATTACCCTCATTCATTGTTTTGGTAATTCACAATATGAATTTGTATATACATATCTATATCTAGCTCCTTTTATACCATATATATATATATATATATATATATATATATATATATATATATATCATGCTTTGAGTATGAGTTATATGTTAATATTGATATTCTATTCATGATTGTGTATCAAAAACAGTGAATGTTCGTATACTTGTGTTTACTATCTTTGCTTATATTTCATAACACTGTATATGATATGCTTAGTCGTGTTTGAGATTGGTTTTTAGAATATTCAGATATCTCACGACACAAGCATACAAAGGAGGATAGAATTTATCGAGCTTAAACGGATAAATCTAATGGAGGTTGGAGGAAACGGACGAGTGGTTCTCAATTTGTCAATATCAAACTATGAATAACTAAGAAATGATGCAGCCCAAACTATCAAATCTTGTCCGACTCGTGCGTTCCACCGGCCAAATCGAAGATCTTGCAAAATCATCTGGGTCAATGGATATGCTGCAGGCATTACATTGTGATCTCTCGGAATCGCGAAACTCCATCGTTTAGGGCCCCGAAATCGCGTATCTCAAATGAAGGTTGCACCAACAAGCCAAATCCTAGTTTGAAGCATTATGAGTCGAAGTCAAATTGAAGATTCATCGATCATCGTTTGTGAGTGAGTGTCCAAATTTGAAGCTATGAAGCCATAAAGCCAAGTTTATGCCCGCGTCAAAGTTCGAGAGCTCGGAACGACAAAAATTCAAGAATTCGAAGAATTTACGATACCGACATAAGAATCTTTGTAAGTACTCTATAAAATATGGTTGATATCAGTTAGAGCTCTTGAACACTCACATACATTTGCACAAACGTTTTGCATTGCATGAACATTGGGGTTTTCGATTTAAAATTGATTTTCATCACAAAACACAAGTTTCCGAGATTTTACACTTCAGACGTCTGTCGTCTTTCTGTGTTTCGACAAAATCCCCAAATGTCAGAAATATCAGTTTTCTTACGGTTTGTGCTTTAGACATCTGTCCATTGCTTCTTCAGACGTCTGTTTTTTCTCTGTGCTTTCATTGGAATGATTTTCTTTTAAAGAACAAACGTCTAAAGATATAGGCAACAAAAGTCTGCAGTTCAAAATCTTTGAAAATCATTTCTTCATACGTTTGTTTCATGTTCTTCAGACGTCTGTTTATTCTTTATACTTTCTTTGTTCTTCTTTGAAAACCCACGGCAGACGTCTGAACCTATATTCGACAGACGTCTGCAGTAGTATTTTTTGAAAATACAGTCGTTGGGATTTATTTTGTTAAAAAATCAGAGATCTATCCTATTGTTCTTCAGACATTTGTTCTTACTGAAAAATATTGTTTTGACTTATAACGGCTAGTTTTTTGTGTAGGGTTATAAAAGAGTTTTGGATTTGTTTTTTGAGCTCTTATCACTCAATATTTCAGGTGCCAATTTTCCTAAGTGATCAAGGAAGAAATCTCACTTCTTGTAAAAGTTTAAAGAGATTTTCATTTGCTTATACAATCTCTCACATACACATACTCAAACACGTACTCGGGAGTTTCTAGTTTGATTATCCATATTCTTAAGTAATAGTGCTTCATTGTAAAACTCTTTTGAGAGTATCTTTCTTTATGTGGGGACTCTTGAGTGCGAAGATGCCTTTGTAAGGAAGTTGAGTGAGCTTGCTTGTAGAAAAAAGTACTTGTAGAAGGACGAACTTGTAAGGGAAGTATTGTTCGTAGTGACGAACGTGTGGTCTTTTGAGGAGACATGTTTGGTTTGGCCTCCACCGGAAGCAGGGTTGTGTGTTGCTTGCGGGCAACGTGTTTTGTCTCCAAAAGAAAGACTTGAATTAATGGAACGAGCTCGTGCGCTTAAAGAAAATGGACTAGGGGGTCTCCCGAACCACTATACAAGACTCGTGTTTGCGTTTGCAATTCATATCTCTTCTTTGCCATTAGTTTAGAAATTGTATGCTTGTTCTCTAGTTGCTCTTTATGCTCATTGCTCATACTTGATATTGCTTTTGCTTGCTATATGTTCTTATTTCACAATTATGGTATTGCTTAGCTATTTCTCTATTGGTATATCTTTTGTCTAAGTTTACAATTATGATTTCTATTTGCAAGTGTAGAATTTTTAATTTGAGCATATCGTAAATTATTCCTATTCACCCCACTCTAGGAATAATTTCAAAATCCTCATGGCTCCAAAGAAGGATAACGGAATTGCTTAAGAATCATCCTCAAAGAAGAGAAAGGGCCTCTCATCCGAAGAAGAGAAAGAAAATCTTTTTCTATACGATGATTGTAGAACGAGATTTCAATCTTTCATCTCTAAACCCATTCACACTGGTTATATTGTCTTGTTTAGAGATTTAAGTGAATTTGGTTTTCAAGACCTTTTTGAAAGGCAAGATTGAATACCTTTTCTTGACTTTAGATTGTTCAACCTTCGACAAGGTCGTTAAACTGATTTAGGCAAATCACACCGGCATAAATGAAGATCCCGTCAACATAAAAACCAAAGTTTATAGCACCACGTCAATTTTACTCCGGGAACCCTTGCTAGGGCTTTAAACATTCTAAATGAATGTGCCGATATTTACTTTAACTCTTTTAGCAATTATGCGTATTCAGAAAGTGTAAATAAGGAAAAGGCCTCAATGGTTTTACATGGTCTAGATAACCCCCATCTTTTTGCTAATCAGCAAGCCAAACCCCTAACAAATCGTGCTCGGGTTCTTGCCAATATCCTTAGCCACACCGTTTTCCCCAAGTCCGGAAAAGGCCTCAATGGTTTTACATGGTCTAGATAACCCCCATCTTTTTGCTAATCAGCAAGCCAAACCCCTAACAAATCGTGCTCGGGTTCTTGCCAATATCCTTAGCCACACCGTTTTCCCCAAGTCCGGAAGTAGAGAGACATTATATGGATGCCACAAACTCATGACTTATTGTATTCTCGCGGGCATTAAAGTAAATCTTCCTCTCTTCCTAGTTCATAGCATGTGGGATTTGTCGAGCGGACACGGTAATTTATATTATGGACGGGCTATTACTAAATTGTTAGAATATCGTAAAGTCAATTTGCGTGAATTAAAGGTTATAGTAAAGTCCAATGCCGATTTTAGAGCAAAGAACGTAACTTGATGAAGTTGGATTCCTCGACTCCACAACAACCAAGCTCCTCTCGTACTCCCCAAATTACCACTGAATCTCCTACTCAAGCAACCTCTCAAGACTTTGACTATCAATGATTAGAAAATCGGATTGTAGATCGCATTACGGGGCATCTTGATTATCGCATGGCCTATCTCTACTCCAAACTTAACATTGCCCCTCCGCCACCATACGGAAGTACTCAAGACCCACAAAATCCGGAAGAACGGCCTTGAATATCGGTTTGCTTATGTATTAGTTTTTATTTTGTTTTCTATTATTCTGTAGTTTTGAATATTATCCAATTTCAGTTATTATTATGAATGGCTTCATTATGCTTAATATCATGCTTGAATTTTTCATTTGTTATGATTTATTCATGTATATTCTTATGTTCAAATGAAACTTCAACAACAAAATTATCTATTCGTGTATATTTCCTTACCCCTTGCTCTGATTCTGTTTAACTTTTTGATATTTTCAAAAAAGGAGAGAATATTCATGAATATGTTATATCATATCATACAATGGTAATAAAATTTGAGTTACAACACTCGTCTTCATGAGTGCTTCTTGAAAAATAGTATTAGTAGTATGGGACACTAATATGAATTCAAAGATTTTTTTCAACTGAGCATGAATTAAGGGGAAGTATTTAACTCTAATTTAATATTTTATATATATCATGAATGTTTTAAATAAGTTTTGCTAAATATCAAAAAGGAGGAGATTGTTGACACTTGTGTCATACGATCTTCAGTTTCGATCATTTAGAACAAAATTATATTTAAAGAATTCATATATTACTAACGACATTTCCAAGTTTTTAATCTTGAGTATAGCTAGCACAATATATCAACATCAAGCAGTGATTGCCTTCAATAAGATTCATGCTCAAAACATCGATATGGCATGAAGACTTGACAAGCAAACAAAATGATGCAGGCTTTATCAAGAAACAAAAACGTCTCAAGGTAACAAATCAAGGAAATGAAGACCGAAGAAGAACTGGATTGAAGAATGTAGTCTTTTAAGTTTTTCTTTGAGTCTGGTATTGATCTCACAAGGTTAGAAACCATTTTCCAACACATGTTTATTCTTCAAACGTCTCCTCTTTCATCAAGAGACGTCTAACATATTCGTTGGAATTAAAACTCTTCAATTTTTCTAACTGATTTCAAATTTAGTCAGACTGCAGACGTCAAGCCCCAGACGTCTACTTAGGAAATTTTGAAATACCATGTCTGGCACAGACGTCTGCTGAAGAAAATTTTCATTTTCAAATCTCTGTTTCTATTTCAGAGACGTCTAAGCAGACATCTCCTTAAAAAAATTTGAACTGCAGACGTATGATACAACCGTCTGCTAAAGAAAATTTTCCGCATGTCGGTTTTTGTTTTTAAAAGAAGACGTCTGGGGCAGATGTCTCTAGGAAATTTTTGAAATGCAGACGTCTGGCCCCAGACATATGACATGATAGTTTTTAGCGGTTATTTTTTATTTTGAATTTTCAAACGAATGAGTGTTTACGCCATTTTGATTTCAAACCGTTTTTAACCGTCATTAACTGTTTTTGGCATTTATGATTCTGCACAAATGGCAACCCCTACCATTTCTATGAATACCCATAAGATAAAACACTTTCAATCATTTATTGATCATTCATTCAATTCAATTGTTCTTCTTATGTCTTAATAGTTTATATTCTTTCTTCATTCCTAAAGAGCCTTAAAATTTCAATAATCTCTCAAAACAATCATCAAGCCTAATTGGTATTAATCTTTGAGATCATAAGATTGTGAATGAGTATCAAATTTTGATCATTGTAAACGATTGTAAATCCTTGAAGAAAGTTCGATTTTCTTCACTGCGAGAGGAGGGAATCGCGGATTTATGTGGAAAAAGAAGTTTTTCCTAAGGATTCAAGTGGCTCCTGCTGCTACTCTAATTATATCTTCAACAAGTGCAAAATTCCCCATAATATCAACATGGACCCCACTTTGTGTCCCCTTACCTTCCTATAGATTAGCTGGGGGCGCATGAGCATACTCTCAATTATAAGTCTTGAGGCCAGAAGGATTAAAACGAGTTTTTCCTCACCAAGCTTTTGCACACATGAAGCCCGTGCTTAGCACGGGCACTGTTTCATCTCCGTCGACCAAGTAAACACCGCCATGCAAACAGCAATTGTCGTTTGTGCCTTCAGCATATGCATCGATTGGAATGGAATATAGCAGTCAGCTGAGGGGGATAGCTTGTAGACATATGCTCGTTCGGTGGGAATCCCTACTCCGTACATAGAATATATCTCCATATCGGGAGCAATAGGTAATCTGCAACAAGAGAGAATAATTAAAGATCAAAATAGAATATAAAATGTAGTAATTCACAAGAAAATCTAGTTTGCGTTTTCTTCGATGTGAGCCTCTCAGGATTCGAAATGGTGACCTTTCACTTTGGAGATAAAAGTATTGCCACTAGGCTATTACTCTAATTTTCATTTGTTGATATCAACAGTTGAAACTGAATTCAAGATGAGTGTAAGTGTTCTTATGTCCAAAAAGAAACACATGTAACTTATGACAGGAGAAGGATCTCCAGTTAAACAACATCACTTTGAAACTTGCAAACTTAAAACAATTTGAAAGTGCTAATAATGTTCAGTAAGAGATGACATGATTCACATTTGCAGTCAAGATTATGTATAAAACCTGAGAGAAATGAATCGCATTCCTCACAACATGGAAATATTAAATGCAGACGACAACTATAATGTTAAAAACTTCAACCAGTTATCCCTTTAATCCCGGTAGAAATATATTATAGTCAAGGACATGGATTACAAGGGAAGATCTTGCGATCCCAAATATCTCTGTAATATATAAATGCAGAAAACTGTAGTCGTGAAAGGACCAAATAACTGGCAAATTGGCAATCATTGCCCTCAAAGCATAATTATGTAAAATTGCAAACTCAACTTATCCTTTTTCTTTTTCTCCACTCTTGCATACCATGAAGCTGTTTACTATTCCTGCGAGGATATTTTTGCCAAAGGCGAGGGCCAAAAGCCCAAGTTTATTGCTACTAGGATAATCACAAATCATCACAGTATTTGCATAAGAAGGATATTGCATGATATTGACCTTAAATTTTTAGCTACAACTATGGTGATTAGTAATAGCTCTTACTGTTGCTACAAGGATGATTAATGATAATTGGTCTATTTGCCTAAGAAGGATAGTTCTCTTTTGGTGATGAGGCATAAAATAAGCAACAGAAGCAAATGGAACCGTATTCCCATGTAGCTGTTAATTCATGTATGTTTTATATTGGAATAGTAAAGTCTAACAATTACTCATGATTAGATATGCATCCTTATAAATGATCCAAAAAAGTAATTCAGTTTGTGGGGCAACCACTTTATCCAAATAAATATAAAACTTATATAAAAATATAATTAATTAAGTTATACCAGTTGAGATATAAGTGTAGATTCTCACTTTGTCTCCAAGGGATTTGACCAATATTTGTAGTGCTTGTATTTTGGGTCATCCAAATTCTCAGCAATGCCATAAGAAAAATGAGCACTTCCACGTTGCATCATCTTTGGGGCAACAAAACGAAGAAGATCCAAAATTGAACCAGCAGTGTAGGCTTTGTAATCAGCAACAGCCTTGATTGCACCCCACCCCAACTCATGATACTCTGTCCAGATATCACGGCATGTTACATTCGAATGGGCACTGTTGTTGCCCTTAACAGCATCCTATAATAGTAATGAATTAGTCAGAGAATATAGACAGAAGAGAGCATTTATGTTGTATTTGCGGAGGTATATTAAGATGTGCAGAAAGCTTCACACAGTTCGAACATGAAAAAGTGTTAGGTTGCAGAGTTACTATGTTGCTAGAGCCCATAGCAGCATACGAAGCAACATGCAAGAATATGGAAAATGATTAAGATAGATATTTTTATTTAAAAACATGCAAATTATAGAAGAATATAGAAGTCTTTTGTTTTATAAATAATAAAGAGATGATGCTTCAGATGAACTCATCATTATTACAAGGACTTTAAATAGAGCCTCCAACATAGTTGGAACAGAACAAGCACATAATTGCTTTGAGAGTGCATAACGAGAGGGAAATAATTAGCAGACCATCTTCGATGCATTTTTATATTATTTTAATTGTATGCATGGATTGATTCTACCTCCTTGGATCAAAGTGATATCACTATTACAAGGACTTTAAATATAGCCTCCAACATAGTTGGAACAGAACAAGCACACATATTGCTTTGAAAGTGCATATTGAGAGGGAAATAATTAGCAGACCATCTTCGATGCATTTTAATATTATTTTAATAGTATTATGGATTGATTCTACCTCCTTGGATCAAAGTGTTAACCGGTTTAAGCCATGTCTCCAGTTACCACTCCTTTAAACTTCACCTCCCCACGTCCCAAGGAAGGCAAGACCCTTCTCTCTCAAATTATCGAGAGAGTAGCCAAAAAGCTCAAGGCCCATATAGAGGGGGGAGGGGGGTAGTAAATTGAGAGCAGTGACGAAGAAGATGGCATCCCAACATGAGTGGATCACTCCTCAATATAGCATCAACGATCTATTTACCAATCTGACAACGAAAAGGTACTGTTTCCCCTTCTTGTTTTATAAATCATATGAAGTTTAATTTTGTGGATTAATTATAATATGGTAGCTTTTCCCATTTCAGTTCACAATGTTGCTTCTTGAAGGTTTGAATAATCTGACTTAAGACTGAAAGCCCTGTTTCATGAAACCTATTGTTGAGTGTGCCAAGCAAACGCTGAGAGCACAGAAACCGGAATAGATGAAACTTAACAGCGGGGAAAGAGGCACAGAGAAGAAAGCAGACGAAAACGCAGCATCCAGTCAAAACTGTAAAGTTGGTCAGCGAAGGAGAGCGCCAAATTCGGGCAACAGGCAAAAACAAGCGACGAGGTCGTGCACCAGCGAATACAAGCAGGGAAATTGGATACTTCCACCAGTCAATTAAGATACCATTGACCATAGGACACTTTCTCCGGTTTGGGGGGTTGAAGATAATGAAATAGAAGATGATAATATTAATAAATTAATCTTTTAATTTCAGCGGGGAGGAGGTGGGGAATATTATAAATCAAATAAAACTGTTAGAGAGAGGGGGGCATGTTCTAATTGGTTCCACCAGAAGATATCATTGTCAACTGTACTACACAGTTCTCGAGATGAAAACCCCAAATTATTCTCTAGCAGAAACACAAACATAGTGTAAACTATAAATTGCTGAAACATGGATGCCACCATATGAAAATATGCTGTTGTACTGGGGATGGTAGTAGAGTCGCATAGAGAGGCTAGGAAATGTTAATATCACATGAGTTACACAGAAAATAATAGTAACAAATAAAGTAAATCTTTGCTAAAGAATCATTTAACCAATGAAAATGCTGGAAACATATAAGGGAACTAGAGAAATTTTAATTTGATGGATGATCCTTAGAAAATATGAGCAGTAAGCATGGTCACCTCTATTCTCAAGCAACATACTGGATATGACACTTTCGCTATGTCATTGTTGTTTGTCTGAAATTCATTAGAACTTATTTTGTGTTGATGACTGGCATCGTGTCTTGACCATCCAGTTAGGAAACCAAACATTGAATACTTCTATACAGATTTAGACATTATATTCTTGTCTTACTTAGCTTCTAACAGTAATTTTAGACAGGATCAACTATATCCAACAGACCCGACCTACTTAAAGACTGATTGAAAATTTATATTCTGTTTTTACATCAGTCATGCTATTGACTGTGCGAACAAGTGGCATTTTTGTATATACAAAGAGAACTTCAATAGACTCATCTGCAGTTACCCTAGCAACAATTTTTATGCGTACTTCCATCTAATTCTTATAATCTTGTAAACTTTGTGTTTTTGGTATTCTTTTTGTATATTTGTGCTAGTATGTCTCTTATTTTTCCCTTCTTTTTGGGAGGGTGTTCAAATAGATGTAGATGTCCATTTTCTTATATCATCCTTCGCCTTGCCAGTGACTACCCTTCTCAGGATGCAGTGACGCACTTTACATTGACCCTTTGGTAAAGCTCTTCTATCTCTGCTAATTAAAACATATCTATCATATTTCAGTTGATGTGCAATACATTATATTTCATTATTTCCTCACTAAAAAATGAGGATATCTTAACCACAAGTACAGACTTAATTTTACAAAAGAAATAACAAGTAGGTCTTCTTGGTCTAGTTCATGTGGAAGGAATCTCCAGTCACATGAACTGCTATGCATTCTAACATGTGAAAGAATTAGCTTCGAGATCTACGCAAAATAAATATGTTTTGACATGTGATAGACCTACTTCAGGTTGTCTACCATGCATACAATTAGCTTCGAGAAATTGTTGGTTGTCATCTATTATTAAATAGCAGGAATAAAACATAAAATTGTGGGAATAGGTAAATAAGCTGATAGCTTTCTTTACTGGTACTAGTACTGGTACAGACAATTTTTGGTAAGAATTATTTACCCGGAAATCTATCTGCTCAATCTTGGATGAAGACGTTTCTGCTACATCTTTTCCGAAAGAAATAATTCTTCCATAATTTACATTACTTGCGAGGAGATCAATTTCTCATTTTTGCATCATGAGAATCATTTTGTTTCTGTTTCTTTGCACAGATCTCACCTTCTTCAGGTGCCCAATCTAAACCACCCCAAATTGTATTCTTTGCACAGATCTCACCTTCTTCAGGTGCCCAATCTAAACCACCCCAAATTGTATCACCGCCTTTGGGAATCATGGACATGGTTGAATCCCATGTGCGAGTCATACGCATAACATGCCGCAAGGTCTGAAGCCCAAGTAAATCAGAATCAATCGCCATTGGTGCTATCGCCCTGTTCATATGAAGAAAAAAGGTAAGATATCACAAATACGTAAACAGAAAAATGCTGAAAAAATAATATGAATTGAAATAGTAAACCTGTGTAAGTTATTTAGATGCTACAGTAGTGATTCTTGTCATTATAGAGTGGGATGCAAGTTATTTAGATGCTACAGTAGTGATTCTTGTCATTATAGAGTGGGATGCACGATGTTTATATTTTAACTCGCATGGCTAAAGTTCTAATACATTACAACATATAACAAAGAAAGAAAAGAAACAAACAAACAAGATGGCGCTACACCATTTGATGTTATAAGCAAAGCTCCTAGCTTCTCACAGTAGTCAACCAGGTTCACTTGAACACGTCATCTTAGAGAAGCTGATACCAATAGCAATATCAATAGATTTGCAAATTATGCCGAAAATGATGTATGTTAACTGCTGATACTAGAGGAACCATCTCATTATCTAAAAGAAAATACCAAATTATGAAAACATCACGTAAATTCTTCCAGATAGCATGAGCTGTCAACAAATGCACGAAGAGAGAACTATGAGGTTGACCTGGGAGGATATTTGGTAAAAGAAATGCATCAAATCCAAGAGATGTAATTCCCTTTACAAACTGCCTATAGTTGTTTCAGCGATAGCTGAGCGCCATAAACTGGGAGTTGAACCCCTAAAATGGAAGAGGGCTGGAAGAATTGTGGTCCAAAGTGAAGAATGTTACATTTTTTGAGGGCCTTTAATTCAAATAAATCGAAATATTACACAGTTAGAATAGATTAAAGGAAAAAAATGAAAAGCAGAAAACAAGAAGGTGATAGGCTTCCCCCTTGATAGTCAAAGAAACAAGGACTGGATGGAAACTCAAATGATTGGATGACTCAAATCAGCATCTTGTACCGCTCTAGATTCCTAAATTCTATAATTAATTCCAATTTCTTTTGGTGGTACACCTCATTTGCGATGACCATTGACCAATCGTTATTGTGCTTGTTTTCTAATACGCCAACTTCGGATATGTAGGCATTAAGCATATGCACCTCCACAAATTTACTTAAGCATTGCCTCTCAAGGTGAATGAACACCTATGAACAACCAACAGATGCTAGTATTGAGGTGAGGGTAAGTGTGCCATAGGGAAGATGAGAGTTCCAACTTGGAAGGGGGTATAATGGTGCACCTATTTACCTTATAACAAGATAAATTAGCGTAGCCGGTGTCTTTCATGTTAATGAACCAGGAGGAAATTATCAACATCTAGATATCTGCATAAATGCTGTGAAGATAGCATATTCATTGAAGAATCATTTGAGACAAAACAACTGTATATGGTTCTAGATATCTGCACAAGTTGTAAGGCATACAGACAGAGACAAACAATTATAAGACTTGCAGAATTAAGAAAAGAAAGTCAAGATTTTAATGTTTTGCAACCTTTCAGTTGGATCTTTTGTGTTAAGTTTGTCAAAGATGGAAACATAACAGTTTGAGGTAAAGCACAAACCATTATTAATGAGCAAGAAGCCATTTGATTACACGAAATCATCTCCTTGTCAAGTAAAACTTGATTACATTTAAATCAACTCCTGATTCTCCTCAGCATATAGCCTTAAACCTAAGCTATGTGCTACATATGGGCTTTACAGTATCAAACTTGCAACAAGCCATACAAGGTATCTGAATTATCCATATGTGCACTATATAGTTATGAAGCAAGGAAAGTGCAGCTTTTATCATTCTATAACTGTTGGGTGGCGTCTAATTAAAGCTAGCTTACCATGGAAGTTTAAGTAATTGCCTTGTTTGGGTACCGAGGATTTAGTATCCATAAAATTTTATTAGGGATGAGAATATCCTAGAATGCAGCTACATTCCTTTAAGTGAAACCCTACAGCTTCATCTCAAATTCATGTTGGTATTGTATGGGATAGGATCTTCATTTAATAAACATGCTTGATAAACGTGCGCATGCGCACACATATATCTGGAGAGAGGGAGAGGGAGAGGGAGCTCTGAATTAGAAAATTTAGGTCTAATCCAAGAGATTGGGCCATTTGATTTATGTCATAAAATATACATTCAGCTTACAATTCCTGGATTGACCAATCCTTAGGAAAAATAGAATCTGGACTTATTTTCCTTAGGAACAGTGGTATCCGAACAAGACCAGATCTTGCAGAATGTAATGTTCAGCATCAGAAATATAATAGCAGTTAACATGAATTATTCATTAGTTTTTTGTATAGGGAAAAAAAAGATAACGCATTTTAAACTACAACGCTGGATCCCTACAACCTCGGCAGGATCATTTACAACATCTTCAACAAAAAGTTCAACTACTACCTGGCAACAGTAACATCCTTGGCTTCAGCGGATAAGAGACCTGTAACTGTTTTAGGTATACCAAAGAAAGGCCCACCAATATTCATCACTGATTTTATATTCTTCGCACACCAATCTGAACCACCTCCACCGCCCATTGGAGTAGGTGCCTCAACCCACTTCATAAAGTGCAAAAAGTACAAAACTCCCATAGAGTGTGGAATGACTACAACCTTATTTCCACCATTTGTAGCTACCAATAGTTCTATATTGCTTTTTATACTACCAAGGGTTTGATCCCTCACCTGTTCATATCAGTGAATGGAAGGAAAGTGAGAATGTCAAGCATCTAAATTATAGCATGAAGAATAAACAGAGCTGCTTCGCATAAATAGTAAGGAGAAAGTGAGGAATGGTTGTCGTAGAAAAATATAAGAACAAAATATAATCATCAACAAAGGTTTAAAACCTCGGTATCCGTACCGATGATTGATACCAGACAGTCAATTTTTTGGTATTGGAAGCTATTTCAGCTAAATCAATCGTCTCAGATCAAAATACTGGATTTTTTTGTTTTCTAAAAGAAATTTTCATAATTAGTAAAACTCTTGAATAATAAATATTACTACACATAACTCAACACTTTTCAATAATTGATGATGTCTAAAATGGTTTTTCAAATAAAATTTTGAAGTAACTGTCAACTTTTTGACATATTTCAGTAATTAATGAGGTCAAATAGAACAATAACCCATTAATGATCCCGCTAACCCATTAATAAACTCAAAACTAAACCCCCACTATTTAACTGGTAAACCAAAGCGCCAAGGATTGAAGTTTTGGTGTCAATTTTGGTATTGGTACTCTGATGGTCAGTTCTAGGATAGGAATGTGATCAGCGGAGATTTAAAACCATGGCATGAACTATCATGTAAAATGATAATTAATTAGAAAAATGATCATAAATAGAGGAAAGCTACCTCAGTGTTCTGAAACACGATCCTCCAATCATATGCAGCCATATCCATTGTTTTTTCTTCATATCCAATTCGAGCCAAGTTAGCAATCAACACTGCCCAAACAAAGTAGCCAGGGGCAAAATAATCAGCCGCAACAAGCCCAGTGACAGGCGTAACTCTTATGCCTGAAGGATCCAATCCAGTCTCATTGTCCAGAGACATATGTTCAATCCAGCACAAAGGTCTGGAAAATTTTGAAATACATACAGGCAGAAACAAATAAAAACAACTATAGATTAGATATTTCGCAAACCCGGAAACCGGGAAGGAATAATGAGTTACTTCTCGGAGTACTGTTTTTACGAGTAATCAAATGTATTACACTCCTATTAATTAATTAATGGAGTGTAAAATCGAATGTATTACACTTCTATTAATTAATGGGGTGGATAAATGTTCAATCTAGCACACATGGCGTGAAGTTAAAGACAATAGCTTCCTGAAATTTCCTGAAATTTTCCATAAGTAGCAGCGTAAAATGGAATACAAAGTACAAACCATCTAACTAAACAGCACACTAAATACTGCAAACTTTTAATTTAGGGGGAAATCATGGAAAAGGCATTGTATTATAATAATGGAGAAGAGACTATAAATTTAACAGAAGTCTCTAATGATTAGCCAAAATACAGAATCTTGTTCGCGGCCTTTTCAATTTTAAAAAGTTGCATTTAAAAGTCACTCCACCATTCATGCACAAAAGATGATAGGTACATGAAACTGAATTATTGATAAAGTCCCCAATCTATTCTTTTTAGGTGCAAAGACAAGATCCACCTTTTTAACAGATAATAATCAATCGACATTATTAAAGACAAAGTTGGATATTTTGCTGAAGCGTATAAAAAGAAAATTCCTGAACAATTATGAAAATAAAGGATGAAGAAACTTCATAAAGTCCATTCATATATACCTAGAGAAATTAAGGAAAGCACATAATTTTGAAATCATTTAAGATTACACAATTTTAATAAGTGCCATAAAAAGCTTCCAATTGTATCACGCAAAATTTTATCTTTATTCTCTAAAACTACACTCAAATAATGTGATGAATCTTCACGCTAGTATGAGCTACTTTCTGTAATTGAAGATACAATGAGAGGGGAACGCTTTACTTGCTAGTAGCTATTATAAGCTAAGTAGCATGGATTCGGAAATGGATACGGGGCTCGATACACGTCGGATTCACGGATACACAATTTCTCAAAAAATCTAAGATATGGTTTGTTAAAATATGCTAAGATTTTGTTGTCTAAATATATGTATGTTGTCACCAAAACTCACCATTTTAACAAATCTAGACTAAGAATACAACCAATTTGTTAGTGTTATTGTGTAGATTGTTGTTGGTTTATCCATTGATACATTTCAATACATCTACAATACAATATAGTAATTTAGGACATGCAAAAAGTGTTCCACATATATTCTCAACATACTTGAAAGAATCCGATATGGATACGAAACCGAAATGTATCCGGTACGGGTACATCTCCTCATCGGCGAATCCATGCAACATTCCTTGTTCCCAGTTCTGTAAATTATTTATCAACTACAGTTTGATAGGAGTGAAAAAGAAAAGAAAAGGGGGGTGTACTCGTTCTTATGGCTGCAGAGCACAAAAGTCAACATCACGAGATTACTCACTGTTTAGCCAATGGATATTGTGCAGGTAAATCATAAGCTCACTCACACTTTTGTCGCTAACCCCTACTTTTGAATTTCCAATAACCAAACCATCCCAAACTAGACATTTTTAGAAAAAAATGGAAAGATACAAAAGAAAATATTTCAATTTTATCGAAAAGTTCCGGTCTCCATATCAGTATGCACTAAACCCATTGCAAAGTGGAAATTCCCCTCCAACAATAGCATTTACTAAAAATCAGACAATAACAAAGATAAAAATAATATAAAATGTTTCTTGCTGCATTAACAACAGCATCAGATTATAGGATTGCTTACTCCTAGCAAATTATGTCTGGTAGTATGGTAGGAAAACTACAAATTTGTACTAATTCCTCATTTCTACTTATATAAACCATCCTCCATTTATTAAAAAATCATTTTTAATAAAAGAGGTTGAATTTATTCTGCATTATTGCAGATTCATTTCTTGTGTACCCAAATACTATCATAAAGTGCATCCCGTTATACAAAAGAAAGGCCACCCAAAAAAAATCACTGTAGGGACCTTCAATTAATAGTACCAGCCTATTCTTACAAAACAAAATTTCAGAAGAAAGAAAAATCAACCAAAATCAATGACGCTCATCCATAACCCCTACCGAACAAACCCGCTAGCAAAGTTTGCGTGTAAAGTACACTCTGTTAGCTTAGAGGGGAAAACTCCAAGAAAATATTTTTCATAGGTAAAAGAATAAATATATATAAACTTCGTTTCTACTACAAGTAGCACCCTCAACTAAAGTCTTATGCGATATATTTTTTGTTTAAGAGCCCAATTTCTAACCCTATTCATTACAGTATTCCACTAACTTTCCTTCTTCTTTTTTTGGGTGGGGGGTGGGAGAGGGGAGAGATTTTTTTTGTCACTTATAGCAGGAAAACAAGGGAAAGAAAAAAATTCAACCCCCCCCCCCCAAAGCATACTCAACCAAAGTCTGCCGTCACCATAATCAAATCATCACCGCCGTCATCTTAAGCCTTTTTCCATCCAAATGGGGTTGGCCATGAAGCAATGCTCCAATAAAGATATCACAGTAAATCTGCTTGTCGACCAGACATCAACCCTCTCCAAATAAGTGTCAAATTCTTAGTTCATAAAACTATGACAAGAGAAGGTTTGTTGTAATCCTAGATGACCAGTTGACATCCTTTAAATTCTCACAGACTGTAGAGAAGTCTAAAAGAAGGGGGAAAGATGGTATATTTGCAATATGGAATAATATTCAACTCTAAACCTCGCTAAAAACTATTGCCTGTTATAAACCTCCTCACTAAAAATCCAACCAAAGTCTCTTGCCAACTAAAAAAACAACTTTTTACCCAAAAAGTAACATAAATGGTCCCTTAAAGCAGCAATCCTAACCAAAGCCAATGCTCCTTGCACATAACCTTTTCTTAACAAAATCCAGCAACAAACTTTAACATGAAAATTTTCCTTTACCGTGCACCTAAAGTACATTCCACAAACTTCAGTAATAAAATAAAAATTAGCAGGTAAACCAAAAGAAAAATTCACTGCACTTAAAATAGCAACCTCAACCAAACAACCATTACCATAATAAATGAATATCAACATCATTACCTCCTAAAAACCTCACCAAATGCCCCATTTTTTTTACCCAAAAAAAGTCTGAATGATGATACTCATAAGTAGGGATTCCCCAGGTCACGACGCGTGGCAGATGACATGTCGTCCACGTAAGCCCACTAGATTCTTGGGGGCTACGGAACTGGAATAGATATGATGCAAGGGGGACATTCCTCGACACCTCGTCTCTGAGCTAGCATCCGACCTTTTTGGGACCTTCCTTAACTACGTTCCCTCTTCGCCTGACCGCCAGCCAATAGCTCGTCTCCGAGCAATCATAGAGTTGAGCTTCTCCAGTTTCCTTGCTCGTCTCCGAGCTATCCTATAACTGAGATTCTTCAGCATCCCTGTTCGGCCGGGAGCATAGAGCACGAGCATCCTCTTAACGGCTCCGTGTATCTCGCCATGGTGAGATCTCCACCGCTCCACGTCCCGCATCCCACGCCAGCGCATCTCGCCATTAATGCGGACGTTACGCCTGGGCGGAACTGACGGCCAGAATCTCGCAACGGCTCGCTCCGATGCGACCCCTATATAAACCTCTCCTCCAGACGATTCATGTAACTCGAATTCAATATAATACACCGCTGCTCTGCCCAATTATTCCCCGGTACTTACTTGATCGTCAAAAGGTCCTACGGTGGATTCCCACCCCAGGATTTCCTTTGCAGGTAGCTCGGCGTCAACAATAATCAATAACCCATTGAGATCCACACCAAACCTCCACAACCAATCTCTACCGGTCAGCCCGCTGGCCTCAAAATTGACGGAGGACAACGTCTAAGGGAGATTCCGACCTCCATCGCTGAATGATTTACCCAAAAGTTCACATAAATGATCCCGTAGTGTAGCAACCTCAACCAAAATAAATGCTCCTCATCCATAGCCTTTTCCTTATCAAAACCCGCCAGCAAACTTTTCATTAAAGTTTCCCAATTTCGCACAAAAAGTACAATTTTTTTAAAGTGTTTTTAGCAAGTAACAGAAGAAAAATTCATCCACCCTAATTATCACTACCAACTTCACTAATTATCACTACAACAAACATATAATCGATCAAATGAATATCAAAATCATTACCTTTTATAAACCTCGCCAAAAGTTCCACTCCAGAGCCGTTTCCGAAACAAAACCCATCAGCGCATTGATGGCCCTCCCACAGCTCCAACCCCACAGTTACAATCCCCGGCACGAAAACCACCGGATGCTTCGCCTTCAGCCCCTCCTTCTGAAGCTTCACCGCCGGCGGATCCGGCAACGAGCCCGTTATCGCCTCCGTCACGTACTGTGGGAACGAGGCCGGCATGGCGTTCGGCTGACAAAACCCTAGCCCTAAACCCTAAAAGTTAGGGTCTTAAGTGAAAAAGGTGGCTGTTTTGATAGCAGAAACCCTAACCCTAGAAATTTGTGGGAGGTAAAATGGAGGAGGGGCTCGGGGAGAGAGAGAGGACACAACTGTTGTTGTTTGAGAATTGAGAGAGGGTTAGAAACACGTGGCGGCAGATCGGTGGTTGGGAGAGAGGGAAAGTAAGTTGGGGCCCAGCTATAAGGCAGACGAAGGAGATGGGACTTTTTGCAGTTAAGTATGAGACAAATATCTTATTGTGTATTTAATGGTTTAATTTAAAATTGGCAGACAAAGGAGATGGGGCTTTTTGGATCGGATTAGTTTAGCATCTTACAAAATATTAACTAATGAACCGCTACAGACCCATCAATCTCATATTATATATTTTGTCTTCATAAAAAGAAACCTCACGTTAGCAGTAAAATCAGTTTATCCAACTTTTCCGAAAGCATGATCTGTATATTACAGCGTGCAATATAAATCCTTTTAATTATGTTATAACAACAATATTTTTTCACTATGTTATATAATCAATTTTAACTTATATTGGATGTTTTTAGTTGAAAGAACTTTTAATATTATACAGTTGGAAATTTTAATAAAGCCTTGCTAGCTACTTGCTGCATAATCCAGATTCATGGGTCCACTACCATGACAAAATATGGCTGCAGCCTAGAAGTTCCTAGCATTGAGATGGTATTCGTTTGCAAAATTATTGAGTAGGATTTCTTTTCCGACTTATTTCCTTTGAACATAAATTAAATCCATGTTTTGAAAATCAAAACCGTTATGCAATTTACAGATTGAATTGGATTATTTTTTGTCAACAAGCGATTAAAAACCACATCAAGATGGGTCCCAAATAGACGGGGTGTTTGGATCTCTCTTTTACTATTCCATCGGTCCTACCATGACCAGCTTAAAAACGACATCTTTTCCCACTTAAAATTAAGCTAGGAATTCCTAGCTTCTTCCATAGGTGATTATGGAATAGTAGAATTGACCAGGTAATATATCATGATACACATTGTCTTTTCATCAAAATTTTAAGATGGAATTAACGATACGTTATTTTGGCCATTTCCCAATCAATAATCACTTATTTATCTTTTCATCCGAACACGCAATCATACAGCATCACTTATAATCATTTTTCATGCAAAATCGTCCAAACACAAACGGCTTATTTACCATAAGCACTTATAAGCGAGATTTTTTATCTTTTCAAAAAACAATCACTTATAAATTAGCATGCCAAATAATGAGCTAAAAATAAGTATACGCAAAGACGTCCGAAACATGGCAGGCTTCAGAACAAAAAAATAACAAATGGAGTATTAATTCACAGTCGAGATCTGAATTTTCACTGGTCGTTTGTTTAATGCTCTGTGGACACAATGTTCGTTTTGTCGGGCCCTCACTTTGTTCGAAACTACGAAAATGTCATTCTTCAGCCTCCTCGAGGCACGTGATGAAATATGCGGCTGCGATTTTGGATGAAGGTGGGACCCAACAGCTGCAAAGGACTAACTGACAATAGGACATCCGTTATAATCCGCATAGATGTTTTATATAGAAAGTCGCATCATCATATCTTTCAAGTATCCAAATGGACCTGGGCTTGGACCGGGTTCATATTCATACAAGTACAAACCCCTTCTTCTTCTTTTTTCACGGTTGACTGATCGAAAGGGAATCACAACTCTGATTTCTGTATGGATCGAGGCAATTTGATTAAGGAGGTAGCTTTGCTAAACTATTAGTAAGTTTACACTATCATGACTCTCAAATAACCAAATCGACTGAGCTCGCACTGTGTTCGTATAAGTGTTCATCCGGATTTATATTTTTTAAGCACAAGCGTGTTGGTTGTAGAAATTGGGTGTTTGATGGCGAATTGAAACTCAACATTCAAGATGAGACAAGGAGCCAACCAATAAATTGCATTGACGGTTTTGGTAAGCTACCAATAAATTTGCAGTACCATGACTCTCGCGTAACCAAATGAACCGTGAGCCGATCGGGTTCTAGAAGCCTAGGTTTATAACTTTATAGCACAAGTCCATTTATGGTAGAATCGAGCTTTCCTGTGTGAGCTGAAATATAAAAAAAATCCGGGTAGGGTTGCCCTATGCTAAGTTTGCATTATCATAACTCTCAAGTATCCAAACCAACATGGATTCGGGCCAAATTCATATAATAAGTCTACGTCTCGACTTATAGTTTCCTAAGTACAAGCCCAATGTTTTAGAATCCAGCCTAAGAGAATGAGTTAAAACTCAAAATTCAAACAAGATACATAAAAAAATGATGGTTGTTTTGTGAAATTATTAAAGATCCTTTAACGCACGTGTTATGCATCAACGTCAAAGTTAAAATGCATTGACGGAATATACCAGTCATCTGTAATTTACAAACATATCGATGGTTCAGCGATAACGGATCCAACATAATTGTAGCTCAATTACTGAATTCAAGTCTATAATTTCTTCCTCTTCATCTTTCGTCTTTTAACGAAAAGATGAAAAAAAAAAGCATGAAAAGCTGTTTATAAAGTGCATTTTGAGACGCATCTCAATTTCTTGGCCTACAGCTTTATGTTAATTTTCTCACAAATTCTTGAAAGCTAAGCTTCTAATCTTCTGTTCATGCCTGGCTCTCTTAAGCTTTAAACATAAATCCTAGCTAGCAAGCATGAAAACATTTCTGGCATCTCCAGCTAATAATATAATTTGAAATATATATATAGAAGCCAACCAAAGGGTATTGCTGGAATTACATGTTTAGGGTCTCAAATGGCCTTTTTTTTAAAAAAAACTGGCCGCTAAGCCTAATCCATGCACACAACACATCCAAACATACAATACATACATTCAAGCACACACAACACACCCACACATCCACGAGGGCCCACAAGTTTCTCTGCTACAATAATCACTTGCCCATACAGATATATCCGTAAGGACGTAAAATACCTCCGTAGGTCCAAAGGCCGCAGGTGCAAGTTTTCGTTCTGAATATGCCCCTACGGAGTAATAATTGTCCCTACATCTTAATCTGTAGGGATATTTATCCCTATGTATTATTCCATAGGGACATAATTTTTATTTAATTTAACTGTTTATAAAATAAAATAATTGCCCCCAGGGAGTTGTCCATAAGGCCTGATAAATGTCCCTACGGAGTTGTCCGTAGAGCCAGATAAATGCCTCTACGGCTTAAGCCGCATGGGCAAGTTTTGCCCCTATTACTGAGTCCATAGGGATAAAATATCAGATATTCTGATATTTTGTCCTTACGGAGAAATATATAGGGGCAAAACTTGCCCATACGGATTAATCCGTAGGTGCAACAGTTGTCCATATGGAGTAATCCGTAGGGACATTATATCAGGGTTTTTCTTTAAAAAGGGCTTCCCATTTTTTCCCCACTCTGTGCACAATAATATATATATATATATATATATATCATATAGCCGAATACAGAAAAATTCATAAACAATATCTCACACATAATATATAACAGAAATAAACAAACAGAATATGAAATCAATCCAAAACCATCGTGAACATACAAACAACCACCAATATCGTCAAAAATATACACAATATGTATCAAATAAGTACATACATCTTCAAAAATATAAATAAAGCTACCCTAACTGGATTCAGCTCCTCCACTTCTGATAATCGCCGTAATCTAGCGCATCTGTTTCTCGGTGCAACCCTGAGTCGTCAAAAACTCGACTAATGAAGGAGCGGACTGTGCGGGAGTCAGAGCGGACTTTGGAGCTGTAGGAGTAGTCTGCGCAACCGCAGCCGAGATAGTGGCTTGCGGAGCCGCAACCGAAAGAAATGCATGTGGAGCCGCAGCCGAAATAGCTTGCCGAATCTGTAAAATTTTGTGTTTGTGTAATAAACGAGTAAGAACGGTGTATTAGATTTTAGTTGAATTCGTATCATTATCAGATTATTGCGAAACCGCGAATTTATATATGCTTTGTTGAGATTCCACACGTTCTGTTGAAATTCATATGTTATGTATAAGAATTTATACATATTGAAATTCCACACATTCAGAGCTATGCTTTTATACCCCAATCTAAGAATACTTAGGGACTTAGGCCTAGTTTGGGTGTCTAGTTTGAAAAACCGTAGTTTATTTTAAGTGGGGGTAGAAATGATGCATACTCTAGCTTGTAAGCACATCTCTCTTCTTAATTGTTTAGCTTTGATTGGATACTTGGTTTTGGAGTTATATAATTTACAAAGAAATGTTTTCTTCTCAAGTTTTGAATTTGGATAATCATAACTTTTTAAACTCCAAAATGAAGAAAGATGTGGCATGGTTATGGTTATAGAGTTCAGTTTAATTAGATAGTTTTATATAAGTCTGATTAATCAAAACTAAGTCTAAAACCAAATAAGCTCAGGCTACTAATATTGCATATGTTACTATCTATAATGTGATATAATATTTTACTAATAAGTAATATACATACCAACATCTTCTTCAACTCCTTGACGGTGGTCTTCAAGTCGGCAATATCATGCTCCAGACGTCGCTCACGGGGGTAGGGGAAGTAACCGCCGGAGTGGAGACCAACTTCATATGGGACCTGCTAGGACCCAGTCCCCGTCCTCTCTCCCAACCTCCGTAGTGTCCTCCGTGTGCGGCGTCTAGGACTGAAGTCAGTAGCATCGGATCGGTCTGTCCACTAAAATCGATCCCCGATACCTCCGCCTGCTCCACCACCCGCTCCTACACCCACATTAACCATTAAAATATAAGTATATCATTTAAATTTGAACTTATCAAAACAAAAATTCCTTTCGGATTAGAATAAATATTACCACTTACGCAATACTCCGGGGTAACGGTGTCGGGGAATCGAAACCCGTCCGTAGCGGGATCTGCCGAGGTGCCGTGGACGGCAAGATACACGGTCAACACGCTCGGTGTACCACCCTGCGCCAGGGTCTGAGCTCTCTGCAATTCACCAAAAATTTATATATATTATAAAATAATTTTTAATATTGCATTATATCAAAATAAATCTACTGTAATTTACCGATGCCTCCATGGCACGAGTAATATTCCTCGAGCCACCAGGGTAAGTAGGGTGACCCCTTTTCGCCGACTTCTTATTCTCCTTGTTTTGATCGTCATGTTTCTGCACAACACAATTAGATTTAGTTTTCTAATTAAGCAACACAAAAAAATAAATTATATATTAAACAATGAATTACATTTAAATTACAAATCTGTTTGCGCTCAGAGTCATAATATTGGCACAAGAGATGCCATGTATCTACGTCGACTCTCGCAAAGACCGAAAAATGTAGGAGAACCGCTCTCTCCACCTTGGGGGTCACCGGCCATACTAAATAGCAATTGATCTTCAGCTCGTTCCCATTATATCGAACCTTAGATTGCATGTTCTTCATGAGGCCCAGGTAAAGAGCATGAAGATCGAGCACTCTGTCAGGGTGATCAGGGTCGAGTATAGGCTGAAAGTCGTAACCCAACTGCAAATACAAGAAAAAAATGTATTTAAATTATAAGTGTTAAATAATAATAAATTTATTTGATAAGTCAAATGAAAATATATATTAATACCCGAGCCTGATCCCAAAAGAGGGCAAATGAGCGACGGTGCTGATCGCCCCACTCAACATGAAGTGAATACTTCTTTCAGATGCGGCTCTCATCCCCCATATACCGACCGAACCTCTCGGCATAATCGCCAGTATAGTGATAATCGGGGGAAAAGAAGAGGGGGAATGGTGCATCCCCCTATCTCTATCGGGCCTCAGCCTGTGGAACTGATTCGACCCTCAAGTCCCCCTCTCGGGATGGGGCTGCCCTGCATCTACAAGGAATATTAAGACAAGCAATATTAAGATAAAACGATATTTAGAAATCAATGATCAACGAAAATTAAAGTGCAATATATACCTCCGGCGACAGCAGCACGAGCCTAGGCCCGGGCAGCAACACGAGCGGGACGATAGTTCCTCCGGTGAGAAACTGTAGGGTTACGGCAGCACCCCGGCCATCAATCCGTGGCCAAATGCGGAACAAAAGCTTTTAAAACCCGGCGCTAACGGAACCCAAAAGGACGGATTGTACCATTAACCTTATACTAGTTATACAAAAGGAGTTTAGAGAGGTTATACCGATCGATCCGCGTCCTTCGGTCTTCAACCTTTGTCCCAATCTCCTCGCGGCTTCCCCGATCAAGTTTCCTCTCCGGTCTCCCCATACCGAAGAAGATCCACGTCGAGGGTTAGTAATACGGGCTCCCGCCTTTAAACCGAAGCAACTCGAGTATCCAGTTTGCTAGCCTAGATACCCAGGATGAAGTAGAGATAGTGTGTGAATACTTTGTCTCAAAACACCCAAGAATTCTCAACTCATGAGAGGGTATGGGTGGAGGTTGAAGAAGATGCCCATGGGTGAAGAATGTGAGCTCAAGAAAAAGGAAGTGAAGAAAAATGAGTGAAGTGTGATCTTTTCTCAAGCAAGCAACTAAAGAAAATTCCCCACTAAAAAATGATCTACCTCCTCACAAAATACCACACAACAAAATATCCTAGCCTTGACCAATGAATCAATACATGACCCAAGACCATGAGTCACCAAGTGCATGTGCCATGAATCAATGCTCAATGCCAAAACTCACACTTACACTTTTCACCACAATAATCTTTTAAACTAAATGTTTAATCCAAAAAGTAAATAGCATCAACTAAAGAAATCTTGTAACGAATTATAAGAATACCCCTGATCCGTATATACATACCCGCATCCATATTCCGACTGAATACGAATACAATGAGACGAAAGTAATCCAACATTATAATACTAGGATCCGGCTTAAACCAAAGCCCACTACTATTATCCGTCCGATCATGATCCGTGCATAAGTGCACATATATGATCGAACCCTGCCATAAAACCATACGGCCTCTACAACGTTTCGCCCGAACCAGGGAAACGCTCTGTGTGGGACTCTAAAGACTCATCAATACGCTGGCAGTAGGTTTAACCACAAGCACGTCAGTGGCACTAACTGTACGTAACGGCTACCCAGGTATTGAGCGAAAGGGAGGCCGACGAGCAAACTCATCCTGAAATCCTACTGAGCCTGACAGTGACAATATCTGTACAGTCCGGTCCGTTCGTCTATGAGTATCGCATATCGGGTCTAGAGGGTGGATAAAGTCAGACCCCTAATAACGCGATATTTAGTGTCGGTATAAAGCCCATCACCACCTGAGAAACTACTGATCCGAATCAGTAATTCTCGACTATCTTGGCTAAGGATTTTTGGTGATGGCCACCAGTGCACACCGCGACATCAACCCCCAATACCGGAAGAGACGAATCTCCTGACGATCCGCTCACTGCCTCCATGTGGCTCGGGACTGTACCCAACTAAAACCTGTTTGCACGACTCCTTTGAGCCGTGGTAGGGTAGTAATCAAAGCACAGTAGGAACTCACACGAGACAAATGACGATCTCATGTCGATAGACTAACCTGTACACGTGTCACCAAGGAACTGTTATCTGACAATAGGTATAATACCAACTAGCATGTTCCCGATGAGTCCGTCTGGTGTACTCATAACCCAATGCGCACCTGTATACATCTTAGGTGAACCAACTGATATCAATACTTTGTGAGACCGGCCACCGCCCCTCGTCGGGGTCTTGATCCGTATACACTAGTCTATGCTCAGAGTATCGATGCCCAGTCTCGAAACTCCCACGACTAGGGACACTTTAAGGATGTGCTTATAGACCACCCAACTCTCACGTATATGATCACCATCATACTGCTGGTAGTCAAGCAAGAATCCTATGGGCTCTATCAACATGTAATAGTGATTTGTAATGTCACCTGAAGCATGTACACGATGATAAAGACAAACCAGATAGTATACTATCATCTCGAGTAAGACTGTCCTACCGGTATAGGTCCTCCTTCAATCATTGCAATCACGTGCCTGCGATCCAATAATTGACTTGAGGGCACTATAGCCAAAAATCTCCTACTTGCACTTAAGCCCAATTATTGCGGTGTTGCATACTCACAGCCCGTGTGATACCGAACACCCAACACCTCTACTAATCAGTTTCACAAAGCTCGTTTGTAAAACTATTGCGTTCGAGAAATAGCCTCAGTGGGTGGATCCGCTCTAATGTTTCTTTCTATATCTCTCTTTATCTCAAGTTCGCGGAGAAAGCCATCTCCCGAAATGAGCAATACCTGTCTTAGAATATGTCTGGACATCTGATGGGACCCAGTTCACAAATGAACTCCAAATCCAGCAAACTTCTTAGACTGTATCGTCCACTGAATTTAATCAGTATTCTACGCCATGCCTCCCTCAGTATCCGCTTGGACCACCTGTCCAAACTACTGCCCCTCAAAAAAAGGGAAAACTATAACTCTGACAGTCACTCTGTCATCCAGGTCACCTTGGAAGCCTGGAATGATAACCGTCTCCCGAAGGAGGCTGCCATTACCAAATCCCTAGAACATCAACTTATGTTCAGAAATTGCTTTCGAATGTTTCTCCAGGATTGGATTAATATATAAACTTATTGCATCTAGTGCAAAAACAACATCTTGTGTGATACTTGACATCTCATGATTGACTCAATTGCCTAAGCTAGTGATATGCCAATCATGCACATCTCTCTCCCCTTTAGTCTGTAAGACACCTTTAGAGAGGGTGACTCCATCACCTGCAGGTACACCACCATGCCAGGATTCGTCCATTCTAAAACACCTTTAGAATACTGTATAAGTACCCAGATTGGGAAACTACCCAAATCCAGATCTAAAACCATAGATCTAGTATTCAGAATGCCTGATATAATATCCATATCTTATGTAGAGAAACCACTGTATAACAACCACAGTATAACCGATCGTAGTATAGGAATCTCACTTCATACAAAGTGTATGTCATCCAAATGCCAGGACATCACACCCTTCCACCTTCTTAACAGATCCATCTTCTATTCTGATGAAGTCAAAGTCTATGACTGTCACATCAAAAATAGATGATCTATCTCCGCTATACTTGCTTTAGTCTATAAATAGATACAAGCTACTTGTCAACTACGCTTCCGCTGCTCCCACTGACTACAACAACCCTTTGGAAGAGTCATATACACGTGCACTTCTAAAGGTTGTTTAGAACGACGCTATACTCATCCTCCTGCCGAGTCTCATAATCTAGAACAGCAGTAATGGCAAGTTTGGGTAAACAAGAACCTCCCTATCACCGTCTTTGAGAATACCGAAGTACCTCTCGGGCGCCTGAGGTTACCCACCACATCTGCGGAGTGGCTAAAGGAATGTCAAACCCGATTGAATCTTTAGGCTCTATTAAATTTTCAATAATTGTTTGTGGTTTTGGAATCACTTCCAGTTCTACCATACTCCCACTACTGTTTTCTGAAAAAGTCTATTTTACTAAAACCGTGGCGAGTCAAGAACAATATCACTATTGATCTTCCAGATGGTAGAAAGTTACCCCTCGTCATAGCCCGGGATAACCCACAAACTGCCATTACAGAAACGTACCTTGAGTTATCCAGAGTCTGGTTTTAAGTATAAACCGGACAACTCCATATACCTTAACATCGTTAAGATATGAACCATTCTATATACAATATAGAAACAGAGGCACTGATTTAATTGGAACCAGATTCAAATCATGCAGCTATCTCCAGTGCATGTCAATTAAATGGAGAGAGGCCGATCAGCATTACTCAACTTAGGAGTGCATCCAGATATGAGTAACCTGAAAGAGAAGCAAGTTCTCAAAACCATAACTATCAACTGAATACCAAACACAAGTATCTATTTCTTCGATCACCTTGAAGAATCCCGATATTTGCAACACATGGTTCTCTACTTTATTCTTTTACCTATAACTTCTCAAAACCTGGACCTTGTATTTCTACGAAACACTTGTCTAAAAACTAGAGAAGTCACGAGTAAACAGAATATAGTACGAGTACCAACCCCTGTGTCCTAATGGACACTGGACAACATACAATACTTTGTATAAGTCTCTTGAGTTCAATGACTCAAACCATATGCGTCGTAGGTTGAAAACTGTACTATGGTTAAGAAGAATTACACCGTTGTTTAATGCTCCATACCCAATCATCAACTGATATAGGTAAATGTCATGAACATAATTTCAAAAAGTTATATCTCACTTTATAAAATAAACGTACAGATATATCAGTTTGAAATTGGTGCATAACAACCGATATTCAAAACCAAATATTTGCCGTTAGGCAAAACCCCAGGTGATATCCTCAAATATCACCAATTACAAAGAATTCCTATATAATGAGGATATGATCACCTAATTCCCAATAACTTACTCGCTCTCATCATCTGTAAAACCATACAGATGCGAGAATCAAACCTGGTAAATACATACCCTGGAGTAAGGATATAATTGGGAAATCAGTTTTCAATTAACAACGCATAGTAAAACTGAAACATGAAAATGTTTCGAAGGGGTATCCGGGTATTCCTAGTAATACCTCTTCCATTATCCAGATTCATGACTATAACCTTATATTCCTTGCCATCTCTCCAAATCCCTTTATTTTTCTTTACTCATTACCTTCTGTACACCACCCTTAGGCTAAATGGTTTTCTTCCATCCCTACTGATCGGCACCAGCCTATGGTTTGGAAGAAGACTATACAATAAGCGTAATAGATGTACTCTCCTAATTCTAGGAGTACTCGCAACTAGAGAGAAGGTAAAGATAAAAGACAACTGAATAATCCTTATTCTATTTCTCCTGAACTAAAATTCATCCTCGAACTGGAACAAGTTCCTTCTAGTACGATGGATTATCCAATAACTGTGGATTTTCATAGTGATACGGGGTTAACTGGAGAAAATCAAAGGTGAAGTAGGAGTGGCGATGAAATACGTGGTTTGGTCATGAATGACAGCAGTCACAATTTACTTTGCTTTCTTTCTAATCACTTTATTTGCCTTTACTTATTAGCTTTTATACACCACACTTAGGCTAATTGGTTTTCTTCCTTCCCCACCTTTCGGCACCTGTCTATGGTTTGGAATAAGACTATCCAATAAGCGCAATAAGTGTACTCTCTCCTAATCCTAGGAGCCCTCACAACCTGAGAGAAAGTAAAAAGAAAAGACAACAGAATAGTCATATTCAATTTCTCCAGAATCAGAAACCATTCTCGAATCTGAAACAAGTTTCTTCGAGTTCGTATGTAACTATACGATGGTCATATCCAATAAATATGTGGATCTTCGTAGTGATACGGAATGTTCCGGAGAAATGCAAAGGGTAAAAGTAGGAGTGGTAATGAAGTATGCAACTCTGACAATCCAAAAGGCAGTGTTTTAAGAAAGTTCGGTTAACTTTTTTCTGAGTTATAGTCTAGGGTCGAGACATGGTCGCTGCCAAAGAGAGAGAGAAAAGAAACACTCTGTGTGCACTCTAACCTAGATCAGAATAGTTAATCACTTTATCTAATCAGGATGTCTCCCACTGTATCCTCAAATTCTCCTCCAAACCTGAAAGAAGAATTAGTCGGGATCATCTAAAATCACCCGAGGAGTAAACCAACTCATCAGTGGGTATCAGGATCCAACTATCATCGCATGATAACCTGATGGAATCCACTCACGTTATCACACTCCAGATGGTATGCGCATGCCTGGTAAGTTTCATGTTTGAAACTCCCGATGTGATTTTTACCACATGCTATTATGACCTTGACGAAGGCCAACAAATCATAAGTCACATGTCAAGTTCTACCCGTCATTGTCGAAGTTAATTTGAACCCACCCGTACTCGCCCTTGACGAAGGCCAACAAGGCTGTACAACTGTCCCAAACCAACGCATCTATCTACGCAATAGAAAGGTAACAAGCAGCTACCATACACTATGCCTTGACGAAGGCCAACAAACATAGTATGAATACTAAGTGCTACCCGTCTAAAATGACGGAGGGCTACAAATGGTTTTTGGCGAAAAACCTTTAACGTAATGAACTTGATATTGTTGAAGGAACCGGATAGCTTTTTACAAATATATAGTGGCGAAAACCTTTACTAAAGAGGTCACTTCCGGTGAAGGGATCTCGGCTCTTTCCTCGTAGAATGAGGTGCAGGATATTCCCACTGAATATCTCGATGCAAAGCAAAAAAGTAATTGACTATAGTAAAGTTATTACCTTGACGCAAACTTCTATCCAAGAGGTCACTCTCGGTGAAGGGATCCCGGCTCTTGCCTCATCGAATAAGGTGCTGGATTTTCATAACCGAATACCGCTATGCAAAACAAAAGAAAACACCCTTGTAATAACAGCTTTTGAAAATTGTTCCAACAACATCGAATAGGTCTGTTTTTCTTGCATTGATCAGAATCAACGCAGTCCCATCAATTAATCACACTAGAAAAGAACGAAAAGATGTACGTATATGCCATCCGTATTCGCCACTGGGCCCCGTCATCACCCGCTAGGTTACTTAACTAACGATAGAGTGGTGGCTGGACTAGCGCGGGTGCAAAACATATACAACATCTACTAGTGTGTATATATAGCAATATATAATAATCGTTCCAGGCATGATATATGCAACATCACAGATAAGCGATAAGCATCACAGAACAATACAGATAATCTGGGAGCCCCAGGTTTCCTTTGAGCCGCAAGTGAAACCCGACGTTCCCCTAGTCGTGTGGATAACCTGTGTAATGTAAACCTAGACCCCTACGAGCGCGGCAAGTTACCCGCCAAAACCAGAAGTGAGGCAGCCCCCTTCATCAAAGTGAATAGGCCACCCGACACTTCACGGAATCCGGTAACTTGAGCACCCCTCCTTGGGTCAACCTGTACCCCCTACGAGTGCGACGAATAGCCCCCCCAATTCTAGAGTGAGGCCCCCTCCTTCTCAACGCCATGAGATGCAGATCCGTTGCCCTCTAGAACCCGGCTATCCGTGCACTCCACCGCTGGGTAATCCTAGTACAGAAAAGAAAATATGTACAACGGTGACATCGACCTCAACCCGGTCGTGCCCCAGACAAATAATATACAAACAGGCAGTGACGGCAGTCCACATGTCGGACGCTCGCCCCGCGATATCAAATGTGCAAATGAAATTAAACTGTACTATCATTGCATCCAAGCTATCCACCACAACGATTCCGCAACAACACAGCACAATACAGAACATCAACACGAATGTCACGTTCGCAAACACGTCTAAAAGAACTATAGCAATTAGACAAGTTGTACCGCTCTAATGACATTCATAGTCGCAGATAGCAATGTAAGTACTGTAAACTTTAAACAGTGTTACAAATATCGACTTCGAAATAACCCCGAATAGCCCCAAACAACTACATAAAACCATATCCAAACTGGGCTAAACTAGCAATACTACTGAACCAATATTCCAGAGACTAAAGCACACTACAAAATGCAAGCCCCAACTCCAATACCAGACCGGCCAGGCCAGATTTTAGGGCAATGTGGCCGGTTCAAATATTGAATTAGGGGCTCGTGTTTGGTGTGTGCTCTAGTAGTCATCAGTGAAGTCTTCTGCAGTTGCTAAAATATTTTTAGAAGACCATAAAAATTTCGACAGAGAATGGAATAGTCAGGATATTGATTTGGAGTCGTTTCGGTTTCGATACTTTAATATCGTCTAAACAAACTAGTATACGGTTAATAGGTTGGCTCTGATACCATGTAGGGTTACGGCAGCGCCCCGGCCATCAATCCGTGGCCAAATACGGAACAAAAACTTTTAAAACCCGGAGCTAACGGAACCCAAAACGACGGATCGTACCATTAATCCTATACTAGTTATACAAAAGGAGTTTATAGGGATTATACCAATCGATCCGCATCCTTCGGTCTTCAACCTCTGTCCCAAGCTCCTCACGGCTTCCCCGATCAAGTTTACTCTCTGGTCTCCCCACATCGCAGAAGATCCACGTCGAGGGTTCGTAATACGGGCTCCCGCCTCTAAACCGAAGCAACTCGAGCATCCAGTTTGCTAGCCTAGATACCCAAGATGAAGTAGAGATAGTGTGTGAATATTTTATCTCAAAACACCCAAGAATTCTCAACTCATGAGAGGGTATGGGTGGAGGTTGAAGAAGATGCCCATGGGTGAAGAGTGTGAGCTCAAGAAAAAGCAAGTGAAGAAAAATGAGTGAAGTGTGATCTTTTCTCAAGTAAGCAACTAAAGAAAATTCCCCACTAAAAAATGATCTGCCTCCTCACAAAATATCATACAACAAAATATCCTAGCTTTGACCAATGAATCAACACATGACCCAAGACCATGAGTCACCAAGTGCATGTGCCATGAATAAATGCTCAAGGCCAAAACTCACACTCACACTTTTCACCACAATAAACATTTAAACTAAATGTTTAATCCAAAAAGTAAATGGCATCAACTAAAGAAATCTTGTAACGAATTACAAGAATACCCCTCATCCGTATATACATACCCGCATCCGTATTCCGACTGAATACGAATACAACGACACGAAAGTAATCCAACATTATAATACTAGGATCCGGCTTAAACCAAAGCCCACTACTATTATCCGTCCGATCATGATCCGTGCACAAGTGCACGTATATGATCGAACCCTGCCATAAAACCATACGACCTCTATAACGTTTCGCCCGAATCAGGGAAACCCTCTGTGTGGGACTTTAAAGACTCGTCAATACGCTGGCAGTGAGTTTAACCACAAGCACGTCAGTGGCACTAGCTGTACGTAACGGCTGCCCAGGTATTGAGTGAAAGGGAGGCCGACGAGCAAACTCATCCTGAAACCCTACTGAGCCTGACAGTGACAATATTCGTACAATCCGGTCTGTTCGTTTATGAGTATCGCATATCGGGTCTAGAGGGTGGATAAAATCAGACCCCTAATAACGCGATATTTAGTGTCGGTATGAAGACCATCACCACATGAGAAACTACTGATCCGAATAAGTAATTCTCGACTACCTTGGCCAAGGATTTCTGGTGATGGCTACCCGTGTACACCGCGACATCAACCCCCAATACCAGGAGAGACGAATCCCCTGACGATCCGCTCACTGCCTCCATGTGGCTCAGGACTGTACCCAACTAAAACCTGTTTGCACGACTCCTTTGAGCCGTGATAGGGTAGTAATCAAAGCACAGTGGGAACTCACACGAGACAAATGACGATCTAAGGTCGATAGACTAACCTGTACACATGTCACCAGAGAACTGCTATCTGACAATAGGTATAATACCAACTAGCATGTTCCCGGCGAGTCCGTCCGGTGTACTCATAGCCCAATGAGCATCTGTATACATCTTAGGTGAACCAACTTACACCAATGGCTTGTGAGACTGGCCACCGCCCCTCGTCGGGGTCTCGATCCGTATACATTAGTCTACTCTCGGAGTCGATGCCCAGTCTCGAAACTCCCACGACTAGGGACACTTTAAGGATGCGCTTATAGACCACCCAACTCTCACGTATATGATCACCATCATACTGCTGGTAGTCAAGCAAGAATCCTATGGGCTCTATCAACATGTAATAGTGATCTGTAATGTCACCTGAAGTATATACACGATGATAAAGACAAACCAGATAGCTTACTATCATCTCGAGTAGGTCTGTCCCACCGGTATAGATCCTCCCTCAATCATTGCAATCATGTGCCTGCGATCCAATAATTGACTTGAGGGCACTATAGCCAACAGAAACAACCGATGACCCGGACGTGGACGCATCCCCTCTAACTAGAAAATAAACATTGACGATAAAATTACATGAAGTTCATGGTTATTCTTAGAGAATATGTAAAATGAATAAATATTTTATATTTAAGAATACTGACCTGCAGACTGAACGGAGGGTACGGAAGTGGCCTTTGCGCCAGATGTGGATGCACTAGCTACAATTAGACAATTAAAAATAAATTATATAAGTAATTGCAAAAATAATGTGTATATCTATAATATAACATTCTAAATCAATATGCATGCAATATAGGATATATAAATATACCCGCATGTGCGGTGGTGGCCTCTGCCCGAGATGTGGAGGCACCACCTACACTAGACAATCAAAAATTGATTATCTAAGTAAAAGCAAAAAGAATGTGTGTATATTTATGATATAATATTCTAAATCAATATGCATGCACTATAGGATATATAAACATACGTGCACGTACGGTGGTGGCCTTTGTTCACCGCCGAAAGACCGGACCAAGTCGTTGGGACGTCTGGCCTGAATTTTGGGGGCAAATGCTATTTGGACTTCTCCATCCATCTCTCCGAAGATACCAAGTTGATTTATGGCACCATATATTGGAGGTTTGGATATATGCGACCGTTGTAGCAGACTTTATCACATTCCTCCTCTTTTGTGAGGGTTTTTTTTATTGTGGGGACGCTCTTCCCTGCTGGCGCAAGCTCTGTAGTTAATTACGTTATCGCATTGCGATAACTACTTTCTCCTGCTCCAGCAGTTCACTTCGTGTCGTGTGTATTTTTGTTTATTTTGGTAGCCCGTAAATTGTATACGGAGACTAATTTATGTCGTCGCCCGTAGGGCGCGGATTAGTCCAAATCTGTATATTTTTAGATTTCAATTTAAGTTATATTTTTCCTTTAGTTCAAAAATATTTTGTTTAGTTTAAGGACCGTTAATCTAGTTTGAGATTAAGATCAACTTAAATATACGAGCATTTCGGCCGAATTTATTTTTAACTAAGGATACATTAGTCTTATTTGAGACTAAGATCAACTTAGCAATATTTTAAGAACCCTTAAATTTTATTAAGGTCCAACAACAGAGCATTTGTGCTCAATTGCAAGAGACTTAGCCAATTTGGGCTTAGTCTGCTCAGTCTCTCTCTCTTTTTTGTTCAAAAATGCTAAGCACTTATTTGGGCTCTGTTTGTTTAGCCCCCTTTTTATGCAAAAGTGCTAAGCACTTGTTTGACGCTCTGGCGATCATATGGGTATCATGTGAAGCCTTCAGTTATGGGCACTGCCCAATCAGTGCTAAGCACTCAGTTATATATATAGTTCTAAGCCCTTTTTATATGATGTCCACATGAAAAGCACGTGCAGCGCGGGGCGCTGCCCAATCAGTGCTAAGCACTCAGCCGTTTTGGCTATATATGAAGTGCTATGCACTTTTGTGTGGCGCCCACGAGAAGAGCACGTGAGGCGCTGGGCGCTGCCCAATCAGTGCTAAGAACTCAGCCGTTTTGGCTGTATATGAAGTGCTAAGCACTTTTGTTCAGCGCTCACGTGTATTTCACGTGAGGCACTGGCCTTCTGCTTTGGGCGCTTGCGTGTTTTTCACGTGAGGCGATGGGCGCTATTGGGAGGGCGCCCACATGGGAAACACTTGAGGCGCTAAGCTCTTTTCTTTTTTAGAGATTAAATCTCTGTTAACGCCATTTTAGGCCATTAATGATCATCAAGATCTCTATTTTGAAGCCCTTGGATCGTTTTTTCTTCATTGGAGAACTAAGTTCTTATTTTCTTTTTATAAGAACTAAGTTCTTTATATGGGGGTTAAACCCTAATTTCGGGGGAATTAAATTCCCAGAACATATGTTCTTTTTCTTTGTCTTTCTTTTTAACCTAGTTCTTTTCTGAATCTTTGATTCTCAAGAACAAGATCTTCCCAATGAGAATTAAATTCTCAACTTGTGAGAGACTTGTTTTATAGATCTCTGATCCAGAGAAAGAACTAAGTTCTTTGAGAAGGGTTAAACCCTTAGATACGTAAAAGGAGATATTTTGATCACTGTGTTTTCTTTACCTAGGGTTTTGAGGGGGAAAGTCTTCTTCTTTTATTGAGAATTAAATTCTCTATTGTTTTGAAAGCTTTCTGTATTTTTCATAAGCTTATGGGGGGTTTCCTCTTTATGAGACTTGAAGTCTCTGGTCCTTTATATAGTAGAGGCAAGTTTGTTAATTAGTTTTGAGAAAATCTCGTATTGAGAGATTTCAATTGATTTAATTGGTCTCAAAATTGATTTGGGGAATTTTACCCACTGTTGGAACTTTGATCCAAGTATTTCTGTTTTACAGAATATATTTTCTTGTTTTTAGCAAGATTGGGGAAATATTTTCCTATATACAGAATTTATTCTGTCAAACGGTAATTTTTAATCACCATTGGATTTTTAATCCAAGAGCTCTCTGTTTTACAAAGAACAATTTTTTTTGTTTGTAGAGACTGAGGAAAAATATTCCTCAGAATAGACTTTAAATCTATTATTTGATGATTTATTATCACCATTGAATATTTGATCCAACGGATCTGTTTAACATTATTTTGCATTATACTATATATCAGCACAAATTTTTTTCTTGATAATGAAAGTTTGAAAGTGAAAATTCACATATGAAAGATAGAAATGGTTTAAGAAAAGTAAGAATATTAGATATTTTCTTAAACGAAACTAGTAATAAGTAGTTATGAACCGGTGTCCCAAGGTTTAGTAAGATGAAGGAAATTACTAATCTGAGGATAAAAATAAGTCTAAAAAATATTCCCTATTCTTGAGTCCAAACTTTTGAACATTGATACCCTACTATACGCACTGTCACACATCTTGAAACTTGGGATAGTAGAAGATACCTTGAAATGCCCTTGTCTAAAAGCCTTAGTATAAGGAAAATAAAAATATATAAGTAGTGAAGAAGAAGAAAATGAACATTGGTTTTGTAATTACTTAAGGCAGCATAAAAAAAACATAGCGAGGGTGCTTTATCACCTAGTGCCTTAGACCAACTGGTTTGGGAGCCACTGCTAAGCCTTAGGTGTTGTAAGAAGAGGAATTACGTCTTAATAATGCAAGCACATTTTGTAAACGGTCGGTTAGTACCTCAAGAAGTATTAACGGTCGCATGAAAGACGTGTGAGCAATTTCATCTAAAATATTCACCAACTAAAAAGTATTAAGGAAGATGGACAAGAGTATGATAGTTTGAATTGAATTCTCTAAGTTTAGAGATGTCTTTTACACACACGTAGGGGTATATGATCGATGTTTGGAAGAAAGATAGGGAGGAAAACTAAATGCGATGTTTTACTGAGAGATGATGTGATTTCTAACATCTTTTCATGACCATTAAGATAGGGCTCATGACAATCGAAAAACTGGTGTAATTGGAAACTCTTATTTTCAAGTTCTTTCTTTTATAGTTCTTATCTTTGTACGTAACTTTCACCATCTTTATTTTATTATAGGATTTTGTGGGTGTAATCCGCTGAAAACGCTCAGGAGACAATACTCCTCCTACTAGGGACACCTAGAGGTTTAAAGTTTTGTTGCACGTGCTCAGTGCAATCGTGTTGCTTACAAAAGTGTGCTACTTAGGTTTTTCTTTTTCTCCCTCTCTTGAATAAATAAGTTTGCTCGGGACGATCAAAGTTAAATTTGGGGGTATTTGATCAGTCGAAAATATCGCACTTTTGATATGACATTTTCCTTACTTTTCTTAAATATCTAAAAGTGTTTATTATAAATATGACACATATGAGGGTTTATCTGTAGAAATACTATTTACCATATGTTTATATATTATAATTAATATTATGAAGGAAAATGTATGCATATAATATTTATATAATATTTTGATAATTTAAATATGCATATCATATCAAATATCCTTAATCAATATTCTTAAAATATAATATCATATAAAATGGTTAGGATAATATATCAAAAATACCAAATATTACTAATATTATTCATTGAGATATTGTGCATGAGTTGGCTCAGGTCAGGAGATCGAGATATTGAGATGTCGGGAATCGAAAAATCAATACTGGCAGAGACTCAGGAAATATTTTCAAGTTTCACACATCAAATAAATCTCCATGTGTCACATCGAATAGCTCCAGAATTCTGAAGCCAAGATCTCACCAACAAACCGCGCTTCCGCCGCCAAACTAGCATCAATGCGGCGGATCCGTGACCGATTCACTGAGTCAGGATTTGGGATTTTTAGTTGTGATTTGCAACAACAAACCCTAATTCTTGAGATCTTTGGTTTCTGGTTTTGGAGTTATATAAAGGACCGAGGGCTAAACTTAGAAATCATCAATCTTTTACACAAGCTAATCACCGTCAAAGAACAAGTGATCCAAGACAGGTCCAAAATTCGACGTGATAAAGCGACGTGAGATTCGACGGAACATCTACATCCGACAAGGCAGAGATCGAGAGCAACCTTTTCTTCCTCTTGTAATCAAAACTTGAAGTTTGTACTTGTGAAGTTGATTAATAAAGGTAGATCTTTATTTTAATTATTTAGTTACATTATGAATTTCATCTCTATCCGTTCTTTTATCTCCATCATGCGCGGGTAATTCTCCGCTTGATAGGGTTCGTAGGATTAGGATAAAACAATGGATGAGAAAATGTTTTAACTTCTTTTAAGTCTTATGAAGTTTATAAACTTTAGCAAAATAAATGTTAACATCCTTATCGGGCGCGCTACCAATTTATTGCTAGTCTCGACCGCGATTTGAGATCAGATTAACAATTGTTTTGTTAAGGGCTAGACATGAATATAGATCAATGAAAGGACAAGGATCAATAGTGGGGAAACCCTAGTTTCTTCCAAGAACCCTAATTCTCATTCATCAGTATCTATCTAGTATTAAATTTATCAATAGATAAAAGTAGTAATCTTTATTAGTCATCCATAACTACTAAATCCGAACGAACCCTACAAGCATTCTTCTTATAAAATCCATATCCGTATTCAAACTAGATCTGTATTCTGCATCCGTATTTTGACGTAGATCTAGAAACTATTCTCTACTATTCTTTATTCCTCTATTCTTTCTCTTTTTCAACACGTCTAAACTAAGATTGAAAGATTTCACATATCCCTGCGGACGACCCGTACTCATCTCGGTCTATATGCGACACCGTTATTGATTACGGTTATACTAAAAACACATCTTTAAATACAGATCAATCAAATGGCGCCATTACCGGGGATACGTGCGTAATATTTTTTTCTTACTATTCGTGTTGAATTCTTATTCGATACATATCATAAAATAAAACAAAACAACAAATTGTGTATTTAACGATTAGTGTGCGACTTTTGCGAGGGAATCTGGAGTCACTTTAGCGAGGAGATAAAAATTCAGAGACTTTCAGAGAGGAGCAAAAGAGGCCACAGTAGCAAAAATTTTCAAACGATCCCTCAACTGCACGGCGGAACCGCGGCAACAAGGGCATTTTGGCGGTGGAACCGCGGTGGTATTGAGGGTTAGTGCATACAAACTTCTTTGGTATATTCCTCATATCTTTCTCTCTCCTCTGAATAATCCAATAATATATTTTCTGCAGGATTGCCAAAAAAAATTCGCCGCTCAAAAATATTTTTTCGTGTTTTGTTTTACGGGTTGTTTTTGCATATTTTAATACGGACTTTAAGGGGAAAGACCACAATTCAGATTAGGTGGGGATTTCATCACCCTTCCTAGGCCCCACAAATTGCAAAACGAGCATCCGCATAACCCTATATTAATTAAAAAATATCTAGATCAAGACCCTAAGGACCGTCGCGCTCAAATAGGAAAGAGGAAGGTCGTGGGTAATCTATCGTTTATTCGCATTTCTTTTGTGTTGTTTAGGCAAGTGTGTCTAAGGCAAGTGGTTACTTAATTAGGCCCGCTATTTTCGGTGATTCGTATACCGGATACCTCCCACATACCTGGCCACAAGAGTTATAAAGAGGTGGTAGAGGATTGATACCGTGGCTTGTCTTTTGGAAGCCTAGGAGCGGTCTAGTGCTTGACCTAGGTAACCTTAGTTCTAGGGTTTGCTTGTGCATTTTATGATTTGTTGAGTCAACCCTCAAGTCCCACTTTCAAAGCAAAACAATCCAAATAGAGCTTAAATCTTTCCCTTTTCACCCTCCTTCCACTTTTCACCTTCATATAATGGGTAATCCAAATAAAAGAACTCTTTCCGAGTTTTGCTATCCAGAACCAGATATTTCTTGTTATCGTAATCGCTTCGGTATACCATCCGACTCTACCATGTCTTTAAGAGATCGGATAGAGCAAGCGGAAAGAAACAGTTGGCCACCTCACTCCAGGTCCTATCAACCGCATCAAAATTCTACATCTTCTTTTGTTGATACACCATCTAAAAAGTGTGAGGGAACTCCTAAATGCATGTCCATCGCTGAGTATATAGCAAGGACTAACGGCCAAATTTTTAATCCGGTCAAACCGTTAGGATAACAAACGCCACCACCTTCTAAAGAAGATTTTACTACTCGGTTTATAGCGTATATAACATCTGTTGACAGTCTCCAACCACACAACCAATATCAATATTCTTCTTATCACAATGTTGATCCTACGCCTGCCCAATTTTCACAAGCTTTCGATTCTTATCAATCGTACCCAACTTTTACACCTTCTCTAGATATTCATTCTAATCAGTCATTTGGGAGTTTTACTAATCCACAAGAATTTCAATCTTATGCTGAAACCCCTTACCGACCCATGTCTAGTCTTGAACAGACCGTAGAAGAATATCGGGTAGCGACGTGCCGCCATAGAGAGGAATTGAATGAGTGCATGGTCGTCCTGAATAAACAAAATGAACGAGCAACTAGTTTCAAACCAGCTCAAAAAATTTCAACGTATGATACGGCCATAGGACAAATCGAGAATTCGGCTAGTGAGAGAGAGCAGTACACCCTTCCAAATCAGACCTCCCCATCCCAAATTGAAATCTACAACTCCAGTTTTACAGATCTATCGAGTACAACAAATGACTCACCAATTGAAGATAGAATGTCTAATGAGTTGTGTGAGTTTGTAGTGTTTGATTTACCCGATTGTTAGGAGTCCATTTCAGGTGAAGCCACACCCAATCCTTGCGATTTCTACACCTCCACTCTAGAACCACAATTGATAGAAAACCTTGCTTTTGATGAGGTGTCTGAGAATTTTAACCTTCACTTGATTGAGGAGATTGACGTTGGGGATATATTGGATGATGAACCCACAATTTTGGATGAGTTTGTCCCACCAACTCATCAGGTCATTTCACGTCCGCGTGGACATCATCTCGAGCATTTAATTATTCATCTCGAACCCCATATGCGTCTTGAAGTTGATGATAAATGTATAACCGAAAAGCAGAATGAAATTCAGACTTCATTTCCCACATCTGGTTCAGCAATACTCGACACACCAATTTGTTTACCCATTTCATCTCTTACTTTCTCTGGTTCTTCTTCTATTCTTCCTTTAATTTTAGCAAGTGTTGATGAAATACAATCCGATATTTCGAGTTCGATAATTCTAGAAAGACAACTTGATTTAGACTCTTTTGAGAATGAGGTAGATGAGCTTTTCAAGTCTCCTACCTCCATAATTTTTGACAAATCAAGTGTGTTGAATTCTGGCGAGATACTTATTGATGTTGAAACGTTCAATCGGACAATCGATGAAAGTTTCAAAAATATTTTCGCCGACGAACTCGCATTCCTAAACGACACGGATTTTATGATTAATCAACCTCCACCTGAAGAAATTGAACCACCACCATTCTTTCTTATCCCATACGAGAATGTGACTATTCTTCCCATTCCTAATCATTCACGTTCTCGTTTCCGTTCACCATTATTGTTTCGTCTCTATCAACCGAGACGTAAACCATACCGCCTCCTATCTCCCCACTTCTTCAAATCTCTGATCTTCCACCAACCAGCATTGCATCGATAAATTTTTTGAATGGTTGGTGTTGACTTTTGGTCTTTATAAGGCTTTACTTTGACCAATAACTTTAACCCCCCTTGATAATTTTAAATGCTTAATACGGTTTTACTCAAGTTGGGGGTATATATTTTGGCTCTTGAAAATAAATTTTTACAAAATTATGAGCCAAGAATAAGTTTGGGGGAGGATTTCACTGTCATTACTTCTTGTCCCAGTTAGTAACTTTTTCTCCCAAGCCTACAGTTTTTTTAGCTTAACAGATAATCAGTGAGGATACTGCTGTAAACAGGTTTGGGGGAGGTTTGTGCTTATTCACGCATTATACTATATATAAGCACAATTTTTTTTCTTGATAATGAAAGTTTGAAAGTGAAAATTTACATATGAAAGATTGAAATAGTTTAAGAACAACAAGAAAGTTAAATGTTTTCTTAAACGAAACTAGTAACAAGTAGTTATGAGCCGTTGTCCCAAGGGTTAGTAAGATGAAGGAAATTACTAATCTGAGGATAAAAATAAGTCTAAAAAATAGTCCCTATTCTTGAGTCCAAACTTTTGAACATTGATACCCTACTATACGCACTGTCACACATCTTGAAACTTAGGATAGTAGAGGATACCTTGAAATGCCCTTGTCTAAAAGCCTTAGTATGAAGGAAAATAAAAATATATAAGTGGTGAAGAAGAAAAAATGAACAATAGTTTTGTAATTACTTAAGGCAGCATAAAAAAATATAACGAGTGTGCATTATCACCTAGTGCTTTAGATCAAATGGTTTTAGAGCCACTGCTAAGCCTTAGGTGTTGCAAGAAGAGGAATTACGCCTTAATAATGCAAGCATATTTTGTAATCGGTCGGTTAGTACCTCAAGAAGTATTAACGGTCGCATAAAGGACGTGTGAGCAATTTCATCTAAAATATTCACCAACTAAAAAGTATTAAGGAAGATGGACAAGATTACGATAGCTTGAATTGAATTCTCTAAGTGCAGAGATGTCTTTTATACACACGTAGGGGTATATGATCAATGTTTGGAAGAAAGATAGGGAGGAAAACTAAAGGCGATGTTTTATTGAGTGATGATGTGATTTCTAACATCTTTTCACGACCATTAAGATAGGGCTCATGACAACCGAAAAACTGGTGTAGTTGGAAACTCTTATTTTCAAGTTCTTTCATTTATAGTTCTTATCTTTGTACGCAACTTTCACCATCTTTCTTTTATTATAGGATTTTGTGGGTGTAATCCGCTGAAAACGCTCAGGAGACAACATTCCTCCTACTAGGGACACCTAGAGGTTTAAAGGCTTGTTACACGTGCTCAGTGCAATCGTGCTGCCTATGAAAGTGTGCTATTTAGGTTTTTTCTTTTTCTCCCTCTCTTGAATAAATAAGTTTGCTCGGGACGATCAAAGTTAAATTTGGGGGTATTTGTTCAGTCGAAAATATCGCACTTTTGATATGACATTTTCCTTACTTTTCTTAAATATCTAAAAGTGTTTCTTATAAATATGACACATATGAGGGTTTATCTGTAAAAATATTATTTACCATATGTTTATATATTATAATTAACATTATGAAGAAAAATGTATGCATATAATATTTATATAATATTTTGATAATTTAAATATGCATATCATATCAAATATTTTTAAAATATAATATCACATAAAATGGTTAGGATAATATCTCAAAAATACCAAATATTATTTTTCCCCCATTCAGAGCAAAGCTCTGTTTGAAATTCAAAAATTCAAAATTGAAGTAACGCTTCAAATCTCTTGCGCTGTGCGCAACGCACCACGTGACAGAAGCTGATACGTCAGCGCAGCGCCCAAGGCAGCGCGCCCAATCAGAGCAAGGCTCTATTTAAAACAAAATTAAAGGAAGCAACGCTTCAGTTGTGCAAGCGCTGCGCTGCGCGACACGTGTCAGCGTAGTTGCGCAAGCGCAGTTGTGCTGCGCTGAGCGCTGCGCGACACGTGTCAGCGCAGTTGCGCAAGCGCAGTTGCGCTGCGCTGTGCGCAGTTGCGCTGCGCTGTGCGCTGCGTGACACGTGTCAAGCACTGGGGCGTTTGCGCCAAACAGAATTAAAATTCCAGTAAGATCTCTCTGTTCTTGTTAAAACAAGAAGATTGTTTTCTGTAAAACAGAAGCCCTTGGATCAATAATCCAACGGTGGGGAAAATTCCCCAAATCACTCAGAGAAGGATCTCTTTAACAAATTTAAAAAATTAATGGACACTATATAAAGGCCCCTAGACCCCAATTCAAAAGGACACCAATATCAAAATCAAAAACAACAACAGAGAGAATAGAGAAACTCAAGAAACAGAGAGACTCCTCTAAAGAACTTTGAGAAAAACTCAAAAAAGAAAGGTAAAACCTTTGAATAAAAAGAAGAATTTCTTCTGAATAGATCATTGATCTAAGAACAAGATCAATGATCTTCAATAAAAAATAAATAAGGACAAAGGCATTGCCTTTTTTATGAACCATTGGTTCTGGAATCTTAAAGATTCTTCTCTTAAATCCAAAATTGGATTAAGTTATTAAAACAGTGCCTTGCACTTGCAAATCTGCACTGTTGCGCTCCTGGGTTGGCGCAAGCCACCAGAGAGCGCCACATGTTAGCTATAAAAACGATTTGCGCTATGCGCTTTTAAAAATAGAGCATTGCTCTGTAAGGTTGGCGCAACTCATCAGAGCGCGCCACGTGTCACAGCGCAACAGCGTAACGCACTGGTGCAGCGCACTGCGCTAGCGTGACACGTGTCACCTCCACATGCGCTTGCGCTCAATAATTGGCGCAAAGCACCTCACAAGCCACCGTCAGATAATTAATGCACTGCATTATTTACAGAAGGGCCAAGCCCAATTAAAAAAGCCCTAACAGGCCTAATAAAATGCTATGTATTATTTTAAAAAGGGTAGAGCCCAAACAGATGCTCTGCATCATAAATAAAGGGACATAGCCCAAATCAAAAAGGCCTAGCAGGCCAAAAGAAAATGCAGTGCATTATTAAACAGGGGCAAAGCCCTGGCACAGGCCTAATAGGCCACGGATAAAAAACGTTGAACATTTTCAACTGGACTTAGCCCAATCATGGCCGTAAGTTCTCAAATTAAATTGACTGAGCACGGCTGCTCTCTTAAATCAATTTACATCCGGTTCAAGGGTACATCTCCGAACTCCTCTGACACCTATTGTTGTAATCCTTCAACGACGTCAGAGAGGTGACGGGTCCCGATAGCCACAAATGCAGTGGACCACCATGTCCCTAAACTGGCGATGGACCACCATGTCCCTAAACTGGCAATGGACCACCATGGACCGTAATGTTCTTAAACTACCTATGGACCACTACGTTCCTAAACTGGAACAATAAAGCCCCTAAATGCTCTTTTGTCGGATCTAAACGATCCCGTTTAAGTTGATCTTAGCCTCAAATATGGCTAACGTATCCTTAAACATTCAAACAAACTTTAGTCCCAAATTGGACTATAAATCTCCCAATCAACTTTGGTTCAAGGGTACATCTCTGAACTCCTCTGACATCTGTCGTTGTAATCCTTCAACGTCGTCAGAGAGGTGACGGGTCCCGACGGCCATATACATTAAATGGACCACAATGTCCCTAAACTGGCAATGGACCGTAATGTCCATAAACTACCTATGGACCACTACGTCCCTAAACTGGAACAATAGAGCCCCCAAATGCTCTTTTGTCGGATCTAAACGATCCCGTTTAAGTTGATCTTAGCCTCAAATATGGCTAACGTATCCTTAAACATTCAAACAAACTTTAGTCCCAAATTGGACTATAAATCTCCCAATCAACTTTGGTTCAAGGGTACATCTCTGAACTCCTCTGACATCTGTTGTTGTAATCCTTCAACGTCGTCAGAGAGGTGACGGGTCCCGACGGCCATATACATTAAACGGACCACTACGTCCCTAAACTGGAACAATAGAGCCCCTAAACGCTCTTTCCGTTAAGTTGATCTTAGTCTCAAATAGGATTAACGTATCCTTAACGAGCGTTTAAGTTGATCTTAGCCTCAGCATGGCTAACGTATCCTTAAACTAAAACACCAAACCTAAATCTAAGTAAATACGGATTTGGAATAATCCACGTCCTACGGGCGACGACATTACTTAGTCTCCGTATACAATCCATGGGCATCCACAAACAAAACAAACACACACGACACGAAGTAAAATTTGTGGAGAAGGAGAAAGTTGTTATCGCGATGCGATAGCATAATTAACTGCAGGGGCTTGCGCCTGCAGGGAAGAGTGTTCCCACAATCAAAAACCCCTCAAGCGAGGGGGAATCTGACGAAGTCTGTTATGCGGCCGCATCCGTCTAAACCTCCGATACACGGTGCCATAAATCAACTTGGCATCTTCGGAGAGGTGGACGGATAAAACCAAATAGCATCTGCCCCGAATCTCAGGCAAGACGTCCAGTCTTGCGCTGTCATTCGGAGGAGAACAGATTCTGGCACGCCCGGTGGGGCCTCTTCCTCTTTCCACTCCACACTTCGTGTGTCGTGTTCGCGAACGAATCGCGGTTTGCTATGGTTGCCAGTGGATTTGAGGTACTAAGATTTGGTGTCTTGCTCCGTGCAGAAAACAGAAGATCAGTGGCTTCAAACTGCACTACCTGCAACTGCAATTCTCGCTCCGTCCTTCCTGGAGGAGTGACCTATGGGCCCCAAGCAGCCTCTCTTTTCAAGATGCCAGTGAAGCAGGTAACTCAAGCCACCATTGGATTATTCTTCGGGACCATGCTCCCACCGATGAGCTTCAATGCCCCAATGGCGTTGCAAGAAGCCCCAAAGAAGTCGGTCTTTGATCGACTTACCACTGCCGCGACCCCTCTCAACGGGTCGCCCAACTCCACTGCCTCGGGTTTTAACAGGCTGGGTCAGATCTCCAACGGGCCCATAAAAAAGCCAGCAATACCAGAAGATGTTGTCCCGAAGCGGATAGCTATCCCTACTCCAGTTTCAGGCGAAATCACCAAGGTTGCTTCCCCTGCTCGGAAGTCTGCTTTTGACAGGTTGGCCGTCCCCATTCAATGGACGTCGGTCTTTAAAAGGCTTGTACCAGCAAATTTTGACCAACACAGGGGGAATGAGGAGGTCACCCTTACGGCTGAACCAACTCTATCCGCACGACACGCTCGACGTCGCCACTGGCGCCGAGTAAGGAAGGCTGGGGGCAACTCCCCCTCTGGATTCACTCCGCCAGCTCCAACGGTGGGGATCGATACTGCTGTTCCAACCTAGAACAGCTTTGAATTGCTGAACACGGTGCGCAGAAACTCTCCTGCTGTGGTGTTAAAATGAACTCCTTCACCTGTAGAGAATACTCCAGAGAGGAAGCTAGAGCAGCCCCCCTCAACGGCTGTCCTCTAAAATTTACAAAGTCTGGCGACAGGTCCAAGAGTCGGTGATTGATGAAAACTATCTCCGCCGACAGAAAAAGATGAAGGTTCGGCAGGAGAAAGATTACTCCGTCAAGCCACAAAAAGCAACAGCTACTTGGGTGCCCACTACAACAGCTCCCTCAACTCCAATCACTCAAAAGAAAAGGAGGCCGCAAAAAGCCCCTGTGAACATGGCGAACCGTAAAAGCGCTGAGCACAAACGTCCCAAGTCTGGGGGCATGGTGGTGCACACTGTTTATATGGCTTCTGGAAAGGAGGAAGGCCGTGCATCGACGAGTCACCGACCGCTCACCCGATCTGTGACAAAAGCCCAGGAGCAGCAACAGAAGCTTCAGGAAATGATGACTGCAATGGCTGCACTCACTGGGCCAAAATAAAGCTCGGAGGCGTCATCAGAGCAGCGTCACGAACAAGAGACTGATGCTGATTTCTTACGGAGAGTCCTCGAAAAGAAGGACAAAGAAACCGCAGAGCAGGCGGCTAACATAAAACAAATGGCGCTCCTCTTCCAAGATATGGTAGGGATGATGTTACAACCAGACCCTCCTGCCGAAGATCCTCCGATCGTCCTTGAAGACGACATGGGAGAAACGTCAAATCCTCCACCGGCTCTGTCAACACCCAAGGAGGAGGCAATCTCCAAAGCTGACTTGGACGGATATATAGCTCAACAAATACGGGTTCATTAGGCGACTGAGACAGCCGGTCAGAGCGTTAAAACGGGACGACCCTATCTAGAATGGTATGACTAAATAAGGTACCTGCCGGGATATATGATCCCCAAATTCCACGTATATAAGGGGACGGGAAATCCGCACCAGCACGTTGCTCAATTTAGAGCCTTGTGCGGTAATACTGGGGGTGACGATAAATTGCTGCTTCGCCAGTTTGTTGGCAGCTTATTGGAGACATCGTTTGAATGGTACTCGGAGCTTCCCGACGATTCCGTCAAAACGTTTACAGAAATGGAGTTGCTATTTACTCAGCGTTTCGCAAGCGCCAGCGAACGCACCCCGATAACATCACTGATTAACGCCAGGATAAGGCCAGGCGAAACGTGGGTCCAATACGCAACACGATGGCGGAACCTATGGTCGAAATGCGAACAACGTATAGAAGAGGCACCGGCGGTAGGCATGTTCGTGGGCACTTTTGATCCGCAAGCGACCATCTCGCAATTCATGATGTTCTTCAGGCCGACCACCTTCCAGGCCTTGATCGACAAATTAGCCCAAATGGACCAGATGAGCCATAGACCGTCTCCTCTAAAACCAGACTCTCGAAATGAGAAAGGAAAAGGGAAAGCGACCGTCGTCGCCAATGATCAACAGCAGCCGAGCAACTTAAAGCCGGTCGTTCGCCAAAACGAGGTGCGTCCACGCCCATCCCTCGAAGAGAGACTGGGACGTTCTTACTCGTTTCCTCAGAATAAAACGAGAAGACTGTTCGAGCTGGCAGTGCGCAACAGACTCATCAATCTGCCGAGTCCAAAACGTCTATCGCAGCCAGGCGATCTCGATAATCCCAATTATTGCCCTTACCACTAAACGGTAAGTCACCCGATCGAGCATTGTTTCGTCTTTAAGGGATGGATCGAGGATCAGTACCTACAAGTCAAGTTCGCACTGTCTGAAAACTGGAAGGTAAACCCACCACAGCCGCACATTCTAAAGAAGACGGACACGATGGGGGCAGCTTGTTCTTTTGTTGAGGACGAAAACGATGGAGAAGACTCATCAGATGAATTCGAAGACTATGTAGCGACTTTTCATGTGATCTCTCACTCATTGGAAGATGATAAAGAGGCTCCTTGCGCTGAGAAACCGAGGGCGGACCCTAAACCAGAAATTCTGCGGCCGTCAGACGAGTTGATCGATGCCTTCCTGAATGAGATTCGTCTGAAAGTTAAAGCCAATCAAGAGCGTGAGATGGCCATACTGGAAGGAGCCAAACACCGACTACTAGACCAAAGAGTCGAGGCACTTCCGTCAAATCAAAAGTCATCCACTACGGATAAAACCAAATAGCATCTGCCCCGAATCTCAGACAAGATGTCCAGTCTTGCGCCGTCATTCGGAGGGGAACAGATTCTGGCACGCCCGGTGGGACATTTGTTTCCCCCAATCTCAAAGATCCATGAAAACTCTTAGGAGTTCTTCATTTTCAGATAAAAAAAAAAGATCTACATTTGATCTATGAGCAAAGCTCTGTTCATAGGTTAAAATCCATAAAACAAGATCTCTATAGATCTATGGATTTTTGAGAGCAAGGCTCTATTGATGAAACCCCAAAGGGGTTTTCTTTAGATCAGAGATCTATAAGAGCAAGGCTCTGTTAATTAAGTTTAATTTAATTTAATTTAAGTTAAATTTTACCTAAGTTGTTCTAAAAATCTGAACCCTGAAGTTCTTGGAAAGAAACGAGAGCAAGGCTCTAAAATTCTTAAACAAGAGCAAGGCTCTGAAAACTCAAGTTCTTGGAAATGGTAAATCATTTACTAAGGACCAAGAGTCCTATTTACAGGCGTCTGCGCCCCTTCAACTCACCAGTTGATCCAACGGCCAAAATCTTGCCACCGCTGCACTCACGTGTGCGCTACGTGAGCACAACGGTGGGGGGGCATTTGTTTCCCCCAATCAGAACAAAGCTCTGTTTGAAATTCAAAAATTCAAAATTGAAGCAATGCTTCAAATCCCTTACGCTGCGCGCAACGCGCCACGTGTCAGAAGCTGATATGTCAGCGCAGCGCCCAAGGCAGCGCGTCCAATCAGAGCAAGGCTATATTTAAAACAAAATTAAAGGAAGCAGTGCTTCAGTTGCGCAAGCGCTGCGCTGCGCTGCGCGACACGTGTCAGCCCAGTTGCGCACACGCAGTTGTGCTGCGCTGTGCGCTTCGCGACACGTGTCAGCGCAGTTGCGCTGCGCTGTGCGCTGCGTGACACGTGTCAAGCACTGGGGCGTTTGCGCCAAACAGAATTAAAATTCCAGTAAGATCTTTCTGTTCTTGTTAAAACAAGAAGATTGTCTTCTGTAAAACAGAAGCCCTTGGATCAAAGATCCAACGGCGGGGAAAATTCCCCAAATCACTCAGAGAAGGATCTCTTTAACAAATTTAAAAAATTAATGGGCACTATATAAAGGCCCCTAGACCCCAATTCAAAAGGACATCAATATCAAAATAAAAAACAACAACAGAGAGAATAGAGAAACTCAAGAAACAGAGAGACTCCTCTAAAGAACTTTGAGAAAAACTCAAAAAAGAAAGGTAAAACCTTAGAATAAAAAGAAGAATTTCTTCTGAATAGATCATTGATCTAAGAACAAGATCAATGATCTTCAATAAAAAATAAATAAGGACAAAGGCATTACCTTTTTTATGAACCATTGGTTCTGGAATCTTAAAGATTCTTCTCTTAAATCCAAAATTGGATTAAGTTATTAAAACAGTGCCTTGCACTTGCAAATCTGCACTGTTGCGCTCCTGGGTTGGCGCAAGCCACCAGAGAGCGCCACATGTCAGCTATAAAAACGATTTGCGCTATGCGCTTTTAAAAATAGAACATTGCTCTGTAAAGTTGGCGCAACTCATCAGAGCGCGCCACGTGTCACAGCGCAACAGCGTAGCGCACTGGTGCAGCGCACTGCGCTAGCGTGACACGTGTCACCTTCACATGCGCTTGCGCTCAATAATTGGCGCAAAGCGCCTGACATGCCACTGTCAGATAATTAATGCACTGCATTATTTACAGAAGGGCCAAGCCCAATTAAAAAAGGCCTAACAGGCCTAATAAAATTCTATACATTATTTTAAAAAGGGCAGAGCCCAAACAGATGCTCTGCATCATAAATAAAGGGACATAGCCCAAATCAAAAAGGCCTAGCAGGCCAAAAGAAAATGCAGTGCATTATTAAACAGGGGCAAAGCCCTAGCACAGGCCTAATAGGCCACGGATAAAAAACGTTGAACATCTTCAACTGGACTTAGCCCAATCATGGCCGTAAGTCCTCAAATTAAATTGACTGAGCACGACTGCTCTCTTAAATCAATTTACATCCGGTTCAAGGGTACATCTCCGAACTCCTCTGACACCTATCGTTGTAATCCTTCAACGACGTCAGAGAGGTGACGGGTCCCAACAGCCACAAATGCAGTGGACCACCATGTCCCTAAACTGGCGATGGACCACCATGTCCCTAAACTGGCAATGGACCGCCATGGACTGTAATGTCCTTAAACTACCTATGGACCACTACGTCCCTAAACTGGAACAATAAAGCCCCCAAATGCTCTTTTGTCGGATCTAAACGATCCCGTTTAAGTTGATCTTAGTCTCAAATATGGCTAACGTATCCTTAAACATTCAAACAAACTTTAGTCCCAAATTGGACTATAAATCTCCCAATCAACTTTAGTTCAAGGGTACATCTCTGAACTCCTCTGACATCTGTCGTTGTAATCCTTCAACGTCGTCAGAGAGGTGACAGGTCCCGACGGCCATATACATTAAATGAACCACCATGTCCCTAAACTGGCAATGGACCGTAATGTCTTTAAACTACCTATGGACCACTACGTCCCTAAACTGGAACAATAGAGCCCCTAAATGCTCTTTTGTCGGATCTAAACGATCCCGTTTAAGTTGATCTTAGCCTCAAATATGGCTAACGTATCCTTAAACATTCAAAAAAACTTTAGCCCCAAATTGGACTATAAATCTCCCAATCAACTTTGGTTCAAGGGTACATCTCTGAACTCCTCTGACATCTGTCGTTGTAATCCTTCAACGTCGTCAGAGAGGTGACGGGTCCCGACGGCCATATACATTAAACGGACCACTACGTCCCTAAACTGGAACAATAGAGCCCCTAAACGCTCTTTCCGTTAAGTTGATCTTAGTCTCAAATAGGATTAACGTATCCTTAACGAGCGTTTAAGTTGATCTTAGCCTCAACATGGCTAACGTATTCTTAAACTAAAACACCAAACCCAAATCTAAGTAAATACGGATTTGGACTAATCCATGTCCTACGGGCGATGACATCACTTAGTCTCCGTATACAATCCACGGGCATCTACAAACAAAACAAACACACACGACACGAAGTGAAATTTCTGGAGAAGGAGAAAGTTGCTATCGCGATGCGGTAGCGTAATTAACTGCAGGGGCTTGCGCCTGCAGGGAAGAGCGTCCCCACAATCAAAAACCCCTCAAGCGAGGGGGAATCTGACGAAGTCTGCTACATCGGCCGCATCCATCTAAACCTCCGATACACGGTGCCATAAATCAACTTGGCATCTTCGGAGAGGTGGACGGATAAAACCAAATAGCATCTGCCCCGAATCTCAGGCAAGACGTCCAGTCTTGCGCCGTCATTCGAAGGGGAACAGATTCTGGCACGCCCGGTGGGACCTCTTCCTCTTTCCACTCCACACTTCGTGTGTCGTGTTCGCGAACGAATTGCGGTTTGCTATGGTAGCCAGTGGATTTGAGGTACTAAGATTTGGTGTCTTGCTCCGTGAAGAAAACAGAAGATCAATGGCTTCAAACTGCACTACCTGCAACTGCAACTCTCGCTCCGTCCTTCCTGGAGGAGTGACCTATGGGCCCCAAGCGGCCTCTCTTTTCAAAATGCCAGTGAAGCAGGTAACTCAAGCCACCACTGGATTATTCTTCGGGACCATGCTCCCACCGATGAGCTTCAACGCCCCAATGGCGTTGCAAGAAGCCCCAAAGAAGTCGGTCTTTGATCCACTTACCACTGCCGCGACCCCTCTCAACGGGTCGCCCAACTCCACTGCCTCGGGTTTTAACAGGCTAGGTCAGAGCTCCAACGGGCCCATGAAAAAGCCAGCAATACCAGAAGATGTTGTCCCGAAGTGGATAGCTATCCCTACTCCAGTTTCAGGCGAAATCACCAAGGTTGTTTCCCCTGCTCGGAAGTCTGCTTTTGACAGGTTGGCCGTCCCAATTCAATGGACGTCGGTCTTTAAAAGGCTTGTACCGGAAAATTTTGACCAACACAGGGGGCATGAGGAGGTCACCCTTACGGCTGAACCAACTCTATCCGCACGACACGCTCGACGTCGCCACTGGCGCTGAGTAAGGAAGGCTGGGGGCAACTCCCCCTCTGGATTCACTCCACCAGCTCCAACGGTGGGGATCGTGCTGCTGTTCCAACCGGGAACAGCTTTGAATTGCTGAACACGGTGCGCAGAAACTCTCCTGCTGCGGTGTTGAAACGAACTCCTTCATCTGTAGAGAATACTCCAGAGAGGAAGCTAGAGCAGCCCCCTCAACGGCTGTCCTTTAAAATTTACAAAGTCTGGCGACAGGTCCAAGAGTCGGTGATTGATGAAAACTATCTCCGCCGACAGAAAAAGATGAAGGTTCGGCAGGAGAAGGATTACTCCGTCAAGCCACAAAAAGCAACAGCTACTTGGGTGCCCACTACAACAGCTCCCTCAACTCCAATCATTCAAAAGAAAAGGAGGCCGCAAAAAGCCCCTGTGAACATGGCGAATCGTAAAAGCGCTGAGCACAAACGCCCCAAGTCTGGGGGCATGGTGGTGCATACTGTTTATATGGCTTCTGGAAAGGAGGAAGGCCGTGCTTCGATGGGTCATCGACCGCTCACACGATCCGTGACAAAAGCCCAGGAGCAGCAACAGAAACTTCAGGAAATGATGACTGCAATGGCTGCACTCACTGCGGCATGTCCTTTGGAATTCTAGGAGCGGTCTAGTGCTTGACCTAGGTAACCTTAGTTCTAGGGTTTGCTTGTGCATTTTGTGATCTGTTGAGTCAACCCTTAAGTCCCATTTTCAAATCAAAACAATCCAAATAGAGCTTAAATATTTCCCTTTTCACCCTCCTTCCTCTTTTCACCTTCTTATAATGGATAACCCAAATAAAAGAACTCTTGCCGAGTTTTGCTATCCAGAACCAAATATTTCTTGTTTTAGTAATCGCTTTGGTATACCATCCGACTCTACCATGTCTTTAAGAGATTGGATAGAGCAAGCGGAAAGAAACAGTTGGCCACTTCACTCTAGGTCCTATCAACCGCATCAAAATTCTACATCTTCTTTTGTTGATACACCATCCAAAAAGTGTGAGGGAACTCCTAAACGCATGTCCACCGCTGAGTATATACCAAGGACTAACGGCCAAAGTTTTAATCCGGTCAAACCGTTAGGACAAAAAACGCCACCTCCTTCTAAAGAAGATTTTACTACTCGGTTTGTGGCGTATATGACTTCTGTTGACAGTCGCCAACCACACAACCAATATCAATATTCTTCTTATCACAATGTTGATCCTACTCCTGCCCAATTTTCACAAGCTTTCGATTCCTATCAATCCTACCCGACTTTTACACCTTCTCTAGATATTCCTTCTAATCAGTCATTTGGGAGTTTTACTTATCCACAAGAATTTCAATCTTATGCTAAAACCCCTTACCGACCCATGTCTAGTCTTGAATGGAACGTGGATGAATATCGGGTAGTGACTCGCCGCCACAGAGAGGAATTGATGAGTGCATGGCCGTCCTCAATAAACAAAACGAACAAGCAACTAGTTTCAAACCAGCTCAAAAAATTTCAAAGTATGATACGACCATAGGGCAATTCGAGAATTCGGGTAGTGAGAGAAAGCGGTACACCTTCTAAATCAGACCTCCCCATCCCAAATTGAAATCCACAACTCCAGTTTCACAGAACTATCGAGTACACCAAATGACTCACCAATTGAAGATAGAATGTCTAATGAGTTGTGTGAGTTTGTAGTGTTTGATTTACCCGATTGTTAGGAGTCCATTTCAGGTGAAGCCACACCCAATCCTTACGATCTCTACACTTTCACTCTAGAACCACAATTGATTGAAAACCTTGCTTTTGATAAGGTGTCTGAGAATTTTAACCTTCACTTGATTGAGGAGATTGACGTTGGGGATATATTGGATGATGAACCCACAATTTTGGATGAGTTTGTCCCACCAACTCATCAGGTCATTTCACGTCCGTGTGGACATCATCTCGAGCCTTTAATTATTCATCTCAAACCCCATATGCGTCTTGAAGTTGATGATAAATGTATAACCGAAAAGCAGAATGAAATTCAGACTTCATTTCCCACATCTGGTTCAGCAATACTCGACACACCAATTTGTTTACCCATTTCATCTCTTACTTTCTCTGGTTATTCTTCTATTCTTCCTTTAATTTTAGCAAGTGTTGATGAAATACAATCCGATATTTCGAGTTCGATAATTCTAGAAAGACAACTTGATTTAGACTCTTTTGAGAATGAGGTAGATGAGCTTTTCAAGTCTCCTACCTCCATAATTTTTGACAAATCAAGTGTGTTGAATTCTGGCGCGATACTTATTGATATTGAAACGTTCAATCGGACAATCGATGAAAGTTTCAAAAATATTTTCGCCGACGAACTCGCATTCCTAAACGACACGGATTTTATGATTAATCAACCTCCACCTGAAGAAATTGAACCACCACCATTCTTTCTTATCCCATACGAGAATGTGACTATTCTTCCCATTCCTAATCATTCACGTTCTCGTTTCCGTTCACCATTATTGTTTCGTCTCTATCAACCGAGACGTAAACCATACCGCCTCCTATATCCCCACTTCTTCAAATCTCTGATCTTCCACCAACCAGTGCATTGCATCGATAAATTTTTTGAATGGTTGGTGTTGACTTTTGGTCTTTATAAGGCTTTACTTTGACCAATAACTTTAACCCCCCTTGACAATTTTAAATGCTTAATACGGTTTTACTCAAGTTGGGGGGATATATTTTGGCTCATGAAAATAAATTTTTACAAAATTATGAGCCAAGAATAAGTTTGGGGGAGGATTTCACTGTCATTACTTCTTGTCCCTGTTAGTAACTTTTTCTCCCAAGCCTACAGTTTTTTTAGCTTAACTGATAATCAGTGAGGACACTGCTGTAAACAGGTTTGGGGGAGGTTTGTGCTTATTCACGCATTATACTATATATAAGCACAATTTTTTTTTTGATAATGAAAGTTTGAAAGTGAAAATTTACATATGAAAGATTGAAATAGTTTAAGAACAACAAGAAAGTTAAATGTTTTCTTAAACGAAACTAGTAACAAGTAGTTATGAGCCGTTGTCCCAAGGGTTAGTAAGATGAAGGAAATTACTAATCTGAGGATAAAAATAAGTCTAAAAAATAGTCCCTATTCTTGAGTCCAAACTTTTGAACATTGATACCCTACTATACGCACTGTCACACATCTTGAAACTTGGGATAGTAGATGATACCTTGAAATGCCCTTGTCTAAAAGCCTTAGTATGAAGGAAAATAAAAATATATAAGTGGTGAAGAAGAAAAAAATGAACACTGGTTTTGTAATTACTTAAGACAGCATAAAAAAAATATAGCGAGGGTGCTTTATCACCTAGTGCCTTAGACCAAATGGTTTTGGAGCCACTGCTAAGCCTTAGGTGTTGCAAGAAGAGGAATTACGTCTTAATAATGCAAGCACATTTTGTAATCGGTCGGTTAGTACATCAAGAAGTATTAACGGACCCATGAAAGACGTGTGAGCAATTTCTTCTAAAATATTCACTAACTAAAAAGTTTTAAGGAAGATGGACAAGAGTATGATAGTTTGAATTGAATTCTCTAAGTGTAGAGATGTCTTTTACACACACGTAGAGGTATATGATCGATGTTTGGAAGAAAGATAGGGAGGAAAACTAAATGCGATGTTTTACTGAGAGATGATGTGATTTCTAACATCTTTTCACGACCATTAAGATAGGGCTCATGACAACCGAAAAACTGGTGTAGTTGGAAACTCTTATTTTCAAGTTCTTTCTTTCATAGTTCTTATCTTTGTACGTAACTTTCACCATCTTTCTTTTATTATAGGATTTTGTGGGTGTAATCTGCTGAAAACGCTCAGGAGACAACACTCCTCCTACTAGGGACACCTAGAGGTTTAAAGTCTTGTTACATGTGCTCAGTGCAATCGTGTTGCCTATGAAAGTGTGCTACTTAGGTTTTTCTTTTTCTCCCTCTCTTGAATAAATAAGTTTGCTCGGAACGATCAAAGTTAAGTTTGGGGGTATTTGTTCAGTCGAAAATATCGCACTTTTGATATGACATTTTCCTTACTTTTCTTAAATATCTAAAAGTGTTTATTATAAATATGACTCATATGAGGGTTTATCTGTAAAAATACTATTTACCATATGTTTATATATTATAATTAATATTATGAAGAAAATTGTATGCATATAATATTTATATAATATTTTGATAATTTAAATATGCATATCATATCAAATATTCTTAAAATATAATATCATATAAAATGGTTAGGATAATATCTCAAAAGTACCAAATATTACTAACATTTTTCATTGAGATATTGTGCATGAGTTGGCTCAGGTCAGGAGATCGAGATATTGAGATGCCGGGAATCAAAAATCTGCCGATTAAGTTAAATAAAATCGAAAAATCAATACTGGCAGAGATTCAGGAAATATTTTTAAGTTCCAGACATCAAATAAATCTCCATGTGTCACATCGAAGTAGCTCCAGAATTCTGAAGCCAAGATCTTACCAACAAACCGCGCTTCCACGGCCAAACTAGCTTTAATACGGCGGATCCGCGGCCGATTCACTGAGTCAGGATTTGGGATTTTTATTTGTGATTTGCAATAACAAACCCTAATTCTTGGGATCTTTGGTTTCTGGTTTTGGGGCTATATAAAGGACTGATGGCTAAACTTAGAAATCATCAATCTTTTACACAAGCTAATCACCGTAAAAGAACAAGTGGTCCAAGACAGGTCCAACATTCGACGTGATAAAGAGACGTGAGATTCAACGGAACATCTACATCCGACAAGGCAGAGATCGAGAGCAATTTCTTCTTCCTCTTGTAATCTAAACTTGAAGTTTGTACTTGTGAAGTTGATTAATAAATGTAGATTTTTAGTTTAATTATTTAGTTACATTATGAATTTCATCTCTATCCGTTCTTCTATCTCCATCATGCGCGAGTAATCCTCCGCTTCATAGGTTTCGTAGGATTATGGTAGAACAATGGATGAGAAAATTTTTTAACTTCTTTTAAGTCTTATGAAGTTTATAAACTTTAGCAAAATAAATGTTAACATCCTTATCGGGCGCGCTACCAATTTATTGCTAGTCTCGACCGCAATTTGAGATCGGATTAACAATTGTTTTGTTAAGGGCTAGACATGAATAGAGATCAATGAAAGGACATGGGTCAATAGTGGAGAAACCCTAGTTTTTTCCAAGAACCTTAATTCTCATTCATCAGTATTTATCTAGTATTAAATCTATCAATAGATAAAAGGAGTAATCTTTATTAGTCATCCATGACTACTAAATCCGAACGAACCCTACATGCATTCTTCTTATAAAATTTATATCTGTATTCAAAATAGATCATTATTCTACATCTGTATTTTGACGTAGATCTTGAAACTATTCTCCACTATTCTTTATTTATCTATTCTTTCTCTTTTTCAACACGTCTGAAGTAAGATTGAAAGATTCCACATATCCTTGCGGACGACCCATATCATCTCGGTCTAGCTACACGCGACACCGTTATCGATTGCGGTTATTCTACAAACATTTCTTTAAATACAGATCAATCACAGAGCTTGGCTCTTTTTTTCAAAATGATCTCCCAGAGATCTTAAGAAGAACTTCTTACCCCTTTCTAAAAAAACCGTAGGTTTTAAATCCTTGAGAATCGTTATTTCTCTTCTTAGGATTTTACCCTATCATTGATCTTGTTCTTTGAGGGTTTCTGGAATTTAATTCTATTATATTTCTAATCTGTCTCCCAACATGTGGGGCTTCTGGGGTTTAATCCCATTATCTGAGGAATTTTAATTCTATTTTGTCTTACAGAGCTTAGCTCTGGGAAATTTTTGATCTTTTTGGGAATTTTATTCCTTTTCCTATTTGCCTATTTTTTATATATAGGGTTCTAATACCATTTTTTACAGATTTGAATCTGTTGCGGGGCTCATTTTTTAAGAACATTTGGAGTTTTTAACTCCACTGCTCAATTGGATTATTCATTTAATGAGAATCCTTTTGGATTCTCACAATGGGTGCATGTCTCGCTGTACTGAAAATGCTAAGGCCCTTAGTTGCAGTTAATTACTTTATGCCAATCACTAACTCTCTATGGGTTTTTTTAGGTACTATGGCTTCCGATTCCATTTTTACTTATATACGTTCGGAGAGCGCTTTTGCCGACGTGCCTACGGATCGAGAATTCTTCGCTTTAATCCGGGACTACAACCCAGAGCAGAAGTCTCTTCATCTATGGGGATCGTGGTATAGTTATATTATCCGGGGTCAGCGCCGCTTTACTTGTGCGGTTCCATCAGAACCGATCCTATCGATTCATTATGCTGACCCTCCGCAGGTTGCTTATGCAGTGGAAGAGGTCAATTGGACGGCGGAAGGTCGTCTCCAACTTTCCATGGCGTCGATACCAGTCCAGCCGCCGATGGCCCTTGATATTCCGGGGCGTCGCATATGTCAGGGAGAAGCGCGTCCTTGGGGTCAGCTTTATACAATAGGAGTGACACCTCGACATCCGGCTGGTTATCTGTAGTGGGCCTGTTACATTTTATCGGCCAAAAAAACGTTATTGTTGAAGACCGGGTTGTACCTAGCGGTCTACGCATATCTCTTCTATTATCATACTCCTCTTGTGTGGTGGGTTAAATCCTTCTTAGAACAGTGGAATATTCCGACCCACACATTTCTTTTATCGGACTGTGAAGTATCGATCTCGCTGGAAGAATTTGCAGAAATTTCCGGGTTACCCGTCAGAGGGGAGCATTATGAGGAGATACTTCCTCCCGACGAGTACATTTTCTCCACTGAATTGGTAGCCATGGGACTTACCCCGGAAAATGCTATTCAACACAAGTTCCCTAGTTTGATCAAACTGCTGAATATCTATGAGAGCTTGTTTCTGGAATCCGGGGGCATGGAGTTAGCTTTATGGACTTTGTCGACCATTTCCTTCGTCCGGAGGTTCTATCGAAGAAAGCTACGAAGTTTGCCAAGCTCGATGATCCGTTCGGATTTGGTTCGGACAAATTTCCAACTATAGAGGCGAATGTTTACACTAGTTTAAGTTTCGTTTACAGATATGTGTGAAAGAAGGCTCATTCATACACGCGCGTGGAAGGTTAGTGCATGACGTGAGCACATCAGTAGCGTTTACACTTAGTAAAAAATCCCTAAGGGTGAAGTGCACATGCAAACATGCAGGTTGCAACAGTACGATCAGAGGAAGAGCAGGTGTTAGAAATGAAGCACTCGGTGGTCAACGATAAAAGGAAAGCATTTAAATAAACATTTTATGCTATAGGAAATAGATCACCAAACACGGGATCAAAAGTATAAGGGTTTACAAAACTATGAATAAAGTTTTCTAAAGCCCTCTCAGCCTTCTCCACCATGTCGAAGCGGCGATCTTCGAGAGGAGTTGCTCCTCATCGGTTAGCGTCGTGTCCATCGACGAAAGCAGACATGATGGTCCTCTGAGCCCGTATTTGGCTTAGCAGCTGAACAGAGCGATCCCTCAGAGGCTTGGTAATCAAAATTGCCTCATGAAAGCACTCGATCTTGTCCTCCGCCACGTCGAGCATTGCCGGAGTCATCTCCGCTGGATGAGGGGGAATGTCATCGAGCACAGACAAGAATATCATCCGGAGCCAAATGGAGTTGATGGGGAGAGGAGATCCTCTACGAGTCAAGAGCTCGTGCAACACCGTATCACATTGGTCATCCCTGAGAGCAGGATTCACCAAGCGTGCAACAAAATGAGGAACAATTTCCTCATAGGCAACTCCCACGGCTGCCGATTAGCATGCGGACGATTGCAAGCCATGACACTTCTTAGTTAAAATGATTCTCTGAAAACGAGAGAGAAGAGAAGCATTGCTTAGATTATAAAGAGAGGCATTTAAGTATCGGCACAGAAAATGTTGTGCATGGTGGAACTATTTCCATGCTCTGACAAAAGAAGGCATTGGAAAAGAAAGTTTGACTCAGGAAAAGAAGAGAGAGAAGGTGAAAAGAAACCTTCATTAGTGGGGCAACGCCCCCACGTGCTTCTCACGAGGACGCCATCGCTAATGTGCAAAGCACATAAAAGTTTCTGGGTAAGAATTAAATTCTTATACGGCGCCACACGTGCTCCTCACGCCGACGCCAATGTGCAAAGCACAGAAGCACTTTCTGAGTAAGAATTAAATTCTTATATGGCACCACACGTGATCATCACGCAGGCGCTAATGTGCAAAGCACAGGAATACCCATCTTAAGAATTAAATTCTTAAGTGGCTCCCACGTGCACAACACGTAAACGCTGGCGCCCAAGTAGAATTAAATTCTATGATACTCTCTGTTAAACAGAGCCGTTGGATCAAAAATCCAACGGAAATGATAAATCATAAAAATATAGAATCAAATTTAATTAGGAGAAAATATCTCCCAAATCTTTCGAAATAAGAAAGATGCTCTCGGTTGGATCAATGATCCAATAATAGAATAAAATTCTATTTTTGGGAATATATTCTCTCAATCTTTCTAAACAAAAAATATTGCTCTCTGTAAAACAGATAACACTTGGATTAAAATTCCAACGGTGATTAAAAATCAACATTTTACAGAATAAATTATGTATATGGGAAAATATTTCCCCAACCTTGTTAAAAACAAGAAAACACATTCTGTAAAACAGAAGTCCTTGGATCAAAGATCCAACGGTGGATAAAATTCCCCGAATCGATTTTGAGACCAATTAAATCAATTGGAATCTCTCAATGAAAGATTTTCTCAAAACTAATTAACAATCTGCCTCCACTATATAAAAGACCCGAGACTTCAAGTCTCAAAAGAACGACTGCCAGGGAGAGACCACAAATAGAAAGAACAGAGAATTCAATTCTCAAAGAAGAAGAGCTTCCTTCTCAAAACCTTAGGTAAAGAAAAAAGATCAAAATATCTCTATTACCTATAATATCATATCTAAGGGTTTAACCCTTATAAAAAGAACTTAGTTCTTTCTCTGGATCCGAGATCCACAAGTCAAGTCTCCCACATGTTGAGAATTTAATTCTCATCGGGAAGATCTTGTTCTTGAAAATCAAAAATTTAGGGAAGAACAAATTTAAAGAGAAAGAAGAGGGAGTCCAGAATACTCCAGGAACTCAGTTCCTTCAAATTGAGAACTTAGTTCTTTAAAAACTCAACCTAAAATCCTCAAATATAGTGATTTTAGCGAGCGTTAATGGTCAAAGCACCATTGATAGAGGTTTAACGTCTTTGAAAACATCAACAGAGATTAAATCTCCATATAAAAGAAACTAGCGCCTCACGTGTTTCCCACGTGGGCGCCCCTCTTTAACAGTGCTTAGCGCCTCACGTGAAACACACGTGGGCGCCATATAAAAAGTGCTTAGCACTTCACATACAGCCAAAATGGCTGAGTGCTTAGCATTTATTGGGCAGTGCCCAACGCCGCACGTGCTCCTCACGTGGGTGCCACAAAAATAATAAGAGTGCTTAGCACTCCACAAATAGCCAAAACGGCTAAGTGCTTAGCACTGATTGGGCAGCGCCCAGCGCCTCACGTGCTCCTCACGTAGGCGCCACAAAAATAATAAGAGTGCTTACCACTCCATAAATAGCCAAAACGGCTAAGTGCTTAGCACTGATTGGGCAGCGCCCAGCGCCTCACGTGTTTCTCACGTGGGCCCCACCAGAAAAAGAGAGAGAGAAAAGTGCTTAACACTCCATAAACAACCAAAATGGCTGAGTGCTCTGCATTCATTGGGCGACGCCCATAATTAAATGCTTCACATGACACCCAGAGCATCAAACAAGTGCTTAGCACTTTTGCATTAAAAAAAGTGGACTGAACCAACAGAGTCCAAATAAGTGCTTAGCATTTCTGAACAAAAAGAACTGAGCATACCAAGCCCAAATTGGCTAAGTCTATAAAACTTTCTTATAGCTGAGCCTAAAATGCTCTGTTGTTTGGATCTTGAATAAAAATGATTCTTGAAATTTCGCTAAGTTGATCTTAGTCTCAAATTATACTAACGTATCCTTAGTTAAAAATAAATTGAGCCCAAATGCTCACACATTTAAGTTGATCTTAATCTCAAACCAGATTAACGGTCCTTAAATAAACCATCCCAAATCTAAAATATACGGATTTGAACTGATCCGCGCCCTACGGGCGACAACATAAACTAGTCTCCGTATACAATCCACGGGCAACCAAAACAAACAAAAAACATACACAACACGAAGTGAACTGCTGAAGAAGGATAAAGTGGTTATCGCAATGCGGTAACGTAATTAACTTCAGGGCCTTGCGCCTGCAGGGAAGAGCGTCCCCACAATCAAAAACCCCTCATAAAATGAGGGGGAATCTGATGAAGTCTGCTACAACGGCCGCATCTATCCAAATCTTCGATATATGGTGCCATAAATCAACTTGGTATCTTCGGAGAGGTGTATGGATAAATCCAAATAGCATCTGCCCCTAAACTCAGGCAAGACGATCCATCCCAGTTCGTCTCTGTTTTCGGTGGTGAACAGATTTTGGCTCGCCCGGTGGGACCGTTTCCTCTTTCCACTCCATACTTCTTGTGTCGTGTTTCGCGAACGAAATCGCGGTTCGCTATGGTTGCCCTTGGATCTGAGGTACTAAAATTTGGTGTCTTTCTCCTGTGCAGAAGAAGAGAAATCGATGGCTTCCCAATGCACTTCTTGCAACAGCAACACTCGCTCCACCCCAGCTGGAGGAGTAACCTACGGGCCCAACGCGGCCTCTATCTTTTCAATACCGGTGGGGAAAGTTACGCAAGCCACTACTGGGTTGTTCTTTGGGACTATGCTCCCACCGATGAGTTTCGGTGCCTCAGCGCCGCAAGAGAAACTCCCAAGAGGTCGGTCTTCGATTGACTAGAGACCACAACGGCCCCTTTCAACGGGCCGCCAAATCTGATGTCTCAATCTTCAACAGGCTGAGCAAAATCTCGAACGGGCTGGCAAAGAGGCTCGTAATACCAGAAGGGGCTGCCCCAAATTAGATAGCCCTCCCAACTCCTCTTGCAGGTGAAGACGTCAAAGGTGCTTCCACTACCAGAAAGTCGATCTTTGAAAGATTGGCTGGCCCTCCTCAAACTCTGCCAATGACGTCTGTCTTCAACAGGTTGACGCCAACAACAACCCCTCAGCAAAGCCGGGGGCACAATAAAGCCGCTTCTAAAACTGAGACAGTCCCGTCTGCAAGACACCCTCGACGTCGTCATTGGCGCTGAGTGAGAAAAGCTGAGGGCAATTCTCCCTCTGGACTTACCCCACCAGCTCCAATGGTGGAAGTTGACGTTGCTGTTTCAACCGGGAACAACTTTGATCTGCTCAGGAGGGTACGGAAGAACTCCCTAACGGCGGTGCTAAAGAAATCGCCCCCGCCTGCAGAAACCACAGTGTAGGCAAAGCCGGAGCGCCTCCATCAACGGCTCTCCTCCCAAATTCACAGGGTCTGGCGGAAAGTCCAGGACTCTGTGATCAACAAAGATTACTCTCGTCGACCAAAGAAATCAAAGGCTCAGCAAGAGGAAGACAGCTCCTATGTCATACAGCGATGGGCTTCTTCTACACATGTTCCTGTTACAACGGCTCCTTCAACTTCGACCTCCCACAAAATGATGAGGCAAGAGAAAATCCCACCGCCGGCGGCAAATCCCAAAGGTGATGGACCCAAAATCCCCAAGTCTGGGGGCATGATCGTGCATACGGTCTACATGGCTTCCTGGAAAAAAGAAAGTCGTGCTTCCATGGGTCATCGACCACAAACTCGGTCGCTGACTAAACTCAGGAGCAACAACAGAAGCTGCGGGAAATGCTGACCAAAATGGCATCGCTTACCGGACAGAAAGAAAGCCCGGACACAACAGCCGAACAACGCCAGGAGCAGGAGACCGATACAGAGTTCCTGCGAAGGGTGCTTGAAAGAAAGGACAAGGAAGCTACTGAGCAGGCTGCTAATATAAAGCAGATAGCTCACTTGTTCCAAGACATGGTTGGGATGATGATCCAGCCAGAACCCCCGGCTGAAGATCCGCCGATAATCATCGAGGATAAAAGTGGAAAACATCAAATTCTCTTCCGGTCTTATCGGCAGCCAAGGAGGAAACAATCTCCAAGGCTTCTCTTGATGATTATATCGCTCAATAAATACGAGCTCATCAAGATAATGAAACCGCAGGCTAAATCGTCAGAACTGGGCGACCGTATCCAGGCTGGTATGACCAAATTTAATACCCGTCGGGATATACGATCCCCAAGTTCCATGTGTACAAGGAGACAGCCAACCCACATCAGCACGTCGCGCAGTTCAGAGCTCTGTGCGGCAATACTGAAGGTGACGACAAACTGTTGCTTCGCCAGCTCGTTGGTAACCTGTCTGAGACGGCCTTTGAATGGTATTCGGAGCTCCTAAATGACTCCGTGAGAACATTCACATAGATCGAACTGCTGTTCACACAGTGGTTCGCCAGCGCAAGCGATTGCACCCCGATCACGGCATTAATCAATGCCAAGGTAAAGCCAGGAGAAACCTGGATCCAATATGCGATCCGGTGGCGGAACCTATGGTCAAAGTGCGAACAACGTATCGAAGAATCCCCCACCGTAGACATGTTCATCGAGACCCTTGATCCTCAAACAAATGTGTCCCGGTTCATGACATTCTTTAAACCAAAAACCTTCCATGCTCTGATCGATAAACTGGCCCAAATGGACCAGATGGGCCATGGGCCTTCCTCCTCAAGTAAGGACCTTCGAAATTCCAAGGATATAGAGAAAGCGTCCTTCGTTGCCAACACGCAACAACAACCGAGTGGCCCAAAATCGGATGCTCGACAAAACAACGCACGTCCACTCCCATCCTTGGAGGAAAGATTATGATGCGCTTACTCGTTTCCCTGCGACAAGACGAGGAGACTGTTTGAATTGGCAGTACGCAACAAACTCATCACATTGATAGACCCACGGTGTTCACCGCAACCCGGCGACGTCAACAACCCTAACTACTGCTCCTATCACAGAATGGTGAGCCACCCAATTGAGAATTGATACATCTTCAAGAATTGAGTCGAGAACTAGTATCAACATGGCAAATTCGCACTGTCTGAGAACTGGAGGGTAAACTCGCCCCAGAAGCACACTCCCAAAAAGTTGGATGCGCCAGGGGCATCATGCTCACTCGTGGAAGAAACTCTATGGGAATTCGTTCTTTCAGCTAAAGCCAAAATAATGCTGAAGCATCTAGAGGCATGTCCAGCAGTTAGGCGGAAAAGCCCACTTGAACCTGAAATCATCGAAGGGATGCTGAAACCGTGTCCCGTACCGAAAATTGTTGACAAAGGGCAAAATCCCCAAGTCAAGCCTTCAAAGTCTTCGAAGAAAAAGAAGAAGACCAAGAAGCCTGTACAGCCTGCCGAGTATGACGACAAGTGCAGAGACTTAAAAAAGTGCATTGACGCGCTGGAGGAGTACAACCAAAAGAAACCGGTCACGCTCGAAGAGTTCCTCAAGAATATTCTTGAGAACGAAGATAGTGACAACGATGAGCAAAATGACCTATCAGAAGAAACCAAAGACTATGTAGCAAGTTGCCACATGGTCTCTGATTCGTCGTTAAATGAAGAAGAAACTCTCTCGGCATCAGAAAATATCGCGGAAGGACTGGGGGCAGGATCAGCGCTAAAATCCCCGGAACTGCCATAAGACCCGATCGATAGGCTGTTAAACGAAGCCTTTCGAAAAAGTAAAGCTGACCGAGAACGTGAAACAGCCGTATACGAAAAGGCTAAGCGTCAGCGTCAGGATAAAGAAGCTGCGGCAAGGTGGAGTCGTAAAGTAATCCAACTAATCCAAGGCATACCTGCGACAAATAAGAGCATAATCAAGGCAGAGAAGCGGTTCGCCAAAGCTCTGTCAATTAGAATGAAGCTGCCACCTCTGGTAGGAATCACTCTTGGGGTCATATGCCTCGGCGGAGAGGATTCACATCCAAACTACTTCTTATATCATCGGAGGGTTACTCACTCCACCGAAGAATGCAATACCTTCAAGAAGTGATGGCAAGGATATGTTGCTCATCAAAAAAACTTCAAGAGGATGAAGTGCGAAGCTCGTCAACGGAAAATGAGTGCGACAGATGCACGTGAAAAAATGACTGGCAACTGTCATATGGTTGGTACCAGTTCAGAAGGGGGGAAACCCAAAGTTCTTACTCTCGGGAGCGATTTTGAGAACGAAATACCCCCAGCCCTCTCTTCAAATACTCCACCTCCGAAAAAGATGAGAAGGAGAAGAACTGCAAGAATATTCAGCCACGTAACCGCACGCTTCCTGAAAAGAACCTCGGACCTACAAACAAAGGTTCGAGCAAAAAAGACAAAGGGAAAGAGAAAATCTCTGATGAAATTTCCCGCGACGATGAAGTTGTCAAAGAGCTCGCAGCAAAGGACCCGCCTAGGAAAAATAAGGTGAATTACAATGTCCTAACATATCTGAGGAAAATACCCTCATAGTTGAGCATATTGGATGCTCTCCTCTTGTCCAAAAAGACACGAGAGTCTCTGATCAAGGCATTACAAGAGCCCGATCAGTTCCAAGCTTTCCTCGCAGAAGAGAAGATGAAGGATGAGCTGGCAGAGGTTCACACAGCTAACATTACATTAAGCGATGAAGACCTCCTCCTTGGCACGTGTGAACATAATCGCCCGTTATACGTCACCAGGTATTGCCATGACATTAAGATAGGAAAAATTCTCGTCGACAACGGATCTTCCGTCAACCTGCTCAAAGTGAGAGTGCCGAAGGAGATTTGCATGAACGTTCAGCACCTGGCCCGAGACAAAATTACCATCTTTGGGTTCGAATCACAGTCGTCACAGACGATTGGGTTTGACGTTACGCTTTGGGTTGCTCGTCACTGACATTAAATTTCATGTCATTGACGCCAAGATCTACTATAATGCTTTGCTTGGCAGGCTTTAGTTACATGAGTACAACGGTATCCCTTCTACACAACATCAGTGTATGAAGTATTTCGAAGACGGCTTAGAATACACCGTCACAGGGGTGCTAAATCCGTTCTCCGTAAATGAGGTCCAGAAATATGAAGACACAAAATACTTCCTACCAGACTTCGAGGATACGGACATGTGTCATAAGCCGGAGGATAAACAGAAACCCGTCACCACTATCCCAGTCTTTGGGAGCAATTCCGAGGAAGACGAAGACACAGTCTACTCGGGGCAACCCCAAAAAGAAAACAACAGGCCCAGACCATCTAATCCTATTCTGGTCTTTGGCAGCGACTCTGAGGACGAGGCCAACGCAGTGTTCTCCATCCGCCCATCAGCGCAAACCCTTGCCGGAACAGATCGGTGTTTGCAAATCAAAATGGCTCCGTCTCGGTATTACAAAGAACTTGATGCGCTCGATACATACAGCATATAGAACTACAGACTTTCAACGTCCCTTCCAAGCGAAGAGGTGAAAAGGCGATCCTCTTCTACTAATCTACAGAGACCAAAATAGAAAAAGAAGTTTGGCATGGTGCCAATTTTGCACTTGACAGGGTTCAACCAATCCGTCTGCCATGATACTGCGTGAAGGGATTGAAAAGGCTGTTAAGATGCCAGGGTGTACCCCCTCGAATAAACTATTCGAAAAACCCAATTCTACAAAATGATTTGGGATATTCTCGGGACTCAGCGAAAGATGCCCAACGGGAAGATGGAGACAACTGGGCTCAGATACGTTCGGTCCAAGAAATGGGAGCGGTTCCATAGCTGCCGCGTCATAAACAACTCCGGCGAAGGGGAAAATTCTCTTCCGAATGACCGTAATGTTGAAACAGAGCGAAATCCCGCTCTAAGGACGTTAAGTCCGTCACTCGAAGAACAAATAGACAAGTTAATAAAAGAAGCTTTTCAAAAGAGCCGAGACAACCACAGTCGCGAAATGGCCATTTATGAAAAGGCCAGGACGCAGCGCCTCAACCAGCAATCTGCGGAGAAAGAAGACTATGATGCTCTTCTTCCTCGGCCCGCTATATGTCCTCGCGAAAAGGAAAAATCCCAAAATAGAGGCAAAAACAGGGTAAAGAATGCAAACAACGTTCGAAAAACAACAAAACGGATCCAAGAAGTCGTGCAATCGAGAAAAGGTTGATTGAAACCCGTCCTTTATAAAAAAGATGGGTCGGGAATACTCTTTCCCCCAAGACAAGACAAGGAAAATATTCAAGCTTGTCATGAAGCACCAAATGATGATACTTCCGGAGTCTCGGTATCCCGAACAAATAAATGAGGTTCATCATCCAGATTATTGTTCCTATCACCGAGTAATAGGTCATCACCTTGAGTCTGCTTCACCTTCAAAGACTGGGTAGAAAACCAGTATCAGCAAGGCAGGTTCGCTTTATCCGACAGCTGGAGGGTAACCCCTCCGCAAAAGCATGAGCCAAAGAGGATCTATATCATGAGGATGAGACCAACTCAACATCAAGGATGGAAGCGAACTCGTACCTGCCATATGATAACACTCTCAAAAGAGGGAGGGCACGAGATTATGGATGACTTCCACATGTGCTTCGCAAATGAAGATGTGAACGAGGTGATCTCAGAGTTTCCACCAGCGCCAAAAGAGCTGGATGATGGGATACACACCACGGCGGATAACCTAAGAAAAATTGACTTAGGGACGGAGAATGATCCGAGACCAATGTTCGTCAGTGAACTGCTATCTGAGAAACAGGTAGCTACGTTAAAGGGCGTGCTCATGCAGTATAAAGACTGCTTCGTATGGAACTATTCAGAGATGCCAGTTCTAGATCCAAAAGTGGCGGTACAGAAACTGGCCATATCGCCGGACATAAAGCCAGTCAAACATGCGCCAAAAAGAATGCGGCTCAAACTTGAGATGAGTATCAACACTGAAGTCAAGAAACTAATCGACTCCGGTTTCATCCAAGAAGTTCAATATCCCGACTGGATCGCTAATATCATTCCAGTGATGAAGAAGAATGGGACGGTGCGCATTTGCGTAGACTTTCGGGACCTCAACAAAGCTTGCCCGAAGGATGACTTCCCAGTACCTGTTACTGAGCTGATGATCGATAACATGTCTACCCATGAGGTCTTCTCATTCATGGATGGATCTTCAGGATACAATCAAATAAAAATACATCCTGAAGACCAAAAACATACCACCTTCCGGACCCCGCTCGGAATATTCTGCTATAAGGTGATGCCTTTCGGTTTAAAGAACGCTGGCGTTACCTACCAAAAGGCCATGAAAAATATCTTCGATGCCCTCATCCATGAGATTGTCGAATGCTACATTGATGACTTTGTGGTAAAGAGCAGATTTCACGAGGAGCATTGGAAACATCTAAAAATAGTGTTATGATGTCTTTGGAATTATAATCTGAAAATGAATTCTCTAAAATGCGCGTTTTTAGTCTCCTCGAGTAAATTCCTAGGATTCATCATACGACACCGGGATATTGAAATCGACCCTTCAAAGATCAAGGCGGTTATGGAAATGCCCACGCCGAGAACCCTCAAACAACTGCGGTCTCTTCAAGGAAAGCTCGCTTATATCCGGTGGTTCATAGCCAACCTCTCCGGAAAATTCCGTCCCTACAGTCATTTGATGAAGAAGGGGACCCCGTTCGTCTGGGATCAAAAGTGCCAAAATGTAATAGATGAAATCAAGCATTACCTGCAAAATCCGCCGGTATCGACTGCTCCGGTTAAGGGAAAACCCCTTATCCTATATACAACAGCCATTGAGGGTTCTCTAGGCGCGCTATAGGCATAAGAGAACGATCAAGGAAAGAAGAGTGCTCTATACTATTTGAGTCGAGTTCTCTTGAGGCAGAAAACAACTACTCCTCCATCGAAAAGTATTGCCTGGCACTGATCTTCGCTATAACGAAACTCAGACATTGGGAATTTCAAGTGTTGAAATTTGCAATGAGATTTCATACCTTCTCTATGATAGTTGGATCCGGATACCAACTGCGAGTAAAAGTTACTCCTGAGAGAGTTTTCCACTTTACAATTAGCTAATCTAGTAGGTGTATAATAAAGGTGTTAACAGGGTTATACCCCTGCGGAAACGAGATTATTTAATTAGTTCCATGCGAAAGCGTGGGGAGACTCTCTCGGAGTACCAATACCTGCCTGGTTGACCGATGGGCAAATTTGTAGGATGTAATTAATCCTGGCTAATCTTACCTTTTAGGGTTTGAAGGAAGACTTGATAAAAACAATGGGGGCCATCCTGATTAGATAAGATAATAACCAATCTAATCTTGCAAGAGCGCACGCTAAAGTGTTTTCTTCTCTCTCTCTCCAAGTAGCGACCATGTCACGCCATAATCAAGATAATAATATGGATGTATTGACCGAACCCGTTTACTAAACTGAGCCGGGAAACATTGGTTCCGCTCTATCTTATGACTGTCATAAGTCTGAGCAAGGGATAGGGGAATGCACGGATTTTCATACAACCCGAACGAAGAAAGAGCATTTTGAAGCATCTTCTTCGCATATGTTCGTTATTGAGAACTGCTTCTCAGTTTGCTCTACGTCCTGAGTATTAGATACCGGATCAGGATCCCATATTTGTAATATGTTACAAGGGTTAAGAAGATGTAGAGAACTGGGAAAGGATGATATGTCCCTCAGAGTAAGGAACATAGCAATTGTTGCTGCTGAAGCAGTCGGCGAATATCACCTTATATTACCAAATGGTAATACATTGATTTTGAATGAATGTTATTATGTACCGACGATGATGTGAAACATAATATCCATTTCTTTATTAGATAAAGAAGGATATAATTTTGCACTAGAGAAAAATATTATGAACATCTTCCTAAATCAAGTGTTGATTGGATTTTGTACGTTATGTAATGGTATATATGTTCTAAATCAAAATACAGTTCTAAATATACAGAACATACACAAGAGAAAAAGTTCTGAAATGAATGAAGCCTTCTTACGGTATTATAGACTTGGTCATATCAATACGACCAGACTAGCTAAGTTGCATAAAAATGGATATTTGAATCCGTTCGAATTTACATCGTATGAAACTTGCCAGTCATGTCTAAAAGGAAAGATGAACAAAACTCCGTTTAGTGGACACGGAGAAAGAGCTACTGAGCTCTTGGGACTGATACATAGTGATGTATGTGGTCCTATGTCTACATATGCCAGGAATGGTTCCTCGTACTTCATTACATTCACCGATGATCTCTCAAGATTCGAACATGTGTTCCTGATGAAACACAAATCTGAAGATTTTGAGAAATTCAAGGAATATAAGAACAAAGTAGAGAACCAGACGGGTAAAAGTATTAAAATCCTTCATCTAATCGAGGAGGACAATACTTAAGCATGGAATTCCGAGATTATCTAAAAGAGAATGGAATTCTCTCTTAGCTTACTCCTCCGTATACACCGCAGCACAATAGAGTATCGGAGTGGTGGAATCGCACCCTACTAGATATGGTGCGCTCTATGATGAGTGATGCTGAGTTACCTATTTCTTTTTGGGGTTATACACTTGAGACAGCTGCATACTTATTGAATACGGTTCTGACCAAATAAGTGCCTACCACTCTATATGAGATATGGGAGGGGAAGAGACCATGTCTTAATTTCATTAAGATATGGGGTTGCCCGGCTTATGTTAAAAAGCAAAATCCAGAAAAGCTCGAAGCAAGGTCTGTTCTGTGTAAGTTTATTGGATATCACAAACATTCGCGGGGGTATATCTTCTACCACACCGAGGAACAAAAGGTGTTTGTTTCTCGGAATGCCACCTTTTTAGAAAAAGAAATTCTTGTGAAAGAAATTAGTGGTAATGAGGTAGAGCTGGAAGAAGTTCCAGATACACAAACTGTAATAGAAGATTTGGTAGAACCGGAGGATTCAATAGTCCCCGACGAACCTCAGCCACTCCGCAGATCTAGTAGGGTTTCTCATCCACCTGAAAGATACTACGGTTTTCTCATAGACGGTGGAAGCGAGGATTGCATCATGGAAGATGATGACCCAACTAGTTTCGAGCAGGACATCACAAGTGAAGAATCTGTGAAATGGCTAGATGCTATGCGATCTGATATGGAATACATGTACACCAACAAAGTATGGACTTTGGAAGTTACTTCTGAAGGGGTAAAACCCATTGGGAGCAAGTGGATCTTTAAGAAGAAACTTGGTGTAGATGGAAAGGTTGAGACCTTCAAATATAGACTTGTAGCAAAAGGTTTTCATCAACGACCAGGTGTCGATTATGATGAAACCTTTTCTCCAGTATCTATGCTTAAGTCCATCAGGATCCTACTTGTCATTGCTGCATACCATGACTATGAAATATGGCAGATGGGCGTCAAGACCACTTTTCTAAATGGTGACTTAAAAGAGAGCGTGTATATGACACATCCAGAGGGTTTCATAGACAGTGGGAGCAGCGGAAAGGTGTGCAAGCTACTTAAATCAATCTACGGATTAAAACAGGTATCGCGGAGCTGGAACATCTGTTTTGATGTAGCAGTCAAAGAGTTTGACTTCTTCAAAAACGTAGATGAACCTTGTATATACAAAAAGGTTGTAGAGAGTAAGGTTGTCTTCCTCGTATTGTACGTGGATGACATACTCTTGATAGGAAATGATGTTCCTATGCTGTACTCGGTCAAACTCTTCCTATCACAAAAATTCTTCATGAAAGATCTGGGTGATGCCTCCTACATTCTAGGGATAAAGATCTATAGAGATAGATCTAAAATAATGTTGGGATTTTCCCAATCCAGGTACATAGACACATACTAAAGATGTTTAGTATGGAAGATTCTAAGCGTGGTAATTTTCCCGCTTGCTCAGGAATCACTCTCTCCAAAGAGATGTCTCCCAAGACTGATTTGAAGAGGGCTCGGATGACTGTGATACCCTATGCTTCTGCAGTTAAGTTTATAATGTACGCGATGTTATGTACCAGACCAAATATAGCTTACGCACTAGGTGTGGTAAGTGGTATCAATCAGACCCAGGGGAGAAGCACTGGACAACTGTAAAGAACATTCTTAAGTACTTGAGAAAGACTAAAGAAATGTTCTTGGTGTATGGTAACGGAGAACTCCAAGTGGAGTCCTTTACCCATTCATGCTTCCAAAGTGATAAGGACAACAGCAAGTTGGTCTCGGGTTTTGTCTTCATTCTCAATGGAGGGGCGGTATTTTGGAAGAGTTCCAAGCAAGATACCGTAGCAGACTCGACGATGGAGGTTGAATACATTGCTGCCGACGATACCGCCAAAGAGGCTGTCTGGATGAAGAAGTTCATTGATGAACTTAGTGTGGTTCCATCCATTGAGGATCCAATAACCTTGTTTTGCGATAACAATGGAGCTGTGGCTTTGGCCAAGAAACCCCGGTCCCGTCAGCGATCTAGACATATTCTGAGGCAGTATCACCTGATCCGGGAGATAGTTGATCGTCGGGAGATCGAGGTCAGGAGAGTTGACACGAAGGACAACACAGCTCCAGCGATTAAGGGGCGGTATGTTGGAGATAGTTGATCGTCGGGAGATCGAGGTCATTAGAGAATGGGTACACCGAATAGGACTCGCCGAGAACTCCTAGATGGTACTATACCTATTGTCAGATAGCAGTTCTCTGGTGACACTTATACAGGTTAGTCTGTAGACCCGAGATTGTCATACTGTCTTGTGTGGTTCCTACTGTGCTTTGATTTCCTCTCTACCACGGCTTAAAGGAGTCATGCAAACAGGCGGATTTTGGGTACAGTCCCGAGTCACATGGAGGTAGCGAGTGATAGGAGGGGTTTCGTCTCTGCTGGTATTGGGAGTTGATGTTGCGCTATGCTCGATTGGCTATAATAGCAAGTCCCTGGCCAGGGCTGATGAGATTTACTGGTAAGTGTTATCAGTAGTTTCTCGAAGGGTTATAGGCCATACATCGGCATGACTTATCAAGTTACCGGGGTCTAACGATTCCACCCCTAGACTCGATATGCGACTTATCAGACGAAGAGACCGGACTGTATGGTAAGTGTTTCTTATAGGCTTCATGGGAGTTTGGACAAGTTTGCTTGTTGATCTTCTATTCGCTCAATACCTGGGTAGCCGTTACGTCCAGCTAGTACCGCTGACGGCTGTGGGTATCTGATATAATCAATACCTACTGCTGGCGTATTGACGAGTCTTTAGAGTCCCACACAGAGGTTTCCTAACTCAAGCAAAACGAAGTAGGGCTCATATGGTGATATGTGCGGGAGCTTGATTAAGTACGAGTATGTGATACCGTATTCTAATCTCGCAATATTTGATATCGGTTAGCTTATATGTGATATAACCGGATTATTGAATCAAGTGTTGATTCAATGATTTGTTATATGTATATATATATATTTAATATTGGCCGGTTATATATGATATGATCGGATTGTTGAATCAAGTGTTGATTTAATATCTAGTATTGAATGTTGTCGGTTATATGTGATATAACCGGATTATTGAATCAAGTGTTGATTTGATAATTGATATACATATATGATATTAGTCGGATATATATGATATAACCGGATTATTAAATCAAGTGTTGATTTAATAATTTGGTATATATTTATATTTGATATATTTATATATTAACTAATATTAATGCTCACAAATGATTTTCTTCTCTTGATATATAATTGTATATATATATATATATGATATATATATATATATTTATTTATATATAAAATTGAATTGTATCATGATAGATGATATATAGAACATGGCTGTATTGGACTCACACTAGAGCTAAAGATAATTGGGATAATTTAATTTAAAAGTAAAATGAAAAAGAGTAGAAAATGAGTCATGGCTTAGATGCTTGGAGGAGCATTGAGAAGTGATGACTCATCTTCTCTTTTTGTTTTATTCTTAGATATTTATTCATCCCAACCTTATCTCTAGCTTATGGTTCATTCTCTCATACTCATTCACTCACACACCCAAGTTCATCTTCTTCCTCAAGAGCTCTCTAAGGGTTTTCTTTAGTTCGAAAAAGAAAGAGAAAAAGATTTCTAAAGTGAGCAAAATTCCTACTTATCAACCTATACTATCCTAGACATTTAGTATAGGTTGTTTGCTTCACTAATATTTTGATTAGTGAAGAGTGAGCTTGAGTTAGAGAGACTTCAAGGTGGATCATTTTCGGCTTCGAAGACTACAAAGAAAGCTCGTTCCTTTCACCAAGTGGAGTCTAAGAAGAGTTCTAGGGAATACTACTTGGAGCTATAGAAGTGAAGGACCGGTCTACAAAGGTTGTAACCCTCTTCACTTAGTTTAGAATATGTTTGCTTACAACAAACCCTAATTCTCTAGTTCGATTCTGGAATAGTATAGCTTAGCACTCTAGATTTTTTAAAATTGCATACTTGATGCTCCTTGAAACCTAGTGGTGGTGCTAAGACATACTTTCATAGTAATCATGCGGTTCTGCTGAAGCGACGGGCAGTTGTCCATCCTTCTTTGAGAGAGAGCACCGCGGCTGTAGTTCCACGAGCCTTTCCGGCTAAGCCACGGCTAGATGTAGGTGCTCCTGGGAATGTGGTGGCTGCGGCATCTCCTGATTCGGGTATTGGCTCGGAAATCGAGACTCACCGTCCCAAGAAGCCCGTAAAGCGTAAGCTTTTATCGTTGGGTGTTGTTGCCGGCTCGCAGAAAGAGAAGAAATCTTTATTTTTTGCTGATGTTGTATTCGGTCAGGAGCCACATGCTCCTTACAGTGAAGCCTTGTCCGAATATGGAACCAATGACAGTCTGTTCGGGGCTTCCACTAATGAGAATGTCGCTACTGATCTTCAAGCCGCTATTGAGGCTTCTGAGAGATTAGCCCGCGAGCAAGCAGCTCTTGCTTCTTTTGCTGCGTCAGGTATATCACATTTACATAATTCTTTATATATATTTGAACTTATTATGTTTTATTAACGCTATTTTCTTAATAGGCATCTCCACTGAAGAGGCTCTTTTGGCGTCCCTCAAAACATTTGAGGGAGAGGAGAGGCTTCGAACTTCTATAGGTTTCGGTATGATTCGTTTTGCGACACCTTTGAATATACATATTTAGCTCATTTCGTTCACACCCTGACTTCCCCTTTTTATTACAGGAACCACTGTTTCCCCAATCAGAGCAAAACTCTATTTTGAATTTCAAAGTTCAAAAATTGAAGCAACGCTTTAGATCGCTTGCACTGCGCGCTGCACGCCACGTGTCAAAAGCAGACACGCCAGCGCTAGGAGCGCTGCGCCCAAGGCAACACAACCCCAATCAGAGCAAAGCTCTATTTCAAAATTCAAATTTTAAAACTGAAGCAACGCTTCAGATCCCTTACGCTCTGCGCTGCGCGCCACGTGTCGAACGCAGGCGCGCTAGCACAGTTGCACTGCGTGTCAAATACAGGTGCGCTAGCACAGTTGCACTGCGCTCTGCGCTGCGCACCACGTGTCAAACGCAGGCGCGCTAGCGCAGTTGCGCTGCGCTCTGCGCTGCGCGCCACGTGTCAAACGCACGTGCGCTAGCACCAATTGCGCCAGCGCTGGAATTTAAAGAATTCCCCACCGTTAGATCAAAAGATTTAATAATAATAATAAATTATTAATTGATCAGAATTAAAATTCTGTTCTAGAAAGATCTTTCCAATCTTATTAAAATAGGAAGATTATCTTCTGTAAAACAGAAGCCCTATGATCAAAGATCCAACGGTGGGGAAATATCCCCAAATTAATCAGAGAAAGATCTCTTCAACTAACTTAACAAATCAATTGGCCCTATATAAAGGCCCCAAGACTTCAAGTCTCAGATAGAGAGAACCCTCTGCAAACTTTGAGAGAAGAACTCAAAGAGAAAGAAAGGCAAGCCTTTGAAGAAAGAAGATCATTTTCTTCATCTTTAAAGGTAAAGAACAATGTTCTTATATAAATACAGATAAAATCATCTCATTAAAAAAGAAGAACCATCTTCTAAAATGATCAGAGATCTAAGAGCAAGATCAAGATCTTCAATAGAAAAGAAAAAGATAAAAAAAGATCTAATTATAAAAGATTAAAAGGAAGTAATTTACTTCATCCACAGATCTTCTGATCTACAAAGGCAGAGCTTTTTGATAAGAATAAGAGCCTTGGTTCTTGGATCTTAAGGCAATGCCTCTTTTGAAGAACGGAACAAACAACTTGTTCTTTGATCTTAATTTGATCAAAATGCGCTCTGCGCTATTGGACAGTGCCTTGCACTTTTGAATTGCGCCCTTGCGCACTGCGCCAAAACACGCCATGTGTCAACCACAGAACAGTTTGTGCTTTGCACTTATAAAAAAATAGCGCATTGCGCTCTTGGACTGGCGCATAGCGCCAGAGCGCGCCACGTGTCATTCACTGGCACAGCGCACTCAGAAAGCGCAGTGTGGTAACAGACTTGCGTTTAGCGCAGAGCATGACACGTGTCACCTTCGCATGCGCTAGCGCATTGCGCTCTTTGATTGGCGCAAAGCGCCTGACAAGCCACGTGGCGCATTATCAGACCACTATTTTGCTCCTGATAAATGCTATGTATTTAATTATAGAGCCCAATACTATGCATTATTAAAAGGGCAGAGCCCAAGTAAAGGCCTAATAGGCAAAACACAAAATAAAATGTTAAACATTTTTAACTGGACTTAGCCTAATTCTGGCCATAAGTACTCAATTTAAATTGAACTGAGCACAACTGCTCTTCCAATCAATCTACAACCGGTTTAACGGTACATCTCTTTACTCCTCTGACATCCGTCGTTATAATCCTTCAACGTCGTCAGAGAGGTGACGGGTCCCGACGACCACACATTGCTACGGACTGTGGGGTCCTTAAACTCATGGACTATGACGTCCTTAACCTCGACCGTGACGTCTTAAAACTAACATTGGACTGTGGAGTCCTTAAATCCACGGACTATGATGTCCTTAACCTCGACCGCGATGTCTTAAAACTAACATCGGACTGTGGGGTCTGTAAAATCCACGGACTATGATGTCCTTAACCGTGACCGTGACATCTTAAAACTAATACCGGACTGTGAGGTCCTTAAACTCACGGACTATGATGTCCTTAACCTCGACCGTGATGTCTTAAAACTAACATTGGACCGTAATGTCCTTAAACTAATTATCGACCGCAATGTCATTAAACTAAACAATTGAGTACAATTGCTCTTTTGTTGGATCTAAACGATCCCGTTAAGTTGATCTTAGTCTAAAATTAGACTAACATGTCCTTAACAAACGTTTAAGTTGATCTTAGCCTCAAATAAGGCTAACGTATCCTTAAACACAACCCCCCAAATCCAAATCTAAGAAAGATACGGATTTGGACTAGTCCACGCCCTACGGGCGACAACATAACTTAGTCTCCGTATACAATCCACGGGCAACCGAACACAAAATAAACACCCATGACACGAAGTGGCCATATGGAGAAGGAGAAAGTTGTTACCGCGATGTGGTAGCGTAATTAACTGCAGGGGCTTGCGCCTGCAGGGAAGAGCGTCCCCACAATCAAAACCCCCTCAAACGAGGGGGAATCTGACGAAGTCTGCTACATCGGCCGCATCCGTTTAAACCTTCGATACATGGTGCCATAAATCAACTTGGCATTTTCGGAGAGGTGGATGGATAGCACCAATTAGCATCTACCCCCAGAATCAGGCAAGACGTACAGTCTTCCCGTCTTCCGGCGGTAAACAGATTCTGGCACGCCCGGTGGGACCTTTTCCTCTTTCCACTCCACACTTCGTATGTCGTATTCGCGAACGAATCGCGGTTTGTTAATGGTTTCCCTTGGGTTTCAAGTTACTAAGATTTGGTCTCTTGCTTGGCGCAGAAAGCAAAACAGCAATGGAATTCACCTGCTCGAAGTGCTCCAACTGCAGCTGCAACTCACGTCCTGCCTCAACTGGGGGCATAACCTACGAGCCCCAAGCGGCTTCTTTATTCACGATGACCGTGGAGCAGGTCGCTCAAGCCACCACGGGGCTGTTTTTCGGGACCATGCTCCCACCAACAAGCTTCACTGCTCCCATGCCCGTACCAGAAGCTCCCAAGAAGTCGGTCTTCGATCGACTTACAGCTATTGCGGCCCCTCTCAACGGGTCGTCCAACACCAACGCCTCGGTCTTCTACAGATTGGGCCAAAATTCCTGTGGGCCCACAATGAAGCCTGCGATCCCAGAGAAGGTTATTCCGAAGAGGATAACCATCCCTGCTCCTGAAGTCGTCAAGGCGGCTTCTCCTGCCAAGGGGTCGGGCTTTACAAGACTGACTGTCCCAACTCCCGCTCCCGCTACTCAAAAGACATCAGTCTTCAACAGGCTGACGCCAGCAATAGCCCCTCACCTGAACAAGGGGCAAGACAAGGCCATCCCCGTCACCGAGCCAACTCCATCAGCTCGACATGCTCGACGTCGCCACTGGCGCCGAGTGAGGAAGGCCGGAGGCAACTCCCCTTCCGGGCTAACTCCACCAGCCCCAACAACGGAAATTAATGCTGCTGTTCCAACTGGGAACAGCTTTGAGCCGCTGAATAAGGTGCGTAGGAATTCTCCTACCGCCGCACTGAAAAAATCCCCTCCTCCACTGGAGAAGGTTGCGGAAGCAAAGCCAGAACAGTCCCCTCAGTGGCTGTCCTCCAAGATCTACTAAGTCTGGCGTCAAGTCCAAGAATCGGTGATTGATCCAAATTTCTCCCGCCAACAGAAAAGGGTAAAGGTTCAACAAGAAGGAAGCCTTCCTGCCAAGCTACGAAAAGCTATCTGGGTGCCCACCGTGACGGCCCCCTCAAATTCGATCGCTCATAAGAAGAGAAGGCCGGAGAAGATCCCCGTGCCTGTGACAAATGTCAAAGGCATCGAGCCCAAATGCCTTAAGTCTGGGGGCATGGTGGTCCATACCGTTTACATGGCATCCGGGAAGGAAGATAGCCGGGCTTCTACGGTCTACCGACCACTCACCCGATCCATCATAAGAGCTCAGGAACAGCAAAAGCAGAATCTTCAGGAGATGCTGACTGCCATGGCCACACTCACCGGGCCAAAAGAAAGCCCGGAGGCGTCATCGGAACAATGTCGCGAACACGAGACTGATGCTGAATTCCTTCGGAGAATGCTCGAAAAGAAGGACAAGGAGGCTGCGGACCAAGCGGACAATATAAAGCAATTGGCTCTTCTATTCCAGGACATGGTGGGCATGATGATCCAGCCGGATCCCCCAGCCGAAGATCCTCCGATTATCCTCGAGGATGACAGAGGAGAGACATCGAATCCTCTACCGGCTCTGTCAACAGCCAAAGAGGAAACAATCTCTAAAGCTGCCCTGGATGACTATATTGTTCAGCAAATAAGAGTTCACCAGGCAAATAAGGCAGCCGACCAAGTTTTTAAAACAGGGCGACCATATTCGGGCTGGTATGATCAGATAAAATACCCGCTGGGCTACACGATCCCGAAATTCCATGTCTACAAGGGGACAGGCAATCCCCATCAACATGTCGCCCAGTTCAGAGCTCTGTGCGGCAACACCGGAGGCGATGATAAGCTCTTGCTCCACCAATTCGTCGACAACTTATCAGAGACGGCGTTTGAATGGTACTCCGAACTTCCAAACGACTTCGTCAAAACTTTCGCAGAGATGGAATTGTTATTCACCCAGCGATTCGTAAGTGCCAGCGAACGCACCCCAATAACGGCATTGATCAATGCAAGGGTGAAGCCGGGCGAAACTTGGGTTCAATACGTAATCCGATGGCGGAACTTGTGGTCGAAGTGCGAACAGCGCATCGAAGAAGCACCAGCGGTGGGCATGTTCGTAGGCACTCTAGACCCTCATGCAACTATTTCACAGTTCATGATGTTCTTCAAACCGACCACGTTCCAGGCTTTAATCGATAAGCTAGCCCAGATGGATCAAATGGGTCACATGCCGTCTCCCCCGAAGCCGGAACCGCGGAACGACAAGGGTAAGGGGAAGGCAACCTTCGTTGCGAACACCCAACAGCAGCCCAGTGCCCCAAAGCTAGAGGATCAACTGGAAGAGAGACGACGCTATTACAATGAGAAAATGAAGCGTCCTTACTCATTCCCACGGGACAAAACGAAGAGATTGTTCGAGCTGGCGGTGCGCAACAGGCTTATCAATTTGCCAAATCTAAGGCGATCACCGCAACCTAACGAAGTGAATAATCCCAATTATTGCCCTTACCACCAAACAGTAAGCCACCCGATCGAGGATTGCTTCGTCTTTAAAGGATGGATCGAGGATCAGTACCTACAAGGCAAGTTTGCGCTGTCCGAGAAGTGAAAAGTAAACCCACCACAACCTCACACTCCTAAAAAGACGGACACACCGGGGGCAACGCGCTCTTTTGTTGAAGAAGCTCCATGGGAGGTCGTGCTTTCAGCCAAAACCCAAAGGATGCTGAATGATCTCCAGACATGCCCAGCGATCAGGTGGAAGAACCCGCTGGAACCCCAGATCATCGAAGGGATGCTGAAGCCACGCCCAACTCCAAAGATTGGTGGTGATAGCCAAAGTGCTCATATCCAGCCGTCAAAATCTTCGAAAAAGAAGAAGAAATCCAAGAATCCCGTGAAGCCTGGCGACAAGCGCACGGACTTACAGAAGAAGATTGACGCGCTGGAAGAGTAGAACCAGAAGGCGCGAACCCCAATCATGCTTCAATAGTTCCTCGACCACGTCCTTGAGGACGAAGATGATGGAGAAGACTCGTCGGATAGATCTGAGGAGTACATGGCAAGTTGTCACGTAATCTCTCACTCGTCCACGGACGATGAAGAAGCTCCTTGCACAGAGAGATCGAGGGCAGGTCCCGAGCCGAAACTCCTATGGCCGTCAGACGAAATGATCGACACCTTCCTGAGTGAAATTCATTTGAAAAGTAAAGCCGATCGGGAGCGTGAGATGGCCATATTTGAAAAAGCTAAACGCCGGCGACTGGAAAAAAGAGTCGAGGCACTCCCGTCGAATCAAGGAATATCCGTCGCGGATAAAAACTAGTTAACGACGAAGAAAAGGTTTGCTAAAGCCATATCAATGGGGATGAAGCTACCACCCTCCGAAGGAAACACTGTCGGTGAAGCAGAGATGCATACTAGCTACTGCTCATATCATCGAAAGATTTCGCACCCCACCGAAGAATGTGACGCTTTTAAAAGATGGTGGCAGGGATATGTTGCTCACCGGCAGCATTTCAAGCGGATGAAACGCAAAACTCGTCGGGAGCAGAGAAGTACGACCGAAGAGCATAAAGGAACTACCAGCAACTGTCACGTGGTCAACGCCGGGGGATCACAAGTTCTCATATTTGGGAGCGACTCGGACGAGGAAATGGATCTTGGCCCTCTCTTTAAAGAGTCTATCTCGGGGAAAGAGGAAGAGCTGAAGACCTGTGAAAATATCCAGATGCGTAATCGCACGCTTCCAGAAAAGAATCTCGGATTCACGAGTAGAAAAGATAAGGGAAAAGAAAAGGTCTCCGAGGATATCGCCCTGGAAGACCAAGTCATGAAAGAACTGACCGCCAAGGACCCGCCAAAGAAGAGTAAGGTGGACTATAACGTTCTGGCGCACTTGAGGAAGTTACCATCGCAGCTCAGTATTCTCGACGCCCATCTACTATCCAAAGAAGTGAGAGATTCACTGATCAAGGCGCTACAAGAGCCAGAGCAATTCCAAGCTTTTCTCACTGAAGAAAAGATGAAGGAAGAGCTAGAGGAAGTACACACAGCCGATGTCACCTTCGGCGATGAAGACCTCCTCCTTGGGACGTGCGAGCACAGCCGTCCCCTCTATGTCTCAGGGTACTGCCACGATATAAAGATAGGTAAAATCCTGGTCGACAATGGGTCTTCCGTCAATCTCCTAAACGTGCGAGTGTTGAAGGAAATCTGCATGAGCGTCCAGCATCTCGCTCGTGATAAAATCACTACCTCTGGTTTTGACTCCCAGTCATCGCGGACTCTCGGGTCTGTGATATTGACATTACGATTAGGGCTACTTGTCACGGATATTAAGTTTCATGTCATTGACGCCAAAACATGCTATAACGCTTTCCTCGACCGGCCTTGGTTACACGAGTACAACATCATCCCTTCTACACAACATCAATGCATGAAATACTTTAAGGATGGTATCGAGTATACCATAACGGGAGAGCTGAACCCATTCTCCGTGAACGAAGTCCGTAAGTACGAAGATGCAAAATACTTTTTGCCAGATTTCGAGGACACAGAGAAATGTCACAAACCGGAGAACAAAGCTATCACCACCATTCCAGTCTTCAGGAGTGATACTGAAGAAGAGGAAGTGATAGTTTATTCAGGTCCACCTCAGCACAACAAGCCGAGACCATCTGCTCCCATGTTGATCTTTGGTAGTGACTCGGAAGATGAGGTCCATGCTATATTCTCCGCTCGGCCTTCAGTACAAGCATTCGCTGGTGATAATCAGAGTTTGCAAATTGCCATGGTTCCGTCCAAACATCATAAAGAACTAGACGTGCTTGATACCTACAGTGTAGAAGAGCTGCAGACGTTCTATGTCCCTTCCAGGCGAGAAGACGAAAAGGCGATCCTATTCTACCGATCCATGGAAACAAGAGTGGAGAAAGAAGTTTGTCATGGCGCGGATTCTACACTTGACAGGCTCCAGCCCATTCGCCTGCCTAGATATTATACAGAAGGCTTGAAAAGACTATTGAAGCGCCAAGGGATACCCTTCAAACAGACCGCTCGGAAAGCTAAATTCTATGACAGGATCTGGAACATTCCCGGAACTCAGCGCAAGTTGTCCAACGTGAGAATGGAAGCAATCGGGCTTGGATACGTTCGGTCCAAGAAACGGGAGCTGCTCCACGACCGCTATGTTGTGCATAACTTTGATGAAGAAGGAGATGCTCAATGGGATAATGCCAACCTTGAATCGGAAAAGGCTCCTGACGTGAAAATGCCCAGTCCGTCGTTCGAAGAATAAATGGACAAGCTTATAAGGGAAGCTGGTCAAAAAGTTCGAGATGACCATAACCGCGAAATGGCCATCTACGAGAAAGCCAGGACGCAACGCCTTCTCCAACAGGCTGCAAAAAATGAAAATCCCCTCCCTGTCAACCTGTTGTTAAAAAGGCCCGACGCAGAGGCAGAAACAAGTCAAAAAGCGGAAAAGGCATTCAGCAACGACAAAGCGGGAACAAGAAGTCACGCGAGCGGGAATCGAGCGGTCCGGATTTATCCCTTATGAAGAAGATGAGTCGAGCATATTCTTTTCCTCAAGACAAGATAAAGAAGATACTTGATCTTGCCATAAGACATCAAATGATTATCCTTCCGGAGTCCAAGCACCCCGAGCAAGCAGGCGAAGTCTCTCACCCAGACTATTGCTCTTATCACCGAGCAATAGGATACCCTCTCGAAGATTGCTTCACCTTCAAGAACTGGGTCGAAGATCAATATCAGCTCGGCAAGTTCGCTCTATCCGACAGTTGGAGGATAACTCCGCTGCAGAAGCATGAACCCAAAGCCACGAGAGTAAAGCCGAATCAACATCGGTCTTGGAAGCGAGCTCGTACCTGTCATATGATAACGATATCAAGAGAGGAACCCGAGAATATGGATGACCTCCCCTATGTTTCGAAAACAATGATGACGAGGTGATCTCAGAATTTCCACTGGTGCCAAAAGAGCTGGAAGATGGAATACACACCACTGCAGATAACCTCAAGAAAATTGATTTGGGGACGGCAAGTGACCCGCGGCCGACATTCATCAGTGAGCTATTGTCTGAAGAAAGGGTGACCGTGTTAAAAGACGTGATTATGCAGCATAGAGATTGCTTCGCATGGAACTATTCCGAGATGCCAGGACTGGATCCAGAGATTGCTGTCCATAAACTGGCAATATCCCCGGACGTCAAGCCAATCAAACAAGCACCGAGAAGAATGCGGCTCAAGCTTGAGATGAGTATCAACGCCGAGGTCCAGAAGCTAATCGACTCCGGCTTCATCCAAGAGGTTCAGTACCCTGACTGGATCGCCAACATCGTCCCGGTAATGAAGAAAAATGGGACGGTGCGCATCTGCGTAGACTTTCAGGATCTAAACAAAGCCTGCCCGAAGGACGATTTCCCAGTGCCGGTCACTGAGCTAATGATAGATAACACGTCCACTCACGAAGTTTTCTCCTTCATGGACGGATCGTCAGGATACAATCAAATAAAGATGCATCCCGAGGACCAGAAGCACACCGCTTTCCGGACCCCTTTGGGTATATTCTGTTACAAGGTGATGCCCTTCGGTCTAAAGAACACCGGTGTCACCTATCAGAGGGCCATGACGAAGATCTTCGATGACCTCATACATGAAATCGTCGAATGCTATATCGACGACTTCGTGGTGAAAAGCAAATCGTACGAGGAACATCTCGAGCATCTGAAGATCGTACTTCAACGCCTTCGGCAATACAACTTGAAGATGAACCCACTCAAATGCGCATTCGGATTTTCCTCGGGCAAATTCATAGGATTCATTGTCCGACACCGAGGCATCGATATAGATCCATCAAAGATCAAGGCAATTATGGAGATGCCCCCGCCAAGGACTCTCAAACAATTACGGTCTCTCTAAGGAAAGCTCGCGTACATCCGGCGGTTTATAGCCAATCTCTCTGGCAAGTGCTGTCCTTATAGTCACCTGATGAAGAAGGGAACCCCGTTCGTCTGGGATCACAAATGCCAAGGCGCACTGGACGAAATCAAGTAGTATCTGCAGAACCTGCCCGTGCTAGCTGCTCCGGTCAAAGGAAAGCCCCTCATTCTTTATACAACAACCCTTGAAGGTTCCTTAGGCGCATTATGGGCACAGGAGAACGACCAAGGGAAAGAATGAGCTCTCTACTACCTGAGTCGAGTTCTCCTGGGGGTAGAAAGCAATTATTCTCCCATCGAAAAACACTGTCTGGCGTTGATCTTCGTGATAACGAAGCTCAGACACTACGCATTGGCACATGGGATCCATCTCATATCAAAAGTGGATCCTCTCAAATACTTGATGTCAAAGGCCATATTAACAGGACGGCTTGCTAAATGGGCCCTGCTCTTGATGGAGTTCTCGATAACTTATCGACCTCTTAAGGCAGTGAAAGGCCAGGCCATCGCCGATTTCCTCGCTGAAGATCCGATACCAGCCGATTCCCCTTTGAATTGCGAACTTCCAGACGAACATGCATTTGATGCGATCGGCGGTGGTGGTATCCGGTGGGAACTTTATTTTGATGGAGTGTCTTCCATGAAGAAGTGCAAAAAAAGCACGCCCATAATCAAATCAGGGGTAGGCCTTATCTTCGTGACCCCACAAGGAGGGATAATGCGCTTTGCCTTTTCCTTGACAGAGCCGAGGACGAACAATCAAGCCGAATACGAAGCTTTGATAGCAGGCCTCGAGATCGCCATCGACATGGGAATTGAAAACCTCCTCATATACGGAGACTCCCAACTGGTCGTTAGTCAAGTAAATGACGACTATCAGACGTGCAAACCAGAGTTGGTGAAGTACGGTGAGAGAGTGCGGCAACTGCTGACCCAAATTCCTTCCTACATCCTTGAAAGCATACCGCGTGCGGAAAATAGCAAAGCGGATGCACTAGCTAAGCTCGCTAAAGAACTGGCCGACGAGAACCTCGATGACATGAGAATCGTTGTGCAAAGCCGTCGGGTTCATGCGCCGGCGGAAATATCTCCGGAGTCGTCCGAAGAAAAAGGAGCGATTGAGCAAATGGCTATGCAAATAAAAGACCGGGAAAAGACCGAGGATTGGAGAGAAGTCTTTATAGACTACTTCAAATCCCGTCGAACGCCTGAATATGCATCCTCAAAACATCAGCTCATGAAGCGAGCCCTATCTTTCGCCCTCGTCAATGATACTCTGTACAAGAGGTCGTTTAATTCTCTGTGGTTGAGATGCCTGGGACCTAAAGAGGCGAAAAGATTCGTCTAAGAAGCTCACGACGGACTCTGCGGTTCTCACCAAGCTGGTCTGAAGATGAAGCTGAAGATCAAGCGGATGGGTTATTATTGGCCTACGATGATCCAGGATTGCCTCGATTATGCGAAGCAATGCCACTCGTGCCAAATCCATGGGGACTTTATCCATCAACGTCCAAATCCACTATATCCAACGGTGGCTAGCTGGCCATTCGAAATGTGGGGAACTGACATAATCAGCCCCATCGAACCAGCATTATCCAGAGGACATCGATTCATTTCGGCGACAACTGATTACTTCTCCAAATGGGCAGAAGCAATACCGCTGAGGGAAGTGAAGACGGAGAATATCCTCCACTTCTTCAAGTCGCACGTCATTTATCGGTTTGGCATTCCGAGACGGACCATCTCCGATAACGGGCCAGCCTACAGAAGTCACAAGATCAGCCGCTTCGCACAACAACATAACATAGACTGGAGATATTCATCAGTCTATAATTCTCGAGCTAACGGTCTAGCTGAGGCTTTCAACAAGACCTTGACGAAGATTGTGAAAAAGACTGTGTCTCGAAATAAGAAAGACTGGCACGAGAGACTGCATGAAGCTCTCTGGGCGTATCGAACTACGTTCAAGACAGCCATGAACACAACGTCGTACGCGTTGGTATTCGGTACAGAAGCGGTACTCCCTCTCGAGATAGAGTTACCCTCTCTACGAGTGGCGGTTCATTACGAGCTGACAGACCAGGAGAACGATCACCTTCGGCTTGAGGAGCTCGATGCCCTTGATGAAACCCGGTTCATGGCGCAACAAAACCTGGAAGCTTATAAAGCGAAGATGACGCGCTCATATGAAAGATTGACCAGTCCGAGGACATTCCGCCAAGGCGAACTCGTGCTAGTGGTCAAAAGACCTATGATCCCCAATCGCGCCAAGCGGGGAAAATTCGAGCCGAACTATGAAGGCCCGTACATCATAGACAAGGTCTACCAGGGTGGAGCTTATCTACTCATGGACATGAATGGTGAAAGACCTTTCAGGCCAATAAACGGTCATTTCCTGAAGAAGTACTACGCTTGACGAGTCACGGCCTAGGTCAATGATAGATGACGACGACTATGTCCACTCGCTATTTTCCTAAGCCCAAACTCTATAAGTAGTAACCGGCTTACTTTACAACGGACCGAAACATCCTTAAACTAACAAGCGGACCGAAACGTCTTTAAACTAACAACGGACTACTATGTCCTAAAACTAGCTGACCGAGATGTTGAGAAACTACGGTGGATTGCAGCATCCCAAAGATGATGTACAAAAAAAAAGAGAATAAAAAAAAGAGAAAACGGTATGTCCATAAGCAAAATGGGCACGGATGAAAACCTGAAAGGGTTCCGTGAGTAAAAACAGCAGGGCTACCGGCGAGTGTTTGTGAAAACCCGAAAGGGCGCAACCTCGTTATATATAAAAAAGGGGGGGAAGAATAAAAAAAGAGAGAAAACGGTATGTCCATAAGCAAAATGGGCACAGATGAAAACCTGAAAGGGCTCCGTGAGTAAAAACAGCAGGGCTACCGGCGAGTGTTTGTGAAAACCCGAAAGGGCGCAGCCTCGTTAAAAGACACTTGCAGGGTCCTCTCGACTTTGTAAGGAGAAAACACCAGCGTGATATCCTTACGACTCACAAGGGAGCAACACACTTAAGGATCCCCACGATTCCTAAGGAGAAATTACACTTGCGAGATCCTCACGACTCGTAAGGAGAACCCTCTTATGGGACCCTCATGGCTCATAAGATTTGAAAGTCTTAAACTACAGAGACCTGAACCTGTTCTTAAGCAACCCCCACAACCTACGATACCACCCTACAAGCGGTGCAACACGGACCCTTGTATACAATACACGGGCGCGAATAAACATTTCCCTAAGGAAGTCCCACCCGTGACTAGGGACATGTTCGCACGGTGAACAACCCTTGTGAGTCATCTCGACTTATGAGGGGAAAACTCTCTTGTAAGATCCTTACGACTTATAAGAGAACATACACTTAGGAATCCTCACAATTCCTAAGGAGAAAACACACCTACGAGATCCTCACGACTTGTAGGGAGAAATACCTTTGTGAGATCCTTACGGCTCATGAAGTTAAAAGCCTTAGTCGACAGAATCCTAACCCTGTTCGCTAAGCCACCTTTGTTCGATATCGACAGAGGCAAATGATGATTTGCTCCTGGAAATATCCCAGTCGTAGCGGTGCTGATGCCGAAATCGGTGTCTAATCCCAAGCTTACAGCAGAAAACCAGCAGGCCATACATGCATACGAAATAGCCGAAATGATAAGGCAACTTGCTACAAAATCAGCAAGTAAAAATGTATGCATGCAAAATAGCCGAAATGATTGGGCACCGCGAAAGATAGCCGAAATGATGGGGGCAATCGCGACCTTCGCGATATAAAAGCTGAAATGATAGAGCATCGCGGAAAGAAATAAAATAAAAATAAAAATGAAATTTATGCCCTACAGGTGATATTACATCAATCCATGTATACAATCCAGGGGCGCAAACAATGAAGGAATCACACTCCTCCTCCCCAGGTTTCATCAGAAGAGGAAGCCAAATCTCGACGGTTCACAGATAGCCTAGAGATCATCTCGATGTTCGTCTCATTGCAGCTGACACAATATCAAGTGAAGCGGAACAGCGGTAACTCCCAGTTCCATGACTCGGCGGTGTACAGATGACCGAGAGTCAAATCCCAACTCCGTGAAATGTGGATATAATCAACAAATTTCCTGGTTACGTGGAACGTGGATAACGTCACTTCTGACCCCGTGGAAAACGTCCAGAGCGGAGCCTAGTCCTCGCCGAACACGGCAGTGAACCCATGGGAAGTATCTAGTGCAAAATTCCTGGTCACGTGGAACGCGGATAACGTCACTTATGACCCCGTGGAAAACGTCCAGAGCGGAGCCTAGTCCTCGCCGAACACGGCAGTGAACCCGTGGGAAGCATCTAGTGCAAAATTCTTGGTCACGTGGAACACGGATAACGTCACTTCTGACCCCGTGTAAAACATCCAGAGCGGATCCTGGTCCTCGCAGAGCACGACAGTGAACTCGTGTGAAGCATCCAGAGCGGAGCCTAGTCCTCGCCGAACACGGCAGTGAACCCGTGGGAAGCATCTAGTGCAAAATTCCTGGTCATGTAGAACACGGATAACGTCACTTCTGACCCCGTGAAAAACGTCCAGAGCGGATCCTGGCCCTCGCAGAGCACAGCAGTGAACCCGTGTGAAGCATCCAGAGCGGAGCCTAGTCCTCGCCGAACACGACAGTGAACCCGTGGGAAGCATCTAGTGCAAAATTCTTGGTCACGTGGAACACGGATAACGTCACTTCTGACCCCGTGGAAAACGTCCAGAGCGGATCCTGGTCCTTGCAGAGCACGGCAGTGAACCCGTGTGAAGCATCCAGAGCGGAGCCTAGTCCTCGCCGAACACGGCAGTGAACCCGTGGGAAGCATCTATTGCAAAATTTCTATTCACGTGGAACGCGGATAACGTCACTTCTGACCCCATGTGAAGCATCCAGAGCGGAGTCTAGTCCTTGCCGAACATGGCAGTGAACCCGTGGGGAGCATCTAGTGCAAAATTCCTGGTCACGTGGAACGCGGATAACATCACTTCTGACCCTGTGTGAAGCATCCAGAGCGGAGCCTAGTCCTCGCCGAACACGGCAGTGAACCCGTGGGAAGCATCTAGTGCAAAATTCCTGGTCACGTGGAACACGGATAATGTCACTTCTGACCCCGTGGAAAACGTCCAGAGCGGATCCTGGTCCTCGCAGAGCACGGCAGTGAACCCGTGTGAAGCATCCAGAGCGGAGCCTAGTCCTCGCCGAACGCGGCAGTGAACCCATGGGAAGCATCTAGTGCAAAATTCCTAGTCACATGGAACGCGGATAACGTCACTTCTGACCCCGTGTGAAGCATCCAGAGCGGAGCCTAGTCCTCGCCGAACACGGCAGTGAACCCGTGGGAAGCATCTAGTGCAAAATTCCTGGTCACGTGGAACATGAATAACGTCACTTCTGACCCCGTGGAAAACGTCCAGAGCGGATCCTGGTCCTCGCAGAGCACGGCAGTGAACCCGTGTGAAGCATCCAGAGAGGAGCCTAGTCCTCCCTGAACATGGAAGTGAACCCGTGGGAAGCATCTAGTGCAAAATTCCTGGTCACGTGGAACACGGATAACGTCACTTCTGACCCCGTGGAAAATGTCCAGAGCGGATCCTGGTCCTCGCAGAGCACGGCAGTGAACCCGTGTGAAGCATCCAGAGCGGAGCCTAGTCCTCGCTGAATACGGCAGTGAACCCGTGGGAAGCATCTAGAGCAAAATTCCTGGTTACGTGGACCACGGATAACGTCACTTCTGACCCCGTGTGAAGCATCCAGAGCGGAGCCTGGTCCTCGCCAAACACGACAGTGAACCCGTGGGAAGCATCCAGAGCAAACATCGGACTGTGGAGTCTTTAAATCTATGGACTATGATATCCTTAACCTTGACCGCGATGTCTTAAAACTAACGTCGGACAGTGAGGTCCTTAAACTCACGGACTATGATGTCCTTAACCTCGACCGTGATGTCTTAAAACTAACAATCAACCCAAACGATTTTACACCAATTTTACTTTGGTTCAATGGTACATCTCTTCACTCCTTTGATATTTGTCGTTGTAATTCCTCAACGTCTTCAAAGAGGTGACGGGTCCCAACAACCACACGTTTCACAGACTATGGAGTCCTTAAATCTACGGACTATGATGTCCTTAACCTCGACCGTGACGTCTTAAAACTAACATTGGACTGTGGAGTCCTTAAATCCACGGACTATGATGTCCTTAACCTCGACCGCGATGTATTAAAACTAATATTGGACCGTGGAGTCCTTAAATCCACGGACTATGATGTCCTTAACCTCGACCGCGATGTCTTAAAACTAACATCGGACTGTGGGGTCCTTAAATCCACGGACTATGATGTCCTTAACCTCGACCGTAATGTCTTAAAACTAACAATGGACTGTGGAGTCCTTAAATCCATGGACTATGATGTCCTTAACCTCGACCGCGATGTCTTTAAACTATGATATCCGGGAAAACGTCCAAAGCGGAGCCTGGTCCTCGCCAAACACGGCAGTGAATCCGTGGGAAGCATCCAGAGCAACCCATAACTCCGTGAAATGCGGATAAGGGCAACTTAACCCATCACTTGTGGGTCCTCACGACTCGTAAGAGAGAAAATTCTCATATGAGATCCTTACGACTCTCAAGAGAAAACTCCCTTGGGAATCCTCACGATTCTTAAGGAAAAGTTACACCTACGGGATCCTCTCGACCCATAGGGAGAAAATTCTTTATGAGACCCTCACGGCTCATAAAGTTGAAAAGTCTTAGGTGACAGATCCTAACCCTGTTTTCTAAGCCATCACTACCTTACAAAGATCACAAGATTGACGGTTATATACTATTTACAGACCGCACTTGCTAAAATCACATGGCAAACAACACAACAAGAAAGGAGAAAGCAGAGAAATGACACAAGACATTATGGAGAACGTATATCTTTTATTCATAAATTCGATCGAGTACAAAATACATTGTATTAAAGAATAAAAAACAAATACATTTTATTCAAAATTACAAATGGTACAAAGTTTTTATTGAGAGGAAAGCGCTTTCAGTAGTCCAATCAGCCGATCGCGCACTTCCCTCAGCCCCTCTTCCTGATCGGCTGCCGCGGTCAACTCCGCTTCGACCTGGGCTCGCTGCTGCAAGTAAGATGAGAGTTGTTCATCGACGGCTCGCTGAGCTGCTTCACGATATTGTGCATCACGTTCAACGTCATCGAGCTTCTGCTTCAATGTTAACCCATCAGAGATACATTGCAGAAGGCCCTCGAAGATAACTTTCACCTGGGCAGCGTTCGCGTCGACCTCAGCACGCAGTCGAGCAGACTCGCTTGAAGTTTCTTTGCACTTCCTCCTCTTTAAAGCCACTTCTTGTTCAAGATGGCGGAAGTAAGAAGCGCTCTGCTCGATCCATGCCGTCCATTGAGTGCTCGTGGCCAAAATCTCAGGTGCCGGACGCTTAAGCTCAAGCTCATGCAAGCAAGCCTCGACCTCCCGGCAGCGATTAACCCAAGACTCAACGACGCCCTCACCGTGAAAGTTCATGAGCGTCGCCGGCATAGGGTTAATCTCTGCGGCAAAATCCGCGGCGGATGTGGGAGCCTCTGCGTCGAACTCCTCGATATACTCGCTTAACATGCGTAGGCTGGTGATTGGTTCGAAAGAGTGTTTTTGTAGTTAACCGCAATCAATAACGGTGTCGCACGTAGCTAGACCGAGATGAGTACGGGTCGTCCTCTGGGAAACGTGGAACCTTTTACTTTTACTTTAGATGTGTTGAGAAAGAGAGGAGGGATAAAGAATTTTATAGAAAGATTTCTAGATCTACGTTAAACAAGAATGTAAAATATAAATCTAGATTATTTTAAAGATGTAATTAATATAATAAGAGGGCTTGTAGGGTTCGTTAGGATTTAGTAGTTATGGACGATTAATTAAAAGTTACCATTTTTATCCATTAATAGATTTAGAACTAGAACGACGGTGATGCGTGTAGATTAGGGTTTCTGGAGGGAAAAAGAATCCCACTCTTAACCCTTATCTCGACACGGAACTCCGTTCATATCTAGCCTCTACCAAAACAATCATTAATCTAATCTCTAATCGCGGTCGGAACTAGCAAAGAATTGCTAGCGCGCCCGATTAGGATGTTAATGATTCTTTTGATAAAGTTCCTAAACTTTATAGGACTTAAAAAGGGTTTAATTATTTTCATCGTCCATTAGCCTACCCTAATCCTACGAACCCTAACAAGCGGAGAATTACTCGCGCATGTTGGGAAAAGAAGATGAAAAGAAAGAGAGGGAAAACATAATGTAAAAAGCAAAAGAATTAAATAAAATAACTACCTTTATTAATCAACTTGAACAATCTACACTTTATTCCGTAGAAAATGATTACAAAACTTGATTTGCTTCTCGATCTTTCCTAAGGAGGTAGACGAACAGTTGATGATCAGCCTGGATGCATGAGCCATCTTGGACTTCATGATCTCGTCGGCTTGATGCCTTTTCCAAGAGGCTCTCGGTGCTCTTTTATAGTGCAAAGCCAGAATCTTCTTGTTGAAAACTTGGTAAAATATTGCATAGATTCACCCCAAAAATCCTCTTCCCCTAACTCCCTGGAAGTGCGGCGGATCCGCGGCAAATGGTGGCTAGGGCTGCGGATCCGTGCTCAAAGGGTGAGATCTCTTTGTCAATTTTCTTGGGCTTTCTGATTGTGACATTTGGCAATCCGAGGCACCTTTAGAATTAAGAAATCTTCTCTCGGTTGCTTCCAGACTTGATCTCCAAGTTTGCTTCTTAATTTGGCAAGATTTCTTCAACAACTTGATTTGCTTGATTCTAGCCTTGGAAAATTCTGCACAACTTGGAAATATTCTGCACAACAACTCAAATAAGATTTTAGCAGACTTTGTTCTACTAGGATTTAGATCAATAATTTTATTTGCATACATTTTCCTACCAAATGATAATTAAAATATATTAACACATGGAAAATAATGTTTTTACACATAAACCCTCATATGTATAATATATTATAATAAAGTCCTTTTTTAATATGAAAATGGTAAGAAAAATGTAATACAAATGTGCAGTTTTATCAACTGAACAAATACCCCCAAACTTATCTTTGATCGTCCCGAGCAAACTAGTTTATTCAAGAGGAGAAAAAGAAAGGAGAAAACTAAGCACACTTTCGTAGGCAGACACGATTGCATTGAGCACGTGCAACAAGCCGTTAAACCTCTAGGTGTCCCTAGTAGGAGGAGTGTTGTCTCCTGAGGGTTTTCAGCGGATTACGCCCACAAAATCCAATAACAAAAGAAAGATGGTGAAATTTACATATAAAGACAAGAACCATAAAAGAAAGGCCTTAAAAAGAAGAGTTTCCAACTATACTAGCTTTTCAGTTGTCATGAGCCCTATCTTAATAGTCATGAAAAAAAATGTTAGAAATCACATCATCCCTCAATAAAACATCGTCTTTATTCTTCATTCCTACCTTTCATCCAAACATTGATCATATAACCCCACCTGTGTATAAATAACATCCCTACAATCGGAGAATTCAATTCAAGCTATCATACTCTTGTCCATCTACCTTAGTACTTTTTAACTTGATGAATATTTAGATTTGCTCACACATTTTCATGCGACCGTTAATACTTCTTGAGATACTAACCGACCGATTACTCATGTGTTTGCTGATTAGGTGATAGTATTTTCCTCGTCATGCACCACCTAAGGCTTAGCAGTGACTCCCAGACCAGTTGGCCTTAGGGCACTAGGTGAAGAGGCACCCTCGCTATATTTTTTTATTGCTGTCTTGGCGATAACAAAACCAGTGTTCATTTTTTCTTTTCACCATTTTTATATTTTCTTCATTTTCTTTTATTTTTTCATTTTCTTCATACTTTGGCTTTTAGACAAGAGCATTTCAAGGTATACTCTACTATCCCGAGTTTCAAGACGTGTGTAAGTGCATATAGTAGGGTATCAACATTCAAATGTTCGGCTTCCAGAATAGAAACTATTTTTCAGACTTATTTTTATCCTCAGATTAGTGACTTCCTTCATTTTACTAACCCTTGGGACAACAGCTCATAACTACTTATTACCAGTTCTTGTAAGAAAACTTCTAATTTTCGTGGTTTTCTTAAACTATTCCTATCTTTTGGATGTAATTTTTCACTTTCTACTCTTTTGTTATAAAAGAAAATTTTTGAATTTTTTTTTGAAAATATTGTGCTTATGCAAAATATGATGCAAATTGATGTGTAAATAAGCACAAACCTCCCCCAAACCTGTTTACAACAGTGTCCTCACTGATGTCATCCGTTAAGCTCAAAAACCTGTAGACTTGGGAGGAAATTATTAATGGGGGCAAGAATATATGAAAGTGAAAATCCCCCCAAACTTATTTTAGGCTCACAAAAAAAATCATTTTCTTTCAAGAGCCCAAAATATACCACCCCCCAAACTTAAACAATTTTAATCTTTTAAAATCACACGAGGGGGTCAAGGTTATTGGTCAATGCCAAGCTTTGCAAAGACCGAAGGTCAACACCAACCATTCAAAAATTTTATCGATGAAGCACCAAGGTTGGTGGAAGAACATGTCACCTATTGACGTGAAGAAGTAGGGAGGTGACAAGAGGTGTATTGGAAAAGGATTGCGTCTCAATTTGGAGAGACGACACAGTGATAGTAATGATAGATTACTCGCATTGTCATGATTGTCCAAAAGAGGGGGTGGAGGTCCAATTTCTTCATCTTGGAGTTGATTCATCTCAACACCCGTGTCTTGTAAAAATGCGAGTTCATCAGCGAAATTTTTTTCAAAGCTTTCATCGATACCCCGAAAAATAATGTCATCGGAAAAAATGGGGTGATCGTCAGACTCAATATAAAGTTCCTCATTAGATGTTGACCCGGACAATTCGGTGGAAGAGTAAATGGTTGGGTCAAACAACAACATATGAAAAGAGCCTGTATCATGAGGTTGATCAAATTCGCTGCTGTCGACATCCATTAATTCAACAGAACACACATAAGCATAGGGTTCGGAGGGTTCACTTCCCAACTTGTAAATGTTAAGCTCAATTGACTTCTTTCTAAAGGATAGGGTCATAGAGCCGTTTCTACAATTAATTACTGCGTTGGAAGTGGCCAAAAAGGGTCGACCGAGTATCACCGGAATTTGATTGCGTGGGTTTGCCACAGGTTGTGTATCAATAACGATAAAGTCCACAGGAAATATGAATTCCCCGACTTTGATTAACACATCCTCTAGCTCACCCCTAGGTTGGGTGATAGATCGATCGGCCATCTGAAGAGTGCAATGCGCAGGTTTTAACTCTCCGATCCCTAATTGCTCATACACAGAATACGGAAGCAAGTTAACACTAGCACCAAGATCGAGTAGAGCACGATTGATATTTTTACCCCCAATAGAGATTGAAATTGTAGGACTTCCGGGGTCCTTTCGTTTCTTGGGAAGTTGTTGTGTAAAAGCTGTGCTCACATTACTCGCAAGGAAAACTTTTTTAGGTACTTGAACTTTTCTCTTCCTAGTGCACAAGTCCTTTAGGATTTTCGCATATGACGGAACTTGCTGAATAGCATCTAGGAGAGGAATGTTTATGTTAACTTGCTTAAAAATTTCCACGATCTTCTCCATTTGTGGACTTGGTCTGTTGCCCCTTAACCTGTTTGGATAAGGTGCTTGATCAATAAGTTTTGGGTCCAACGTTTGTGGAGAAGACTGTGGGGATGGATTCGATCCCAAAATTGGAGTGGGAATCGACTTAGATAGATTTGGAGAAATGTTCGAGCCTTGGGGAAAACGGAGAATAGGCTCGGATGAAGGTGGAAGACTAGACGAATTAGGGGAAGAAGAAGAAGAAGAAGAAGAAGAAGAAGAAGGGGTATCAAATGTGTCACTATCATCAAATTGCTCACCCACTTGGTTATTCAGCACTCTCCCCGATCTCAACGTAGTAATGGCATTCACATTATGACTTTGTGAATGGCCAGGATTCGGTAGGGGTTGAGATGGAAGTTTCCCTTTCTCTCTCACACTCATTGCGGCGTTTAACTGTGCGATTTGGTTTTCTATTGATTTAATACTCTCACCATGGGAAGATGAGTTTTTCGTTAGGGTATCAATAGAAGACCTTATCTCCGCCGAATTTTGCATGGTTTGTTTCATGAACATATCCAAAGTTTGTGCAAGTGAGTTGTCAGTACCGGCCACTTGTGGTGTAGAAATGTTGGCCGGATTTTGGAAATTCTGTGACTGAAAGGGGGGCTGATTCTGTGGTTGTGGTTGCTGTGGAGGAGGTCTTTGATAATTACTTTGTTGGTTTTGATTCCAAGCAAAGTTAGGATGATTCCTCCATCCTTGATTGTATGTGGAAGAATAAGGGTCGTTTCTAGGTCGCTGCTGAGAAGCAGCATTAGCTTGAAACGATGCATTCATAGGACATTCTTCCGTTAAGTGTGAAGGATCCGAACAGCAACCACAGACAGTCTTAGGAAGCGTGACCTGATTTAGGGAGAATGTTGAGAACTTGTTTTCAATAGCATCGAGTTTCTTCTGTATCGCTGCCATTTCGGCTTTTACTGCGATAGAAACATCGAGATGGTGAATACCTCCCTTAGTTGAAGGTGGTCTTACGCTTTCCCACTGCAACGTGTGTTCAGCAAGGTCTTCCAGATATTTCCAAGCTTCACCTTCATCTTTAGACATGAAATTGCATTGACACATTGTTTCAAGCATCTGCTTTGTCGCTTGATTAATGCCCTCATATATAATCCGACATAAATCCCATCTTTGTATTCCGTGATGGGGGCATTGGACAAGCAGATCTTTGAAACGTTCAAAGCACTTCCAAAATGGTTCATTGGGAAGCTGGATGAACTGGTTGATCTCGCTCCTAACATGTGCAGTCTTATGATTTGGGTAAAACTTCTTAAGAAATGCTACGACGAATTAATCCCAATTAGCGATAGAGTGTGCGGCAGTATTATAAAGCCATTTTTCTGCCAAGTCGCACAGTGTGAAAGGGAGAAGATGTAAGCGCATAGCATCTAAGGTCAATTGTGAAGTACCCATCATTGCGCATACGTTTTCGAATTTGGTAATGAAAACGTACGCGTCATCCGACTCAAGCCCATGAAATTTGGGCAGCAGATTGATATAGTGGGGTTTAATCTCGAAATTATCCCCATTAGGTGGTGGAAGAGATAGACAAGTTGGAAGAGGACCACGAATAGGATAGCATCTCTCTTGAAGAGAGATGCGCAGTGGATTCTGCTCACCTGCGGGCGGTGGCAGCGTGGTGTTATAATTAGATGGAGTGCCTTCCATCACGGTCGATGTGGTGTGTGGTGAGGGAAAAGAAGATGAAGAAGTACCGACTGCGGCGTCGATAGCAGGAACGCGGACAAGACGGGCATTAGGATCCCGTGTCCAGCCGAGTATGCACTAAGCGGGTTTAGTGCAAGTGGCAGCGTGTGTGTGATTTAAAATTGGATTGTTTTGAAAAATGTGGGACTCAAGACAAATCTCCCTAAGATGCACAAGCAACCCCAGAACTAAGGTCACCTAGGTTCAGTCTCTAGACCGCTCCTAGACTTCCAAAGGACAAGCCGCAGGATCAATCCTCTACCGCCTCCGTACTACACTTGTAGCCAGATAAGTGCTAGGTAAGTGGGAAGGAACCACGTCGTGGGCCTAATTAAAAACCACTAGCCTTTGTCACACTTGCCTAGGCACTACAAAAGTAATGCGGATAAACGATAGATTACCCACGACCTTCCTCTGTCCTGATTGAGCGCGACAGTCCTTAGAGTCTGGTCTAGATATTTTTTAAATTAATGAAGAGTTGATCTATATGCTCGTTTTGTGATTTGTGGGGCTTAGGAAGGGTGATGAAATCCCCACCTAATCTTGATTTGGTCTTTGCCCCTTAGAAATCCGTATTAAATATGCAAAACAAAACCAATCACAAAACTTTTGCAAAAAGATTTTTTGAGCGGCGCAATTTTGCAAAGAATCCTGCAGAAAATAGATTTTATTGGATTTTCAGGAGAGAGAGAAGGAGTTGAGAATCTTACCAGAGAGTTCTGTAGCCCTAATCCCTCCAAGCAGCCGCGTTTCCGCCGCAGGAAGCACCTTTGTGCCGCGGTTCCGCCGCGAGGTGGATGGATCGCTTGCTGAAAATTTTTCTGTGATCTCTTTTGCTCCTCTGGATCTCTAAAAATGTCTCTGTTTCCTGTTTTCCTCAATTCTGTGACTCCAGATCTCCTTGCAAAAATCCACGCACAAATCGTTAAATATGCAATTTGCAGTTTTGTTTTAATAATGATATGGCTCGTCTAAGAATTCAACACAAATAGTAAAAATAAAAAATTACGCACGTATCCCCGGCAACGGCGCCATTTGATTGGTTCGAAAGAGTGTTTTTGTAGTTAACCGCAATCAATAACGGTGTCGCACGTAGCTAGACCGAGATTAGTACGGGTCGTCCTCTGGAAAACGTGGAACCTTTTACTTTTACTTTAGATGTGTTGAGAAATAGAGGAGGGATAAAGAATTTTATAGAAAGATTTCTAGATCTACGTTAAACAAGAATGTAAAATATAGATCTAGATTATTTTAAAGATGTAATTAATATAATAAGAGGGCTTGTAGGGTTCGTTAGGATTTAGTAGTTATGGACGATTAATTAAAAGTTACCCTTTTTATCCATTAATAGATTTAGAACTAGAACGATGGTGATGCGTGTAGATTAGGGTTTCTGGAGGGAAAAAGAATCCCACTCTTAACCCTTATCTCGACACGGAACTCCGTTCATATCTAGCCTCTACCAAAACAATCATTAATCGAATCTCTAATCGCGGTCGGAACTAGCAAAGAATTGCTAGCGCACCCGATTAGGATGTTAATGATTCTTTTGATAAAGTTCCTAAACTTTATAGGACTTAAAAAGGGTTTAATTATTTTCATCGTCCATTAGCCTACCCTAATCCTACGAACCCTAACAAGCGGAGAATTACTCGCGCATGTTGGGAAAAGAAGATGAAAAGAAAGAGAGGGAAAACATAATGTAAAATGCAAAAGAATTAAATAAAATAACTACCTTTATTAATCAACTTGAACAATCTACACTTTATTCCGTAGAAAATGATTACAAAACTTGATTTGCTTCTCGATCTTTCCTAAGGAGGTAGACGAACAGTTGATGATCAGCCTGGATGCGTGAGCCGTCTTGGACTTCGTGATCTCGTCGGCTTGATGCCTTTTCCAAGAGGCTCTCGGTGCTCTTTTATAGTGCAAAGCCAGAATCTTCTTGTTGAAAACTTGGTAAAATATTGCATAGATTCACCCCAAAAATCCTCTGCCCCTAACTCCCTGGAAGTGCGGCGGATCCGCGGCAAATGGTGGCTAGGGCCGCGGATCCACGCTCAAAGGGTGAGATCTCTTTGTCAATTTTCTTGGGCTTTCTGATTGTGACATTTGGCAATCCGAGGCACCTTTAGAATTAAGAAATCTTCTCTCGGTTGCTTCCAGACTTGGTCTCCAAGTTTGCTTCTTAATTTGGCAAGATTTCTTCAACAACTTGATTTGCTTGATTCTAGCCTTGGAAAATTCTGCACAACTTGGAAATATTCTGCACAACAACTCAAATAAGATTTTAGTAGACTTTGTTCTACTAGGATTTAGATCAATAATTTTATTTGCATACATTTTCCTACCAAATGATAATTAAAATATATTAACACATGGAAAATACTGTTTTTACACATAAACCCTCACATGTATAATATATTATAATAAAGTCCTTTTTTAATATGAAAATGGTAAGAAAAATGTAATACAAATGTGCAGTTTTATCAACTGAACAGCTGGTCACGTCACCTTTGGATGATGGACGCCTTAAAAAGGGCCCGGCCGGCATTATAATACTAGACTCGAACGGGGTTGGAGTCGATGTGATTGCTGCAAAATAGATCATAATCAGGTGTCGGCTCAAGAAATAAAGAAAACGAGTAAAAAAGTAGAGTCTACTATACCGGCTGCAGCAGGTGGCAAAGCCGGGGGGACCGGTGGCGCAACTGATCTCCCATCTCCTCCTTCAATCTGTAGCACTGCAGTCAGGGCAAAGAAGAATCAGAAATAATTTCATTATCGGTGAAAGAAAAAGCATTAATTGAAAGCTATATTCACCAACGCCACTGGACGAAGCCATCTCCGACGGGAAGGAGAAATGGGGATGCAGCACCTGGTACAGGTGGTCAAGAAGAACTCCTGCAAAAATGCGATGACTCGACGTCAGTACATAGATTATACGCCCGAAGGATAAGACTAATGGGTTACAAATCCATACCTTCCAGCATTTGCGACGGTGCGAGAAAAGGCAGAGGAGTGGTCACCGTCAGAGCGGTAACCGACGGCGCTCCCTCGGGCAACACGGCATCAGCACTAGCCGCACCTGCGTTAGAAACAAGATAAACCCTGTCAGGAAGGATTGCAGAATAAAGAAAGAAGGGCGGTGACCCCAGATTTACCTGAAGAGTCGCCGGCCGGAGCCCTAACGAGGGCGTCACTTGATGCAACGGTGGCGTCTCCCTCCTCCATTGGGATGGTCTCACCCCTCGTTGCCTCATCGCCCGACTCTACAGGAGCCGTCGTCACGCTCGCGACGCCGGGAGACGACAAGGAACCGTAAGCGGCGCCCGACTCTTGAGAAAGAGCGGCCATCTCGTGCCCAGCTATCATGCCCGTTTTATCCGTTACCACCTCGGGCTCAGTGGTCGCAGCCGTTTCGTCCACTGCTGCCTCGGGCTCGGCCATAGCAGCCGTCTTATCCGCTACTACCTCGGGCTCAGTGATCGCAACCGTCCTACCCACCGCTGCCTTAGGATGGGCCGTGGTATCCGTCTCGTTCACTGCTACCTCAGGATCTACCGTATCAGGCGTCTCACCCCCCACCACCTCAGGCTCGGCATGGGTATCCATTTCGGGCATAGCAGTTGTGACTGTCTCGTCAGCCACTATCTCGGGCCCGACAACTATGGTTACATCGCCTACCGTCGCCTCGGGTTCCGCGGCTACCTCCTCCACCACCACCTCAGGCTCAGCGATCGCCGACTCTCCTTCAGTAGGACTCGGCCCTGCAGGACAAGATATATAAGAACTGATAGTTTAAAACTTTGACAACAAAGCCTCAAAAACACATTACCTGAAGTGGATTTACCATTGGCTTCCCGAGTTGCACGTGCCGCCCGTCTATGAGCAGTAGAAAAGGCGACCGGGAGCTCCTCTGAAGGAGCAGCAGCGGGGGTAACGGCGCTTGAGCCTGCTCCCGCAGCCAGAGCAGCGCTACGCTCCCTTGCTGCTCGCCTCAGGCGCTTCCTTTCCTCCCGGGCCGTCACGGCAGACCTTTTGGAAGCCTCCTTCAGCAAGGCGTCGTCGTCCGCGTTCAGGGTTGCCTCCAGAGCCGTCAAGGCTTCCATCATCGGCTTTTTAAGTAGGGCCTCTTATGGCAATCCCGAAGAGGCCGGAACTTCGGTAGCTGGCCCAGGGAGAATTCCCGCATCGGTTTGCGAGGTGGGTCTTGTGGTCCCTGCGATAAGACAAAAATAGGGTCAGATTACTCATAAAAAATGGAAGGAGAGACATAGTAAGCCGAAATGTACCAAGGCCTAAGGATGCTCTGAGTCGTTCCTCCTCTTCGAAAGTTTTGAGAGAAGCAGCGATGGCTTCTTTGGTAGAAATGCCTGTTAAAGAAGGAAAAGCGTTAGTCAAAAACAATGATAGAGGTACGATGCAATGAAGAAAAATACAACTAGTGATTACCTGATTGCGTGAGTTTAGCCAACCATTCGTCGCGCCTTGCCAATCACTCAGAAGCTACAATGGCGGCCGCCAGATCAGTGTCGTCTAGCGGCATAAATAAGCCCTCGTTGGTCCCGTAGTCACTTAAGCCCTCGCTGTAAGGAGCATGAGGTTCCTGACCGAATGAACGTCAGTAGAGAGGATCGACTTCTTCTTCCTCTTCTGCGCGCGAACTCTGGTCGCACCCAAAATCAGCTTACGCTTCGTGGGCACCTTAGGACGGCGGGTCCCGATGTCCGAGCCCACGCCGGATTCGGGCGAAACCATGTTTACCGTCTCCACGGGAGCACGGGGCACTGAGGGCACGTCCATAGGATCACGGGGCAATCCACATGTGGGGCTTAGCATACGTGGAGGCTCATCTCCAGCATCTCCTCTTAATGGAGGAGGGACAGTGGTCCTTTGCTTTAGGGAGACGTTGCGATCGCTGGCGAAGGGCGCACCCTTGCGATCAAGCAGCAGCCGCTTCTCTTCCCTGATAACAGCGCCCATCACGTGCTGATACCAGGCCCCGTATACGTTGAGGGCCCTTGGAATGCAAGTCGGCTCGCTAATCAAGAAGTGGGAGCCCGTATTTAGCCGCATAAAGTGATGTAGTGCACTCCGTATCCCCTCTCTGGTGGCCGCAGGCTCTTCCAAAAACGCCTCCAGTGGGACCCCCTGGTTATAACTTAGTTGTTGGGCGAAATGATGGGGATTGTATCCCATAAAAAGCGCCGCTTTGTTCTTCCTGAACACGAGTAAGCCCGACCTAATGGAGTATAGATGTAGAATCTCCCGGGCTTTCAATACGGAGGCCCCGTCCTTGAAATTATCGCGCAACGCCAACACCGCCTTGGAGGTCTCCGGGCCGATTGTCAGGACCTTGTCCGTGAAAGAAATACCCGCTCCGACCGTGCGCGGACGAAGAAGCAGCCCCCTAGCCTCCCGCGGAGGCGGATTCACGATAGAAGCCCCGATCAGCCGCATAACTCTCGGGAATCTGTACTTCTCGTAAAACGAGGGTCTTTTATGAATACAAAATACTCCGAGCACGTGCATTTCCATCCATGAAGTAAAGTAGTGCATCGGGAAATTAGCGGGTTGCACCCCCGGTTCAGTTGCGTCCGCCGCCACGCTAAGACCATGGTACAGATGGGCCAACCCGGCAATCCCGATGGCCAATTGTATGCCAGCCACCATCCTATGTGCTGGGTAGAACACGGACGGCCTCATATAGAGAGGGTGCATGGGGAGCGCGAACCAGCACAGCCATAGCCCCAGAAACGTGAGAAAGAAAGTTTCCTCGTCGATTCCCGGAGCAGCGATTTCCGACAAAGGGATGATTGCAGCATCGGGGAGGTAAAAACCTTTTTGATCGGCTTCCAGTGTTGGTCGACGATCTAAGCCAAGGCCGAAGGGGTCGTCAAGCTTGGCAAATTTTTCATCCCGTTGCGATAGAATCTCCGGCCGAAGAAAGCGGGCGATGAAGTCTGCGAAACTAACTCCCCGGCCTCTCGATTCCAAGTAAAGACTTTCATACATATTCAGCACCTTTACCAGACTCAGAAACTGGTGCTGAATAGCATTCTCCGGCGTTAAGTCCATCACCAACGGCTTGGTGGCAAAAACATATTCGTCCGGAGGAGTAGCTCCTCATAGTGCTCCCCCCTCACCGGCAGACCGAAAATATCAGCAAATTCTTCCAGAGGGATGGAAACTTCCCTGTCCATCAGAAGAAAGGTATGGGTGGGGATGTTCCATTGCTCCATGAACGCCTTAACCTACCATGCCGGAGGAGCAGAATACTCGAACATCAAGGCGTAAACTGCAGGGTATAGACCAATCTTCAGCAGATGCACCTTCTTCGCTGACAAAATGTACCTGGCCCACTGCAGATACCCTGCCGAGTGTCGAGGGGTCAACCCTATGTTGTAGGGTTGTCCCCAAGGGCACGACTCTCCCTGGCATATGCACCGTCCCAGAATATCCAAGGTTGCCGGCAGCTGCATGGGTATGGCAGCAATCGAAGGTTGAAGAAGACCCTCCGAATTCCAATTTACGACCTCCACGGCATAGTTCACCGGGGGTATATCTGCGTATGAGATCGGCTCTGACGGCGTCGCACAAGAGAAGCTTCGGCGATCTTTGATAATTTGGTCGTACCACCTACCCCACAGGTAAAGGTTTTTGTATTCTGGGTCGTAGTCTTTAATGAGCGCAAGAACCTCCCGGTCCACCGGTGCTTCAGGGAATCCTCTCTCTGAGCGAAAAAAGGGAACGAAAGATCAGAAGACATGTCGCCTGCGAAAAAGAAAGAATTCAATTATCAGTACTATAATTTAATCTTAAAATTCTGAGCAACACTTTAAAATTTTTACCATACTGCAGTGCAGTGGAAAGGGGACCAAAGGGGGACCCACAAAATCCAGATGACAATGCATCAATTAATAAGACAGCCTCATCATTGGATGAGACTGTCAATTAATGAGGAAATCACCAAAGAATATTCTCATTGAATGAGAAATCCCTCGAGACAAAGAGAAAATCTTCCTTTCAGAGCAAAGCTCTATAACAGAGTGACACTTATCAAACTCTGGTCACGAGGGAATAAAATTCCTTAAAGAGCCTAGCTCTGTAATGATGATGGAAAATCCATAAAAAGTTAATTAAAATTAAAAATTAATTCCTGAGAATTAAAATTCTGGGATCTTAAAGATCCATGAAAAAACTCTTAAGAGTTCTTCATCAAAAGATCAAAAGATCTATATTATCAAAAGAGCAGAGCTCTGACCCATGGGCTAAGAAACCCTAAGAAAAGATCTACTCAGATCTATGGGTTCTTGAGAGCAAAGCTCTGTTTATGAAACCCCAAAGGGGTTTTCTTAAGATCAAAAGATCTATGAGAGCAAGGCTCTGTTAATGGGTAAAACCCTTAAGTTATCAATTAATTTAATTTAATTTAAATTTTTACCTGAATTTTCTAGAGTACTAACTCTTGAAGGTTCTTGGCAAGAAGAGCAAGGTTCTGAGAAATAAAATTCTTGAAGAGAGATGATAATCATCTGAGGACCAAAGGTCCTATTTTTAGGCGCTGAAGCGCCTTCTCAACTTCTGGGTTGATCCAAGGGCTCAGATATTGCCACCGCTGCACTCACGTGTGCACCACGTGAGTGCAACGATGGGGGGGGCATTTGTTTCCCCTAATCAGAGCAAAGCTCTGTTTTGAATTTCAAAGTTCAAAAATTGAAGCAACGCTTCAGATCTCTTGCGCTGCGCGCCACGTGTCAAAAGTAGACACGCCAGCGCCAGGAGCGCTGCGCCCAAGGCAGCGCACCCCCAATCAGAGCAAAGCTCTATTTCAAAATTCAAATTTTAAAATTGAAGCAACGCTTCAGATCCCTTGCGCTCTGCGCTGCGCGCCACGTGTCGAACGTAGGCGCGCTAGCACAGTTGTGCTGCGTGTCAAACGCAGGTGCGCTAGCACAGTTGCGCTGCGCTCTGCGCGCCACGTGTCAAACGCAGGCGCGCTAGCGCAGTTGCGCTGCGCGTCACGTGTCAAACGCACATGCGCTAGCACCAATTGCGCCAGCGCTGGAATTTAAAGAATTCCCCACCGTTAGATCAAAAGATCTAATAATAATAATAAATTATTAATTGATCAGAATTAAAATTCTGTTCTAGAAAGATCTTTCCAATCTTATTAAAATAAGAAAATTATCTTCTGTAAAACAGAAGCCCTAGGATCAAAAATCCAACGGTGGGGAAATATCCCCAAATCAATCAGAGAAAGATCTCTTCAACTAACTTAACAAATCAATTGGTCCTATATAAAGGCCCCAAGACTTCAAGTCTCAGATAGAGAGAACCCTCTGCAAATTTTGAGAGAAGAACTCAAAGAGAGAGAAAGATAAGCCTTTGAAGAAAGAAGATCATTTTCTTCATCTTTAATGGTAAAGAACTGCGTTCTTGAATAAATACAGATGAAATCATCTCATTAAAAAAGAATAAGTATCTTCTAAAAAGATCAGAGATCTAAGAACAAGATCAAAATCTTTAATAGAAAAGAAAAAGATCAAAAAAGATCTAATTATAAAAGATTAAAAGGAAGTAATTTACTTCATCCAAAGATCTTCTGATCTATAAAGGCAGAGCCTTTTGATAAGAATAAGAGCCTTGGTTCTTGGATCTTGAGGCAATGCCTCTTTTGAAGAACAGAACAAACTTGTTCTTTGATCTTAATTTGATCAAAATGCGCTCTGCGCTATTGGAAAGTGCCTTGCACTTTTGAATTGCGCCCTTGCGCTTATTGGACTGGCGCACTGCGCCAAAACACGCCACGTGTCAACCACAGAACAGTTTGCGCTTTGCACTTATAAAAAAATAGCGCATTGCGCTCTTGGACTGGCGCATAACGCCAGAGCGTGCCACGTGTCATTCACTGGCGCAGCGCACTCAGAAAGCGCAGTGCGCTAACTGACTTGCGTTTAGCGTAGAGCATGACACGTGCCACCTTCGCATGCGCTAGCGCATTGCGCTCTTTGATTGGCGCAAAGCACCAGACAAGCCACGTGGCGCATTATCAGACCACTATTTTGCTCCTGATAAATGCTATGCATTTAATTACAGAGCCCAATGCTATGCATTATTAAAAGGGCAGAGCCCAAGTAAAGGCCTAATAGGCAGAAGACAAAATAAAATGTTAAACATTTTTAACCGGACTTAGCCCAATTCTGGCCATAAGTCCTCAATTTAAATTGAACTGAGCACAACTGCTCTTCCAATCAATCTACACCCGGTTTAAGGGTACATCTCTTTACTCCTCAGACATCCGTTGTTGTAATCCTTCAACGTCGTCAGAGAGGTGATGGGTCCCGACGACCACACATTGCTACGGACTGTGGGGTCCTTAAACTCATGGACTATGACGTCCTTAACCTCGACCGTGACGTCTTAAAACTAACATTGGACTGTGGAGTCCTTAAATCCACGGACTATGATGTCCTTAACCTCGACCACGATGTCTTAAAACTAACATCGGACTGTGGGGTCTTTAAATCTACGAACTATGATGTCCTTAACCTTGACCGTGACGTCTTAAAACTAACACCGGACTGTGAGGTCCTTAAACTCACAGACTATGATGTCCTTAACCTCGACCGTGATGTCTTAAAACTAACAATGGACCGCAATGTCCTTAAACTAATTATCGGCCGCAATGTCATTAAACTAAACAATTGAGTCCAATTACTCTTTTGTTGGATCTAAACGATCCCGTTAAGTTGATCTTAGTCTGAAATTAGACTAACGTGTCCTTAACAAACGGTTAAGTTGATCTTAGCCTCAAATAAGGCTAACGTATCCTTAAACACAACCCCCCCAAACCCAAATCTAAGAAAGATACGGATTTGGGCTAGTCCACTCCCTACGGGCGACAGCATAACTTAGTCTCCGTATACAATCCACGGGCAACCGAACACAAAACAAACATCCACGACACGAAGTGACCATATGGAGAAGGAGAAAGTTGTTACCGCGATACGGTAGCGTAATTAACTGCAGGGGCTTACGCCTGCAGGGAAGAGCGTCCCCACAATAAAAAAAACCCCTCAAATGAGGTGGAATCTGACGAAGTCTGCTACATCGGCCGCATCCGTTTAAACCTTCGATACATGGTGCCATAAATCAACTTGGCATTTTCGGAGAGGTGGATGGATAGCACCAATTAGCATCTGCCCCCAGATTCAGGCAAGACGTACTGCCTTCCCGTCTTCCGGCGGTAAACAACCACCTCAACTGGTGTTTTCCGAGTGCGGAGGATCTCCCTCCCTCGATGGCACCTACAGAGCCTGTAGAGCTACCGGCCACAGTTAAGGTCTCCCCAGGGCCGCTACTGGAAGCGTCACTAAAGAAGCCGATGATGGTCATTGCAGCAGATCCGGAGGCCGAGCCTGACTTAGATAAAGACGTTCCTCTGTCTGAGGTTCTGAAGAGATCTCTTCGTGCGTCTAAAGCCGAGAAGAAGCGCCGGAAGCACGCAGCGAGGGAGCGTCAAGCTAACTTGGTCACAGGCGCGGGCTCGAGTGATGTGCAAACACCTAATGTTCCGATGGAGGACATTCCTTTTGCTTTGTCAACTACTCACAGTCAGATTGCGCGTGTAGCTTGTAAAGAAGCTGAGCAATTGCTTTAAGGTAAGACAGTGCACAATATCTTAATGAAACCTAGTAAGACTTATTTATTTTTCCAGGTTTCTTTCCATAACAGTTTTTCTTGAATTTTAACACATTTTCCTTAAATGATATAGCAGGCCCAAGTTTAGGTGACGTGGCGGGTGAAGTGCCGGCGTTTGAAGATTCTGGGGCATCGGGCCTTCATTTCGAATCTGGGACTGTTCCAACTGCCGCTTCCTCCGCTTGTCGATCCCTGACATCGGCGGGTGATGCTAACATGATGACGGCCCTTATTGATTCGGGAGACGAAGGTGCAGACGTTGAGCCCGTCTTCCTAGTAATTGTGGAAATCGAGGAAGCTGTCATGGCTAGTGACGCTCCAGATACCGCTATGGTTTCTGAACTGTCAGGTACTCCTCGTGTTATTACTTTAAGGCTCTCGGTCCTGCTAGACACATTTGCTAATATCTTCTTTTTTTCGAATATAAGTGCGGTAAACCTTGGCGTTGTGCTGATTGAAGAATCACCGTCAGCCGTCGCCATGACTGTCGCTGCTCCATCTATCTCTCTCGCCCCTCCCCGGGTTCTCTCGGGTTCAGCGACGGAAGGTAAAGATCTTTTATTTCCTCATTTCAATATGGATATTATTTCTTGGATTAATTTCTTTACCGTATATTGTTGCAATCCTGTAAGAGTGCTTTTCGACCGCTTATGCCAAATGTTAAACTCGCACTTCGCCTTCCAGTCGGAATTCGCCCCTCCTTCGGGCGTTGGTTAGCATATTCTTCATTTCTTATTTCATCTTTCTATTGCTAAAATTTTCTCGTATTGACCACAGTCTTACAGCTCGAGGGAGAGGACGAAGGAATAGTTGAGCCTCTTATGCTCTCTGATTTGCCACTTTTGACTATTGGTATGTTAGATCTCATTCATCATAATTCTTTTTTTTGTTTTTAGGTTGAAACCTGACCCTTCTTTGTGTGTGTCTTAGTCTGTAGCAGCTACACCGGTTTTGGCTCCTCTCGAGTCTCACATTTCTATGCCCATGGGGCCTTTGCTATGCGTCAGTCTTCCAGGGGTGCGGCAAATAGTAGACGGATGCTAAGCGAATTTATTGAAGACCTTAATATCGAAGCTCTCACTTCTTCTGTGGACTTTGCGGATGAAGTCAACCCTATGCTGGCGACCCTTGTAACTTTCCACAATGAAGATTTCGTCGGCATTTGGGTTGACTACTGTAATCGAATTGAGGCTTGCCTCCTTGAGATCGAGCACAAACGTCTTGCGTCTGAGGCATTATCCTCGAAGGCTCAACTGGTCGCATGGATCGAGCAAAGTGTCACTTCCATTCAATATTTCGAGCAGAAGTTGGTCCTGAAGCAAATGGAGCATTAGACGGCTTTTGGCGAATCCAGCCAATTGCGTGCCCAGGTCGAAGCGAATGCCACACAACTGCAAGTTATCTTTGAAAATCTTCAACAATATGTTTCTAAAGGAGTGGCGCTGAGGCAAAACCTTGACTCTACTAAGCGGGGAATGAGAGATTGCGAAGTTGCTAAACAGGAAATTACTGAGAAGCTTTCTTCATGCTTGCAACAACAGGCTCAAGTCGAAGCAATACTGGATGCAATAGTGGAATGTGAGGAGGAGCTGCGGTAAGAGAGTGAACGGGTTGCTATTTTATTGAAATCCCCCCTCTTAGAGGCTATAATTGTATCCCTTTTTTTTATATAAATTGTATCTTTCAAACATTTCGATTCATGAATAAAGAATATACATTTTTTTGAATGCGCTCCTCTGTGTTTGATGTCTTAATTTAGCGCCAATTAGTTTATTTACTCATTTCGGAGTTTGCAGTTTATTCACTCGTTTCGGAGTCTCTAGTTTATGTACTCATTTCGGAGTCTCTAGTTTATATACTCATTTCGGAGTTTGTAGTTTATTCACTCATTTCAGAGTTTGTGGTTTATTCACTCGTTTCGGAGTCCTTAGTTTATTCACTCCTTTCGGAGTCTCTAGTTTATGTACTTATTTCGGAGTTTGTAGTTTACGTACTCATTTCAGAGTATCTTTAGTTTACCTCCCTTGTGTTTACAGGCAAACTTATCCTAACGTTGTATGTAGATAACCCTCATTATTTTTAAGATAGAGGTTCGTTAGGTTTGTGGTACTAGAGTTTTAGTCCGTGGTATCGTCGCGTTGGCTGATGTATCCCTCGATATGCAGTTTTTAAGCCGCCGTTTGAGTAGCCTCACGACTATCGTGTCTCTGATCCCTTCGGGGGCTAGACAAGACGTCTTCAGGTAATCTCCTTAGGTCATATTACCGTCGGAAGAGCAAACATTATGAATTTTCCATGATGCTTTTACCTGACGTTAGACTCAATTTGGAGCCCCGATTAGCCATAACCGCGCCCTTCTGGGTGGGATGATCTCCAATGGTCTTTTAGGCTTTATATGAGTTGCTGTCAAGATCCGAAGCTAGGAATATGCCGTCACATCATTTTTGTTTTGATGATTTCACGCCGATTCTTTGCTGAAATAGGGTAGACATCTGTAGGACCTCTATGATGTCTGTATTCCAATTGAAGTCTGGAGCTAGGAATATGCCATTGCTCTAGTTTCATTTGATAGTTGCGTTCGCATCCTGCTAAAATGAAGGGGAATGCCGGGATAGTCTCTAGCTTGTATATATACCGTCAAGACTTGGAGCTAGGATTTTTCCACGGCTCTATTTTTTCTTTGACCCTTGGATCTTTAGTTGACATTGCGTCTGCATTCTGCTAGAATGAGAAGAACGTCGGGGTGATCTCTAGACTTTAGATATTGCCATTAAGACCTGAAGTTAGGATTTTGCTGTCACTTCACTTTTATTTTATTGTTGTGTCTGCCCCTGCTAGAATGAGGAAGGGGGACATAGGATAGTTTCTAGGTTGTATATGTACCGTCAAGACTTGGAGCTAGGATTTTGTCATTACTCTCTTTTATTTGACCCTTAGGTCTTTGTTGACGCTGCATCTGCACCGAGAAAGAACGTCGAGCTGAGCTGATCTCTAGGCTGTAGATGTTGCCATCAAGATCTGGCTCTCTCTTTGACGGAGCCTGGTGGGAAAATACGGTTCCCTTTCTTCCATTTGCGCCCATGGATCATATAAAAGAGTCAATATGGACATACTTGCAGGGCAGAAAGTTCAATTTTATTATTATTTTTTTTCTTCTCGCGATGCTTTATCATTTCAGCTTTTTATATCGCGAAAGTCGCGATTGCCCAATTATTTCGGCTTTTTATCCGCGGTACCCAATCATTTCGGCTATTTTTTTTTATATTTTTACTCGCTGCTTTTTATTGCGAGTTGCCTTACCATTTCGGTTTTTTTTTCTTTTTTCTTTTTTCATTTTTTTTGGAGTTGAGGATTTGAAATCCGATACTAATCTTGGCATCAGCATCGCTACCTACTGGGATATTGCCATGAGCGAATTATCATTTGCTGTGAGAGGACTTGAAATTTGATACCTATTTAGGCATCAGTATTGCTACAACTGGGATATTGCCAGGGGCGAACCATCATTTACCTTTGTCGATTTGAACAAACATGGTTAGGATCCTGTTGACTAAGGCTTTCTGACTTTATGGGCCGTAAGGGTCTCATAAAGATATTTCTCCCTACAAGTCGTGAGGATCTCGTAGGTGTGTTTTTTCCTTAGGAATCGTGCGGATTCCTAAGTGCATTTTCTCTTGTAAATCGTAAGGATCTTCCAAGAGTGTTTTCTTCTTATAAGTCGAGAGGACTTACAGGTGTCGTTTACCACATGGGGACTTTTCTCGTAATTGGTGGAACTTGGCGGAGGATATATTTATTTATGCCCATGGATTGTATACAAGAGTCAATATAAGATCGCCTGTAGTGCGATATTAGGGGAATATGACGGCTTAAGAACAGGTTTAGATCCCTGTAGCTTAAGGCTTTTGAATCCTATAAGCCGTGAGGATCTCATAGGGGGGAAATTCTCCTTACGAGTCATAAGGATCCCGCAAGTGTAGTTTCTCCTTAGGAATCGTAGGAATTCCTACGTGTGTTGCTCCTTTGTGAGTCGTAAGGATCTCACGCAGGTATTTTCTCCTCACAAGGTCGAGAGGACCTTGCAAGTGCACATGAAAAAAATTTACGAGTTTGCGCCCTTTTCGGGTTTTCACAACTCGCCGGCAGTTCTGCTATTTTTACTTAAGGCGTCCTTTCGGGTTTTCATCCGTGCCCATTTTGCTTATGGTCATACCTTTTTTTTAACGAGATTGCGCCCTTTCGGGTTTTCATAAACTCTCCAGCAATCCTGCTGTTTTTACTCACGGCGCCCTTTTGGATTTTCATCCGTTCCCATTTCGCTTGTGGACATACTTTTTTTTCCAACATTCTCTTTTTGGGGACGAACGTTAGTTTAATGACGTTTCGGTCTATTATTAGTTTAGGGACATCTCGGTCCATTGCTAGTTTAAGGACATCCCGGTCCGCTATTAGTTTAGGGACATCTCGGTCTATTATCGCAATGTTTAAGGCGACGGAGCTTTTTGGATACTACTCTCAAAATTCTGACTCAGGAAGATAGAGAGCAGACACAAGCGTTGTCATCTATCATTGACCTAGGTCGTGACTCGTTAGGCGTAGTATTTTTTGAGGAATCGGCCGTTTATCGGCTGGAATGGTCTTTCGCCATGCATATCCATGAGCAGATAGGCTCCACCTTGGTAGACTTTGTCTATGATGTACGGGCCTTCATAGTTCGGCTCGAACTTCCCCCGTTTTGCACGATTGGGGATCATTGGTCTTTTGACGACAATCATTAGTTTGCCTTGGCGGAATGTTCTCGGCCTGGTCAGTTTTTTGTATGACCGTGTCATCCTTACCTTATAAGCCTCCAGATGTTGTTGTGCTATAAGGCGAGTTTCATCGAGGGCATTGAGCTCCCCAAGCCGAAGATGAGCATTTTCTTCATCTGTGAGCTCATATCGAACTGCTACACGTAGAGAGGCGAGTTCTATCTCCAACGGGAGCACTGCTTCCTTGCCGAACACCAATGCGCACGGTGTTGTATTCATGGGCATTTTGAACGTTGTTCGGTATGCCCAGAGAGCTTCATGCAGCCTTTCGTGCCAGTCTTTTTTGTTTCTGGACACCGTTTTCTTTATAATCTTTAGCAAGGTCTTGTTGAAACCTTCAGCTAGACCATTGGCCCGAGGATTATAGACTAAAGAATATCTCCAATCTATTTTATGTTGTTGTGCAAAGCGGCTTATTTTATGACTTCTGTAAGCTGGCCCATTATCCGAGATAATTCGTTACGTAGTGCCGAACCGATAGATGACATGGGTTTTTGAAGAAATGGTGGATATTCTCCGTCTTCACCCCCTCAGTGGTACTGCTTCTGCCCACTTAGAGAAGTAGTTGATTGTTGCCAGTATGAACCGATGTCCTTTGGACGATGTCGGTTCAATGGGGCCAATTATATCGGTTCCCTACATTTCGAACGGCCAGCTATCCACTGTTGGGTGTAGCGGATTTGGATGTTGGTGGATGAAGTCCCCGTGAATTTGGCACGAGTGACACTGCTTTGTATATTCGAGATAGTCCTGAATAATTGTGGGCCAATAGTAATCCATTCTTTTTATTTTCAGCTTCATCTTTGGCACGGCTTAGTGAGAACCGCAGAGTCTGTCGTGAGTTTCTAGGACGACTTTTTTTCTTCCTCTGGTCCCAGGAATCTTAGCCACAGACAGTCGAATGATCTCTTATATAGAGTATCATTGACGAAGGCGAAAGACAGAGCTCGTTTCATGAGCTGATATTTAGATGACGCATTTTTGGGCGTTCGTTGGGATTTGAAGTAGTCTATGAAAACTTCCCTCCAATTCTTGACCTTTTCTTCGTCCTCTATTTGAAGGGCTACTTGTTCGGTCGTTTCTTTTTCTTCGGATGGCTTTATTAGGTCTTCCGAAGGTATTTCTATTGGCGCGAGAACCCTGCGGCTTTGCACAATGATTCTTGCGTCATCAAGATTTTCATCGGCCATTTCCTTAGCCAATTTGGCCAATACATCTGCCTTGCTATTTTCTGCATGTGGTATACTTTCCAGGGTATATGCAGGGATTTTTGTCAGCAGTTGCTGCACTCTTTGTTATACTTTATCATCTCTGGCTTGAATGTCTGATAGTCGCCATTTACTTGGCTGACGATCAGCTGGTAGTCTCCATTTAGGAGGAGCTCTTTGATTGACATGTCGATATCGATCTCAAAACCTGCTATCAAAGCTTCATATTCAGTTTCATTATTAGTCCTTGGTTCTGTCAAGGAAAGGGTGTAACACAATATCCCTCCTTGCGGGGTTACGAAGATAAGACCCACCCCTGGTTTGATTATAGGGGCATTTTGCTTTCGCCACTTCATGGAAGATGCTCCATCGAAGTAGAGTTCCCATTGGGAATCATTTTCTTCTTCGGTTGTATCGAACACATGTTCGTCTGGTAACTCACAATTTAAGGGGGAGTCAGCCGGTATCGGATGTTCCGCAAGAAAGTCGGCAATGGCCTGCCTTTCCATTACTTTGAGGGGACGATATGTTATCGAGAACTCTATCAGGAGGAGGGCCCATTTGGCAAGCCTTCCTGTTAAATGACCCTTGACATTAGATATTTGAGAGGATCCACCTTCGATATGAGATGGACCTCGTGTGCCAAGGCGTAATGTCTGAGCTTCGTTATTGCGAAGATCAGTGCCAGGCAATGCTTTTCGATAGGGGAATAGTTGTTTTCTGCCCCCGAGAGTACTCGACTCAAATAATACATAGCTCTTTCCTTTCCCTGATCGTTCTCTTGTGTCCACAATACGCCTAGAGAACCCTCAATGGCTGTTGTATATAGGATAATGGGTTTTCCTTTAACCGGAGCAGTTAATATCGGCGGATTTTGCAGGTATTGCTTGATTTCGTCTAGTGCATTTTGGCACTTTTGATTCCAGACGAACGGGGTCCCCTTCTTCATCAAATGACTGTAGGGATGGTATTTTCCGGAAAGGTTGGCTATGAACCGCCGGATATATGTGAGCTTTCCTTAAAAAGATCGCAACTGTTTGAGGGTTCTTGGCATGGGAATTTCCATAATCACCTTGTTCTTTGAGGGATCGATTTTGATACCCCGGTGACGTATGATGTATCCTAGGAATTTTCCTGAGAAGACTCCAAACACGCATTTTAGAGGATTCATCTTCAGATTATACTTTTGAAGACGTTGGAACACTATTTTTAGATTTTCCCAATGTTCCTTGTGAGATCTGCTCTTTACCACAAGGTCGTTAATATAGCATTTGACGATCTCGTGTATGATGTCATCGAAGATCTTTGTCATGGCCCTCTGATAGGTAGCGCCGGCGTTCTTCAAACCGAAGGGCATTACTTTATAGCAGAATACGTCCAATGGGGTCCGGAAGGCGGTATGCATTTGGTCTTCTGGATGCATTTTTATCTGGTTATATCCTGAAGATCCATCCATGAAGGAGAAGACCTCATGGGTAGACATGTTATCGATCATCAGCTCGGTAATAGGTACTGGGAAGTCATTCTTCGGGCAAGTTTTGTTGAGGTCCCGAAAGTCCACGCAGATGCGCACCGTCCCATTTTTCTTCATCACTGGAACAATGCTAGCGATCCAGTCGAGATATTGAACTTCTTGGATGAAGCCGGAGTCGATCAGTTTTCTGACTTCAGCGTTGATGCTCATCTCAAGTTCGAGTCATATTCTTCTTGGTGCCTGTTTGATTGGCTTTATTCCCGGCGATATAGCCAGTTTATGTACTGCCATCTTTGGATATAGACCCGGCATTTCAGAGTAGTTCCAGGAGAAGCAGTCTTTATATTGTATGAGCATTTCTTTTAACGTGGCTACCTATTTTTCAAATAGTAGTTCACCGACGAACGTTGGCCTCGGATCATTTTCCGTTCCTAAGTCAATTTTTCTTAGGTTGTCCGCCGTAGTGTGTATCTCATCCTCCATCTCTTTTGGTGCTGGTGGAAACTCTGAGATTAGCTCGTCCTCGTCTTCATTTGCGAAGCACCTGTAGAGGTCTTTCATATTCTAATGCCCTCCCTCTTTTGAGAGTGTTATCATATGGCAGGTACGAATTCGCTTCCCTTTTTGATGTTGAGCTGGTCCTATCCTGATGGTATAGGTCCTTTTTGGCTCGTGCTTTTGTGGCGGGGTTACCCTCCAGCTGTAAAATAACATAAACCTGCCTTGTCGATACTGGTCTTCTACCCAATCATTGAAGGTAAAGCAGTCTTCAAGGGAATGACCTATTAGTCGGTGGTAGGAGCAATAATCCGGATGATGCATCTCGTTTATTTGTTCGGGGTGCCGAGATTCCGGAAGCGTATTCATTTGATTTTTCTTGACAAGGTTGAATATTTTCTTTGTCTTGTCTTGAGAGAAAGAGTATTCCCGACCCATCTTCTTTATAAAGGACGGGCTCCATTCGAGTTTTTCTCGATTGCACGGCGTCTTGGATCCGTTTTGTTGTTTTCGAACGTTGTTTGCGTTCTTTGCCCTGTTTTTGTCTCCATTTCAGGATTTCCCCCTTTCGCGAGAATATACAGTGGGTCGGGGATGAAGAGCATTATAGTCTTTTTTCTCCGCAGATTACTGATTGAGACATTGCGTCCTAGCCTTTTCATAAATGGCCATTTCGCGGCTGTTATTATTCCGGCACTTTTGACAAGCTTCTTTTATTAGCTTGTCGATTTGTTCTTCGAGCGACGGACTTAACGTTCTTAGAGCGGGATTTCGCTCTGTTTCGACATCACGGCTATTTGGAAGAGCGTTTTCCGCTTTACTCGAGCAGTTTACGACGTGGCAACTGTGTATCTTCTCCCGTTTCTTGGAACGAATGTATCCGAGCCCGGTTGTCTCCATCTTCCCATTGGGCATCTTTCGCCGAGTCCCAGGAATATCCCAAATCTTTTTGTAGAATTAGGCTTGTCAAGCAGTTTGTTCGAGGGGTATACCTTGGCATCTTAACAGCCTTTTCAATACCTCCGCGTAGTATCTTGGCAGACAGATTGGTTGAAGCCTGTCGAGTGTGAAATCAGCACCATGCCAGACTTCTTTTTCTACTTTATTTTCCGTAGATTGGTAGAAGAGAATCACTTTTTCACCTCTTCATCTGGGAGGTACGTAGAAAGTTTGCAGTTCTTGTACGCTGTGTGTATGGAGCACACCAAGTTCCTTGTAATGCCGTGGCGGAGCCATTGTAATTTTCAGACTCTGATTTGTTCCGGTGAAATTTTACATTGACGGGCGGACGGAGAACACTGCGTTGGTCTCGTCCTCTGAATCGCTACCAAAGACCAAAATAGGAGTAAAAGGTCCGGGCTTATTGTTTTCTTTCTGGGGCTGCCCCGAGTAGACTATTTCTTCATCTTCCTCGGTATCGCTCCCAAAGATCGGGATAATAGCGGTGAACTTCTGTTTATCCTCCGGCTTATGACACCTTTCCGTATCCTCGAAGTCTGGTGGGAAGTACTTTGGGTCTTCTTATTTCTGGACTTCATTTACGGAGAACGGGTTTAGCTTTCCCATGACGGTGTACTCCGAGCCATCCTTGAAATATTTCATACACTGATGTTGTATAGAATGGATGACGTTGTACTCGTGTAACCAAGGCCTGCCGAGCAAAGTGTTGTAGTAAGTCTTGGCGTCAATGATAAGAAATTTAATGTCAGTGACGAGCAGCCTGAAGCGTAGCGTCAGTATTATGAAACCCAGTGTCCGTGATGACTGTGAGTCGAACCCAAAGATAGTAATTTCATCTCGATCAAGGTGCTGAACGTTCATACAAATCTCCTTCGGCACTCTCACGTTGAGAAAGTTAACGGAGGATCCGTTGTCGACAAAGATTTTCCCTATCTTGATGTCGTGGCGGTACCCAGCGACGTATAACGGAGGATTATGCTCGCATGTACCGAGAGGGAGATCTTCATCACTGAATGTAATGTCAGCCGTGTGGACCTCTGCCAGTTCATCTTTCATCTTCTCTTCTACGAAGAAAGCTTGGAACTGATCGAGCTCTTGCAATGCCTTGATCAGGGAATCTCGTGCCACTTTGGACAGGAGGAGAGCATCCAATATGCTTAATTGCGAGGGTATTTTCCTTAGATGTTCTAGGATGTTGTAATCCACCTTATTTTTCTTAGGCGGGTCCCTTGCTGCGAGCTCTTTGACTGTTTTTTCATCGAGGGCAATTTCTTCAGAGATTTTCCCTTTCCTCTTATCTTGTTTGTTCGAACCCATGTTTTTAGGTCCGAGGTTCTTCTCAGGCAGTGTGCAGTTATGCAGCTGAATATTCTCGCAGTTCTTCTCCTCCTCTTCTTTTTCAGAGGGGGAATCTTGAAGAGAGGGCTGAGAGACGTTTTGTCCTCAGAATCGCTTCCGTAGGTAAGAACTTAGGGTTTCCCTCCTTTCGAACTGGTACCAACCATATGCAGTTGCCAGTCGTTTCTTCATGCGCGTTTGTCGCACTATTTTGCCGTCAACGAGCATGAGTTTCGCGCTTCATTCACTTGAAGTGTTTTTGATGGGCAACGTATCCTTACCACCACTTCTTGAAGGCACCGCATTCCTCGGTGGGGTGGGTGACCCTCCGATGATATAAGCAGTAGTTTTGATGTGATCCTTCTCTATCGAGCCATATAACCCCGGGAGTGTTCCTTATGAGAGGTGGCAGCTTCATCCCCATTGACAAGGCTTTGGCGAACCGCTTCACCATTTTGATCCTGCTCTTATTTATAGCAGGTGTGCTACGGCTTGGTTGAAGTACTTTACGACTCGTCCTCACCGCAACTTTTTTGTCCTGACGCTGACGCTTAGCCTTTTCGTATAGAGCTGTCTCATGTTCTCGGTCAACTTTGCTTTTTTGAAAGGCTCCGTTTAACAGCCTATCGATCGGGTCTTCTGGCAGTTCCAGAGATTTTAGCGCTGATTCTACCCCCAGTTCCTCCGCGTTGTTTTCTAATGCTGAAGGAATTTCTTCGTCATATAACGACGAATGGGAGACCATGTGGCAACTTTTTACACGGTCTTCGGTGTCTTTTGATGAGTCATTTTCCTCATCATTGTTACTGTCTTCGTCCTCAAGAATATACTTGAGGAATTCTTTGAATGTGACCGGTGTCCGCGCTTTCTGGTTGTACTCCTCTAGCACGTCAATGTACTTTTATAGATATGTGCGCTTGTCGTCATACTCGGCAGGCTGCACAGGCTTCTTGCTCTTCTTTTTTTTCTTCGAAGACTTTGAAGGCTTGACTTGGGTTTTTTTCCCTTTGTCAACAATTTTCGGTGGGGGACGAGGTTTTAGCATCCCTTCGATGATTTCGGGTTCAAGTGGGCTTTTCCACCTGACTGCCGGACATGCCTGTAGATCTTTCAGCATTCTTTTAGTTTTCGCTGAAAGAACGACTTCCTATAAAGTTTCTTCCACGAGTGAGCATGATGCCCCCAGCGCATCCATCTTTTTTAGAGTGTGCTTCTGGGGCAGATTTACCCTCCAGTTATCAGACAACGCGAATTTCCCCTGTTGATACTGGTCATCGACCCAGTTCATGAAGACGTAGCAATCTTCAATTGGGTGGTTCACCATTCTGTGATAGGAGCAGTAGTTAGGGTTGTTGACGTCGCCGGGTTACGGTAGACGCCGCGAGTCTGGTAATGTGATGAGTTTATTACGCATTGACAATTCAAATAGTCTCCTCTTCTTATCGCGGGAAAACGAATAAGCACACCCTAGTCTTTCTTCCAAGGATGGGCGCGGACACGCGTTGTTTGACGAGCAGCCGGTTTTGGACCATTCGGTTGTTGTTGAGTATTGGCAACAAATACCGCTTTTCCTTTACCCTTGTTATTTCGAGGATCCTTATTTGAGGAGGAAGGTCCGTGTCCCATCTGGTACATTTGGGTCATTTTATCTATCAGATCCTGAAAAGCCGTTGGTTTGAAGAATGTCATGAATTGGGACACAGTCGTTTGAGGACCAAGGGTCCCGATGAACATGCCCACGGCAGGAGATTCTTCAATACGCTGTTCACATTTAGACCATAGTTTTCACCACCAGATCGTGTATTGGACCCAAGTTTCTCCCGGCCCTGGCATTAATTAATGCCATGATCGGAGTACGTTCGCTCGCACTGGTGAAACGCTGTGTGAACAGCAGGTCCATCTCTGCGAATGTTTTCACAGAGTCATTTGGTATCTTTGAGTACCATTCGAAGACTGTTTCTAACAGGCTGCCAACGAACCGGCAAAGCAACAGTTTATCGTCGCCTCCAGTGTTGCCGCACAGAGCTCTGAATTACGCGACGTGTTGGTGGGGGTTGCCTGTTCCTTTGTAAACATGGAACTTGGGGATCGTATATCCCGGTGGGTATTTAATTTGATCATACCAGCATGTATATGGTCGCCCCGTTCTAACAATTTGGCTAGCGACCTCATTAGCTTGATGAACTCTTATTGGTTAAGCAATATAATCATCATGGGCGACCTTGGAGATTGTTTCTTCTTTGGCCACTGTTAAGGTCGGAGGAGGGTTTGATGTTTCTCCTCTGTCATCCTCGATGATTATCGGTGGATCTTTAGCCGGGGGTTCTGGTTGGATCATCATTCCAACCATGTCTTGGAACAAGAGAGCCATCTGCTTTATGTTGGCAGATTGTTCAGCGTCTTCTTTTTCTTTTCTCTCGAGCACCCTTCGCAGAAACTATGTATCGGTCTCCTGCTCATGGCGTTGTTCGGATTCTTTTTCCGGACTTTCTTTCTTTCCGGTAAGTGCTGCCATTTTGGTCAGCATTTCCTGGAGCTTTTGTTGTTACTCCTGAGCCTTAGTCAGCGACCGAGTTTGCGGTCGGTGACTCACTAAAGCACGGCTCTCTTCTTTTCCCGAAGCCATGTAGACCGTATGTATTGTTATGCCTCCAGACTTGAGGCATTTTGATCCATCATCTTTGGAATTTTCCGCGGGCGGTAGAGTTTTTCCAGCCTCGTTCTTTTATGAGAGATTAGAGTTGAAGGAGCCGTTATGATAGGCACCTGCTTAGGAGAAGTCCTCCGTTATATAGCGGAGGAGTAGTCCTTTTCTTGTCGAGCCTTCGATTTCTTCGGTCGATGAGAGTAATCTTTGTCGATCACAGAGACTTGTACTTTCCTCCAATGGTGGAAGTCGATATGCGAGGAGAGCCGCCGATGAGGCCGCTCCGGCTTTGCCTGCACAGGAACTTCTACTGGCAGAGGTAATTTCTTCAACACCGCCGTCGGGGAGTTTTTTTTACCCTCCTGAGCGGATCAATACTGTTCCCGGTTGGAACAGCAGCGTCGACTTCCACCATTGGAGCTGGTGGGGTGAGTCCAGAGGGGGAGTTGCCCCCAGCTTCTCTCACTCGGCGCCAGTGGCGACGTCGAGCGTGTCTCGCAGAAGGGACCGCCTCAGTTTTGGAAGCGGCTTCATCATGCTCTTGGTTTTGCTGAGGAGCTTCGATCGGTGTTAGCCTGTTGAAGACCGACGTCCTTATTAAAGTTTGAGGAGAAGCAACCATCCTTTCGAAAACCGACCATCTAGTGGAGGAAGCACCTTTGACGGCTTCGTGTGTAGGAGGAGATGGGAGTACTATCCGTTTTGGGTTAGCCCCTTCAGATATCACGAGCCTTTTTGCGGGCCCGTTTGGGTTCTTGCTCAGCCTATTGAAGATTGAGACGCTAGATTTGGACGGCCCGTAAAGAAGGGTCGTTGTGGTTGCTAGTCGATCGAAGACTGACTTTTTAGGAGCTTCCTCTTGCAGCGCTGAAACACCAAAACTCACAGGTGGGAGCATAGTCCCAAAAAACAATCCAGTAGTGGCTTGTGTGACTTGCCCCACTGGCATTGAGAAAATAGAGACCGCGTTGGGCCCGTAGGTCACTCTTCCAGTTGGGGTAGAGCGAGAGTTGCTATTGCATGCAGTGTATTGAGAAGCCATTGATTTCCTAGTACATGAGCAAGACACCAAGTTTTAGTATCTCGAATCCAGGGGCAACCATAGAGAACTGCGATTTTGTTCGCAAAGCACGACAAACGAAGCGTCGAGTGGAAAGAGGGAAAGGTCCCACCGGGCGTTCCAGAACCTGTTCACAGCCGAAAGACTGAACCGATACGTTGGGACGTCTGGCCTGAATTTTGGGGGCAGATGCTATTTGGACTTTTCCATCCACTTCTCCGAATATACCAAGTTGATTTATGGCACCGTATATCGGAGGTTTGAATAGATGCGACCGTTGTAGCAGACTTTATCAGATTCCTCCTCATTTGTGAGGGGTTTTTGATTGTGGAGACGCTCTTCTATGCAGGCGCAAGCCCCTGCAGTTAATTACGTTATCACATTGCGATAACCACTTTCTCCTGCTCCAGCAGTTTACTTTATGTCGTGTGTATTTTGGTTTATTTTGGTTGCCCGTGGATTGTATATGGAGACTAATTTATGTCGTCGCCCATAGGGCGCGGATTGGTCCAAATTCGTATATTTTTAGATTTGAACTTAAGTTATATTTTTCCTTTAGTTCAAAAATATTTTATTTAGTTTAAGGACCGTTAATCTAGTTTGAGATTAAGATCAACTTAAACATATGAGCATTTGGGCCCAATTTATTTTTAACTAAAGATACATTAGTCTTATTTGAGACTAAGATCAACTTAGCAAAATTTTAAGAATCTTTAAATTTTATTAAGGTCCAACAACAGAGCATTTGGGCTCCACTGCAAGAGACTTAACCAATTTGGGCTTAGTCTGTTCAGTCTCTCTTTTTTTTGGTTCAAAAGTGCTAAGCACTTATTTGGGCTCTGTTTGTTCAGCCCCCTTTTTATGCAAAAATACTAAGCACTTGTTTGACGCTCTGGCGCTCACATGGGTACCATTTGAAGCCTTCAGTTATGGGCATTGCCCAATCAGTGCTAAGCACCCAGTTATATATCCGGTGCTAAGCATTTTTTATATGGCGTCCACATGAAAAGCACGTGCGGCACTGGGCGCTGCCAAATCAGTGCTTAGCACTCAGCCGTTTTGGCTATATATAAAGCGCTAAGCACTTTTGTGTGGCACCCACGAGAGGAGCACGTGAGGCACTGGGCACTGCCCAATCAGTGCTAAGCACTCAGCCGTTTTGGCTGGATATGAAGTGCTAAGCACTTTTGTTTAGCGCTCACGTGTATTTCACGTGAGAAGCTGGCCTTTTGCTTTGGGTGCCCGCGTGTTTTTCACATGAGGCGCTGGGCGCTATAGGGAGGGTGCCCACGTAGGAAACACGTGAGGCGCTAAGCTCTTATCTTGTTTAGAGATTAAATCTCTACTAACGTCATTTTTTGCCATTAATGATCACCAAGATCTCTATTTTGAAGACTTTGGATCGTTTTTTCTTCATTGGAGAACTAAGTTCTTCTTTTCATAAGAACTAAGTTCTTTATGTGGGGTTAAACCCTAATTTCGGAGGAATTAAATTTCCAGAACATATGTTCTTCTTTTTCTTTCATTTTAACCTAGTGTTTCCGCCAAAATTTTCGGCCAAGAGCTATTTGTTCCCTTATAACCCTTATAAAAAAGGGAGAGAAGAAAGAGAAAAAGAATTCATGGTTGGACATCACGTGTTAAACACGTGAGCGCTTATATGCAAAGAATATAAGCGATGAAAGAAAATAACAAAAGGCCAAATAGGCATCACGTGTTAAACACGTGAGCGCCCCATACGCACGGCATATAGGCGTTGAAAACCCATAACTAAGGGTCAAACGGGCCTCACGTGTAAAACATGTGAGCGCTCATATGAAAAGCATATGAGTGCTGAACATAAATAACCAATGACCAAACATGCCACACGTGAGCGCTCATATGCTCATATGAGCGCTGAAAATAAACAGGCTAAAACCCACACAAGGGGTCACATGTTAAACACGTAAGTTCTCTTGCCGTTCACATGCAAAGCATGTGAGCGCCCCAATTTAAAATGCTCCTATCAAATTCTAGAATTAAATTCTATTTAGGAAATATTTTCCCGATCTTCCTCAAACTAGAAAGATCTTCTCTGTCAAAGAGAGGACCCTTGGATCAAAAATCCAGCGGTGATCATATGACAGAATAAAATTCTATCATAGGAAAATATTTTCCTAATCTTGTTAAACTAACAAGATATTCATTTAACATAATTATATTCAATATTCCTAATCTTGTTAAACTAACAAGATATTCACATGACAAAAATAAAATTCTATGTTAGAATAAAATTCTAATCTTGTTAAACTAACAAGATATCCATATTAAGAAAATATATTTCTGATCTTGTTAAGCTAAAAAGATATGATAGAATAAAATTCTAATCTTGTTAAAACTAACAAGATATTCATAATCTTGTTAAACAAATAAGAAATCTTTTCTGTTAAACAGAGAGCCTTTGGATTAAAAATCCAACGGCGAATAAAATTCACCTATTGATCTAAAAGATCATGAAATCAATTATGATCTCTCAATGAGAGATTTTCTCAACAAATTGATTTTTCCCTTCTCCTATAAATAGGAGCAAGGAGATTAAATCAAAAAAAGGAGAAGACCACCCCATAAGCTTCCCCAAAAATCTCCCACAAAAACAAAAGAGAATTTAATTCCCAAACAAAGGGTTTAACCCTTCAAAAAAGAACTTAGTTCTTTCTCTGGTTGAGGTCTACAGAAGCAGATCTCCACACAAGTTGCGAATTTAATTCTCATCAGGGTGATTCTGTTATGCAAATTCAAAACCTAAGGGAAAGAACTGAGTTCAAAGAATTTAATTCTTACAAAAGTATATAGGAATTTAATTCCTCTGATAAAACTAGGGTTTAACCCTGTAAAAAGAATTTAGTTCTTATAAAAAAGAGACTTGAAATTCTCTAAACTCAGATCCCAGCATCGTTAATACGAGATCAAGAACTTCATGCACATAGAAGGAAAGACTGGTGATTCATTAGTATTCAACACTATAACGAAACCTCACGTGTTTCCCCACGTGAGCACCGCTGATGAACAAAAAAGAATGGCTGAGACCGAGTCACGGGTTTCCCACGCGAGCGCTTAAAAGAAGAACAAGAAGTGTCTCTTAGGGCAGCCACGTGTTTTCCACGCAACCCCCAATCAAGTGCTTAGCACTTATATAAAAAAGGGAATAGACCCAAAAACAGCGCTCACATTTTGAAGGCGCCTCACTTGTTCGCACGTGAGCACTACAGGGTCCAAGTGCTTAGCACCTAGAAAGGAAAGAGAAATAAAATCCAGAGAACAGTTCCTATTTCGGACGCCTCACGTGCTCACACGTGAGCCAAATGCTTAGCACTTATAAAAGAAGAGGGGAGTAAAACCCAAAAAGGCAGTAACCAACTTTGGGGCACCTCACGTGCTCACACGTGAGTGCCACAAGAATTAAGTGTATACCACTTATATATAAATGGGGGCTTGAACCCAATGTACAGCGCCAGCTTTGAGGTGCCTCACGTGCCACACGTGAGCGCCCCCGAAATTCAGTGTTTAACACTGCTTTAGGACTTCATGTGGGAACATATGAGTGCTGAACGTACACTAGTGCCTAACACTATGGGTAGTCAACTCCAGCCTCAAGTTGGCTAAGTCTTTTTGAGATTAAAACATCTTCGATCTCCAAATAGATCGAGTCCCCCGTGCTCATGTCTTCCTAAACCGATCCTAGTCCCAAACATGACTAATGATCTTCCGACGGATATTCATCCCCCATCTCCTCTCAATCTGGAAATTGGTTCAAGGGTACATCTCCCCACACCTCTGATACATGGCGTTGTAATTCTTCAACGTTTTCAGAGAGGTGGCGGGTCCCGACAACCAACAACTTTTTGGCGCACTCCCAAACCGATAAGTACATCCTAATACGGACCGCAACGTCTGTAAATTAGCTACGGACCGAGACGTTCTTAAACTAACAACGGACCAAAACGTCCTTAAACTAAAATAATAGAGCCCAAATGCTCTTTTGTTGGGTCTGAATGATCCCAAAATCCTTTTGAGTAGATTTTAGTCTCAAATTAGACTAACGTATCCTGAATAAACATTAAAGTTGATCTTAATCTCAAACGAGATTAACGATCCTTAAATCAACCCAAACCCAAATCTATGAATATACGGATTTGGACTAATCCATGCCCTACGGGCGACAACATAAATTAGTCTCCGTATACAATCCACGGGTAACCAAAAATAAAACAAACACACACGACACGAAGTGACCATCTGGAGCAGGAGAAAGTGGTTACCGCGATGCGGTAACGTAATTAACTGCAGGGGCTTACGCCTGCAAGGAAGAGCGCCCCCACAATCAAAAACCCCCCACAACGAGGGGGAATCTGACGAAGTCTACTACAACGGCCGCATCCGTCCAAACCTCCGATATACGACGCCATAAATCATCTTGGCATATTCGGAGAGGAGGACGGATAAATCCAAATAGCATCTGTCCCCAAATTCAGGCCAGACGTCCTAACGTCCTGGTCGCGTCTTTTGGTAGTAAATAGATTCTGGTACGCCCGGTGGGACCTCTTCCTCTTTCCACTCCACACTTCGTGTGTCGTGTTTTTTCCGCGATCAGATAATCACGGTATATATGTTTATGGTTGCCCTTGGGTGATGGGATACTGAAGCTGGTGTTCCGTCTTTTCCGAGAATGGCGTTTTCTTTCATTCACCGCAACTCAGGCTCTGTCACATCTAGCGGAGTCAAGTATGGGTCACTTGCAGCCTCAAATCTTTGCAATCCAGCTCTTCAAGAAATCAACGGGCTTCGATTTAGGTCGATACTCCCACCTCCCACCCTTGGTGCCACAACGCCGAGGGATGAAGCCTAGAAGAAGTCTGTCTTCCACAAGCTGGCTCCCCAAGATGCAGTTTTGCCAACGGAATCAGTCCTCAAACAACTGGCACCTGCCATGGACCAAGGTCGACGCAGGGGGCAGAATATTCAAGCTCTCAAAGGAAACAGGGGGCAGGCTGGGCAAAATCCTAAGGCTAATCAAATCCCAGCCGTAAGAAACGGTCGACGTCGATATCGGTATTAGACAAAATGAGCTGGGGGCAGTTCTCCGTATGGTCCTGTTTCAACCCCAGTGGTGAATGTTGTTGTTCCAACCGTGAACAGATTCAAACTGTTGTGAAGGGTCATACAAAATTCTCCCACCGCAATATTGAAGAAATCTCCGCAGCCCATGGAGATCCCACGAGAGCAGAAACAAGTTCGCTCCCTATAACAACTTTCCTCATCAATATATAAGGTGTGGAAGCAAGTGAAGGACTCAGTCGTCGTCTGCGGCTCATCCTCTAAACGTCAGCCAAATTCCGACAAATCCCTTTCAGATACAAGGGGATTCATCCCAAGATGGATACTGATACAACGGTTCCTCCCAAAACCAAAGCGGCTTTTCACAAAAAAGAGAAGCCTAATAAAGCTCAAGTGCCCGAAGCAAACTCCAAAGGCCAAAACACCAAACACCCCAAGCCAGGGGGCTTGGTAGTTCACATAGTCTATGTGGTGAATTCCAAAGACGAAGTTCGAGCTTCTACTAGTCACCAACCTCAAACTCGGTCCCTGACAAAAGTTCAACTGCAATGTGAAAAGCTGTAGGAGATGCTCGCTCAGGCGGCAGCAAACGCTAATACATCGTCTAAGGAAAATCCCGAGGACGCACCCGAAGAAAGAGTAGAGAAGGAGTTGGATATTGATTTCCTAAAGCGTGCTCTAAAAAAAAGAGATGAAGAAGCGGCAGAAATGTCTACTAAAATGAACCAGATGGCCCTTCTGATTCAGAATATGGCTGGAATGATGGTTCAATCGGAACCACTGGTAGATGAATCGCCGGTAGTCGGTCTTAAAGATAAGAATTACATTTCAAATCCTCTGCAAACCTCATCAACGGCTGAACAGGAAATGATTCCAAAAGCAAAGCTGAACGAATATATCGCTCAGCAAATCAAAGCTCACTACGCCAGTGAAGCCGCAAATAGATCAATCAAGACTAGTCGACCATATCCGACGTGGTACGATCAAATACAGTACCCTCCAGAGTACACACTTCCAGCGTTCCACATGTACAAAGGAACAGGGAATCCTCGCAAGCACATTGTGCGATTTAAATCCATGTGCGGCAATTCTGGAGGAAATGACATACTACTCCTCCGACAGTTCGTCAGCAACCTGGCGCTTTAGTCAACGAAAGGGTTAGACCGAATGAGACCTGGGTTCAATATGTTACCCGATGGCGAAATCTCTTATCAAAATGCGAGCAACGTATCGACGAAGCTGCAGCCATGGGAATGTTCATAGCCACCCTTGACCCAAATTCAAAAGTTGTTCCCATTTACGGCCCTTTTCAAGCCGACAGCCTACCAATAACTCATGGATAAATTGGCTCGATTGGATCAAATGGGTCAAGACCCTTCATCATCTGATGAAGATGAATGAAAAGCGGAGGTAAGGTGGCATTTTTCGCCAACGCTCAACAAAAAATGAGCGACTTTGAAGCAACCTGTCGCCAAAATAACGACGACGTGGGTACTCGTTCCTCCCGAAATATACACAGGGGGCATATTTCTCACTGGCGGAAAAATCTCAATGTAGAATGGTCATTTCTTCTTAAAAGACAGGAAGGATATTAAGGGGCATACAAATAGGTCCTACAATCTAGTGAAATGCCCCGCTAAAAAAAAGGTACGTCCACAAGCGAAATGGGCACGGATGAAAACCCGAAAAGGCGCCGTGAGTAAAAACGGCAGGGCTACCGCTGAGCTTGTGAAAACTCGAAAGACCGCAATCTCGTAAAATTTTCACTTACGAGATCCTCTCGACTCGTAATGAGAACTCCCCCTGTGAAACCCTCACGGCCCATAGGATTCAAAGTCTTAAGTTACAGAGATCCAAACCTATCCTTAATCCGTCATACTCCCCAAGTTGCCCTACAGGCGGTATAATGCTGGCCCTTGTATATAATCCATGGGCACAAATAAACGTTTCCCACACCAAGTTCCACCAATCACGAAGAATGTCCTTATATGGTGAACGACACTTGTAAGTCCTCTCGACTTATAAGGAGAAAATACTCTTATGAGATCCTTACGACTTATAAGAGAAAACACCACTTAGAAGTCCTCGCGACTTCTAAGGAGAAAATACACGATCCTCACGACTCGTAGGGAGAAATAATTTTATGAGACCCTTACGGCTCATAATGTCGAAAAGTCTTAGTCGACATGATCCTAACCCTGTCTACTAAGCACCTTTGTTCAAATCAGCAAAGGCAAATGATGATTCGCTCCTGGCAATATTCCAGTGTAGTGATGTTGATGCCTAAATTGGTATCAAATGTTAAGTCCTTTCAAGGAAAATGATGATTCTCTCCTGGAAATATTCCAGTCGCAGCGATGTTGATACCTGAATAGGTGTCAATTCTAAGTCCTTTCACGGCAAATAATGATTCGCTCCTGGAAATATTCCAGTCGCGGCGGTGCTGATGCCAAGATTGGTATCAGATCTCAAGTTCCATACTCGCAATAAAAATCAGCGAGCAAAATATATGCATATGAAATAGCCGAAATGATGGGGCAACTCGCAATAAAAATCAGCGAGCAAAATATATGCATATAAAAACAGCCGAAATATTTAGGCAACTCGCAATAAAAATCGGCGAATAAAAAGAAAAAACAGCCGAAATGATTGGGCACCGCGATAAAACAGCGAAATGATTGGGCAATTGCGACTTTCGCGATATAAAAAAGCTGAAATGATAGAGCATCGTGGAAAGAAATAAAAAAAATAAAAAAAATGATGAAACTTTTGCCCTACAGGTGAGTCTACATCAACCCATGTATACAATCCATGGGCATAAACGAAAAGGGAACCACATTTCCCCACCGGGCTCTGTCAAAGAGAGAGTCAGATCTCGACGGCAACATCTGCAACCTAGAAGTTCAACACGGCGTTCCTTCTCACTCTAGCAGGATATAGAAGCAACGTCAACAACTGACCCAGGGTCAAAACAACGGAGCCACGGCAAAGTCCCTAGTTTCAAGTATCGACGGTTCACCAACAACCTAGAGACTACCTCGGAGCCATGGCAAAGTCCCTAGTTCCAAATCTCGATGGTTCAAAGACAACCTAGAGATCAACAACGGCGTTCTTCCTCACTCCAACAGGATGCAGACGCAGCGTCAACAAAATGAAGCCATGACAAAGTCCCTAGTTCCAAATCTCGACGGTTCACAGACAGCATAGAGATCAACAACGACGTTTCTTCTCACTCCAGCAGGATGCAGACACAACATCAACAACCGACCCCAGGGTCAAAACAACGGAGCCACGGAAAAGTCCCTAGTTCCAAGCCTCGACGGTTCACCAACAACCTAGAAACAACCTCGGAGTTGTTTCCCCAATAAAAGAGCAAAGCTCTGTTCAAAATTTGAAAGGTAGTGCCAAGAGTTAAAAACTCTGAGGCAGTGCCTCACATACCTTGCACGGGGGCGCCAGCTCCAAGAGTTCAAAAAAAACTTGAGGCAGCGCCTCACGTGCCTTGCACGAAGGCGCCTGCGCCAAGAGTTAAAAACTCTGAGGCAGCGCCTCACGTGCCTCGCATGAGGGCGCCAGCGCCAGAACTAAAAGCTCTCTGACTAGACAGAGCCGTTGGATCAAAGATTTAATGGAGGTGATAAATCACCAAAGTGCAGAATTAAGTTATGCGGAGGAAATATTCCTCAAATCTTTCTAAACAAGAAAGATTACTCTCTGTAAAACAGAGCACTGTTGGATTAAAAAATCCAATGGTGATTAAAAAATCACCCATCTGCAGAATAAATTCTGTATGGGGAAATATTTCCCTAATCTTGTTAAAAATAAGAAAAGTATCTTCTGTAAAACAGAAGTCCTTGGATCAAAAATCCAACGGTGGATAAAATCCCCAAATCAACTAGGATCTCTCAACGAGAGATTTCTTGAACTAAATCAACAGACTAGCATCTACTATAAAAAAAGGACCCAAGACTTCAAGTCTTGTACAGACAAACCCCCCATAAGCTTTAAAGCAAGCAAGAAGAAAGCTTTAAGAGGGAAGAAAGAAGAATACCTCTTTTCGAGGTAAATAAAAATAATAATAGAGATCAGAGCATCTCATCTGCATATCCAAGGGTTTAACCCTTATAAAAGAACTTAGTTCTTTCCCTGAATCTGAGATCTATGAGACAAGTCTTACACAAATGAAAATTCAATTCTCATAGGGATGAACTTATTCTTGGGGATCAAAGATCCAGAAAAGAACAGAGAATTGAACTCTTTAGAATAGAATACATGAAGAAAAGCTAGCGCCAAGCGCCTCACGGGTCCCTCACGTAGACGCTATTCAATAAGGAGTGCTTAGCACTCAATGGTTGGCGCTCAGTGCCAAACGCCTCATGTGCCCTTTATGTGGGCGCTGCTCAATAAAGAGTCCTTAACACTCAATGGTTGGCGCTCAGCGCCAAGTGCCTCACGTGCCCTTTACGTGGGCGCTGTTCAATAAAGAGTGCTTAGCACTCAATGGTTGGCGCTAAGAGCCAAGCGTCTCACGTGCCTCGCACGTGGGCGTTAATAAGGAGTGCTTAGCACTCGGTGGTTGGCGCTCAGCGCCAAGCGCCTCACATGCTCCACACGTGGGCGCCATAAAGAGTGTTTAACGCTCCATAAAAACAAAAATAAGAGGGAAAGTAAAGAAAAGTATGAGTGTCAGAACCCATATGAATGCTCAGCATTGTTTACACAGAAAAGGGACTGAGCCCAAGCAAGTGTTTAACACTTTATTCAAAGGCTGAGTGGGCTGAGTCCAAGTTGACCAAATCCCTAATTCAGATCAACCGAGCCCATGTGCTCATCATTTTCCAAATTGGTCTTAGTCCCAAACATGACTACTGATCTCCCAACGGATATTGGTTCAAGGGTACATCTCCTCACACCTCTGATACATGTCGTTGTAATTCTTCAGTGTCTTTAGAGAGGTGGCGGGTCTCGATAACCAATAACTCTTTGGTGCACTCCCAAATTGACGGGCACATCCTACTGCGGACCACAACGTCCTTAAACTAGCTGCGGACTGCAACGTCCTTAAACCAGCAGCGGACCGCAACGTCCTTAAACTAACATAATGGAGCCCAAATGCTCTTTTGTTGGGTCTGAATGATCCCAAAATCTTGTTAAGTGGATCTTAGTCAAAAATTAGACTAACGTATCCTCAACAAACATTTAAGTTGATCTTAATCTCAAACGAGATTAACGATCCTTAAATCAAACCAAACCCAAATCTAAGAATATACGGATTTGGACTAAACCACGCCCTACGGGCGACAACATAAATTAGTCTCCGTATAAAATCCACGGGCAACCAAAAATAAAACAAACACACACGACACGAAGTGACCTTTTGGAGCAGGAGAAAGTGGTTACCGCGATGCGGTAATATAATTAACTGCAGGGGCTTACGCCTGCAAGGAAGAGCGTCGCCACAATCAAAAACTCCTCACAACGAGGGGAAATCTGACGAAGTCTACTACAACGGACGCATCCATCCAAACCTCTGATATACGGCGCCATAAATCAACTTGGCGTATTCAGAGAGGAGGACGGATAATTCCAAATAGCATCTGTCCCTAAATTCAGGCAAGACTTTGTCTTCCCCGTTTTCGGCGGTAAACAGGAGCCATGGCAAAGTCCCTAGTTCCAAATCTCGACGGTTCACAGACAGCCTAGAGATCAACAAAGGCATTCCTCCTCACTCCAACAAGATACAGACGCGATGTCAACAAAACGGAGCCATGGCAAAGTCCCTAGTTCCAAATCTTGACGGTTCACAGACAACCTAGAGATCAACCCTGGCTTTCCTTCTCAACTCCAGCAGGATGCAGATGCAACGTCAACAACCGACCCCAGGGTCAAAACCTCGAAGCCATATCAAAGTCCCTAGTTACAAGCCTCGACGGTTCACCAACAACCTAGAGATTACCTTGGAGCCATGGAAAAGTCCATAGTTCCAAGCCTCAACGGTTTACAGACAACCTAGAGACAATCTCGACATTCATCTCGTTACAGCAAACACAATGTTAACAAACGAAGCAAAGGAAAATTCCTAGGTTCAGGGTCTTGACGGCAACTCAAATAAAACCTAAAGGATGTCGGAGATCATCCCACACCAGCACGGAGTGGTTATGATTTATCGGGGCTCCCAAACTGAGCCTAACCTAAAGTAAAAAGCGACATGGAAAATCTCTACGCTTGCTTTTACTACGGTAATATGACCTGGGAGATTACTTGAAGACGTCTTGTCCAGCTCCCGACAAAGACAAGACAGTCGTGGGGCTACTCGAATAGCAAGATTGCACATCGGGGAATGCATCAGCCACCGCGACGGTACCACAGACAAAAACCCTAGTACCACAAAACCTAACGGACTTCTGTCGTAAAGAGAAAGGGTTTTAACGTTAGGATATTCGTGCGAGAACTTATCGACTCGTAGGGAAAACAATGTTCCTGCGAGAACTTCTCGACTCGTCTCGACTCGTAGGGAAAAATATCTTCATGAAACCCTCGCGGCTCATGAAGGTGAAAAGCCTTAGGCAACGGGGATATCAACCTGTTTCCTAAGCACCGTGGCCCGACAACCAGGTCCAAACTGACTCTTGTATACTATCCACGGGCCATATTCTCCAAAGTCGAATATCGACAGGGAGGAAAAAAAACCACTTACGAGTCCTCTCGACTTGTAAGGGGGAAAATTCTCTTATGAGATCCTTACGACTCTCAAGAGAAAAACACACTTAGGAGATCCTCACAACTTCTAAGGAGAAAATACACATGCGGGATCCTCTCGACTCGTACGGAGAAAAGTCTTTTTGAGACCCTCACGGCTCATAAAGTTGAAAAGTCTTAGACGGCAGATCCAAACATGTTTCCTAAGCCATCGCTGCACTACAAAAAGGACCAAACTGACTCTTGTGCACTATCTACGGGCCACATCCGCCAATGAAATGAAGAAGCTACTTACGGGTCCTCACGATTCGTAAAAGGAAAAATACCCGAGTGAGATCCTTACGACCTACGAAGGCGATGAACACTTAGAAATCCTCATGATTTCTATGAATATGCACTTATGAGATCCTCTCGACTTGTAGGGAGAAAAAACCTTCTTGAGAACCTTACGGCTTATGATGATGAAAAAAGTCTTGGGCTATAAGGACCCTAAACTTGTCTCATAAACCCTCAATTCTATGTCCATGCATAACTCTGCACTACTTCACCCACATACATACTTACGTAGGCAAAGTAGTAGGGGGCATTTGTTCCCGCCAAAATTTTCGGCCAAGAGCTATTTGTTCCCTCATAACCCTTAAAAAAAGGGAGAGAAGAAAGAGGAAAAGAATTCACGGTTGGACATCACGTGTTAAAAACATGATATGCAAAGGAGATAAGCGCTAAAAGAAAATAACAAAAGACAAAATAGGCCTCACGTGTTAAACACGTAAGCGCTCATATGCAAAGCATATAGACGTTGAAAACACATAACTAAGGGCCAAACGGGCCTCACGTGTAAAACACGTGAGTGCTCATATGCAAAGCATATGAGCGCTGAACATAAATAACCAATGACCAAACAGGCCTCACGTGTTAAACACGTGAGCGCTCATATGCTCATATGAGCGCTGAAAATAAACAGGCTAAAACCCACACTATGGGTCACGTGTTAAACACGTGGGTTCTCTTGCCGCTCACATGCAAAGCATGTGAGCGCCCCAATTTAAAATGCTCCTATCAAATTCTAGAATTAAATTCTATTTGGAAAATATTTTCCCGATCTTCCTCAAACTAGAAAGATCTTCTCTGTCAAAGAGAGGATCCTTGGATCAAAGATCCAGTGGTGACCATATGATAGAATTTTCTATCATAGGAAAATATTTTCCTAATCTTGTTAAACTAACAAGATATTCATTTAACAGAATTAAATTCAATATTCCTAATCTTGTTAAACTAACAAGATATTCACATGAAAAGAATAAAATTCTATGTTAGAATAAAATTCTAATCTTGTAAAACTAACAAGATATCCATATTAAGAAAATATATTTCTGATCTTGTTAAACTAAAAAGATATGATTGAATAAAATTCTAATATTGTTAAAACTAACAAGATATTCATAATTTTGTTAAACAAACAAGAAATCTTTTCTGTTAAACAGAGAGCTTTTGGATTAAAAATCCAACGGTGAATAAAATTCACCGATTGATCTAAAAGATCATGGTATCAATCATGATCTTTCAATGAGAGATTTTCTCAACAAATTGATTTTTCCCCTTCTCCTATAAATAGGAGCAAGGAGATTAAATCCAAAAAAGGAGAAGACCGCCCCATAAGCTTCCCAAAAAAGCTCCCATAAAAACAAAAGAGAATTTAATTCTCAAACAAAGGGTTTAACCCTTCAAAAAAGAACTTAGTTCTTCCTCTGGTTGAGGTCTGCAGAAGCAGATCTCCCCACAAGTTGAGAATTTAATTCTCATCAGGGAGATTCTGTTATGCAGATTAAAAACCTAGGGGAAAGAACTGAGTTCAAAGAATTTAATTCTTACAAAAGTATATAGGAATTTAATTCCTCTGATAAAACTAGGGTTTAACCCTGTAAAAAGAATTTAGTTCTTATAAAAAAAGAGACTTGAAATTCTCTAAACTCAGATCCCAGCATTGTTAATATGAGATCAAGATCTTCATGCACATAGAAGGAAAGACTGGTGATTCATTAGTATTCAACACTGTACGAAATCTCATGTGTTTCCCCCATGTGAGCATCTCTGATGAACAAAAAAGAATGGCTGAGACCGAGTCACGGGTTTCCCACGCGAGCGTTTAAAAGAATAACAAGAAGTGCCTCCTAGGGCAGCCATGTATTTTCCACGCAACCCCCAATCAAGTGCTTAGCACTTATATAAAAAAGGGAATAGACCCAAAAACAGTTCTCACATTTTGAATGCGCCTCACGTGTTCGCACGTGAGCGCCACAGGGTCCAAGTGCTTAGCACCTATAAAGGAAAGAGAAATAAAATCCAGAGAACAGTTCCCATTTCGGACGCCTCACGTGCCCACACGTGAGCCAAATGCTTAGCACTTATAAAAGAAGAGGGGAGTAAAACCCAAAAAGGCAGTACCCAACTTTGGGGCGCCTCACGTGCTCACACGTGAGTGCCACAAGAATTAAGTGTATAACACTTATATATAAACGGGGACTTGAACCCAATGTACAATGCCAGCTTTGAGGTGCCTCACGTGCCACACGTGAGCGCCCCCGAAATTCAGTGTTTAACACTGCTTTAGGACTTCACGTGGGAACACGTGAGTGCTGAACGCACACTAGTACCTAACACTATGGGAAGTCAACTCCAGCCTCAAGTTGGCTAAGTCTTCTTGAGATTAAAACATCTTCGATCTCCAAATAGATCGAGCCCCCCGTGCTCATGTCTTCCTAAACCGAACCTAGTCCCAAACACGACTAATGATCTTCCGACGGATATTCATCCCACATCTCCCCACAATCAAAAACCTCTTGCAAACGAGGGGGAATCTGACGAAGTCTGCTACAACGGCCGCATTCATCCAGACCTCCGATATACGGTGCCATAAATCAACCTGGCATCTTCGGAGAGGTGTACGGATAAATCCAAATAACATCTACCCCCAAATTCAGGCCAGACGTCCTAACGTCCCGGTCACGTCTTTCGTCGGTAAACACCTAGTTCTTTTTTGAATCTTTGATTCTCAAGAACAAGATTTTCCCAATGAGAATTAAATTCTCAACTTGTTGGAGATTTGTCTTATGGATCTCTGATCTAGAGAAAGAACTAAGTTCTTTGAGAAAGGTTAAACCCTTGATATGTAAAAGAAGATATTTTGATCTCTGTGTTTTCTTTACTTAGGGTTTTGAGGAGGAAAATCTTCTTCTTTTATTGAGAATTAAATTCTCTATTGTTTTAAAAGTTTTCTGTATTTTTCAGAAGTTTATGGGGGGGTTCCTCTCTATGAGACTTGAAGTCCCGGATCCTTTATATAGTGGAGGTAAGTTTGTTAATTAGTTTTGAGAAAATCTCTTATTGAGATATTCCAATTGATTTAATTGATCTCAAAATTGATTTGGGAAATTTTACCTACTGTTGAATTTTTGATCCAAGTGTTTCTGTTTTACAGAATATGTTCTCTTATTTTTAGCAAGATTGGGAAAATATTTTCTTATATACATAATTTATTCTGTCAAACGGTGATTTTTAATCACCGTTGGATTTTTAATCTAAGGGCTCTCTGTTTTACCGAGAACAATCTTTTTTGTTTGTAAAGATTGAGGAAAAATATTCCTCAGAATAGACTTTAATTCTATTGTTTGAAGATTTATTATCACCATTGGATTTTTGATCCAACGACTCTGTTTAACAGAGAGTATCCCAACTTTTTTGTTAGGCAAATATCCTCATGTAAAATTTAATTCTACTGATATAAACTTAGGTGTCGACGCTCACGTGTTGTGCACGTGGGCGCCACTTAAGAATTTAATTCTTATTTATGATAGGTGCTCCTGTGCTTTGCACATTGGCGTCCACGTGAGCTTCACGTGCGGCGCCCCCATATGATTTAATTCTAAGGGGTTGGTGCCGGCGCCCTCGTGAGGAGCACGTAAGGCGTTGCCTTATTGAAATTTAACAGAGCTTAGCTCTTTTTATTATGTTTAAATTTTGGGGGAACATCCTCTGCCCGGGATGTGGAGGCACCACCTACAGCTAGACAATCAAAAATTGATTATCTAAGTAAGAGAAAAAATAATGTGTGTATATTTATAATATAACATTCTAAATCAATATGCATGCACTATAGGATATATAAATATACCTGCAGGTACGGTAGTGGCTTCTGCCTTTGATGTGAACGCACTACCTACAGCTAGACACTTAAACACTGACTATATAAGTAATTTTAAAATAAATATGTGTGTATATCTATAATGTTACATTCAAAATGAATATGCGTGCAATATTCCTGGAGGTGTGGCAAATTCCACACGGAAGGAGTTATCCGAAGGGGATACGGATCGGGGTGCAAGACCAGCCGTCTGGAGCTCCCTTCGCAGCTCCCCGGACGGCAGAATCGCTCTTCCTCTGCCTCTGCCGCGGCTGGTGCTCCTGCCGCCCCTCGTTGCTCCGGGCGTCGTCATCAGACCTAGATAAGAGCACAGTCATTACATATGCATGCAATATATGTATAGATCGTAGAAATGTGAAGTAATAATATAACATTACTGATAACCTTTTTCGTTTCGTAGACGCATTAGACATATATACTTGGATTTTATCATCGATATCATTCCTAACCTACGTAACTTCACGATCTGCCGAAGACAACCCGTTTTTGGAAACAAACAGTCGGAGCACTCTAAGTCTTCTCTCTTCTTCATCCTCATCGCTGTCCTCCATACGATCCTTGAATTCTGGGACATCGTAAACATCCCTGGGTTTCCAACGGCATAGGACACTCTATCCCATATGTTTCAAGCACTGTGAGTAGTATACTTGAAACGCTTGTTACGGAAAGATAAATGGATCGTCCTGACCGTAAAATCGAAGTGTGTTCACACTAGTCAATCCATATTCATCTTTCCAAATCCTGAGATTGTTTATCCACTTATCCGTATCGGTTCGTGTATCATACCAAATACACCGAAATATATAAAACTGTTTTAATCGTCCGAGATATTGGATACCAAGTATGCAATTTAAGTATCCATAATAAATCACACCATCCGATCTTACGGTCGCAATCCCACTATTCCGAGAGGTTCTAGATGTTTCTATGTGCTTAACTTCAAATTTGTATCCAAGGACACCGAATCCTTTATAGTATGCAACCTCCATGCTAGGAAACCGAGCTAAACATCTTGAATCTCTCTCTAATGATGCAAACAATTTCAGATCATGAATCTGACAAAACAAATTTTACGGCAAATACATATCGATATAAGTTTAGATTAAGTCGGGTAGCAATAACATGTTATTCGAACAACTTATATGATCTGCAACCCAATCGCAAAAATTATCCTGATGATATTTTTCTAATCGTTTATCATTCCAATCAGGATACCCCTCACGTACCTCATCAATATGAATTCTTTTCTCAACAATAAATTATAATATTAATATTATATCATTTCATACACACACACACCCAAATATAACAATTAATCTAAAAAAATCTTACTCTCTAATTTCTTCAAGACATACGCTATTGAGGAGGATAAACCGATATATTTTGTTGATAAACATAGTGTCTACTCTCTTATAATCTGCTTTACCATATGGCCCATCATGAATTCTCCGAGGCTGGTTAAGTTTCGTCTCAATGTTCCCATCCAGATAGCGGGAACAAAATGTATTTACTTCATCTAGAAGATAAGCTTGCATGATAGAACCCTCTGGTTGATTTCTATTGTGTATATATGTTTGTAGAGGTATCTAAAGAAAAATATGTTAAATAAATAAATACGGGCATATAGGTCAACAATAATTTTACAAAATGCATGAAACACAAAATTCAACATACCTTTCGACACGATACATCCTCCGGAAAACTTAGCCTAGGTTGCAAGATGAACCGTCAGGTGTATTATGATATCGAAGAACGACGGCGGGAAAATACGGTTAAGCTTGCAAAGTACCATATCCTCCATTCTTCTCCTGGAAAGAAGTTATCGTCTTCTTCTTCTTCCGCCGTATTACCGTCTTCTCCTTCTTTTTCTACCGCATTACCGTCTTCTTCTTGTCATTTCCCGTGATATAGCCAAATTGTATAAAGTCTAGTAAAACCATGTTTAACGATATGAAGCTCTTCGATTTCTACCTTTTGCCAGAACTTATTCCCACATCTATCGCACGGACAGAGAATCTTTTCTAACACGGTCTTATTATGTGCACGTGCAAATTCAATGAAAGCGGCAACTCCTGCTACAAATTTAGATTGCATGTGTTATTGCCAATGCACGTACATCCAGTTCTTAACTCTGATGTACTCATGGATTTTAGACCGTATAACATATAAATTGTAAGTTATGGTGATTATATTAAGAAATCTAATAACGAGATGGTTATTGACAAAGAAAAAAATCCGTAGAGACAAGTTTGTCGTTGAAAAGAATAAATTATCAATTAACAAAGTTAGATTTGAAGATACCCAAGTATGTGTTGTATTCTTTGTATGTGTGTTTCAATTTATAATTTTGCTTAGGTGTAGGGTTGTTAGTGTGTATGTGCTTTGTGTGTGCGTTTGTTGTGTATTCGTGTTGTATGTGTGTGTTTCAACTTTCGGAGGTAAGGCTTCTAGCCCATTAAGAATGTATAGAGCATACACCCATTCGCTTATGCTTTCATCCGTTTCGAGTAAATTTTGGCAACACCTCCCTGCTGTTCTCCTAGTACACTGTAGTAGAATAGATAATCATTTCAATGTTATGAAACAACGTTGAAATAAACGTTTAATCTATCTTTTTACATGGAGAACCAGCGGAAAAGTATCGACGAAATAACTCGAAATGAATGAAAACACAAGTGAATGCAGGTGTTTGCTTTATATATTCCTAACATGTCGAAACTGGACAAATCTATCGGTTATCATACGATTGAATCTTCTCGTCACATAGACTACACGACAGTTGTTAGAACCGAACGATACCGTCCGATATTTAACAACTTTCGTATAGTTCTATGTCACGACGAACATCGAACGTATATTAACCGATAGACGGGGACTAAGTCGCGCTTTGATTTTCACATATGACGATCGACGAGCATATGAAAATTTCATATTATCATCGATTATCATATATACACTTATTATAAAATTTAATTTGAATTGGTTTTACGTTTACGTTTCAATTTCAAAGGTTTTATGTATTTAGTTTAAGTAAAGTTTTTTAAAGTTAAGGGTTTTCTTAATCAAGTTTAAGATTTTAGATTTGGTTCTGGTTTGAAGTTTAAGATTTTGGATTTAGTTCTAGTGTTAAGTTTAATATTAGGGTTTGGCCTTGTTTAATATGAGAGATCAACTTCATCATTACCACAAACACACACACAAACACACGCATATCATCATCAACATTATCTCTCTCACACATACACACAAACACTTACACTAACACTAAAATACTCTAATCATAACCCTAACCCTTAACTCTAACCCTAATTACCTTAACCCTAACCCTATACCTAATTAACCCTAAGTATCTTAACCCTAACCCTAGACTTAATTAACCCTAACCCAAGACCTAATTACAACGTAGCCGCCGCCCATAGCCACCACCACCCACCACCACAACCACAACCACCGCCACCCACATCCCCAAACCACAGCCGCCGCCACAACCACCACCACAGCCACCATGCACCTACCCACCATTGACCACCGGAGCCACCACCACCGACCACTACAACCACCACCATCGACCACCACTCCTACGGATATTATCATGCACCCAATCCCTAACCTTAATTAACCCAAATTAACCTAATTAACTCTAATCATCACCATAACCCAAATTAAATATATTCAATTTAATTAGTCCAAAGTACCTCTAACCCTAACTATAATCATCACCCAAATCCTAACCCTAATTAATACAAATTACTCTAATTAACCCAAATTTACCCTAATCATCACCATAACCCAAATCTAAACCATGAACTCCATCATCATCAACATCACCAAACAACCACCCCCACCAACAATCATCATCATCAGCAGCATCTATTTCTTCTGCTTCTTTTAAAAATCGATTTTTAAAAATGGAATAAACAAGTTTTACGTACTTGGAAAAGAATTACGGCACTGAACGGCGACGGCGACGATGACTGCTCGCCGACGATGGAAGCTAGACAACAAAGAAGACTCGGCAATGGAACTCGAGGAGATAGAGCTCGAGAAGATGGAAGGAGGAGTTGGAGCTCGCCGGCGATGGAAGCTAGACGGCTAGGATGGATTCGGCGACTCGACCACTGGAGGATTAGAGGATCGATCGGAGAAGGTCGTTGGAGGATCAGAGGAGGGCTCGGCCACTTGAGGATCGGATGAGGAGGAGGAGGTCGCTGGAGGCGGCGATCGGAGGACCGAAGGAGCCGTTGATGATCGGAGGAACGGAGGAGACGTTGATGGAAGAGATCGACGACGGGAAAGAGGATGGTTGCGGCGATCGGCGACGACGGGAGTGCGGTGGCGAGAAGAGGAGAAGCGCGGAGGGGGATTTTTTTTGGGGCGAAATGAATTGGGCGTGGAAAATATTATCTGATAAATTATTATATTTTTTTAATACATCAACTTTGCCCCTACGGTGCAAACCGCAGGGGTTTCTTTTGCGGCACCGTAGGGGCATTTACAAAAGTTATATTTTATTAAATTTTTATATAAAACCGTCCCTGCGGTGGTATCCGTAGGGACATTTGTTGCCTCTCTGATTGAAACTGTAGGTGATGTGCTTCGGATCACGTCAAGATGTTACCTTCCGTTGATCTGCTGATGGCGGCGATAGACGGCTGAGATTGGATCTGGAGGCTGGCTCCTGAAGCGTGTGGATCTCAATGGGTTGGAGGTTTTTTGGGCCGAGTTACCTGCAAGGAAGTCTCGGGGTGGTTGTACCACCGAGGACCCTCCAACGATCAAGTTAGAGAGGAAATCCGAGCAGAGTAACGGCTTAGTGGAGTAAAATTGGCTTACTTGAACCGTTTGAAGGAGGGGTTTATATAGTGGTGGCAGCAGGCAGGCAGGCGCGAGAATCACGCCGGCCGTTACGCTCCCAACGTCACGCCCGTGTGATGGGCGGGATCCCGCATTAATGGCGAGACATGCTTGTTAATGGGGGATCGTGATGGCGTGGAACATGGGATGTGGCCGGCGGATATCTCGCGCATGGCGAGATTCACGGGATGGCGGTTGCGCCTGTGAGCAGTGCCATTGGTCGGTCGATGAGACCGAGGAAGATGACCTCGGATGAAGAGCTCGCGGACGAGCGGGAGAGCCGAGGTATCTTGGTTCTGCGGTAGCCCGGAGACGAGCTGGGAGGCCGAGGAGGCCAATTGTGCAGGGGGTTTGGAGGTGAGCCAGTGTTTGTTTGTAGGACGGGCATAGGAGTGGCCTGGTCGGCCATTGTAGGTCCTTTCTTGCAAGTTTCGGGACATGTCATCTGCCGCGTGTCATTATGTAAGGAATTACCGTTATTGAGCATCATCATTAGCCCCCCACTCTCGTTCCGATCTATTTGTGGGTCGGGTCGAGAGTGGACTGCTTGGTTCTTTCTGTGCGTCTTGGCGCTGGTAATTCCTCGTGGTGGATTGTTAGGGGACGACACGACATTCTTGTTGTCGCGCATCGAGTATGAGTTTTATTCGACGGGTCTTGGATCCGTGTCTTTGTAGGGTAGGAAGCTACCGGCCGTGGATGCGCTAAGCAGGAAGCTACTCGGCGGCCTCACGAGGAAGGCTTTGGATCCACCGTGCTGATGGGTAGAAGGGTGCCTGCTGGGGATGCGCTGAGCAGGAAGCTACTCGGCGGCCTCGCGAGGAGGGCTTTGGATCCACCGTGCTGATGGGCAGAAGGGTGCCCGCTAGGGATGCGCCGAGCAGGAAGAAACTCGACGGCCTCGTGAGAAGGGCTTCAGATCCTCAGCGTCTGATGGGCAGGAGGCTGCCCGCTGGGGATGCGCCGAGCAGAAAGAACTCGGCGGCCTCGTGAGGAGGGCTTCAGATCCTCAGCATCTGAGGGGCAGGAGGATGCCCGCTGGGGATGCACCGAGCAGGTAGAAACTCGGCGGCCTCGCGAGGAGGGCTTCAGATCCTCAGCGTCTGATGGGCAGGAGGCTGCCCGCTGGGGATGCGCCGAGCTGGGAGAAACTCAGCGGCCTCATGAGGAGGGCTTCAGATCCTCAGCGTTTGATGGGCAGGAGGCTGCCCGCTGGGGATGCGCCGAGCAGGAAGAACTCGGCGGCCTTGTGAGGAGGGCTTCAGATCCTCAGTGTCTGATGGGCAGGAGGATGCCCACTGGGGATGCGCCGAGCAAGAAGAATCTCGGCGGCCTCATGAAGAGGGCTTCAGATCCTCAGGGTCTGATGGGCAGGAGACTGCCCGCTGGGGATGCGCCGCGCAGGGAGAAACTCGGCAGCCTCGTGAGGAGGGCTTCAGATCCTCAGCGTCTGATGAGCAGGAGGCTGCCCACTGGGGATGCGCCGAGCAGGAAGAACTCGGCGGCCTTGTGACGAGGGCTTCAGATCCTCAGCGTCTGATGGGCAGGAGGATGCCCGCTGGGGATGCGCCGAGCAGGAAGAAATTTGGCGGCCTCGTGAGGAGGGCTTCAGATCCTCAGCGTCTGATGGGCAAGAGGCTGCCCGATGGGGATGCGCCGAGCAGGAAGAACTCAGCGGCCTCGTGAGGAGGGCTTCAGATCCTCGGCGTCGGTAGGTAGTGAACTACCATCCATGGATGACCGAGCAGGGTAGTTGCTCGGTTGCCTCTAGGTGAGGGTTTTGATCCTTAGCGCAGGAGGGGCCATAAGAGGCCTGCTAAGGATGGGCCGAGCAGGGTAGCTGCTCGGTGCCTCTTAGCGAGGGCTTTGATCCCTGACGTTGTGGGGTAGGGAGATAACAGCCAGGGACAGCCGAGCAGGGTATCCGCTCGGCTGTCTCTTGGTGAGGGCTTTGATCCCTGGCATTGTGGGGTAGAGAGCTACCAGCCAGGGATAACCGAGCAAAGGCGGGCACGGCTGCCTCTTGCGAGGACTTTTGATCCTTAGAGCGGGAGGGGCCGTAAGAGGCCTATTAAGGACGGGCCGAGCAGGGTTACTGCCCGGTGCCTCTTGGCGAGGGCTTTGATCCTTAAGGATGGGCCGGGCAGGGTTGCTGCCTGGTGCCTCTTGGCGAGGGCTTTGATCCCTGGCGTTGTGGGGTAGGGAGCTACCAGCCAGGGATAATCGAGCAAGGGTGGGACCGGTTGCCTCTTGCGAGGGCTTTTGATCCTTAGTGCGGGAGGGGTCGTAAGAGGTCTACTAAGGCCGAGCCGAGCAGGGTTACTGTCCGGTGCCTCTTGGCGAGGGCTTTGATCCTTAAGGATGGCTGAGCAGGGTTGCTGCCCGGTGCCTCTTGGCGAGAGCTTTGATCCCTGGCGTTGTGGGGTAGGGAGCTACCAGCCAGGGATAGCCGAGCAGGGTAGCCGCTCGGCTGCCTCTTGGTGAGGGCTTTGATCGCTGGCGTTGTGGGGTAGGGGAGCTACCAGCCAGGGATAGCCGAGAAGGGTAGCCGAGAAGGGTAGCCGCTCGGCTGCCTCTTGCTGAAGGCTTTGATCTCTGGCGTCGCGGGGTAGGAAGCTACCAGCCAGGGATAGCCGAGCAGGGTAGCCGCTTGGCTGCCTCTTGGTGAGGGCTTTGATCCCCGGCATTATGGGTAGGGAGCTACCAGCCAGGGATAGCCGAGCAGGGTAGCCGCTCGGCTGCCTCTTGGTGAGGGCTTTGATCCCTGGCGTTGTGGGGTAGGGGAGCTACCAGCCAGGGATAGCCGAGCAGGGTAACCGCTCGGCTGCCTCTTGGTGAGGGCTTTAATCCCTGGCGTCGCGGGGTAGGGAACTACCAGCCAGGGATAGCCAAGCAGGGTAGCCGCTCGGCTGCCTCTTGGTGAGGGCTTTGATCCCCGGCGTTGTGGGTAGGGAACTACCAGCCAGGGATAGTCGAGCGGGGTAGCCACTGGGCTGCCTCTTAGTGAGGGCTTAGATCCTTAGCGCTGGAAGGGCCGTACAAGGCCAGCTAAGGGCGGACCGAGCAGTGAAGCTGCTTCAGTCGCCTCTTGGCGAGGGCTTTGATCCCTGGCGTTGTGGGCAGGGAACTACCAGCCAGGGATAGCCGAGCAGGGTAGCCGCTCGGCTGCCTCTTGGCGCGGACTTTGGGAAGAGGGACAGTCGCAAGTGACACATTCCATGAACGCGTGGGGGAGGCAAAGCGCCGGAGCTGCGTCGTTTCGATTTCGTCGAGAGAGGCCAGGTGCCTGCCGCGTGGTGGCACAGTTGTGGGTGAGCGACTGTTGGACTCCTGGGGGTTGTTTTTGAGTTGCCGTGGCGAGTCTCGCGTGCGCGACCCCGTCGAGGGAAGGGGTGCCGGTCATGTCTGCGAACAGGCCAGATGACCGCCACCGCCTCGGGAGGGACAGGGGTGCGACGAGACTCGGGGCGAAGCTCTCTGGAGTAAGACCTCGGAGCCGAACGAAGCGGTGCCCACCGGGTTATTGAATATGTCGGCAAGGGGGACCTGCAGCTGTTGAAAACAGTGAGGCGACAATCGGCCGTACCTGCATGAGCGGAGCCTTCTCTCCCTCTGTAGGGGTCCCGGTCCCGCGGAGGGGGACCGGCGGTCTGTGGATCTTGCCCTGCCGTTCGGACGCGGATGAGCGCCTCCACGACGGACGCGAGTCGGTCTATCCGTCCGGCTAGGGCGTTGATGGTGTCCGGAGGAGGAGATTCGTCCGCGCCTCCGTTGTGCGGGAGGCGGCGGCTAGTGCTTAGATCGTCGTAATGACCGCTCGCCATTTGGTTAGGATCGGAAGACGAACTTTTGTTTTTGTGGAGTCAAGTTTCCCATAGACGGCGCCAGCTGACGTGCTTCGGATCACGTCAAGATATTACCTTCCGTTGATCTGCTGATGGCGGCGTTAGACGGTTGAGATTGGATCTGGAGGCTGGCTCCTGAAGCGTGTGGATCTCAATGGGTTTGAGGTTGTTTGGGCCGAGTTACCTGCAAGGAAGTCCTGAGGTGGTTGTACCACCGAGGACCCTCCGACGATCAAGTTAGAGAGGAAATCCGAGCAGAGTAACGGCTTAGTGGAGTAAAAATGGCTTACTTGAACCGTCTGAAGGAGGGGTTTATATAGCGGTGGCAGCAGGAATGGAGGCGCGGGAATCACGCCGGCCATTACGCTCCCGACGTCACGCCCGCGTGATGGACGAGATCCCGCATTAATGGCGAGACATGCTCGTTAATGGGGGATCGTGATGGCGTGGAACGTGGGATGTGGCCGGCGGATATCTCGCGCATGGCGAGATTCGCGGGATGGCGGTTGCGCCTGTGAGCGGTGCCGTTGGTCGGTCGATGAGACCGAGGAAGATGATCTCGGCGGGAGAGCTCGCGGACGAGCGGGAGAGCCGAGGTATCTTGGTTCTGCGGTAGCCCGGAGACGAGCTGGGAGGCCGAGGAGGCCAATTGTGCAGGGGGCTCGGAGGTGAGCCAGCGTTTGTTTGTAGGACGGGCATAGGAGTGACCTGGTCGGCCACTGTAGGTCCTTTCTTGCAAGTTTCGGGACACATCATCTGCCACGTGTCATTATGTAAGGAATTACCGTTATCGAGCATCATCGGTAGGGGTAAACTAAAATTGCCCCTAAGGTTGTTCCCATCTGTAGAGGTAGCTCATCTTTGTATTAGTATTTCACCCGAAAGCGTTAAAAGTGTGGGCGTCGCTTCTCCTTCTGGAGATCGAACCCGCACTCTTTCCAGAAAGAGAAGTGCCATACCAACTAAGCCACTGCTCATTGATCGATCTCAGATGGACTTATCATCAAAAGTTGATCAAATAAAAAGTGAAGATAGGAATCCGAATCTTTCAACCTAGAAAGGAATCTAAGTGAATGAAAGCTTAATTAAGCTGAGAGAATTTTCTCAAACAATCGATTAACAGTGAGTTGGTATCATGCAAGTGGCCTGTAAATTAGAGTAAACGGTCCCGGCAGACATCCTGTAGGTCCAAACTGCAGTGGCCTATCACATCAGCCAGTAGGATCCGTTGGATATTTTACAGTTAGGCCCCTGTATCCGCTGGCCCACGTAAGCCGTTTTCCCTTTAAATTAAGTCTCCTTCCACACTGCACTATTTTGCTTGTGCAAAAAGGATATATATGAATCTCTTGCTTTTAAGCTGCCAACACACATTCAATATGAGGATTTTCTCACCATGCTATCAAATGAAAACAAAAGAATTTTCTATACGGGTACAGGAGCAGCACTCTGTGGCTCCGTTAAACTAATCTGATCGTAATTAAGAACTTGAGATAACTACATGCTGGTGGAGTTATCTTAACCTACCTACCTTCAAAATCCAAATTATGTTTTGTTTGGTTAGTGTTGAAGTAAGGATTAACTGCAGTTATCGAAACCACGTTACATTACATGTTTCTCATTACCTTCAAGGTTGAGGTTGGCCATGCTCTATATATACATATATTTAATCATATCGAGACATACAAGTCAAAGTTCTCGTAACTTACACTTACTTACACCTACACTTAAAAACAAACATCATTTATTTATTTGTTTTCATTTTGAAGATAGACTTCAATTATTTTCCAGCTCCGTACTTGCAGGGTTTTAGTGGTATAGAGCCAAACACAATCATCAGGAAAATACTATTCTAGAAGGACTTGCATGGTGCAAGCCCATAGAGCCATTGGATGGGGGACCCCACTAGTGGGGGTCCCCCATCCAATGGCGATGTAAGGGCTTGCACCATGCAAGCCCTTGCATAGTAGTTTTTTTCCCATCATCACAACCGCCAAATCTAAACATTTTTTCTGTGCATGCGTGCTTCAAAGGTTTTTAATTAATATGATTATACACAATCAATGAGCAACATCGCAGTTGGTATGGTACTTCCCTCTCCAGGATCAGAGTGCGGAGTTTCGATCCAATGGGGAAAGTTCACAATCTAACGCTTACAGCACAAATGCATGGTTGTGTTGTGTACATAGGTTAGGGTTTACAAGCCAATTCCAAAAAAGTGAAAAGAAAAAAAGAAGAGATATATGATTATATACACAAACGCACATTCTCTTGCATGTATGCTCTAAGTTTTGTAGTTGAAGATTCTAGAAAATCAAAAGCTCACAGGTTGCTCAATTGACCTTTAAGAATCGTGACACGCATATTTTTATATTTTTATTTTGCTTAATATATAGTAATTAAAACTTAACAGTCAATTGCCATCTTTTGAAGTTGGCCTTTCTAACGTACTATTTCAAATCTCTTGATTGAAAACTCTTTATATATAAATGAGAATGAAGACATCTAAATAAAAGGCATCACTTGCATTAATGAACAATACTCCAAATATTGGGTTTTTTTAATAATAATAAAAAAAAAGCAATCTACTTACTACACGAAAAGCCAAAATCATTAAAATTTAGAAAAGCTAACAAGCAATGGAAGAATATCATTAATATCGTATACAGAGGAAGAAGCCATTAATTAAGCTAATTCCTTACAAATCCAACACTTTGGCGGCATTACCGATGAGCAATAGCTGAGCTGTTTGGCACTTTCCTTTCAGGGATGAGTGCAAGGTTCGAATCCAAAAAGAGTAAGTGGCCACAAATTAAACCTTTCGGGGCAAATTTGTGGGTCGCTCTGGTGTGCGTGTGTTGTGTGCTTGTATATGCCGTGTGAGTGGGTGTTTCGTGTGATTGGGTGAGGTTTACGGGCCAAGAAAGGGAGGGGGGGGGGGGGGGGGGGGGACAAAAAACACACTTTGGCAACATTTGAAAACTTCTAACTGCACAAAAAAAAATCACCCCTCACACCTTTCGATTTTCCTAACTAAAAAGGGGGACCAAAAGAAAAAAGTAAAGCTAAAATTCCCACTTATACTAGGCATCAACAACATTTTACACAAATGAAAACAATACTTAATTACAATTTAATCCAAACACCCTTGTTAATTAATTTATCTTTATCTTTTAAGCTCTAAACTCTTGAAACTTTTCTCCATATGAACAAAGCTTTGAGACTCATTTAGCTTCTTTTGAGCCTCCAAGTCTTCATCATCATCATCATCATCATCCTCATCCAAAGAAACAATGTATTGTCTCTCATCGTTAACATACTTTTTTGACACGGCCAAGTAAAAAACCATAGAAAAAATCACCGTACCAACCAAAAACCAACTAAACTCTATATTGACCAATGACTTGGCTCTCTCGAGTGACCCATGATCCTCGCACCTCACCACTTTGTGTCCTTCCTCTAAATTCATGAAGCATCCTTTTGGAATGAGCCCTGGGGTCCACAAAGCATAGCCCATCACAACAAACCAAACTCCTTGGAAAGCTATGCTCATTGATCTCACAAAGCTCACGAGGAAACTCCTAGGCTTCCAAATTCCTAGGAGTGTTGTCGCTAATGAAACTACAATCACAAGTTGTAGAAGCCAATGATATTGCCCCTCTACTCCCATATGATCAGTTGAGTGGAGGTGAAACATGAGTAGTTGTTGTCCGAAGGCGGCTGCGCCGATAACCTGTGTGTTCAGAGTTAAATTAGCATGATATACATATATACAACCTGTTAGCCTAAGATTATATATATATATATATATATATATATATATATATATATATATATATATATATATATATATTATGACAACTAAAACTTTTTTTCCCTGTCTGCAAAAAACCTATGTGAGAAAAATTATATATATATATATATATATATATATATATATATATATATATATATATATTATAACTAATTTTTTTTCCCTGTCTGCCAAAAACCTATGTGAGAAAAATGTTAGAATATAAAATTATATTTTTCATCAGTTACCGCAACTTTGCGGTGGCAGAGATATACCCATTGACTCTAACCGCAACTTTGCGGTGGCAGAGATATACCCATTGACTCTAACGAATTGCTTTATTAGGTTGGTTCTGGTATAGTAAAACTTCAAAAGTTCTATATAATTAATCTATCTGCTTAATCTTTTAGGTAAAGTGATTTCTGCAACCTGCGTAAGCCCGAGCCTGAGGGCGGGGTCTTTCATGCGAACCCGGTCGAAGATTATCGCGAACAACGCGTAAACAAAGAAAGTGAGGGAGATGGAGGAGTGCTCAAAGTTGTGAAGGTGGTTACTAGGGATAGTCCAATCATCATCCAAGGGTTGGTGGCGTTCGGGGCCGATGAAGAGCTCCATGGCAATGGAGAGGGAGCTCCCTGTGATGATGAGGGTTGGCTCCAAGTAGCGAAGAGACGGCGAAGGGAACCAAGGGGGTGATGTGTAGACCTTGGGGTTGAGAGTGTGGAGCTTGATGTGGTTGAAGAGGTGCCATAGGCCTATGAGCATGAACCCTAACCCTGGTGCAACATGGCCTACCAATGTGCCCATTGCTTACTAACAACTTTTTTGGGGGGATAGGAGAGAGAGAGAGAAGAGGTTTTAGAGAGAGAGAGATAGAGAGAGAATTGAGTTGTTCGATGAGAGAGAAAGGAATTGGAGGGTAGGGGGGTTTAAAAAGGTGAGTAGGGCTAACATTTGCCAATCTTTTATACAAGTCTTTGGCTCTAGAGAGTTCTTAGATGTAGTTGAACTTTGAAAGTTGAGGGGATTAACATGAAAAGTGAGAGGGAAATGGATTTGTTGGTCGCAAGGGTTGACCCAAATGGTTTTGTTCGGTCTGAATGAGGGTGAGGTCAGGTGGGTGTGGGATCCACATCTTATTTGTACTTTCTAGAAAAGGAGAGAGATTTTGACAAATAGTGCTTTTTCTTGTGTGTTTTAACTACCTTAAATTTTTTTCTAGAAAAGGGTTGGTTTGTTTTGGGATGTTCCTTGGATTTTGGGCTGGAGTTGGATTTCGACTTCTTTTTCGTGTTTATATTTATGGGAACTTTTTGTGGAAATTAACGCCTTAAAATTAATATTTAACTATTTTAAGATAAATCGTGGATATCTATGATATTTAAATTTTTAAAATCTATTGATATTTGAAAGATTATGTTATTTAAGAGTTATACGATATGCCACGATTTTTCCCTAAAAAGGAGAGTTCTTCGTATATCACCATCAAAACTTAACTACTTCCACATATCATCTACATCTGAAAACCTATGGATTATTCAAAAAATTTACTTTAGTTTTGTAAACCAGTAGAAATTGAAAATATTTTGCAATGAGCTCATTGGGCCTGCGTAGCTCCGAAGTCTCAACATATACGAAAGCAGTAAAAAAAATTTGGAGTGAGGACCCCACTCACTCTCTCTCTCTCTCTCTCTCTCTCTCTCTCTATATATATATATATATATATATATATAAAGAAAAGCCCTCGGAGGCTTCGGTAGGTGCATGGCGTCAAAAATCCACCCTCCAAATTTTTTTTTTGGATGATCGGCATTCATCATCTTCATCCCTATCATCTAAGATGTTGATATACCAAATTACATGTAAATCTACCATTTTTTCAGTATTGAATAAGCAATGTAAAAAATTCAATTGTTGGTACATCGTTAATTTTGCACCCATAAAACCAACGGTGAAATGGTGGTTGAATCTAAAAAAATTTGGTGTATCCACATTTTAGTTGATGAAGACGGAAATTATGAATGCCGGTTGTTAAAAAAATTCTTGAATGGTGTATTTTTTCAACACTATAGAAGGAAATTCCCTCATATAGCCTCTTTTATTCATCTCTCTCCCTCTCTCTATGAATAAAAGAGGCCCTAGAAGGGAATTTACTCGTATGGAGTTGAAAAAATATGTCCCCGTGATTTTTTGCGGTGATTGGCAACCATTATCATAATCTTTATCATCAAATATGTGGACCTAATTTCATATGATTTTACCGTTATTTTACCGTTGAATTTGTAATGTAAAAAGTTCTATTGTCGATAAACCGATAATTTTGTATCTACTAAATCAAATGATGAAAAAGTGATAGAATTACCTTAAATTTAGTGTATCCACGTCTTAAATGATAAAGATGATGATGATGCATACCAATCGTCAAAAGAAATCATGGAGAATGTATTTTTTCGACATCATAAGAGGAATACTCCTCCATTAATCTCATATATATGTGTGTGTAGAGGGGGTAGCCAAATTTCAAGTATTTTTTGTCTTAGCCCTTTATACTATATCTATAATATATAACATATATGGATGTGCTTGGAATTTTCAAGATCAAATTTGTCCTTATGTGAAAAAATTGCAGGAAGCCTCTCACATTTTAGGTATCTAACGGAAAATTACATGGAGGAGCTTCATTTTCATAATTTTGTTACGGTTGTAAAATTTTGTTTAATTTCGTCATGCAGAACTTTTAGCTTGCTACAACCAACTTACTGCTGCTATATTGGGAAATCGTCGCTTAATACACTGTTCATTTTGCTTTCAAATATACAGATGTAAATTTTGGTTTTTTTCATGTTTTTTTAAGCATCTAGCTGATAATTATTGGAAGACCCTCATTTTCAAAATTTTGTTATGGTTGCAAACTTTCTTAAACAAACTCCACTAATACACTTTAATTTGGTCATTAAAAATTACATTTTAATTTCTTCTTGTAAATTTTTTAATCCGCGACAATCATTTTACTGCAGCTGTATTGAGAAATTATCACTTAATGCAGTATTCATTTTGCTTTCAAATATACAAATGCAAACTTCGGTTTTTCATGCTTTTTTTGCATCTAGTGGAAAATTATATGAAAGACCTTCATTTTCAAAATTTAGTCATGGTTGCAGAATACCGTCATGGTTGCAAAATTCCGTAAACAAAATCCAATAATACACTTTAATTTCCTCATGGAAATTTTTTAACTTGCAGCAACCGTCTTGCAGTAGCTCTATTAGTAAATCGTCACTTAATACACTGCTCAATTTGTTTTCAGTATACGGATGGAAACTTCGGTGTCCCTGCGCTTGCGCCGGGGTTCTTTCTATTACTTATTAAAAATGAGGCAAGGCAATGGTAGACGAGTATTTTCATTCCAACGGTAAAGAATTAGCAAATTTAAAACTCCCCTTTAGTCAGTGGAAACATGGTATGATACACACATGTCTTGGGTTTCCAAAACGTTGAAGATTTAAGCAATTAAACTAGGAAAAAAATTATATGTAAGGGCTTGCATAGTACAAGCCACTTGCTAGATGGGCTTCACTTGCACAAAAACCAAACCCAGAATGGAGTTATTTGAATAAATGTAAGGGTTTGGGGGCGGTGCAAGGAAATAGCAAGTTATGAAGGTGGTATATAGGAATAGATAACTTTTGGGGTGATAATTAGTCTAAAATATGGCACATTTGAATGAATATTTTTCCTACTATTATTAAGTACTAAAATGTGTTTATTGTAAATATAGAACATATGAGGGTTTATTTGTAAAAAGTTCATTATCATATATTTCTACATTATAATTAACATGATGAGGGAAAATATATACATATAATATTTAAATGAAATATTAATAATTAAAATATGCATATCATATCGAATATTTCTAATCAATATTCTTATGATATTATATCATTTAAATTGTTAAGATAATATCTCAAAAATACCAAATGCTACTAACATTATGATTTGAGATATTGTGCAAATATTAGCTGAGGTCTGAAATCCAAGTAAGAGATCCGAGTCAAATCGGGATATGAAAACCGAATCTGCCAAAATTTAGAAGCAAATCGAGAGATCTAGCAACGACAGAGACTCAGTGCATTATTTTTAAAATCTAGATATCAAAAGGATCTCCATATGGCAACACAAGAGACCAGAAGAAATCCCAAATCTTGATTCCGCCAAGTTGCGGCGGAAGGGCGGCCAAATAGGGGGAAACACGGCGGATCCGCGGCTTATTGGTAGCCGTAGGATGTGAGATTTTGTGGTTTGGATTCTAACTGTATATCCTCACTTATGGAATCTAAGGTTTCTGGTTTTAGGGACTATATAAAGGTCCGGGAGCTGCACATTCAAAATTATCACCAAATAGATCAAGAGATCCACGCATCCGAGTGATCATCATCTATTCATTTACCTCCAACAAGAGAGTGATCTAGAGCAAACTAGAGTTCTTGTAATTGACATTCTAAGGAGAATTGTAAATGGAATAGTTGATTAATAAAGATAGTTTTTAATTTTAATTCTCTTTGCATTTATTTTCTGCACTTACTTTTCTGTATCTTAACTATACTTTCATTCACCTTCAACCACTCTTCTAAGTCAACCATGAACGAGTAATTCCTAACATGTTAGAGTTTGCAGGATAGGATAGAAAAATGGATGAGAAAATCCTTTTAACTTCTTTTATAAATTTTAAAGTTTATAAATTTTAGCAAAATAAATGTTAATATTCTTATCGGGCGCACTACCAATTTATTGATAGTCACGACCACAATTTGGGATCGATTTAACCCTAGTTTCTTCCAAGAACTCTAATCTACATTCATCACTATCGATCTAGTTTTAAACTATTAAAAGATAAAGAAGTTATTTTTAATTATTCATCCATTACTACTAAATCCTATGAACCCTACAAGCCTTTTCATTATAAATTTTATATCCGTTTCAAAATATAACGACAAACAATCAACCATCTTTCATCAACTCGTCTAAAGTAAGAAAAGAGTTCGCGTTTCCTTGTGGATCACTTTTACCTCGTCGGCCGTCGATGTATTAGCATGCACAGAGAAATGTTCAGAGACGTCAGGCTTTCACTTTGGCGGCCGTAGAAGCCGAAACTGTAGATCAAGATAATACTGGTAAATCTCCTCCTATCTTTTTCAGCCGTTTCAAATTCTTGCATTCTTTCGTTCTTTCATCTACCCAAACATTTTCATGCACTTTCAGTATAATATCAGTAGTTCTTTCACCACCGCTGTAATCAAAGTTTTCTTGAATCTGTTACAATTTCTTTGTATAAATTTCGAAGACGAAATTTTTATAAGGAGAGTAGAATGTAACGATTCTGAAATCTTAGTACGGAAATTCTTCTGTTAATATACAGAATAAAGTTTCACAGTCTGAGTTGGAGTTATAAGTTACTTTTGCTAAAGAACGGCAAGAAACAACTTATAGCTCACTGGTAAAGCCCTTGCACTGCTGTGACGTAGCCCCTGTGTTCGAGGCCCATCAGACACATTATTTTTTTCTGATTTTCTTTTTAAACTTTTTGGAAGCCCAAAAGTTTACACGTGCAATGCACACAAAAATGAAAAGACAGAGAAATCAAACATGTGCAAAAAAAGTATTAACATTGAGAGGGACACGTGGCTCTAATCCACCGGCCTCACTCCCTCAATCGGCCGGCGGAAACCTCATATGGGCCGGTACCGACGGGTGAACCATAGCTAAAGTGCCCCGGGCTTTACACACACGACCCTTCCCCTACCCCTAACTCTTCTGCACTGTTTGATTGCTCTGCAATCAAACAGAGACCTTTCAATTCCCCATTTATCATCATTTTAATGCTTTTTAATTTACCCTTTTAATTCCAAAACCCTAATTCCACACTATAAATACTACCACATGCCCTAGCCTTCATCATTCTGAAAATTCATTGCTAAAACTCTCAAAATTTTCTAAGTGCAAGTGGAGTAGAAGAGGAGTTAGCAAGCTATCAACTTCCGGCGAGAATCGAAGCAAATTCCGGCGATCCCGACACCACGACGACAACAATCTTTTCTTCTATCTCTTCTTAATATAACCGAGTGGTAAGTCCCTCCTACTCCCTCTTCTTCATCTTTGAAAACCTCTTTTCAAAACATATATCGGAAGTGGAGTTAATACCAACATATTCTTTTAAACCCTAGAAAATTCACTTTTATTTACATATGTTTCATCCATATTCTTACACCATATTTTTAATCATAAAACCAATGCTTAGAACCAAATTTTAATAAAAAATATCATGCAAAATAATTTTAACTTAACATTTACATTAAAATACCATTAACTTTGTATATACCATCTTTTATTGTCTTGTTTAAACATACATTTAGGAAAATTCACGAGGTAACTACCTACCTCTCACGCACACATTGTTTCCATAGCACGATACCCTTTGAACATATTTTTGTTACGATTACAATATTACATTAAAATACCATTTACTATATAAACCGGTTTTCTTTTAAATTGTATTTTTAACTCTTTTGCAAATATACCTCTACAACCCTCATTAGGGGACTCGTTATTGGATAGTGCAGATTATCGAAAGGTTTTAAATACGTTTTTAAGAAAAACGTATTTTTCTACTTAAATAAAATTTAATTTTTAATAATTATTTAAATATTACAAAATCTATATTTTTTCAAAATATAATAAACTTACATTTTTTTAAAAGAATGACAAGTTTCACAAAAATACCTTCAAGATACCAACAAAGGACAAGTTTTATAATAAAATACCATGAACTTTCCATGCTAATCTTTTATCACTAAAATATCTCAAATGCTTAAAATTCATATCCATGAAAACCCTAAATAATATTAAAAAAAACTTCTCGAGATTTATTTTTAATTATATTAAAAATATTTTCATAAAACCCCCTCGCATTGGCGAATTATTCGAGCAATTTAGTGGCGCGAGGGTATTCTCGAAAATGGATTTACGATCCAGATATCATCAAGTTTGAGTTAAATCAGAGGATATCTGCAAGACTGCGTTCTGAACTCGATATGGACATTACGAGTATTTAGTGATGTCATTCGGAGTCACAAATGCACCGGCGATATTTATGGACTTGATGAACCGAATCTTTTCACCGTTCTTGAACCAGTTTATAGTGGTGTTCATCGATGATATTCTGGTCTATTCGAGGAGCCTAGAAGAGCATTCAGAACACTTGAAGATCGCACTGCAGAAATTGAGGCATGAAAGATTGTATGTAAATATTAGCAAGTGTGAGTTTTGGCTCGAAGAAGTGAAGTTTTTTTGGGGCGTGTCGTATCCGGAGATGGAATCGCTGTTGATCCTGAGAAGATTGTAGCAGTTCAAGATTGGCCGATTCCGAAGAGCGTAGCAGAGATCAGAAGTTTTCTTGGGCTTGCTGGATATTATAGAAGGTTCATGGAGAATTTTGCTCGTTTGGCTGAGCCTTTGACCAAGCTTACACAGAAGGAAGTGTCGTTCGTTTGGACGGAAAGATGTGCGTCATCTTTTGAGATGTTGAAGCAAAGATTGATAACCGCTCCTATTTTGACCGTGCCAAATGGTTCCGAATGATAGGTTATTCATAGTGACGCATCTGGGAAAGGTTTGGGATGTGTTTTGATGCAGCATAGGAAGGTTATAGCCTATGCATCGAGACAGTTGAAGACCCATGAGAAGAATTATCCAACTCATGATTTGGAGCTTGCAGCAGTGATTTTCGCTTCGAAGATTTAAAGACACTACTTATTGGGCGAAAGGGTCGAAGTGTTCACCGATCACAAAAGCCTAAAATACGCGTTCATGCAGAAAGAGCTCAACATGAGGCAGCGTAGATGGTTGAAGCTAATGGCTGACTATGATCTTGATCTCAAGTACCATCCGGAGAAAGTTAATGTAGTTCCGAATGCGCTTAGTCGGTTGCCAGCAATTCTGATGTTGACTGCACAGAAGGAACTTATAGATGATTTTCGGAGATTCGAGTTGGAGGTCGTGTTACCGCATTCTTCAGGACAGTTGATACAGCTGCAAGTACAGTCATCGTTGATCGATAATATTAAAGCAGCGTAGTCACGGGACCCAAGATTGCAAAAGTTTCGAGAACTGGTTGAAGCGGGACTTCGAACGGACTTGTTGATTCATGAAGATGGTCCGTTGCGATATGGTAGCCGTTTGTGTATGCCGAAGGGAGATATTCACGAAGAAGTTATGAAGGAGGCACGCAGTTCTGCATATTCCGTACATCCAGGAGGCACGAAGATGTACCGTGATCTACGACAGCATTTCTGGTGGGAAGGCATGAAAATGGAGATTGCCCTCTTTGTGGATGAGCCAGTGAGTGACACGTGGCGCGCTTGGCGCTGAGCGCCAGCCCATGAGTGCAATGTACTGTTTTAGGAGCGCAAAGCGCAAGTAGTGTCTATGGTTGACACGTGGCATATTTTGGCGCTGAGCGCCGGTCCAAGAAGCGCAAAAGCGCGATACATGAGTGTGAAGCACTTTTTAATAGCGCAAAGCGCTTCTGATTAATTTTAAGATCAAAGAACATATTTATGTTCTTCTTAAAGGAGGCTTTGCCTCAAGATCCAAGAACAAAAGTTCTTGTTTTTATAAAAGGCTCTGCCTTTAAAGATCAAAAGATCTGTGAGTGAAGTATTTTACTTCTTTTTATTATTTTATGATTAGATCTTTGATCTTTTCTTTTTATTAAAGACCTTGGTCTTTTTCTTAGATCTCTGATTCTTTTAGAAGATGGTTTTTCTTTTTACGAGATGGTTTCATCTCTATTATTCAAGAACATAGTTCTTTTTACCTTGAAGATGAAGAAAAATCTTCTTTTTTCTAAGAGCTTGCTCTTCTTTTGCAGAGGGGTTTTCTCTCTCTTTTCTTGTATTCTCTATGTGTCTCTGTGTGTGTGTTAGAGTTGAAGTCTAGGGTCCTTTATATAGGGCCAAATGATTTGTTAAATCAGTTTTGAGAGATCTTTCTCTGATTGATTTGGGAATATTTCCCACCGTTGGCTCTTTGATCCTAAGGCTTTTGTTTTACAGAAGATAATCTTCTTATTTTAATAAGATTGGAAAGATCTTTCCATAACAAAATTTTAGTTCTGATTAATTAATAATTTATTATTAGTAGATCTTTTGATCTGACGGTGGGGGAATTTTAATTCCAGCACCGGCGCACCTTGCGCTAGCGCACCTACGTCCGACACATGGCGCGCAGCGCAGCGCAACTGCGCTAACGTGCCCGTGTTTGACACGTGGCACGCAGCGCAGAGCGCAACGCAACTGCGCCAGCGCACCTGTGTTTGACACGTGGTGCACAGCGCAGAGCGCTAGATCTGAAGCGTTGCTTCAATTTAAATTTTGAATTTTAAAACAGAGCTTTGCTCTGATTGGGGACGCGCTGCCTAGGGCGCAGCGCTCCTGGCGCTGGCGTGTCTGCTTTTGACACGTGGCACGCAGCGCGCAGAATCTGAAGCATTGCTTCAATTTAAATTTTGAATTTTAAAATAGAGCTTTCCTCTGATTGGGGGCGCGCTGCCTAGGGCGCAGCGCTCCTGGCGCTGGCGTGTCTGCTTTTGACACGTGGCGCGCAGCGCGCAGAATCTGAAGCGTTGCTTCAATTTTTGAATTTTGAAATTCAAAACAGAGCTTTGCTCTGATTGGGGGAAACAGAGGGATATCTCACAACTTGTCGCTTTGGACCAGTTAGGAGCAGTCTAGTTGACTTAGAAGACCCTAGCTTTAGGCTTGATTGTACATGCTTAAATTGTGACTGTTTGAAAGTGTGTCGTAGTTCCGTACAAAATCTTTTGCAAAACTCTTTATAAAAAAAATACAAAACAAAATTTTTACAAAAGCTTGCCATTTGTCGCTAGAATTCCATTGCACCCATCCTACATTCATATTTCCCCGTTGACGTTTTCTTACCCTCACATTCTACGTTTGAATACACCATAACTCGTTTAGTGTATGTCCGGTTGGACTAGAGACACTAGCGCCCGTTTAGTCCGTGTCTCGTTAGTCGCTACTGACGACGCGTTCGACTCCGAAATCGAAACTCCCTCCACTTCACTTTCATCTTTACCTTCATCTTTACATTCATCATCTTCTAAGGAAATGTCAGGATTCAATCCTAACAATCCTTTACCTACTTCGGGACTGATTCCACCTCAACTGGGTGTGAATAACCCACAACAACCTCCTGTTGAAGTGCCCCAGCGAATCGCGCTCCAGGATCGTTTCTATCCTACCCGCTCCGCACTTCCTACTTGTCTTTCACTTCCGCCGGCTAATGGGAACAATTTCGAAATTAAGCCCCACTTCATCAACATGTTGCCCAAATTTCACGGGCTGGAATCCGAAGATGCCTATATCTTCATTAATAAATTCCAAAATGTTTGTGCAATGATGAAAACCACCCAACTGTCTGATGTTGCTATAAGGCTACGAGTCATTCCCTTCACTCTATGTGACCTAGCTGAAAAGTGGCTATATAGTACTGCATCGCATTCCATAAACAGTTGGGAAGAGTTTGTTAAAGCGTTTCTTAAAAAAATTTACCCACATCACAAGACCGCGAGAATTCGTAATGAAATTAATCAATTTTCCCAGCTTCCTTCCGAACCTTTTTGGAAGTGTTTCGAACGATTTAAGGACCTTCTTGTTCAGTTCCATCATCACGGTATCGAGAGATGGAAATTTTGTCAAACTTTATACGAAAGACTGAACCCAGCAACTAAGCAGTTGCTGGAAACCATCAAGGTCACTTCCTAACCAAATCTGACGAGGAAGCTTGGCAATTTCTCAACGATCTTGCTGATCAAACGCTTCAGTGGGAAAGCACTAGACAGACCACTTCGTCTACTTCATCTACTTCATCCGGTCCGTCTAGGGCAGGCGTTCATCAACTTGATATGTCAATTGCAATGAAAGCTGAAATGGCCGCAACTATATGAAAACTAGAAGCAATTGAGAGCAAATTCTCATCGCCTTCTCCTGCCCCCGCTTTATCCCCTCGCACTATATGCGCCTATTGTTCGTATCCGTCACATTTGACCGAAGAGTGTCCTTACAACCCACCTGCTCAAGGACAGGATCAAGTCAATGTTGCCTTTCAGCAAAGACAAAGAAATGATCCATACTCTTCAACTTACAATCCTGGTTGGAGGAACCACCCCAATTTTGCTTGGAATCAAAATCAACAACAATTCCGAGGAAACAACAATTTCCAGAGGCCTCCTCCACAACAATAAGCTCCTCAACAAACTCAATATCAGCAACCTTTCCAACCCCAACTTTACCAAAATCAAATGAACAATTTTTCACCAAACAACTCTTTTCCTCAAAACAATTTTGTTCAGCCAAATAACGATAAGGTTTTCTCGCTCGAACGAAGTCTAGATGCGTTTTTAAAACAGTATACTCAATCCTCAGCCAACATTCAGTCTTCCATTCAATCTTTGGTGCAACACACTGCATCACATGGGCAAAGTATCAAAACCATTGAAGCCCAAATTGCACAACTGAATGTTGCTTTAAGCGAGCGAGAGAAGGGGAAGCTTCCATCTCAACCACTGCCAAATCCTGGTCACCCGCAAAATGCACATGTTGCTCATGAACAACAAAACCATAACGTGAGTGACGTGATGACATTGAGATCTGTAAGGATGTTGCACAACAATGTTGGCACTGATGATGACACCCCGGCCGCCGCTTCTTCTTCTTTTTCTTCATCTTCATCTTCATCTTCATCTTCTTCGTCTTCAGAGCCTGTTCTCCATTCTTCATAAGGCTCTACTTCATCTACTGCTCCGAACGGACCCACATCTCACTCCTCGAAAACACCAGCACTGGGATCCGTTCCAATGCCGCAATCTCCTCCACAAACATTGGACTCAACCAATTTTCAAAATATTCCATTTCCAAACAGGTTGAGATCCAATAAACAAAATCCACAAATGGAGAAGATTGTGGAGTTATTTAAACAGATTAGCATTAACATTCCCCTCTTGGATGCAATCCAACAAGTCCCTTCTTACGCTAAAATCTTGAAGGACTTATGCACCAAGAAGAGGAAATCACAGGTACCTAAGAAAATTTTCTTGGCTAGTGCAGTAAGTGATGCTCTTACCCAACCTTTACCTCAAAAACGAAAGGACCCTTTCTATCCTACAATTTCAATAACTATTGGGGATAAGAATATCAACCGCACACTTTTAGATCTTGGTGCCAGTGTTAACCTGCTTCCTTATTCAGTATATGAGCAATTAGGCGTTGGAGAGCTGAAACCCACACATTGTACTCTCCAAATGGCTGATCGATCCATCACCCATTCTAGGGATGAGTTAGAGGATGTGTTGATTAAAGTAGGGGACTTCATATTCCCCGTTGATTTCATTGTTATGGACACACAGCCTGTAGCTAACCCCCGGAGTCAAATTCCGGTGATACTCGGTCGTCCATTCCTTGCAACTTCTAATGCGGTGATCAATTATCGAAATGGTTCGATGAACCTATCTTTTGGAAATATGACAATTGAACTCAACATTTTTAAATTGGGGAATCAACCCTCCAAACCTAATGCTAATATACTTGATGTTTGCTCGATCCAAGAGATCACCCAGAAGGACTGTGAGCTCGAGAAATTTCTGTTCGATCATAGCAATTTTGACGCCACTAGTGCGTTCCTCCTCGATTCTGATACTGTTTTCATACCCGATAATGACTACGAGTGTTTCACATTCTCGAACGATCTTTACCATTCACCACCCGAGTTTGAATCCTTTGAATTTTCGGATGAGTTAGCTGAACCATCCGACTCGGTTGCTTACACTCGTTTTGAACCTCTGTTGGAATCCTTTGAGTTTGAGACAATTTCACCGATTTTACCTTCAATTGTTTCGCCTCCAACACTCGAACTCAAGCTATTGTCGTCTCACCTTAAATACGCTTACTTAGGTGAGAATGAGACCCTTCCTGTTATAATCTCGGCTTCTCTAGCCCCCGAGCAAGAGAAAGCCCTTTTAACGGTCTTACACAGCAATCGGCAAGATTTTGGCTGGACTATGGTGGACATCAAGGGGATTAGTCCCCTAATAGTTGAACATCATATCCATATGATGGATGATGCCAAGCCAGCAAGGGATCCACAGAGGCGACTCAACCCAGTAATGAAGGAGGATGTTAAAAAGGAGATCGTAAAATGTCTTGATAGTGGTATCATTTACCCTATCTCTGATAGCCAGTGGGTTAGCCCCATTCACGTTGTCCCAAGGAAATCGGGCATAACGGTCATAACTAATGAGGCGAATGAGTTAATACCTATTCGCACCCAAACTGGGTGGCGGGTATGCATCGATTATAGAAAACTCAACGCCGCGACACGGAAAGACCATTTTCCATTACCTTTTATTGACCAAATGCTAGAACGATTGGCTGGGCATGAATTTTATTGCTTTTTGGATGGCTACTCCGGCTATAATCAAATTTCCATCACCAAAAAGGACCAAGACAAGACCACATTCACATGTCCTTTCGGTACGTTTGCTTACCGTCGCATGCCCTTTGGGTTATACAATGCACCCGCTACTTTCCAGCGGTGTATGATGGGAATTTTTTCAGACATGGTGGAAAAATTCTTGGAGATCTTCATGGATGATTTCTCCATTTTCGGCGACTCCTTTGATGAGTGTTTTCTACATTTAGACGCGGTTCTTACCCTGTGTAAGGATAAGAACCTTACTTTAAATTAGGAGAAGTGCCACTTTATGGTGCGAGAAGGTATTGTCTTAGGACATATCATCTCGCAAAATGGCATTGAGGTAGATAAAGCTAAGATTGAAGTCATTTCCAGTCTTCCTCCTCCTAAATGCGTCCGAGACATTCGAGCTTTTCTTGGCCATGCCGGTTTCTATAGACAGTTCATCAAGGATTTTAGCAAGATAGCTAGACCCTTGACTCTTTTGTTGGCCAAGGACACCACATTTGATTTCGACTCAAGCCGTATGAAGGCGTTCGAGTCATTGAAAAACTCACTTACTTCTGCTCCCATTCTTTCGTCTCCTGACTGGACGCATCCATTTGAGATTATGTGCGATGCATCTGATTTTGCCATTAGTGTTGTTCTTGGACAGCACATCGAGAAGAAGCCGCATGTAATTTATTACGCTAGCCGAACCTTGAACGAGACCCAATTAAATTACACAACAACAGAGAAGGAATTCTTACCTGTTGTGTTTGCATTAGAAAAGTTCAGGCCTTACTTAATCGGCTCTACAGTCATCGTTTACACTGACCATTCATCTCTTCGCCATCTTTTTGCGAAGAAGGACGCTAAGTGTCGGCTGATATGTTGGATCCTCTTACTCCAAGAGTTTGAACTTGTCATCAAAGACAAAAGAGGATGCGAAAACGTAGTCGCCAACCATCTTTCACGCCTCTCTTCTTCGCCGATGCTTCAATTTCCTATAAAAGACATTTTTCCAGATGAGCAGCTCTTGATTGTATCATGCGAACCTTGGTTCGCAGATATTGTGAATTATTTGGCCACCGGACTTATACCAAATGAATGGTCGAATTAGGAGACTCCGATTCCTATCCCAAGTCAAACATTTTTACTGGGATGAACCTTATCTATTCAAATACTGTCCCGACCAAATTATTCATCGGTGTGTCCCCGACAATGAGTTTAAGAGCATGCTGTCATTCTGCAACGATCAAGCGTGTGGCGGGCATTTCGGCCCTAAAAAGACAGCAGAAAAGATCTTGCAGTATGGTTTCTACTGACCACAACTTTGTAAAGATGCACTTGAGTACTGCAAGACATGCTCCCGGTGCCAACACTTGGACCGGATATCTAGGAGAAACGAAATTCCGCTCCAACCAATATTGGTTGTGGAAATTTTTGATATTTGGGGGATAGATTTTATAGGACCGTTTCCCAATTATTTTGGTAACGTGTATATTCTCCTCGCTATTAACTATGTTTCTAAGTGGGTCGAGGCTGTGCCCAGCTGGACTAATGACAACAAGGTTGTCGTTAGATTCCTCAAAGAAAACATTTTCTCTCGATTTGGGCACCCCCGCGCAATCATCAGCGATAATGGATCTCATTTCTATAATAGGACTTTCGAGTCCTTAATGCGGAAATATTCCATTAATCACAAGCTATCAACGCCCTATCATCCCCAAACGTGTGGGGAAGCCGAGATTTCAAATCGGCAAATTAAACAGATATTGGAGAAAACGGTTTTCAAAAACCGTAAAGATTGGTCTTCAAAACTTACTGATACCCTTTGGGCATTTTGAACTGCCTATAAAACCGATCTTGGCATGTCTCCATATAGACTTGTTTATGGAAAGGCTTGCCACCTTCCAGTTGAAATTGAGCATCGAGCATTTTGGGCGATAAAAGAGTTGAATCTATCTCTCGGAGATGCGGGCAGCCATAGAAAGCTGCAATTAAATGAATTGAATGAGCTTTGGGATGAAGCTTACGAGAACGCGGTTGTCGTAAAAAACCGAACGAAGGTGTTTCACAATAAACACCTTATGCGCAAAACTTTAAAACCTGGTCAACAGGTTTTACTTTACGACACCTGGCTATATTTCCATCCCGGCAAGCTTAGATCTTGATGGAAATGGCCATTTTTAGTACGCACCGTATATCCGCAAGGTGCGGTCGATTTAGAAAATCATGAGGACGGTTCACTATTCAAGGTGAACGGGCATAGACTTAAACCGTTCCTCACTGCGAACCCTTCGGAGGAGCTCCTGCCGTTGCAGGAGCCAAATTACATTGATTGATCTTCCTCCATCTACCCTCAAGTTTCGGTTATCCAGCTATAAACAGTGGAAACACTGTTTCAAACAAATTTGGGGGTATGTATCATTTGTAATTATATAAAAACAAAATAAAAAAATTTGAAAATAAAAAAAAATTCCAATTTTGGGGGTACTTTTGTAAAATTTCAGAAAAAAAGAAAAATAAAAAAAAAAATTATTTACAAATAATTTCCTCTTTTTAAGAGGCCCTTTTTGCAAATAACCAAAACACCCCCTGTAAATAGAAGCCGACCCCTCCTCTGAACTTTCATAACCCTAATTTCTCATTTCTTCAAAACCCTAGCCGTCGCTCAAATTTCTGCAGCGAAATCTCCCCCCGCCGCCTCGTTTCCGCCGCCGAAGCCCCTTTTGCGCCGCGCTTCCGCCGCTCCTTGGTGTCTTCTCCCTCTGAAAACTTCAGAGGATGTTTGCACATTCAGATCCTCTCTGTTAAATTTTTTTAAAAAAATATTACTCTCTGTGATGGCACCCATTTTGCAATTTGAGAGAGATTTCTCACAAATGTTTGCACACACGGTCTATGATAGCTATTTCGGTGACGAGATCCGAAGGCGTGGGTGGAACTTTTTACTTTTTAACCATCCAAATTCCTTCGCGCTTCCGGATCTTGTAAACCGTTTTTACGAGTGCATGGAAGAAGGTTGCCTCTCACAACATGGTTACATTAGGTTGATTTGGGGGATAGGGAAATAATAATCGATAAGGACTTCATTCATGAAGTCACCTTAATACCTAGACTACCTACTCATGACCAACCCTTCCAATTCGAGGATTACCTACTCTTGATGGGTAATGATTGTTCAAGGGAGCCATGTAAGGGCATCCAGGCTAGAACCCTTTTTGCGAACGTATTAACTGTGTGTCGTTGGGCACAAAATAATATTTTTGGTAATTCGCACAATACGACATTTTTCACACCATCCCTTCATATCGTGCACACCTTGATGACTAGGAACCCCAGCTATGATATGTGCACGGTATTACTTCATTCGATTGGTGCGGGCAAAAAGGCTGCCAATTATCCATGCCCTATGTTGGTGACACAACTGTGTCGCCATTTCCTCCCTGTGGAGGAATTCGAGTTTTATATGCATGGAGGTATCCCTATTAGACCTCTTCTTGAGGGCGTATCCACGTCCTACATACGCTTAAATGATGTATGTTCGCGCACCGAGCCGGCCGAGGACGTACCCGCCAAGACACCCAGCTCCAGCTCGACCGCGAGCGAGAAAGAGCTTACCCCTGCGGCACAAACACACTTACTTAGCAGAGCCACTAGGGGGATAGACAGATTGATAGGGATGGTGACCAACCTGGATCAGCGAGTGACAGAAATAGAGCATGGCATAACCATCCTGCTGGCGAGAAAGGAACGTTCCCGTTCACGTTCGAGGGGACGGCGAGGCCATGAGTAGTGAGGGCACTGCTTTTGATAAGTTTGGGGGTGGAAGTGGTTTGTAAATAGTTATCTTTGCATTGCATTTGCATATTTTTATTTTTTGTACATATTTGTTTCTTCTTCTTTTGCATATTTAATTCCGCATTGCATCTTTATAAAAAAATATAAAAACTGAAAAAATATATTAAAAAATATATATATAAATAATAAAAAAACAAATTTTTTTTATAAAAATAAAATCAAATAAAAAATTGAAAAAATTTAAAAATTATAAAAATTGTAAAAATCAATTTTTGCCGTATTTGACTTAATTTCAACATGACGGTTGACTAGTTAAGAAAAACTAGATCCTAAACTTGGTAAATTAAAAACCCTAAAAATAACCTTTCTTAAAGTTTACCTGTAGAAAATATACGTCCGTATAGTTTATTTAGAAATAGGCAAATTTTGAGCTTGGTTCTTGGGCTAAGTCAAAACAAGAGAAGAGTATTGAAATTTTTATTTGAAGTGTATAGTCTGAAAAATAATTCTGAATCTTAAGTCTAAATTCTGAAAATATATACCCTACAACTGGCACATACACGCAGCTTGAAATTTGGGATAGTAGAGGATACCTTGAAATGCTCTTGTCTAAAATCCTTAGTATGAAGGAAAAAAAAAGTACAAGTGTGAATAAAGAGATATAAAAAATGAACACTGGTTTTGTAATTACTTAAGACTGCATAAATAAAAAATATAGCAAGGGTGCTTTATCACCTAGTGCCTTAGACCAACTAGTTTGGGAGTCACTGCTAAGCCTTAGGTATTATAAGATGAGGAATTACGCCTGAATGCGCAAACACATTTTTTAATCGGTCGTTCAGTACCTCAAGAAGTATTAACGGTCGCATGAAGGATGTGTGAGCAATTTCATCTAAAATTCACCAACTAAAAGTATTTTGGAAGATAGACAAGAGTATGATAGCTAGAATTGAATTTCCAAGTGTAGGGGTGATACATATACACACGTAGGGGTATATGATTAGGGTTTGGATGAGAGATAGGAATGAAAAATAAGGCTTATACCTTCAGTAAATATGATAAAAATTCTTGAGTTGAGATTGAACCTTAGAAGGAAAATTCAAAAGATGCTGAAAGCTTAATAAATTTGCAGAACATATACGATCTTAAGTTAAATGAAAAGGAAGTGTGAAAAATACGGGTTGATGGTTTCTAAGTTCAAGATAATAGAACTTCTTGCTAGAATACCGAATTGAAAAATGGGAGTCAACAGGCCAAATTGATCGGATTTTGTTGGTAGTATCCGCTGAAAACCCTCGGGAGACAACACGCCTCCTACTAGGGACGCCTAGAGGTTTAACTGCTTGTTGCACAAGCTCAGTGCAATCGCGTTCCCTGCGAAAGTGAGGTTAGGATTTTTCGAGAATAAAATTGGCTTTGCTCGGGACGAGCAAAAGATAAGTTTGGGGGTATTTGTTCATATCAGAATTTTGTATTATTATATCATCCATTCTTAATCATACTACATATAAATAGGTGCTTTTGATCCATATCTGCTAAATAGTTGCAGGTTACAGGTTCTCAGATCATTACAGTGAAATTCATGAAAAGACGCTACAAATGTGAGACTATGACCAACAATAAATAAATTCGTATGATGCCGCCTACCAGTTCAAGGAACAAATGAAGATCAGTAGACAGTTCAATACACAAAGCACATGGGTAGCACAAGATTCAAGACTTCAACGCGAAGCTCACGGTAAAAAGTCCACATAATCTGCACTGTTGGAAATCTGAAAGAAAATAAAAGAGATTCTGTGGAACCAAGTGAAGAAAACAGAAGGAAAAAGCAACATGAAGAAACACTAGAAGTTTGATACCAAGATCCCACAATACGGCCGCAGATCCACGGCCAAACATGGCTTTCCTCCGCGGTTCCGCAGCCGTGTAGTGCACGTGTCGGTGGGTGTCGGTGCTTTGACCCGGCTTTCTTAGGGTAGTCTTGTAATTTTATGTATGGATCAGATGTAAAACCTAGGGTTTCTTCTATCTATAAATAGGAAAACCAGAAGCCTAATTAGGCATGCCTCTTTTTAATTCATAGATTTAAAATTTTAATTTCCTTGTAATCGTTAAAGAGGTCATCAATAAAGTAAGCTTTCTTTTTCTATCTTGCATTTTTATCTGCAATTTATTACTTGCAATTTTTTTATCTGTTCTTTTATTATCTGCAACTTAGATAGTCTCTTAAAATAAAATTATAAAAATGAATTGTATCGTTAATTTCCTAATGAGTGAGTAATTCCTCACTTGTTAGGGTTAGGATAGGGAAGGTTTGAGAGAAGGAAATCTCTCACACTCGTTTCCTTGCCCATATAATTTTAATTAATTAGGACTCTATTTAAATTAACCACACACTGCTCACTACGGCACCATATCCTACAAGATAGCGGTGATTCCCAAGTTAGACCGGTTGTGGTTGATTTAAATAGAGATTATGGCTAAGATTTAAGAAAGGAAGGATAAGGACCAAAAGGAAGAAACTCAGTTTCTTCCTAATCGTGCCAATCCCCTTTGTTGACTATTACCCTAACACCTATATTCTTAACTAGGGCATTTTTAGCGGTGAGAAAATTCCATATTTCAAACTAACCTAATCCTAAGCCTAGTAAGACTTTAAATCAATTTAATCTCATTCTTAGATTTAAAAACAAAACCTACCAAAAATAGGACTTAACTCGTTAGAACTTAAAGAAAGAACACTATTTCCCTGTGGATCGACCCGTACTCAACCGGCTAGCTACCAAGCGACACCGTCTTGATTGCGGTATTCTTGAATTTAAAACGCACACGCAAAAAATCTTCCATCAATCACAGCCTATCTCGGCCGATGCCGAAGATGCGCTGTCGCTGTGGACCGGCGGCCACGAGTCTAACCTTGAACCCCGGCGAGCATACTTCCTCGGGAAGAAACGTCGGCTTGAAAAAGCCATATTAGAAGCTCCTTTGCGCATTGGTACATTTATATTTCCCCTTTTTTTTGTAATATTCTGCACTGCTTTATATGTATACATCCTTATCCTCGTGAAAACTTTGCAGGGACTTCGGCAATGGCAGAGGATCTGAGTTCGAGTCGCACCTTGACTATGGACTCCGCAAATATCCCTGATGAGACACTAATAAGTGTGGAGGGGGTCGATACAACTGTTGTTCCTGCCACGGAGCTCCCCTCGGTGACTCTCATTCCCCAGGTGCTTGCTCCTCCGGAAGAGGCATCTTCATTGGCCGTGGATTCCATGGATCTTTCTGGAGGCGGCCCGGAGACAATGGGACAGGTGGCCGAGGTCATCGTCCTTTCATTGGATCCTGCAGCGATGGCCACTGCTCCCCAATCGGAAGTTATTATACCGGCCCATGTCCGCGATGAGGTGCCTGGGGGCATGGAGGAAGCCGCCGAAGCTGCTATCCCTTCAGTCCAGAGTGGGAGAAGCATCGAAAATAGCCTTCTATATTTTATATTAATAATCTCTCCATTATCTAAACCTTTCTGTTTTTTTTAGAATTGCGCAGGTTGGCGGCGTCTATCGCTGATCTGTCTCCGAGGAAATCTTTTCAACGTCTACTAGAGATGGCCGCTCCACAGGAAATATCCCCTCAACACATCGTCCTATCTTCCGGGCAAGGTTAGTGTTGTTCGCCTTCTTCACGGCATTATCATTATTCCATATAACGATACTGATGTCTTCTCCAGTTCTGGAGGCCGATGACGAAGTTGAGATTCTTGACGGGCCTAGGGAGCCTTCAGACCCTTCTTGCATGACCGTGGGTAAGTAAAGTCTCAACGTTGTTCCATCTGCTCTTTGCTTACAAGTCTCGCTGATTGTTTATAAATCTTAATAGCTTTGCCGGTTCTTATCACGCTGGAATCTCGCATCGTCATGCCACCCGGCCACTATGCTCTACGTGCCTCGGAACGAATGGCAAAGCTAAGCTTTCACTCCTTGTCAGCTCTGATTGAAGACCTTCGAGTTGGCAGTCTGATCACGGCCGAAGTATTTGCCGCTGAAGCCAACGGTTCTCTGCCTTTTCTTGCTACTTACCATAGTGAAACATTGGTGCAAGTCTGGGTTGAGTTCTGTCGTCAGGTGGAGGCTTGCTTGCATATTCTTGAATGTACACGTCTTCCTTCAGAAGTTGTGGCTGCAAAGGCGAGCTTGCGGGGGCTGATTGAGCGGTGCGCTGCGAATATGCTGTCATGCGAGAAGAGGCTCAGCCGAAAATTTTCAGAGAGGAAGTTGGCTTCAACTGCGCTAGGGGAACTTTAAGCCAATCTTACGGCCAAGACCACTCAGGCATATGATCTTTGGCGAGGGCTTTAAGAGGATATCAAGGAGGTGGTGGTCATTGATAAGGCCGTCATTTTCACTCGCGAAATGGTCGAGGCTCATAAGGTTACCGAAAAAGAGCTTGAAAGTCGGCTTGCCTCATACCAGGCTCAGCAGTCTCAGACGGAGGCCCGTCTCTTAGCGATAATGAATCATGAGGCCGAGGCCCAGCGGAAAAAGGATGAATTGGCCAATCTACTGAGTCATCCGTCGGCTTGAAGAATCGTATATATATTTTTTATTCTTCTTTTGTACATACTCCTGAATGAGAGTATTTTTTTTATTCTTTCATAAATTGTACTTTGTATTCATTTTGATTCGTGAATAAAAGACATATTTTGCTTCATGATGGTGTGTCCCTTTTAGTAAATGCATTTGTGGATAATCTATTTTGATCTCCTTACAGGACAGCGATGGCTTAGGGGACAGGGTTAGGATCCGTCTCCTAAGACTTTCCAACTTTACAAGCCGTGAGGGTCTCATAAAGGTATTTCTCCTTACGAGTCGTGAGGACCTCGTAAGTGTGTTTTCTCTTGAGAGTTGTAAGAATCTCACGAGAAAGTTTTTCTTGCTTACAAGTCGAGAGGACCCGTAAGCGATTATTTCTTTTCTTGTCAGAAAGGGTGGCTTATATAAAATCTACCTTGACCTTTCGGCGAAGCAACGATGGCTTGGGAGACAGGGTTAGGATCTGCCTCCTAAGACTTTTCAACTTTATGAGCCGTGAGGGTCTCATAAAGAATTTTCTCCCTACAGGTCGAGAGGATCTCGTAGGCGTAATTTCTCCTTAAGAATCATGAGGATTCCCAAGTGCGTTTTCTCTTGAGAGTCGTAAGGATCTCACAAAAGAGTTTTCTCCCTTACGAGTCGTGAGGACCCGTAAGTGATGGATGAGGTTGACATTATCCGTATTTCACGGAGTCAGGAGTTGCTCTGGCCATTTCCCACGGAGTCAAGATTGACTTTAACCGTGTTCTATGGGACCAGGATTTGCTCTGGATGCTTCCCATGGGGTCAGGATTGACATAAACCGTGTTCCACAAGGACCAGGTTCCGCTCTGGACGCTTCCCACGGGGTCAGGATTGACATAAGCCGTGTTCCACGAGGACCAGGATTTGCTCTGGATGCTTCCCACGGGGTCAGGATTGACATAACCGTGTTCCGCAAGGACCAGGATCCGCTCTGGACGCTTCCCACGGGGTCAGGATTGACATAAGTCGTGTTTCACGTGACCAGGATTTGCTCTGGATGCTTCCCACAGGGTCAGGATTGACATAAGCCATGTTCCACGAAACCAGGATTTGCTCTGGATGCTTCTCACGGGGTCAGGATTGACATAAGCCGTGTTCTACGAAACCAGGATTTGCTCTGGATGCTTCCCACGGGGTCAGGATTGACATAGCCGTGTTCCGCAAGAACCAGGATCCGCTTTGGACGCTTCTCACGGGGTCAGGATTGACATAATCCGTGTTCCACGTGACCAGGATTTGCTCTGGATGCTTCCCACGGGGTCAGGATTGACATAAGCCGTATTCCACGAAACTAGGATTTGCTCTGGATGCTTCCCACGGGGTCAGGATTGACATAAGCCGTGTTCCGCAAAACCAGGATTTTCTCTGGATGCTTCCTACGGGGTCAGGATTGATATAAGCCGTGTTCCGCAAGGACCAGGATCCGCTCTGGACGCTTCTCATGGGGTCAGGATTGACATAAGCCGTGTTCCACGTGACCAGGATTTGCTCTGGATACTTCCCACGGGGTCAGGATTAACATAAGCTATGTTCCACGAAACCAGGATTTGCTCTGGATGCTTCTCACGGGGTCAGGATTGACATATGCCGTGTTCCATGTAACCAGGATTTGCTCTGGATGCTTCCCACGAGGTCAGAATTGGCATAAGCCGTGTTCCACAAGGACCAGGATCCGCTCTGGATGCTTCTCACGGGGCCAGAATTGACATTAGCCGTGTTCCGTAAGGACCAGGATCCGCTCTGGACGCTTCCCACCAGGTAAGGATTGACATCAGTCGTGTTCCACGAAACCAGGATGGGTTGACTCTCGGTTATCTGTGCATCGTCGAGTCATAGAACTGGGAACCTCGCCGCAGCTCCGATTTGTTAATGTTGCGTCTGTTGTAATGAGACGAATGTTGAGATGATCTCCAGGCTTTCTGTGAACTGTCGAGACTTGGCTTCTTTTTTCCGATGGAGCCTGGTGGGAAGGTATGGTTCCATTTTTGTTTGTGCCCCCGGATTGTATACAGGGATCGATGTGATCTCACCTGTAGGGTAAAAAGTTTTATTTTATATATTTTTCTTTCCGCGATGCTCTATCATTTCAACTTTTTATACCGCGAAAGTCACGATTGCTCAATCATTTCGGCTATTTTTCGCGGTGCCCAATCATTTCGGTTATTTTTTTATTTTTACTCGCTGTTTTTTATTGCGAGTTGTCCAACTATTTCGGCTATTTTGCATGCATATATTTTTACTTGCTGATTTTGTTGCAAGTTGCCCCATCATTTCGACTATTTCATATGCATTTGTGGCTCGCTGGCTTTTCACTGCGAGTTTGAGATTTGATACCGATTTAGGCATCAGCATCGCTGCTACTGGGATATTGCCAGGAGTGAATCATCATTTGTCTCTGTCAATGTTGAACAAAGGAGGCTTAGTAAACATGGTTAGGATCCTGTCGACTAAGGATTTTAACTTTACGAGCCGTAAGGGTCTCATAAAGATATTTCTCCCTACGAGTCGTGAGGATCTCGTAGGTGCGTTTTCTCCTTAAGAATCGTGAGGATTCCTAAGTGTATGTTCTCTTGTAGGTCGTAAGGATCTTATAAGAGTGTTTTCTCCTTATAAGTCGAGAGGACTTACAAGTGTCGTTCGCCGTGTGAGCATATCCCTAGTCGCTGGTGGGACTTTGTTAGGGAAATGTTTATTCGTGCCCGTGGATTGTATACAAGGGTCAATACTGAACCACTTGTAGGGCAATACTGGAGGTTGTGATGGCTTAAGAACAGGTTCAGATCCCTGTAACTTAAGGCTTTTGAACCCTGTGAGCCGTAAGGGTCTCAAAGGGGAATTCTCCTAACGAATCGTGAGGATCTCGTAAGTGTAATTTCTCCTTAGGAATCGTGGGGATCTCTAAGTGTCTTGGTCCGTTGTGAGTCGTAAGGATCTCATGCAGGTATTTTCTCCTCACAAGGTCGAAAGGACCTTGCAAGTGTCTTTTAACGAGATTGCGCCCTTTCGGGTTTTCACAACACTCGCCGGTAGCCCTGCTGTTTTTACTCACGAAGCCCTTTTAGGTTTTCATCCGTGCCCGTCTTGCTTATAGACGTACCGTTTTTTTTTGTCAGCCATGGGATGCTGCGGTCCGTAGTAGTTTATCGACGTCTCGGTCAACATCCAGTTTTAGGACATAGTGGTCCATTGTTAGTTTAAGGACATTTCGGTCTGAAAGCCGGCTATTACTTATAGAGTTTGGGGTTAGGAAGATAGAGAGCGGACATAGGCGTCGTCATCTATCGTTAACCTAGGCCGTGACTCGTCAGGCGTAGTATTTTTTCAGGAAGCAGCCATTTATTGGCCTGAAAGGTCTTTCACCATGCATGTCCATGAGTAGATAGGCTCCACCCTGGTAAACGTTGTCTATGATATACGGGCCTTCATAGTTCGGCTCGAATTTTCCCCGCTTGGCATGATTGGGGATCATAGGCCTTTTGACCACTAGCACGAGTTCGCCTTGGCGGAATGTTCTCGGCCTAGTCAATCTTTCATATGAGCGCGTCATCTTCGCTTTATAAGCCTCCAAGTTTTGCTGCGCCATGAGCCGAGTTTCGTCGAGGGCATCAAGTTCGTCAAGCCGAAGATGAGCATTTTCTTCATTTGTTAGCTCGTAGTGAACCACCACTCGTAGAGAGGGTAATTCTATCTCGATGGAGAGTACCGCTTCTGTGCCGAATACCAATGCATACGGCGTTGTGTTCGTGGCTGTTTTGAATGTAGTTCGATACGCCCAGAGAGCTTCATGCAGTCTCTCATGCCAGTTCCTCTTATTTCGAGACACCGTCTTTTTCACGATCTTCGTCAAGGTCTTGTTGAAAGCCTCAGCTAGACCGTTAGCTCGGGGATTATAGACCGAAGAGTATCTCCAGTCTATATTATGCTGCTGTGCAAAGCGGCTGATCTTGTGGCTTCTGTAGGCTGGCCAGTTATCGGAGATAATCCGTCGCGGAGTGCCAAACCGATAAATGACGTGTGTTTTGAAGAAATGGAGAATATTCTCCGTCTTCAGCTCCCTCAGCGGTATTGCTTTTGCCCATTTGGAGAAATAATCAGTTGTTGCTAAAATGAATCGATGTTCTCTGGACGATGCCGGTTCGATGGGGCCGATTATGTCAGTTCCCCATATTTCGAACGTCCAGCTAGCCACCGTTGGATGTAGCGGATTTGGATGCTGGTGGATAAAATCCCTGTGAATCTGGCACGAGTGGCATTGCTTCGTGTATTCTAAGCAGTCTTGGATCATCATGGGCCAATAGTAGCTCATCCTTTTGATCTTCAGCTTCATCTTCGGGCCGGCTTGGTGAGAACCGCAGAGTCCGTCGTGAGTTTCTTGGACGACTCTCCTTGCCTTTTCAGGTCCTAGTCATCTTAGCCACAGAGAATCAAATGATCTCTTATACAGAGTATCATTAACAAAGGCGAAGGATGGAGCTCGTTTCATGAGCTGATGCCTTGAGGATGCGTCTTCAGGTGTTCGACGAGATTTGAAGTAATCTATAAAGACTTCTCTCCAATCCTTAGTCTTTTCCTGATCTTTTATTTGTAGGGTCGTTTCCTCGGTCGCTCCCTTTTCTTCGAAAGATTCCGGAGATATTTCTGCCGGTGCAAGAACCCGGCGGCTTTGCACAACGATCCTCACGTCATCGAGGTTCTCGTCGGCCAATTCTTTAGCGAGCTTGGCCAATGCATCCGCCTTTCTATTTTCTGCACGCGGTATGCTTTCCAGGGAATAGGACGGGATTCGAGTCAGAAATTGTTGCACTCTCTCACCGTACTTTACCAACTCTGGCTTGCACGTTTGATAGTTACCGTTGACTTGGCTAACGATTAGCTGGGAGTCTCCGTATATGAGGAGATTCTCAATTCCCATGTTGACAGCGATCTCAAGGCCTTCTATCAAAGCTTCATATTCGGCTTCATTGTTCGTCCTCGGCTCTGTTAAAGAGAAGGCAAAGCGCATTATTCCTCCTTGTGGAGTTACGAAGATGAGGCCTACTACTGATTTGATTATGGGGGTGCTTTGCTTGCGCTTCTTCATGGAAGATGCTCCATCGAAATAGAGTTCCCACTGAGTATCATTTTCTCTTCTTTCCCCGTCAATCGTGTCAAACGCGTGCTCGTCGGGCAGTTTGCAGTTCAAAGAAGAATCGGCAGGTATCGGATGCTCAGCGAGGAAGTCAGCAATGGCTTGGTCTTTCACTGCCTTGAGGGGGCGATAAGTTATTGAGAACTCCATCAAGAGCAGAGCCCATTTAGTGAGCCGTCCCGTTAATATAGCCTTTGACATCAAATATTTGAGTGGATCCATCTTTGATATGAGATGGACCTCATATGCCAACGCATAGTGTCTGAGCTTCGTTATCGCGAAGATCAACGCTAGACAGTGTTTTTCGATGGGGGAATAATTGTTTTCTGCCCCCAGTAGAACTCGACTCGAGTAGTAGAGGGCTCTCTCTTTCCCATGGTCGTTTTCTTGTGCCCACGGCGCGCCTAAAGAACCTTCGAGGGCGGTTGTATACAGAATGAGAGGCTTTCCTTTGACTAGAGCGGTCAGCACCGAAGGATTCTACAGGTATTGCGTGATTTTGTCCAATGCACTTTGGCATTTGCGATCCCAGACGAACGGGTTTCCCTTCTTCATTAGGTGACTGTAAGGGCGGCACTTGCCGGAGAGATTGGCGATGAATCGCCGGATATATGCGAGCTTTCCTTGGAGAGACCGCAGCTGCTTAAGAGTTCTTGGCGGAGCCATTTCCATAACCGCCTTGATCTTCGACGGGTCTATCTCAATGCCTCGGTGTCGAACGACGAATACTAGGAACTTGCCCGAGGAAACTCCGAATGCACACTTGAGAGGGTTCATCTTCAAGTTGTATTTCCGAAGGCGCTAAAACATGATCTTCAGATGCTCTAAATGTTCCTCGTATGATTTGCTTTTAACTACGAGGTCATCGATATAGCATTCGACGATTTCATGTATGAGGTCGTCGAAAATCTTCGTCACGGCCCTCTGATAGGTGGCGCCGGCGTTCTTTAGACCGAACGGCATCACCTTGTAGCAGAATATGCCCAAAGGGGTCCGGAAAGCGGTATGCTTCTGGTCTTCAGGATGCATCTTTATCTGATTGTATCCTGACGAGCCGTCCATGAAAGAGAAAACTTCGTGAGTGGACATATTATCTATCATCAGCTCAGTGACCGGTACTGAAAAGTCGTCCTTTGGGTAAGCTTTGTTGAGATCCCGAAAGTCCACACATATACGCACCGTCCCATTTTTCTTCATCACTAGGACGATATTGGCAATCCAGTCAGGGTACTGAACTTCTTGGATAAGCCAGAGTCGATTGGCTTCTTGACCTCGGCGTTGATGCTCATCTCAAGCTCGAGCCGCATTCTTCTCGGTGCTTGTTTGATTGGTTTGACGCAGGAGAAATTGCCAATTTGTGGACATCAATCTCTGGATCGAGTCCCGGCATCTCGGAATAGTTCCATGCGAAGCAATCTTTATACTGTATGAGCACATCTTTAGCGTAGCCACCCTTTCTTCAGGCAACAGCTCACGGACGAATGTCGGCCGCGGGTCATTTGTCGTTCCCAAATCAATTTTCTTGAGGTTATCTGCAGTAGTATGTATTCCATCTTCCAGATCTTTTGGCGCCGGTGGAAACTCTGAGATCACTTCGTCACTATCGTTTCCGAAGCACCAGGGGAGATCATCCATATTCTCAGGCTCCTCTTCTGACAGCGTTATCACGTGACAGGTACGAGATCGTTTCCAAGACCGATGTTGATATGGTTCTACCCTCGCTATACACGTCGCTTTCGGTTCATGCTTCTGTGGCGGGCTTACCCTCCAACTGCTGGATAGAGCGAACCTGCCCTGTTGATATTGGTCTTCGACCCAGTTCTTGAAGGTGAAACAGTTTTCGAGAGGATGTCCTATTGCTCGGTGATAGGAACAATAGGCTGGGTGTGAGACCTCGTCTGCTTGCTCGGGGTGCTTGGACTCTGTGAGTGTCATCATCTAATATTTCATGACAAGATCAAATATCTTCTTTGTCTTGTCTTGTGGAAAAGAATATGCTCGACCCATCTTCTTTATAAGAGACGGATCCCGGCTGCTCGATTCTTGATCGCGTGGCTTCTTAGACCCGCTATGCTGCTGTCGAACATTTTTTCCGTTCTTTGATTTATTATTGCCTCTGCGCCGGGTCTTTTGTATGACGGGTTGGCGAAGAGCATTTTCATTCTCCGCGGTCTGTTGAAGGAGGCGCTGCGTCCTGGCTTTTTCTTAAATGGCCATTTCGCGGCTATGGTCATCCCGAACCTTCTGACCCGCTTCCCTTATTAGCCTGTCCATCTTCTCTTCAAACGACGGACTTGGCGTTTTCTTGGTGGGACCTCGTTTTGGTTCAGGGTTAGCGTCTTTTAATAGAACATCTCCTTCTTCGTCAAATTCATGTATGACATAGCAATCATGGAATCGTTCCCGTTTCTTGGATTGAACATATCCAAGCCCGATCGTTTCCATTTTCCCGTTGGGCAATTTTCGCTGAGTTCCAGGGACGTTCCAAATCCGGTTGTAGAACTGAGCTTATCGAGCAGTCTGCTTAAGGGGTACACCTTGGTGCCTCAATAGCCTTTTTAATCCGTCTGTGTAGTATCCGGGCAGACGGATGGGCTGGAGCCTGTCAAGTGTCGAATCGGCACCATGCCAAATTTCTTTCTCCACTTTAGTTTCCGTTGATCGATAAAAGAGGACCACCTTTTCATCTCTTCGCCTGGAAGAGACGTAAAATGTCTGCAGTTCTTGCACACTGTATGTATTGAGTGCGTCGAGTTCTTTGTAATGCTCCTGTGGGGCCATGGCGATTTGCAAACTCTGATCATTGCCAGCGAAGGCTTGTATTGATGGCCGGACAGAAAATATGGCATTGACCTCATCTTCCGAGTCGCTGCCGAAGATCAACATAGGGGTGGACGGTCCCGGCTTGTTGCATTGGAACGGCCCTGAATAGACTATTCCTTCTTCCTCCTCGGTGTCACTCCCGAAGACTGGAATAGTGGTGACAGCTTTGTCCTTCGGTTTATGACATCTCTCCGTGTCTTCAAAATCTGGTAAGAAGTATTTTGCACCTTCGTACTTTCGGACTTCATTCACAGAGAATGGGTTCAACTCCCCTGTCACAGTATACTCAAGACCATTCTTGAAATGCTTTATACACTGGTGTTGTGTAGAAGGGATGATATTGTACTGCCTGCCGAGCAAAGCGTTGTAGCAAGTCTTGGCATCAATGACATGAAACTTGATGTCCGTGACAAGCAACCCAAAGCGTAGTGTCAATATCACAGACCCGAGCGTCCGTGATGACTGGGAGTCAAACCCGGAGATGGTGATTTTATCACGAGCGAGGTGATGAACGCTCATACAGATTTCCTTCAATACTCTTACATTGAGGAGATTGACGGAGGACCCATTGTCGACCAGGATTTTGCCTATCTTGATATCATGACAGTATCCGGAGACATAAAGGGGACGGTTATGCTCACACGTCTCAAGGAGGAGATTTTCATCGCCGAAGGTGATATCGGCTGTATGCACTTCTTCTAGCTCGTCCTTCATTTTTTCTTCGGCGAGGAAAGCTTGGAATTGCTCGGGCTTTTGTAGTGCCTTAATTAAAGAATCTCTCGCCTCTTTGGATAGCAGAAGGGCATCGAGAATGCTTAGTTGTGAGGGGATCTTCCTCAGGTGTGCCAAAACGTTGTAATCCACCTTACTTTCTCTGGCGGATCTTTGGCTGTCAACTCTTCGACGGCTTGGTCATCGAGGATGATATCTTCAGGGACCTTTTCTTTTCCCTTATCCTTTTTGCTCGACCCTTTGTTCACGGGTCCGAGATTCTTTTCGGATAATGTGCGATTGCGCAGCTGAATAATCTCACAGCTCTTCGGTTCTTCCTCTTTTCCCGAGGTGGATTCTTTAAAGAGAGGGCCAAGAGTCATTTCTTCGTCAGAGTCACTCCCGAAGGTGAGAACTTGCGATCCCCCGTAGTCAACCATATGATAGTTGCCGGCAGTTCTTTTGCTTTCCTCGGTCATATTTCTTTGTTCCCGATGAGTTTTGCGTTTCATCCGCTTAAAATGTTGCTGGTGAGCAACATATCCCTGCCAGCAGCTTTTAAAAATGTTGCACTCTTCGGTGGGGTGCGCAATCTTTTGATGATATAAGCAGTAGCTAGGATGTATATCCGCTTCATCAGTAGTGTTTCTTTCGGAGGGTGGCAACTTCATTCCCATCGATATGGCTTTGGCGAACCTCTTTCTCGTCTTGAACCTGCTTTTATTTGCAGTGGGTGTACTTTGATCTGGCGGGAGTGTTTTAACCCTTTTGTCCAGTCGCCGAGGTTTGGCCTTTTCAAATATGGTCATCTCGTGCTCTTGATCGGCTTTGCTTTTCAAAAGAGCTTCGTTTAGGAACGCATCAATCATTTCGTTTGATGGTCCTAGATTCCGGCTCAGGATCTGCCCCTAGTTTCTCTGCATAAAGAGCTTCTTCACCGTCTATCGACGAGTGAGAGATCACATGGCAACTTGCCACATAATCTTCAGACTCATCTGACGAGTCTTCTCCATTGTCATCCTCTCCGTCCTCAAGGACGTGGCTGAGAAACTCTTGAAGTGTGACCGGGGCTCGCGCCTTCTGGTTATATTCTTCCGGCGCGTCGATATATTTTTGTAGGTCCGTGCGCTTGTCACCAGGCTTCACAGGATTTTTGGTCTTTTTCTTCTTCTTCGAAGACTTTGACGGCTGGGTATGGACGCTTTGACTATCACCACCAATCTTTGGAGTTGGGCGTAGCTTCAGTATTCCCGTGATGACTTCGGGTTCTAGCGGACTTTTCCATTTGATTGCCGGGCATGCTTGGAGATCCTTCAGCATTCTTTTTGTTTTGGCTGAAAGAAGGACCTCCCATGGAGCTTCTTCTAAAAAAGAGCACGATGCCTCCGGTGTGTCTGTTCTTATAGGAGCGTGCGGCTGCGGCGGGCTTACTTTCCAATTCTCGGACAGGGCGAATTTGCCCTGTTGGTATTGATCTTTAATCCAACCTTTAAAGACGAAGCAATCTTCAATTGGATGGCCTATCACTTGGTGATAGGGGCAATAATTAGGATTATTAGCCTCACCGGGTTGCAATGGGCATTTCGGATTCGGCAGATTGATGAGCCTGTTGTGCACCGATAGTTCAAACAATCTCTTCGTTTTGTCCCGGGGAAATGAGTAAGGGCGCTTCATTTTCTCATTATAAAATCGTCGTCTCTCGTCTAGGCGATCAGTTAATTTTGGACCACAAGGTTGTTGTTGAGCATTTGCGATGAAGGTCGCTTTCCCTTTGCCTTTTTCATTCCGTGGCTCCGGCTTTAAAGTAGACGGTCTATGACCCATCTGGTCCATTTGGGCCAGTTTGTCAATCAAGGTCTGGAAAGTGGTTGGCTTGAAGAACATCATGAATTGGAAAATAGTCGTCTGAGGGTCAAGAGTGCCCACAAACATGTCCACTGCCGGCGCTTCTTCGATGCGCTGCTCACATTTCTACCACAGATTTCGCCATCGTATTGCGTATTGAACCCATGTCTCGCCTGGCTTCGCCATGGCGTTAATTAGTGCGGTAATCGGAGTACGCTCGCTAGGACTTGCGAATCTTTGTGTGAATAGCAGCTCCATCTCTGCAAACGTTTTAACGGATTCGTTCGGGAGTTCCGAATACCATTCGAACGCTGTTTCCGACAAGCCGACGACGAACTGGCGAAGTAGTAGTTTATCGTCACCTCCAGTGTTGCCACATAGAGCCCTGAACTAGGTGACATGCTGGTGGTGATTGCCCGTCCCCTTATATACATGGGAATTGGGTATCGTATATCCTGGCGGGTACCTTATTTGGTCATACCAGCCCGGATAAGGTCGTCCGGTCTTAACGATCTGTCCATCCGCTTCATTCGCCTGGTGAGCTCGTATTTGTTGAGCAATGTAATCATTTAGAGCGGCCTTGGAGATGGTCTCCTCCTTGGCTGCTGAAAGAGCCGGAGGAAGGTTTGATGTCTCCCCTCTGTCATCTTCAATGATAATCGGGGGGTCTTCAGCTGGAGGTTCCGGCTGTAGCATCATCCCGGCCATGTCTTGGAACAAAAGAGCCATTCGTTTTATGATGGCCGCCTATTCCGCGGCCTCTTTTTCTTTCCTCTCGAGCATTCTTCAGAGGAATTCAGTATCAGTTTCTTGTTCCCGACGCTGCTCTGAGGTCTCTGGATTCTCTTTTGGTCCAGTGAGTGAGGTCATTGCAGTAAGCATCTCTTGGAGCTTTTGCTGTTTTTGCTCCTGAGCCTTTGTTATCGATCGGGTAAGCGGTCGATGACCCATAGAGGCATGACTTTCCTCTTTTCCGGAAACCATATAAACAGTATGTGTTACCATGCCCCCGGACTTAGAGCGTTTAGACTCAGCGTCTTTGCGGTTCGCCGCGGTCACAGGGGATTTCTCCAGCCTCCTTCTCTTGTGAGCGGTTGATGTTAAGGGAGACATTGCAGCGGGCACCCAGAAGGATGACATCTTCTGTGGTACAATGGGATGGCTCTCTTCTTGCCGAGCTTTAATCTTCTTTGGTCGGCGAGAGTAGTCCTGGTCAATCACCGATTCCTGGACCTGTCGCCAGACTTTGTAAATTTTGGAGGACAGCCGCTGAGAGGGCTGCTCCGGCTTCTTCTCTGTAGCATTCTCCACAGGTGGAGGAGATCTCTTCAGCACAACAGTCGGAGAGTTTTTGCGCACCCTCCTTAGCGGTTCAAAGCTGTTCTCAGTTGGAACAGCAGCATCGATTTCCACCATTGAAGCTGACGAAGTCGGTCCGGAAGGAGAGTTTCCCCCAGCCTTCCTGACCCGGCGCCAGTGGCGACGGCGAGCATGTCATGCAGATAGGATTTTCTCAGCTGTAGGGGTGACTTCGTCATGCCCCCTGTTTTGGCGAAGGGTTGTCGCCGGCGTCAGCCTCTTAAAGACCGATGTTCGTTGAGAAGAAATGTCCAATCTATCAAAGACAGACCTCTGGGCAGGGGAAGCAGCTTTGGGGACTTCGCCTGGAGCAGGAGCCGGAATGGCCAGCTTTGTGAAGGCTGACTTCTTGGCAGAAGAAGCCTCTCCGATGATTTCGCCTGCTTAAGCCGGGATGGCTATCCGCTTTGGGATGGCTGCTTCAGGTATCGCGGGCTTGTTGGCGTTCTGGCCCAGGCTGTTGAAAACCGAGGCATTGAATTTAGGCGACTCGTTGAGAGGGGCCGCGGCAGTAGTAAGTCGATCAAAGACCGACTTCTTTGGGGCTTCCTGCAACGGCAGTGGGGCATTGAAGTTCATAGGTGGGAGCATGGTCCCGAAAAATAGCCCAGTGGTGGCCTGAGTCACCTGGTCCACCGGCATTGTAAATACAGAGGCTACCTGTGGCCCGTAGGTCACTTCTCCTGCGGGGACGGAGTGAGAGTTATTGCCATTGTTGCAACTTGTGCAGTTGAAAGCCATTTGATCTTCTTTTTTCTGCACGAGTGCGAAACCAAATCTTAGTATCTCGAATCCAAGGGCAACCATATTAAACCGCGAGTCGCTCGTGAAACACGACACACAAAGTGTGGAGTGGAAAGAGGAAAAGGTCCCACCGGGCGTGCCAGAATCTGTTCCCCGCCGAACACGGAGACGCGACCGCGTAGGTCCGTCTTGCCTGAATTTGGGGGCAGATACTAATTGGTGCTATCCGTCCACCTCTCCGAAGATACCAAGTTGATTTATGACACCGTGTATCGAAGGTTTAAACGGATGCGGCCGATGTAGCGACTTCGTCAGATTCCCCCTCGTTGAGAGGTTTTTGATTGTGGGTATGCTCTTCCCTGCAGGCGCAAGCCCCTGCAGTTAATTACGCTACCGCATCGCGGTAGCCACTTTCTCCTTCTCCAGATGGTCACTTCGTGTCATGGGTGTTTGTTTTGTTTTTGGTTTGCTTTATGTCTCTTGTTTTGAGAATTAAATTCTTTGTAGGGTTAAACTCTCATTCTGTTTTAGAGGAATTAAATTTCTATGTATATGGAAGAATTAAATTCTTATGTAGGATTAAACCCTAGTTTCATTTGGAGAATTAAATTCCTATGAATTTGGAAGAATTAAATTCTTATGTGGGGTTAAACCCTAGTTTCATTTGGAGGAATTAAATTCCTATGAATTTGGAGGGAATTAAATTCCTATATAGGGTTAAACCCTAGTTTCATTTGGAGGAATTAAATTCCTATGAATTTGGAGGGAATAAAATTCCTTAAACTCAATTCTCTCTCTAAGTTTTGGATCTGCATGGCAGAATCTCCCCGGTGAGAATTAAATTCTCAACTTGTGGGGAGATCTTCTTCTGCAGATCTTCAACCAAATGAAGAACTAAGTTCTTGTTCAAAAGAGTTGAACTCTTAATTTGAGAATTAAATTCTCTTTTGTTTTATGGTGCTTAGATCTCTTTCCCTTTCTCATCTAGGGTTTCTTTTCTCTTCTGAAGAAATCTTCTTTTCTCCATGGAGAATCAAATTCTCTTCTTTTTTCTCTCTTTATTTTTATCTCTCCAAAAAAAGATCCCTCTCTTCTCTTCTTGGCTCCTATTTATAGGAGAAAGAAAAGAATCAGTTTGTTTAGTCAATCTTTCATTGAAAGATTTTAATTGATTTTGTAACCAACATGATCTTTTAGATCACTCAGTGAATTTTATTCACCATTGGATTTTTAATCCAAAAGATATTCTATTTGTTATTCTTGGTGAATTTCAAGGAAATCTTTCCTTGTATAGAATCTTTCTATAAGTTGGTGATCTTTTTCATCACCATTGGATTTTTAATCCAACGGTGCTCCACTTTATAGAGCACAATATTTTTTTTTGTTTGGAAAGATTTAGAGAGATATTTTCCAGTTAGGGTTCTCGATTCCTTCTTTATTAGAATTTAATTCTATTAGTTCAGAAGGCTTAAAATCCTATCACGTGTTGGCACGTGATCCCACTGTTTGACCATTTAAATAGAATTTAATTCTATTAATTAAAGGGCTTAGCAACCCGTCACGTGTTGACACGTGACCTCCCTTGATTAACATTTTAACCAGAATTTAATTCTGTTGTTTTAAAAAACTAAGGAATCATCACGTGTCAGCACGTGACCCTTGGTCACGTGTGAGCACGTGATGCCCCATTGGGGTTTTCCTTGCTGTTTTATTATATCTTTTAATCCCTTTCAGTGGGTTTAAAGGCCCATCACGTGTGGGCACGCGACTCCTGTTGATTAGAATTCAATTCTATTATAACAGAGTCCCCAGGAAACCATCACGTGTCAGCACGTGACCCTTGGTCACGTGTGAGCACGTGATACCCCATTGAGGTTTCTTTCCCGAAATTTTATAAGCGAACAGTAAGCAAAATGGGTATAAAGCCAAATTTCTGTAAAGCCCATGGCTTATGTGCAAAAAGAAAGAGCACATGAGATATGGGATGGGCAAAATGCCATTTTGTAAAGCCCAAGGGGCTATGTGTTAATGTGTAAGCCTATATAAGGCAACATGATGTTCAATAAAGCATACACTTTTTATTCTCTAAACCTCTAGGGTTTTTGTGCCTCCTTCTCCTTCCTCAAGGTTCCAAACCTTCTTCCCCTTTTCAATTAAATCAAGAGATTTACTCTTCCTTTTCCAAAACTAAATAGTTTTTCACCACAAAACCCACAAAGGGGAGATTTTTAAATCTCACCCCCTGTAGGGTGTTTTCCATCACCGCATTGAGATGGGAATGCGCGCGTGCTTGTCAGGCGCATTACAGATTCCCCCTGTCTAGGGTAGGCTGGGGTTTATTGATTGTGGAGATCCAAATTTCCGGTAGCCGCGGACTAAGCTGTCGTTAATTACCCCTCACCTTTGGGGCGAGGGAACCTCCGATTGACGGGTCAAACAGGTCATGCGAACTCAATGTGCAGTGTGCGTGTTTTGAAGGGGTTTTGGATATATCGGGGGCCCCGCAGAGTTTTTACGGGGGTCCTGTTTAGTTGATACAACTGTAATTTTAATATGACATTTTTCTTACTATTTCTATATAAAAAAAGATGTTTATTATAATATATGACATATATGAGGGTTTATCTGTAAAAATACTATTTTCATGTGTTTATATATTATAATTAACATTATGAAAGAAAAAGTAAGCATATAATATCCATGTAACATTTGGCCTATTTAATATGCTTACCTTATTAAATACCTTTGACCAATTCTCTTAAAACTAAAATATCATGACAAATGGTTAAAGATAATATCTAATTAAAAACAAATTCTACTAACATTATTTATTGAGATAATTGTGCAGAAATTATTTCAGGACTGGAATCGAGGAAATCCGAGTTATCGAGATCAAATCTGCCGAAATAGTAAAGTAAATTGAAGAAATCAATTCTGGAAGAGACGTAGAGAAGATTTTCAGATTCCAGATACCAAAAATAGTCTACATGTGTCACCAGAAGAAGCCTCAAGAGAAACGAACCCACGATCCTCCTAATCCACCGCGGATCCGCGGCCAAACCCACCATTACGCCGCGGTTCCGCCGCACTTCTGAGGAGTTAGGGCCCTGGATTTTCTTGTTGGGATCCTAACAACTAGTTACCATATAGGGAAATTACCATATATGGAAAGTCACCATATATGGAAAGTTACCATATATGGAAAGTCATCATATTAGGAAAGTCACCATATTAGAAAGTCACCATATATTGTAACTATGTTTTCTTCTTTGAGAGCTATATAAAGGACCAAGGGCTAAAGTTAGAAAGCATCACACCGACGCGATCACGAAGTCCACTACGGCTCAAGATCCTGGTTGATCATCAACAGTTCATCTACCTCCTCAGAAAAGATCGAGAAGCAAACTAGCATTTTGTAATCATTTTCTAAGGGAACAAAGTGTAATTGATCTTATTGATTAATAAAAGTAGTTGTTTTCTTATTTTATTTCTTTGTAGTTTTTCAATATGATTTCCCTCTCTATCTTTTCTTTTCCCAACATGCGCGAGTAATTCTTCCCTTGTTAGGTTTCATAGGATTAGGATAGATTAATGGATGATGAAGATCCTTAAACTCTTTTTACATCCTATAATGTTTATAAACTTTATCAAAAGAATAGTTAACATCCTAATTGGGTGCTCTATCAATTCATTGATAATCACGACCACAATTAGAGATTAGATTAACAATTGCTTTGGTAAAGGCTAGACATGAACGAAGATCCATGTCGAGATAGGGGTTAAGAGTGGGAACCCTTTTCCCTCCAGAAACCCTAATCTACATGCATCACTGTCGATCTAGTTTTAAATCTATTAAAGGACAAAAAGAGTCTTTAATTAATCATCCATGACTGCTAAATCTTAATGAACCCTACAAGCCCCCTTTTAATCTAAACCTACATCCGTAGCTAATCTAGATCTATATTTTACATCCGTGTTTAACGTAGATCTAGAACCTACAACTATTCTTCACCATTCTTTATTCTTCCTCCTTTCCTAATCAACACGCCTAAAGTAAGACTAAAAGGTTCAATGTTTCCCTGAGGATGACCCATACTCATCTCGGTCTAGCTACACGCGACACCGTTATTGATTGCGGTTACTACAAACACAACTCTAAAATACACATCAATCAAATGGCGCCGTTTCCGGGGATACGTGTGTAATTTATTTTTCTTACTATTCGTGTTGAATTATTTTTCGATCTATACCATAAACATAAAACAAAACAAAACCGCATCTTGCATATTTAACGATTAGTGTATGATTCTTGCGAGGAATTCTGGAGTCACTTTAGCGAGGAGATAAAGATTCAGAGACATTCATCAAGACCCAGAGGCGAAGTGGAGGCTACTGTACAAAAATTGTCAAAAGATCCCCTCATCTCGCGGCGAAACCGCGGCCAAATCACCAGTATTGCGGCGGAACCGCGGCCTAATTGGTGGATCTTGGCTTCAAAATTCTCTGGTATTTTCTATAACTCTTTATCTCCCCTCTGAAAAATCCAATAATATAGTTTCTGCAGGATTCTTTGCAAAAATATCGCCGCACAAAAATCTTTTTGCGTGCTTTGTTTTGCGGATTATTTTTGTATATTTTAATACGGACTTTAAGGGGCAAGACCACAATTCAGATTAGGTGGGGATTTCATCACCCTTCCTAGGCCCCACAAATCACAAAACGAGCATCCGCATAACCCTATATTAATTAAAAAATATCTAGATCAAGACCCTAAGGACCGTCGCGCTCAAGTAAGACAGAGGAAGGTCGTGGGTAATGTATCGCTTATCTGCATTTCGTTTGTGGTGTCTAGGCAAGTGTGTCTAAGGCAAGTGGTTACTTAATTAGGCCCGCTATTTTCGGTGATTCGTATAGCGGATACCTCCCACTTACCTGGCACTTACATGGCCACAGGAGAGATAAAGAAGCAGTAAAGGATTTATCCTGCGATTTGTCCTTTGGAAGTCTAGGAGCGGTCTAGTGCTTGACCTAGGTAACCTTAGTTCTATGGTTTGCTTGTGCATTTTGTGATTTTTGTGAGTAAACCCCCAAGTCCACTTTCAAAGCAAAACAATCCAAATAGAGCTTAAATCTTTTCACCCTCTTTTCTTTTCACCTTCTTATAATGGGTAACCCAAACAGACAAACTCATGCCGAGCTTTGCTATCCACAACCGGATATTTCTTGTCTTCGTAATCGCTTCGGTATACCATCTGACTCTCCCATTTCTTTAAGAGATCGGATAGAACAAGCGGATAGAAACAGTTGGCCACCTCAGTCCAGGTCTTATCAACCGTATCCTAATTCTACATCTGTTTCAGTTGATACTCCGAGTGAGGATACCCTTAGACGCATGTCCATTACTGAGCATATAGCAATGTTCCCCTCCGAACGACGGCGACGACGCGGCGTCTTGCCTGAAATTCGGGGCAGATGCTAATTGGTGCTATCCGTCTGCCTCTCCGAAGATGCCAAGCCGATCCATGACACCATGTATCGGAGGTTTAGACGGATGCGTCCGATGTAGTAGACTTCGTCAGATTCCCCCTCGTTCGAGGGGTTTTTTGATTGTGGGGACGCTCTTCCCTGCAGACGCAAGCCCCTGCAGTTAATTACGCTACCGCTTTGCGGTAACAACTTTCTCCTTCTCCAGATGGTCACTTCGTGTCGTGTGTTCTTGTTTTATGTTTCATTGCCCGTGGATCGTTTACGGAGACTGAGTTATGTTGTCGCCCGTAGGGCATGGACTGGTCCGAATCCGCATCATCTTAAATTTGGGTTTGGGGGTTTGGTTTGAGGATACGTCAGCCATACTTGAGGCTGAGATCAACTCAAACGTTTGTTAAGGACACGTTAGTCTAACTTTGTGACTAAGATCAACTTAACGGGATCGTTTAGATCCGACAAAGGAGTGTTTGGACCCCATTGTTCCAATTTCAGGACATAGTAGTCCGTCGTATGTATGGCCGTCGGGACCCGTCACCTCTCTGACGACGTTGAAGGATTACAACGACGAATGTCAGAGGAGTTCAGAGATGTACCCTCGAGCCAGAGTTAATTAGGGGGATTCATAGTCCAGTCTGTTTGAGGGTTTAAGGACGCGTTAGCCATCTTTGAGGCTAAGATCAACTTAAACAGGACCGTTTAGATCCGACGAAAGAGCATATGGAGGCTCTATGGTTTCTAGTTTAAGGACATCGCGGTCCATGGGTAGTATAAGGACATTGCGGTCCGTGGGTAGTTTAAGGACATTGCGGTCCGTGGGTAGTTTAAGGACATTGCGGTCCGTGGGTAGTTTAAGGACATTGCGGTCCGTTGGTAGTTTTAAGACATCTCGGTCAAGGTTAAGGACGTCATAGTCCATGGGTTTAAGGACTCCACAGTCCGGTATGTGCTCTGGATGCTTCACACGGGTTCGCTGCCGTGCTAGGCGAGGACCAGGCTCCGCTCTGGATGCTTCACACGGGTTCACTGCCGTGCTCTGCGAGGACCAGGATCCGCTCTGGACGTTTTCCGCGGGGTCAAAGAGTGACGTTATCCGCGTTCCACGTAACCAGGAATTTTGCATTATGCATGGGTTTAAGGACCCCACAGTCCATATCATGAATGGTCTTCGGGACCCGTCACCTCTTTGAAGACATTGAGGGATTACAATGCCAAATATCAAAGGAGTGAAGAGATGTACCCTAGAACCGGGGTGGATTAAATAGTCCCTGGCCCAATTTGGGTCAAGACTGATCAATTATGTTATGAGCCTATTGGCCCAGTTAATCATGAATTGAGGACTTATGGCCAGCTTGGGCTAAGTCCAATCAGGAGAGGCTTTGCCTCTATCCCTTTAGCCAATTGGGCCTAAACCTAGTGTTAAACACTTCAGAACAATCAGCGTTGAACACTGGGAATGAGGTTGACAAGTTAGTGTTCAACATTGAGAGATAATTGGTGTTAAACACCAGCAATAAGGCTTTTTCAAATTAGTGTTAAACACTAAAACAGATCAGTGTTGAACACTGCAAATAAGGCTTTTTAATCAGCATTGAATGCTAAGGCCCGACAGTGTTTTAACACTGGGCTTGAGAGTTTTAGTTTTAGTGTTAAACACTAAGGCAAGAAGGGTCACGTGGCAGCACGTGAGAGCGCCCTCCCTTCATTTGTTCTGCTGAAATTCTCATTTCCTTCAAAGCATCACGTGCCATCACGTGATGGGCATTCAAATGCCTGTGTATTAGAGTTTCTGCCAAGGTCACGTGGATCACGTGGGGTGCTGCCTCAAAGGGACTTCTGTAGCTCTTTTGAGAGGGTCACGTGATGGCACGTGACCCTACCTCCATGTATGTTGTTGTTTAGGGAATCCGTTGATCCTTCTTTTCAGGAGTTAAATTCCTCTGGCTTTAATTTTCAAAGGAATTAAATTCCTACTTCCTTTTTGAAGATTTATAGAGTTGAACTCTGAATTTTCTGTAGGAATTAAATTCCTCATATATGTGGAGAACTGAATAGGGTTAAACCCTAATGAAGGCTCTTAAGGAACTAAACTTCCCGTTTTATAGAAATATGATTAAGGAAATTAAATTCCTGCTGTTTCAACAGAACTATGTTCTTAGTTAGGGTTAAATCCTGCTTCTTTTATTTTGAAGGAATTAAATTCCCATGATATAGGGTCGAGCCCTAATTTTATTTTAAAGGAATTGAATTCCTACAGTTCTGCGAGAATTAAATTCTCATGCTTGCATTCCTTCTCTATATTTTGGATCTGCATGGCGGGATCTCGACCCATTGAGAATTAAATTCTCAACCTTAAGGGGAGATGTGCACTTTGCAGATCCTCTATCAAAGAGAGAAGAAATCTGCTCTTCTGTTTTATATATTAGAGTTAAACTCTGCTGAGAATTAAATTCTCTTTCTTTCCGAAAGCCTTCCCTTTCTTACCTAGGGTTTTTGCAGAAGATCCAAGTCTTTTCCAAGTATCAAAGCTTTTCTCCTTTTTTCTTTCTCTGCGCATATATCTTTTTTTGTGTCTCTTGGCTCCTATTTATAGGAGAAGCAGCTGAATCAGTTGGTTTTTCGACGAATCTTCATTGAGAGATCTGATTTGCATCCTTCATTCGTTCTGGACCTTTGGATTATTAGGTGAATTTTGTTCACCGTTGGATTTCAAATCCAGAGATTCTCCCTTGTTATTTTGGTTAGATTTAAGGGGGAAATCTTTCCAAACCCGAGATTTTCCATAAATAAATGACCTCTGAATCTTTAATTTGATTGGATGCATATAGTTGCGTTCCTTTGGAAAGATTTGCATTTCTCTCAGAATTCAATTCTGTTGACAAAAAGGGCTTTGAAAGCCGGTCACGTGTGACCACGTGACCCATGGTCACGTGTGAGCACGTGACCCCCTTCGGAATGAGCATTTTCCTTTCTTTTGCGCTGTCTTCTGATCGTTGCTTTACACGTCACGTGCTACCACGTGACCCATGGTCACGTGTGAGCACGTGACCCTTGTTTGAACTTTCTTTCTTTGGTTGTTCTGAAGAATGCGTTTGCTGCCTTAAACGTCACGTGCCAACACGTGACCCTGATCACGTGGGAGCACGTGATTTCTTCTGAAGCCTTTTCCCTGACTTGGTCAGTTAACCGACGTGCCTTTGACGCTTGCATTAAACGTCACGTGTCGCCACGTGATCCTGATCACGTGGGAGCACGTGACTCTCCTTGAAGCTTTTCTTTTTCTTCTTCGTAGTCACGGAATTGAACTTGCCTTAATGACGTTTTTAGGTGCCACGTGCCAACACGTGACCGCTAGTCACGTGTAAGCACGTGACCCTCTTCTGAAGCTTTCCACAGAAGCTTTCCTGATTTTAAATCAGGAAACAAGCAAGGGCTAACGTCCAAAGTTTCAATCCAGACCAATATCAACCATCACCACCACTTTCTAAAGAAGAATTTCATAATCGGTTTGTGGCATATATGATGTCTATTGAAAATAGCCAGCCAACCAACCAACCAATATCAATATTCTTCTTATCATAATGTTGATCCTACTCCTGCCCAATTTTCGCAACCATTCTATTTCTATCAATCCTATCTGACTTTTACACCTTCTCTAGACAGTCTTTCTAATCAGTCATTTGGGAGTTCTAATTATTCACAAGAATTTCAATCTTATACTGAAATCTCTTATCAACCCAAGTCTAGGGTTGAGCGGACATTAGAAAAATGTGTGGAAATGTCGCACCAAATTAGAAAGGAAACAACAGAGTGGATGCAAGCAAATAATTTCAAACCAACCCAAAATTTTTCAGTATATAATACGGCCATAGGACAAATTGAGAATTTGGGTAGTGAGAGAGAGCGGTACACCCTTCCAAATCAAACCTCCCCATCCCAAATTGAAATCCACAACTCCAGTTTCACAGATCTATCGAGTACACCAAATGATTTACCAATTGAAGATAGAATGTCTGATGAGTTGTGTGACTTTGTAGTGTTTGATTTACCCGATTGTGAAGGGTCCATTTCAAGTGAAACCACACCCAACCCTTGTGATCTCTACACCTCCACTCTTGAACCAAAATTGATTGAAAACCATAATTTTAATGAGGTGTTTGAGAATTCTAACCTTCACTTGAATGAGAAAATTGACATTGGGGATATATTGAATGATGAACCCAAAAATTTGGATGAGTTTGTCCCACCAATTCATCAAGTCCTTTCACTTCCTTGTGGTCATCATCTCAAGCCTTTAATTATTCTTTCCGAATCCCATATTCGTCTTGAAGTTGATGATAATTGTATAACCGAACAGCACACCCAACTTCAGCCTTCATCTTCCACATCTGGTTCAGCGATACTCGACATACCAATTTGTTTACCCATTTTACCTTCTACTTTCTCAGGTTCTTCTTCTATTCTTCCTATAATTTCAGTGAGTGTTGATGAATCACAATCCGATAATTCAAGTTTGATAATTCCAGAAAGCCAACTTGGTTTGGATACTTTTGAAAATGAGGTAGATGAGTTTTTCGAATCTCCTACCTCCATAATTTTTGACAAATCAAGTATGATAAATTCTGGCACAAAACTTACTGACAGCAAAATGTTCAACTACACCATCGATGAAAGTTTTGAAGAACTTTTTGCTGACGAACTTGCATTCCTAAACAACACAGATTTTGTGATTAATCAACCTCCACCTATAGAAGTTGAACCACCACCCTTTCTTCTTATAAAATACGAGAATGCCAATATTCCACTTATTTCTGATCATTCACATTCTCGTTTTTATTTATCATCATCTCTTATCTCTTCACATTCACGTTCACGCAAACCCTTTCCATACCACCACTTATCTCTTCCCCATTTTTTCTTGGCTCTATATAACATGTTCTTCCACCGACCTATACGTTACATTGATAAAATCTTTGAATGGTTGGTATTAACTTTTGGTCTTTGTAAAGTCTTATATTGACCAAATAACTTTACCCCCCTTAAAATGCTTAATATTGTTTAACTCAAGTTTGGAGGGTATATTTTTGGCTCTTGAAAATAAAATTTGTCCTCAAAATTGTGAGCCAAAAATAAGTTTGGGGGAGGATTTTCACTTTCAATTTTTGTTGCCCCCGTTAATAACCTTTCCTCCCAAGTCTACAGATTTTTGAGATTTAAAAGAGACAACAGTGAGGACACTGCTGCAAATAGGATTGGGAGAGGTTTATGCTTATTTACGTGTTATTTTGCATTATACTATATATAAGCACAAAAATTTTTGATAATGGGAGTTAGAAAGTGACAAATTACATTTGAAAGATAGGAATAGTTTAAGAAAAATAAGAAAATTAGATGTTTTCTTAAACAAAACTAGTAATAAGTAGTTATGAGTTGTTGTTCCAAGGGTTACTAAGATGAAGGAAATTGCTAATCTGAGGATAAAAATAAGTCTGAAAAATAGTCCCTATTCTTGAGGCCAAACATTTGAACGTTGATACCCTACTATACGAACTTACACACATCTTAAAACTTGGGAGAGTAGAGGATACCTTGAAGTGCTCTTGTCTAAAAGCCTTAGTATGAAGGAAAATAAAATAAAATATATGTGGTGAAGAAGAAAAAATGAATACTGGTTTTGCAATTACCAAGGCAGCATAAAAAAAATATAGCGAGAGTGATTTATCACCTAGTGCCTTAGACCAACTGGTTTGAGAGTCACTGCTAAGCCTTAGGTGTTGCATGACGAGGAATTACGCCTAAATGTGCGAGCACATTTTGTAATCGGTCGGTTAATACCTAAAGAAGTATTAACGGTCGCATGAAGAATGTGTGAGCAATTTTATCGAAAATATTCACTAACTATAAGGTACTTTGGAAGATGGGCAAGAGTATGATAGCTTGAATTGAATTCTCTAAGTGTAGGGATGTCTTTTACACACACGTAGGGGTATATGATCAATATTTGGATGAAATATAAGGAGGAAGAATAAAGGCTATGTTTTATTGAGGGATGATGTGATTTCTAACATTTTTTCATGACCATTAAGATAGGGCTCATAGCAACTGAAAAGCTGGTATAGTTGGAAACTCTTATTTTCAAGTTCTTTCTTTATAGTTCTTATATTTATATGTAACTTTCACCATCTTTTTTTATTATAGGATTTTGTGGGTGTAATCCGCTGAAAACCCTCAGAAGACAACACTCCTCCTACTAGGGACACCTAGAGGTTTAACGGCTTGTTGCACGTGCTCAGTGCAATCGTGTTGCCTACGAAAGTGTGCTACTTAGTTCTTCTTCTTTTTCTCCTTCTCTTGAATAACTAGTTTGCTCGGGATGATCAAAATCAAGTTTGGGGGTATTTGTTCAGTTGATAAAACTGCACTTTTAATATGACATTTTTCCTACTATTTCTATATAAAAAAAGATGTTTATTATAATATATGACACATATGAGGTTTTATCTGTAAAAATACTATTTTCATGTTTATATATTATAATTAACATTATGAAGGAAAAATTAAGCATATAATATCCATGTAACATTTGGCCCATTTAATATGCTTAACTTATTAAATATCTTTGACCAATTCTCTTAAAACTAAAATATCATGATAAATGGTTAAAGATAATATCTTAATAAAAACAAATTCTACTAATATTATTTATTGAGATAATTGTGCAGAAATTATTTCAGGACTGGAATCGAGGAAATCTGAGTTATTGAGATCAAATCTGCCGAAATAGTAAAGTAAATTGAAGAAATCAATTCTGGCAGAGACGTAGAGAAGATTTTCAGATTCCAGATACCAAAAATAGTCTACATGTGTCACTAGAAGAAGCCTCAAGAGAAACGAACCCACGATCCTCCTAATCCATCGCGGATCCGTGACTAAACCCACCATTACGCCGCGGTTCCGCCGCGGTTTTGAGGAGTTAGGGCCCTGGATTTTCTGGTTGGGATGCTAACAACTAATTACCATATATGGAAAGTCACCATATATATGGAAAATCACTATATTAGGAAGTCACCATATATGGTAACTAGGTTTTCTTCTTTGAGGGCTATATAAAGGACCAAGGGCTAAAGTTAGAAGGCATTACACCGACGCGATCACGAAGTCCACGATGGCTCAAGAATCTTGGTTGATCATCAACAGTTCATCTACCTCCTCAGAAGAGATCGAGAAGAAAACTAGCATTTTGTAATCATTTTCTAAGAGAACAAAATGTAATTGATCTTGTTGATTAATAAAACTAGTTGTTTTCTTATTTTATTTCTTTGTAGCTTTTCAATATGATTTCCCTCTCTATCTTTTCTTTTCCCAACATGCGTGAGTAATTCTTTCCTTGTTAGGGTTCATAAGATTATGGTAGATTAATGGATGATGAAGATCTTTAAACTCTTTTTACATCCTATAAAGTTTATAAACTTTATCAAAAGAATAGTTAACATCCTAATTGGGCGTGTTATCAATTCATTGATAATCATGACCACAATTAGAGATTAGATTAACAATTGCTTTGGTAAAGCCTAAACATGAACGGAGATCCATGTCGAGATAGGGGTTAAGAGTGAGAACCCTTTTCCTTCCAGAAACCCTAATCTACATGTATCACTATCAATCTAGTTTTAAATCTATTAAAGAATAAAAATAATAATCTTTAATTAATCATCCATGACTACTAAATCTTAATGAACCCTACAAGCCCCCTTTTAATCTAAACCTACATTCGTAGCTAATCTAGATCTATATTTTGCATCTATATTTAACGTAGATCTAGAACCTAAAACCATTCTTCACCATTCTTTATTCTTCCTCCTTTCCTAATCAACACACCTAAAGTAAGACTAAAATGTTCAACGTTTCCCTGAGGACGACTCGTACTCATCTCGGTCTAGCTACACGCAACACCGTTATTGATTGCGGTTACTACAAACACAACTCTAAAATACACATCAATCAGGTCCCGCTACCCGGATAGTGGGCTGGGGGTCAAGGGGGCTAGCAGCCCCCTTGCGGGGTGCGGGACAGCGCCCCGTTAGAAATTTTTTCTAACGGGGGATGCATATTTAGTGTGGAGTATGTGTGTATATATACATACACACATATATATATATAAGAAAGGGAAAGGGGTATCCAAAGGATGCGTGGGAGAAAGCGCTAGCGCCTCACGTGCGCGGCGCGCGGGCGTTGTGTGCCAGAGCGTCAGCGCACCATGTGCGCGGCACGCAGGTGCTGTGCGCCAGAGCGCCAGCGCACCACGTGCCCGGCACGAGGGCGCTAGGCGTCAGCAGCAAAAAGGGACTTGGTCCCTGCACTGGGAGTTGTGCTCCCGATTTGACTTATGGAATTAAACTCCTGACAGAGACTAATTTAGGGAGTTAAACTCCAATGGATCTTGAATGGAGTTAGACTCTTAAAAATATTTGGAAATGATCAAAGGGGGCTGCTTTGTTTCTCCCTTGGCTCTGGATCTTCCCAAGATGGGATTTTTAGAGATGGGTATCCTCCTTCCTCCTCTGTTGGCCGGATCTTGAAGAACAAGAAGTATGGGATTTTAAAAATCTCTTATTTTTAAGATCTGACGGGAGATCTAAGTTCCCCTTTGTGGGTTTTGTGGTGAAAAAATATTTAGTTTTGGAAAAGGAAGAGTAAAACTCTTGATTTAATTGAAAAAGGGGAAGAAGGTTTAGAACCTTGGGGAAGGAGAAGGAGACACAAAGAACCCTAGAGTTTTAGAGAATGAATTGTGTATATTTTATTCATCATCATGTTGCCTTATATAGGCTACACATTTACATATAGTCCCTTGGGCTTTACAAAATGGCATTTTGCCCATCTCATGGCTCATGTGCCATTTCTTTTTGCACATAAGCCATGGGCTTTACAAAAATTTGGCTTTATGCCCATTCATGCATAAAAAATTACATAAAAAATTATTTATTACATGATTTCACTTTGGCATCGGGGGGCTGGCCGCGGGCTCGACTTGGGCATGGGCCCGCTTGACCTGGGCTTGGGCCCACCTGGCTTGGGGTTGACCTTGACTTTGACTTGGTCAACCGGGGTGCAAATTTTGACCCTAACACCCCATTTCTCCAAGATCCGGCCAACCGAGAGGAAGAAGAAGGAGACCCATCTCCATAAATCCCATCTTGGGAAGATTCAGGGCCAAAGGGGAGAAACAAAGCAGCCCCCTTTGATCATTTCTAAATTTTTTTTAGGAGTTTAACTCCATTCAATATCTGTTGGAGTTCAACTCCATAAATTAACCTCTTTTTAGGAGTTTAACTCCAGAAGTCAAATCGGGAGCACAGCTCCTAGTACAGAGACAAAGTCTTTTTTTCTGTTGACATCCAGCGCCCGCGTGCCAAGCACGTGGGGCGATGGCGCCCAGCGCTCAGAGCGCTGGCGCCCAGCGCTCAGAGCGCTAGCGCCCACATGCCAAGCACAAGGGGCGTCCAGCGCCCAGAGCGCTAGCACCCACATGCCAAGCATGTGAGGCGCCCAGCGCCTGCGTTCCAAGCACGTGAGGCGCTGGCCCCCACGCGTCCCTTAGACAGCTTTTTCCCATTTTTTATATATGTATATATATAGATACACACACTCCACGACACTGTCCCTGTCAGGAAAAAAATTCTAATGGGGCGCTTCCCCGCACCCCGTAAGGGGGCTGCTAGCCTCCTTGTCCCCCAGCCGCTATCCGGATAGCGGGACCCCCGTAAAAACTCTGCGGGCCCCCGATATATCCAAAACCCCTTCAAAACACGCACACTGCATATTGAGTTCGCATGAATAGTTGACCCGTCAATCAGAGGTTCTCTCGCTCCAAAGGCGGGGGGTAATTAACGGCAGCTTAGTCCGCGGCTGCCGGAGATTCGGATCCCCACAATCAATAAACCCCCGCCTACCCTAGGCAGGGGGAATCTGTAATGCGCCTGACAAGCGCGCTCGTATTCCCATTTCAATGGGGTGACGAGAAACAACCTACATGCGTAAGCAACATCTAGTCTGGTACACAATATCGCATATATTATAGATCCTACCGCAGAAGCGTAGGGTATAATACTCATGTGATTCCTTTCCAAATCAGTCTTGGGAGACATCTCTTTGGAGATGGTGATCCCGTGACAAGCCGGTAGATTACCGCGCTTAGAATCTTCCATACTAAATCTTTTCAGTATATTTTCAATGTACCTGGACTGTGAAAGCCGCAACATCCTCTTAGATCTATCACGATAGATCTGGATCCCCAGAATGTAGGAGGTATCACCCAAGTCTTTCATGGAGAACCTCTGTGACAAGAATCTTTTGACTGATTGTAGCATAGGAATGTCATTTCCCATCAGGAGAATGTCATCAACGTACAAGACGAGGAATACTACAGTTCTCGCTACAATCTTACTATAAATGCATGGTTCATCTGGATTTTTGATAGAGTCAAATTCTTTGACCGTTTCATCAAAGCAGATGTTCCAACTCCGCGATGCCTGCTTTAATCCATAAATGGATTTAAGCAACTTGCGCACTCTTTCGCTGCTTCCACTCTTTAGGAGCACTCTTTATGAAACCCTCTGGCTGATCCATATAAACACACTCTTCCAAATTTCCATTCAGAAAAGTGGTCTTTACGTCTATCTGCCAAATTTCATAATTATAGAAGGCAGTAATGGCAAGTAGGATCCAAATGGATTTAAGCATAGCCACTGGAGAAAAGGTTTCATCATGGTCCAAGCCAGGTCTTTGACGAAAACCTTTTGCTACAAGTCTAGCCTTATAGGTTTCAACCTGTCCATCTGCACCAATCTTCTTTCTGAAGATCCATTTGCAGCCTACGGGTTTTATCTCTTGAGGTGCAATGTCCAAAGTCCAAACTTTATTGGTGTACATGGATTCCATTTCGGTTTGCATTGCATCCAGCCATTTTACTGAGTCTCTGCTCGTAATGGCTTGCTGGAAACTAGTTGGCTCATCATCATCGATGATGCAATCCTCTCTATCCTCGTCTATAAGAAAATTGTAGTATCTCTCGGGCGGATGAGACTGCCTACTATATCTGCGGAGTAGCACAGGGACATCCGGTTCTTTTGAAACTTCTGATTCCACCATGCTTTCAGTAATAGTTTGTGGTTCTGGAATTTCTTCCAGTTCTATTGCGCTCCTACTTATTTCTTTTTCAAGAAATTGAGTCTCTAGAAAGTGGGCATGCCGAGAAACAAAAACCTTTTGTTCCTCTGCGTAATAGAAAAGATACCACTTAGAGTTCCTTGGGTATCCCACAAACTTATACAGTACTGATCGTGCCTCGAGCTTGTCCGCATGCTGCTTCTTGATAAAAGCTAGACATCTCCATATCTTAAGATACTTAAGATATCCCACTCTACATTTCATATGGTGTGGTAGGCACAGACTTAGTAGGAACCTTGTTAAAAAGATATGCAGCAGATTCTAGTGCATAATCCCAGAAGGATTACGGCAACTCAACATTGCTCATCATGGAATGTACTATATCCAATAAGGTGCGGTTCCGCTTTTCTGATACACCATTGTGTTGAGATGTGTATGGAGGAGTAAACTGAGAGAGAATTTCATTCTCTTTTAAGTAATCCAGGAACTCGGTACTTAAGTATTCATCACCTCGATCAGATCGAAGTGCCTTGATACTTTTTCCTGTTTGTTTTTCCACTTCATTCTTATATTCTTGGAATTTCTCAAAGGCCTCGGATTTATGTTTCATCAAGAATACATGTCCATACCTTGAGAAATCATCCGTAAAAGTAATGAAGTAGGAATAACCACTTCTTGCATGCGTAGACATTGGACCACACACGTCGCTGTGTATGAGTCCCAAGAGCTCGGTGGCTCTTACTCCGTGTCCAATGAACGGAGTCTTTGTCATCTTTCCTTTGAGACATAATTGACAAGTTGCATAAGACAGATATTCAAACAGATCCAAATATATCTCTTTATGTAACTTCGTCAACCGTGTTTCATTGATGTGATCTAGTCTACAATGCCATAAGAAAGCTTGATTTAATTCTGGAGACTTTCTTTTAAGTGTGTTCTGGACATTGAAAACCTGGTGTTGATTTAATACGTATATACTGTTGTCTAGTGTACCGGACCCAATCAAACCATGATTATGGTGGATGTTTACAACATCTCTTACAAATGTAAAATCATAACTTTCTTTAGAAAGTAAAGATATAGAGATGATATTACATATCAAACTAGGTACACAAAAACAGTTACGCAAAACCAAAATATGTCTACTTGTCAATCCTAGGTGATATTCCCCTACGGATACGGTATCCACCCTCGTTCCGTTAGCAACCCTGAGGGTCATATCACCTGCCTTTATAACTTTACGGTTTCTCAAAACCTGCAATGAATTACAGATATGAGATCCTGATCCAGTATCTAATACCCAGGAAGTAGAGTTAATTGACAGACAGTTTTCAATCCTAAACACACCTGAAGCTGAAACCACAACTTGCTTCGAATCCTGGTTCTGGGCTTTCCAGGCCCTGCAATCCTTCTTCCAATGGATTTTCTTGTGACAATAGAAGCATTCCTCTTTCTCTACTGTCTGCCCCCCAACTTTTTCCTTGCCCTTCCCCTGTACCATACTGACACCTCCTTTCGGCTTAGTGGGGGCCTTCTTCTTCTTCCCCTTCACTTTCACCTTGGATCTAGAGGAGGAAGGTTCCCCAATAACCTGAGCGGGTGTCTCCGTAGTTTTCTTTAGGGTGCCATCTGCACTCCTCAACATGTTGAAGAGTTCTGGAAGTGTAACTTTCTTATCTTGAATATTGAATTTCAAGATAAACTGGGCATAGGTAGAAGGGAGGGACAGTAGAATCCATTCTGTATACAACTCGTTCTCCAACGTGGTCCCAAGGTCCGCGAGCTCTTCAATATAGCTAATCACCTTAAGGACGTGGTCCCCTACAGATGACCCGATAGTCAATCTCGCTTGAAACAATTTCTTCGAGGTCTCATATCTTGCGATACGAAATTGCTCTCCATATAAATCTTTCGTATGGAGGAAGATGGAAGATAAGTCCATCTTCTCGTGCCACCTTTGGTGTTCATTATCCATAGAGGCCTGCACGAGACACTTGGCTTTCGCACTGTCTGATTCCCATGTCTTACGGATCTCAACATCCGCGACAGTGGAATCTGGACCTGAGACGGCGGGGGCTTTGGTGGTAAGGAGGTACCCCAGCTTGTCATAGGTAATGGACATCTGGACATTCCTTAGCCAATCTTTATAGTTTAGCCCTGTCAATATATTTTTATCTAGCATTAACTTAAGCCCAGTCATTTTGGTCACTGCAATTAGGAGAGAGAGAAGAAACAATCAGCATGATACTCTTGCAAGTTTAGATTGGTTATTAGTTTATCTAAATAGGATGGTTCCCACTATTTCCTCAAATCATAAAAGAAGAATTAGTCAGGATTAATCGCACCCTACAATTCTTGCTTATCTTATGGCCAGAATAGTGTCGGTACTTCGAGAGTGGTTATCCAATGCTTTCGCGAAGTTGCTTAATTACATAACCGTTTTTCCCTGGAGACGTAGCCCTGGTAACACCGTTCTAGACACCTACTTGGTTTATAGCATTGATTGTTTAAGTGAAAAACTCTCCTGAGAAGTAATAAACCCACGGTAGGATCGGGATCCAACTATCATTGTGTGACAATTTTGAAGGAATCCTACCAAAATCATCACTCCAGATGGTATGCAAAACTAGCAAGTTTCCTTTTCTTTTGATACTCCCGATGTGGATTTTTACCCCAGGCGCTCATGACCTTGACGAAGGCCAAAATATCATAAGACGCAAGTCAAGTTCTACCCGTCATTTTCCAGATTAATCTAAACACATTCATACAAACTCTTGACGAAGGCCAAAATAGCTGTATGCCTGTCCCAGATTAACGCATCTATCTATGTTACAAATGAATACCCAGTAGCAACCAATCACTATGCCTTAGCGAAGGTCAAAATATATAGCTTGAATACTACTGAATACCCATCTGAAATGACGGAGGGCTGCGGCTGGTTTTGGCGAAAACCGTGAATGTAATGAACTTGATATAGTCGAAGGAACCAAGATAGCTTTTAAAAGGAGTGGTTTAGGCTCCGCATTTAAAAGTTGTTTTTCAAGAAAACCGAGTGGTTTTGAAATTGTTCCAACGATTTAATTTTGGTTTGTTTTCTTTGCATTAATCAATATTAATGTTGTCTCATCATTTAACCCTATCATTGCAGAAAGAAACGAAAATAGAACGTACGCTTATGCCATCCGCATTCGCCACGGGGCCCCGTCATGCACCGTTAGGTTACTTAATTAACGGCAGAGCGGGGGCTGGACTAGTGCAGATGCAAAACATAAGCAACGTTTATTATATATAACACATATATATATAGGCATTTGTCTCACGCAATAATAGTTATTTCAGATCACAGATCATAACAACACAGATGAATATATTCGAGATACTAGGATATCCGTGTTTCGTTTTAGCCTAAAAAGAAAAACGGATTCCACGGTCGTGATGAATAGCCAAACCCCACCCTAGACCCCTACGGGTGCGGCAAACTACCCGCCAAATTCCTGAAGTGAAGCAACCTCTCTTAATGAAATGAGTAGGTCACTCGGCACTTCAAGAACCCGGTAGTTTGTGCACCCCACCTTGGGTCTATCCTAGGTGTAAGAAAAACTAAATGAAATAATACAACGGTGGCTACAACTTCAACCCGGATGTGCCCCGCAAAAGAATATTACATCAATTTACAAATATACATAAATGAAAGAAAAGAACACTCTTCTCACATCCCCAGGTTATTTATTCACGACAATCCAATACTTCATATCCATAAACCATCAACAAGATACTATATATGTGTAACCCCCACTAATCGACATATAGCAATTAGTAGACATTTAGCAACACATATACAAACATAAAACACAGTTAATCAAGAACATAGAATTTTGATCGATAACAACTTTCCGTGTTTACTCCATGCACAAACCAGTGCACAAACAAATCTGCGTAAAAGTAAAATATGCCAAAAATCATGTTTCCAAGTACATGAACCATAGAAAAAATTGAGAGCACATTGGCCACAACTCGGCCGTGGATCCGCGGCCAAATGACCTATTTGGCCGCGGCTCCACAGTCTAGTTGATAGGTTATGTGCTCGAAATTTTTCCTTGGTCCTAGAAAAGCCTGCTTATATTTTTAAGTTCAATGAAATGATTTTTTGAACAAGTTTTAAAAATGAACAGCAAGCATATCTCGGAAATGTAATTTCGGGTATTTTCTGTCGATCGAAGTTCTAACTACTTGCTAACTAGCTAGTTAAGATCTAAGTGAGCTCTGATACTACTGTAAGTCGATGTCGCACACCCCCACGCACTTGTGGGGAGGCGGAATATACAAAAAATGATTTTTATACTTTGCAACACTGACCTAAACTCCAGGATCTTTCAGAAACCCTAACTAGCTAAACTATATAAAGTTCTAAACTACTATGTAAGTGTTTTATACCTTGTTGAATCAAGTTTTTCGGGTCTTCTTCTCCTCTCCTTGAAATCCTAAGAAGTGTGGATCTAGCTCGGTCATCGGCCTCCTCGTGTCAAAGACGATCCACCCAAGAGTCTATAGTTCAAGCTCCAACCTCTGAACCGAGATAACTAAAGTACCTAGTTTGCTAAACTAGGTAGCTTAGGAGATGAAGAGTGTTAATTGGAATATTTAATCTCAAGTGACCCTAGAATTTACAACGCATGTGAGGGTTAGGGTCTTGAGGAAGAAGGAGGAGAGGAAAATGGAGAGAGAAAGAAAATATGCAAATGAGCTAAGTCATGTACTAGTGAAGAATAGCTCATTCTTTTTTCACCTTAAACATGCAATATTTTTCATAAAGAAATAACAACCATACTTGAATAGTGAGGCCAAACCAATAAACAAAGAATAAGCCATGCTTCACCCCATGCCACAAATATCTCAATTTTCCACCTCATTAATTTATTTTCTAAAAATAGATAAATCCAATAAAGAGGTGTCCTCTTCTATAAGCATCTCTTGTAAAATTACAAGAATGCCCTCACCATATATACATACGTGTATTCATACTGCAAAAATATTAATACAATGAGATAATAATAATCCAATAATATAATACTAGAATCTGGCTTAAACCAAAGCCCACTAGTATTATCCGTCCGAATAACATCCGTGTAACCAGTACACGTATATGATCGAAACTCTGCACGTAAAACCATACGGCATCTACATCGTTTCGCCTGAACCAGGGACTCTAAAAACTCGACAATACGCTGGCAGTGGATTTAACCATAAGTCCGTCAGCGACACTAGCTGTACGTAACGGCTACCCAGGTAGTTGTCGAAAAGAAGGCCGACGAGCGAACTCATCCGAACCCCTACTGAGCCTATCCGTGCCAATCTCCGTACAGTCCGGTCCTTTCTTCTAAGAGTATCGCATATCAGGCCTAGGGATTGGTAACCGTTAGACCCTTAATAGTGTAATAAGTCATGTCGGTGTAGGGCCCAATACACCCTGAGAAACTACCGGTGTACCTACCAGTAAATCTCATTTGCCCTGGCCAAGGACTTTGTGTATTGGTTATCCGAACACAGAGTGATATCAACTCTCAATACCGGAAGAGACAAATCCTTTCTATCCACTACTGCCTCCAAGTGCTTCGGGACTGCACTCAACCACTACCTGTTTGCACGACTCATTTGAGCCGTGGTAGGGTAGTAATCTAAATACAGTGGGAACACACTCGAGACGAATAGTGATGTCAAGTCAACGGACTAACCTGTATTCATGTCACCCGGGAACTGCTAACTGACGATAGGTATAATACCAACCAGCAGTTCCCATCGAGTCCGTCCAGTGTAACTCATAACCTAATGAGCACCTGTATACAATCTCTGGTATCGCATACCAATGGTTGCGGGACAGGCCATCTCCCATGACTGGGATGAGAAGCGTATACACTAATCTACTCTGGAGTATCGATGCCATGTCTCGATAATCCTACGATTAGGAATAAGCTTAAGAATGTGCTTATAGACCACCCAACCCTTACTAGTGTAACTGCCATCACAACGCTGGTAGTCAAGCAAAGATCCTAAGTGCTCTATCAATATGTCTTAGCGATATACTAAAAGAAACATATACACATATTAAGATAAAATCAAACCAGATAGCATACTATCATATTGAGCAAAATTGTTATTATATCTGTGTATATCCCAAGCTTCCAAAATATAATATACAATCCAGTACTATACAATAATGGCCTTTAGGGCATATATCATTAACATTACGTTTCATTTTAGTCACTGTTTTGCAAACCCGAATACTGTTTTTAAAAGCTTTTTTCGAAAATTCATAACTCCGTCTTCAGAGTTCCAAACTAAGTGATTTCAAATTGTTTGACAACTAGATTGAAAAATCTATATTTTCTTAATTCAACCGGACCTCTAAAATCTGACAGAATTAACCTAATTCTTTCTTTTAAAATTATGTGTCGAATCTGGACAGAATCTGTCCTGATCAGCGCACTGCTTTTCAAAATGTCATATCTAGCGGTACAAAACTCGGTTTGCAACAAATTTTTTATGTATGGATGCCAATTTGACAACCCTACAACTCTCCTGTAGAACCCTATACTCAGAAATGTATATATCGACACGATATATGCTCTGCAAGTTACCCCTCATCGTTGTCCCAGAAAATAAAATCCGTTTTATACCCTTAGATTAAAACATTTGTAATTATAGTTTTAGAGATCCAAATCGTGTAAAATCAAGATTTTTTGAAAATTAGACTGAAATACCTACCTTTTCCTAGTTCAGCTCGAGGCCTAAAACAGACAGAAATTATCGCAAACTGTGTTGTTAAAATGTATATCAGTGCTAGATAGATTCCGATATGTTCTACGGAACGATAAAAAATGCGTCTATCGCCCAAACCAGTAGTCGTAATTAGGCGAGACTTGAACCCATATCTTCATAACATTTAGGACTAAGTTTCTTATTTTATGTCACGTCGTGTAATACCCGATTCTTTGTATTACCCTATTTGAATAAATAATAATTTCCATTTTTTTCCAAATATTTATTTTATTTTTCCCTTTCCTTTCTTTCTCTATTTTTCTTTTTCTTTTCCTACACCTTGGCTTAAGGCGCGGCCGAGACTTCCTCCTTCCTTTCTTCTCCTTCTTCTTTTCTCCTCCATCCCCATGACCGAGCCCACGCCACAACTGTATAAGCGTTTTCTGCGCCTCCCTCCCCTTAACGTGCCCACGAAGTCCCAACCAACTCACCTCCTAAAAACCCTATTCATATTTCTCTCAATCTATTTCGTTCTCCTCTCTCTCTCCTCACAAAACACCCAACTCCTCCCCTCTCGGTCCTCTCCCATCAACCGGGCTCCCCTCGCAGTAGCCGTCGCCAGCAACTCCTTTTCAACCATCGACAGCAACCTATTCCCGAGCTCCTCCTTGTAACTACCTACACCGACCCCTCTTCCTTCCTTCTACCAAACCGAGCCCCCGCCGTCCAAGTCGCCGAAGCCTGCAGCTCACCCCTCCTTCATCATCACCATCGGCTAAGCTCCTCCTATGCATCCCTCTATGTCATCATCGTCGTCAACGCCGGTGCTATCATCGCCAGTAATACCGAGCCCCAAGACCCACACCACCACCATACCACGCCCGCATCCAGTACTGTGTCGCCACTGCACCACGCGCGCACCACGCAAAAACCCAACGTGCACCACGCATGCATCTCGTATCGTATCCAGCATCGCGCCGCTTCGTCGACGTCCCGTTGTTCATAACATATTATTGCATTTTATATTCCCCATTCTTATGCATTTAAGAATAAAAACAGGTGCTTTTGACCTATGTCTGTTACATGTTACAGGTTACAGGTTCTTGGAGCGAATACAGTGAAAAAGATGAAAGTTGATACAGGAAAGGGACTTTTGACCAACAAGTAAAAAGGATCCTAGACAAGCCCAGACCAATAACAGTTCAAGGCAACGCAGCATGTCGAAGCGAAACGGTTAAAAGACCAATACAAAATTTCACTGAAGATCTGGAGAAGAACAAGAAGCCAAACAGAGAAAAGAGATATGGAAATAACAAGCCAAGATAAAGTCAAACATGCCCAGAAAAATTGGTGAGCTGATCTCACCAAAGGGCCGCGGAACCGCGGCCCAGACCTCCCCCATGCCGCGGTTCCGCGGCCGTTTGTTGCCCGTGTCGGTGCAAATTTGGCGTGTCGGTGCGGGTGTTGGGATTTTCAGTGGGCATATCTGTAAAATCATGTGTTCGAGAATCTGTAGCCCTAGGTTCCCTGTTTTCTTATAAATTGTAATCTCGAATCTGTAAAAAGGGATGCCTCTTTTCTATCAATAAAATTAAGAATTGTTGGGAGATCTAGAGCATCATTTTTGTAAGTTTCTATTTTTTTTCTGCCTTAGTATAATTTCATTATTTGCCCTAGTTAATTTAGTGTAGTTATTTTAATCTGCGGTAGATAAGTATTTCTTTAGATATAAACAAAACACATCAAAAATAACAAAAAATGTCATCTTTAGAAGATTCCCTAATGAGCGAGTAAAATCCTCGCTTGTTAGGGTTAGGAACAAGAGAGGGAGTGAGAGATGAATATCTCTCACCTCCTTCAATGCCAACACAATTTCATAAGTAGAACTTTATGCACGCATGCATGATCCGCTTCCTACGGCACCTTACCCACGAGGTAACGGTGAACTGTAGTATAAAGGGCCGGACATACATGACGTCCATGAAGGTTGTAGCAATTAATAGGAAAGGACGGACAAGGATCTAGAGGAAGAAACTTTGTTTCTTCCCAATCATCCTAATCCCCTTTGCTAATAATTGTTATGATTTCTAAAAAGCTTTAATCAAACGGCATTGAAAGAGGTGACGATATAAATCTCATCAACCCTACCTTAGACCTAATCCTAACAAGTTCTTTAATATCATATAAGTTAGTTTTTAAATCAATCAACAAAAACCAAACCACCATCGGAATCAACTCGTTGAAACACAAATCAGAAAATTACACATCTCTGTGGATCGACCCGTATTCACCGGCTAGCTGCAAAGCGACGCCGTTTCTGATTACGGTTAATATATATTTTTGGATCAATCACCCGTGTGTCAAGACGATCCCCTGCATTCGTGTCACTTCTATTTCAGCGACCTAAGACAAGTGTTTACCCCATTTACTATCATGCTACAAAATTATACCGTATATTGAGATCGAAACGTTAATTTATATCTATGTTGTATTATGATCGACCAAAATTTAACTACAAACCATAATTGTGTGACTTGTGATGGACTGAACATAAAGTGGGTCTAAAACCCCGTGTTAGACGTATAGATGTTATAGCGATCGAATCTAATTTGAATCGTTTAGATAAAACTCAAAATCCCGATATTTACAGCTTTGTACGCCAAGTGTTTGACCAAGTGTACTGAACCAAAAACCCAACTTAAAACACTCAAATTTGTGATCACTGGATTCTTTTACTGTCAATTAATATTGTGTAGAATATTGGGACCAAAATATTGAAGTTTCTGATATAAAATGCCGTCCCCAAGAGGCGACGACAAATCTGAATATTCCCGTATGTACTGTCTTGTGAATTTTATAATAAATTATAGAAAAATCATCTTGTGACATTTGTAGGCTTATAACGAAGCCAACTTAATATAATAAACACTTGTAATAAGTTTTACTGAGAAGTATATGGTTATGTTGCCGTAAACTGGGGAGAAATACGGTTCTGGACTGTTGTTCAGAGTGGTATTCTTCATTATCGTCGGTCTTGAAATCTTGAATTACTCCTTTATAGACATACTGATATTTTGAGACCTGTATTAAATGAGTTAGATATCATTTGGCGCTTGTTTCGTTAATTTTCATTACTGTTTGATATTTTTAAAGTATTTTATATTGCTAAAGTGTTCTGTTGTTTTCCTAATATGATGTTTGTACCTATCGACTTTATGACGGCCATAACTCTCTACAAACTCATGATATTTATGTCTCGGTTATTTCGTTAAAAAGTTAACTGAAAAATATTGAATCCATTGAACTGTAGAAACACTAAATCCAGAACATAACCTATAGTAAATTCCACTCGAGGTTGGATTTCCAGTTCTGAAACTAGAATTCCAGCTATGTGTACCTGATTTAAAATGAGCATATCTCCCAATCCAGAATAGGTATCGGGATGAATCTAATTTTTTGATTAGCCGAATGTACCTACTTTCCGCAGCTTTTATATTATCATGCCTGATTCTGATCGTAAATATTTTTAATAATTTGTGCAATTTGATTGATACTAGCTGTCCATTAATGGTTAATGTTTATTTAATATATTTTATCATACTGTAAAATTATTTTACCCTCATGCTTGGTTGTCCATGCCATATAACTGAATGTCACTGCACAGTAATGGTTTGACTCATACTTAGTACCCACATATATTGTCCCAGTTGTTGTATTGCATTGTCGAATTGAATATGTTAATGAATTGGGTTATGACAAGTACGTAAGTGTGTAAATGAATGGAAGACATATCATTGTATGTGAAAGTGTGAATGAATGAATAAAGTGACATGTGCTTGTACACAATCAATATCGTTCATGATGCATTCTTTAACCCGGGAAAAATGGGGAAATCGATAGTGGAATCGAACTTGTATTTAGTAAGGTTTACTGTTTTAGAGAATGATCATTCGATATTAGTGATATTGATATATTTAAGTAGTTTGCTTAGCGGCACGGCTGCATGGTTATATTCCGGGTACAGTTTCGAATGCAGTCTTGGGTATGCACGAAACCCTTTTTAAACACGAGAACTTTTTCCACCGTTCGATTTCAATAGACATAAAAAAATGTTAGATTTAGCGATATGCGTATTACCTTAGATGATTGTCATGATTCATATGCTATACTGCCAACCTGTTTCACATTAGTTTTTATTCTCGTGTTACTGCTTTATAATTTTTAGTGCATGCTTATCGTTCCTGCAGCATATTATGCATTATTCTATTACTATATTGTGACACTCTGATGACCTGAGTATGTATGCTCAGAGGAAGAAAAGGACCCAGCTACATAATAGGACCAAAACCATTCCGAGAAGCTCGCGGAGATTTAGATCGGCGCCAACTGCTTCCTTTTATATTCATTTTTGTTTTTGCATCAAAACTCTGTGTAGTTCTTTAAATTGTATTGTTCCCTTTCAGTTGTTTAAGACTTCGTATGCTTTGTGAACTCTTGTTTATTTGAATGTAATAATTAGTGACTGCTATTTCTCTTTTTCTGTGCTTGAATTACTGCTTATTATGAAACACTAGAAGCCGAAGTGTGACTACGACGGGATTTTTCCTTGACCGTAGGAGCGTGGCTGGCATAGTCACCCTTCATATTCCTAATTTTGAAAAGCGGGGCGTGACACGCCTCACTTCCCAAAAGAATGGTAACGGGTACATGATGAGACCCGCGACGTATTTACTTCAAGAAGGTTCTTTCTCGCAACAAATACGTTAAGCGTCTAAGCAATGTAAATATGTAACAAGAATAAACATGAGAATAAAATCCAACTACAAACTATTACATTCAAGATTCCACAGAGTTCAAATGGATAACAAGATGTTTTAAACAAAATACAATAACAAGATAAGGTTACAATAATGAAAAGCTGAAAGGAACTAATAGTCTGCTTGCGAAGAAAGGTGCGAATACTTCTCTTCTGACGGCTCTATCTCCTCTGTCCCTATATCACCTGACGAACAATCTAAGGATGGAAAAAAAACATGGTAGAATGTTCGTCAGCGAACTTACGCTCGGTAAGTCCCCAAAAGAGGTGTGGAATATATAAATAGGTGCAAGGCGACATGTGGTATAGTATGAATTGAAATCATGAACATGTGAACAAGTATAGTAATGAACATGGCAACTAGATGATACTTGAGCATGTCAATATAGTATAGCATGTATTGGTCAACATAAGTATGTAATAAGTGTATATAGTAAACATGAAGTGAATGTCAATGTGTTCTAAAATATCTCTATAAGGGTAGATAATTAACGTAAGTTTAAGGGTGAATATCAACCAATATCAAGAGTATTCACGAAACCAAGGATAGGGTCACAGGGGCAAGAAATCACTGGCCCAAATTGAGAGTGTTGTATCGGGACTCCAGGCTGTGGAGAAGTCGACCCGATCAAGAGTGTGGTATCGGGACTCAAAGCTGTGGAGGAGTCGATCCGATCTAAGAGTTTATGTATTAGGGGGACAACTGAGATTTCGTTGGATTCACACTCAAAATACTCCTAAACTCCGCGTATTTTAAATTATAGTTAACGTTACAAGTTGTAACAACTCCAATTTCAATGTACAGAAAATTGTTTAAAAGTTAATGTACAAATGGAGTATTTGCAATACTGTGTACACTATAAATATTTGATTTGCTTTTGAACAGCAAGAAAGCACTTATAGCTCATTGGTAAATCCTTGCATTGCTGTGACGTAGCCACCGTGATTGAATCCTCCCGGCCACATTATCTTTTTCATTAATTTTTCTTTTAATCTTTTAGAAGCCTAAAGCTTTGCACGTGCACAACACGTAAAATGAAAAGTCGCAACAAAAATAAACATGTGCAAAATGTTGTATACACTGAACATGACATGTGGCAAGAATCCAGACCCAACCCACCCAAATTGGACCGGTGAGATCATGATTTGGGCCGGCACCATCGGTCCAAACCGTACCGAATGCTCCCAAAATTTAACCCTAGCGCCCATTGGCCTATCCCATTACCCCCATGTTGTTTGATTTCTCTGTATTTATCCAGAGAATGATAAATCCCCTCTTTAATCCATTTTTAATGCACATTTTAATTCTATTTTTCATTACCCTAAACCCTAATTTTCCCTATAAATACCCCACCATATTCCACCCCTACTCATTCAGAATTTCCTCACAAAAACTCTAAAAAATTCTCAAGTCCTAGGTTGTGCAAGTGGAGTTAGCAAAGGGTGAAGTTCTGGCGACGTTCCAAGGAGATTCCGGCGACGAAACGACGCCCCGAAGCCTTCCCTAGTTCCCTCTCTCCTTTCTCTTGTTCCCTAGCCAGTAATTCCCCTCTCCCTCTCTCTTCTACCATCTTAAAAACTTTAATTTCTAAAACCCGACGGAAGCGGAGTTAATCCGACTTCCGATTCGGTTTTTCCTTAAAAAGGTTATTTTTCTTAAACAATAAATACCATACTCTCATATAATATTTAACAAATATTAACAAACACTATAAAACAAGTTTCAATTCAAAAGAATCATTTATGCAACTTTTATAGTATTTTTACGGTAAAATACCTCATACTTTAGTTTTGACATAAAACAACATAATACTTGTATTACCTTTACATAACTCACGAGGTAATGACCTACCTCACCACAACACACATCTTTGACATAGCACGATGAGAATTTGGGAATATATTCATGGGATAACACGACATTACAAATAAATACTATCAAACTTGCAAAACCATTTCTTTAAAAAGTGTATTAATTAATTCCTTGCAATTGCGCCTTTACAATCCATTTTGGGGACCCCGTTCGGGATGGTGCGGATTATCGCACATCCTTGGGCCTAGTAGAGAGATATGTAAACCTCCGAAAGGAGCATTCGATCTCAATGGAATTTTAATGCATTTTCTTTAGAAAATGAGATTTCTACAAGAAAATAAATAAAATTTATTTTCATTAAATATATATGTATATAACTATTATCAAAATATCTATTTTAATTATATTATATAAATATTCCAAGTTTTCTAAATCAAAGGAATCACCATTACATGAAAATACCATCCAATTACAAAACAATTCCAATATTTCAATAAAATACTATATACTATGAAAACTATGTTTCTACTCACTAGAAATTTCACATTTATAAAATATACATTTATGAAAACCCTAAAGACAATAATTAAATACTTGAAGTGTATTTTGAAAATTATATCAAAATTATTTTTACATAAAACCCTCTCAAGTTATACTAAATTACAAAAAAGACCTCAGTAAATATAGGTTTAAGCGGGACTAATTCTCTTGAGCCTCAGGGAGCCGGAGAATGTGGGTGCTTGCCTATATAAGGTAGACAATCTAACAAATGGTGCTATCAACACAGTAACTGTCTTGGAAAAAGACACAAATCCCGCCGTCCATGTGCAGCAGTTACCGATAACTCCAAAACTAATTCAGGATTCTAATTTCTTTTCAAAGTGTCTGACTCAGACTGAGTCTCAATCTAATCAATCTGACTTGAATATGATTCAAATATAAACTACAATAAAACATGAATCCATGAATCCGCTATTCAATCTGTATCAATCTATAATGACTGAACCGAACCATGGATATACTCCGTTTACATGACTATCCATGTACACCCATTCCGTTTTACTGATATCATGGTTTCGGTAAGTCTTCCATTTACTACAAGACAATACAATCGGTACAATCAATATATTAAATATTACGGGGTTTATAAAGGGGTAGACTGGTACGGAACATGTTAAAGGTGGCACGAGGTGGTCACTTAAGACGTAATTACATCTATGCCGTTGTTCCGTGGTATTTTTTACGGAGCCTTGTACTACGGGTTACCAAAGTCCACGGTATAAGTTGGACTCCTCTCGTATACATTGGCATATTCTTTACCAAACTACAAACAACTGCGTTAACAATATAATCAAACATTACTAGTTATACTCTCATTTCTGTCTATTCTACTTTTCTCTTTTTTTGGGACTTACCGAGCGATTGTTCGCTGACGATATTACTTTTCTTCTTTCTTTGGAATGTTGTCAGGAGGACCCGACTCTGAGAAGCTCGATACCAACCAGGAGCATTTGAAGTAGTTCACAGAAAATCCTGAGCATTGACTTTACCTTTACATATTTTCTTTTCAGTTCATGTCATTGTTTAGGCATTGCTTTCCATCTTTGTATTTACATTTTCAGTTGTACCTGTAAAAGAATGTTTAATAAATAAAGTTGTTGTTCATTATATTCATGTCTCTTGTGTACATTTTACTTTATATTGCTTAGATACGCTTAGCGTGTTTACTTCAGAGTAAATACGCAGCGGACCTCGCCGCGTCCCCTCCCCGTACACCGGGAAGCAAGGCGTGACACAGTCTTGCCCGAAACCATGAATACATAAAAGAGAGTATAAGTTCAAGCTTCAAGTTGAGTTCAAGTATTCAGGTAGAGTTCAAATAGTCATGCCGAGTTTCATGTATTCATGTCATATTGTATTCACGTTTCGAGATAAGTCAAGTTAAGCATGTAATAGGGTGTTCATACAAGTCATGAAGATAAGTAATGATATCGCATATAATGAAATGTGTTAAGTGTATTAAATATGTTATTCACAAGTCAGGTAGATTCAGAATGAAAGGTTACATAGTATGAGATGAAATAAGTATATTATTCAAGTAACGATCAGAAACAAAATAGTAAAGAAGTGTTATGTACGAACAATTACTCAAGTCAATCGAATTCAGGATATAAACAAAAAATATAGCCATAAGTGTTATACAAACATGAGTTTAAGTCTCGCCTAAATACAACTACTGGTTTGAGAGATATGCCCGATTTCGTATCGTCCCGCAGAACAAATTAGAATCTGTCCAGCACCGTCATATATTTTTAAAACACGGTTTGAGTTAATATCCGTAGGTTTTCAGGTTTCGAAGATTATTATTTGTATTTCTTTCGGTGCGCTTATCGAAAAAATTTAAGTTCCGCGCGATTTGGATTTCTAAAGCTCTAGTTATGGTTATTTTAAGATCGGGGTTTAAAACAGAAATTCTGATTTCTGGACATCAATTATGTGTTATATTGCAGAGCATATATCAGATTGTTCTATTCATTTATGGTTCACCGAGTATATATGAAAGTTATAGGTCTGTCAATTATTCATCTATTGTTTGTCACTAACGGACATCGGGAATTCGAATTATGTCCTATTTAAAAACAGTGTGCGAATCATGGCAGTTTCTGTCCAAATTCGTCGCTTAATTTTGTAACTCAGTTTTCTATAATTTACATCGATTTTTAGGATATCTATATAACGAAGAGATTCTAGATCTTTTGACCTAGATGTCTAAAACATTTGAGTTTGCTCAAAATAGAAATCGGTAGACCGAATTATGTGTCCTCGAAGATGACCGAAAAAACCAGTTTTCTGCAGTACATAAAAAGACGACGTAATTCCTAAATCTTTATACGGTTCGATCTGAAATTTTTACAGCGCTCCTATAAATGTGTTTAAGGTCTTGATAAATTTTCTTGGGTTTTACAGATGCCGTGATTAAATTTTAAAAATTAATTTGAAGGTAAAGATGTTGTTATGGTCGTATTTTGAGAAAGGACGAACACCATGATGTTTATTTATAACTTTATTTTCTTTTATGCAAAAATTAAATTTAAATGGTTATAATTTCAGCGACAAATAATATGAGTTAACATATGTGAAACAGGCATATGACTTTATCATGAAATCTAAACGGAGACAACTACTAGCATATTATTTTACGGGTATTATTTAAACAAAAGATTAGCCGAGCATAACAAGTATCGATATGATGACGACATGGAAATGTGGAGGTAATATATAGCAAGAGGGCAAAGGAGAGGAGGGGGATGAGGATAAGAAGGGGACTTACTTGCGGAGTGAGTCGGTATAACAACCGGCTCACCGCTTTCTAAATCCTAAAAGCGAGAAGAAACTCTAACGGCTACGAGACGTAAAGGAGACGAAATAGAAGAAAAGGAAGCAATGAGTTTTAGCCATTGATTTTTTTCCTGAATTTGTGCGGAGAATTGAGGAGGAAGAAGAAGGAAGAAAATGAATATATAAAGAGAGATTTATACTCACCATATTTCTTCAGAATAATCTAATTTATTATGAATAAATTTTGGAAGTAAAAAGAAGTGAAAATAAAAGGTCATTTGTGGGTTATGAAAGGATTTTAAAAAAATTGATAAAAAATAATATAAAACTGGAGTTCGAACATGTAGCCAACGAAACAGCGGTGCAATGACTTAATTAATGGGATACAAGCTTACTATTGCATATAACTAAATAGAAACAAATATATACAGAGTTTCAATAGAGAATAATTTTAAAAATAAACGGAATAAATTATTTTCTTAAACTAATTTTTTTTCTTCCAATAAAATAAATTCTCTTTTCAAAACTTTTCTTTCAAAACAAAATCGAATAAATTCTTTATATTAAAAGAAATCAAAGTAAATCTTTTTTTAAAAAATCCTTCAAAACCTTTTCTTTTTACAAAACGGATCATTTTGAAACAAATATAGTTTTATTTATTAAAACGTATTATAGTAAAAATATGGTCATTACATTTTATTTCTGAATTCGTAGGAGTTGAGTAACCAGTAGTTTCTAGCACTTCTTTAAGATACCGTTTCACGTTTATGCTTGGATAATTGACTTGTATTATTTCATGCCACGCGACTTCCTTATTTTAACATCACGTGATTCGATATATTGCATGCCTAATACGAACCTGACTCGAACTGTGAATACGTAATGATATGAACTTGCCATGACCTTGGAACATCCTACATATTCATGGATTTGTGGAGGGCTTGTGTCAAGCTTTATAACTTAACATACGCAGGGGAAAGGGGTAATTTGGTAATGAACGTATGTCGTGATACGGGAGTCCACTAAAAATCACTAATCTGAATCTCGTGTGCCGTTGTTCTGTGGGTTTGACGGTGTTTAATCAACGTACTGTTGGTCCGTGGATTTGATGGACCACTCTCGTATACACGCATATTTTCATTATTATACTACAACAAAACACGTAATCATAAAACTGCCATCTGTCATGCTTGTCCATTGCATTATGAATTTCTTATATATTATATACTTATCGTTTATTTATTTTATAATCTTTTTAAATCGGAGACTTACCGAGCATAAAATCGCTAACGAACATTCTATTATTTCTTTCTTCTTTTGGGAATTCGTCGAGTGGTTTAGGGATAGGAGAGATTGAGACGACTGAGGAGGACTTTTCGCAGCTATCTTTCTTGGCGGATTTCTAGCAGTATCTCAGCCTTTTCCTTTTAGTATGCCTTTTGTTCGGACTTCGTTTATTTCTGTTTTTCGTTGTATCTGATTTTTATACTCAACGGATTAGGACGGATTAGGCAAGAAAATGGATTGTCGGTTTTTTGATATTGTGGGATTTGAAATGTTATAATGTAGTTGGATTTCATTCTCTCGTTTAAATTCTTGTTATACTATATATATTGCTTATAATACGCTTAACGTATTTGTCTCAAGAAGGACCTTTTCTCGGTATAAATACATCGTGGATCTCATCACGTGTTTGCAAGTGTCTTTCGGGAAGCGGGGCATGACAGATACCAATAATTAAACAGGTTGACAAATAGCTGACTTTTAACGGCCAAAAGAGTTTTTTCTTTTATGTCTTTGCCTCTTGCATTCCTCTTATATTTTCCAACTAGAATTATGAATGGGTAAATTACATTAAAATACTATTCACCAAAGCGTTTTTTTCACTGAAATACCTACAACCCTCTTTTAATTAGAGTAGAATACTTTAAATGCTCCCTTTGAGAGTATTTTAGTTAAAAATAATTTCAATTAAAATTCATATTTTAAGGCATTTAACCTCAGTAAAAGTACTTTGAGAAAACAAAGTCTAAACCGTCACTATTGGGTCTCAACTATAGTAACAAGACTCATGAGAAATGAAGCTCAAGGGGCAATTTGCAAAGTAGCCAGAGCTTATCGGTAAAGCTCCTACTTTTCATAGTCCACGACTTAGGGTTGCAACCAGATCAGATATGGACCGAATATGGGAATTGCCATATTCGTGCCTGCTTTCTAGTTTCGGATACGAATAAGGATACATATATGTTCCGGTAAGACATATTCATATCCATATCCGGAAAAAACGAATACGGATACGGATTTGGAAATATATAATCTAGATTATTTAAATTTGGGTACTTACAAAACCACAATACACACACACTATCATTTTCATAGTAGAATATATGAACTTAATGGGCATAGGTATATATCATATAAGAAGGAAAAAATACAAATGTATCAAATATTATAGACAAAGAATCAATCATTCCAATCATAAATTCCAACTTCCATTATACAAGCATATCAAAATACATCACTTAGACAAATAAAGACTTTATAAATGAAATATTAAGGAACAAACAAATCCTTAGAAGCCAAAAATGCTCTTAACATTCATAAACCCACAAATCAGATGCCATATCAAAATATCATTCTTCCACTTTTGCTAGCAATCCTAAAAAATCTGAGGCATCTAGAAACATAGCAAACTATCAATTTCATCACAACAAGTCAACCCATTTTCGCTCACAAGTCACAACAAAACCGCAATCATCAAGAATTCAAATTGATCTAAAATCAAGAAGAATTCAAATTGAAGTTGACTCAAGAATCAGGGTTAGGGTTATAACCTGAGAGTCAAAGTCAAATTAGACGGGTGGGAAGGAGGCGGGGTCAAGGCTTTGTGGGAAGGCAGGGGCGGAGAGAGGCGGATGCCTTGCGGGAGGTGGAGAGAGGTGGCGGCCTTGCAGGAGGTGAAGGCGGTCGCTGGAGGCCGAAGCGGTCATGGTGGCGGTCTCACGGTCGAGGGAGACACTGTCGCAGAATTTGGAAAAAGTTACTGGATTAAGATGGAGAGTAATAAAACCCTAGATCTAGTTCACAAGTTGTCACACCCTGCTTATCTAGATATGGGAGCGGAGACGTGGCGAGGTTCGCAACGTAACTATACCGAGAAATAGATTTTCCCCGATACAGTTACATTAAGCATATAATATGCAAGAACACACAAATGCAAGATATGTAAAAGCGAATTTTATTCATCAACCGACGTTTATTACAAGAAAAATTCAAAGTCTTATCACATCGAAAAAGTAAGAAAAATAAAGCAAGCCCTAAATGGGTGGTGATTGGTCATGAAAAATGTGTGTCTATGTGTATGTTGTAAATAACCGCAATCAAGACGGTATCGCAAATAGCTAGCCGCAATGAGTATGGGTCGTCCGCAGGGAAACAGTGAATTTCTTATCTTGCTTTAGACGAGTTGATAGAAAAAGGTGATATATTTGTTGTTTTAAACCAGGAATGGTTAGAAAATTTTATAATAGAAAGGGTTGTAGGGTTTATAGGATTTAGTAGTTAATGGATGGATTTTTAAAAATAATTCTTTTTATGTTTCAATTACTTAATACTAGAGAGATAGCGATGAATATGGATTAGGGTTATAGGAGGGAACTAGGGTTTCCAACTACTGACCCTTGTCCTTCCATTGATTTCTATTCGTCTCAAGCCCTTAACAAAACGATTATTAACGAATCTCAAATCGTGGCGTGACTATCATAAATTGATAGCGCCCCCGATAAGAGAGTTAATATCCATTTTTGTCACGCCCCGCTTCCCAGTATACGGGCAGAAGACGCGACGAGGCCGCTACGTATTTACTGTGAAGTAAATACGCTAAGTGTATCTAAGCAATATAAAAGTAAAATCACAAGAGACAAGATATAATAAAACAGCAACTTTATTTATTCACATTCTTTATGTACAATGCATGGAAAAGTAAATACAACTGGATAAAAACAATGCCTAAACAGTGGCATAACAGAAATGAAAATGTACTGAATGGAAAGTGTACAATGAACTAGAGCTCGGGGTCTTCACTGAACTGGTCCAAGTCTTCAGCAGAGGGCTCGATCTCAGGAATGTCCAGATCACCTGACGACATTCAAAAAAAAAAGAAAGGGAATGTCGTCTGCGAACAAATCGCTCGGTAAGTTCTAAAGATAAGGGAGAAGTAGGATAGACAGAATAAGAAGGTAACTTTTAATGTTGTATTATATTGTTATAGTGTGTGTTAACGCTGTTCTTTGTAGCTTGGTACAGAAGATGCCAGTGTATACGAGAGGAGTCCCACTTACACCGGAGACTTTGGTAACCCGTAGTACAAGGCTCCGTCGATAATACCACGGAACAACAGCATGGATGTAATTACGTCTTAAGTGACCACCTCGTGCCACCTTTAACATATTCCGTACCAGTCTACCCCTTAAACCCCGTGTTATCTTGATTGTATTGTTGTATTGTATTGTAAACTGTATAGATTGTATGTTTGAATGACTAGCCGAGACCATGATATCAGTAAACGGATGTAACTGGAGAATCATGTATGTAACTGTAGAATCATGGATGTAACTGTATAATCATGTAAATGGAATGCATATCTATGGTTCAGTTAAGTCAAGTTGATAGATTGAATATCTGGAATAATGGATTCATGAATTCATGTTGAATTGTAATATTGTAAATTATAGGTTGTAGATTGTAGATTGTAGATTGTAGATTGTTCTTGAATCATATTCAAGTCATATTATAATGAGACTCAATTTGAGTCGGACAATTAGAAAAGTAAATTGAAGCCCTGATTGTTTTGATGTTATCGGTAACCGCTGCACATGGACGACAGGATTTGTGTCTTTTTCAAAGACGATTACCGTGTTGATAACACCGTTTGTTGATTGTCTACCTTAGATAGGCAAGCACCCACTTCTCCGGCTCCCTGAGGCTCAAGAGATTGGTCCCGCTTAAACCTATGTTTACTAGGGTCCTTATTGTAATTTATAGAACTTGAGTGGGTTTTAGTAAAATACTTTTGTATAGTTTTCAAAATACACCCCAAGTATTTATTAATCATCTTTAGAGTTGTAATAATTTTAGATTTTATACTTGTGACTATTCTAATGAGAATAACCTAACTTTCATATTATATGGTATTAAAGTGTAATATTAAACTTGTATGGAATTCATAGTATTTTAATGTAAAATGAATCTTGTGATTTTTAGAAAAAAAAAGGTGGAATATTTATATTATTAAAAAATAGATATTTTAAGGATATATACATATATTTATACAAAAATAATTTTAATATATATTTTATATTCTAGAAATCTCATTTTCTTAAGAAGTCGTATTTTAAATCTTTCGAGACCGAATGCTCCTTGCGGAGGTCTGAATCTCGCACTACTAAGCCCGAGGATGTGCGATAATCCGCACCATCCCGAACGGGTTCCCCAAATGGGTTGTAGCGGCGCTTTGCAAAGATTTGTATAAATACTAAATCCTTTAGAAAACGGTTTTATTAAGTAAATGGTATTTATTTGCAATGATGTCGTTTTCCCGTATTCTATATTCCCAAGAGTATTGTGCTATATTGCATATGAGTGTGTGAGGAGGTAGGTCATTACCTCGTGATCTACTTAAAAGTATAGCAAGTTTTGTGATGTTAAATGTAGAGTTGAAACTATGTGGTATTTAAATGAAAAATACGGTAAAATGAAATAGCAATTATTTTTATGATATGAAACTTGATCCATTTGGTTGATTAGTGTTTAATATTCAACATGAATGGGTTTAAGCATACTTGTATTAAGAAAAAGTGAAGTTTTATAAAGAAACCGAATCGGAAATCGGATTTGTTCCGATTCCGTCGGGTTTTGTAAATTCGTATTTTAGAAAAGAATAGAGAGGTAGAATTTAGGGACTTACAGGTTTAGGGCAACCAAAAGAGGGAGATGAATCGGGAGGAGTCGCCGGTGCGTCGTTTCGTCGCCGGGAGCTCCTAGGATGATCGTCGGAAGTTTGCCGGAAATTCCGTCGTAGCTTCGCTTCGTGCTCGATTTCAAAGTACACAAGGTTTCTTGGAACTTTTTGAGAGTTGGCTCAGAATTTGGGGTGAGGGGGTAGTGTGTAGTGTTGGTATTTATAGGGTTAGGTTAAGATTAGGGTAGATGAAGGGTTTTAATTTAAAAAATGTAAAAATGTATTGAAAATCATTATAAAATGGAGTAAATGGTGGTTAATGGGCTCTCTAGAAACGATCCAAATAAATGGAGTGTGCAGAGATGTTGAGAAGGTGAAAAGGCACAAGTTTGCAGTTGGGGACTCGGCCGTCCGGCGGCGCCAGCCCGAGTCGGCCGATCTTCCGGCCGACTCGGCCGAGTTGGGCCGAGTCAGGGCATGGGGAGGTGGGGGGTCATCAGGTGTACAGACTGGTATATTTAATTTTCTATGTGTAGTGAGATTTTTGGAATTTATCACCTGTTGACTGTTGGACTTCTAAAAATTTTAAAACAAAATAATATTAAAAATAACGTGGGGCATGAGATTTGAACTCTGGTGGCTTGGTTCAGCAATGCAAGGTATTACCAATAAGCTACAAGCTCCTTCTTGTAATTAAATTGCTAATTAATTACTTAAGTCTTGTGCTCGGGCAATAAATACCTCTTTATGGATTTTGAAAAAAAAACAATTTAAAAATTTGTATGGAAAAAGTGTATAAGAAAATTAGGGTTGTTATATTCTACCCTCCTTATAAAAATTTCGTCCTCGAAATTTGTAAAAGGAAAGTGTAACAAATCCAAGGAAAGTTTGGTACTGGTGTGCTGACAGTATGTGAAAATAATAAGGTGGTGCAAGGGTTTTAAAATATGAAGAATGTGTGAAGGAATGAAAGAATGCGAAGGTTTTGGTAAGATTGTAAAAGAGATGGGGGAATTTTGGGTTAGGACAGATTCAAGGTATATGATTCAAAGAATATGAAATTGTAAGATTCAAGGAACATGATTGTAAAGAATGTTTTAGTTGCTGGTTCTTGTGTTTTATATTGCTTAGGTTGTTTATGCAGAAAAGAACTGCATAGTATGGTTCTATACAGCTCTGACCTGCATGGGCCACCAACAAAACCTGTCACGCCCCGCTTCCCAGTATACGGGCAGAGGACGCGACGGGACCGCTACGTATTTACTGTGAAGTAAATACGCTAAGCGTATCTAAGCAATATAAAAGTAAAATCACAAGAGACAAGATATAATAAAACAGCAACTTTATTTATTCACATTCTTTCTGTACAATGCATGGAAAAGTAAATACAATTGGATAAAAATAATACCTAAACAGTGGCATAACAGAAATAAAAAAGTACTGAATGGAAAGTGTACAATGAACTAGAGTTCGGGGTCTTCACTGAACTAGTCCAAGTCTTCAGCAAAGGGCTCGATCTCAGAAATGTCCAGATCACCCGACGACATTCAAAGAAGAAAAAAAGAGAATGTCGTCAGCGAACAAATCGCTCGGTAAGTCCCAAAGATAAGGGAGAAGTGGGATAGACAGAATAAGAAGGTAACTTTTAATATTGTATTATATTGTTATAGTGTTGTATTAACGCTGTTGTTTGTAGCTTGGTACAGAAGATACCAGTGTATACGAGAGGAGTCCCACTTACATCGGAGACTTTGGTAACCCGTAGTACAAGGCTCCGTCGATAATACCACGGAATAACGGCATGGATGTAATTACGTCTTAAGTGACCACCTAGTGCCACCTTTAACATATTCCGTACCAGTCTACCCCTTAAACCCCATGTTATCTTGATTGCGTCGTTGTATTGTATTGTAAACTGTATAGATTGTATGTTTGGATGACTGACCGAGACCATGATATCAGTAAACGGATGTAACTGGAGAATTATGTATGTATCTGTAGAATCATGAATGTAACTGTATAATCATGTAAATGGAATGTATATCCATGGTTCGGTTCAGTCAAGTTGATAGATTGAATATCTGGAATAATGGATTCATGGATTCATGTTGAATTGTAATATTGTAAATTGTAGATTGTAGATTGTAGATTGTATTTGAATTATATTCAAGTCAGATTATAATGAGACTCAATCTGAGTCAGACAATTAGAAAAGTAAATTGAAGCCTTGATTATTTTGATATTATCGGTAACTGCTGCATATAGACGGCAGGATTTGTGTCTTTTTCAAAGACGATTACCGTGTTGATAACACCGTTTGTTGATTGTCTACCTTAGATAGGCAAGCACCCACTTCTCCGGCTCCCTGAGGCTCAAGAGATTGGTCCCGCTTAAACTTATGTTTACTAGGGTCCTTATTGTAATTTATAGAACTTGAGAGGGTTTTATGTAAAATACTTTTGTATAATTTTCAAAATACACCCCAAGTATTTATTAATCGTTTTTAGAGTTGTAATAATTGTAGATTTTATACTTGTGACAATTCTAATGAGAATAACCTAACTTTCATATTATATGGTATTAAAGTGTAATATTAAACTTGTATGGAATTCATGGTATTTTAATGTAAAATGAATCTTGTGATTTTTAGAAAAAAATGTGGAATATTTATATTATTAAAAAATAGATATTTTAAGGATATATACATATATTTATACAAAAATAATTTTAATATATATTTTATATTCTAAAAATCTCATTTTCTTAAGATGTCGTATTTTAAATTTTACGAGATCGAATGCTCCTTGCGGAGGTCTGAATCTCGCGCTACTAAGCCCGAGGATGTGCGATAATACGCACCATCCTGAACGGGTTCCCCAAATGGATTGTAGCGGCGGTTTGCAAAGATTTGTATAAATACTAAATCTTTTAGAAAATGGTTTTATTAAGTAAATGGTATTTATTTGCAATGATGTCGTTTTCCCGTATTCCATATTTCCAAGAGTATTGTGCTATGTTGCATATGAGTGTGTGAGGAGGTAGGTCATTACCTCGTGTTCTACTTAAAGATATAGCAAGTTTTGTGATGTTAAATATAGAATTGAAACTATGTGGTATTTAAATGAAAAATACGGTAAAATGAAATACCAATTATTTTTACGATATGAAACTTGATCCATTTGGTTGATTGGTGTTTAATAGTCAACATGAATGGGTTTAAGCATACTTGTATTAAGAAAAAGTGAAGTTTTATAAAGAAACCGAATCGGAAATCGGATTTGTTCTGATTCCGTCGGGTTTTGTAAATTCGTATTTTAGAAAAGAATAGAGAGGTAGAATTTGGGGACTTACGGGTTTAGGACAACCAAGAGAGGAAGATGAATCGGGAGGAGGAGTCGGTGCGTCGTTTCGTCGCCGGGAGCTCCTAGGATGATCGTCGAAAGTCTGCCGGAAATTCCGTCTTAGCTTCGCTTCGTGCTCGATTTCAAAGTACACAAGGTTTCTTAGAAATTTTTGAGAGTTGGCTCAGAGTTTGGGGTGAGAGGGTAGTGTGTAGTGTTGGTTTTATAGGGTTAGGCTAGGGTTGGGGTAGATGAAGGGTTTTAATTTTAAATGTAAAAATGTATTGAAAATCATTAAAAAATGGAGTAAATGGTGGTTAATGAGCTCTCTGGAAACGATCCAAATAAATGGAGTGTGCAGGGATGTTGAGAAGGTGAAAATGCACAAGTTTGCAGTTGGGGACTCGACCGTCCGGCCGAGTCCAGCCGGCGGCGTCGGCCCCAGCCGACCGGTCCGCCGGCCCCAGCCGACCGGTCCGCCGGCCGACTCGGCCGAGTCGGGCCGAGTCAGGACATGGGGAGGTGGGGGGTCATTAGGTGTACACACTGGTATATTTAGTTTTCTATGTGTAGTGGAATTTTTGGAATTTATCACCTGTTGACTGTTGGACTTCTAAAATTTTTTAAACAAAATAATATTAAAAATAATGTGGGGCATAGGATTTGAACTCTGGTGGCTTGGTTCAGCAATGCAAGGTATTACCAATGAGCTACAAGATCCTTCTTGTAATTAAATTGCTAATTAATTACTTAAGTCTTGTGCTTAGACAATAAATACCCCTTTATGGATTTTTAAAAAAAAACAATTTAAAAATTTGTATGAAAAAAGTGTATAAGAAAATTAGGGTTGTTACAATTTTACTAAAATTTATAAAAATTAAAAAGAATTTAAGTTATAGTTTTCTTCCATTATTCTAACCTATTCTACAAACCCTAACAAGCAAGAATTTTCTCGCTTGTGGATATTAGCATAGTAAAAGAAAGGTGGAAGATAAATGAAACCATAATTAAAAATTAAAAGTGCAGAAAATAATTGTGGAATGTAATAAAGAAAGTAATGCGAAAAGAATTAAAATAAGGACTACCTTTATTAATCAACTATTGCATTACAAAATTTCTCTTTGAAAAATTAAATTACAAAAACCCTAGTTGCTCGCAAGATCTCTCTCGATCGATGGATAGATGAACGTATGAATTTAGAATAGAAAGTTCTCGGTCCTTTATATAGTCTCTGGAATTAGAAACCCTAGATGCCATATTGGAGTATGTAACATTACGATCATGCCCTTAAAATCTCTGATCCTACGGCTGCTATACAACCGCGGTTCCGCCGCCCTTATCCATATTTGACCGCGGATCCGCTGCCGTTTGGTGGATTTGGGCTTTCAAATTTTTCGTGGCTTTTCTTCTTGGTATTTGGAGATCTTTCTGATAAAAAGATTCTGAAAATATATCTCTTAGTCTCTGCCGTTGCTAGATTCTTCGATTTGCTCTTAATATTCGGCAGATTCAGTTTTGTAATCCGATTTGATGTGGATCTCCTACTTAGATTTCAGACCTGAGCTAATCTAGTATAATACCTGCACAATATCTCAAATCAAATTTTTAGTAGCATTTGTTTTATTTGAGATATTATTTCAACCAATTATATGATATGATATCTTAAGCATATTGATTAAGAATATTTGATATGATATACATATTTTAATATGAATATTTTATTTAAATATTATATGCATGTATTTTCCCTAATTATATTAATTATAAATGAAGAAACATATGATAATAATTTTTTACAAATAAACCCACATATGTTCTTTATTTACAATTAACACCTTTTAATAGTTAATAATAATAGGGAAAATGTCAATAAAAATATGCGGTAATTTTGACTAATCAAATACCCCCAAACTTATCTTTGATCGTCCCGAGCAAACTGTTTATTAAAAAGAAAAAGAAAAAAACCTAACACACTTTCGTAAGCAACACGATTGCACTTAGCTCGTGCAATAAACCGTTAAATCTCTAGGTGTCTCTAGTGGGAGGAGTGTTGTCTCTTGAGAATTTTCAGCGGATTACACCCACAAAATCCCAAAATAAAAGAAAGAAGACAAACATTACATGCAAAGATAAGGAACATATAAAAGGAAAAACTTGAAAATAAGAGTTTCAAATTACACTAGCTTTTAAAGTTGTCATGAGCCCTATCTTAATGGTCTTGAAAAGATGTCAGAAATCACATAATCTCTCAATAAAACATCATCTTTAGTTTTTCTCCCTACCTTTCTTCCAAATATCGATCATATACCCCTACATGTATGTAAAAGACATCTTTACACTTGGAGAATTCAATACAAGCTATCATACACTTTGTCCATATTTCTTAGTACTTTTTAGTCGGTGATGTTTAAAATGGAGTTGCTCACACATTTTTCATGTGACCGTTAATACTTCTTGAGGTACTAACCAATCGATTATCGAATGTGCTCACTTATTAAAGCGTAATTAGCAATATTCTAGTCTTGCAACACCTAAGGCTTAGCAGTGACTTCCAAACCAGTTGGTCTAAGGTACTAGGTGATAAGGCACCCTCGCTATATATATTTTTTATGTTGCCTTAAGTAATTATAAAACCAGTGTTCATTTTTCTGTTAAATTTTATTTTATGCGGCATTTATATTTTGTTGAATTAATTTTTTTTTCATTCATACTAAGGCTTCTAGGTAAGAGTATTTCAAGGTATCCTCAACTATCCCAAATTTCAAGATATATACAAGTGCGTATAGTAGGGTATCAACGTTCAGAAGTTTGGACTCAAGAATAGAAACAATTTTTCAGATTTATTTCTATCCACAGACTAGTAATTTCTTTCATCTTACTAACCCTTGGGACAATAGCTCATGACTACGTATTACTGGTTTCGATTTAAAACATCTAATTTTCTTTCATTTCTTAAATCTCTTCCTTTCTTCATATACATTTTTCACTCTCTGACTTTTATTTTCAAAATTTATTATGCAATGCAATATTTACATATTGCATAGATATATACAAACCATCCATACAAACCTTCCCCCCAAACTTGTTTGCAGCTGTGTCCTCACTGATGTTATCCTGTAAGTTTAAAACTTGAAGACTAGAAGGAACAATTCAATAAGATGGTATAAAGAAGGGGTCAAGAGTGAATGACATTGAAATTTTCCCTCAAACTTGTACTTGGCTCACAATCGTGCAAATTTTTTTTTTCTTCAAGAGACATTTAAAAATACTTTTCTTCTCCCCCCCTCCCAAACTTGAGTAAAACAGTGTATTCATTGAAATTCAACATAAGAGGGGGGTAAATATTATCGGTCTACACAAAGCTTTACAAAGACCAAAAGCTAAAACCAACCATTCAAATATTTTATCTAGATAACACCATGGTTGGTAGAAGAATGTGAAACGAATAGACGTGAAGAATACTCGAGACTGTTGTATCATGTCTTGAGTAGAAGACACGGAAATAAGTGTATCGAGAAGAAATGAAGTGGGGGGAAGATAAGAGGTGTGGTCGAAAGGATTTACGTCTCGGTTGGTAGAGACGAAAAAGTGAATGTGAATAAAAACGAGAATTTGAAAGATAAGAAATTGGTGGAATAGTCGCATTCTCGTTTGTGATTAGAAGAAGGGGTGGTAGTTCAACTTCTTCGGCCTCAAAGGGAGGCGCACAAATTTCCGGTAGAAATTGATTTATCACAACATCCAAGTCTTTAAGGAACGCAAGTTCTTCGGCGAAAATATTTTTGAAACTTTCATCGATGGTCCGAGTGATAATCTCATCGAAAAGAAAAGAATCGATATTTATATTAGTGGAACAGACAGATCTACTGGGAAGATTGAAAGTTTCAAGGTCAATCTTTTGCGCACCAAGGTTCAAAACACTCAATTTGGCAGAAATTATGGAGGTAGGAGACTCGAAAAGATCGTCTCCCTCATTCTTAAAACAGTCTAAATCAAGTGGTCTTTCAAAAATCATAGAACTCGAAATATCGGAGTGTAGTTCATCAAAACTCGGTGGAAGTGAAAGAAGATGAGAAAAAGAACCAAAGAAAGCATGTAATGAAATGCGTAAACAAACTTGGGTGTTGAGCATGGTTGATCCAGATAGGAGATGAAGGCTGAACATCGTTTTGCATATCGGATAGATTGGTGGTAAGAATAGAATGGGTTAAATGCACAGAAAGATGTTCACATTCAATAGAAGGGACATGATGGGTCGGGGACTCCAACTCAACCAATATAGCGGGTTCATCTTCAAAGACATTCTCATCACCGCTCTCACTAACACCTTCAGTCAAATCAAACGAATAGTTTTTTAAAAATTCATCAATGATATCATACTTAATCGATAGATCACTTGGTTCACTTGATGAAATTGGAAGGTTTGAAATATCAAGTGTAGTCGGATAAAGATCGGTTTGATTTGAAATGGTGTAACCCTTTCTTTCACACTCACTATTGGGCAAATCAAACATGTTAGTCTCGGGCACCTCATCAATTAAATTATTAAGTGGTTTATCATCAAATACATTCGGTTGGGGTTCAGGATTGAAGGTGTCGAGATCAAAAGAATTGGTTCTGGTTTGATTTTGAAGGATCCCTGGTTCTTTCTCACTATTTAATTCCAACTCTATTTCAAGACTAGACATGGTTTGTGAAGAAATTTCAATGAAGGATTCTCTTTGAACCGTGGAACTTCTTGATTGATGTTCAAAAACACTGTCTAGATAAGGTGCAAAAGTTGAGTATGGTTAGAATGTGTTTAATTGTTGGCTACGGGCGAGTTCAATGTGTTCTGCAATAGAAATGGGTTTACGAATTGCCACATTAGCCTTAAGAGAAGTATCAACATGAGAGGGTATGAAAGTTTGGTACTATTGATAAGAGTTGGAAGGTTGTATCCAAATTTCATAAACAGGATTAGGATTAACATTGTGATATGAAGAATATTGAGATTGGTTGGTTAGTTGGCGACTGGCTTTTGCAATTTGCTCAGCAATGGTCATGGGTTTAAAAGTTGCCTTATTCGCCTCAAAAGGAGTATCAACATTTTCATATGGAAATGATTTGTCCTAACGGTTTTGGGGCAGTGAAATGTATGAAATTTTGGTTACGAGCCTTCGCAATATACTCAGCAATGGACATAAGTTTAGAAGTTTTCTCACCAGCCTTAAAAAGATTATCAACATAAGAAGATGTTGAATTTTGACGCAGTTGATAAGACTCTGAGTGAGGTGTTCAACTATTATTTCTACTGCGTTTTGTCCTATCCCTTAAAAAATGGTGGGGTCGGTATTTGTACCAAAACAATTACGATAATAAGAAATATCTGGTTGTTTGTAGCAAAGCTCGGCAAGAGTTGGTCGATTTGGGTTACCCATTATGAAAAGAAAAGAGGGTGAAATAGTATATATATATTTTTTATTATATTTTTTAATGAATTTTTGAAATTGTTTTGCATTGAAAGTGCGGCTAGACTTAATTAATCACAAATATGCACAAACAATCTCTAGAACTAGGGCCATCTAGATTAAGTTACTAGACCGCTCCTAGACATCCAAAAGACAAGACGTAGGATCAATCCTCTATCATCTCCTTATAAATCATGCAGCCAGGTAAGTTTCAGGTAAGTGGGAGGTATCCGCTATACGAATCACCGAAATAGTGAGCTTAATTAAATAACCACTTTCCTTAGTCACACTTGCCTTATACACCACAAGAGAAATGCGGATAAGCAATAAATTATCCACAACCTACCTTTGTCCTAATTGAGCGCGAATGTCCTTAGAGGCTTGGTTTAAATATTTTTTTAATGTAGGATAATAGTATACTCGTTTGTGATTTGTAGGGCCTAGGAAGGGTGATGAAATCCCCACCTAATCTGAATTTGGGTTTATTTCCCTTTACTGTTCGTTTTAAATATGCAAAGCAAACCAAAATTTAAAACACGCAAAAAGATTTTTAGCGGCGCCGTTTGCAAAGATTCCTGCAGGTAAAAACAGTTTATTGGAGTTTTAGAAGAGAGAGAAAGAAGAGTAAATGAAACAAGAGAAAGTTGGGGGCCAAACACTCCAATATGGTCGCGGTTCCGCCGCCAAAGACACCAATTGGCCGCAGTTCCGCCGTTAGTTGGTGAGATGTCTCTTCCAAACTTTGGCACAACACTCCAATGCTTGTCTGCTCCTATTTGACAATCTCTGAATCTCTGTTGGTTTGCTCCAAGTGCTCCAGATTTCTCGCAAAACTCGCACAAAAATATTTAAAAATACAAAATGCGGGTTTTTTTATTTCTATTTCTTTTTTTATGTTCCTGGTTTTTTATTAGAAATCAACCCGAATAACAAGAAAAGTAATATTGTTGTTTCCCCGGCAGCGGCGCCATTTGATTGGTGCGAAAAATATGTGTCTATGTGTATGTTGTAAATAACCACAATCAAGACGGTATCGCAAATAGCTAGCTGCAATGAGTATAGGTCCTCCGCAGGGAAACGGTGAATTTCTTATCTTCCTTTAGACGAGTTGATAGAAGAAAGGTGAGATGTTTGTCATTTTAAATTAGGATGGTTAGAAAATTTTATAATAAAAAGGCTTGTAGGGTTTATAAGATTTAGTAGTTAATGGATGGATTTTTAAAAATAATTATTTTTATCTTTTAATTATTTAATACTAGAGAGATAGTGATGAATGTGGATTATGGTTCTTGGAGGAAATTAGGGTTTCCCACTACTGACCCTTGTCCTTCCATTGATCTCTATTCATCTTAAGCTCGAAACAAAACGAATATTAACGAATCTCAAATCGTGATCGTGACTATCATGAATTGATAGCGCGCCAGATAAGAGTGTTAATATCCATTTTGCTAAAATTTATAAAAATTAAAAGTTTAAAAAGAATTTAAATTATAGTTTTTACTAATTATTCTACCCTATTCTACAAACCCTAGCAAGCAAGAATTTGCTCGCTCATGGATATTAGCATAGTAAAAGAAAGGTGGAAGATAACTGAAACCATAATTAAAAATTAAAAGTGCACAAAGTAATTAGGGAATGTAATAAAGAAATTAATGCGGAAAGTAAATACAAAAAGAATTAAAACAAAGACTGCCTTTATTGATCAACTATTGCATTACAAAATTTCTGTTTGAAAAAGTAAATTACAAAAACCCTAGTTGCTCGTTAGATCTCTCTCGATCGATAGATAGATGAATGTATGAATTTAGAATAGACAGCTCTCGGTTCTCTATATAGTCTCTGGAATTAGAAACCCTAGATGCCATATTGGAGTATGTAACGTTACGATCATGCATTAAAATCTCTGATCCTACGGCTGCTATACAACCGCGGTTCCGCCGCCGTTTGGTGGATTTGGACTTCCAAATTTTTCGTGGCTTTTCTTCTTGATATTTGGAGATTTTTCTGATAAAAAGATTCTGAAAATATATCTCTTAGTCTCTGCCGTTGCTAAATTCTTCGATTTGCTCTTAATATTCGGCAGATTCGGTTTTGTAATCCGATTTGATGTGGATCTCCTACTTAGATTTCAGACCTGAGCTAATCTAGTATAATACCTGCACAATATCTCAAATCAAATTTTTAGTAGCATTTGTTTTATTTGAGATATTATTTCAACCAATTATATGATATGATATCTTAAGCATATTGATTAAGAATATTTGATATGATATGCATATTTTAATATGAATATGTTATTTAAATATTATATGCATGTATTTTCCCTAATTATATTAATTATAAATGAAGAAATATATGATAATAATTTTTTACAAATAAACCCACATATGTTCTTTATTTACAATTAACACATTTTAGTAGTTAATAATACTAGGGAAAATGCCCATAAAAATATGCAGTAATTTTGACTAATCAGTGGATGAATAAGAAAAATAAGAGTAACTAAAACCCTAATAATGCTTCGAAATGGGAGCATAGTCTTCTTTCGTAGCTTCAACTTCTGTCGTCATGCCCTACTCTTCTCCTATCACCAAAGGACATTTCGGGGGAACAAAGAGAAAGAAACGTCCGTCAGCGAGTTAGACTCGGGTAGGATTTTCATGGGAAAATATATGATACAATGATGAGTTAAAATATAGTATAAGAAGATTAAAACAATAAGTGTAGTGTCACACAATCATCTGGATAAAAGGGTGGATAAGATGTCGATTAGTAACTCTTAACCGAAGTTTAGCTCGATTCAGTTTAATCTTATAAGGGTACACATTTTCTAGGTAAAACAAGTTACATTAAACTATATAATATATGACAAGCATGTTCAATCAAGCGTATCATAATATTAAAGATAGTTTGCATTTGTTCTGGTTTAGAAACACGGATACATAGTCGATAAACAGTTAGCATCCCGTCTATGTCCGGAATCACGGAAACATGATCTTTAAAAAGTTAGCATCCCATTTATACCAGGGATCACGGAAACACGGTCATTGCACATAAGAAGAGAATTCTCGAGACACAATGTATATTGGTACATGCATTTCGGGAATATTCCGTTTATGACCGTAATCACGGAAACACGTTAATTGCACACAGTCACTGGGCACGATTATTAAGCAGTTAAATTAACAAGTCAACATGGATTCAAGTGTTACGGGTTTCATAAAGTCTGGTTGAACCTTATCTTCGGCTCCACGAGACTCAAAAGATATGATGCCACATAAACATATGAAAGTTCATGGTATTTATACGAAAAATATGTCTTTGGAAGTTTATGGTATTATATCCAATAATATGGGATTAGGAAACTTTAATGAAAACACGGTATTTGAAAATTTTAGGGTATTTATGTTAAAATACAGAATTTAGAGACTTGAAGGTAATTCAATGCAAATACGTGTTTTCAGAAGTTTGGGGCATCTTAGTAAGAATACAAAATTTGGAACCTTTGGGTATTTATGTGAACATACGCATTTAAGAAACTTAAAGGTCGTTTAGTGAAAATATTGCCTTAGGAAAATTTAAGGTATTTTAGTAAAAATATAATTCGGGAAGATCCATGGTATTTTAGCGTAATGATCACTTTAGGAAAACTATGGTATTTTAGCGTAAAAAATCATTTTAGGATAACCCAAGGTATTTCGGTGTAATTAAAACTTTACTAAATTATGTGACTAACAAGTAAAAATTAGTCATGTGTCGTGGTAGGTCGTTACCACGACACCTGAGATCCTAAATTGAAATTACTATATAATCTAATCCCTAAACATGCAATATATTAACAGCTAACTAAACTATTAAACAATTAAAGAAGCTCGATGGGGTTTTCTAGAAAAACTACACTTCTCATAATTTACTAAAATATCTAATTTAACATAAAATATAATGACATTTAAGAAGGAGATCAAGAGGAGAGAGACAAATCCTACCTCTTAAAGAATGTTGGAAGAAAGCAACCACGATACCCTTGAGCTCCTTCTTCCTCCACAAAAATTTATAAATTTTCTAGAGCTCAAAACCACCACTCTTATGAAGAGTGTTGAAAGACGATCGGGTGGGATTTTTCGTGGATTTTTTGAGCTCCGAAGTTATGAGAAAAGTTCAAGAAAAAGAGGCTATTTATAGGTTTCTCAAAAAAACCTAACCCTAATCCAATTATGGTAGCCATGTCACTGGAGAGACCACAACCATCCAATCTCCACCTGACCACAACCATCCGATCTCCACCAGAAGGTCAGGAGCTTACCACATGTCGCCTTCTATCATCCAAATCCTACACGTGCTCTGCACATAAAATAAGCGGGCCCCTCTCAAAAATGAGATGCGGCTGTTGCTTCAGCTTAGTTTGGGCAGAGACCCTGGCCCATTGGGCCTAGCCTGCCCCTTAAAAAAAGTTTTTTGTTACTTTAAAAATATAAAACATTTTATGATTTCGAAAATCATATTTTCTTTTCTCAAAATTCATCAAAAATACTTTTTAAATTCTGAAAAATTGGGAGAAAATTCTAGAAAACCCTAGTTAACTGTTTTCTTCATTTTGTAACAAAGTTTTGATTATAATAATTTATTTTTTTCTATCATTAAAATATTCCATAAAACCTTTTCCTTTTCTAAAAATCCAAAACATCATAAATACTTTTATAATTTTTATTTAAAAATTACTAAAAATTATATTACTTATTTTTAAATATAAAAAATTATTTCAGAAAATTTTCTACTGGAATAAAGTCTTTAAAAAATATTTTGACACGTGGAAAATTCTGAAATTTTTTTATTCGGTATATTAAAATCACTGTCATTACAAACTATCGACCTTAAAATAGTTTCATCCTCGAAATCCTTAAAAGTTACTTTTTCCCAAAACTAAATAACGCTTCTAAACCCAATAAATTTTTCCATATCCAATTTTTCCAATAAAACTCCTTTATGAATTATGAAATAAAACAAGCAAGATTAAATTTGAATAAAATTTTATTTTTTTAAAAATACGTGTGGTCGTTACAGTCTACCCTCCTTAGAAGTTTCGTCCATGAAATTTTCTAAAAGAGAAGGTCGTAACATGGTAAGAAAATATAAGAATAACGTAGTTGCGATTCATATTCACGCTCCATCAGTGGATAAGAAGGGATGGGTTTAGAAGTCACGAGATTCGATGGACAGTTGGTTGAAGAATGCATGCAAGGAAAAAGTTTACGAGAGAAAGCAAAAGATAATTGGTTGAAAACTAAGAGTCAAAGGGGGTTACGAGGGTGTTCCGTGGCTTAAATGTAACATTTCAGAAAATATAAAATATTATTTTTGAAATTTAATATTAAAATAATATTTCCCGAAAACTGCCCGATTTGCGAAATTGGGGTTTTCGAAAAAGGGTATAAATTTATACCAATAATTATGAAATAATTGAAAAATAAAATGATTTATTCATTTAATAATATATCTAAAGGATTTGGCATTTTTAAAATTTATTATATACGGTTTTGATAAAAACCCGATTAGTACACTGCTAATCGCGATTAAGCCAAATCCGCATTTTTACAGTTTTTCGTAGCTAGTGCACCATGTCATGTCATATTTTGATTACATGTGGTATTCTTATGTTGTTTTGGGTATTTTGTGACTTGGGTTTTAAATAAAAAGGAAAGGGTTAAAAAGTGAAAGGGTAAAAGGGTAATATAGAGAGAGAGTGGGTGAGAATAAGAGAGGAGAGAGAGAGGGGCTGCCTCATTCCATAACCCACCACCATTTTCTCATCTTTTCTTTCATCTTCCTCAAGCTCATTCCCTCCACTTCACCCCTAGAGATCATCTAAAAATATCCACCAAAATCCTATACCCCTTTCACAAAAAAGATCACCTCTTCAACCTCTACCCAATGGACCAAGAAATATGGGGTTTTGACAACCTTGAGGAGCTAAGGTTTTTCTTGGGTTGCCTAATGGAGGTATAATTCTCCCCTTTAGTTTAATTTTAGTTCCCTTGCATTCTTGTGTAGTTTAGAGGTTGATTGTGTGTGGAATTTTGATCTTAGAAAACCCTAGTAAAGGATTTGAGTGTTTTTTGAATTGGGTGATGCCTAGTGGCTGTTAACTAGACATGGGTGCTGTTTTAATGACCTGGACCAGAGCTTAGAAACCCAAACACGGATTTAGAAACCCCGATATCGGATAAATGTGTGAACTGTGAGGGTATTCTGGAATCTGGAGCAACCCGGGGACACTAGAAATAATTTTGCGAATACTGGGAGTCGTGCAGGCACCTAGGAAGCTACCACTGAGACCCGAGCCCCTGACCCAAAGACCAGGCCGCAGATTTAATCATTCGGGCCGCAATTTGCGGCCAGAGTAAAGTGGAATTGATTCATTTTGGTTTTGGGGTCCCTTTAGATGTAAATTAGGCCCTCCATATATGCAAAATTTGCCAATTTAGCTTAGAGTAAAATCTGGGACCATTTTCATGAGTTGGTGCATTGTTTTACGACTTCGTTTTGACTTGATTTTGGTATTTGGTATTGTGTTTCCGTCGTGTAGCGTTTGGACGTCAGCGACCAGGGTTAATTGTCGTGTTTTGCACGCAAAGCTATAGGTTTTGACCTATGAGCAAAACGTGTACTGTTTTGGTTTTTCCGCCTTGATTTTAATGCGCATTGCGATTGTTTATTATTGTAGGTATCTTCGCGTGGATTCTGAGGCGACGGGGTATGGCGTCATCGATGTCGGCAAGCGAAGACCAGGTGAGTGGATCTATATCCGCGGGGGAAGTCGGGTGGATGGCGTATAGCACCCCCGCAAAGTTTGATGGAAAACTGATTATAGAATATGGTTAGGAAACCTAGATTAGGAAACTAGGGTTATAGTAAAGGATAGTTAGTGATACTATATTGGATACTAAGGATAGTTAGAAATGATATAATACGGCTATTATGTGATGACAGAATTCGAGGACGACATTTGTCGATATTGCCGTTTAGGGTACTGTAGGACTAGATAGTCGATGTAGATACATTATCCGAACCATGCCTTTTTCTAAACAGAAGAACCGTAAGTATCTTTTAAATATGTACCTTGAGGGATGTTACGGATTTTCAAATGATATCTTTTCCTTAAAACACCGTAACCCCTATTTTCAAAACTACGATTCGCTTCTTTAAAAATCTGATTGTATGGTTCGGGTGTGTATGTTAGATTAGATACTTATACTTAGTAGAGATAGAATGTTTATGTAAATTCGATTCGATGTGTGATATAAATGCGATGGAAGAATATAAGACTGATATGATGATATGATGATCTGATGATATGTCGGTATACGGATGCGAGTCGATCGAGATGATTTATACCCTGCCGGTCCCCTGATATGAGATTATTGCGGATGTGACCTGGGACATAGGTATGCATATATATATATATATATATATATATATATATATAATGTTGTGAATCATGGATGATAGGCCGTATGTGTTATTAGGCCGTACCCTCATTTGTCTTATAGGATGATAGGATCCCTATTAGCTTAATACCGCCGTACGATGATTTTTCGTACGTGATGAGTTTGACTTGATGATTGATCCTAACCCTTGACTAGAGGTTGCCGTACGATGGATCATACCGTACGCGATGTTGTTAGGCTGTATGCCGATTGATAGATTTCCAGACTCGGTCATATTAGATACGTATACCCATCAGCATTTGCATATGATTTACCTTACGCTGCATTCATATTATTCCATTGTATTGCTTATACTTGTGCTAGTACACTTGCACCATTATCGATGATGCGTATGTTACACGTACACAGATTTGCCGGCTCACACACTTCATCATCGATAATTGCCATGTCACTACACAGTAGGGTTGCTGCATCATGACATATACATTGATACATCTATACTTGCGGATATACACATTCGTATATCCATATTGGTGCACATATACATTGATACATCCATACTTGCGGATATACACATTTGTATATCCATATTTGCGCACACATACATTGGTACATCTACATTTGCGCATATTCATATTGTACCTTTATAGATAACTGGTTTTATTGTAAAATTGGGAACCGCATGTTATATTTTACAAACTGGAATCATTTTAAAAGAGCGGTTTTCCCTTATTATGTCATATCACTATTCAATGTTGCATGACACACGGATATGCTTACATTTCCATTATATGTCGCATGCATCATGCTCTATGATTTTACGCATTGGGATATGCTGTTTTCATGAGATTTCTGGATTTGAGAACCGTGGACATTTTAAAAGAGATTATGTGTTGTTTTAAAAACCCGGTTTCTCCTGATATGATATTTCACTGCGTCCACCATGTGTTTTCTCGGTGCTGAGAGCGACATGTGAAACCCGATTCGAGGAGGCCGATGAGGCCGATTGCGGGTACATGGTGGACCCGGTATGGAACCCCGGGACGAGAACGGATCACTGTGCAGTAGACGGTGAGCCTGGCAGAGGGACTACTACCTACCGGTGATAGTATTTGGGCTCGGCGGATATCCGGAGGATACCGACCGGAGTCGAGAGATGATATGGGCCGATCCGGACTGACGGTGCCTGATATATGAGGATTTACGTGCCGATACTGGGCCCGGTTTTCATGATGTTTTCGAGTGTCGATGCTAGGCACTCGGGTTCCATGATTTTGATGTGTCGAGAGGGACACCGTGATATATATTCTCATACTTTCATGCACACTCCTTTATTGTATTTACGTGCATACAGACATTGATATTATGAGTGGACGAGATCCACATGCATACATACCTTGATTATGGTTGGACGAGATCCATATACATGCATTGATTATTACTGTTGGATGTTATCCGTATGCATATAGGTATTGATTACCTTGTTGGCACATATACAGATCTGGTCACCCTAGATATCATAGTGTTACCTTTATGATATAGTTGACCTAGGAGTCGTTGTTTATTCGATTTCTATCTGTTGATATTTTTCTACTCACGAGTCGACAACTCACCCCTGTTGTGCCACAGTTCTTGCAGGTTGACCGCTTGGATCAGTAGCGGCTTCGCTGGCACACAGTTGCATTCGGGTGTTTTGCATTGGTAGGTGGGACATTTGTATCATTCCCACTCTTGTATCTACATTTCATATTGTATCTAGTTAACTCCATCAATCAAAATTTGTAAGTTGTATAAGTAATGAGACTTAGTGGGATTGTGGTTGCGAGACTTAGAGCGAGGGGTTATTCGCTACTTATGGTTTATATGTCTTGCTTTTTCTTTAGCTTTTTGTGGTGAACTTCACCGTTGGGCGTCGTATACTTATATATACTGTATTGCGTGGTTGTGATCCGCCGTTTGGCAAACAGCTAGCTCCCGCTTGGGGATGCCATTATTATTATTATGTATTGTGGTTTTGGATCAAAAAATACAAAGAAGGTGCTGCCAAAATTTTTAGAAGACGAAAAATATTTTCAAACTAGTAAATTTCACTTGTATCATTCATGTTCCTTTTCTATGCATTAAGAAAACTTGATTTCATATACCTTTATTTCAAAAACCTCACCTCCTTTATTTTTCCAAAAGGTTTAGATTTATGGGTTTCAGCTTACTTGAATTCCGTTATGCCTTTAGACGTTGCGTGATTCAAGTGCTGGTCACGAGCTAATATTTTGGGTCGTGACAAAGTTGGTATCAGAGCGTTAGGTTTAATTTTTGTTCGAGTCTATGTTTGACTATGCGGAGTCTAGGGCGGGTATGTATTTCGGAACCTAGGCTTGACCTTACGGAACTTAGACTTGAACGGGGGGTATTAGACCCAAACTTTCGTTTCATAGGCTGACCCTGATTGATGGAGTAGGTTGCTTGAGTAGAGTGACGTACCGTACGTATGTTCCACGGCATATTTACGATACGATACTCCACTTAAGAAACCTTAGGATGTACATATTTTGAGACTTATGATTCTCTTCGTACCCATGATTATACATCCATTTGAGATCCTTGATTTTATTTGTTTCGTGATCATACCTTCATTGATGTTGTTCCTTCTTATGATCATGTATCCATTCTGGATCTGTCGTTTCCTCTCATGCCGTTGATCTGCTTTCTTCGATACTCGATTGAGGTTCCTATCACCATGGTTTGAGCGCAGTTGAGCTGCTACTAGTGCTGCGATCACGGCGAGCTCGCCTGGTATGAGGGATGACCATTTGTGTTTTCTGGTGACATGGGAACGTCTCGATGTAGCGTTATGTTGTGACCTTTTATGGAGGTGAGTGCTTGGTTTTACGCTGGATGATCGGGTCATTGTTAAAGCTGCCAGTTGCAAGAGAACTGTTGATGTATAGCATACCTCAGAGATTTTGATGTCGCCTACTGTGCAGACAGGTGACCCAGCTGTTGCTGAGATGATAGGATGTCGCTTCTAGAGCTTACGAGCTAAGATCGCCGGAGCTTCCAGGCAGAAATGCGACAGATGATAGCCGGTCTACCCCGATTTGAGAGACGAAGGTGATTCGTCAGATTGATGCGCCGATGCAGGCCCAGTTGAGTTGAAAATTTCCAGTGTGGAGAGAATCTTACTTAAACCTAGAGCAGACCGATCCAGCGATGACCGCCGATGTATCGCCTTCCCTGGAGGATTGAGGCATTGTTTAGCATGCGGGCGAAGAATATTCACATGTTGTATATGCGAAGCGAAAAGGTTCGAACGAGTGTCAGAAACCCATTTTCCCAAGTTTAAAGTGTTTGGAGGAACATGCAGGTAATTCTGTGGACCCTCTAGAAGAATGAAACCCTAACTCGACATGATGACCATGGAACCGCTTTAAATCTTAGGGTTTGCAGCAGTTTAGCGGTGCCATCAGTGAGGCTTGGATTTGCCCTTCTACGGTTGGTCCAGAGGTACTGTGGTATGCACCAGATATTTTTAGACTGTACTCAGGTGCTGAGCCTTCGGGAAATTTTGGGCCTTTAATGACTTGATCGAAAGGTTTGACGCCGTCCGGATACCATATGATAAGAGATCAGTAAGCTGACCAGCTTTGGATAGAGGACCCCACCCAGTAGCGTTGTGAGTGATCGAGAACGGACGAGTATTGAGTATTCCTCCGATGGTTAGGGCGAGTTCCCGAGGACGCGTTCGGCCAGATGTCTTCTACCGAGTGATGAAGATACCGAGTTCGTGACTTCGAGTCCGTGTGAGAGACTTCGGATTGACCGTGGACGAGAACAGTTGCAGTGTGCAGATAGCATGGCGTGACGTTATAGCCGACGATGATAAAGACAAGTGGAACCAGAGGTTCGTGCGAGACGCTGACGAGCTGTTATTACTCACCGCCGAGATCAGAGACCTGATATGCTTACAGAGGCATTGGGATACGGCCAGTTTCCGAGGAATCGTGTGCGGAACACGCAAATGTCCAGAAAACGGGAAAAGATTATATAAGAGTACCAGCGTCCGTACAGTTCGGCATAGGCGAGATCGGAAGAGACCTTGAGCAGGATTCCTTCCGGGACACTGCTGCAATGAGAATTGCACCCAGGATCAGATGTGTCACGTGTATTCAGAGAGACAGAGACCGATGCCTGTGACGTGCTGCCTTACGAGTGGTCGTGATGATTGACCGAGAGATGACCAGAGAAGTGCCAGAACGGAATCGTTCCCGTTAGCACATCTGACAGGGCCGATGAGCCGATGGATTGTGAGATGGGTGAATCCACAGAGAAGATAAGGACCCCGAGGCCGAGGATGCCAGACCCTGAGCAGCGAGCAAGTGGATGTTCTTGTTCTACCGGTTATTAGGCGCACCGATTTATTTTTCGACATCGTAGGAGGCATACCTCGATGTCCTTTATTGTGATTTCATGCTTAGGGCATGCATATGATTTGATATATGCTTTCGGCATAGTTTTCATGCACTTTTAGTATTCGATTTGCTTTTGTGCACGTTGATGCACATGTTTGTGCGATTATATACCACGGTATACCTGATTTGGATTTAGATTGAAATGTGTTGTCTACCGTCGATTCGATTTTGATACTCGATATTGTTTTGTGCACCTTGTGCACCTGATTGGATTCTTGTGCATATTAAATGCACCCGATATTGTTGTCGTGCACACCCATTGCACTGGACAGATGTTTTCGTGCACACCCGTTGCACTTAGTTTTAGGCTTTTGTGCATATCGTGGCACCTGTATTTGGATTTGATTTCCATGCGCACCAGACGCATGTGATTATTGGATACGCCTCTTGAGACTGATTTTGCTTTTGAGCACTTGGTTTTCATGTTGGGCACTATATTGTGTAGTAGCCAAACATGACTGATCTGAGAACAGTACCCGAGTACTTTGCATGCATTAAAAGATTTCTAAAAAGGGTTTCCAAAAGGAGCTATAGTCTCGCTACTTTCTAAGTGTCCATGAGCGACACGAACGTTTATAAAGAAGAACCTTTTGGGATATTTTGAAAACGACGGAACGTGTATTTAAGAAAACATATATGGATATATATTATTATTTTAAAATGAGCGTCCATCAGTTATGCCGTGAGTTACGCATTTCTGCGGCGATTTAGAAAAGATTTTGCATGTATTTTTTTCAAATTTTGGAGTTTTCAAAGATGCGTTGTTTACCCCAATCAGTGCAAAGCTCTGTTCAAATTCCAAGGAGGGAAAAGAAGAAATGCTTCTGTTTTCCTCCAATCAGAGCAAAGCTCTGTCTTGAAAATTAAACTGAAAATTAAAGTTAAAATAAATGAAGCAACGCTTCAGATCCCCTGTGCTGCGCGCAGAGCGCCACGTGTCAAAATCAGACACGTTAGCGCAGGGGGCGCAGCGCCAAAGGCAGCGCACCCAATTAGAGCAAGGCTCCGTTTAAAATTCAAACTTTAATTAAAGAAGCAACGCTTCAGCTGGCCTGCGCTCTGCGCTGCACGCCACGTGGCAACACGGTTGCGCTAGCACAGTTGCGCTGCACTCTGCGCTATACGCCACGTGGCAGCGCGGTTGTGCTAGCACAGTTGCGCTGCACGGTGCGCTGCGCGACACGTGTCAGCGCAGTTGCGCAAGTGCAGTTGCGCTGCGCTATGCGCTGTACGACACGTGTCACGAGCTGGTGCGCTTGCGCCAAACAGAATTAAAATGCTGAAAGATCTTTCTCAATCTTGTTAAAAACAAGAAGATTGTCTTCTGTAAAACAGAAGCTCTTGGATCAAAGATCCAACGGTGGGGAAAATTTCCCAAATCACTCAGAGAATGATCTCTTTAACAAACTTTAACTAATTTATGGGCACTATAAAAAGGACCCTAGACCTCAATTCAAAAGGGGGAACATTTTTGTGAAAAATCAAACAGAGAGAACTCTGAAGAATTGGAGAGAATTCCTCAAGAACAAAAAAGGTAAAAACCTTTAGAAAAAGAGAAAATTCTCTTATGAACAGATCATTGATATGAGAACAAGATCAATGATCTTTAATAAAAAACAAAAGTAAAAATAGTGCTTCGCACTTATAAACCATTGGTTCCCTGAGATAAGAAAAACAAGAGGAACTTGTTTTCTTTGATCTAAATTAGATCAAGAAAACAAACAGTGCTTTGCACTTCTGTTATGAACCATTGGTTCTAGAATCTAAAAGATTCTCAAATTAATAGTGCCTTGCACTTGGAGATCTGCACTGTTGCGCTCCTGGGTTGGCGCAAGCCACCTGAGAGTGCCACGTGTCAACATCTGAACCATTTGAGCTATGCGCTTTGAAATAGAGCCTTACTCTCTGAAACTGGCGCAACTCATCGGAGCGAGCCACGTGTCAGCAGCGCAGCGCAATGGCGCAGCGCACTGCGCTTGCATGACACGTGTCCTCACCATAAGCATTTGCGCTCTTTGATTGGCGCAAAGCGCCTGACAAATGCAATGCATTTCTTTTGTTAAAGGGCCAGGCCCAAGTCAAAAAGACCTAGCAGGCCAAAATAAATTGCAAAGCAATAAAAAGGGCAGAGCCCAAGTAAAATTGATGCTCTGCATCATTTATAAATGGGCAGAGCCCAAAACAAATTGATGCTCTGCATCCTTTATGGGCAGAGCCCAAATAAAAATAAAAAGAAATGCAATGCAAAAACAAATAAAAATGATGAGTATACTCTCAACTGGACTTAGCCTAATCGTGGCCGTAAGTCCTCAAATTAAATTGACTGAGCACGGTTGCTCTTTTAAATCAATTTACACTTGGTCCAAGGGTACATCTCTGAATCCCTCTGACACATGTCGTTGTAATCCTTCAACGTCGTTAGGGAGGTGACGGGTCCCGATGGCCATATATCTAAAGGACCGCAATGTCCTTAAACTACCTAAGGACCGCAATGTCCTTAAACTGGAACATGGACCACTACGTCCCTAAACTGGAACAATAGAGCCTCCAAATGCTCTTTTGTCGGATCTAAACGATCCCGTTTAAGTTGATCTTAGCCTCAAATATGGCTAATGTATTCTTAAACATTCAAACAGACTTTAGTCCCAAATTGGACTATAAGACCCCCAATCAACTTTGGTTCAAGGGTACATCTCCGAACTCCTCTGACACCCGTCGTTGTAATCCTTCAACGTCGTCAGAGAGGTGACGGGTCCCGACGGCCATATATTAAATGGACCACCATGTTCCTAAACTGGAAATGGATCTAGACAATCCCGTTAAGTTGATCTTGGTCTGGAAATTAGACTAACGTATCCTTAACAAACGTTCAAGTTGATCTTAGCCTCAAATATGGCTAATGTATCCTTAAACCAAAACCCAAAACCCAAATCTAAGAAAATACGGATTTGGACTAATCCACGTCCTACGGGCGACGAAATAAATAGTCTCCGTACACAATCCACGGGTAACCACAAACAAAACAAACACCCACGACACGAAGTGAAATTCTGGAGAAGGAGAAAATTGTTACCGCGATGAGGTAGCGTAATTAACTGCAGGGTCTTGCGCCTGCAGGGAAGAGTATCCCCACAATCAAAAACCCCTCAAGCGAGGGGGAATCCGACGAAGTCTGCTACATCGGCCGCATCCGTCTAAACCTCCGATACACGGTGCCATAAATCAACTTGGCATCTTCGGAGAGGTAGACGGATAAAACCAAATAGCATCTACCCCGAATCTCAGGCAAGACGAACCTACGCGGTACTCGTCTCTGTATTCGGAGGGGAACGGATTCTGGCACGCCCGGTGGGACCTTTTCCTTTTTCCACTCCACACTTCGTGTGTCGTGTTCGCGAACAAATCGCGGTTTGCTGTGGTTGCCTGTGGATTCAAGGTACTAAGATTTGGTGTCTTGCTCCGTGCAGAAAACAAAAGATCAATGGCTTCAAACTACACTGACTGCAACTGCAACTCTCGCTCGGTCCCTACTGGAGGAGTGACTTACGGGCCCCAAGCGGCCTCTCTTTTCAAGATGCCAGTGGAGCAAGTAACTCAAGCCACCACTGGACTATTCTGCGGGACCATGCTCCCACTGATGAGCTTCAATGCCCCAATGACATCGCAAGAAGCTCCAAAGAAGCCGGTCTTTGATCGACTTACCACTGCCACGACCCCTCTCGACGGGTCGCCCAGTTTCAATACCTCAGTTTTCAACAGACTGGGCCGGAACGTCCGCAAACCTGCGATACCCGAAGCTGCCATCCCAAAGCGGATAGCCATCCCCACTCAAACGGATGAAATCGTTGGAAAGGCTCCTCCTTCCGAGAAGTCGGTTTTTACAAGGCTGGCCATTCCGGTTGCTACTCCAGGCGAGGTCCTCAATGCTGCTTCCCCTACCCAGAGCAGGGGGCATGAAGAAGCTTATCTAACAATGGAGGTGACTCCATCCGCAAGACAAGCTCGACGTCGCCACTGGCGCCGAGTGAGGAAGGCTGGGGGCAATTCCCCCTCAGGGATAACTCCGCCAGCTCCAACGGTGGGGATCGATGCTGTTGTTCCAACTAGGAACAGCTTTGAATGGCTGAATACGGTGCGAAGAAACTCTCCTACTGCGGTGTTGAAACGAACTCCTTCACCTGTGGAGAATACTCCGGAGAAGAAGCTAGAGCAGACCCCTCAACGGTTGTCCTCTAAAATCTACAAGGTCTGGCGACAGGTCCAAGAGTCAGTGATTGATAAAAACTATCTCCGCCGACATAAAAAGATGAAGGTGCGGCAGGAGAAGGATTACTCTGTCAAGACACAAAAAGCAAAAGCTACTTGGGTGCCCACTACAACGGCCTTCTCAACTCCAATCACTCAAAAAAGGAGGCCGCGAAAAGCCCCTGTGTCTTTGGCAAATCACAAAGACACCGAACACAAACGCCCCAAGTCTGGGGGCATGGTGGTGCACACCGTTTATATGGCTTCCGGAAAGGAGGAAAGCCGTGCTTCGACGGGTCACCGACCGCTCACCCGATCTGTAACGAAAGCCCAGGAGCAGCAACAGAAGCTTCAGGAAATGATGACTGTGATGGCTGCACTTACCGAACCGAAAGAAAGTTCGGAAGTATCATCAGAGCAGCGTCACGAACAAGAGACTGATGCTGACTTCTTACGTAGAATCCTCAAAAAGAAGGACACCGAAGCCGCAGAACAAGCGGCTAACATAAAACAAATGGCACTCCTCTTCCAAGACATGGTAGGGATGATGTTACAGCCGGACCCTCCAGTCATTGTCGGAAATGACGGAGGGGAAACATCTGATCCTCCTTCGGCTCTTTCAGCAGCCAAGGAAGAAACCATTTCCAAGGCCGCGCTTGATGACTATATAGCTCAGCAAATACGAGCTCATCAGGCGAGTGAAGCGGCTGGGTAAACTGTTAGAACTGGACGGCCCTATCCGGGCTGGTACGACCAAATCAGTTACCCGCCGGGATATACGATCCCTAAGTTCCACGTATATAAAGAGACAGGGAATCCGCATCAACATGTCGCTCAATTCAGGGCCTTATGCGGCAACACTGGAGGCGATGACAAACTGTTGCTTCGCCAATTCGTCGGCAGCTTAGCAGAAACAGCCTTTGAATGGTATTCGGAGCTACCTAACGACTCTGTCAAAACATTTGCGGAGATGGAGTTACTGTTTACACAAAGATTCGCGAGTGCTAGTGAACGCACCCCGATAACAGCACTGATAAATGCCAGGATAAGGCCAGGCGAAACGTGGGTCCAATACGCAATACGATGGCGGAACCTATGGTCAAAATGCGAACAACGCATAGAAGAGGCGCCTGCAGTAGGCATGTTCGTGGGCACTCTTGACCCGCAAGCGTCCATCTCGCAATTCATGATGTTCTTCAGGCCGACCACCTTCCAAGCATTGATCGACAAATTAACCCAAATGGACCAGATGGGCCACGGACCGTCTCCTCCAAAACCAGACTCTCGAAATGAGAAAGGAAAAGGGAAAGCGACTGTCGTTGCCAATGCTCAACAACAGCCGAGCAACTCAAAGCCGGTCGTTCGCCAAAATAACGCGCACCCACGCCCGTCCCTCGAGGAAAGACTAGGACGTCCTTACTCGTTTCTTCAGAATAAAACGAGAAGACTGTTTGAACTGGCAGTACGCAACAGACACATCAATCTGCCGAACGTCTATTGCAGCCAGGCGATCTCAATAATCCCGATTACTGCCCTTACCACCAAACGGTAAGTCACCCGATCGAGGATTGTTTTGTCTTTAAGGGATGGATCGAGGATCAGTACCTACAAGGCAAGTTTGCGCTGTCTGAAAAGTGGAAGGTAAGCCCACCACAGCCGCACACTCCAAAAAATACGGACACACCGGGGGCGACTTGTCATGTGATCTCTCACTCATTGGCAGATGATAAAGAGGCTCCTTGTGCCGAGGAACCGAGAGCGGACCCTGAACCAGAAATTCTGCGGCCATCAGACGAGTTGATCGATGCCTTCCTGAATAAGATTCGTCTGAAAGTTAAAGCCAATCAAGAGCGTGAGATGGCCATACTGGAAGGAGCCAAACACCGACTGCTAGACCAAAGAGTCGAGGCACTCCCGTCAAATCAAAAGTCATCCGCTGCGAATAAAAACAAATTCAAGGCGGGGAAAAGGTTCGCCAAAGCCCTATCAGTGGGAATGAAGCTACCGCCCTCTAAAGAAAATACTCCCGGTGGAGTAGAGATGCATCCTAACTTCTGCTTATATCTTCAGAAGATCATACATCCTACCGAAGACTGCGAATCCTTCAAGTGTTGGTGGAAATGATATGTTGCTCAAAAGAAACACTTCAACAGGACAAAATATGGAGCTCGTAGACATCGGAAAAATGCGATAGATGAGCGCAAAAGAGCCGCCGCCGACTGTCACATAGCCGACTCCAAGGGATCGCAAATTATCACCTTTGGAAGCGACTCTGACGAAGAAGTTGCCCTCAACCCTCTCCTCAAGGAATCCATTTCAAAAATGAAAGAATTAAGGAGTTGCGAGAACATTCAGCCGTGCAATCGCCCGCTACTCGAAAAAAATCTCGGCCCCGCAAACAAAGGATCGAGCAGAAAGGATAAAGGAAAGGGGAAAATGACCTCCGTCGCCAACACTCGACAACAGTCGAGTGGACCTAGACCAATTGTTCGTCAAAACAACGTGCGTCCACGCGTATCCCTCGAGGAGTGGCTAAGACGTCCTTACTCATTTCCCCAAGATGAAACAAGGAGGCTATTCGAAGTGGCAGTGCATAACAGGCTTATCACTCTACCGGAGCCGAAACACCAACCACAACTGGATGATATCAACAGTTCTAATTATTGCCCTTACCACCAAACAGTAGGTCACCTGATCGAAAACTGTTACGTCTTCAAGAACTGGGTTGAAGACCAATACCAACAGGGCAAGTTCGTCATCTCCGAAAACTGGAAGGTAAGCCCGCCACAACCGCACGCTCTGAGAAAGATGGATACGCCGGGGGCATCATGCTCGTTCATAAAGAAAGCCCCATAGACCGAAAAGTCAGTAAACTAGAGATTCGTCTCAAATATGGCGACAACGGACCGAAACGTCCTTAAACTAATGACGGACCGAAACGTCCTTAAACTAATGACGGACCGAAACGTCTTTAAACTACTACCGCAGCATCCTTAGGCTGACACAAAAAATATATAAATATATATATATATATAATAAACGGTATGTCCATAAGCAAAAAGGGGCACGGATGAAAACCCGAAAGGGCTCCGTGAGTAAAAACAGCAGGGCTACCGGCGAGTGTTCGTGAAAACCCGAAAGGGCGCGACCTCGTAAAAAAAAATATATAAAAATAAAAAGAATAAAAAAAGGGGGGGTATGTCCATAAGCAAAAAGGGCACGGATGAAAACCCGAAAGGGCTCCGTGAGTAAAAACAGCATGACTACCGGCGAGTGTTTGTGAAAACCCGAAAGGGCGCAACCTCGTTAAAGGACACTTACAGGGTCCTCCCGATCTTGTAGGGAGAAACCACCCGCGTGAGATCCTTACGACTCAAAAGGGAGCAACACACTTAGGAATCCTTACGATTCCTAAGGAGAAATTACACTTGCGAGATCCTCACGACTCGTAAGGAGAACTCTCTTATGGGACCCTCACGACTCATAAGATTTGAAAGTCTTAAGTTACAGAGACCTAAACCTGTGCTTAAGCAACCCCCACAACTTTCGTTATTGCCCTACAAGTGGCTCAATACTAACCCTTGTATACAATCCATGGTCGCGAATAAACATTTCCCTAACCAAATCCCATCCGTGATTGGGGATATGTGCGCATGATGAACAACCCTTATAAGTCATCTCGACTTACAAAGAGAAAACCCTCTTGTAGGATCCTTACGACTTACAGAGGAACATACACTTAGGAATCCTCACGATTTCTAAGAAGAAAATACACCTACAAGATTCTTACGACTTATAGGGAGAAATACCTTTGTGAGACCCTTACGGCTCATGAAGTTAAAAGCCTTAGTCGACAGGACCTTAACCCTGTTCGCTAAGCCACCTTTGATCAACATCGACGAAGGCAAATGATGATTCTCTCCTGGCAATATCCCAGTTGTAGCGGTGCAGATGCCGAAATCGGTGTCTAAACTCAGGTTTACGGTGAAAAGCCGGTAGGCCGCACATGCATACGAAATAGCCGAAATGATAAGGCAACTTGCAATAAAAAGCAGCAAGTAAAAACGTATGCATACAAAATAGCCGAAATGATTGGGCAACTCGCAATAAAAAGCAACGAGCAAAAATAAAATAAATAGCCGAAATGATTGGGCAACTCGCAATAAAAAGCCGCGAGCAAAAATAAAATAAATAGCCGAAATGATTGGGCAACTCGCAATAAAAAGCAGCGAGCAAAAATAAAATAAATAGCCGAAATGATTGTGCACCGCGAAAAATAGCCGAAATGATTGGGCAATCGCGACCTTCACGATATAAAAGCTGAAATGATAGAGCATCGCGGAAATAAAATAATAATAATAAAAAAAATGAATGAAACTTCTGCCCTACAGGTTAGATCACATCGATTCCTGTATACAATCCAGGGACACAAACAAAGAGGGAACCATACTTTCCCAACAGGCTCTATAAAAAAGCGAAGCCAAATCTCGACGATTCACAGACAATCTAGAGACCATCTAAGCATTCGTCTCGTTACAGCAGATGAGATGTCAATAAAGGCGTTCCTTCGCAGTCCATCAAGATGCAGATACAACGCTAAGAAAAAGACCTTGCGGTCGAAACAAAGCGAAGCGACGGCAAAATCCCAGCTTCATTTCGACGTTCGTCTCGATACAGTAGACGCAATGTCAACCCCAGCGTTCTTCCTCCAACAGGATTTGGACACACCAAAGCAAACGAAGCGAAGGACACATTCCTAGCTTCAACGTCTTGACGGTAACTCATATAAAACCGGAAAGACAATCGGAGATCATCTCGCACCAGCACAGGGTGGTCACCACCTCGACGTCCATCTCGATACAGCAGACGAGATGTCACCCCGGCGTTCTTCCTCCAACAGAGTTCAGACACAACAATCAAACAAGTGGAGTAACGGCAAAATCCCAGCTCCACCGCGACGTTCGTCTCGATACAGCAGACGAGATGTCATCCCAACGTTCGTCTCGACACAGCAGACGCAACATCATCAAACAAATGGAGCCACGGCAAAATCCCTAGTTCCAAACCTCAACGGTTCACCAGCAACCTAGAAACAATCTCGACGTCCGTCTCGGTACAGCAGACGAGATGTCACCCCAACGTTCGTCTCGACACAGCAGACGCAACATAATCAAACAAGTGGAGTAACGGTAAAATCCCAGCTCCACCGCGACGTTCGTCTTGATACAGCAGACGAGATGTCACCCCAACGTTCGTTTCGACACAGCAGACGCAACATCATCAAACAAATGGAGCCACGGCAAAATCCCTAGTTCCAAACCTCAACGGTTCACCAGCAACCTAGAAACAACCTCGACGTCCGTCTCGGTACAGCAGACGAGATGTCACCCCAACATTCGTCTCGACACAGCAGACGCAACACAATCAAACAAGTGGAGTAACGGCAAAATCCCAGCTCCACCGCGACGTTCGTCTCGATACAGCAGACGAGATGTCACCCCAACGTTCGTCTCGACACAGCAGACGCAACATCATCAAACAAATGGAGCCACGGCAAAATCCCTAGTTCCAAACCTCGACGGTTCACCAGCAACCTAAAGACAACTACGACATTCGTCTCGATACAGCAGAGGAGATGTCACTCTAGCGTTCTTCCTCCAGCAGGGTTCAGACGCGACAATCAAACAAACGGAGCCACGGCAAAATCCCTAGTTCCCACCGCGACATTCGTATCGATACAGCAGACGCGATGCCAGCAAACGAAGCAAAGGCCAAATTCCTAGCTTCATGGTCTTGACGGCAACTTACATAAAACCCGAAAGACTATCGGAGATCATCCTACACCAGCGCGGAGTGGTTATGACTCATCGGGGCTCGCCAAAATGAGCCTAACCTCAAGTAAAAAGCGGCATGGCAAATTCCTAACCCTTGCTCTACCGACGGTCAAACTGCCTAGGAAGATTGCTTGAAGACGTCTTGTCCAGCCCCCGAAGGGATCAGAGACACAGCAGTCGCAGGGCTACTCGAACAGCACGATTTCCTATCGAGGAACATATCGGCTTATGCGACGGTACGACGGCCAAAACCCTAAGTTCCACAGACCCTAACGGACTTCTGTCAAAAAGAGCAGAGGTTAACTGTGATGTTAGGATATTCTTGCGAGAAATGCTCGATTCGTCTCGACTTGTGAAGAAATTGATGTCTTTGCGAGAAATTTTCGATGCGGCTCGACTCGTGAAATAAAGCCTTAGGCAATAGGCATAAAAGGAGCCTGTTTCCTAAGCACTGGGACCCTGCAAGTTGGCCCAAAACGGTCTCTTGCACAATATCCACGGGTCTCACTCTCCAAAATCAAAACTCGACAAGGAGGGAAGCAACCACTTACGGGTCCTCTCGACTCGTAAGAGGGAAAAATTCTCTTATAGGATCCTTACGACTTATAAGAGAAAACACACTTAGGAATTCTCACGATTCCTAAGTAGAAAATCCACCTACGAGATCCTCTCGATCCGTAGGGAGAAAAGTCTCTATGAGACCCTCACGGCTCATAGAGTTGAAAAGTCTTAGGCGGCAGATCTGAACCTGCGGCCTAAGCCATTGCTATCTCTTGGAGAAATCTAGATGCTTACTCTATTATCTATCAACCCTGTTTATTCAGATAGCATACGCACAATAAAAGAAAAAGGAAGTGACAGGAAGACCATCCGATTTACATTTGATCAAGCGTTCGAGACACACTCACTCGTGCATGTGCAAAAGATTTAGAACAAGAAATAAGACAAACTGAAATGGAAATTTTCTATTCATATCATAAAAAGGGGTCCTTACAATCACGGAGAAATAGATAATAACATTATTAAAATGTTTACAATGGTATAACCTCGAACCCAGGACATGGGTTGAGGAACTCGAAAGTGACCCTATCTATGACTTTCCAAGCCTCGCGGACCATCCTGGTGTGCTTTCTTTCGCGAGAACAAGCGTCAAGGTCCCCCCTGATGTCTTCCACGCTCCGATAAGCAGCGAGTATGGCAGACTGTTGAAAGACCTCGTGCAAGAGATCGACAAGACTGTCTCGCCGTCTCTTCAAGATAAAGTTCATCAGGTACACCGAGTGCACCTTATCATCAGCGGCATCCAACGCCCTAAGCGGCACACCGGAACAGAATAGGGGAAGCGCTTCCCAGATGGCTCCCACGATAAGTATCAAGAGGGAGGAACGTCAGGGAAGCGGTGGACCGTTATATGCGTCGAAGCGGCTCATGATTTCAGCACACTCCGCGTTTGTGCACTCTCGATTTTGAGAACGGCCAAGTCGGCGGATGTCCCCGTAAGAGATGATCTCGTCAAGATTGTACATGTGGGCGTTCATTGTTTCTGTAAAAGAAAATCAACAAAAATTATCAGAAAGACTGATTAAGCAAAATGATATAATGCACTGAGGAATAAAATGCCATCTTTAACTTCCAAGATCCATGAAGAATTCTTAAGAGTTCTTCTATATGATTTGGGAGGAGCAAAGCTCCATTAATGAAATGGGAAAATACAGGAAAGATCTTTTAGAGAGCAAAGCTCTATTAATGGAACCCTAATAGGGCACTCCTTAGTCTTCTATAGACCCCCTTAGAGCAAAGCTCTGCTAAGTGAAACCCTAAATGGGTCTTCTTTAGATCAGGGATCTATTGAGAGCAAGGCTCTTAAAATTGATTTAATTTAATAAAAATTAATATTTTTACTTAAAAATTCTCTAAAGTTTGAACTTTTAAAAGTGTTTAAACAAGAGAGCAGGGCTCTGAGTTCTGAAAGTAAAATCGTGAAGATGAAAATCATCTAAGGGACCAAAGGTCCTATTTATAGGCATCAAATGCCCTTTCAACTTCCGAAAGTTGCCGCGAAGGTTTGAATTCGGCCACCGCTGCGCTCACGTTTAAGGTCACGTAAGCGCAACGGTAGGGGGGCATTTGTTTACCCCAATCAGTGCAAAGCTCTGTTCAAATTCCAAGGAGGGAAAAGAAACAATGCTTTTGTTTTCCTCCAATCAGAGCAAAGCTCTGTCTTGAAAATTAAAGTGAAAATTAAAGTTAAAATAAATGAAGCAACGCTTCAGATCCCCTGCGCTGCGCGCAAAGCGCCACGTGTCAAAATCAGACACATTAGCGCAGGGGGCGCAGCGCCCAAGGCAGCGCACCCAATTAGAGCAAGGCTCCGTTTAAAATTCAAACTTTAATTAAAGAAGCAACGCTTCAGCTGGCCTGCGCTCTGCGCTGCACGCCACGTGGCAACACAGTTGCGCTAGCGCAGTTGCGCTACGCTCTGCGCTACGCGCCACGTGGCAGCGCGGTTGCGCTAGCACAGTTGCGCTGCGCGGTGCGCGGTGCGCTGCGCGACACGTGTCAGCGCAGTTGCGCAAGTGCAGTTGCGCTGCGCTATGCGCTGCACGACACGTGTCACGAGCTGGTGCGCTTGCGCCAAACAGAATTAAAATTCTGAAAGATCTTTCTCAATCTTGTTAAAAACAAGAAGATTGTCTTCTGTGAAACAGAAGCCCTTGGATCAAAGATCCAACGGTGGGGAAAATTCCCCAAATCACTCAGAGAATGATCTCTTTAACAAACTTTAACTAATTTATGGGCACTATAAAAAGGATCCTAGACCTCAATTCAAAAGGGGGAACATTTTTGTGAAAAATCAAACAGAGAGAACTCTGAAGAATTGGAGAGAATTCCTCAAGAACAAAAAAGGTAAAAACCTTTAGAAAAAGAGAAAATTCTCTTATGAACTGATCATTGATATGAGAACAAGATCAATGATCTTTAATAAAAAACAAAAGTAAAAATAGTGCTTCGCACTTATGAACCATTGGTTTCCTGAGATAAGAAAAACAAGAGGAACTTGTTTTCTTTGATCTAAATTAGATCAAGAAAACAAACAGTGCTTTGCACTTCTGTTATGAACCATTGGTTCTAGAATCTAAAAGATTCTCAAATTAATAGTGCCTTGCACTTGGAGATCTGCACTGTTGCGCTCCTGGGTTGGCGCAAGCCACCTGAGAGTGCCACGTGTCAACATCTGAACCATTTGAGCTATGCACTTTGAAATAGAGCCTTGCTCTCTGAAACTGGCGCAACTCATCAGAGCGAGCCACGTGTCAGCAGAGCAGCGCAATGGCGCAGCGCACTGCGCTTGCATGACACGTGTCCTCACCATAAGCATTTGCGCTCTTTGATTGGCGCAAAGCGCCTGACAAATGCAATGCATTTCTTTTGTTAAAGGGCCAGGCCCAAGTCAAAAAGACCTAGCAGGCCAAAATAAATTGCAAAGCAATAAAAAGGGCAGAGCCCAAGTAAAATTGATGCTCTGCATCATTTATAAATGGGCAGAGCCCAAAACAAATTGATGCTCTGCATCCTTTATGGGCAGAGCCCAAATAAAAATAAAAATAAATGCAATGCAAAAATAAATAAAAATGATGAGTATACTCTCAACTGGACTTAGCCTAATCGTGGCCGTAAGTCCTCAAATTAAATTTACTGAGCACGGTTGCTCTTTTAAATCAATTTACACTTGGTCCAAGGGTACATCTCTGAATCCCTCTGACACATGTCGTTGTAATCCTTCAACGTCGTCAGGGAGGTGACGGGTCCCGATGGCCATATATCCAAAGGACCGCAATGTCCTTAAACTACCTAAGGACCGCAATGTCCTTAAACTGGAATATGAACCACTACGTCCCTAAACTAGAACAATAGAGCCTCCAAATGCTCTTTTGTCGGATCTAAACGATCCCGTTTAAGTTGATCTTATCCTCAAATATGGCTAATGTATCCTGAAACATTCAAACAGACTTTAGTCCCAAATTGGACTATAAGACCCCCAATCAACTTTGGTTCAAGGGTACATCTCCGAACTCCTCTGACACCTGTCGTTGTAATCCTTCAACGTCGTCAGAGAGTTGACGGGTCCCGACGGCCATATATTAAATGGACCACCATGTCCCTAAACTGGAAATGGATCTAGACAATCCCGTTAAGTTGATCTTAGTCTGGAAATTAGACTAACGTATCCTTAACAAACGTTCAAGTTGATCTTAGCCTCAAATATGGCTAACGTATCCTTAAACCAAAACCCAAAATCCAAATCTAAGAAAATACGGATTTGGACTAATCCACGTCCTACGGGCGACGAAATAAATAGTCTCCGTACACAATCCACGGGCAACCACAAACAAAACAAACACCCACGACACGAAGTGAAATTCTGGAGAAGGAGAAAGTTGTTACCGCGAAGCGGTAGAGTAATTAACTGCAGGGGCTTGCGCCTGCAGGGAAGAGCATCCCCACAATCAAAAACTCCTCAAGCGAGGGGGAATCTGACGAAGTCTGCTACATCGGCCGCATCTGTCTAAACCTCCGATACACGGTGCTATAAATCAACTTGGCATCTTCGGAGAGGTATACGGATAAAACCAAATAGCATCTGCCCCGAATCTCAGGCAAGACGAACCTACGCGGTACTCGTCTCTGTATTCGGAGGGGAACATGCGTAATATACACGTATTATAGTATTTGATTAGTGTATATTGGATTTCAGTAGTGGATTTCGAGATCTGCATCTCTATTGTAACTCCGAGGATATGCGTGCAAATCCGATGATTTGCGTGACGCTTGACGGAGTTCGATTTTGAGTTTTTACTCGTTTTCATCCGCACTTGGCGCGTTGTGTTTTTTCTGCGTTTTCCATGATTTCGGAGCCCCGTTGATTTGAGCCGATTATTGAAATGTTTTAGATTTTGGGGGTTTAAATTTAAATTCGGGAACCGAATTTATTTAAGAGAGGAAGACTGTAAAATTTCAGAAAATATAAAATATTATTTTTGGAATTTAATATTAAAATAATATTTTCCCGAAAACTGCCTGATTTGCGAAATTGGGGTTTTCGAAAAAAGGTATAAATTTATACCAATAATTATGAAATAATTGAAAAATAAAATGATTTATTCATTTAATAATATATCTAAAGGATTTGGCATTTTTAAAATTTATTATATACAGTTTTGATAAAAACCCGATTGGTGCACTGCTAATCGCGATTAAGCCAAATCCGCGTTTTTACAGTTTTTCGTGGCTAGTGCACCATGTCATGTCATATTTTGATTACATGTGGTATTCTTGTGTTATTTTAGGTATTTTGTGACTTGGGTTTTAAATAAAAAGGAAAGGGTTAAAAAGAGAAAGGGTAAAAGGGTAATATAGAGAGAGAGTGGGTGAGAATAAGAGAGGAGAGAGAGGGGGGCTGCCTCATTCCATCACCCTCCACCATTTTCATCTTTTCCTTCATCTTTCTCAAGCTCATTCCCTCCACTTCACCCCTAGAGATCATCTAAAAATATCCACCAAAATCCTATACCCCTTTCACAAAAAAGGATCACATCTTCAACCTCTACCCAATGGACCAAGAAAAGTGGGGTTTTGACAACCTTGAGGATCTAGGGTTTTTCTTGGGTTGCCTAATGGAGGTATAATTCTTGCCTTTAGTTTAATTTTAGTTCCCTTGCGTTCTTGTGTAGTTTAGAGGTTGTTTGTGTGTGGAATTTTGATCTTAGAAAACCCTAGTAAAGGATTTGAGTGTTGTTTGAATTGGGTGATGCCTAGTGGTTGTTAACTAGACATGGGTGCTGTTTTAATGACCTGGACCAGAGCTTAGAAATCCAAACACGGATTTAGAAACCCCGATATCGGATAAATGTGTGAACTGTGAGGGTATTCTGGAATCTGGAGCAACCCGGGGACACTAGAAATAATTTTGCGAATACTGGGAGTCGTGCAGGCACCTAGGAAGCTACCACTGAGACCCGAGCCCCTAACCCAAAGACCAGGCCTCAGATTTAATCATTCTGGCCGCAATTTGCGGCCAGAGTAAAGTGGAATTGATTCATTTTGGTTCTGGGGTCCCTTTAGATGTAAATTAGGCCCTCTATATATGCAAAATTGGCCAATTTGGCTTAGAGTAAAATCTGGGACCATTTTCATGAGTTGGTGCATTGTTTTACGACTTCGTTTTGACTTGATTTTGGTATTTGGTATTGTGTTTCCGTCGTGTGGCGTTTGGACGTCAGCGACCAGGGTTAATTGTCGTGTTTTGCACGCAAAGCTATAGGTTTTGACCTATGTGCAAAACGTGTACTGTTTTGGTTTTTCCGCCTTAATTTTAATGCGCATTGCGATTGTTTATTATTGTAGGTACCTTCGCGTGGATTCCGAGGTGACGGGGCGTGGTGTCATCGATTTCGGCAAGCGAAGACCAGGTGAGTGGATCTATATCCACGGAGGAAGTCGGGTGGATGACGTATAACACCCCCATAAAGTTTGATGGAAAACTGATTATAGAATATGGTTAGGAAACCTAGATTAGGAAACTAGGGTTATAGTAAAGGATATTTAGTGATACTATATTGGAAACTAAGGATAGTTAGAAATGATATAATACGGCTATTATGTGATGACGGAATTCGAGAACGACGTTTGTCGATATTGCCGTTTAGGGTACTGTAGGACTAGATAGTCGATGTAGATGCATCATCCGAACCATACCTTTTTCTAAATAGAAGAACCGTAAGTATCTTTTAAATATGTATCTTGAGGGATGCTACGGATTTTCAAATGATATCTTTTCCTTAAAACATCGTAACCCCTATTTTCAAAACTACGATTCGCTTCTTTAAAAATCTGATTGTGTGGTTCGGGTGTGTATGTTAGATTAGATACTTATACTTAGTAGAGATAGAATGTTTATGTAAATTCGATTCGATGTGTGATATAAATGCGATGGAAGAATATAAGATTGATATGATGATATGATGATCTGATGATATGTTGGTATACGGATACGAGTCGATCGAGATGATTTATACCCTGCCGGTCCCCTGATATGAGATTATTGCGGATGTGACCTGGGACATGGGTGTATATATATATATATATATATATATATATATATATATATATATATATATATATATATATAGAATGTTGTGAATCATGGATGATAGGCCGTATGTGTTATTAGGCCGTACCCTCATTTGTCTTATAGGATGATAGGATCCCTATTAGCTTAATACCGCCGTACGATGATTTTCCGTGCGTGATGAGTTTGACTTGATGATTGATCCTTACCCTTGACTAGAGGTTGCCGTACGATGGATCATACCGTACGCGATGCTGTTAGGCTGTATGCCGATTGATAGATTCCAGACTTGGTCATATTAGATACGTATACCCGTCAGCATTTGCATATGATTTACCTTACGCTGCATACATATTATTCCATTGCATTGCTTATACTTGTGCTAGTACACTTGCACCATTATCGATGATGCCTATGTTACACGTACACAGATTTGTCGGCTCACACACTTCATCATCGATAATTGCCATGTCACTACACAGTAGGGTTGCTGCATCATGACATGTACATTGATAAATCTATACTTGCGGATATACACATTCGTATATCCATATTGGTGCACATATACATTGATACATCCATACTTGCGGATATACACATTTGTATATCCATATTTGTGCACACATACATTGGTACATCTACATTTGCGCATATTCATATTGTACCTTTATAGATAGCTGGTTTTATTGTAAAATTGGGAACCGCATGTTATATTTTAAAAACTGGAATCATTTTAAAAGAGCGGTTTTCCCTTATTATGTCATATCACTATTCAATGTTGCATGACACACGGATATGCTTACATTTCCATTATATGTCTCATGCATCATGCTCTATGATTTTACGCATTGAGATATACTGTTTTCATGAGATTTCTGGATTTGAGAACCGTGGACATTTTAAAAGAGATTATGTGTTGTTTTAAAAACCCGGTTTCTCCTGATATGATATTTCAGTGCGTCTTCCATGTATTTTCTCGGTGCTGAGAGCGACATGTGAAACCCGATTCGAGGAGGCGGATGAAGCCGATTGCGGGTACATGGTGGACCCGGTATGGTATCCCGGGGCGAGAACGGATCGCTGTGCAGTAGACGGTGAGCCTGGCAGAGGGACTACTACCTACCGGTGATAGTATTTGGGCTCGGCGGATATCCGGAGGATACCGACCGGAGTCGAGAGATGATATGGGCCGATCCGGACTGACGGTGCCCGATATATGAGGATTTACATGCCGATGCTGGGCCCGGTTTTCATGATGTTTTCGAGTGTCGATGCTAGGCACTCAGGTTCCATGATTTTGATGTGTCGGGAGGGACACCGTGATATATATTCTCATACTTTCATGCGCACTCCTTTATGATATTTATGTGCATACAGACATTGATATTATGAGTGGACGAGATCCACATGCATACATACCTTGATTATGAGTGGACGAGATCCACATGCATACATACCTTGATTATGGTTGGACGAGATCCATATACATGCATTGATTATTACTGTTGGATGTTATCCGCATGCATATAGGTATTGATTACCTTGTTGGCACATATACAGATCTGGTCACCCTAGATATCATAGTATTACCTTTATGATATAGTTGACCTAGGAGTCGTTGTTTATTCGATTTCTATCTGTTGATATTTTTCTACTCACGAGTCGGCAACTCACCCCCGTTGTGCCACAGTTCTTGCAGGTTGTCCGCTTGGATCAGTAGCGGCTTCGCTGGCACACAGTTGCATTCGGGTGTTTTGCATTGGTAGGTGGGACATTTGTATCATTTCCACTCTTGTATCTACATTTCATATTGTATCTAGTTAACCCCATCAATCAAAATTTGTAAGTTATATAAGTAATGAGGCTTAGTGGGATTGTGGTTGCGAGACTTAGAGCGAGGGGTTTTTCGCTACTTATGGTTTATATGTCTTGCTTTTTCTTTAGCTTTTTGTGGTGAACTTCGCCGTTATATATACTGTATTGCGTGGTTGTGATCCGCCATTTGGCGAAGAGCTAGCTCCCGCTTGGGAATGCCATTATTATTATTATGTATTGTGGTTTTGGATCAAAAAATACAAAGGAGATGCTGCCAAAATTTTTAGAAGACGAAATATGTTTTCAAACTAGTAAATTTCACTTGCATCATTCATGTTCCTTTTCTATGCATTAAGAAAACTTGATTTCATATAACTTTATTTCAAAAACCTCACCTCCTTTATTTTTCCAAAAGGTTTAGATTTCTGGGTTTCAGTTTACTTGAATTCCGTTACGCCTTTAGACGTTGCGTGATTCAAGTGCTCGTCACGAGCTAATATTTCGGGTCATGACATTAAGCCTCTATGGCTGACAAAGTGAAAACTTGACGCTTAAGAATGCTCCTCTGTGCTTGACGTGATACTCGCCACTAAGTGGGTATGGGTAGTCCTTGATGTGTTGCTCTATAGACTGCCAGTCCGAATGCTGGAATAGTCCTGGGTTCCTATCAAGAACAACCGCCTGCTCTATTCTCTGATGAGCCACATATCAAACAGATACCTTTAAGCTTACGACTGTCCCTCTAGAGATGCCCCAACTTATTGCAGTAGTTGCATATGATTGATGAAAGATCAGAAAAGGACTCATCATGTCTTCCTGGCTGAAAAACTTTGGCCAGCCTTCAGGAAGTCCCTTCTGAAATCTCACTAGCGTGTCACTTGTTCCTAATCAGTTGAGTCTTTTTCTTTATTCGTTTCTCTAATCTTCGAAATTACGACTGGCATCGAGGACTTTGTCATATGTGCGGTATGCAGTAATGGACATTGCTGACTGGGTCTTCAAGTCTAAACTCTGTCGGAACCATTTAGCACGTAACTCTGGAGCAGCCACCGGGTTTGGTGTAAAACGACTCAGCATTGCAAACTCAATGGTATGTTCGTTAACTGTCTTCTCCCGGTTAGATCCCTACTCTAGGTGGACGAACCTCCTTTCTATCTCAGGTTGTGTTACCGCTCGGAAGTATTGAGCATCAAAATGTTCCTTGAAAGTCTCCCAGCTAATTGGTTTCACTAGCCGACCTTCATCGAATTGCTACCAGATTCTGGCATTCTCAGCTGGTTGAAACTTTGCAGTGTCTATCCAGGCTTCGATTGGAATTTGGGTAGCGCCGAAGCCGTCGACAGTGTGATGGATCCATTCTTCAGTTTCGAGTAGTGTCTCCTTCCATATGAAAGACTTGGGGTGTAGCGATCGAAACTGCTCGACTCCGGATGTCCCTTGATTGTTAGAGGCCAAAGCTTGCTCAATCAGAGCGGCTTGTTGTTGGCGACTCTCGAGCAATTCCTTCTGTAGGGCAACGGTTTGCTGCTGCTGGTTCTCGAGCAGTTCTCGTATCATTTCTATCATAGCTGCGACATGTCCGTCGCTATTCCTGTTTCCTCTCATGTTACGGTTTCCGCTATGTGTAGCCATCACCTTCAAGAGAAACAAGAAAGTATCAAATCTGATTCGAAGAGAATGGTAGACAACAAGATAGGAAGCAAGTTGTATAAAAGGAAAATGAGTAAGTATCAAGGATGGAATCAACAGATGAGATTCAAGAAGTATAATAAGAGTTGGTTAATATTCTCATATTTGTATACTTGGACCTGCATAGGCCACCACTAAAACCTGTCACGCCCTGCTTTTCGAGTTATGCGAGCTGAGATGTGGCGAAGCCCGCAACGTAACTATACCAAGAAGTAGATTCTTCCCGATACAGTTACGCTAAACGTATAGTATACAGGAGTACACAAAATGAAAAATATGTAAACGCTAATTTTATTTATCAACCAACATTCATTACAAATAAGATTTAAAGTCTTATTAGATCGATAAAGTAAGACCTAAATATGTAGGCGAATAAGAAAAATAAGAATAACTAAAACCCTAATAATGCGTCGAAATGGGAGCATAGTCTTCTTCCGTAGCTTCAACTTCTGTCGTCTTTCCTTACTCTTCTCCTATCACTAACGGACATTTCGGGGGAACAAAGAGAAAGAAACGTACATGAGCAGGTTAGACTCGAATATGATTCTCAAGTGAAAATATATGGTACAATGATGAGTTAAAGTATAATATAAGAAGATTAAAACAATAAGTGTAGTGTCACACAATCATGTGAATAAAAGTGCGGGTAAGATGTCGATTAGTAACTCTTAACCGTAGTTTAGCTTGATTCGGTTTAATCTTATAAGGGTACACACGTTCCAGGTAAAACAAGTTACATTAAACCGTATAATGTGTGAAAAGCAAGTTTAATCAAGCATATCATGATATCAAAGATAGTTTACATTTGTTTTGGTTTGGAAACACAGATATATAGTTAGTAAACAGTTAGCATCCCGTCTATGCCCAGGATCACGAAAACATGATCATTAAAAAGTTAGCATCCTGTCTATACCCAGGATCACGAAAACATGATCTTTAAAAAGTTAGCATCCCGTCTATGCCCAGGATCACGGAAATATGGTCATTGCACATGAGAAGAGAATTCTCAAGACACAACGTACGTTAGTACATGTATTTCGGGAGTATTCCGTTTATGCCCGAAATCATGGAAACACGTTCATTGCACACGGTCATTGTGCACGATCATTAAGCAGTTAAATTAACAAGTCAGCATGGATTGAAGTGTTACGGGGTTTCATAAAGTCTGGTTGAACCTTATTTCCGGCTCCCCGAGGTGAGATATAATGCCATACAAACATATGAAAGTTCATGGTATTTATACGAAAAATATGTCTTTGGAAGTTTATGCTATTTATCCAATAATACGGGATTAGAAAACTTTAATGAAAACACGGTATTAGAAAATTTTAGGGTGTTTCTGTGAAAATAGAGTATTTGAAGACTTGAAGATAATTCAATGCAAATACGTGTTTTCGAAAGTTTAGGGGATCTTAGTAAGAATATGAAATTTGGAACCTTTGCGTATTTATGTGAACATACGCATTTAAGAAACTTAAGGGTAGTTTATTGAAAATATTGCTTTGGAAAAATTTAGGGTATTTTAGTAAAAATATAATTCGGGAAGACCCATGGTGTTTTAGCATAACGATAGCTTTAGGAAAACCATGGTATTTTAGCGTAAAAAATCATTTTAGGATAACCCATCGTATTTCAGTGTAATTAAAACTTTACTAAATTACGTGACTGACATGTAAAAATTAGTCATTTGTCGTGGTAGGTCATTACCACAACACCTGAGATCCTAAATTGAAATTACTATCTAATCTAATCCTTAAACATGTATATTAACAACTAACTAAAAACTATTAAACAATTAAAGAAACTCGAAGGGGTTTTCTTGAAAAACTACAATTCTCATAATTTACTAAAATATCTAATTTAACATAAAACATAGTGACATTTAAGAAGGAGATCAAAAAGAGAGAGACGAATCCTATCTCTTAAAGCATGTTGGAAGAAAGTAACCGCAATACCCTCGATCTGCTTCTTTCTCCACAAAAATTTATAATTTTTCTAGAGCTCAAAACCATCATCCTTGCGAAGAGCGTCAAAAGACGATCGCATGAAAATTTTCATAGATTTTTTTAGCTTGAGATTTGTGAGAAAAGCGAGCGAAAGAAGCTTTTTATAGGCTTTTCAAAAAATCCATAACCCTAATCTAATTATGGTAGCCACGTCATTGGAGAGACCACAACCATCTGATCGCGATCAAAAGGCCAGGAGCTTGCCACATGTCCTTCTATCACCCGAATCCTACACGTGCCCTGCACATGAAATAAGCGGGCCCCTCTCAAAAATGAAACGCGGCTGCTGCTTTTGCTTATTTTGGGTGAAGGCCCTGGCCCAATTGGGCCTGGCCTGCCCCTTAAAACAAGGTTTTTGTTTTTTTAAAAAAGAAAACATTTTATAATTTCGAAAACCATATTTTCTTTTCTAAAAATTCATCAAAAATACTTTTTAAATTCTGATAAATTGGGAGAAAATTCTGAAAAACCTAATTAATTTTTTTTCTTCAATTTTGTAACAAAATTTGGATTATAATAATTTATTTTTTCTATCATTAAAATATTCCATAAAACCCTTTCCTTTTCTATAAATCCAAAACATTAAAAATACTGTTATAATTTTCATTTAAAAATTACTAAAAATTATATTACTTAGTTTTAGATATAAAAAATTATTTTAAAACATTTTCTACTGGAATAAAGTTTTTTAAAATAATATTTTGACACGTGGAAAATTTTGAAAAGTTTTTATTCCATATATTAAAATCACAGCCGTTGCACAGGGGAAAGCCATGGTAGTTGATGGTATTTTAAAGTCATTTACCAGAATAAATACCTGCTCAGAAATCACAGCCAAACCCTAACAGAACAGAACCCCAATGAAGAAAGGCTCCGTCGACGGCGGCGCAGGCGCCCGCGAAGCGTCGGCAGAGAGAAAAGAGAAGCAGAAGCCCCCATTTCGTGTAGCCAAAGACGACACCAAGCCCATCCTCAGAGACGCTGTACAAATTCTATTGTTGCCTCTTTCTAATTTTAAAAATTTAATAGCTTTTGCTCATTTTTGTATTGGGTAATTTTGTGTGTTTTTTTGTGGCTAGATTTTGAGATCAGACCCCATTGAGACTGAGCAAGCAGTGCTTCGTCTTCCTCCCTTTCCCCTCACCAAAACCCCCAAGTTCTAATCTCCAAAACCCTTGGTGAATATGCTTTCTTTTTACTTTACTTGCTTTCCCTATTTTGTTCTATATCGTAATTTTTCTCTTTATTTTTAAAAAGGAGATTCAAGGCATACGCATGCGAAAAATTTGTTAAAGGTTCGATGATAATAAAACATTTTCCACAAGCAAATGAACGGTCAGACAGTATCAAAATCATATGAAAATTTGTGCAGGTATGTCTTTAGGCCATGATGATCAGACAGATGATGCCGGTCCGGTCATCAAAAAGAGTTGTGGAGAATTGACTTCAGAACCAATCTAGGAGCCATTGGCCCCCGTATTTCTATTTTTTTTAAGTAGCAACCTATCATCATCGTTATCTTAGCCCTCTTCCGGTCTAAATGGGGTATACATTTAAACTCGCAAGGATATAAAAATATGGATTAGATGCACAAAACCCTTGCTTTGTATAGCACACTTATACACCCTCAAGTGATTTATTAATGCAAACACCCACTCTGCTTGTCAAGCAAAAACATAGAAAACACTCAAATTTAAGTCTGAACAACGCAAAATGATTGTCCAATCTAACTCTATTTACATGTTTGTGTTGTTATAGTAGAATTTCAGTGTTTTTAGGCTTTTGATTGATGAACAGAGGGGATGTTTTCGTTAATAAATCGCTTGAGGATAAATAAGTGCTATACGGGGTAAAGTATAGAAGGACTTTATGCTAGTAATCTGAAAGATTACATCCCTCGACCTTCACCACAATTTTAAAGTTTTGGTGCGAAGGTAGAGACCTTAAGATTGTATCAGAGCAATGTATGACTGGGAGCTTAATTCTATATCAGATGAAAGTAAAATTTCAGTCTGCAAAAGTATATCGATACCCTTGAAATATACAGCAATAAAATCATAATGTACGCACCTCAAAATTTTATAATAAAGGTTAAAATGATAAAGATGCTATAGGTTACCCGCATATCCCTTTGGCATCTCATTAACCTTAAAACCTAATTTTCTGGAACATTAACAAAAGAATCTTGATCTCCTTCATTCACTTGATCGTCCTCTAGCAATTCTTCAACCCCCTCTGCTCTAATACTGCCATCTCTTACTGATAATAGTCATGCTAATAACCAACTTGTCATCCTCATCTCTACAAAAACCATTAATGAGTTAGCCCTCTTTTGCTAACATAAGCTGAACAAGATATTTATTCTTTTTCCCCCTACAACTAAAGCACGCTCAGTTGGATCGTAGCCATGTCTCCCAACACCCTGGTGTGGTCGCAGATCCCTGAAGCAAGGTCTTGGGGTTGAATGCACTTGGACCATTGTCCTGGTGGGAATGCCTTTTGGGCCGGTAGTGGGTGTGTAGAGTCTAGAGATGAGATAGTTTGTATCTGATCCATGAGTCATGTCAAATCTCACTCTTGAGTTTGGCCGCTCTCTTGAAGTATCGACCAACTTCCCAAAAGTTGTTGACATAGATCTCCTGGTCATTGATTGGTACGCTAATGGAGAATAAAGGTCCACCATCCATCTGTATTTGGCTTGAATGAACCTTACCCATTTGTTCTCTTGTTCAAGGATGAGTTTACTGGCTTGCTTAGCTTACAGGGAGTAGTAGTACATTGCATTAGAGTCTCTAATTCCCAACTCCCCTTGACTTCTATTGGAGGGCAAGCTTTCTTCCAGTTATTCAAGCTCCTTTATGGCAGCCCTAAAGAAAGGTCATCTATGGCCTGTAAACTGGGTTTCCTTGCCGCTTGTTTAGCTAGTGATCACGTAGCTTCCTGCCATTGACAGGTAGGTTGAATGTTGTTCTTAAAATGCACATCTGAATCCAATATATCCACTTTGGTTTCCGGAATTTTGCATAATAGCGAGAACCAAACCGCAATTCATGTGATCATACTCATTCATACAGTAAAAGACTACTTAATAGGTAGGGAAATTTCACCAAAACCGTCTTGAGCTTTAGGATACGTTCCCAAAACCATATGGTGCCAAATCTCTTCACAGAAACCCCTAACCCCAAACGTTACACTGTTAGGTAGGACTTCCTGCCATTGGATTGTTGAATTTTTTAATAAACTTAAGTGGTCACATGACCACTTTTCGAAATTTCCTCCCGAAAATGCCCTTTCAACAATTTTTTAATTAGAAAAGGGTAATTACATTGATTAATATCATACTAACAAAATTAAGGACAAGTCGTGAAGGGAAAATGGCGTCTTTAGTAAATTTGTTGCATGACATTAACAGAGCTTGCATGATTCACAGAGAATTAAGACAGTTCAAAAGAACCAAGTGCAAAGGAACAAATTATATAGAACACCGGCAATGCACGAGATAGGGTTTCAAATTTGGGATCTTATCTCGATCTCCTAAATATGGTACTGAATGATGTCGAATCCCACACTAATTCACAAATCCAGATCGATCCGAAATTCTAAACGAGGTTGATGAAGCCCACGTTTTGAATTATGGGTTTTTGTGTTTTGCTAACGAGAGTTGAAAAGGCCTCGTGTGTTTTTAGTAGAGAGAGAAAATAGTATTTAGGTCATTTACTTAAAAACTTAACGGCGTGGGGTCCTGTGTAACAGAATGTAATGGCAATGGGGTTCAATGAAGAGATTTGGCGCTAGGATGGTTTTGCAAACATAGCCTAAAACTGAGGGTAGTTTTGGTGAAATTTCCCTGATAGGTATTCTTTATACCACCATTATTTCTCCCAACCTGGATCTTGCTAGTGGTTAGGAGAATAGCCTTTGCATTACTTCGGTCTTAACTTAAACATAACTACTTATAATGTAATCAGAAATCACGGAAGAGGTGTCAGAGATGAGTAAAATATCCCTGAGACATTTTTTAAATGGTAATAATTTGAGTTCTCAAGGATACAACCACGGTTTAAAGTCTTAATATCAGTATTTGCTTTTGGGATTAGATACCACTATCTCGGACATATGGGTTGTCTTGGATAGGAAATTTTGGAATTTTTATTTATGACGAAAAGGATTTTTAAAATTCTGTAATTCTTTTAATTAAATAGTAAAAGTAACTATAAACAATTTGGCAAATTCTTTGGTAATAAAAGATGATTAAATGGTGAGAATAACTATAATATTTGTACTATATTTTTAGTAATCAATGATGTCAAATAAATCGCAGTCAAATATTGATAAACCCACTAACCCAGTAGTAAATTTAAGTTTGTAACCTCACTAATCAAATGCTAAATCCAATATTACCTGGTATCGAATGGTATCGGCATCGTAAGTCGGACGATCATGCTTTGGACCGGTATTGGCCATCTCGGGATCTGGCGAGATTTCAATCCATGGATACAACAATCAATATAATATTAGATTTTTGTTCTTTTTTTAAATAATTGAATTTTATCTTCGAAATGTTATTTTTATTTTATTTGTCTTTATCACTGCCCTAGAGTTGAGTTTTGCATAATTATGCCGTAAATTTATAATCGTTTTGTTGTTTGAGGGGAAAAGTAGGGAAATTGCCCTAGTCAAAACATATAAGAAGTACAAGTTATGGGTATATATACGAAACAAATCCTGATAGCAATCGAACTTCACAAGTGTGATTTCAGAGCCCGAAGTGGAAGTGGTCAACGGGGTCGGGAGTCTATTTCTCCGCTTTCCAGGACAGGCTTCAACAGAGTTTTGAGAGCACCCCGTTAATAAATCTAGTATTTGTTTTCTCCTTTTCCCCCCTAGTCATAAACAATATTTAAAACACAGCAATTTCCTCTCCTCAATATCTTTTGAATAGCTCCTTCGGATTCAACTCCATTTTGATTGGGAGGTGTTTACATGAATACAAATATTAGACTTTGCTGTGATAGAATTTGGGTCGGTTGTGAGCATCTGAATTAGATTGCCAGTATCTTTTAATTCAGACTGAAACTTAAAGCGATTGCTTTCTCAAAACTAATCTCTGAACCTTTTTCTCTCTTTAGGTTTCTCTACTTGTTCCTCGATTTAATTCTCAGCAGAAAGTTGGAAAAGGAAGAGTGAAGGTTGTAAAGACATTTGATAAAGTTCCGGCTGGTGCATATGGAAAATGATAGTGATGTGAGAGGTTTCTGATTAATGGATTAAATTGATGTTTGCGATATGAGGACACTGTTGCTCTGTGAACGATTTTGGACTTTAGCAAAGATGTATTTGTTGAATTATGTTAAAAAAAATGTCCGTTGTAAGTCGCATTCTGAGATCTGACCATTTGAGGTGTGCGAATTGTCTTGTAGCTTAATTCTTTCAGCTTTATATCGATTTTAGGCTTTTCTAGCATTTATAGAACATATATGAAAGTATCGGTGGAGTTTTTTCTTCCTACAGACGTGATGGGGCAAGGTATCTATATAGATTAGTTGTTTAAGGTGAAGGAGAGTTGATATTTCCAAGTTCTAAAGGGCCAAATTATGTATTTCTTGCTACTGCATATTTTTCATTGTTTTAATGAAGTTTATGTAAGCTGCATGTCTTCCCCCCCTCCCGCTCTCCTCCTTTCTGATGAAATTTATGTAAGAGCTCTTTCTGTTTATTTATCTGATGAAGCAACACTCTTTTTGCTATAGAAGCATCAACTTTTAATGTGCAAGCCAATTAGTTTTAATTGAATTCATTCTTTGCGTTGCCATGTGTCCATCGTATATAAGAATCGAAAAGGCTAGAGAAAGGGATGGAAAATTTTGGATACCTGCCTTATGGGGTTTGTATTATTACATTTTAGGTGACATGGATACAAAATATGCAACCAAGCGCAGCGGAAAGTCTATATATCTTCCTAAAAGTTTACGATATACCTGACCTGATTGATTAGATGGATCATCTTGTCCACGTCACGTAGATGATCTGATCTTTAGCGCCTTCAAATAACGGTCAGAGGGAAACTATAATTTGGTAGAAAGTGAGAATCGCTCTCTTGATCATCCCGCAAGACAACCCAAAATAGAAGAGGGTGCGGAAAGAATACGACGACTCTCTCTTGTTTTTCTCTTTAGAAAAACTCTCTATGTTCATCTCTATCATGTCTTATGCATAATAATTCATATGATACCCTATCCCCTGTATATGAATATATAGAGTACCCACTCAGATGGTCGGATATTGGGCCGGATCGGGCCTAATGGCTAATATACTCCAACTTGCACATTCGAGTAGGTGTCGTCCATAGCTCTCTGAATCATTGATTTCCTGAATCAATTGTCTCCCTGAGAAACCCCTTTTTCTATTTCTCATTCTTACACATACATATATATGTTGGTGCGGTATGGACCGTTGAGAACCTGCAAGCGGGTAGCCTTACAGCCAGATCCGTTAGGACCGATACAAAGATCTCTCTAAAAGAAAACAACATAAACCAAAAATATGTTAGGCTCGCGAAATCTCATACCTCAGATCCGATCAGAAATGTCTGCTTAAGTACTTTCGATCCCTCTTAAAAGCGTACTCGAATACCTTGGTATACTTCTCGATTCATCCTACTTTTAAACTTCGCCACCATGACGTCAATAAGAGTTGACAATGCGATGCAATCAGGAAACATTCCAATCGATCTTCCTCCGGCTCTGAATGGTTAGGTCTGCTAATCACGCGCTTCCCCTTACACCGCCCGGCATGTGCAGTGTATTGTCATCGCAGCAGGAAACGACAGCCAAAATACCAGATGCTCATAACATGTCTACACAGACAGCCTAGTGTCGCTAAGTGTATAGACTGCCCATCCTTCCGTGAAGGAGGCCGTCATAAGGGCTCATACGGTGAGGGAGATGAGATCCATCTCCCCTCCTTATGTGCACGATCCAAGTGCACGCCGCATGGCAACGTGTTATGTTATAAATTTCTCTCCCTGAAAGCTTATGTCATTAAAGTTATACCGTACAGACTCAATTCCAATCACCCTGTGATTGACTTGCCTGGCCATATCGCCCTACGATATGCTTGTGATCACCCGACAATCTCACACCCCGTGCGACGAGTCAGACCTCTAGTCCGGCTATATGTAAACAGACAAAAGTGGCCATGGGATAACCACTTCGGTCGCTCGTCCTACAACACATGGCAATCTCATTCTGACCCGGTCAGGACGACTTATTAAGTGCTCCCACTGTCACCACACCCAATATGCAACATCACTGCTTCGAGCAGATGACGTCTAGCACTTAGTCTCACCTTCGTATCTTCCCTGGTATAAAGGGATCTTTCGTGTGAGTGAGAGTTATACCTGCTGACGTATTCTTGTTAAATGTATGCCCTGCATATATCGTGTATCCCGTACACTTGTACTCCATGCCTGAAATAGTCAAACAAAATATAGAAATATCCATCCTAGATAATAAAGAAAGAAAGCTATACACCATCAATCTTAAAATATGCATCTATAAAGTCGTCACCTATAATAATAATATCAAATATAAGAGTAAGGTCTATCAGGCTATCTGAAATGCAATACGTCACTTAGGACGAAGCCCAAGCCACATATAGCGTTACTCAGCTATTTCTATCGTCATCAGATCCCTGATCGTTTGACTTGAAGGAAAAGCCTATAGCTTAGACCACCTTCTCATGCCACTTACTTCTCGATGAAGTGTCGTTAAATCTATAAGTGCTTCAACTTCGCATACATATGGGATTGTTTGAGTATTATATCGTTGACCTGATGTCACGATAAAGAGAAACCATGTTTTCCCTGCATCCGAAATCACACGCAAACTCCCGAGAGAATCGCCTCAGCCGAGCAACCCCTTTAGCGTTACTGAGGTAGCTGCATATTCTACCCCCATGGTGAAAAAGCTACACCTTCTGCTTCTTACTAGTCCGAGTGATGGCCATGCCATTATGCAAGAAATCACATGCGGATGTACGCATACCCAGATTGCCGGCCTAGTCGGCATTTGTATATCTACATAACCGCAAGCCATGATTCCTCATAGCATAAGGTATAGTGGGTTGTCCCACATAAATATCTAAAAATCCTCATCACTTCATCTCAATAAGCAGACCCTACTACTAAGTCCAATCAGTAAGGGTTGTATGTCTGATCAAGTACACAATATGCATACATTAGAGTACCGGCTATGCAAAATGGAACCCACAAAATCCGTCTCTCTGTGTCAAGAGTTTTATAGCAAAGATCAAGGCTAAAAACATGTTCATTAGTGACTGGGGTAATAAACTGTGTAGGCTGAATCGTTTTAAGACATATCTTATGTGAGTCACCGAAGATGAACATAGGATGCCACTAAAACGGCTCCTCATGGATCCAATTCCCAGACACAAATTCAACATCCCACGTGTCCTCTACAGTGAGAACAACCACTCCAAGTGGTACTTATTGTCTTTAAGTCACTTTTGGTCATCACAACATCGTTCACAACAGATCTCTGAACTTACAGTTGTCACATTCAATCATCGTCGGTCCATATCCAATATAGATTGATAGCATCGAACCAAAAACTACTTGGATAAGTATTTCAAGCTATAAATGGACTCTCTGAGTCGACTCGAGTCCTCTTGGATTTGAAATCCGTAGGCAGATCTTCCAGATCTCCTAATCCAAATCTCTATCGACTATACGATCTAAGTCCTCAGGACTAGTTCAAGATCTTTATGTGCAACGATACGTAAAGGAAGGTGAAATAGATGCAATCATTACCCGGGTGAAAAGTGTTTATTCGTTGTCCACCTACGCTAGGTGAATCCCTTCACCAATAAGTGTGCCTTGTATATCTCTACAATATCCGCCTCCTTTTGCAGGACTTATAAAAACCCGGTTTTTTCAACAGGCTTGCTTCTAGTAGGATAATTTGACCAAATCCCAAACTTGATCCTCTAACGTTGACTCTTACACCTTTTCCATTGTTTTTATTCACTCATTTGTAATAGGCTCATAAATTGCGTCCTCATGTGATTGGGTTCTACAACCAATGCGGAGTTATCATAGACATCTCCCCTTCGATATCGAAATATCGTCAGGGTGTCAATTCACAGCACTATCTATAAGTCTCTTGAGGATCCGTGATTGGCTCCGAACCATCAGCGGAAATATCGCTCCGTCCGTCGCCAACCGCTAAAGGAATTAATTCCTTCTGCTCCACTGACTGATTAGCAGTCTCCTCAATCTCGTAGAATCCCAAATCCTAACCCCTACTTCTGCCTTTTGCAAAAATTCCTCCCCCAGGAAATCGCTCGATGTTTCTTCCTTGAGAAAATCGTTCGTTGTTTCTTCCTCGAGGAAATCGCTCATTGTTTCCTTTATGAGGAAATCAACGTCGTACAACCAAATATCAATCACAGTCCTATCATATACTCATGGACACAAGTGACCTTCCAGGTTTCTCATTCCTCCACTATACATAGAGTGTTGACTGTACTGATTTTGAAAAACACATGATCAAGAATATAAGCCGCTGCCAACAGCGCATCTCCCAAACGATATGTAAGATTAGCCTTTACTATCATGTTCTTTATCATTTCTAGCGGTTTCCTAATTCTCATCTCCACAACATTATTTTGTTGTGGAGTATACGGTATCATCAGCTATCTGACGACTCATTCTCGTTCATTCAGTTCCCTGAAACACTAAAATAAGTTCTCATGGCTTGTTTACAATTCCCACAACTGCTCCGAAAGAAACACGCAACCCTGTTAGCGTGAGCTGGCTCTACACTTTACTGATACAACGTTTCATACAAATCGACGCTTCAGTTCCGTATGAGATCAGTAGCATTCCGGGTAATTATTAATGAAGGTGTTGAATTAGGAAACTCTACTGCGTGTCTTCATGTTTATTGGTCCATATTTATTGGAGTGAATTATCTGCAACGGATATCCAAATGATTTTTCTTTGGTAGTTTTGCCTCCAATGCAACTTTCACAAATATATGGTTTGACTTTGGCTCAAATGCCAACGTATCCATCCCATACGGTTAAGTCATCTCATCTACCTGTTGACCTAATCTGCTATACCACTCATGACATTTATAGAAGGTCAATCCTAAAATACCATAAGGAACCCATCAGATTGTCCCATTAAGCTATCCAAATATCCTAAACCTAACCTGAAACTGTAACTGATGGAAGATGATTTGTAGATAGCTATTTGCATCCCCGATGCAGAATTGACTCATATGTTCTCGACATATTATTTGCTTCTACAAACTTTTCTGCTCTAAGCAGAAGGCCTATTTTCACTTAGTACTCTGACAGGAAGATTATTTATAGATAGCTATCAGCATGCCCGATGTAGAATAAATTCATATGTCCTTGACATATGATTTGCTTCCACAAACTTTTTTACTCCAAGCAGGAGGCATTGTTTCTACTCAGTACCCTAACGAGTGGAGTGGTTCAAATTCCCACAGTCAAACATTGGACTTATCATATCCTTTATTGCCAGCACATTTCTCCATATCAGATCACTTAAGTTTTTGGTACGTTATTCCTGTTTTCGTAGCTCGATTGAACTTTTCTTGCGCTAGGACATCCGCCCTTGCACATTATTGACATCGTCAACATATCATCAACGCTCTTGGTTCTATCGTTCTTGGCGATTAAACCTTAAATCCCAGCTACTCAAACGTGCTAGCAAACGACAACACATTAGCTTTCCACATAACTAACTGCGTCACATATCGAGTAGAATAAACATATAACCGCCTATTGTTATCGCTCAACAGTCTAACTGGAGCAGCATTCTTCAGATCCCGGATTGATGAAGATATAACTCTTAAGTGTATCCACATTACCTGGTTCGACTCATTATATGAAAATAAGGTCAAAACCGAGAAATAATATGACGTTGCCACGTCACATAAATTATCCCATAATCGTCGCACATCTTATCTCTTGACGTGTAGATACCCTGTAACTACTGCTCAATATAAACTGCGAGTGCTTGACAATAAATCATATGATCAATAATGACACCGTTCTTCATTACGTCTAACGCGTAGAGCGATCCTAGATGCACCAATCCTCCGAATATCGCTGCATCTCGATGGTGCTGCGTAATGTAGCCCCGCTACATCGCTGCCACCTCGATGGTGCTGCGTCGTGTACCCTGCTACATTGCTGTTATATTACCACTAGCGTCCAAATCTTTCAGCTTGCTCATGTAATACTAAACTAATATTTCTATTTTATTATGTTATCGTCATCTATTATCTCACCTTAGTGAGACCGACGATATCTTGACTTTATTGTGAATCCGTTAAGATTATGACATATAATGGAGTACCGTTCTTTTCTAAAGAACGCTTTGTTTTCAACCCATCTTAACAAAAATAATAAATTTTACACTTCGAAGAAAGAGAAGAAGGCTCACGACCCCAACCACACCCTTCAAAAGTATAAAATTAAAAAATCTGTTAAAATGATTGAATAATGAAATACTGATTTCCTAAAAATGGAGTAGATTAGGTAGTTGAATCTATACCCCCGTCTCCTCTCGAAATCTCCTACTTGAAATTTGTAAGATTAAAGCAATATGCGTCTTTCTATATATAACGTGCTATGCACAACATAAATGCAACAATCAATATAACAAATTTCATTTTCATTAAACTACTCTATCTAATCTTGTCCGTTTTATTAGGGTTTTCGTTTTATTCGTGAAATTAATACACGTCCCAAGCGCTCCCGCTGGAACAATTACCCAGTAAATTTCTAAGATTTTATGTGAGTAAAAATTTGAAACTTTTTTTGTGAGCAAACAAAATTTTCGAAAAAAAATATAACTCTCATAATTAATAGTAAAACTCTCAACTAACCCAAAACGTGAGTGAGAAATCTGAAAAATATAAGAAAACCAAAAAAACAATTTTCTCAATTTTTTGGAACTTTTCTGGATTCTTCTGAATTTTCTGGGATTTTTTGGAATTTTTCATTTTTTTTAAAAAAGTTATTTTCTGGATTTTCCCAAAAAATCCAATAAAAATAAAATAAAAATCAGAAAATTGTTTTTATTTTCCAGAAATATTTTTGTTCGAAAAAATATTTGGCCCCATACCAAAATCCAAAAATTATTTTGTTCCAAACCAAAATCCCCCAAAAAATTTTTGTTCCAAACCAAAATCCCCCCAAAAAATATTTTGTGCTATCACCAATGTCCAAAAATCTTTTTGGTCCAACCAAAAATCAAAAAAAATATTTGGTCCAACCAAACTCCCAAAAAAAAAATATCCCACAAGCTTCCTTTCATAAAAAAAAATTAAGGCCATGGAAAAAAATTTGCGACGTTGCAACTATTGATGCTCACCAAAAGAGAAAAAAATTATTTTTTTTTCTTTTTACTAAAAAAAAGATCCTATTTTTTAAAACAAATTTTATTTCACCTATTGTTCCATGGATAATCTCATATCAACGAACTAAAAAAACCTGCATCATAAACGTCATAAAAATAGACTCAAGCTATGGTGATAATATGATGTAAAATCTATAGATTTATGAAGATCCATCAAAACGATAGCCCTAAAAATATCGATCTGTCATAAAATAATTTTAAACTTTTTCTGATCTATGTTTAGATAAAAAAACCCGTAACTTTTGAGTTGCAAATATTTTAAACATCACACATCTATAATTCTATGAATGTGGGATGTTTGGTTCTCATACCAATTTACATTTAGGCAACGTAGATACAAAATATGCAATAAAGCGTAGCGGAAAGTTTATATATCTATTTTAAAAATTTACGATATACCTGATGTGATTGATTAGATCGACCATTTTACACACGTCACGTAGAGAATCTGATACGCTTTCCAGCAACAACCGAGAGAAACCACGCTTTAGCCAATCCAAAGTGGAAGAGGATGAGAAAAGGAGAGAACGGCTCTCTTGTATCTCTCTCTTAAAAAATTCTCTATGTTGCGTCATCTCTATCATATGTCTTGTACATAATAATCCATATCAAATTCTTGCCCTCTGTAAATGAATATTTAGGGCACCCACTCATATGGGCGGAAATTGGACCGTAACAGGCCCGGTGGCTAACATGTTCTAACTTCTTCCTCTCATAACCGGGCACTTATAACCGACTTCCGGTAGAGTTTTTCCAAAATAACTATATATATCCCCTTTGCCTCTCTATAATTAACAAATTTAACAAGTTATCTCTTTCTAACTTCCTTTTCAATTAGGCTAACAAAAAGCAACAATTTATTAAAAATAGCCATGGCAACAATCCTTATAAACGTTACATAAATCATTTTATCTTTTACATGATTGCTGTTTTCAACATCAAATTACCAAAATAAATAGGCACTAGTTCTAAACATTTTTTATTTTTATTTTTTACATTTTCAAACCTGAGACCTCCAATCCCATTTTAATATCTATCAACTCTGAAAATATTCACATAAAAAATGTCTAATCTTAACAATAGAATCTATAAATTAACTAGTTTAAATTTAAGAAATCATTAATTAATCACTCCCAACTTCACACTCCGCATATTTTTCAACTTCCCATTTTACCCCCATTTCTCCTCTGCGATCAAACCCTTTTTTCCCCATTAAAAAACCCCATTTTACTCAATTTAGGGTGTTTAATCTCTACTTCAACCTATCAAATCCCTCCAAAATTTCAGTCCTGTAATGGCCCGAACGATGCCGATTCCGGTGATAATCCCTTGTCATAAAGGTGAAGAACATGAAATGGGGACTGATGCGCCTTTGCCTGAAATGCTATGTTTTTTTTGTGTTTTTGTTTGCAAGAATGTTTTGTTTGGTTTGATTTGATAGAGTAGGTGATAAAAAGCTGTGATTTTTGATGCGTCCTGATCTGATGAGTGGATAACGCGCTGCAGATGACGTGTCTCAGATCCTATAAGAAAAGATCAAGAACTTTAGTTGGAATACAGCTCCGGGCTCCGGCCCGAGGAGTCTCCTGACCTTCGGTGACCTTCCGGATCACCCCCGGCTCGCCTCCGAGCTATCACAGAACCAACATACCTCGGCCCCCGCTCGTTTCCGAGCCTCCTGCCGAGCTCATCTTCCTCGGTCTCACCGACCGAACCACAGCGCTGATCACAGGCGCCTCCACCACGGCTCCGCGAATCTCGTCAGGCGCGAGATATCCGCCGCCCATGATCCCGCTTTCCACGCCATCACGATCTCCCATTAACGAGCTTATCTCGTCATTAATGCGGGATCCCACCTATCACGCGGGCGTGACGCCATGGACGTAACGGCCGGCGTGAATCTCGTGCCCGCCTGCCCATTGCTGCCGCTATATAAACCCTCTCTCAGACGTTTCAGGTAAGCCATTTTCACTCCAATAGGCTGTTACTCTGCCAAAATACCCAGTCTAACTTGATTGTTGGAGGGTTCTCGGTGGCAAAACCATCCCGGGACTTCTTTGCAGGTAGCTCGGCCTCAACCACACAAAACCCATGGAGATCCACACGCTTCAGGAGACAACCCTTCAACTCAACCTCAGCCGTCCATCAGCGCTCGCGGCAGATCAACAGAAGATAATATCTGAAGGGGATCCAGAGCTCCGTCATGATCACTATGTTAAGAAATATGATAATGCTGTAGATATTGTGAATTTTATCGACTGTTTTGTTTGGTTTGGTTTGATAGCGTAGATGCTAAAAAGTAAAAAGTTGTGATTTTTGATGCATTCTGATCATTATGTTAAGAAATGTGATAATGCTGTAGATATTGTGCATTCCATTGACCCAATTTTGCAGTTCCTCATGTTTTTTTTGGTTATTTGAGATTCAGATAGTATGGTTTTTTAACTTAAATGCTGCCTCAATTTAATTTTTCATACTGTGTCAAAATATTATGTTTTTTTTTGGTTAAACACTTGATATACACTATTATCCTACAATCTAACAGCTTAAGCTTTTGGGTGAAGTGATTCTTAACATGGTATCGGAGCACACCGGTTTCAAGAAGTTTTGGGTTCAAACATCGTCTTTGTCAATTTAAAAATAAACTTATTTACCCCCATTGAATCTGTCTTTCCTAACAAGAGGCCTTCCCATGTGGCCTAAAATTTGAAGGCCCATGTGAAGGGGAGTGTTAAAGTTTTTTCCTGTTTGATATACATCCCACAACCTAATAGCTTAAGGTTTTGGGTAAAGTGGTTCTTGACATACTTCTTTCTTTCGATTATATTTTTCTTGGATATATAAATCCAATATAGCACAGCTATGCTGCTTACTTGGTGTAAATCTGTATTCTATGAGATGGTTTTGTTGGTTATAGTGCCCTAAAGGCAATTATCGTAATCACAGGCAGATGATTATGATGATTGAGGCAAGACCTATACCGATAAAACAGTCTTACTCAAGATGATAGTATGCTATCTGGTTTGTCTTTATTATCATGTACATGTTGATAGAGCTCATAGGATTCTTATTTGACTGCCAGCATTATGATGGCGATCATATATGTGTGAGCTGGGGTCTATAAGCACATCCTTAAATATCCCTAATCGTAGGAGTATCGAGACCGGGAATCGATACTCCAGTGTAGACTAGTGTATACTGATCGAGACCCCGACGAGGGGCGGTGGCCAGGTCTCACAACCCATTGGTGTTAGTTTGTTCACCTAAGATAGTATGCATGTGCTCATTGGGTTATGAGTACGCTGGACGGACTCGTCGGGAACCTGCTAGTTGGTATTATACCTATTGTCAGATAGCAGTTCCCAGGTGACATGTGTACAGATTAGTCTTTCGACCTGAGATCGTTATTTGTTTCATGTGAGTTCCCACTGTGCTTTGATTACTACCCTACCACGGCTCAAAGGAGTCGTGCAAACAGCTTTTAGTTGGGTACAGTCCCGAGCCAGATGGAGGCAGTGATTGGATTGTCGGGGATTCGTCTCTTCCGGTATTGGGGGTTGATGTCGCGTTGTGCACGGGTGACCATCACCAGAAATCGATGGCCATGGTGAACTAGAATTATCGATCCAGGATCGATAGTTTCTTAGGTGGTGATGGGTTACATGCCGACATTAAATATCACGTTGTTAGGGGTCTGACTTTATCCACCCCCCTAAACTCGATATGCGGTGCTCTTAGACGAACAGATCAGACTGTACGGATATTGTCACTGTCAGGCTTAGTAGGGGTTCAGGATGAGTTTGCTCGTCGGCCTCCCTTTCGCTCAATACCTGAGTAGCTGTTACGTACAGCTAGTGCCGCTGACGTGCTTGTGGTTAAACCTGCTGCCAGCGTATTGACGAGTCTTTTGAGTGCCACACAGAGGGTTTTTCACGGTTCAGGCGATATGGTGAACATGGCGTATGTTGGTACATACGGGTGTTCGATTAAATATGTGCACATGTTGCGCAGGCTTTAATCGGACGGTTGATAATACTAGTGGTTTAAGATTAAGTCGGATTATTAAATCAGGTTTTGATTTAATAATTTACACACACACACATATATATATATATATATATTCTAGTATTATTGTTCGCTATTTATTTTCTCTCTTGGCTATTCGTAGTTTTGTACAAATACGCGTATATGTATTTCGATACATGTACCGGGAAGTATTCCGTATTTTATACGGAATAGCTTCTAGAAGATTTGCTACCTCATTATTGATTTTCCTTTTTAGAAAAATCATTTGTCTTCATAATGAGGTGGAAGGTGTGAGGTGGCATGAGTATGACCTAGGTATGGGTTTTGGGTATGGTTGCAATTGTTTAATGATAAAAGAAAATGAGATATTTTTTTGATGATGGGAGAGGGGGGGGGGGCACTTCATGTGAGGGGGTTCATTTTCATTTTGGTTCATTACTCAATATACATTACACTAGCTCTCTCTCACTCTCTCAAGTTCACAAAAGACTTGGCCATTTAGCTCATGCCAAGATTTCCTCACCTCCTCATTCATCTTCTATGCTTGCTCATTGAGCAAACTATGTTGAGAGAAAATTGTAGTGACACTTTCATACACCCCCACTCTCCATCACTAGCAACTTTGGAGCGTCGGTTGTCTCGTTCGACGAGGCTGGAGCTTGCGCCGTTTCCCTCAGATGGATCATCGGAGATGAAGGAAGATCGGCAACCAAACCACATCAAGGAACCACTAGGAGCTTGGAATGAAGACCAAAGGACACGGATCAACTCGGTATAACCATTCTAACCTTTATATTAGTTTGCTAGTTTAGGGTTTAAGGTCGATCCGGGAATCGGGTAACGGTAGCACCGGTTTTAGAAAATTTTTGTTCCGCATTTGGCCACGTTTCGATGGCCGGGACGCTGCCGTAACCCATCATGGTATCAGAGCCATCTTTTAAACTCTTTACAAGCTAGTTTAGACAATGTTAATGCATCGAAATCGAAACGAACCCAAAACAGTGCACTGCAGATTTCTGTTCTCTGTCGATTTTCAAAGTCTTCAAAAAAATCTTCCAAACAATTTCAGAAGACTCCTGACATGACCAGAAGACCACACCCCAAACACGAGACCACCTCGCCGGAATTGGGCCGAGCACATTTGAGGAAATTCCGGTGAGGCTAGCCTTAGTGTAGGGTTTTTGCTTCGTTTTTGGTGTGTGGTTTGGTATCTGGAAACTTGGTGCAGTGGTATTGTTTGTTTAGCCCATTTTTGATATTATGTTATCTGTTGTTTGGGGGCAATTCGGGGTGTTTCAAAGTCGATGTTTTTAACACTGTTTAAACATTTACACAGTACTTACATTTATATCTGCGACCGTGAATGTCATTTGATCGGTAAACCCGTCTAACTGCTATATGTTCCTTTAGACGGGTTTGCGAACGTGACATTCACGTTGATGTTCTGTGTTGTGCTGTGATGTTGGTTGGATCGTCGTGGTGGATAGCTATGGTGCAATGTTAATATAGTTTTATTTAATTTGTACATTTGATATTGCGGGGCGAGCGTCCGACATGTGGACTGCCGTCACTGCCAGTTTGTATATTATTCTTTTGGGGCACGACCGGGTTGAGGTCGATGTCACCCTTGTATATTATTTTCTTTTCTGTACTAGGATTACCCCACGGTGGAGTGCACGAATAGCCGGGTTCTAGAGGGCAACGGGTCCGCATCTCAAGGTGTTGAGACGGAGGGGACCTTACTCTAAAATTGGCGGACTATTCGCCGCACTCGTAGGGGGGGTATAGGTATGACCCACGGAGGGGCGCTCAAGTTATCGGATTCCGTGAAGTGCCGGGTAGCCCATTCACGTTGTTGAAGGGGGCTGCCTCACTTCTGGTTTTGGCGGGTAACTTGCCGTGCTCGTAGGGGTCTAGGTTTCATTGCACAGGCTATCCACACGACAGGGAACGTCGGATCTCATTTGCGGCTCAAGTAAAATCCGGAGCTCCAAGATTATCCAGCATTCTGTGTTGTTTCTGTGATGTTGCTTTATATCATGCCTGGGAAGAATGTTATATATATATTTATATATACTAGTAGATGTTGTATATGTTTTGCACCTACGCTAGCCCAGTCCCCGCTCTGTCGTTAGTTAAGTAACCTAACGGGTGATGACGGGACACCGTGGCGAATGCGGATGGCATATACGTACATTTTATTTTCGTTCTTTTCTGGTGTGATTAATTAATGGGACTGCATTGATTCTTATCAATGCGAGGATAAAACAAACCTATATGATGTTGTTGGAACCAAGTTTTTAAAACTGACATTACAGACGTTCTCTTTTGCTTTGCATCGTGGTATTCATTTTGGAATATCCTTCACCTCATTCGACGAGGCTAGGGCCGAGATCCCTTCATCGGGAGTGACCCTGTTCCCTTCCGAAAGACAGCGACGACGTGATGACGTCTTGCCTGAGATTCGGGGCAGATGCTATATGGTTTTATCCGTCTACCTCTCCGAAGATGCCAAGTTGATTTATGGCACCCTATATCGAAGGTTTAGACGGATGCGGCCGATATAGCAGACTTCGTCAGATTCCCTCTCATTTGAGGGGTTTTTGATTGTGGTGACGCTCTTCCCTGCAGGAGCAAGCCCCTGCAGTTAATTGCGCTACCGCATCGCGGTAACCACTTTCTCCTTCTCCAGAATTTCACTTCGTGCCGTGTGTGTTTGTTTTGTTTGTGGATGCCCGTGGATTGTATACGGAGACTAAGTGATGCCGTCGCCCGTAGGACGTGGATTAGTCCAAATCCGCATTTACTTAGATTTGGGTTTGGTGTTTTTAGTTTAAGGATACGTTAGCCATATTGAGGCTAAGATCAACTTAAACGTTCGTTAAGGATACATTAGTTTGATTTGAGACTAAGATCAACTTAACGGGATCGTTTGGATCCGACAAAAGAGCATTTGGGGGCTCTATTGTTCCAGTTTAGGGACATAGTGGTCCATATGTAGTTTAAGGACATTTCGGTCCATATTCCAGTTTAGGAACATGGTGGTCCATAGGTAGTTTAAGGACATTTCGGTCCATTGCCAGTTTAGGTACATGGTGGTCCATATTCCAGTTTAGGGACATGGTGGTCCATTGGTAGTTTAAGGACGCATAAGTCCGTGGGTTTAAGGACCCCACAGTCCGTGTCGATGTGTGGTCGTCGGGACCCGTCACCTCTCTGACGTCGTTGAAGAATTACAACGATAGGGGTCAGAGGAGTTCGGAGATGTACCCTCGAACCGGATGTAAATTGATTTAGGAGAGCAGTCTTGCTCAGTCAATTTAGTTTGAGGACTTACGACCATGATTGGGCTAAGTCCAGTTGAGAATATTCAACGTTATTTCTTATTTTTGGCCTATTAGACCTGTGCTAGGGCTTTGCCCATGTTTAATAATGCATAGCATTAATCTTGGTTTCTGTTGGACTTTTATTTGGGCTCTGCCCTTTTAAATGATGCACAACATCTGTTCTGGTCTGACAGACCCTTGTTTGGGCTTTGCTCCTTTTAAAAAAGAATGATGCATTGCATCTGTTTTTATTTGGGCTCTCCCTTTTTTTTTTGAAAATAATGAATAGCATTTACTAGGCCTGTTAGGCCTTTTTAATTGGGCTCAGCCCTTCTTTTTAATGATGCAGTGCATCAATTATCTGACAGTGGCCATGTGGCCTGTCAGGCGCTTTGCGTCAATAAATGAGCGCAAGCGCTTGTGGAGATGACACGTGTCACACTCTGGTGAGCGCAAGCGCAGTTAGCGCAGTGCGCTGTGTCAGTGCGCTGCGCTGTTGCGCTGCTGACACGTGGCGCGCTCTGATGTGTTGCACCAATTTCAGAGAGCAATGCTCTACTTTAAAAGCGCATAGCGCAAGTTGTTCTGGAGCTGACACGTGGCGCTCTCTGGTGGCTTGCGCCAACCTAAGAGCGTAACAGTGCCAATTTTGTAAGTGTAGGGCACTGTTTTATATTTTGATCAATTTTAGATCAGAGAAAACAAGTTTTTCTTGTTTTCAAAGAACCAGTGGTTCATAAAAAAAAGTGCAAGGCACTGTTATTTATATTTTATTGAAGATCATTGATCTTGTTCTTAGATCAATGATCTATTCAGAAGAGAACCTTCTATTTTATAAAGGTTTTTTTACCTTTTTTTTCTCTTGAATTCTTCAAAATTCTTCAGAGTTCTCTCTTTTTGTTGTTTTTTCTGAAGTTCTTGATGTCGATGATCATTTGAATTGGGGTCTAGGGGCCTTTATATAGTGCCCATACATTTGTTAAATTTGTTAAAGAGATCTTTCTCTGAGTGATTTGGGGAATTTTCCCTACCGTTGGATTTTTGATCCAAGGGCTTCTGTTTTACAGAAGATAATCTTCTTGTTTTAACAAGAACAGAAAGATCTTATTAGAATTTTAATTCTGTTTGGCGCAGATGCACCAGCGCTTGACACGTGTCACGCAGCGCACAGTGCAGCGCAACTGCGCCGACACGTGTCGCGCAGCTCACAGCGCAGCGCAGCTGCGCTTGCGCACCTGCGCCGACACGTGTCGCGCAGCGCAGCGCTTGCGCAGAAGCAACTGCGCCGACACGTGTCGCGCAGCGCAGCGCTTGCGCAGAAGCAACTGCGCCGACACGTGTGGCGTAGCGCAGACACGTGTCGGCGCACTGCCTTTAATTTTGTTTTTTAATAGAGCCTTGCTCTGATTGGGCGCACTGCCTTGGGCGCTGCGCTGACGTATCAGCTTCTGACACGTGGCGCATTGCGCGCAGCGCACGGAATTTGAAGCGTTGCTTCAAAATTTGAATTTGTTTGAAATTCAAACAGAGCCTTGCTCTGATTGGGGGAAACAAATGCCCCTCCACCGTTGCGCTCACGTGGCGCACACGTGAGTGCAACGGTGGCAAGATCTAGGCCGTTGGATCAAGGGGTAAGTTGAAGGGGCGCAGGCGCCTATAAATAGGACCCTTGGTCCTTGGTAATTCTTTACCGTTTTCAAGAACTTGAATTTTAGAGCCTTGCTCTCGTTTCTTCCCAAGAACTTCAAAATTCAGAACTTAGAACAATTTAGGTAAAATTTAAATTAAATTAAAGTTAATTAACAGAGCCTTGCTCTTATAGATCTTTGATCTAAAGAAAACCCCTTTGGGGTTTTATTAACAGAGCCTTGCTCTCAGAAATCTATAGATCTATAGAGATCTTGTTCATGGGTTTTAACCCATGAACAGAGCTTTGCTCATGGATCAAATGTAGATCTTTTTTGATCTGAAAATGGAGAACTCCTAAAAGTTTTCATGGATCTTTAAGATCCCAAATTTTTAATCTTTAGGAGTCAAAGTTTGCTTTTTGATGGATTTTTCCATCATTATTATAGAGCTAGGCTCTTTTTTTTAAGGAAATTTTATTCCCTTGAGACCAGAGTTTGACAAATGTCACTCTGTGACAGAGCTTTGCTCTAAAAGAGGAGATTTTCTCCTTGTCTCTAGGGATTTCCCATCAATGAGGATATTCTCTTGGGGATCTTTTCATTAATTGACAGTCTCACCCAATGATGGGGCCGTCTTGTTAAATGATGCACAGTCATCTAGATTTTGTGGGTCCCCATTTGGTCCCCTACCCACTGCATTGCAGTGTGGTATAAAATTTTAAAATGTCGAGCGTTGGAATTACAACACTGATGGCTAAATTTTTTTTGTCCCTCCACAGGAAACATGTCTGCTAATTTGTCTTTCCCGTTTGTTCGCTCGGAGGGAGGGTTTCCCCAGGCACCGGTGGACCGAGTGGTGCTCGCTCTCATAAAGTATCATGACCCCGAGCACAAGAGCCTTCACCTGTGGGGTAAGTGGTACAATGAGATCATCCAGGGTCGCCGAAGTTTCAGTTCCGCCACGCCGTCTTAGCCCATAATTTCGATCCCCTATGCGGATGAACCTCCGGTGAAGTATGCCGTGGAGGTCAAAAATTGGAATTCGGATGACATCCTCCAGCCTGCAATTGGTGCCATTCCCGTGCAGCCCCCGCCGGCAATAGACATTCTGGGGAGGCGAATCTGTCAGGGTGAAGCACGCCCTTGGGGACAGGCCTATAATATTGGATTGGTCCCGCGACCGCCCGCCGGATATTTGCAGTGGGCCCGGTACATCTTATCGGCGAAAAGGACTCATCTAACGAAGATTGGTTTGTATTCGGCCATCTACGTCTCGCTCTTCGAGTATCCCTCTCCTCCAACATGGTGGATCAATGCCTTTATCGAACAATGGAATATCCCCACCCACACCTTCCTGATGACGGACAGGGAGGTCTCTATCTCCTTGGAGGAGTTTGCTGAAGTCTCGGGTCTGCCGATGAGGGGGGAGCATTACGAGGAGCTGCTTCCTCCTGATGAATACGTCTTTGCCACCAAGCCGCTGGTGTTTGATTTGACTCCGGAGAACACTATTCAGCACCAGTTCCCGGGCTTGGTGAAGGTGCTGGAGATTTATGAAGGGCTCTATCTGGAATCGGGTGTCCGGGGCGTCAGTTTCGCAGATTTTTTTGCCCGCTTCATTCGACCGGAGTTCCTATCAGAGCGGAGCAAGAAGTTCGCCCAGCTCGATGACCTTTTTGGCTTCGGCTTGGACCGCCGACCCATATCAGAGAATGATCAAAGGGACTTTTATCTCCCCGGCGCCGCCATCGTTCCTTTCTCAGAAATCGCCGTCCCGGGCATGGATGAGGAAACCTTTTTTGTAGGGTTCCTGGGCTTGTGGCTGTGCAGCTTTGCGCTCTCCATGCACCCGCGCCACATGCGGCCATCTGTTTTCTACCCAGCGCATCGGATGGTGGCTGGTTTGCAGTTGTCAGTAGGAATTGCCGGGCTGGCTTATCTTTATAATGGACTTAGCGTAGCAGCGGACGCTAGTGAGCCTGGGGTGCAACCCGCTAACTTCCCGATGCACTACTTCACCTCCTGGATGGAAATGCACGTGCACGGGGTGTTCGGCGCCCATAAGATCCCTCCCTTTTTTGAGAAATGCAGACTCCCAAGAGTCATACGGTTGGTCGGTGCTTCGATCGTAGTTGCACCTCCGCAGGAGGCTAGGGGGATACTCCTTCGTCCACATCTGGTCGGAGCGAAGGTTTCCTTCTTGGATAAGGTCATAACAATAGGCTCAGAGACCACCAAGTCGGTAGTGCCGCTGCGCGATGATTTTAAAGACGGGGCTCCCATATTGAAGGCTCGGGAAATCCTCCATCTCTACTCCATTCGGCCGGGCTATTTGGTGTTTAGGCAGAATGAGACGGTGCTCCTCATGAGGTATAACCCTCACCGGTTTGCTCAGCAATCGAGCTATAACCAGGGGATCCCGATGGAAGCTTTCTTGGAAAGGCCCGTGGTTAGCCGAGAGGGGATAAGGGATGCAATGCACCATTTTATGCGGCTTAACACGGGTTCCTATTTCTTTATCAGCGAGTCGAGCTGCGCCCCCAAAGTCCTCAACGCGTACGTGGCCTGGTACGCACACGCAATGGGTCCAGTTATCCAAATGGAAAAGCGCATGCTGGTTAACCGCAAGGGTGCGCCTCCCGGCGGCGATCGCAAGGCTCCCCTGAAGCCGAGGACCCCGGTCATTCCTCCATTGAAAGGTGCTGGAGTTGGACCTCCGCGCGTGTTGAGCCCTCCGCACGGATTGCCGCTTCGCGATACTGTGGATGTGCCACCAGCCTCCCGTGCTCTAGTGGAGGTGGTAAATGTGGTATCGCCGGAGTCCGGCGCAGGCGCGGATATTGGGACCCGCCGCCCCAAGGTGCCTGCCAAGCGCAAATCAATCCCGGGTGCATCCAGAGCTGGCGGGCAAAAGAAGAAGACGTCGCTCCTCTCCCTCGACGCGATCCTCGGTTTAGAGCCTGAGGCCCCTCTTACCGAAGGAATAAGCGAGTATGGCAGCAATAAGGTCTTCTCGGTAAACCCCGCAGACACCGATTTGTCGGCCGCTATCGCAGCTTCTGAGCGATCAGCGAGGCACGAAGCGATGTTGAATAAACTCGCTGAGTCAGGTAATCATTAGCTGCTTTCTTCATCATTTTATCGCATTTTTATCATTATTTTTGACTAATACTTTCCCCCATTTTTCAACAGGTGTCACTACCGAAGAAGCCAGTGCTGCCTCTTTAAAAACCTTCCAGGAGAAGGAGAAGAAGCGCGTCTTAATGGGCGTTGGTACGTCTCGGCTTATTGAGTTTTTTTTTATCCTCTTTTCTGACGGCCAACCTAACCTTTTTTCTTTGTTTCTTTACAGGGGCTGCGCCAGCTGATGCGGGGACTCTCCCCGGATCCTCTACTGAAGTCCCAGCTTCTTCGGGGCTGCCGCGAGAGCCTCAACTTGACAAATCGACGAGGGATGCCTTGAAGGATTTGGAGGCATCCCTGTTCACGGACGAGGACGTCTCAATGAGGGAAGCCTTGGAGAGCTCCGTCTTGACGGCACGAGAAGAGAGAAAGCGGCTAAGGCGCGAGGAGAAGGCACGCAGGGCTGCTTTGGCCGTTGGAGCAGGCCCAAGCACCGTCCCTCGTGCTGATACTCCCTCAGAAGAGGCCCCCGTCGCCCTATCCACTGCTCACAGACAGGTGGTGCGTGCAGTTCAGAGTGCTAACGATAAATCCACTTCAGGTAATGAATCTTTCGAGACTTGTTTGTAAAAATTGTAAACTCATCGGTTCTTATATATTTTGCCTTGCAGGGCCAAGTCTAACCGAGGGGGAGGCGGAGATCGTCGAACCCAAGGAGACAGAGGAAGAGGCACCAGCCGAACCCGAGCCGACGGTGGGCAACGTCGCCGGGGTTGCTGAGCCTGAGTTGGGGGCTGAGGGAGCCGCACCCGAGAAGGTCGTTGATGCCGAGCCTGGGATGGCGGCAAATGAGACGATCGCTACAACTGAGCCCGAGGTAGCGGAGGACGATGCGCTTGAGGCTAGTGACCCCCTGGTGATGGCAGATGAGACAATGGAGACTGCTGAGCCCGAAGAAGTAGCGGGTGAGATCGGCACGACTCTTGGGGAAGAGCCAGCCGCTCCTTCTCAAGAGTCCGGCAATGCTCCGATTATTGCCCTCCCCGTCTACGGTCTTCCGCCATCTCCCGGCCGCGCAAGCACGACGACAGCCCCCATTTGAGTCAGGTGATGAGGCCACGGGCGGTGGCCTCATGTCGATGGAGGAGGGAGACGCCTCTGCTTCGGCCGGCGGCTCATCAGGTAAATCTCGAGTTACAATCCCTTTTTTTTTATCTTGCAACCGCTTCTGACAAGTTTATCCTTGTTTTTAACGTAGATGCGGCCAGTGTCGATGCTCTGTTGCTCGAGGGAGCGCCGTCAACTACTGCCTTGGCGGTGGTCACCTCTCAGCCCTCTCTTGTAGCATCGAAGATGTTGGAAGGTATGGATTCGCAACCTATTAGTTTCGTCTTTCAGCCGCATAATTTATGTACTGAAGTCGTAATGTTGTGTCTTTTCAGGAGTGCTTTTTGATCATCTTTATCAAGTGTTGCTCCCACACTTCTCCTTCCCATCTGAACTCGCTTCTTCCTCCAGTGGTGCTGGTGAGTATAGTTTCCAACTGATGTATTTCTTTTTTTAGTAATGGAATTATTTCTAATTTTCCCTTATCCTGATTGCAGTGCTACAAATCGAAGGAGGAGACGAAAGATCGGTCGCGCCACCGGCCCTTCCGGCCTTACCACCTGCTGCAGCTGGTATAGTAGACTATCTCATCAATGACTTTTTCATATTTCTTAAACTGTTATCTGATCGTATCTTGTTTTTTCAGCTGTCGTTTCGGTCTCGGCGCCCTTCGAGCCTCGTGTTACAATGCCGGCGGGCCCTTTCCTGAGACGTCCGTCCTCGAAAGGCGCCGCGAATAGTCTGCGCATGTTGAGCGACTACATCGAGGAACTCGACGTCGAGACTCCTACGTCTGCTGCAGATTTCGCTACGGCGGTTAACCCGATGCTGGTGATACTCATAAATTTCCATGACGAGGGCATCGTTGCGTCTTGGGTTAACCACTACAGAGAGATCGAGGATCGCCTGCATCAGCTGGAGTCGATGCGTCCTGCCCCTGAAGTTTTGGCCGTGAGCACTCAACGGGCAGCATGGCTCGAGCAAAGCACTTCTCATTTCTGCCATTTGGAACAAGAAGCAGCTTTAAGGCTGAAGGAGTGTCAGGAGTCTTCAAGCGAAACTGCTCGCCTACGTGCCGAAGTTGAGGTGAACGCTGCCGAGGTGAAGGCTGTCTTCGAGGGCCTTCTGGAGCGTATCTCAAATGGGCTAAACTTGAAGCAGAAGCTTGACGCTGCCGAGCGTAATGCCCAAGGCCGCGAAGCAGCTCAACAGGCCATTGGGGAGCAGCTTGCATCTCTCTTGCAGCAAAGGGATCAGGTGAAGGCAGAACTGGCGGTGGTGGCCATTCAGGAAAAGGCATGGAAGGAAGTGTGCGAACAACTGATAGAGCTATTTAAGACGCTTCCTTCCCAGTAGCTGCCTTTGTATCAATGTATTTGTAAAATTTTTCTTTTTAAAATAATATGTATCCATTCTTTATTCTTTTGTACGATTCACCTTGTATTTGATTGAAGTTAATCAATAAAGATATACATTTTTTCTTTTTGAATGTCTTGTACGCTCTTTTGCTTTCTCCCTTCTCTTATTATCAGCATGCTATCTTGATAAACATAATTGGCAGATAATAGAGTAAGCATCTTAGTTTTTTTTTAGAGATAGCGATGGCTTAGGCCGCAGGTTCAGATCTGCCGCCTAAGACTTTTCAACTCTATGAGCCGTGAGGGTCCCATAGAGACTTTTGTCCCTACGGATCGAGAGGATCTCGTAGGTGTATTTTCTCCTTAGGAATCGTAAGGATTCCTAAGTGCGTTTTCTCTTATAATTCGTAAGGATCCTATAAGAGAATTTTCCCTCTTACGAGTCGAGAGGACCCGTAAGCGGTTGCTTCCTTCCTTGTCGAAATTCGACTTTGGAGAGTGAGACCCGTGAATAGTATGCAAGAGGTCGTTTTAGACTGACTTGCAGGGTCCCAGTGCTCAGGAAACAAGTTTTTTAATCCCTGCTGCCTGAGGCTTTATCTTGCAAGTTGAGACGAATCGGGAATTTCTCACGGAGACACTGGTTTCTCTGCAAGCCGACGCGAATCAGAAAGCTCTCATTAAGGACGCTAGTTTCCCTGAATTGAGGTATTTGCCAAGGACACTTGTTTTCCTGGTGTTGAAACGAATCGAGAATTTCTCACGGAGACACTGGTTTCTCTGCGAGTCGACGCGAATCAGGATTTTCTTCGTCAAGGACACTTGTTTCCCTGAGTCGAAGGATTTTGCCGAAGACACTGGTTTCTTCGGGGTTGAGACGAATCGGGAATTTCTTGCGGAGACACTGGTTTCTCTGCGAGCCGACGCGAATCAGGAGGCTCTCATCAAGGACGCTAGTTTCCCTGAGTTGAGGAGTTTGCCAAGGACACTTGTTTCCCTGGTGTTGAAACGAATCGAGAATTTCTCACGGAGACACTGGTTTCTCTGCGAGTCGACGCGAATCAGGATTTTCTTCGTCTAGGACACTTGTTTTCCTGAGTCGAAGGATTTTGCCGAAGACACTGGTTTCTTCGGGGTTGAGACGAATCGGGAATTTCTCGTGGAGACACTGGTTTCTCTGCGAGCCGACGCGAATCAGGAGGCTCTCATCAAGGACGCTAGTTTCCCTGAGTTGAGGAGTTTGCCAAGGACACTTGTTTCCCTGGTGTTGAAATGAATCGAGAATTTCTCACGGAGACACTGGTTTCTCTGCGAGTCTACGTGAATCAGGATTTTCTTCGTCAAGGACACTTGTTTCCCTGAGTCGAAGGATTTTGCCGAAGACACTGGTTTCTTCGGGGTTGAGACGAATCGGGAATTTCTTGCGGAGACACTGGTTTCTCTGCGAGCCGACGCGAATCAGGAGGCTCTCATCAAGGACGCTAGTTTCCCTGAGTTGAGGAGTTTTCCAAGGACACTTGTTTCCCTGGTGTTGAAACGAATCGAGAATTTCTCACGGAGACACTGGTTTCTCTGCGAGTCGACGCGAATCAGGATTTTCTTCGTCTAGGACACTTGTTTCCCTGAGTCGAAGGATTTTGCCGAAGACACTGGTTTCTTCGGGGTTGAGACGAATCGGGAATTTCTCGTGGAGACACTGGTTTCTCTGCGAGCCGACGCGAATCAGGAGGCTCTCATCAAGGACGCTAGTTTCCCTGAGTTGAGGAGTTTGCCAAGGACACTTGTTTCCCTGGTGTTGAAATGAATCGAGAATTTCTCACGGAGACACTGGTTTCTCTGCGAGTCGACGCGAATCAGGATTTTCTTCGTCAAGGACACTTGTTTCCCTGAGTCGAAGGATTTCGCCGAAGACACTGGTTTCTTCGGGGTTGAGACGAATCGGGAATTTCTCGCGGAGACACTAGTTTCTCTGCAAGCCGACGTGAATCAGGAGGCTCTCATCAAGGACGCTATTTTCCCTGAGTTGAGGAGTTTGCCAAGGACACTTGTTTCCCTGGGGTTGAAATGAATCGAGAATTTCTCGCGGAGACACTGGTTTCTCTGCGAGTCGATGCGAATCAGGATTTTCTTCGTCAAGGACACTTGTTTCCCTGAGTCGAAGGATTTCGCCGAAGACACTGGTTTCTTCAGAGTTGAAACGAACCGGGAATTTCCCGCGGAGACACTGGTTTCTCTACGAGCCGATGCGGATCAGGAGGCTCTCATCAAGGACGCTAGTTTCCTAAAGTTGAGGAGTTCTGTGGTGATCTTTCAGGTTTTATATAAGTTACCGTCAAGACCGTGAAGCTAGGAATTTGATCTTCGCTTCGTTTGTTGGCACCGCGTCTGCTGTATTGAGACAGATGTCGCGGTTGTCTCTAGGCTGTTGGTGAACCGTCGAGATTTGGCTTAGCTTTTTGGCGGAGCCTGTTGGAAAGGCATGGTTCCCTCTTTGTTTGTGCCCTTGGATTGTATACAGGGATCGATGTGATCTCAACTGTAGGGCAAAAGTTTCATTTATTTTTATTGTTTTATTTCCGCGATGCTCTATCATTTCAGCTTTTATATCGCGAAGATCGCGATTGCCCAATCATTTCGGTTATTTTTCGCAGTGCCCAATCATTTCGGCTATTTATTTTATTTTTACTCGCTGCTTTTTATTGCGAGTTGCCCAATCATTTCGGCTATTTTGTATGCATACTTTTTTTTTACTTGCTGCTTTTTATTGCAAGCTGCCCCATCATTTCGGCTATTTCGTATGCATGTGCGGCTTGCTGGCTTTTCACCGTAAATATGAAATTAGACACCGATTTCGGCATCAGCACCGCTACAACTGGGATATTACCAGGAGCGAATCATCATTTACCTCTGTCGATGTCGAACAAAGGTGGCTTAGCGAATAGGGTCAAGGTCCCGTCGACTAAGGCTTTTAACTTCATGAGCCGTAAGGGTCTCACAAAGGTATTTCTCCCTACAAGTCGTGAGGATCTTGTAGGTGTATTTTCTCCTTAGGAATCGTGAGGATTCCTAAGTGTATGTTCCTCTGTAAGTCGTAAGGATCCTACAAGGGGGTTTTCTCCTTGTAAGTCGAGAGGACTTATAAGGGTTGTTCATCATGCGCACATATCCCCAATCACGGATGAAACTTGGTTAGGGAAAAGTTTATTCGCGCCCGTGGATTGTATACAAGGGTCAGTATTGAACCACCTGTAGGGCAATATCGAAGGTTGTGGGTGTTGCTTAAGCACAGGTTTAGGTCTCTGTAACTTAAGACTTTCAAATCTTATGAGCCATGAGGGTCCCATAAGAGAGTTCTCCTTACGAGTCGTGAGGATCTCGCAAGTGTAATTTCTTCTCAGGAATCGTGGGGATCCCTAAGTGTATTGCTCCCTTGTGAGTCGTAAGGATCTCACGCGGGTGGTTTCTCCTTACAAGGTCGAGAGGACCTTGTAAGTGTCCTTTAACGAGGTTGCGCCCTTTCGGGTTTTCACAAACACTCGCCGGTAGTCCTGCTGTTTTTACTCACGGAGCCCTTTCGGGTTTTCATCCGTGCCCTTTTTGCTTATGGACATACCCTTTTTTTTTATTCTTTTTATTTTTATATTTTTTTTACGAGGTCGCGCCCTTTCGGGTTTTCACGAACACTCGCCGGTAGCCCTGCTGTTTTTACTCACGGAGCCCTTTCGGGTTTTCATCCGTGCCCATTTTGCTTATGGACATACCGTTTATTATATTTTTTTTAGATATATTTTTTTATCTCGTCAGCCTAAGGATGCTGCGGTAGTAGTTTAAAGACGTTTTCGGTCCTTCGTTAGTTTAAGGATGTTTCGGTCCGTCGTTAGTTTAAGGACGTTTCGGTCCGCCATTAGTTTAAGGACGTTTCGGTCCGCCATTAGAAGGCTGGCTACTGCTTATAAAGTTTAAGCTTAGGAAGATAGCGAGCGGACATAGTCGTCATCATCTATCATTGACCTAGGCGATAACTCGCTAAGCGTAGTATTTCTTCAGGAATCGACCATTTATTGGCCTGTAAGGCCTTTCACCGTGCATATCCATGAGTAAATAGGCTCCACCCTGGTAGACCTTGTCTATGATGTACGGGCCTTCATAGTTTGGCTCGAATTTTCCCCGTTTGGCGCGATTGGGGATCATAGGCCTTTTGATCACTAGCACGAGTTCGACTTGGAGGAATGTCCTCGGCCGGGTCAATCTTTCATATGAGCGCGTCATCTTTGCTTTATAAGCCTCCAGATTTTGTTGCGCTATGAGCCGAGTTTCATCAAGGGCATCAAGCTCCTCAAGCCGAAGGTGGGCATTTTTTTCGTCCGTCAGCTCGTAGTGGACCGCCACTCGTAGAGAGGGTAACTCTATCTCGAGGGGGAGTACTGCTTCTGTACCGAATACCAACGCATATGGCGTTGTGTTCGTGGCTGTCTTGAACGTAGTTCGATACGCCCAGAGAGCTTCTTGCAGTCTCTCATGCCAGTCCTTCTTATTTCGGGACACCGTCTTCTTCATGATCTTTGTCAAGGTCTTGTTGAAGGCCTCGGCCAGACCGTTAGCTCGCGGATTATAAACCGAGGAATATCTCCAGTCTATATTGTGTTGTTGCGCGAAGTGACTGATCTTGTGGCTTCTATAAGCCGGCCCATTATCGGAGATGATCCGTCGCGGAGTTCCAAACCGATATATGACGTGCGTTTTGAAGAAATGGAGGATATTCTCCGTTTTCACTTCCCTCAACGGTACTGCTTCTGCCCATTTGGAGAAGTAGTCAGTCGTCACCAGGATGAAACGATGTCCTCTGGACGATGCTGGTTCGATGGGGCCGACTATGTCAGTCCCCCACATTTCGAATGGCCAGCTAGCCACCGAGTGGATTTGGATGCTGGTGGATGAAGTCCCCATGAATTTGACATGAGTGGCACTGCTTCGCATACTCAAGGCAGTCTTGAATCATCATGGGCCAGTAGTAGCCCATCCGTTTGATCTTCAACTTCATCTTTGGGCCTGCTTGGTGAGAACCGCAAATTCCGTCATGAACTTCCTGAACGACTCTTTTCGCTTCGTCAGGTCCCAGACATCTCAACCACAGAGAATCAAATGACCTCTTGTACATCGTATCATTGACGAAGGTGAAAGACAGAGCTCGTTTCATAAGCTGATATCTTGAGGACGCATCTTCGGGCATTCGACGGTATTTGAAGTAGTCTATAAAGACTTCTCTCCAATCCTCGGCCTTTTCCCGGTCTTTTATTTGCAGGGTCATTTGCTCAGTCGCTTCCTTCTCTTCGGATGATTCCGGAGATATTTCTGCTGGGGCAAGCACCCGACGGCTTTGTACCACGATTCTGACGTCATCGAGGTTCTCGTCAGCCAGTTCCTTAGCGAGCTTGGCCAGCGCGTCCGCTTTGCTGTTTTCCACGCGCGGTATGTTTTCCAAAGTATAGGAAGGGATTTGGGTCAACAGTTGCTGCACCTTCTTGCCGTACTTCACCAGCTCTGGCTTGCATGTTTGGTAGTCGCCGTTTACTTGACTAACGACCAGTTGGGAGTCTCCGTATATGAGGAGGTTTTCAATTCCCATGTCGATGGCGATCTCGAGGCCTGCTATCAAAGCTTCGTATTCGGCTTCATTGTTTGTCCTCGGCTCTGTTCGGGAGAAAGCAAAGCGCATTATCCCTCCTTGTGGAGTTACAAAGATGAGTCCTATCCCCGATTTGATTATAGGGGTACTTTGTTTGCGCTTCTTCACGGAAGATGCTCCATCGAAATAAAGCTCCCATCGGGTATCACCACCGTCGATCGCGTCAAACGCATGTTCGTTTGGCAGCTCGCAATTCAGAGGAGAATCGGCAGGTATCGGTTGCTCAGCGAGGAAGTTGGCGATGGCCTGGCCTTTCATTGCCTTAAGAGGTTGATACGTTATCGAGAACTCCATCAAGAGCAGGGCCTATTTAGCGAGTCGCCCCGTCAATATGGCCTTTGACATTAAATATTTAAGGGGGTCCACCTTAGAAATGAGACGGACTTTATGCGCCAACGCATAGTGCCTGAGCTTTGTTATCGCGAAGATCAACGCCAGGCAGTGTTTTTCAATGGGGGAGTAGTTGCTTTCTGCCCCCAGTAGAACTCGACTTAAGTAGTAGAGTGCTCTTTCCTTCCCTTGGTCGTTCTCTTGCGCCCATAAAGCGCCTAAGGAACCTTCGAGGGCGGTTGTATAAAGAATGAGGGGCTTTCCCTTGACCGGAGCAGCCAACACTGGCGGGTTCTGCAGGTATTGCTTGATCTCGTCTAGTGCGCTTTGGCATTTTTGGTCCCAGACGAACGGGGTTCCCTTCTTCATCAGGTGGCTGTAAGGACGGCACTTGCCTGAAAGGTTGGCTATAAATCACCGTATATACGCGAGCTTCCCTTGGAGAGACCGCAGCTGTTTGAGAGTCCTTGGCGGAGGCATTTCCATGATCGCCTTGATCTTTGACGGATCTATCTCAATACCTCGATGTCGGATAATGAATCCCAGGAATCTTCCCGAGGAAACTCCGAATGCACACTTGAGAGGGTTCATCTTCAAGTTGTATTGTCGAAGGCGTTGAAATACGGTCTTCAGATGCTCGAGATGTTCCTCGTATGATTTGCTTTTCACCACGAGGTCGTCAATATAACATTCGACAATTTCATTTATAAGGCCATCGAAGATCTTCGTCATGGCCCTCTGATAGGTGGCACCGGCGTTCTTTAGACCGAAGGGCATCACCTTGTAGCAGAATATACCCAAAGGAGTCCTGAAGGCGGTGTACTTCTGGTCTTCGGGATGCATCTTTATCTGATTATACCCTGATGAGCCGTCCATGAAGGAGAAAACCTCATGAGTGGACGTATTGTCTATCATCAGTTCGGTGACTGGCACTGGGAAATCATCCTTCGGTCAGGCTTTATTGAGATCCCGGAAGTCCACGCATATGCGCACTGTCCCATTTTTCTTCATCACCGGGACGATGTTAGCGATCCATTCAGGGTATTGAACTTCCTGGATGAAGCCAGAGTCGATCAGCTTCTTGACCTCAGCATTGATGCTCATCTCAAGCTCGAGCCACATTCTTCTTGGTGCCTGCTTGACTGGCTTGACGTCCGGGGATATTGCCAATTTGTGCACAGCAATTTCTGGATCTAGTCCCGGCATTTCGGAATAGTTCCATGCGAAGCAATCTCTATGCTGCATAAGCAGGTCCTTTAATGAAGCCACCCTTTCTTCAGACAGCAGTTCACTAATGAACGTCGGTCGCGGGTCATTCGCCGTCCCCAACTCAATTTTCTTGAGGTTATTTACAGTGGTATGGATTCCATCTTCCAGCTCTTTTGGCGCTGGTGGAAATTCTGAGATTACCTCATCGTTGCTGTTTTCGAAGCACCAGAGAAGGTCATCCATGTTCTCGGGCTTTTATTTTGATATGGTTATTATATGACAGGTACGAATTCGTTTCCAAGCCCAATGTGGAACTGGTTCTTCTTTCGTGGACTTGGGTTCGTGCTTCTGTGGCGGCGTTACCCTCCAATTGTCGGACAGAGCGAACTTGCCAAGCTGATACTGATCTTCAACCCAATTCTTGAAGGTGAAACAGTCCTCGAGAGGGTGCCCTATCACTCGGTGATAAGGGCAATAGTCCGGGTGAGAGACTTCACCTGCTTGTTCGGGGTGTTTAGACTCCGGAAGTGTAAGCATCTGATGTTTTAGAGCGAGGTCAAGTATTTTCTTCGTCTTGTCTCGAGGAAAAGAGTACGCTCGACCCATTTTTCTTATGATGGATAGATCGGAACCGCTCGATTCCCGCTTGCGTGGCCTCTTAGTCCCGCTTTGTTGCTGTTGTACGTCTTTTTCGCGTTTCGACTTGTTTCTACCTTTGCGTAGAGCCTTTTTTATAACAGGTTGATATGGAGCGGCATCTTCATCTTTCACAGCTTGTTGGAGGAGGCGTTGCGTTTTGGCTTTCTCGTAGATGGCCATTTCGCGGTTATGGTCGTCTCGGACTTTTTGACCAGCTTCCCTTATAAGCTTGTCCATTTGTTCTTCGAACGACGGACTGGGCACTTTTGTATCTGGAACTTTCACTAGTTCAGGATTAACGTCCTCCCATTGAGCATCCGCTTCTTCATCGAAGTCATGCACGACGTAGCAACCATGGAGTAGCCCTCGTTTCTTGGACCGAATGTATCCAAGCCCGATTGTTTCCATTCTCCCATTAGGTAACTTGTGCTGAGTCCCGGGAACGTTCCAGACCCTGTCATAGAATTTGTCTTTTCGAGCGGTCTGTTTAAAGGATATCCCGTGGCGTTTCAATAGCCTTTTCAAGCCTAATATCTGGGGAGACGGATGGGCTGAAGCCTGTCAAGCATAGGATCCGCACCATGCCAGATTTCTTTCTCCACTTTAATCTCTTCAGAGCGGTAGAATAGAATTTCTTTTTTGCCTTCTCGCCTGGGAGGGACATAGAATGTTCGCAGTTCTTCTACACTGTAGGTATCGAGTGCATCCAGTTCTTTATGGTGTTTAAGCGGCACCATGGCGACTTGCAAACTTTGCTCTTCGTCAGCGGACGTTTGTATTGAAGGTCGAGCAGAGAATACAGCATGGACCTCATCTTCCGAGTCGCTACCAAATATCAACGTAGGAGCAGATGGTCCCGACTTGTTGTATTGGGGCGGACCCGAATAAACTATCTCCTCTTCCTCCTCAGTATCACTGCCGAAGACAGGGATGGTGGCATTAGCTTTGTTCTCCGGTTTGTGACACCTCTCCGTATCCTCAAAATCCGGTAAGAAGTATTTAGCATCTTCATACTTGCGGACCTCGTTCACAGAGAATGGGTTCAGTTCTCCCGTCACGGTATACTCGAGACCGTCCTTAAAATACTTCATACACTGATGTTGCGTAGAAGGGATGATGTTGTACTCGTGTAACCATGGTCGGCCGAGCAGAGCATTGTAGCATGTCTTGGCGTCTATGACGTGAAACTTAATGTCCGTGACGAGTAGCCCAAAATGTAGCGTCAGTATCACAGACCCAAGAGTTCTTGATGATTGGGAGTCGAACCCGGAGATGGTGATCTTGTCCCGAGCAAGGTGCTGGACGCTCATGCAGATTTCTTTTAACACCCGTACGTTGAGGAGATTAACGGAGGATCCATTGTCGATCAGGATTTTGCCTATCTTTATATCGTGGCAGTATCCTGAGACATAGAGGGGGCGATTGTGTTCGCACGTCCCAAGAAGAAGGTCTTCATCGCCAAAAGTGACATCGGCCGTGTGCACTTCCTCCAATTCATCCTTCATCTTTTCTTCGGCCAGGAAAACTTGGAATTGTTCTGGCTCCTGTAGTGCTGTTTCCTGATTTAAAATCAGAAAAGCTTATGGAAAAAGCTTCAGAAGAGGGTCACGTGATTACATGTGACCAGCAGTCACGTATGGGCACGTGACACCGAAAAGTATCGGCAAGGCAAATTCAGTTTCCCAAATACATCAAAGAAAAGGGGCTTCAGAAAGGGTCACGTATTCCCACGTGACCTGGGTCACGTGTCGGCACGTGACATTTAAAAGCAGCGGCAGAGACACAACAGTTCCTTGATCAAATCAAGAAAAAGGCTTCAGAAGAGGTCACGTGCTCCCATGTGACCAGGGTCACGTGTTGGCACGTGACACTCAAAACATCAGACTCATTCTCCGATTAAATCGAGAAGAAGGCTCCATGCCAGGGTCACGTGCTCACACGTGACCAGTTGTCACGTGGTGGCACGTGATAGCTAAGCAGCAACCAGAAAACAGAGCGCAAAAAGAAGGAAGAAGGCTCGTTCCAAGGGGGTCACGTGCCCACACGTGACCAAGGGTCACGTGCCCACACGTGACCAAGGGTCACGTGGCCACACGTGACCAACTTCAAAGCCCATTTGTCAACAGAATTAAATTCTGAGAAAAGACCTCTCAAATCTTTCCAAAAGCAATCGATTAAATTAAAGATTTAGAGGTGATTAAAATATCATCTATCTATGGGAAAATCTCGAATTTGGAAAGATTTCCCCTTTAAATCTAACAGAAATAACAAAGGAGAATCCCTGGATTTGAAATCCAATGGTGAATAAAATTTACCTAATAATCCAAAGGTCCAAAACGAATGATGGATGCAAATCAAATCTCTCAATGAAAATTCGTCAGAAAACTAATTGACTCGGCTGCTTCTCCTATAAATAGGAGCCAAGAGACACAAAAAAAATATATACACGCAGAGGGAAGAAAAGGGGAAGAGCCTTGATACTTTGAGGAATTTGGATCTTCTGCAAAAGAAAACCCTAGGTAAGAGTGGGAAGGCTTTTTGAAAGAAAAGAGAATTTAATTCTCAACAGGGTTTAACCCTGATATAAAACAAAAGGGCATATTTCTTCTCTCTTTGATAGAGAATCTGTAAAGTGCACATCTCCCCTTGAAGTTGAGAATTTAATTCTCAATGGGTTGAGATCCTGCCATGCAGATCCAAAGCATAGAGAGGGAATAGAAGCACGAGAATTTAATTCTCACAGAACTACAGGAATTCAATTCCTTTAAAATAAAATTAGGGCTTGACCCTGTGTTATGGGAATTTAATTCCTTCAGAACAAAAAGAATCAGGGTTTAACCCTAGTTAAAAACTTAGTTCTGTTAAAACAACGAGAATTTAATTCCCTTAATCTCATTTCCCAGAATAATTCTTTAACAGAGAGTGGGAGCTTAATTTCCCAAAGCTTTTTTTAGGGTTCAACCCTATTCGGTTCTGCACATATATGAGGAATTTAATTCCTACAGGAAATTCAGAGTTCAACTCTTCAAAAGGAAGTAGGAATTTAATTCCTCTGAAATTATTGTCAGGGTTCAAGCCTACGAGGAATTTAATTCCTAAAAAGGGATTAACATATCTTCTAAACAACTACATAAAAGCGGGGTCACGTGTCACCACGTGACCCCCCCCAAAGATCTACATAAAGCCCCCTTGAGGCAGTGCCCCACGAGACCCACGTGACCCTTGGCAGAAGCTTTAACATATAAGCATTTGAATGCCCGTCACGTGATGGCACGTGATGCTCTGAAAAATGCGATAGTCTCAGAAGAACAAATGAAGGGAGGGCGCCCTCACGTGCTGCCACGTGACCCCTCTTGCCTCAGCGTCTAACGCTAAATTGGGACCCCTGAATCCAGTGTTAAAACATTGTTTGGCCCTAGTGTTCAACACTAAGCAAAGAACTTTATTCGCAGTGTTCAACACTGGTTACCTTAGTGTTCAACACTAATTTGGAATTTCTGTTGCCAGTGCTTAACACTGGACTGTTTTAGTGTTTAACACTAATTTGAGAGCCTTGTTGCTGGTGTTTGACACCAACTATCTTTTAGTGTTAAACACTAACTTATCAATCTCATTCCCAGTGTTTAACACTGATTGGTCTTTAGTGTTTAACACTAGGCATTAGCCCAATTGGCTAAATGGCCAGAGGCAAAGCCTCTCCTTCAATGGATCAACAGAAAGCCGATGTCCCAGACATGATTGGACTTAGCCCAAACTGGCCATAAGTCCTCAATTCGTAATTAACTGGGCCAATGGGCTCAAAACATAATTAATTGGTCTCAATCCCAAATTGGGCCAAAGACTATTTAATCCACTCCGGTTCCAGGGTACATCTCTTCACTCCTTTGATACTTGGCGTTGTAATCCCTCAACGTCTTCAAAGAGGTGACGGGTCCCGATGACCACGCATTGATACGGACTGTGGGGTCCTTAAACCCATGGACTACGACGTCCTTAACCTTGACCGAGATGTCTTAAAACTAACAACGGACTGTGGGGTCCTTAAACCCATGGACTACGACGTCCTTAACCTGGACCGAGATGTCTTAAAACTAACAACGGACTGTGGGGTCCTTAAACCCATGGACTACGACGTCCTTAACCTTGACCGAGATGTCTTAAAACTAACAACGGACTGTGGGGTCCTTAAACCCATGGACTACGACGTCCTTAACCTTGACCGAGATGTCTTAAAACTAACAACGGACTGTGGGGTCCTTAAACCCATGGACTACGACGTCCTTAACCTTGACCGAGATGTCTTAAAACTAACAATGGACTGTGGGGTCCTTAAACCCATGGACTACGACGTCCTTAACCTTGACCGAGATGTCTTAAAACTAACAATGGACCGCAATGTCCTTAAACTACCCACGGACCGCAATGTCCTTAAACTAGCAATGGACCACTATGTCCTTAAACTGGAACAATAGAGCCCAAACGCTCTTTTGTCGGATCTAAACGATCCCGTTTAAGTTGATCTTAGCCTCAAATATGGCTAACGTATCCTTAAACCTTCAAACAGACTGGATTATGAATCCCCCCAATCAACTTCGGTTCAAGAGTACATCTCTGAACTCCTCTGATATATGTCGTTGTAATCCTTCAACGTCGTCAGAGAGGTGACGGGTCCTGACGACCATACATACAATGGACCACTATGTCCTTAAACTGGAACAATAGAGCCCAAACGCTCTTTTGTCGGATCTAAACGATCCCGTTAAGTTGATCTTAGTCTCAGGCCGGACTAACGTATCCTTAACAAACGTTTGAGTTAATCTTGGCCTCAAATATGGCTAACGTATCCTCAAACCAAATCCCCAAACCTAAATCTAAGATAATACGGATTCGGACAAGTCCACGCCCTACGGGCAACGACATAACTCGGTCTCCGTAAACAATCCACGGGCAACAAAACACAAAACAAACACACACGACGCGAAGTGACCATCTGGAGAAGGAGAAAGTTGTTACCGCGATGCGGTAGCGTAATTAACTGCAGGGGCTTGCGCCTGCAGGGAAGAGCGTCCCCACAATCAAAAACCCCTCAAACGAGGGGGAATCTGACGAAGTCTGCTACATCGGCCGCATCCGTTTAAACCTTCGATACACGGTGCCATGAATCAACTTGGCATCTTCGGAGAGGTGGACGGATAGCACCAATTAGCATCTGCCCCGAATTTCAGGCAAGAGACGCCATGTCGCGCCGTCTTTCAGAGGGGAACAGATTCTGGCACTTCCTATGGGACCTTTTCCTCTTTCCACTCCACACTTCGTGTGTCGTGATTCGCGAACCAATCGCGGTTCGCTAATGGTTGCCCTTGGGTTTCAAGATACTAAGAATTGGCGTCTTGCTTATTGCAGAAAGCAAAGAATCGATGGATTCTACTTCTGCGAAATGCTCGAACTGCTCGGACTGCAATTGCGACCAACGCTTTACCTCGCCAGGAGGTATAGCCTATGGACCCCAAGCTGCTTCGTTATTCACAATACCGGTGGACCAGGTGACTCAGGCCACTACCGGATTGTTCTTTGGGACTATGCTCCCGCCAATGAGCTTCATGGCGCCGGTGCTGACAAAGGAAGCTCCCAAGAAGTCGGTCTTCGATCGTCTTACCCCTGCCGCGGCTCATCTTAACGGGTCGCCCAACATCAGCGCCTCGGTCTTCTCTAGATTGGGCCAGAAATCCGGTAGACCCATCATGAGGCCTACAATCCCAGAGAAGGTTGCTTCTAAGAAAGTGGCTGCTCCTGCTCCCGAAATCGCCAAGGCGGCTTCTCTGGCCAAAAAGTCGGTCTTTACAAGATTGACGGCTTCAGCTCCCGCCCCTGCTACCCAAAAGACGTCGGTCTTTGACAGGCTAACACCAACAGCGACCCCCCACCTACACAGGGGGCAAGACGAAACCATTCTTACCGCTGACCCAACGCCGTCCGCTCGACACGCTCGACGTCGCCATTGGCGCCGAGTAAGGAAGGCTGGGGGCAACTCCCCGTCCGGGTTAACTCCATCAGCCCCGATGGCAGAAGTTAATGCTGCTGTTCCAACTGGGAACAGCTTCGAGATGCTAAATAAGGTGCGAAGGAATTCTCCTACTGCAGTGCTAAAGAGGTCTCCTCCCCCATTAAAAAAGGTTGTGGAAATAAAATCAGAACAGCCCCGATCCCCTCAACGGCTGTCTTCCAAAATCTATAAGGTTTGGCGGCAGGCCCGAGACTCGATCATCGATCCAAACTTCTCCCGCCAGCACAAGAAGCTGAAAATCCAACCGGAAGCTGGTCACCAGGCTAAACCCCGAAAGGCTGTCTGGACGCCCACCTCAACGGCCCCCTCAACCTCCATGGCTCATAAAAGGAGGAAGCCAGAGAAGATCCCCCAGCCTGCAACGACAGCTAATAGCACTAAGCCCAGACGCCCTAAGTCTGGGGGCATGATGGTCCATACCGTATACATGGCGTCAGGAAAAGAAGACAGCCGCGCGTCCACGGGTTATAGACCGCTTACACGGCCGGTGACCAAAGCTCAGGAGCAGCAGCAAAAGCTCCAAGAAATGATGAATGCTATGGCCGCACTTACCGGGCCAAAAGAAAGCCCAGAAACGTCCTCAGACGCACGCCAGGAGGAAGAAACCGACGCTGAATTCCTTCGCCGGATACTGGAGAAAAAGGACAAAGAGGCTGCTGAACAAGCAGTCAACATACAGCGTATGGGCCTTCTCTTCCAAGATATGATAAGAATGATGATCCAGCAGGACCTACCCGCCGAGGATCCCCCAATCGTTCTTGAAGACGACCGAGGAGAAACGTCAAATCCACCACCAGCCCCCTCAACGGCCAAGGAGGAGACGATCTCTAAAGCTGACTTGGTTGACTATATAGCCCAGCAAATCCAGGTTCATCATGCGACTGAGGCAGCTGGTCAAGTCGTAAAAACGGGGCGGCCGTATCCAAGCTGGTACGACCAAATCAAATACCCGCCAGGCTATACGATACCGAAATTCCACGTGTATAAGGGGACCGGCAATCCCCATCAACATGTTGCCCAGTTCCGGGCCCTTTGCGGTAACACCGGCGGTGATGATAAACTGTTGCTTCGCCAGTTCGTGGGCAGCTTATCAGAAACAGCGTTCGAATGGTATTCGGAACTCCCGAACGATTCTATCAAGACGTTCGCTGAAATGGAGTTGTTATTCACTCAGCGATTCGCAAGTGCCAGCGAACGCACTCCAATAACAGCATTGATTAACGCCAGGGTAAAACCAGGTGAAACCTGGGTCCATTATGCTATACGCTGGCGGAATTTGTGGTCGAGATGCGAACAACGCATTGAGGAGGCACCCGCAGTGGGCATGTTCGTGGGAACCCTAGACCCCCACGCAACTATCTCCCAGTTTATGATGTTCTTTAAGCCAACCACATTCCAGGCTTTAATCGACAAGTTGGCTCAGATGGACCAGATGGGTCATAGACCACCTCCCCCGAAGTCGGAACCTCGGAATGACAAGGGTAAAGGAAAGGCAACCTTTGTCGCGAATGCCCAACAGCAACCTAACGCCCCGAAACCGGCAGATCAACTGGAAGAAAGACGCCAGTATTATAATGAAAAGATGAAACGTCCTTACTTGTTCCCACGAGACAAGACGAAACGGTTATTCGAGCTGGCAATACGCAACAGACTTATAAACCTACCAAATCCAAGGCGACCGCCGCAACCCACGGAGGTGAATAACCCTAACTATTGCCCTTACCATCAAACGGTAAGTCATCCGATTGAAGATTGCTTCGTCTTCAAAGGATGGATTGAAGATCAATACCTCCAGGGGAAGTTTATACTGTCAGAAAAGCGGAAAGTGAACCCACCACAGCCGCATCCTCCTAAGAAAGCGGATACACCGGGGGCAACCTGCTCCTTTATTGAAGAAGCTCCGTGGGAGGTCGTGCTATCAACTAAAACCAAAAGAATGCTGGGATACCTTCATGCGTGCCCTGCGATCGAATGGAAGGACCCTCTTGAACCTCAAATTATCGAAGGAATGTTGAAGTCCCGCCCAACTACGAAGACTCGCGATAAGGGCCCAAATACTCACGCCCAACCGTCAAAATCTTCGAAGAAAAAGAAGAAGAAATCTAAGAAGCCCGTGAAGCTTGGAAACGAGCACACAAACTTGCAGAAGCAAATCGACACGCTGGAAGAATACAATCAAAAGGCGCGAACTCCTGTCACACTGCAAGAGTTCCTCAACCACATCTTTCAAGAGGAAGATGATGGAGAGAGCTCGTCGGATGAATCCGAAGGATATGTGGCGAGTTGTAACGTAATCTCCCACTCATTTACCGATGATGGGAAAACTCCTGGCACTAAGAAGCTGGAGGCAGAGCCTGAACCAGAGCGTGCATGGCCAACAAATGAAATGATCAATGCCTTTCTAGACGAGATTCGTCTAAAGAGTAAAGCGGATCAGGAGCATGAGATGGCCGCGTCAGAAGGAGCCAAATGCAGACGACTGAACGAAAGAGTTGAACTACCCCTGTCAGAGCGAAAGGCATCCGAAGTAGACAAGAAGATATTCAAGACGAGGAAAAGATTTGCCAAAGCCATGTCAATGGGAATGAAGCTACCACCCTCGGAAGGAAACACACACGATGGGGTGGAGAGGCACCCTGATTATTGCACATATCATCGGAAAATTTCACACCCCACGGAGGAGTGCGACGCCTTTAAGATATGGTGGCAAGGATATGTTGCTCGTCGGCAACATTTTAAGAGCATTAAACGCAAGATCCGTCGGGAGCGAAGAAGTACTGTCGATGGGCACAACAGAACTACTGGCAACTGTTACATGGTTAACGCCAGGGGGTCACAAGTTCTCACCTTTGGGAGCGACTCTGATGAAGAAATGGCTCTGGGCCCTCTCTTTAAAGAATCCGTTTTAGGGAAAGAGGAGAAATCGGAGGCCTGCGAGAACATTCAGCTGCGCAATCGCACACTCCCAGAAAAGAATCTCGGGCCCGTGAGTAGAAAAGATAAGGGAAAGGAAAAGGTCACTGAAGATATCACTTTAGATGACCAAGTCATGAGAGAGCTGGCTGCCAAAGACCCTCCTAGAAAGGGTAAGGTGGACTATAACGTCCTAGCGCACCTAAGGAAGCTACCTTCTCAGCTTAGCATTCTCGATGCCCTCCTATTATCAAAAGAAGCGCGAGACTCACTAACTAAGGCGTTACAAGAACCTAAGCAATTCCAAGCCTTCCTCGCCACTGAAAGGATGAAGGATGAACTGGAGGAAGTGCATACGGCCGACATCACTTTCGGTGACGAAGACCTCCTTCTCAGGACGTGCGACCACAACTGTCCCCTATATGTCTCTGGATACTGCTATGATATCAAGATAGACAAGATCCTGGTGGATAATGGATCCTCCGTCAATCTCCTTAATGTTCGGGTGTTGAAGGAAATCTGCATGAGTGTGCAGCACCTCGCTCGTGACAAAATCACTATCTCCGGTTTCGATTCACAATCGTCACGGACTCTCGGATCTGTGATACTAACATTACGCTTCGGACTTCTCGTCACAGACGTCAAATTCCATGTCATTGACGCCAAGACCTGCTACAACGCCTTACTCGGCCGTCCTTGGCTACACGAGTACAACATCATCCCTTCTACGCAACATCAGTGTATGAAGTACTTTAAGGATGGTTTCGAGTATACCGTAACAGGTGAGTTGAACCCATTTTCCGTGAACGAAGTCCGCAAATACGAAGATGCGAAGTACTTTTTGCCAGATTTCGAGGATACAGAAAGGTGTCGCAACCCGGAAAACAAAACCGCCGCCACCATCCCTGTTTTCGGGAGCGATACCGAAGAAGAGGAAGAGATAGTTTATGCAGGGCCATCTCAACGCAACAACCTGGGGACGCCCGCCCCCATGTTGGTCTTCGGAAGTGATTCAGAAGATGAAGTTAATGCCGTGTTCTCCAATCGGCTGTCAATACAAGCACCCCCTGGCGATGACCATAGTTTGCAAATCACCATGGTACCGCGAGAACACTACAAGGATCTCGACACACTTCAAGCTCACAATGTGCAAGACCTGCGAACATTTTACGTCCCTCCCAGGCAAAGGGGTGAGAAGGTGATCATATTCTACCGATCCTCAGAGTCGAAAGTAGAGAAAGAGATCTGGCATGGCGCGGATGCTACACTCGACAGGCTCCAACCCATCCGTCTGCCCAGATACTATACAAATGGATTAAAGAGGCTATTGAAGCGCCAAGGAGTACCCTTAAAACAGACTGTTCGACAAGCTGGGTTCTACAACAGGATCTGGGATGTCCCTGGGATTCAACGCAAATTGCCCAACGGGAAAATGGAAACACTTGGGCTTGGATACGCGAGAACCGGAAAACGGGGACGGGCCCACAGCAGCTACGCTATATATACCTTTGATGAAGAAGAGGACGCCCTGTCAGGAGATGCCAACCCCTCATCAAAACTAGATCCCGCGATTGAAATGCCGAGTCCGTCGTTTGAAGAACGAATGGATAAGCCTATCAGGAAAATGGGTCAAAAAGCTCGGGAAGACCACAACCGCGAGATGGCCATCTACGAGAAGGCCAAGACGCAACGTCTATTTCAACAGGCTGCAAAAGACAAAGATGCTCATCCTCGTCAACCCGTTGTACGAAAGGCCCGACGCAGAGACGGAAATAAATCAAGAAGCGGAAAGAGGAGCCGACAACAACGACGCAGGATTATGGGGTTACGTGATCGGGTATTGCGCGGCTCGGATTTGTCCCTCATGAAGAAGATGAGTCGAGCGTACTCCTTCCCCCGAGACAAGACGGAGAGGTTACTCAAGCTCGCTTTAAAACATCAAATGATCGCGCTTCCAGGGTCTAGACACCCTGAGCAAGCTAACAAGGCTTCTCATTTGAGCTATTGCTCTTATCACCGAGCCATAGGACATCCTACCGAAGACTGCTTCACCTTCAAGAACTGGGTCGAGGACCAGTACCAACAGGGCAGATTCGCTTTATCCGACGGCTGGAGGGTAACGCTGCCACAAAAGCACGAACCCAAAGCCGCAAAAGCAAAACCAGATCCACCTCAGTCCTGGAAGCGGATTCGCACCTGTTACACGATTACGATATTAAAAGAAGAGCCCGAGAATATGGATGACCTTCCCTGGTGCTTTGAGAACAGCGATGATGAGGTGGTCTCAGAATTTCCGCCAGCTCCAAAAGAACTGGAAGACGGTATACATACTACTGCAGATAACCTCAAGAAGATTGAGTTGGGATCGGCAGATGACCCGCGACCGACATTTGTCAGCGAGCTGCTATCTGAAGAAAGGGTGGCTGCTTTAAAGAACGTGCTTCTACGACATAAAGATTGCTTCGCGTGGAACTACTCCGAGATGCCAGGATTAGATCCGGAGATTGCTGTGCATAAGTTAGCAATATCCCCGGATATCAAGCCAGTCAAGCAGGCGCCAAGAAGGATGCGACTCGAGCTTGAAATGAGCATCAACGCCGAAGTCAGGAAGCTGATCGATTCTGGATTTATCCAAGAAGTCCAATATCCCGACTGGATCGCCAATATCGTCCCGGTAATGAAGAAAAATGGGACGGTACGCATATGCGTGGATTTCAGGGATCTCAATAAAGCCTGTCCAAAGGACGATTTCCCAGTACCAGTAACCGAGCTAATGATAGATAACACGTCCACTCATGAGGTTTTCTCCTTTATGGACGGTTCATCAGGATACAATCAGATAAAGATGCATCCCGAAGACCAGAAGCACATCGCTTTCCGGACCCCTTTGGGTATATTCTGCTACAGGGTTATGCCCTTTGGTCTAAAGAACGCCGGTGCTACCTATCAAAGGGCCATGACAAAGATCTTCGACGATCTCATACATGGCATCGTCGAGTGCTATATCGATGACCTTGTAGTGAAGAGCATGTCATACGAAGAGCATTTAAAGCATCTGGAGACTGTCTTTCAACGCCTTCGTCAATATAATTTGAAGATGAATCCCTTCAAATGCGCGTTTGGAGTCTCCTCGGGTAAATTCCTGGGATTCATCATCCGACATCGAGGTATCGAAATAGATCCATCTAAGATCAAGGCGATCATGGAAATGCCTCCGCCAAGAACCCTCAAACAGTTGCGGTCTCTCCAAGGGAAGCTCGCATACATCCGGCGGTTTATCGCTAATCTTTCAGGCAAATGCCGTCCTTACAGTCACCTGATGAAGAAGGGAACCCCATTCATCTGGGATCAAAAATGCCAAAGCGCGCTAGATGAGATCAAGCAATACCTGCAGAACCCGCCGGTGTTGGCTGCACCGGTTAAGGAAAAACCTCTCATTCTTTATATAACCGCCCTCGAAGGTTCTTTAGGCGCATTATGGGCACAAGAGGACGACCAAGGGAAAGAAAGAGCACTCTACTACTTAAGTCGAGTTCTGCTGGGGGCAGAAAGCAACTACTCTCCCATTGAAAAACATTGCTTGGCGTTAATCTTCACGATAACAAAGCTCAGGCACTATGCGTTGGCACATGAAGTCCGTTTCATCTCGAAGGTGGACCCTCTTAAATATCTGATGTCAAAGGCTATATTGACGGGTCGACTCGCTAAATGGGCTCTACTCCTGATGGAGTTCTCAATAACGTATCGACCTCTTAAGGCAGTGAAAGGCCAGGCCATTGCCGACTTCCTCGCTGAGCATCCAGTACCTGCTGGTTCTCCTCTGAACTGCGAGTTGCCAGACGAGCATGCATTTGATGCGATTGGCGGCGGTAGTACCCGATGGGAACTCTATTTCGATGGAGCATCCTCCGTAAAGAAACGGAAACAAGGTATCCCAATGATCAAAACGGGGATAGGCCTCATCTTCGCAACTCCACAAGAAGGGATAATGCGCTTCGCCTTCTCCTTAACAGAGCCGAGGACAAACAATCAAGCTGAATACGAAGCTCTGATAGCAGGCCTCGAGATCGCCATCGACATGGGAATCGAAAATCTCCTTATATACGGGGATTCCCAATTGGTCGTTAGTCAAGTAAATGGTGACTACCAAACGTGCAAACCAGAATTGGTGAAGTACGGCGAAAAGGTGCAACAACTATTGACCCAAATTCCCTCCTATACTTTGGAGAACATACCGCGTGCGGAAAACAGCAAAGCAGACGCGTTGGCCAAACTTGCTAAAGAACTGGCTGACGAGAACCTTGATGACGTCAGAATCGTGGTACAAAGCCGTCGAGTGCTCGCCCCGGCAGAAATACCTCCGGAATTATATAAAGAAAAGGGGGCGACTGAGCAGACGACCCTACAAATAAAAGACCGTGAGAAGGCTGAGGACTGGAGGGAAGTCTTCATAGACTACTTTAAGTCCCACCGAATGCCCGAAGAAGCGTCCTCAAGACATCAGCTCATGAAACGAGCTCTATCTTTCGCTTTCGTCAACGATACTCTATACAAGAGATCGTTTGATTCTCTATGGCTGAGATGCTTAGGACCTAGCGAAGCAGAAAGAGTCGTTCAGGAAGTTCACGACGGACTTTGCGGTTCTCACCAAGCAGTCCCAAAGATGAGGTTAAAAATTAAACGGATGGGTTACTACTGGCCCACGATGATCCAGGACTGCCTCGAGTATGCGAAACAATGCCACTCGTGCCAGATTCATGGAGACTTTATCCACCAACATCCGAACCCACTACATCCAACGGTGGCTAGCTGGCCATTCGAAATGTGGGGGACTAACATAGTCGGCCCCATCGAGCCAGCATCATCCCGGGGACATCGTTTTATCCTGGCGACAACTGATTACTTCTCCAAATGGGCAGAAGCAGTACCGCTGAGGGAAGTGAAGACGGAGAACATCCTCCACTTCTTCAAGACGCACGTCATCTATCGGTTTGGAACCCCACGGCGGATTATCTCCGATAATGGGCCAGCCTACAGAAGCCATAAGATTGGCCGCTTCGCGCAGCAGCACAATATAGACTGGAGATATTCTTCAGTTTACAACCCACGAGCTAACGGTCTGGCCGAGGCCTTCAATAAGACCTTGACGAAGATCATAAAAAAAGACCGTTTCCCGGAATAAGAGAGACTGGCACGAGAAGCTGCAAGAAGCCCTTTGGGCTTATCGAACTACATTCAAGACAGCCACGAACACAACGCCGTACGCGTTGGTATTTGGGACGGAAGCAGTGCTCCCCCTCGAGATAGAGTTACCCTCTCTACGAGTGGCAGTCCACTACGAGCTGACAGACGAAGAAAACGCTCACCTTCGGCTTGAGGAGCTTGATGCCCTCGATGAAACCCGACTCATAGCGCAACAACATCTAGAAGCCTACAAAGCAAAGATGACGCGCTCGTACGAAAGATTGACCAGGCCGAGGACATTCCGCCAAGGCGAACTCGTACTAGTAGTCAAAAGACCTATGATCCCCAATCGTGCCAAGCGGGGAAAATTTGAGCCGAACTATGAAGGCCCGTACATTATAGACAAGGTCTACCAGGGTGGAGCCTATCTACTCATGGACGTGCACGGTGAAAGTCCTTTTAGGCCAATAAACGGCCGCTTCTTAAAGAGGTACTATGCTTAATGAGCCACAGCCTGGGTCAATGATAGACGACGACGACTATGTCCGCTCGCTATCTTCCTAAGCTCAGACTTTACAAGCAGCAGCCGGCCTTCCCCTGGACCACGGACCGAAACGTCCTTAAACTATCGACGGACCGAAACGTCCTTAAACTAACGACGGACCGAAACGTCCTTAAACTAACGACGGACCGAAACTTCCTTAAACTAACGACGGACCGAAACGTCCTTAAACTAACGACGGACCGAAATGTCCTTAAACTATCGACGGACCGAAACGTCCTTAAACTATCGACGGACCGAAACGTCCCTAAAACTACCACCGCAGCATCCTTAGGCTGACGAGATAAAAAAAAAGAGAAAAAGAAAAAAAAAACGGTATGTCCATAAGCAAAATGGGCACGGATGAAAACCCGAAAGGGCTCCGTGAGTAAAAACAGCAGGGCTACCGGCGAGTGTTTGTGAAAACCCGATAGGGCGCAACCTCGTTAAAAGACACTTATAGGGTCCTCTCGACCTTGTAAGGAGAAATCACCTGCTCCGTGAGTAAAAACAGCAGGGCTACCGGCGAGTGTTTGTGAAAACCCGATAGGGCGCAACCTCGTTAAAAGACACTTATAGGGTCCTCTCGACCTTGTAAGGAGAAATCACCTGCGTGAGATCCTTACGACTCACAAAGGAGCAACACACTTAGGGATCCTCACGATTCCTAAGGAGAAAACGCACTTGCGAGATCCTTACGACTCGTAAGGAGAATTCTCTTATGGGACCCTCACGGCTCATAAGACTTGAAAGTCTTAAGTTACAGAAACCTAAACCTGTTCTTAAGCAAATCCCCCACAACCTTCGGTATTGCCCTACAAGGGGCTCAATACTGACCCTTGTATACAATCCACGGGCGCGAATAAACATTTCCCCAGCAAAGTCCCACCCGTGACTAGGGATATGTCCATATGATGAGCAACCCTTGAAGGTCCTCTCGACCCATAAGGAGAAAGCCCTCTTGTAGGATCCTTACGACTTGTAGAGAAACATACACTTAGGAATCCTCACGATCCCTAGGGAGAAAATACACCTACAAGATCCTCATGACTTGTAGGGAGAAATACTTTTGTGAGACTCTTACGGCTCATGAAGTCAAAAGCCTTGGTCGACAGGACCCTTAACCTTGTTTTCCAAGCCACCTTTGTTCAACATCGACAAAGGCAAATGATGATTCGCTCCTGGCAAGATCCCAGTTGTAGCGGTGCTGATGCTGAAGTCGATGTCTAAAATCCAAGCTTGCGGCGAAAAAGCTAGCAAGCCACACATGCCTACAAGATAGCCGAAATGATGGGGCAACTTGCAATAAAAAGCAGCAAGTAAAAATGTATGCATGAAAAATAGCCGAAATGATGGGGCAACTCGCAATAAAAAGCAGCGAGTAAAAAGAAAAATAGCCGAAATGATTGGGCACCGCGAAAAATAGCTGAAATGATTGGGCAATCGCGATTTTCGTGATATAAAAAGCTGAAATGATAGAGCATCGCGGAAAGAATAAAAAAAATGAAAGAATGAAACTTTTTGCCCTACAGGTGAGATCACATCGATCCCTGTAAACAATCCAGGGGCACAAACAAAGAGGAAACCATACCTTCCCAACAGGCTCCATCAGAAAGCTAAGCCAAATCTCGACGGTTCATAGACAACCCAAAGACAACCTCGACATTTGTCGCAATATTGCAGACATAATGTCAATAGACGAAGCAAAGGAAGGTCCCTAGCTTCAGGGTCTCGACGTCAATATCGACAACTTAGAGATCACCAACGGCGTTTATCCTCACTCCAACGAGATGCAAACGTGACGTTAACAATCGACCCCAGAGTCGCAACGAGAATGGAACCATGGAAAAGTCCCTAGTTCCAAATCTCAATGGCTACATCTGCAGCCTGGAGACCAACGACGGTGGGCCTCCTCATTCCAGCAGGACACAAGTGTTACACCATCAAACGGAGTGACGGCGAAGTCCCAGCTCCACCTCAGCATTCGTCTCGTTATAGCAAACGAGATGTCAATAGCAGCGTTCCTTCGCAGTCCAGCAGGACGCAGATGTAACGTCAACAAAAGACCTCATGGTCGAAACAAACGGAGTGACGGCGAAATACCAGCTTCACCTCAGCATTCGTCTCGTTACAGCAGACGAGATGTCAACAGCAGCGTTCCTTCGCGGTCCAGCAGGATGCAGACACAGCGTCAACAAAAGACCTTACGGTCAAAACAGACGAAGCAAAGGCCAAATTCCTAGCTTCAGGGTCTTAACGGCAAGTCATATAAAACCGGAAAGATAATCGGAGATCATCTCGCACCAGTGTGGAATGGTCACCACCTCTACGTTCGTCTCGATACAGCAGACGCAACATCACCAAAAGGAACAGCGGCAACTCCCAGTTCCATGACTCGGCGATATACAGATCACCGAGAGTCAAATCTCCATCCCGTGAAATGCGGATACAATCAGCAAAATTCCTGGTTACGTGGAACGCGGATAACGTCACTCTTTGACCCCGTGGAAAACGTCCAGAGCGGATCCTGGTCCTCGCAGAGCACGGCAGTGAACCCGTGTGAAGCATCCAGAGCGGAGCCTAGTCCTCGCCAAGCACGGCAGTGAACCCGTGTAAAGCATCCAGAGCGGAGCCTAGTCCTCGCCAAGCACGGCAGTGAACCCGTGTGAAGCATCTAGTGCAAAATTCCTGGTTACGTGGAACGCGGATAACGTCACTCTTTGACCCCGTGGAAAACGTCCAGAGTGGATCCTGGTCCTCGCAGAGCACGGTAGTGAACCCGTGTGAAGCATCCAGAGCGAAGCCCAGTCCTCGCCGAACACGGCAGTGAACCCGTGTGAAGCATCTAGTGCAAAATTCCTGGTTACGTGGAACGCGGATAACGTCACTCTTTGACCCCGCGGAAAACGCCCAGAGCGGAGCCTGGTTCTCGCCGAGCACGGCAGTGAACCCGTGTGAAGCATCCAGAGCAAATACCGGACCGTGGAGTCTTTAAAATCCACGGACTATGACGTCCTTAACCTCGACCGTGATGTCTTAAAACTAACGATCAACCACCCCGATTCCTTACGGATTTTGCCTTGGTTTAAGGGTACATCTCTTCACTCCTTCGATACCTGGCGTTGTAATTCCTCAACGTCTTCAAAGAGGTGACGGGTCCCTGCAACCAAACATCGGACTGTGGAGTCCCTAAATCCACGGACTATGAGGTCCTTAACCTTGACCGTGATGCCTTAAAACAAACATCGGACTGTGGAGTCCCTAAATCCACGGACTATGAGGTCCTTAACCTTGACCGTGATGTCTTAAAACTAACATCGGACTGTGGAGTCCCTAAATCCACGGACTATGAGGTCCTTAACCTTGACCGTGATGTCTTAAAACTAACATCGGACTGTGGAGTCCTTAAATCCTCGGACTATGAGGTCCTTAACCTTGACCGTGATGTTTTAAAACTAACAGCGGACGGTGGAGTCCTTAAATCCACGGACTATGAGGTCCTTAACCTTGACCGCGACGTCTTTAAACTACAATACCTGGAGAAACCCCTGACTCCGTAAAACACGGACAAGGGTGACCACATCCAGCACTTACAAGTCCTCACGACCTGTAAGGAAGAAAAAACTCTCTTGTGAGATCCTTACGACTCTCAAGGGAAAACCCGCTTAAGAATCCTCACGATTTTTAAGAAGAACTTACACCTATGGGATCCTCTCGACCTATAGGGAGAAAAACTCTTTATGAGACCCTCGTGGCTCATAAAATGCAAAAGCCTTAGGAAGCAGATCCTAACCCTGTATCCTAAGCCATCACTGTCCTGCAAGGAGATCAAGATAGAATATCCGCAGAATACATTCAATGAAAAGGGGACACACCATTGAGAGGAAAAATGTATCTTTTATTCATAAACCAAAATAGATACAAAGTACAACTTATGAAAGAAACGAAAAAAGGAGATACTCTCATTCATGAGTATGTACAAAAAAAAAAAGGAGAAAAGATACAAGTCCTCAAGCCGGCGGGCGGTGCAGTAATTTTACCAGTTCATCATTCTGTTGCTGAGCCACGGCTTCATGACGCAAGATCTCCAGAAGACGAGCCTCCGCCTGAGCTTGCTGAGCCTGATACGAAGCAAGCCGAGCTTCGAGCTCTTTCTCGGTGGCTTTATGAGCCTCGATCCTCTCACGAGTGAACGTGGCAGCTTTATCGAGAGCCACCACCTCTTTTATGGACTCCTGAAGCACCCGCCAGAGCTCGTATGCTTTGTTGGCCTCGGCTGTGAGGCTGGCATGAAGCTCGCTCAACGCCTTGGAAGCTAGCTCCCTCTCCGAAAATTTACGGCCGAACCCTTTTCTCGCACAACAATATGTTCGCTACGTGTCGCTCTATCAGGCCACGTAAGCTCTATTTCGTGACCACAGCCTTGGAAACAAGACATTTACAAGACCGTATAAATGGGCTTCCAGTCGACGGGAATAATCGATCTAAAACGCGCTCACATCACCTGACGTGAAAGGCAACAAGAAAGATTTCCGACATATTTCAAGCATGCGTTCGCAATCATATGAGTATTCAAAAAAAAATAATAATAATAGCATTTGCAATCGCATGAACGTTCATAATACCCAAAAAGGTCTGATGAAGAGGAAAGTGATGATAGCATTTGAAACTAAAGAAAATTCTCATGAGAAGAATATAAAGTTTATTTATGCAAGCGGAAACATACATACTAGTACCAAGCCTATATGGAAGTTTGGCATAAAGCGTAAAAAAGGAGGGACTAATTTAAAAATGTTCTACGCTAACGGAAAAGGTCACCAAACATGGGATCAACGGCACATGGGTTAACGAAGCAGAGGACAAAATTCTCCATCTCTCTCTCTGCTTTCTCCAGAACATCAAAGCGACGGTTCTCACGAGGAGTCGCTCCCCATCGATTGGCGCCGTGTTCGTCCGCGAAAGCAGACATAATAGCTCGCCGGGCCTTGATCTGGCTCAGCAGATGAATTGAGCAATCCTTCAAAGCCTGAGCACGCTTCATGAAAGCCCTCGAGCTTTTCTTCCGCCGCGTCGAGCATCGCCAGGGTCATCTCCGCCGGGTGAGGAGGGATGTCGGCAAGCACGGCCGTGAGAATCATCCGTAGCCAGAGGGAACCCATCGGGAAGGGGGGACCCCCTACGGATCGAGAGTTCATGCATGGCTGAGTCGCATTCGTTGTCGGTAAGGAGGGGATCCACTAACCGATCAACAAAGCGGGGGACCATCTCCTCAATAGGAACTTCCCATGGCTGTCGATGAGCATGAGGGCGATTGCAGGCCATGGGCCTCGTTTGTTTCTCAAGATAAGTTACTCCAAGATAAAAAAAATAATAATATAAATCTCTTTGTGAAGGGAAAAGAAAGCTATAGCCTCATATATAAGGAAGTGCATTAAGTGTTGTGCGCGGAAAATCTTGCATGGTGAAGCTATTTCCAAGGCCCAAAAAAGGAAAGGCATCGAAAATCAAGGAGATGGAACTATTTCCAAGGCCCTTTTTTCTGCGTCTGATATTGTGCACTGAAAATAGGGCATGGGAAGATTTTGTGAACAGCCCCGTCAAGAGACCCCACGTGCAGAATACGTGAGGCCTAAACCTGATGTACACTAAAAAAAAAAAGAAAATGGAGTAGCACCCTGCATATTGAAAGCACCAACAACAACAGTAGCAAAATGATAAAATCCCAGAGAAAGGCATGCAAACATGGAAAGACATAATAAAACTTGTCACTGAATCTTTCAAGAAGTTCATACAAAATAAAGAGGACACGTTTACAATGGTAAGACTTCAGACGCGGGGCATGGGTTGAGAAACTCAAGATTAACTTTGTCCAAGATTCTCCAAGCATTTCGAACCTCCCGAGTGTGCTTCCTCTCGCGGTCGCAAGCGTCGAGATCCTCACGAATGTCCTCCACCCTCCGATAGGCGGCAAGTATGCCTGACTGCTGAAAGACTTGGTGCAAGAGATCGATGAGGTGATCTCGCCTCCTCTTTGAGATCAAACCCATCAGGTACACCGAATGCACCTTATCCTCAGCAGTGTCCAAGGCCCCGAGCGGTATGCCGGTGCAAAAGAGAGGAAGTGCCTCCCGGATCGCCAGCACGATCAGCCTCAGAAGAGAAGAGCGACGGGGGAGTAGCCGATGGTTGTACTCGTCAAAGCGGCTCATGATCTCGGCACACTGAGCATCGGTGAACTCCTGGTTCTGACTGCGGCCCAGTGCACGAATATTCCCATAGGAAATGATCTCGTCAAGACCATACAGATGGGCATCCATGATACCTGAAATAAAGGTCATGAGAATCATTAGAAAGTTCATATTTCATTAATTGCAGGAGAACAACCTCGGGCCAAGAGACCCCAAGAAGCCTCCGTGTGAAGAAATCGAGTCCTTCATTGGAATTAAATTCCTTATTAAGAAAAGGGAATTAAATTCCCAGAAAGCATTTTTGGGATGGAATTAAATTCCATGGAGTTGAACCGCCATCATCATCTCCCCAAGGATCATCCGACCCTAAGAGATCTACTGATGGAGGTTAAAGAAATTGAAGAAAAAATGGGTTCTTTGTGAAATCCTTAATGTGGATTTAAAATCCAGAGAGTTCTTTTAAAACGAAGGTGCTTCAGCCGTTCAACATTATTACCTGAGGAAAAAGGGATCCTTCAACAGAGTTAAACTCTGGAAAATGTCTGAGACAGAGAACTAAGCTCTGGAAACGAGAATTAAATTCTCAAAGGAAAAAGCTCTCGAGGGAAGAAGATGAGCAAAGTGAAGGCTCTTCTGAAGAGACATGGGTATTTATAGAAGGCGATGGAAACGATTCATCTCCCCAAATCCCTAAAGGAATCCAACGGTCACAAAAGGTGACAGCGTTGCACTAACGTGCGGACACGTGTTCCCACGTGACCTGGGTCACGTGTCGGCACGTGACATTTAAAAGCAGCGGCAGAGACACAACAGTTCCTTGATCAAATCAAGAAAAAGGCTTCAGAAGAGGTCACGTGCTCCCACGTGACCAGGGTCACGTGTTGGCACGTGACACTCAAAACATCAGACTCATTCTCCGATTAAATCGAGAAGAAGGCTCCATGCCAGGGTCACGTGCTCACACGTGACCAGTTGTCACGTGGTGGCACGTGATAGCTAAGCAGCAACCAGAAAACAGAGCGCAAAAAGAAGGAAGAAGGCTCGTTCCAAGGGGGTCACGTGCCCACACGTGACCAAGGGTCACGTGGCCACACGTGACCAACTTCAAAGCCCATTTGTCAACAGAATTAAATTCTGAGAAAAGACCTCTCAAATCTTTCCAAAAGCAATCGATTAAATTAAAGATTTAGAGGTGATTAAAATATCATCTATCTATGGGAAAATCTCGAATTTGGAAAGATTTCCCCTTTAAATCTAACAGAAATAACAAAGGAGAATCCCTGGATTTGAAATCCAATGGTGAATAAAATTCACCTAATAATCCAAAGGTCCAAAACGAATGATGGATGCAAATCAAATCTCTCAATGAAGATTCGTCAGAAAACTAATTGACTCGGCTGCTTCTCCTATAAATAGGAGCCAAGAGACACAAAAAAAATATATACACGCAGAGGGAAGAAAAGGGGGAGAGCCTTGATACATTGAGGAATTTGGATCTTCTGCAAAAGAAAACCCTAGGTAAGAGAGGGAAGGCTTTTTGAAAGAAAAGAGAATTTAATTCTCAACAGGGTTTAACCCTGATATAAAACAAAAGGGCATATTTCTTCTCTCTTTGATAGAGGATCTGTAAAGTGCACATCTCCTCTTGAAGTTGAGAATTTAATTCTCAATGGGTTGAGATCCTGCCATGCAGATCCAAAGCATAGAGAGGGAATAGAAGCACGAGAATTTAATTCTCACAGAACTACAGGAATTCAATTCCTTTAAAATAAAATTAGGGCTTGACCCTGTGTTATGGGAATTTAATTCCTTCAGAACAAAAAGAATCAGGGTTTAACCCTAGTTAAAAACTTAGTTCTGTTAAAACAACGAGAATTTAATTCCCTTAATCTCATTTCCCAGAATAATTCTTTAACAGAGAGTGGGAGCTTAATTCCCCAAAGCTTTTATTAGGGTTCAACCCTATTCGGTTCTGTACATATATGAGGAATTTAATTTCTACAGAAAATTCAGAGTTCAACTCTTCAAAAGGAAGTAGGAATTTAATTCCTCTGAAATTATTGCCAGGGTTCAACCCTACGAGGAATTTAATTCCTAAAAAGGGATTAACAGATCTTCTAAACAACTACATAAAAGCGGGGTCACGTGTCACCACGTGACCCCCCCCCCAAAGATCTACATAAAGCCCCCTTGAGGCAGTGCCCCACGAGACCCACGTGACCCTTGGCAGAAGCTTTAACATATAAGCATTTGAATGCCCGTCACGTGATGGCACGTGATGCTCTGAAAAATGCGATAGTCTCAGAAGAATAAATGAAGGGAGGGCGCCCTCACGTGCTGCCACGTGACCCCTCTTGCCTCAGCGTCTAACGCTAAATTGGGACCCCTGAATCCAGTGTTAAAACATTGTTTGGCCCTAGTGTTCAACACTAAGCAAAGAACTTTATTCGCAGTGTTCAACACTGGTTACCTTAGTGTTCAACACTAATTTGGAATTTCTGTTGCCAGTGCTTAACACTGGACTGTTTTAGTGTTTAACACTAATTTGAGAGCCTTGTTGCTGGTGTTTGACACCAACTATCTTTTAGTGTTAAACACTAACTTATCAATCTCATTCCCAGTGTTTAACACTGATTGGTCTTTAGTGTTTAACACTAGGCATTAGCCCAATTGGCTAAATGGCCAGAGGCAAAGCCTCTCCTTCAATGGATCAACAGAAAGCCGATGTCCCAGACATGATTGGACTTAGCCCAAACTGGCCATAAGTCCTCAATTCGTAATTAACTGGGCCAATGGGCTCAAAACATAATTAATTGGTCTCAATCCCAAATTGGGCCAAAGACTATTTAATCCACTCCGGTTCCAGGGTACATCTCTTCACTCCTTTGATACTTGGCGTTGTAATCCCTCAACGTCTTCAAAGAGGTGACGGGTCCCGATGACCACGCATTGATACGGACTGTGGGGTCCTTAAACCCATGGACTACGACGTCCTTAACCTTGACCGAGATGTCTTAAAACTAACAACGGACTGTGGGGTCCTTAAACCCATGGACTACGACGTCCTTAACCTGGACCGAGATGTCTTAAAACTAACAACGGACTGTGGGGTCCTTAAACCCATGGACTACGACGTCCTTAACCTTGACCGAGATGTCTTAAAACTAACAACGGACTGTGGGGTCCTTAAACCCATGGACTACGACGTCCTTAACCTTGACCGAGATGTCTTAAAACTAACAACGGACTGTGGGGTCCTTAAACCCATGGACTACGACGTCCTTAACCTTGACCGAGATGTCTTAAAACTAACAATGGACTGTGGGGTCCTTAAACCCATGGACTACGACGTCCTTAACCTTGACCGAGATGTCTTAAAACTAACAATGGACCGCAATTTCCTTAAACTACCCATGGACCGCAATGTCCTTAAACTACCCACGGACCGCAATGTCCTTAAACTAGCAATGGACCAATATGTCCTTAAACTGGAACAATAGAGCCCAAACGCTCTTTTTTCGGATCTAAACGATCCCGTTTAAGTTGATCTTAGCCTCAAATATGGCTAACGTATCCTTAAACCTTCAAACAGACTGGATTATGAATCCCCCCAATCAACTTCGGTTCAAGGGTACATCTCTGAACTCCTCTGATATATGTCGTTGTAATCCTTCAACGTCGTCAGAGAGGTGACGGGTCCCGACGGCCATACATACAATGGACCACTATGTCCTTAAACTGGAACAATAGAGCCCAAACGCTCTTTTGTCGGATCTAAACGATCCCGTTATGTTGATCTTAGTCTCAGGCCGGACTAACGTATCCTTAACAAACGTTTGAGTTGATCTTGGCCTCAAGTATGGCTAACGTATTCTCAAACCAAATCCCCAAACCTAAATCTAAGATAATACGGATTCGGACTAGTCCACGCCCTACGGGCAACGACATAACTCGGTCTCCGTAAACAATCCACGGGCAACAAAACACAAAATAAACACACACGACGCGAAGTGACCATCTGGAGAAGGAGAAAGTTGTTACCGCGATGTGGTAGCGTAATTAACTGCAGGGGCTTGCGCCTGCAGGGAAGAGCGTCCCCACAATCAAAAACCCCTCAAACGAGGGGGAATCTGACGAAGTCTGCTACATCGGCCGCATCCGTTTAAACCTTCGATACACGGTGCCATGAATCAACTTGGCATCTTCGGAGAGGTGGACGGATAGCACCAATTAGCATCTGCCCCGAATTTCAGGCAAGAGACGCCATGTCGCGCCGTCTTTCGGAGGGGAACAAGTGCCTTGATTAACGAATCTCTCGCCTCTTTTGATAGTAAAAGGGCGTCAAGAATGCTGAGCTGCGAGGGTAGCTTCCTCAGATGCGCTAAGACGTTGTAATCCACTTTATTTCTCTTCGGCGGGTCCTTGGCAGTTAGCTCCTCCACAACTTGTTCATCTAGGGCGATCTCCTCAGGGACCTTCTCCTTTCCCTTATCTTTTTTATTTGAGGGTCCAAGATTCTTTTCGGGTAGCGTCCGATTACGCAGCCGGATATTTTCGCAGACCTTCGGCTCTTCCTCTTTTCCCGAGGTGGACCCTCTAAAGAGGGGGCTAAGAGCCAGCTCCTCGTCGGAATCACTCCTGAATGTAAGCACTTGTGATCCCCCGGCATTAATCATGCGACAATTGCCGTTAGTTCTGTTAAGCCCTTCGGTCGCATTTTTCCGCTCCCAACGAGTTCTGCGCTTCTCCCGATTGAAATGTTGTCGGTGAGCAACATACCCTTGCCACCATCTATCGAAAGCTTTGCACTCTTCAGTAGGGTGTGAAATCTTCTGATGATATAAGCAATAGGAGGGGTGCATTTCCATTTCACCAGCAATGTTTCCTTCGGAGGATGGTAGCTTCATGCCTATTGATATGGCCTTAGCAAACCTTTTCTTCGTCTTGAATTTACTTTTATCCGCAGTGGATGTATTTTGCTTCAGCGGAAGTGTCCCAGCTCTTTCTTCAAGTCGCTGGCGCTTGGCCCTTTCAAATATAGCCGTCTCGCGTTCCTGATCAGCTTTACTTTTCAACAGAGCTTCGTTGAGGAATGCGTCAATTATTTCATCCGATGGCCCCAGTATTTTTGGTTCAGGATCTGCCCCCAGCTCTTCAGTGCAAGGAGTCTCCTCATCATCTGTGAACGAATGGGAAATCACATGGCAACTCGCCACGTATTCCTCAGATTCATCCGACGAACTTTCTCCCTCATCTTCCTCTTGAAAGACGTGGTTGAGAAACTCTTGGAGTGTAATGGGAGTCCGTGCTTTCTGGTTATATTCCTCCAGCGCGTCAATTTGTTTTTGTAATTCCGTGCGATTGTCGCCAGGCTTTACGGGCTTCTTGGATTTCTTCTTCTTCTTCTTTGAAGATTTTGACGGCTGGTTGTGAGTGCTTGGGCCACCACCATCGGTCTTTGGAGTTGGACGCGGCTTCAACATCCCTTCAATGACCTGTGGTTCCAACGGGTTCTTCCACTTGATCGCTGGGCATGTTTGAAGATCGTTCAGCATCCTTTTTGTCTTAGCTGACAGCACAACCTCCCACGGGGCTTCTTCGATGAGAGAGCACGTTGCCTCCGGCATATTCATCCTTTTAGAGGTGTGAGGTTGCGGCGGATTTACCTTCCATCTGTCGGATAACGCGAACTTGCCCTGTTGGTACTGATCTTCAAGCCAATTTTTGAAGACGTAGCAATCTTCGATCGGATGACCCAGTACTCGGTGATAGGGACAGTAGTTGGGCTCATTGACATCATTTGGTTGCGACGGACGTTTTAGATCCGGCAGGTTTATGAGTCGGTTGCGCAACGCCAGCTCGAATAATCTTCTCGTTTTATCTCGGGGAAACGAGTAAGGACGTTCTAGTCTCTCCTCAAGGGGTACGTGCGGACGCATATTATTTTGACGAGCAACCGGCTTCGAGTTGTTGTTGAGCATTAGCGACAACGATTGCTTTTCCCTTCCCCTTTTCATTTCGGGAGTCCGGCTTTGGAAGAGAAGGTCTATGACCCATCTGATCCATTTGCGCTAGCTTGTCGATCAGGGTCTGGAAGGTAGTCGGCTTGAAGAACATCATAAATTGAGAGATGGTTGCTTGCGGATCAAGGGTTCCCACAAACATACCCACCGCAGGAGCTTCTTCAATGCGTTGCTCGCATTTCGACCATAAATTCCGCCACCGTATAGCATATTGGACCCATGTCTCGCCTGGCTTCACCCTGGCGTTAATCAGTGCTGTCATCAGGGTGCGTTCGCTAGCGCTTGCAAAACGCTGGGTAAACAGTAGTTCCATCTCCGCGAAGGTCTTGATAGAGTCATTTGGGAGCTCAGAATACCACTCGAACGCTGTATCTGACAAGCTGCCGATGAACTGGCGAAGCAATAGTTTGTCATCACCGCCGGTGTTGCCGCAGAGTGCCCTGAACTGGGCAACATGCTGGTAGGGATTGCCCGTCCCCTTATAGACACGGAACTTAGGAATTGTGTAGCCCGGCGGGTACTTGATCTGGTCGTACCAGCTCGGATATGGTCGTCCTGTTTTTAGGACCTGGCCGGCTGCTTCAGTCGCATGATGAACCCGTATTTGTTGGTCTATGTACTCGTCCAAGTCAGCTTTGGAGATCGTCTCCTCCTTAGCTGTTGACAGAGCTGGTGGAGGATTCGACGTTTCTCCCCTATCGTCTTCAAGGACGATCGGGGGATCTTCGGCCGGAGGATCTTGTTGGATCATTATCCCCACCATGTCTTGGAACAGGAGGGCTATACGCTTTATGTTGGCTGCTTGTTCAGCAGCCTCTTTATCCTTCTTCTCCAATATCCAACGAAGGAATTCGGTGTCAGTTTCTTGCTCCTGGCGTTCATCCGAGGACGTTTCAGGGCTTTCTTTTGGCCCAGTGAGTGCGGCCATCGCGGTCATCATTTCTTGGAGCTTCTGCTGTTGCTCCTGCGCTTTGGTCACCGATCGCGTAAGCGGTCTATGACCTGTGGATATGCGACTGTCCTCTTTACCAGACGCCATGTAGACGGTATGAACTACGATGCCCCCTGACTTAGGACGTTTGGGTTCACCACCTTTGATATTCGCCGTCGGCGTGAGGACTTTCTCCGGCCTTCTTCTCTTATGGGCCGTTGAAGTTGAGGGGGCCGTTGCTTGGGCACCCAAGTGGTCGTCGCCTTTCGTTGCTTGACCGGGGGATTTTCTTCTTGCCGACCTTTCGACTTCTTGTGTTGGCGAGAGAAATTAGGATCAATCACAGATTCTCGGACTCGTCGCCATGTCTTGTAGATCCTGGAGGACAGCGATTGAGGAGACTGCTCCGGCTTTTCTGCTTCCACAGCGGTCTCTACCGATGGAGGAGATCTTTTGAGCACCACAGTTGGCGAGTTTCTGCGTACCCTGTTCAGCAGCTCAAAGCCGTTCCCAGTTGGAACAGCAGCATTAACTTCCACCGTTGGAGCTGGTGGAGTTATCCCAGAGGGGGAGTTGCCCCCGGTCTTCCTTATCCGGCGCCAGTGGCGTCGTCGGGCGCGACGAGTTGTCGGTATTGGTTCAGAGACAGCTTCTTCTTGCCCCCTGTTCAGGCGAGAGACTGTTGCCGGTGTCAGCCTGTTGAAGACTGACGTCCGTTGAGGAGTTGTGTCCAAGCGGTCAAAAGCAGATTTCTGAGCGGGAGTGGGAATAGTCAGCCTTGCGAAGACTGACTCTTTGACAGGAGAAGCCGTCTTGGCGACTTCGGGAGCAGCTGTCTTCTTTGGGATGACTGCCTCAGGTGTTATGGGCTTCTTAATAGGCCCTTTAGTGCTTAAGCTCAGCGTGGTGAAGACTGAAGAATTGGACGACCCGTTGAGAGAGGCCGTGGGAGTAGCAAGTCGATCGAAGACCGACTTTCTTGAAGTTTCCGGTGCGGGCACAGGGAAGGTGAAGCTTGCTGGCGGGATCATGGTCCCGAAGAACAGGCCGGTGGTGGCTTGAGTCACTTTCTCCACAGGCATAGTAAGGACGGAGGCCGCTTGAGGCCCATATGCTACGCCTCCAGGTGAGGCGGAGCGTCGGTTGCATTGGCACTTTGAGCAGTTCGAGCAATTTGAGGCCATTGATGCTTGATTTCTACGCCAGGCAAAAGACCAAATCTTAGTAACTTGAAATCCAAAGGCAACCATTAACAAACCGCGATTCATTTCCGAAGACGACACACGAAGTGTTGAGTGGAAAGAGGAAAAGGTCCCACCGGGCGTGCCAGAATCTGTTCCCCTCCGAAAGACGGCGACGACGTGAGGACGTCTTTCCTGAGATTCGGGGCAGATGCTATATGGTTTTATCTGTCTACCTCTCCGAAGATGCCAAGTTGATTTATGACACCGTATATCGAAGGTTTAGACGGATGCGGCCGATGTAGCAGACTTCGTCAGATTCCCCCTCATTTGAGGGGTTTTTGATTGTGGGGACGCTCTTCCCTGCAGGCGCAAGCCCCTGCAGTTAATTACGCTACCGCATCGTGGTAACCACTTTCTTCTTCTCCAGAATTTCACTTCGTGTCGTGTGTTTGTTTTGTTTGTGGATGCCCGTGGATTGTATACGGAGACTAAGTGATGCCGTCGTCCGTAGGACGTGGATTAGTCCAAATCCGTATTTACTTAGATTTGGGTTTGGTGTTTTTAGTTTAAGGATACGTTAGCCATATTGAGGCTAAGATCAACTTAAACGTTCGTTAAGGATACGTTAGTCTGATTTGAGACTAAGATCAACTTAACGGGATCGTTTGGATCCAACAAAAGAGCATTTGGGGGCTCTATTGTTCCAGTTTAGGGACATAGTGGTCCATAGGTAGTTTAAGGACATTTCGGTCCATATTCCACTTTAGGGACATGGTGGTCCATAGGTAGTTTAAGTACATTTCGGTCCATTGCCAGTTTAGGGACATGGTGGTCCATTGGTAGTTTAAGGACGCATAAGTCCGTGGGTTTAAGGACCCCACAGTCCGTGTCGATGTGTGGTCGTCGGGACCCGTCACCTCTCTGACGTCGTTGAAGAATTACAACGATAGGGGTCAGAGGAGTTCGGAGATGTACCCTCGAACCGGATGTAAATTGATTTAGGAGAGCAGTCTTACTCAGTCAATTTAGTTTGAGGACTTACGGCCATGATTGGGCTAAGTCCAGTTGAGAATATTCAACGTTATTTCTTATTTTTGGCCTATTAGACCTGTGCTAGGGCTTTGCCCATGTTTAATAATGCATAGCATTAATCTTGGTCTCTGTTGGACTTTTATTTGGGCTCTGCCCCTTTTAAATGATGCACAGCATCAGTTCTGGTCTGACAGACCCTTGTTTGGGCTTTTCTCCTTTTAAAAAAGAATGATGCATTACATCTGTTTTTATTTGGGCTCTCCCCTTTTTTTTTTGAAAATAATGCATAGCATTTACTAGGCCTGTTAGGCCTTTTTAATTGGGCTCAGCCCTTCTTTTTAATGATGCAGTGCATTAATTATCTGACAGTGACCATGTGGCCTGTCAGGCGCTTTGCGCCAATAAATGAGCGCAAGCGCTTGTGGAGGTGACACGTGTCACACTCTTGTGAGCGCAAGCGCAGTGCGCTGTGTCGGTGCGCTGCGCTGTTCGCTGCTGACACGTAGCGCGCTCTGATGAGTTGCACCAATTTCAGAGAGCAATGCTCTACTTTAAAAGCACATAGCGCAAGTTGTTCTGGAGCTGACACGTGGCGCTCTCTGGTGGCTTGCGCCAACCTAAGAGCGCAACAATGCCAATTTTGCAAGTGCAGGGCACTGTTTTATATTTTGATCAATTTTAGATCAGAGAAAACAAGTTTTTCTTGTTTTCAAAGAACCAGTGGTTCATAAAAAAAAAGTGCAAGGCATTGTTATTTATATTTTATTGAAGATCATTGATCTTGTTCTTAGATCAATGATCTATTCAGAAGAGAACCTTCTCTTTTATAAAGGTTTTTTTACCTTTATTTTCTTGAATTCTTCAAAATTCTTCAGAGTTCTCTCTTTTTGTTGTTTTTTCTGAAGTTCTTGATATCGATGATCATTTGAATTGGGGTCTAGGGGCCTTTATATAGTGCCCATAAATTTGTTAAATTTGTTAAAGAGATCTTTCTCTGAGTGATTTGGGGAATTTTCCCCACCGTTGGATCTTTGATCTAAGGGCTTCTGTTTTACAGAAGACAATCTTCTTGTTTTAACAAGAACAGAAATATCTTATTAGAATTTTAATTCTGTTTGGCGCAGATGCACCAGCGCTTGACACGTGTCACGCAGCGCACAGCGCAGCGCAACTGTGCGGACACGTGTCGCGCAGCGCACAGCGCAGCGCAGCAGTGCCGACACGTGTCGCGCAGCGCAGCGCTTGCGCAGAAGCAACTGCGCCGACACGTGTCGCGCAGCGCAGCGCTTGCGCAGAAGCAACTGAAGCTCTGCTTCCTTTAATTTTGTTTTTTAATAGAGCCTTGCTCTGATTGGGCGCACTGCCTTGGGCGCTGCGCTGACATATCAGCTTCTGACACGTGGCGCATTGCGCTCAGCGCACGGAATTTGAAACGTTGCTTCAAAATTTGAATTTTTTTGAAATTCAAACAGAGCCTTGCTATGATTGGGGGAAACAGACCCCTTGGGTAAAAGTTTGCGTCAACGTAATAAGTTTACTATAGTCGATTATTTTTGCTTTGCATCGTAGTATTCATTTTGGAATATCCTGCACCTCATTCGACGAGGCAAGGACCGAGATCCCTTCATCGGGAGTGACCCCTTGGGTAAAAGTTTGCGTCAACGTAATAACTTTACTATAGTCAATTATTTTTGCTTTGCATCGTGGTATTCATTTTGGAATATCCTGCACCTCATTCGACGAGGCAAGGGCCGAGATCTCTTCATCGGGAGTGACCCCTTGGGTAAAAGTTTGCGTCAACGTAATAACTTTACTATAGTCGATTAGTTTTGCTTTGCATCATGGTATTCAGTTTGGAATATCCTGCACCTCATTCTACGAGGAAAGAGCCGAGATCCCTTCACCGGGAGTGACCTCTTTAGCAAAAGTTTTCGCCACTATATATTTGTAAAACCACTCGGTTCGTTCAACGATATCAAGTTCATTACGTTAAAGGTTTTTCGCTAAAAAACAGTTGTAGCCCTCCGTCATTTCAGATTAGTATTGCTTAGTATTCGTGCTACGTTTGTCGTTGCTATTTGCCGAGACGTAGTGTGCGGTAGCTCTGTAATGCTTTTCTGTCGCATGGATATGTGGATTGGTTAGGACAGTCGTACGACTTTTTTGATTATTCGTCAAGGGTCGTGCGGGTGGGTTTAATGCAATCAAGATAATGACGGGTTGAACTTGACTAGGATCTTTTGATTTGTTGATTATTCGTCAAGGTCACTTGGGTCCTGGGGGTAAAAATCATATCGGGAGTTTCAAACATACAGGAAACTTGCCAGGCATGCGCATACCTTCTGGAGTGTGGCGACTTGAGTGGCTTCCATCAAGTTATCATGCGATGAGAGTTGGAGCCCGATTCCCACTGATGAGTAGGATTACTCTTCGGGTGATTCCGACTAATTCTCCTTTTGGGTTTGGAGGAGAATTCGAGGAAACAGTGAGAGCCATCCAGATTAGACAAAGTGATTGACCATTCTGATCTAGGTTAGAGTGCACGCTGAGTGTTTCTTTTCTCTCTCTCTCTGGCTGCGACTATGACCCGACCCTTGACTAAAACTCATGAACCAAGTTAACCGAACCTTCTTAAAATACTTTGGCTTTTGGAATGTCACGGTGTCGCATATATCATTGCCACTTCTATATCACCTTTGCTTTTCTCCAGAACATCTCGTATCACTACGAACATCCACTTCCATTGGATAAATCCATCGTATAGTTACATACGAACTCGAAGGAAATTTTTCGAGGATGGATTCTGGTTCTGGAGAGATTGAATGGGATTATTCGGTTGTATTTTCCCTTTACCTTCTCTCAGTTGTGAGGGCTCCTAAGATTAGGAGAGTACACGTATTACGCTTATTGGATAGTCTTCTTCCAAACCTTAGGCTGGTGCCGAAAGATAGGGAAGGAAGAAAACCAGTTAGCCTAAAGAAGGTGTACAGAAAGTAATAAGTAAAGATATAATAAAGGGATTGGAGTGAGGGCAGGTAAGTATATGGTTACTGTCATGAATCAGGATAATGGATGAGGCATTACTAGGAATACCAGGTTACCCCTTTTGAAACATTTTCATGTTTTAGTTTCACTGTGCGATATTAATTGAAAACTGTTTTCCTAATTGGAATCTAATTTCAGGGTATGTATTTACCAGATCAGTTTCTCACATCTGTATGTTATTACAGATGGTGAGTGGGAATAAGATATTGGGAATTGGGTTATTAGATCCTCATTATATCGGAATTCATTGTAATTGGTGATATTTGAGGAAGTCGTCTGGGTTTTTGCCGGACGACGAATATTTGGTTTTGAATATCCGTTGTTATGCACCAATTTCAAACTGATATATCTTTACGTTTATTTTATAAAGTGATATATAACTTTTAGATATTATGTCTGTGACATTTACCTATATCAGTTGGTGATTAGGTAAGGTGCATTCAACAACGGTGTAATTCTTCTTAACCACAGTACAGTTTTTCAACCTACGACGCACATGGTTTGAGTTATTGAACTCAGGGGACTTGTACAAAATATTGTATGTTGTCCAGTGTCCATTAGGACAATAAGGTTGGTACTCGTACTATATTCTGTTTACTTGTGACTTCTCCAGTTCTGGACAAGTATTTCGTTGAAATACAAGATTCAGATTTTGAGAATTTATAGGTATAAGAATAAAATAGAGAACCATTTGTTGGAAGTATCATCATTCTTTGAGTAAGTCGAAGATGTAGATACTTGTGTTTGGTATTCCGTTGATAGTAATGGTTTTGAGAACTTGCTTCTCTTTCGGGTTACTCATATATGGATGCACTCCTAGATGAGTAATGCTGATTGGCCTTTTTCCATTTGGTTGATATGCACTGGAGACAGCTGCATGATTTTGAATCTGGTTTCAATTAAATTAGTGCTTTTGTTTCTATATTAGATATATATAGAATCAATTTATATCTTAACGATGTTAAGGTATAGGGAGTTGTCCGGCTGATACTTAAAACCAGAATCCGGATAAACTCAAGGCACGTTTCAGTAATGGCTGTTTGTGGGTTATCCCGGGCTTTGACGAGGGTTAATTTTTTACCATCAGGAAGATCAATAGTGATATTGTTCTTGACTCGCCACAGTTTTTGGTAAAATGGATTTTTTCAGAAAACAGAAATGGGAGTATGGTAGAACTGGAAGTGATTCCAGAACCACAAACTATCACTGAAGATTTAATAGAACCTAAGGATTAAATTAGTTTCAACATTCTATTAGCCACTCCGCAGATTTGGTGGGTATCCTCAGGCACCCGGGAGGTATTTCGGTCTTCTCAGAGACGGTGCCAGGAAGGTTCTTGTTTACCCAGACTTTCCATTGCTTTTGTTTTAGACTGTAAGACCCGGCAGGAGGATGAGTATAGCGCCGTTCTAAACTAGCTTTAGAAGTGCACGTGTATATGACTATGCCAGATGGTTGTTGTAGTCAGTGGAAGCAGCGGAAGTATAGTGGACAAGTAGCTTATGTCTATTTATAAACTAAAGCAGGTATAGCGGAATTAGATCATCTAATTTTGATGTGACAGTCATAGGCTTTGACCTCATCAGAATAGGAGATGGATCTGGTAAGAAGGTAGTAGAGAGTGATGTCCAGGTATTGGTATGACATGCACTTGATAGAAAGAGATATTTCTATACCACGATCGGATATATTGTGGTTGTCACAAAGTTGTTTCTCCACATAGGATATGGAGATAATATTAGGTTTTCTGGTTACTAGATCTATGGTTTTAGATCTAGATTTGGGAAGTATCCTAATCTGGGTACTTTGACATTATTCTAAAGGTATTTTAGAACGGACGACTCTTAGCATGGTAGTGTACCTGCAGGTGATGGAGTCACCCTCTCTAAAGGTGTCTTACAGACTAAAGGAGAGAGGAGTCTGCATGATTAGCATATCACTTGCTTAGGCAATTGAGTTAATCATGAAATGTCAAGTACCACACCAGATGTTGTTTTGCACTAGCTGCAATAAACATATATTAATCCGATACTGGAGAAACAGATGGAAGCAGTTATTGAACTGGATGCTCTTGGGATATGGTAACGGCAGCCCCCTTCAGGAGATGGTTATCATTTCAGGCTTCCAAGGTGACCTGGATGACAGAGTGACTGTCAGAGTTATAGTTTTTCCCTCTTCTGAGGGGCAGTATGTTGGACAGGTGGTCCAAGCGGATACTGAGGAAAGGAATGACGCAGAATACTAATTAAATTCAGTGGACAATACAGTCTAGGAAGTTTACTGGAATTGGAGTTCTTCTGTGAACTGGGTCCCATGAGATATCCAGACAAATTATAAGACAAGTATTGCTCATTTCGGGAAGTAGTTTTCTCCGCGAATTTGAGATATAGAGAGATACAGAAAGAAATATTGAAGCGGATCCACTCACTAAGGCTATTTCTCGAATGCAATCATTTTCGCAAACGGGCTTTGCGAAACTGATTAGTAGAGAAGTTGGGTGTTCGGCATCACACGGGCTGTGAGTATGCGACATCGCAATAATTGGCCTTAAGTGCAAGTGGGAGATTGTTGGCTATAGTGCCCTCAAGGCAATTATCGTAATCACAGACAAATGATTATGATGATTGAGGCAGGACCTATACCGATAAAACAGTCTTACTCAAGATGATAGTATGCTATCTGGTTTGTCTTTATCATCATGTACATGTTGATAGAGCCCATACGATTCTTGCTTGACTGCCAGCATTATGATGGCGATCATATATGTAGGAGCTGTGGTCTATAAGCACATCCTTAAATGTCCCTAATCGTAGGAGGATCGAGACCGGGTATCGATACTCCAGTGTAGACTAGTGTATACTGATCGAGACCCCGACGAGGGGCCAGGTATCACAAGCCATTGGTGTTAGTTTGTTCACCTAAGATAGTATGCATGTGCTCATTGGGTTATGAGTACACTGGACGGACTCGCCGGGAACCTACTAGTTGGTATTATGCTTATTGTCAGATAGCAATTCCCACGTGACATGTGTACAGGTTAGTCTGTCGACCTGAGATCTTCATTTGTCTCGTGTGAGTTCCTACTGTGCTTTGATTACTACCCTACTACGGCTCAAACGAGTCGTGCAAACAAGTTTTAGTTGAGTACAGTCCCGAGCCACATGGAGGCAGTGATCGGATTGTCGGGGATTCGTCTCTCCCGGTATTGGGGGTTAATGTCGCGTTGTGCACGGGTGGCCATCACCAGAAATCCATGGCCATGGTGAACGAGAATTATCGATCCAGGATCGATAGTTTCTTAGGTGATGATGGGTTACATGCTGACACTGAATATCGCGTTGTTAGGAGTCTGACTTTATCCACCCCCTAGACTCGATATGCGGTGCTCTTAGACGAACAGATCAGACTGTACGGATATTGTCACTGTCAGGCTCAGTAGAGGTTCATGATGAGTTTGCTCGTCGGCCTCTCTTTCACTCAATACCTAAGTAGCCGTTACGTACAGCTAGTGCCGTTGACGTGCTTGTGGTTAAACCCACTGCCAGCGTATTGACGAGTCTTTTGAGTGCCACACAGGGTTTTTCACGGTTCAGGCGATATGGTGAACATGGCGTATGTTGGTATATACGGGTGTTCGATTAAATATGTGCACATGTTGCGCAGGCTTTAATCGGACGGTTGATAATACTAGCGGTTTAGGATTAAGCCGGATTATTAAATCAGGTTTTGATTTAATAATTTACATATGTATTTATATATATGTATTCTAGTATTATTGTTCGCTATTTATTTTCTCTCTTGGCTATTCGTATTTTTGTACGAATACGCATATATATATTTCGATATATGTACCGGGAAGTATTCCGTATTTTATATGGAATAGATTCTAGAAGATTTGCCACCTCATTATTGATTTTCCTTTTTAGAAAAATCATTTGTCTTCATAATGAGGTGGGGGGTGTGAGGTGGCATGAGCATGACCTAGGTATGGGTTTTGGGTATGGTTGCAATTGTTAAATGATAAAAGAAAATGAGATATTTTTTTGATGATGGGAGAGAGAGGGGGGCCAGCCACTTCATGTGAGGGGGTTCATTTTCATTTTGGCTCATTACTCAATATACATTACACTAGCTCTCTCTTACTCTCTCAAGTTCACAAAAGACTTAGCAATTTAGCTCATGCCAAGATTTCCTCACCTCCTCATTCATCTTCTATGCTTGCTCATTGAGCAAAATATATTGAGAGAAAATTGTAGTGACACTTTCATACACCCCCACTCTCCATCGCTAGCAATTTTGGAGCGTCGGTTGTCTCGTTCGACGAGGCTGGAGCTTGCGCCGTTTTCCTCAGGTGGATCATCGGAGATGAAGGAAGACCGACAACCAAACTACATCAAGGAATCACTAGGAGCTTGGAATGAAGACCGAAGGACACGGATCAATTCGGTATAACCATTCTAACCTCTATATTAGTTTGCTAGTTTAGAGTTTAAGGTCGATCCGGGAATCGTGTAACGGCAGTGCCGGTTTTAGAAAAATTTTGTTCCGTATTTGGCCACGTTTCGATAGCCGGGGTGCTTCCGTAACCCATCAGGTTTAGCAATCCACTTTTTCTTGTTGCATGTGAAGCGATGAAAAAATATTTTAAATGCTTGGAAGAATAGAAATGGAAGGTAGAGTAGATGACATATTGCTTCATTGTTTGGCTTCTGCAAAATGCTTTCTAGGTTTTTGAAAAATTGTGAAAATAAGTGAGAAAATAATTAGTGTATAAGAATTATACCATATTTAAGATATATGAATTTACATTAACTAATATTTAGCTCATTTGACCATTTCTTTTCTCATTTGTGCATGAATGATATATATTATATCATACTTGGTTACACATCAAATATGGGTGTATAAGAATTATACCATATTTAAGATTTCGAAGAATAAGGTTTGATTTATTTCTTTTCGCCCCTTTTTGTAAAGTTTTATTTTATTTTGAGTTCATAACTATCCGAATGAGACACTAAAGCAGCACACATTATGTCATATGAACATGTGACACATATGTACTTGCAATCTTTCTTTATTGATCCATTTATTTTTGTTAAATATCTCTATTTCAAATAAATGGAAACGACTTGATGATGCTCGATATCGGCGATCTCCCAGATCATGACACGTGGCAGACGACGTGTCCCGGGGCATGCATAAAAGGACCTACAGTGGCCGATCAGACCACTCTTGTGCACGTCCCACAAACAGGCACTGGCTCACCTCCGAGCCCCCAGCGCAATTGGCCTCCTCAGCCTCACAGCTCGTCTCCGGGCTACCATAGAACCAAGATACCTCGGCTCTCCCGCTCATCCACGAGCTCTCCCGCGGAGATCATCTTCCTCGGTCTCATCAACCGACCAACGGCACCGTTCACAGGCGCAACCGCTATCCCGCGAATCTCGCCATGTGCGGGATTTCCGCCGGCCACATCCCACGTTCCACGCCATCACGATCCCCCATTAACGAGCCTGTCTTGCCATTAATAGGAGATCCTGCTCATCACGCGGGCGTGACGTCGGGAGCGTAACGGCCGGCGTGATTCTCGCGCTTGCCCTGCCTGCTGCCACCGCCATATAAACCCCTTCTTCAAATGGTCCAAATAAGCTATTTTTACTCCACTAAGCAGTTACTCTGCTCGGATCTCTAGTCTAACTTGACCGTCGGAGGGTTCTCGGTAGTCCAACCACCTCGGGACTTCCTCGTAGATAGCTCGGCAATCACAACCTCAAACCCATTGAGATCCACACGCTTCAGGAGCCTGCTTCCAAATCCAATATCAGCCATCCATCGCCGCTATCACTAGATCGGCGGAAGATAACATCTTGACGCGCGGATCCGCCCCGCGTCACGACTCTTTCAATTTTCTTATATATAGCATATATTTGTGTAAACCATTTCTTTTAAAAATGCCAACTAGTTTGACTAAGTGTTTGTTGAAATTTCTTGAACAGTAGATACCAATGCATGAGTTCCAATCAATCAGATATCACATAAGTGAAAAACTGCCCTAATGGTAAAATGTCTTATAGGTGCTGGAAACATTCCTCTTTTACTTGTTATTAATATGGTAAGCTCTTGGGTTCAGACATTGGTTTCCTTAGAAACGAGTGTTTAAATTGTATATTAGTGTCTGTACCTATGTCTAGTAGTATATATTTTTTTTGAGATTTAGTTCGTATCGCTCTTTTATTTCTTTCTTTTTGGAGACAATTTTAGTCCCTAATTGTTCATTTACATTCCATTTTCTGAAGGAAATATTGCTCTTTATAGATGCTGCAACCGGTTATTTGGTGTTTAGTATAATCTTCTTATTGGATGATTCTGTGATTTAATTCTATCAATGTAGATCATTTTCTTCCAGCAATTTGATTGTGTGAATGTGTTACTACATACAGTTTTATTTTCTCAGCTGAATAATCATTAATTCTTTTCTATGTTCTCGATGGTCCTTTATTATCTGTTTTTATTTATTTATTTTAATGTGTTGTTTAATATTTTTAGAGCATGTTACGCAGTGTTTGATGTTAAGCAATTGTATATTGCCAATGCCATCATCATAATTTTTTTCCCCGGGGTCGGATCCATGAATTCATGAATGCTTTCACTCATCACTGTACATATCAGTTGCATATGCCAAACTATCATAAGAGATTCTTGCTCATCTTAACGTTGAACCCTACCTTTCTTATTTTAACCTTTTATCTATATTCTCCTGGGAGTAAATCTTGTGATTAACTTTAGAAAGAAACAAGTGTTTATATCCTGATAGATAGTACAAAACTCCAAAAAGTGACTCTAAAAATTAATTTCTCATTTAGTATGTAATATCGGATTGCAAGTAGTCATGGTTTAAGATCTTAGTTTGTCATTATCCAAAACAATCAATCTTGATCCAAAACGACCAATTTAGATCTCAAATTAATGTTAGAGTACCGAGATTTTAAACCTTGATTTTGGATGACAAAATGATTGTTCGAGTAATATTACGGATGTTGTGACCCAATGTAGGTTTTGGTTTTGCCAATTTATGCGAATTATTTATTTAAAATGTAATCTACTCTAGATATCCTACTTTAATGGATGTTAAAAGAAATTACGGTTATTTTTACTATGTCTTTAGCAGAAAGCACTCTAAGCATCATTGATAGCAACTTGCTATATATCAAATTATGAGGAGAAGCTAAATTGAATTTACTGTATAAATTAATCACTAATTTCATTTTTTTAAAATAAAAAATAAGCACTTCTTGCCTAGATTGAGGAATGGGGCCAAACAAAAAATGTTGAGTAAGTTCGAAAAGATACGAATTCTTTATTGTACTCAGAGGCAATTTATTACCTTTAAGGTATTTAAATGAAAATTGAATAATAAGGTCACACATAACGCTATCGATATATTTCTATTTTTCTATTAGAATCCACAAAATTTCCAAAATCATCTTAGCTCAACACCACATCAAAAATCAAAGTAAATGGCAAAATTGGAAGAAGTTAAACAAAAGGGTATTATGGGAATTTCAAAAAGTAGTGTTTTGAGAGAATGTTCTCTTTTTGGTGGAATATTAAAAAAAAACTGTCTTTGTATTATATTGATGATGATGGTGGATGATTCAGCTTTTACTCCAATGGCGATACCTTCATTTTAATGTCTTCATTCCGTGCTTTCTTATAAGTGCATCACTTTTTAAGAACTGGTCCAATTATTAATGAAATGAAATAACTCTAGATGTGACTATCCTATATGTTGTTGTGATTGTTACCATTGTCTCATTTATCTGTATGATCCAATTCTTTCTGCATTTTTAGGATGACATGTGAGATGGTCTCTTGTATAGCTGTAGAGTCCATCTCAATCCTTGAGAAGATGCATTCCATAGGGTAACCATGTCGAGCTCATTTTCCTCGTACAATAGTCAAAGCTCCCGTAAAATCTAACTAGAGATTTTTCCTCCCTTCTCTTGCTTACTGTGGTGTTTTTATTCCATTTATGTAATTAGATATGTCCATGGCGATGTAAAGCCTCACAACTTCTTACTTGGTCAACCGTCAACACCTCAAGAGAAGAAGTTGTATCTTGTTAATTTTGGTCTAGGTGAGAATTTGATTACTGCTACTTATCTTATCGACCAAGGACTCTTGAATATGTGATTTGTGTTTCATTGATGAATTTGCAGCAAGAAAATGGAAAGATAGTGCTAATGATCAAAGTATTGAATATGATCAATGGCCAGATGTATTCAGGCATGTCTATTATATGTTTGTTTGGAAAGCATTCACCTACTAAAATATCATACTTTTGGTTAATTGCATATGACCCTCCTTTAGTTTATCCTGGATAGGACTTGGACCCTGCAAGCGATTTATCAGCGCAAACACAGCCTCTGTTCATCAACCAAAATCTTAAAAACACCCAAATCTTAAAAAACACTCAAATCTCTAACTGGTGTCTAATTTAACTGAAGCTGTATGTATTGGTTAGAATAGAAGTGTTTCCTTTTTCTAAAAGGTTTTTGGCCGACGAACAGGGGGTGTTTGCATTACTAAATCACTTGAGGGGGTATTTGTGCTAAATGGGGAAGACTGCAGGGGTTCTGTGCAATTAACCCCTTTTATTCTTTAATTATTGGTACTTGCCTGTTCAATATCTCTAGGGGAACTCTTCGTTATGCTAGCGTTCATGCGCATTTGGGACGAACTGCAAGTAGGAGAGATGATCTCGAATCTCTTGCTTACACACTCATATATCTTAATATGAGGTATCCAAGTTTGCAGCATTTTTCTAACCGTTTTGGTGCTGTTTATGTTGCCTTGAACTTTCAGTTGTGTTTTTATGGGTATGTTTTTGTTTATTTCTGCATGAACTTTTCTAGCGTTGTTTAAGTTGCCTGAACTTTCAATTTTATTTGAGGGTAAATTTCAAAATTTAATATATAATAAAACCAAAGTTTTAAGGGATTTACTGTATTTTAAAACTTCAAGGTAGTCTAGTGAAAAACAGCAGTAGTTAAGGGTACCCTAGTGAAATTTACCCTTTCATTTTATGTATTTGATTTTTCATTTATTTTTTATTTCAGGGCGAGAAGAAATCGTTCTCGGTCTGCAATGAAAAGATGGCAATACCTCCTGCATTTTTTTGTTGCGACATCCCACAACCTTTTAAGCAGTTTCTTGAGATTGTGTTAAACTTGAAATATGATGAGGAACCCAATTATTCTAAGTTAATAGCTCTTTACGAGGGCCTAATAGGACCTGATCCAGCTATTAGGCCGATCAATACTGATGGTGCTCAGAAGGCAAGAGCTAATTTATGTGATTATCTGGACCTTTACTTACCATGTTGAACAACACTAAAATTCTCTAGTGTTTATATTATGCAGGTTATTTATCAAATCGGGCAGAAACGGAAAAGATTGTCAATCGAAGACGAAGATGACGGTGAGCCAAAGAAGGTGCAATTAGGTGTTCCTGCTACCCAATGGATTTCTGTATACGATGCCAAACAACCTATGTTACAGAGGTACATTGGCGTGTCGCTGGTTTTTGTAGTAACCCAGGATTTTTCTTTAGCTACATTAATAGAAACTACCCTAAACTTTTGTTCCTTTGCTAAAAACTATCCCATACTAGTAAAATGATCAATACATAACTTAAACCATCACTGATTATAAAATACTACCTTATGACATCCATTTGTCATTTGATTTATACATTAATACTCTTATTCAACACATCTAGGTGGAGATGGAGGTGGAGGAAGACCTATGAAGTATGGACACTTCTACTTGCTTGCTGTGTCCGTATCAGACACGTATCAGACACTCGGACACTCCGCGAGACACGTGTCCGACACACCTCGGCCGTGTCCATCCATATTGGACGTGTCCGACAGTTATGGATTGTATTCTTATGTGTTTCGCTTATAGTTTTATATATTTATTTGTTTGTGCTTAAAAGAACTCATGGTTTTGAATGAAACTTATAACATTGTTTCTGTTTTTATTGTTCTTTTAATGATAAACTAGTATATGTTTCCTCTTGTAGTGCATTATATTTTGTCTAATATATATAATTTTCTATATTAAAAAATAATATAGCCGTGTCCACCTTTTGACAAATTTGCCGTATCCCGTGGCCGCGTCTGTACCCGTGTCCGTGTCTATGCTTCATAGAGGAAAACTAATAAAGGTGATTATTAAACTAATGAAGGGCAAAAATGTCTAGAATGTATCATGTGCAATACATATGCAATTTTTAGTTACAACGTGCATCTTTTTTAATAATACTCCTTGATGGTTTTCGATAATTTTTAAATTACGAGGTAATTTCTTACAAAACGCATTTAAGTTCAAAGTAATTTCTTATAATTGGGCCTTAAATTTTTTATTTTAAGATTTATGTGGATGATATTGTTACTTCTGTTAATTTCTTTTTGTATGTGTGGCGCACGTAAAGTTTCTTTTTTTCTTTTTGTATAATCTAGAGTTATATATAAAATTATATGTGTATGCCTTAAATACCACACCCTGAACTTTCAAATGTCCGAATATATGTATGTTTTTATAAGTGTATTAATTTTAGTAGAGCTCATGTCCTCTTTTCCAAGTAGGCACGGAAAGGGGATGTGTTTCATTTTTAGGCTTTATTTCCTTCTTCTTTTGTTTTTGTGTGTGTGTGTGTGTGTTGGGGGTGGTGGAGCGGGTGGTGGTGGTGGTGGTGCAAACTACAAGCCTTTCCCCCAAATTTTGGGATTGGCAATAGACATCTGTGTCTTCCATACTTTGCTCTTAAGAGCCATCTCCTCGATTATGGGGACGTCTCAACGAGATCATTTCATAGAGACCTAATTTACATTTTCACGCTGGCTGTTGGCAACCTAGCGCAACTCTCCTTTACTCTGGCTCAGGACAAATAGTGAAAGAATTAGACATTAAGCACAACATTGCTGGAGTTAAAAGAAAGTTGCTGCTGACATTACTTGCAACATTAGCACTATAATGTGTCTGATGAACAATTGGAACAACATCTTGAGAAAGGAAAAGCTGAAGATTTATGTATAAACTGTGTTGTATCGTGCACTAATCTGTGGACAATCATTATGGATGCTGGAACTTGTTACACGTCTCAAGTTTATAACCTATCAGCACACTTTCTTCACAAGGTGTGAATGCGCTCTTGCAACAAAAGATACTCTCTTCCTCTCTAGAATTCCTTTCTTATGAATAACACAATTCTTTTGGCAGGAATGGATTACAGCACGGTGGGAGAAAGGCTACTATGTCACTGCTGTTGCTGGTGCAAATAATGGGAGCTCGCTTGTTGTGATGTCCAAAGGTTAGTTTCCATAAGTGAGAACGCAGCCATTTCCAAACTCATTTTAAATTTTCATACATTTACTTTTCCAAGTACCACACAATATCGGTTTCACCATTTTCTAGATATATACCATGGACTTTATTTATTACAAATAAATACCATGACTTCCGCTGTTTTCCATATTAATGCCATGGGTTTTGTTTAACATAAATAAATACCACGATCTTTCATCGTTTTCCATATAAATATCATGGATTTTGTTTATTGTAAATCAATATTATGATTTTTTTTACCATTTTTAGATAAATACTACGGTCTTTGTTTATTACAAATAAATGCAACGAGATTTCATTTTTTGCATATAAATACTATAGATTTTGTTTATTACAAATAAATACAATGAACTTCCAATAAATTTCAGATAATACCATGGACTTTGTGTATTACAAACAAATACCGGGAAATTTTAATGTTTTCTGATAAATGCCATGGACTTTGTTTATTATATAAATGTCATGAACTTTTACCGTTACAATCACTGACATAGCTATTTATGAGTTATTGTTTATTTATTTGCATAGATTATTCTAAAAACCCGCCGCTTCACGCGGGCCTCTATCTACAATAACGTCTCCCTAAGATTTCAGTTTGCAGTGTATGCAAGTATGCATTTTTTTGGCACTCGACCGAGGTTCATTATCATATTTTGTTTGAACTAATCTTCAGTGTACTTATTTACATGCTTCTTCTATATAAGCTGCATGACTTGCTCAGAAACTCAATATATTAAGTTATTAAGTTATTTCTGATCTTTTTGTTTAATTGGGAAAGAAAATTAATGTCAGACACGAAATTTTTACCAATTTTTTTTTGTTTCATGTCATCGAAAAACTAGGGTTACACCGTATAGCACTTATGCCCTCAAGTTATATATAAATTAAATGCTTCCTTGTCTCTTTGCCAAACCTTCGAAAACGCTTATAATTTACTCTGAACAACTCACATGATTGTTTGATTTAACTCCAGATCCTGTGCATGACTAAATATAGTTTCCTACCGGGCCCCATTAAACACGGCTTTGATTACATTTTACTTTCGTATTAGTTCATTGTTCTGCAGATTCTTTAGATCAGTGTTTTAAAAGACGGAGGTGTGACGCGAAGCGTTCGACCCTCGGTTAGGCGAGGCGTTAGTCCTCGAGGCGTGAGGTGTAAGTTTCACGATTTTCGTATTTTTATTAATTATAAATATAAATAAATAGAGAAAATTCAGAATATAAGATAATATTATGCTCTTGCTTCACTCATATGCCGAAATAAAGATGTTCTTAACATAATAAATTGTGGATGTTAGTTAATATTTAATAATAATATAGTTTTATAGTGTAGTTTTAATTTTTAAATTATTAATTACTATTGAATCTTTGTTTACTTGTGTAGGGATAGAGAAGAAGAAAAATTGAAATGTTATGTGCTGCCTTATTAACCCAAAGCCCAAACCTAATAACCTATCCTTTTGTAACTCTCTTATTACAGCACCACAACGAAAAAACCCTAGTGTTTTCTCGCGTGGGTACCCAGCGTTGCCAACAATGAAACAACGAAACTTTCTTCTCTCATAGCACTTTCGATCCTCGCTTTCTAGCCTCGATCTTTTCTGCCAACTTGCGCAGCACCTTCGATCATCGCCTTCTAATATCGATCTCGTTGTCAACTTGTGCAAAACCTTCGATCCTCGTCTTCTAAACTCAATTTTGTCGCCAACTTGCAATTTAGAAGATAAAATCCATGATTTAGGTTAGAATTTAAGCTTTTTCTGCTTTTTTTTCCTGAACAAAAGAAGCGTATGCTTCAAGACGTTTTACGATTAAAGCGTATCCTTTGTCCGCCTCAATAGAGCCTCGCGGATGAAGCGTACGCTTCAAGAGAAGGTCTCACCTCTCCTCTGTGCTCTAGGGCGAAACCTTAGCCATTCGTCTCAGAAACGCCTTCAAAAACACTGCTTTAGATATTCTTGGATTTTTTATACCCGGATTACATAAGGGCCTGTTTGGTTGCAGGATTATGAGTTTGGATTTGGATTTTGGATCATGGAATCCTAGGATTCCATAATTTTATGTTTGGTTGCAGTATTAGGATTTCTAGGATTCCTTTGTTTTTTATGGGGGCCCACCACAAAACAAGGATTCTTGAATCCTAAAAATTTTCAAGGATTTTCAAGAATTTGGCACTATTCATTGTATTTTTAGATGGGGCCCATGTACTTTATTTATTTAACAATCCTCTCTCTTTATCTCTCTCTAAAATCCTCAAATCTAAATCCTATCTTTTTTCACCAACCAAACAAAAATTACAAGGATCTACAAATCCAATACTAGGAATCCAAAACCAACCAAACAACAAATTACCAAATCCAGAAATTTCAAACTTACTATTTTGGAATCCAAATTTCATAATCCTGCAACCAAACAGGCCCTAATGGTATTTTATAGGTATCAAATGTTGTATGACACAATTTAACTATTTCGGGGCAAATTTGTGGGTCCCCTGGGTGCTCACGTGTGTGTTGTATGCTTGTGTGTGCCGTGTGCATGAGTATGTTGTGTACGTGGGTTAGGTTTAAAGGCAAATATACAAGTGTCAAAGTTTTTTTTTTAATCTGACCACATATACTACCACTGTTCAACACCGGAACCATCAACTTGAGTTTATAACAGACTCAAAATCACAGTTTCTCTTGTTCTTTTGTTTATATATTCTTTTTCCTGCATTCATCAGGTTGTAGAGCTACTAGACTTTCTATATCCAAGCGACGGAAATTCACAGGCGGTGGGATAACGGGTATCGGATTACATCAGCGGCGCCACAAAATATCAGGTTGCCTTAATTCTAAGCGTACCAAAACGTAAACTCACAGGGGAGATTCAAGAGACCCTCAGGACCTCGACTTTCCCTAGCACGTTTTAAGGTGCCGAATTCGCTGTTTCTTCCATCATACAATTAGATGTTTTACTTGTTTTTTCTGTTACATAATAGAGTTAATTGCACAAATCACCCATGTAGTTTTCCTTGTATAGCACTTTTACATGCTCAAGTGATTTATTAGCCCAGACACCCCCCTCTTTGCTGATCGACCAAAACCCTTTAAAACACTCAACTCCAATCCAAGCAACTCAAATGATTGTTTAGGATGAAATTTGAGTCCTTTGAGGATTTTGGCCTATAAGCAGAGGGTTGTTTGCTCTAATAAATCGTTGAGGGGGTACAAGTGCTATATGGAGTAAACTACAGGGGTGTTTTGTGCAATTAGGTCGCGTTTGGATCTGGAGTTAGAGTTATTTTGAATATTTAAAAAATTATCTAAATTTAACTCAAAATCCTTACTACGATTTGTTTGGCACTACATTTGGAGTTAGGATAACCACAGTTATCTCAACTCCAAAGTTAAGGGAGAATGCAGTAATCTATATTTTGCTCTTGCCTATTTTTGTGTTCTTAACATCATAGTTGAGTTTCGCACTTTGGCCATAATTTGGCCTTTGAGCTAGGACATTATGAATTGAAGTTTGCATCACCATAACTGCACTTAAAAATAAACTTTGGTCGTCTCCAACCCTGAACCCAAACAGGGCTTGAAAATTCTTGAATAACTGGAAGACATAGCATTCTGGGAAAAGTAATACTAAAATACCATAATGTTTCTCAATTTTTGAAGATAAATACCACAAACTTGATATATTTGAATAGATTACCATGGATTAGTATTTTTTATTTTTTGCAGTTAAATAACGCACACCAGAAATGTCGATTTCATTTTTGGCATACTACCACCCTTGCTACTTATTCTCTTATACACCCCCTTCATTTACTTCTAGTTATCTTGGAGCCAATTTTCCTCCAATATTCATCTTCACTGTGGAATTAGTCATACTTTTGAACTTTTTTTTTGCCTTAAAATAAATATTTTGAAACCATATTTCTCTCGTCTTTCACTCGAAGCTCATTTTTCTCTTTAAACCCTTGTTATCGACAAACCCATTTATTCCAAGAAAATCATCTGTTGGTTGAAATTCATCTATATTTTGTAACAATAATATCCGTCTTCCGCTCCAAACACATCTTCAATTGTGGAAGTAATTTTTGATGGGAAAGTTCTTCCCGGAACTTATTATCCTCTTCATCCAAAACTATTTTCCTCTCCCTTTTCCCCAACTCTCCCTCTTCGGTTCTCTCTTAATAATCATAGCAACATTTATTTCAATTTGAACCATCGAAAACACTCTTCTTAGGAAAATTCCATTCATTCACAAAAGTCATCTCTATCGACGTTAAAATTGCCGAAAAGGGGAGGGAAAAAAAGATTTTTGATATCTGTCAATTGCGACTCACCCCATTAAACCTTGAAGATGTTGGAGTAGGGGAGCAAAAATGGTCGATGAAATTGAAATTTCGGTGCAGAAAAACTTATCTGCAAAGAACCAATTGAATTGTGGCGAGCTGCTGTGCGTCCTCGAACGCGGAACTTAAAACAAATTCGGCCTACTCAGGTGCAAGGATCCCAAAGCCGAACTGCTTCCAGAAACAACATCCTGAGTACTGATGTGTGCACCAACCAGCTACTTTGAACTTTTAAGCCGCGGTGATCGGATCTCCTTGATTTTTGACTCACAAGCCGAGCTCTCGGGATTTTGACTGATTTAATTTCGGCGTATTTCAACCCACTATAATACAACCCGGTTACAACCCAGAAAATGATCTGGCTGCACCCCCTCTCCCTCTTAGTATTTAGAAGATTTTCTTCTTCTTCGATTGTTCTAAACAATGAGATTCAGAGGGGTTTTTATAGGGTTAGAAAACAGTGTTAACACACCAAAAAACCAATGCAAAACACGGCCCGACCCTGTAGCAGAGCAATTACTGCACATGTCAGCAATTATTGCAGCAATTTCGTCTGATACTGTAGCAATACTGTACAAAGTGCAGCTTAACCCGATTGATCTGATCCCGCTCCAAATTCAAGCCCAAGTCTACTAGTGTTACATATGAGGAATTAATTAATTAATTAATTAATCTTGCCAACGACAATATTGGAACTGTTGATCTATTAGTTTGAAACTTTACCTAAAATTTTTTTTTAAAATATCAACAAGATCCAACAGAAGATCGGGGTAAAATAAGGAATAAAAGGATACAGGGGTGTGATAACAGCTAGACTAAGCCATAGGCGAAAAAGCCATGTGGTATTTTAGTGAAATCAGCAACAATAGCTCATGGTATTTTTAAGTTGTACACAAAGTATATGGTATTTATAGAAAATTGTAAACAATTCATTAGATTGTAGTATAATTTACTTATAATTTATACCCTACTGAAACAAAATCACCACCTAGCATCCAGTTTTGTTAATATTATAACAATTTAATTCCTTTTCTCTATTCTCTAAACTTCTTTTTCTTCGGCATTACTTATCTAGGATCCCAGCTGGGCCCATGTCCTTTCTGTTACTCATTTCCCTTGGCTTCTATAATCTTGTTTAAAGCATTATTTGTGTTCGACCTTTTCATTTGAGTTCGACCTTTTCGGGCATGAAACGCGACAACATTATCTCTTTGAGTGAACATAAACCGATGCAAAAGATATATTTACAAGTTAAATTAAATTTTGATTTCTACTTACAAATAACAATTTTAAAGGTTGCAATTGTTAAATGTTTCTTTTGTTGCTTTTTGTTCAGGACAAATGGGAGAGGAATTTGTATGTTGCTGCACTATGTTATGGGCGCTCTGTATGTTGATTTTGTCGTGCTCTGGGCGCTCGAAAGTGGAAGCTGGATCATATATCAAGTTTCAATTAGTGTTTATGAATTTTATTTTATTTTATTTATTTTTTGGCATTGGCATGCAAGCTCTAACCTATACACACAACATACCCATGCACAAGCACATTGCACACGCATCCAGGGGATCCACAAATTTGCCCCGAAAGATTTAATTCGTGGTCACTTTCTTTCTTGGGATTCCTAAGGTTCGAATCCTGTACTTTCCTCAATAAGGGAAGTGTGCATATCAACTGAGCTATTGCTTGAAGCTATAGTTTTTAATGTATCAATTTATGTGTGTTTCTTGTATATATTTGTTTTCTTTTTCCAATTAGAGAATAGAAGAAAATAGTATTTTAGGGTATCTAAGAAGTGCACCGAAAAAATCAGTAAGGTATGTTAATTCCAAGTAGGTGATAATTGAGGTATTATTTAGCAATTAACCCATTTTTCCAAACATCCTATGCTGGATTTTCAACGGCTTTTTTCTCTCTCGTTTTAAAACATTTAGCATCCCTAAAATTTTGGTATTTCTTAAGGCATCCAAAACTTTTATAGATTATAATTTTAAATTCCTTGTTCAAGAAAGAGCACACTTGCCAATTAACCCATCTAAATATCGCTTCACCTGTGAGCAATAATGTTTAGGGTTAATCCTCCTCTAAAGGGCTTGTTTGTTTGGTTGGAGTTTTTTTAAAGGTGCTGAAAGTCTTGGGTAAAAATGAATGAAGAGTAAGAATTTTAGTGTTTGTTTAGGAGTCATGCAGAAATTAGGACTTTGAAGTCATGTACCTCGCTAACAAAACAAACATGATCACTTTACCGTCGCTTAAAAATAAACTTCGGTTATCCTAACTCCATAACCAAACAGAAACAAGGACTTGTAATATTAAGTGATTCTAAACATAAAATGTGATTGTGTTCAAAACAAATTGGTCCTTTATGTTATTGTTTAAAGTAGAAGGTTCCTCTACTCTAACCTTTTTAACGAGGTTATGAAATTATTTCCTTTAAAAACCGATATCATTTTGTGCCCTGACATAATCAAGCTTCATAAAATAATAATAATAATAATAATAATAATAATAATAATATTATGGCTAATACTTGTTTTGTTTTCTAAAATGAAAATAATCAAGAACTCAAGGACAAAACTGATATACTTTTCTTAAATCGTGTGGAAATCAATTATTAAATTTTTCTTATTTCTCTTAGCTAGTTTCCTCCTCTGAATTTTCCCTTTGTTCGGAGAGAGAATTTTTGCAACAATAGCATTTTTTGTCAAAAGTTGGGAAGGATTGAGTATTTTATTTGATAAATTAAACACTACAACAAAAAAAGGTACTTATTTCATCAGACTAATTATTCCGCCAGCAAATAATTTTTAATAATTTTATTGTGTTATTCCGTGGGTTGTAACCCGACGGAATAACCCGATAAATAAAATAGACCCCGAACCCGAGTCTCTCCTCTCATTTTCCTCCAAATCAGAACAAAAAAAAACCCTAGCCCCCTTCCTCTCCTCCGCTCGTCCTCCTCCTCCTCTCCCGGTGACCGGACCCCATGCCTTCGACGGTAAGTTCCTCTGTCTCTCTCTCTCTCCCCCTCTCCCTCTTTCTAAGCTGCAGTCGAAGACCGCCGCCGTCGAAGCATCCCTGTTCGAGCCCGACCCTTTTGACAATAGGTAATTAAAATTGGTTTAATCTTAAATTTCTTGTTTAATTTTTAATTTTTTTCAAATGGGGAAAAAATTGTGTTGTTGATGTTGTTGTTGTCGATGATGTTGTTGTTGATGGGTTAGGGAGGGTTTGGGGTGGGGGCTAAGGTCAAGTGTTAGGTTAGGATACTTTAGCTAATTTTTCTTGGTAATTTACTGAAAATCAATAATATTTAAAGGTATTTTAGTGAAATTTATAGTAATTTAATTAATTTAAGAAGATGAATTGTTTCTTTAAATTTGTTAAGCTAGTTTAGTGATAAACCAACAATAGTTAAGGGTATTTTAGTGAAATTTAGTAAAATTGAATAAATAGGTTGCTTAGGAAATTTTTTAAGGTGGTTTAGTAAGAAAACAACGATAGCAAATGGTAGATAATGGAGAAATATTTCAGGTATTTTATAGTAATTTAGTAAATGTGTTTATGTGTGTGTCTGTGTATGTATGTGTAAGCTTGTGTGTGTGTGTACGCTTGTGTGCATGCGAATAAGTTTCTCAACCATATCCATTATGAATTGAACCCTGAACTTCAAAACAATACGAAAATCTTATACTAAGTGGATGAAACTCGATGATAACATGAAATTTACTTGTCATCGAGAATCTCACATTCAAAAATCGAAACGTGTCTTAGAATCCGTCTATCAGTTATATACACAATGGTCTCCACCGTAACATAAAACTACGTGATGGTTTTCAAAACTAAGCGTTTAATCATTTGTTTCTGCAGCCGTCATGTAGTTTATGTGACAAGAGAATTGGTGTACTGTAACCGTTAGATTTGTCCAGTGTGGACAAGTTAAGAATTTATAACGCAAACACACCCTGCATTTGTGTTTTCATTCGTTTCGAGATTGTTTTCGTCGGAATCTTTTCGCTGGTTCTCTGTGTAAAAATATAGAGGGAATGATCATTAATTTCATTGTTGATATTCAGCATTTAAATGATTATTATCCCATCTATTGCAGTGTACTCGGAGAACAGCGAGGAGGTGCTGCCAAAATTTTCTCGAAACGAATGAAAGTACAAACGCGAGAGTGTATGCGTTATAAATTCTTAATGGGACAGAATCCTTACCCCCGACAGTCGATATGATGAATTGATAGATCAAACTGAAATATTAAACCTTAATTAAAGTGATAAAATAAATGGCTGATTACGTAACACATGATGTTAGATATCGGAGAGTATTGGATCGGAGTTGGTTGCAAGTGTCCAAATTTAATGATGAATACAAGGCCAGCGTCGAAGAGTTTATGGAATTTGCATTGAGAGACCGATCTTCTGAAAAATTGATTTCGTGTCCGTGTAAAAATTCATAACGGCTACAACCTTCGTCAAGATATTATGTGAACATCTACTGAACAATAAGATATTTCCTGGGTATACACAATGGGCGTACCATAGAGAAGCGAGACCGATAGTCGACGTGTCTACGAGTCATTGGATTATGCCAAATGATCCTCGTCTTATGAATTTTAGGGACACCAGTTTGAATAGTATGTTGGACGATCTCCGAACCGACATGCATTCTGATCATAACATTGTATCTGAACCTAGTGTTGGAGAGGAAGATATCCGTAGTCTTCCTGATGCAGAATCGGCAAAATATATGAAATATATGGATAATGAAAGTATACCCCTTTTCGAAGGCGCAAACATCTCTAAGTTGGGATGGATTGTCAAAACGTTTCATCTCAAATTCCAGAATAATTGGACTAACAAGTCTTTCAATCAGTTTCTTGAGGTGCAAAGGGAGACTTATCCTAAAACGCTACTGTCGGAAAATTTCCTAGAAACGAAGAAGATCTTGAATGATATAGGTTTCAGTTATGAGAAAATCGACTCGTGTCCAAACAATTGTATGTTATACTGGACAGAGAAGAATTAGAAGTTGGATAATTGTAGAACTTGTAATTTATCTAGGTGAATCGTCCATCGAAGGGATAACGGTGAAGATGAGTCTACACTCGATACTTCTAGACGGACTCCAGCAAAGATTTTGCGATACTTCTCAATCAAGCAAAGACTTCAGCGTTTATTTTTGTCAAGCAAAACTGCCGATAGCATGTCATGGCATGCAAATGGTCGCACTAAGGTCGGAGTCTTGGGGCATCCAGCCGATGGTGAAGAGTGGAAACATTTTGATGCCTTTTATAAAGATTTTGCTGCGGATTCCCGTAATATCAGGCTTAGTTTATCTGCAGATGGTATGGAGCCGTTCAGCCACGGTGCAAATCACAGTAGCTAGCCTGTTACACTTGTTGTTTATAATTTACCTCCGTGGATGAGTATGAAGCATTCTTACACACATATGCCCTTATTAATCCTTGAAAGTATATCTCCTTCAAATAACATCGATGTAAACATGAGACCGTTGATTGAGGAACTGAAGGAGTTGTGGAAGCCAAGTATACAGGTATACGATTCCCACAAGAAGGAGACATTTATTCTTCGTGCGGTACTCTTGTAGACAATCAACGATTTTCCACCATACGATATGTTGTTTGGATGGAGCATTAAAAGTTACAAAGCTTGCCTGGTATGTCTAAAAGAAACCGTTTGTGATCCTAAAGTAGGCTCGCACAAGATCAAGTGCTACACAGGTCACCGTCGATGGTTGGATATAAACCACCCATATCGTCATCATTGCTTCCAAGATTTAAGCTCCAAGAAATATAGGGCAGATGGTTTAGAAATCTGCTGAACAAAGTACCTATCATTCTTTATAGATTAGAGATGTTATTTTCGCCTACGCTTTTCACAATCATATTGCATCTCATGGTTCATCTTGCAAGAGAGGGGCGTTTAGGTGAACCCGTTAATTATCGGTGGATATATCCATTCGAGAGGTAAGTAATGATTAAGAGTTTATTATTTGAATTTAACTGTCGAATAATGTTTATCAAAATTCATCAATTGAACTTACCAAATTAAAATCCACAGGTTTATATTTAAGATAAAATGATATATACGAAATAAAGCTAGACCTGAAGGGTCGATTGCCGAAGGGTTTCTCACCGAGGAATGCCTGATATTTTGTTCTATGTATCTTGAGTGGACTGAGACTGTATTCAATAGGCCGGGCCGTACAAGGACGTCATGGTTCATGAGGGACAAGGAACAATATCAGTCTTTCGTGGAGGTGGGAACGTAATAGGTGTCGTGAAACATGTCTCATTTCGTAATGTGAAAATTGACACAATATATAGATATGTATTATTTAATTCTGGCGAGATCGACCTATTTCAAGAGCATGTATATAGACTATTACTTATTTCAACTTATAAATATGAAATTATCTAACTGCATTATTTGTTTCATACTTAGTTTATGGAGAGCTCAATACAGACCACCGAGGCGTCGCTTGATACCGAGGCATATTGATAATACTTTAAATCGAGAATTTGCGACCTGGTTTAACCATTTTGTAAATTTATCACTGAAATGTAATTCATTTCTCATCCGTTAAACTAAATACGATTTTTTCTAATAGTTATCGTACCTTATTAGGTTCATACAGCCCTAGATACCAACATAACAGAAGATTTAAAAATACTTGCATCTGAACTAGATCCATTAGTTGAGCGTTTTACTGCTTATATCGTTAATGGATATAAATTTCATATACAAGATAGAGATGCACGTATAAAGTTTCAAAACTGTGGTGTTTTTTTGACATCAACCACAAGAGCTTACGCATCATTTAGAGATATCAATCCAACCACGGGACAACTTGACTACTACGGTGTGTTGCAAGATATAGTGCAGGTACGTTATCGTGCATATAGAGTTGTCTTGTATGATACCAAGACAGATGGACGAGTATACAAAATAGAAAACGGGCTACTCGTACTAAATTCTTCAAGACTCTCGTTCACGAATGAGCCTTACATATTTGTGAGTCAAGCACGTCAGTATTTTTATGTGAAGGATCCTAGGGATGCTGTCTGGCATGTCGCTATCAGAACAAATCCACGAGACTATTTTAACATGGGAAATCCTGATGATGAAAATCTTGAAATTAGCTGCCCAAGCACGCTAGTCTTACTATTATAAGACCTGACCCTGGATATCGACGACGTTAGCATTTCAAGAGCTGACATCGATCCGGAGATTGTTGTAGAAGACAGATCATCAAGATCAACTGCTCGTAAACGAAAATGAACAACGCTTGTAGCAGACCAATTCATCGATGACTCCGAGCAAAATTCAGCGAGTGAGAGTAACGCTATCGAAGATGATGATTAACTTCTCATTTTAATTAACTTTCTCTAATATTTATAATCATGTATACAATTTAAAAGTTTAGTTTATCTTATTTTTCTTTCATCTACAGCTATGTAATTCACTTAACCGTTTAATTTGCTTAACTGTTCATTTCATCTACAACTATGTAATTTTGCTTACATATTTCTTAAAATTGTTACTGTATTAGTTCATTTTTCAGGATATGGCCTCTAGTTCTCGTGAGGCTCGTGGACGGACTGAGGGGGACCTGGGAGACAGTTCCTCCAGTTCTCATGGGGCTCATGGACGGACTAAGGGGGACCTGGGAGCTAGTTCCTTCAGTTCCACGGGCCATGGCCAAGGGTGCACTGAGGGGGACCCCGGAGCCCGTTCCTTCGGTTCCACAGGGACATGACCGTGGTAGGAGGGGCCCCACATAGGCGCATGATGTATGGGCTCATCCTCGAGATGGCCCGAAGATCGATGTGAACTTTTCAGCAAACAGAGATTTTGTTGAACACGGGACAAAAGAACTAAAGAAATTTTGTGCGTCGATCTGCAATAATAAGAAGCGCATGACGTATTTGGTGAAAGATGAGGCCAATTACGTTGCAGTGGACTGGACGTCAAGGGTTTTAGAGGACAAGAAGCAAGTGGCTTTAGATGAAATCTTGGTAAGCTTATATAATTAAGTATTTATACGTTTATTACTTTCGCATATATATGTTTGACCCCAATTCTTTGTAGGCGCACTCCTCCATAGTATGGTGGATAGACAGCTCCTCTGTCCCTCTACATGTGGTCCGATACCGATTATTCATATATTTGTCGGGGAGTTGGCGTGATCAGAAACATTCCGTATGCAAAAAATGGAGGAATGCCGCTACTGATGAGGAGAAATGGACGGTGAAGCTGCCGCATTGGACTGACGAGTATTGGGCCGCTATGATCGATCACCCTTCGTTTTTTATTCGTATATTGCCGAAAATTTTAATAGCGTTAGATATTAATTCAATATTAACATGACATCGGACAACATATCTAAATGACAGGCGAGGAGCGAGCGGGAAGCAGCGGCGCAGAAGCACAATCATGATTGATGGTTGGGCGGAGAGATGAACTCCTCCCAGTATGCAGTTGCTCATGTAAGAACACTATGTTTTCTTAATTTGTCGACTTTAATTTCTAAACTAGATATAAATTAAATTCATTGATATAAATGGCAAGCGAAACAAACAAAAGAAATGTCCAGTCGCGTTGAGCTTTTTCAAATGGGGTTTGCGCGTGACTCCAGCTGCCCCAGCTCACAGGAGGCGACTGAGTATTATGTAAGCATACTCCTACACGATTTTGTTATACAATTTTAACTGTAATTGTGTTCAATTTAACCTTTCGTTGTTATTAGAAAACCGTAAATCTAAGAGACCGAAACGAATATAGAACCATAAATTTAACTCATTAATATATAAGAGACCGAAAATGAAACGAATTCTTGAACTTTGATTCATATTGTAATTTCCCACAGTAACGGATGAGTGACGAGATTGAGCAGCGAAGAGTTGCATTTGTTGCGGCGCACCATCGACAACGTACAGATGCGAAACTTTATATGATCAATGAGGAGGTATTTCAGCTGCACAATCCGGACCGACACGGGAGAGTTCATATGGACGGCCAAGGCATCACGTCTATGGTATATCACGCCCATCACGGACCGAGTTTGCATCCTCCTCGTGCACGTCCGAGGATATTCATTCAGGAGCCCGCGGCACCCGTGCCCGCTGCAGCCCTATCTCCCTCTTCGTCTACCCCGATATATTACCTGGACGGCTCTCCACATACCCTCGTCGGTGATCGAGCACCCGTCTTCTCGACTCTTGCATCTGGATCTGCGTTGGTTTCGGGTTCATCCAGACGTATAAGACGAGCAGAAGCTATAACCGATATGCAGGCGAGGAGAACGATGATGCGGAGGCTAGTACAATTAGGCAAGGAGATATCGGATGTAAGTTTAATTGATAATTTTTATTTTCAATGCAACATTCATATAGTTATCGTTTATATCAGTTTCTAATACTTGTATATTTATAATACTGTAGGAGTTGCTCGATTTCAACAACTATCCTGATGCCCCCCTCCCCCCCGCCCCTCGACGGCGGCAGTGCCTCCATGAGCTCATGAAGACGTGGGATTGAGAAAGGTATGAGTTTTTTCGATAGAAAAACGATCAATACGATTTATTGAAAATAAAGATGTTTCTAATCTCCAAATTCGGTAAACATATTTATCGTTTTCTCTCTCTCTCTCTCAGCAAGACTCATACTTTCTCGATCCCGCGTCTTCTCGTCATTTTTTGTCGCCTCGGAATTGGTTTTCTGTTATTTGGTAGTTGTAATTGAACTAACGGTTTGTACATATTTGAATTGTAATTGAATGGATTTTAGTGTTTTGTATATTTGATTATATATTTTGTCGTGAATTGAAATGGTAATGGATTTGGATTTGGAATTGGATTTGAAACTGCTCGAAAAGCATGGAATATATTTTTTGTATCGAATGTTTTCGATAAAGCAATTGCAGGTTAGACATTTTTTTTCTCTGTTGTCACTTTATTTCGTCGGGCCATACCCGACGGAATAAATAATGAGCCGACGGAATAAGCTATCAAATCTGGGGAAAAAATGAGTTAACTTCCCATGGTTTTTTACCTTTTTCGTCGGCATCAAGCTGACGGAAAAAACTTTGCTGACGAAATAAGTTAAATACCCGACGTAAAAAACTTTATTACGTCGCAATTTTAAATGTCGGGTACGGAATAACATTATTCTGTTGGATACCAATTTAATCCATCAGGGTTACGCCCGACAGAATAAATACAATTTTCTTGCAGTGAAAAAATAATAATTTATGTAATTTTTTATGAATAGAATTTCAAATTCTTCGAGGATTGGAAATTTTTATTTGGATATGCGTATGCACGCTGTTCCAAATAACTAGTTCTCCTGTTTTTTGTTTAAAATTATTAATCCTTGCTTTAATGCTTGTTTTTCCCATGCTTCAAAACGCTAATTGTTTTATGTATTCTCATCTTAGATTAAATCAACATTAGAGTTTAATGAACTCAAAGGCAAGGTTATGATAACGATTAGGGGCCTTAGTCCCGTATAATTTTAGAATCCAGAATTTAGAAATGAAATGACCATCATTTTGATAAAATTCTTTTCTATTCAAAATGCTAGTCATTTTATTCAAAAATCTATATATAATTTAGGATAATACATTTAATAGTGGACGTTATCTGGTATCCAATTGACAGAGGATCGACGAACGCCGATCGATGGCGGAGGATGACCGGTGGCAGTGAAGGTGACCGTTGGCCGGCGAAAAGGATGGTCCGTCGGCGATCGACGGCGACGGACGGAGGGCAGCGATGGGGTAGGTGGCGACGATCGATGGTTGGTGGCCGTAGGCGATCGACCAGCGGTGGATGATGTTGGGGACGGTCAACCGCCGGCTGCGACGATCGCTGGCCGGTTAATGGTGGTAACAATCGGTAAGGTTCGACGAACGCTCATCGATGGCAAAGGATGACTAGTGACGGTGAAGGCAACCCTCGACCGGCAACGAGGATGGTCGGTCGACGATCGGAGGCGACGATTGGCGGCGGCGAAGGTGGTGGCGAAGGTGGTGGCGAAGGTGACCGTCGACCGGCGACGAGGATGGCCGGTTGACGGTCGGAGGCGACGATTGGCGGTGGCGTAAGCAACGGTTGGCGGTGGTGAAGGCGATCGTCGGCCGGTGATGGGGATAATCGGTCAACGTTCGGAGGCGATGATCGGCAGCGGCCAAGGAGACTGTCAGTCGACGGTCTGTGGCGACCTTCGGCTGGTGACGAGGATGGTAGGTTGACGGTCGGAGGAGGCGATCGAACCGGCGACGTGGAAGGTAGGTCGGAGGCGGTGATTGATTGTGGCGATGGTGGCGGTGATCAGCGACGGTGGCGGGCGGGGGCGACGATTGGCAGATGGTGACGACAGGAGACGGTCGGCTGTGGGGACGGTCGGCGGGGGACGGTCGGCGACTGTGGTGCACACAGTCAACCGCCGGCAGTGACGATGGCAGCGGCGGTCGCAGGCCGATTAATGGTGGCGGCATTTAGTGGTGGCGATGCCTAGTATGACAGTTTATTTAAATTTTGATATATTATGTATACTATGGCATTTTAGAAAACCCAAGGGTACATGGTGATTTGGTGATTGATTGGTTTTCTCATTTTTGTATTATAAGTTAAATGATGAATTCTAAAATCTAAATTCTCGCATTCTGAAATTCTAGTTTCGACTAACAATATTAAGAAAATTCCAATTTTAAGTAATTTGGGACTAACACGAATTTCAAAATCCAGAATTGTATTTTTAAATGATTTAGGACTAGCATTCCCTTAGTGAATTTGGCTGAGATATACATAATTGAGCAGAACCAAAGAAAACTATTCATATTCTGGACCACAAAAATTTGAAATAAATGTATATTATTCTCATAATGATTTTGGAGGCGATGCTTCCAGAAATCGAATCAATGACTTCTCGCTTTAGAAATGAAAGTTTACGGCATGATCTATGCAATAGGTAATTGGTAATGTTTATTATCGTCCTTAGCCATAGTCAGAGATAGCAAAGTATTTGATTTGATGATTGATTTGTTTAAGAATAGTTCGGAAAGCGACGGAGTAAAAAGCATGATTTACTATAGAATTGCATACATGTCCGTGAAGATACGGGCTGCCGGAACCATCTTGATAGAAAGACCCTATGAAACTTCCGAAGCTTCATTGTTCTCTCGGATTGCCTTGGGGCCTTTCATGCACAATTTAGATGGAAGGCGAATTACATATAAAATCACATTCCACGTTCAATCCAACCACATCCTCAATTATTTCAAGTATTGTGCGTCAATACATAGTCAAAAGTTGCAGTATCAACATACTTATCCATGAAATTTTCTTTATGTAATGAGTTTTTAGAGTAGAATTTTAATTTAAATGGACCCAAAAATGGGAAAGAGAAGAAATGATATAGTTGATGAAAGGAAAAGGTAGTAGTAAAACATAAAGAAACACTATTTGTTCACAAATTTTCTATTAATGTCCATAATAACTCCTATAAAATTAGAAACCTATTTTGTACTTTGTAGTTTTTAGAATATGGATCGAAGCTTTTCCGCAGTTGATCGAAATTAGGGGAAAAAATTGTACAGAGAATAAAAAAAATCTCAAAACAGATAGCGAAGCCGGACTCTTTACTGATTGCCATGGAACACTTCATGACCCATCCATTCCTTGTCGAATAAAAAAAATGGAAACCATGACGACTGAAACAAACACAAAAGAGCTAAAGTTTATGAAATGCAATTAAACAATGATACTAAAAGTATGAACTTTGTGTGAATTGCATACCCAAGTGTAGTAATCAGGAGTACCGAACGCATCCAGGACGGTGAGTTTTTGATACTTTTGAAGATATCAGGTACTTTCGCTCTATCATCTTCACCATTACCAGGGATGCTAGGTGGAGACTTCTTTTGCGACAATTATTGTTAGGAACATGCATATTAGGAGAAACAACCGTTTGGCCATCAAAATTTTGCTAGGATAAATTATTCTTGTATATATTTACAATTTATAACAGCAACGAAATCAGACAAGGTCAAAGTAAGAAAAATTCAAAGTAAAAATATATTGAATAGGAACTTGCATATTTTATAGTTAGTAAAGAGCTTATTTATTATTAGAAAGCCACAAGTCGAAGGATGCTCGATATCGTCGATTTCCCAGATCGTGACACATGGCAGATGACGTGTCCCGAAGCTAGCAAGAAAGGAACAGGAACGGTACATCGGTGGAATACCCCGGGTCTGCGGCCCATGGACGTGGCCGACCTCCTGTGATCGTCCACACCACTCCTATGCCCGCCTTACAAACAACCGTTGGCTCGCCTCCGAGCCCCCTGCACAATTGGCCTACTCGGCTCTCTCAGCTCGTCTTTGGGCTATCGCAGAATCAAGATGCCTCGACCTCCAGCTCGTTCCCGAGCCACCCGCCGAGCTCATCTTCCTCGGTCCCATCGACCGACTAGCAGCATCAGTCGCAGGCACCTCCGCCACGCCTCCGTGAATCTCTCCATGCGCGAGATATCCGCCGGCCACGTCCCGCGTTGCACGCCATCACGATCCCCCATTAACGAGCATGTCTCGTCATTAATGCGGGATCTCGCTTATCATGCTGGCGTGACGCCGGGGGCGTAACGGCCGGCGTGATTCTCGCACCCACCTGCCATTCGCTGCTGGGTATATAAACCCCTCTTTCAGACGACTCAAGTAAGTGATTCTTTCGTCACTAGGCCGTTACTCTGCTCAAATATCCGGTCTAACTTGATCGTCAGAGGGTCCTCGGTGGCACAACCACCCCGGGACTTCCTTGCAAGTAGCTCGGCTACAACAACCTCAAACCCATTGAGATCCACACGTTTCAGGAGGTAACCTCCAACTCAATCTCAGCCGTCCATCGTCGCTTGCAGCAGATCTATGGAAGGTAACATCTTGACGAGATCCGACATTCGTCAGCTGGCGCCGTCTGTGGGAAAATCTTAATTCCACCGAACAAAGTCCACCTTCCGATCTCAACTCAATGGAGAGCGATCACCGCGACGATCCAAGCTCTAGCCGCTGCCTCCCCCACAACGGAGGCGCGAACGAATCTCCTCTCCCAAACGCCATCAACGTCCTAACCGTCCGGATAGATCGACTCGCGTCCGTCGTGGATACGCTCGTCCGTGTCCAAACGGCGGGGCAAGCTCCCTAGGTCGCCGCTCCCCCACCTCGGGACCGGGACCCCTACAGAGGGAGAGAAGACTCTGCTCGTATCGGCATTGCCGACCACCGCCCCGCTGCCTCCTACGACCGCAGATCTCCTGGGACAATATATTCTATGACTTGCTGGGCGCCCCATAGTTTAACACTGAGGTCCATTGCCAGAGCGCCTTGCCTCGAGCCTCATCACACCCCTGTCCCTCCCGAGGAGGTGTCGGTCAGCTCGCCTGTGCCCAGGCATGACCGACACCCCCTCCCTCGACGGGGTCGTGCGGACGGGACTCGTCACGGCAGCTCGAAGACTACCTCGCCGGGGTACCTAAGGAACCTCATCGAAAGGAACCAGGGCCACGACCAGACACAGGTCCCCAACAGCAGAGGCCAAAGATCAGAATGTACCGAATTGTCGGGATACCACGGCCGACTCGACGTCCTCGAAAAGAAGTTCGAGGGTATGCATCGGGAAGGTCAGCATTCGAGCGACGGGGCTAAGCACGTCGCCGACTCGCTCACGAAACCCTTCACTGAGGAGCTGCTCGTCGGCCATGTCTCCTCCCGGAACAAGCCCCCAAAGGTCTCTCCCTTCGACGGTAAGTCTGACCCGAAGGACCATTTGGACGCATTCACCACAAGAATGAGCTTCCAAGACAACTCTGACGCCACCCAATGCCGAGCTTTCCCGGCCACTCTCATCTGCTCCGGACGAGACTGGTTCCGAGGGCTCGCGCCACGCTCGATCTCAACCTTCGACGAGCTGGCCACCCAATTCCTCGGCCACTTCGTCGGGAACAGACGGTATAAACGGACCGTCGACCATCTCTTCACAATCAAGAGCGGGGACAAAGAAACATTCAAAGGGTATGTCACCCGCTTCTACAACTGTAACACCTTAGAATGTGATTAGGGGTTATTATGCTTTAATATGGGGTTTTTAGTAAAAATTTTACCAAATCGGTTTTCAAATATTTTATCAGGATTTATGAATATTTTATTAGAATTTAATTTGGACTGCACACACTTGTGCATGTTAACTAGGGCTAAGTTTAGGGTTATGCCATGTTTAAGTAGCCATGGTAAACTAAAACATATCATTAAGTTAATATGAGTTAATTAGGTGCATTAGTTTTCTTTTTTTTATAATATAAATAACTTTGTGTTAGGGATTGACTTGAGTTGGAGAGAGAGAGAGAGAGCATGATGGGCTTGAGCCATGCTTGGTAATCATGATGAGAGAGAGAGGGGGGGGGGGTTGACTCTCATTTGTTTTCAAAACAATTATTTCCCTCACACTCATTCTCACATCTCTCTCTCCCTCTCACTTTCACATACACACACACACACACAACTACAACAGCAGCAGCAGCTGCAGCAACAGCTTCAGCATCAGCAGCATCAGCAGCAGCACACACCCCCTACCCCCTTCTCCTCCTCCTTCTTCTCCTTCTTCTTGCACCTTAGGATCAAGCGAGGTATAATTTTTAAACTTAACTTCTTTATTTGCTAAGAATATGGTTATTTAAGCTAATTTAGTAATTAATGTGGTCTTTAGTGCTAGATTTGTGATTTAAGTGGAGATTTGGCCAAGTGAGGATTTTTATGGCTAATATAACTTGACTAGGTGTTTTTAAGGCCATTTAAACCAAGTTTTGCACCAGATTTCACAAAAATACCATATTGTTTCAAATTAGTGTTATTTAACGTTTTAATGTAAATTGTGAGCCATTTTGAGATCTGCTGTTGACCCGAGTGCTTCAGGTAAAATCTGAGTTAACTGGAGCATGCTCACTAGACCTAGATCACACACACAGAGCACGAGATCCCCAGCCCACGTTTAGGCCGCATTTTTATTCATTCTGGCCGCAATTTGCGGCCAGATGGTGGTGTCTGGTGTTGGGGTTTGGGCTGTGGGAGTCTGCTGTATATTTAGGGTGTTTGGTATATGCAACTTTTTATTTTTCCACTCGAGTCAAAATCTGGAACTTAAAACTCTTTTCGATACTTTTTAACTTGTGCGACACGTGCGTTTCGTGTGTTGGGTTTGTTGTTCACTGCGCGACACAGCGAGTCGGGGTGGTTTCTGGTGAGGTTACACACGTTTTGACGTATCTAGTGCACACGCGTTTAGTTTCCAACGCGAGTTTCTCCTTTGATCGTGATATCGCATTTTTGGCAGGATTTAGCCTTATGTGTATTGCTTGCGTATTTCTAGGGTCGATCACGGAGACATCGGACGCGGCGCGGAAGGGAAAAGCGGTGGTTGGACCCGGCTAGCACGAGATCACGTGTGAGTAGATGTAACATCTACGGGGGAAAATCGTTTGGATGGCGCAAGACGCCCGGTAGTTTGGATAGTTTAAAAGACTTCTAGTGGTACTAGTATTTATGAGTATAGTGCCTAGTTATCTATTTTGCTGTATTGCATGATCTTTTATATCCATATATGTGATAGTTCATCATATAGAACCTACTGAACCATTAAAATGAATTATGCGACACGTGTAATATCTAACTTGCTTCGTTTATTATATGTATATCTGTGCAAACCCATCTCATATGACACTTGCACCATTACCATGGTTTTATGCAGCACGAGCACTATTCATGCGGACACACACACCTTAGTAATTGCTATGTCACAAACACTAGATAACTTGTTTAAACCGGAATCTAGAATAATTTCACCATATAGGACGTGCGAACCTGTACTAATACATTAAATTCCTCAAGATAAACATGAAGAATGGCTAGCCACATATACATACATCATTGCATCATATTTCATACATAGTTTCTGTTCGTATCTTGCATAGTATACACTATCATATTATAGACATCCATCATCATCGATATGCTACACATTGTGATTTCTTCTTGAGAATTCAGTATTTATGAGATTTCTAGATTTTTGGGGGAAAACCGCAAGAATTTATAAACTTATTATCCTTTTAAAAATATGCAAGTTGCGGTTTTCTAGTGATGTATGTGTCGTCCACCATGAGTTTTCATCTTTTCTGTTGGTTTTCGAGACCCGATTCGAGGAGTGGATGAACCGTCTCGGGTACATGGTGGGCCCGGTAAGATACCCCAGGGCAATAAGCTCGAGTTGTAGACGATGAGCCTGGCATGGGAAGACTACCTACCGGTGATTGTTGGCGCAGAGGATATCCAGAGGATACCGACCGTGGTCGTGGGATTTTGAGATATTGATACTTTGAGATGGGCCAGCCGGACGGCTGGGGCCTGAGATATTGTGATACCGATACTTGAGATTTTGAGATAGTCATTTGAGGTGTCGATGCTGGACACGGATTTCTGTTGATTCTATTGATATTATGCTGATATTTCAAAAGAGTTTTCTAAGAAGAAAATAATGATTTTCTTATATCAACATATTCAGATCACGAGTTGATTCATGTTGCATACATACCTGCTAGTACATCATGCCAGATTAGTATTGTAAATTGATTCATGTTGCATACATATCTGCTAGTATATCATGCCATATCAGTATTGTTGATGTTATGACACTTTGCGTGTATACTTACGATAGCCTTATTTATTACTCACGAGCTGGCAACTCACCCCCGTTGTGCCACAGCCTTGTTGCAGGTCCGCTCCGTTAGCACTGTAGCGGCGGACGTACTTGCTCCTTTTGCTCCTTTTGCCTGGACTTAAGACTTTTGCTCGTAGGTGGGTTGTGATACTATTTTGTTTCCACCTTGTATATTCATTGTATCTAGAGTACTCCATCTACTGTACCTGCTGTTTGTATTGATGTATATTGACCTAGAGACGAGACAGTGAGATTTGTGGACTTTTATGTTATTTCTCTGGGTCGAGCTCACTTGAGCCGACATGATGTCTATTACTTATGCCTTTTATGCTTATTTCGCACATTGATGATTTATATTACGTGGGATTTGAGTCCGCTTCGGCGAAGAGGTAGCTCCCGCTTGGGGATGCCTTATTTCATGTTATTCATATATTCCTGTTTTGTACCCGTTTGGGGGACAGTATTTACAAAGGAGACTCTTCCGAAATTTTCGGAAAAATGGATGATGCTTTTAAAAAGCATGATGTGATTTATTTGGTTAAAATCATTTTCAATAAATTGGTTTTTCCTTCACTCTATTGCTAAATGGGTTTTGATTTCTGGGCTTTGGCTTACTTAGATTACGTACGCCTTGAGACATTTCGTAATTTAAGTGCCAGTCGCGTTCCGTACCTTTCGGGTCGTGACAAAGTTGGTATCAAAACGATAGGTTTTACCTTTCTGAGTGTAGGATGACCCTTGGTAGATGGAGTAAGTGACTTAAGCAGGGTAACGTAGCGCGTGTATGTCCGCGGCATACTTGCGGTACGGTACTCCGCCTAAGTGACTTTAGGATATACTTGCTTGAAATTCTTCCTTCAATTCCGTGTATCCTATGATTCTATTGCAATGTTCTTATTATCTTGTTTCCTGTACCAGCCACTATGCCGCCGCAGGCTATGAGGGCCCAGTGGGGTGCCGCCAGAGACGAGATCAAGGCAGGTCCGACCGAGACAGGGACCGACCAGGACGGTACCCCCATCTTTTAGGAGCAGGCTGATTCGCTTTCTACAGACCCTATCGCTAGGCTGGAAGCCAGTTTACAAGACTTATGCCAGATGATCGGATCCTTGATAGAGATCAATCGAGCGCAGAGATTGGATATTACTCCCTCTACGGTTGCTTCGAGACCAAGTCGGATTCGCACTGATATGTTAGCACCTAGGAGGGTTCGCAGAGGCCGTGGCGGATTCCTTAGGGGCCAGTTGTATCGCCTTCACCCACATGGCCAGCATGCGTCGCCAGGATGTTTTGGGTGTGGGAGTCCGTATCATCGTGTCAGAAACTGTATGTTGATACAACAGGGCGCGGCGACAGTTCCACACGTGACTTTACCACCTTCACCACCTATTCAGAGAGTTCTACTTCCTACCCCCGGTGATGCACCACATCAGTTAGACGCCCCCAGAGGCCGTGGACACGGTGGTCTTGTTCAGAGAAGACGAGGAGGCAGAGGATGAGGCAGAGGTCAGCCAATATTGGTGGGGGACAGGCTCGAGTATTCTCTTTGACTCCGCAGGATGCACAGGCATCCAATGCCGTTGTGACAGGTACCTTGCCAGTATGTTCTTTCGACACACGAGTATTATTCGACCCAGGTTCCACACATTCATATGTATCTACACACTTTGCACCGATATTAGGCCGTGAGTCATCGTCGTTAGATCAGCCACTTGTTGTTATTACTCCGGTAGGCGAGTCGTTTGTCGCTCGTTTTGTGTTTCGTTTGTGTTCCGTTCATATCGGGGAGAGAGATTCATCGGTTGATTTGATTCTCCTCGATATGTTGGACTTGATGTGCTTCTGGGCATGGACTGGCTAGCCACTTGTTATGCATCTGTGGACTGCAGTGAGAAGGCAGTCAGATTTAGCTTTCCGGGAGAGCCAGTCCTTGTGATTCAGGGAGACCGCAGTGTCACCCTTCCCAGCTTGATTTCGTCTCATCGCACTGGTCAGCTCTTGCGAAAGGGATGTCAGGGATTCTTAGCATCTGTTTATGATACTCGAGCTGCAGAGGTTCCGTTGGACCAGGTCCCGATTGTGTGTGAGTTCCCTGATGTTTTCCCTGACGAGCTGCCTGGGTTACCGCCTGAGCGCGATGTTGAGTTCTGCATTGACTTGATTCCCGGCTCGGGGCCTATTTCCATACCGCCTTATCGGATGACCCCGGCGGAGCTTAGAGAGCTGAAGGATCAGTTGCAGGAATTGTTAGATAAATGGCTTATTCGACCTAGTGTTTCTCCGTGGGGTGCTCCTGTCCTGTTCGTCAAGAAGAAAGACGGCAGTTGCACTTGTGCATTGTTTACCGTCAGTTGAACAGGGTTACCGTACGGAACAGATATCCCTTACCACGTATCGATGATTTGTTCGACCAGCTTCACGGTGCGGGATACTTTTCGAGTATTGACTTGCGATCGGGTTACCATCAGTTGCGGGTGCGACAGGAGGATATTCCGAGGACGGTTTTTCGCACACGTTACGGGCACTATGAGTTTTTGGTGATGTCGTTCGGACTTACCAATGCACCAGCCGCGTTTATGGATTTGAAGAACTGCATTTTCAGGTCGTATCTAGATCTGTTCATCATCGTGTTTATTGACGACATTTTGGTGTATTCCCGGAGTCGAGAGGAGCACGAGTAGCACCTGCGGATCACATTGCAGACTTTGAAGGAGCACCGGCTGTTCACGAAATTTTCCAAGTGCGCGTTTTGGATTGATAGCGTTGAATTCTTGGGTCACGTGATTACGAGAGATGGCATATGTATGGACCCGAAGAAGATCGAGGCCGTTCAGCATTGGCCCAGACCGACATCAGTTACGGAGATCCGCAGCTTCCTAGGCTTGGCTGGCTACTACCGACGATTTGTTCAGGACTTCTCCCGTATCGCTGCACCGTTGACCGGGTTGACCCGGAAGGGAGTTCCTTTTGATTAGACCGAGGCGTGCGAGCATAGCTTCCAGCAGTTGAAGACTCGTCTGACTACTGCACCAGTGTTGTCATTGCTTTCGGAATTGGGCGGATTCGTGGTTTATTGCGACGCTTCACGAGTGGGACTAGGTTGCGTGTTGATGCAACACGACAGAGTTATCGCGTATGCTTCTCGGCAGCTGAAGACACATGAACAGAACCGCCCTACGCACGATTTAGAGATGGCTGCAGTGGTGTTTGCACTCAAGATCTGGAGACAGTACCTATACGGAGAGTCGTGCCAGATATTTACGGACCATAAGAGCTTGAAGTACATATTTCAGCAGCGAGACCTGAATCTGAGACAGTGCCGTTGGATGGAGCTGGTGAAAGACTATGATTGCGAAATTCTTTACCATCCGGACAAGGCGAACGTGGTGGCAGATGCTTTGAGTAGGAGGCCCGGAGGTAGTCTATCTTATTTGAGCGCCGTACAGAGGCAATCGTCAGCAGATTGGCAGATTTTATACGACAGCCGAGTTGAGTTCGAGTTCACTCCAACCGGGAGACAGCTTGCACATATTCGTGCACGTCCGCAGTTGCTTGACCGTATTTGCGAGGCACAGCCCGGTGATGACCATCTTTCAGAGATCATGGAGCAGATTAGGCAGGGCAGAGATTCCGAGTTCGTGATCGATGACTAGGGGGTACTGCGATTTGGGATTCGATTGTGCGTACCAGATTCTGAGGGACCGCGGCGTGAGATTCTTGAGGAGGCGCATAGATCGATATATAGCGTTCATCCAGGTTCCACCAAGTTGTACCGCGATCTGAGAGATGTTTATTGGTGGGACGGAATGAAGAGGGATGTCACAGACTTTGTGTCGAGATGCCTGACTTGTCAGCAAGTCAAGGCCGAGCACCGGAGGCCGCGGGAGCGCAGCTTTTGCCCATTCCGGAGTGGAAATGGGAGCAGATTTCTATGGACTTCGTTGTGGGTCTACCCAGGACCAGTCGAGGGTACGACTCCATTTGGGTGATCGTGGATCGTTTGACGAAAGCGGCTCACTTCCTGCCACTGAAGACCACTTTCGGTTTTGCTCAGTAGGCTCAGATTTACATCGACGAGATCGTACGGTTGCATGGCGTCCCAACTTGTATCGTGTCAGACTGAGGCACCCAGTTTACCAGCCGACTATGACAGAGACTTCAGGAGGCGTTGGGCACCTGTTTGAGTTTCAACACAGTATTTCATCCGCAGACCGACGGCCAGTCAGAGCAGACTATTCAGACTCCCGAGGACATGCTCCAAGCGCGCGTTTTAGACTTCGGTGGTAGCTGGGATCATCACTTACCATTAGTGGAGTTCTCCTACAACAACAGCTTCCAGGATACTATTCAGATGACACCTTTCGAGGCCTTGTATGGGAAGAGATGTAGATCGCCCATCTGTTGGACTGAGCTTAGCGAGAGCAGTATTTTAGGGCCGCAGATCGTGCAGGAGACGACCGAGAAAGTACAGTTGATTCAAGATCGGATGAGAGCGGCTCAGAGCAGGCATAAATCGTATGCAGACAGACGCCGTCACAGACTAGAGTTCGCAGTTGGCGATCACTTTTTTCTGAGGGTCTCTCCGATGAAGGGCGTGATGAGATTTGGACGAAAAGGAAAGCTTAGTCCCAGATTTGTGGGTCCCTGTGAGATCCTCGAGCGCGTCAGCGCAGTTGCATATCGTTGGCTCTTCCACCCAGCTTACCGGATGTTCACCCTGTATTCTACGTGTCGATGCTTCACAGATATCTTCATGATCCTTCTCACATGATCCAACATCAGATCGTTCAGCTTGAGCGCGATCTTTCGTTCACCGAGCAGCCAGTAGTGATATTGGATCGGCAGGTGAAGAAACTTCGATCAAAGGTCTTGCCATCTGTGAAGGTTCTTTGGCGCAACCCGAATGGTGAAGAGATCACTTGGGAGGCCGAGGGCGAGATGCGGAAGAAATTCCTTCATCTCTTTGAAGGTACGCATAGCTATATTTTAAATTCGGGGACGAATTTTCTTTAAGGGGGGAAGATTATAACACCCTAGAATGTGATTAGAGGTTATTATGCTTTAATGTGGGGTTTTTAGTAAAAAGTTTACCAAATCGGTTTTCAAATATTTTATCAGGATTTATGAATATTTTATTAGAATTTAATTTGGACTGCACACACTTGTGCATGTTAACTAGGGCTAAGTTTAGGGTTATGCCATATTTAAGTAGCCATGGTAAACTAAAACATATCATTAAGTTAATATGAGTTAATTAGGTGCATTAGTTTTGTTTTTTTTAATATAATTAGTTTTGTGTTAGGGGTTGACTTGAGTTGGAGAGAGAGAGAGAAAGAGAATGATGTGCTTGAGCCATGCTTGGTAATCATGATGAGAGAGAGAGAGAGAGGGGTTAACTCTCATTTGTTTTCAAAACAATTATTTCCCTCACACTCATTCTCACATCTCTCTCTCCCTCTCACTTTCACACACACACAAAAACAACAGCATCAGCAGCAGCTGAAGCAACAACAGCATCAACAGCAGCGGCACACACACCCCACCCCCTTCTCCTCCTTCTTCTTCTCCTTCTTCTTGCACCCTAAGATCAAGCGAGGTATAATTTTTAAACTTAACTTCTTTCTTTGCTAAGAATATGGTTATTTAAGCTAATTTAGTAATTAATATGGTCTTTAGTGCTAGATTTGTGATTTAAGTGGAGATTTGGCCAAGTGAGGATTTTTATGGCTAATATAACTTGACTAGGTGTTTTTAAGGCCATTTAAACCAAGTTTTGCACCAGATTTCACAAAAATACCATATTGTTTCAAATTAGTGTTATTTAACAATTTAATGTAAATTGTGAGCCATTTTAAGATCCGCTGTTGACCCGAGTGCTTCAGGTAAAATCTGAGTTAACTAGAGCATGTTCACTAGACCTAGATCACACACACAGAGCATGAGACCCCCAGCCCACGTTTAAGCCGCAGTTTTATTCATTCTGGCCGCAATTTGCGGCCAGATGGTGGTGTCTGGTGTTGGGGTTTGGGCTGTGGGGGTCTGTTGTATATTTAGGGTGTTTGGTATATGCAACTTTTTATTTTTCCACTCGAGTCAAAATCTGGAACTTAAAATCTCTTTTCGATACTTTTTAACTGGTGCGACACGCGCGTTTCGTGTGTTGGGTTTGTTGTTCACTGCTCGACACATCGAGTCGGGGTGGTTTCTGGTGAGGTTACACACGTTTTGACGTATCGAGTGGACACGCGTTTAGTTTCCAACGTGAGTTTCTCCTTTGATCGTGATATCGCATTTTTGGCAGGATTTAGCCTTATGTGTTTTGCTTACGTGTTTCTAGGGTCGATCGCGGAGACATCGGACACAGCGCGGAAGGGAAAAGCGGTGGTTGGACCCGGCTAGCACGAGATCATGAGTGAGTAGATGTAACATCTACGGAGGAAAATCGTTTGGATGGCGCAAGACGCCCGGTAGTTTGGATAGTTTAAAAGACTTCTAGTGGTATTAGTATTTATGAGTATAGTGCCTAGTTATCTATTTTACTGCATTGCATGATCTTTTATATCCATATATGTGATAGTTCATCATGTAGAACCTATTGAACCATTAAAACGAATTATGCGACACGTGTAATATCTAACTTGCTTCGTTTATTATATATATATATCTGTGCAAACTCATCTCATACGACACTTGCACCATTACTATGGTTTTATGCAGCACGAGCACTATTCATGTGGACACACACACCTTGGTAATTGCTATGTCACAAACACTAGATAACTTGTTTAAACCGGAATCTAGAATAATTTCACCATATAGGACGTGTAAACCTGTACTAATACATTAAATTCCTCAAGATAAACATGAAGGATGGCTAGCCACATATACGTACATCATTGCATCATATTTCACACATAGTTTCTGTTCGTATCTTGCATAGTATACACTATCATATTATAGACATCCATCATCATCGATATGATACACATTGTGATTTCTTCTTGAGAATTCAGTATTTATGAGATTTCTGGATTTTTGGGGGAAAACCGCAAGAATTTATAAACTTATTATCCTTTTAAAAATATGCAAGTTGCAGTTTTCTAGTGATGTATGTGTCGTACACCATGAGTTTTCATGTTTTATGTTGGTTTTCGAGACCCGATTCGAGGAGTGGATGAACCGTCTTGGGTACATGGTGTACCCGGTAAGGTATCCCGGGGCAATAAGCTCGAGTTGTAGATGATGAGCCTGGCAGGGGAAGACTACCTATCGGTGATTGTTGGCGCGGAGGATATCCAGAGGATACCGACCGTGGTCGTGGGATTTTGAGATATTGATACTTTGAGATGGGCCAGCCGGACGGCTGGGATCTGAGATATTGTGATACCGATACTTGAGATTTTGAGATAGTCGTTTGAGGTGTTGAAGTTGGACACGGATTTCTGTTGATTCTATCGATATTATGCTGATATTTCAAAAGAGTTTTCTAAGAAAAAAATAATGATTTTCTTATATCAACATATTCAGATCACGAGTTGATTCATGTTGCATACATACCTGCTAGTACATCATGCCAGATTAGTATTGTAAATTGATTCATGTTGCATACATATCTGCTAGTATATCATGCCATATCAGTATTGTTGATGTTATGACACTTTGCGTGCATGCTTACGATAGCCTCTATAGATGTTATTTATTACTCACGAGTTGGCAACTCACCCCCGTTGTGCCACAACCTTGTTGCAGGTCCACTCCGTCAGCACTGTAGCGGCGGACATACTTGCTCCTTTTGCTCATTTTGCCTGGACTTAAGACTTTTGCTCATAAGTGGGTTGTGATACTATTTTGTTTCCACCTTATATATTCATTGTATCTAGAATACTCCATCTACTGTACCTGCTGTTTGTATTGATGTATATTGACCTAGAGACGAGACAGTGAGATTTGTGGACTTTTATGTTATTTCTCTGGGTCGAGCTCACTTGAGCCGACATGATGTTTATTACTTGTGACTTTTTTGCTTATTTCGCACATTGATGATTTATATTGCGTGGGATTTGAGTCCGCTTCGGTGAAGAGGTAGCTCCCGCTTGGGGATGCCTTATTTCATGTTATTCATATATTCCTGTTTTGTACCCGTTTGGGGGACAGTATTTACAAAGGAGACTCTGCTGAAATTTTCAGAAAAATGGATGTTGCTTTTAAAAATCTTGATGTGACTTATTTGGTTAAAATCACTTTCAATAAATTGGTTTTTTCTTCACTCTATTGCTAAATGGGTTTTGATTTCTGGGCTTTGGCTTACTTAGATTACGTACGCCTTGATACGTTTCGTAATTTAAGTGTCAGTCGCGTTCCGTACCTTTCGGGTCGTGACAACAACTCCCTTCTCGAGATCCTAGAACATCGGGATGAGACGGTCATTACAGCGCTTAGGTCTGGTCTTAGGCACAAGGAGTGGTTACGCTCTTTTGCATTAGCGCAACCTAAGACCATGGCCGAGGTAAAGGCTTGGACCGAGCGTGAGATCCAGCTCGAGTCCGAGGTGAACGCAAATCTCCCCGGGGCAGAGCTAACTGACCAAAAGAAAAGGGCGAAGGAAGAGAGAAAGAGACTTGAGCGGCCAAAACCCTACTCCCCGAAGTTTCAGGAGTACACCCCGCTCAACGTCTCCCGGGCGGTACTGTTTGAGGAGGCTAAGGGCGAGGGGTTCTTCAAGCTCCTCCCGATCTCGCGCATGGAGGCAAAGCGCACCCGGGGCTCCTCCTGCGGTTTCCACAGGTCGCAAGGCCACTCCACAGAGAGCTGTAAACAGCTCCGAGACTACATCGAGGAGCTCATCCATTCTAGACACCTGGTAGCGTACTTGCGGGACAAGCGGCAAGCTGACCGCGAGCAGGAGCAGCGTCCCCCTCCCGGCGAGTTGACAATCGGCCAAATTATGGTCATGTCGGCGGGGGGTACGTCGAGTACCTATGAGGCTCAACACCCCACGCCGATCGTGGAGGCCAACAGACATCCGAGGATGAAGGCCAGGGTAACCGAGCCGATCGTTTTTGACGGCCTTACACCGCTAAGAAGCTCAAATCGTACCAATAAAAAGAACATCTACTAGCGTGTACTTCTTTTATTAAGGCAATATAAACTTTTCTCAAGATCTTTCTGTTTATATAATAAGAAGGGATCAATAAAATATTGCGAAAAGAAGAGTTTTGTTTATTCAAAAGGGTACTATAGGCTCCTCAGTCGGACATCGAAAAAGAAAAATTACAATAGCGGGGGAAGGGGGTGCAGAGAACATTGCTCGTGGTACTCCGAGGATATTTCCGCCAGCCGAGCCCTTGCGGCCTCAGACCTCTGCCTCTGATGCCGCCCGCGAACGTCGGCATCGTGCCTCAATTGGTAGCACTCAGGGATGAGTGCCACCGAGCGATCCCGCCGACCCATGGAGATCAGGCTGAAGCGCCGCAAAGACCTTAGCTTACCAACCGCCTCGTCCTTCAGCTGTTCGGACAAGGGGTTGTAGAGCCCTGACGACGCCCTCCAGATGGAGTACATTAACAGCTGGAGCGAGGGGGGAGCGCCGGGAAAGCAGTCGACCGAAATGATCCTCAATGCGGCCTATGACTAACTGCACCGTGTCCATGGTGCAGTACTGATCGTAGTGGTACACGTCCTCGAAGTTTACGATGTCGGGGATGGTAAAAGGGAAGTCCTCCATTCTAAAATTTTGGATGTGAAGGAAGGAGTGATCAACGCTCCCTTCGTTTTATAGCCCACAACGCCCCACGAGTCCAACAGTCGCTCGTTTCACCCACAACTGTACCGCCACAAGGCAGACATCGAGCCTTTCTCGGCGAAATCGAAACGACGCGGCTCCGGCACTTCGCCTCCCCCACGCGTTCATTACACGTGTCGCCCGCGACTGTCCCTATTCCCCATACTCACACTGGGAAGGTCGGACAGAACCTCACGAATCGACTAAGCGGCTACCCTGCTTGGCTATCCCGGGCTCGTAGTTCACTACCCGCAACGCTAGGGATCGAAGCCCTCACAAAGGGGCAACCGGGCTCGCCCTTGCTCGGTTATCCCTGGCTGGTAGTTCCCTACCCCGCAACGCCAGGGATCGAAGCCCTCACCAAGAGGTAGCCGAGCGTCTACCCTACTCGGCTATCCCTGGCTGGTAGTTCACTGCCCCACGACGCCAGGGATCTAAGCCTTCGCTAAGAGGCAACCGGGCAGCAACCCTGCTCGGTCCATCCTTAGCAGGACTCTTGCGGCTCCTCCCGCACTAAGGATCCAAGCCCTCAACAAGAGGCAACCGGGCTCGCCCTTGCTTGGTTATCCCTGGCCGGTAGTTCCCTACCCCGCAACGCCAGGGATCGAAGCCCTCACCAAGAGGCAGCCGAGCGGCTACCCTTCTCGGCTATCCCTGGCTGGTAGTTCACTGCCCCACGACGCTAGGGATCTAAGCCCTCGCCAAGAGGCAACCGGGCAGCAACCCTGCTCGGTCCATCCTTACCAGACGTCTTGCAGCCCCTCCCGCGCTAAGGATCCAAGCCCTCACCAAGAGGCAACCGGGCTCGCCCTTGCTTGGTTATCCCTGGCTGGTAGTTCTCTACCCCGCAACGCCAGGGATCGAAGCCCTCGCCAAGAGGCACCGGACAGTAACCCTGCTCGGCCCATCCTTAAGGATCCAAGTCCTCGCCAAGAGGCATCGGGCAGCAACCCTGCTCGGCCCATCCTTAGCAGGCCTCTTACGGCCCCTCCCGCGCTAAGGATCAAAGCCCTCGCTAAGAGTCACCGGGCAGTAACCCTGCTCGGCCCGTCCTTAAGGATCCAAGCCCTCGCCAAGAGGCAACCGGGCAGCAACCCTGCTCGGTCCGTCCTTAGCAGGCCTATTACGGCCCCTCCCGCGCTAAGGATCAAAGCCCTCACCAAGAGGCAACCGGGCTCGCCCTTGCTCGGTTACCCCTGGCTGGTAGCTCCCTACCCCACATCGCCAGAGATCAAAGCCCTCACCAAGAGGCAACCGGGCTCGCCCTTGCTCGGTTATCCCTGGCTGGTAGTTCCCTACCCCATATCGCCAGAGATCTAAGCCCTTGCCAAGAGGCAACTGAGCATCTTCACTGCTCGGTCCATCCTTAGCAGGCCTCTTACGGCCCCTCCCGCGCTAAGGATCGAAGCCCTCATCAAGAGGCATCCGAGCAGCTGCCCTGCTTGGCTATCCCTGGCTGGTAGTTCGCTACCCCGCAACGCCAGGGATCAAAGCCCTCGCCAAGAGGCACCGGGCAGCAACCCTGCTCGGCCCGTCCTTAAGGATCCAAGCCTTCGCCAAGAGGCACCGGGCAGCAACCCTGCTCGGCCCGTCCTTAGCAGGCCTCTTACAGCCCCTCCCGCGTTAAGGATCAAAGCCCTCGCCAAGAGACACCGTGTAACAACCCTGCTCGGCCTGTCCTTAAGGATCTAAGCCCTCGCCAAGAGGAACCGGGCAGCAACCCTGCTCGGCCCATCCTTAGTAGGCCTCCTACGGCCCCTCCCGTGCTAAGGATCAAAGCCTTCGCCAAGAGGCACCGGGCAGCAACCCTGCTCGGCCTGTCCTTAAGGATCCAAGCCCTCGTCAAGAGGCACCAGGCAAAAATCCTGCTCGGCCCATCCTTAGCAGGCCTCTTACGGCCCTTCCCATGCTAAGGATCGAAACCCTCACCAAGAGGCAACCTGGCTCGCCCTTGCTCGGTTATCCCTGGCTGGTAGTTCCCTACCCCACAACGCCAGGGATCAAAGACCTCACCAAGAGGCAGCCGAGCGGCTACCCTGCTCGGCTATCCCCGGCTGGTAGTTCACTACCCCAAGACGCCAGGGATTTAAGCCCTCGCCAAGAGGCACCGGGCAGCAACCCTGCTCGGCCCATCCTTAGCAGGCCTCTTACGGCCCCTCCCACGCTAAGGATCGAAGCCCTCACCAAGAGGCAGCCGAGCGGCTACCCTGCTCGGCTATCCCTGGCTAGTAGTTCACTCCCCCACGACGCCAGGGATCTAAGTCCTTGCTAAGAGGCAACCAGGCAGCAACCCTGCAACCCACGCTAAGGATCAAAGCCCTCACCAAGAGGCCCTGAGCAGCGACAACGTTCGGCCAATTCTTATGAAAGCACCAACCTTCTTGAAACAAAGGTTCCTCCAAACTGTTCAAATAAATGATCACCACCTCGACTCCCGGGGCTAGAGGACACCGACCTTCTTTCACAGCGGTTAACCGACAAGCACTCGAAGGGCGATCGTTATCTAAAAGATGGGCCGTCGACCTGCGGCCTAATGCTTGATGGAGGTCAGAACTGACAAGCTCAAGTACTCACGCAGGAAACACATTGTCACGCAGAAGAAAAAGACTAAGTTTCATTCAAACTTCCAAAATCTTTTACAAGGTACTCTGGGCTCCCCAGCCTTACCAAATTGCCCGGAGGCTTACAAAAAGAGAGAGAAAAAGGAAAAGCCAAAAAGTTCAGGCCACAAGCCCCGCCTAGACCTCACCTTCCTCGGTACCATCCCCAGGAGTCGGGGCTTCCGCTCCAGCAGCGGCCCCTCCCTCATCACCATCTGCCGGAGGCATGACCACGGAAAGTGGGACCCGAGCGCGGAGCTCACCGTTGGCAAACTCCGGAAACTGCGCCTTGACGGCATCAAGAGCTTCATGCCATACAATGGTAGAGGCTTCGCCGAGGTCGGCGTAAAATTGGTCCGACCCCTTGTAATCGGCCACCACCTTTCGAGCTCGAACCTCGGCAACCTTCGCTGCCTGAAGCGCAGCCTCGGCATCCCGTTTGCTGTCATCCCTCACCCTCTTCACTGCTGCATTGAGATTGGCCAGCTTCGCCAACTTACCCTCGATGGCTCAGTGGGACTCACTTAGCCGGTGATAGGACTCCCGGCACTTTGAGACGGTGAGCTCCCCGACGGCCAATTGGGCTTCGAGGACGACCATCCTCTCCCTCTCCAGACGCAGCTCGAGTCGTAGGTCCTTGGCCTCCGAAGAAGAATCCCTCGCCGACCTCATAGCATGGGCACTCTCCTCGGCCTCCATGCGAGCAACGAGGGCGCAGTGCTGAAGGACCTGATGAAAAACAACAGAGAGACACGCTCGAACTGAGAAAAGGGCGCTCAAAATAACACATAAGGGAGTACGTACCTACACCGCCTCCTGAGCTATAGCTTCTACTTGGGCCCTCAGGGTCCCCTGTAGAATCTTGCCTCCGGCCGACTCTTCCATATCAGCAGGCTGGCTGGCAGCAACGGAAAGCCCGGACGGGACTACGAAACAGGCGTCCCCTCCTGCACAGGAATCCCCTCGGGAATCTTAGTCGGTGGCGCGTGAGAGTCCGTCTTCTTCCTCTTAAGAGAAACCTCGTCTTCGTCTTCTTACGCTTCCCTCGTCCGGGGTTCGGGAACCCGCGGACGCCTCTGGCCGCTGCCACAACAATCATCGGGGGCTCAGGTCGAGGCGGATGGCCTCGTCGCCTGCGAATCCCTTGGTGTGGAACTCGGGTCAGCCCGAGGCACGGCCAAACCCCCGGCTCTCTTCTGGGACAGGGCACCGAGGGTAGCAAGAATCCTGGATCGGTCCATTTGTTCTGCTAAGTGGGAAGCAGGTTCGACTCAAAAGAAATAGAAGCAGAAGAAGAAAAGGAAGAATCTACAGGGGGCTATCTAGATTCTACCCGAACTATTTCTACAGACTCTTCACAAGAAGACATTTAACCTGATGGAGGGGATGAATCCTCGGAAGAGCAAAATGCAGATATCCCGACCTAAGAAGGAGAGCGCCGAGCTAACGAGACTCAAGACGAAGTATGGGCCATTATGGGGACCCCACCTCTATTTATAGCCGCAAGCGTGCATATCCAACGGTGGCAGTCATCTCCCGCCGAAACGACTCATCGCATTCGATGGCCCCCATCGCTCCACCTGTCGTGCACGCATTGGTCACACCCCATCAACAACGGGAAATCTGCGGCCCATCGCGTCAGCCAACCAGCGCAAGGCACGTGGGCAGTCACTTCGGCGAACGTACGCACGATCCGGCGCATCCTCTTTAATGCAAGATCTGTCCCCCGATCTGCTGATGTCGTCAAGAAAATACAGATGATTGCCCGAGAATGCGCACTTACGATATCTTCGAAAAGGAGATCACCTCGGGGACCCGGCAGACCACTCTTGACCCGACCCGTGAACAGGTCGGGACGAGAGTGGGGGGATAATGATGATGCTCGATATCGTCAATTTCCCAGATCGTGACACGTGGAAGATGATGTGTCCCGAAGCCAGCAAGAAAGGACCAGGAACGGTACGTCGGTGGAATACCCCGGGTCTGCGGCCCATGGACGTGGCCGACCTCCTGTGACCGTCCACACTACTCCTATGCCCGTCTTACAAACAACCGTTGGTTCGCCTCCGAGCCCCCTGCACAATTGGCCTCGTCGGCCATCTCAGCTCGTCTCCGGGCTACCGTAGAACCAAGATGCCTTGGCCTCCCGCTCGTTCCCGAGCCACCCGCCGAGCTCATCTTCCTCGGTCCCATCGACCGACCAGCAGCACCAGTCGCAGGCACCTCTGCCGCGCCTCCGCGAATCTCGCCATGCGCGAGATATCCGCCGGCCACATCCCGCGTTCCACACTATCATGATCCCCCATTAACGAGCCTGTCTCGTCATTAATGCGGGATCCCGCCTATCACGCGGGCGTGACGCTGGAGGCGTAACGGCCGGCGTGATTCTCGCGCCCGCCTGCCATTCGCTGCTGGGTATATAAACCTCTCTTTCAGACGACTCAAGTAAGTGATTCTTTCCTCACTAGGCCGTTACTCTACTCAAATATCCGGTCTAACTTGATCGTCGGAGGGTCCTCGGTGGCACAACCACCCCGGGACTTCCTTACAGATAGCTCGGCCACAACAACCTCAAACCCATTGAGATCCACACGCTTCAGGAGGCAACCTCCAACTCAATCTCAGTCGTCCATCGTCGCTTGCAGTAGATCTACAGAAGGTAACATCTTGACGAGATCCGACATCCCTCAAGAACCTAAGGTAGAATTCATGTAGACAAAAGTTTACAAAAAGAAAAAAAAAACACTTCGAAACCAAGCACTAAATATTCCTGAATAGGAACATATTCCTGAATAGGAACATAAGCACTGAATATTTTGATAATCATATCATTTTGGAACTATATCCTTACATCTGCATGCATAAATGTGCCATATTCATAATGAGTAGTCATAAGTAGATTTGGATACGGATACAAATAGTTATCGAAATTAAAATTGAGATAACTATCCAGTAAGAGTCGGAAACTGATATGGATAGAGAACGAATATTAGAATAATTATCTGATAACATCAAAATTACCAATTTTTTTTATACCGGATACGGATATGGAAAAGATATAGATGTTATCATTGACAGATATGTATATAGATATGAGTACGGAGTGGGCTCGGATTATTCCTACACGGTTACATCACTTTTTATCAGCTGAGTGATTGAATGGAATTGAATGGACTTTTGGATAATAAAGGTTGTTTTATTGGTAAAAATTGAATCCAAACCCAATAAACTCGAAACCTGCAAATTTTAGTGCCAACTTGTGTTAGGCTTGGTAACAAGTCCATGACTCTTGAACATTCAGGCCCTGTTTTGGAATAGAGTTGAGTGTTCTAGATTGCAGTTCCATAAACTTAGCAAAACTTAACTCCAAAATGTCAACTATGCCATGTTTGGAAACCATTTTGGAGTTGAGATAAAAACAGTTATCTCAACACCAATCTGACCGAAGTTTTGTGAACTCCATTTTTAGAGTTTGGGTCTTGCAAACCACAGTTTGCATTCTCTCTAGCCCCGCTTTAAGAAAAACCGTAATTATCCAAACCCTATATCCAAGAAGGGCCTCAAAATTAAGATTTGCTTATATATGCTGTTTACTGGTAAGTGCCTCGGCGCACTAGAGCAGGACGGATGTTTAACGGAAAAGTTAATGGTACTCGAGTGATATTGGTATTGAAAGTTCATTATCGAAGTGAAATTAGCACTGATACTTCATGGTATTTTAGCGTAGTTTACAGAGTATGTTGGAGTTTAGCGCCAAATCTATAACAGCTATCTATGGCAATTTAGTTTGATTCACCTATTGTGTCCACTCTTATCATAATATATGATATGGTAATCTTTACTGAACACATGTTTTGGGATTGATGAGATAACATCATTGTACTTTAGAAATGCTATAAAATCCTATCGAATGACATTTTTGTTAAAAAAAAGTGAAAGTGATAAAAATACCATATTTCGTTCATTTGGGTATATTTAATCTATTAATAAGAAATTTTGGGGTTATTCTGTCCCATAGTGGCTTACACGTCAAAGTAACGATTTCAAACAATATTGATAGCGCAGTGGGGTTTTATAGTATTTTTGAAATTCAAGGTGTTAATAATTATGGAGAATACTTTAGGTCATACATCTGTAGAAGAAGGTAGATGTCTTGACGTGCACACGAGGGCATATCAGAAACACAAAGTAATGGCAGACGTCTGAAGGCCAGCAAGACAGACGTCTGCAGAAGAACTAAGCAATGTACAGAGTGTAGCCAGACGTCTGACTAAGTGTGGCCAGACGTTTGACTAAGTGTGGTTCAGACGTCTGTGTAAGCTTGATACCCGGTCCAGAATATCGACGGACGTCTGGAGGCAAGAGCCCAGACTGCTCAAGGCGATGAAACCCTAGCAGAGTCAAGACAGACGTCCGACTAAGTGTGGTCCAGACGTCTGTCGACATTAAATCTGTTGCGAATCTATATTTGGTAAATTTAGGTTTATCTCCTATTTATAGTAGGATTAGGCTTTGCCTATATATAGAGATCTCTCATATGTTATTAGTGGCTGCTATTATTATTATTGAGACTATTGTGATCGAGAGAGGGTGACGGCTAGGGCTTAGAGAAATGTAGAGATATTTGAGATAAATCTTTTAGGCTTGCTCGGTGTAATTGATTCAAAGATTGTTCGTAGACGTTTGCAGATTCCATTCTGTCAGAGATTAGCCATACGGTAGGTGAAACCCGTTAATAAATCCTTATGCCTCTATTTTCTGTGTTTGATTTTTTATTTATTCTCGTACTTATAAATTTATGATTTTTCGTTGTTATTGCGTGATTGTATTGATTACATAATTTGGTATTGTCGCGAGCATTGTTCCGTGAACCGGATTCCTCCTAACAACTGGTATCAGAGCCAAGGGCTTGTCGCTTAATACCAACAACCGGTATTAGAGCGAGATTTGGGAACCTAGGGATCTTCAATTCTACGATCTAGGTTAACGGTGGATAACGACACTTGCGTCCTTTTCCCCACTTTCTTAGATCGTCGTTTTGAAGGTGTGGTTCAGATCGAAGGAGAAATTGAGTTTGCTGCGATATAAATGAAAGATGGCGGAGGATTGTCACACCCCGCTTCCCAGAGTACGCTAAATTGGGCACGTGACATAGCCAACCATGCTACCTGTGGGTATGAAGTATCCATCCACAGTCACATTACGACTGTAGAGATATCAAGAACAAAATAACACTAACTAAAACATGTCCATGAACCAAATAACACGAGTCAAGAATAATAAAGGTGCGGAAGCAAAAGATCCAATACAAAATAACTGGAATGTATGTCCCATAATGTGGGCTCACATCAGGAATAAAATGCAGGAAATAAAAGAACTAACTACTACTGACACCTCACAGTTCAGCCTGCTGGCTGAAGTACTCCTGCTCGGACTGCAACAGCGGTACAGAATCTGGGCCATGCAAAACCCAGACGTCAGCGCGTCGTGTCATCAAGTAATAAAATATAAACAAGGTAACAGGCAATGCATGAATGAAAAGCAGGTGTAACAGTAATGTAAGTCAGGGCAGTGCAGGGTAGTGTGTATTGAGTAAACTAAACTGTTCTATCAGGTTTAATGTTCTAAAGTCTTTGAAATCAAATTGATGAATCATCGATGTAACTCAATAGTATCTCGTGCATACCCGGGACCACGGTCTAGATTCTCGGGCTGAATCCGAGACATGCCGCTAGGCACTAAAACAGGAAATATGTACAGATGAATGATGTCAGCAGCATCATTCCAAGGCTGGCCTAGCCTCTAAAACTGATCAGAACAGGTATCGAACTGTCGAGTTACAAGTCAGGTTTCATCATTGATTTCCCATACCCCCAAGTTGTATGTATAAGTCAAGTCAGGTATTCAGTAATCGAGAACTAATGCCACACAGGATCAGGTAAGCAGGTTTGTCTGGATAGACAACAGGAACGGTCCGTGAGGACTACATGTCAGGTTTGTTGGCATTAGACACAAGATCAGGTAACGGGTCAAGTCATGGTACATCAGGTCAGGTCAAGCAGTATACGGTACCATGTCGGGTCAATCAATATGTAAGTAGTAAGTCATGTCAAGGTGTAAACGTTATCATGGGTGTGCTCATAATCAGCTAGCATGATCATGGTTTTAAGTAATCAAGCATGGTTAACAACATAATCTAAGAAATGAATTAAGTAATAAGCAGATTCACTTTACTAGCTGTACAGTTATCAGTGGTGTTTAACAGACAGTGTCAGCATTATATGAATACAGTATGATAGATGTGAATGCAGAAAAACATGTTAATAAATCTGGATGCGACGACATGTATAATCTGTTTAATGGATGCAGTTGTAATTAGACCGGTTTAAGTTGCACATGGATGTCTGATAGGCTAAACTGGATAAAGGGGATCATGACAATAAACAATGTGATCTATCATGTACAGGTGATGGTTAAATGTGAATAATCAGATGCAATATTAAGTTTCGCGTTCGGAATTATAAAATATATAACAAAACTTTATACAGTTAATTTGAAATCCATTTCTGTCAATTCTAATTAGGGATTTAACAGGAAATAATTAATTTAGCATATGAATAGTTCTAAATAGCATGTAGCAAGTTCCACTTGCCTCGACGGGTCGCGAAACGGAAAACGGAACGTTACGCATCGGCGGGGAAATCTTGCGACGTGCGCATGGTTCACGGAATGAACCCAAACAACGAACAGTGGAGCCACACGGGTTAGGGTTCCTCGCTGGATCGTCGGGAAGCATCGCCGGCACGGTCGGATTCCGGCCAAACACCAAAACAGTGAACATCCACGATACAAGAATGCATACAAGAATGCATACAAGAAAAGAGAAAGAAATTTAAGAAGAAAGAAGGGAAGGAGGATTGAGAAGAGGGTGCTCACGATGATCTGTAGAGGGGTCGAGATCGTCGGTTGCGTCGACGGAGCTCCGGCGGACAGCCTACAGGGAATCCAGAAATTTCACAGAGAAAAAGTTAAAATGAGAAGAAGAGAAAGAGGAGGAAGAGAAAGAAGACGAAGATGAAGGAGAAGAAGGAAAGGGTTGCTTACGGGATTGCAGAGGGGTGTGCAGGCAGTGACGGTAAGATCTATAGCGGTGAGAAACGCCGGCGAAAGGCCTCTGAAGATCTAGGATTGTCTAGGGTTTTGGGCTCGGTAGAAGTTGCTGGTGTTCTAGGTTGCAGGATTTGGGTTGCCGGAGGGAGAACGGAGGAGAGGGAGGCTGTAGTGATGATGATGGGGATGGTCGACGGCGAAGGAGGGTGGCGCTGGGTTCACGAGTTCTCGTCGGGTGTGCACAGTCGAGGGAGAGAGACTCGGGAGAAGGAGAGAATGGAAGAAGGTGAAGACGAGGAGGATGAGGGTGGTGTCGGTGAGGGTTGGCGTCGGTGGATTGGGGATTGAGGAGCTAGGGTTAATCGTGCTTGCATGGGTTCTCGGCTCGGGGAAAAATATATATAAGAAGAGAAGAAGAAGAATCTGAAGAGGGAGGTGACCCGATCCCCCAAGCGGTGACGAGATCCGAGAAGCGAACAGTGTTCGCGAGAGGAGAGAGAGAGAGAGAGCGAGAGGAGAGAGAAAGAGAAGGGAGAGAAAGAGAAAGCGCTCGGGTAGAGAGAGAAAGAGAAAGAGAAAGTGAGAGGGGAGGACGTAGGGCCCAGGGAATAAGAAACAAGGTTTTGATTGGCTAACCAAGATAAGAGTCGGTTAAGAAAATTTTATTAAAGATTTCTGTAAAATCCCAAGAATTATATTCGGCTGAAGAATGGAAGAGAGAGATGAGAGTTGGTGGGGCCCGGGTGAAAGTGAGGGATTGTGATTGGCTGGCGGGGTAAAATGGTTAGGGAAAAAAATGTGATAGGTTAGGAAAGATTTTAAAAGGGATTTAAAAAGAGAAAATATTTTCTGTTAGATATGAATTTGAATTTCGTTGGTTTTAAAGAAATATTAGAAAATGGGATTTGGCGGAATACAAATTATTTCAGAATTGCGCCCGGGTCGGGTCCAAAAATTTGAATTTGAAATAAGAAAATTATTGGCGGGTTCCAAAATTTAAAATGAAGTATTTTTCAATTAAAAAGCATACCCCCAAGAATGGACGCACGTACGTGCGCGTAGCCGTCCAAACACGTCCGTTTCACTGAACGGGACGAGAACACGGTGCAAGGACGCTACCACAAGGTTAGGGGTGTCGAGCAGGCCATGACAAGTATTTTTAATTAAATTTTAGATGACTTAAATTGTTATATGCAGAATTGATTTGTCGGGGTAAAATTTATAACTAGCAACAGTCAATTAAGATAAATGAAATAAATACCACACATCAACATATGATAACTGAATTTTGTAGAATTGGACTCGGTTGTTACAATAAAATAAGGATCGAAAAATGCAATGGTCACAATTATGGTTAGTGGCGCATGCAGATGGAGGACTACCTATACCAAAAGGATCTGTGTCTTCCGTTGCTAGACGAAAAACCCGAGAAGATGACCAATGAGGCATGAAATCTTTTAGATAGAAAAGCTCTGGCGACAATAAGACTATCGTTGACTCTGCAGGTGGCTTTTAACATCTCAAAGGAGAAGACAATCACGGCGCTAATGACGACGTTAGCGAAGTTGTATGAGAATCATTCAACATCAAATAAGATATACTTGATGATGAAGTTTTTCAACACGAAGATGACAGAATGTGGTTCGGCGAAAGAACACTTGAACGAATTCAACAGCATGACGGGCCAACTCGAATCAATTTCAATTGTATTTGAAGATTAGGTTCGTGCCATTTTATTTATATGTTCGTTGCTGGAGAGTTGGAAGAACCTCGTAATGGCAATTAGCAACTCGATCTTAGACACTCTCACATTTAATGATGCGATGAGTTGCATATTAAGTAATAAGTTGCGAAGAAAGGCTGTGAGCGGGAGTTCGGAAACTTCTCCACTTTCAGTGGAGAATCGAGGCAGAACGATGGAAAGGGGAAAAGGGAATAAGGGCAAGTCTACAAGCCGAGGAAAATCTCAAGGAAAAATCCAAGACGCCTGTTAGAATTGTGGAAAGAAGGTTCACAAGAAAAGTGAATGCAGACTTCCAAAGAAAGGCCCAAATGAGAAAGCAGATAAAAAGGAAGTAAATGCGGTGTCTACATAAGAACAAAGGAAACAAGAGCTTTGTCTATCGGCGAACGAGAGCACAAATGTGGATACTTGGTTCCTAGATTTGGGGGCATCCTTTCATTGTGCTTAAGGCCAGCATAACTTCAGCGAGTATTTTCAAGGTGATCTTGGGCATGTGACGGTAGTTAACGGTTAGCCATCCAAAATCAGTGGCAAAGAGACGATCATCCTACAACCATCAGGAGGAGGTCAAATCAAGCTGAAGAACGCTAGGCATATTTCAGATTTGAAGAAAAACCTAATTTCCACAAGTGAGTTAGACAACGAGGGTTACATGACGGTATTTTGGAACTCTCAGCGGAATATTTTCAAAGGATCGTTGGTAGTCGTAAGGGGTAAGCTAAGCGGCTCATTGTATTCTTTCAGTGGGAGCAGTGGAGGTTCTGTTGTATTAGCGCCGAATTCGGAGATAGATTCGGAGACTTCGTTGTGGCACAAACGATTGGGACACCTCAGCGAGAAGAACATGAAAATTCTTCAGGATAAGGGGCTTCTTTCGAGACTGGAAAAGGTGGAGTTGGGGCTTTATGAGAGTGATTGTTCGTGCTAAAAGGTGTGTATGTGTTTTGTAAATAACTGCAATAAAAATGGTGTCGCAAATATCTAGCCACGATGAGTACGGGTCGTCCGCAGGGAAACGTGAACTTTTTTTCTTATTTTAGACGAGTTGATAAAAGAGAGGAGAGATTGTTGTTGTTTTATTTTACGATGGATAGAAAATTTTATAATAGAAAGGCTTGTAGGGTTTATAGGGCTTAGTAGTTAAAGGATGGATTTTTAGAAATGTCTATTTTTATCTTTTAATAGTTTAAAACCTAGAGAGATAGCGATAAATGTGAATTAGGGGTTCTTGGAGGGAATTAGGGTTTCCCACTACTGCCCTTTGTCTTTCCATTGATCTCTATTAATCTTAAGCCCTTAACAAAATAAGTGTTTAACTAATCTCAAATCGTGGTCGTAACTATCAATAAATTGATAGCGCATCCGATAAGAGGGTTAACATTTATTTTGCTAAATTTTATAAACATTAAAATATCAAAAGAAATTAAAAGATATTCCATCCATTATTCTACCCTATCGTACAAACCCTATCAAGCAAGAAATTACTCGCTCATGATTAGTAGCGATTTAGAAAAAAAGTTAAAAATGAATGAAACCATAATTAAAAGTGCAGAAAAGTAATGCATAAAATTAATGCGGATTGCATTACAACTTTTTCTCCTTAGAAAGTAGATTACAAGAACCCTAGTTTCGCTCGTAAATCTCTCTCTTTATGGAGGTAGATGATTTGATTGTAGGATGATTTTGAATGCACAGCTCTCGGTCTTTTATATAGCCCATGAAAGTTCAAATCCTAGATTCCATATGGGAGTAGTTGATATTACGATCATGTCCCCACAATTCCAGATCCTACGACCTCTAAAGAACCGCGGAACCGCCGCCCTCTGATGGGTTTGAAACTTGGGATTTTTTCTGGCTTTTCTTTTTGATATTTGGAGATTCTCTTGATATATAGATTCTGAAAATATTGCTTTGAATATCTGCCGTTGCTAAATTCCTCAATTTGCTTCTAAAATTTAGCAGATTCGGTTTTAATATTCCGATTTGACTTGGATCTCCTACTTAGATTTCAGACCTGAGCTAATACCTACATAATATCTCAAATAAAATTGTTAGTAGCATTTGATATCTTTGAGATATTATCCAACCATTTACATGATACAATATCTTAAGACTATTGATTAGGAATATTTGATATGATATGCATATTTTAATTACTAATATTTCATTAAAATATTATATGCATATATTTTCTATAATTATATTAATTATAAATGAAGAAATATATGATAATAAACTTTTACAAATAAACCCACATATGTTCTTTATTTACAAATAATACCTTTTAGCACTTAACAATAATAGGAAAAATGTCCATACAAATGTGCAATATTTTAGACTAATCAAATACCCCCAAACTTATCTTTGATCGTCCCGAGCAAACTATTTATTAAAAACCTAGCACACTTTCGTAGGCAACACATGATTGTACTTAGCTCGTGCAACAAGCCTTTAAATCTCTAGGTGTCTCTAGTAAGAGGAGTGCTGTCTCCTGAGGGTTTTCAGGGGATTTCACTCACAAAATACCATAATAAAAAAAAAGATGAAAGTTACATACAAAGATAAGGAACATATCAAAGAAAGAATTTGAAAATAAGAGTTTCAAACTACACTAGCTTTTTAGTTGCCATGAGTCCTATCTTAATAATTATGAAAAGATTGCAGAAATCACATCATCTCTCAATAAAACATTGTCTTTAGTCTTCCTCCCTACCTTTTTTTTCCAAATATCGATCATATACCCCTACGTGTGTATAAAAGACATATCTACACTTATACAATTTAATTCAAGCTATCATACCCTTGTCTATCTTTCTTAGTACTTTTTAGTCGGTGATGCTATATATGGATTTGCTCACACATTTTTCATGCAATTGTTAATACTTCTTGAGGTACTAACCAACCAATTACCAAATATGCTCACTTATTATGGCGTAATTATCAATATTCCAGTCTTACAACACCTAAGACTTAGCCGTGACTCCCAAACCAGTTGGTTTAAGACACTAGGTGATAAGGCACCCTCGCTATATTTTTTTATGCTACCTTAAGTAATTACAAAATCAGTGTTCATTTTTCTTCACCATTTATATTTTATGCGTCATTTATATTTTCTTGATTTATATATATATATATATATATATATATATATTCATACTAAGGTTTTTAGACAAGAGCATTTCAAGGTATTCTCTACTATCTCAAGTTTCAAGATGTGTGCAAGTACGTATAGTAGGGTATCAACGTTCAGAAGTTTGGACTCAAGAATAGAGACTATTTTTCAGACTTATTTCTATCATCGGATTAGTGATTTCTTTCATCTTACAAACCCTTGGGACAACAACTCATGACTACCTATTACTAGTTTTGTTTTAAAACATCTAATTTTCTTACCTTTCTTAAAAATTTTCTTATCTTTCATATGTATTTTTCACTTTCTAACTTTTATTTTCAAAAAAAATTTATTTAGTGCTTTTATTTAGTATAATGCAAAATGAATAAGCACAAACCTTCCTCCCAAACCTATTTGTGTGTTCACTGATATCATTCTTTAAGCTCAAAACCTGTAGACTTGGGAGAAAAAATCCTCAATGATTAGTAAAGGGGACAAGAGTTAATAACCGTGAAATTCTCTCCCAAACTTATTTTTGGCTCACAATCGTGCAAATTTTTTTTTCAATAGCCAAAATATTTTCCTTCTTCCCCCCAAACTTCAGTAAAACATTTTTTTTTCATTATTAAGTATTTAAAATTATAAGAGGGAGGTAAATATTATCGGTCCGTACAAAGCTTTACAAAGACCAAAAGTCAACACCAACCATTCAAATATTTTATCAATGTAACACCATGGTTGGTAAAAGATCATGTTACAGATAGATATAAAGAAGTGGGGAGGAGATAAGAGGTGTATTGAACGGTTTTACGTCTCGATTGGTAGAGACGAAACAATGATGGTGGATGAAAACAAGAATTTGAAAGATAAGAAATTGGTGGAATAGTCACATTCTCGTACTTGATAAGAAAATGGGGTGGCGGTTCAGCTTCTTCGGGTGGAGGTTGATTCATCACAACATCCATGTCTTTAAGGAACGCGAGTTCTTCGGCGAAAATGTCTTCGAAATTTTCATCGATATTCTGAATGATAATCTCATCGGAAAGAAATGTATGATACTCGGACTCCATAAGAGGTTCATATCTAATATATGAGATTGACTCGGATAGGTAAATTAAGTCATTCGATAAGTCAAAGGATTCGGACTCGGGGGTGGACTTGTCGTCAGAAGGGTCCTCACTCGTATAATAAATAGCTGGATCAAAGAATAACGCACTAGTGGCGACGAGATCAATATCATGAAGAAAGACTCCTCAAATTTACACTTGTCGACAGAACATACATCAATTATATGAGCAGAAGGTTCGGAGGGTTGACTTGTTACCCTGTAAATGTTAAGCTCAATTTTCATCTTCCTAAAACACAGATTCATGGAACCGTTATGACAATTGATTATCCGTTGGAAGTTGCTAGAAAAGGTCCACCTAGAATCACCAGAATTTGGTTCCGTGGATTTACCACAGGCTATGTATATAAAACTATAAAGTCCATATGGAATATAAATTACCCAATCTGGATCAACACGTCTTATAGCTCACCCTTATGGTGAGTGATAGATCGATCGGCCATCTGGAGAGTGCAGTGTGCAGGTTTCAACTCTCCCATGCCTAATTGCTCATAAACAGAATACAGGAGCAAGTTAACACTAGCACCAAAATCGAGTAGAGCGCGATTGATATTTTTACCCCCAATAGTAATAGATATTGTAAGACAACTAGGGTCCTTATGTTTCTTGGGCACATGTTGGGTAAGAGCGTTGCCCATATTACTCGCTAAGAAAACCTTTGTAGGCACTTGAGTTTTTCTTTTTCTAGTGCACAAGTTCTTAAGAATTTTCGCATAGGATGGAACTTGTTGTTTAGCATCTAAGAAAGAAATATTTATGTTAACTTGCTTAAAAATTTCCACAATCTTCTCCATTTGTGGACTTGGTCTGTTGGGCCTCAACCGGTTTGAAAAAAGAGCTTTATTAATAAGGGTTTGTTCACCACCGGAAGACAGACCGGGACGTTGGGACTTCTGTTCTGAATTCTGGGGGAAGATACTATTTGGATTTATCCGTCCACCTCTCTGAGGACGCCAAGTTGATTTTTGACACCATATATCGGAGGTTTGGACGGATGCGGCTGTTGTAGCGTGACTTCATCAGATTCCCTCTGGTTTGTGAGGTTTTATTTATTGTGGGGACGCTCTTCCCTGCAGGCTTAAGCCCCTGCAGTTAATTACGTTACCGCATCGCGATAACCACTTTCTCCTGCTTCGGAAGTTCATTTCGTGTCGTGTGTGTGTTTTTGTTTGTTTTGGTTGCCCGTGGATTGTATACGGAGACTAGTTTATGTCGTCGCTCATAGGGCGTGGATTAGTCCAAATCCGTATATTTTTAGATTTGGGTTTGGGTTGATTTAAGGATCGTTAATCTGATTTAAGATTAAGATCGACTCAAAACATATGAGCGTTCGGGCTCAATTATTTTAGTTTAAGGACATCGTGGTCCATTATCGCCATGTTTGAGGCGAGGTGTTAGTTTAAAGACGTTTTGGTCCTTTATTGCCGTATTTGGGGGCGAATATTAGTTTAAGGACATTTCGGTCCATTATCCATCTTGCACGCACGTGTATTTATTACGTGACAAAGTGAACAGTGGTGATATGGAATTTGCCCAATTTAGGGCACTATCCGATTTGAGACATGCACGTCAATTTGGAAGTGCATTAACGAAAGAAGTTGTTGGTCGTCGGGACCCGCTACCTCTCTAAAGACGTTGAGGAATTACAACGACATGTATCAGAGGTGTGAAGAGATGTACTCTTAAACCAAATCCTGTATTTGAGGAAAAGGGGTTGTTGTGGACTTAAGAATTTTTTGTCATATTTGAGACCTTGGAAATCAAGAGCATATGGGCTCAATTGAAAAAAACAAAGAGATTTGACCTCAGGAAACTTAGCCAATTTTGGGCTGAGATTGAGTTTCCATAATTACCCAACAGTGCTGGGCACTGGGACATACAACGCTCACGTGTGAAACACGTGGGGTGCTGGATTAGTGCTAAGAACTAGAGTCCTGTTGTACTCACATTTGAGGCGTTCATATGTGAGCGTTTTTAGTCATTTTTGACTAATCATGAAGTGTTGAGCACTCTGCATGATACTCACATGGGAAACACGTGAGTGCTGGGCTTTGGGATTTATTTGATCGTTTCCCTTTTTTTACAGAAGTTCTAAGCACTTGGATAGAGCTCACGTGCATTTCACGTGACTGCTTCCTTTTGGGGCGGCTGCTTAATTGACAAAGTAGTTTTTCTTTACTCTTTAGACGCCCACGTGAGAAACACGTGAGGCAGGTTTGGCTATTCTTTTTGTTTGTTTTTTAAGCGCTTCTCGTGAGAAATACATGAGGCTTCAAAATAGTGCTAAGCACTAATCGAGTCACCAAGTTGTTCTTGTATTTTCTTAAAGATATTGCTCTTTGTTAATGACATTTTTTAGTCATTGATGATCATTAAGATTTCAGTTTTGAAGATCTTGGACCAACATTATCGTTTGTATTGAAAAACTAAGTTCCTTTTCACTTTTCTAAGAACCAAGTTCTTTATGTAGAGTTAAACCCTAATTTTTTGAGGAATTAAATTCCAATATGTTCCTGTTCTTTCTTTTTAACTTAGTTCTTTTCTCCTAAGTTTTGAATTTGCAGAACAGAATCTTCCCGATGAGAATTAAATTCTCAACTTGTGGGGAGATCTGCTTCTGCAAATCTCAACCAGAGAAAGAACTAAGTTCTTATATGAAGGGTTAAACCCTTAGAGAGGCAAAGGAGAGAGAATTATGATCTCTGCGTTTCTTTACCTAGGGTTTCAACGAGACAAGTATTCTTTGAGAATTAAATTCTATTTTCTATCAATGGCTCACTGTATTCTTTAAGAGCTTGTGGGAAGTTCTCTTTGTATATTCTCTCTCTTCTCTATCCGTCCGTCCCCCTTCTTTCTTCTCTATCTATTTATAGGAGAAGAGAAAAGATCGACTTAACAAAATCTCTGATTGAGAGATCATGATTGATTTCATAATCAATCCAAAATGATCTCTTAGATCATTTGGTGAATTTTATTCATCATTGGATTTTTAATCCAAACGCTCTCTGTTTAACAGAGAAGTTTTCTTGTTTATTTAACAAGATTAAGAAATATTTTTCCTAAAATAGAATTTTATTCTATTAGATGATCGGTGAGTGATTTTATAATCACAGTTGGATCCTTGATCCAAGGGTCCTCTGTTTAATAGAGAAGATTTTTCTAGTTTGAGAAAGATCAAGAAAATATTTCCCACATAAAATTTTATTCTATCAGACGGTTCATTTGGTGATATTTTATCACAATTGGATTTTAAATCCAAAATTCTCTGTTAGAAAAAAATCTTTCCATATTAGAAAGATCAGGAAAAATATTTCCCAAATAGAATTTAATTCTATCACATAGAATCAGATGTGAGTATTTTAAGATTGGGATGCTCACATGCTTTGCATGTGAGCGTTGCCAAAGAATGTGGCAGGAGGACTCACTTGTTTAACACGTGATTCTTAGCGTGGGTTTTGTCCAGTTTATTTTCAGCGCTAATATGGTTTGCATACGAGCGTTCATGTGTTTAGCACGTGAGGCCTATTTAGCCTTTAGTTTATTTTATTCAGCGCTTATATGCTTTGCATATGAGCGCTCACGTGTTTAACACGTGAGACCAGTTTGGCCTTTAGGTTTATTTATGTTCAGCGCTCATATGCTTTGCATATGAGCGCTCACGTGTTTAACACGTGAGGCCAGTTTGGACTTTAGGTTTATTTGCTTTCAGCGATTATATGCTTTGCATATAAGAAACCATGTGTTTAACACGTGATGTCAAATTATGAGGATTCTTTTCCTCTTTTTTTCTTCCCTTTTTTATAAGAGAACAAATAGCCCTTTGCCAAAAAATTTGGCGGGAACAAGATTGGGTCCAACTCTTGTGGAGAAGTTTGTGGGGATGGAATGGATCCCAAAATTGAATTTGGGATGGTTTTAGATGGTAATTCATTCAAGAAAGTAGGCTGAAGGTTCGAACTTAGTGAAGAACAGAGAATAGGCTCGGAAGAAGATATCGGATTACACGAAATAGGAGTAGAAGTAGTAGCCGGGGTATCATCTGAATCATCAACTTGTTCACCAACCTGGTTATTTAGCACTCTACCCAATCTCAACGTGGTTACTGTTAGTGTATATGCCCTAGAGGCCATTACTGTATCATACTAGTATGTAGTATATACAATCTTGCTCAAAATAGTAGTATGCTACTTGGTTTATTTCTACTTCAATGTGTACATGTGTTTATCTTTGTATATTGCTTATACACATTAGTGGAGCCCTTAGGATCTTTGCTTGATTACCAGCGATGTGATGGCCGTCACACTAGTGGGGCTGGGTAATCTAGAAGCACATCCTTATGCAGGTCCCTGGTCGCAGGACTATCGAGACAGGGCATCGATACTCCGGAGTAGACCAGCGCATGCGCTTCTCATCCCAGTGTGGGAGACGGTCTGTCCCACAGCCGTCAGTACGTCGTACTTGAGATAGTATGCGGGTGCCCGTTAGGTTACGGGTACACTGGACAGGACTCGTCGGGAACTGACCAGTTGGTATTATACCTATCGTCAGTTATCAGTTCCCAGGTGACATGAGTACAGCTTAGTCCGCTGACTTGACACTGTCACTTCGCCTCGGGTGTGTTCCCACTGTACTTTGATCACTACCCTACCACGGCTCAAAGGAGTCGTGCAAACAGGTGGTGGTTGGGTGCAGTCCCGAAGCACTTGGAGGCAGTGACGGTTAGACAGGATTCGTCTCTCCCGGTATTGGGGGTTGACATCGCGCTGTGTCTAGGAGAGCCATTACATGAGTAGTCCCTGGCCAGGGCAAACGAGATATACTGGTAGGTTTCCAGTGTTATCTCAGGGTGTTTTGGGCTTCGCTCCGGCACGACTTGTACCGCTATTGGGGGACTGACGTTTACCGCCCCCTAGGCCCGCCATGCGATGTATCAGACGAACAGACCGGACTGTACGGAGAATGTCACACTCAGGCTCAGTAGGAGTTCAGATGGGTTTCGCCTCGTCGGTCTTCTTGTCGGCATTACCTGGGGACCGTTACGCACAGCTAGTGCCGCTTGCGGTCTGTGGTTAAACCCACTGCCAGCGTAGTGTCGAGTCTTTAGAGTCCCACACAGAAAGCTTTTCGCCTTTAGGCAAAAGAGTAGAGGTCGCATGGTATTGCGACAGGTCGCATGGTTTTGCGACAGGGTTCGGTCACATCCGTGCACTTGTGCACGTACAGTGTCCGGACAGTTTACACTAGCGGGCTTTGGTTTAAGCCAGATCCTAGTGTACCTTATGGGATTGGATTTATCCAGTTTGCATTCGTGTTCCTCGGAACGCGGATGCGGGTGTGTATGCACAGTTGACAGGGAGGCACAGACAGCGGATTCTCATTAGGGTTGTTGACAGTTGACCGTTGACTTTTTGACTTTTTGCTCAACCCTAATGAGAATATGATATGTGATTAACTATTATATTAATTAAGTATTATGGTGACTTGGTTGTTGACTTTTGTTGACTTTGTTGACTTGTTGACTTTTGTTGACTTTGTTGACCGGTTGACTAGGCTTGACTAGTTGACCATCATGATAACCATGGCTATCATTTCATGCCAAAGACTTTTACTTGCTTGTTCATTTGAGTAAAATGAGTGCATGACATGATAAGGTTATGGTTGCTTCAACCATCACATAAGACTTTTGTTAATATGATGAGTTATGATTACTTTGGATTATGAGAGGGTGAGAGACAAAAGAGTTGCTCATTCTTTCTTGCTCATTCTCTCTCTTGTTCTTGAGCTCTCACCCTCATTCTCTTGCTCCCTCTCTTGACTCTATGGTTCATATCTCTCATGAGTTGAGAATCAAGAACCATAGATAAAATCCCATTCTATTTCTTCTCTACTCATTCTAGTTCACTAGGTTTAGCAAACCAAGTGAACTAGTTTCTTCAAAGAACGAAGAAGGAGCTAAAGGTTGGAGCTTTCAAGTGGATCTATCTTCGGCGTACGGAGACGACGAGAAGGAGCCATCGGACCACCACCGGAGCTTGAAGAGAAGGAGTTCAAGACAAGCTAGGTATAACCATCTTCATCCGAGTAGCTAAATCTCTTTAGCAAGTATGCTAGTTTAGTTTAGACACGATCCCGACCTAGTTTAGTCCATGTTGCCTCTTGCGATAAAAATTTGATTTTATACCGTTTCCGCCTCCCCGTAAGCACCGGGGGTCGCAACGTGGACTTACAGTGGTATCAGAGCCTAACTAAACTTAAACTAGCTTGGTAGTGAAGTGTAACGAAGTTCGGAAACGAAAAATCACAAAACCGGAAAAATTACAAAACCTGAGTTTCTGTTGAAATTTTTTTGGCTCAAAATGAAAAACTTTATACTTGTAAAATCGTCTCAGGGTTTTGTGAGTGCACCCATGAAAAACGATCCACTGTTGCGATCAAAGCGCCGCCTTTCCGCGGCACGAGGTAGGCATGTGCCGTGGAACCGCCGCGCTTTGTCGTCTTCTCTGCATCGTTTTTCGTGCAGTGTGTTTGTGTGTTGGTTTTGGGATTTTTGAAATATATTATATGTGCCCAGATTTTCCAGAACTGAAATTCACTTTTGGGGTCCTATAATTCCGTATTTTTTTCCGAACTTCACTGCACTTGGCTATGATGGTTATATCTGTGATGTTTGCATGTATTGAACGTCGGCTAATCGCTATAAGTCGATTAGTCGGGGTTATACATGATCTGTGTTTGATATTGGAATGTGTATATAAATATGTTGGATTGTCGCGGGTGAATAGCCGGGGTGGATGTGAGATGAGCTTTTGTTTTTCTTTCATTCATTGTAAATGTAAATTGATGTAATAATATTATTTGTATGGCCGCACAACCGGGTCGGGGTTGTAGCCGTCATTGTATAATTTCTTTTTACTGTTTTTGCTCCTAGGATAGACCCATGGAGGGGTGCACAAACTACCGGGTATGCCGAAGTGTCGAGTGGCCTACTCATGGAGATGAGGGAGGTTGCTACGCTTCGGGTACTTGGCGGGTAGTTTGCCGCACCCGTAGGGGTCTTGGGTGGGGTATTGGCTATTCACCGTGACCGTGTAATCTGTTTTTGTTACAGGCTCGTACAAATTACAGATTCCTAGTATATCCAATGTATTTATCTATGATCTGAAATGTTTATCATTGCAGTATATCTATATATGATATTATTTAGGCGTTGTTTATGTTTTACAGACGTGCTAGCCCAGCCCCCGCTCTGTCGTTAGTTAAGTAACCTAACGGGTAATGACGGGGCCCAGTGGCGAATGCGAATGGCATAAGCGTACGTCATATTTTGGTTGTTTTCTGCAATGGTAGGATTAAATGATGGGACGCATTAAAAGAACTAATGCAAGAATATCACGCATTAAAAGAACTAATGCAAGATAATAAACCAAGTAAAAGTCGTTGGAACACTTTCGAAAAACCACTTGGTTCTTTTCAAAACAAACTTTTAAATACGGAGCTTGAGCCACTCCTTTTAAAAGCTATCTCGTTCCATCGACCAAATCAAGTTCACTACGTTCACGGTTTTGCCAAAACCATTCGTAGCCCTCCGTCGTTTCGTATGAATATTCAATAGTATTCAAGCTGTGTTTGTTGACCTTCGTCAAGGCATAGTGATTGGTAGCTGTTGGGTATTCATATGTAGCATAGATAGATGCGTTGGTTTGGGACATTCGCATTACCTTGTTGACCTTCGTCAATGGTATATGCGGGTGGATTCAAATTAACCTGGATAATGACGGGCAGAACTTGACATGTGACTTATGATTTGTTGACCTTCGTCAAGGTCATAAGAGCATGGGGCAAAAATCCACATCGGGAGTTTCATAAGTACTGAAACTTGCTAGATTTGCATACCATTTGGAGTGTAGTGATTCTGGTAGGATTCCTTCAGTTTCGTCACGCGATGATATTTGGATCCCGATCCTACTGTGAGTATATGCTACTCCTCGGGAAATTTCTCGCTAAACGATCAATGCTATAAACCTAGTAGGTGCCTAGAAAGGTGTTAGCGGGACTACGCCCCCAGGGAAAAGAGGTTCTCTAATTAAGGAACTTCGCGAAAGCGTTGGAAAACCTCCCTCGAAGTACCGACACCAGCCTGGCCGAACGGTTAAGCAAGTATTGTACGGTGGGATTGATCCTGACTAATTCTTCCTTTATGGTTTGAGGAGGGATTCGAGAAACAGTGGGAGCCATCCTGTTTAGACAAACTAAAAACCACTCTAAACTTGCAAGAGCATCATGCTGAGTGTTTTTCTCTTCTCTCCAAATTGCAGCGACCAATCCACATGACTGGACTTAAGTTACTCCTAGATAAAAACAAACTGACAGGGCCAAACTACAAAGATTGGCTCAGGAATGTCAAGATAGCAATCACTTATGACAAGCTGGGGTATCTTCTTACCACCAAAGCTCCCCCTGTCCCTGGTCCAACTTCCAGCGTCGCGGATAAGGAAATCCGCAAGACTTGGGAGATTGATAGCGCGAAGGCCAAGTGCCTCCTGCTTGCCTCGATGGACAACGAACATCAGAGGAGGCATGAGAATATGGACATGGAATCCATATTTCTCCATACAAAAGAACTGTATGGAGAGCAATCTCGTATCGCAAGATACGAAGCGTCGAAAAAGTTATTCTCGACAAGAATGGCCGTCGGATCATCAGTAGCCGAGCACGTGCTAAAGATGATCGGCTACATTGAGGAGCTCGCTGACCTAGGGATCACATTGGAGAGTGAGCTATATACGGATATAGTTCTCCAGTCCCTTCCTTCCACTTACGCCCAGTTTATACTGAACTTCAACCTACAAGAAAAAGAGGTTGAACTTTCAGAGCTCCTCAACATGCTGAGGAGCGCAGAGGGCACCCTACAGAAAGGTAGGGATACATCCACTTTGTTTGTAGGAGGATCATCTTCTTCTAGGTCCAAGGCGAAAGCCAAGGGAAAGAAGAAGAAGGCCCCCGCCAAACCAAGGGGCGGTGTAAGTAAAGTGGATACGAAGGGAAAAGGTAAAGCAACAAAGATAGCGGGGAAGCTTGTGGATAAGGAAGAATGCTTCTATTGTCATAAGAAAGGACACTGGAAGAATGATTGCAGGGCCTGGAAGGCCAGAACACAGGAATTGAAGCAGGTTGCAGCTTCAGCTTCAGGTGTGTATGTTATTGAAAACTGTCTTTCAATAAACTCTACTTCCTGGGTATTGGATACCGGATCAGGATCTCATATCTGTAATTCTTTGCAGGCGTTAAGAAACCGTAGGGTTTTGAAGGAAGGTGACATGACCCTCAGAGTTGCGAACGGAGCTAGCATGGATGCTAAAGCCGTGGGGGACTATCACCTGGGAATGTCAGATGGACATCTTTTGGTTTTGCGTAATTGCTTTTTTGTACCCAACGCAACTTGTAATATCATTTCTGTATCTTTAGTTTCTAAAGAAGGTTATGAATTTGCGTTTGTAAGTAATGTTGTAAACATTCACCTTAATCAAGTTCTGATTGGGTAAGGTACATTGAGTAATGGTATATACGTATTGAACCAACCACAGATTTTTAATGTCCAGAATACACACAAAAGAAAGTCTCCAGAAATAAATCAGACTTTCTTATGGCATTGTAGATTGGGTCACATCAATGAGAGAAGGTTGACGAAGTTACATACAGAAGGGTATTTGAATGCGTTCGAATATCAGTCGTATGCCACTTGTCAATCCTGTCTCATAGGAAAGATGACAAAGACTCCGTTTACTGGACATGGAGTAAGAGCGAGCGAGCTTTTGGGACTCGTACACAGTGACGTGTGCGGTCCAATGTCTACACATGCCCGAAGCGGACATTCTTACTTCATTACTTTTACGGATGACTTCTCAAGGTACGGTTATGTCTTCTTAATGAAACATAAGTCCGAGGCCTTTGGAAAATTCCAGGAGTATAAGAATGAAGTAGAGAAACAGACCGGCAAAAGTATTAAGATTCTAAGATCGGATCGAGGTGGAGAATACTTAAGTGCCGAATTCCTGAATTACTTAAAAGAGAATGGTATTCTCTCTCAGCTTACTCCTCCATACACTTCGCAACATAACGGTGTATCGGAGAGACGGAACCGAACCCTATTGGATATGGTTCGGTCCATGATGAGTAATGCTGAGTTACCGCGATCATTCTGGGGATATGCAATAGAAGCAGCTGCGTATCTCTTGAACAAGGCTCCCACCAAGACTGTGCCTACCACCCCATATGAGATGTGGACTGGGAAGAAACCCTGTCTTAAGTATCTTAAGGTATGGGGATGTCCAGCTTTTGTAAAAAGGCAGCATGCGGACAAGCTTGAGGCACGTTCAGTACAGTGTAAGTTTGTGGGATACCCAAGGAACTCCAGGGGGTATCTTTTCTATTCCGCTGAGGAACAAAAGGTTTTTGTTTCTCAGCATGCCCGCTTCTTGGAAACTGAGTTTTTGGAAACCCAGATAAGTGGGAGCACAATAGAACTGGAAGAAGTTCCAGAACCACAGACTGTTACTGAAACCTTAGTGGAACCAGAGGGTTCAACAGGACAGGACATTCCTACGCCGCTCCGCAGGAGTAGTAGGCAGACTCATCCGCCCGAGAGATACTGCGGTTTTCTCGTAGACGGGGATAGAGAGGATTGCATCATAGACTATGATGAGCCTACTAGCTTCCAGCATGCCGTTCAGAGCGTTGACTCAGTGAAATGGCTGGATGCAATGCGGACCGAAATGGAGTCCATGTACACCAACAAGGTTTGGACGTTGGACATTGCTCCAGACGGGGTAAAACCCGTAGGATGCAAGTGGATCTTCAAAAGGAAGATTGGTGTAGATGGACAGGTTGAGACCTATAAAGCTAGGTTGGTAGCAAAGGGTTTTCGTCAAAGACCTGGCTTGGACTATGACGAAACCTTCTCTCCAGTAGCCATGCTGAAATCCATTCGGATCCTTCTTGCCATTGCTGCTTTCCACGATTATGAGATTTGGCAAATGGACGTAAAGACAGCTTTTCTAAATGGAAATTTAGAGGAGTGTGTCTATATGGAACAGCCAGAGGGTTTCATTCAGAGTGGGAGCAGCGGAAAGGTGTGCAAGTTGCTTAAGTCCATCTATGGACTAAAGCAGGTATCGCGGAGTTGGAACATCTGCTTTGATGAGACGGTCAAAGAATTTGGCTTTATCAAAAATCCAGATGAACCATGCATCTATAGTAGATTTGTAGCGAGAACTGCAGTATTCCTCGTTTTATACGTGGATGACATTCTCTTAATAGGAAATGACATTCCTATGCTACAATCTGTCAAGGGGTTCTTGTCACACAGGTTTTCCATGAAAGACCTGGGTGATGCCTCATACATTCTGGGTATCCGGATCTACCGTGACAGATCCAAGAGGATATTAGGACTTTCACAGTCCAGGTACATCGACACCATACTGAAGAGATTCAGTATGGAAGATTCCAAGCGCGGTAACCTACCGGCTTGTCACGGGATCACCCTCTCTAAAGAGATGTCTCCCAAGACTGATTTGGAGAGGGATCGCATGTCTATTATACCCTACGCTTCTGCGGTAGGCTCTATAATGTATGCGATGTTGTGAACCAGACCGGATGTAGCTTATGCACTGAGTGTGGTAAGCCGGTATCAGTCAAACCCTGGGGAGAAACACTGGAAAGCGGTAAAGAACATTCTCAAGTACCTGAGAAGGACTAAGGAGATGTTCTTGGTGTATGGCGGAAAGGACCTCCAGATCGAGGCCTTTGCTGACTCCAGCTTCCAGAGTGACAAGGATGATTCCAAGTCCATGTCGGGTTTTGTCTTCACCCTTAATGGAGGGGCGGTGTGTTGGAAGAGCTCCAAACAAGAAACCGTTGCAGACTCGACGATGGAAGCGGAATACATCGCTGCATCAGATGCCGCAAAAGAAGCTGTCTGGATGAGGAAGTTCTTGAAAGAACTTCAGGTGGTTCCGTCCATTGTTGATCCAATACCTCTGTATTGCGACAACAACGGGGCTATAGCTTTAGCGAAGGAACCCAGGTCCCATCAGAGATCCAGGCACATCTTGAGGCGGTATCACCTGATCAGGGAGATCGTGGATCGCCAGGAGATCGAGGTTCGGAGAGTCGCTTCGGAAGACAACACTGCAGATCCATTCACCAAGGCCCTACCCCAGACTCAGTTCGAGCGGCTGATCGAGATGATAGGTCTTCGATACGCCAGTACATGGCCTTAGTGCAAGTGGGAGATTGTTAGTGTATATGCCCTAGAGGCCATTACTGTATCATACTAGTATGTATATTACTTAATGGAAGCTTGGGATATTCACCTTGTATATACAATCTTGCTCAAAATAGTAGTATGCTACTTGGTTTATTTCTACTTCAATGTGTACATGTGTTTATCTTTGTATATTGCTTATACACATTAGTGGAGCCCTTAGGATCTTTGCTTGATTACCAGCGATGTGATGGCCGTCACACTAGTGGGGCTGGGTAATCTAGAAGCACATCCTTATGCAGGTCCCTGGTCGCAGGACTATCGAGACAGGGCATCGATACTCCGGAGTAGACCAGCGCATGCGCTTCTCATCCCAGTGTGGGAGACGGTCTGTCCCACAGCCGTCAGTACGTCGTACTTGAGATAGTATGCGGGTGCCCGTTAGGTTACGAGTACACTGGACAGGACTCATCGGGAACTGACCAGTTGGTATTATACCTATCGTCAGTTATCAGTTCCCAGGTGACATGAGTACAGCTTAGTCCGCTGACTTGACACTGTCACTTCGCCTCGGGTGTGTTCCCACTGTACTTTGATCACTACCCTACCACGGCTCAAAGGAGTCGTGCAAACAGGTGGTGGTTAGGTGCAGTCCCGAAGCACTTGGAGGCAGTGACGGTTAGACAGGATTCGTCTCTCCCGGTATTGGGGGTTGACATCGCGCTATGTCTAGGAGAGCCATTACACGAGTAGTCCCTGGCCAGGGCAAACGAGATATACTGGTAGGTTTCCAGTGTTATCTCAGGGTGTTTTGGGCTTCGCTCCGGCACGACTTGTACCGCTATTGGGGGACTGACGTTTACCGCCCCCTAGGCCCGCCATGCGATGTATCAGACGAACAGACCGGACTGTACGGAGAATGTCACACTCAGGCTCAGTAGGAGTTCAGATGGGTTTCGCCTCGTCGGTCTTCTTGTCGGCATTACCTGGGGACCGTTACGCACAGCTAGTGCCGCTTGCGGTCTGTGGTTAAACCCACTGCCAGCGTAGTGTCGAGTCTTTAGAGTCCCACACAGAAAGCTTTTCGCCTTTAGGCAAAAGAGTAGAGGTCGCATGGTATTGCGACAGGTCGCATGGTTTTGCGACAGGGTTCGGTCACATCCGTGCACTTGTGCACGTACAGTGTCCGGACAGTTTACACTAGCGGGCTTTGGTTTAAGCCAGATCCTAGTGTACCTTATGGGATTGGATTTATCCAGTTTGCATTCGTGTTCCTCGGAACGCGGATGCGGGTGTGTATACACAGTTGACAGGGAGGCACAGACAGCGGATTCTCATTAGGGTTGTTGACAGTTGACCGTTGACTTTTTGACTTTTTGCTCAACCCTAATGAGAATATGATATGTGATTAACTATTATATTAATTAAGTATTATGGTGACTTGGTTGTTGACTTTTGTTGACTTGTTGACTTTGTTGACCGGTTGACTAGGCTTGACTAGTTGACCATCATGATAACCATGGCTATCATTTCATGCCAAAGACTTTTACTTGCTTGTTCATTTGAGTAAAATGAGTGCATGACATGATAAGGTTATGGTTGCTTCAACCATCACATAAGACTTTTGTTAATATGATGAGTTATGATTACTTTGGATTATGAGAGGGTGAGAGACAAAAGAGTTGCTCATTCTTTCTTGCTCATTCTCTCTCTTGTTCTTGAGCTCTCACCCTCATCCTCTTGCTCCCTCTCTTGACTCTATGGTTCATATCTCTCATGAGTTGAGAATCAAGAACCATAGATAAAATCCCATTCTATTTCTTCTCTACTCATTCTAGTTCACTAGGTTTAGTAAACCAAGTGAACTAGTTTCTTCAAAGAACGAAGAAGGAGCTAAAGGTTGGAGCTTTCAAGTGGATCTATCTTCGGCGTACGGAGACGACGAGAAGGAGCCATCGGACCACCACCGGAGCTTGAAGAGAAGGAGTTCAAGACAAGCTAGGTATAACCATCTTCATCCGAGTAGCTAAATCTCTTTAGCAAGTATGCTAGTTTAGTTTAGACACGATCCCGACCTAGTTTAGTCCATGTTGCCTCTTGCGATAAAAATTTGATTTTATACCGTTTCCGCCTCCCCGTAAGCACCGGGGGTCGCAACGTGGACTTACAGTAGTATCAGAGCCTAACTAAACTTAAACTAGCTTGGTAGTGAAGTGTAACGAAGTTCGGAAACGAAAAATCACAAAACCGGAAAAATTACAAAACCTGAGTTTCTGTTGAAATTTTTTTGGCTCAAAATGAAAAACTTTATACTTGTAAAATCGTCTTTGAAAAAGACACAAATCCTACCGTCCATATGCAGCGGTTACCGATAACATCAAAAACCTAATTCAGGATTTCAAATTCTTTTCTAATTGTTCTGACTCAGACTGAGTCTCATTATAATAATCTGACTTGAATATGATTCAAGTACAATCTACAATATTACAATTCAATATGAATTTATGAATCCATATATTCAATCCGTTCAAACTATTCAATCTATATTGACCGAACCGAACCATGGATATACTTCCATCCACATGATTCTCCAGTTACATCCATGATTCTCCAATTACATCCATTTACTGATATCATGGTTTCGGCAAGTCATCCAATTATACAATCTATATTACAAGACAATACAAGTTGCAATACAATACAAACAATACAATCAAGACATCGCGGGGTTTAAGAGGTACATTGGTACAGAAGGTGTTAGAAGTGGCACGAGACTGCAAGATTTAAGACACCTAACCTGAATACAACGCCATTGTTCCGGGCTTTCTAACGGAGCCTTGTACTTCCAGTTGCCTTTAGTCTCTGGCACATAGAGACTCCTCTCGTATAGACTGGAATCCTTCTGTACCAAACTACAACAACAGCGTTAACACTAAATACAACATTATAACAATATAATATAACTTTAAAAGTTACACACTCTCTCTTACTCTCTGTCTATTCTACTTCTCCTTTATCTTCGGGACTTACCGAGCGATTTGTTCGTTGACGACATTCTCTTTCTTCTTCTTTGAATGTCGTCAGGTGTTTCGGACCTTCTAGAGATCGAGCCTAGCACTGAAGACTTGGACCAGTTTGCTGAAGATCCCGAGCTATAGTTACATACATTTCCTTTACATTCTGTATTTTCCATTTCTGTTATGCCACTGTTTAGGCATTACTTTCATTTAGATGTATTTACTTTCCATGCATTGTACAAAAGAATGTTAATAAATAAAGTTGCTGTTCAATTATATCTTTTGTCTCTTATGCATTTCTTTTATATTGCTTACTTACACTTAGCGTATTTACTTCTGAGTAAATACGTAGCGGCCTCGTCACGTCCTCTGCCCGTACACTGGGAAGCGGGGCGTGATAGGGACGCCGCAGCAGAATATCATCAGTGAAAGGATGAACATGACGATCCTAGAGCGAGTACAGAGCATGACCTTGGATACGAATGTGCCAAAATTCCTATGGGTGGCAGCTGTTGATGCTGCTGTGTATCTGATCAACAGAAACCCGACAAATGCGCTTGATGGAGGTATTCCGGAAGAAATTTGGTTAGGTAAACCAGTTAATTATTCGCACCTAAAAGTATTTGGTTGTATTGCGTATTCTTTGATTGATAAGGCAGAAAGGAGTAAGCTTAACTCCAAGTCTAGGAAGTGTAATTTCATTGGGTATGGTGGAAACGAGTTTGGATATCGGCTGTGTGATTACATAAGTAAGAAGGTAATACGAAACCGGAACGACGTTTTTGATGAGCAACACTTATACAAAAAAGAAAAGCAAGCCAAAGATGGTGCAATATCGGAGTTCGTCGAGTTAGATGGAACTCAAGAGAGCAATCAGGTACCCACGGGCGGAGATCAGAATTTGGAGGACAGTGCAGTGCATGATCAGGTTCAAGAACAGGTTGGTGACCAAGTTCAGCAACCAGATGTACCAGTTCTGAGAAGATCTACACGAGATAGGAGGCTACGTGATAAACTTGTTACCGACTTCATGTATACATATTCGAGAGAGTCCGAATTCCTAGCAGAAGCAAAAAGTGACGGTGCTAGCAAGCAGTGAGAGCAAGCTATGAACGAGAAAATGAATTCTTTGAAGAACCGTACGTGGGATCTAGTGAAGCTACCCAAAGATCGTAAAGTGTTACTGAATAGATGGGTGTACAGGATAAAAGATGATGCTGATCATGTGAAACAGTACAAAGCTCACTTAGTAGTCAAAGGATATATGCAAAAGTAAGGAATTGACTATCAAGATATATTTTCCCCTGTGGTGAAGATGGCATCAATTCGAATGATTCTCATTATAGTTGCGATGGAGGATTTACACTTAGAGCAGCTGGATATGAAAATGACATTCTTTCATGGAGATTTGGAGGAGAAGATCTATATGATGCAGCCACCGGAATACGAGGTGAAGGGGAAAGAAAACATGGTGTGCAAACTGCGAAAATGCTTGTACATATTTAAGCAAGCTCCCAGATAGTGGTATCTCAAGTTCGATCAGTTTATTTTGGAGACATGATTTGTATGGTATGATTCAGATCACCGTGTCTATATTCAGACCGTTGAGGATGAAGACTACATCATTCTTGTAGGGTGTTTTTCGTCACCCTATTGAGATAAGAATACGTATCGCTTGTCAGGCGTAGGCCGGGGTTTATTGATAGTGGGGATCCGAATCTCCGGCAGTCGCAAACTAAGCTGCCGTTGATTACCCCTCGTTTTTGGAGTGAGGGAACCTCCGATCGACGGGTAAAACTGGTCATGCGAACTCAATGCGCAGTGTGTATGTGTTGTGTTTTGAAGGGGTCTTTGTAACGTCCTAAAACACGATTAGAGTTAAGTATATATTAATTAAGCGATATAATATGGGTTTTCAATAAAGCTTCGTTAGTAATTATTTTCACATATTTTTATTCATTTATTATTTATTTTGTTAATTCTATGCTAATCTAGTTTTAACAACATGTTAATTTAGGTTAAAACATATTTTGTAGCCATGGCAACTTAACCATTTTCATTTTTGCTTTTCATACTATTTTAACTAATTAAATGGGTTTTTTAAATAAAAGAAAAGAAAAGAAAAGAAAATATCATGAGACATGGAGGCATGGGGGGCTTGATAGGTGCATTTAATGAAGGGAATGGGTGGTGCATGGCTAATATTAGCCATCCACCTCTTCTCTCTCTTTCTTTTCCTCATTCCCTTCTTCTTCATTCTCTTTATCCCTCATCATAAACCCTTCTCTATCTTCTTAAAGCCTAAATAAATCACTACAAAAGCCATCACAAAATCCTTATTTTACCTCTTCAAGGGTCTTGTGGAACCAAATCTTCCATCTTGAAGCTTTGCAAACCTAGGATCTCCCTCAAGTGTTTATATTGAGGTAATGAGCCAATCTTATCCTTATTTTAACAAACTTCTTACTTAAACAACTGCTAATCTTAATTAAAGTTTATGTTTTGAGGTGTTTTGGTATTTCAAGTGAGGTTTTAAGGTAGGTTTGGGGTTTTGTTAATTTTTATAGTAACCATAAGCTAAACTAGCTTAGTTAAGAGTAGTTTAGTGCCTTTCATCCTTGTTTGAACGCTAAGTTTACACTAAACCACCCTAACGTTCTAATTAGTGTCCAAACTTGTAATTAGTTGATAGTTAGGGTTTCAAAGCCAATATGCTATCAAACCAGTGATCACAGAGATAAATTGCGATTACTGTAAGCTTGTTATAGGACCACGAGTGCACCCTTAAAACCCGAGCCAATTCCCCCAAGACTTGGTCGTTGATTTATTAGTTTTAGCCACAAATTGCGGCCCCTCTGGGGAGTTAGGGTGTGGGTTTTTGTCAGGGGCTCTCTAGGGCTTTATTTAGATCTCTGGTGTATGTAACTTTTCCTAATTTTGTATACACAAGAATCCTGGGACCGCATTACCCTATTTTAGGCGATATGTTAACGTGCGATACGGATATTTCGATTCTCGTTTAGGTGTTTTATGTGGTTAACAGCCCTTAGGGGTGGTCTTAGATGTTGTTGCACACGTTTAACACACTATTTTCACACGTGATAACTTGTGGGAGTTAGTTCGTTCGTATAGTGTGTGTATGTGTCATATCGGAATTTATTAGCCTCATGTGTTAAGGTCTTTGTTCGATGCTAGGATTGGTTGTGGAGATCTTGGACGCGGCAAGGAAAGGGAAGGAGGTAACCGGATTCGAGTAGCTCGAGGCTGTTCCGGTGAGTTGATTTAACATCTACGGGGGAATCGTCTGGATGGCGTTAAGCGCCGATGGCTAGATTCTAGTTATAAAACCTTATATTATATGCATATACATTAATAATTTGTGCATAAGCATTATTATGTGCATCATATTACTTGCTACGCATTGACATATCCTTGTTAGGACACTTGCATCATTACCAATGGTCATGTCGCCCGTGCACTAACTCATATGTACACACACACCATTAGTAATTGCCATGCCACGTACACTATAGAACTTACCACAATATCCTACTTTTACACTGCATCTTTATTGGTAGTTAGATTTTCATTCATTTGTACTAGCATGCATCATGTCCATATCATGCACATTGCTATTATCACCATATTCTCATATAATGTTTCATGAGATTTCGATTTTCGTGTGATTTGGGAAATCGCAAAGCACATTTTCAAAACTTAGATTATTTAAAAACGCGATTTTCCCTTGATACGATATTTGGTGTCCACCATGAGTTTTCTCGGTTTTGAGTGATGAGTATACCCGATTTGAGAAGTGAGGAGGTACCATCTGCGAGTACATAGTGGACCCGGTACGGTATTTCGGGACAAGAAGATCGTATAGAAAGGTGTAACAACCTTAACTTTATGTACTAATTTTTTTTTCAAAATACAGAAAGAGACACTTAAGCCTGAGCACGAGTTATAAGTTTGTTTTGCTTTTGAACAGCAAGAAAGAGCTTGTAGCTCACTGGTAAGGCGTTGCACCGTTGAGACTTAGCACCAGAGTTCAAATCCCATCAGCCATATTATCCTTTTGTTTTATTTTCCTTTAATCTTTTAGAAGTCCAAGAGTTTTCACGTGCACTGCACGTAAACTAAAAAGACACAGAACAAATAAACATGTGCAATAGGCTATCTGAAGCGACACTAACACATGGCAGAGATCCGACCCCTCTCCACCGGGAATGGACCGGCGAGATCCCTTGAAGGGGCCGGCACCGCCGGTTCAACTGAGCCCAAATGCAATTTTTTAAAACTCTAGACCCTTAGACTCCCCTCTTTAACCCCTATCTGTTTGTATGCTCTGCAATTATCCAGAGAATTAAAAACACCCTCTTTAAATCCATTTTAATACAAATTTAATCCACCAATTCATTACACCAAACTCTAATTTTCCCTATAAATACCCACTCCATTTTACACCCCCCTCACTTAGAATTCTATTACAAAAACTATACAAAATTCTCAAGTATTTTTGTGTACAAGTGGAGTTAGTGAAGGGCGAACGACGCTCCGAAGCCTTCTTTAGGACCCCCTCTCTGTCCTCTAGTCCAACAAGCCAGTAAGTCCCCTCTTCCTCTTCTTTTCTCTATTCTAAAAACTTCAAATTCTAAAACCCGACGGAAGCGGAGTTAATCCGACTTCCGATTCGGTTTTTCTTTAAAAACCATATTTTTCTTAAACAAAAATATACCAAACTCTCATATCATATTCAATAAACATTAACAAACACCTTAAATATGTTTCATCATAAAATATTATTATATGCAACTTCTATTGTAGTTTTACAGTAAAATACCACATACTTTCGTTTTCGACAAAATCATCATAATACCTATTATACCTTTAGATAGTTCATGAGATAATGATCTACCTCATCATAACACACATCTCTATCATAGCACGATAAATTTTGGAACAATAGAATACAGGAAAATACTACTTTACAAATAAATATCCAAAACTTACAAAACCGTTTTCTATAAAAAGATGTATTGAACATTTCCATGCAATTACGCCTCTACAACCCATTTTGGGGACCCCGTTCGGGATGGTGCGGATTATCGCACATCCTCGGGCTTAGTAGAGCGAGATACAGACCTCCGCAAGGAGCATTCGATCTTGATGGAATTTTTTATATATTTTTCTTTAGAAAATGAAATTTCTACAAGAAAATAAATAAATTATTTTCATTAATATATATAAATATATTATCAAAATATCTATTTTAATTATATAAATACTCCAAGTTTTCTAAATCAAAGGAATCACTATTACATGAAAATACCATCCAAATACAACACAGGTACAATATTTCAATAAACTACCATATACTATGAAATTAGGTTCTACTCACTAGAAATTTCACAACGATAAAAAATACATCTATGAAAACCCAAAGACGATAATTAAATGCTTTAGGTGTATTTTGAAATTATGCCAAAATTATTTTTACATAAAACCCCTCAAGTTATACTAAATTACAATAAGGACCCTAGTAAACATAGGTTTAAGTGGGACCGATCTCTTGAGCCTCAGGGAGCCTGAGATATGGGTGCTTGCCTATCTAAGGTAGATCTAAAAAATGGTATTATCAACACGGTAATTGTCTTGGAAAAAGACATAAATCCTGCCGTCCATGTGCAACAGTTACCGATAACATCAAAACTAATTCAGGATTTCAATTTCTTTTCAAAAGTGTTGGACTCAGAATGTGTCTCAATCTAATCAATCTGATTTGAATGTGATTCAAGTATAAAACTACAAATGCAACATGAATCCATGAATCCGTCTATTCAATCTATATCGCTCTATATTGACTGAACCGAACCATGGATATACTCCATCTACATGTACATGTAGGGTTCCTAGGCACACCCAAGAGGTCTCACAAGGCATCAACCATGCCAAAATCAAAATTTCCGGTGCCGAGAAGCCCTAAGCTAGATCGTTGACTAGAGATTAGGTGAAACTGCATGAAAATAAATCACATTTACACTAAGTGAAAGGGCTACAACCTTTGTAGATCAGGTCCTCCACTTCCTTAGCTCCATGATGATGTCCCTCCAATGCGATCATCGGATCTCGGACTCTAGCGATGGTTTCGTCGAAGAAATGATGGGGCTAGGTCGTCGACTTCGATGCCGAAGATGAACTACGTCGAGGCAACTCAAGATCAAGCTCCAACTTCACCAAGTCATGAAACTTGTGAAGAAAACACCCTATACTACATGGCAAGTGGTAGAGGATGAAGAAATATGAAGTGGGTTCACTTTTGATTTGGATTTCTCACTTGGAATCATCACTTAGAAATTTCAAGCAAAGGTTTTTCTTTTTCTCTTCATGAAGAAGATGAAGAAGAAGGAAAAAGAATATCAATTAAATTAAAATCAAGTGATGGTTATCATTTTGTAACCATGGTTAAGTGTAGAGAATAAACTAGAGTTTAGTTAAAATGGTTAGGTTAAGAATAAAAACAAATGACTTAGACTTTGTCAAAGGTGTTATGAAGCTTCAAGTCAAAGTGAGAAAGCCACCACCATTTGTTTTAGTTTCTTGCCAAAAATAAATAAATGAAATAAATAAATAAGGCAAATGAAACCCTAACCATTAACTAAACATGGTTTAAAATAAACACAAAGCCAAGTTTGCATGTATCATCAAACATGATACAAACTAGTGCACAAAACTATATCATATATACAATGTGCACATCAAGTGAGAAAATCCATCTTAAGTGAACCAATACTAGTTAATGTAAAGTAATATATCTAATATATAATTATACATTAAATCATTAAATCAACACTTGATTTAATGATCCGGTCATACTGCATATAACCGACTAATATCTAGTGTATCAATATACCGAATCAACACTTGATTCGGTAACCCGGCCATATCACATATAACCTGCCGATGATACAAATCGCGAGAATAGAATACAGTATCACATACTGGTATTATTCTCGGTCCCGCACATATCTCATATGCGCTCCTATTTCGTTTCGCTTGAGCCAGGAAATCTCTGTGTAGGACTCTAAAGACTCGTCAATACGCCGGCAGCAGATGATGATCATATCAAGCACCCACAAGCCGCAAGCGGTCTGCTAAACGTAACGGCCACCCGGGTATTGAGCGATCAGAAGATCGAAGAGCAAGCCTGCTCACACTCCTGTGAATCCAACCAGTAACACTTACCGTACAGTCCGGTCTGATCATCTGATATGTCGCATATCTCGCATAGGGATGGTAAACGTCAGACCCCAATAGCTTGATAAGTCGTGTCGATATGAGGTCTATAACAGTTCGAGATACTACTGATAACACTTACCAGTAAATCTCAGCAACCCTGGCCAGGGATTTCCGGTTATAGCCAATCGAACACAGCGCAACATCAACTCCCTATACCTGGAGAGACGAATCCCCTCCTATCGCTCATTGCCTTCATGTGATTCGGGACTGTACCCAAAAACCACCGTTTTGCACGCCCTCTTGGACGTGGTAAGGTAGAAATCAAAGCACAGTGGGAATCACACAAGACTCTATGACGATCTCGGGTCAACAGACTACTCTGTACCAGTGTCACCAGAGAACTGCCATCTAACGTAAGGTATAATACCATCTGGGAGTTCTCGGCGAGTCCGTCCAGTATACCCAGTCTCCACTGAGCACCCGTATATCATCTCTGATGTCAAACACCAATGGATATGGGATCATCCATCGCCCATCTGTATGGGTCGAGAAGGTATACGCTAGTCTACTCTGGTATATCGATGCCCCGTCTCGATACACCCTCGACTAGGGACCTTGAAGGATGTACTTATGGACTACCATGTCCCCACTAGTATGATCCGCATCATAATCCAGGTAGTCAAGTACACATCCTAAGGGCTTTACCAACATGTAACAGAGAGACAATCAGTGTATACGTTAAGATAAAGAGCAACCAGATAGCATACTATCATGTCGAGCAAGAAAGTCCTCCCTATATATGTCCCAGCATCCACTACAATATACATCCTATGTACAGTAATGGCCTCTAGGGCATACATATAATTAACAATCTCCCACTTGCACTAGGGCCATCTGTAGCAGTGGTTGCAGTATCTCATACTCAACCATCCCATAAAAGTCTCTCTCTGGGAAAAGGCCTTTGTGAGTGGATCCGCCGTGTTGTCCTTTGAGTCTACTCTCCTAACCTCGATCCCCTGGAGATCAACCATCTCCACGATCAGCTGACACTGCCTTAGAATATGTCTGGATCACTGATGGGACGGGCGTTCCTTGGCATAAGCCACAACTCCATTATCACACAATGGGAGGAACGAAATTCATCTCATGAACTAATATACACCCAGACTGCCTCTTTGGTAGCATCTTAAGTAGCGATGAATCCAGCCTTTATCGTCTAGTAAGCCACGGTATCTAGCTTGGAACTCTTCCAACATACCGTCCCTTTACTGAGGGTAAAGATAATGCCTGTGACTGACTTTCGGTCGTCCTTATCACCCTGGAACACTTCTAGTGATTCTCCCCAGGACCAATTGATACCATCTCACTACAACTAGTGAGTATCCTAATATCCAATTAGATCAATCTCATAGATCCAAAACCCAGGATTTAGTAGGTATCACTTTGATCCTATATGGAGAATCATTGTGATAAGCGGAGATTGACCGAGCGTAGCATAGGAAACTCCTTCCCTATCAAGAGTATGTCATCCACGTACTCTACGAGAATCACTACCATACTCCCTACTACCTTTTTGTATATACAAGGTTCATCTACCATTTTGATGATGTCAAACTGTTTGACTAACTCATCAAAACAGATGTTCCAACTCCGCGATGCCTGCTTCATCACATAAAACATCTTGCACACGTTTCCGCTGCTCCCACTATTTACGAAGCCCTCTGGCCGTGTACTTATAGACGCTCTCTTCTAAAACATCATTTAGAAAAGCAGTCATGGCACCCAACCGCCAGATATCGTAGTCATGGTATGTAGCCGTGGCAAGTAGGATCTGGATGGACTTAAGCATAGCCACTGGAAAAAGATTTCATCATTATCCACTCCTGGTCGATGACGAAAACCTTTAACAAGTCTAGCTTTGAAAGTCTCAACTTTTCCATCTACACCAAGTAATCTTCTCAAGATATACTTGCTCCTGATGGGGATTTAACCCTTCATATATAGCAACCAAAGTCCATACTTTGTTGGTGTATAAGGATTCCATCTCAGATCGATAAACATCCAGCCATTCTTACAGAGTCTCACTCCTAATGGTCAGCTCGAAACTAGTTGGGTCATCATCTCATGATGCAATCCTCGCTCCCACTGTCATAGAGAAACCAAAGTAACTCTCGGGTGGGTGAGGAACCCTACTAGATCGGCGGAGAGGCTGAGGTTCGTTGGTTACTATTGAATCCTTCGGTTCTACCAAATCATCAGCTGCAGTTTGTATAGCTGGAACATTTCCAGTTCTACATAACAGACCTTGCCTCGAGCTTGTCCGGATTTTGCTTTTAGACATAGGCCGGACAACCCCAAATCTTAACTAACTTAAGATATGGGCTCTTCCCTTTCCATATCACATATGAAGTGGTAGGCAACTGATTTGATCGGAACCCTATTCAATAGGTATGCAACTTCATAAGTGCATGACTCCCAAAAGGAAATAGGAAACTCAGTAGTACTCATCATAGAGTGCACCATATCATATAGGGTGTGATTGCTCCGTCCCGATACAACGTTGTGCTGTGGTGTATTCGGAGGAGTAATGCTGAGAGAGAATCTCATTCTCCTTTAGAATAGTCCAGGAATTCCATGCACAAGTATTCTCCTCCCTGATCTCATCATAGGACATAATACTTATACCCGTATTTTGGTTCTCTACTTCTAACTTATATTCTGTGAATATCTCAAAAGGTTCGGACTTGTGTTTCAACAGGAACATAAGTCTGAATCTCGAAAGATCATCAGAGAATTTAATGAAGTACAAAGAACCGGTCTTGGCATGTGTAGACAGGGGACCTACATACATCAACATGTATCATCCCAAGAGTTCACTAACTCTTTCTCTGCTTCCAATAAACAGAGTTGTGGTCATCTTATCTTTGTGACATGACCGGCAAGTTTTCACAAGATGTAAATTCAAACAGATTTAAATATGCATCTTTGTGCAACTTAGTTAGTCGGGTCGCATTGATATGACCTAGTCTACAATACCTCAAGAAGGATCCGTTCATTTCTGAACTCTTCCTCTTGTGTGTGTTCCGTATACTAAAGAACTGTAGTTTGATTTAGAACGTTAATGCTTTTAGATAACGTGCCTGAACCGATCAACTTTTGAAATAGGAAACGTTCAAAACATTATCCAACAATACAAAATTATATCCTTTCTTTACTAATAAAGAGACTGTTATGATTTTGTATATCAGGTTCGGTATCTAATAGCATTTTTTCAGAATCAATGTATTGGTAATACAGGGTGACAGTGACCAACAGACTTGGCTGCAATACTTGCCCCGTTTTCTGTCTCATGAAACTTATCACCCGTTCTCAGTTCTTTACCTATCTGTAGCCCATGTAACAAATTACATATGCGGGATCCTGATCCGGTATCACATACCCAGGACGTAAAGAATACTGAGAAACAGTTCTGTATAATGAACACACCCGAAGATGATGCATCAGCATGCACTCTCTTCGTTTGGGCGGCACGGGAATTCTGGTATTCCCCTATTTCCTGCTCTGTCTTATAACATTTATAAGTTGGAGCGGGACCAACGTTCCCCAGCTTAGTATAACAAGCGGGTTCGGTCAATACATCCATTTTATTATCTTGATTAAGGCGTGATATGGTCGCTACCAGGAGAGAGAGAGAAGAAAACACTCTGCGTGCGCTCTTGCAAGATCAGATTGGTTATATATTTTATCTAATCAGGATGGCTCCTACTGTTTCTATCAAATCTTCCTTCAAACCCTAAAAGGAAAGACTAGCCGGGATTAATTACACGCTACAAGTTCGCCAATCTTTCAGCCAGGCCAGTGTCGGTACTTTGAGGGAGGCCCCCCGTGCTTTCGCACGAACCTAATTAATGTAAACCTCGTTTTCCCAGAGGCGTAACCTCGTTAACACCTTTCTAGACACCTACTTGATCGGCTAATTGTAATGTGTAAAACTCTCCTAGGAGTAACAATTACTCGCAGTGGGTATCGGGATCCAACTATCTCATAGAAGGTATGCAATCTCATTGCAACTTTCAACACTTGAAATTCCCGATAATTTTGCCCCTAGCACCCTATGACCTTGACGGAGGTCAACAAACCATAGGCTACTAGTCAAGTTCAACCCGTCATTTCTTGATTGAATCAAACCCACCCGCACGACCCTTGACGGAGGTCAACAAGGTCGTACGACTACCCTAACCCAATCTGCATCATATGCATAAGCAGGTAAATACTAGTTAGCTACCGCACACTACGCCTTGACGGAGGTCAACAAACGTAGCACGAATACTAAGTAGGACTTATCTGAAATGACGGAGGGCTACGACAGGTTTTTCTGAAAACCTATTGCGTAATGAACTCGATATCGTTGTAGAATCAAATTATTTTAAAATGGAGTGCTTTTGAGGCTTTTCTAGTTTTGCTAAAGAGGTCACTCCCGGTGAAGGGATCGTCGGCCCTTTCCTCGTCGAATGAGGTGCGGGATATATCATATACATCACTGTGCAAAGTAGAAACTATAGAAGCAATCAAAAGACAAACCGAGTGTGTAGCATCTGCCAGTTATTGCTAAAGGAGTCACTCCCGGTGAAGGGATCTCGGTCCTTTCCCTATCGAATAAGGTGTAGGATGTTCTACAAGGAACACCGCGATGCAAAGCAAGAACTGTCGCTACCTGTTTTTGAAAATTCGATTCCACAACATCTTAGGTTTCTTTTCTTTCATTAATCACATTAATGAAGTCCCATCATTTAAATTACCTAAACATCACAGATAAATACGACGTACACTTATGCCATCCGCATTCGCCTCGATGTCCCCTCGTGCACCGTTAGGTTAGGTAACTAACGGCAGAGCGGGGCAGGGCTAGTGCGGGTGTAAAACATAAGTAACGTCTATATAATATATCATATATACTATATACAGTATTTATCACAGAACATATCAAATGATCACATCACAGATATCGCAGCAGAAGAATCATATGAAACATTGGATATACTAGGACGTCCGTGTTTTCAATACGAGCCAGTATAAAACACGGATTCCACGGTCGCGATGAATAGCCAAACCCACACCCCTAGACCCCTACGAGAGCGGCAAGCAAACCTACCAATTCTAGAGTTAGGAGACCCGGACTCGACTCCTCGAGTTGGTCTCCCACTGGACTCCAGAACCCGGTTACTTGTGCCCTCCTCCTTGGGTCTATCCTAGTGCGGAAAAGTAAATAATATACAAAAGGTGACATCTTCCGCAACCTGGAAGTGCCCCAATAAAAGAATATTACATACAAGTTTTTACATGAATGAAAATGAAAAACACTCATCTCACATAAAAAAAAACCCGGCTATTCAAACACGACGATCCAATATAACATATCCAACAACACATAACATCACATGTCATCAACGTAAGTAAACATGCGTATCCCAATTGTCGTTGACATATAGCAACGAAACCGGCGATATCACATATTACACTTACGGTCGCAGAAAAGAAAGTGTAAAACTACAACAGTTGGAATCCACAACCTGCATAGACATCGCATGCCTAACCAAATGAATTCCTTAGACATCGCATGCCTAACAATTATAAACCCCGCATTTTAGTCTCATTATCGAAAACACTTTTCAATATCAAGTCGGGCAATTCAACAAGATTCCCGACATCCTGATCGAATGCTCGTCGCAAACTTTAGTAGACGGCCGCACCCCCGACGCCGTCGACGAAGTGCACCAAGGCGGAACACCGCTGCCGCGAGCACTCGAACGGATGCTTTCGGCGACGGGGTTCTCCTACAGTCACTTGGTCGGGGCTATGGGGTGAGGCTGTCTATTAAGTTTACCCGGCGAGTATCCGCGTACGCTACGTGATTGCGACGGACTTTTGATCGCATCAAAATTCCGTGGCAACCGATCAAGTGAGACTAAAGTGCTATGTTTATAACATTCAAATCAGTTATCTCATAACTCCTTGTGGATTCCAAATATTGTATCACATTCCAGATAAATAGAAAAATGTTAAACTTTCCGATCGAACAGTCAAACACCCAAGTTTTCCCGAAACAGCTCATCACATGAAATAAGTTTAAAAACATCCAGTTCATGCCTCAGTACCAACGGTCCAGCCGTAGAAGGGTCAAGCCAACGCCTCACATGTGGCACGCCGTACTGCCCCAAACCCGAAGGTTCAAAGGGCAGTTCAAGACGGTCACATAATCGAGTTAAGGTTTGTTGTCTTCTAGAGGGTCCATCGCGTTACTTGCACTACTTAGAACGTCATTAAACTACGGAAAAAATCCAACAATTGGAAATTTCCCGGCAGGGGAAAAAGTGGGTATTTATATCCGGTCGAACTTTTCAACATATTCAAAAATTACCTGGAAAAACCTATAGACGAAGTTAAACATCCCGATCGAAACACCGAGTCCCCAATACAACCCAGAAAACTCAACTCTTGGGTAGAATTTAACAATTCCCAGAAAATACAGCATTAAAATATAGGAATTACTGTGCAAATTTCAAAACTTGATGTGACTACATGGCCGCGGAACCGCTGCACGAGCCATGCTCGTGCCGCGGTTCCACCGCGCTTTAGTTGATTCATGAGCACGTGCTGCACAATATTTCTTACAATTCCCTGCTGATTTTCTGCATATTTTTAATTCACAAAAATCCCCGATTTAAAAAAATGTAAAGAGAAGGAATTTGCATTAGGGTTTCGGTTCGATCGGACTTCTAACATCGTTTACACATCGCCTAAGGCTCTAGCTAGGCTCTAATACCACTGTAGGGTTCCTAGGCACACCCAAGAGGTCTCACAAGGCATCAACCATGCCAAAATCAAAATTCCGGTGCCGAGAAACCCTAAGCTAGATCGTTGACTAGAGATTAGGTGAAACTACATGAAAGTAAATCACATTTACACTAAGTGAAAGGGGCTACAACCTTTGTAGATCCGGTCCTCCACTTCCTTAGCTCCATGATGATGTCCCTCCGCTGCAATCATCGGATCCCGGACTCTAGCGATGGTTTCGTCGAAGAAATGATCGGGCTAGGTCGTCGACTTCGATGCCGAAGATGAACTACGTCGACGCAACTCAAGATCAAGCTCCAACTTCACCAAGTCATGAAACTTGTGAAGAAAACACCCTATACTATATGGCAAGTGGTAGAGGATGAAGAAATAGGAAGTGGGTTCACTTTTGATTTGGATTTCTCACTTGGAATCATCACTTAGAAATTTCAAGCAAAGGTTTTTCTTTTTCTCTTCATGAAGAAGATGAAGAAGAATGAAAAAGAATATCAATTAAATTAAAATCAAGTGATGGTTATCATTTTGTAACCATGGTTAAGTGTAGAGAATAAACTAGAGTTTAGTTAAAATGGTTAGGTTAAGAATAAAAACAAATGGTTTAGACTTTGTCAAAGGTGTTATGAAGCTTCATGAAGCTTCAAGTCAAAGTGAGAAAGCCACCACCATTTGTTTTAGTTTCTTGCCAAAAATAAATAAATGAAATAAATAAATAAGGCAAATGAAACCCTAACCATTAACTAAACATGGTTTAAAATAAACACAAAGCCAAGTTTGCATGTATCATCAAACATGATCCAAACTAGTGCACAAAACTATATCATATATACAATGTGCACATCAAGTGAGAAAATCCATCTTAAGTGAACCAATACTAGTTAATGTAAAGTAATATATCTAATATATAATTATACATTAAATCATTAAATCAACACTTGATTTAATGATCCGTTCATACTGCATATAACCGACTAATGTCTAGTGTATCAATATATCGAATCAACACTTAATTCGGTAACCCGGCCATATCACATATAACCTGCCGATGATACAAATCGCGAGAATAGAATACAGTATCACATACTGGTATTATTCTCGGTCCCGCACATATCTCATATGCGCTCCTATTTCGTTTCGCTTGAGCCAGGAAACCTCTGTGTAGGACTCTAAAGACTCGTCAATACGCCGGCAGCAGATGATGATCATATCAAGCACCCACAAGCCGCAAGCGGTCTGCTAAACGTAACGGCCACCCGGGTATTGAGCGATCAGAAGATCGACGAGCAAGCCCGCTCACACTCCTGTTAATCCAACCAGTAACACTTACCGTACAGTCCGGTCTGATCATCTGGTATGTCGCATATCTCGTCAAGGGGTGGTAAACGTCAGACCCCAATAGCTTGATAAGTCGTGTCGATATGAGGTCTATAACAGTTCGAGATACTACTGATAACACTTACCAGTAAATCTCAGCAACCCTGGCCAGGGATTTCCGGTTATAGTCAATCGAACACAGCGCAACATCAACTCCCTATACCGGGAGAGACGAATCCCCTCCTATCGCTCATTGCCTCCATGTGATTCGGGACTGTACCCAAAAACCACCGTTTTGCACGCCCTCTTGGACGTGGTAAGGTGGAAATCAAAGCACAGTGGGAATCACACAAGACTCTATGACGATCTCGGGTCAACAGACTACTCTGTACCAGTGTCACCAGAGAACTGCCATCTAACGTAAGGTATAATACCATCTGGGAGTTCTCGGCGAGTCCGTCCAGTATACCCAGTCTCCACTGAGCACCCGTATATCATCTCTGATGTCAAACACCAATGGATATTGGATCATCCATCGCCCATCTGTATGGGTCGAGAAGGTATACGCTAGTCTACTCTGGTATATCGATGCCCCGTCTCGATACACCCTCGACTAGGGACCTTGAAGGATGTTCTTATGGACTACCATGTCCCCACTAGTATGATCCGCATCATAATCCAGGTAGTCAAGTACACATCCTAAGGGCTTTACCAACATGTAACAGAGAGACAATCAGTGTACACGTTAAGATAAAGAGCAACCAGATAGCATACTATCATGTCGAGCAAGAAAGTCCTCCCTATATATGTCCCAGCATCCACTACAATATACATCCTATGTACAGTAATGGCCTCTAGGGCATACATATAACTAACAGTACATCCATTATATCTATTTTATTTACTGATATCATGGTTTCGGCAAGTCTTCCATTTATTACAAGATAATACAATACAAGCCGTACAATCAATGCAATCAATACAATAATACATCGCGTGGTTTATAAAGGGGTAGACTGGTATGGAACATGTTAAAAGTGGCACGAGATGGTCACTTAAGATGTAATTACATCCATGTCGTTGTTACATGGTATTATCGACGGAGCCTTGTACTACGGGTTACCAAAGTCTCCTGTGTAAGTGGGACTCCTCTCGTATACACTGGTTTCTGTACCAAGCTACAAACAACTGCGCTAATATTATAATAAAACATTATAAAACTATACTCTCTCTCTTTCTATTCTACTTCTCTCTCATCTTTGGAACTTACCGAGCGATTGTTCGCTGACGACATTCCTATTTCTCTTCTTCTTTAGAAGGTTGTCAGGAGGACCCGACGCTGAGGAGTATGAGACCAGTCAGGAGCATTTGGAGCAGGCCCCTGAGCAGTACACCGAAGACCCAGAGCTGCAGCCACTTGTACTTATATCATTTTCATTTCTGTTATGCCACTGTTTAGGCATTTCTTTCATTCCATGTATTTACCTTTCATTGTATTGTAAAAAGAATGTTAATAAATAAAGTTGTTGTTCATTTACATCTTGTCTCTTGTGTATTTTACTTTATATTGCTTAGATACGCTTAGCGTGTTTACTTCTGAGTAAATGAGTCGCATGACCCGTCGCGTCCTCTGCCCGTACACCGGGAAGCGGGGCGTGACAAAAGGCGTTGAGCCCGGCAGGAGAACACTACTTACCATTGATAGTGTGGGAACTCGGTGGATATCCGGAGGATACTGACTGGAGTTATATGATCAGATAGATATGAGGGCTGATCAGAGTGACGGCGCCTGAAATATTAGGATTTTGAGTGTTGATGCTTGACACCGGTTTCATGATGATTTATCTATAGTACCTCTGTTTTAAACCGTATTAAAAACTCATTATGACATTCTCAGTTTCATATAGCTGTTACACCCTGATGTTATACTTTACTCATTATTTATGCTGCATCCATACTGTTATTTATTATCATAATCTCATACTTAGAAGTTTTCGCTGCTACGTTCATACTTGCGATTACCACGCATGATATTATTTACTATTCACGAGCTGGCAACTCCCCCCGTTGCGCCACAATGTCTTGCAGGGCCGATCCTTCAGCATAGTCGCGGCGGGGCACACTACTTTTGGCACTACTACTACCACCGTTGCTTTTGTACGTGATATTTTGTAGGTGGGTTGTGGGTATTTTTTTGCCTTTTACCTTATATTATTTTATTGTATCTAGTATACTCCATCTACCACATGTATATATTGACTTAGAGACGAGACTGAGAGATTGTATTATATTAACTCTGGGTGTCGTGCTCGTGTGAGCCGACTTTTGCTTTTATGTTTTGGTTTTTGTTTTGCATCTCACATTTGCTTATTCCTTCGTGATTGATCGTTCGAAAAGTGTTTTTTTTTGTAAATAAACGCAATCAATATGGTATCACTAGCAGCTAGCAGCGATGAGTACGGGTCGTCCGCAGGGAAACATGAACTCTTTTCTTATTTTAGACGAGTTGATGAAAGATGATGGGTGATTTTTATCGTTCTATTTTAATACGGATGTAAAATTTATAATAAAAGGCTTGTAGGGTTCATAGGACTTGCAAGTTAATGGATGAATATTAAAAATGACTCATTTTATCTTTTAATAATTTAAAACTAGAGCGATAGTGATGAATGTAGATTAGGGTTCTAGGAAAAAACTAGGGTTTCCCCACTACCAACCCTTGTCCTTCTATTGATCTCTATTCTGTAAGTCGATGTCGCGCACCCAGTAGTTCGCGAGGAGGCGGAATTTACAAAAAACGATTTTTTCTTACTTCGCAACACCAACTTTAACTCCAGGATCTTAACGGAAACCTTAACTAGCTATTCTATGTCACTCCTCACCCCCAATACAGAGAGTATTGTCCGCTCTGGCCGAAGCCGCACGGTTTTGTCCTTTGGGGCGAATTGGACCCGACCAGGGGCCACTTCCCAGGAGGTCACCCATTCCAGAACTTCCCTGGCTCGAGCACGCTTAACTACGGAGTTCTCAAGCTCCTGTAGTGCCGGTTCACTTAAAAGGCGCCTCTGTATTGAAGAATGGTATCATTCCATTTATAGTTCAGATCTTCCCTCTTTCGGAATGTATTCCGAAGATTCCCCATTGTTCTATAGTGGGTCCCACGGACTTAAGAGGTGGCCCCCGCCCACTTAAACACGACACTTAGCGTGGCAATTTGTTCCGTATGGCACTTTGCTCCGTGAGCAAGAACCGGGTCCCGACATTCTCCCCACCTTTGAACAATGGTTCGTCCTCGAACCACAGACCTACTATTGAGGGACTAGCTCTGATACCATTCTGATGTAATACCCAGTTCTTTTTGTAGACCAATGTTTGTATTTTCATAAAGTACTATTTACAAAAATTTATTTATTTTATTTATAATTATTTAATTTCCTTTAAACCCCAAACCCTAATCCCAATCCCCTCTATTGTTGTGTCTCAGCCCACTTGCTCCATCTCTCTGTATTTTTCTATTTCCTTCTCCCTAAAGCCAAGCCCAAGAAAATTTCACCCTAGGATTAAAACCATACCAAAGCTAATCAAAAGTTCCTCGGCCATGAAAACCATAAACAATTTAATCCTCAGCCCAGCCAAGAAAACGAAACCTTATTTCTTTTATTCCCTAAAATTTTCCCCAGCCCACTTTCTATTTTTCATCTAAATTTAATTTCCGAGCAAACCTGAGCCCAGCCCACTCCTTTCCCCCTTCTCCCATTTGTTTTTCTTTCCTCAGCCCGGCCCCTTCACCGCTCCCTTCCCCAGTTCTTTTTTTAATCTTAAAACCAAGCCCAACAATTTATTATTTAAACTAATAACCCTTAAATCGCTGGCCCAGCCCACTCCCCTTATCTATAATTTAATCAAATAAATTAGACAAAACCCAAACCCTAACTCCTTTATTTTCCTTCATAATCCCCCGGCCCTTCCCCATCGGCCCAGCCATAATATTCCTCAGCCCAGAAACAAAAAAATAATGTGGAATTTATTTAAACTCCCCAAGCCCAGCTCTCCTCAAACCCGGCCCGCTTCATAACCATCTTCTCCCCACGTCCAAACTCCTTCCCGCTCATTTCCATTTTCGCGACCCACGTTCCCTGTCGTGTGTCCCCACATCGACGACGACTCGCGCCGTTACCCTACGCCCCCTTGACCTCGACCACGACTCCCTCGAGTTCCCCAACCTCTTCTCGTCTCCAACTCCTTTCTCCCTCTCCAACTCGCAATCCTCTTCTCTCTCCTTTCACGTCCCTGCGCCGACGACGACAAGGACGACCACTTCAAACCCCCTCATACTTCCTCCCTCGCTCTCCCCTGTTCAGAATTCACCCCCTCACTCGAGCCCGATCTTCCCAGCACGCCCATCCCGACCTTCGTCCGCACCCTCACTTATTCACCGCACCCACTTCCTCACCGGGTTTCCCCACTACGAGCTCCCTCACCGCCGGTGACAACCTTACTCCCTTCTATAACCCCAAGCTCTCCTCTCTCCACGAAACTCCCGAGAAAACCCATCACCGAGCACCCCTCGCTCGAACTCCAACTCTCCCGACACCCCTGCTCCGGCCACCTGCTGCACGCCGTTGCCGACAAGTGGCCGCCTCCAGCACCGAGATCCCAACCCAGAACCACCATCGCCTTGCCGTCATCGTCTTCCTTGGCCAAGACCTCATCATATCTGAACTCCATACTCGAACCCTAGCACATCTTTTCGCAACCTCATCGCCGACTGCCACCTTCGCTGGAGCTCCTTGGACCATCGCCGTCACCACTCCCTGCACCGCCACGTCGCTGCAGATCGTCGCCAGCAACACTGAGCCTCCAACTCCGACACGCTCGAGCCAAGATCGAGACCCTTGTCACTATTGTGCCGTGCCGGAATCGTCGTTGCCGTGCTGCGCGTGTGTCGTTGCCACTGCCGTACGCCGCCAAACGTCTCCAGGCAAGTGCCTTACTTGCTGCATGCTATATTATACTCGTTACATTTCACAATACTATAAATTCCACGGTTACGCTTCGTGAAACCTTATATAACATAAGTGTTCGACACAAGATCTGAATGAAAAACTTTCCTTAATTTGATGGAACTCGTTTGCATATTGTGGCCCGTCTGGCAATGAACACTGTGTAGAAATTTCACTGAAAAATATGACTGTTAACTACTTAAACGAACACCCCCAATTACACCCGTAAAAACTGGAATTTTCCCGCACCTGAAAATTGTTAAAATCACAATAAATTGTGTGCATATTGAAATGAGGCGTTCGAGGGCTCGAATCGAAGAAGACTCGACGACCTATAACCCTGTATAAGTTCTTAATTATTTCTGTACTGATATTATGACGAGAATTGGTTAGGGGAGCGGCTCTGGACTGCAGTCCAGGGCGACTCTGGTTGTTGTTTTCTGTCCCGTAATCCTTATTACCCGGCGGTCTGAACTTGTATGTTGTGGAAACCTACACCTTATTGAAGATGAATCTGTTATCTAAATAACTCAAGTGATTTCACCCTGTTTCATCATCGTTTACTATTTAAAATGCAATTTAAAAGATCGGGACGTATAGCAGTCCCAAACAGAACCAGAACCGATACCCTAGTGTTGAACAGTGTATAACTCCTGACGTACAGACGCGATTGAGAATCCGTATGTTGCGTTAGAAACCTCATTGAAAACCCTAGATTTCATTAAACTATAGCATCGCTAAATTCTGTTCTCAACTGGGATTAAAATGCATTGCAAAACGGACTTCCGATTCTGAAACCGGATTTCCAGCAGTGAACGCTTAAAACAAAATGGCCATATCTAGTGATCCTGAAATCCGTTTGACGTGAAACCAAATTTGATGGATAGATAATCAAACCTACTACTTATACCCTGTCCATTGTTTCGCTAAATTTGGCATGTATGATTTATGATAAATTATGCAAGTGGTAGGATACCGACATATGACGTCTTAATCATGCCTTACATACTGTTTTCTCATCACATCATATATATATGTCATTGTATTGGTAACTTAGTGATCATGTGTATTACCCAGTGTTAGGTATTAGTGGTGATTGTGGCAAGTACGTTAGTGTTCGTGCATGAATGGATAAGTGAAAGTGACACATACTTGTACACAATCAGTGGACCCTATCGATTTATTGCATTGTCGACGTCTGTGGGGTGCGTATAAGTGTGACTATAAGTGGTATGGGACACTTATGGAGGAACTTGTATGGGTGTCACAGGTAAGGCACCAGACACTGTCCATTTATCTTGGGTATCAGTCGGGATGTGCTTGATGGAGATCCTATCTCCAGTTCTCGCGCAGACTTGTCATGGACCGACCGGTATTTGAGGTTATGGTTGGCGTTTGATGTAGACCACGGGGTGTGGGGTAGTTTGAGTGTGAGTTCAAAAGAATCTCGGGAGTCCCATGCCGGCATATATATATGGAGATATATGGAGATTTACAGGGATATTACATGATTATTACCGTGAGTTACATTTTGGGCCCGTGGTCTCTTGCCATTGGGTCCTACCCTTGGATGGAGGACACTCACGAGTGGTTGACTCTCACACTTGGAATGACGATAGGCTTAGTGACCTGTACAGTGAGACTTAGAGACTGATAGAGATAGTGACATTGACATACATTACTTACTGTATCGACACACCTGACATACTATTTTACTGCTTTACTATTCACCTGCTCTTTTAGACACCCGCATGGGCTACTTCATGTTCATATCTCTACTATCTTGATTTACTGTTATATATCCATTATTACTGTACGAGTTACCACTTGCACCTATGTTTATATTGCTATCGTGTCGCTCTGACGACCTGAGTATGCATGCTCAGAGTGAGGAGTGGATCTATCCTGGACCAGGACCAGACGTACATCACGGACATCTTGATCAGCTATCCAGAGCTATACTCTTTTGATCTCCATCAGGTTAGTTCCTTGTATCTGTTTTGTCTCAGTTACTGCATTTCTCATTACCTGTGCATTGTTTACTGATTACCACGTAAAGCTAAAAGCCGAAGTGTGACTACGGAGAGATATTACCTCGACCGTAGGAGCATGGCTGGCCTTGTCAACCCCTCGTATTCCGTATTTTGGGAAGCGGGGCGTGACATGGTTTTGTTGGTATCAGAGCCAGGTTTGCTATGATTGGAATTGCAGTTTCCGAGTAGAGCTTGACAAGTTAAGTCACTCTTTCGGCCCAGATTTTGAACTGTTATCTTTTGACTTGAATCTTTATTATTCATCATGCCATATTTTGGACTCCATCCGTTAGAATTTTGGGTGACTTAGTAGAGTTACGTGGTTGTAATTATGAACTGCAGCATAGCTATAATACTGTACTCTATTGGGTAACTTGGAGTTCTACATTTGTTTCCCGCTTGATTGAGTTTCACTCACCCGATATTCTTGTCCCATTGTCTATTCTATATCTTGTTCTGATTTTTCCCCTGTATTTTATGCCGTCCTAAAGTTGTTGCTTCGGGACCATGTCTTCCAACGACTCTCCCCCTACCTCCACTCCCCAGAATCAGACCGTAGAGATTCTGAATGCACTGCAGGGTCTGAAGGAAGCCCAAGAGAGAACAAACGATCTGTTAGCTGAGAGACTAAGAAGGCAGATGACTCAGGCACCAGCGGAAGCCTCCAATCGTAAAGGGATCCCTGTTGAACGAGGAAAAGAGGTGAAGATGAAGCGCCCACTTGTTTCTCCACGACAGAAGCAGTAGAAGAACCAACGTTGTGGGTACTGCAAGAAGCCAGGACACCTTCAGAGGGAGTGTCGCCACGCCAAAGGGAAATGCCTGATTTGCGGATCCAGCGAACACTTTATCAATAGTTGCCCTGAAAGGAAGGAGCTACAAGGATGCAGTTCGTCCGCACTCCCCACTTCCACTAAGTGATGGTTATTTCGTAGTTCGAGCTTCGAGGAATAGTACGGACCCAGCGCAGGATTCAACTCGCGTGACGAGATTGCAGAAGTCCAGAAATCAAAGAAGAATTATCACATTTTCTGCTTTCAATAAGAATGTTGTCACCCTTTTGTAAATATGTATTTTCATTTGAAATCTTGTATCTGTCGAACTTTTAGTTGAATGCAATGGAACTTTGAGTTGTGATGTATGTATCATTCTCTTGCTTCTCGCTTTATTTATACTATTCATTGCATCAGCATTTTTTTTTAAATTTTAATTTTTCAGTCCTTACCTACCACATACTCTCCTTGTACTCCGTATCCTTGATTTTTCTTGATGTGTTTCACTGCTAATCATGACCCTTTCTTTCTAGCCATGGCCCACCCTGGATCAGCGACGCCTCGAGATGAGAACATACGACCGTGTGTTTCCTTGGGCTACATGCTGGTAAGATCAGATGATGAGATCAATGACCCACAGGTTGTTTTCGGAAACAGCGATTTTGAGGGTGAGGGATTTGCAGCCCCAGAAGTTAACTTGATCAGCGACTCGGACGACGAAGAGGGGGACCTCGGAGAAGACCCGTCAGAGGAAGATTCCGAGGGGGACCCGATAGAAGAAAATCCAGAAGGGGAAAACCTTGGGGAGAATCCAGAAGAAGAGAATCACATGGAAACAGACCTCGATGAGGAAGCTCCAGTCGAGATAGAAGGACCAGAAGAACAAGACCCCGCGGCAGAAGAACCGATCCCTGCGAGGCGATATGGGAATGGAAGCCCCTATCTGAGCGCGCGAGCCTACCGTAACCTGCTGACCCTCCACAACCGCGACGGACGTGATTGAGCTTTCGTCTCCTCTGGCCAAATAAAATCTATGTATAGTTTAGGACTATCTTTTAATCGTCGTGGATGCCTTGTTTGGACTTTTCTGAAATGAAATGATTTGCTGAGCTCGCTAATCTCTGATTTTTGGTTCACATGATGCTTGATTGTTTCCCTTATACATTCATTCTCCTCCTGAGATCCCTGACTGTCCTCCCCTGTACCTTGTACTGTTTTGACACTCGTTTGGATTGAAGGTACCGCACCCCGATCTTTTGAATGGGCCACCCTTCATCCTCCATATATGCCTCGTTTGAGATTCCTCTGGAGGGGGAATTGATAGTGAAATTTCCGAGTTCACTGACCTTTCGGATTTTGATTCACATGATGTATCGACTGTTTCCTTCCCATACATCCCTTCCCTTCCTGTGGTTCTTTGCTGCTCACCCTTACACCCTGGGGTGACCTGACCCCGGCCTCTTCGACCTTCAGTTTAAAGTGTCTCACTCCGACGTTTTGAGTGGGCCATATTCCTTCGTAATCCCTTCCCTGGCTAGCTCAATACATCTTCATGTTATTTCCTGCTATCCTAACTATATTTAGGGACATCGCGATTCGAAAATTTAGTTTTCATTATTTTGTATTTATCAAAAATTTGCGTGTTATTGACTACTTCCGTTTTATCCGTGTTAAATGGTTTACTATCCTTCACATTTTCAAATAGCGAAACCATATATCGCGCATATTTTATTCCATGTTTCTTATTTTCACTATGTTGGTTTCCTAAGTTATTTTAAAACTATTTGATTGAAGCATTATCCTAAAATACTTTAACCTATCGACAATTCCTTCACTATTGTATTATTGTTACTTTATTTCCCAGGTATTGTGCTTATAATTACTATTATAAATGGTTATGCCTTATACTTATTATTTTAACTGCGCTACTTTTGATATGCGAGGTGTGCACATGTTTAGGATTTTGATTTTATCTAGCACGTCTCGAATGTTATTATTCGTTATTGCTATTCTACTTTGGTACATATAGGTTTACCTCATAATTGATTTCTGTCTTATACTTAATTAGACCTTCGATTTTTTTTCTTTTTAACTATTTAGAGAAAACCACTATATGTGAGTGTTCGAACTCATAGCTTTTCGCATGATATCTTTAGCTTATCGCTTATTTTAAATTTCGAGAACGAAATTTTTGTAAGGGTGGTATGATATAATACCCAGTTCTTTTTGTACACCAATGTTTGTATTTTCATAAAGTACTATTTACAAAAATTTATTTAATTTATTTATAATTTTTTTTATTTCCTTTAAACCCCAAACCCTAATCCCAATCCCCTCTATTGTTGTGTCTCAGCCCACTTGCTCCATCTCTCTGTATTTTTCTATTTCCTTCTCCCTAAAGCCAAGCCAAAGAAAATTTCACCCTAGGATTAAAACCATACCAAAGCTAATCAAAAGTTCCTCGGCCCTGAAAACCATAAACAATTTAATCCTCAGCCCAGCCAAGAAAACGAAACCTTATTTCTTTTATTCCCTAAAATTTTCCCCAGCCCACTTTCTATTTTTCATCTAAAATTAATTTCTGAGCAAACCCGAGCCCAGCCCACTCCTTTCCCCCTTCTCCCATTTGTTTTTCTTTCCTCAGCCCGGCCCCTTCACCGCTCCCTTCCCCAGTTCTTTTTTTAATCTTAAAACCAAGCCCAACAGTTTATTATTTAAACTAATAACCCTTAAATCGCTGGCCCAGCCCACTCTCCTTATCTATAATTTAATCAAATAAATTAGACAAAACCCAAACCCTAACTCCTTTATTTTCCTTCATAATCCCCCGGCCCTTCCCCATCGGCCCAGCCATAATATTCCTCAGCCCAGGAACAAAAAAAATAATGTGGAATTTATTTAAACTCCCCAAGCCCAGCTCTCCTCAAACCCGGCCCGCTTCATAACCATCTTCTCCTCACGTCCAAACTCCTTCCCGCTCATTTCCATTTTCGCGACCCATGTTCCCTGTCGTGCGTCCCCACGTCGACGACGACTCGCGCCGTTACCCCACGCCCCCGCAACCTCGACCACGACTCCCTCGAGTTCCCTAACCTCTTCTCGTCTCCAACTCCTTTCTCCCTCTCCAACTCTCAAACCTCTTCTCTCTCCCTTCACGTCCCTGCACCACCGACGACGAGGACGACCACTTTAAACCCCCTCATACTTCCTCCCTCGCTCTCCCCTCTTCAGAATTCACCCCCTCACTCGAGCCCGAGCTTCCCAGCACGCCCATCTCGACCTTCGTCTGCACCCTCACTTATTCACCACACCCACTTCCTCACCGGGTTTCCCCACTACGAGCTCCCTCACCGCCGGTGACAACCTTACTCCCCTCTATAACCCCAAGCTCTCCTCTCTCCTCTCTCCACGAAACTCCCGAGAAAACCCATCACCAAGCACCCCTCGCTCGAACTCCAACTCTCCCGACACCCCTGATCTGTCCACCTGCTGCACGCCGTTGCCGACAAGCCGCCACCTCCAGCACCGAGATCCCAACCCAGAACCACCATCGCCTTGCCTTCATCGTCTTCCTTGGCCAAGACCTCATCATATCTGAACTCCATACCCGAACCCTAGCACATCTTGTCGCAACCTCATCGCCGACTGCCACCTTCGCTGGAGCTCCTTGGACCATCGCCGTCACCACTCCCTGCACCGCCACGTCACTGCAGATCGTCACCAGCAACACTGAGCCTCCAACTCCGACACGCTCGAGCCAAGATCGAGACCCTTGTCACTATTGTGTCGTGCCGGAATCGTCATTGCCGTGCCGCGCGTGTGTCGTTGCCGCTGCCGTACGCCGCCAAACGTCTCCAGGCAAGTGCCTTACTTGCTGCATGCTATATTATACTCGTTACATTTCACAATACTATAAATTCCACGGTTACGCTTCGTGAAACCTTATATAACATAAGTGTTCGATGCAAGATCTGAATGAAAACCTTTCCTTAATTTGACGGAACTCGTTTGAATATTGTGGCCCGTCTGGAAATGAACACTGTGTAGAAATTTCACTGAAAAATATGACTGTTAACTACTTAAACGAACACCCCCAATTACACCCGTAAAAACTGGAATTTTCCCGCACCTGAAAATTGTTAAAATCACAATAAATTGTGTGCATATTGAAATGAGGCGTTCGAGGGCTCGAATCGAAGCAGACTCGACGACCTGTAACCCTGTACAAGTTCTTAATTATTTCTGTACTGAGATTATGACGAGAATTGGTTAGGGGTGCGGCTCTGGACTGCTGTCCAGGGCGACTCTGGTTGTTGTTTTCTGTCCCGTAATCCTTATTACCCGGCGGTCTGAACTTGTATGTTGCGGAGCCCTACACCTTATTGAATATGAATCTGTTAGATAAATAACTCAGGTGATTTCACCCTGTTTCATCGTCGTTTACTATTTAAAATGCAATTTAAAAGATCGGGACGTATAGCAGTCCCAAACAGAACCAGAACCGATACCCTAGTGTTGAACAGTGCATAACTCCTGACGTACAGACGCGATTGAGAATATGTATGTTGCGTTAGAAACCTCATTGAAAACCCTAGATTTCATTCAACTATAGCGTCGCTAAATTCTGGTCTCAACTGGGATTAAATTGCGTTGCGAAACGGACTTCCGATTCTGAAACCGGATTTCCAGCAGTGAACGCTTAAAACAAAATGGCCATATCTAGTGATCCTGAAACCCGTTTGACATGAAACCAAATTTTATGGATAGATAATCAAACCTACTACTTATCCCCTGTTCATTATTTCGCTAAATTTGGCATGTATGATTTATGATAAATTATGCAAGTGGTAGGATACCGACATATGACGTCTTAATCATGCCTTACATACTGTTTTCTCATCACATCATATATATATGTCATTGCATTGGTAACTTAGTGATCATGTGTATTACCCAGAGTTAGGTATTAGTGGTGATTGTGGCAAGTACGTTAGTGTTCTTGCATGAATGGATAAGTGAAAGTGACACGTACTTGTACACAATCAGTGGACCCTATCGATTTATTGCATTGTCGACGTCTGTGGGGCGCGTATAAGTGTGACTGGTGGGTTCCTAGGCACACTTGTGAAGGTTCATAAAGCATCAAACATGCCCGAATAAAATTTTACATGTGCCGAACAACCTAAAGACGGGATCTTTGCTAGATTATTAGGGTTTAGCATGCAAGATAACATCTTTAAAGCTAAGTGTGAGGAATTACAACCTTTGTAGACCGCTCCTTCGCTTTACAAGCTCCGAGTAGAAGTCTCTTCGCCGCGATCCACGATCTTCCGGACTCAAGAGAGGCTCCACGACTCGAACGATCCATGCTAGCTTGAAGTGTTCCGATTCTCCGATGATCTACCTCGAAGTTGCTATAACCCAAGCTTTCTCACTCTAAAGAGATGAACACCCTAATCTAATGGGCTAGATTAGATGAGGATAATGGAGTAGTATTTATGCTATCTTTTTATTTCACTTTCTCACAATAAATCATCACAAAAGGAATTTCTAGTGAGCTTTTTCTCAAACTCAAGAGAGAAGAAGATGAAGAATGAAGAGAATAATTCCTTTTGTGATGAATATTAGATAAATGTATATGATTGATTATGGAACCATGGTCAAGGATGAGAGGCTAAAAGTTTGTAAAGAATAAACTAGAGTTAGGGTTTGGTTAGATTAAGGATAAGGATCAACCATAATATCTTAACCAAAACAAATGAGAATCCTTCTAGAAAGTACATGAAAGAGCCAACCCTAATCAAACCCTAATCTCTTTTTATCATCCTTAATCATGTTTCATAATAAATCATATCATGTCACAATAATATATATTACATATATATATTATATATTTGCAACAAAAGAAAATAATACAATTAACATATATCGCATATATATCAATGTATTAATCCGGTGAGAAAATGAAATAATAAAGCGAGCCAATATTAGATAATGTAATACAATATATCATATATATCATTATACATTAAATCATCGAATCAACACTTGATCCGACGATCCGGTTATATCGAATATAACCGACTAATATATCATTTACCGATTCATCGAATCAACACTTGATTCGATGTCCCGGTTCATATCTAAATATCGCGAGAATATAATACGGTATCTCATATCGCATTATCCTCGGTCCTGCACATATCACATATGTGCCTCTACTCCATTTTGCCTGAGCCAAGAAACCTCTGTGTAGGACTCTAAAGAATCGTCAATACGCCGGTAGCAGGTGATGATCATATCAAACACCCACAAGCTGCAAGCGGTCAGCTAAATGTAACATGTTAGTTATATGTATGCCCTAGAGGCCATTACTGTATATAGGATGTATATTGTAGTGGATGCTGGGACATATATAGGTAGGACTTTCTTGCTCGACATGATAGTACGCTATCTGGTTGCTCTTTATCTTAATATGTATACTTTCTGTCTCTCTGTTACATGTTGATAAAGCCCTTAGGATGTGTACTCGACTTCCTAGACTATGATGCAGATCATACTAGTGGGGCCTGGGTAGTCAATGAGTACATCCTTCAATGTTCCTAGTCGTGGGAATATCGAGACGGGGCATCGATATTCCAGAGTAGACTAGCGTATATCTTCTTGACCCATATGATGGGCGATGGATGATCCCATATCCATTGGTGTTTGACATCAGAGATGGTATGCGGGTGCTCAGTAGAGACTGGGTACACTGAACGGACTCGTCGAGAGCTCCCAGATGGTAGTATACCTCACGTCAGATGGCAGTTCTCTGGTGACACTGGTACAGCTTAGTCTGTTGAGCCGAGATCGTCATAGAGTCTTGTGTGTCTCCCACTGTGCTTTGATTTCCACCCTACCACGGCTCTACTGAGTCGTGCAAACAGGTGGTTTTTAGGTACAGTCCTGATTCACATGGAGGCAATGAGCAATAGGAGGGGATTCGTCTCTCCCGGTATTGGGGGTTGATGTTGCGCTATGCTCGACTGGCCATAACTGGAAATCCCTGGCCAGGGTTGCAGTGATCTACTGGTAAGTGTTATCAGTAGTCTCATGCTATGTTATGAACCTTACATCGGCATGACTTATCAAGCTACTGGGGTCTGACGTTTACCACCCCTAGGCGAGATATGCGACATATCAGACGAACAGACCGGACTGTACGGTAAGTGTTACTGGTTGGATTCACAGGAGTGTGAGCGGGCTTGCTCGTCGATCTTCTGATCGCTCAATACCCGGGTGGCCGTTACGTTTAGCAGACCACTTGCGGCTTGTGGGTGTTTGATATGATCATCACCTGCTGCCGGCGTATTGACGAGTCTTTAGAGTCCTACACAGAGGTTTCCTGGCTCAAGCGAAACGAAATAGGACCGCATATGAGATATGTGCGGGACCGAAAATAATGCATGTATGTGATACCGTATTCTATTCTCGCGATGAATGTATCGATTGGTTGTATGCGATATAACCTAGTTATCGAATCGATGATTGATTCGATAAGTCGATACATTGGATATTAGTCGGTCATATGCGATATGACCGGATCGTTAAATCAAGTGTTGGTTTAATGATTTAATGTATAATTATATATTTGATATATTACTTTGCATTAACTAGTATTTGTTCACTTTAGATGGATTTTCTCACTTGATGTGCACAAGTTGTATATGTGATATATTTTTGTGCACTTGTTTGTATCATGTTTGATGATACATGCAAACATGGGTGTGTGTAAGACTTAAACTATGTTTAGTTGATGGTTTAGGGTTTTTACTTGTTTACTTATTCTTTTATTCATTTATTTTGGCAAGAATAAAATGGTGGCTAACTTTGTTTCTTTCTTGAAACTTCATGAAGCTTTGACCATTTTGTTTCTTAGCCTTAACCTAACCATTAAATCTAACCCTAGTTTATTCTCTACACTTAACCATGGTTGCTATATGATAAGAATCACTTTATTTTCTATTTTTAATAATACTTATCATATTCTTTTTCTTCTTCTTCTTCTTCAAGAAGAAAGAAGCTTGCTAGCTTCAATGGTGACTTGAGAAAAAGAGTGAGAAATCCAATTCTAAAGTGAACCCACTTCCTATTTCATCATCCTCTACCACTTGCCATATAGTATAGGGTGTTTTCTTCACAAGTTTCATGACTTGGTGAAGTTGGAGCTTGATCTTGAGTTGCCTCGACGTAGATCATCTTCGGCATCGAAGTCGACGACCTAGCCCGATATTTTCTCCGATGAAACCACCGCGAGAGTCTAGGATTCCGATGGGTACAGCGGAGGAACGTCATCACGGAGCCGAGGAAATGGAGGACCGGATCTACAAAGGTTGTAGTCACTTTCCTTTAGCAATAAAGTTGTTTACTTGCTTGCATCGCCTTACCTCTAGTAACGATCTAGTTTAGGGTTTCTCGGCACATAGAAAAAATTTGAATTGGCCATGTTTGATCAGTTGTAGAACCTCATGGGTGTGCCTAGGAACCCTACAGTGGTATCAGAGCCTAGCTAGAGCCTTAGGCGATGCGTAGACGGAGTTAGAAACCCGATCGAACCCGAAACCCTAATCCATGACCCCTCTCTGTACATTTTTGAAAATTGTGGTTTTTTCCAAATTAAAAATTCTCAAAAATATCAGCAGGAAAATACAAGGGTTACTGTGAAGCACGTGACTGTGATACGGCTAAAGCGCCGCGGAAATCCGGCCTTAACATGGTATTGGCGGCGGTTCCGCGGCCGTATGTACTGATCAGGGAATTCTTTTTGCACAGTAACCTCAGTTGTTGTTTGCTGATTCTTCTGGGAATTTTTATGTTTCACTCAAGAGTTGAGTTTTCAGGGGTGTATTGGGGACTTGATAATTCGATCGGATTATTTAACTTTGTTTATTAAGTTTTTCCGGATAATTTTAGAACATGTTAAAAAGTTCGACCGGATATAAATACCCAATTTTTCCCCTGCTGGGAAATTTCCAATTGTTGGATTTTTCCGTAGTTTAATGACGTTCTAAGTAGTGCAAGTAACGCGATGGTCCCTCTAGAAGACAACAAACCTTAACTCGATTATGTGACCGTCTTGAACTGCCCTTTGAACCTTAGGGTTTGGGACAGTACGGCATGCTACATGTGAGGCGTTGGCTTGACCCTTCTACGGCTGGACCGTTGGTACTGAGGCATGAAGTGAATGTTTTTAAACTTATTTCATGTGTTGAGCTGTTTCGGGAAAACTTAGGTGTTCGATTGTTCGATCGGAAAGTTTAAGATTTTCTATTTTATCTGGAATGTGATACAATATTTGGAATCCACATGTAGTTATGAGATAACTGATTTGGATGTTATAAACATAGCACTTTAGTCTCACTTGATCGGTTGCCACGGAATTTTGATGTGATCAAAAGTCCGTCGCAATCACGTAGCGTACGCGGATACTCGCCAGGTAAACTTAATAGACAGCCTCACCCCATAGCCCCGACCAAGTGACTGTAGGAAAACCCCGTCGCCGAAAGCATCCGTTCGGGTGCTCGCGGCAGCGGTGTTCCGCCTTGGTGCACTTCGTCGACGGCGTCGGGGGTGCGGCTGCCTACTAAAGTTTGCGACGAGCATTCGATCAGGATATCGGGAATCTTGTTGAATTACCCGACTTGATATTGAAAAGTGTTTTCGATAATAAGAATAAAATGCGGGGTTTATAATTGTTAGGCATGCGATGTCTAAGGAATTCATTTGATTAGGCATACGATGTCTATGCAGGTTGCGGATTCCAACTGTTGTAGTTTTACACTTTCTTTTCTGTGACCGTAAGTGTAATATGTGATATCGCCGGTTTCGTTGCTATATGTCAACGACAATTGGGATACGCATGTTTACTTACGTTGATGACATGTGATGTTATGTGTTGCTGGATATGTTATATTGGATCGTCGTGTTTGAATAGCCGGGTTTTTTTATGTGAGATGAGTATTTTTCATTTTCATTCATGTAAAAACTTGTATGTAATATTCTTTTATTAGGGCACTTCCAGGTTGCGGAAGATGTCACCGTTGATGTATATCATTTACTTTTCCGCATTAGGATAGACCCAAGGAGGGGAGCACAAGTAACCGGGTTCTAGGGTCCAGTGGGAGGCCATCTCGAGGAGTCGAGTTCGGGTCTCCTAACCCTAGAATTGGTAGGGTTGCTTGCCGCTCTCGTAGGGGTCTAGGGGTGTGGGATTGGCTATTCATCGCGACCGTGGAATCCGTGTTTTATACTGGCTCGTATTAAAAACACGGACGTCCTAGTATATCCAATATTTCATATGATATTTTCTGCTGCGTTATCTGTGATGTGATCATGTGATATGTTCAGATAGATATTGTATATAGTATATATGATATATTATATAGACGTTGCTAATGTTTTACACCCGCGCTAGCCCTGCCTCGCTCTAGCGTTAGTACCTAACCTAACGGTGCGGACGAGATATCGAGGCGAATGCGGATGGCATAAGCGTACGTTATATTTATCTGTGATGTTTAGGTGGACTTAAATGATGGGATATTCATTAATATGATTAATGAAAGAAAATAAACCTAAAAGATGTTGTGGAATCGAATCTCAAAAATAAAACAGGTAGCTACAGTTCTTGCTTTGCATCGCGGTGTTCCTTGTAGAACATCCTGCACCTTATTCGATAAGAAAAGGACCGAGATCCCTTCACCGGGAGTGACTCCTTTAGCAATAACTGGCAGATGCTACAACCCTCAGTTTGTCTTTTGATTGCTTCTATAGTTTTTTCTTTGCACAGTGGTATATTTGATATATCCTGCACCTTATTCGATGAGGAAAGGGCCGACGATCCCTTCACCGGGAGTGACCCCTTTAGCAAAACTAGAAAAGCCTAAAAAACACTCCATTTAAAAACCATTTGATTCCGCAATGAGATCAAGTTCAAAGCGTTAAAGGTTTTCATAAAAACCATTCGCAACCCTCCGTCATTTTAGGAAGTAGAGTACTTAGTATTCGTGCTGTGTTTGTTGACCATAGTCAAGGCACAGTGTACGGTAGCTAAGTGATGTCTTCCTACACCGCATATGATGCGATTAGTTAGGACGGTCATGTGGCTTTGTTGACCTTAGCCAAGGGTCATGTGGGTGGGTCTAATTAATCACGAAATGACGGGTAGAACTTGACTAGTGCTTATGATTTGTTGACCTTAGCCAAGGTCATAGGTGCTAGGGGTAAAAACCTTTATCGGGAGTTTCAAGTGTTGAAATTTGCAATGAGATTGCATATCTTCTATATGATAGTTGGATCCCGATACCCACTGCAAGTAATTATTACTCCTGGGAGAGTTTTGCACTTTGCAATTAGCTGATCAAGTAGGTGTCTAGAAAGGTGTCAACGGAGTTACGCCTATGGGAAAACGAGGTTTACTATAATTAGGTCCGAGCGAAAGCACGGGGAACCTCCCTCAAAGTACCGACACTGGCCTGGCTGAAAGATTGGCAAACTTGTAGAGTGTAATTAATCTCGGCTAGTCTTTCCTTTCAGGGTTTGAAGGAAGATTTGATAAAAACAGTGGGAGCCATCCTGATTAGATAAAATATATAACCAATCTAATCTTGCAAGAGCGCACGCAGAGTGTTTTCTTCTCTCTCTCTCTCCAGGTAGCGACCATATCACGCCTTAAACAAGATAATAATATGGATGAATTGACCGAACCCGCTTGTTATACTGAGCTGGGGAACGTTGGTCCCGCTCCAACTTATAATTGTTATAAGACAGAGCAGGAAATAGGGGAATACCAGAATTCCTATGCCGCCCAAACGAAGAAAGTGCATATGATGCATCTCCTTCGGGTGTGTTCATTATAAAGAACCGTTTCTCAGTGTCCTCTGCATCCTGGGTATTTGATACCGGATCAGGATCCCAGATATGTAATCTGTTACATAGGGCTACATGAAGGCAGAGAGCTGAGAATGGGTGATAAGTTTCATGAGACAGAAAACGGGGCAAGTGTTGCAGCCAAGTCTGTTGGTCACTGTCACCCTGTATTACCAGTACATTAATTCTGAACGAATGTTATTAGATACCGAACCTGATATACAAAATCATATCAGTCTCTTTATTAGTAAAGAAGGATATAATTTTGTATTGTTGGATATTGTTTTGAACATTTCCTATATCAAAAGTTGATCGGTTCAGGCACGTTATCTAAAAGCATTGATGTTCTAAATCAAACTACAGTTCCTAATATACAGAACACACACAAGAGGAAGAGTTCAGAAATGAACGATTCCTTCTTGAGGCATTGTAGATTAGGTCATATCAATGCGACCCGACTGGCTGAAGTTACATTTTAGATGCATATTCAAATCAGTTTGAATTTACATCTTGTGAAACTTGCCAGTCATGTCACAAAGATAAGATGACCATAGCTCTGTTTATTGGAAACAGAGAAAGAGTTAGTAAACCCTTGGGATTGATACATGATGATGTATGTAAGATCCCCTGTCTAGACATGCCAAGACCGGTTCTTTGTATTTCATTACATTATCTGATAATCTCTCAAGATTCAGACATATGTTCCTGTTGAAACACAAGTCTGAACCTTTTGAGATATTCACAGAATATAAGTTAGAAATAGAGAACCAAAAACTGGGTATAAGTATTATGTCCTTTGATGAGATCAGGGAGGAGAATACTTGTGCATGGAATTATTGGACTATTCTAAAGCAGAATGAGATTCTCTCTCGGTGTTACTCCTCCGAATACACCACAGCACAACGGTGTATCGAGGCGGAGCAATAGCACCCTATATGATATGGTGTGCTCTATGATAAGTATTACTGAGTTACCTATTTCCTTTTGGGGTTGTGCACTTGAGAAGATGCATACCTATTGAATTAGGTTCGAACCAAATCAGTGCCTACCACTCCATATAAGATATGGTATGGGAAGAGCCTATCTCTTAAGTAAGTTAAGATTTAGGATTGTCCGGCCTATGTCAAAAGCAAAATCCGGACAAGATCGAGGCAAGGTCAGTTCTGTAGAACTGGAAAGGTTCCAACCATACAAAACTGCAGCTGATTTGACAGAACCAGAGGATTCAATAGTCCCCGACGAACCTCAGCCTCTCCGCCGATCTAGCAGGGTTCCTCACCTGCCTGAGAGATACTTCGGTTTCTCGATGACAGTAGGAGCGAGGATTGCATCATGAGATGATGACCCAACTAGTTTTGAGCAGGCCATCGAGAGTAGGGACTCTGTAAGAATGGCTGGATGCTTAGCGATCTGAGATGGAATCCATATACACCAACAAAGTATGGACTTTGGTTGCGATATCTGAAGGGTTAAATCCCCATCAGGAGCAAGTAAATCTTGAGAAGATTACTTGGTGTAGATGGAAAAGTTGAGACTTTCAAAGCTAGACTTGTTAAAGGTTTTCGTCATCGACCAAGCGTGGATAATGATGAAACCTTTTCCAGGGACTATGCTTAAGTCCATCCAGATCCTACTTACCATTGCTACATACCATGACTACGATATCTGGTGGTTGGGTGCCATGACTACTTTTCTAAATAATGATTTAGAAGAGAACGTCTATAAGAACACAACCAGAGGGCTTCGTAAACAGTGGGAGCAGCGGAAACGTGTGCAAGTTGCTTTACAGGATAAAGCAGGCATCGCGGAGTTGGAACATCTGTTTTGATGTGGTAGTCAAAGAGTTTGACTTCATCAAAATGGTAGATGAACCTTGTATGTACAAAAAGGTAGTAGAGAGTAAGGTGGTCATCCTTGTAGAGTACGTGGATGACATACTCTTGATAGGGAAGGAGTTTCCTATACTACGCTCGGCCAATCTCCGCTTATCACAAGGATTCTCCATATAGGATCAAAGTGATACCTACTAAATCCTGGGTTTTGGATCTATGAGATAGATCTAATTGGGTGTTAGGATACTCACTAGTTGAAGTGAGATGGTATCAATTGATCCTGGGGAGAATCACTGGAAAAGTACCAGGGTGATAAGGATGACTGAATGTCATTCGCAGGCAATGTCTTTACCCTCAGTGGAGGGATGGTATGTTGGAAGAGTTCCAAGCGAGATACCGTGGCAGACTAGACGATAAAGGTTGGTAACATCGCTATCAAAGATACTACCAAAGAGGCGGTTTGGGTGTATATTGGTTCATGAGATGAACTAGGTTCCTACCATTGTTTGACAATAGAAGTACGGCTTTGGCCAAGGAACCATGATCCCATCAGTGACCCAGACATATTCTGAGGCAGCATCACCTGATCAAGGAGATAGTTGATCTCCAAGGTGATCGAGGGTAGGAGAGTAGACTTAGAGGACAACACGGCGGATCCACTCACAAAGGCCTTTTCCCAGAGAGAGACTCTTATGGAATGGTTGAGTATGTGATACTGCAACCACTGCTACAGATGGCCCTAGTGCAAGTGGGAGATTGTTAGTTATATGTATGCCCTAGAGGCCATTACTGTACATAGGATCTATATTGTAGTGGATGCTGGGACATATATAGGTAGGACTTTCTTGCTCGACATGATAGTACGCTATCTGGTTGCTCTTTATCTTAACATGTATACTTTCTGTCTCTCTGTTACATGTTGATAAAGCCCTTAGGATGTGTACTCGACTTCCTGGACTATGATGCAGATCATACTAGTGGGGCATGGGTAGTCAATGAGTACATCCTTCAATGTTCCTAGTCATGGGAATATCGAGACGAGGCATCGATATTCCAGAGTAGACTAGCGTATATCTTCTTGACCCATGTGATGGGCGATGGATGATCCCATATCCATTGGTGTTTGACATCAGAGATGGTATGCGGGTGCTTAGTGGAGACTGGGTACACTGAACGGACTCGCCGAGAACTCCCAGATGGTATTATACCTCACGTCAGATGACAGTTCTCTGGTGACACTGGTACAGCTAAGTCTGTTGACCCGAGATCGTCATAGAGTCTTGTGTGTCTCCCACTGTGCTTTGATTTCCACCCTACCACGGCTCTACTGAGTCGTGCAAACAGGTGGTTTTTGGGTACAGTCCTGATTCACATGGAGGCAATGAGCGATAGGAGGAGATTCGTCTCTCCCGGTATTGGGGGTTGATTTTGCGCTATGCTCGACTGGCCATAACTGGAAATCCCTGGCCAGGGTTGCAGTGATCTGCTGGTAAGTGTTATCAGTAGTTTCATGTTATGTTATGGACCTTACATCGGCATGACTTATCAAGCTACTGGGGTCTAACGTTTACCACCCCTAGGCGAGATATGCGACATATCAGACGAACAGACCGGACTGTACGGTAAGTGTTACTGGTTGGATTCACAGGAGTGTGAGTGGGCTTGCTCGTCGATCTTCTGATCGCTCAATACCCGGGTGACCGTTACGTTTAGCAGACCGCTTGCGGCTTGTGGGTGTTTGATATGATCATCACCTGCTGCCGGCGTATTGACGAGTCTTTAGAGTCCTACACAGAGATTTCCTGGCTCAAGCGAAACGAAATAGGAGCGCATATGAGATATGTGCGGGACCGAGAATAATGCATGTATGTGATACCGTATTCTATTCTCGCGATGAATGTATCGATTGGTTGTATGCGATATAACCTAGTTATCGAATCGAGGATTGATTCGATAAGTCGATACATCGGATATTAGTCAGTCATATGCGATATGACCGGATCGTTAAATCAAGTGTTGATTTAATGATTTAATGTATAATTATATATTTGATATATTACTTTGCATTAACTAGTATTTGTTCACTTTAGATGGATTTTCTCACTTGATGTGCACAAGTTGTATATGCGATATATTTTTATGCACTTGTTTGTATCATGTTTGATGATACATGCAAACATGGGTGTGTGTAAGACTTAAACTATGTTTAGTTGATGGTTTAGGGTTTTTACTTGTTTATTTATTCTTTTATTCATTTATTTTGGCAAGAATAAAATGGTGGCTAACTTTGTTTCTTTCTTGAAACTTCATGAAGCTTTGAAGCTTTGACCATTTTGTTTCTTAGCCTTAACCTAACCATTAAACCTAACCTTAGTTTATTCTCTACACTTAACCATGGTTGCTATATGATAAGAATCACTTTATTTTCTATTTTTAATAATACTTATCATATTCTTCTTCTTCTTCTTCTTCAAGAAGAAAGAAGCTTACTAGCTTCAACGGTGACTTGAGAAAAAAAGTGAGAAATCCAATTCTAAAGTGAACCCACTTCCTATTTCTTCATCCTCTACCACTTGCCATGTAGTATAGGGTGTTTTCTTCACAAGTTTCATGACTTGGTGAAGTTGGAGCTTGATCTTGAGTTGCCTCGACGTAGATCATCTTCGGCATCGAAGTCGACGACCTAGCCCGATCTTTTCTCTGATGAAACCACCGTGAGAGTCTAGGATTCTGATGGGTACAGCGGATGGACGTCATCACGGAGCTGAGGAAATGGAGGACCGGATCTACAAAGGTTGTAGTCACTTTCCTTTAGCAATAAAGTTGTTTACTTGCTTGCATCGCCTTACCTCTAGTAACGATCTAGTTTAGGGTTTCTCGGCACATAGAAAAAATTTGAATTGGCCATGTTTGATCAGTTGTAGAACCTCATGGGTGTGCCTAGGAACCCTACATAACAGCCACCCAGGTATTGAGCGATCAGAAGATCAACAAGCTAGCCTGTCCGTTCTCCTGTGAATCCAATCAGTAACACTCTCGTACAGTCCGGTATGTTCGTCTGATATGTCGCATATCAAGTCTAGTGGTGGTATACGTCAGACCCCAGTAACCGATAAGTTGTGTCGATGTGAGGCTCATAACAGGTCGAGAAACTACTAGTAACACTTACCAGTATATCTCTATATCAGCCCTGGCCAGGGACTTCCAGTTATAGCCAATCGAACACAGCACAACATCAACTCCCTATACCGGGAGAGAAGAATCCCCTCCTATCGCTCATTGCCTCCATGTGATTCGGGACTGTACCCAAAAGCCACCGTTTTGCACGCCCTCTTGGACGTGGTAAGGTGGAAATCAAAGCACAGTGGGAATCACACAAGACTCTATGACGATCTCGGGTCTACAGACTACCCTGTACCAGTGTCACCGGAGAACTGCCATCTGACGTGTGGTATATCACCATCTGGGAGTTCTCGGCGAGTCCGTCTAGTGTACCCAGTCTCCACTGAGCACCCGTACACCATCTCTGATGTCAAACACCGATGGATATGGGATAATCCATCGCCCATCATATGGGTCAAGATGCGTATACGCTAGTCTACTCTGGTGTATCGATGCCCTGTCTCGATATACCCTCGACTAGGAACAGTTATAGGATGTACTCATTGACTACTATGGCCCCACTAGTATGATCTTATCATAGTCCCAGTAGTCGAGTACAGATCCTAAGGGCTTTATCAATATGTGAGAGTAAGACAGTAAACCAATACAAGTCAACATGTTAAGATAAAGTGAAACCAAATAGCATACTATCATGACGAGCAAGAAAGTCCTCTCTGTATATATCCAAGCATCCATCATAATATACATCATATGTACAACAATGGCCTCTAGGGCATATACATAACTCACAGTGACTATAAGTGGTATTGGACACTTATGGAAGCACTTGTATGGGTGTCACAGGTAAGGCACCAGACACTGTCCATTTATCTTGGGAATCAGTCGGGACGTGCTTGATGGAGATCCTGTCTCCAGTTCTCGCGCAGGCTTGTCATGGACCGACCAGTATTTGCGGTTATGGTTGACGTTTGATGTAGACCATGGGTGTTTACCCTAATCAGAGCAAAGCTCTGTTTAAATTCCAAAGTGGAAAAAAAAGTAATACTTCTGTTGTTTCTCCAATAAGAGCAAAGCTCAAAAAAAAAAAAAAAAAGAAGTGCGCAAGTGCGCAGTTGCGCGACACGTGTCACGCAGCTGCGCAGTGCGCAACTGCGCAGCTGCGCGACACGTGTCACGCAGCTGCGCAGTGCGCAACTGCGCAGCTGCGCGACACATGTCACGCAGTGCGCAACTGCGCAGCTGCGCGACACGTATCACACAGCTGCGCGACACGTGTCAACGCGCAGCTGCGCAAGCAAAAATAAAAAATAAATAAAATAAAATAAAATTCTTTATTGCAAAAACAGAATAAAGATTTGAGAAAATCTTTTCTGTTTTTGTTAAAATAATAAGATTTCTTCTGTAAAACAGAGACCTTTGGATTAAAGATCCGACGGTGGGGAAAATTCCCCAAATCACTTAGAGAATAATCTCTTTAACAAACTTTAACTAATTTATGGGCACTATAAAAAGGACCCTAGACCTCAATTCAAAGGCATCAAGATCTTGCTAAAAAAGAAAAGAGAAGAGAACTCTGGAAGAATAAAAAAAAAGAGGTAAAAACCTTTTAAAGAAGAGAAAATTCTCTTATGAACATGATCATAGATCTTTAACGATAAATAAATAAATAAATCAAATAGTGCCTTGCACTTGTTTTATGAACCATCGGTTCTTGAACCTAAAAGGTTCTTAAATTAATAGTGCTTTGCACTTCTTATGAACCACTGGTTCTCTGAAACAAGAAAAACAGAAATAAAAAAAAAAAGATAGTGCTTTGCACTTTTATGAACCTTTGGTTCTTGAAATAAACAAACTTGTTTTTTTTTAATCTAAATTAGATCAAGAAATCAAATAGTGCTTTGCACTTCTTTTATGAACCATTGGTTCTTGAATCTAAAAGATTCTAAAAATTAATAGTGCTTTGCACTTATAAAATTGCACTGTTGTGCTTTTTGATTGGCGCAAAGCGCTTGACAAATGCAATGCATTTTCTAAAGGGCCAGGCCCAAACCAAAAAGACCTAGTAGGCCTAATTAAATTGCAAGGCAATAAATGGGCAGAGCCCAAATAAATTGATGCTTTGCATCCTTTATACAAGGGCAGAGCCCAAATAAAATTGATGCTTTGCATCATTCCTAAAAGGGTAGGGCCCAAAACAAATTGATGCTCTGCATCCTTTCTGGGCAAGGCCTAAATAAAAATAAAAAAAGAAATGTAATGCAAAAGCAAATAAAATGTTGAACATTTCAACTGGACTTAGCCCAATTTTGGCCATAAGTCCTTAAATTAAATTGACTGAGCAAAATTGCTCTTCTAAATCAATTTACATCCGGTTCGAGGGTACATCTCCGAACTCCTTTGACATCCGTCGTTGTAATTTCTCAACGACGTCAAAGAGGTGACGGGTCCCAACGACTACACATCGATATGGACTGCGGGGTCTTTAAACTCGTGGACCGAAATGTCCATAAACTAACATCGGACCGAAATGTCCATAAACTAACATCGGACCGAAACGTCCCTAAACTAATATCGGACCGAAACGTCCCTAAACTAATATTGGACCACCACGTCCCTAAACTGGAATATGGACCACCACGTCCCTAAACTGGCACAATAGAGCCCAAATGCTCTTTTGTCGGACCTAAATGGTCCCGTTAAGTTGATCTTAGTCTCAAACTGGACTAACGTATCCTTAACAAACGTTTGAGTCGATCTTAGCCTAAAAAATGGCTAACGTATCCTCCAAACAGACTTTAGTCCCAAATTGGACTATGAATCTCCCAAACTGGAACAATAGAGCCTAAATGCTCTTTTGTCGGACCTAAATGGTCCCGTTAAGTTGATCTTAGTCTCAAACATGACTAACGTATCCTTAACGAACGTTTAAGTTGATCTTAGCCGCAACGCGACTAACGTATCCTTAAACTAAAAACACCAAATCCAAATCTAAGTAAATACGGATTTTGGACTAATCCACGTCCTACGGGCGACGGCATTACTCAGTCTCCGTATACAATCCACGGGCAACCACAAACAAAACAAACACACACGACACGAAGTGAAATTCTGGAGAAGGAGAAAGTTGTTACCGCGATGCGGTAGCGTAATTAACTGCAGGGGCTTGCGCCTGCAGGGAAGAGCGTCCCCACAATCAAAAACCCCTCACCCTGAGGGGGAATCTGACGAAGTCTGCTACATCGGCCGCATCCGTCTAAACCTCCGACACACGGTGTCATAAATCAACTTGGCATCTTCGGAGAGATAGACGGATAAAACCAAATAGCATCTGCCCCGAACCTCAGGCACGGACGTCCTAACGTCTCGGCCGCCGTTCGGAGGGGAACATATTCTGGCACGCCCGGTGGGACCTCTTCCTCTTTCCACTCCACACTTCGTGTGTCGTGTTCGCGAACAAATCGCGGTTTGCTGTGATTGCCTGTGGATTCGAGGTACTAAGATTTGGTGTCTTGCTCCGTGCAGAAAACAGAAGATCAATGGCTTCGAACTGCATCGCCTGCAGCAACAATCGCTCCGTCATTGCTGGAGGAGTGACTTATGGGCCCCAAGCGGCCTCCCTTTTCAAAATGCCGGTGGAGCAGGTGGCTCAAGCCACGACTGGACTATTTTTTGGGACTATGCTCCCACCAATGAGCTTCAACGCCCCAATGACATTGCAAGAAGCTCCAAAGAAGTCGGTCTTCGATCGACTTACCACTGCGGCGACCCCTTTCAATAGGTCGCCCAACTCCACTGCTTCAGGTTTTAATGGATTAGGCCAGAGCTCCAACGGGCCCATGAAGAAGCCTGCCATACCAGAAGGCGTTATCCCGAAGCGGATAGCTATCCCAGCTCCCGTTCTTGGCGAAGTCACCAGGGTCGCTTCCCATGTTCGGAAGCCCGCTTCTGACAGGTTGGCCGTCCCCGTTCAACGGACGTCGATCTTTAAAAAGCTGGTACCGGTATATTCTGACCAACACAGGGGGCATAAGGAGGTCACCCCTATAGCTGAAACAACTCCATCAGCACGACATGCCCGACGTCGCCACTGGCGTCGAGTAAGGAAGGCTGGAGGCAACTCCCCCTCTAGGATAACTCCGTCAGCTCCGATGGTGAGGATCGATGCTGCTGTTCCAACCAAGAACAGTTTTGAACTGCTCAACAAGGTGCGCAGAAACTCTCCTACTGCGATGTTGAAACGAACTCCTTCACCTGTGGAGAATACTCCAGAGAAGAAGTTAGAGCAGCCCCCTCAACGGCTGTCCTCTAAAATTTACAAAGTCTGGCGACAGGTCCAAGAGTCGGTGATCGATCAAGACTGCCTCCGACGACAGAAAAAGATGAAGGTTCGGCAGGGGAAGGATTACTCTATCAAACCACAAGAAACAAAAGCTACTCGGGTGCCCACTACAACGGTTCCCTTAACTCCAATCACTCAAAAAAGGAGGCCGCAAAAAGCCCCTGTGTCTTCGGCAAATCGCAAAGACACCGAACACAAACGCCCCAAGTCTGGGGGTATGGTGGTGCACACTGTTTATATGGCTTCTGGAAAGGAGGAAAGCCGCACTTCTACGGGCCACCGACCGCTCACCCGATCCGTGACGAAAGCCCAGGAGCAACAACAAAAGCTTCAGGAAATGATCAATACAATGGCTGCACTCACTGAGCCAAAAGAAAGTTCTGAAACGTCTTCGGATGAGCGTCAAGAACAAGAAACCGACGCTGACTTTTTACGCAGAGTTCTCGAAAAGAGGGACAAAGAAGCTGCAGAGCAGGCGGCTAACATAAAGCAGATGTCGCTCCTCTTCAAAGATATGGTAGGGATGATGTTACAGCCGGACCCTCCTGCTGAAGATCCTCCGATCGTCCTTGAAGACGACAGGGGAGAAACGTCAAATCCTCCGCCGGCTCTATCAACAGCCAAGGAGGAGGCAATCTCCAAAGTTGACCTAGACGAATATATAGCCCAGCAGATCCGGGTTCATCAGGCGAATGTAGCGGCTGGGCAAATTGTTAGAACCGGACGACCGTATCCGAGCTGGTATGACCAAATCAGTTACCCGCCAGGATATACGATCCCTAAATTCCACGTATATAAAGGGACAGGGAATCCGCATCAGCATGTCGCTCAATTCAGGGCCTTATGCGGCAATACTGGAGGCGATGACAAATTGTTGCTACGTCAATTCGTCGGCAGCTTAGCAGAAATAGCCTTTGAATGGTATTCGGAGTTACCTAACGACTCTGTCAAAACATTTGCAGAGATGGAACTACTGTTTACACAAAGATTCGCGAGTGCTAGTGAACGCACTCCGATAACAGCACTGATAAATGCCAGGATAAGGCCAAGCGAAACGTGGGTCCAATACACAACACGATGGCGGAACCTATGGTCGAAATGCGAACAACGCATAGAAGAGGCACCTGCGGTAGGCATGTTTGTGGGCACTCTCGATCCGCAGGAGACCATCTCGCAATTCATGATGTTCTTCAGGCCGACCACCTTCCAGGCCTTGATCGACAAATTAGCCCAAATGGACCAGATGGGCCATAGACCGTCTCCTCCAAGACCCGATCCCCGAAATGAGAAAGGAAAAGCGATCATCGTCGCCAACGCTCAGCAACAGTCGAGCAACTCAAAGCCGGTCGCTCGCCAAAACAACGTGCGTCCACGCCCATCCTTCGAAGAGAGGCTGGGACGTCCTTACTCGTTTCCGCAGAATAAAACGAGAAGACTGTTTGAGCTGGCAGTGCGCAACAGACTTATTAATCTGCCGAGTCCAAAGCGTCTGCCGCAGCCAGGCGATCTTAATAATCCCAATTATTGCCCTTACCACCAAACGGTAAGTCACCCAATTGAGGATTGTTTCGTCTTTAAGGGATGGATGGAGGATCAATACCTGCAAGGCAAGTTCACGCTGTCTGAAAGCTGGAAGGTAAACCCCCCACAGCCGCACTCTCCAAAGAAGACGGACACGCCGGGGGCAACTTGTTCTTTCGTCGAGGATGAAAACGATGGAGAAAACTTATCGGATGAATCCGAAGACTACGTAGCGACTTGTCATGTGATTTCTCATTCACTGACGGACGATGAGGAGGATCCTTGTGCTGAGAAATCAATGGCGGACCCTGAAACAGAAATTCCGCGGCCGTCAGATAAGTTGATCGATGCCTTCCTAAATGAAATTCGTCTGAAAGCAAAAGCCAATCAAGAGCATGAAATGGCCATACTGGAAAGAACCAAGGTATTCCCGTCAAATCAAAAGCCATACACTGCGGGTAAAAACAAATTCAAGACGAGGAAACGGTTCGCCAAAGCTCTATCAGTAGGAATGAAGCTACCGCCCTCTGAAGAAAATTCTTTCTCTGAGGTAGAGATGCACCCTAACTTCTGTTTATATCATCAGAAGATCATACATCCTACCGAAGACTGCGAGTCCTTTAACTGTTGGTGGCAAGGGTATGTCGCTCAAAAGCGACACTTCGACAGGACAAAGTGTGAAGCTTGTGGACATCGAAAAAATACGATAGATGAGCGCAAAAGAGCCACCGCCGACTGTCATATAGCCGACTCCAAGGGATCACAAATTATCACCTTTGGAAGCGACTCTGACGAAGAAGCTACCCCCAACTCTTCCCTCGGGGAATCTATTTCAAAAATAAAGGAATTGAGAAGCTGCGAGAACGTTCAGCTGTGCAATCATATGCTACTCGGAAAAAATCTCGGCCCCGTAAACAAAGGATCGAACAAAAAGGATAAAAGAAAAGGAAAAAAGGGCCTCGTCGCCAGCGCTCACCAACAATCAGGTGACCTTAGACCGATTGCTTGCCAAAACAACAAGCGGCAATCCCTCCAGGAAAAGTTGGAACTCCCTTACTCGTTTCCGCAAGATAAAACAAGGGGACTGTTCGAGCTGGCAGTGCGCAACAGACTCATTAATCTGCCGAATCCAAAACGTCCGTTGCAGCCAGGCGACGTTAATAATCCTAATTATTGCCCTTACCACCAAACGATAGGTCATCTGATCGAGGATTGCTACGTCTTCAAGAACTGGGTTGAAGACCAATACCAACAGGGCAAGTTCGCGTTGTCCGAAATTTGGAAGGTGAACCCGCCACAACCGCATGCTCCGAAAAATATGGACACGCCGGGGGCATCATGCTCATTCATAGAGAAAGCCCAACGGACCACTACGTCCTAAAACTGGATAACGGACCGAAACGTCCTTAAACTAACAACGGACCGAAACGTCCTTAAACTAACGACGGACCGCAATGTCCTAAAACTTGCAAATGACCGAAATGTCGTTAAACTATTCCCAACCCGCAGCATCTTCAGGCTGACGTGTAAAAAAAAAACGGTACGTCCACAAGCAAAATGGGCACGGATGAAAACCCGAAAGGGCTCCGTGAGTAAAAACAGCAGGGCTACCGGCGAGTGTTCGTGAAAACCCGAAAGGGCGCGACCTCGTAAAAAAAAAAAGAAAAAAAAAATAAAGGTATGTCCATAAGCAAAAAGGGCACGGATGAAAACCCGAAAGGGCTCCGTGAGTAAAAACAGCAGGGCTACCGGCGAGTGTTTGTGAAAACCCGAAAGGGCGCAACCTCGTTAAAGAAACACTTATAGGATCCTCTCGACCCGGTAAGGAGAAACCACCTGCGTGAGATCCTTACGACTCACAAAGGAGCAACACACTTGGGGATCCCCACGATTCCTAAGGAGAAAATACACTTGCGAGATCCTCACGACTCGTAAGGAGAACTCTCTTATGGGACCCCCACGGCCCGTAAGACTTGAAAGTCTTAAGTTACAGAGACCTAAACCTGTTCTTAAGCAAACCCCCACAAACTTCCAATATTGCCCTACAAGTAGTCCAATATTGACCCTTGTATACAATCCACGGGCGCAAATAAATATTTCCCTAACAAAGTCCCATCCGTGACTAGGGATATGCTTGTACAGCAAACAACACTTGTAGGTCCTCTCGACTTATAAGGAGAAAACCCTTTTGTAAGATCCTTACGACTTACAAGAGAACATGCACTTAGGAATCCTCACGATTCCCAAGGAGAAAACACACCTACAAGATCCTCACGACTTGTAGGGAGAAATACCTTTGTGAGACCCTTACGGCTCATGAAGTCAAAAGCCTTAGCCGACAGGACCCTTAACCCTGTTTACTAAGCCACCTTTGTTCAACATCGACAGAGGCAAATGATGATTCGCTCCTGGCAATATCCCAGTTGCAGCGATGCTGATGCCTAGACCGGTATCAAATTCCAAGTCCTTTTACGGCAAATGATGATTCGCTCCTGGCAATATCCCAGTTGCAGCGATGCTGATGCCTAGATCGGTATCAAATTCCAAGTCCTTTCACGGCAGATGATGATTCGCTCCTGGCAATATCCCAGTTACAGCGATGCTGATGCCTAGACCGGTATCAAATTCCAAGTCCTTTCATGGCAGATGATGATTCGCTCCTGGCAATATCCCAGTCGCAGCGATGCTGATGCCAAGATTGGTATCAGATCCCAAATCCCCTACTCATAAAAAAAAATGCATACGAAATAGCCGAAATGATGGGGCAACTTGCAAACAAAATCAGCAAGTAAAAATGTATGCACGAGTAAAAAGAAAAATAGCCGAAATGATTGGGCAACTCGCAATAAAAAACAACAGCGAGTAAAAATAAAATAAACAGTCGAAACGATTGGGCAACTCGCAATAAAAAGTAGCGAGTAAAAATAAAGTAAATAGCCGAAATGATTGGGCACCGCGAAAAATAGCCGAAATGATTGGGCAATCGCGACCTTCGCGATATAAAAGCTGAAATGATAGAGCATCGCGAAAAAAAAAATGAAAGAATGAAATTTTTTGCCCTACAGGTGAAATCACATCGATCCCTGTATACAATCCAGGGGCACAGATAAAAAGGGAACAATACCTTCCCAACAGGCTCCATCAGAAAGCGAAGCCAAATCTCGACGGTTCATAGACAGCCTAGAGACCTTCTCGACATTTGTCGCAATATTACAGACACGATGTCAACAAATGAAGCAAACGAAGATCCCGAGCTTCAGGGTCTCGACGTCAACGTCTACAGCCTAGAGACCAACAACGGTGTGCCTCCTCATTCCAACAGGACACAGATGTTACACCATCAAGTGAAGCGAAGGCCACATTCCTAGCTTCAACGTCTTTACGGTAACTCACATAAAACCGGAAAGACAATCGGAGACCATCTCACATGAAGTGGTCACCTCCTTGACGTTCGTCTCGATACAGTAGACGAAATGTCAACCTCAGCGTTCTTCCTCCAGCAGGGATTCAGACTTGATAAAGCAAATGAAGCGAAGGCCACATTCCTAGCTTCAACGTCTTTACGGTAACTCATATAAAACCAGAAAGACAACCGGAGATCATCTCGCACCAGCACAGAGTGGTCACCACCTCGACGTTCGTCTCGATACAGTAGACGAAATGTCAACCTCAGCGTTCTTCCTCCAGCAGGGATTCAGACATGATAAAGCAAATGAAGCGAAGGCCACATTCCTAGCTTCAACGTCTTTACGGTAACTCATATAAAACCAGAAAGACAACCGGAGATCATCTCGCACCAGCACAGAGTGGTCACCACCTCGACGTCCGTCTCGATACAGCAGACGAGATGTCGAACTCAGCGTTCGTCCTCTAACAGGATTTGGACACACCAAAGCAAACGAAGCGAAGGCCACATTCCTAGCTTCGACGCCTTGACGGTAACTCATATAAAACCGGAAAGACAACCGGAGATCATCTCGCACCAGCACAGAATGGTCACCACCTCGACGTCCGTCTCAATACAGTTGACGAGATGTCACCCCAACGTTCGTCTCGACACAGCAGGCGCAACGTCATTAAACGAATGGAGCCACGGCAAAATCCCTAGTTCCAAACCTCGGCGGTTCACCAGCAACCTAGAGACAACCTCGACGTCCGTCTCGATACAGTAGACGAGATGTCACCCCAACGTCCGTCTCGACACTGCAGGCGCAACGTCATTAAACGAATGGAGCCATGGCAAAATCCCTAGTTCCAAACCTCGGCGGTTCACCAGCAACCTAGAGACAACCTCGACGTCCGCCTCGATACAGTAGACGAGATGTCACCCCAACGTTCGTCTCGACACAGCAGGCGCAACGTCATTGAACGAAAAGAGCCACGGCAAAATCCCTAGTTCCAAACCTCGATGGTTCACCAACAACCTAGAGACAACCTCGACGTCCGTCTCGATACAGCAGATGAGATGTCACCCCAACGTTCGTCTCGATACAGCAGACACAACGTCATCAAACAAATGGAGCCACGACAAAATCCCTAGTTCCCACCATGACATTCGTCTCGATACAGAGGACGCAATGCCAGCAAACGAAGCAAAGGCCAAATTCCTAGCTTCAGGGTCTTAACGGCAAGTCATATAAAGCCTGAAAGACTATCGGAGATCATCCCACACCAGCGCGGAGTGGTTATGACTCATCGGGGCTCTCCAAAATGAGCCTAACCTCAAGTAAAAAGCGGCATGGCAAATTCCTAGCGCTTGCTCTTCCGACGGTCAAACTGCCAAGGAGGATTGCTTGAAGACGTCTTGTCCAGCCCCCGAAGGGATCAGAGACACGGCAGTCGCGGGGCTACTCGAACAGCACGATTGCCTATCGAGGACTATATCAGCTTATGCGACGGTACGATGGCCAAAACCCTAAGTACCACCGACCTTAACGGGCTTCTGTCGTAAAGAGCAGAGGTTAAATGCGACGTTAAGATGTTCTTGCGAGAAACGTTCGATTCGTCTCGACTTGTGAAAAATTATCGAGGCGGCTCGACTCGTGAGATAAAGTCTTAGACAGCAAGGATTGAAAAGCTTGCTTTTTGAGCAATGGGGCCCTGCAAGTCAATCCAAACTGGTCTCTTGCATACTATTCACGGGTCTCACTCTCCGAAGTCGAATTTCGACGAGGAGGGAAACAACCACTTACTAATCCTCCCGATTCGTAAGAGGGAAAATTCTCTTATAAGATCCTTACGACTTATAAGAGAAAACCACACTTAAGAATCCTCACGATTCCTAAGGAGAAAATCCACCTATGAGATCCTCTCGATCCGTAGGGAGAAAAGCCTCTGTGAGACCCTCACGGCTCATAGAATTGAAAAGTCTTAGGCATTAGACTTGAACCTGCGGCCTAAGCCATCGCTATTTCCTGAGGAAGTCAGAATACTCGTTTTAGACATCCATCAACCATGGTTATTAAGACAGCCTGCTGACTTTAAAAGAAAGAAGATGACAGAGAGAATATCCGGTCTACATTTGATCTGGCATGCGTGACGCATTCATTTATGCATGGACAGAAAACTCAGGACGGGAAATAAGAGAAGCTGAAGTAAAAATTTTCCATTCATATTGGCAAAAATTCTTACAATTTTGAAAAGCGATAAAAGGAAAATATTATTACAATGGAATAACTTCAGATCCGGGGCAGGGATTGAGGAATTCAAAAGTAAGGCCGTCCAAACTTCTTTTGGCCTTTCTAATTATTCTTATGCGCAGCCTCTCGCGCTCCTCGGTGTCAATATCATCGGCAAGCCCCTCTGGCCTTCGATAAGCAGCAACGATTGTCGTCTGCTGAAAGATTTGATGTAGGATGTCAACGAGGTTGTTTCGCCGTTTCTTCGAAATCAGCCCCGTCAGGTATACTGAATGCACCTTGTCTTCGGCATCATCTAGCGCATTGAGCGGTAAGGCCTCGTGAAGACCTGGGAGTGCTCTCCATATTGACCCCAGCACGACTTTCAAAAAGGCCGAACGACGAGGTAGCAGCCAGCCACCGCTGGCATTCAGGCGACCCATGACCTCTGCACATTGAGCGTCCGTAAACTCCTGGTTCTGTTGACGGCCATGTACACGGATATCCTCATAAGTGATGAACTCGTGCAAGCTGTATAGACGCACCGCCATAATACCTGAAGAAAACAATACAGGGATATTAACAAACAAATACAGAAAGTTAAAAGTTAAACTCCTCGGGAGCAATGCTCTGCAGACAGGAGCGACACCAGTCAAAATCAGTTATGAGGAGAATTTGAGGAAAATTCCCTGAAAATATTGAGAGCTCCGCTCTGAAAAAAAAATGATATAATAATAATAATATTCTCAAGTGCCATATAAGTTGGGAGGAGCAAAGCTCCATTAATTAAGAAGATATAAGAAAAATCTTTTATAGAGCAAAGCTCTATTAATAGAACCCTAACAGGATTCTCCTGAGTTCTCTTTGGACCTCTTTAGAGCAAAGCTCTGCTAAATGAAACCCTAAATAGGTTTTCTTTAGATCAGGGATCTATGGAGAGCAAGGCTCTATTAATCAGCTTTAATTTAATTTAATTTTTACCTATGATGGTTATGAACTCTGGAGTTCTTGGAAAAAAAATCAAGAGCAAGGCTCTGAAAATTCTTAAGCAAGAGCAAGGCTCTGAGTCAAAATTCTTGAAGTGGTAAAGAATTTTTCGAGGACCAAAGGTCCTATTTATAGGCATCAAGTGCCATTTCAGCTCCCAAGAGATGGCGCGACGGTTCGGAGTCTGCCACCGCTGCGCTCACGTTAGGAGACCACGTAAGCGCAATGGTGGGGGGGCATTTGTTTACCCTAATCAGAGCAAAGCTCTGTTTAAATTCCAAAGTGGAAAAAGAAGCAATACTTCTGTTGTTTCTCCAATCAGAAAAAAGCTCAAAAAAAAAAAAAAAAAAAAGAAGTGCGCAGTTGCGCGACACGTGTCGCGCAACTGCGCAGCTGCGCACTTGCGCAGTTGCGCAGTGCACAACTGCGCAGTTGCGCGACACGTGTCACGCAGCTGCGCAGTGCGCAACTGCGCAAGTGCGCAGCTGCGCGACACGTGTCACGCAGCTGCGCGACACGTGTCAACGCGCAGCTGCGCAAGCAAAAAAAATAAAAAATAAAAAAATAAAAAAAATAAAAAAAAAATAAAATTCTTTATTGCAAAAACAGAATAAAGATTTGAGAAAATCTTTTCTGTTTTTGTTAAAACAATAAGATTTCTTCTGTAAAACAGAGACCTTTGGATTAAAGATCCGACGGTGGGGAAAATTCCCCAAATCACTTAGAGAATAATCTCTTTAACAAACTTTAACTAATTTATGGGCACTATAAAAAGGACCCTAGACCTCAATTCAAAGGCATCAAGATCTTGCTAAAAAAGAAAAGAGAAGAGAACTCTGGAAAAATAAAAAAAAAAGAGGTAAAAACCTTTTAAAGAAGAGAAAATTCTCTTATGAACATGATCATAGATCTTTAACGATAAATAAATAAATAAATCAAATAGTGCCTTGCACTTGTTTTATGAACCATCGGTTCTTGAACCTAAAAGGTTCTTAAATTAATAGTGCTTTGCACTTCTTATGAACCACTGGTTCTCTGAAACAAGAAAAACAGAAATAAAAAAAAAAAGATAGTGCTTTGCACTTTTATGAACCTTTGGTTCTTGAAATAAACAAACTTGTTTTTTTTTAATCTAAATTAGATCAAGAAATCAAATAGTGCTTTGCACTTCTTTTATGAACCATTGGTTCTTGAATCTAAAAGATTCTAAAAATTAATAGTGCTTTGCACTTATAAAATTGCACTGTTGTGCTTTTTGATTGGCGCAAAGCGCTTGACAAATGCAATGCATTTTCTAAAGGGCCAGGCCCAAACCAAAAAGACCTAGTAGGCCTAATTAAATTGCAAGGCAATAAATGGGCAGAGCCCAAATAAATTGATGCTTTGCATCCTTTATACAAGGGCAGAGCCCAAATAAAATTGATGCTTTGCATCATTCCTAAAAGGGTAGGGCCCAAAACAAATTGATGCTCTGCATCCTTTCTGGGCAAGGCCCAAATAAAAATAAAAAAAGAAATGTAATGCAAAAGCAAATAAAATGTTGAACATTTCAACTGGACTTAGCCCAATTTTGGCCATAAGTCCTTAAATTAAATTGACTGAGCAAAATTGCTCTTCTAAATCAATTTACATCCGGTTCGAGGGTACATCTCCGAACTCCTTTGACATCCGTCGTTGTAATTTCTCAACGACGTCAAAGAGGTGACGGGTCCCAACGACTACACATCGATATGGACTGCGGGGTCTTTAAACTCGTGGACCGAAATGTCCATAAACTAACATCGGACAGAAATGTCCATAAACTAATATCGGACCGAAACGTCCCTAAACTAATATCGGACCGAAACGTCCCTAAACTAATATTGGACCACCACGTCCCTAAACTGGAATATGGACCACCACGTCCCTAAACTGGCACAATAGAGCCCAAATGCTCTTTTGTCGGACCTAAATGGTCCCGTTAAGTTGATCTTAGTCTCAAACTGGACTAACGTATCCTTAACAAACGTTTGAGTCGATCTTAGCCTCAAAAATGGCTAACGTATCCTCCAAACAGACTTTAGTCCCAAATTGGACTATGAATCTCCCAAACTGGAACAATAGAGCCCAAATGCTCTTTTGTCGGACCTAAATGGTCCCGTTAAGTTGATCTTAGTCTCAAACATGACTAACGTATCCTTAACGAACGTTTAAGTTGATCTTAGCCGCAACGCGACTAACGTATCCTTAAACTAAAAACACCAAATCCAAATCTAAGTAAATACGGATTTTGGACTAATCCACGTCCTACGGGCGACGGCATTACTCAGTCTCCGTATACAATCCACGGGCAACCACAAACAAAACAAACACACACGACACGAAGTGAAATTCTGGAGAAGGAGAAAGTTGTTACCGCGATGCGGTAGCGTAATTAACTGCAGGGGCTTGCGCCTGCAGGGAAGAGCGTCCCCACAATCAAAAACCCCTCACCCTGAGGGGGAATCTGACGAAGTCTGCTACATCGGCCGCATCCGTCTAAACCTCCGACACACGGTGCCATAAATCAACTTGGCATCTTCGGAGAGATAGACGGATAAAACCAAATAGCATCTGCCCCGAACCTCAGGTACGGACGTCCTAACGTCTCGGCCGCCGTTCGGAGGGGAACAACGGAGTGTGGGGTAGTTTGAGTTTGAGTTCAACAGAATCTCGGGAGTCCCATGCCGGCATATATATATGGAGATATATGGAGATTTACAGGGATATTACATGATTATTACCGTGAGTTACATTTTGGGCCCGTGGTCTCTTGCTCTTGGGTCCTACCTTTGGGTGGAGGACACTCACGAGTGGTTGACTTTCACACTTGGACTGACGATAGGCTTAGTGACCTGTACAGTGAGACTTAGAGACTGATAGGGATAGTGACATTGACATACATTACTTCCTGTATCGACACACCTGACATACTATTTTACTGCTTTACTATTCACCTGCTCTTTTAGACACCCGCATGGGCTACTTCATGTTCATATCTGTACTATCTTGATTTACTGTTATATATCCATTATTACTGTACGAGTTACTACTTGCACCTATTTTTATATTGCTATCGTGTCGCTCTGACGACCTGAGTATGCATGCTCAGAGTGAGGAGTGGATCTAGCCTGGACCAGGACCAGACGTACATCACGGACATCTTGATTAGCTATCCAGAGCTATACTCTTTTGATCTCCATCAGGTTAGTTCCTTGTATCTGTTTTGTCTCGGTTACTGCATTTCTCATTACCTGTGCATTTTTTACTGATTACCACGTAAAGATAAAAGCTGAAGTGTGACTACGGAGAGATATTACCTCGACCGTAGGAGCATGGCTGGCCTTGTCAACCCCTCGTATTCCGTATTTTGGGAAGTGGGGCGTGACATTCTACTAGGAGGTTCTAACTACTATGTTAGTATTTATACCTCCTTGATTCTAGTCCTTCGGGTCTTCTTCTCCTCCTCTCCTTGAGCTCCTCGAAGATCCGTATCATGCTTGATCATCGGCCTACTCGTGTCTGCTTACCGCCGAAAACAGAGACGGATCCGGGATGGATTGTTTTGCCTGAATTTAGAGGCATATGCTATTTGGATTTATCCGTCCACCTCTCCGAAGATACCAAGTTGATTTATGGCACCGTGTATCGGAAGTTTGGACGGATGCGGCTATTGTAGCAGACTTCGTCAGATTTCCCCATCGTTTGTGTTATGGAGACGCTTTTCTCTGCAGGCGCAAGCCCCTACAGTTAATTACGTTACCGAATCGCAGTAACCATTTTATCCTGCTCCAGAAGGTCACTTCGTGTTGTGTGTTTTTTTTGGCTGCCCGTAAATAGTATACGGAGACTAATTTATGTTGTCTCCCGTAGGGCGTAGATTAGTCCAAATCCGTATATTCTTAGATTTGGGTTTGGGTTGATTTAAGGATCGTTAATCTCGTTTGAGATTAAGATCAATTTAAATGTTTGTTGAGGATACGTTAGTCTAATTTTAGACTAAAATCTACTCAACAGGATTTTAGGATCATTCAAACCCAACAAAAGAGCATTTGGGCTCCATTGCTTTAGTTTAAGGACGTTTCGGTCCGTTGTTAGTTTAAGGATGTTTCGGTCCATAACTAGTTTAAGGACGTTTCAGTCCGTTGTCACCATTTTGGGAAGTGTATCCAAAAGCAGTTGGTTGTCGAGACCCGCCACCTCTCTGAAGACATTGAGGAATTACAACGACATGTATTAGAGATGTAGAGAGATGTACCCTTGAACCAATTCCATTATTAGTCGTATTTTGAGACTAAGATTTCTTCATTAGTTTGGGAAGTCATGAGCATAGAGGCTCGGTCTATTTGGAGATCGAAGATGTTTTAATCTCATCGAAGATGTTTTAATTTCATGAAGACTTAGCCAACTTGAGGCTGAAATTGATTTCCCATAGTGTTAAACACTAGTATACGTTCAGCACTCATGTGTTCCCACGTGAGGCTCTAAAGCAGTGTTAAACACTGAATTCCAGGGGCGCTCACGTGTGGTATGTGAGGCACCTCAAAGTTGGCTCTGTACACTGGGTTCAAGTCCCCGTTTATATATAAGTGTTAAACACTTAATTCTTGTGGCACTCACATGTGAGCACGTGAGGCGCCCTAAAATTGGGTACTGCCTTTTTGGGTTTTATTTCCCTCTTCTTTTATAAGCACTCGGCTCACGTGCGAGCACATGAGGCACCCGAAAAGGGAATTATTCTCTGAGTTTTATTTCTCTTTCTTTTATAAGTGCTAAGCACTTTGACCCTGTGGTGCTCACGTGGAGAGAAGTTTGTTAATTAGTTTTAGGAAATCTCTCATTGAGAGACTTCAATTGATTTGGGGGTTTTACCCGCTATTGGATCTTTGATCCAATGGTTCTGTCTCACAGAACATATTTTCTTATTTCTTAAAAAAGATTAGGAAAATATTTTTCTGTACAAATTTATTCTGTAGATTGGCGACTTTTAATCACTGTTGGATTTTTAATCCAAGGGTGCTTGGTTTAATGGAGCAAATATTTTTTTTTGTTTTAAAGAGAGATGAAAAATATTTTCCAACTCATGGGATATTTGATCCGCCAACTTTCTATTTAACAGAAAATACCATTTTCCATTTAAAAGTTCAATAGAATTTAATTCTATCATCATTGGATCTTTGTTCCAACGATTCCTTGTTGAGTAGAATTTAATTCTACGTAGGGAAGCGTCCTCACGTGTTTGACTCGTGAGGCTTATTAGCTTGGCAATTGTTTTAATTACTGTGCTTATATGCGTTGCATATAGGCACTCACGTGTTGAACACGTGAGGTTGTTTTAGCCAAGCAATTGTTTTAATTGCAGTGCCTATATGCGTTGCGTATAGGCACTCACGTGTTAAACACGTGGGGATCTTTGTCCTTGCAATTGTTTTAATTGCAGTGCCTATATGCGTTGCATATAGACACTCACGTGTTAAACATGTGGGGATCTTTGACCTTGCAATTGTTTTAATTGCAGTGCCTATATGCGTTGTATATAGGCATTCACGTGTTAAACACGTGGGGCTCTTTGGCCTTACAATTGTTTTAATTGCTGTACCTATATGCGTTGCATATAGGCACTCACATGTTAAACACGTGGGGTTGTTTTTAGCCTAGCCATTGTTTTAATTGCAGCGCCTATATGCGTTGCATATAGGCACTCACGTATTAAACACGTGGGGCTCTTTGGCCTAGAAATTGTTTTAATTGCAGTGGCACTCACGTGTTAAACACGTGGGGTTTTTTTAGTAGGGAACTTTTCATCATCCTTTTTTTATAAGGGAACAAATGCCCTCAGCATTGCTCTCACGTGGCTTGCACGTGAGTGCAACGCTGTCTGTCCTCACAGCCGTTGGATTGCCTAAGGAAATGGGAAGATGAACCACTCCCCATCATGTCTTATAAATGCAAGGCTCTTGCCTTTGGGAATCCATTGTTCTTTCATCCTCTTCCTTACTTGTTTTCCTTGAAAATTTAATTCTTCTCTTCAGAGCTTAGTTCTCTACTTACTGGAATCTCAGAGTTAAACTCTGTTAAACTTTTTCCTTGGTAAGGATCATGAATGGAACACCCTTTTTTGTTCTTTTCATCGTATAAATTACCCTAAGGACCCTAGTAAACATAGGTTTAAGCGGGACCAATCTCTTGAGCCTCAGGGAGCCGGAGAAGTGGGTGCTTGCCTATCTAAGGTAGACAACTTAACAAACAGTGTTATCAACACGGTAATTGTCTTTGAAAAAGACACAAATCCTGCCGCCCATGTGCAGCGGTTACCGATAACATCAAAACCATCAGGACTTCAATTTACTTTTCTAATTGTCTGACTCGGATTGAGTCTCTTTATAATCTGACTTGAATATGATTCAAGTACAATCTACAATCTACAATCTACAATATTACAATTCAACATGAATCCATGAATCCATTTATTCCATATATTCAATACATTTCAATATATTCAATCTATACAACTTGACCGAACCGAACCATGGATATACTTCCATTTAAATGATTCTCCAGTTACATCCATTTACATGATTCTCCAGTTACATCCGTTTACTGATATTATGGTTTCGGTAAGTCACCCAATTATACAATCTATACAGTTTACAATACAAGACAATACAATACAACTATACAAAAAGACATCTCGGGGTTTAAGGGGTAGATTGGTATGGAAGGTGTTAAAAGTGGCATGAGACTGCAAGATTAAGACGTAATTACAGCTATGCCGTTGTTCCATGGTATTATCGACGGAGCCTTGTACTTTCAGTTTGCCCTAGTCTCTAGCATATAGAGACTCCTCTCGTATACACTGGCATCCTTCTGTACCAAGCTACAAACAACAGCGTTAACACTAAATACAACATTATAACAATATAATACAACTTTAAAAGCTATACTCTCTCTCTTATTCTGTCTATTCTATTTCTCCCTTATCTTTGGGACTTACCGAGCGACCTGTTCGCTGACAACATTCTCTTTCTTTCTTCTTTGAATGTCGTCAGGTGATCTGGACATTCCTGAGATCGAGCCCACTGCTGAAGACTTGGACCACTTCGTTGAAGACCCAGAGCTTTAGTTCATTGTACACTTTTATTTCAGTACTTTTCCTTTTCTGTTATGCCATTGTTTAGGCATTGCTTTTATTCAGTTGTATTTACTTTCCATGCATTGTACAGAAAGAATGTGAATAAATAAAGTTGCTGTTTTTTTATATTTTGTCTCTTGTGTATTTAACTTTTATATTGCTTAGTTACGTTTAGCGTATTCACAGTAAATACGTAGCGGCCTCGTCGCGTCCTCTACCCGTATACTGGGAAGCGGGGCGTGACAACGGAATACGGGAAGTGACTAGGCCAGCCATGCTCCTACGGTCAAGGGTAATCCCGCCGTAGTTACACTTCGGCTTCTAGCATTACATGGTAATCGGTAATTACAGCACAGAAGTAAAGGAAACACACTACTAGTTTATTACACCATCATTCATTGTTCACAGTTTACAATAGAATGAAATAAAAGAAACTACTAACCAAGTGCGAATACAAGGTTGACTTATTGAAAGCGGTAATAGTACTGAAGGCACGACCGTCTAAATCTCTACGAGCTCGAAAGATAGGTCTGACTCCTGAATCCGGTCCTCTTCAAACTCTGAGCATGCATACTCAGGTCGTCAGGGCAACGCAATAGCAATATTATAATAATCACAAAGGACAAGAAAAATAACAGCAGTAACGGTGGAGATAAATAAATGCAGGCAATCAATATGTCACTAGCTGATGCAATGTATGATCTGTATCCCTATCGGTCTCTAAGTTATTTTGAAATCGAGTTGTGGAGAAGGGTGATCATATTTAACGAGGGTCTCGTACGTACCTGAGACTAAAGCCCATGATGCCCGGGACACAACCCTGTCAGCCGGACCACTAGGTCCAACCAAATATATATATAAGAGTCGATGTTCGAATGATCATCCTCTAAATCACCGACCTCGTTAAATACGATTTCCTTTCCACTTCAATTTCCCCCTTTTTCTCCAGGTTTCACTATCTATGAGTATGGGCTAGAGGTGTACAAATACGCATCAATAACACGGTTGTATTCACTATTCACTGTATTGTCACTATCACGATCCATTCACTTTTCACTGGCGTACTTGACACAACTAAACCGATACTATTCACGTTCGACAATGTATTGTACACTGAAACTTAAAAATGACACGCACTATCTCTAGAGGTATTACGGTCGGGTATAATATGTGCATTTATGCCGCTAAACATTCATGTGCAATGGAAGTTATTATGCGTCTTATGATCTTATAAAAATCGTAGTAAATCAAACGTTCAGAATTTAGTAACATGATATGAAAGCAGTAATCAGTAAACTCAGTAGGAAGTTCAACAAAATTAGTTTCAATTCAAACGGGTTTCGGGTTCGCAAATTACAGTCATTTCATTTTAAGTGTTCGCTGCTGGAAATTCAGTTTCTGAACTAAAAGTCCATTTCGTAACACAGTTTTCACCCTGTTGGAATCAAAATTAGGTGACGCTATAGTTGAACAATATTTAGGGTTATCAGTTATGTTTCCAACGCAATTGACGGATCAGTAATATCCTATATAAAAAGGGAGTTATGGTCAGGTTAAGTCCGATGTGTAAAATCTGTCACTGCAGAATTCAGCGGAACACATCGACATTATAAAATGTGATAAAAATATCATACGGAACAGGAATCCAGTGAAACCAGTGGGGTAAGAAATCTAACTCAATTTTATACGTAAAAATATTGGGTTCCGCACATTCTCGCATTTTAAAAAGGATATACGGTGATTTAGAAATAGGGGTTAACTGGGATTACTGCTCTGGACTGCAGTCCAGAATCGTAATTCTCCTCAGTTTTCTCTATCATAACTTATTAAAATTTAGAAATCAGCTATATAGTACTGTAGGTTAATCTGTTAGCTTTGATACAGGCCATGGAACGTTAAAATCCGATATGTAAAAGATTTAATATGAATTTAACAGTCTAGTATGTTCAGAAAAATTCTGATTTCGCAATGGTTATCGGGAGTAACATTTTAGGGGTGAAACGATATTTATTTTCAACCAGATTTCTGTGGTACCTCTATGAACAGTAAAAGGGTTTAACGATCACAAGTTCCGCCATTACAAGATGGGTTTTCAGTTAAAGTTTAGCATCGAATACTTGTTTTTACGTATGGTAATCGAAGTTTTGGTTTCGTTTAATCGGTCAAAGTAAGATTTAGTTCACATGAATTCTTAACGCCGTTAGAGCCGGATAAAAGATCTAATTTACATACTATGTCAAGCTATATATATATTAACAAGGATTGTAAAGTTTATCTAGAATCCATGATTTCCTAATTAATTTGCTTGTTATAATATATATATATATATATATATATATATATATATATATATATATATATATATATATATATATAACTATGTGCATAAAACTAATAGCATGTAAAGCAAGTGGAAATCACTTGCCTGAAGACGATGATGGCGGCAACAACTATAGCGGTGATATCCATGGAGACAGAGGCGACGGCTTGGATAGAGACATGCTGTCAACGGCGACAAAGGCAACATCGATTGCGACGGCTGTAAGGTGAGCTCGGGTGCAGAAAGGAGAAGGGTGAAGGCTCGGGCGTTGTGCAGCGGGGAGTTCGACGTTGGTGTGGTGGTGTCAAGGAGGAGGCTGGCGGCGGCGCGGCAAGCTCGGGTGGGCAATGGAGGTGGGTGAAGGTTCGAGATGCTTGGGTTTGTGTTGGCGAGGTGCGATAAGGTTGACGAAGGTTGTAGGGAGAGCTTGACGATGGTGGTTGCGATAGTGAATGACCGGAGCTTGCAGGCGGTGGTCACCGGAGTTGCAGAGAATCTCGGCTACGGTTGATGTGTCACGGCTGTGAATGGAGGAAGAAGTAGAGAGGAGTGGTGGTGTTGCGGCGTTGTTGGAAGAAGTTGCGGGGAGGTGATGGGGTCGTCGACGGTGATGGGTGCGTCGGGTTGCAGGTGAGGTGGGGAGGGACTCGGGGTTTTGGAGAAAGGAGAGAGGGAGGAAGGCGAGGGTGTTGTCGGCGGTGGTGGCGAGCGCGGGCGTAGGCATGGCGTGGGTGTGGGTTCGAGAGAGGGAGCGGGAAGGGGAGAGTGGAAGAGAGAGAGGGAGATGATGTGAGGGAGAGAGAGAGAAATAACGTGAGAAATGAATAGAAATTTAAGGAAGAGAGGGAGAGAAGGGGGTAACGTGAGTGAGGAGAGAGAAAACATGATTATAATAAATAAAATTTTTAAAGGAGAGAGGATTAACAGGAATTAGAATTGAATAGGTTTTTAATGAAATTTATATTTGAGTAAGATTTGGGTTTAAATGAGGGTATAAAATTTTGAATTTTGAAAAGAGAGGAGAAGGTAAATAATTTGAATATAGATTTTTGTTTTGAAATAAGGCCTTGGGTTGTTGGGCTTGGGCTCAAGAATTTTGAAGGAAAAGTATGGGATTTAAATATAGACTTGAGCATAGGGTTGGGTTCATAGAAAAGAAAAAATAATTAGAATATAATATAAAATGTAAAATGGGTAAAAATATTTTATTTGAATACAAGTATTGGCGTAGATGAAGACCGGGTATTACATCATACCACCCTTGCAAAAAATTTCGTCCTCGAAATTAAAGAGACGAAAAGAAAACGGCGATACAAAACGGTTACTCGAAGAGATGTGGGAATCGTGAACGGATATCCTCCTCACGTGCAGGGTTAGTATAGCACCTTAACAAGGTTTAGGAAGGCATCACACATGCCATATTTAAATTTTTGGGGTGCTAAACAAAGCCTAACCAAGATCTTTACTAGAGAATTAGGCAAACAAGCATGTTAAACACTTTAACATCTAAGAGTTTAGGATTACAACCTTTGTAGTCCGTTCCTTCGCTTGATAAGCTCCGTGTTGAGGTCCCTTCGCCGCGATCATCATATACCCAGACTCTAGAGAGGCTCGATGAAGAGAAAGATACAAACTTGCTTCCGATCTTCAACAACTAAGATGATCTACCTTGAAGAAACTCAAACCCAAACTCTTGCTTCACTAATCAAGTATTAGCAAAGCAAATACCCTAATCTAAGTGGCTAGAATAGATGAGGATGATGAAGTAGGAATTTAGCTATCTTTTGTTTTCAATTTCTCACTCATTATCATCACTTGTCAAAAAGCTAGAAATCTTTTTTCAAGAAGAAGAAGAAGAACAATTTCATTTATGATGAATAATGAAAACTTGTGTAAGGTTAGAATTGCAACCATGGATTAAGAATGAAAACTTAACCCTTGTAGAGAACTAACTATGGTAATGGGTTTGGGTTGGGTTAAGAAATATCTATACAAAATATCATAGTCAAAGTCAAAGCTTCAAGAACCTTCTTGAAAGCTTCATACAAGCTTAACCTTAATCCAAACCCTAACCACATTTAAACTCCACAAAACATGTTGCATTTGTAACCATAACATGTTACAATATTATATATCACATATATAATATTTATTGTAACAAAATAAAATAATACAATTAACATATATCACATATATATCAATGTATTATCCAAGTGAGAAAAAGAATCTTTAAGTCAGCTAATATTAGTTAATGTAATATAATATATCAAATATATAATTAATTATTAAATTATCGAATCAACACTTGATCCGATAATCCGGCTATTTCATAAATAACCGGCTAATATAATCCGTATCAGTTCATCGAATCAACACTTGATCCGATGACCTGGCTATATCATATATACCCGGCCGATATCACATATCGCGAGAATCTAATACGGTATCACATACACGTATTGTTCTCGGTCCCGCACATATCACATATATGCTCTTACTCCGTTTTTCCTGAGCCAGGAAACCTCTGTGTAGGACTCTAAAGAATCGTCAATACGCCGGCAGTAAGTGATGATCATATCAAACACCCACAAGCTGCAAGCGGTCAGCTAAACGTAACAGCCACCCAGGTATTGAGCGATCAGAAGATCAACAAGCAAGCCTGTACATTCTCCTGCGAATCCAATCAGTAACACTCCCGTACAGTCCGGTCTCTTCGTCTGATATGTCGCATATCTCGCTTAGGGGTGGTAAACGTCAGACCCCAGTAGCTTGATAAGTCGTGTCGATATGAGGTCCATAACAGTTCAAGAAACTACTGATAACACTTACCAGTAAATATCAGCAACCCTGGCCAGGGATTTCCAATTATAGCCAATCGAACACTGCGCAATATCAACTCCCTGTACCGGGAGAGACGAAACCCCTCCTATCGCTCATTGCCTCCATGTGATTCGGGATTGTACCCAAAAGCCACCGTTTTGCACGCCCTCTTAGACGTGCTATGGTGGAGTATCGATGCCCTGTCTTGGTACTCCCAAGACTAGGAACATTTGAAGGATGTACTTGGCGACTACACTGTCCCCACTAATATGATCTGCATCATAGTCCTGGTAGTCAAGTACTCATCCTAAGGGCTTTATCAACATGTAACATAGAGACAATCAGAGTACATTTTAAGATAAAGAGCAACCAGATAGCATACTATCATGTCGAGCAAGAAAGTCCTCCCTATATAGATTACCCTGAGTTGTTACATAGACAATCAGAGTACATTTTAAGATAAAGGGCAACCCGACCCGCTTGCTTGAACCTATTTGATTCATATTTATAGATTACCCTGAGTTGTTACATAGACACGTGCATCTCATGTATACTGCATACTGGCATTTTACCTGGCATTGCATATTTTACCATATAACATTTAGGTCATGTAAAATAATTGAAAATTGCATTTCATAGCCTTCATGATACCCCCAACCCCGTGGTAGCATCCGCGCATCTTGTTCTCGTCCCGTTCAGTGAAACGAACGTGTTTGGATGGCTACGCGCATGTACGTGCATCCGTTCTTGGGGGTATGCATTTTCGTTACCTGAGCATTCATTTTGAATTTTGAAAGTCGCACATATTTTTCGTATTTTAAATCTGAATTTTTAGACCCAACCCGGGTGCGTTTTGAAATATTTTTGTATCCCGCCAAAATTCAATTTATTTAATTTTAGTTTAAATATTTTCATATGATTTCTTTAACAAACTGAAACCTCTTATCTAAAATTTTAAATCTAAAAATCTTTTAAAATTTTAAATCTAATTTCCTAACAAACTAACAACTCCTTTCTCTCTCTCTCTCTCTTCTCTGCATATATATATTTATATATATTTTATTTAGTTGATTTTTCTTTCCTTATTTAATACACATCCTCTTCTTCTTTCTTCTTTCTTTTTCTTGATCTTGTTTCTTGATTCCGGTGATCACCGCAGGAGCCGTGCTCGTCGCCGACGATCCGAGTGATCCAGTGAACGTACCTGACTTGCAAGATCACCCTCGTGCGTTATTTGGAACCGTTCCGTGTACCGTACGCGCGTCGCGATATTTCGCCGACGAAGGACGTTCCTTACACATCCGTTCTTGTTCCGTCTAGGCAAGTTAATCTTGATACATGCTATATAATTCATTTTATACCTATAAATAAATACCATACCTATAGTTTAAATATAGTGCCCCATATTTAATTTTATAACGTTTCGATTTTCCGTTTGCATCCGTTTATATCATATTAAATCTAGATCATGAAAACTTATCTTGTGACATACTAGATTACATTATACTGCATCCATATCATTTAAAATATATATTGTCGTAATATTTCTTATTATTATCTTTAATTAGTTTATAATCTGCATTTTATAATGTTGTACATTGAAAATATTATAGATTACACATGAAACGTCGTTGAAAAAGCGGATACGACAAATCTGAAATTTACTGTACACCTTACCTTATAAAATTCATTATAAATCATAGAAAAATCATTAGTATACGTTCTTTAGTTCGTTATGAAGCTAACTCAGAATACTATAACTCTATGAAATATTTACTTGCAAAACAAATTGTTTAAATAACGTAAAATGCAAATGAAAATATCTCTAAACTGCTGTCCGGGGAAATTCCAGCAGCAAACTTTCAACTTCGAATGTTCATAGATTTTTGTAGGGACAACCTGAGATTCTTATCCTTATAAAAATGAAAACCTTATTGAATTATTTTTGTTTTGGTATAATACACGTCCCTTTTGGAGAACGTTTGTTATTTTTAAGCTATTTTACAAATTATGGTGACGCTGAATTTCTGAACGGAACTTTCTTGTGCATGGTTAATCATTACCACTTTTATAGTTATTAATCGCTTTGAATATGCTATCCATATTAATATTATTATATCAATATTTATATCACATATTGTTTAGTTGTACATCTCACATTACCATTTTATAGTTTTATAACTTTTCGGATATCCGTTTGCATCCATCGCATTTAAGATACATATAATTGCATCCATAGATCACATTAGTACATAATACTGTAATATTAACACTCCATGTTTAATAAATTGCATCCTAATTAATATTGGAACTATAAATGTAACCCTAATCGATAACTGTGCATCCATATCCTTGAAATTATATCTATTTGCATATCATATTACATGTTCCAGTTTATTGTTCTGATAGTACCCATGCTTGTTTATTTATACACATGCTTATGTTAGTTTGATTATGAGCACCCACATGACATCTTGTGCTTCCTGACATGACCTGTTACACTTCCTACTTGACATGACATGGTACCGTAAACTCTTGACATGACATGACACCTTTATACATTACCTGGCTTGACCTAATGTACCATGGCTTTACCTGTTACCTGATCTTGTGTCTAATGCCAACAAACATAACATGTAGTCCTTATGGACCGTTCCTGTTGTCTATCCAGACAAACCTGCAGCTACTTGCTCCTGTGTTGGCATTAGTTCTTGATTACTTAAATACCTGACTTGAACACATATAACTTGGGGGTATGGGGAAATCAATGATGAAACCTGACTTGTAACTCGACAGTTCGATACCTGTTATGATCAGTCTTACGGGCTAGGCCAGCCCCGGGGTGATGATGCTGACATCACTCATCTGTACATGCTACCTTTTAATGCCTAGCGGCACGTCTCGGATTCAGCCCGAGATCTTGACCGTGGTCCCGGGCACGCACGGGATACTATTGAGTTACATCGACGATTCATCAAATTGATTTCAAAGACTTGAGAGTATTTAACCCAATAGACCAGTTTAGATTACTCACTGCACACTACCTGTCACTGCCCTGATTTACATTGTTGTTACACTTGCTTTGCCTTTTATGATCATACTTGCATGTATTGCTACCCTGTTTATATATTATTGCTTGATGTTATGACGCGCTGACGTCTGGGTTTTGCATGGCCCAGATCCTCTACCTTTGTTGCAGACTGATCAGGAGTTTTGCCGCTGTTAGACCAAGCGGTAAGGATCCTGTTGGTATCCTGCCTTACTTTCCAGGTGTTCATTTGATCCTTTGCTTCCGCATACTATATTATTTCTTGACTCATTTATTCTGGCTCATGGACATGTACTAGATAGTTTAGTCTACTTTCCTGTTCTTGATATCTCTACAGCCGTAATGTGACTTTGGAAGGATTTTTCCTATCCACAGGTAGCATGGTTGGCTATGTCACGTGCCTACCTTAGCGTACTCTGGGAAGCGGGGCGTGACATGGTTCTTTTGGTACCAGAGCCATAGGATATAGGTTAATCGAGTTTGATTCTTTTGTAGTTGGGTATTTGACCGAATACACGAATCAGAATACTCGTGATTAGAAACATGTCCTGCCACCTTGTTATCATAATTCTTGAATCATGTCCTTCTTTTATCCTTTGCCTTGACGATATGCAAACCACTTGCATCTCGACTTGAAACCTTTTTGGTTCACCATTGTTTCTCCCTGTTCCTTTATTCTGATACTAGGATTTGGGCGACTTGAGTGGAGTTATGTAATTGTACCCATGAACTGCAGCATGGTTACAATGCGGTACTCTATTTAAGTAACTTGGAGTCCTGGTCTTAATTCATTCCCTTGTTTCATGATCGTTATATTACCTTGCTGCTCTCGGTTTCATTGCTTACCAGTTATTATTTTATCGCCGGCTTGGATCACGTTTACCGTGCTTAATCCTCTTCAGTATCTTGACTTCGGATGAAGTCATATCAGTATCTTACTTGTTCATGTTTTCGCCGCATTAGGCTTATTCAATTCTGGTGCATCCCTTTGTTTGTTTTTGTCTTGGGAATGGATTTTCGTGGCACTTTCCATGCTCATATTGATTGTAAGGAAAGGAAAGTGATTCTCCAGATTCTCGAACATCCGGAGCTTGTTTTGCTGGAGGAAGCGGTTCTGTCGGGCCAGTCAAGTTTAGGGCTAGGCCGACAAATAATGTTCTTTCGCCGATGGAAGTGGATAAGGAAGAAGTGCCGGCTATATTCGAGAGTTTCATGGACGTGTTTGAAGACATATCAGGTTTACCGCCGAAGCGAGACGTGGAGTTCGCGATTGATCTTGTTCCTGGTGCAGCGCCAATCTCAAAGGCGTATTACCCGATGGCACCAGTGGAGTTGGAAGAAGTCAAGAAGCAGGTACTTAATTACTTGAGAAGGGTTGGATTCGCAACAATAACTCAACTTAGGGAGCTCCAGTTCTTCTAGTAAAGAAGAAAGATGGCACAAGGAGGATGTGCATCGATTATCGAGAATTAAACCGGGTGACTATTAAGAACAAGTACTCGATCCCTCGCATTGGCGAATTATTCGAGCAACTCAGTGGCGCGAGGGTATTCTCGAAGCTGGATTTGCAATCCGGATATCATCAGGTCCGAGTTAAATCAGAAGATATTTGCAAAACTGCGTTCCGAACTCGGTATGGATATTACGAGTATTTAGTGACGTCATTCGGAGTCACGAATGCACCGGCGATATTTATGGACTTGATGAACCGAATCTTTTCACCATTCTTGGACCAGTTTATAGTGGTGTTCGTTGATGATATTCTGGTCTACTCAAAGGAGTATTGAAGAGCGTGCATAACACTTGAAGATCGCACTGCAAACATTGAGGCAAGAAAGATTGTATGCTAAGATGAGCAAGTGCGGGTTTTGGCTTGAAGAAGTGAAGTTTTTGGGCATGTCGTATCCGGTGATGGAATCGCCGTTGATCCCGAGAGCATTGCAGCAGTTCGAGATTGGCCGATTCCGAAGAATGTTGAAGAGATAAGAAGCTTTCTTGGACTTGCCGGGTATTACAGGAGGTTCGTGGAGAACTTTGCTCGTCTGGAAGAGCCTTTGACCAAGCTTACGCGCAAGGAAGTACCATTTTTGGGGACTGATAGGTGTGCGTCAGATTTCGAGACGTTGAAACAGAGGTTGATAACCGCTCTTATTTTGACCGTACCAGACGGTTCTGGAGAATTGGTGATTAACAGCGACTCACCGGAGAAAGAATTGGGATATGTTTTAGTGCAGCATGGGAAGGTTACAACTTACGCATCGAGACAGTTGAAGACCCATGAGAAGAATTACCCAACTCATGACTTGGAGTTGGCAGCTAGGATTTTCGCTTTGAAGATTTTGAGACACTGCTTATTGGACGAAAGGGGTCGAAATATTCACCGATCACAAAAGCCTAAAGTACGTGTTCGCTCAGAAGGAGCTAACTGTGAGACAGCGTAGATGGTTGAAGCTGATGGCTGACTACGATCTCGATCTTAAGTACCATCCGGGAAAAGTTAATGTTGTACCGGATACGCTTAGTCGGTTGCCAGCAATTCAGACGTTGACTACTCAGAAGGAACTTATTGAAGACTTTCGAAGATTTGACTTGGAGATTGTGCTACCGCATTCGTCGGGACAGTTGATGCAGCCGCAAGTACAGTCGTCGTTGATCGAGAATATTACAGCAGCGCAGTTACAGGACCCTAGATTGCAGAAGTTTCGAGAACGGGTTGAAGCTGAACTTCGAACGGACTCATTGGTTCATGAAGAGGGCTCGTTACAATATGGTAGTCGTTGTGTGTGCCAAAGGGAGACATCCGCGAAGAAGTTATGAAGGAGGCGCACAGTTCCGCATATTCCGTACATCCAGGAGGCACAAAGATGTACCGAGATCTACGGCAGTATTTCTGGTGGGAAGGCATGAAGTGGGAGATTGCCCGCTTTGTGGCAAAGTGCTTGGTGTGTCAGCAAATTAAGGCTGAACATCAAAGGGTTGCTGGTTTATTGCAACCACTTCCGATCAGTGGAAGTGGGAACATATAACCATGGATTTCGTGACAGCTCTACCGCGGAGTCCAAAAGGCAACAATGCAATTTGGGTGATTGTTGATCGATTGACCAAGGCAGCTCATTTCATACCATTTCGAGTTTATCAATCTACAGAAGCTTTGGTAGAATGGTACATGCAGGAGATTGTAAGATTGCATGGAGTGCCAGTGAGCATCGTGTCCGACCGTGACACCCGTTTCTTTCCACATTTTGGAGGAGCTTACAGGAAAGTTTGGGGAATTGATTGAAGTTTAGCACAACTTACCATCCTCAAACAGATGGCCAGTCGGAGAGAATGATCCAAACTCTTGAGGACATATTGAGAGCTTGCATGTTAGACTTCAAGGGTTGATGGGAGGATAATCTACACTTAGTGGAGTTTTCTTACAATGAAAGTTTTCAGGCGACTATTCAGATGGCTCTATTCGAGGCTTTATATGGTCGCAAGTGTCGTTCACCTGTCTGTTGGAACGATATCGATGAACAAAGATTGTTGGGACCAGATTTGGTTGGGCAGACAGTTGAGGCGGTTAATAATATTTGGAATCATTTTAAAGCAGTACACGACCAACAAAAGAGTTGGGCAGATACATCGAGAAGACCTCTAGAGTTCGCCGTTGGTGATTTGGTATTCTTAAAAATATCACCGACTAGAGGGGTGATTCGTTTCGGAAGTTGAGGAAAGCTTAGTCCTCGACTCGTTGGACCTTTGAGATTTTGGAGCGTACTGGAAAGGTGACGTATCGTTTAGCGTTACCGCAATCTTTGGCGAATGTTCATGACGTGTCTCATGTATCTCAACTCCGTAAGTATGTTCGAGATGAAGCACACGTGCTGGATCATTCAGAGCTGACTGTACGAGAAGATTTAACCTTTGAGGAACGACCGATGTTGATTGTGGATCGAAGGAAAAATGTTCTTAAGAACAAGGTTATCTCTCTCGTACTTGTTTCTTGGGGAAATCGCTCGCATGGAGAATCAACTTGGGAACGAGAAGATGAAATCCGACAGAAGTTTCCATATCTATTCTTGTAGTTTGTTGATTGTTTATCCTTTCTTGTTCTTGGAATTTCGAGGACGAAATTCTTTTGTAGTTGGGTATAATGTAACATCCTGGTTCATTTATACCAATTCCAGTTCTCGTATTTCCTTAATTGTGGTATTTTCCTGATTTATCGTGTTTTTGGTGCGAATAGTATTTTACATTTTACATTGCATTCGACCCGACCCGCTTGCTTGAACCTATTTGATTCATATTTATAGATTACTCTGAGTTGTTACATAGACACGTGCATCTCATGTATACTGCATACTGGCATTTTACCTGGCATTGCATATTTTACCATATAACATTTTAGGTCATGTAAAATAATTTAAAATTGCATTTCATAGCCTGCATGATACCCCCAACCCTGTGGTAGCATCCGCGCATCTTGTTCTCGTCTCGTTCAGTGAAACGAACGTGTTTGGATGGCTACGCGCATGTACGTGCATCCGTTCTTGGGGGTATGCATTTTCGTTACCTGAGCATTCATTTTGAATTTTGAAAGTCGCACATATTTTTCGTATTTTAAATCTGAATTTTTAGACCCGACCCAGGCGCGTTTTGAAATATTTTTGTATCCCGCCAAAATTCAATTTATTTATTTTTAAAATTTAGTTTAAATATTTTCATATGATTTCTTTAACAAACTGAAACCTTTTATCTAAAATTTTAAATCTAAAAATCTTTTAAAATTTTAAATCTAATTTCCTAACAAACTAACAACTCTCTCTCTCTCTCTCCTCTGCATATATATATTTATATATATATTATTTAGTTAATTTTTCTTTCCTTATTTAATACACAATCTCTTCTTCTTACTTCTTCTTCTTTCTTCTTTCTTTTTCTTGATCTTGTTTCTTGATTCCGGTGATCACCGCCGGAGCCGTGCTCGTCGCCGACGATCCGAGTGATCCAGTGAACGTACCTGACTTGCGTGATCACCCTCGTGCGTTGTTTGGAACCGTTCCGTGTACCATGCGCGTGTCGCGATATTTCGCCGACGAAGGACGTTCCGTACATATCCGTTCTTGTTCCGTCTAGGCAAGTTTATCTTGCTACATGCTATATAATTCATTTTATACCTATTTAAATAAATACCATACCTATAGTTTAAATCTAGTGCCCCATGTTTAATTTTATAACGTTTCGATTTTCCGTTTGCATCCGTTTATATCATATTAAATCTAGATCATGAAAACTTATCTTGTGACATACTAGATTACATTATATTGCATCCATATCATTTAAAATATATATCGTCGTAATATTTCTTATTATCTTTAATTAGTTTATAATCTGCATTTTATAATGTTATACATTTGAAAATATTATAGTTTACACATGAAACGTCGTTGAAAAAGCGGATACGACAAATCTGAAATTTACTGTACACCTTACCTTATAAAATTCATTATAAATCATAGAAAAATCATTAGTATACTTTATTTAGTTCGTTACGAAGATAACTCAGAATAATATAACTCTATGAAATATTTACTTGCAAAACAAATTGTTTAAATAACGTAAAATGCAAATGAAAATATCTCTAAACTGCTGTCCGGGGAAATTCCAGCAGCAAACTTTCAACTTCGAATGTTCATAGATTTTTGTAGGGACAACCTGAGATGCTTATACTTATAAAAATGAAAACCTTATTGAATTATCTTTGTTTTGGTATAAGACACGTCCCTTTTGGAGAACGTTTGTTATTTTTAAGCTATTTTATAAATTAGGGTGACGCTGATTTCTGAACGGAACTTTCTTGTGCATGGTTAATCAATATCACTTTTATAGTTATTAATCGCTTTGAATATGCTATCCATATTAATATTATTATATCAATATTTATATCACATATTGTTTAGTTGTACATCTCACATTACCATTTTATAGTTTTATAACTTTTCGGATACCCGTTTGCATCCATCGCATTTAAGATACATATAATTGCATCCATAGATCACATTAGTACATAATACTGTAATATTAACACTCCATGTTTAATAAATTGCATCCTAATTAATATTGGAACTATAAATGTAACCCTAATCGATAACTGTGCATCCATATCCTTGAAATTATATCTATTTGCATATCATATTACATGTTCCAGTTTATTGTTCTGATAGTACCCATGCTTGTTTATTTATACACATGCTTATGTTAGTTTGATTATGAGCACCCACATGACATCTTGTGCTTCCTGACATGACCTGTTACACTTCCTACATGACATGACATGGTACCGTACACTCTTGACATGACATGACACCTTTATACATTACCTGGCTTGACCTAATGTACCATGGCTTTACCTGTTACCTGATCTTGTGTCTAATGCCAACAAATAAACATGCAGTCCTTATGGACCGTTCCTGTTGTCTATCCAGACAAACCTGCAGCTACTTGCTCCTGTGTTGGCATTAGTTCTTGATTACTTAAATACCTGACTTGAACACATATAACTTGGGGGTATGGGGAAATCAATGATGAAACCTGACTTGTAACTCGACAGTTCGATACCTGTTATGATCAGTCTTACGGGCTAGGCCAGCCCCGGGGTGATGATGCTGACATCACTCATCTGTACATGCTACCTTTTACTGCCTAGCGGCACGTCTCGGATTCACCCCGAGAATCTTGACCGTGGTCCCGGGCACGCACGAGATATTATTGAGTTACATCGACGATTCATCAAATTGATTTCAAAGACTTGAGTGTATTTAACCCAATAGACCAGTTTAGATTACTCACTGCACACTACCTGTCACTGCCCTGATTTACATTGTTGTTACACTTGCTTTACCTTTTATGATCATACTTGCATGTCTTGCTACCCTGTTTATATATTATTGCTAGATGTTATGACGCGTTGACGTCTGGGTTTTGCATGGCCCAGATCCTCTACCTTTGTTGCAGACTGATCAGGAGTTTTGTCGCTGTTAGACCGAGCGGTAAGGATCCTGTTGGAATCCAGCCTTACTTTCCAGGTGTTCATTTGATCCTTTGCTTCCGCATACTATATTATTTCTTGACTCATTTATTCTGGCTCATGGACATGTACTAGATAGTTTAGTCTACTTTCATGTTCTTGATATCTCTACAGCCGTAATGTGGCTGTGGAAGGATTTTTCCTATCCATAGGTAGCATGGTTGGCTATGTCACGTGCCTACCTTAGTGTACTCTGGGAAGCGGGGCGTGACACCTTATTTCCAGTGTTTAACACTGTTATGTTCTAGTATTTAACACTAATTTGGGTGTTTAACATTGATTGTCTTTTAGTGTTTAACACCAATTTGAGAGTTCTGCCTCCAGTGTTTAACACTGTTGCTCTTTAGTGTTTAACACAACTTTTAGCCAAATTGGCTAATTTTCCAGAGGCAAAAGTCCCTCCTCCAAATGAATCTCAAAATTGAGGAAATCAAAGATAAAAATGTTGCCAAAGCCCTCAAACTCTCGTTTAGCATTGCTAAATAATATGGGCTCGAATCCAGACAAATGTCTAATGGTCCAATAGAGGGCCAACACTTCAAACTTAATTGGACTTAGCCCAAGTAGGCCATAAGTCCTCAATTCAGATTCAACTGCGCCAATGTGCTCATAATATAATTAATTGATCTTAGTTCCAAATTGGACTACAGATCACTTAATCCACCCTGGTTCAAGGGTACATCTCTTCACTCCTTTGATATTTGTCGTTGTAATTCCTCAACGTCTTCAAAGAGGTGACGGGTCCCGGCGACCACACATTTCCATGGACTGTGGGGTCCTTAAACTCATGGACTATGATGTCCTTAACCTCGACCGTGACGTCTTAAAACTAACATTGGAATGTGGAGTCCTTAAACCCATGGACTATGATGTCCTTAACCTCGACCGTGACGTCTTAAAACTAACATTGGACTGTGGAGTCCTTAAATCCATGGACTATGATGTCCTTAACCTCGACCGTGATGTCTTTAAACTAACAACGGACTGTGGAGTCCTTAAATCCACGGACTATGATGTCCTTAACCTCGACCGTGATGTCTTTAAACTAACATTGGACGGTGGAGTCCTTAAACCCATGGACTATGATGTCCTTAACCTCGACCGTGATGTCTTAAAACTAAAATCGGAATGTGAGGTCCCTAAACTCACGGACTATGATGTCCTTAACCTCGACCGCGATGTCTTTAAACTAACATTGGACCGAGATGTCCTTAAACTAACAATGGACCGTAATGTCCTTAAACTAATTATCGGCCGCAATGTCACTAAACTAAACAATAGAGCCCAATTGCTCTCTTGTCGAATCTAAACGATCCCGTTAAGTTGATCTTAGTCTAAAATGAGGCTAACGTATCCTTAACAAACGTTTAAGTTGATCTTAGTCTCAAATGAGGCTAACATATCTTTAAACCCAAACCCCCCAAACCCAAATCTAAGAAAGATACGGATTTGGACTAGTCCACGCCCTACGGGCGACAACATAAATTAGTCTCCGTATACAATCCACGGGCAACCAAACACAAAACAAACACCCACGACACGAAGTGACCATCTGGAGAAGGAGAAAGCTGTTACCGCGATGCGGTAGCGTAATTAACTGCAGGGGCTTGCGCCTGCAGGGAAGAGCGTCCCCACAATCAAAAACCCCTCAAACGAGGGGGAATCTGACAAAATCTGCTATATCGATCGCATACGTTTAAACCTTCGATACATGGTTCCATAAATCAACTTGGCATCTTCGGAGAGGTGGATGGATAGCACCAATTAGCATCTGCCCCGAATTTCAGGCAAGACGTTCATCGTGTCTTTGTCGCGTCTTTCGGAGGGGAACAGATTCTGGCACACCCGGTGGGACCTTTTCCTCTTTCCACTCCACACTTCGTGTGTCGTGTTCGCGAACGAATCTCAGTTTACTATGGTTGCATGTGGATTTGAGGTACTAAGATTTGATGTATTGCTCCGTGCAGAAAACAGAAGATCAATGGCTTCAAACTGCACTAACTGCATCTGCAACTCTCGCTCCGTCCCGTCTGGAGGAGTGACTTACGGGCCCTAAGCGGCCTCTATCTTCGTTATGCCGGTGGAACAGGTGACTCAGGCCACCACTGGATTGTTCTTCGGGACCATGATCCCGCCAACAAGCTTCAACGCCCCTGTACCATTGCAAGAGGCTTCAAAGAAGTCGGTCTTTCATCGGCTTACAACTACTGTGGCCCCTCTCAGCAGGTCGCCTAAGTCCACTGCCTCAGTTTTTAACAGATTGGGCCGAAACTCCGATGGGCCTGCCAAGAAGCCCATGATACCTGAAGTGGCCATCTGTAACACCTTAGAATGTGTTTTGTAGCTAATTATATTTTAATATATGGTTTTTAATAAAAAGTCTACCAAATTAGTTTTTAAATATTTTATCCTAATTATTGAGTATTTTACTAGAATTTTGTTAGGCACACACACACTTGTGCATGTTATCTAGGGTTGTTTTTGGAGTTAAACCATGATTAGCAACCATGGTTAACTAACCATCTTCTCCCTAATCTAGTTTTAATGTTTGTTTAGGTGCATGGTTGTTTTTAGTAGTGATAGTTTTAAAATGGAAAAAGGGTTTTATCATTGGTTGACTTGGAGAGAGAGAGAGAGCATGGGCATTATGGCCTTGCCCATGCTTCATTTAATGAGGTGAGAGAGAGTGAGAAGAGGGGTTTTTGTTGTGTTCTTTCATTTTCACTCTTTCCTCTCATTCTCTCACTCTCAATCTCACACACACACACACACTCACCTGCACAAGATAGCAACAGCAGCAGAAGTAGCAGAAGCAGCAGCAGTGGCAACATCATCATCATCATCCTCTTCAGCAACAGCTCCAACACGAAGGGTAGTAACAACAACATCAACTACAACAACAGCAGCAACTTCACCCACAGCAGGGGGCAACAGCAGCAGCAGCCATCAGCATCATCATCATCATCACCAGCAGCAGCAGCTGCAGACACCACCATCATCATCAGCAGTTGCAACAGCAGCAGAAGTAGCAGAAGTAGCAGCAGTTGCAACAGCAAGCAGCAGCAGGAGGAGTCCCAGCACTTGCAGGAGCTCTCACCTCCTCCCTACACCTCTTCACCAGCTTTCTAGGGCTCCTTAGGGTATAATTTCTGAACCCAATTCCTAGTTTGCTTAGTTGTGTGATAATTGGTGTCGGTTTGTGTTAATTATGAGATTAGTGCTAGATTTAGTGATTTGTGAGATATTGTGGTAAATTGTTGATTTGGTTAGCTACCCTAGGTAAATTTAGTGTTAGTAAGGCCACTTCAACTGAGGAATAGCCAGATTACACTAAAATACCATAGGTTTTCCTTAGTGTGCAATTTGGTGTTTTTAAAGCGATATTAGTGACTTTTGGAATCTGCTTTAGACCCGATGCCTTCAGGTCAAAATTGAGGAGACTGGGACATGATACCTAGGTCTAGAATACACCACCAGAAGACGAGACCCCCATTCCCTACTGTGGCCGCCAATTTCTTCAGTTTGGCCGCAAATTGCGGCCAAGTTGGGGAATTGGGTGTTGGGTTTTTGGCTAGGGGTCCCTGCTGTGTTGTCTAGGTCTTTGGCATGTCTAGTTTTCTAATATCTTACCTGTAGGAAAATCTGGGGCTATATGTCGTTTTTGTGTTCGTGGTGTTTGCGCGATACGCGCGATACGTGAGTGGGTTCTGTGATCCAGCGTATCGCGGCGTGTCGCGATGGTTTTAGACGCGTACACACACGATTCAGCGTATCGTGCACACGCGCGCTTAGTTCGCGACGCGAGTTTCTCGTTTTGGTTCGATATCGCGTTTCGCAGGATTTTTGGCTTATATGTGATTTCCATGTCTTATTTGCAGGTTTGCAGACAGGGACTACAGACACCACTACAGAGGGAGCAGACTGTAGGATTCACCCAGCGTGGAGTTTAGGTGAGTAGATATAACATCTACAGGGGAATCGCCCGCATGGCGTTATGCGTCTGGGCTAGGATTCAATTACCTGTCGCACATTCTACGTCATTGTAGAATTGCGCATTTACTGCTTTTCCTTGATATAGTTATATACCGTGACTAGCTGCCATAGGACACTGCACACATTATTGACGGTCCATGTTGCACGAGCACGGATTGCATGCTACACACACACCGTCAATAATTGCCATGTCACACACTACCCCTTATAGCTACTATTACTTGCCACACATGACATCTAGCTTATCGGTATACCTATAGTGTATCATACCTTTAGTGATAGGTATATTTTCACTTTGCGATACAGCTACAGGTATACCTCCTACCTATTTTACCTATACCGGGAGGGATTTCCTACATATGTTACTTATACCCAGGGGGGTATACGACATCAGTTCCTATAGGTAGATACCTATACCATGCTACACCTGTATGTTAGACGCATATTCAGTTGCTGTCGCATATTTACATTTACTGAGGTTACTTAGCTGTACCTTATCTTGAGTTCGCATACATTTATTCCTGGATTGCGCATTGTTTATCTGGATTTTACATGATGTTTTCGGGATTTGGGAACCGCGGGAGTTCATGAAATTATGCATACATGTAACAACCCGGTTTCCTTGATATGATATTTCGAGCGTCCCCCATGAGTTTTATCGGTGCTGATTTTATGCTCCATACGATGTGTGGTTGCCGTATGAGAGTACATGGTGGGGCCCGGTATGGTTCCCCTCGGCAAGAAGATCGATGGGTTTGCCGATTGAGCCTGGAGGCAGGCGAGTACCTACCGGTGATTGATTTGACCTGGCAGTTGTCCGGAGGCTACTGGCCAGAGTAGAGAGATGGATGCGGGATGACCTGTACTGTCGGGGCCGAGGGCCGACACTGCAGACGGACCCCGTGGGCTGATTCAGACGGACGGAGCCCCACATACGAGGATTTCTGTGTCGATGCTTGGCACACGTTTTCATGATATTTCTTTAACCCCTTTTTGTATATATAACAGGGGATTTAGCCGTTGTTATATATACCCTTACACCAATATTAGTGGTATGGGACGCTAATATATGTGTATTGCCCCCATCATATTTATTTCTGTACATATATTTACTTTTAGGATGCTAGAAACTTACTTGAGATTGGACTTGGGATACTAGGTGATTCATTGGGATTTGGACATTGGATATACCTATGTGATTGGTGATTTGTACATTCGGGATATAGGAGATTACTCGATATTGTACATTGAGGAGATGTGAGACTTATATGATGCGAGTGCCCTATGTGGGGGCTGATTTGAGGATTTGGGATTGGAGTATCTTGATGGATTGTGATCCTGCCACGACGTCAGGTTTCCGTGGAAAATGACATATTCCACCCTATACCTCACCCTTACCAACCTTATGCACAGATTCTTATATTGGTGGTACTTGTAGTGTACCCTTATGATAGTTGCATATTTGCTTTCTCATATCTCTATTGCATAGTTATTGCATACCATTAGCATGTCATCACTGCTTCACATATTGATTGTACCTGCTAGTGTACTCTTCTTAATTCAGCATTGTATGACATATTACTATTGTAATCGCATATCTTAGATTCATGCTGTACGTGCATTCCTGCGATTACCTGCATATGTTTTATACTATTCACGAGTTGGCAACTCACCCCCGTTGTGCCACAGGTGTTTCAGGTTTTTCCCCAGAGTAGTCGAGGCAGGCTATTCCTTTATTCAGCTATCCAGCTACCACCTTTTGCTACAGATACCGCATCAACTCACAGTACCTTTTTGCTTAGGTGGGTTAGACGGTTATCTGTATTTCATATTGTACCTTCGTTGTATATTGTACTCTCTCTTCATCTACTATTGTATATTTGACATAGAGACTTGGTGAGGACGTTAGTGTGTATTATTGTGGATTTGATGTCTTTTATATACATCTTTGTTTCCTGATTTAAAATCAGGAAAGCTTCTGTGGAAAGCTTCTGTGGAAAGCTTCAAAAGGGGGTCACGTGCTTACACGTGACTAGCGGTCACGTGTTGGCACGTGACACCTAAAAACTTCATTAAGGCAAGTTCAATTCCCTGACTGCGAAGAAGGAAAAGAAAAGCTTCAAAAAGAGTCACGTGCTCCCACGTGACCAGGGTCACGTGGCGACACGTGACATTTAAACGCAAGCGTCAAAGGCACGTCGGGTAACTGACCAAGTCAAGAAAAAGGCTTCAGAAGAAGTCACGTGCTCCCACGTGACCAGGGTCACGTGTTGGCACGTGACGTTTAAGGCAGCAAACGCATTCTTCAGAACAACCAAAGAAAGAAAGTTCAAACAAGGATCACGTGCTCACACGTGACCAGGGGTCACGTGGTAACACGTGACGGCTGAACAGCAGAAGAGGGCAGAACGCAGAAAGAAAGAGGATCCTTCATTCCAAAGGGGGTCACGTGCTCACACGTGACCATGGATCACGTGGTCACACGTGACCGGCTTTCAAAGCCCATTTTATCAACAGAATTAAATTCTGAAAGAAATTCAGATCTTGCCAAAGGAACGCAACTATATGCATCCAATCAAATTAAAGATTCAGAGGTCATTTATTTATGGAAAATCTCGGGTTTGGAAAGATTTCCCCCTTAAATCTAACCAAAATAAAAAGGGAGAATCTCTGGATTTGAAATCCAAAGGTGAATAATATTCACCTAATAATCCAAAGGTCCAGAATGAACAATAAATGCAAATCAGATATCTCCATGAAGATTCGTCAAAAACTGATTGATTCGGCTGCTTCTCCTATAAATAGGAGCCAAGAGATACAAAAATAGAGACACACGCGCAGAGAAAGAAAAAAGGAGAAAAGCTTTGATACTTGGAAAAGACTTCGATTTTCTGCGAAAACCCTAGGTAAGAAAGGGAAGGCCTTTTGAAAGAGGGGGAATTTAATTCCCAACAGAGTTTAACTCTGATACATAAAACAGAAGGGTACATTTCTTCTCTCTTTGATAGAGGATCTGCAAAGTGCACATCTCCCCTTTAGGTTGAGAATTTAATTCTCAATGGGTCGAGATCCTGCCATGCAGATCCAAAACATAGAGAGGGAACGCAAGCATGAGAATTTAATTCTCGCAGAACTATAGGAATTCAATTCCTTTAAAAAATAAAATTAGGGCTCGATCCTGTATCATGGGAATTTAATTCCTTCAAAACAAAAGAAACAGGGTTGAACCCTAATTAAGAATGTGGTTCTGTGGAAATAACAGGAATTTAATTCCCTTAATTATAATTCTTTAAAATGAGAAGTATAATTCCTTGAAAGCTTTTATTAAGGGTTGAACCCTCTTCAGTTCTCCACATAAACGAGGAATTTAATTCCTACAGAAAATTCAGAGTTCAACTCTACAAGTCTTCAAAAGGAAATAGGAATTTAATTCCTCTGAAATTTAAAGTTCGAGGAATTTAATTCCTGAAAAAAGGAGTAACAGATCCTCTAAAAAAAAAACATAGAGGTAGGGTCACGTGCCACCACGTGACCCCCCAAAAACCCCTACAGAAAGCCCCTTTGAGGCAGCACCCCACGTGACCCACGTAACCTTGGCAGAAACTCTAATATACAAGCATTTGAATGCCCGTCACGTGATGGCTCGTGATGCTTTGAAAGAAATGATAATTTCAGCAGAACAACTGAAGGGAGGGCGCTCTCACGTGCTGCCACGTGACCCTTCTTACCTTAGTGTTTAACACTAAAAATTAAAACTCTTAAGCCCAGTGATTAAAACACTGTCGGGCCTTGGCATTCAATGCTGGTTAAAAAGCCTTATTGGCAGTGTTCAACACTGATCTGTTTTAGTGTTTAACACTAATTTGAGAAAGCCTTAGTACTGGTGTTTAACACCAATTATCTCTTAGTGTTGAACACTAACTCATCAATCTTATCCCCAGTGTTCAACACTGATTGCTCTGAAATATTTAACACCAGGCTTTGGCCCAATTGGCTAAAGGGATAGAGGCAAACACTCTCCCTCAATGGAACAACAAAGAGTCAATATTCCAGACCTGACTGGACTTAGCCCAAGCTGGCCATAAGTCCTCAATTTGTGATTAACTGAGCCGATGGGCTCATGACATAATCGAACAGTCTTGACCCAAATTGGGCCACGGACTATCTAATCCACCCCGGTTCTAGGGTACATCTCTTCACTCCTTTGATATTTGGCGTTGTAATCCCTCAATGTCTTCAAAGAGGTGACGGGTCCCGAAGACCATTCATGACATGGACTGTGGGGTCCTTAAACCCATGCATGATACAAAATTCCTGGTTACGTGGAACGTGGATAACGTCACTCTTTGACCCCGCGGGAAACGTCCAGAGCGGATCCTGGTCCTCGCAGAGCACGGCAGTGAACCCATGTGAAGCATCCAGAGCGGAGCCTGGTCCTCGCCTAGCACGGCAGTGAACCCGTGTGAAGCATCCAGAGCACATACCGGACTGTGGAGTCCTTAAACCCATGGACTATGATGTCCTTAACCTTGACCGAGATGTCTTTAAACTACCCATTGACCGAGATGTCTTTAAACTACCCATGGACCGCAATGTCCTTAAACTACCCATGGACCGCAATGTCCTTAAACTACCCATGGACCGCAATGTCCTTAAACTAGAACGATAGAGCCCCATACGCTCTTTTGTCGGATCTAAACGGTCCTGTTTAAGTTGATCTTAGCCTCAAAGATGGCTAACGAATCCTTAAACCTTCAAGCAGACTGGACTACGAATCCCCCCAATTAACTCTGGTTCGAGGGTACATCTCTGAATCCCTCTGACACCCGTCGTTGTAATCCTTCAACGTCGTCAGAGAGGTGACGGGTCCCGACGGCCACACACATACGATGGACCACTATGTCCCTAAAACTGGAACAATGGAGCCCAAACGCTCTTTTGTCGGATCCAAACGATCCTGTTAAGTTGATCTTAGTCTCAAATCGGACTAACGTATCCTTAACAAACGTTTGAGTTGATCTTAGCCCCAAGCATGGCTGACGTATCCTCAAACCAAACCCCCAAACCCAAATTTAAGATAATGCGGATTTGGACTAGTCCATGCCCTACGGGCGACGACATAACTCAGTCTCCGTAGACGATCCACGGGCAGTAAAACATAAAACAAAACCCGCGACACGAAGTGACCATCTGGAGAAGGAGAAAGTTGTTACCGCAATGCGGTAGCGTAATTAACTGCAAGGGCTTGCGCCTGCAGGGAAGAGCGTCCCCACAATCAAAAACCCCTCAACGAGGGGGAATCTGACGAAGTCTGCTACATCGGTCGCATCCGCTCAAACCTTCGATACATGGTGCCATAAACCAACTTGGCATCTTCGGAGAGGTGAACGGATAGCATCAATTAGCATCTGCCCCGAATCTCAGCGCCAAGACATCGCAGCCTTGCGCGCCGTCTTTCGGAGGGGAACAGATTCTGGCACGCCCGGTGGGACCTTTTCCTCTTTCCACTCCACACTTCGTGTGTCGTGTTCGCGAACGAATCGCGGTTTGATATGGTTGCCTGTGGATTCAAGATACTAAGATTTGGTGTCTTGCTCCGTGCAGAAATCAGAAGATCGATGGCTTCAAACTGCACTGCCTGCAACTGCAACTCTCGCTCGGTCCTTGCTGGAGGAGTGACTTATGGGCCCCAAGCGGCCTCCCTTTTCAAGATGCCAGTGGAGCAGGTAACTCAGGCCACCACTGGATTATTCTTCGGGACCATGCTCCCACCGTTGAGCTTCAATGCCACAATGACATCGCAAGAAGCTCCAAAGAAGTCGGTCTTTGATCGACTTACCACTGCCGTGACCCCTCTCAACGGGTCGCCCGGCTTCAATACGTCAGTTTTCAACGGACTGGGCCAGAACATCAGCAAACCCGCGATACCCGAAGCTGCCATCCCAAAGCGGATAGCTATCCCGGCTCAAGCGGACGAAATTATTGGAAAGGCTCCTCCTTCCAAGAAGTCAATTTTTACAAGGCAGGCTATTCCGGTTGCTGCTCCAGGCGAGATCCTCAAAGCTGCTTCTCCTACCCAGAGGTCTGTCTTTGACAGATTAGACATTGCTTCTCAACGGGTGTCAGTCTTCGACAGGCTAGCACCAATAACGGTCTCTTCTCAAAGCAGGGGGCATGACGAAGTCGCCCCTACGGCCGAAACAACTCCATCCGCACGACACGCTCGGCGTCGCCACTGGCGCCGAGTAAGGAAGGCTGGGGACAACTCCCCCTCTGGATTTACTCCACCAGCTCCAACGGTGGGGATCGATGCTGCTGTTCCAACCGGGAACAGCTTTGAATTGCTGAACACGGTGCGCAGAAACTCTCCTACCGCCGTACTAAAAAGATCCCCTCCTCCGGTGGGAAACGTTGCGAAAGCCAAGCCAGAACATTCCTCTCAGCGGCTGTCCTCTAAAATCTACAAGGTCTGGCGCCAAGTCCAAGACTCGGTGATTGATCGAAATTTCTCCCGCCAGCAGAAGAAGCTGAAGGCCCGGCAGGAAGAAAACCGTCCTGTTAAGCCGCAAAAAGCAACGGCTACTTGGGCGCCCACTACAACGACCCCCTCAACTTCAACCACTCAAAAGAAAAGGAGTCCGCAAAAAGCCCCTATGAACATGGTGAACCGTAAACGCGCTGAGCACAAACACCCCAAGTCTGGGGGCATGGTGGTGCACACTGTTTATATGGCTTCTGGAAAAGAGGAAAGCCGTGCATCGACGGGTCACCGACCGCTCACCCGATCCGTAACGAAAGCCCAGGAGCAACAACAAAAGCTTCAGGAAATGATGACTACAATGGCTGCACTCACTGAGCCAAAAGAAAGCTCCGAAACGTCTTCGGATGAGCGTCAAGAACAAGAAACCGACGCTGACTTTTTACGCAGAGTCCTCGAAAAGAAGGACAAAGAAGTCGCAGAGCAAGCGGCTAACATAAAACAAATGGCGCTTCTCTTCCAAGATGTGGTAGGGATGATGATCCGGCAAGATCCTCCTGCTGAAGATCCTCCGATTGTCCTTGAAGATGACAAAGGAGAGACATCGAATCCTCCTTCGGCTCTTTTAGCTGCCAAGGAAGAAACCATTTCCAAGGCCGCACTGGATGACCATATAGCTCAGCAAATACGAGCTCACCAGGCAAATGAAGCGGCTGGGCAAATTGCTAGAACCGGACGGCCCTATCCGAGCTGGTATGACCAAATCAGTTACTCGCCGGGATATACGATCCCTAAGTTCCATGTATACAAGGGAACGGGAAATCCGCATCAGCACGTCGCTCAATTCAGGGCCTTATGCGGCAATACTGGAGGCGATGACAGATTGTTACTACGACAATTCGTCGGCAGCTTAGCAGAAACAGCCTTTGAATGGTATTCGGAGCTACCTGACGACTCTGTCAAAACATTTGCGGAGATGGAGTTGCTGTTTACACAAAGATTCGCGAGTGCTAGTGAACGCACCCCGATAACAGCACTGATCAACGCCAGGATAAGGCCAGGTGAAACGTGGGTTCAATACGCAACACGATGGCGGAATCTGTGGTCAAAATGCGAACAACGGATCGAAGAAGCACCTGCGGTAGGTATGTTCGTGGGCACTCTTGATCCGCAAGCAACCATCTCGCAATTCATGATGTTCTTCAAACCGACCACGTTCCAGGCTTTAATTGATAAGTTGGCCCAAATGGATCAGATGAGTCACACACCATCTCATTCAAAGACGGATCCTCGGCATGAAAAGGGGAAAGGGAAAGCAACTTTCGTCGCTAATACTCAACAACAGTCGAGCAACTTGAAGCCGGTTGTCCGTCAAAACAATATGCGCCCACGCCCATCCCTCGAAGAGAGGCTAGGACGTCCTTACTCATTTCCTCAGAATAAAACGAGGAGATTGTTCGAGCTGGCAGTGCGAAACAGACTCATCAATCTGCCGAATCCAAAACGTCCGTTGCAGCCAGGCGATGTCAGCGATCCCAATTATTGCCCTTACCACCAAATGATAAGTCACCCGATCGAGGATTGCTTCGTCTTTAAGGGATGGATCGAGGATCAGTACCTACAAGGCAAGTTTGCGCTGTCTGAAAAGTGGAAGGTAAACCCACCACAGCCGCACACTCCAAAGAAGACGGACACACCGGGGGCAAGTTGTCACATGGTCTCTCACTCATTGATAGATGATGAAGAGGCTCCTTGCACCGAGAAACCGAGGGCGGGTCCCGAACCAGAACTTCTGTGGCCGTCAGACGAGATGATTGATGCATTCCTGAATGAAGCCCGTCTTAAAAGCAAAGCTGATCGCGAGCGTGAGATGGCCATATTTGAGAAAGCCAAACGCCGACGACTAGATGAAAGGGTCGAAACACTCTCACCGGATCAAAGTACATCCGTCACAAATAAAAGCAGGTTTAAGATGAGGAAAAGATTCGCCAAAGCCATATCGATGGGAATGAAGCTGCCACCCTCTGAAGGAAACACTCCTGATGAAGCGGATGTACATCCTAGCTACTGCTTATATCATCGAAAGATTGCGCACCCAACCGAAGAGTGCAATGCCTTTAAAAACTGGTGGCAGGGATACGTTGCTCACCGGCAGCACGTTCAGCGATTGAAGCGCAAAGCTCATCGAAAACAGAGAAGCACGACAAATGAGCATATGAAAACTGCCGGCAACGGTCACATGGTTGATGGCAGAAGATCGCAAGCTCTCACATTCGGGAGAAATTCTGAAGAAGAAATGACTCTTAGCCCTCTCTTCAAAGAATCCACCTCAAGAAAAGATGAAGAAAAGAAGAGCTGCGAGAACGTTCAGCTGCTCAATCGCACGCTACCCGAAAAGAATCTCGAACCCGCAAACGACGGAGCAAACGAAATGAGAAAGGAGAAGGAAAAAACGGCCTTTGTTGCCAACACTCAACAACAGCCGAGTAACCCGAGACTGTTTTGTCGTCAAAACAACAAGCCGCGATACCTCAATGAGAAGTTGAAACGTCCTTACTCGTTTCCCAAAGATAAAACAAAGAGATTGTTCGAGCTAGCAGTGCGCAGCGGGCTTATCACTCTGCCAGATCCAAAACGTCCATTGCAACCAGGTGACGTTAACAATCCTAACTATTGTCCCTACCACAGAGTAATGGGTCACCCACTCGACAATTGCTACGTCTTCAAAAACTGGGTTGAAGACCAATACCAACAGGGTAAGTTCGCGCTGCCCGAAAAGTGGAAAGTAAACCCGCCACATCAACATGCTTCGAACAAGGTGGATATGCCGGGGGCATCATGCTCATTCATAGGAAAAGCCCCATAGACCGAAATGTCGTTAAACTAACGATGGACCACTATGTCCTAAAACTGGCGTCGGACCGAAATGTCCTTAAACTAACGGTGGACCGCAATGTCCTAAAACTTGCAAATGACCGAAACGTCATTAAACTACCATCAACCCGTAGCATCCTCAGGCTGACGTGGTAAAAAAAAAAAAACGGTATGTCCACAAGCAAAATGGGCACGGATGAAAACCCGAAAAGGCTCCGTGAGTAAAAACAGCAGGGCTACCGGCGAATGTTTGTGAAAACCCGAAAGGGCACAACCTCGTTAAAAGACACTTACAGGATCCTCTCGACCTTGTAAGGAGAAACCACCTGCGTGAGATCCTTACGACTCACAAGGAAACACCACACTTAGGGATCCTCACGATTCCCAAGGAGAAAATACACTTGCGAGATCCTCACGACTCGTAAGGAGAACTTTCTTATGGGACCCTCACGGCTCATAAGATTTGAAAGTCTTAAGTTACAGAAACCTTAACCTGTTCTTAAGCAACCCCCACAACCTTCGATATTGCCCTACAAGTGGTCCGATATTGGCCCTTGTATACAATCCACGGGCGCGAATAAACATTTCCCTAACCAAGTGCCATCCGTGACTGGGGATATGTCCACACGGTGAACAACTCTTGTGAGTCCTCTCGACTCATAAGGGGATAACACTCTTGTAAGATCCTTACGACTTATAAGAGAACATACACTTAGGAATCCTCACGATTCCCAAGGAGAAAACACACCTACAAGATCCTCACGACTTGTAGGGAGAAATACCTTTGTGAGACCCTTACGGCCCATGAAGTCAAAAGCCTTAGCCGACAGGACCCTTAACCCTGTTTACTAAGCCACCTTTGTTCAACATCGACAGAGGCAAATGATGATTCGCTCCTGGAAATATCCCAGTTGCAGTGATGCTGATGCCTGGACCAGTATCAAATTCCAAGTCCTTTTATGGCAGATGATGATTCGCTCCTGGCAATATCCCAGTTGCAGCGATGCTGATGCCTAGACCGATATCAAATTCCAAGTCCTTTTACGGAAAATGATGATTCGCTTCTGGCAATATTCCAGTCGCAGCGATGCTGATGCCAAGATTGGTATCAGACCCCAAATTCCCTACTCGCAATAAAAAAAACAGCGAGTAAAAATAAAATAAACAGTCGAAATGATTGGGCAACTCGCAATAAAAAGTAGCGAGTAAAAATAAAATAAACAGCCGAAATGATTGGGCACCGCGAAAAATAGCCAAAATGATTGGGCCATCGCGATTTTCGCGATATAAAAAGCTGAAATGATAGAGCATCGCGGAAAGAAAAAAAAAATGAAAGAATGAAACTTTTTGCCCTACAGGTGAAATCACATCGATCCCTGTATACAATCCAGGGACACAGATAAAAAGGGAACCATACCTTCCCAACAGGCTCCATCAGAAAGCGGAGCCAAATCTCGATGGTTAATAGACAACCTAGAGACAATCTCGACATTTATCGCAATATTGCAGACATAATGTCAACAAACGAAGCAAAAAGAAGATCCCGAGCTTCAGGGTCTCGACGTCAACATCGACAACTTAGAGATCATCAACGGCGTTCCTCCTCACTCCAGCCAGATGCAGACGTGACGTCAACAATCAACCTCAGAGTCGCAACGAAACGGAACCATGGCAAAGTCCTTAGTTCCAAATCTCAATGGCCACATCTACAGCCTGGAGACCAACAACGGCGTGCCTCCTCATTCCAGCAGGACACAGATGTTACACCATCAAGCGGAGCGATGGCAAAATCCCAACTCCGCCTTAGCATTCGTCTCGTTACAGCAGACGCAATGTTAACAACGGCGTTCCTTCACAGTCCAGCAGGATGTACATGCAAAGATAATAAAAGACCCCATGGTCAGCAAAGCGGAGTGATGGCAAAATCCCAGCTCCACCTCAGCACTCGTCTCGTCACAGCGGACACATCATCAAGCAAAGCGGAACAGTGGCAACTCCCAGTTCCATGACTCGACGATGTACTCCCACAGAGAGTCAAATCCCAACTCCGTGAAATGCGGATATAATCAACAAAATTCCTGGTCACGTGGAACACGGATAACGTCACTCATTGACCCCATGGAAAACGTCCAGAGCGGATCCTGGTCCTCGCAGAGCATGGCAGTGAACCCGTGCGAAGCATCCAGAGCGGAGCCTAGTCCTCGCCTAACGCGGCAGTGAAACCGTGTGAAGCATCTAGTGCAAAATTCCTGGTCACGTGGAACGCGGATAACGTCACTCTTTGACCCCGTGGAAAACGTCCAGAGCGGATCCTGGTCCTCGCAGAACACGGCAGTGAACCCGTGCGAAGCATCCAGAGCGGAGCCTAGTCCTCGCCTAACGCGGCAGTGAACCCGTGTGAAGCATCTAGTGCAAAATTCCTGGTCACGTGGAATGCGGATAACGTCACTCTTTGACCCCGTGGAAAACGTCCAGAGCGGATCCTGGTCCTCGCAGAGCACGGCAGTGAACCTGTGCGAAGCATCCAGAGCGGAGCCTAGTCCTCGCCTAACGCGGCAGTGAAACCGTGTGAAGCATCTAGTACAAAATTCCTGGTTACGTGGAACACGGATAACGTCACTCTTTGACCCCGTGGAAAACGTCCAGAGCGGATCCTGGTCCTCGCAGAGCATGGCAGTGAACCCATGCGAAGCATCCAGAGCGGAGCCTAGTCCTCGCCTAACGCGGCAGTGAAACCGTGTGAAGCATCTAGTGCAAAATTCCTGGTCACGTGGAACGCGGATAACGTCACTCTTTGACCCCGTGGAAAACGTCCAGAGCGGATCCTGGTCCTCGCAGAGCACGGCAGTGAACCTGTGCGAAGCATCCAGAGCGGAGCCTAGTCCTCGCCTAACGCGGCAGTGAAACCGTGTGAAGCACCTAGAGCAAAATTCCTGGTCACGTGGAACGCGGACAACGTCACTCTTCGATCCCGTGGGAAACATCCAGAGCGGATCCTGGTCCTCACACCAACATGGAGTGATCACCACCGCGACATTCGTCTCGATACAGCAGACGCGATACCAGCAAATGAAGCGAAGGCCAAATTCCTAGCTTCAGGGTCTTAACGGCAAGTCATATAAAACCGAAAAGACAATCGGAGATCATCTCACACCAGCGCGGAGTGGTCACCACCTCGACACTCGTCTCGATACAGCAGATGAAATGTCACCCCAGCGTTCTTCCCCCAGCAAGATTCGGACGCGCCAGAGCAAACGGAGCTAAGGCCAAATTCCTAGCTTCAGGGTCTTGACGGCAAGTCATATAAAGCCTGAAAGACAATCAGAGATCATCTCACACCAACATGGAGTGATCACCACCTCGACGTTCGTCTCGACACAGCAGACGCAACATCACCGAAAGGAGCAACGACAAAATCCCTAGTTCCAAACCTCGACGGTTCACCAGCAACCTAGAGACAACCATGACATTCGTCTCGATACAGAGGACGCGATGCCAGCAAACGAAGCGAAGGCCAAATTCCTAGCTTCAGGGTCTTAACGGCAAGTCATATAAAGCCTGAAAGACCACCGGAGATCATCCCAGTGTGGAGTGGTCACCACCTCGACGTTCGTCTCGATACAGCAGACGCAACATCACCAAAAGGAGCAACGGCAAAATCCCTAGTTCCAAACCTCGACGGTTCACCAGCAACCTAGAGACAACCACGACATTCGTCTCGATACAGAGGACGCAATGCCAGCAAACGAAGCAAAGGCCAAATTCCTAGCTTCAGGGTCTTAACGGCAAGTCATATAAAGCCTGAAAGACTATCGGAGATCATCCCACACCAGCGCGGAGTGGTTATGACTCATCGGGGCTCTCCAAAATGAGCCTAACCTCAAGTAAAAAGCGGCATGGCAAATTCCTAGCGCTTGCTCTTCCGACGGTCAAACTGCCAAGGAGGATTGCTTGAAGACGTCTTGTCCAACCCCCGAAGGGATCAGAGACACGGCAGTCGCAGGGCTACTCGAACAGCACGATTGCCTATCGAGGAATACATCAGCTCATGCGACGGTACGACGGCCAACACCCTAAGTACCACAGACCCTAACGGACTTCTGTCGTAAAGAGCAGAGGTTAACTGTGACGTTAGGATATTCTTGCGAGATCTGCTCGATTCGTTTCGACTCGTGAGGAAAATGATGTCTTTGCGAGAACTTCTCGATTCGTCTCGACTCGTGAGATAAAGCCTTAGGCAGTAGGGATTAAAAAACCTGTTTCCTAAGCACTGGGATCCTGCAAGTCGGCCCAAAATGGTCTCTTGCATACTATCCACGGGTCTCACTCTCCGAAGTCGAATTTCGACAAGGAGGGGAACAACCGCTTACGGGTCCTCTCGACTCATAAGGGGGAAAAATTCTCTCATAAGATCCTTATGACTTATAAGAGAAAACACACATAGGAATCCTCACGACTCCTAAGAGAAAATACACCTACGAGATCCTCTCGATCCGTAGGGAGAAAAGTCTTTATGAGACCCTCACGGCTCATAAAGTTGAAAAATCTTAGGTGGCAGATCCTAACCCTATCTCCTAAGCCATCACTGCCCTGCAAAGAGGTCAAGATGGACCATCTATGAGCCACACTCGCCAAAGCTACATGCCACTGAAACGGAAAAGCTACTCATGAGCATATAAACTACTTCACTCCAGAGTAAGATATAAAGAGATAGAAGGGTGCGGCTCATGGAGTTAAGGGTTTGGAACTATATCTCTTAAGAGTCGAGATTTGAGTCAATGATAAATGACGACGCTTGTGTCCGCTCGTTATCTTCTCAGATCAAGATTCTGAAAGTAATATACCAACCCGAAACTGGTCATACGCTATGCATTACTTTGCACTACTTCACCCACGTAAATACTTACGTGGGCAAAGTAGTGGGGGGCATTTGTTCCCGCCAAAAATTTCTGCGCAAAAGAACCCAAGGTATCAAATGGCGGCGATACGTTTAAGAAAATGGGAACCAGTATCTTCTGGGCTGTTTTTTTGACAAACTCCCGAATGAGAAACAGATAAATTCTGATTGTATCGAAAGCGGCTCGAAAAACCCTTCGATTTGATATATTATGGGCCTCGTAATTCATCCGGGATCAAAAGTTATGAGGAATTACGTGTCCACACGTGATGGGCTTTTAAGAACTCGCTGGAGGAGTTAAAAGATACAATAAAAATTCAGAAAAGACCCCAATGGGGCATCACGTGCTCACACGTGACCATGGGTCACGTGCAGACACGTGATGGGCTTTTAAAGCCTCTAAAATAATTTAATAGAATTAAATTCTAAAAGTTTCTGAATCTTTCCAAATGGAAAAGGGTCATGGGGAACCGTTGGATTAAAGATCCAAGGGTGATTAAATATCACCAATTTATAGAAAAACCTTGGACAAGGAAAGATTTCCCTGAAAATCTCACCAGGATAACAAATAGAATATCTTTTGGATTTAAAATCCACGGTGAATAAAATTCACTGAATGATCTAAAGGCCCAGATTAATGATAAATGCAAATCAAATCTCTCAACATACAAATCAAATCTCTCAATGAGAGATTTGCTAAACAAATTTATTCTCTTCATCCTCCTATAAATAGGAGCCAAGAGAAGAGAAGGGGGATCTACATTTTTGGAGAGAAAAACAGAGGGAGGAGAATTTAATTCTCAAGAGAAGAAGAAACAGAGAAAGAAGAATTTAATTCTCTGCAAAAGAAAAACCCTAGGTAAGAAAAGAGAGGATTCAAAGGAGAATTTAATTCTCAAAAGAGTTTAACTCTTATTTAAAGAAAAGAACTTAGTTCTTCTTCTGGTTGAAGATCTGTACAGAGCACATCTCCCCATAGGATGAGAATTTAATTCTCATCGGGTTGAGATCCTGCCATGCAGATCCTAAACTTAGAAGGGGAATTGAGGTTTGAGAGTTTAATTCTCCTAAAACAAAACTAGGGTTTAACCCTAATCAAGAATTTAATTCTTTTACATATCTGGGAATTTAATTCCTTTGAAAAGAAATCAGGGTTTTATCTTAAATAAGAATTCTTTCACGATCGGAATTCAATTCCTTCAAAATCATAATTAGGGTTCAACCCTATAAAGAATTCAATTCTTAAAAGATCTCTGTTCATGAAAAGAACTAGGGTCACGTGCCTCACGTGACCCTTGAAAAGATCCCCTGCAAAGAACTTTGAAGCATCACCTCACGTGTTTCCACGTGACTCCCAAAACGCAGAAGGAAATGAAAGCTTTGGGCGCTCGCACGTGCCCCACGTGACCCCTGAACAGATCCCCCAAAAATGAGAAGAGGAAAGCTTTGAGGCAATGCCTCACGTGTTCCCACGTGACCCTCATTATATATGGAACAAAAGCAAAGGCAGAAACAATTCTGGGCGCTCTCACGTGTTAGCACGTGACCCCTAATAAGTGTTCTAATAAACCAGGGCATGATTATACATCACGTGCCCACACGTGATGGCTATGAAAATTAAGAGTGTTTAACACTTGTTTGCAGAACAAAATAAAGAGGATCTGGCCCCACTTTTTGATGCCATCACGTGCTCCCACGTGACTCCCAAAACGCAGAAAGAAAGATCAATGGAAATGAAGGCTTTGGGCGCTCTCACGTGTTTACCACGTGACCCCTTAGCAAACGCTTTAACAGTCAGCACATAGATCACCGTCACGTGTCAACACGTGATGCTCAAAAGATGAAGAAGTGTTTAACACTTAATTGCAGAACGAAGAAAAGGGATCTGGTCCCCCCTTTAGGGCGCCCTCACGTGTCCCCACGTGACCCCTAACGAATCCCTTTAGTATCGAATGGATGAATGCCTATCACGTGCCCACACGTGATAGCTATGAAATTAAAGGTGTTAAATACTTACCTGCTGAATAAAATAAGGGAAATCAGGACGCTGTCACGTGTCCGCACGTGATCCCTACCTCCTTAGTGTTTAACACTAATTGGAAAGCTCTATCTGCAGTGTTTAACACTGATTTTCTTAGTGATTAACACTAATTTGAAAACACTGTTCCCAGTGTTTAACACTGATTATCTTTTAGTGTTTAACACTAACTTGCTATCTTATTCCCAGTGTTCAACACTGTTGGTTTCTAGTGTTTAACACTAGCTTCAGCCCAATTGGCTAAGTTTCAGAGGCAAAGCCTCTCTTTCAATGGACCAACAGAGGGCCAATATTTCAAACATAACTGGACTTACCCCAAACTGGCCATAAGTCCTCAAATCATCTTGATCTGAGCACATCTGCTCTTTCAATCAACTTTGGTTCAAGGGTACATCTCGGAACTCCTTTGACACCTGTCGTTGTAATCCTTCAACGTCGTCAGAGAGGTAACGGGTCCCGACAACCATACATTCAACGGACTGTGGGGTCCTTAAACTCATGGACTTATGCGTCCTTAAACCAAGATACGGACTGTGGGGTCCTTAAACTCATGGACTTATGCGTCCTTAAACCAAGATACGGACTGTGGGGTCCTTAAACTCATGGACTTATGCGTCCTTAAACCAAGATACGGACTGTGGGGTCCTTAAACTCATGGACTTATGCGTCCTTAAACCAAGATACGGACTGTGGGGTCCTTAAACTCATGGACTTATGCGTCCTTAAACTAAGATACGGACTGTGGGGTCCGTAAACCCGCGGACTTACGCGTCCTTAAACTCACGGACTTATGCGTCCTTAAACACACCCATATGGACTGTGGGGTCCTTAAACCCATGGACTTATGCGTCCTTAAACTACCCATGGACCGCAATGTCCTTAAACTACCCATGGACCGCAATGTCCCTAAACTTGCAATGGACCCCTATGTCCCTAAACTGGAACAATAGAGCCCTCAAATGCTCTTTTGTCGGATCTAAACGATCCCGTTTAAGTTGATCTTAGCCTTAAAAATGGCTAACGTATCCTTAAACCTTTCAAACAGACTGGACTATAGATCCCCTCCAATTAACTCTGGTTCAAGGGTACATCTCTGAACTCCTCTGATATATGTCGTTGTAATCCTTCAACGTCGTTAGAGAGGTGATGGGTCCCGACGACCAGACATACGATGGACCACTACGTCCCTAAACTGGAACAATAGAGCCGATACGCTCTTTTGTCGGATCTAAACGATCCCGTTAAGTTGATCTTAGTCTCAAATCAGACTAACGTATCCTTAACAAACGTTTAAGTTGATCTTAGCCTCAAATATGGCTAACGTGTCCTTAAACCAAACCCCCAAACCCAAATCTAAGAAAATACGGATTTGGACTAATCCACGTCCTACGGGCGACTACATAAATTAGTCTCCGTATACAATCCACGGGCAACCACAAACAAAACAAACACCCACGACACGAAGTGACCAGCTGGAGAAGGAGAAAGTTGTTACCGCGATGCGGTAGCGTAATTAACTGCAGGGGCTTGCGCCTGCAGGGAAGAGCGTCCCCACAATCAAAAACCCCTCAAACGAGGGGGAATCTGACGAAGTCTGCTACATCGGACGCATCCGTCTAAACCTCCGATGCACGGTGCCATAAATCAACTTGGCATCTTCGGAGAGGTGGACGGATAGCACCAATTAGCATCTGCCCCGAATCTCAGGCAAGACAGCCCATGTCTCGGCCGCTGTTCGGAGGGGAACAGATTCTGGCACGCCCGGTGGGACCTTTTCTTCTTTCCACTCCACACTTCGTGTGTCGTGATTCGCGAACCAATCGCGGTTCGCTAATAGTTGCCCTTGGGTTTCAAGATACTAAGAATTGGCGCCTTGCTTATTGCAGAAAGCAAAGGATCGATGGCTTCTACTTCTGCGAAATCCTCCAATTGCTCGAGCTGCAATCGCGACCAACGCTTTGCCTCGCCAGGAGGTGTAGCCTATGGACCCCAAGCTGCTTCGTTGTTCACAATGCCGGTGGACCAGGTGACTCAAGCCACTACCGGATTGTTCTTTGGGACTATACTCCCACCATCAAGCTTCACGGTGCCGGTGTTGACAAAGGAAGCGCTCAAGAAGTCGGTCTTTGATCGTCTTGCCCCTGCCGCGGCTCCTCTCAACAAGTCGCCCGATGCCAACGCCTCAGTCTTCTCTAGATTGGGCCAGAAATCCTGCGAACTCATCATAAGGCCTACAATCTCGGAGGAGGCTGCTTCTAAGAAAGTGGCCGCTCCTGCCCTCGAAATCGCCAAGGCGGCTTCTCCGGCCAAAAGGTCGGTCTTTACAAGGTTGACGGCTTCAGTTTCCGCTCCCGCTGCACAAAGGACATCGGTCTTTGACAGGCTAACACCGACAACGACCCCCCACCTACACAGGGGGCAAGACGAAACCATTCTTATATCTGACTCTACGCCGTCTGCTCGACGTGCTCGACGTCGTCATTGGCGCCGAATAAGGAAGGCTGGGGGCAACTCCCCCTCCGGATTGACTCCACCAGCCCCGGCGGTAGAAGTTGATGCTGCTGTTCCAACTGGAAACAGCTTTGAAATGCTAAATAAGGTGCGAAGGAATTCCCCTACCGCAGTGCTGAAGAGGTCTCCTCCCCCATCAGAAAAGGTTGTGGAAACAGAATCAGAACAGCCCCGATCTCCTCAACGGCTGTCTTCCAAAATCTATAAGGTTTGGCGGCGGGCCCGGGATTCAATCATCGATCCAAACTTCTCCCGCCAGCATAAGAAGCTGAAGATCCAACCAAAAGCTGGTCACCAGACGAAAACCCAAAAGGCTGTTTGGACGCCTACCTCGACGGCCCCCTCAACCTCCATGGCTCATAAAAGGAGGGAGCCCGAGAAGATCCCTCGACGTGCAACGACGGCTAAAAGCAACAAGCCCGGACACCCTAAGTATGGGGGCATGATGGTCCACACCGTATACATGGCCTCTGGAAAGGAGGAGAGCCGCACTTCTACAGGCCACCGACCGCTAACCCGATCCGTAACGAGATCCCAGGAGCAGCAACAAAAGCTCCAAGAAATGATGAATGCTATGGCCGCGCTCACCGGGCCGAAGGAAAACCCTGAAGCGTCCTCAGACGCACGCCGGGAGGAAGAAACCGACGCTGAATTCCTTCGCCGGACGCTGGAGAAAAGGGACAAAGAGGCTGCTGAACAAGCGGCCAACATACAACGGATGGGCCTTCTCTTTCAAGATGTGATAGGAATGATGATCCAGCAAGACTTACCAGCCGAAGATCCTCCGATTATTCTGGAGGACGACCGAGGAGAGACGTCAAATCCACCTCCAGCCCTCTCAACGGCCAAGGAAGAGACGATCTCTAAGGCTGACTTGGCTGACTATATAGCCCAGCAAATCCGGGTCCATCATGCAACTGAGGCAGCTGGTCAAGTCGTGAAAACGGGGCGGCCGTATCCAAGCTGGTACGATCAAATCAAATACCCGCAAGGCTATACGATACCGAAATTCCATGTGTATAAGGGGACCGGCAATCCTCATCAACACGTCGCCCAGTTCCGGGCCCTCTGCGGTAACACCGGCGGTGACGATAAACTGTTACTCCGTCAGTTCGTGGGCAGCTTATCAGAAACAGCATTCGAATGGTATTCAGAACTTCCGAACGATTCCGTCAAGACGTTCGCTGAAATGGAGTTGTTGTTCACTCAGCGGTTCGCAAGCGCCAGCGAGCGCACTTCAATTACTGCTTTGATTAACGCCAGGGTAAAGCCAGGCGAAACCTGGGTCCAGTACGCTATACGCTGGCGGAATTTGTGGTCGAGATGCGAGCAACGCATTGAGGAAGCACCCGCAGTGGGTATGTTCGTGGGAACCTTGGACCCCCACGCAACCATCTCCCAGTTTATGATGTTTTTTAAGCCAACCACATTCCAGGCTCTAATTGACAAGTTGGCCCAGATGGACCAGATGGGTCATAGGCCACCTCCCCCGAAGTCGGAACCTCGGAATGATAAGAGTAAAGGAAGGGCCACCTTTGTCGCAAATGCCCAACAGCAACCTGACGCCCCGAAATCGGCAGATCAACTGGAAGAAAGACGCCGGTATTATAATGAAAAGATGAAGCGTCCCTACTCGTTCCCACGAGACAAGACGAGACGGTTATTTGAGCTGGCAATACGCAACAGACTTATTAACCTCCCGAATCCAAGGCGACCGCCGCAACCCACCGAGGTGAATAACCCCAACTATTGCCCTTACCATCAGACGGTAAGCCATCCGATTGAAGATTGCTTCGTCTTCAAAGGATGGATCGAAGATCAATACCTCCAGGGGAAGTTTGTACTGTCCGAAAAGTGGAAGGTGAACCCGCCACAACCACATACTCCTAAAAAGGCAGATACACCGGGGGCAACCTGCTCCTTTATCGAAGAAGTTCCATGGGAAGTCGTGCTATCAACGAAGACCAAAAGGATGCTGAGAGACCTTCATGCGTGTCCTGTAATCGAATGGAAGGACCCTCTTGAACCTCGAATTATCGAAGGAGCAGTGAAGCCCCGCGCAACTACGAAGACTGCTGATAAGGGCCCAAATACCCACGCCCAACCGTCAAAAGCTTCGAAGAAAAAGAAAAAGAAATCCAAGAAGCCCGCGAAGCTTGGAGACGAGCAAACAAACTTGCAGAAGCAAATCGACGCGCTAGAAGAATATAATCAGAAGGCGCGAACTCCTGTCACACTGCAAGAGTTCCTCAGCCACATCTTTCAAGGGGACGATGATGGAGAAAACTCGTCGGATGAATCCGAGGGATATGCGGCAAGTTGCAACATGATCTCCCACTCGTTTATCGATGATGAGAAAACTCCTGTCACTAAGAAGCCGAAGGCAGAGCCTGAACCAGAGCGTGCGAGGCTGACAACTGATATGATCAATGCCTTCCTAGACGAGATTCGTCTAAAAAGTAAAGCGGATCAGGAGCGCGAGATGGCAGCATCAGGAGGAACCAAATGCGGGCGACTGAACGAAAGAGTTGAGCTACCCCTGCCAGAGCGAAAGGCATCCGAAATGGACAAGAAGATATTCAAGACAAGGAAAAGGTTCGCCAAAGCCATGTCAATGGGAATGAGGCTACCCCCCTCGGAAAGAGACGCGCACGATGGGGCGGAGAAACACCCCGATTACTGCGCATATCATCGGAAAGTCTCACACCCCACAGAGGAGTGCGACACCTTTAAGATATGGTGGCAAAGATATGTTGCTCGCCGGCAACACTTCAAACGCATGAAACGAAAGAGCCGTCGGGAACAAAGAAGCGCTGTTGACGGACCCAACAGAATTACTGGCAACTGCTATATGGCTCATACCGAGGGATCGCAAGTCCTCACCTTTGGGAGCGACTCTGATGAAGAAGTGACTCTGGGCCCTCTCTTTGAAGAATCCGCGCTAAGGAAAGATGAGGAATCAGAAGCCTGCGGAAACACTCAGTTGCGCAATCGCACACTCCCGGAAAAGAATCTCGGGCCTACGAACAGAAAAGATAAGGGAAAGGAAAAGGTCACTGAAGATATCACTTTGGATGACCAAGTCGCAAAAGAATTGGCTGCCAAAGACCCTCCTAGGAGGAGTAAAGTGGACTATAACATCCTCGCGCATCTAAGGAAGCTACCTTCTCAGCTCAGTATTCTCGACGCCCTCCTATTATCAAAAGAAGCACGGGACTCACTAATTAAGGCACTACAAGAACCTGAGCAATTCCAAGCCTTTCTCGCCACCGAAAAGATGAAGGACGAACTGGAAGAAGTGCATACGGCCGACGTCACTTTCGGTGATGAAGACCTCCTTCTCGGGACGTGCGACCATAACCGTCCCCTATATGTCTCTGGGTACTGTCATGACATCAAGATTGGCAAGATCCTGGTGGATAATGGATCCTCCGTCAATCTCCTTAATGTTCGGGTGTTGAAGGAAATCTGCATGAGTGTGCAACATCTCGCTCGTGACAAAATCACTATCTCCGGTTTCGATTCACAATCGTCACGGACTCTCGGGTCCGTGATATTAACGTTACGCTTCAGGCTTCTCGTCACAGACATCAAATTCCATGTCATTGACGCCAAGACCTGTTACAACGCCTTGCTCGGCCGTCCTTGGTTACACGAGTACAACATCGTCCCTTCTACACAACATCAGTGTATGAAGTACTTTAAAGATGGTTTCGAGTATACTGTAACGGGTGAGCTGAACCCATTTTCCGTGAACGAAGTCCGTAAATACGAGGATGCGAAATACTTCTTGCCAGACTTTGAAGATACAGAAAGGTGTTACGACTCGGAGAACAAGGCCGCCGCCACCATCCCTGTTTTCGGAAGCGATACCGAAGAAGAAGAAGAGATAGTTTATACGGGGCCATCTCAACGCAACAACCGGAGGACGCCCACCCGCATACTGGTCTTCGGAAGTGATTCGGAAGATGAGGTCAACGCCGTATTCTCCAATCGGCTTTCAATGCAAGCACCTCCGGGCGATGACCATAACCTGCAAATCACCATGGTACCGCGAGAACACTACAAGGACCTCGACACGCTTCAAGCTCACAGTGTGCAAGAGCTGCAAACGTTTTGCGTCCCCCCCAGGCGAAAGGGTGAGAAAGTGATCCTATTTTACCGATCTTCAGAATCGAAAACAGAGAAAGAGATCTGGCATGGCGCAGATGCTACATGCGACAGACTCCAACCCATCCGACTGCCCAGATACTATACGAACGGATTAAAGAAGCTATTGAAGCGTCAAGGAGTACCCTTAAAACAAACTGTTCGACAGGCTCGGTTCTACAACAGGATTTGGGATGTCCCTGGAACCCAACGCAAATTGCCCAACGGGAAAATGGAAACACTTGGGCTTGGATACGCGAGAACCGGAAAACGGGAGCGGGCCCACAGCAGCTACGCCACATATACCTTTGATGAAGAAGAGGACAGACTGTCAGGAGATGCCGATCCCTCATCAAAACTAGACCCCGCGATTGAAGCGCCAAGTCCGTCGTTTGAAGAACGAATGGGCAAGCCTATCAGGAAAGTGGGTCAGAAAGCTCGGGAAGACCGTAGCCGCGAAACGGCCATCTATGAGAAGGCCAGGACGCAACGTCTATTTCAACAGATTGCAAAAGACAAAGACGTTCATCCTTGTCAACCCATCATACGAAAGACCCAATGCGGAGACGGAAATAAGTCGAAAAGCGGGAAGAAGAGCCGACAACAACGACGCAGGATTAGAGGGTTACGTAATCGGGTATTGCACAGCTCGGATTCGTCCTTCATAGAAAAGATGAGTCGAGCGTACTCCTTCCCCCGAGACAAGACGAAAAGGTTACTCAGACTCGCCCTAAAGCATCGAATGATCGCGCTCCCAGAGTCTAGGCATCCTGAGCAAACTAGCAAGGCCTCTCGCTCGGGCTATTGCTCTTATCACCGGGCCGCAGGACATCCTACCGAAGACTGCTTCACCTTCAAGAACTGGGTCGAGGACCAGTACCAACGGGGCAGATTCGCTTTATCCAACAGCTGGAGGGTAACGCCGCCACGAAAGCACGAGCCCAAGGCCACAAGAGCAGAGCCAGATCCGCCTCGGCCCCGGGAGTGGATTCGCGCCTGTTATACGATTACGGTAGACAACCCTCCCCGGTGCTTCGAAAACAGCGATGATGAGGTTATCTCGGAATTCCCGCCCGCTCCAAAAGAACTGGAAGACGGTATACATACTACCGCAGATAACCTCAGAAAGATTGAGTTGGGATCGGCAGAGGACCCGCGACCAACATTTGTCAGCGAGCTACTCTCTGAGGAGAGGGTGGCCGCGTTAAAGAACGTGCTTCTACGGCATAAAGACTGCTTCGCGTGGAACTACTCTGAGATGCCAGGATTAGATCCGGAGGTCGCTGTGCACAGATTAGCAATATCCCCAGACATCAGGCCAGTCAAGCAGGCACCAAGAAGGATGCGGCTCGAGCTTGAGATGAGCATCAACGCCGAAGTCAAGAAACTGATCGATTCTGGATTTATTCAAGAAGTCCAATATCCCGATTGGATCGCCAATATCGTCCCGGTGATGAAGAAGAATGGGACGGTGCGTATATGCGTGGATTTCAGGGATCTCAACAAAGCCTGTCCAAAAGATGATTTCCCAGTGCCGGTAACCGAGCTAATGATAGATAACACGTCCACTCACGAGATCTTCTCCTTTATGGACGGTTCCTCAGGATACAATCAGATAAAAATGCATCCCGAAGACCAGAAGCACACCGCTTTCCGGACCCCTTTGGGTGTATTTTGCTACAGGGTTATGCCCTTCGGTCTAAAGAACGCCGGCGCTACCTATCAAAGGGCCATGACAAAGATCTTCGATGACCTCATACATGACATCGTCGAGTGCTATATCGACGACCTCGTAGTAAAGAGCATGTCATATGAAGATCACTTAAAGCACCTAGAGACTGTATTTCAACGCCTTCGGCAATATAATTTGAAGATGAATCCCCTCAAATGCGCGTTTGGAGTCTCCTCGGGAAAATTCTTGGGATTCGTCATCCGACACCGAGGTATTGAGATAGATCCGTCAAAGATTAAAGCGATCATGGAAATGCCCCCGCCAAGAACCCTCAAACAGTTGCGGTCTCTCCAAGGGAAGCTCGCATACATCCGGCGATTTATCGCAAATCTTTCAGGCAAATGCCGCCCCTACAGTCACCTAATGAAGAAGGGAACCCCATTCGTCTGGGATCAAAAATGCCAAGGCGCACTAGACGAGATCAAGCAGTACCTACAGAACCCGCCGGTATTAGCTGCGACGGTCAAAGGAAAACCCCTCATTCTTTATACAACCGCCCTCGAAGGTTCCTTGGGCGCATTATGGGCGCAAGAGAACGATCAGGGGAAAGAGAGAGCACTCTACTACTTAAGTCGAGTTCTACTGGGGGCAGAAAGCAATTACTCTCCCATTGAAAAACATTGCTTGGCGTTAATCTTCGCGATAACAAAGCTCAGGCACTATGCGTTGGCACACGAAGTCTGCCTCATCTCGAAGGTGGACCCTCTTAAATATTTTATGTCAAAGGCTCTATAAACGGGTCGACTCGCTAAATAGGCCCTACTCTTGATGGAGTTCTCGATAATATATCAACCTCTCAAGGCAGTGAAAGGCCAGGCCATTGCCGATTTCCTCGCTGAGCACCCGATACCGGCCGATTCTCCTTTGAATTGTGACTTGCCGGACGAGCATGCATTTGATGCGATTAGCGGTGGAAGCACCCGATGGGAACTCTATTTCGATGGAGCGTCCTCTATAAAGAAACAAAAGCAAGGTATCCCAATGATCAAGTCAGGGATAGGCCTCATCTTTGCGACTCCACAAGGAGGGATAATGCGCTTCGCCTTCTCCTTAACAGAGCCGAGGACAAACAATGAAGCTGAATACGAGGCCCTGATAGCAGGTCTCGAGCTTGCCATTGACATGGGAATTGAAGACCTCCTCATATACGGGGATTCTCAGCTGGTCATTAGCCAAGTTAATGGTGACTACCAAACGTGCAAACCGGAGTTGGTGAGATACGGCGAAAGGGTGCAACAACTGTTGGCCCAAATTCCCTCCTATACTTTGGAGAACATACCGCGCGCGGAAAACAGCAAAGCAGACGCGTTGGCCAAACTCGCTAAAGAACTGGCTGACGAGAACCTCGATGACGTCAGAATCGTGGTACAAAGCCGTCGAGTGCTCGCCCCGGCAGAAATATCTCCGGAATCATGCAAAGAAAAGGGAGCGACTGAGCATATGACCTTACAAATAAAGGACCATGAGAAGGCAGAAGACTGGAGGGAAGTCTTCATAGACTACTTTAAGTCCCGCCGAATGCCCGAAGAAGCGTCTTCAAGACATCAGCTCATGAAACGAGCTCTATCTTTCGCTTTTGTCAACAATACCCTATACAAGAGATCGCTCGATTCTCTATGGCTGAGATGCTTAGGACCTGACGAAGCAGAAAAAGTCGTTCAGGAAGTTCATGACGGACTTTGCGGTTCTCACCAAGCAGGCCCAAAGATGAAGTTAAAGATTAAACGAATGGGCTACTACTGGCCCACAATGATCCAGGACTGCCTCGAGTATGCGAAGCAATGCCACTCGTGCCAGATTCATGGAGATTTCATCCATCAACATCCAAATCCGCTACACCCAACGGTGGCCAGCTGGCCATTCGAGATGTGGGGGACTGACATAGTCGGCCCCATTGAACCAGCATCATCTCGGGGGCACCGTTTTATCCTGGCGACAACTGATTACTTCTCCAAATGGGCAGAAGCAGTACCACTGAGGGAAGTGAAGACGGAGAATATCCTCCATTTCTTCAAAACGCACGTCATCTATCGGTTTGGAACCCCACGGCGGATTATCTCCGATAACGGGCCAGCCTACAGGAGCCATAAGATTAGCCGCTTCGCGCAGCAGCACAATATAGACTGGAGGTATTCTTCAGTTTACAACCCACGAGCCAACGGTCTGGCCGAGGCCTTCAATAAGACCTTGACAAAGATCATAAAAAAGACCGTTTCCCGGAATAAGAGAGACTGGCACGAGAGGCTGCAAGAAGCCCTTTGGGCTTATCGAACTACATTCAAGACGGCCACAAACGCAACGCCATACGCGTTGGTATTTGGGACAGAAGCAGTACTCCCCCTCGAGATAGAGTTGCCCTCTCTACGAGTGGCAGTCCACCACGAACTGACCGACGAAGAAAATGCTCACCTTCGACTTGAGGAGCTTGATGCCCTCGACGAAACCCGACTCATAGCGCAACAACATCTAGAAGCCTACAAAGCAAAGATGACGCGCTCGTACGAAAGATTGACCAGGCCAAGGGCATTCCGCCAAGGCGAACTCGTGCTGGTAGTCAAAAGACCTATGATCCCCAATCGTGCCAAGCGGGGAAAATTCGAGCCAAACTATGAAGGCCCGTACATCATAGACCAGGTCTACCAGGGTGGAGCCTATCTACTCGTGGACATGCACGGTGAAAGGCCTTTCAGGCCAATAAATGGCCGCTTCTTGAAGAAATACTATGCTTAGTAAGCCACAGCCTGGGTCAACGATAGATGACGACGACTATGTCCGCTCGCTATCTTCCTAGGCTCAAACTTTACAAGCAGCAGCTGGCCCTCCCCTAACGACGGACCGAAACGTCCTAAAACTATCAACAGACCGAAACGTCTTTAAACTAACGACGGACCGAAACGTCCTTAAACTATCAACAGACCGAAACGTCTTTAAACTAACGACGGACCGAAACGTCCTAAAACTATCAACAGACCGAAACGTCTTTAAACTAACGACGGACCGAAACGTCCTTAAACTATCAACAGACCGAAACGTCTTTAAACTAACGACGGACCGAAACGTCCTTAAAACTATCAACAGACCGAAACGTCTTTAAACTAACGATGGACCGAAACGTCCTTAAACTATCAACAGACCGAAACGTCTTTAAACTAACGACGGACCGAAACGTCCTTAAAACTATCAACAGACCGAAACGTCTTTAAACTAACGACGGACCGAAATGTCCTTAAACTAACAAGGGACCGAGACGTCCTTAAACTATCAACGGACCGAAATGTCCTTAAACTAACGACGGACCGAAACGTCCCTAAACTACTGCCGCAGCATCTTTGGGCTGGCAAGATGATAAAAAAAAAAAAAAAAAGGGTATGCCCATAAAGCAGAATGGGCACGGATGAAAACCCGAAAGGGCTCCGTGAGTAAAAACAGCAGGGCTACCGGCGAGTGTTTGTGAAAACCCGAAAGGGCGCAGCCTCGTTAAAAGACACTTACAGGGTCCTCTCGACCTTGTAAGGAGAAACCACCCGCGTGAGATCCTTACGACTCATAAGGGAGAAACACACTTAGGGATCCCCACGATTCCTAAGGAGAAATTACACTTGCGGGATCCTCACGACTCGTAAGGAGAATTCTCTTATGGGACCCTCACGGCTCATAAGATTTGGAAGTCTTAAGTTACAAAAACCTTAACCTGTTCTTAAGCAACTCTCACAACCTTCGATATTGCCCTACAAGCGGCTCGGACTGACCCTTGTATACAATCCACGGGCGCGAATAGACATTTCCCTAACAAAGTCCCACCCGCGACTGGGGATATATCTACATGGTGAACAACCCTTGCAAGTCCTCTCGACTTATAAGGGGAAAATCCTCTTTGTAAGATCCTTACGACTTACAAGAGAACATGCACTTAAGAATCCCCACGATTCTTAAGGAGAAAACACACCTGCAGGATCCTCACGACTTGTAGGGAGAAACACCTTTGTGAGACCCTTACGGCTCATGAAGTCAAAAGCCTTGGTCGACAGGACCCTTAACCCTGTTTGCTAAGCCACCTTTGTTCAAACGTCGACAGAGGCAAATGATGATCCGCTCCTGGCAACATTCCAGTTGTGGCGGTGCTGATGCCGAAACCCGTATCCAAGAAATCCGAGCTTGCCGCAAGAAGCTAGCAAGCCACACATGCATGACAAAATGGCCGAAATGATGGGACAACTTGCAAAATCTCAGCGGTTCACAGATAACTTAGTGTTCATCACCGTGGCACTCGTCTCGATACAGCAGACGCGATACCAGCAAATGAAGCGAAGGCCAAATTCCTAGCTTTCATTGTCTCGACGACACAACATCAAGCGAAACGGAACAGTGGCAACCCCAAGTTCCATGGCTCAGCGACACATATCGCCAAGAGTCAACCCCCATCCCGTGAAATGCGGATACAATCAGCAAACTTCCTGGCTACGTGGAAAGCGGATAACGTCACTCTTTGACCCCGTGGAAAACGTCTAGAGCGGATCCTGGTCCTCGCAGAGCATGGCAGTGAACCCATGTGAAGCATCCAGAGCGGAGCCTAGTCCTCGCCTAACACGGCAGTGAACCCGTGTGAAGCATCTAGTGCAAACTTCCTGGTTACGTGGAAAGCGGATAACGTCACTCTTTGACCCCGTGGAAAACGTCCAGAGCGGAGCCTAGTCCTCGCCTAACGCGGCAGTGAACCCGTGTGAAGCATCTAGTGCAAAATTCCTGGTTACGTGGAAAGCGGATAACGTCACTCTTTGACCCCGTGGAAAACGTCCAGAGCGGATCCTGGTCCTCGCAGAGCATGGCAGTGAACCCATGTGAAGCATCCAGAGCGGAGCCTAGTCCTCGCCTAACACGGCAGTGAACCCATGTGAAGCATCTAGTGCAAACTTCCTGGTTACGTGGAAAGCGGATAACGTCACTCTTTGACCCCGTGGAAAACGTCCAGAGCGGAGCCTGGTCCTCGCAGAGCATGGCAGTGAACCCATGTGAAGCATCCAGAGCGGAGCCTAGTCCTCGCCTAACACGGCAGTGAACCCGTGTGAAGCATCTAGTGCAAACTTCCTGGTTACGTGGAAAGCGGATAACGTCACTCTTTGACCCCGTGGAAAACGTCCAGAGCGGATCCTGGTCCTCGCAGAGCATGGCAGTGAACCCATGTGAAGCATCCAGAGCGGAGCCTAGTCCTCGCCTAACGCGGCAGTGAACCCGTGTGAAGCATCTAGTGCAAACTTCCTGGTTACGTGGAAAGCGGATAACGTCACTCTTTGACCCCGTGGAAAACGTCCAGAGCGGATCCTGGTCCTCGCAGAGCATGGCAGTGAACCCATGTGAAGCATCCAGAGCGGAGCCTAGTCCTCGCCTAACGCGGCAGTGAACCCGTGTGAAGCATCTAGTGCAAACTTCCTGGTTACGTGGAAAGCGGATAACGTCACTCTTTGACCCCGTGGAAAACGTCCAGAGCGGATCCTGGTCCTCGCAGAGCATGGCAGTGAACCCATGTGAAGCATCCAGAGCGGAGCCTAGTCCTCGCCTAACGCGGCAGTGAACCCGTGTGAAGCATCTAGTGCAAACTTCCTGGTTACGTGGAAAGCGGATAACGTCACTCTTTGACCCCGTGGAAAACGTCCAGAGCGGAGCCTAGTCCTCGCCTAACACGGCAGTGAACCCGTGTGAAGCATCTAGTGCAAAATTCCTGGTTACGTGGAAAGCGGATAACGTCACTCTTTGACCCCGTGGAAAACGTCCAGAGCGGATCCTGGTCCTCGCAGAGCATGGCAGTGAACCCATGTGAAGCATCCAGAGCGGAGCCTAGTCCTCGCCTAACACGGCAGTGAACCCGTGTGAAGCATCTAGTGCAAACTTCCTGGTTACGTGAAAAGCGGATAACGTCACTCTTTGACCCCGTGGAAAACGTCCAGAGCGGATCCTGGTCCTCGCAGAGCATGGCAGTGAACCCATGTGAAGCATCCAGAGCGGAGCCTAGTCCTCGCCTAACGCGGCAGTGAACCCGTGTGAAGCATCTAGTGCAAAATTCCTGGTTACGTGGAACGTGGATAACGTCACTCTTTGACCCCACGGAAAACGCCCAGAGCGGAGCCTGGTCCTCGCCAAACACTGCAGTGAACCCGTGTGAAGCATCCAGAGCAAACACCGGACTGTGGAGTCCTTAAAATCCACGGACTATGACGTCCTTAACCTCGACCGCGATGTCTTAAAACTAACGATCAACCACCCCTATTCCTTACAGATTTTTGCCTCGGTTTAAGGGTACATCTCTTCACTCCTTTGATGCCCGGCGTTGTAATTCCTCAACGTCTTCAAAGAGGTGACGGGTCCCTGTAACCAAACATCGGACTGTGGAGTCCCTAAATCCACGGACTATGAGGTCCTTAACCTTGACCGTGATGTCTTAAAACTAACATCGGACTGTGGAGTCCTTAAATCCACGGACTATGAGGTCCTTAACCTTGACCGCGACGTCTTTAAACTACAATATCTGGAGAAACCCCTGACTCCGTAGAACACGGGCAAGGGTAACCGCATCCAGCACTCGCAAGTCCTCACGGCTGGGAGAGAAAACTCTTTATGAGACCCTCGTGGCTCGTAAAATGCAGAAGTCTTAGGAAGCATATCTTAAACCTGAATCCTGAGCCATCCCTGTCCTGCAAGGAAATCAAGATAGGATATCCGCAGGATGCAATCAACAAAAAGGGGACACGTCATTGAGAAGAAAAATTATACCTTTTATTCATAAACCAAAATGAATACAAAATACAATTCATGAAAGAAACAAAAAAGGAAGATACCCTTATTCATGAATATGTACAAAAAATAGAAGAAAAGATACAAGTCCTTAAGCCGGCGGGCGGTGCAGTAATTTCACCAGCTCGTCATTCTGTTGTTGAGCCACAGCTTCATGACGCAGAATCTCCAGAAGACGAGCCTCCGCCTGAGCTTGCTGGGCCTGATATAAAGCAAGCCGGGCTTCAAGCTCTTTTTCAGTGGCCTTGTGAGCCTCAACCCTCTCGCGAGTAAACGTGGCGGCTTTATCAAGAGCCACCACCTCCTTAATGGACTCCTGAAGCACCCGCCACAGCTCATACGCTTCGTTGGCTTTGGCTGTAAGACTGGCCTGAAGCTCGCCCAACGCCTTGGAGGCTAGCTCCCTCTCCGAGAACTTACGGCCAAGTCTCTTCTCACACGACGTCATGTTGGCCGCATGTCGTGCTATCAGATCTCGTAACTCCGCCTTTGCAGCCACGGCCTCCGAGGAAAGGCGAGAACACTCGAGAGCATACAAACAGGCCTCCACCTTCCTACAGAAATCCACCCAGACCCGCACCACCTCCTCACTGTGATAGGTGGCGAGAAAAGGAAGGGAGCCGTTAGCTTCAGCGGCGAACGCTTCGGCCGTGGTTGCACTACCAGCACGAAGCTCCTCGATGAAGGAAGATAAGGAGACCAGGCTCAATTGGGCCAAGCGCTCTGAAGCCCGCAAAGCGTAGGGGCCGGACGGCATCACAATGCGTGATTCCAAAGCCATGGAGACTGGCAAGGCTGTTCAGATTTGGCAGATGTTAGTAAAACTTTTAAACGCAGGATGAACAGGACTTTGATGAGATGTCACTCACCGACAGTCATGCACGAGGAAGTTGAAGGTTCCCCTGGCCCTTCAACGACCTCGACCTCATCATCGGCTTCTAAAACTATAAGAGACATTAACGTCATTTCACAAAATAGTGACAATGCTATGATGAAAAATGGCGAATGACACTAACCCTGTCCGGAGGAAAGGACAATACGCTGAGGGGGAATCGCCTGCGGGGCTGCCATCTCCAATAGACGCTGAAATGATTGGCGAGGCGATAGATCCGCGATCGTGGTTGCCAAACCGCGTAATTCTGGGAAAGATAAAAGAATTTAGACCATGAAAGGGTTACTAAATTAAAACGCAGAAGGATACCTTCGACACTCCTCCCATTCTGAGCCGGGGGGATAGCAGCCTCGACGGTCTCCGCCATAGCCTCAGGCTCCAACAAAGGGAGAGTAGTCCCGACTACCTCACTTCCAGCCTTTGGGCCACCTTCAGCAAGAGTCACTGGGGTGGCGGCCTCCATAAGAGCATTCCCCGAAGGGGCAAGCGCTCCCTGATCAGGAGTCGCCGCTGGAAGTTCTATCACGAGAGGAGCAACCTCATCAGCCCCCTCCACACCTAACAAGGCCTCGTTGAGAATTTCGGCGGGCTTTAGCTTTAAGGGGCCAGTAGGAAGCTCCCCCAGCGTTGAAGATTCTGCACGGTTCAAGTGAAAATAATGATACATACCCATGAGCATAAATAATCAAAAAGACTACAAAAGAAGCACAGCGTACCTATACGCAAAGAAGCCTTTAACATGGCTTCTTCAAGCCGCTTTTCCTTCTCAAGGAGATAAGCTCGCCGAGGTTTAAGGGTAGACTCATGACCACCGGTCCATAGAGAAAGTGCATCAGCTGCATCCTCTGAAGCGACCTGCTTCAAAGCCCTTTCCCCCCATTCCTCCAAAGGGCCGATAAATCGCCGCCGAATCCACGAAGGGTCCTCGTAAAAAATTACAGCGGGATAAGACTTCTTCGGAACCTTGGCATCATGGGACGGGTCTTGCGAACGCCGTAAGGCCTCAGCCAGTTGTGCGGCCTCCTCGTCAGCCGAACTCGGAAAGAGGAGTACAGTATCAGATGCGGGCAAGGCCAAGGGTTCGTCGTCAAGGATAGGCTCAGATTCCATCACAGAGTCGAGCGGAGTAGTAGCCACTTTCTTCTGTCGCTTAGACCCAGAGCCGGTCGCTGAAGATGGCCGCTTCCTCCCTCGCGAAGCCTTAGGGCGACGCTGGCCCACATCGCCTTCGATGCCTTCGTCCCTGGAAGACGTCGGCGTCGTCGACGCTGCGGGAGGCGGCGCCGCCACCGGCAGAGGTACTGCCACTGGAGCCCGTCTACCTCGCGATCGAGAACCCAAGGGCATACCAGCGGTCGGAGTGAGGTCTACCCCTGACTCCCCCGGAATGAGGGCAGCGCCAATTTCCCTCAGAGGAAAGCGGACTGGAACCCTCGGTCGCAACTCAACTCGCGAGACCTGAGGAGGAGCGTCATGACCAAGAAGAACCCTTCTTTCTTCAGCAATAATCGGGGTGACCCGATGAAGATACCAACCTGTGAATGCACCCACACATCGAGGGATGTACTCGGCTTCAGGGACCATGAAATGAGAGCCGGTGTTCAGCCTCATGAAATGATGAGCTGCGTCGCGAACAGCGTCGAGCGAAGGAACTGGAGCAATCATAAAAGCCTCAAAAGGAACGCCCTGGTCATATCCGAGCTGCCGAGCAAATCGATGAGGATTATACCGCATAAAAAGGGCTGCACTATCCTGGCGAAACACCAAGTAGCCCGGTCTAATTGAATACAAGTAGATGGCCTCTCGGGGCTTCAGAGAAGGTGCGTTGTCCTTTGACTGGTCCCAAAGTTGCTGAACAGGACCCGAAGAAGAAGACAGAACCCGATCATTAAAAGCTAACCCGCCGGCGGTAGCGTGAGGGGAAATCAGCACCCTAATAGCCCCAGATTGAGTTGGATCGACAGCGGAAGCACCTACCAGTCGCATAAGTCGCGGGAAGGTATAGGCGTCGTAAAAAGCGGGCCTTTGATGCATGGCAAAAGACCCCAGCACATGCATTTCGATCCACGACGTGAAGTAATGAAGCGAAAAGTTCACTACGTCTACGCCAGGCATAGAGGTATTAGCCGCAGTACCCAATCCATTATAGAGGTGCGCCAGGGCTGGGATGCCAATGGCCAACCGCGTCCCCTCCGCGATACGATGCGCCGGGTAGATGACCGAAGCCCTCATAAAGCGGCGATGCATGGGGATGACGAACCAACTGAGCCAGACACTAATAAACCCCACAAAGAACGTCTCCTCGTCCATACCAGGTGCCGCAATGGACTCAAAAGACATTGGCGATATAATAGGGATGTAATACTGAGGTAGATCTGATTCGTTGGCCGGCAACCTTTTCAGACCAAACCCAAAAGGGTCCCCAATGTTGGCAAACTTTGGGGCTGTCTTCGGTAAGGCGTCCTCACGAATGAAACAAGCAATGAAGCTCTTGAAAGTAACGCCTTGCTCCTCAGACTCGGTGAATAATCGATCAAAAATGCCTAGGGCCCTAATTAGACTAGGGCGCTTGTGTCGAACAGCATTCTCAGCAGATAAGCCGTCAACTGGGGCGGGCTCAGGTTCAAAAATGTACTCGTCAGGGGGCAGCAACTCCTCGTACATGTTACCCCTTATCGGCAATCCCGAAATTTCATAAAACTCGGCTAAAGAAATCGAAACCTCGCGATCTCCCAGAAGAAAGGTATTAGTGGGAAGATTCCACTGGTTCAGAAACGCCTTAACCCACCAAGCATGCGGGGACTTGTAATGGAATAGCGACGCGTATACGGCCTGATAAAGCCCGACTTTCTGCAATCGCGCCCGATGGGCAGAAAGGATGTAGCGAGCCCAAAGAAGGTAGCCCGTAGGATGCCTGGGGGTGAGCCCTATCTTATAAATCTGCCCCCACGGGTGGGCCTCACCCTGGCAAATGCGCCGTCCCAAGATGTCTATAGCCGGGATCGGATGGTTCGGAATGCCGGTCGTCGAAGGCTCCAGTCTCCCCGTTGGAGTCCAATTGGGCATTTCCACGGCGAAAGCTGTCCTTGGAGGATCCATAGGTAAAAATGGGAAAGTAGGCTCCGTTGGCACCGCGCAAAGAAAACTCCTGCGACCTTGAATAATCTGACTGTACCAAGGTCCCCATTGAAGAAGGTTGGCGCAGTTCGGGTCATGGGCTCTAATCATCGCCATCGCCTCTTCATCAGACGGTGACTGAGGAAAGGCCGCCTCCGAGCGAGAGAAAGGAAAGCGTGGAGCAGAAGTCATCGCACCTGAAAACCAATAAAGGAAGACCGTTAGAAGAAAAGTCGGCAACGTACATTCATGCATGAACATGAAGACTAAGTAAAGAAAGCAAAAACAAAGCTTCCTGGGACCATTGGCTACAAAACACATGGGCCCCACAGAATCCAGATGACGGCACATCAATAAGAAGGCCAAAACGCAACAATAAGACAAAGGGAATGTCCGCATTTAATAAAAGGTGGTAACCATGCATATTCCCCTCAACAAGATCTGGCTAGGGCGCTACAGCGAACCCAACAAAATCAAGGGAATTAAGTTCCCACAGAAGGCATCATTACAAAATCCCCATCGCATTAATTGCAGAAGAACCGCCTCGAGCCAAGAGACCCCAGAGATTCTCTGTGTGAAGAAATCGAGTTCTTCGCTGGAATTTAATTCCTTACTAAGGAAAGGGAATTAAATTCCCAGAAACATTTTGAATGGAATTAAATTCCATGAGTTTGAACCGCCATCATCGTCTCCCTAAGGGATCATCTGAACCCTAAGTGATCTACTGCGGGAAGTCAAGTGGTCTCATATTTTGGTTAAATTACTTGGAGAAAAATGAGTTCTTCGGGAAACCCTCGATCTGGATTTTAAATCCAGAGAGTTTTGTCAAAACAAAGGTGCTTCGATTACCATTACCTGAGGAAAAAGGGTCCTTTTCGAACAGAGTTAAACTCTGGAAAATCTTAAAACAGAGAACTAAGCTCTGGAAGAAGAGAATTAAATTCTCAAAGGAAAGTTCTCAGAGGAAGAAGACGAGCAGAGTGAAGGCTCCTATGAAGAGACAGCGGTATTTATAGAAAACAGTGGAAACGCTTCATCTCCCAAATCCCTAAATGAATCCAACGGTCGCAAGAGATGACAGCGTTGCACTCACGTGCAGACACGTGAGAACAACGCTGTGGGGGCATTTGTTTCCTGATTTAAAATCAGGAAAGCTTCTGTGGAAAGCTTCTGTGGAAAGCTTCAAAAGGGGGTCACGTGCTTACACGTGACTAGCGGTCACGTGTTGGCACGTGACACCTAAAAACTTCATTAAGGCAAGTTCAATTCCCTGACTGCGAAGAAGGAAAAGAAAAGCTTCAAAAAGAGTCACGTGCTCCCACGTGACCAGGGTCACGTGGCGACACGTGACATTTAAACGCAAGCGTCAAAGGCACGTCGGGTAACTGACCAAGTCAAGAAAAAGGCTTCAGAAGAAGTCACGTGCTCCCACGTGACCAGGGTCACGTGTTGGCACGTGACGTTTAAGGCAGCAAACGCATTCTTCAGAACAACCAAAGAAAGAAAGTTCAAACAAGGATCACGTGCTCACACGTGACCAGGGGTCACGTGGTAACACGTGACGGCTGAACAGCAGAAGAGGGCAGAACGCAGAAAGAAAGAGGATCCTTCATTCCAAAGGGGGTCACGTGCTCACACGTGACCATGGATCACGTGGTCACACGTGACCGGCTTTCAAAGCCCATTTTATCAACAGAATTAAATTCTGAAAGAAATTCAGATCTTGCCAAAGGAACGCAACTATATGCATCCAATCAAATTAAAGATTCAGAGGTCATTTATTTATGGAAAATCTCGGGTTTGGAAAGATTTCCCCCTTAAATCTAACCAAAATAAAAAGGGAGAATCTCTGGATTTGAAATCCAAAGGTGAATAATATTCACCTAATAATCCAAAGGTCCAGAATGAACAATAAATGCAAATCAGATATCTCCATGAAGATTCGTCAAAAACTGATTGATTCGGCTGCTTCTCCTATAAATAGGAGCCAAGAGATACAAAAATAGAGACACACGCGCAGAGAAAGAAAAAAGGAGAAAAGCTTTGATACTTGGAAAAGACTTCGATTTTCTGCGAAAACCCTAGGTAAGAAAGGGAAGGCCTTTTGAAAGAGGGGGAATTTAATTCCCAACAGAGTTTAACTCTGATACATAAAACAGAAGGGTACATTTCTTCTCTCTTTGATAGAGGATCTGCAAAGTGCACATCTCCCCTTTAGGTTGAGAATTTAATTCTCAATGGGTCGAGATCCTGCCATGCAGATCCAAAACATAGAGAGGGAACGCAAGCATGAGAATTTAATTCTCGCAGAACTATAGGAATTCAATTCCTTTAAAAAATAAAATTAGGGCTCGATCCTGTATCATGGGAATTTAATTCCTTCAAAACAAAAGAAACAGGGTTGAACCCTAATTAAGAATGTGGTTCTGTGGAAATAACAGGAATTTAATTCCCTTAATTATAATTCTTTAAAATGAGAAGTATAATTCCTTGAAAGCTTTTATTAAGGGTTGAACCCTCTTCAGTTCTCCACATAAACGAGGAATTTAATTCCTACAGAAAATTCAGAGTTCAACTCTACAAGTCTTCAAAAGGAAATAGGAATTTAAATCCTCTGAAATTTAAAGTTCGAGGAATTTAATTCCTGAAAAAAGGAGTAACAGATCCTCTAAAAAAAAAAAACATAGAGGTAGGGTCACGTGCCACCACGTGACCCCCCAAAAACCCCTACAGAAAGCCCCTTTGAGGCAGCACCCCACGTGACCCACGTAACCTTGGCAGAAACTCTAATATACAAGCATTTGAATGCCCGTCACGTGATGGCTCGTGATGCTTTGAAAGAAATGATAATTTCAGCAGAACAACTGAAGGGAGGGCGCTCTCACGTGCTGCCACGTGACCCTTCTTACCTTAGTGTTTAACACTAAAATTAAAACTCTCAAGCCCAGTGATTAAAACACTGTCGGGCCTTGGCATTCAATGCTGGTTAAAAAGCCTTATTGGCAGTGTTCAACACTGATCTGTTTTAGTGTTTAACACTAATTTGAGAAAGCCTTAGTACTGGTGTTTAACACCAATTATCTCTTAGTGTTGAACACTAACTCATCAATCTTATCCCCAGTGTTCAACACTGATTGCTCTGAAATATTTAACACCAGGCTTTGGCCCAATTGGCTAAAGGGATAGAGGCAAACACTCTCCCTCAATGGAACAACAAAGAGTCAATATTCCAGACCTGACTGGACTTAGCCCAAGCTGGCCATAAGTCCTCAATTTGTGATTAACTGAGCCGATGGGCTCATGACATAATCGAACAGTCTTGACCCAAATTGGGCCACGGACTATCTAATCCACCCCGGTTCTAGGGTACATCTCTTCACTCCTTTGATATTTGGCGTTGTAATCCCTCAATGTCTTCAAAGAGGTGACGGGTCCCGAAGACCATTCATGACATGGACTGTGGGGTCCTTAAACCCATGCATGATACAAAATTCCTGGTTACGTGGAACGTGGATAACGTCACTCTTTGACCCCGCGGGAAACGTCCAGAGCGGATCCTGGTCCTCGCAGAGCACGGCAGTGAACCCGTGTGAAGCATCCAGAGCAGAGCCTGGTCCTCGCCTAGCACGGCAGTGAACCCGTGTGAAGCATCCAGAGCACATACCGGACTGTGGAGTCCTTAAACCCATGGACTATGATGTCCTTAACCTTGACCGAGATGTCTTTAAACTACCCATGGACCGCAATGTCCTTAAACTACCCATGGACCGCAATGTCCTTAAACTACCCATGGACCGCAATGTCCTTAAACTAGAACGATAGAGCCCCATACGCTCTTTTGTCGGATCTAAACGGTCCCGTTTAAGTTGATCTTAGCCTCAAAGATGGCTAACGAATCCTTAAACCTTCAAGCAGACTGGACTACGAATCCCCCCAATTAACTCTGGTTCGAGGGTACATCTCTGAATCCCTCTGACACCCGTCGTTGTAATCCTTCAACGTCGTCAGAGAGGTGACGGGTCCCGACGGCCACACACATACGATGGACCACTATGTCCCTAAAACTGGAACAATGGAGCCCAAACGCTCTTTTGTCGGATCCAAACGATCCTGTTAAGTTGATCTTAGTCTCAAATCGGACTAACGTATCCTTAACAAACGTTTGAGTTGATCTTAGCCCCAAGCATGGCTGACGTATCCTCAAACCAAACCCCCAAACCCAAATTTAAGATAATGCGGATTTGGACTAGTCCATGCCCTACGGGCGACGACATAACTCAGTCTCCGTAGACGATCCACGGGCAGTAAAACATAAAACAAAACCCGCGACACGAAGTGACCATCTGGAGAAGGAGAAAGTTGTTACCACAATACGGTAGCGTAATTAACTGCAGGGGCTTGCGCCTGCAGGGAAGAGCGTCCCCACAATCAAAAACCCCTCAACGAGGGGGAATCTGACGAAGTCTGCTACATCGGTCGCATCCGCTCAAACCTTCGATACATGGTGCCATAAACCAACTTGGCATCTTCGGAGAGGTGAACGGATAGCATCAATTAGCATCTGCCCCGAATCTCAGCGCCAAGACATCGCAGCCTTGCGCGCCGTCTTTCGGAGGGGAACAATCTTTCTCTCTACTGTCTTTATTTCTTCGCTACGGCGTCGTATATTTGCATTGTATTCATCTTTGCTGGGTTTTACAAAAAGGGGTGTTGCTAAAATTTTAAAGAAAGAAAGTAAGACTTTTAAAGAATTTGGGTTGCGATTTCAAATGTTTCAAAACTTATATTATCTTTTCCGTATTTTTATGGTTTAGATTTCTGGGTTTGGCTTTCTTTTACTACGTTGCGTCTTTAGGCGTTGCGTAGTATTAGGGCCGTCACGGGTCAATTCTGGGTCGTGACAAAATTGGTATCAGAGCGTTAGGTTTTACCTTTCGGAGTGTAGGATGACCTTAGTATGATGGAGTAGGTAGCTTAAGCAGAGTAACGTAGTGTGTGTATGTCTGCAGCATACTCACAGCGCGGTACCTTGCATTAAGTGACCTAAGTACAATTTGCTTGACATTCCTTCCTTGATGATTCATATCTTTGAGATTCGATTTCCTCATTCTTATCGAATCTCATCTTATATCTATTTATAGCCTTGCCGCCGACGACTATGGGGACTCAGAGCGATGCAGCGAGGGCCGAGGTCAGAGTTAGCTCGGGTGAGACGAGTACTGACCAGGATGGCACTCTAGTTGCACAGGTGCAGACGGATCAGCCTACGACTTATATTATGGATAGACTTTTGGTAGAGATGCAGGACTTTCGCCAGACGATGAGTTCTTTGGTTGACGTCGTTCGGGAGCTACGACAGGAGGTTGTCACCCCTGTTACTCAGCTGTCCCTTACGATCAGTATGCAGCAGTCCGTCACCTACATAGCACCAGTGGTTGCAGCTCCAGTTGACGCGGCGCATATTCCAGAGGCTCAGAGGGTTCCACGACAGTGGAGGACTCGTACCAGTGTACCAGCCCAGAGACAGAGGTTCGGTCGTCGAGACAGATTTCGTGGCCGTCGCGGGAGTAGCAGAGGCTTGGGACGAGGACAGTCGTTCAGCTCTCATCCCCAGGATGGTCAGCAGTCAGCACGTGGATGTTTTCGATGCGGAAGCCTTCAGCACTTCGTCAGGGATTATTCCTCAGCACGGCGTCAGGAGCGTATTCAGAGAGGCCGTGGACGTGGAGGATTCGCTCAGAGGGCTCAGTCTACCAGAGGAGTTCATCCAGCTGCGAGTAGAGGGCAGACACAGGAGTTTGCTTCTACTCATCGGGACGCGCAGACGTCCAATGTGGAGTTTTCAGGTACCCTTGAGTTATATTTTCTCTTGGTGTATTTGTTTGGTTCTTGCTTGTACCGTGGTTGGGTAGATTAGTAGTAGTTGTTTTAACTTCTGGCAGCGATTCTTTTGTTGCGCGACACGTATTTCAGTTTTGTGCCAATCGGATAGGAGATGTGGGATTTGACGTTCTCCTGGGCACGGATTGGTTACTACGTGTTAAGCGTCTGTGGACTACCGTGTGGAAACAAGTTAGGTTTTGTTTTCCCCGGCAAGCCAGTTCTTGTTGTACAGGTGGATAGTTGTGCCGTCTCTTACAGCCTGAATTCATCCTGTTTAGCTAGTCGGCTACTGAGGAGATGTCGTGGATTCTTGACGTTCCTTCGTGATACCGGAGCCACCGTGGGATTGTTGGACCGGGTTCTTTTCGTGCGAGAGTTTTTCCGACGTTGTTCCAGATGAGCCGGCGAAGCTGAGGGAGCTAAAGGATCAGCTGCAGAGTCTTGGTTTGGGGAGTTTTGTGCGTCTGAGTGTTTCGCTTTTGGGAGCTCCTATTTCTGTTCGTCAAGGAGAAAGACGGCAGTTGAGGTTGTGTATCGACGGATCGTCAATTGAACCGGCTTACGGTGCGGATAGGTATCCTTCATCTCGCCGTGACGATTCCTCCGATCAGCTCCAGAGTGCGAGACATTTTCTAAGTGTGTTTGGGATCAGGTCATCTTTATTGCGGATTCGGAGTGACGGCATTCCGAAGACTGCCTTATGCGTGCTACGGGCTTTGTGTGTTTTGTGAGTCGTTGGATTCACTGTCGCCCTAGCAGCATTCGTAGATATGATGAACCAGATTTCTGCAGGCCGTTCCTCGACCAGTTCTGTTGTGTTACTTACGACATTCTGGTCTATTTAATGGGTCTTGAGGGACAGGAGTAGCACTTGAGGATTTGTTATGCAGATACTGAGAGAGTACCAGCAGTTGCTAAATTCTCAGAGTGTTTCTTCAGGCTTGTTTGTGTTGACTCCTAGGTCTTGTAGTCGCGGGAGACGATTCCGTATGGTTCCGAGGGAGATCGTGGCCGTACAGCTTAGGCCCAGACTTGTGTGCAGGACGGAGATCCGCAGATTGTTGGGCTTAGCAGGTTTTTGCCGCCGTTTCATGCAGGATTGCCAGAGTAGTGCTGCACCGTCGACTGAATTGACCAAAAAGGAGGTTTCTTTTCTTTGGACTAAGGCATGTGTACGGAGTTTTCAGCAGTTGAAGATTCAGTTAACAGCTGCATCAGTTCTTTCTTTGCTTTTGGTTCGGGCGACCTTGTTGTTTAACTATAATGTTTCTTGAGTGGGCTCGAGTGTGTACTGAGGTGACACTATAGAGATATCACTTTTGCTTTCCCTACATTGGAGGAAGTACGAGGAGGATATTCCACTCAGGATCTGGAGATGACCGTGGTGGTTTTACGTTGGAAATTTGGAGACACTTCTTGTTTGAGAGTCGTGTCCGATTTTCCACGGACCACCAGAGCTTAATGTACATCTTCCTGCAGCAGTTTTGGATTGTTGTTATGGTCTTCTGCAGATTTACAGTTCTTGTGTGATCGTCGAGTATAGCTTAGTTCGTCTCTACGGAGGGGGACAGCTTGCTCATGTCCGCGCCCGACCACTTTCCTTAAATCGTTTTCGCGAGACACTGCCCGTCGAAGCTCTTACGTCAGAGATACTTGAGCATATTCGGCTGGGTAATGATTCGGAGACCTTGATTGTGACAATGATGTGCTAAGTTAGGGACACGTTTGTGTACCTGTCATTATCAGGTAGAGACGTGTAATCCTAGCACATGCACATCTGTCAACTCTCTTTATACATTCAAGTTCCACCAGCTTTGGCGTGACTTGTGAGATAGTTACGAGTGGACAGGAATGTAAGGAGAAGTTTCAGGTTTCGTTTCAAGTGTCTGTCTTGTTGTGTGCTTTGGGTCGAGCATCTGAGGCCGGCTGGAGAATTGCAATCTTTTTACCGTTCCGAAGAAGGAATGGGAGCAGATCTCCATGAATTCCGTTATGGTTTCTACCCAGTTAGTTAGGGTATGACTCCATTCGGATTCTTGTCATCCGGTTATACTCAGTTTGCTCAGTTGTTTTGTTAAGTTTGTGTGTTGGTTTGTTTGTTGGCAGCAGTTGGGGATCGTCACTCGCCATCGTTAGGGTTCTCCTTCGATAGCTGTTATCAGGAGACACTCCAATTGGCCACCCTTAGGCTTAGGGGTTAGGTCGTGTCGATCGCCAGCCTGTTGTTTTCTGACTCTGCGTAAGTAGGACTTTGGACCCCAGCTAGTCTAGAGATTTCGGAGACGGTCCAGTTGTGTTAGGTCAGGATGGGGATTGTCCATTTCGAACTGAGGTCTTATGACGACGGTGTGGTCATAGACTCGAGTTCGTAGGACAGATCATGTACTCCTATGGACTTTCCGATGAATGACGTGTTGGATGTTGGGAAGCTTATCCCAGGATTTTAGGTCCTTTTAGATCCTATAAGTGAGTTAGTTTTGTTGCCTTCAATTTGGCACTTCCGCCCAGATTATTGGATTTTCACCCCGTATTCCTTGTGATGATACTTTACAATTACCTTCATGACCTTTCTCACATGATTTAGCACCAGACCATTTAGCTGGACGCGATCTTTCGTTCACCCGCAGCCATGTGTGTTAATGGCTCGACAGGTGGAGAAACGTCGGTCAAAGGTCTTGCCATCTGTGAAGGGTTTTCTTGGACGTAGCCGTATAGTGAGGTAGTCACTTGGGAGGCTGCGAGCGAGATTTGAGGATTTTAATCTTCTTTTTGAAGGTACAGGTAACAGTATAAGTTTTAAATTCGGGGACGAATTTCTTTAAGGGGGGGAGATTGTAACACCTTAGAATGTGTTTTGTAGCTAATTATATTTTAATATATGGTTTTTAATAAAAAGTCTACCAAATTAGTTTTTAAATATTTTATCCTAATTATTGAGTATTTTACTAGAATTTTGTTAGGCACACACACACTTGTGCATGTTATCTAGGGTTGTTTTTGGAGTTAAACCATGATTAGCAACCATGGTTAACTAACCATCTTCTCCCTAATCTAGTTTTAATGTTTGTTTAGGTGCATGGTTGTTTTTAGTAGTGATAGTTTTAAAATGGAAAAAGGGTTTTATCATTGGTTGACTTGGAGAGAGAGAGAGAGAGAGAGAGAGCATGGGCATTATGGCCTTGCCCATGCTTCATTTAATGAGGTGAGAGAGAGTGAGAAGAGGGGTTTTTGTTGTGTTCTTTCATTTTCACTCTTTCCTCTCATTCTCTCACTCTCAATCTCACACACACACACACACACTCACCTGCACAAGATAGCAACAGCAGCAGCAGTAGCAGAAGCAGCAGCAGTGGCAACATCATCATCATCATCCTCTTCAGCAACAGCTCCAACACGAAGGGTAGTAACAACAACATCAACTACAACAACAGCAGCAACTTCACCCACAGCAGGGGGCAACAGCAGCAGCAGCCATCAGCATCAGCATCATCATCATCATCACCAGCAGCAGCAGCTGCAGACACCACCATCATCATCAGCAGTTGCAACAGCAGCAGAAGTAGCAGAAGTAGCAGCAGTTGCAACAGCAAGCAGCAGCAGGAGGAGTCCCAGCACTTGCAGGAGCTCTCACCTCCTCCCTACACCTCTTCACCAGCTTTCTAGGGCTCCTTAGGGTATAATTTCTGAACCCAATTCCTAGTTTGCTTAGTTGTGTGATAATTGGTGTCGGTTTGTGTTAATTATGAGATTAGTGCTAGATTTAGTGATTTGTGAGATATTGTGGTAAATTGTTGATTTGGTTAGCTACCCTAGGTAAATTTAGTGTTAGTAAGGCCACTTCAACTGAGGAATAGCCAGATTACACTAAAATACCATAGGTTTTCCTTAGTGTGCAATTTGGTGTTTTTAAAGCGATATTAGTGACTTTTGGAATCTGCTTTAGACCCGATGCCTTCAGGTCAAAATTGAGGAGACTGGGACATGATACCTAGGTCTAGAATACACCACCAGAAGACGAGACCCCCATTCCCTACTGTGGCCGCCAATTTCTTCAGTTTGGCCGCAAATTGCGGCCAAGTTGGGGAATTGGGTGTTGGGTTTTTGGCTAGGGGTCCCTGCTGTGTTGTCTAGGTCTTTGGCATGTCTAGTTTTCTAATATCTTACCTGTAGGAAAATCTGGGGCTATATGTCGTTTTTGTGTTCGTGGTGTTTGCGCGATACGCGCGATACGTGAGTGGGTTCTGTGATCCAGCGTATCGCGGCGTGTCGCATTGTTTTTAGACGCGTACACACACGATTCAGCGTATCGTGCACACGCGCGCTTAGTTCGCGACGCGAGTTTCTCGTTTTGGTTCGATATCGCATTTCGCAGGATTTTTGGCTTATATGTGATTTCCATGTCTTATTTGCAGGTTTGCAGACAGGGACTACAGACACCACTACAGAGGGAGCAGACTGTAGGATTCACCCAGCGTGGAGTTTAGGTGAGTAGATATAACATCTACAGGGGAATCGCCCGCATGGCGTTATGCGTCTGGGCTAGGATTCAATTACCTGTCGCACATTCTACGTCATTGTAGAATTGCGCATTTACTGCTTTTCCTTGATATAGTTATATACCGTGACTAGCTGCCGTAGGACACTGCACACATTATTGACGGTCCATGTTGCACGAGCACGGATTGCATGCTACACACACACCGTCAATAATTGCCATGTCACACACTACCCCTTATAGCTACTATTACTTGCCACACATGACATCTAGCTTATCGGTATACCTATAGTGTATCATACCTTTAGTGATAGGTATATTTTCACTTTGCGATACAGCTACAGGTATACCTCCTACCTATTTTACCTATACCGGGAGGGATTTCCTACATATGTTACTTATACCCAGGGGGTATACGACATCAGTTCCTATAGGTAGATACCTATACCATGCTACACCTGTATGTTAGACGCATATTCAGTTGCTGTCGCATATTTACATTTACTGAGGTTACTTAGCTGTACCTTATCTTGAGTTCGCATACATTTATTCCTGGATTGCGCATTGTTTATCTGGATTTTACATGATGTTTTCGGGATTTGGGAACCGCGGGAGTTCATGAAATTATGCATACATGTAACAACCCGGTTTCCTTGATATGATATTTCGAGCGTCCGCCATGAGTTTTATCGGTGCTGATTTTATGCTCCATACGATGTGTGGTTGCCGTATGAGAGTACATGGTGGGGCCCGGTATGGTTCCCCTCGGCAAGAAGATCGATGGGTTTGCCGATTGAGCCTGGAGGCGGGCGAGTACCTACCGGTGATTGATTTGACCTGGCAGTTGTCCGGAGGCTACTGGTCAGAGTAGAGAGATGGATGCGGGATGACCTGTACTGTCGGGGCCGAGGGCCGACACTGCAGACGGACCCCGTGGGCTGATTCAGACGGACGGAGCCCCACATACGAGGATTTCTGTGTCGATGCTTGGCACACGTTTTCATGATATTTCTTTAACCCCTTTTTGTATATATAACAGGGGATTTAGCCGTTGTTATATATACCCTTACACCAATATTAGTGGTATGGGACGCTAATATATGTGTATTGCCCCCATCATATTTATTTCTGTACATATATTTACTTTTAGGATGCTAGAAACTTACTTGAGATTGGACTTGGGATACTAGGTGATTCATTGGGATTTGGACATTGGATATACCTATGTGATTGGTGATTTGTACATTCGGGATATAGGAGATTACTCGATATTGTACATTGAGGAGATGTGAGACTTATATGATGTGAGTGCCCTATGTGGGGGCTGATTTGAGGATTTGGGATTGGAGTATCTTGATAGATTGTGATCCTGCCACGACGTCAGGTTTCCGTGGAAAATGACATATTCCACCCTATACCTCACCCTTACCTACCTTATGCACAGATTCTTATATTGGTGGTACTTGTAGTGTACCCTTATGATAGTTGCATATTTGCTTTCTCATATCTCTATTGCATAGTTATTGCATACCATTAGCATGTCATCACTGCTTCACATATTGATTGTACCTGCTAGTGTACTCTTCTTAATTCAGCATTGTATGACATATTACTATTGTAATCGCATATCTTAGATTCATGCTGTACGTGCATTCCTGCGATTACCTGCATATGTTTTATACTATTCACGAGTTGGCAACTCACCCCCGTTGTGCCACAGGTGTTTCAGGTTTTTCCCCAGAGTAGTCGAGGCAGGCTATTCCTTTATTCAGCTATCCAGCTACCACCTTTTGCTACAGATACCGCATCAACTCACAGTACCTTTTTGCTTAGGTGGGTTAGACGGTTATCTGTATTTCATATTGTACCTTCGTTGTATATTGTACTCTCTCTTCATCTACTATTGTATATTTGACATAGAGACTTGGTGAGGACGTTAGTGTGTATTATTGTGGATTTGATGTCTTTTATATACATCTTTCTCTCTACTGTCTTTATTTCTTCGCTACGGCGTCGTATATTTGCATTGTATTCATCTTTGCTGGGTTTTACAAAAAGGGGTGTTGCTAAAATTTTAAAGAAAGAAAGTAAGACTTTTAAAGAATTTGGGTTGCGATTTCAAATGTTTCAAAACTTATATTATCTTTTCCGTATTTTTATGGTTTAGATTTCTGGGTTTGGCTTTCTTTTACTACGTTGCGTCTTTAGGCGTTGCGTAGTATTAGGGCCGTCACGGGCCAATTCTGGGTCGTGACACCATCCCAAAGAAGATAACCATCCCTGCTCCTGAAGTCATTAAGGCGGCTTCTCCTGCCAAAGGGTCGGTCTTTACAAGACAGACTGCTCCCGCTCCCGCTCCCGCTCAGAAGTCTGTTTTTGACCGGTTGGATACGGCTTCTCAATGGACATCAGTCTTCAAAAGGCTGACGCCAGCAACAGCCCTTCACCTGAACAGGGGGCAAGACAAAGCCATCCCCAACGCCGAACCAGCCCTAACAGCACGACACGCTCGACGTCGCCACTGGCGCCGAGTAAGGAAGGCCAGGGGCAACTCCCCCTCTGGGCTAACTCCACTGGCTCCAACGGTGGAAATTAATGCTTCTATTCCGACCGGGAACAACTTTGAGCTGCTGAACAAGGAGCGCAGGAATTAGCCTACCGCCGTATTAAAAAGATCTCCGCCGTCGGTGGAGACTGTCACAGAAATGAAGCCGGAACAGTCCCCTCAACGACTGTCTTCTAAAGTTTACAAATTCTGGCGATGTGTCCAAGAGTCAGTGATCGATCAAGACTACCTCCGCCGACAGAAGAAGCTGAAGGTTCAGCCGGAAAGGAACTGTCCCAGTAAGCCGTAAAAGATGACAACCACTTGGGTGCCCACTGCAGCGGCCCCTTCAACTTCGACAGCTCATAAGAGGAGAAGGCCGGAGAAAATCCCCATGCCTGCGACAAATGTCAAAAGCACTGAGCCCAAACGCCCTAAGTCTGGGGGCATGGTGGTGCATACCGTCTACATGGCATCCGGGAAAGAGGATAGCCGCGCTTCTACAGGCCACCGACCCATCACAAGAGCTCAGGAACAACAGCAGCAGAAGCTTCAGGAGATGCTGACTGCGATGGCTGCACTCACCGGACCAAAAGAAAGCCCGGAAGCGTCGTCGGAACAGCGTTACGAACAAGAAACCGATGCTGACTTCCTACGCAGAGTCCTCGAAAAGAAGGACAGAGAAGCTGCAGAACAAGCTGCCAACATAAAACGAATGGCGCTTCTCTTCCAAGACATGGTCGGGATGATGTTACATCCGGATCCTCCAGCTGAAGACCCTCTGATCATCATTGAAGACGACAGAGGGGAGACGTCGAATCCTCCTCCGGCTCTTTCAGCAGCCAAAGAGGAAACTATTTCTAAGGCCGCCCTAGATGACTACATCGCTCAGCAGATAAGAGTCCACCAAGTAAATGAAGCGGCTGGCCAGGTCGTGAAAACTGGGCGACCATATCCAGGCTGGTATGATCAAATAAAGTACCAGCCGGGCTACACGATCCCGAAATTCCATGTATACAAGGGGACAGGCAATCCCCATCAACATGTCGCTCAGTTCAGGGCTCTTTGTGGCAATACTGGTGGCGATGATAAACTTTTGCTCTGCCAATTCGTCGGCAGCTTATCGGAGACGGCGTTTGAGTGGTACTCCGAACTTCCAAACGACTTCGTCAAAACTTTCACAGAAATTGAGTTGTTGTTCACCCAGCAATTCGCAAGTGCTAGTGAACGCACCCGAATAACGGCATTGATCAATGCCAGGGTGAAGCCGGGCGAGACGTGGGTTCAGTACGCAATCCGATGGCGGAACCTGTGGTCGAAATGTGAGCAGCGCATCGAAGAAGCGCCGGCGGTGGGCATGTTCGTGGGCACTCTGGACCCTCAAGCAACTATTTCCCAATTCATGATGTTCTTCAAGCCAACTACTTTCCAGGCCTTGATTGATAAGCCGGCCCAAATGGATCAGATGGGTCATAGACCATCTCCTCCAAAGACGGACTCTCGAAACGAAAAAGGGAAAGGAAAAGCAACTTTTGTCGCCAATACTCAACAACAACCGAGCAACTTAAAACCGGTTGTTCGCCAAGACAACATGCGTCGACGCTCATCCCTCGAGGAGAGACTAGGACGTCCTTACTCGTTTCCCCAGGATAAAACGAGGAGACTGTTCGAGCTGGCAGTACGCAACAGACTCATCGAGCTGCTGGATCCAAAACGTCCGTTGCAGCCAGGCGATGTCAACAATCCTAATTACTGCCCTTACCACCAAGCAGTAAGCCATCCAATCGAAGATTGCTTCGTCTTCAAATGCTGGATTGAGGACCAATACCAACAAGGCAAGTTCGCATTATCCGAAAACTGGAAGGTGAACCCACCACAACCTCATGCCCCTAAAAAGGTGGATATGCCGGGGGCATCGTGCTCATTCATAGAAAAAGCCCCATGGACCGAAAGGTCCGTAAACTAGAAGTTCGCCTCAAATACGGCAACTGCGGACCGAAACGTTCTTAAACTAATAATGGACCGAAATGTTCTTAAACTAACGACGGACCGAAACGTCCTTAAACTAACAACGGACCACCATGTCCTAAAACTAGCCGTTGACCGAGATGTCGATAAACTACGGTGGATTGCAGCATCCCAAAGCTGATACAAAAAAAAAGAATAAAAAAAAGAAAGGAAAAAAAAAGAAAACGGTTTGTCCATAAGCAAAATGGACACGGGTGAAAACCCGAAAGGGCTCCGTGAGTAAAAACAGCAGGGCTACCGGCGAGTCTTGTGAAAACCCGAAAGGGCGCAACCTCGTTAGAATAAAAATAAAAGAGAAGAGAAAAAAAACGGTATGTCCACAAGCAAAAAGGGCACGGATGAAAACCCGAAACGGCTCCGTGAGTAAAAACAGCAGGGCTACCGGCGAGTTTTGTGAAAACTCGAGAGGGCGCAATCTCGTTAAAAGACACTTGCAAGATCCTCTCGACTTTGTAAGGAGAAACCACCTACGTAAGATCCTTACAACTCACAAGGGAGTAACACACTTAGGGGTCCTCACGATTCCTAAGAAGAAATTACACTTGCGAGATCCTCACGACTCATAAGGAGAACCCTCTTATGAGACCCTCACAGCTCAAAAGATTCAAAAGGCATAAGCTACAAGGATCTTAATCTGTTCTTAAGAAGCCCCCACAATCTCCGATACTGCCCTACAAGCGGCTCAATGCTGTCCCTTGTATACAATCCACGGGCGCGAATAAATATTTCCCTAACAAAATCTCATCCGTGACTAGAGATATGTTCGCATGATGAACAACCCTTGTGAGTCCTCTCGACTTATAAGGAGAAAACACTCTTGTAAGATCCTTACTACTTATAAGAGATCATACACTTAGGAGTCCTCATGATTCCTAAAGAGAAAACGCACCTACAAGATCCTCACGACTCGCAGGGAGAAATACCTTTATGAAACCCTTACGGCTCATGAAGTCAAAAGCCTTAGTCAACAGGATCTTAACCCTGATCGCTAAGCCACCTTTGTCCAACATCGACAGAGGCAAATGATGATTCGCTCCTGGCAATATCCCAGTTGTAGCGGTGCTGATGCCGAAATCGGTGTCCAATTCCAAGCTGGCAGCAAAGAAGCCAGCGAGCCACACATGCATACGAAATAGCCGAAATGATGGGGCAACTTGCAAAAAAAATCAGCAAGTAAAAATGTATGCATGAAAAATAGCCGAAATGATTGGGCAACTCGCAATAAAAAGCAGCGAGTAAAAATAAAAAAATAGCCGAAATGATTGGGCACCGCGAAAAATAGCCGAAATGATTGGGCAATCGCGACCTTCGCGATATAAAAGCTGAAATGATAGAGCATCGCGGAAAGAGATAAAAAAATGAAAATGAAATTTATGCCCTACAAGTAATATCACATCAATCCACGTATACAATCCAGGGGCGCAAACAAAAAGGAAATCACACCTTCCCTCCCCAGGCTTCATCAGAAGAAGAAGCCAAATCTTGACGGTTCACCAACAACCTAGAGACTACCTCGACGCCCGTCCCGATACAGTAGACATGATGTCACCCCAGCGTTCTTCCTCCAACGAGATGTAGATACGACACCAGCAACGGAGCCACGACAAAGTCCCTAGTTCCAGGCCTCGACGGTTCATATGGAACCTAGAGACAACCGTGGCATTCGTCTCGATACAGCAGATGCAATACCAGCAAACGAAGCGAAGGCCAAATTCCTAGCTTCAGAGTCTTGACGGTAACTCATATAAAACCTGAAGGACTACCGGAGATCATCCCACATAGAGTGGTCACCGCCTCGACGTTCGTCTCGATACAGCAGACAAAATGTCACTACAGCGTCTTTCCTCGAATGGGATTCGGATACGCCAAAGCAAACGAAGCGAAGGCTAAATTCCTAGCTTCACAGTCTTGACGGTAACTCATATAAAACCTGAAAGACTACCAGGGATCATCCCACATAGAATGGTCACCACCTCGACGTTCGTCTCGATACGGCAGATGAGATGTCACCACAGCGCTCTTCCTCAGGCAGGACTCAGACGCGACAATCAAACAACGGAGCCATAGAAAAATCCCTAGTTCCAAACCTCGACGGTTCATCAACAACCTAGAGATAACCGCGACATTCGTCTCGATACAGCAGACGCAATGCCAGCAAACAAAGCAAAGGCCAAATTCCTAGCTTCAGGGTCTTGACGGCAACTCATATAAAACCTGAAAGACTATCGGAGATCATCCCACACCAACTCGGAGTGGTTATGACTCATTGGGGCTCCCCAAACTGAGCCTAACCTCAAGTAAAAAGCGGCATGGCAAAATTCCTGACGCTTGCTCTTCCGACGGTCAAACTGCCTAGGAAGATTGCTTGAAGACGTCTTGTCCAGTCCCCGAAGGGATCAGAAGCACGACAATCACAAGGCTACTCGAACAGCAAGATTGCCTGTCGAGGGATACATCAGCCAACGCGACGGTACGACGGGCAAAACCCTAGTACCACAGACCCTAACGAACCTCTGTCGTAAAGAGCAAAGGTTAACTGTAACGTTAGGACATTCTTGCAAGAACTCATCGATTCGTCTCAACCTCAGGGAGATCAGCGTCCTTGATGAGAGCATCTCAATTCGCGTCGACCCGCAGAAAAATCAGTGTCTCTGCAGGAAAGTACAACGTCAGCAAAACGGAGCCATAGCAAAGTCCATGTTCCAAATCTAGAAGGTTCATAGATAGCCTGGAAATCATCTCAACATTTGTCTCATTACAACAGACACAACATCAAGCAAACCAGAACAGCGGTAACTCCCAGTTCCATGACTCGGCGGTGCACAGATGACCGAGAGTCAAACCCTGACTCTGTGAAATGCAGATAAAGTCAAATTCCTGGCTACGTGGAACGCGGATTATGTCACTCCTGACCCCGTGGAAAACGTCCAGAGCGGATCCTGGTCCTCGCAGAGCACGGCAGTGAACCCGTGTGAAGCACCCAGAGCAGAGCCTGGTCCTCGCAGAACACGGCAGTGAACCCGTGGGAAGCATCCAGAGCAAACATTGGACTGTGAGGTCCTTAAACTCATGGACTATGATGTCCTTAACCTCGACCGTGATGTCTTAAAACTAACATTGGACTATGAGGTCCTTAAAATCATGGACTATGATGTCCTTAACTTCGACCGTGATGTCTTAAAACTAACAACGGACTGTGGAGTCCTTAAATCCACGGACTATGATGTCCTTAACCTCGACCGCGATGTCTTTAAACTACGGTATCCTAGAAAACGTCCAGGGCGGAGCCTGGTCCTCGCAAAACACGGCAATGAACCCGTGGGAAGCATCCAGAGCAACCCCTAACTCCGTGAAATGCGGATAAGGGCAACTTCACCTATCACTTGCGGGTCCTCACGACTCGTAAGGGAGAAAATTCTCTTGTGAGATCCCTATGACTTTCAAGAGAAAACATGCACTTAGGAATCCTCACGATTCTTAAGGAGAAACCACACCTACGGGATCCTCTCGACCGGTAGGGAGAAAATTCTTTATAAGACCCTCACGGCTCGTAAAGTTGAAAAGTCTTAGGAGGCAGATCTTAACCCTGAATCCTAAGCCATCGTTGTCCTGCAGGAAAATTGAGATAGACTATCCACAGAATACATTCAGTCAAAGAGACACACCATTGTGAAGAGAAATATGTCTTTTATTCATGAATCAAAATGAATACAAAGTACAATTTGTGAAAGAAACAAAAAAAAATATACTCTTATTCAGGAGTATGTACAAAGGAAGAAAAAAAAGAAATATATACAAGTCCTCAGGTCGGCGAGCGATTTAGCAGATTGGTCAATTCATCCCCCTTTCGCTGCGCCTCGCCTTCATGATTCAATATTGCTAAAAGGCGAGCCTCCGCCTGAGTCTGCTAGGCCTGATATGAGGCAAGCCAACCTTCGAGCTCCTTCTCGATAGCCTTGTGGGCCTCAACCCTTTCACGAGTGAACACGGTGGCTTTTTCGATGGCCACCACCTCCTTGATGGCCTCTTGAAGTACTCGCCAGAGTTCATACGCTTTGTTGGCTTTGACTGTAAGGTTGGCTTGGAGCTCGTTCAACGCCTTAGAAGCCAGCTCCCTCTCCGAGAATTTGCGGCCGAGCCTCTTCTCGCACGACTAAAGAGGGAAGAAAAAAACTACGGCTTCAAGTTATAAAGGGAAACATTAAATGCTTTACACGGAAGATACTGCATGATGAAACTATTTCCAAGACCCAGAAAAAGGGAAGGAATTGGAAATCAAAGAGATGGAACTATTTCCAAGGCTCCTTTTTTGCATCTAATGTTGTGCACAGAAAATATGGCATGAAAAACCAAACAATCCCATCAATAGAGCACCATGCGCAGGGCACGTGATCACACACCTTGGCATATACTGAGAATTGAAATCATGTCATGCGTGAATAACACGTGAGTGGATGCCAATGCGAGATCAAAATCCCCAACAGTGCCTCGCATGCAAAACATGTGAGCAACAACAACAATATGACAAAATTTCGTAAGGGAGGCATGCAAACAAAAAAGGGGAAGGAAAGACTTAGCATTCATATTTTGAAAATTCATACAAAAAATAAGAGAAAACAATTACAATGGCAAGACCTCAGATCCAGGGTATGGATTGAGGAACTCAAAAGTGACTTTGTCCAGAATCTTCTAGGCATTTCGAACCATCCTAGTATGCTTTCTTTCGCGATCACAAGCGTCGGGATCCTCACTGATGTCCTCCACCCTCTGATAGGCAGCAAGTATGGCCGACTGTTGAAAAGCCTGATGCAGGAGATCAATAAGATTGTCTCACCTTCTCTTCGAGATTAGGCTCATCAGATACACCGAATGCACTTTATCCTCGGCGGCATCCAATGCCCTAAACGGTACGCCGGTACAGAATAGAGGGAGTGCCTCCCAAATCGCCCTCACGATGAGTTTCAAAAGAGGAGATCGACGAGGGAGTAGTCGGCCGTTGTACTCGTCGAAGCGGCTCATGATCTCGGCACACTGAGCGTTGGTGAACTCCTGGTTCTGGCTGCGGCCCAGTGCACGAATGTCTCCGTAAGAAATGATTTCATCAAGATCATACAAATGGGCATCCATAGTATCTGAAATAAAGACCATGAGAATTTAATGAATAAGCCAATCAAGAAGAATACTTGTCTAGATGAACAGTGGATTTCAAATGACCCTACACATTCCCGTAGAAAGAAATCCATCTTGGACTCTGTGGCAAATCAAACAGAATCAAGGGAGTTAGATTCCCAGAAAGCGACATTGCAAACTTCTGCTTCTTGGTTGTGAAGAAGAAAACTCAGGGCAAGAAAACCCAAGGAGTTCTGTGGGAAGAACTGAGTTCTTCATAGGAATTAAATTCCTTGTTAAAAAATGGGGGAATTAAATTCCCAGAGACATTTTTCAGAAGCCAAAGCTTTTTGAGATGGAATTAAATTCCATGGAAAGGACAAGCACCACCACCGATCCCTAAAGATCAAGGAAACCCTAAGAGATCTATTATTTGAAGATTAAATGGTTTTCTGCTTTTTTTTAAGAGCTTCAAAAAGAAAGGTTATTGATTAAAGGGAAAACCCTTGGTGTGGATTTAAAATCCAGTGAAGGTTTCTGAAAGTTCTTCGATCGTTCAAAGATCATTACCTGAAGAGATGGGTCTTTCTTAAAAACAGAGTTAAACTCTGAAAATTTTGGAACAGAGAACTAAGCTCTGAGAAGGAGAATTAAATTCTCAAAGGGAAAAGTTTGTAAGGAAGAAGATGAAAGAGTGGAGGCGCTTCTGTAGAGACCCCTGCATTTATAGGATGTGATGGAAACACTCCATCTCCCCGATTCCCTAGATGGATCCAACGGTCACAAAAGTGACAGCGTTGCACTCACGTGCAGACACGTGAGAGAAACGCTGTGGGGGAATTTGTTTCCTGATTAAAAAATCAGGAATTACCTCAATGAGGTATCACGTGTTCACACATGACCAATGGTCACGTGATGACACGTGATGGTTAAAATCTCATCATACAGAAATGAAAACAAACGGCTGAGAGATGACTCAATTGGGGGTCACATGCTCACACGTGACCAAGGGTCACGTGCCAGCACGTGACAAGCTTTGAAAGCCTTACAACTTAATAGAATTTAATTCTAAAAAATCAGGAATTACCTCAATGAGGTATCACGTGTTCACACGTGACCAATGGTCACGTGATGACACGTGATGATTAAAATCTCATCAAACAGAAATGAAAACAAACGGCTGAAGAAAGACCCCAATTGGGGGTCACGTGCTCTCACGTGACCAAGGGTCACGTGCCAGCACGTGACAGGCTTTGAAAGCCTTACAGTTTAATAGAATTAAATTCTAAATTCCTCTAAATCTTTCCAAATAGAAAAGGGTTATGGAGAGCCGTTGGATTAAATATCCAGGGGTGATTAAAAATCACCAATTTATGGAAAAATCTTAAACAAGGAAAGATTTCCCTAAATCTCACCGAACAAACAGAATATCTCTGGATTGAAAATCCAACGGTGAATAAAATTCACTGAATGATCTAAAGGATCATATTAATCATGAAAACAAACAAAATCTTTCAATGAGAGATTTACTAAACAAATTGATTTTTTTCCTTCTCCTATAAATAGGAGCCAAGAAGAGAAGAAAGATATAGAATTTTGGCATCCTGAAAATTCAGAGAGAAAAGAAAGGAGAATTTAATTCTCAGCAAAGAAAACCCTAGGTGAGAAAAGAAAGGGAATAAAAACTTCAAAAGAAAAGAGAATTTAATTCTCAAAGATCTAAGAGTTTAACTCTTTTGCAAAAGAACTTAGTTCTTCCACTAGTTGAAAATCTGCAGAAGCACATCTCCCCATAGGTTGAGAATTTAATTCTCATCGGGTTGAGATCCTGCCATGCAGATCTAAAACTTAGAGGGGGGATTGAGTTCAAAGAATTTAATTCTCCCAAATTTATAGGAATTTAATTCCTCCAAGATGAAATTAGGGTTTAACCCTATATGAGAATTAAATTCTCCTAAAATTATAGGAATTTAATTCCTTCAAGATGGACAGAAACCAGGGTTTAACCCTAATTGAGAATTTAATTCTCCTAAATTTATAGGAATTTAATTCCTCCAAGACAGAACTAAGGTTTCACCCTATACAAGAATTTAATTCTTTAACATATATGGGAATTTAATTCCTCTAAAATAAAAACTAGGGTTTAACCCTACATAAGAATTTAATTCTTTCAAAAATGGGAATTTAATTCCTCCAAAGTCGTAATCAGGGTTTAACCCTACAGAGAATTTAATTCTCAAATAAAATAAGGAGACTTAAAAGATCTCCATGCATATAAAGAACTAAGGCCACGTGACCCCTGAAGAGATCCCCAGAAATGAGAAGCAGGAAGCTTTGAGGCAACGCCTCACGTGCTCCCACGTGACTTACAAAGCACAGAAAGAAAAGGCAAAGGAAATCTAGGCTTCGGGTGCTCTCACGTGCTCCCACGTGACCCCTTAGCAAATGCTTTAATGATCAGTGCATAAATCCCCATCACGTGTCAACACGTGATGCTCTAAAATAAATAAAAAAGTGTTTAACACTTAATTGCAGAGCGAAGTAAAGAGGGATCTAGTCTCACCTTTGGGCGCCCTCACGTGTCCACACGTGACCCATTTTTCTTTAGTGTTTAACACTAATTCGATAGCTTTATTCCCAGTGTTTAACACTGATTATCTTTTAGTGTTTAACACTAATTCGAAGACCTTATTTCCAGTGTTTAACACTGGTATGTTCTAGTATTTAACACTAATTTGGGTGTTTAACATTGATTGTCTTTTAGTGTTTAACACCAATTTGAGAGTTCTGCCTCCAGTGTTTAACACTGTTGCTCTTTAGTGTTTAACACTACTTTTAGCCAAATTAGCTAATTTTCCAGAGGCAAAAGTCCCTCCTCCAAATGAATCTCAAAATTGAGGAAATAAAAGATAAAAATGTTGCCAAAGTCCTCAAACTCTCGTTTAGCATTGCTAAATAATATGGGCTCGAATCCAGACAAATGTCTAATGGTCCAATAGAGGGCCAACACTTCAAACTTAATTGGACTTAGCCCAAGTAGGCCATAAGTCCTCAATTCAGATTCAACTGAGCCAATGAGCTCATAATATAATTAATTGATCTTAGTTCCAAATTGGACTACAGATCACTTAATCCACCCTGGTTCAAGGGTACATCTCTTCACTCCTTTGATATTTGTCGTTGTAATTCCTCAACGTCTTCAAAGAGGTGACGGGTCCCGGCGACCACACATTTCCATAGACTGTGGGGTCCTTAAACTCATGGACTATGATGTCCTTAATCTCGACCGTGACGTCTTAAAACTAATATTGGACTGTAGAGTCCTTAAACCCATGGACTATGATGTCCTTAACCTCGACCGTGACGTCTTAAAACTAACATCGGACTGTGGAGTCCTTAAATCCACGGACTATGATGTCCTTAACCTCGACCGTGATGTCTTTAAACTAACAACGGGCTGTGGAGTCCTTAAATCCATGGACTATGATGTCCTTAACCTCGACCGTGATGTCTTTAAACTAATATTGGCCGGTGGAGTCCTTAAACCCATGGACTATGATGTCCTTAACCTCGACCGTGATGTCTTTAAACTAAAATCGGAATGTGATGTCCCTAAACTCACGGACTATGATGTCCTTAACCTCGACCGCGATGTCTTTAGACTAATATTGGACCGAGATGTTCTTAAACTAACAATGGACCGTAATGTCCTTAAACTAATTATCGACCGCAATGTCACTAAACTAAACAATAGAGCTCAATTGCTCTCTTATCGGATCTAAACGATCCCGTTAAGTTGATCTTAGTCTAAAATGAGGCTAATGTATCCTTAACAAACGTTTAAGTTGATCTTAGTCTCAAATGAGGCTAACGTATCCTTAAATCCAAATCCCCCAAACCCAAATCTAAGAAAGATACGGATTTGGACTAGTCCACGCCCTACGGGCGACAACATAAATTAGTCTCTGTATACAATCCACGGGCAACCAAACACAAAACAAACACCCACGACACGAAGTGACCATCTGGGGAAAGAGAAAGTTGTTACCGCGATGCGGTAGCGTAATTAACTGCAGGGGCTTGCGACTGCAGGGAAGAGCGTCCCCACAATCAAAAACCCCTCAAACGAGGGGGAATCTGACGAAGTCTGCTACATCGGTCGCATCCATTTAAACCTTCAATACATGGTGCCATAAATCAACTTGGCATCTTCGGAGAGGTGGACGGATAGCACCAATTAGCATCTATCCCGAATTTCAGGTAAGACGTTCATCGCGTCTTTGTCGCGTCTTTGTAGCATCCTTGGTAACGATGTATCTTGCCTTTAATCATCTAGTAATTCACGGTATCTAGCTTGGAACTCTTCCAACATACCGTCCCTCCACTGAGGGTAAAGACAATGCCTGTGACTGACATTCAATCGTCCTTATCACCCTGGAACCTTTCCAATGATTCTCCCCAGGATCGATTGATACCTTCTCATTACTACTAGTGAAAATCCTAACATCCAATTAGATCTATCCCATAGATCCATATCCCAGGATTTAGGAGGTATCACCTTGATCCTATATGGAGAATCCATGTGATAAGAGGAGATTGACCGAGCGTAGCATAGGAAACTCCTACCCTATCAAGAGTATGTCATCCACGTACTATACGAGGATCACCACCATACTCCCTACAACCTTTTTGTATATACTTGGTTCATCTACCATTTTGATGAAGTCAAACTCTTTGACGAAGTCAAACTTTTTGACGAAGTCAAACTCTTTGACTACTACATCAAAACAGACGTTCCAACTCCGCGATGCCTGATTTATCACATAAAACATCTTGCACACTTTTCCGCTACTTCCACTGTCTACGAAACCCTCGGCTGTGTACTTATAGACGCTCTCTTCTAAATCATTATTTAGAAAAGCAGTCATGACATCCAACCGCCAGATATCGTAGTCATGGTATGTAGCAGTGGCAAGTAGGATCTGGATGGACTTAAGCATAGCTTTGAAAGTCTCAACTTTTCCATGTACACCAAGTAATCTTCTCAAGATATACTTGCTCCTGATGGGGATTTAACCCTTCGGATAAAACAACCAAAGTCCATACTTTGTTGGTGTATAAGGATTCCATCTCAGATCGCTAAGCATCCAGCCATTCTTACAGAGTCCCCACTCCTGATGGCCTGCTCGAAAATAGTTAGGTCATCATCTCATGATGCAATCCTCACTCCCACTGTCATAGAGAAACCGAAGTATCTCTCAGGTGGATGAGGAACCCTACTAGATCGGCGGAGAGGCTGGGGTTCGTTAGAAACTATTGAATCCTTCTGGTTTACCAAATCATCAGCTGCAGTTTGTATAGCTGGAACTGTTTCCAGTTCTACCTCATGTCCACTAATTTTTTTCACAAGAAATTCCTTTTCACAAAGGTGGCATGCTGAGAAACAAAACATCTTTTGTTCCTTTGTTCAATAGAAAATATTCCCTTGCGAATGCTTGGGATATCCAACAAACTTCCACAGAACTGACCTTGCCTTGAGCTTGTCCGGATTTTGTTTTTAGGCATAGGCTGGACAACCCCAAATCTTAACATACTTAAGATATGGGCTCTTCCCATTCCATATCACATATGAAGTGGTAGGCAACTGATTTGATTGGAACCCTATTTAATAGGTATGCAGCTTCTCAAGTGCATAACCCCAAAAGGAAATAGGTAATTCAGTAGTACTCATCATAGAGCACACCTTATCACATAGGGTGCGATTGCTCCGTCCCGATATACCAACATATTTTGGTGTATACGGAAGAGTAATGCTGAGAGAGAATCTCATTCTCCTTTAGAATAGTCCAAGAATTCCGTGCTCAAGTATTCTCCTCCCTGACCACATCATAGGACATAATACTTATACCCGTTTTTGGTTCTCTACTTCTAACTTATATTCTGTGAATATCTCTAAAGGTTCGGACTTGTGTTTCAACAGGAACATATGTCTAAATCTTGAGAGATCATCAGTGAATGAAATGAAGTACGAAGAAGCGGTCCTGGCATATGTAGACAGGGGACTTTCATACATCAGCATGTATCAATCCAGTAACTCTTTCTTTGTTTCCAATAAACGGAGCTGTGGTCATCTTATCTTTGTGACATGACTGGTAAGTTTCACAAGATGTAAATTCAAACTGATTTAAATATGCATCTTTATGTAACTTTAGCTAGTCGGGTGCATCGATATGACCTAGTCTACAATGCCTCAAGAAGGATTCGTTTATTTATGAACTTTTCCTCTTGTGTGTGTTCTGTACGTTAAGAACTGTGGTTTGATTTAGAACGTCTATACTTTTAGATAACGTGCCTGAACCGATCAACTCTTGATATAGGAAATGTTCAAAACATTATCCAATAATACAAAATTATATCCTTCTTTACTAATAAAGGGACTGATATGATGTTATATATCAGGTTCGGTATCTAATAACATTCGTTCAGAATCAATGTATTCTGGTAATACATGGTGATAACTGCCAACAGACTTGGCTTGCAACAATTGCATCATTTCCAACTCTTGAAACTTATCTCCCGTTCTCAGTTCTCCACCTTTCTGTAGCCCATGTAACAAATTACATTCGCGGGATCCTGATCCGGTATCTCATACCCAGGACGTAAAGGATACTGAGAAACAGTTCTCGGTAATGAACACACCCGAAGAAGATGCATCAGCATGTACTTTCTTCGTTTGGGCGGCACGGGAATTCTGGTAATCCCCTATTTCCTGCTCTGTCTTATAACAATTATAAGTTGGAGCGGGACCAACATTCCCTAGCATAGTATAATAAGCGGGTTCGGTCAATACATCCGTATTATTATCTTAATTAAGGCGTGACATGGTCGCTACTTGGAGAGAGAGAGAAGAAAACACTCAGCGTATGCTCTTGCAAGATTAGATTGGTTATTAATATATCTAATCAGGATGTCTCCCACTGTTTTAGTCAAATCTTCCTTCAAACCCTAAAAGGAAAGACTAGCTGGGATTAATTACACGCTACAAGTTCGCCAATCTTTCAGCCAAGCTAGTGCCGGTACTTTGAGTGAGGTTCTCCGTGCTTTCGCACGGACCTAATTAAAGTAAACCTCATTTTCCCAGAGGCTAAACCCCGTTGACACCTTTCTAGACACCTACTTGATCGGCTAATTGCAATGTGTAAAACTCTCCCAGAAGTAACTCTTACTCGTAGTGGATATCGGGATCCAACTATCTCATAGAAGGTATGCAATCTCATTGCAAATTTCAACACTTAAAATTCCCGATAATATTTTACCCCTAGTACTTATGACCTTAACTATGATCAACATATCATAAGCACTAGTCAAGTTCTACCCGTCATTTCATGATTAATTAGACCCAACCACATGACCCTCAACTATGGTCGACATAATCACATGACTGTCCTAATTAATCGCATAATATGCTTTGTAGGAAGACATCACTTAGCTACCGTACACTACGCCTCAACTATAGTCGACATACGCAGCACGAATACTAAGTACTCTACTTCCTAAAATGACGGAGGGCTACGACAGGTTTTTAAGAAAACCCTTTTGCGTAATGAACTTGATCTCGTTGTAGAATTGAGTGATTTTGAAAAAGGAGTGTTTTTGAGGCTTTTCTAGTTTTGCTAAAGAGATCACTCCCGGTGAAGGGATCGTCGGCTCTTTCCTTATTGAATAAGGTGCAGGATATTTCACAAATACCACTATGCAAAGCAAGAACTATAGAAGCAATCAAAAAACAAACCGAGTGTGTAGCATCTTCTAGTTTCGCTAAAGAGGTCACTCCCGGTGAAGGGATCTCGGTTCTTTCCTTATCGAATAAGGTGCTGGATATTCTATAAGGAATACCGCTATGCAAAACAAGAACTAGAGCTACCAGTTTTTAAACAAGTTTCTACAACATCTTTAGGTTTCTTTTATTTCATTAATCTCATTAATGAAGTCCCATTTTATTATGCTTCACAAGTATCACATTTGAAACGAAATCAGCAATATAACATATATCTCATATATATAATATAAACATTCGTCTCAGACAGTAATATGATCTCATCACAGAACATTGCAGCAGAAGAACATATATGAAATATTGGATATACTAGAAGGTCCGTGTTTTAATACGAGCCTGTATAAAACACGAATTCCACGGTCGAGATGAATAGCCAAACCCACATCCCTAGACCCCTACGAGAGCGGCAAGTAACGCTGCCAATTCTAGGGTTAAGAGACCCGGTCACGACTCCTCGAGATGGCCTCCCACTGGACCCTAGAACCCGGTTACTTGTGCTCCCCGCCTTGGAAGTGCCGAAAAGTAAATAATATACAATGGTGACATCATCCTCAACCTGGAAGTGCCCCAATAAAAGAATATTACATACAAAAGTATTTTACATGAATGAAAAAGATAAACTCTCATCTCACATAAAATCCCCGGCTATTCAAAACGCGACGATCCAATATAACATATCACAGCAACACATAACATCACATGTCATCAACGTAAGTAAATATGCGTATCCCAATTGTCGTTGATGTATAGCAACGAAACCGGCGATACACAACATATTACACTTATGGTCGCAGAAAAGAAAGTGTAAAACTACAACAGTTGGAATCCGCAACCTTTTTAGACATCTCATGCCTAACCAAATGAATTCCTTAGATATCGCATGCCTAACAATTATAAACCCCGCATTTTAGTCTCAATATCGAAAACACTTTTCAATATCTAGTCGGGCAATTCAACAAGATTCCCGACATCCTGATCGAATGCTCGTCGAAAACTTTAGTAGACGGCCGCACCCCTCGATGCCGTCGACGAAGTGCACTAAGGCGGAACACTGCTGTCACGAGCACCCGAACGGATGCTTTTGGTCGACGGGGTTCTTCTGCAGTCACTTGGTCGTGGGTATGGGGCGTGGCTATGTATTAAGTTTACCCGGCGAGTATCCGCGTACGCTACGTGATTGCGACGTACTTTTGATCGCATCAAAATCCCGTGGCAACCGATCATCTGAGACTAAACTGCTAGATTTATGACATTCAAATTAGTTATCTCATAACTACATGTGAATTCCAAATATTGTATCACATTCCAGATAAATAGACAATGTTAAACTTTCCGATCGAATAAACAAACACCCAAGATTTCCCAAATAGTTCTCAACACTTGAAATTAGTTAAAAAGCATCCATCACATGCCACAGTACCAATGGTCCAGCCGTAGAAGGGTCAAACCAACGCCTCACATGTGGCAACGCCGTACTGCCACAAACCCTAAGCTTTAGAGGCGGTTCAGACGGTCACATAATCGAGTTAAGGTTTTAGTTCTTCTAGAGGGTCCACCTTGTTACTTGCACGACTGTGAATGTTCTTTAACTAAGGAAAAAATCCAACACTTGGAAATTTTCCGGCATGGGAAAAAGTGAGTTATTGATATCCGTTCGAACTTTTTAACACGTTCTAAATTACCCGAAAAACTAAACGATGTTAAACTTTCCGATCGAATCAACGAATTCTAAAGATCTCCAGTACACTCAACACTTGAGTAATATTAAAGATTCCCAGAAGCATAAAGTAATACCTACGGATCACCTCATGAAGTACGATCCCCCAATCCCCAAGTACGGCCGTGGAACCGCCGCGCAAAGCATGGTATTGCCGCGGTTCCGCAGCGACTTGAGGGAGTTAGGAGTTCGTATTTCACAGTAATCCTTAGAATTCCCTGCTTAATTTTCTGGGTATTTTTAATACAGAAAAAACCAAGTTTTTAAAAAATTTCCAGAGAGGGGGTCTAAACGATGTTTCGGGGTTCAATCGGAATTTTAACTTCATCTAGACAACGCCTAAAGCTCTAGCTTGGCTCTGATACCACTGCAGGGTTAGTATAGCACCTTAACAAGGTTTAGGAAGGCATCACACATGCCATATTTAAATTTTTGAGGTGCTAAATAAACCCTAACCAAGATCTTTACTAGAGAATTAGGCAAACAAGCATGTTAAACTCTTTAACATCTAAGAGTTTGGGGTTACAAACTTTATAGTCTATTCCTTCGCTTCATAAGCTCTGTGTTGAGGTCCCTTCGCCGCGATCATCATGTACCCGGACTCTAGAGAGGCTCGATGAAGAGAAAGATGTAAACTTGCTTCCGATCTTCAACAACTAAGATGATCTACCTTGAAGAAACTCAAACCCAAGCTCTTGCTTCACTAATCAAGTATTAGCAAAGCAAACACCCTAATCTAAGTGGCTAGAATAGATGAGGATGATGAAGTAAGAATTTAGCTCTCTTTTTTTTTCAATTTCTCACTCATTATCATCACATGTCAAAAAGCTAGAAAGCTTTTTTCAAGAGGAAGAAGAAGAACAATTTCATTTGTGATGAATAATGAAAACTTGTGTAAGGTTAGAATTGCAACCATGGGTTAATAATGAAGACTTAACCCTTGTAGAGAACTAATTATGGTAAAGGGTTTGGGTTGGGTTAAGAAATATCTACACAAAATATCATAGTCAAAGTCAAAGCTTCAAGAAGCTTCTTGAATGCTTCATGCAAGCTTAATCCTAATCCAAACCCTAACCATATTTAAACTCCACAAAACATGTTTCATTTGTAACGATAACATGTTACAATATTATATATCACATATATAATATTTATTGTAACAAAATAAAATAATACAATTAACATATATCACATATATATCAATGTATTATCCAAGTGAGAAAAAGAATCTTTAAGTGAGCTAATATTAGTTAATGTAATATAATATATCAAATATATAATTATACATTAAATTATCGAATCAACACTTGATCCGATAATCCGGCTATTTCACAAATAACCGACTAATATAATCCGTATCAGTTCATCGAATCAACACATGATCCGATGACCCGGCTATATCATATATACCCGGCCGATATCACATATCGCGAGAATCTAATACGGTATCACATACACGTATTGTTCTCGGTCTCGCACATATCACATATCTGCTCCTACTCCGTTTTGCCTGAGCCAGGAAACCTCTGTGTAGGACTTTAAAGAATCGTCAATACGCCGGCAGTAGGTGATGATCATATCAAACACCCACAAACTGCAAGTGGTCAGCTAAACGTAACAGCCACCCAGGTATTGAGCGATCAGAAGATCAACAAGCAAGCCTGTACATTCTCCTGCGAATCCAATCAGTAACACTTCCGTACAGTCCGGTCTCTTCGTCTGATATGTCGCATATCTCACCTAGGGGTGATAAACGTCAGACCCCATTAGCTTGATAAGTCGTGTCGATAAGAGGTCCATAACAGTTCGAGAAACTACTGATAACACTTACCAGTAAATCTCAGCAACCCTGGCCAGGGATTTCCAGTTATAGCCAATCGAACACTGCGCAACATCAACTCCCTACACCGAGAGAGACGAAACCCCTCCTATCGCTCATTGCCTCCATGTGATTCGGGACTGTACCCAAAATCCACCATTTTGCACGCCCTCTTAGACGTGCTAAGGTGGAAATCAAAGTACAGTGGGAATCACACAAGACTCTATGACGATTCGGATCTACAGATTAACCTGTACCGGTGTCACCAGAGAACTGCCATCGGACGTGAGGTATAATACCATCTCGGAGTTCTCGGCGAGTCCATCCAGTGTACCCAGTCTCCACTGAGCACCCGTATACCTTCCCTGATATCAAACACCAATGGATATGGGATCATCTATCGCTCATCATATGGGTCAAGAAGCGCATACGCTAGTCTACTCTGGAGTATCGATGCCCTGTCTCGGTACTCCCATGACTAGGAACATTTGAAGGATGTACTTGGCGACTACACTGTCCCCACTTGTATGATCTGTATCATAGTCCTGGTAGTCAAGTACTCATCCTAAGGGCTTGTTCCCCTCCGAACGGCGGCCGAGACATAACGTCTTTCCTGAGATTCGGGGCAGATGCTATATGGTGCTATCCGTCTACCTCTCCGAAGATGCCAAGTTGATTTATGGCACCACGTATCGAAGGTTTAAACGGATGCGTCCGATGTAGCAGACTTCGTCAGATTCCCCCTCGCTTGAGGGGTTTTTGATTGTGGGGACGCTCTTCCCTGCAGGCGCAAGCCCCTGCAGTTAATTACGCTACCGCATTGCGGTAACCACTTTCTCCTTCTCCAGAAATTTCACTTTGTGTCGTGTGTGTTTATTTTGTGTTTGGTTGCCCGTGGATTGTATACGGAGACTGAGTTATGTCGTCGCCCGTAGGGCGTGGACTAGTCCAAATCCGTATTATCTTAGATTTGGGTTTGGGGGTTGGGTTTAAGGATACGTTAGCCTCATTTGAGACTAAGATCAACTTAAACGTTTGTTAAGGATACGTTAATCTAAATTTAGACTAAGATCAACTTAACGGGATCGTTTAGATCCAACAAGAGAGCAATTTAAGGGGAGGCCATGTTGTTTAGTTTAGTGACATTGCGGTCAATAGGTAGTTTAAGGACATTACGGTCCATAGATAGTTTAAGGACATTACGGTCCAATGTTAGTTTTAAGACGTTGCGGTCAAGGTTAAGGACATCATAGTCCGTGGATTTAAGGACTCCACAGTCCGTTGTTAGTTTTAAGACATCACGGTCGAGGTTAAGGACGTCATAGTCCATGGATTTAAGGACTCCACAGTCCGGCGTTAGTTTTAAGATATCACGGTCAAGGTTAAGGACCTCATAGTCCATGGGTTTAAGGACCCCACAGTCCGTATCAATGTGTGGTCATCAGGACCCGTCACCTCTTTGAAGACGTTGAGGAATTACAACGCCAAGTATCAAAGGAGCGAAGAGATGTACCCTTGAACCAAGGTGGATTAAATAGTCTTTGGCCCAATTTGGGACCAAGACCAATCAATTATGTTATGAGCCCATTGGCCCAGTTAAGTTTGGATTGAGGACTTATGGCCATCTTGGGCTAAGTCCAATCATGTTTGGAATATTGGCTTTCTGTTGGTCCAATGAAGGAGAGGCTTTGCCTCTAGAACTTAGCCAATTGTGCTGAAGCTAGTGTTAAACACTAGAGACCAACAGTGTTGAACACTGGGAGTGAGATTGACAAACTGATGTTTAAACGCCAAAAGATAATCAGTGTTACATACTAGCAACAAGGCTTTCAAATTAGTGTTAAACACTAAAGCAGGTCAGTGTTAGGCACTGGCCAGAGAGGTTTCAAGTTAGTGTTTAAACACTAAAGCAAATCAGTGTTAAACACTGAAAAGAGAGATTCCAAATCAATGTTAATCAGTATTAAACACTGGTAACCGAAATTTAATTTAGTGTTAAACACTAAGAAATTTAGTGTTAAACACTGCAAAGAGAGTTTTTCAATTAGTGTTAAACACTAAAGCAAATCAGTGTTAAACACTGGATACAGAGGTTTCAATCTAGTGTTAAACACTAAGGCAAGAGGGGTCACGTAGTAGCACGTGAGAGCGCCCTCTCTCTCTTTATTTGTTCTGCCGAGAGTATTGAGTACTTTGGAGCATCACGTGCCGTCACGTGATGGGCATTTAAGTGTTCGTCTGTTAGAGCTTCTGCCAGAGGTCACGTGGGGCACGTGAGGCGTTGCCTCAAAACCCCCGGCAGAACAAATAAAGAGAGAGAGGGCGCTCTCACGTGCTACCACGTGACCCCTCTTGCCTTAGTGTTTAACACTAGATTGAAACCTCTGTATCCAGTGTTTAACACTGATTTGCTTTAGTGTTTAACACTAATTGAAAAACTCTCTTTGCAGTGTTTAACACTAAATTTCTTAGTGTTTAACACTAAATTAAATTTCGGTTACCAGTGTTTAATACTGATTAACATTGATTTGGAATCTCTCTTTCCAGTGTTTAACACTGATTTGCTTTAGTGTTTAAACACTAACTTGAAACCTCTCTGGCCAGTGCCTAACACTAACCTGCTTTAGTGTTTAACACTAATTTGAAAGCCTTGTTGCTAGTATGTAACACTGATTATCTTTTAGCGTTTAAACATCAGTTTGTCAATCTCACTCCCAGTGTTCAACACTGTTGGTCTCTAGTGTTTAACACTAGCTTCTGCCCAATTGGCTAAGTTCTAGAGGCAAAGCCTCTCCTTCAATGGACCAACGGAAAGCCAATATTCCAAACATGATTGGACTTAGCCCAAGATGGCCATAAGTCCTCAATCCAAACTTAACTGGGCTAATGGGCTCATAACATAATTGATTGGTCTTGGTCCCAAATTGGGCCAAAGATATTTAATCCACCTTGGTTCAAGAGTACATCTCTTCGCTCCTTTGATACTTGGCGTTGTAATTCCTCAACGTCTTCAAAGAGGTGACGGGTCCTGATGACCACACATTGATACGAACTGTGGGGTCCTTAAACCCATGGACTATGAGGTCCTTAACCTTGACCGTGATGTCTTAAAACTAACGCTGGACTGTGGAGTCCTTAAATCCACGGACTATGACGTCCTTAACCTCGACCGTGATGTCTTAAAACTAACAACGGACTGTGGAGTCCTTAAATCCATGGACTATGATGTCCTTAACCTTGACCGCAACGTCTTAAAACTAACATTGGACCGTAATGTCCTTAAACTACCTATGGACCATAATATCCTTAAACTACCTATTGACCGCAATGTCACTAAACTAAACAACAGGGCCTCCCCTTAAATTGCTCTCTTGTTGGATCTAAACGATCCCGTTAAGTTGATCTTAGTCTAAATTTAGATTAACGTATCCTTAACAAACGTTTAAGTTGATCTTAGTCTCAAATGAGGCTAACGTATCCTTAAACCCAACCCCCAAACCCAAATCTAAGATAATACGGATTTGGACTAGTCCACGCCCTACGGACGACGACATAACTCAGTCTCCGTATACAATCCACGGGCAACCAAACATAAAATAAACACACACGACACGAAGTGAAATTTCTGGAGAAGGAAAAAGTGGTTACCGCAATGCGGTAGCGTAATTAACTGCAAGGGCTTGCGCCTGCAGGGAAGAGCGTCCCCACAATCAAAAACCCCTCAAGCGAGGGGGAATCTGACGAAGTCTGCTACATCGGACGCATCCGGTTAAACCTTCGATACGTGGTGCCATAAATCAACTTGGCATCTTCGGAGAAGTAGACGGATAGCACCATATAGCATCTGCCCCGAATCTCAGGCAAGACGTCATGTCTCGGCCGCCGTTCGGAGGGGAACAGATTCTGGCACGCCCGGTGGGACCTTTTCCTCTTTCCACTCCACACTTCGTGCGTCGTGATTCGCGAACCAATCGCGGTTTGCTAATGGTTGCCCTTGGGTTTCGAAGTACTAAGACTTGGTGTTTCGTTTGCTGTAGAAAGCAAAAGGATCAATGGCTGACAACTGCTCCAACTGCAACTGCAACCAGCGCTCTGCCTCGCCAGGAGGTATAGCCTATGGGCCCCAAGCTGCTTCGCTGTTCACAATGCCCGTGGAACAGGTCACTCGAGCCACCACAGGATTGTTTTTCGGGACCATGCTCCCGCCAATGAGCTTCACCGCTCTTGTGCTAACGCCGAAAGTTCCCAAGAAGTCGGTCTTCGATCGTCTTACACCTACCGTGGCCCCTCTCAACGGGTCGCCCAACACCAGTACCTCGGTCTTCTCCAGATTGGGCCAGAGCTCCTGTGGACCCGCGATGGGGCCTACAATCCCAGAGAAGGCTGCTCCGAAGAAAGTAACCAGTCCTGCTCCTGAAGTCGTCAAGGCGGCTTCCCCTGCCAAGAAGTCGGTCTTTACAAGATTGACGGCTCCAGCTCCCGCTCCTGCTACCCAAAGGACATCGGTCTTTGACAGGCTGACATCGGCAGCGACCCTTCATCTGCACAGGGGGCAAGACGAGACTATCGCCCTCACCAAGCCGGTTCCATCAGCACGACGCGCTCGACGTCGTTACTGGCGCCGAGTGAGGAAGGACGGAGGCAACTCCCCTCCTGGGCTAATCCTCCAGCCCCGATGGCAGAAGTTAATGCTGTTGTTCCAACTGGGAACAGCTTTGAGATGCTAAATAAGGTGCGTAGGAATTCTCCTACCGCGGTGCTAAAGAGGTCTCCTCCTCTGCTGAAAAAGGCTGTAGAAGTAAAGCCAGAACAGCCCCAATCTCCTCAACGGCTGTCCTCTCAAATCTATAAAGTCCGGCGGCAGACCCGAGACTCGGTGATCGATCCAAATTTCTCCCACCAGCACAAGAAGTTGAAAATCCAACAGGAAGTCAGTCACCAGGCTAAGCCACGAAAAGCTGTCTGGGTGCCCACTTCAACGGCCCCCTCAACTTCCACTGCTCATAAAAAGAAGAGGCCAGAGAAGATCCCCGGGCCTCCAACGAAAGCTAAAAGCGCTGAGCCCAGACGCCCTAAGGCTGGGGGCAGGATGGTCCATACTGTATACATGGCGTCGGGGAAGGAAGATAGCCGTGCGTCCACAGGTCATAGACCGCTTACACGGTCGGTGACCAAGGCTCGGGAGCAACAGCAAAAGCTCCAGGAAATGATGATTGCAATGACCGCGCTTACTGGACCGAAAGAAAGCCCCGAGGCGTCCTCGGATCATCAACAAGAACAGGAAACCGACGCCGAGTTCCTCCGGAGGATACTGGAAAAGAAAGATAAAGAGGCTGCGGAACAAGCGGCCAATATAAAGCAAATAGCTCACTTATTCCAGGACATAGTGGGAATGATGATCCAACAAGACCCACCTGCTGAGGATCCTCTGATCGTCCTTGAAGACGACAGGGGAGTAACGTCAAATCCACCACCGGCTCTCTCAACGGCCAAGGAGGAGACAATCTCTAAGGCTGACTTGGACGACTATATAGCTCAGCAGATCTGGGTTCATCATGCGACCGAGGCAGCTGGTCAAGTCGTAAAAACGGGGCGACCATATCCAAGCTGGTATGACCAAATCAAATATCCTCCGGGTTATACAATACCAAAATCCACGTGTATAAGGGGACCAGCAATCCCCACCAACATGTTGCCCAGTTCAGGGCCCTTTGCGGTAACACCGGCGGTGACGATAAACTGTTGCTTCGCCAGTTCGTGGGCAACTTATCAGAAACAGCGTTCGAATGGTATTCAGAACTCCCGAACGATTCTATCTAGACGTTCGCTGAAATGGAGTTGCTGTTCACTCAGCGATTCGCAAGCGCCAGCGAACGCACTCCGATAACAGCATTAATTAATGCCAGGGTGAAACCAGGCGAAACGTGGGTCCAGTACGCTATACGATGGCGAAATTTGTGGTCGAGATGCGAACAACGCATTGAGGAAGCGCCCGCGGTGGGCATGTTCGTGGGAACCCTAGACCCTCATGCCACTATCTCCCAGTTTATGATGTTCTTTAAGCCGACCACGTTTCAGGCTTTGATCGACAAGTTGGCCCAGATGGACCGGATGGGTCACAGACCGTCTCTCCCAAAGCCGGAGCCTCGGAGTGACAAGGGTAAAGGGAGGGCAACCTTCGTCGCGAATGCTCAGCAGCAACCCAGTGCCTCAAAGCTGGCGGATCAGTTGGAAGAAAGACGGCGGTATTATAATGAGAAGATGAAGCGTCCCTACTCGTTCCCACGGGACAAGACGAAACGGTTATTCGAGCTGGCAGTACGCAACAGACTTATAAACTTTCCAAATCCAAGGCGACCGCCACAACCCACTGAGGTGAATAACCCCAACTATTGCCCTTACCATCAAACGGTAAGCCATCCGATTGAGGATTGCTTCATTTTCAAAGGATGGATTGAAGATCAATACCTCCAGGGGAAGTTTGCACTATCCGAAAAGTGGAAGGTGAACCCGCCACAGCCGCATACTCTTAAGAAAGCAGATACACCGGGGGCAACCTGTTCCTTTATTGAAGAGGCTCCATAGGAGGTCGTGCTATCAACTAAAACCAAAAGAATGCTGAGGGACCTTCATGCGTGCCCGGCGGTCGAATGGAAGAACCCGCTTGAACCTCAGATCATCGAAGGGATGTTGAAGCCGCGCTCAACTACAAAGATTCGTGGTGATGGCCTAAAAACTCACACCTAACCGTCAAAATCTTCGAAGAAAAAGAAGAAAAAATCAAAAAAACCCGTGAAGCCTGGAGACAAGCGCACGGATTTGCAGAAACAGATTGACGCGGTGGGGGAGTACAATCAAAAGGCGTGGACTCCCGTCACGCTGCAAGAGTTCCTCAACCACGTCTTTCAGGAGGAAGATGATGGAGAGAGCTCATCGGATGAATCCGAGGGATGTGTGGCGAGTTGTCATGTGATTTCCCACTCGGAATATGAGAAAACTCCTGGCACTGAGAAACTGGGGGCACAGCCTGAGCCAGAACTTGTATGGCTAACAGATGAAATGATCGACGCCTTTCTAGACGAGATTCGTTTAAAGAGTAAAGCCGATCAGGAGCGTGAGATGGCTGCATCGGAAGGAGCCAAGCGCAGGCCACTAAACGAAAGAGTCGAAGCACTCCCGCCAGATCAAAATACATCCGATGCGAATAAAAACGTGTTCAAGACGAGGAAAAGGTTTGCCAAAGCCATGTCAATGGGGATGAAGCTACCACCCTCGGAAGAGAACGCGTTCGATGGGGCGGAGAGGCACCCTAATTATTGCTCATATCATCGGAAAATTTCACACCCTACGGAGGAGTGCGACACTTTTAGGATATGGTGGCAGGGATATGTTGCTCACCGGCAACATTTTAAGCGCATGAAACGCAGAACTCGTCGGGAGCAGAGAAGTACAACCGACAGGCACAAAAGAACTACCGGCAGCTGTTACATGGTCGACGCTGGAGGATCACAAGTTCTCACCTTTGGGAGCGACTCTGATGAGGAAATGGCTCCGGGCCCTCTCTTTAAAGAGTCCGTCTTAGGGAAAGAGGAAGAGTCGGAGGCCTGCGAGAACATTCAGCTGCGCAAGCGCACGCTCCCGGAAAAGAATCTCAGGCCCGCAAATAGAAAAGATAAGGGAAAGGAAAAGGTCACGGGGGATATCGCCTTAGATGACCAAGTCATGAAAGAGCTGACTGCCAAGGACCCTCCCAGGAAGAGTAAGGTGGACTACAACATCCTAGCGCACCTAAGGAAGCTACCTTCTCAGCTCAGTATTCTCAATGCCCTCCTATTATCAAAAGAAGCGCGAGATTCATTAATCAAGGCGTTACAAGAACCCGAGCAATTCCAAGCCTTCCTCGCCGCAGAAAAGATGAAGGATGAACTGGAAGAAGTGCACACGGCCGACATCACTTTCGGTGACGAAGACCTTCTCCTCGGTATGTGCGACCACAACCGTCCCCTATATGTCTCTGGATACTGCCATGATATCAAGATAGGCAAGATCCTGGTGGATAATGGATCCTCCATCAATCTCCTTAATGTTCGGGTGTTGAAGGAAATCTGCATGAGCGTGCAGCACCTCGCTCGTGACAAAATTACCATCTCCAGTTTCGACTCCCAGTCGTCACGGACTCTCGGATCTGCGATATTAACATTACGCTTCGGGCTGCTTGTCACAGACATTAAATTCCACGTCATTGACGCCAAGACCTGCTACAACGCCTTGCTCGGTCGCCCTTAGTTACACGAGTACAACATCATCCCTTCTACACAGCATCAGTGTATGAAGTACTTTAAGGATGGTTTCGAGTATACCGTAACAGGTGAGCTGAACTCATTCTCCGTGAACGAAGTCCGCAAGTACGAAGATGCAAAGTACTTTTTGCCAGGCTTCGAGGATACAGAAAAGAGTCGCAAGCCGGAGAACAAAGCCGCCGCCACTATCCCTGTTTTTGGGAGCGATACCGAAGAAGAAGAAGAGATAGTTTACGCTGGGCCGTCTCGACGCAACAACCCGGGAACGTCCGCCCCCATGTTGATCTTCGAAAGTGACTCGGAAGATGAGGTTAATGCCGTGTTCTCCAGTTGGTCGTCAATACAAGCATCCCCTAGCGATGATCAGAGTTTGCAAATCACCATGGTGCCGCGGAAACACTACAAGGATCTCGACGCACTTCAAGCTCACAATGTGCAGGACCTACAGACGTTTTACGTCCCTCCCAGGCAAAAGGGTGAAAAGGTGATCCTATTCTACCAATCCACAGAAACAAGAGTGGAGAAAGAGATATGGCAGGGCGCGGATGCTACACTCGACAGGCTCCAACCCATCCGTTTGCCCAAATATTACACAAATGGACTAAAGAGGCTATTGAAGCGCCAAGAAGTACCCTTAAAACAGACTGTTCGACAAGCTCGGTTCTACAACAGGATTTGGAATGTCCCTGGGACTCAGCGCAAATTGTCCAACGGGAAAATGGAAACGCTTGGGCTTGGATATGTGAGATCCGGGAAACGGGAGCAAGTCCACGGTACCTACGCCGTATATAACTTCGATGAGGAGGAGGACACCCTGTCGGGGAATGCTAACCCCTCGTCAAAACTGGATCCCGCAAGCGAAATGCCAAGTCCGCCATTTGAAGAACGAATGGACAAGCTTATCAGGAAAGCGGATCAAAAAGCTCGGGAAGACCATAATCACGAGATGGCCATCTACGAGAAGGCCAGGACGCAACGTCTGTTTCAACAGGCTGCAAAAGATGAAGATGCTCCTCCCTGTCAACCCGTTGTACAAAAGGCCCGACGCAGAGGCAGAAGTAAGTCAAGAAGCGGAAAGAGGAGCCGACAACAACGACGCAGGATTAGAGAGTCATGTGATCGGGTATTGCGCGGCCCGGATTTGTCCCTCATAAAGAAGATGAGTCGAGCGTATTCCTTCCTCCGAGACAAGACGAAGAAGTTACTCGAGCTCGCTATAAAACATCAAATGATCGCACTTCCGGAGTCTAAGCACCCTGAGCAAGCTAACAAAGTTTCTCATCCGGGCTATTGCTCTTATCACCGATCCATAGGAAACCCTATCGAAGACTGCTTCACCTTCAAGAACTGGGTCGAAGACCAGTACCAGCAAGGCAGATTTGCTTTATCCAGCAGCTGGAGGGTAAACGCCGCCACAAAAGCACGAACCCAAAGCCGCAAGAGCAGAACCAGATCCACATCGATCTTGGAAGCGGATTCGCACCTGTCACATGATTACAATATTAAAAGAAGAGCCCGAGGACATAGATGAGCTCCCTTGGTGCTTCGAAAACAATGACAATAAGGTAATCTCAGAATTTCCACCGGCTCCGAAAGAACTGGAAGATGGCATACATACTACTGCATATAACCTCAAGAAGATTGAGTTGGGATCGGCAGACGATCCGCGACCGATATTCGTCAGCGAGTTGCTATCTGAAGAAAGGGTGGCTGCATTAAAGGACGTGCTTCTACAGCATAAAGATTGCTTCGCATGGAACTATTCCGAGATGCCGGGATTAGATCCAGAGATTGTTGTGCATAAATTAGCAATATCCCCGGATATCAATCCAGTCAAGCTGGCGCCGAGAAGGATGCGGCTCGAGCTTGAGATGAGTATCAATGCCGAGATCAAGAAGCTGATCGACTCTGGCTTCATCCAAGAAGTCCAGTATCCGGAATGGATCACCAACATCGTCCCGGTGATGAAGAAAAATGGGACAGTGCGCATATGCGTGGACTTCCGGGATCTCAATAAAGCCTGCCCGAAGGACGATTTCCCAGTGCCAATCACCAAACTGATGATAGACAATACGTCCACTCATGAGGTTTTCTCCTTCATGGACGGTTCATCAGGGTACAATCAGATAAAGATGCATCCCGACGACCAGAAGCACACCGCTTTCCGGACTCCTTTGGGTATATTCTGCTACAAAGTTATGCCCTTCGGATTAAAGAATGCCGGTGCCACCTATCAGAGGGCCATGACAAAGATCTTTGATGATCTCATACATGAAATCGTCGAGTGCTATATCGACGACCTAGTAGTAAAAAGCATGTCATATGAAGAGCATTTAGAGCATCTGAAGACCGTATTTCAACGCCTTCGGCAATATAATTTGAAGATGAATCCCCTCAAATGCGCGTTCGGAGTCTCCTCGGGTAAATTCCTGGGATTCATCATCCGACACCGAGGTATCGAAATAGATCCATCTAAGATCAAGACGATCATGGAAATGCCACCGCCAAGGACTCTCAAACAGCTGCGGTCTCTCCAAGGGAAGCTCGCGTACATCCGGCGATTTATCGCCAACCTGTCAGGCAAGTACCGTCCTTACAGTCACCTGATGAAGAAGGGAACTCCGTTCGTCTGGGACCAAAAATGCCAGAGCGCGCTAGATGAAATCAAGCAATATCTGCAGAACCCGCCGGTGCTGGCTGCTCCGGTTAAGGGAAAGCCCCTTATCTTATATACAACAGCCCTCGAAGGGTCCTTAGGCGCATGATGGGCATAAGAAAACGACCAAGGGAAGGAGAGAGCGCTCTACTATTTAAGCCGAGTTCTTCTGGGGGCAGAAAGCAATTACTCCCGTATCGAAAAACACTGCCTGGCGTTAATCTTTGCGATAACAAAACTCCGGCACTATGCATTGGCACATGAATTCCGTCTTATATCAAAGGTGGACCCCCTAAAATATCTAATGTCAAAGGCCATATTGACAGGGAGGCTCGCTAAATGGGCCCTGCTCCTGATGGAGTTTTCAATAACCTATCAGCCTCTTAAGACAGTGAAAGGCCAAGCCATCGCCGACTTCCTTGCTGAGCATCCAGTACCTGCCGGTTCTCCTCTGAATTGCGATTTGCCAGACGAACATGCGTTTGATGCGATCGACGGTGGTAATACCCGATGGGAGCTTTATTTTGATGGAGCATCTTCCCTGAAGAAGCGCAAACAAAGCACCCCTATAATCAAATCGGGAGTAGGACTCATCTTTGTAACTCCACAAGGAGGAATGATGCGCTTCGCTTTCTCCTTAACAGAACCGAGGACGAACAATGAAGCCGAATACGAAGCTTTGATAGCAGGCCTCGAGATCGCCATCGACATGGAAATTGAAAACCTCCTCATATACGGGGATTCTCAACTAGTCATTAGTCAAGTAAACGGTGACTACCAAACGTGCAAACCGGAGTTGGTGAAATAAGGTGAAAAGGTGCGACAACTGTTGACCCAAATTCCCTCCTATACTCTGGAAAGCATACCACGCGCGGAAAACAGCAAAGCAGACGCGTTGGCCAAGCTCGCTAAAGAACTGGCTGACGAGAACCTTGATGACGTTAAAATCGTGGTGCAAAGCCGTCGGGTGCTTGCCTCAGCAGAAATATCTCCGGAATCGTCCGAAGAGAAGGGAGTGAATGAGCAGACGACCCTACAAATAAAAGACCGTGAGGAGGCTGAGGACTGGAGGGAGGTCTTCATAGACTACTTTAAGTCCCACCGAATGCCCGAAGAAGCGTCCTCAAGACATCAGCTCGTGAAACGAGCTCTGTCTTTCGCCTTTGTCAACGATACTCTGTATAAAAGGTCGTTCGATTCTTTGTAGTTGAGATGCCTGGGACCTGTCGAAGCGAAAAGGGTCGTTCAGGAAGTTCACGACGGGCTCTGCGGTTCTCACCAAGCAGGCCCGAAGATGAAATTGAAGATCAAACGAATGGGTTATTATTGGCCCACGATGATCCAGGACTGCCTCGAGTATGCGAAGCAATGCCACTCGTGCCAGATTCAAAGGGACTTTATCCACCAACATCCAAATCCACTACATCCAACGGTGTCTAGCTGGCCATTCGAAATGTGGGGAACTGACATAATCGGCCCCATCGAACCAGCGTCATCCAGGGGACATCGTTTTATCCTGGCAACAACTGATTACTTCTCTAAATGGGAGGAAGCAGTACCGTTAAGGGAAGTGAAGGCAGAAAATATTCTTCATTTCTTCAAGACGCACGTCATTTATCGGTTTGGAACTCCGCGGCGGATTATTTCTGATAACGGGTCAGCCTACAGAAGTCACAAGATCAGCCGCTTTACGCAACAGCATAATATAGACTGGAGGTATTCCTCGGTTTATAATCCGCGAGCTAACGGTCTCGCCGAGGCCTTCAACAAGACCTTGACGAAAATCATAAAGAAAACGGTGTCCCGAAATAAGAAGGACTGGCACGAGAAACTGCAGGAGGCTCTCTGGGCATACCGAACTACGTTCAAAACGGCCACGAGCACAATGCCGTACGCATTGGTATTTGGTACAGAAGCAGTACTCCCCCTTGAGATAGAGTTACCCTCTCTATGAGTGGCGGTCCACTACGAGCTGACGGACGAAGAAAATGCTCACCTCCGGCTTGAGGAGCTTGATGCCCTTGATGAGACCCGGCTCATAGCACAACAAAATCTGGAGGCTTACAAAGCAAAGATGACGCGCTCATACGAAAGATTGACCAGACCGAGGACGTTCCGCCAAGGCGAACTTGTGCTAATTGTCAGAAGACCTATGATCCCCAATCGCGCCAAGCGGGGAAAATTCGAGCCAAACTATGAAGGCACGTACATCATAGACAAGGTCTACCAAGGTGGAGCTTATCTACTCATGGATATGCACGGCGAAAGGCCTTTCAGGCCAGTGAACGGCCGCTTCCTGAAGAAATACTACGCTTAATGGGTCAAGGTTTAGGTCAATGATAGATGACGACGATTATGTCCGCTCGCTATCTTCCTAAGCCCGAACTCTAGGTAGTAACCAGCATCCTTAAACTAACGTCGGACCGAAACGTCCTTAAACTAACAGCGGACCGAAACGTCCTTAAACTAACATCGGACCAACATCCTTAAACTAGCGGCGGACCGAAATGTCCTTAAACTAACAACGGACCGAAATGTCCTTAAACTAACAATGGACCACTATGTCCTAAAACTAGTTGTTGACCGAGATGTCGATAAACTATGGTAGATTGCAGTATCTCAAAGCCGATAAAAATAAAAAATAAAAAACGGTATGTCCATAAGCAAAATGGGCACGGATGAAAACCCGAAAGGGCTCCGTGAGTAAAAACAGCAGGACTACCGGCGAGTGTTCGTGAAAACCAGAAAGGGCGCGGCCTTGTAAAAAAAGAGAAAAAGAATAAAAAAAACGGTATGTACATAAGCAAAATGGGCACGGATGAAAACCCGAAAGGGCTCCGTGAGTAAAAACAGCAGGACTACCGACGAGTGTTTGTGAAAACCCGAAAGAGCGCAACCTCGTTAAAAGACACTTGCAGGGCCCTCACGACCTTGTAAGGAGAAACCACCCGCGTGAGATCCTTACGACTCACAAGGGAGCAACACACTTAGGAGTCCTCACGATTCCTAAAAAGAAATTACACTTGCGAGATCCGCACGACTCGTAAGGAGAACTCTCTTACGGGACCCTCACGGCTCATAAGATTTGAAAGCCTTAAGTTACAGAGACCTGAACCCGTGCTTAAGCAACCCCCACAACCTTCGATATTGCCCTACAGGCGGCTCAATACTGACCCTTGTATACAATCCACGGGCGCGAATAAACATTTCCCCAACCAAGTCCCATCCGTGGCTAGGGATAGGTTCATATGGCAAACAACCCCTGTAAGTCCTCTCGACTTATAAGGAGAAAACCTTTTTGCAAGAGCCTTACGACTTGCAAGAGGGCACGCACTTAGGATTCCTCACGATTCCCAAGGAGAAAACACACCTGCAAGACCCTCACGACTTGTAGGGAGAAATACCTTTGTGAGACCCTTATGGCTCATGAAGTCAAAAGCCTTAGTCGACAGGATCCTTAACCCTGTTTGCTAAGCCACCTTTTGTTCAAACGTAGACAGAGGCAAATGATGATTCGCTCCTGGCAACGTCCCAGTTGTAGCGATGCTAATGCCGAAATCAGTGTCTAAAATCCAAGCTTGCAGCGAAAAGGCTAGCGAGCCACACATGCATACGAAATAGCCGAAATGATGGGACAACTTGCAATAAAAAGCAGCAAGTAAAAATGTATGCATGAAAAATAGCCGAAATGATGGGGCAATTCGTAATAAAAAGCAGCGAGTAGAAAATAAATAAATAGCCGAAATGATTGGGCACCGCGAAAAATAGCCGAAATGATGGGGCAATCGCGACCTTCGCGATATAAAAGCTGAAATGATAGAGCATCGCGGAAAAAGAAATAAAATAAAAATGAAATTCATGCCCTACAGGCGATGTTCCATCACACCCTGTATACAATCCAAGGGCGTAAACAAAGAAGTGATCATACTCCCCCCCAGGTTTCATCAAAGAAAGAAGCTAAATCTCGACGGGCCGCAAGCGACCTAGAGATCATCCCGACACTCGTCTCGTAACTACGGACACAACTTCAAACAAAGTGGAGCAGCAGCAACCCCTAGTTCCATGGCTCGGCGATATACACATCACCAACAGTCAAACCTCCATTCCGTGAAATGCGGATACAATCAGCAAAATTCCTGGTTACGTGGAACGCGGATAACGTCACTCTTTGACCCCATGGAAAACGTCCAGAGCGGATCCTGGTCCTCACAGAGCACGGCAGTGAACCCGTGTGAAGTACCCAGAGCGGAGCCTAGTCCTCGCCAAGCACGGCAATGAACCCGTGTGAAGCATCTAGTGCAAAATTCCTGGTTACGTGGAACGCGGATAACGTCACTCTTTGACCCCGCGGAAAACATCCAGAGCGGATCCTGGTCCTCGCAGAGCACGGCAGTGAACCCGTGTGAAGCACCCAGAGCGGAGCCTAGTCCTCGCCAAGCACGGCAGTGAACCCGTGTGAAGCATCTAGTGCAAAATTCCTGGTTACATGGAACGCGGATAACGTCACTCTTTGACCCCGCGGAAAACACCCAAAGCGGATCCTGGTCCTCGCAGAGCACGGCAGTGAACCCGTGTGAAGCACCCAGAGCGGAGCCTAGTCCTCGCCAAGCACGGCAGTGAACCCGTGTGAAGCATCTAGTGCAAAATTCCTGGTTACGTGGAACGCGGATAACGTCACTCTTTGACCCCGCGGAAAACATCCAGAGCGGATCCTGGTCCTCGTAGAGCACGGCAGTGAACCCATGTGAAGCACCCAGAGCGGAGCCTAGTCCTCGCCAAGTACGGCAGTGAACCCGTGTGAAGAATCTAGTGCAAAATTCCTGGTTACGTGGAACGCGGATAACGTCTCTTTGACCCCGCGGAAAACATCCAGAGCGGATCCTGGTCCTCGCAGAGCACGGCAGTGAACTCGTGTGAAGCATCCAGAGCGGAGCCTAGTCCTCGCCGAGCACGGCAGTGAACCCGTGTGAAGCATCTAGTGCAAAATTCCTGGTTATGTGGAACGCGGATAACGTCACTCTTTGACCCCGCGGAAAACATCCAGAGCGGATCTTGGTCCTCGCAGAGCACGGCAGTGAACCCGTGTGAAGCATCCAGAGCGGAGCCTAGTCCTCGCCGAGCACGGCAGTGAACCCGTGTAAAGCATCTAGTGCAAAATTCCTGGTCACGTGGAACGCGGATAACGTCACTCTTTGACCCCGCGGAAAACGCCCAGAGCGGAGCCTAGTCCCGCCAAGCACGGCAGTGAACCCGTGTGAAGCATCTAGAGCAAACACCGGACTGTGGAGTCCTTAAAATCCACGGACTATGATGTCCTTAACCTCGACCGTAATGTCTTAAAACTAACGATCAACCATCCTGAGTCTATAATGATTCCACCTTGGTTCAGGGGTACATCTCTTCACTCCTTTGATACCTGGCGTTGTAATTCCTCAATGTCTTCAAAGAGGTGACGGGTCCTCGCAACCACACATCGGACTGTGGAGTCTTTAAATCCACGAACTATGAGGTCCTTAACCTTGACCGTAATGTCTTAAAACTAACATCGGACTGTGGAGTCCTTAAATACACGGACTATGAGGTCCTTAACATTGACCGTGATGTCTTAAAACTAACGTCGGACTGTGGAGTCCTTAAATCCACGGACTACGAGGTCCTTAACCTTGACCGTGATGTCTTAAAACTAACATCGGACAGTGGAGTCCTTAAACCCACGGACTATGAGGTCCTTAACCTTGACCGCGATGTCTTTAAACTACGGTACCCTGGAGAACATCCCAAAGAAACCCCTGACCCCGTGAAATGCGGATAAGGGCGACCACATCCAGCACTTGCAGGTCCTCACGACCTGTAAGGAAGAAAACTCTCTTGGGAGATCCTTACGACTCTCGAGGGAAAACCCGCTTAAGAATCCTCACGATTCTTAAGAAGAACTTACACCTATGGGATCCTCTCGACCTGTAGGGAGAAAAACTCTTTATGAGACCTTCGTGGCTCAAAAAGCGCAAAAGTCTTAGGAAGCAGACCTTAACCCTGAATCCTAAGCCGTCGCTGCCCTGCAAGGAGATCAAGATAAATTGTCTGCAAAACTCATTCAATGAAAGGAGACACACCATTGAGAAGAAAAATGTATCTTTTATTCATAAACCAAAATGGATACAAAGTACAATTCCTGAAAGAACAAAAAGAAAATACTCTCATCTATGAGTATATACAAAAAAGGAAGGAAAAGATACAAATGTTTCAAGCCGGTGGGCGATTTAGCAGCTTGGTCAGCTCATCCTGCTTTTGTTGGGCCACGGCCTCATGATTCAGGATCGCCAGAAGACGGGCCTCCGCCTGAGCCTGTTGGGCCTGATACGAGGGGAGCCGGCCTTCAAGCTCTTTCTCAGTGGCCTTGTGAGCCTCGACCCTTTCACGAGTGAACACGGCAGCTTTATCAAGAGCCACCACTTCTTTGATAGACTCTTGAAGCACCCGCCAGAGTTCATACGCTTTGTTGGCCTTGGCGGTAAGATTAGCTTGAAGCTCGCTCAGCGCCTTAGAAGCCAACTCCCTCTCCGAGAATTTACGGCCAAGCCTCTTCTCGCACAACACTATGTTCGCCACGCGTAGCTCTATCAGACCACGCAAGCCCGCTTCTGCGACCGCAACCTTTGAAACAGGACATATACGCTCAAGGCCGTATAAACAAGCCTCCAATCGATAGCAATAGTCGATTTAAAACACGCGCACTAATTACCTGATATGGGAGGCAACAAGGAAAATCTCCGATGCGTATCGTACCGAGCATGCATTTACAACTATATGAATATCCGAAAAGAAATAATACCCGAAACTTTGATGTGCATGCAACATAGTGACAGTGTTCGCAATTAAAGAAAATTCTCATGGGAAGAACACAAAGTTCATTTATGCAAGCAAAAACATATATACGGATACCCAACACACATTAAAGTTCAACATAAGGCATGCGAAAACTAATTTGAAAATACTACACTAGCGGGAAAAGGTCGCCGAACAAAGGGTCGGTAGTGCAAGGGTTGACAAAATAAAAGACAAAATTCTCCATCTCTCTCTCTGCTCTCTCCAACACGTCAAAGCGCCGGTTCTCGCGAGGAGTCGCTCCCCACCGATTGGCGCCATGTTCATCCGCAAAAGCAGACATAACAGCCCGACGGGCCCTTATTTCGCTCAAAATGTGAACCGGGCGATCTTTCAAAGCTTGAGTGATTAGGCATGCTTCATGAAAGCCCTCGAGCTTTTCTTCGGCCGCGTCAAGCATCGCCAGGGTCATCTCCGCCGGGTGAGGAGGGACGTCGGCAAGCACGGCAGCAAGAATCATCCGGAGCCAGAGGGAGCCCATTGGGAGGGGAGACCCCCTGCGGATCGAGAGTTCATACGCCGCTGAGTCGCAATCGTCGTCGGAAAGGAGGGGATCCACCAATCGGGCGGCAAAGCGGGGGATCATCTCCTTGATAGGAACTTCCCATGGCTGTCGACGCGCATGAGGGCGATTGCAGGCCATGGCGCTCAGTTGTCTCTCAAGACAAATCACACCAAAATGAGAATGAATTTCTCTGTGAAGAAAAAAAAAGGGCCATGGCCCCAGGATATAAAGAGTAGCATTAAGTGCTGCGCACGGAAAATCTTGCATGTTGAAGCTATTTCCAAGGCCCAAAAAGGGGAAGGCATCGAAAATCAGGGAGATTGAACTATTTCCAAGGCTCCTTTTCTGCATCTGATATTGTGCACTAAAATATGACATTGAAAAATTTTGAACAGTCCCATCAAAGGACCCCACGTGCCGAACACGTGAGCCCCAAACTTGACGTGCACTAAAAAATGGAATAGCACCCTGCACATTAAAAACAGCAACAGCAACAATGGCAAAATGATAAAATCCCACAAAAAGGCATTCAAACACAGAAAGGCACGACAAAACTCATCATTCATGCTTTAAGAAGTTCATACAAAATGAAAAGAACACGTTTACAACGGTAAGACCTCAGACGCAGGGCATAGATTGAGAAACTCGAATGTAACTTTGTCCAAGATCTTCCAGGCATTTCGAACCATCCTAGTATGCTTCCTCTCGCAGTCACAAGCGTCGGGGTCCTCACGAATGTTCTCCACCCTCCGATAGGCGGCAAGTATGGCTGACTGCTGAAAGGCCTGGTGCAAGAGATCAATGAGGTGGTCTCGCCTCCTTTTTGAGATCAAGCTCATCAGGTACACCGAATGTACCTTATCCTCGGCAGTGTCCAAGACCCCGAGCGGTATACCGGTGCAAAAGAGAGGGAGTGCCTCCCAGATCTCCAGCACGATCAGCCTCATAAGAGAAGAGCGACGGGGGAGTAGCCGATGGTTGTACTCGTCAAAGCGGCTCATGATCTCGGCGCACTGAGCATTGGTGAACTCCTGGTTCTGACTGCGGCCCAGTGCACGAATATTCCCGTAGGAAATGATTTCGTCAAGACCATACATATGAGCATCCATGATACCTGAAATAAAGGTCATGAGAATTGTTACAAAGCTTCTGTTCCATTGATTACAGAATGACAACCTAGGGCAAGGAAACCCTAAGAAGCCTCCAAGGGAAGAATTTAGTTCTTCACAGGAATTAAATTCCTTTTAGAAAAGGGAATTAAATTCCCATAAATATTTTTGGGATGGAATTAAATTCCATGGACTATCACCATCATTTCCCTAAAGATCATCTAAACCCTAAGAGATCTACTGTTGAAGGTTAAATTGGTTTCACATTTCGGTTAAAAAGCTTGAAGAAAAAAAAATGGATTCTTTGTTAAAAAAGGGTAAAAACCCTTGTTTTGGATTTAAAATCCAAAGGAATGTGAGAGTTCATCGTTCATTCAAGAGCATTACCTAAAGAAAAGAGTCTTTTTCGGGCAGAGTTAAACTCTGAAGATGATTCGAGACAGAGAACTAAGCTCTGGAAGAAGAGAATTAAATTCTCAGAAAAAGTTTGCAAGGAGGAAGATAAGCAAAGTGGAGGCGTCTCTGAAATGACCCCTATATTTATAGGATGGGATGGAAAACGCTTCATTTTCCCGATTCCACAGATGGATCCAACGGTCACAGAAGTGACAGCGTTGCACTCACGTGCAGACACGTGAGAACAACGCTGTGGGGGCATTTGTTTCCTGATTTAAAATCAGGAAAGTTTACAGAGGAGGCATCACGTGCTAGCACATGACCAGCAGTCACGTGTTGGCACGTGACATTTAAAACAGCAGCAAAGGCACATCGGTTCCCTGACTAAATCAAAGAAAAGGCTCCAGAAAGAGTCGCGTGCTCACACGTGACCAGGGGTCACGTGTTGGAACGTGACGGTTGAACAGCGGCTAGAAAACAGAGAGCATAAAAAAGGAGAAGAAAAGCTAGTTCCCGGGGTCACGTGCCTACACGTGACCAAGGGTCACGTGGCCACACGTGACCGGCTTACAAAGCCTATCTATTTAACAGAATTAAATTCTGAACAGCGTTCAAATCGTTCCAAAGGAGAATGATTATTTGGAACCGATTGGATTAAAAATTTAAAGGTGATTAAATATCACCTATCTATGGAAAAATCTTGAACTTGGAAAGATTTCCCCTTAAAATCTAACCGAAATAACAAAGGAATATCTTCGGATTTAAAATCCAATGGTGAATAAAATTCACCTAATAATCCAAAGGTCCAAATGAATGATGAATGCAAATCAAATCTCTAATGAATACAAATCAAATCCCTCAATGAATGATTCACCAAAACTAATTGATTCTGCTCCTTCTCCTATAAATAGGAGCCAAGAGATACAGAGGGGGAGATAGAGCTTTGGAATATTGAAAATTCAGAAGGAAGAATTTGATTCTTTGCAAAAGAAAATCCGTAGATAAGAAAAAAGAGGCTTCAAAAGAGAATTTAATTCTCAAAAGAGTTTAACTCTTATATTAAAAAGAAGAACTTAGTTCTCTCTTTATTGAAGGATCTGCAAAGTGCACATCTCCCCATGAATTGAGAATTTAATTCTCATTGGGTTGAGATCCTGCCATGCAGATCCAAAGCATAGGGAGGGAATGGAAGTTTGAGAATTTAATTCTCATAGAACCATAGGAATTTAATTCCTTTAAAATAAGATTTGGGTTTAACCCTATGTTATAGGAATTTAATTCCTTCAAAATGAATAGAACCAGGGTTTAACCCTAGTTAAGAACTCAAATCCGTCAAAATAGCAGGAATTTAATTCCTCTAAAGTTTATTGCTAGGGTTTAACCCCATGAAGAATTTAATTCTTAAAAAGATAAACACATCTTCAAACAGGCAAAGAAACAGGGTCACGTGCTACCACGTGACCCCTGTAAAGATCCACAGAGAAGGGTTTTGAGGCAACGCCTCACGTGCCCCACGTGACCCTTGGCAGAAGCTCTAACAGACGAACAATTAATTGCCAATCACGTGACGGCACGTGATGCTCCAAACTACTCAATACTCTCGGCAAAACAAATAAAAAGAGAGAGGGCGCTCTCACATGCTACCACGTGACCCCTCTTGCCTTAGTGTTAAACACTAGATTGAAACCTCTGTATCCAGTGTTTAACACTGATTTGCTTTAGTGTTTAACACTAATTGAAAAACTCTCTTTGCAGTGTTTAACACTAAATTTCTTAGTGTTTAACACTAAATTAAATTTCGGTTACCAGTGTTTAATACTGATTAACATTGATTTGGAATCTCTCTTTTCAGTGTTTAACACTGATTTGCTTTAGTGTTTAAACACTAACTTGAAACCTCTCTGGCCAATGCCTAACACTGACCTGCTTTCGTGTTTAACCATAATTTGAAAGCCTTGTTGCTAGTATGTAACACTGATTATCTTTTGGCGTTTAAACATCAGTTTGTCAATCTCACTCCCAGTGTTCAACACTGTTGGTCTCTAGTGTTTAACACTAGCTTCAGCCCAATTGGCTAAGTTCTAGAAGCAAAGCCTCTCCTTCAATGGACCAACGGAAAGCCAATATTCCAAACATGATTGGACTTAGCCCAAGATGGCCATAAGTCCTCAATCCAAACTTAACTGGGCCAATGGGCTCATAACATAATTGATTGGTCTTGGTCCCAAATTGGGCCAAAGATATTTAATCCACCTTGGTTCAAGGGTACATCTCTTCGCTCCTTTGATACTTGGCGTTGTAATTCCTCAACGTCTTCAAAGAGGTGACGGGTCCTAATGACCACACATTGATACGGACTGTGGGGTCCTTAAACCCATGGACTATGAGGTCCTTAACCTTGACCGTGATGTCTTAAAACTAACGCCGGACTGTGGAGTCCTTAAATCCATGGACTATGACGTCCTTAACCTCGACCGTGATGTCTTAAAACTAACAACGGACTGTGGAGTCCTTAAATCCATGGACTATGATGTCCTTAACCTTGACCACAACGTCTTAAAACTAACATTGGACCGTAATGTCCTTAAACTATCTATGGACCATAATGTCCTTAAACTACCTATTGACTGCAATGTCACTAAACTAAACAACAGGGTCTCCCCTTAAATTGCTCTCTCATTGGATCCACACGATCCCGTTAAGTTAATCTTAGTCTAAATTTAGACTAATGTATCCTTAACAAACATTTAAGTTGATCTTAATCTCAAATGAGGCTAACGTATCCTTAAACCCAACCCCCAAACCCAAATCTAAGATATTACGGATTTAGACTAGTCCACGCCCTACGGGCGACGACATAACTTAGTCTCCGTATACAATCCACGGGAAACCAAACACAAAATAAACACACACGACACGAAGTGAAATTTCTGGAGAAGGAGAAAGTGGTTACCGCAATGCGGTAGCGTAATTAACTGCAGGGACTTGCGCCTGAAGGGAAGAGCGTCCCCACGATCAAAAACCCCTCAAGCGAGGGGGAATCTGACGAAGTCTGCTACATCGGACGCATCCGTTTAAACCTTCGATACGTGGTGCCATAAATCAACTTGGCATCTTCGGAGAGGTAGACGGATATCACCATATAGCATCTGCCCCGAATCTCAGGCAAGACGTCATGTCTCGGCCGCCGTTCGGAGGGGAACAGATTCTGGCACGCCCGGTGGGAACGTGGTAGCACGTGAGAGTGCCCTCTCTCTCTTTATTTGTTCTGCCGAGAGTATTGAGTACTTTAGAGCATCACGTGCCATCACATGATGGGCATTTAAGTGTTCGTCTGTTAGAGCTTCTGCCAGGGGTCACGTGGGGCACGTGAGGCGTTGCCTCAAAACCCTTCTCTGTGGATCTTTACAGGGGTCACGTGGTAGCACGTGACCCTGTTTCTTTGCCTGTTTGAAGATGTGTTTATATTTTTAAGAATTAAATTCTTCATGGGGTTAAACCCTAGCAATAAACTTTAGAGGAATTAAATTCCTGCTATTTTGACGGATTTGAGTTCTTAACTAGGGTTAAACCCTGGTTTTATTCATTTTGAAGGAATTAAATTCCTATAACATAGGGTTAAACCCTAATCTTATTTTAAAGGAATTAAATTCCTATGGTTCTATGAGAATTAAATTCTCAAACTTCCATTCCCTCCCTATGCTTTGGATCTGCATGGCAGGATCTCAACCCAATGAGAATTAAATTCTCAATTCATGGGGAGATGTGCACTTTGCAGATCCTCCACTAAAGAGAGAACTAAGTTCTTCTTTTTAATATAAGAGTTAAACTCTTTTGAGAATTAAATTCTCTTTTGAAGCCTCTCTTTTCTTACCTAGGGATTTTCTTTTGCAGAGAATCAAATTCTTCCTTCTGAATTTTCAATATTCCAAAGCTCTATCTCCCCCTCTGTATCTCTTGGCTCCTATTTATAGGAGAAGGAGCAGAATCAATTAGTTTTGGTGAATCATTCATTGAGGGATTTGATTTGTATTCGTTAGAGATTTGATTTGCATTCATCATTCATATGGACCTTTGGATTATTAGGTGAATTTTATTCACCATTGGATTTTAAATCCGAAGATATTCCTTTGTTATTTCGGTTAGATTTTAAGGGGAAATCTTTCCGAGTTCAAGATTTTTCCATAGATAGGTGATATTTAATCACCTTTAAATCTTTAATCCAATCGGTTCTAAATAATCATTCTCCTTTGGAAAGATTTGAACGCTGTTCAGAATTTAATTCTGTTAAATAGATAGGCTTTGAAAGCCGGTCACGTGTGGCCACGTGACCCTTGGTCACGTGTAGGCACGTGACCCATGGTCACATGTAAGCACGTGACCCCGGGAACTAGCTTTTCTTCTCCTTTTTTTTGCTCTCTGTTTTCTAGCCGCTGTTCAAACCGTCACATGCCAACATGTGACCCATGGTCACGTGTGAGCACGTGACTCTTTCTGGAGCCTTTTCTTTGATTTAGTTAGGGAACCGATGTGCCTTTGCTGCTGTTTTAAATGTCACGTGCCAACACGTGACTGCTGGTCACGTGCTAGCACGTGATTCCTCCTCTGTAAACTTTCCTGATTTTAAATCAGGAAACAGGGCTTTATCAACATGTAACATAGTGACAATCAGAGTACATGTTAAGATAAAGGGCAACCAGATAGCATACTATCATGTCGAGCAAGAAAGTCCTCCCTATATATGTCCTAGCATCCACTACAATATATATCGTATGTACAGTAATGACCTCTAGGGCATACATATAACTAACATAACATTCCCAAGTAGATTCCCCCGGTGAACGGCCGCCCCAAGACCCTCGGACTAACGGAATGACTTTACTCTTCAGCACCTTCTCTCTACGGTCGAGTATGGTAGTAGGCTACTCCACATAAGTCAAATCGGCACCCAAGGTCAATTCAGAATGATCGAGAACATGACCGTCATCTCGAACTTAGCGCCGCAACTGTGACACATGAAATGTGTTGTGTACGCCCGCTAACGAAGGGGGTAAGGCAAGCCGGTAAGCCACTTCTCCGAACCGTTCCAAAACTTTGAATGGTCCGATGAATCGGGGACTGAGTTTCCCGGGACTTCCAAACCTGATAACACTGCGGGTAGGAGAAATCTTCAGAAACACATAATCTCCGACTTTGAATTCTAGTGCTCTCCTGCTGACATCCGCCCAACTCTTCTGTCGGTCCTGAGCCGTCTTAATGCACTGTCTGATCATCTGAACATTGTCTACCATCTGAACAATAAGTTCGGGACCCAATAGTCTTCGCTCACCCACGTCATCCCAACAAACAGGAGATCGACATTTTCGTCCGTACAGTGCTTCGAATGGTCCATCTGGATGCTCGCTAGGAAACTGTTGTTATAAGAAAACTCCACTAGATGGAGGTGATCCTCCCAAGAACCTTGAAAGTCAAGCATGCACGCCTTCAACATGTCCTCGAGTGTCTGAATAGTACACTCGGACTGTCCGTCCGTCTGTGTATGGTAAGCCGTGCTGAACTTGAGACGTGTACCCAGACTCTCCTGTAAGCTCTTCCAAAAGTGCGAAATGAATCTAGTATCCCGATCTGATACTATACTTACCGGAACTCCGTGTAGTCGCACTACCTCCTGCATGTATTTCTCCGCAAGCGACTCTGTCGATTGTCCCACCCGGCAGGATATAAAGTATGCTGCTTTTGTAAGACGGTCGACGATAACCTAAACGGCGTTGTTGTCTTATGGACTTCACGGTAAAGCAGTCACAAAATACATAGTGATGTGCTCCCATTTCCATTCTGGTATTAGAAGCGGTTGCAACAGTCCAGCCGTTCTCTGGTGTTCAGCCTTTACTTGCTGACACACCAAGCACTTGGATACAAACCGTGTAATCTCTCGCTTCATCCCGTTCCACCAATAATGCTGCCTCAGATCTCAATACATCTTCGTGCCTCCCGGATGTACAGAATAAGATGAACTGTGAGCCTCGGCTAGTACTTCTTCTCTAACATCTTTTTTGGGAATGCAGAATCTGCTACCGAATCTCAAAGAACCGTCTTGATGTATGAGTAAGTCTATCATCAGCCCGGCTTCCACCTGCTCTCTGAACTTCTGCAGTCGAGGATCATCAGCTTACGTAGCCTTAATACAATCTACAAGAGAAGACTGCACCTGTAACTGCCAAAACTGCTTGATTGCACTCGGTGTAACAACCTCTAGTTCGAGCTTCTGAAAATCCTCAATGATGCTCCTCTGCCTGGTCAACATCATGACCGCTGGCTTGCGACTGAGGGTGTCGGGTACGACATTTACTTTTCCCGGATGATATTGTAAGTCCAAGTCATAGTCTGCCATTAGTTCTAGCCATCGGCGTTGTCTCATATTCAGTTCCCTTTGAGTGAACACGTATTTCAGACTTTTGTGATCCGTGTACACCTCCACCTTTTCGCCCAGTAAGTAATGTCTCCAGATCTTCAATGCGAAAACCACTGCGGCTAACTCCAAGTCGTGTGTTGGGTAGTTCTTCTCATGATTCTTCAGCTGTCATGAGGCATAAGCAATTACCCGACCGTGCTGCATCAGAACGCAGCCTAAGCCTTTTCCTGAAGCATCGCTGTGTATCACCAAACCACCCGAATTGTCTGGTACTGTAAGAATAGGTGCTGTGGACAATTTCTGTTTCAGTACTTCAAAATCCCGAGTACATTCTCCGTCCATACGTACGGTTCTTCCTTCCGTGTCAGTTTTGTCAGAGGTTCAGCGACTCATGCAAAATCTTGAACGAACCGCCGATAATATCCCGTCAATCCCAGGAAGCTTCTAATATCGGCCACTGACTTCGGTGTCGGCCAATCTCTAACAGATTCTATCTTTGCTGGGTCCACTGAGATGCCTTCGCCCGAAACGACGTGTCCCAAAAATTGCACTTTGTCGAGCCAGAACTCACACTTGCTCAATTTCGCGTATAGCTTCTCTTCCCAAAGAATTTATAGTACCGTTCGCAAGTGTTTGACGTGCTCCTCTCGAGTCTTAGAGTAGAATAGTATGTCATCGATGAATACAACGACAAAAGTGTCCAAATATTTTGCAAATACTCTATTCATCAGATCCATAAATATAGCTGGGGCATTGGTGACGCCGAACAGCATCGCCAGAAACTCATAGTGTCTGCATCAGGTCCTGAAAGCCGTCTTGCATATATCTTCGGCCGTTACTATGATCTGGTGATAGCCCGAACGAAGGTACAGCTTCGAAAATACCTTGGCACCACCCAACTGATCAAATAAATCGTCGATGCGTGGAATGGTGTATTTATTCTTTATCGTTATTATGTTTAGCTCCCGGTAGTCTATGCACATCCGTAGTGATCCATCCTTTTTCTTCACCAACAAGACTGGTGCACTCTACGGCGAAACGCTTGGGCGAATAAATCCTTTCTCCAGGAGCTCTCCAATTTGCTTCTTCAATTCAGCTAACTCCACTGGTGCCATTCTGTACGGTGTCTTGGAAACTGGAGATGTATCTGGGATCAAATCTATCAAGAATCCCAAAACGCGTGGAGGTGTTAGACCTGGTAAATCTTCAGGAAACACGTCAAGAAAATCTCGAACGATTTCTGGTGCGGGGTTTTCATCAATCTCCATAGCCGTCAATACTTTCGGTTTGGCTCTATACTTGGCTGGCTCCAAAGACTCGCTTCCTCCTTCAAAGACAAATTCTGGGTGATTGGGAATGCGGAAAGTCATATTCCTGGCCTGGCAATCAATAATCGCGTGGAATGTACTCATCCAATCCATCCCGAGAATTGCGTCATAGCTGCCTGTTCCGATTAAAAGGAAATTCGTATAGAATTCCCTGCCACATACTACTACTGGACAAGATCTACATTCTCGACTGGATACTATAATACCATTACCCTTATGTATTTCACATCCCTTGTTCAATGGTTCGTGTGGTATGGAGTGTGTATCGACAAAATGTGCACCTATGAAACAGTGTGATGCTCCAGAATCAAACAGTATTCTAGCTGGCATAGAATGTACGAGTAGAATACCTGTAACAACTTCTCCTAAGGCCTCTGCCTGCTCAGTGGTCAGGGTGAAAGCCCTCCCTTGACCGCGGCCTGTGTTGGTCTGCCTCCTTTCTAGCGATCTCTGCTGCTGCGTTCCAGGCCCTCCCTGTAGCTCTGCTCACTGAGGACACCCACTCACCCGGTGCTGGTTGGATCCGCAAATTAAACACTTTCCTTTGGCACGGCGACAGTCCTTCTGGGTATGTCCATCCCTATGGCAGCAGCCGCAGACTAAGGCATTACTCTGTAGACGATGCTGGGGCATGAAGGGACGCTTCATCTGTGTCGTTCCTGGCCTGTGAACTGGTATGACCCCTCGAGACGGTGTGTGGGTACGCGCCGGAACAACTGGGTGCCTCCTATCACTCGAGCTGGGCCCCCCGAATTTAATGATTAGCTTCTCATGAATTCATGCAACGTTGAGCACCTGCGCGAAGGTCTGCAACTCGAGTGACGCAATCAACTGTTGTAGCTCAAAGTCAAGTACTTGTAAGAAATGCCTGGCCCTGGTGGCCTCTGAAGTGACCATATATGAAGCGAATCGGCTTAGCCGGTTGAATTCTGCCGCATACACGTCAACAGGACGGTCGTTCTGCTTCAGTAAGATAAATTTCTCATCCATCTCTGCCTTAGCGGTGGGGGGAAAGTAGTGGTCCAAGAAGCACTCTTTGAACTTGCTCCACTTGATCGGCCCATCGAGTCTGCTCTCTTCGACGGACCACCAAGTACGGCTTCGCCCTCCAGCTGAATCTTTATTACATTCACCTTCTCTTCATCGGGTACTCGTGCGGCCATCAGTAGGTTCTCCACATTGACCAGCCATTGTTCGGCCTCGAGTGGTTCGGCTAGACCCGTAAACACAGCTGGGTGTAATCTCCGAAAATCCGATACCGTGCCAGTCCTGGCAGGCGTAGTTGGTGTAGCGGTGTTCTCGGGGAGCGGTAATGAGAGCGGTGGATCCCCTTAATGCGGTAATCGCCCTGAGTCCTTCGGTAAGTAGGTCCGTCTTTCTCTCTTGGGCTTCCGCAAGGGTTGTTAGAGTATTTAGGATCCTCTCTGTGCGATCCTGAGAACTAGAGTCTGAGGAGAGGTCGTTCGGAGAAGTCATGTCGCTGAAAATAGATGAACAGATAGGATTAGATTCAAGAATGAAAGTGGGAAATAGTGAAGTGAACATTTAATAAAGCATAGTTAATGTTATCCCTTAATATTAAGCCTGGGCTCTGATACCAACAAAACCATATCACGCCCCGCTTCCCAAAATACGGAATACGGGAGGCGACTAGGCCAGCCATGCTCCTACGGTCAAGGGTAATCCCGTCGTAGTTACATTTCGGCTTCTAGCATTACATGGTAATCGGTAATTACAGCACAGAAGTAAAGGAAACACATTACTAGTTTATTACACTATCATTCATTGTTCACAGTTTACAATAGAATGAAATAAAAAAAACTACTAACCAAGTGTGAATACAAGGTTGACTTATTGAAAGCGGTAATAGTACTGAAGGCACGACCGTCTAGATCTCTGCGAGGTCGAAAGGTAGGTCTGACTCCTGAATCCGGTCCTCTTCAAACTCTGAGCATGCATACTCAGGTCGTCACGGCGACGCAATAGCAATATTATAATAATCACAAAGGACAAGAAAAATAACAGTAATAACGGTGGAGATAAATAAATGTAGGCAATCAATATGTCACTAGCTGATGCAATGTATGATCTGTATCCTTATCGGTCTCTAAGTTATTTTGAAATCGAGTTGTGGAGAAGGGTGATCATATTTAACGAGGGTCTCGTATATATTCGAGACTACGGCCCACGATGCCCGGGACATAACCCTGTCAGCCGGACCGCTAGGTCCAACCTAATATATATATAAGAGTTGATGTTCGAATGATCATCCTCTAAATCACTGACCTCTAAATCATTGACCTCGCTAAATACGATTTCCTTTCCACTTCAATTTCTCCCTTTTTCCCTAAGTTTCACTATCTATGAGTATGGGTTAGAGTTGTACAAGTGCGCATCAATAACACGGTTGTATTCACTATTCACTGTATTGTCACTATCACGATCCATTCACTTTTCACTGGCGTACTTGACACAACTAAACCGATACTATTCACGTTCGACAATGCATTGTACACTGAAACTTAAAAATGACGCGCGCTATCGCTAGAGGTATTACGGTTGGGTATAATATGTGCATTTATGCCGCTAAACATTCATGTGTAATGCAAATTATTATGCGTCTTATGATCTTATAAAAATCGTAGTAAATCATACGTTCAGAATTTAGTAACAGGATGCAAAAGCAATAATCAGTAAACTCAGTAGTAATTTCAACGAAATTAGTTTCAAGTCAAACGGGTTTCAGGTTCGCAAATTACAGTCATTTCATTTTAAGTGTTCGCTGCTGGAAATTCAGTTTCTGAACTGAAAGTCCATTTCGTAACACAGTTTTCACCCTGTTGGGATCAAAATTAGGTGACTCTATAGTTGAACAATATTTAGGATTATTAGTTGGGTTTCCAACTCAATTGGAGGATTAGTAATATCCTATATCAACAAGGAGTTATGGTCAGCTCAAGTTCGATGTGTAAAATATGTCACTGCAGAATTCAGCGTAACACATCGACATTATAAAATGTGTTAAAAATATCATACGGAACAGGAATCCAGTAAAACTAGTGGGGTAATAAAGATAACTCAATTTTCTACGTAAATATATTAGGTTCCGCACATTCTCGCATTTGAACAAGGATATACAGTGATTTAAAAACAGGGGTTAACTGGGATTACTGCTCTGGACTGCAGTCCAGAATCGTAATTCTCCTCAGTTTTCTCTATCATAACTTGTTAAAATTTAGAGATAAGCTATAGAGTACTGTAGATTAATCTGTTAGCTTTGATACAGGCCATGGAAAGTTAAAATCCGATTTGTAAAAGATTTAATATGAATTTAACAGTCTAGTGTGTTTAGGAAAATTCTGATTTCGCAATGGTTATCGGGGGTAACATTTTAGGGGTGAAATGATATTTATTTTCAACCAGATTTCTGTGATACCTCTATGAACAGTAAAAGGGTTTAACGATCACAAGTTCTGCCATTACAAGATGGGTTTTCAGTTAAAATTTAGCATCGAATACTTGTTTATACGTATGGTAATCGAAGTTTTGGTTTCGTTTAATCGGTCAAAGTAAGATTTAGTTCACATGAATTCTTAACGTCGTTAGAGCCGAATAAAAGATCTAATTTACATACTATGTCAAGCTATATATATTAACAAGGATTGTAAAGTTTATCTAGAATCCGTGATTTCCTTTTTTTAATTTGCTTGTTATATAAAATACATATAACTATGTGCATAAAACTAATAGCATGTAAAGCAAGTGGAAATCACTTGCCTGAAGACAATAATGGAGGCAACAGCTACGGCGGTGATATCCACGGTGACAGAGGCGACGGCTTGGATAGAGACGACGCTGTCAACGGCGACAAAGGCAACGGCGATTGCAACGGCTGCAAGGTGAGCTCGGGTGCAGAAAGGAGGAGGGTGAAATTTCGGGTGTTGTGCAGCGGGGAGTTCGACGTTGGTGTGGTGGTGTAAAGGAGGAGACTGGCGGCGGCGTGGCAAGCTCGGGTGGGCAGTGGAGGTGGGTGAAGGTTCGAGGTGCTTGGGTTTGTGTTGGCGAGGTGCGGTAAGGTTGACGGAGGTTGTAGAGAGAGCTTGACGATGGTGGTTGCGATTGTGGATGGCCGGAGCTTGCAGGCGGTGGTCACCGGAGTTGCAGGAAAGCTCGGCTGTGGTTGATGCGTCACGGCTGTGAATGGAGGAAGAAGTGGGGAGGAGTGGTGGTGTTGCGGCGTTGTTGGAAGAAGTTGCGGGAAGGTGATGGGGTCGTCGACGGTGATGGGTGCGTCGGGTTGCAGGTGAGGTGGGGAGGTACTCGGGGTTTTGGAAAGAGGAGAGAGGGAGGAAAGCGAGGGTGATGCCGGCTGTGGTGGCGAGCGCGGGCGTGGGCGTGGGCGTGGCGTGGGTGTGGGTTCGAGAGAGGGAGCGGGAATGGGAGAGTGGAAGAGAGAGGGGGAGAGGATGTGAGGGAGAGAGAAATAACGTGAGAAATGAATAGAAATTTAAGGAAGAGAGAGGGGGTAACGTAAGTGAGGAGAGAGAAAATGTGATTATAATAAATAAAATTTTTAAAGGAGAGAGGATTAACGGGAATTATAATTGAATAGGTTTTTAATGAAATTTATATTTGGATAAGATTTAGGTTTAAATGAGGGTATAAAATTTAGAATTTTGAAAAGAGAGGAGAAGGTAAATAATTTGAATATAGTTTGTTGTTTTAAAATAAGGCCTTGGGTTGTTGGGCTTGGGCTCAAGAATTATGAAGGAAAAAATGTGGGATTTAAATATAGACTTGGGTTTAGGGTTGGGTTCATAGGAAAGCAACAATAATTAGAATATAATATAAAATGTAAAATGGGTAAAAATATTTTATTTGAATACAAGTATTGGCGTAGATGAAGACCGGGTATTACACACATGTATATATGCAATGAAATGGAATTAACATAAACATAGCAGAAAAGTAAATAGTAAACACGGCAAGATAAGACATACATAGCTATATGCGAGCCATATAGTTACCATATTTAAAATAGTACGAATCGTTGTCTTTGGAAAAGTAGGGGCTACGGTGTTTTTGAAAAAAGAAATATCATTTTGAAAATCCGTAGTGTTCCTCAGGTTGCTCTTTGAAAATACCTGTGATTCGTTAGTTTTGAAAATAGGTATGGCTCGAACTATATTCTAACATCTACTTAAGTAATTAAGGGACTAAACTAAAACAGTTTTGAAAGTGAAAGGAAATCTATACATATCTGAGTCGATATATCTGATGGTCGGCGATCCAGTCTCATAGCATCACGTACGGTATAATCTATCGTACGGTATTCTCGAGTCAAGAATGTGGATCAATCATCATATACACATCTCATACGGTATAGTCCGTCCTACGGCATCCTCAAAATTGAGGGTACGGGCCAATATTATATATCTCATATTTCGTACGGTATCATCCGTCGTACAATATCATAATCAAAGGTACGGATCTAAAATCTCGTACATTCTATTATTTCATCAATTCACATGTTACCGCATATTATGTATATAACGCCCAACGATCCTTTAATATATCGCATCATATACGATGTCTCATCTCAAATCGTATATCAAAGTATTTTGACATCCAGCGCGATCGTATCGACTCAAAACCATATAATATGTTATTTCCTCATCATACATGTATATGTACACACACGCGCGCGCGCGCGCGCACACACACACACACACACATATCAAACCAAGTGTGTGCGTGCATGTGTGTGCGACGATATAAAACTAACGGCTCACAACTAAGGATAACCTTCCTGCAAGTATGCCTACTCTAACCTAGAGTCTCCTAGAGCCCTACTTGCTAAGTATCCATCTCGCATAAACATATATATATAATATAAACACATCCTATTATACGGTTGCGGGGGTGCTATACGCCATCCACCCGACTTTCCCCGTAGATATGCATCTACTCATCTTCGATCCTCGCTTGCCGAAGTCAATGACGCCTTGCTCTCCCTTGTCGTTCCGAAGTCCACGCGAAGGTACCTACAGTTTAAACACGTCGTATCGTAAACACCAATCGAATACGAAAATCAAAGCGGCACACGAAACACACATAGGTTAGAACATATGGTTTACGCATGCAAGAATAACAACTCTCGACGTCGACATACAAATGCCAAACGACCGAGTCAAAACCCAAATACCAAAACTCAAGTCATTAAAAGTCGTAAAACGAAATCAGCAACTTTGAAAAACACTTCCAGATTTTTCCTCAAGTGAAATTGGGACATTTTGCACATGGGATAGGTCTAATTACTGTATAAAGAAGCTATGAACAAAGCACGAAGCAAAACCAACAACCCCAGGCCGCAATTTGAGGCCAAAACTAGTTTATTTGCGGCCAAAGGTTGGGGTCTCGGGTCTTTAGGGTACCTTCTAGGTCACCTGCATGTCTCACTGTAATCGCTATATATTTTTCAGGGCTCCCAAGTTGTAGCAGATCTCAATATATCATCATAAATTCTTACAAAACACAATATCGGAGATTTTCCAAGTTCATGATTTGGGGTTTAATCTCTGGTTTTATCCATAAATAAAACACTACAGGGGTTGGTGGCCTCTACTAAACCTCAATTGCACCTTTTCAATTCAAAATATCCCCAAACCTTCATCTAGGAATTTTCCAAGATAACTAAACCTCGTTAGTTTAGCTTTAAAGTACTATAGGATATTAGAACAACTAAAAACTTAACTAGAAATGTAAGGATTATCTCATTTGGCAACTCAAGAAAATTCTAGGTTTGCCTAAAGTGCTCAAAGTCCAATCTTGATTCCACCATGGGGTTTGTATAGAGGTGATGAGCAATTTTATGAAGGGAGTGTGAGGTTTTGTGGTGGTTTTGAGGGTGGTCATAGGTGGTAGTGAGGAGATGATGGGGGTGAAGGAGGAGGAGAAGGATGAAGAAGAAAAATGAGGAGGTGAGGAAAAATAAGGTGATAGCTCACATGCTAGAACCTTCTCACTTTCTCGTCCTCTCTATCTCTCTCTCTCTTCCCTCAACCATGACACAAGTCACCTCACCCTCTCTCTCATCTTTATTCTTTTTCTTTTCTTTTCCAAAATAAAAACAAAACCCATTTAAATGCAAATGAATCCATGGTTCAAATAAAAGTGAGCAAGGTTTGCAACATGTTTTGTTGCAAGTTATGATACATGATCAAGATTAATACATAATTAGTGAAATATTAATCAAGCTTAGCATAAAACTTGTATACAATAATTGTATGAATATTTATAAAATGCCCAAATCACATAAATTCTTTCAAAATCAATAATTCTTATTAATGTTTCGATTATTTTCCAAACTATAATTATATAATCATACTACTTCATTAAAACCAATTTCCGTACTTTCATAATATGCATAAAATTTATTATTTTATTTATTTAATTTCCAAAAATAATATTTTATTTTTCTGAAATGTTACAAGAATACTTCGGGTCAGATGTCTGCAGAAGAAGAAGGCAGACGTCCGGACGTGCACACGAGAGCATGTCTGAAATAAAGAGCAATGACAGACGTCTGAAGGCCAGTAAGGCAGGCGTCTGCAGAAGAACTAAACACATGTACAGAGTGTGGCTAGACGTCTGACCGTGTATGGTTCAGACGTCTGTGTAAGCTTGAAACCTGGTTCAGAGTATTCGGCTGACGTCTGGAGGCAAGAGCCCAGACGTCTGCTCAAGGAGACAAAGCCCTAGAAAAGCTAAGGCAGATGTCTGACCAAGTGTGGTTCAAAAGTCTATCGACGGTAAATCTGCTGCGAATCTATGTTTGGTAAATTTGGGTTAATCTCCTATTTACAGTAGGATTAGGGTTTGCCTATATATAGGGATCTCTCATATGTTATTAGTGGTTGCTACTATTATTATTGAGACTATTGTAATTGAGAGAGGGTGACGGCTGGGGCTTGGAGAGATCTAGAGAGATTTGAGAGAAATCTCCTAGGGTTGCTCGGTATAATTGATTCAAGTATTGTTAGTAGACGTTTGCAGATTCCGCTCTGTCAGGACTAACCATACGGTAGGTGAACCATGTTAATAAATTCTTGTGCTTCCCTTTTTGTGTTTGATTTTTTATTTATTCTCGCACTTATAAATTTATGACCTTTCGTTATTATTGCATGATTGTGTTGATTGCTGGATTTAGTGTTGTCACCGGTATTGTTCCGTGGATCTACTTCCTCCCAACACAATAGTGTTATCTCAAAACCCCAAAATGTCAATGGTGTTTAGTATAGCATACCCTAAATGGTAAATCACTAACTTTGATCCTATCTTATCCAAAACTGTCTCTTGAAAAAATGTTGAACTTAATTTTTGCTTTCTATTTTAAACTAATAAATTTGGAGGTTGTAATTGTCTAGCTTTCTACTCCAAAATGTGATATGGGCTTCAATTTTATTTGGAACATTGTTTCCTATATTTTGTTCATGACAAACAAAACAAACATGCTTCATACGATAGCAAAAACATTATAGCTTCTATCTAATAATGACTATTTAGGTTTGAAACTCTCTACTGAAACTCTCTCTACTAAATCTCTTGATGGTTATGATGAAGATGTCATTATGAATATTGCTACTTCTTGCAGTGTCATCATTGATGGAAATACCATTAATAATATTCGTCTATTGGATAAAAACAGAACTAAAGAAGGAGCTTGATCAGCCGTCGACGTTTAATATAAATAAAAGTAGCATTTTTTTTGGCATTTGTAATTTCTATATGATGTATCGAGAATTTTCTTATTGTGTGGTGTATAATTTATATCTTATGGTTGTATTTATGTGAAGGATAAAGAATATGTTATCCTTCCATAAATAAAATTATAAGATATTAGTTCAAACACTTGTGCTTTACCTCGATGCCAATATGTTTTGTCTTGTAAATATTTTATTTTTTTAATTCATTTTATTGAGTAAGGTGTCTTACCATGCATTTTTCCTTCAGAAAATAATGACTAAATTTTTTAATTGAAAACATAAAAAAAAAATTAATGAACGTGTAAGTTGTAGGTAGAAGGATAAAACTCTCGTAACTTTGACGCTTTGAAATCAATTAACTTCAAAACTTCTTAGTTGCCTTGGCTTTCTTTTTTGATAATTTCTTTGGCTAAAATACTGAAACCCTCCTCACTTTGGACTAAAAAATTAAGCAATCCTGCTGAACTTGAAAAAAAATATGCATTTTACCCACTGATGGAGGTTGTGATCTCTTTCAGATATTGTCTTCCGTTGATCTGTAGCGAGCATTATTGGATGACTGAGATTGAGTTTGAGGGTTGCTTCTCAATGTGTGTGAATCTCAGTGGGCTTGGTTGGGGCGAGGCCGAGCTACCTGCAAGGAAGTCCCGGGGTGGTTGTACCACCGAGAACCCTTCGACGATCAAGTTAGTCGAGATATTTGGGCAGAGTAACGGCCTATTGAGGTAAAATTGTCTTATCTGAGTCATCTGAAAAGGGGTTTATATAGTGGCAGCCATGGGCTGGCGGGCACGAGATTCACGCCGGCCGTTACACCCCTAGACGTTACGCCTGCGTGAAAGGAGGGATTCCCCATTAATGATGAGATACACTCGTTAATGGAGGAATGCGATGGCGTGGAACGTGGGATCGTGGGCGGCGGATATCTCGCGACTGACGAGATTCCCGGAACCATGACGAACATGCCTGTGATCTGCGTAGTGGGTTGGTTAGTGATACCGAGGAAGCTAAGCTCGGTGGGAGGCTCGGGAACGAGCAGGAGGCCGAGGGAGCTTGGTTCTGTGATAGCTCAGAGGCGAACTAAGAGGGCTAAGGGAACTCAGCGTGTGGGAGGGCTCAAAGGCGAGCCAATGGTTGTTTGGAAGATGAGCATAGAAGTGGTCTGGGAGACCATCGAAGGTCAGAAACATCCTCGGGAGAAAGGCCCAGGGTACGCTTCCAATGTACCCTTCTTTCTCCTCTCTCGTAAGCTTTGGAGCACGTCATCTGCCATGTGTCATGATCTGGGGAGTCCTTAGTACCGAGCATCATCATTAGCCACCCACTCTCGGACCGACCTATTCATGGTTCGGGTCGAGAGTGGTCTGATCGGTCGTCTGGGCCAAGTTCTTATTTGAAGACATCGTCGGCGCGGATTCCCGGGCAATTAGTCGTATTTTTTTCGATGACGTCAGCGGATCGGGGGAGAGATCTTGCATTAAAGAGGAAGTGTCGATACAGGCGTACGTTTGCCGAAACGCCAGGCCACGTGTCCGGCGCTGGTTGGTTGACGTGACGGGCCGTCGGTGTCCTTTGCGCTTGACGGGACACGCCCAATACGTGTGCAACAGGTGGAACGTTGACGGCCGTTGAATGCGGAGTGTTGTTTTGGCGGGAGACAATCGGCGCCGTAGGATGTGTTCTCCGACTGCTATAAATAGAGGTGGGATCCCCCCTAGGGTCCACACTTCGCTATAATTTCCTCGGCACTTCGTGTGTTAGCTCCTTGCTCTTCCCCTTAGGTCGGATTTCTTGCGTTCTTTCCTTGACAGACTTCTTCCTTTGCTCAGGTTAGATGTATTCCTCTGGGGAGTCCGTAGAAATAGTTCGAGTAGAATCTAGGGAGTCTTCTGCAGCTTCCTCTTCTGCTTCTTCATCTTCCTCGCCCGAGTCGGAATCCCCCCGGGAAGTTAGGGTTAGTCATGCTCCCCGGGACCGTGCGACGGGGAAGGTCCCGAAAGCGGGTGTCAAGAGTGTTCGTGACGCGCCTTCCCTCCTGGAGGCATGTGGAAGAGCTCGACACAATCCAGGCTCGCTTCCACATTCCCCTCGGCTACTCGCTTCGCTTGGTCGGGGAGGGAGAGAGGGCAGACCAGGTACGGGGCAAGGAGATTGCCTTGTACTTTGAGGCCTTTTGGGCCGGCATGCGTCCGCCCTTCTCCCCGAGGTGAGTGCGGTGTTGCATTGCTTTCAATTAGCCCTGGGCCAGTTAGTGCCGAACTCGTGGAGGGTTCTTCTTGGGTTTCTGGTCCGGTTGAGACTACAGGAGATCCCTTTCAGCCTGAACGTTCTCCTTTCCTCCCTCTGCTACAAAAATCACCCCGGCACTCATAGGGACAAGCCTAACTGGGTATATATTTCTTTTAGAAAACACGGTGAAGGGGCGGCCGGGTCGAGGGTCATAGTAGTGCCTTCTTCCATTCCCCGGCTTCCCCGACTTCCCCGTTCTTCGTGGATGAAAGGGATCTTCGCTTCGAGGTGCCCTCGGGAATTTCCGACGCCGACAGCCTGCTCTCGGAAATGGAAAGGTCGGCTGGGGGCAAAATCCCCCGGGGGACCCTGTAGGGTGTTTTTCGTCACCCCATTGAGATGGGAATACGCGCGCGCTTGTCAGGCGTACTACAGATTCCCCCTGCCTAGGGTAGGCCGAGGGTTTAATGATTGTGGGGATCCGAATCTCCGGCAGCCGCGGACTAAGCTGCCGTTAATTACCCCTCGCCTTTGGAGCGAGGGAACCTCCGATTGACGGGTTAAACTGGTCATGCGAACTCAATGTGCAGTGTACGTGTGTGTTTTTTTGGAGGTGGGTTTGGATATATCGGGAGCCACGTAGAGTTTTTACGGGGGTCCAGCTACCCGGATAGCGGGCTGGGGGTCAAGGGGGCTAGTAGCCCCCTTGCGGGGTACGGGGCAGCGCCCCGTTAGAAATTTTTTTCTAACAGGGACAGTGTCGTGGAGTATGTGTATGTGTACATATGTGTACATATGTATACATATGTATATATATACATGTATATATAAATAAAGAGGGGAAAAGACATCCAAAGGATGCGTGGGGCCAGCGCCTAGGCGCTTGAGCGCAAGCGCGCCACGTGTCGGCACGTGGGCGCTTTGCGCTCGAGCGCAGAGTGCTGGAGCGCAAACGCGCCACGTGTCGGCATGTGGGCGCTTTACGCTCGGGCGCTGGGCGCTTGAGCTCAAGCGCGCCACGTGTCGGCACGTGGGCTCTTTGCGCTCGAACGCAGAGTGCTTGAGCGCAAGCGCGCCACGTGTCGGTACGTGAGCGCTTCGCGCTCGAGCGCAGGGTGCTGGAGCGCAAGCGCGCCACGTGTCGGCACGTGGGCGCTTCGCGCTCGAGCGCAGGGCGCTGGAGCGCAAGCGCGCCACGTGTCGGCACGTGGACGCTTTGCGTTCGAGCGCTAGCGCGCCGGCGAGGAAAAGGGGGCTTTTAGCCCCGGAAATTCTCTAAAGCGAAAATAGGGTGGAGTTTAAACTCCTAAGATGCTTTTGGTTAATGAAGGGGGTTCTTCTTCTTCCTCTTCTGTTGACTGGATCTTGAAGATCAAGAGATATGGGATTTTTAAAAATCTCTCCTTTTTGAGATCTAGTGACAGATCCAAGTTCCCCTTTGTGGGTTTGGTGGTGAAAAACTATTTTGTTTTATAAAATGAAGAGTAAAACTCTTGATTTAATTCAAAAGAAAGAAGAAGATTTTGGAATCTTGAAGAAGGAGAAAAGATCTCAGATCTAAATTTTTTTGGAGAGAGAAAAGTTGTGAGATATTTTCATTATCTTTGCCTTTATAGGCTATACACTTTACACATAGCCCCTTGGGCTCCACAAAATGGCATTTTGCCTATCCCATGGCTCATGTGCCATTTCTTTTTGCACATAAGCCATGGGCTTTACAAAAATTTGGCTTTATGCCTATTTTTCTTACATTCATCCATAAAATAAAATAAAAGAAATGCAACAAAATTATTTATTACAAAATTTTTATCTTGGCATGGGGAGAGGCCGGCCGCTTCATGTTCGGGCTCGACCCGGGCATGGGCCCACTGGATCTGGGCTTGGGCCCACTTGGCTTGGGGTTGACTTTGATTTTGACTTGGTGAACCGGGGTGTAAATTTTTACCCCAACAGACCCTTAGGGCCCAAATAGCGGCCATAGCACAGGAGGTCGTGCAGGTCAGTGTCCGCCTCCCGTTCGGCTTTTTATTGAGTACTTTCTGTTCGCTAGATCGGGTGTCCTTTTTAACCTCCTCCTTTGTTTTCCTCAGGTCCTCCAGCACTGCGCCCTCATTGTCAACATGGAGGACGAGAAAATTTCCCCGGCGATGCAGATCAATGGCGAGTCTTCCTCGCGGGAGGAGGGCTTGAGCCGGGAGCTGCGCGAGGCGAAGGAAAGGATCCCGGCCCTTGAAGACCGGGTGGCAGCCGAGGGTCAGGTGAACGCCGACTGCCGGGAGACCATCAGAGTTTTGATGGAGTCTAACAAGGTCATTGAGGCCAAGTTGGAAGATGCCAGGGTGCTCGTCGCCACCCTGAAGAAGACGCGGGACACCCTCAAGAGAGAAAATGAGGCGATGAAGGAAGCGATGAGGTGCTCTGACCTCCGGGATGCGAAAGCGGTAGAGAACTACAGGACGTCGGATCAATTCAATGTCGACCTCGCTGAAGTCTCGACCCTCGTCTAGCATGATGCCCTCAACGCCGTCAAGGCGCTGATGCCGTAGTTTCCCGACGCTAAGCTCCGGCTCGAGTATCCCCTCGAGGGTGATGCGTAGGGGGATGCCGCCGGAAGCGACGCAGGGAGGAACGCCCCTAGTGGGGGTGGCGGGGAGAAGGCGGTTACCCGGCTCCCAGCGCCGAAGCTCCTGCGGGGGGCGCCGACCCTCAAGCAGCCATCCCGGCTCTCGATGTGACCGTGGAGCACGTCGAGGTCCTTCCCGGCCCTGAGGCCTGAGGCTCCCTGCCCTACTTTTTTGTATATTTTTTGTTTTTGTCTTAGAATTTTATAAGCCTTTGGGCGATTTTGTAAGGCTGAGGAGCCCACAATACCGTTGTAGGAACTTCAGAGTTGTAAATAAAGCCCTTTTTCAGGAATTTGTGTTGCAACCTTTTCATTTTGTGGTAATGTCTCATTTTGCTCTCCTGATGAACGTCAGGTCAGAGGCCGGTCCTTTAGTTAGCGATCATGCGTCGAGTTGAATCCAGTCAAGTGTCAAGTGTGCAAAGACCGGTGTAAGGTTGGCGTCTCTATGGCCCCGAAGTCGAGGTGGCGATCGCTCATTGAAGATACATCGAGTTGGACCGGCGACCACCGCTCTTAAGATTGAGCAGGGTAGCTTCTCGGTGGCCTCTAGACGAGGGCTTCGATCCTTGGCATCGGTGGGTAGTGAACTACCAGCCATGGATGGACCGAGCAGGGCAGCTGCTCGGTTGCCTCTTGGCGAGGGCTTTGATCCTTACCGTAAATGGATAAGAAGTTACCCGCTAAGGATAGACCGAGCAGGGTAGCTGCTCGGTTGCCTCTTGGTGAGAGCTTTGATCCTTGGCGTCGGTGGGTAGTGAACTACCGACCATGGATGGACCGAACAGGGTAGCTGCTCGGTTGTCTCTTGGCGAGGGCGTAGATGGGTAAGAAGTTGCCCGCTAAGGATAGACCGAGCAGGGTAGCTGCCCGATTGCCTCTTGGCGAGGGCGTAGATGGGTAAGAAGTTTCTCGCTAAGGATAGACCGAGCAGGGTAGCTTCCCGGTTGCCTCTTGGCGAGGGCTTTGATCCTTGGCGTCGATGGGTAGCGAACTACCAGCCATGGATGGACCGAGCAGGGTAGCTGCCCGGTTGATGGGTAAGAAGTTACCCGCTAAGGATAAACCGAACCGGGTATGTAACGCCCCACGCCCCAGTACATATGGTATTGTCTGCTCTGGCCGAAACCGTACGGTTTTGTCCTTTAGAGCGAACCGGACCCGACCAGGGGCCACTTCCCAGGAGGTCACCCATCCCAAGACTTCCCTGGCCCGAGCACGCTTAATTACGGAGTTCTCAAGCTCGTGTAGTTCCGGTTCACTTAGAAGGCGTCTCTGTAATTAAGGGTGGTATCATTATATTTATAATGCAGTTCGGTCCTCTTTCGGAATGTGCTTTAGGGACCCAATCCTATTATTCTGAAATAGCTACCTCACTCAAATCACTAAGATGTCCGCAACAGACCGCACTGAGTATGGACAGAGCAGATCACCATGATTTCTTAAGACCGCACTACTCTGGGATATTACATTCTCCCCATCTAAGAACAATGGTTCGTCCTCGAACCACAGATCTACTATTGAGGGACCTGTATCGGCCACCATAAATGTAAATGCCCCACGCCCCAGTACAGATGGTATTGTCCGCTCTGGACGAAACCGTACGGTTTTGTCCTTTAGAGCGAACCGGACTCGACCAGGGGCCGCTTCCCAGGAGGTCACCCATCCTAAGACTTCCCTGGCCCGAGCACGCTTAACTACGGAGTTCTCAAGCTCCTGTAATTCCGGTTCACTTAAAAGGTGTCTCTGTAATTGAGGGTGGTATCATTATATTTATAATGCAGTTCGGTCCTCTTTTGGAGTGTGCTTTAGGGACCCGATCCCATTGTTCTGAAATGGCTCCCTCACTTAGATCACCAAGATATCCGCAACAGACCGCACTGAGTGTGGACAGAGCAGATCACCATGATGTCTTAAGACCGCACTGCTCTGGGGTATTACAGGGTAGCTACTCGGTTGCCTCTTGGCGAGGGCTTTGATCCTTGGCGTCGGTGGGTAGTGAACTACCAGCCATGGATGGACCGAGCAGGGTAACTTCTCGGTTGCCTCTTGGCGAGGGTTTTGATCCTTAGCGTGGATGGGTAAGAAGTTACCCGCTAAGGATAGACCGAGCAGGGTAGCTGCCCGGCTGCCTCTTGGCGAGGGCTTTGATCCTTGGCGTCGGTGGGTAGTGAACTACCAGCCATGGATGGACCGAGCAGGATAGCTCCTCGGTTGCTTCTTGGCAAGGGCTTTGATCCTTAGCGTAGATGGGTAAGAAGTTACCCGCTAAGGATAGACCGAGCAGGGTAGCTGCTCGGTTGCCTCTTGGCGAGGGCTTTGATCCTTGACGTCGGTGGGTAGTGAACTACCAGCCATGGATGGACCGAGCAGGGTAGCTGCTCGATTGCCTCTTAGCGAGAGTTTTGATCCTTAGCGTAGATGGGTAAGAAGTTACCCGCAAAGGATAGACCGAGCAGGGTAGCTGGTCGGTTGCCTCTTAGCGAGGGCTTTGATCCTTGGCGTCGGTGGGTAGTGAACTACCAGCCATGGATGGACCGAGCAAGGTAGCTTCTCGGTTTCCTCTTGGCGAGGGCTTTGATCCTTAGCGTAGATGGGTAAGAAGTTACCCATTAAGGATAGACCGAGCAGGGTAGCTGCTCGGTGTTGCGAGGCTCTACCCGACCTCCCGAGATGTGTGAATATCGGGGAGTGTGACCGTAGCATGCGGTACGTGGTATAAACGCATAGGGGAGGCGAAGCGTTCGAAGATCTGCGTCGCTCCGACTTCGATTCGCCGAGAAATACGGGATATCCGCCGCGTGGCGGTACAATATTGGAAGAATCGAGCGAATCCTTGGATTCGCGCCCATGCGCGTGCAAATTTGGACTCTTGGGGGCGCTGTGGAGGCTATAAAATAGAGAGGGTGTGTTGCTCTTGTTCTCGGTCGGCTTGTCGCTTGTCCCGCAAGTATCTTGCCAGGTGCCACGAGCGGATCAACTCCTCAATGTAGTCTCGGAGATATTTGCAGTTCTCGGTGGGGTGTCCCTGCGACCTGTGGAAAGCGCAATAGGGGCCTCGTGTCCGTTTGGCCACCTTATGGTTGACCGGGGGAAGTTTGAATAATCCTTCTCCCTTTGCCTCCTCCAAAAACTCTGTCTGGGAGATGTTGAGCGGGGTATACTCCTGGAATTTTGGGGAATAGGGTTTTGGCCGCTCAATCTTCTTTTTATCCTCTATTACCCTCTTCTTATGATCGGTCTGTTCTGTCCGAGGTAGGTTCGTGTTCACGTCGGATTCGAGCTGGATCTCCCACTCGGTCCAGGCTTTTACCTCGGCCATGGTCTTAGGTTGCGCTAATGCAAAGGAGCGGAGCCACTCCTTGTGCCTAAGAATAAGGGCGGTGATGACCGTCTCGTCCCGGTGCTCTGGGACCTCAAGGAGGGCGTTGTAGAAGCGGGTGACGTATCCCTTAAAGGACTGCTTGTCCCCGCTCTTTATAGTGAAAAGATGATCGACAGTCCGCTTCTGCCGTCTGTTCCCGACGAAATGGCCGAGGAACTGGGTGGCTAGCTCATTGAAGGTAGACATTAAGCGTGGCGTGAGTCCTCGGAACCAGTCTCGTCCAGAGCGGATGAGAGTGGCGGGGAAAGCACGGCATTGAGCGGCGTCAGAGTTGTCCTGGAAACTCATCCCTGCTGTGAACATGTCCAAATGGTCTTTTGGGTCGGACATTCCGTCGAAGAGGGAGACCTTTGGGGGCTTGTTCCTAGAGGAGACGTGAACAGCAAGAAGCTCCTCGGTGAAGGGCCTCGTAAGCGAGTCGGCAGCATATCTAGCCCCGTCGCTTGAGAGACGATTCTCCTAATGTATACCCTCGATCTTCTTTTCGAGGGCATCGAGTCTGTCATGGTATCCTAAGGATTCGGCACACTCGAATTTATGGCCCCTGCTGCTGCCGACCTGTGCCGGGCCGCGGTTCCGGTTCCGTTCTATGAGGTTTCGTAGGTCCCCTGGAGAGGTTGTCTTCGAGCTGCCGTGGTGAGTCCCGTCCGAGCGAACCTATCGAGGGAGAGGGTGCTGGCCGTGCTTGGGAGCAGGTGAGCTGACCGACACCTCCTCGGGAGGGACAAGAGCGCGATGGACCTCAGGGCGGGGCGCTCTTTCATAAGACCTCGGCGTCGAGCTGTGAGGTGCCCACCGAATCATCGAATTGATCGCCACGGGGGATCTGTGGCCGCCAGAGATAGCGTGGCGGGGTTCGGACACGCCGGCGCGGGCTATGTCTTCTCTCCCTATGTGTCGCTCCCGAGGTAGGGAAGCGGCGACTTGGGGAGCTTGTCCTGCCGTTTGGACACGGACAAGCGCATCCACGACGAACGTGAGCCGATCTATCTGAGCAGACAGTGCGTGAATGGCATTCGGGGAGGAGGGGATCCATCCGCATCTCCGTTGTGGGGTGGACGGTGGCTGGAGTTTGGATCGTCGCGATGATCACATGCCATATGTTCGAGATCGGAAGATTAACTTTAGTTGAGCGGAATTTTGAGTTTCCTACAGACGGCGCCAACTGATGGAGATTGTGATCTCCTTCAGATGTTGTCTTCCGTTGATCTGTAGCGAGTGTTATTGGATGGCTGAGATTGAGTTTGAGGGTTGCCTCTCAATGCGTGTGGATCTCAGTGGGCTTGGTTGGGGCGAGATCGAGCTACCTGCAAGGAAGTCCCGGGGTGATTGTACCACCGAGGACCCTCCGACGATCAAGTTAGTCGAGATATTTGGGCAGAGTAACGGCCTATTGGGGTAAAATTGTCTTACCCGAGTCGTCTGAAGAGGGGTTTATATAGTAGCAGTCATGGGCTGGCGGGCGTGAGATTCACACCGGCCGTTACGCCTGCGTGAAAGGCGGGATCCCCCATTAATGACGAGATACGCTTGTTAATGGGGGAACGCGATGGCGTGGAACGCAGGATCGTGTGCGGCGGATATCTCGCGACTGGCGAGATTCACGGAGCCGTAGCGGAGACGCCTGTGATCTGCGCAGTGGGTCGGTCAGTGATACCGAGGAAGCTAAGCTCGGCGGGAGGCTCGGGAACGAGCGGGAGGCCGAGGGAGCTTGGTACTGTGATAGCTCGGAGGCGAGCTAAGAGGGCTGAAGGAACTGAGTGTGCGGGGGGCTCGAAGGCGAGCCAATGGTTGTTTGGAAGATGAGCATAGGACTGGTCTGGGAGGCCATCGAAGGTCGGAAACATCCTTGGAAGGAAGGCCCGGGGTACGCTTCCAATGTACCCTTCTTACTCCTCTCTCGTAAGCTTTGGGACACGTCATCTGCCGCGTGTCATGATCTGGGAAGTCCTCTTTACCAAGCATCATCACCCACAAAATTCTAATGATGTTAGTTTTTCCACTTATGAGACTTTTTGATGCCAAAATACCCCTCTAATATATTTAATTGATTGATCTAATATCCTCTTTGCTTTTTCTGTATCCTTTTCAAATTCATTCCTTCTGAATCCATTCTTACTCTTTTGGACCATTAAGAGAAGATGAGTGATGTTTTGAATTCAAGAGTCAGGAAAAATGATTTTAAAAAAGTTTGTAGAAGAAAAAAAATTATAGATAAGAAAGAAAGAAAGAAAGAATTTAGAGAAAGGGTTGGTGGCATTTTGGGTAATATACATCTAAAAATAAATAAACCTAAAAATAATGGTGTTAAATTTATAGGATGAAATGCATGTTTTTTGAATTTAGAAAAGTTTCCTGCTTTTCGGGCAAAAATAAGCAGAGTTTACCCCATTTTAGCCAATTTCTTTTTCATTTTAATCCTTCGAGGCATAATGGACTTATGATTTAATGATAAATTGTTTTCAAAACCTTTTAACGATAAATTGTAAACAAAACCTTCATATTTGAAAACTGCGAATTTTGGTGCAAACTTGTATTGGGAAGTGTCAAAGCTCGGAAGATAAAGTTTAAGACTTAGTTTAAAAATTAAAATCAAGATTCCATGCTTTAACAATACAGCCTATTGATAGTTTAAACCACTTTTAAAAGCAAAAAATTAGCTTTGGTGAAGTGACTTTAATTAACATGTAAATTTTTTTGAGGGGGTAAAAGATTTGAGTTATTTTTACACTTTTTCTGCTAGATGCAGAGTGCTCCCTTTCTTTCAAATTGGTTGTTGATTTGATCCATGGCACGTTAATATAAAACCTCATTGAAAGTCTTTTGAGTAATTTTCTTGGTTAATTGCTAAATTTCACCAAGTATTGATTTTTTTCGCTGCACTTAAATGCCCTAAAATACAAAGCATATGGATTGTGTTTAAAATAATGATGGATTTAATGGTCACTAAAGTGAGTAAAATATTAACGGTTTGTATTTTATGCTATATAAGTGCAGCGAAAAAAATCAATAAAGTATATAAGTGCAAAGCAGTTGAAACATTAATGTATTATTTAGCAATTAGCCAAAAAAAATTGAAACATAAATACAATTGTGTACGAATGAGATTGGTCCTTTATATCTTTGGTTAAAACAGAAGGTTTCTCTACTGTGAACTTTTCATTGAGATCAGGTAAGCTCCTTTTTTAAGTCTTAAATCATTTTGTGCTGAAGCAAGCTTCATAAAGTAATAGAAATACTCCTTTTTCTTTTTCTCAAATTGAAAAGATGCAAGAATTAATAATTGAAACCTCACAACCCTAGGAACAAAATACATTAGTGTCACGCCCCAAATCTAGTTACATAAATATAACCAATAAATATGTAACATGCCACAATTTCGACAAAAAGACCGCAAGACAAGCTAACAAGATCTCTATAAGATCAAAACATATCATCCTTAAAATAACATAAATGGTGGTTTTAAATTCCACAATAAGAACTTCAAGTCATAGAATGGATTTATTACAAAGCATTTAAATGACATATTTTATTCGAATAAAATTTATTCCAATCACTTCGTAGAAAGACTGCTAAATTATTTATTCATAGCAAGACCGCAAAGCTCCACAAGTTGCCCAGACGATGCGCATCCTAGCTTTACTGCTAAAACTCCTTCAGAAACCTATCATGCATTGGGATTAGCAGCCACTTACAAAAGTAGATGAGGTATAACGCTCGGTAAGGAAATAGATACATGTCAAAAGCATTTATAATAAATTAGAAAATAACAAAACATGAAGTAATCAATTGTACAAGTAATGGTGATATTACTTTGAGCATAAGTCTTGTATAAAAATGCAATATTTGAGAAAATATAATTTTCATGTACGGAAAAATTAGCAAATTACGACTAAATACGGTCAACGTTTCAATCTCGATTGACATAAGAAAACGCCACTATAGATAGCCCGTGGTAGGGAGAACCGCATGTTATGACCTGCGGTGAGATTGCCTTACGGCACACGCTATAATCCCACTAGGACTACACTGCTAGTCTGGATGTAACATATTTTGTTTTCCCAACTCATACCGGCATTAACCTACGAGACGCATACGATAACTTTTATCCAAAATAGAATATATATATATATATAGCAAACCGCGTGCTCAATACACAAACTATGATTTAAAATAACCAAGCGTCGATTTCGTCGGGTTTTCATGGTGATTTTGCGATTCCTTACCCTCTCTTCTTTGGTTTTCACCTACCTACCCCATTATTTTTCATCTCTTCACTCTCTTTTCCCGCATTTTAGACGCAGGTGGCGACTCCAGTTAGCTAATTCGGATCCCGCCATATTTGTAACTTTCTCTGTGTTCCTTTGCAGGTTTGGGTGGCTACAGGGAGATAAGGTTCTTGAGAGAGATCGAAGAAGGGGCCCAAAGAGGACCCCTAGAGTTCTGTTGAACTCTTCCGCAAAATAAAACGCATCTTCATCATGTGCATGAAACTCAAACACACGAGTTTCATTAAAGAAACTACACAAAAGAGTTTCTGAATTGTCCATAAAGCAGACATCGGGAGGCCCAAAAAAGGCCTCCCGGCAGCTTCGAGACCCCCTCCCGAGACCTCGAGAGGCTATAAAAAGGCCTCCCTGAAACAGAGGCTTCATGTTTCATGTACAGGGTGTAGACCCCACCTAAGATGTCACATATGTACTTCAAATGAACTGGTATGGATCCCATATAGGGTGTCCCACCTACACCTCAAATGAAGTGTGGATCCCACCTAGGGTGTCCTACCTACATTTCAAATGAAGTGTTACGTTCAAAAAAATGTATATATATACATATGTGGGATGAAAGAAAACTCAACACAACAAGAGATTAATTTTTTTTATTCCATTCATTCGCCAGTTACATTTTGGGAAGATAAGGATACACAAGTTTGTTATCAAGCTCGACCAAATGAGATTCAACTTCGGCCGCCATCTCGAAACGTCGCTCTTCCCTAAACGACTGATCCCACCTATCTGCATCACATCCGCCAGTGAAAGCCGACACAATAGCTCGCTGAGAATAGATGTGACTAGGATCCTAAGTGAGTGATCCTGCACCCATCGGCTAATCAAACCCGCTGCATAGACGGACGTGACCCTATCCTCGGCATCATCTAAAACACGAAGGGTCATGGCAGCAGGAAGGGCCAGAATCGCGTCAAGGATTGCCAGGAAAATAACATGAAGGGGAGGGGAACGCAATGTAAGAACCGACCCTACATGCCTCTTTAGACGAGCCACGATGGTCTCGCATTGATCATCGTTGTATCTGACATTCAGGAGAGGGACGACAGACGAAGGGACGATCTCTTTAAGGGGAATTATGCGGAGATGATGAGCGCTCTCTCTCTCTCCCTCTCTCTCTCTCTCTTTCTCTCCCTCTCTCTCTCTCGCAAAAGAAGAAAGCAAAGAATGAGAAAACCCTTCTTCAATTTATAGCAAAAGAGAACACTTAATGAGAACCCTTGGAATCATGCATACAATTTATTGCATACAAAAGAGGGCTATTTCCTAAGATATTGACCAAAGAAAGTTTTGGAATTCTTGATTTTTAAGGCTTAGACAGTCGGGCCTGAACTAGAAAGCCTGGTTCAAAATGCTTTTTACAACAATAAAATATGCACAAATCTGTGTATATCCATTGTTGAGACCATTTTTTGGAGTTAAAATTCTAACTCCCAAAAGAAACTTGAAATGCTTACAGTATTTCCCCAGTGATCAAATCTTCAAATGAAAAACAAGATTAAGAACAAGCTAAAGGCTTGTTCATCACTAGTGGACCCCTTGATACAACTCAAAATTAAGTTGATTTGGGGCATCCCTTATCGAGATACCCACTCCCGAGCTCGGGAGGCCCCCTCCCGATCTCGAGAGGCCTTCCCGACAATAAATAATGTCGGAACATCATTCTTCAGAGTAAGTTTGACCTATTTTTCATGAGATCGTGGAGGGATTTCCACCCTCCAACTTTTCCTGATATCGAGAGATTGGTTACTGTAAGTCAATTTCACACACCCCACGTGGTTTGTAGGAAGGCGGAATTTACAAAAAACAATTTTATACTTTGCAACATCGACCAAACATTCAAGATCTTTCAGAAACCCTAACTAGCAAAACACATAGAGATTCTAAACTACTATGATAGAATTTTATACCTCCTTGAATCTATTCCTTCGGGTCTTCTTCTCCTCTTCTTGAGCTCCTAGAAGATGTGGATCAAGCTCGGTCGTCGGCCTCCTCGTGTCGAAGACGATCCATCCGAGAGTCTATGGTTCAAGATCCAACCTCAAGAATGAGGTAACTAAAGTACCTAATTTGCTAATCTAGATCGCTTAGGAGATGTAAATAGTTAATTGGACATTTTATCTTAAAGAATCCTAGGATTTACAACACATGTGAGGGTAGGATTTGAGGAAGAAGGAGGAGAGCAAAAATGGAGAGAGAATGAGAAAACACAAATGACCAAGTCTTATGTGCAAGTGAAGAATGGCCAACTCTTTTCCAATTATCAAGCATGGTTGTATTTTTCCATAGAAAAATACAACCATGCTTGAATAGTAAAGTCAAATGAAATAAACAAATGAATTAGCCATGCTTCAACCATGCCACAAATATCTCCATTTCCACCTCATTAATCTATTTTCCAAAAATAGATAAAACCAAAAATGTGGTGTCCCCTTCTAGAAGTATTTCTTGTAAAATTACAAGAATTCCCTCACTGTATATACATACCTGTATTCGTACTGCAAAAAATACGAATACAAAGAGATAAAAATAATCCAATAATAAAATACTAGATTGCGGCTTAATCCTAAGCCCACTAGTATTATCCGTCCGAACATCATCCATGTAGCTAGTACACGTATATGATCGGAACCCTACACGTAAAACCATACGGCCTCTATATCGTTTCGCCTGAACCAGGGAAACCGTCTGTGTGGGACTCTAAAGACTCGACAGTACATTGGCAGTGGGTTTAACTACAAGTCCGTCAGTGGCACTAGCTGTACGTAACGGCTACCCAGGTATCTGTCGAAAAGAAAGCCGACGAGCGAACTCATCTGAACCCCTACTGAGCCTGTCCGTGACAATCTCCATGCAGTCCGGTCTGTTCGTCTTAAAGTATCGCATGCCGGGTCTAGGGATGGAGAACTACAGACCCCTAATAACCTGACAAGTCATGCCGGTGTGGCTCAAGACCATCCGAGAATCTACTGGTCCAACTACCAGTAATTCTCAATACGCCCTGGCCAGGAACTTATGGTGTTGGCCAACCGAACACAGCGCGACATCGACTCCCTATACCGGGAGAGACAAATCCACAACAGTCGCTCACTGCATCCATGTGGCTCGGAACTGTACCCAACTAAAACCTGGTTGCAAGACTCAGTAGAGCTGTGGTAGGGTAGTAATCAAGCATAGTAGGAACTCACACGAGATAAATGACGACCTCAGGTCGACAGACTATCTACACTCATGTCACCAGAGAACTGCAATCTGACGCTAGGTATAATACCATCTAGCCAGTTCTCAGCGGGTCCATCTAGTGTACTCACCCCCATGTTCTCCACCGAAAGACGCAACCGGGACGTTAGGACGTCCGGCCTGAACTTCGAGGGAAGATGCTATTTGGTGCTATCTGTCACCTCTCTGAAGATGCCAAGTTGATTTATGGCACCATGTATCGGAGGTTTAAACGGATGCGGCCGATGTATTAGACTTCGTCAGATTCCCCCTCATTGAGGGGTTTTTGATTGTGGGGATGCTCTTCCCTGCAGGCGCAAGCCCTTGCAGTTAATTACGCTACCGCATCGCGGTAACCAGTTTCTCCTTCTCCAGATGATCACTTCGTGTCGTGTGTGTTTGTTTTGTTTTTGGTTGCCCATGAATTGTATACGGAGACTAATTTATGTTGTCGTCCGTAGGGCGTGGATTGGTCCAAATCCGTATTTTCTTAGATTTGGGTTTGGGGTTTGGTTTAAGAATACGTTAGTCTCATTTGAGACTAAGATCAACTTAAACGTATGTTAAGGATACGTTAGTCTAATTTCAGACTAAGATCGACTTAACGGGATCGTTTAGATCCAACAAAAGAGCATTTAGGCTCTATTGTTTAGTTTAGGGACATTGCGGTCCAGGGTTAGTTTAAGGACATTACGGTCCAATGTTAGTTTAAGGACATCTCGGTCCGGTTTAAAGACATCGTAGTCTGAAAGGTTAAGGACATCATAGTCCATCAGGTTAAGGACCCCACAGTCCGAGGTTAAGGACATCATAATCCATGGGCTTAAGGACCCCACAATCCAAGGTTAAGAACATCATAGTCCATGGGCTTAAGGACCCCACAGTCCGAGGTTAAGGACATCATAGTCCATGAGGTTAAGGATCCCAAAGTCCGTAGTTTAAAGACGTCATAGTCTATAAAGTTTAAGGAAATCATAGTCCATAAGTTTAAGGACCCCACAGTCCGTGGAATGATTGGTTATCGGGACCCGTCACCTTTTTGAAGACGTTGAAGGATTACAACAACAAATATCAAAGGAGTGAAGAGATGTACCCTTGAACCAATGTTGATTGGAAAATCTGTAGTCCAATTTGGGACTAGGGTCAATTAATTAGATTATGATCACATGGGCTCGGTTAAAGCTGAATTGAGGACCCATGGTCAACTTGGGCTAAGTCCAATTTGGTTTAAAATGTTGGACCTTTGTTTGGACTGTTGAACATTTGTCTGGGCTAGCCTCCCATTATTTAGCAATGCTAAGCATGGGTCTGGGTTCTGACAATGTTTTGTCTTTTATTGAGTGATGAGCACTCGTATGAGATATGAGATGATCAATCTTGGAAGACAAGAATGTATTTGAGGCTCAGTCAAAAGGGGAGTCTTTCCGCTGGAAAACTTAGCCAATTTGGGCTAAGACTGTTTGAAAATAGTGTTAAACACTAGCACATATTTGGCGATCACGTGTTCCCACGTGATGTATTTAAAATAGTTTTAAACACTAAGGATGCGGTGCTTAAAATAGTGTTAGATACTAGAAAAATGAGGCGCTCACGTAAGGACACGTGAGGCGCCCTAGGATTGGGCCAAGATTCCTTAATTTTATTCTCAGAATATTCAAATAAGTGTTAAACACTTTTCGTCTTCATGGCAATCACGTGTGGGCACGTGATGGGCACCCATGCACTGGATATTAACAAGATTTGTTAGGGGTCACGTGGGGGCACGTGAGGGCGCCCAAAGTCTGTTCTGCCTTTGCTTTGTTCTCTCTATTTTGAGGAATTTATCCAAGGGTCACGTGGGAGCACGTGACCCAATTTCATTCGTTCTCTTTTGATCACTGAGGAGGAGAGTCACGTGGACACACGTGATCAGGTTGGATACTGATGCTTTTACGTGCATGAAAAGTTTAAGTCCCTTATTTAAGAATTAAATTCTTTTGTAGGGTTGAACCCTAATTTATTTAAAGGAGTTAAATTCCTATGTATTTGGAAGAATTAAATTCTTTTATAGGGTTAAACCCTAATTTTATTTAGAGGAATTAAATTCCCATGTATTTGGAAGAATTAAATTCTTTAAACTCAATTCACCCTCTAAGTTTTGGATCTGCATGGCAGAATCTCTCCGATGAGAATTAAATTCTCAACTTATGAGGAGATATGCTTCTGTGGATCTTCAACCAGAGAAAGAACTAAGTTTTTATTCAGAAAAGTTGAACTCTTAGTTTGAGAATTAAATTCTCTTTTTTGTTTTGTGGGAGTTTATAGAATGATCTCTTTCCCTTTCTTACCTAGATTTTCTTTCTTTTCTCAAGAAATCTTCTTTTCTCTCTGGAGAATTCAATTCTCTTCTTTTTTTTTTGTTGTATCTCTTTTTTTTCCTTCTCTTCTTGACTCCTATTTATAGAAGAAAGAAAAGAATCTGTTTGTTTAGTCAATCTTTCATTTAAAGATTTTGATTGATTTTGTAACCAACATGATCTTTTAGATTACTCGGTGAATTTTATTCAACATTGGATTTTTAATCCAAAAGATATTTTATTTGTTATTCCTGGCAAATTTCAAAGAAATCTTTCCTTATATAGAATCTTTCTATAAATTGGTGATTTTTAATCACCATTGGATTTTTTAATCCAACGGTGCTCCACTTTACAGAGCGCAACCTTTTTGTTTTGAAAGATCTAGGGAAATATTAGGGTTCTTGATTTCCCTTAATTAGAATTTAATTCTATTAGTTCAGAAGGTTTATGAGCCTATCACGTGACCCCACTGATTGACCATTTAATTAGAATTTAATTCTATTAATTCAGAGATCTTTAGGAACCCATCACGTGTTGGCACGTGACCCCCTGATTAAGTATTTAACCAGAATTTAATTCTGTTGTTTTAAAGAACTCAGGAATTATCACGGGTCAGCACGTGACCCTTGGTCATGTGTGGGCACGTGATGCCCCATTGGGGGTTTTCCCTGTTGTTTTATTATACCTTTAATTCTTTTAGTGGGTTTAAAGGCCCATCACGTGTGGGCACGTGACCCCATTTGATTAGGATTCAATTCTTATCATTTCAGAACCCTCAGGAAGCCATCACGTGTCAGCACGTGACCCTCGATCACGTGTGTGCACGTGATGCCCCATTGGGGTTTTTCCTTGTATTTTATGAGGGAACAAATGCCCCCACAGCGTTGTTCTCACGTGTTTGCACGTGAGTGCAACGCTGTAACTTTTTTGGCCGTTGGATCTGCCTAGGGAAGGGGGTAGATGAACCGTTTCCCATCACATCCTATAAATGCAGGGGTCTCTTCAGAAGCGCATCCACTCTTTCATCTTCTTCCTTGTTCATTTTCCTTTGAGAATTTAATTCTCTTCCTCAGAGCTCAGTTCTCTGTTCCAAAAATTTTCAGAGTTTAACTCTGTCAACAAAAGATTTCCTTTTTCAGGTAAGGATCTTGAACGGCCGAGGAACTTCTTGTAGAAATTTTCTTTGGATTTTAAATCTGCACAAAGGGTTTTTCCCTTTAACAAAAACGCATCTTTCCAAGTTCTTTAAAAATGTCCAATCTTTAAATAATAAACCCATTTTGCTAGGGTTTCTCTGATCTTAGGGGATTGATGATGATACTTGTCCTCCCTCTGGAATTTAATTCCATTTCAAAGAGCTTAGCTCTGAAAATTTTTCTGGGAATTTAATTCCTCTGTTCAAAAGGAATTTAATTCCTCTAAAAAACTTAGTTCTTAAAAGAAGACTTCTTGAGATTTTTCATCCTGAGTTGTTCTTGTAGAGATCTTCCTCGATTTGCACAGAATTCCTGTAATGGGTTTTCTCCTTGGGGAATGTGTAGAGTCATTTGAATTTATTGAGAATCTTTCTTTTGTTCTCATGATGATTGCTCAGCCTCATTATTAGTGAGCCGCCATATTGATTTTGTGGGGCCCATGTGTTTTGTAACCAATGGTCCCATAAAATAAGTTGTTTGTCGCTTTATTCCACTATCTTCTCACACACACACACACACACACACACACACACACATATATATATATATATTTATATTTATACACGTGTGGGCTTCACTAACAGTTTCCCTTTCATTTATTTCAGGAACAATGGCTTCTCTTCCATACTTTCCCTTTACTCGCTCGGAGGCGGTTTTTCCTCAATCACCGTCGGATGAAGAAGTGATGACGATGATCAGGGGTCATGACCATGATTGCACCAATTTACTTTTATGGGGGATCTGGTACGGTCATATCATCCGCGGTCGTCGAAAATTTCTTTACGTGGTACCGACAGAGCCTATTCGCCCATTCTTTTCGATGGACCGTCCGCGGACTGCTTTTGCTGTAGAGGTGGCAAATTGGACCCCTACCGGCCGGCTCGAACCGTCGACAACTGGGATACCAAACTAGCCTGTGCCGGCCATAGACATCTTGGTACGTCGTATCTGCCAAGGTGAAGCCCAGCCTTGGGGACAAGTTTACAAGATAGGGCTTACCCCTCGCCATCCCATGGGCTATCTTCTCTGGGCTCATTACATCCTGTCCGTCCATCGTGCGCAACTGCAGAAGGTCGGGCTTTACCAGGCGGTGTACGCGTCTCTCTTCCATTATCAGTCTCCTCACGTATGGTGGGTTAAAGCTTTTCTTAATCAATGGAATCTTCCCACCAACACTTTCTTATTAGGGGACCGCGAAGTTTCGATTTCTTTGGAAGAGTTTCGCGAGACCTCGAGTTTACCGATCAGGGGAGCGCCTTACGAAGAATTGTTACCCTCTGACGAGTATGTCTTCGAGACTGTGCCCGCTACGCTTGACGGCTTGTCGACTGAAAATACCGTCCGCCACAAGTACCCAAGTCTAATCAAGACCCTGGGTATTTTTGAGAAGTTGTTCACAGAGTCGGAGGAACAGGGCATCACTTTTAAAAGCTTTATTGCCTGCTTCCTTCGTGGAGACATTCTATCAAAGGCGGCTCCGAAGTTCGCGAATATCAACGACCCTTTCGGGTTTGGTTTAAACAGGATACCGGCTAGAGAAGAGGATTTGCCCCAGTTCTACATTCCAGTCTTATCAGCTGTACCTTTCGAGTCGATCGCAGCTCCTGGCATAGATGAAGAAACTTTCTTCATCGGCTTTATCAGCGTTTGGCTCAGTTGGTTTGTCATTCCAACGCACCGTCGATTCATGAGAGCCTCGGTCATTTAACCTACTCATCGCATTGCCGAAGGGACGCGACTAGCTGTGGGCATTGCAGGGCTGTCGCATCTGTACCATGGGCTAAGCACTGCAGCCAATACCTCAACCCTAGGCATGGACGTAGTGAGTTTCTCTCTTCATTATTTTACATCATGGATTGAGATGCACGTGTGAGGGGTATTTGCTGCGCACCAGAGACCCAGCTTTTATGATGCTTATACCTTTCCGCGACTCATGAGGTTGGTGGACGCTTCCGCTCCTGTCCCGACTCAATTAGGGGCTCTTCGTGTGCTGCTCAATCCATATGCCAACGAAAGCGGAATGGTATTTAGTGATCGAATCCTCTCTGCTCCTTCGGGACATGTTCAACAGTTGTTTGACTTGTCGAAAGAGGGAGCACCCTCCTTGAAGCCCAAGGAAGCCATGCACTTGTACTCGATCAGACCCGGTTATCTGGTGTTCAGTCGAAACAATGCGGCTCTTTTCATGCGGTACAATCCACTCCGCTTTGCCCGGCAACTGGGATATAACCAGGGTGTCCTCTTTGAGGCGTTCACAGTGGAGCCCAGCCCTTCTTTGGAAACTGTTCGTGACGCCACCCACCATTTCGTGAGGCTGAACACCGGTTCTCATTTTATGATCCCCGAGGCCGACTACATTCAGAGGTGTGTGGGGGCTTTCACGGGTTGGTATCGCCACCGGGTTAGTCCAATCATTGCTGAGGAGGGGAGGATACTTTTTGGGCTTAGAGCTCCCGCCCCGCTCCAAGCTACGGGAGTCCCACCGCGACCGCGGACAATGGTTCGCCCTCTCTTCAGGGATACTGGTATCGTATTCATTCCTGAGGCGGCGGATATGGACTTGACTCCGACAGTTGGTATGCCAATGCGCACTAGAGCTCAGGCAAGGGGTTCTGATAAGGCGCCGGTAGCAGTTTCATCGGCTGCGGCGTCAGCGATGGCAGTATCCTCATCAGTAGCACTGCCGAGAGAGGTTATTGAAGACGAAATGGGTCAACGCCGCAGCAAAGCACCGAGGGGAAAGAAGAGATCGTCTTCTGGTGTTATTTCTGGGTCAAAGAGGCAAAGGAAGACGGTCACCAATCTGCTCGACTTTTTAGTGGAATCCGAGCCTATCTTTCAAGATGAATCACTAGCTATGCAAGAGCCGGATGGTGATCTTCTTTTTCCAGGTTCATCTGCCGAGGAAGCCGCACAATTGGCTGAGGCTATAAGATGCTCGCAGGATGATACTGAAAATGTAAGGATTCCGAAGAGGCCTTATCCTGCAGTCATCTTCTACGAAGATCTTCCATCGATACGGCACATATTTATAGGTCCTTTGGAAGAGGGAGGCGAGATAGCCCTTAAGCAGCCTATCTCGGCAGATGCCGAAGATGCGCTGTCGTTGTGGACTGGTGGCCACGAGTCTACCCTCGCACCCCGGAAAGCACGAATTCTTGAGAAGGAACGCCGGCTTGAAAAAGCCATACTAGAAGCTCCTTTGCGCATTGGTATACTTATATATCTTTTTGTAGTATTTTGCACTGCTTTATATATATACATCCTTATCTTCGTGAAAACTTTGCAGGGACTTCGGCAATGGCAGAGGATCTGAGTTCGAGTCGCGCCTTGACTATGGACTCTGTAAATATCCCCGATGAGATACTAGTAAGTGTAGAGGGGGTCGATACAGCTATTCTTCCTGCCACGGAGCTCCCATTGGTGATTTTCGTTCCCCCGGTGCTTGCTCTCCCGAAAGAGGCATCTTCATTGGCCGCGGATTCAATGGATTTTTCTGGGGACGGCCCGGAGGCTATGGGACAGGTAGTCGAGGCCACCAACCTTTCATTGGAGCCTGCAGTGGTGGCCACTGCTCCTCAATTGAAAGTTGTTATACAGGCCCATGTCCCCGATGATGTGCCTGGGGCATGGAGGAGGCCGCCGAAGCTGCTATCCCTCCAGTTCAGAGCGGGAGGAGCATCGAAGGTAGCCTTCTATATTTTATTTTAATAATCTCTCTGTTATCTGAACCTTTCTGTCTTTTCAGAGCTACGAGGATTGGCGGCGTCCATCGCGGACCTGTCCCCTAGGAAGTCTTTTCAGCGTTTGCTAGAGATGGCTGCTCCGCGGGCAATATCCCCTCAACGCATCGTCCTATTTTCCGGGCAAGGTTAGTGTTATTTGCCTTTTTCTCACGGCATTATTCTTATTTCATATAACGATACGGATGTCTTCTGCAGTTCTGGAAGCCGATGACGAAGTTGAGATTCTTGACGGGCCTGGGGATCTTTTGGACCCTTCTTGCATGATTGCGGGTAAGTAAAGTTTCGACGTTGTTCCATCTGCTCTTTGCTTGCAAGTCTCACTGATTGTTTATAAATCTTAACAGCTTTGCCAGTTCTTACCACGCTGGAATCTCACATCGTCATGCCGCCCGGCCCCTATGCTCTACGTGGCTCGGAATGGATGGCAAAGCTAAGCCTTCACTCTTTGTCAGCTCTGATCGAAGACCTTCGTGCCGGTAGTTTGATCACGGCCGAAGAATTTGCCACCGAAGCCAACAGTTCTCTCCCCTTTCTTACTGCTTACCACAGCGAAACATTGGTGCAAGTCTGGGTTGAGTTTTGTCGTCGGGTGGAGGCTTGCTTGCATAGTCTTGAATGTACGCGCCTTCCTTCAGAGGTTGTGGCTAGAAAGGCGAGCTTGCGGGGGTTGATCGAACGGTGCGCCGCAAATATGCTGTCATGCGAAAAGAGGCTCAGCCGAAAATTTTCAGAGAGGAAGCTGGCTTCAACTGCGCTGGGGGAACTTCAAGCTGACCTTACGACCAAGACCACTCGGGCATACGAACTTTGGCGGGTGCTTCAAGAAGCTATCAAGGAGGTGGTATCCATTGATAAAGCCGTCATTTTTACTCGCGAAATGGTCGAAGCTCATAAAGTTACCGAAAAGGGGCTTGAAAGTCGGCTTGCCTCGTACCAGGCGCAACAGTCTCAAGCGGAGGCCCGTCTCTTAGCGATAAAGAATCATGAATCCGAGGCCCGGCGGAAAAAAGATGAACTGGCAAATCTATTAAATCGTCCGCCGGCTTGAAGAATTGTATATTTTTCTTTTTATTCTTCTTTTGTACATACTCCTAAATGAGGGTATTTTTTGATTCTTTCATAAATTGTACTTTGTATTCATTTTTGATTCATGAATAAAAGACATATTTTGCTTCATGGTAGTGTATCCCTTTTAGTAAATGCATTTTGTGGATAATCTATTTTGATCTCCTTGTAGGACAGCGATGGCTTAGGAGTCGGGTTCAGATCTGCCTTCTAAGGCTTTCCAACTTTATGAGCCGTGAGGGTCTCATAAAGGTATTTCTCCTTACGAGTCGTGAAGATCTCGTAAGTGTAATTTCTCTTTAAGAATGGTGAGGATTCCTAAGTGTATTTTCTCTTGAGAGTCGTAAGGATCTCAGAAGAGAATTTTCTCCTTACAAGTCGAGAGGACCCGTAAGTGATTGATGAGTTGACTTGCTCCCGAATCAAAAAATTGCTTTGACGGGAAAGTCGAGGGTTGACTTTATCCGTATTTCACGTAGTCAGAGGTTGACTTTATCCGCATTTCACGGAGTCAAGGGTTGACCTTATCCGCATTTCACGGGGTCAGGGGTTGACTTTATCCGTATTTCACGGGATCAAGGGTTGAACTTATCCGCATTTCACGAGGCAGGGGTTGACTTTATCCGCATTTCATGGGGTCAGGGGTTGACCTTATCCGCATTTCATGGGGTCAGGGGTTGACTTTATCCGCATTTCACGGAGTCAGGAGTTGACTTTATCCGCATTTCACGGGGTCAGGGGGTCGACTTTATCCGCATTTCACGGAGTCAGGGGGTCGACTTTATCCGCATTTCACGGAGTCAGGGGTTGACTTTATCCGCATTTCACGGAGTCAGGAGTTGCTCTGGACGTTTCCCACGGGGTCAGGATTGACATTAGCCGTGTTCCACAGGACCAGGATTTGCTATGGGCGTTTCCTACGGGGTCAAGATTGACATTAGCCGTGTTCTACGGGACCAGGATTTGCTCTGGGCGTTTCCCATGGGGTCGAATTAACATTATCCGTGTTCTACGGGACCAGGATTTGCTCTGGGCGTTTCCCACGGGGTCAGGATTGACATTAGCCGTGTTCTACGGGACCAGGATTTGCTCTGGGTGTTTCCCACGGGGTCAGGATTGACATTAGCCGTGTTCTACTGGACTAGGATTTGCTCTGGGCGTTTTCCACGGGGTCAGGATTGACATTAGCCATGTTCTACGGGACCAGGATGTGCTCTCTCGGCTGTCTGTGAACCGTCGAGGTTTGGAACAGGGACTTTGCCTTGGCTCCAAGGTTGATTCTCATGTCTGTTGTAATGAGACGAATGCTGAGATGATCTCCAGGATGTCTGTGAACCTCCGAGACTTGGCTCACTTTCAGCTGGAGCCTGGTGGGAAGGTATGGTTCCCTCTCTGTTTGTGTCCCTGGATTGTATACAGGGATCGATGTGGCCTCACCTGTAGGACAAAAGGTTTCATTTTATATATTTTTCTTTCCGCGATGCTCTACCATTTCAGCTTTTATATCGCGAAAGTCGCGATTTCCCAATCATTTCGGCTATTTTTTTCTTTTTACTCGCTGCTTTTTATTGCGAGTTGCCCAACCATTTCGACTATTTTTGTATGCACATATTTTTACTTGCTGATTTTTTTGCAAGTTGACCCATCATTTCGGCTATTTCATATGCATTTGCCTCGCTGCGAGTTTGGGATTTGATACCGATTTAGGAATCAACATCGCTACAACTGGGATATTGCCAGGAGCGAATCATCATTTGCCTTTGTCAGTTCGAACAAAGGTGGCTTAGCAAACAGGGTTAGGATCCTGTTGACTAAGGCTTTTAACTTCATGAGTCGTAAGGATCTCATGAAGGTATTTCTCCCTACGAGTCGTGAGGATCTCGTAACTGCGTTTTCTCCTTAAGAATCGTGAGGAGTCTTAAGTGTATGGTCTCTTATAAGTCATAAGGATCTTACAAGAGTATTTTCTCCTTATAAGTCAAGAGGACTTACAAGGGCTATTCACCGTGCGAGCATATCCCCAGTCTTTGGTGGGACTTTGTTAGGGAAATATTTATTCGTTCCCGTGGATTGTATACAAGGGTCAATATTGCACTGCTTGTAGGGCAGCATTGGAGGTTGTGATGGCTTAAGAACAGGTTCAGATCCCTGTAACTTAAGGCTTTTGAATCTTATGAGCAGTGAGGGTCTCATAAGAGGGTTCTCCTTACGAGTCATGAAGATCTCGTAAGTGTAATTTCTCCTTTGGTATCATGGGGATCCCTAAGTGTGTTGCTCTCTTGTGAGTCGTAAGGATCTCACGCAGGTATTTTCTCTTCACAAGGTCGAGAGGACCTTGCAAGTGTCTTTTAACGAGATTGCGCCCTTTCGGGTTTTCACAAAACTCGCCGGTAGCCCTGCTGTTTTTACTCACGGAGCCCTTTCGGGTTTTCATCCGTGCCCATCTCGCTTATGGACATACCGTTTTCTTTCTTCTTTTTTTTATCATTTTTTTTTACTATTTTTTTTTGTGTTAGCCTTTGGATGTTGCGATCCATAGTAGTTTATCGACGTCTCGGTCAATAGCCAGTTTTAGGACATAGTGGTCCATCGTTAGTTTAAGGACATTTCGGTCCGTTGTTAGTTTTAGGACATTTCGGTCCGTCGTTAGTTTAAGGACGTTTCGGTCCATTGTTAGTTTTAAGACATTTCGGTCCGTCGTTAGTTTAAGGACGTTTCGGTCCATTTGCCGGCTACTACTTATAGAGTTTGGGCTTAGGAAGATAGCGAGCGGACGTAGGCGTCGTCATCTATCGTTGATCTAGGTCGTGACTCGTCAGGCGTAGTATTTTTTCAGGAAGCGACCATTTATTGGCCTGAAAGGTCTTTCACCATGCATGTCCATAAGTAGATAGGCTCCACCCTACTAAACTTTGTCTATGATGTACGGGCCTTTATAGTTCGGCTCGAATTTCCCCCGCTTGGCACGATTGGGGATCATGGGTCTCTTGACCACTAGCACGAGTTCGCCTTGGCGGAATGTTCTCGGCCTAGTCAATCTCTCATATGAGCGCGTCATCTTTGCTTTGTAAGCTTCCAAGTTTTGCTGCGCTATGAGCCGAGTTTCGTCGAGGGTATCAAGCTCCTCAAGCCGAAGATGAGCATTCGCTTCATCCGTTAGCTCATAATGAACTGCGACTCGTAAGGAGGATAGCTCTATCTCGAGGGGGAGCACCGTCTTTTTCACGATCTTCGTCAAGTTCTTGTTGAAAGTCTCAGCTAGACCGTTAGCTCGGGGATTATAGACCGAAGAGTATCTCTAGTCTATGTTATGCTGTTGTGCGAAGCGGCTGATCTTGTGGCTTCTATAGGCTGGCCCGTTATCGGAGATAATCCGTCGCAGAGTGCCGAACCGGTAAATGACATGTGTCTTGAAGAAATGGAGGATATTCTCCGTCTTCACTTCTCTTTGTGGTACTGCTTCTGCCCACTTGGAGAAGTAATTGGTTGTTGCCAGTATGAACCGATGTCCTCTGGACGATGCTGGTTCGATGGGGTCGATTATGTCAGTTCCCCACAATTCGATGGCCAGCTAGCAACCATTGAATGTAGTGGATTTGGATGCTGGTGGATAAAATCCCCGTGAATTTGGCACAAGTGGCACTGCTTCACGTATTCTAGGCAGTCTTGGATCATCGTGGGCCGATAGTAGCACATCCTTTTGATCTTTAGTTTCATCTTCGGCCCGGCTTGGTGAGAACCGCAGAGTCCGTCGTGAGTGTCTTGGACGACTCTCCTTGTCTCTTCAGGTCCCAGGCATCTTAGCCACAGAGAATCAAATGATCTCTTATACAGAGTATCATCGACGAAGGCAAAAGATAGATCTCGTTTCATGAGCTGATGTCTTGAGGACGCATCTTCAGGTGTTCGACGGGATTTGAAGTAGTCTATAAAGACTTCTCTCCAATCCATAGCCTTTTCCTGGTCTTTTATTTGTAGGGTTGCTTGCTCTGTCGTTCCCTTTTCTTCGGACGACTCCGGAGATATTTCTGCCGGTGCAAGAACCCGACGGCTTTGCACAACGATCTTTACGCCATCGAGGTTCTCGTCAGCCAGTTCTTTAGCGAGCTTGGCTAATGCATCCGCCTTGCTATTTTCCGCACACGGTATGCTTTCCAGGGTGTAGGAAAGAATTTGAGTCAGCAGTTGCTGCACTCTCTCGCCATACTTCACCAACTCTGGTTTGCACGTTTGATAGTCGCCATTTACTTGACTAACAACCAGCTGGGAGTGTCCGTATATGAGGAGGTTCTCGATTCCCATGTCGACAGCGATCTCAAGACCTGCTATCAAAGCTTCATATTTGGCTTCATTGTTCGTCCTCGGCTCTGTTAAGGAGAAGGCAAAGCGCATTATCTCTTCTTGTGGAGCACGAAGATGAGGCCTACCCCTGATTTGATTATGGGGGTGCTTTGTTTGCGTTTCTTCATAGAAGATGCTCCGTCGAAGTAGAGTTCCCATCGGGTATCACTCTCTCTTCTCTCCCCTTCGATCGTTTCAAACGCGTGCTTGTTGGGAAATTCACGGTTCAAAGGAGAATCGGCAGGTATCGGATGCTCAGCGAGGAAGTCGGCGATGGCCTGGCCTTTTACCGCCTTGAGGGGTCGGTATGTTATCGAGAATTCCATCAAGAGGAGGGCCCATTTAGCGAGTCGTCCCGTTAATATAGCCTTTGGCATCAAATATTTGAGAGGATCCACCTTTGATATGAGATGGACCTCATATGCCAACGCATAGTGTCTGAGCTTCGTTATCGCGAAGATCAACGCCAGGCAGTGTTTTTCAATGGGGGAGTAATTGTTTTCTGCCCCCGGGAGAACTCGACTCAAATAATAGAGGGATATCTCTTTCCCTTGGTCATTTTCTTGTGCCCATAATGCGTCTAGAGAACCCTCAAGGGCAGTTGTATATAGAATGAGAGGCTTTCCCTTGACTGGAGCAGTTAGCACCGGAGGATTCTGCAGGTATTGCTTGATTTCGTCCAGTGCGCTTTAGCATTTATGATCCCAGACGAAAGGGGTTCCCTTCTTCATCAGGTGACTGTAGGGGCGGCACTTGCCGGAGAGATTGGCTATGAATCGCCGGATATATGCAAGCTTTCCTTGGAGAGACCACAGCTGCTTGAGAGTTCTCGGCGGAGGCATTTCCATGATCGCCTTAATCTTCGACGGGTCTATCTCGATGCTTCGGTGTCGGACGATGAATCCTAGGAACTTGTCCGAGGAAACTCCGAATGCGCATTTGAGAGGATTCATCTTCAAGTTGTATTTTTGAAGACGTTGGAACACGATCTTCAGATGCTCTAAATGTTCCTCGTATGATTTGCTTTTAACTACGAGGTCGTCGATATAGCATTCGACAACTTCATGTATGAGGTTATCGAAAATCTTCATCATGGCCCACTGATAGGTGGCACTGGCGTTCTTCAGACCGAAGGGCATCACTTTGTAGCAGAATATGCCTAGCGGAGTCCGAAAAGCGGTATGCTTCTGGTCCTCAGGATGCATCTTTATTTGATTGTATCCTGATGAGGCGTCCATGAAGGAGAAAACTTCGTGAGTGGACGTATTATCTATCATCAGCTCGGTGACCGGTACTGGAAAGTCGTCCTACGGGCAAGCTTTGTTGAGATCTCGAAAGTCCACACATATGCGAACCGTCCCATTTTTCTTCATCGCTGGGATGATATTGGCGATCCAGTCAGGATACTGAACCTCTTGGATGAAGCCGGAGTCGATTAGCTTTTTGACCTCGGCGTTGATACCCATCTTAAGCTCGAGCCGCATTCTTCTCGGCGCTTGTTTGACTGGCTTGATGTCCGGAGATATCGCCAATTTGTGCACAGCAATCTCTGGATCTAGTCCCGGCATCTCGGAATAGTTCCATGCGAAGCAGTCTTTATACTGCATGAGCACGTCTTTTAGCATAGCCACCCTTTCTTCAGACAATAGCTCACTGACGAACGTCGGCCGTGTGTCACTTGTCATCCCCAAGTCGATTTTCTTGAGATTATCTGCAGTAGTATGCATCCCATCTTCCAGCTCTTTTGGTGCCGGTGGAAACTCTGAGATCACCTCGTCATCATCGTTTTCGAAGCACCAGGGGAGGTCAGCCATACCCTTAGGTACTTGAGCTTTATTGAGCCTCTTATTGTGAAAAGCCACTTTGGTTTTGGTAGGAACCGCTGTATCAGGATCAGTCTTGGGGTAAGTCCCCTTCACCTGCTTCTACACTTCATATATAGATGAGGAAAGATGTCTCAGGGAGCGAACTGGTTTCTGCTCTTATGGGATCTCCATGGGCTGCGGAGACTTCTTCAATATTGCGGTAGGAGAATTTTTTCTGACCCTTCACAACAATTTGAAGCTGTTGGAACAACAACATTCACCACTGGGGTTGAAACATGACCATACGGAGAACTGCCCCCAGCTCATTTGTATGACGCTGATATCGACGTCGACCGTTTCTTACGGCCGGGATTTGATTAGCTTCAGGATTTTGCCGAGCCTGCCCCCCTGTTTCCTTCGAGAGCTTGAATATTCTGCCCCCTGCGTCGACCTTGGTCCTTGGCAGGTGCCAGTTGTTTGAGGACTGGTTCCGTCGGCAAAGTTGCAGCTTGGGGAACCAGCCTGTGGAAGACAGACTTCCCCTGGGCTTCCTCCATCGGCGTTGAGGCACCGAGGGTGGGAGGTGGGAGCACCGATCCAAAGAGAAGCCCGTTGATCTCTTGAAGAGCCGGATTGCAGAGATTTGAGGCTGCAAGTGGCCAATACTTGACTCCACCAGATGTGACAGAGCCTGAGTTGGGGTGAGTAAAAGCAAACGCCATTCTCGGAAAAGACGAAATGCCGGTTTCAGTATCCACTCCCCTAAGGGCAACCACAAACACATACACCGCGATTATCTGATCACGGGAAAAACACGACACACGAAGTGTGGAGTGGAAAGAGGAAAAGGTCCTACCGGGCATGCCAGAATCTGTTCTCCGCCGGAAGACGCGACCGGGGCGTTGGGAAGTCCGGCCTGAACTTTGAGGGCAGATGCTATTTGGTGCTATATGTCCACCTCTCCGAAGATGCCAAGTTGATTTATGACACCATGTATCGGAGGTTTAAACGGATGCGGCCGATGTAGCAGACTTCGTCAGATTCCCCCTCATTGAAGGGTTTTTTATTGTGGGGGCGCTCTTCCCTGCAAGCATAAGCCCCGGCGGTTAATTACGCTACTGCATCGCGGTAACCACATTCTCCTTCTCCAGATGGTCACTTCGTGTCGTGTGTGTTTGTTTTGTTTTTGGTTGCCCGTGGATTGTATACGGAGACTAATTTATGTTGTCGCCCGTATGGCGTGGATTAGTCCAAATCCGTATTTTCTTTGATTTGGATTTGGGGTTGGGTTTAAGGATACGTTAGTCTCATTTGAGACTAAGATCAACTTAAACGTATGTTAAGGATACGTTAGTCTAATTTCAGACTAAGATCAACTTAACAGGATCATTTAGATCCAACAAAAGAGCATTTGGGCTCTATTGTTTAGTTTAGGACATTGCGGTCCAGGGTTAGTTTAAGGACATTACGGTCAAATGTTAGTTTAAGGACATCTCGGACTGGTTTAAAGACATCGTAGTCTGTAAAGGTTAAGGATATCATAGTCCATGAGCTTAAGGACCCCACAGTCCGAGGTTAAGGACATCGTAGTGCATGGGCTTAAGGACCCCACAGTCCGAGGTTAAGGACATCATAGTCCATGGGCTTAAGGACCCCACAGTCCGAGATTAAGGACATCATAGTCCATGAGCTTAAGGACCCCACAGTCCGTCGTTTAAAGACATCATAGTCTATAAAGTTTAAGGACATCATAGTCCATGAGTTTAAGGACCCCACGGTCCGTGGAATGATTGGTTATCGGGACCCGTCACCTCTTTGAAGACGTTGAAGGATTACAACAACAAATATCAAAGGAGTGAAGAGATGTACCCTTGAACCAATGTTGATTGGGAAATCTGTAATCCAATTTAGGATTATGGTCAATTAATTAGATTATGAGCACATGGGCTCAGTTAAATCTGAATTGAGGACCCATGGCCAACTTGGGCTAAGTCCAATTAGGTTTAAAATGTTGGACATTTGTTTGGGCTGTTGAACATTTGTCTGGGCTCAGCCCCCCATTATTTAGCAATGCTAAGTATGGGTCTGGGTTCTGATAATGTTTTGTCTTTTATTGAGTGCTCAGCACTCGTATGAGATATGAGATGATCAATCTTGGAAGACAAGAATGTATTTGAGGCTCAGTCAAAAGGGGAGTCTTGCCTCTGGAAAACTTAGCCAATTTGGGCTAAGACTATTTGAAAATAGTGTTAAACACTAGCACATATTTGGCGATCACGTGTTCCCATGTGATGTATTTAAAATAGTGTTAAACACTAAGGATGCGGTGCTTAAAATAGTGTTAAACACTAGAAAAATGAGGCGCTCACGTGAGGACACGTGAGGCGCTCACGTGATTGGGCCAAGATTCCTTAATTTTATTCTCAGAATATTCAAATAAGTGTTAAACACTTTTAGTCTTCATGGCCATCACGTGTGGGCACGTGATTGGCACCCATGCACTTGATATTAATAAGATTTGTTAGGGGTCACGTGGGGACACGTGAGGGTGCCCAAAGTCTGTTTTGCCTTTGCTTTGTTCTCTCTATTTTGAGGAATTTATCCAAGGGTCACGTGGGAGCACGTGACCCAATTTCATTCGTTCTCTTTTGATCACTGAGGAGGGGAGTCACTTGGACACACGTGATCAGGTTGGATACTGACGCTTTTACGTGCATGAAAATTTTAAGTCCCTTGTTTAAGAATTAAATTCTTTTGTAGGGTTGAACCCTAATTTATTTAGAGGATTTAAATTCCTATGTATTTAGAAGAATTAAATTCTTTTATAGGGTTAAACCCTAATTTTATTTAGAGCAATTAAATTCCCATGTATTTGGAAGAATTAAATTCTTTAAACTCAATTCTCCCTCTAAGTTTTGGATCTGCATGGCAGAATCTCTCCGATGAGAATTAAATTCTCAACTTATGGGGAGATCTGCTTCTGCGGATCTTCAACCAGAGGAAGAACTAAGTTCTTTTTCAGAAGAGTTGAACTCTTAGCTTGAGAATTAAATTTTCTTTTTGGTTTTGTAGGTGCTTATAGAATGATCTCTTCCCTTTCTTACCTAGGGTTTCTTTCTTTTCTCAAGAAATCTTCTTTTCTCTCTGGAGAATTAAATTCTCTTCTTTTTTCCTTTGTTGTTGTATCTTTTTTTTCCTTCTCTTCTTGGCTCCAATTTATAGAAGAAAGAAAAGAATCAGTTTGTTTAGTCAATCTTTCATTGAAAGATTTTGATTGATTTTGTAACCAACATGATCTTTTAGATCACTCAGTGAATTTTATTCACTATTGGATTTTTAATCCAAAAGATATTTTATCTGTTATTCCTTGCAAATTTCAGGGAAATCTTTCCTTGTATAGAATCTTTTTATAAATTGGTGATTTTTAATCACCATTGGATTTTTTAATCCAACGATGCTCCACTTTACAGAGCGCAACCTTTTTGTTGGAAAGATCTAAGGAAATATTAGGGTTCTTGATTTCCCTTAATTAGAATTTAATTCTATTAGTTCAGAAGGTTTAAGAGCCTATCACGTGACCCCACTGATTGACCATTTAATTAGAATTTAATTCTATTAATTCAGAGATCTTTAGGAACCCATCACGTGTTGGCACGTGACCCCCTGATTAAGCATTTAACCAGAATTTAATTCTATTGTTTTAAAGAACTCAGGAATTATCACGTGTCAGCACGTGGCCCTTGGTCACGTGTGGACACGTGATGCCCTATTGGGGTTTTTCCCTGTTGTTTAATTATACCTTTAATTCTTTTCAGTGGGTTTAAAGGCCCATCACGTATGGGCATGTGACCCCATTTGATTAGGATTCAATTTTTATCATTTCAGAGCCCTTAGGAAGCCATCACGTGTCAGCACGTGACTCCCAATCACGTGTGTGCACGTGATGCCCCATTGGGGTTTTTCCTTGTATTTTATGAGGGAGCACCCCAGTGAGCACATGTATACAATCTTAGGTGCACAACACCAATGGCTGCGGGACCAATCCATCGTCCCTCGTTAGGATCTAGATATGTATATACTAGTCTACTCTGGAGTATCAATGCCTAGTCTTGATACTCCTACGACTATGGACATTTTAAGGATGTGCTTATTGACTACCCGGCTCCCACAAGTATGATTGTCACCACAACGTTGGTAGTCAAGCAAGGATCCTTCAGGCTTTATCAACGTGTATACAAGATATGAAATAACAAGTAAAATATATCACACGTTAAGATAAAGGCAAACCAAATAGCATACTATCATATCGAGTAAGATTTTCTTATACATACATATCCCTAGCATCATATACAATGAAGGCCTCTGGGGCATTCATGTCCAACAAATCAGATGTTCCAACTCCGTGATGCCTGCTTTAATCCATAAATGGATTTAAGCAATTTGCACACCTTTTCGCTGCTCCCATTGTCTATGAAACCCTCTGGTTGATCCATATAAACATATTCCTCTAAACTTCCATTTAGAAAAGCGGTTTTAACATCCATCTGCCAGATGTCATAGTCATGGAAGGCAGTAATGGCAAATAGGATCCGAATGGATTTAAGTATAGCCACTAGTGAAAAAGCTTCGTCATAGTCCAATCCTGGTCTTTGACGAAAACCTTTAGCAACAAATCTAGCTTTGTAGGTTTCTACCTGACTATCTATACCAATCTTCCTTTTGAAAATCCATTTGCATCCTACGGGTTTTACCCCAGTATGAGCAAAATCCAAAGTCCATAGTTGGTGTAGGGTGTTTTTTCGTCACCCCATTGAGATAGGAATACGCGCGCGCTGGGCAGACCCGGTGCAAATTTCCCCTGCCTAGGGTAAGCTGGGGTTTATTGATTGTGGGGATCTGAATCTCCGGCAGTCATGGACTAAGCTGTCGTTAATTACCCCTCGCCTTTGGAGCGAGAGAACCTCCGATTGACGAGTCAAACAGGTCATGCGAACACAATGTGCAGTGTACGTGTGTTTTGAAAAGGGTTTTGGATATATTGGAGGCCCCACAGAGTTTTACGGGGGTCCCACTACCCGGATAGTAGGCTGGGGGTCAAGGGGGTTAGCAGCCCCCTTGCAGGGTGTGGGGCAGCGCCCCGTTAGAAAAATTTTCTCAACGAGGGACGTGTTTTGGTGTGGCGTGCATGAAAAAAATGGGGGGAGGAGCGTCTTAAAGACGCGTGCATGGCACGTGGGCGCATGGTGCCCACGGGCCACGCGCCTGGCGCGTAAGTGCCTGGCGCTCGCTGGTCGCGTGCGCAGCACGTGGGCGCTGGGTGCCAACGGGTCACGTGCGCAGCACGCGACCGCGAGGCGCCCACGGGTCACGTGCGCTGCACGCGATCGCGGGACGTGCGCGCACGTGGGCGCTTTAGTGCCCGTGGGTTACGTGTGTTGCACGCGACCGCGGGTCACGTGCGCTGCACGCTATCGCGGGGCGCACGCGCACGTGGGCGCTTCAATGCCCGCGGGTCACGTGCGCGCACATGGGCGCTTTAATGCCTGGGGGCACATGCGCTGCACGCGACCATTGGGCGCTTTAGCGTCCGCGGGTCACATGCCATGCACGCGACCGCGGGGCGCCCGCGGGTCACGTGTACGGCACGTGACCGCTGGGCGCCCGTGGGTCACGTGCGCGGCACGCGACCACAAGGAACACCAGCAGGAAAGGGCTTAGCCCCTAGGTTGGGGAGTTGAACTCCTAAGGGGTTTTGGAGTTGAACTCCTAACAGAAATTTAATTTATGGAGTTAAACTCCAACAAATCTAGAAAGGAGTTAAACTCCTGGGAATCTTTGGCTCTTCTTTTGAGCCTTGGATCCTCCCAACGTGGGATTTTTGGAGATGGGTCTCCTTCTTCTTCCTCTCAGTTGGCCGGCTCTTGGGGGAAAGGGGAGTGAGATTCAAAATCTCCCCTTTTAAAGATTTGATAGGAGATCCGAGCTCCCCTTTGTGGGTTTTGTGGTGAAAAACTACTTCTTTCTGAGAAAGGAAGGGTTAAACTCTTGATTTAGTTTAAAAGGAGGAGGAAGGTTTTAGACCCTTGAGAAAGGGGAAGGAGGCACAAACCCTAGAATTTTGGGGAGAATGAATTGTATCTTTATTTCATCATCATGTTACGTTATATAGGCTTACAAAATTACACATAGCCCCTTGGGCTTTACAAAATGGCATTTTGCCCATTCCATGCCTCATGTGCAATTCCTTTTTGCACATAAGCCATGGGCTTACAAAAATCATTTTTCTTACATTCATGCATAAAAAATTACATCAAAGTTATTTATTACATGATTTTTTTATTTGCATAGGGGAGACCAGCCGCTTCATGTTCGGGCTTGACTCGGGCGTGAGCCCACTTGATCTGGGCTTGGGCCCACCTAGCTTGGGGTTGATCTTGACTTTGACTTGGTCAACCGGGGTGCAATTTTTAACCCCAACACTTGATTTGTGTACATATATTCCATCTCGGATCGTATAGCATCCAGCCACTTCACCGAGTCTCTACTCGTGACAGCTTACTGAAAACTAGTTGGCTCATTATCATCAATGATGCAATCTCTCAATCCCCATCTATGAGAAAACTATAGTATCTCTCGGGTGGATGAGACTGCCTACTAGATCTGCGGAGTGGCGTAGATACGTCCGGTTCCATTGAAATCTCAGTTTCTACTAATTTTTCAGTAACTGTTTATGGTTCTGGAATTTCTTTCAGCTCTATTGCACTCCCACTTATCTCCTTTTCAAGAAATTGAGTTTCTATGAAGCGGGCATGATGAGAAACAAAGACATTTTGTTCCTCAGCGTAATAGAAATAATACCCCCTAGAGTTCTTGGGGTATCCTACAAACTTACACAATATTGAACGTGCCTCGAGTTTGTCCGGATGAACCTTTTTGACAAAAGCAGAATAACCCCATATCTGAAGAAACTTAAGACATGATTTCTTCCTACTCCACATTTCATATGGAGTGGTAGGTACAGACTTAGTTGGAACCTTATTCAATAGGTATGTAGCAGATTCTAATGTATAACCCCAAAAGGATGGCGGCAACTCAGCATTACTCGTCATGGAACGCACCATATCAAGTAAGGTGTGATTCCATCTTTCTGATATACCGTTGTGTTGTGGTGTGTATGGAGGAGTAAGCTGAGAGAGAATTCCATTCTCTTTTAAATATTCCAGGAACTCGGCACTTAAGTATTCACCACCCCGATCAGATCGGGGCATCTTGATACTTTTGCCGGTTTGCTTTCTGCTTCATTCTTATACTCTTGGAATTTCTCAAAGTCCTCGGATTTATATTTTATTAAGAATACATGTCCATATTTTGAGAAATTATCGGTGAAAGTAATGAAGTAGGAATAACCACTTCTTGCATGCGTAGATATTAGCCCATACACGTCGCTGTGTATGAGTCTTAGAAGCTCTGTAGCTCTTTCTCCGTGTCCAGTGAACGGAGTTTTTGTCATCTTTCCTCTGATATATGATTGACAAGTTGCATATGATTGATACTCAAACGGATCTAATTATCCATCTTTATGTAACTTGGTCAACCGTGTTTCACTGATAAGACCAAGTCTACAATGCCATAAGAAATCTTGGTTTGATTCTGAAGTCTTTCTGTTTAGTGTGTTTTAGACATTGAAAATTTGATATTGATTGAGAATGTATATTCCGTTATTAAGCTTACCCAACCCAACCATTTCATAATTTAGGTGAATGTTTATGACATTACTTTCAAGTGTAAAATTATATCCTTCACTAAATAACAAAGATACAAAAATAATATTACACATCATACTAGGTACACAAAAGCAGTTACGCAATAACAAAATATGTCCACTCACCAATCCTAGGTGATATTCTCCTACTGCAACAGCATCCACACTAGTTCCGTTGCCAACCCTGAGGGTCATATCATCTTTCCTTAAAACTCTACGGCTTCTCGGCGCCTGCAATGAATTACAGATGTGAGATCCCGATCCGGTATCCAATACCCAGGAAGTAGAGTTTATAGAACAACAGTTTTCAATCACGAACATACCTGAAACCTAAACCACAACTTTCTTCGCGTCCTGATTCTTGGCTTTTAAGGCCTGGCTGTCCTTCTTCCAATGTTTCTTTTTCTGACAATAGAAGCATTCTTCCTTTGTGGCTACCCCCCCCCCCCATTCTTTTCCTTTCCCTTTCCCTGCACCTTTTGCACACCTCCCCTCGGTTTGGTGGGGGCCTTCTTCTTCTTCCCCTTAGCCTTAACCTTGGATTTAGCAGAAGAATATTCCCCAATAAACAGAGAGGGTGTTTCCTTGGTTTTCTTCAAGGTGCCCTCTTCCACTCTCAACGTGTTGAGGAGCTCAGAAAGTGAAACATCCATCTTCTGCATATTAAAGTTCAATATGAATTGGGTATAGGTGGAGGAAAGGAACTGTAGAATCAAGTCGATGTACAACTCATTCTCCAACGTAGTTCCCAGGTCTGCGAGCTCTTCTATGAGAGAAATCATCTTTAAGATGTGGTCCCCAACAGATGATCTGATAGCCAACCTCGCTTGAAACAATTTCTTCGAGATCTCGTATTTTGCGATATGAGATTGCTCTCCAGATAAATCTTTAGTATGGAGGAAGATGGAAGTAAGGTCCATCTTCTCGTGCCGCCTCTGATGTTCATTATCCATGGAGGCCGGTACGAGTCACTTGGATTTCATACAATCAGGATCTCAGGTCTTACGGACCTCAATGTCCGCGACCGAGGATTCTGGATTGGGAACAGGGGGAGCTTTCGCCGTGAGGACGTATGCGACCTTATCATATGTAAGGGCTATATAAACATTCTTCAACCAGTCTTTATAATTTTCCCCAGCCAGTTTATTTTTATCTAGTATTAGCTTAAGTCTCGTCATGGTCGCTGCAATTAGGAGAAAGAGAAAAAAAAACACTCGGCATATGCTCTTGCAAGTTTAGATTGGTTATTAATTTAACTAAACAGGATGGCTCCCACTGTTTCCTCGAATTCTTCTTCAAACCCTAAAAGAAAAGAAATGTTGTCGATGAGCAGCACTCTATAAGTTCGCTCATCTTTCGGCCAGGCCAGTGTTGGTACTTCGGAGGAGGTTTCCCGTGCTTTCGCATGGACCTAATTAAATAACCTTGTTTTCCCAAAGGCGTAGCCCCGTTAACACCTTTCTAAACACCTACTTGATTAGTTAATTGCAAAGTGAAAAATTCTCGCGAAGAATAGCAGATACTCACAGTAGGATCAGGACCCAACTATCATTGTGTGATAATTTTGAAGGAAGCCTACCAAAAATACCACACTCCAGAAGGTATGCAACACTAGCAAGTTTCCTGTATGTTTGAAACTCCCGATGTGATTTTTGCCCCAAGCACTTATAACCTTGACGAAGATCAAAACATCATAAGTCGCAAGTCAAGTTCAACCCGTCATTGTCCAGATTAATCTAGACCCATACGTACAAGCCCTTGATGAAGGTCAAAACAGCTGTACGCATGTCCTAGATTAATACATCTATCTATACTACAGATAAGCATCCACTAGCTAACAAACACTATGCATTAGAGAAGGTCAAAACACATAGCATGAATACTAGTAGATACCTATCTGAAATGATGGAGGGCTACAACTGGTTTTGGTGAAAACCGTTAACGTAATGAACTTGATATAGTCGAAGGAACCGAATGGCTTTTGAAAAGGAATGGTTTAAGCTCCGCTTTTTAAAAGTTGTTTTTGAAGAAAACCGAATGGTTTTGCAATTATTCCAATAACGTCAGATTTTAGGTTTATTGCTTTGTATTAATCAATATTATTGTGGTCTCATCAATTAACCTTATCATTGCAGAAAAAAATGAAAATAGAACGTACGCTTATGCCATCCGCATTCGCCACGGGTCCCCGTCATGCACCGTTAGGTTACTTAACTAATGGCAGAGAGAGGCTGGACTAGCGCGGGTGCAAAACATAAGCAACGTTTATTATATATAATATATATATAGTCATTCGTCTCACGCAATAATATCCATTCCAGATCACAGATCACAACACAGCAACACGGATGAATATATTGGATATACTAGGATTTCCGTATTTTGTTTTAGCCTACAACGAAAAAAGGATTCCACGATCGTGATGAATAGCCAAACCCCTACCCTAGACCCCTACGGGTGCGGAAAACTACCCGCCAAATTCCCGAAGTGAAGCAACCTCCCTCAATAAAATGAGTAGGCCACTCGGCACTTCAAGAACCTGGAAGTTTGTGCACCCCTCCTTGGGTCTATCCTAAGTGCAAGAAAAAGTAAATGAAATAATACAACGGTGGCTACAATCTCAACCCGGATGTGTCCCGCAAAAGAATATTACATCAATTTACAAATATACATGAATGAAAGAAAAGAACACTCTTCTCACATCCCCCGGCTATTCATTCATGACGATCCAATACTTCATATCCATAAGCCATCAACAATATACAAGATATATGCAACCTCCACTAATCGACATATACCAATTAGTAGACGTTTAGCAACACATATACAAACAAAATACACGGTTAAGCAAGAATTTAGAATTTCAATCGATTAAAACTTTCCGCATTTACCCCATGTACAAATCAGTACAAAAACAAATCTGGACAAAAACCAAATTTACCAAAAATTACATTTCCATGAACCCGAACCACAGAAAAAATTGGGAGCACCTTAGCCACAATTAGGCCATGGATTAGCAGTCGAATTGTGAGCTCTTGTGCTCAAATTTTTTCTTGGTTCTATAAATGCCTGCACATAATTTTAAGGTCACTGAAAATATTTTGAACAAGTTTAAAATCCGAACAGCAAGCTATTAAATGGAAATGCAATTCGAATGTTTTTAGTCGATCGAAATTCTAAATACGTGCTAACTATCTAGTTAAGCTTTAAGTAGGTTTTGATACCAGTGTAAGTCGATATCGCACATCCCACGTGGTTTGTGGGGAGGCGGAATTTACAAAAAATAATTTTATACTTTGCAATATCGACCAAACATCCAAGATCTTTCAGAAACCCTAAATAGAAAAACACATAGAGATTCTAAACTACTATGATAGAGTTTTATACCTCCTTGAATTTAGTCATTTGGGTCTTCTTCTCCTCTTCTTGAGCTCCTAAAAAATGTGGATCAAGCTCGGTCGTCGGCCTCCTCGTGTCGAAGACGGTCCACCCGAGAGTCTATGGTTCAAGCTCCAACCTCAAGAATGAGGTAACTGAAGTACCTAATTTGCTAATTTAGGTAGCTTAGAAGATGTAGAGAGTTAATTGGACTATTTTTTCTCAAAGAACCCTAGGATTCACAACACATGTGAGGGTTAGGGTTTGATAAAAAAGGAGGAGAGCAAAAATGGAGAGAGAATAAGAAAACACAATGACCAAGTTTTATGTGCAAGTGAAGAATGGCTAAATCTTTTCCAAGAATTAAGCATGCAATATTTTTCCATAGAAAAATACAACCATGCTTGGCTAGTAAAGTCAAATGAATTATCCATGCTTCAACCGTGCCACAAATATCTCCATTTCCACCTCATTAATCTATTTTCCAAAAATAGATAAAACCAAAAATGAGGTGTCCCCTTCTAGAAGAATCTCTTGTAAAATTAAAAAAATTCCCTCACCGTATATACATACCTGTATTCGTACTGCAACAAATACGAATACAAGGAGATAAAAATAATCCAATAATATAATACAAGAATGCGGCTTAATTCTAAGCCCACTAGTATTATCTGTCCGAACATCATCCGTGTAGCTAGTACATGTATATGATCGGAACCCTGCACGTAAAACTATACGGCATCTACATCATTTCGCCTGAACCAGGGAAACCCTCTGTGTAGTACTCTAAAGACTCGACAGTACGCTAGCAGTAGATTTAACCGTAAGTCCGTCAGTGCCACTATCTGTACGTAACGGCTGCCCAGGTACCTGTCGAAAAGAAAGTCGACGAGTGAACTCATCCGAACCCCTACTGAGCCTGTCCGTGACAATCTCCATGCAGTCCGGTCTGTTTGTCTTAAAGTATCGCATGCTGGGTCTAGGGGTGGATAACGTCAGACCCCTGATAACCTGACAAGTCGTGCCGGTGTGGCTCAAGACCATCCGAATCTACTGGTCCAACTACCAGTAATTCTCAATCCGTCCTGACCAGGAACTTATGGTGTTGGCCAATGTAACACAGCGCGATATCGACTCCCTATATCGGGAGAGACGAATCCCCAACAGTCACTCACTGCCTCCATGTGGCTCGGGACTGTACCCAACTAAAACCTGTTTGCACGACTTAGTAAAGCCGTAGTAGGGTAGTAATCAAGCACAGTAGGAACTCACACGAGATAAATGATGACCTCAGGTCAACAGACTATCTGCACCCATATCACCAGAGAACTGCTATCTGACGCTAGGTATAATATCATCTAGCCAGTTCTCAGCGAGACTGTCCAGTGTACTTACCCCCAATGAGCACTTGTATACAATTTTAGGTGCACCACACCAATGGCTGCGGGACCAATCCATCCCCCCTCGTAAGGGTCTAGATATGTATACACTAGTCTACTCTGGAGTATCGATACCCAATCTCGATACTCCCACGACTAGGGACATTTTAAGGATGTGCTTGTTGACTACCCAGCTCCCACAAGTATGATTGTCATCATAACGCTGGTAGTCAAGCAAATATCTTACGGACTTTATCAACATGTATACAAGATATGAAATAACAAGTAAAATATATCACACGTTAAGATAAAAACAAACCAAATAGCATGCTATCATATCGAGTAAGATTGTCATGTACATACATATCCCTAGCATCCTGATTGATCTGATTTATAGAAGTGTTTGTAGAATAACCGCAATCAATAACGGTGTCGCGTGTAGCTAGATCGAAATGAGTACGGGTCGTCCTCAGGGAAACGTGGAATCTTTTAATCTTACTTTAGGCGTGTTGAGAAAAAAGGAGGAAGAATAAAGAATGGTGAAGAATGGTTGTAAGATCTAGATCTACGTTAAACACGGATGCAAAATATAGATCTAGATTAATTACGGATGTAGGTTTTATAGTAGAATGGGGCTTGTAGGGTTCATTGGGATTTAGTAGTTATGGATGATTAATTAAATATTACTCTTTTTATCCTTTAATAGATTTAAAACTAGAACGACAGTGATGCATGTAGAATAAGGTTTCTGGAGGAAAAAGGTTTCCCACTCTTAATCCCTATCTCGACATGGATCTCCGTTCATATCTAACCTTTACCAAAACAATTGTTAATCTAATCTCTAATCGCGGTCGAGACTAGCAATGAATTGGTAGCGCGCCCGATTAGGATGTTAACTATTCTTTTGATAAATTTTATAAACTTTATAGGACGTAAAAAGAGTTTAAGGATCTTCATCATCCATTAATCTACCATAATCCCGTGAACCCTAACAAGCGAAGAATTACTCGTGCATGTTGGGATAAGAAGAGATGGAGAGGGAAAACATAATGAAAAACTACAAAGAAATAAAATAAGAAAACAACTAACTTTATTAATCAACAAAATTCATTTACACTTTGTTCCCTTAGAAAATGATTACAAAATGCTAGTTTGCTTCTCGATCTCTTCTAAGGAGGTAGATGAACCGTTGATGATCAGCCTGGATGCGTGAGCCTGTCGTGGACTTCGTGATCTCTTCAGCTTGATGATTTTTCCAAGAGCCTCTCGGTCCTTATTTATAGTCCCAAAGCCAGAACCCTAGCTGCCTAATTTGGAAGCCAGAGGTTAAGATCCTAACAGCAAAATCCCAACTCCCCAATCTTCTGAACCGCGGCCAATAGGTGGGTTTGGCCGCGGTTCCGCGGCCTTATAAGGAGTTTGTTGGGTATTTTCTCTGGGGCTTTGTCTATCTGACACGTGGTGATTTTTTAACATCTTTGGAAACTGAAAATCTTCTCTTCGTCACTGCCAGCCTTGATTTCTTTAGTTTAATTTCTTAATTAGGCAGGTTTGTTTTACCAACTTTGATTTTCTTGATTTCAGCCCTGCAAATTCTGCACAATAGCTCAACAAATAATATTTAGTAGCGTTTGTTTTATTGAGATATTAACTTAACCATTAAGTATTGGTCAAAGGTATAATATGGTAAGCATATTTAAATGGGCCAAATGTTACATGGATATTATATGCTTACTTTTTCCTACCAAATGTTTAATTATAATATATAAACACATGAAAATAGTATTTTTACAGATAAACGCTTATATATGTCATATATTATAATAAACACTTTTTATTATATAGAAATAGTAGGAAAAATGTCATATTAAATGTGCAGTTTTATCAACTGAACAAACACCCCCAAACTTAACTTTGATCGTCCCGAGCAAACTAGTTATTCAAGAGAAGGAGAAAAAGAAGAAGAACTAAGTAGCACACTTTCGTAGAAAACACGATTGCACTGAGCACGTGCAACAAGCCGTTAAACCTCTAGGTGTCCCTAATAAGAGGAGTGTTGTCTCCTGAGGGTTTTCAGCAGATTACACCCACAAAATCCTATAATAAAAGAAAGATAGTGAAAGTTACATACAAAGATAAGAATAATGAAAGAAAGAACTTAAAAATAAGAGTTTTCAACTACACCAGTTTTTCAGTTGCTATGAGTCCTATCTTAATGATCATGAAAAAATATTAGAAATCACATCATCCCTCAATAAAACATCGCCCTTAGTCTTCCTCCCTATCTTTCATCCAAACATTGATCATATACCCCTACGTGTGTGTAAAAGACATCCCCACACTTAGAGAATTCAATTCAAGCTATCATACTCTTGTCCATCTTCCAAAGTACTTTATAGTTGGTGAATATTTTCGATAAAATTGCTCACACATTCTTCATACGACCGTTAATACTTCTTGAGGTACTAACCGACCGATTACAAAATGTACTCGCGCGTTTAGGCATAATTCCTTGTTTCGCAACACCTAAGGCTTAGCAGTGGCTCCCAAACCAATTGGTCTAAGGCACTAGGTGATAAAGCACCCTCGCTATATTTTTTTATGCCGCCTTGGTAATTACAAAACTAGTGTTCATTTTTTTTCTTCACCACCATTTATACTTCTGCTATTTTATTTTTTTTTTTACTAAAGCTTTTAGACAAGAGCATTTCAAGGTATCCTCTACTATCCTAAGTTTCAAGATGTGTGTAAGTGTGTATAGTAGGGTATCAACGTTCAGATATTTGGCGTCAAGAATAAGAACTATTTTTCAGACTTAATTTTATCCTCAGATTAGTAATTTCCGTCAACTTACTAACCCTTGGGACAATGGCTCATAACTACTTATTACTAATTTCGTTTAAGAAAACATCTAATTTCTTGCTTTTCTCAAACTATTCATATCTTTCATATATAATTTTTCACTTTCAAACTTTCATTATCAAAAAAAATTTTGAGCTTATATATAGTATAATGCAAAGTAATGCGTGAATAAGCACAAACCTTCCCCCAAACCTATTTACAGCAGTGTCCTCACTGATGTTTCTTTTAAATCTCAAAAACCTGTAGACTTGGGAGGAAAGGTTATTAATGGGGGCAACAAAAATTGAAAGTGAAAATCCTCCCCCAAACTTATTTTTGGCTCACAATTTTGAGGACAAATTTTATTTTCAAGAGCCAAAATATACCCCCCTCCAAACTTAAGCAATTAAAATTCTTGGGGGGTTAAAGTTATTGGTCAAAGTAAAGCCTTACAAAGACCAAAAGTCAACACCAACTATTCAAAAATTTTATCGAAGTAACGCACTGGTTAGTGGAAAATTAGAGATTTGAAGAAGTGGGGAGATAGGAGGCGGTATGGTTTACGTCTCGGTTGATAGAGACGAAACAGTAATGGTGAACGGAAACGAGAATGTGGATGATTAGGAATGGAAAGAATGGTCACATTCTCGTATGGGATAAGAAGAAATGGTGGTGGTTCAACTTCTTCAGGTGGAGGTTGATTAATCACAAAATCCGGGTCATTTAGGAATGCGAGTTCGTCGGCGAAAATGTCGTCGAAACTTTCATCGATGGTCCAATTGAACGTTTCAATGTCAATAAGTGTCGCCCCAGAATTCAACACACTTGATTTGTCAAAAATTATGGAGGTAGGAGACTCGAAAAGCTCATCGACCTCATTCTTAAAAGAATCTAAATCAAGTTGTCTTTCTAGAATTATCGAACCCGAAATATCGGATTGTGATTCATCAACACTCGCTATCATTAAAAAAGATTAGAAGAAGAACCAGAGAAAGTGGAAGATGAAATGATTAAACAAATTTGTGTGTCGAGTATTGCTGAACCAGATATGGGAAATGAAGGCTGAATTTCGTTCTGCTTTTCAGTTATATATTTATCATCAACTTCAAGACGCATATGGGGTTCGGGAAGAATAGTTAAAGGTTCGAGATGATGACCACACGGGTGTGAAAGGACCTGATGAATTGGTGGGACAAACTCATCCAAAATTTCAGGTTCATCACTCAATATATCCCCAACGTCAATCTTCTCATTCAAGTGAATGTTAGAATTCTCAAATACCTCATTAAAATTATGGTTTTCAATCAATTTTGGTTCAAGAGTGGAGGTGTAGAGATCACAAGGGTTGGGTATGGTTTTACTTGAAATGGACCCTTCACAATTGAGTAAATCAAACACTTCAAAGTCACACAACTTATCAAACATCCTATCTTCAATTGATGAATCATTTGGTGTACTCGATGAATGTGTGAAACTGGAGTTGTGGATTTCAGTTTGGAAAGGGAAGGTTTGATTAGGAAGGGTGTATAATTCTGTCTCACTACCCAAATTCTCATTTTGTCTTATGCCCGTATTATATACTGAAAAATTTTGGGCTGGTTTGAAATTATTTGCTTGCATCACTCTATTGTTTCCTTTCTAAGTTGGTTCGACATTTCCACATATTTTTCTAATGTCCGTTCAAGACTAGACTTGGGTTGATAAGGTGTTTCAGTATAAGATTGAAATTCTTGTGGATAATTAAAACTCCCAAATGACTGATTAGAAGGACTGTCTAGAGAAGGTGTAAAAGTCGGATAGGATTGATAGGAATAGAGTGGTTGCGAACATTGGGCAGGAGTAGGATCAACATTATGATAAGAAGAATACTGATATTGGTTGGTTGGTTGGCTATTCTCAATAGACATCATATACACCACAAACTGATTATGAAATTCTTCTTTAGAAAGTGGTGGTGATGGTTGATATTGGTCCGGATTGAAACTTTGGCCGTTAGCCCTTGCTATATGATCAGCAATGGACATGCGTCTAGGGGTAGCCTCACTCGGAGTATCAACATAAGAAGATGTAGAATTTGGATGCAGTTGATGTGACCTGGAGTGAGGTGGCCAACTGTTTCTTTTCGTTTGTTCTATCCGATCTCTTAAAGACATGGGAGAGTCGGATGGTATACCGAAGTGATTACGAAGACAAGAAATATCTGGTTGTGGATAGAAAAGCTCGGCAAGAGTTCGTCTGTTTGGATTACCCATTATAAGAAGAAAAGAGGGGGGAAGGGTAAAAAGGAAAAAAATTGGATTGTTTTGCTTTAAAAGTGGACTTGGGGGTTGACTCACACAAATCGCAAAAATGCACAAACAACCCTAGAACTATGGTTACCTAGGACAAGCTCTAGACCGCTCCTAGACTTCCAAAGGACAAGCCGCAGGATAAATTCTCTACCACCTCTTTATCGCTCTTGTGGCTAGTTAAGTGTCAGGTAAGTGGGAGGTATCCGCAATACGAATCACCGAAAATAGCGGGCCTAATTAAACAACCACTTGCCTTAGACACACTTGCCTAGGCACCACAAAAGAAAATGCAGATAAGCGATAGATTACCCATGACCTTCCTCTGTCCTATTTGAGCGCGACAGTCCTTAGAATCTTGGTCTAGATATTTTTTAAATTAATGTAGGGTTGATGCGGATGCTCGCTTTGTGATTTGTGGGGTCTAGGAAGGATGATGAAATCCCCACCTAATCTGAATTTTGGTCTTACCCCTTAAAGTCCGTATTAAAATATGCAAAAACAAACCGCAAAACAAAACTCGCAAAAAGATTTTTGAGCAGCGATATTTTGCAAAGAATCCTGCAGAAAAGATATTTTATTGGATTTCAGAGAAGAGAGAAAGAGTTTAGAAATTTACCAGAGAAGTTTGGAACCTTAGATCCTCAATTAAGCCGCGGTTCCGCCGCCGAATTGGCCTTATTGCCGCGCTTCCGCCGCCGACTTGGGAGATCAAGTGGAGATTTTTGCTACGTGGCCTCCCTTGCTCCTCTGGATCTTGATTAATGTCTCTGGATCTCTGTTTCCTCAATTCTGTGACTCCAGATCCCCTCGCAAAATTCACACAATCGTTAAATATACAATTTGCAGTTTTGTTTATTTTTATGATATAGATCGAATAAGAATTCAACACAAATAGTAAGAATAAAAAATTACGCACGTATCCCCGGCAACGGCGTCATTTGATTGATCTGATTTATAGAAGTGTTTGTAGAATAACCGCAATCAATAACGGTGTCGCGTGTAGCTAGACCGAGATGAGTACGGGTCGTCCTCAGAGAAACGTGGAATCTTTTAATCTTACTTTAGGCGTGTTGAGAAAGAAAGGAGGAAGAATAAAGAATGGTTGTAGGATCTATATCTACGTTAAATACGGATGCAAAATATAGATCTAGATTAACTACGGATGTAGGTTTTATAGTAGAAGGGGGCTTGTAGGGTTCATTGGGATTTAGTAGTTATGGATGATTAATTAAATATTACTCTTTTTATCCTTTAATAGATTTAAAACTAGAACGACAGTGATGCATGTAGATTAGGGTTTCTGGAGGAAAAAGGGTTCCCACTCTTAACCCCTATCTCGACATGGATCTCAGTTCATATCTAGCCTTTACCAAAACAATTGTTAATCTAATCTCTAATCGCGGTCGAGACTAGCAATGAATTGGTAGCGCGCCCGATTAGGATGTTAACTATTCTTTTGATAAATTTATAAACTTTATAGGACGTAAAAAGAGTTTAAGGATCTTCATCATCCATTAATCTACTCTAATCCCGTGAACCCTAACAAGCGAAGAATTACTCGTGTATGTTGGGATAAGAAGAGATGGAGAGGGAAAACATAATGAAAAACTACAAAGAAATAAAATAAGAAAACAACTACCTTTATTAATCAACAAAAATCATTTACACTTTGTTCCCTTAGAAAATGATTACAAAATGCTAGTGTGCCTCGATCTCTTCTAAGGAGGTAGATGAACCGTTGATGATCAGCCTGGATGCGTAAGCCTGTCGTGGACTTCGTGATCTGTTTAGCTTGATGATTTTTCCAAGAGGCTCTCGGTCCTTATTTATAGTCTCAAAGCCAGAACCCTAGCTGCCTAATTTGGAAGCCAGAGGTTAAGATCCTAACAGCAAAATCCCAACTCCCCAATCTTCTGAATCGCGGCCAATAGGTGGGTTTGGCCGCGGTTCCGCGGCCTTATAGGGAGTTTGTTGGGTATTTTTTCTGGGGCTTTGTCTATCTGACACGTGGTGATCTTTTAACATCTTTGGAAACTGAAAATCTTCTCTTCGTCACTGCCAGCCTTGATTTCTTTAGTTTAATTTCTTAATTATGCAGGTTTGTTTTACCAACTTTGATTTCCTTGATTTCAACCCTGCAAATTCTGCACAATAGCTTAACAAATAATATTTAGTAGCGTTTGTTTTATTGAGATATTAACTTAACCATTAAGTATTGGTCAAAAGTATAATATGGTAAGCATATTTAAATGGGCCAAATATTACATGGATATTATATGCTTACTTTTTCCTACCAAATGTTTAATTATAATATATAAACACATGAAAATAGTATTTTTACAGATAAACCCTTATATGTGTCATATATTATAATAAACACATTTTATTATATAGAAATAGTAGGAAAAATGTCATATTAAATGTGCAGTTTTATCAACTGAACACATCCTATACAATGAAGGCCTCTAGGGCATACATATCCAACAGTTACCACTATTCTCCACTCACAGAGGGGTATAAATACCCCCTGTGAGCAACTAAAAATCAGGATCAAGATAAAAAAAAAACCTTTCTCTTGTCTCGAAGCTCTGATAACTTTTGCTTAAGTTCTCGAAAGAAGAAGAAGAAGAAGAAGAAAATGTGAAAATATAGGAATGCGATGCCGCATTCTTTCACTCTTCTAATCCTTCTCTATCTCCCTTTCTCTATCTCTCTCCCTCTCTCTATCTCTCTCTGATCTGGATAGAGAGAGAATGAGAAATTTATACAAGTTTCCAGTTCTTAAATGAGAACTTGAGAAGCCATAGCCATGGTTTTTCCTTCAAGAGGATGAAGACTCAGAACACAATGTGTTTTTGATTATATGGACAGAACCAAAAACATGGGTCACCCCATATTTAGCATATTTGAGAAATAGGCCATCCTATTTCCCACACACATAAACAAAAAGAGGCAAACTCTTTCTTGAAGAACATGGGTGAAAACCATATGCTCTTCTATATAAATATATATGAATAAAATATTCTATTCATTCTGAGACATCAAATTATGTCTCGGAAAACGTGTATGAATACCTATTTATCTTCAGATATAAAAAAAAATATGTCTGTTAATCGTATGAATGGAAATCTCATTCATCCCCTAAGGCATAAAAATATGTTTTTAGGATATCTGTGAACAAGAAAACTATGTTCATCATTTCAGACATAAAACACGTGTTTGATTCATAATCCATGAATAGAAAAATCATATTCTCAACCCATTTATGAATATGAATACCCTATTCACTTATCAGACCTGCAGAGTATGCATGTTTAGTGAATGTCATGCATTCATCACATGACCATGGCCTCCAAAGCCGTGTTTTTATATTTTGAATATAAACCCATATGTTAATTTTGCACAAACCATTGAGAATGATATCACACACTCCCAATAGATGCTTGAAACTCAAAATAAATGAGTTTCATATCAGAAAACTCCATAACAGAGGTTTTTGATTTGGCTTGAAGCAGCCTTCGGGAGGCCCCAAAATGACCTCCCGGCTGCTTCGGGACCCCCTTCCGGTCCCTCGAAAGGCCCTAAATAAGACTCTCTAAATGGAAATATCTATGTTTCCTTAACATGTGTGGATCCCATCTAGGAGTCCCATCAACACTTCGAATGAAATATTCCTTACTTCAAATGAAGTAGTGTGGATCCCATCCAGGATGTCTCATTTATGCATGACCGGTGTAAATCCCCAATTTCTTGTATTTTTCCGTATGTCTTTATAAATATTTTTCCTAATTTTCTTGATAATTCTTTCTTTTTCTACTTCTAATTTTTAACCTAACTTTAAATTTTTAAAACCCAAAATCTTTTACTTTAAACCCTAACAAAAAAAACTTCTATTAATTCCTAACCCTTACCCAGTCCCAGCCCAAAGCCCACAAACCCACTCCTCCCTAACACAAACCCACTCCCTAACCCGACCCCGACCCCGACCCCGACCCCCTCTCTCTCTTTCTCTCTTTCCTTCTTCCTTTCTTTCTCTTCTCGTTTTCTTTCATGTTTTTAAACCCCAACGGTCGCTACCCCTTCTCTTGCACCCATCTCCGTGAGAACCGCTCCACGCCGACGTGGCCCTCGTCGACCCCGAGATCCCCGCGTCTTCCTTCTCTCATCTTCTCAACGTTTCTCTCGCTCTCATCTATTATCATCTTACTCGCTCTCTCCTTCTCTCTCACTACTGCACAACACCACCGCCGCCGCTATCCAACGCCGACGAACTCTCCTCCGTCGAAGCCCAGCTCCCGACACCACCACCTTCCTCCTCAATGCCTCCTCCACTTCCTCCCCTCTTCAAAACCGAACCCACCACCACTCCCTCCATCTCATGTAACCCCAGCACCACCGCTGCAAATCCATCGCCGGTCACCTCCTCTCCTCATCGTCATCGTCCCCTCCTCCTTCAACTTGAGCCACGCCCAAGTCCTCCTGTGACCCACTACCTCTAGCCGAGCTCAAGCTAGCCCCAAGATCTTTCCCTTCAGCCCTGAGCACCCGCTACTGAGCCAAACTCCGGCACCCACGTCGCCTGAGCCCCATCACCGCCGTGTCACCGCTAAGCCATTACCAGAGCTCCTCGTTGTCGACCACTCCAAGCCCGAGCCTCAAACCTTAAGCTTGTGGTCGCTGTCATGATCGTGACATGTTTGTGTCCGTGTCGCGCTCTCCATCAATGCCGTGCCACCGTCATCTTCAGGCAAGTGAAAATCTTCACTTGTAATGCATGCTATAATATAAAGAAATTACATTAGAACTAGATACAAAAATAATTACAACTACATCGATATACATATATACTTAAATTTGGTGTAGCGAACCATCGTGCCATTGTATTCTAAGTAGAGCCCGGCTAGGGCTTATTAATGTGTTGGTAATCCAAATAAATTAAATGGTTGACATCTAACTCAATTAGTTAGAGGAAACGGTAAATTCGATCGATAACCAAATGTTATTTTAGGTGTTCGATACAAACCCTAAGCGAAAACCTAATCGAATATGACGGAATTTATGACTACTAAATTCCTTTACTCATAATTAATAACACGTAAAAATTTAGGTTAAAAATACGGACTTTAACACCATGAAATGACACCCCCATTTAGTTCTGTCAAATATGAAATTCCTCGCACACGTAGCTTGTGAAAATCATAGTAAATTAGATACATAGCAGAATATTATGTTCGAAGGCTCGTATCGAAGATGACTCGACAACCTAGAACCCTCTATAATTTATATTTCGATACGGCTATAAACACAATGACGAAAATTGATTGGAAATACGGCTCTGGACTGCAGTCCAGAGCAGTATTTTATATTGACACCTGAAACAATTTATTTGTATACCTCTGAATGAAAATGAAAATATAAGGAATCCTATGTTATTGTGAAGATAATCCTGTTATCTAACTATAGGTGATGGTTTCGTTCAATTTTACTATCATTTGATATTTTAACTATATTTTAAACCGTCGATACGTACTGCAGTTCCATGCAGAGACAGAATGCATACCTTAACTTTAAACAGTGCATATCTCCCAGCATACAGTGGATGTTGTCGATCCGTCTAGTGCGTTGGAAATATAATAGATAAATATAAATATTATCTAACTGTAGCGTCACCTAACTATGATCTCAACAGGGTGTAAAATGTGTTACGAAACGGACTTTCGGTTCAGAAACTGGATTTCCAGTGGTGAACACTTAAAATGAAATGACCGTAACTCGCAAACCTGAAATCCGATTGACCTGAAACCAATTTTTTTAGATTGATATTTAAGTTTACTTTTTACCTATTTTGTATCATTTTGCCTAATTACGATCGTACGATTTATTATGTTTTTCTGAACTTGTAATGCATGTTGTGATTCATACCGTACATGATTTGATATGTAGCATAATTCTCATATTTATCCCACTGTGATATCTTTAGTGATAGCGAACGTTCATATTGGTTTTTAGCGGATATTGCATTGTCGAATGTGAGTGGTATTGGATTAATTGTGTCAAGCATGCCAGCGATAAGTGATTGATTCGTGAAAGTGAACAGTGCAGTGAAAAGTGAATAAAACCGTGTTATTGATGCGTACTTGTACACAACCAGCCACATACATGTAGTTATTGAAATCTGGGGGAAAAGGGAAAATCGAAGTGGAATAGAACTTGTATTTAGTGTGGTTAGCGATTTAGAAGATGATCATTCGAACAACGATTCATATATATAATTTAGGTTATGGAATTAGCGGTCCGGCTAACAACGTTATGTCCCGGGTGACAGTGAGCCGTAGTCTCGGGTATGCACGAGACCCTCGTTAACATGATCACTCTTTTCCACAATTCGATTTCAAATTGACCTAGCGACCAATAGGGACATGGATCATATATTGCATTGAGTGTTAATACACAGATTACCAGCATACACTGTTTCCACTGTTATTACCTTTCGTTTCTTGCTTTATTATATTGCTATTATATTATTGTTATTGCGTCGCCTTGACAATCTGAGTATGCATGCTCAGAGCTTCGAGAGGACGCCATTCAGGAATCAGATCTACCGTTCGAGCTTACAGAAATCTGAACGGTTCTTACTTTCGGCACTTTTACTATTTTTCCTAAAGCTTTCTTGTACTCGCACTTGGTAGTTTCCTTTCCAATTCAACTATTGTAAATTTGTGAACAATGAAACTTGATGTAATAAACTAGTAATGTGGTTTTTTTTTTTACTTCTGTGCTATGTTTATTGATTACCATGTAATACTAAAAACCGAAGTGTGACTACGGCGGGATTATTCCTTTCACTGTAGGAGTATGGCTGGCCTAGTCGCCTCCCGTATTCCGTATTTTGAGAAGCGAGACGTGACAACTGGTGTGGACCCCACTTTGGATTTCCCACTTGCATTTCAAATAAAATGTCACCTATATTTCTAATGAAGTACTACCTATATTTCAAATGAAATGAGACTCTTACCTTAAAGAAGGTAATATAGACCCTTAGAGTCTAAGGTCCCATCTGCACACAAGCAGAAGTGATGTGGCTCCCACATAGGGTAGCGCCTTCATCTTTCATCAAGTTGACTTTAAAATACCTTTAAGTATTTCCATTGAACTCACAAATGAGAGCTTGATGTATTTTACATTCTTTTTCCAAACATCAATATATTTACCTTCAAATTGTATACAAACTTGAACAAAATGAATAAAATAAGCGTTCCTTTGTTCGAACTATATTCGGTACTTACTTTACTAATATATACATGAACCCCCAAACCATAATGATGCGGTTTGAAATGAGATAATACGATATCCCATCCAAATGGGTCATGTGACAGTAAGATGTAATTAACGATACGTGCTTACACTGCCGGAAGTCTATAACCCAGGATCTTCTTATCAACTTTCAAAAACACTTGATAACTTATTTTGTTTAAACTCATTTTTGTTTCAACATTCAATCGTTGGATGTCTCCTAAGAGGGTTAAAGAACACATAATGTGGTAAATCAATATGATCCATTTGCACGAGAACTGCCATTACATTTTCCTTTTGCAGCTTCAGACTTGCAGTAAAATGCCCAAAATTCTAAAAAATATTATACATAATTAAGAAGGTCCAGATTTTGCATTCTCCTTCCTCGGTGTATCAATAGGGGCCTCAATATCATAAAAATTCAAGATTCATAATCCAGTCTCCACTTCTGCATGAGGATTTTACACGGTTTCGCTACTGATCTCATTCCAGAACTAGAAGTCCCCTCTACCATTCTACAACATGATCAAGCTTCGGCTGATAGATTTTGAGATATAGAGTGAATACTAGCTCTCGGGCAGCTTACTGAGAATGGAATGCTCTGGTTTGTGATCACATTCATAGTCGAGATGAACAAATGCTCGTTCAACTTCTGGGAGTTCCTCGATCTTTATCTGCAGAGACTCACCAATTGCATGCGCTTCTTTTAAAGGCAAATCTTCTGGCAGTTCAATATCAACCTATATGCCATTAATGAGAGAAATAAATATGAAAGATCGATGAGTGCCCATTTACAAGGTCATAATCAAAATATATATTTATTAGCAAGCACAATTCGCACTTTCATATAATAAAACAGCACAGGACATGATTGAGAAGGCTACTCAGATTTGTCAGGGTTTATTACATGAAACACCATTGAATCTTTCCCATTTTCTACATAACACAAACGCAACTTTAAGAATTACATCAAACACCCTTAACATTTGCTAAAAATGCATTACAAAATACATAACAACATTTCAATGTTGCACTGAACACCCCCTCGGTGTAGCAGCTGAAATTTATGAACTTCAGATAGTTTTTAAGAAAATCGGATAATTTTGATGGTGTTGAATCTTCTTCCACTCTACTTTCTATAATGTTATACTCGGTTTAATCTAATAAATTAGAGTCTAAACAAGAGTATCTTTTCAAGATCGTTCTCAAATTTTAATTTTGTAGCTTTATCTTAAAAATTGAAATTAGTACGAGATAGTTCCAAGTACTTCATTTTTTCTTTACTATATTTTAAATATAGAAACTAAAAAACAATAATTCCATGCTTATTCTAGAATTCCTCCACGGGACAATACTTATGAGCGCAGAACCAAGCTTGTATGATATTAAAAAGATAAACAAAGCGACTTTCAAATATCACGGATATATAATAATTAATTTACAGAAGGATTTACAAGGGGGGAAATAACCAACCTCCACGAAGTAGAGAACACCAAACGTATAAGCTCGAACTGTGTCAACACGCTTAATTTGAGGATCATGCCTTATGACGAGGTATGTTAGTTTCTGCAGCATTTCAGGGGGAGCTGATTGACCCACTAATGAAACTGCAACACCAAAACATTAACAAACAAACAAATACATACCAAGATCTCCCGTTTTCAAATAAATCCTTGAACTTTGTAAATCACAAAAACAAGGCAACACCGTTAAAATTCAAAAAAATCAATGGTGTTATCTGTAATTTATAAATTTTATAAAAACAGTAAAAATTCATTGGGGTTATACAAAGATTGTATAAATATGGCTGAGAAAGCAAACCTGCGTTTTCCAAGACAGTCCCGGACCAATTTGAAATTGTATAGATTGCAAGAAGGATGGCCCCGACAGGATCGATCCACCAATAGAATCTATCACCAAGAACAGCAGCAGCCAAGCCTACGACATTGGTTACAACATCGAAATAGTGATCCTGGTACAGGTAAATTGTAGCAAAAAATCAGCACACGGTCTCTACAAAACAAGCCTGTCACATTCAAATTATAGAGCTAAAAAAAGTAATTACAACCTTAGCATAGGCGCGGACAATATTGTTTCCTGATGTTCTACAGTACAGCCATAGAACAAGTTTAACTCCCGTGGCAAATAACATGATTGAGTATAACCACACAAGTTGATCCGAGGTCATTTTTGCAGTCGGTGCTTTTGAAGTCAATTGTTCAAGGGCCTGAATTAAGACCTGAAAACCTAATATACAGAGAAAAGCATTAATGCATTAGATACTCAAGCATCAGTAATATACAAAGAACCACAAGGCCATTTCAGCAGTCGATATTTGAGAGAAACCTATAATGTTAGCAATCTATATGATTAACTACATGGATAAATGACATATCATGTAATTTTATATTCTGACACCTCCCAGCAAGTTGAGCGCCGTTGTTACGGGCCAAAACCGGGGCCTTTTACACAGGATAAAGTATTTAATAATATCATGCGCCCAATAGGATTTGAACTTGGCTTTGCTTTGATAACATTCCAAGACACCGCACGAAAACTCCGCTATGATAAGGGTTAAGAGGTATTAATTATTTTCTACCAGTATTTAGTAATGATTAAATTGGAACCGTTACCTACCCCCCCCCCCCCACACACACACATTTTATTGTTTCCTCTTTTCGAAAAATTTACAAAAGTAACATACCCACTATACGCGTACCAAATGTTTCTGAATTCTCTTTCGAGATGCTTATTCACGCTAATTTGTGTTAAAGTTATTATTTTGTGATTACAGGTAATAGTTGTTAAAGCTTAATTCACTGTATCTGTAATTTTTTCAATATAAAATATGCCTGCCAAACTTGTAAAGGTGGAGATTTTGGGATATAATTATGACTGTTCGATCAAATTAACAAAGTAAAATTTGAAGTCTTTAATGCAACATACTCTCAACATGTGTTAATTCACCAAACTCTATATTTCAAAAAAAAACATTCAAGCTCTCAAATAACTGCAAACAAGAAGATTAAACAAGAGAACAAAGACTAACCTAGAGTAGCCATGACCGCAGCAAATACAATGATGCCGACTGGTTGAACTCTTAGCTTGCCGATAGGATATTTATAGATATTTATATTCTTCATGGAGATATGAGTAAACCAAAGAATGGCACCAGCCATAAGATCCAACAATGAGTCAAGTGTGGATGCGGCAATGGCAATGGATCCACTTCTTATTGTCGCATAAACCTGGAAATATGAAATATCCTTGTCTTTTACTCATTTTTGTGTGTTACATGTAGTATATTCCGCATAGCCCCTCAAGTGATTTATAAGCGAAAACACCACCTTACACCAAAACCCTTAAAACATTCATACTTCACTCTAAACAGCTCACATGATTGTTTAATTTAACTCTAAAACTTGTTATGTGTTGATTAGAGTAAAATTTGTATTTTTATGTTTTGGTCTGATGAAAAGAGTTGATGTTTGTGCTAATAAATCACTTGAAGTGGTATAACTGCTACACAAGGTAAAATACAACAACTTCTGCGCAATTGATTTTCGGGGAAGGATATTGGAAGAATAGATTACCTTAAACACCAAAAGCAAGATATTTGCATAGTTGGAGATTTTCATTGCGAATTCGCTTTGAGCTTGCTGGAGATTTTCTTCTTCTACATGATCATTATCACTTTTACTAGATGTAATCAACGTGTCGACCTCCTCAAAAGATCTAAGGGTAGCAAATTGTCGTTTGTAGTACTCTTTTTCTCCTGAAAAGCGTTAAAAACAGATACAGATTTTATGATAGACAATATTGAACAGACAAAGAACACTAATTCATTGAGAATTTCAGGTTCCTGAAAAGGAGTTGCATAACAAAAAATCAGGCACAAATGGTCAGCATAATCAAAAAATTTCAAAAATCATTGTAGGCAATGCAATCTCTGTCTTCATGAACACAATGTTCATAACTCAATCGCGGTGTAAGAAAACATCGAACAGACTGGGCTTCATAAAAGGCTCCACATTAGGTTTAAACAACCAACTTATTTCTCAATATTTCTCAACATTCATCACTCCTAAAAGTACTAAAAATCAACAAGTCCTGTATTTTCCCCAATTTTCTTATAGGTGCAATGGTACCCTTGTGAGTTTTGAGGAAAAAATATTAATTTTTGGCCTCAACAACACAAAACTAACAAAAAGCATATTATTGATAAAAATTGCATTCCTTAACACAAAAAAGAAAACAACTTGCTGAGTTACAACGTACCAAAACTCCAAAGTTAGATACCCTAGGCTGGCTTTTTGCGCATAGGTTGCTCAAAATTTATTTTAATGTCACCTCCGCTGCACAGCAGCTCCGAAGTTTTGACGATTAATTTATTTTTACATTCTACTACATAAAAACCACCAAAATTAAGGTGGAAAAAAAACCTCTTCCCCAAATACCATTTTTCCCTCTAGAACACAATTCGCCTTCATTATTGAATTCCAAAACTCAAAAAAAAAACAACCAAACCCGCAATTCAAAACTCAAACAAAAGAACCAAAATCACCCAGATTTGAAAATATTAGAAACAAAAACAGGTGAAGTTTGCACCTTTTAAGAGGCCATTGATCCTAGAGACATCAATTTGACAAGGGTTTTCTGGGTCGAGGCCAGGCTTGAGCTTTTCTGGCAGCCTCGACACAAAATCGCCTCTCAATATCCCTGGCGTCGACGTCCAATTCTCTATCCCACGACTCAGCAGAGGCACTCTTCTCTCCTCCATTTATTTTGTTAATTTCGATAAAAGATCTCTCTTTGTTCCAAGACAAATTCAAAATTCAGAGAACCAGAGACATGATTTTTGAGAGAGGAAGGGGGAGAGGAAACAATATATAGAGACAAGCATAAGAGAAAATCTCTGTTTTCTCTTGTTTGGTTTTTTTTTCCCCTTCTCAAATATGCCCCTAAATTCCTTCATATTTATCTGTACCCTTTAAAGCCCTTATATTCTAGGAAGAATAAATGGTGTGATGATATGTTTCTAACCTTATTAATTTTTATGTAATTAATGCATACAGCTGCAAAAACACATGCACATAGACCAATAAATGGTGTGTTGATATGTGCCCCGTCAATATAATAAGCGCCTCGTTCAATATATCAAAAAAAAATTCATATTTTTATTTATGCATCGAATATCTTAAAAAAATTATTGATATTTATTTCATAAATTGATGGTTAAAAGTTGTAATGATAAAACCTTTTTAGTTTAGTTCAAAATTTTAAATAAATATCTTTTTATTCTGTTGGAAATTTTTATACTGTTTATATAAATTATTCTAAACCTTTGTTCTCTATTTCAATAAAATTTTGAAAAAATATGTACATTAACGAATGGACTGATGGACCATGATGGGGGATATGCACATGGGTGCAAACCCTTTTTCCACTGGATTTTCCGTGGCAACCACAGGAGAGATGTGCCGTTGGCCGCAACAATATATATATATATTGCTCGTTAGCTTATTTATTCTTGTTTTATCTCATCTAAGTTTGATTAACACTCTCATTTTATGCTCTTAGAAAGGTTGATCATATATGTGAGAAGGGGTATTTTCTAACAGCCTAAAAAGATTGTGAACGGGATATACAAATTGAAATGGTTTTTGAAGAGTTGTTTATAAATATAGATATTTCAGGGGTTTATTTATAAAATGTTTGCTTTTCATTTTGGCAGTTTTTTTCATGATTTTGCAGACGCCGGTAATTTAGGAGAAAAGGACACAACTTTAAAGTAATTTTTCACGTGGGCCTTCTTGATCTTTTTCAGTCCTCCCCTGAGTTTGTTTGAGCACAATAATGCATGTGATCTGTGAAGGCTACATGTTTGATTATATAATGTTTTAGAACTTGAGATATTCTCTCTTGTTTGCTTTCATTTGGATCTTTCCATAGATGTACCAAAGTAAAATGAGCTATCTGAGATTTTATGTCATGTCATTAATGTCTCTTTATCCTTTTCATGTCAATATAACCCAACTTTGATCAAATTTGTAATTTTTTGACAGTAATACGTCGTAACGCTGCTGGGAGTCTAATCAGTTTGATCTCAGACCTCTTGCTCAACTGCATACTCAACTGCACAGAGTATTTAGTCCGGGATGGTTGGTTGGCTTAATTTTATTGACATAAGCAGTGGATAGAGAGTTTTCTATAAAAGTAGCTATATTTTGTCTCTATGACAGATAAGTTTAAGACATAAACGGTCAAATTTTAATAAAATAGGTATATATGTAGATCCAAACCATTAACTAATGACCATCATGCTCTTGGTGTTCCTAAAGTCTAGCAACTACGGTACCTTTTTCCTTTCCAAACTTGTAGTATCACATCACATGTAAAGTTGCAGCAATACTCTATAATATATAGTTTGCATTGGAGGTGGTTGGCTAAGAGCGGATCAAGTCCTTATTTAACTATGCATTACTTACCTAAAATCTTAAACCTAATTTACTCCTCGTATCATAAAGTCGACTACTATTTTCATATCCCCATTTATATAATCGTTGTCGACAATAATAATCTTTATCTATTTGTTGGCCTGCATTATGTTCATCTCACAATCCAACGGATAAAAACGTCGTCTTATCGTCTTAATTAACATTTGGATCATACAGAAAAGTTTGGATATGGTTACCAATTGAGTAGTTGTATAGTAATTTACTCGGAAAAAGATAATTTAATTATCTTTGAAATAGTGAAGTTAATGGTATTTTAGAGTTGGCAAAGGAATAGTGTGGGTCTCCTTGGATCTTATAAATGTCCCATATCTATTAAAGAAAAAGAAGCAATGCATGCATGCACACATGAATCGCAATTAACGAGAAGCCAAATCTCTTTATCATCTTCATCCCTATCCTCTATTTTTATATACCATGCTGTAAAGTTGTTTGTACAAGTTGCCCATAACCATCTTGTTTGATATTGGGAGCATTGAATCTGTAATCGAATCTTTTATATTTATTCATAATTAAACATCACCCATTGTGACGGCGGCTGACGTGGCATTTTGATAGTATCTCTTAATTTGTCCACCACCTGATTCTTATCCATCTCGGATATACCATAATATATAAAAAAAAATGAAAACGGATAGTATAATTTCCCCCCTAATGTCATTAATGAACAAAAATACCCAAAATTTACACAAATGTATGTTAAAATAAAGCAAAATACAAAGAGCATGAACTAAGCAAAATTAATTACAGTCTCAGAATGCCAAAATACAATCCAACATGCTCATTTTACACGACAGATAGACGATTTCGAGAACAAATATTAAATAATCCTGCTATACATGGTGTTATTATGATCTACGCTTTAATGATTTTTGGTCATTTACATGCAAATCATGATAGAAGTACTGTTGTGAAATGCTCATCTCTACAAGTATCAGATATATCAGGCTACCATCTTGAACATGCTGGCGACCGTACAAGAGAATTATAGTTTCAAAGCATTCTGTCACCAAAATATCTACGCCGAAATTAAAATCAATCATTAGGTACAGTAGCTCATGTATCAGTTTTTGCAAAACCTGCACGGACTCGTACATTGGTCAACTTTGCTGATCTGCACCAGGTTTTGAATTAAGAAGGGGTTGAAGGGCCTTCACGACGATTGTCATATTAGGTCTGAAGTCGGATTCGTACTGCACACAAAGTGCTGCGACTGCTGCCATCTGAAAATTCGAAAGCGCGATATGCAAATTGAAATCTGGACCATTAACTTTCAGTTATAAATTCAGGAATTTTATTTGTGTGCATGTACGTGTGATTGTTATATGCATGTAAAATCTAGTAAATGCATAAGAAACACGAGAAAGGCAACAATAACAAGATATGGATATAAGCAACAGATCTCAAGTGACACGCAAACCATTCGAGAATTAACCATCGTGTCCAAAGAAAAAAAAATGAAAATAGTTTAAAATCAAATTTTTACTTGAGGGAGTTTTTTATTTTAAAATCAAATAGTTTAGCCAAACCGAGACAAAAATTGTGAAATTTTTTATTTTAGTAATGTGCGAGGCATATGATATCTTATCTGGTTTAGAGAAGAAAAGTAGGGCGGGGGACAACTAATAGAAGCATTGAATGAAAGAAATTTGAATGTTAAGTTAGAATCATGCCTTTGCTACAGCCTTTGGTGGATAGTCGTCGTTGAGCTTCGGATCTATACATTGCTTAACTTTATCCTCGCTCAACCTCGGTGTTGCCTGTGTTAGTTATACGGTTTAATTAATATTGTGAAGCCGAAGTTTCATAAATTGAAAAGATAACGAGAACGGAGAAATAACTAATGAGTACAAATCCTCAAGTATGGAGGCCCACATACCCAAGTTACAAGACTTTGTTGTCCTTTAGGCATCGTGTGGTCTACGGGCTTTCTTCCGGTTAACATCTCAAGAAGAATAACTCCAAAGCTATAAACATCGCTTTTCTGAGTCAATTGCCCCGTCATAGCATACCTAAAGAAAAAAAAATTAAAATTACAAATGAAAATGAAATCGATGATGTTTAAGATTAGAAATTACGGCCAAAAATTAGAAATATGACTTCATTGTTCTAGGAAATTTGTAAGAAAATATATATTGACACGAGAAATTTGTGTCATAGACAAATATGAACTGAAAAATGCACCTCTTTGCTATTTCACAGAAAATGGTGGATGATATTAAACCGAAACATGCTGAATAAAGCTCCTGGTATTTTAATTTAAATGTGTTTTCTAGTATTTACTCACAATTTGTATAGCATATGTTACTTGCCCGAAAAGGTACTTTGGTGAAATTTAGCCAAAAATGTTATTCTACACTAGGGAAAGTAAGCTTACTCTGGGGCATGATAGCCGAAAGTTCCTAAAACTCGAGTGGAATGCAGCCGAGCCGCTGTGTCAGGAGACTGATTGGATAAAGTGAAATCTGCAAGCTTTGACTCATAATCATCAAAAAGAAGAACGTTGCTCGATCTGACGTCTCGATGCACAATCGAAGGCTGAACTTTTTCGTGTAGATACTCGAGACCTCTTGCTGCTCCATAAGCGATTTTCACTCTTTGATACCAGTTTAAAACTGGACCGGGCTCAGCACCTTCTACGCCTTTCCTTCCTGCGCCAAAAAATTAACAAAATGAAAATGGCAAAAAAAATTGCTTGTAAAATTAATAATTCATCATCTGATTACAGTTTTTGTAATTGTATATAACAAGCCTTTTTATGTTGTACTATTTTGGTCGTTGCTCTTGACTAAAACAAGGAGACTATAGTTCGCCTTTTATACGTTCTCTCAAAAGAAAAGGCTAAATTTCACTAAAATACCATAAGATTAGTCATTGCATATAAATACCATAAAGTTTTAATGTTTCTCAATTTAATACGAAAAGCTGTTTCAGTTAGCGCTGCTCGTATCGTAGTAAATTACAGTCTAAACTGAAAAATGGCATATGACATTACATTGAGAGTTTGAGTCTTACTTGGAACTGACTAAGTTCGTAGTTTTTGTTTGCATTTAATAAAATTTACGGTATTCATCTGAAAAATGCTGAAAGTTCATGGTTTTAGACTTTTAGTTAAATTTAACCGAAGTAAAAAAAAAGGTTGATAGATAACCTACAGTACTATGAATGCACATTTCATAGAGAAAATTATGAAAAGGAAAAAGAGCGAGAAATAGAGAAGAGATTTTACCATGTAGAGTATCATGTAAAGAACCTTGGGTTGCAAATTGATATACCAAAATTCGAGTATCGCCTTCCAAACAGTAGCCTAACAACCCCACAAAATACTCATTCTTCAGTCTCGAAACTGACGATATCTACGTAAAAGAATTATAAGAATAACGCAATTAGACTCTCGTAAAGTTGCTTTCAAAGGAAACAATCAGAGCCCTTGTTTTCAATCAGTGCTTAGATTGCAGATTAATCTGGAATTAGCGGTATGGAAATAGCTGGGGAGAGATATTTCCCATCATTGCCCATTAATATGATTCAATCGAACATAATTCCTTGCCATCGCATAATGAAGTTAGATAATTTCAAATCAGGCATATTTCATATCTTAACAGGATGAGGGTAAACAGTGTGCATGTTACAGTGCATGTCTAGTAGGGTTACTTAACTTCGTGAGGCTATGACCGTTGAAATTTGAGAGATGCTAAGCGAAATTGTGTGTATTAAAATTTTCAGGTATCAACGTTAGTTTAACTTTTTCACTGACCAAAAAAGAAAATATATAATGATCAGATTTGGAGATATTACGACCTTATGAGGCTTCAGCTCACCTGAACTTCAAATTCAGAATCTGATTCCTGTGACGCACTTGGATCGAGCTTTTTGATTGCGGCATCTTCTCCCGTGCTCAAAGTTGCGTGAAACACACGACCATAAGAGCCTTCTCCGATCAAAGCTTTCTGCCCAAAGCTATCGGTAAGTTTATTCAGCTCAGCCAATGGTATCGATGGTATCTCGATAGGTAGGACTTTTTTAGGAGCTCCGCTTCTGGCGGCATTGGGACCTCTTGGATCTCTATCACTTCCTAAATCACAAGTAACAAAACACTAATTTTAGTTGTAAAGACATCAAGATCAATACTGCGATTCTAGGTGCCAAGCATTGAGTGCGAAGGCTGATGTACTCATGTCGACACATGTTCAGACTTCAAATTTGCATCCTACACACGTGCTATACAACTCGGATACCATGTCGGATGCGTTTCAACCGTGTCCAACAATAAATGAGTCATTTCTGATAGACTTAAATTTTCTTTCTCCTTACCTTGATGCATCTGGATATTGATTTTATTTCTACTTGATGTTTTGCGACTACTTATTTGAGTGAATAGTTTTACAACTTACATGATTTTGGTGGTTTTATGATGAAACTTTGGAGAAACAACATTAATGAATTTACCAGGTGCGTTCCGATTAGGAGGTGCGGCGGCTTGGTTGATAGGCTGACTAGAGATATCTTCTTCTCCTACGCAGCACATCATTTTGTGGCTCAATGATGCATGAAACCTACGCGGTCCGGTGTCATGTATACAGCGACAAACTCACCAAACATCCGAAAGCCGAAGACGAAGCAACCTGAAAAGTTCACAATTTCTTGTTCATGATAAATAAGTTAACCATAAACAATTTGGTCGAAATTGAATGCTATAAATCTCCTATGACAAATATAATCTGTCGCGAAAATTCCTTCAAACTAAGTGCTCAGATTTTGCCCTTTTTATTTTATTTTTTTTTTCTGGATTAATTAAGAATCGAACGGAGCAAACCCTAAAAAAAAAAGAAACATATGTCAATTGCATGAATAGCAAAAAAAACCTAAAACGGTAAAATTTATGATAAAACATAAATCAGAGAAATAAATTGTTCTTAAAAAAAATTAAAGGATTGGAAAACTAACCTCAAGAATTAATTAGAGGCTTCTTCCTCGAGTCCTTTCATGATCGCCCACTCATGCCCATGTCGACAAACCACCATATTCCCCAACAAAAAGGGAAAAAAAATTTGCGGTTCTAAATTAGATCATGGAATTAAGATGGAACAAAAAAGGAAGGAATTGAAAGAATTTAGCTCAATTTTAAAAAAAGAAATAAGGGAAAAAATAGAGAGAGAAAAGAAACGAGAGATGAGGAAGTAACATCCTATACATTTCGCGGGAAACACGGTCGCCAATCTGAACCGGTCGCGACGTCGGCTCTCTTCCCGCCAAATCTTGGGATTTTTAACTCTCTCTCTCTCTCTCTCTATTTTTTGTTGTTTTTTGCTTATCTAAATTTTAAATTCTCTCAACCCAAAGAGCAAAAAAGATAACAAAAGCATACATGTGGCATATATTTGTAGTTTAGGTAAAAATAAAATGATAGGATCTATTTTATTTCATGATATAACAAATAATTTCGGGAGGGTTAATTTTCTTATGATTATTCGGATGGACCGATGGATCATATTTACAGTAAAACCTCCGTATAGGAATACTCTATATAGGAATAACCTCCCTATAGTGATAAAAAGTCCCGGTCCCGACTCGGGACCAGTTATAAATAAGAATAACCTCCACAGTGTGATATTCCATACTTTTTCCAAGTCCCGCCTGTACTAATTTACCTCTATATAGTAATAAATTGGCATTAAATTTTAAATAATTTTTTATATATATAAAAAATACATAAAATTACTTGGCTATTACAATTGAACTTAAGATGACATAAATTACTTAACTACACAATTGAACTTAAGATGACATAAAGTACTTATTCAAAGTTGTTTGGGACAATGACTTAATTTTTTGAGTTACTACCATATCCTTTAACTTGCGAGTTCGTAGTAACTCGTCACCACAATCACCTTCTTGTTGAATCCAAAACATTTCTAACTTATCCAACATGTTTGAAGCTTCTCGACATGACACCTTTTCTATTTCCACACTATCGTCTTCCGGATTATCACCTTGCGCTTCTTGCCTTATTGCCGCCATGATTTCTTTTATATATAAAACTCTACTTAAGAATAACCCCCCTATAGTAATATTTTTCCCCGGTCCCAAGGATATTACTGTATAGAGGTTTTACTGTATCTTGCAAACGTTTTCGTCACAAACTATTTAAGTAAACTTGACGGGCCTCATCCTAGATTGTATTTCGATAGACTTTTTATATAAACTCTCCTAATAGTAAAGTTCATCTAAAGCTATTTTAACCGTTAAGAATCACATCCGTGCACCAACAATTTCCTTTGAAATTTGGCTTAAAACATAATTAATTCATGTTTAAATAAATATAGGTAAATAACTAAATATTAATCCAAAGTAGATCTTCAAACACAAACAGAAAAAAGACATAACGCCATTCAAAATCGTTACAGCAAGAAGCTTTTGCGCTTTCAGCATTTTTAGTGCCCTAAAATTCGATGGAGATCATAGAACAGAGTGACGACACAATGAATAATGTTGGCACTGTACATAAACAAGATAGAACAAGGCTAAATTGCATAAGAAACTGCCTTCCTTGGTTACACCCATCTAAAATATAAAACATATGGAATTATTAAAAACAATTGAATGTAAATGACATATAATCAAAGATGACATGGAATTATTAAAGCCAGAGTTCAAGTTACAACTAAAAAAACCTTCAAGTTAGTTGTGCGAAAACAGCCATAAAGTTGACAGCAGTTTACTGTAATCTAACCAAAAACAAAGCCCCAATTTCATATTCCACCAAAATATAAATTAGAAGCTACGGAAGCAGTTAAACATGCACATATTCACAAGTAACAACCTTCTATACCCCCCAAAACGAAAAGAAAAATGCGAAAATCCATCATCCGGTCCAAACCTAGTTCTATTGTTCTTTCCAAATCTGACCCATAACTCTAAGCTTTAACTCGCTAGGATCGGCGCCGTCACCAGAAAAATAGAGCGCAAGCTGTCTGGGCACAATGAGCCCATCCATGCTGTCGCGGACGGTCTGGTGGCAGTCGCGGATGCTTCTCGGCAAGCCCTGCCACAGCTGCTTCCGCTGGTTTCCGCTGACCTCAAGGGTGTACCGGAAGCTGCTGGCCTCATCGGCCTCACCCATGAATCGAAGGAAAGCGATGTATACTGGTGCTGAACCCAGTAAGAAGGCCTCGAAATGGAGTAAGAAGTACTTGCCGAAGCACTTGAACACCTTGAGAAAGAGTAAAGATTAATTCACAGGTTCCAATAAAGTATTTCTACATATTCTTAGCCTAAATTGCAAGAAAACCCCATCGCTTTTTGAAAAGCTCAAGTTTGCCCCCTCGTTAAATGGAATTTCTGTTTGTTTTCATTTTCGGCAACACTTTATCCTCTAACCAGTGGCGGAGGCGGGATTATGGTTCAGTGGGGTCAAAAATACATTGCGCTACATTGAGCATGGTTCAGTGGGTCAAATCTCTTTATTCAAAGCTGAAAAGCTTATTATCCCATGCTAAAAAACCTTATTCAAAGCTGAAACCCATCGTTAGCATACATGGCACCAAATTTCAGTGGGGTCAATTGAACCCCCAGGGCCCATGTGGATCCGCCTGTGCCTCTAACTGCCCTTGTTTTTTTTAACTGCCATTAATGCTTTTTGGGAATAAAAGGTTGCAGAAAATAATTACAAAATGGCATAGTGACAAGTTGTGGGGGTAAACTTGCAGTTTGGCAACAACAGAATGAGGTTCCTGACATACTGGTGAAAGAAAAACAAATTTCTACAGTTTAGGCTAGAAAGATGATGATACATACAGCATCATCTAGGAATTGAAATAGAATAAAAAATTTGACAAACTATAGCTCAATCTCCCGGGTTATCAGAATAAACAAACTAAATTGAGTAACTTAAAACTTTCTAGGTTGCAGCGACATATTTACTATAATATGCAAAGTACCCAAAGCTCTTAAAGATTTGCCTTGTATCATTCATCGGCATCAAAGAATCGCCCGCTTGCTTAATAGTTTGATCTAGAATGGACTAGTAAGTATGTGATGATAACCTCTGTTTTGTAATAAGTAAATTAATTCAACAATTGGTCTGAAAGCTAAGCAAAAAGGAACAAGTATTCATCAATATCTCAACGATCAAGCAGTTTTCTTTTGAGCAGCGATTTTTCTCTCCTTCTTAACTAAATGGTGATCTAAAAACCATCGTTCTTATCAGAGGGCTCGACACAGGGATTCGATATTTCCCAGTATACAAAAGAATTTCAAGAAAATGGGAACTTATACTTGGGTGTTAAGATGTCAGAAATCACGGAAGATGACTATTAAGCTGATAATGTTTTAAAAGAATGGAGATTTGGCAATTAGTATTAGTATTAGTAAGAACATTAAATAATTTGGGAAATTGTTGAAGCAAATAACCTGATTGTATTGTGTCAATGTTCCACAAGAAAATGAAGATGAACCGATTTGACCAGAATATTACAGCAGAGACAGAATGTGAATAAAATATCGTTTTTATTCAATTATTGATTATACAAGCAGATTCTACTGCGTATATTTGAAACTAAACACAAAACATTGAAAGAGAAGAAGTTTTTGATTGGTTACAAAGTGATACTGATACAAAATACTCTCAGACACATAGAAGATCATATAATAATTAGTCTCGATCATTTAAAGAAGATCAACAAACCGAAATCTAAGGAACTCTAAAAAAAACTTTTTGTGATATTTTAAAGCAAGCTATTTAATTTTTCTCTGAGATGCTTCATGATAATCATCTCGTTAAACAGGAAAATACAGGTCAATGTAAAACATAAGATTTGTTGGAATAAAAGCAGGAAAAAAATCTACATATCAGATTTAGAAATTGGATCCATCAATTATGATCAAATGCGTGTGTATTAATTAAAACTAGGGTTAAGGCCCCGCACCGATGCGCACGGTTTATGACTAATCCATAAAACTTTTATACACTGGAAAAAATTGATTATATATATATATATATGAGAATAATGGAGGAAAGATGCCATAGGAGGGAATTTCCTCCTATGGGGTCGAAAAAATACATCCTCCCTCATTTTTTCCGCCGATCGGCACCCACCATCTCCATCGTTATCATCCAAGATGTGGGTACACCAAATGTCATGTAATTCTACAACCTTTTCACCGTTGATTTAGCAATGTAAAAAGTTCTATTGTCGGTAAACCGTCAATTTTGAGCCCACTAAATCAATGATGAAAAGGTTATATAGAATCACATGAAATTTGGTGTACCCACATCTTTTGATGATAACGATGGAGATGGTGGGTGCCGATCGGCGGAAAAAATGAGAGGGTGTATTTTTTCGAGGCCATAGAAGGAAATTCGCTCCCATGGCATCTTTCCTCCATTGTTCTCATATATATATATATGGTTCATAGATTTATCGATATAAAAGGCCACGTTTTTTATTTGCAATAAACAAAGTCCATGGTATTTATTTGCGGAAAACAAACTCCATGGTATTTATTTGCGGAAAATAGAGTCCATGGTATTTGTTCGAAAAAACGGTGAATTTCCATGGTATTTATTTGCGAAAAACAAAGTCAATGTTATTTATCCGAAAAACGGTGGAAGACCATTGCATATGCGAGAGATTTATTTATTCAACACACGTTGAATATGCATAACATTTATTTGTAACAAACAAAGTCCATGATGACCCACGCGATGCGGTGGATTTTTGGAATAATCTACGAAAATAAATAAACTATAACTTTAATAAATACTTATGTCAATCATTCTAATGATAAAAGTTCATGGTATTTGTGTAATAAACAAAGACCAAACAAAGTCTGTAGTATTTATCTTAAAATTTTGAAAGTTCATGGTATCTATTATAACAAAGCGTACGGTATTTATCTGATTTTTTTTTAAAGTTCATCATATCTATTTGTGGCAAAAGAAGTCCATGGTATTTATTTTTCTGAAAAAACATAAAAGGTTCATGGTATTTTAGTGAAACATGGCAATAAAAAAATTCAAACAAAGTCCATGGTATTTATTTGAATTTTTTTGAATGGTTACGGTATCTACTTATAACAAACAATGTCTATGGTATATGTCTTAAATTTTTTGAAAGCTCATGGTATTTATCTGAATTTTTTAAAAAGTTGATCGTATTTATTTGTGACGAAGAAAGTTCATGGTATTTATTTTTATGAAAACAAAGAAAGTTCATGGTATTTAAGTGATATGCATTGATAATTTTTTTTGAAGTTCATTGTATCTATTTGTGACAAATAAAGTCTATGGTATTTATTTGAGAAATGGAGAAAGCTCATAGTAATTATTTGTATGAAAGTCCAATATTATTTATCTAAAAAAACCCAGAAAGTTCATGGTATTTTAGTGAAATTCGAGTGGATTTTGCAGCCATTGGCAGAACCGTAATTTTCATGAAGTCCATGCCACTAAAAGACAAAGCAGAACTTTGGCCATAAACTTCCCAATTTATCCCCACATTTTCTAGATATCTACAACTAAACCCAAACATCCACACTAGAATCCAAAATGTAATTTTTTTGAAAAGATGAGGGTATTTTGAACAAATTTCAAAATTTTCACTTCTTCACCCCACCTACTTGTGGTAAAATTATAATGATAAGTGTGATAAAACCCTATGTACCAACAATTATAAAAATTTAATTAAAAAAAATTTACAGAACAAAACCAGGAAAGGAAGACGAGGACTAAAAATTACGACAAGCATTAAAAATATACTTTAAGCATGTTTTTTTAAGAGAAAAAGCACCCTCTATAACTTCTTATAATAGTTTATCACATATATATTTTTTCAGACAATCTCAAAATGAAATACTAGGTCTAAGTAAAAATTTAAAAGAAGAAGAATCGGCTTGAATATTAGATTTCATCAATTAATAACCATAATTACTCATTTCAGTACAATGCATCAGATTGAAAACATGTATCAATTTTCCATGGAGATAGGAAGATCTGGTTTATTACTTCTTTTTTAAAATAAAAAAATTGGGAATATGGAGGTGTGTTTCATGTGTCCTTGGTAAAAGCTAATAAACGTGCATGCTTCATAGCAAATAATGGATGCAATTTAAATGGTGCTGGGTTTTTTTGGGTGGATTTTGGAGCCTTCCCTAGAGAATTGAGAGGTAATTTAGATAGGTGGGGTTTTCCATCCATAGACTGAAACTGATTTTCATCAATAAAAAATGATATAGGGTTTTACTTTATTACTTCAAAAAATGGTTTATTGCAGAATACTACCATGTAGTTCTCCCAATATACAATTTATACCCCCCTCAAGTGATTTATTAACGCAAACACCCCCTAAGCATAGACCAAAACCTTGAAAAACATTCAGATTCAAGTCTAAACCAAATGATTGTCTAATTTAACTCTAGAACTTGTTTGTGTTGTTTAGAGTAGAATTTGAGTGTTTTTTAGGGTTTTGGTAAATAAAAAGAGGGGGTGTTCTGCAGTTAACCCAAAAAAGAAGGCAAGCTATCAAGAGTTGATGCACCCAAGCAGTGCCACTGTCAAATTAACTACAAGAATATAAAAAAAACTTACCGTGAGCATCCATGTGGCATGCTCAACCTCAAGGGGATTAGAATTGACATAACGATGATTGAAAGTGGACCCCATATGCATGTCAACCTTTTTAACAGAGAAAAGGTATATTAGATATTCTATGTAATAATGAAACACTAGTTCATAATACAAAAGAGAGAGAGCGAGGCCTATCTCTCCTTTTGTGTGTTTACAAACCTTGTGATGATCTGTGAGATGAGTAATTAGGGTTGCAATATCCCCAGTGACAGAGCACTCAGAACCAGCATAAGGGCAATTGTAAGGCCTGAACCTACACTGATCTTCATGCTTGATCTTCTCATAGTAGGAGGTTACATCTTGGCATCCCAATGGCCTGTGCCTACATGAGAATTCTAGAGACTCTGCAACTTTTTCCAAAGCTAAGCACCTTATGTTACCAAGACTTCGAACACAAGAACTGAAAGGGCATAAGTTGTTGCTCACTTTCTGCTTACAATTTTGACAGAGAATGTGGCCGCTTGGACACTGCGGTCAAAAAGATCGAGTGTTTAGCTCACTTTGTCAGCCTAATTCAGAAGAGGCTAAATTACACAAAAATACAACACTATCGCTATTTTCCACTAAATAGCCTTAAAGTTTCTCCTATAGAAACTCCCTTAAACTTTGATTTTAAAGGAGTTTTTCACTAAAACGCCCTTAAATTCAGCACTTTTAAGGCAGCTTATTGTAACGACAAATTTTTAAGATAGTGAAAATGTTCATACATAGCTAAGTGAAGTCTAGTATAATCGTCCTTCATAATAGAAATATGCACTTAATTAATTTGCATTTACATGATTACGATTTATATGAACAAGAACATATGGCACTAACAGTTTATTGATTAGCCATTCAAATGATTTCATGCTGTAATACAGAACATTTTTATAAGTAAATTAACAGCAGAAAGGATAATATAGTGGCAGCCCTGGCATAAATAAGACAAATCCTGTTTGCGGCTCATTTAATGAACAGTAGCTTATAAGCCACCGATTATTTTAACACAACAGGATTTTAACTATAGTTAATTAGATGTTTTCTGGAAAATCAAAGAAAGCATCGACTCAACTGCTTGATAACCTTGACAGCCTGTGTCCAACTCTTAAGGAAAACTGCCATCCCCCAACCAACTTTAATCTGACTAAAATTCTCAAATTAGTAGTAAACCATGAGGTTATTCAGGATAATCATGAAAGAGGCAGATAGAAAAGAAAGGAGCATGATGTCCACAGTCACTATTTATTTGGTCTAGCTGAAACCACATGATTTATTTTTTCCCCTATATTCAAGTTAATCTCATTGGACCCTTAACAACATTAATTGTTCAGGTGGCTGAAGTTTTCAACCAACTCACTAGCTTAAGCCCAATAATCCAAGTTATTCAGAGTTGTTCGCCCATAGACAACATAAATAATATGAAAACTTTTTAGCAGTTTATCTCAACTATTACTTTTATCTCCCGATTGATACTGAACACAGTACAATCCACTTCTTCCAATTAATTTTTGTAAAGCTTCTATGCTAGTTCCAGCCAAGGTTCAGTATCAGGGCATTTTTTAGTCTCAGATTTTGGTAAAAGCGACCAGAGCTTGGACTGTACAGGAGGCTTCGTATCAGAATTATTTGTTTGTTAACATCAAAAGCATACAAACAAATTTTAAAAAACAAGAGCAATGATTAATAATGTAAATAACATAAATAATCGACATCATTTTGACATATATTTTGGATAACCAATGAATTTTATATTATGTTTCAATAAAATATTGCACAATTTTGTGTCTCATACATATAAACATAGAAATGAGCTTCTATTATGATGCTGCACCGATATTAAGGCTTTTCTAAATGTATAGGTCAATGGAAATATATTAATGAATATTTTCATTAACAAGCATTATATATAGATTGTTTACCAGGTTAATGGGTTATTAGAAATATCCATATCAAGCAAAAGCCTAGAAGATATAGGAAATAATTAGCAACTCATTAATAGAGATTAACGTAACAGGTTGTTTCACAGATTAACGAGATATAACATTTTCTTTAATTTATATGTTAATGAGTCAATGGAAATGGATCAGAGGATATTCCCACTGACAAGCATTACCAATTCACAAGTAAAATGTTATTTGATTAATGATATGTATTGGAAATATCTACAGACAACTTGACCCACCAACCATTCTATATAGTACCACATCTTATTGATAAATTATTATATAATAATTTAAATACTTTATTATTTTTAAACTAATTTAATCCTAACAATCAATTTGCCTTATCGGCCAAGTCCTAGGTACTTAGACATGCTTTAAGAACCCACTTCTCACAGTTCTTGTTAATGACGTCATTTCAGTTAGTGATTACAAGTTCCTTCCTCGTTAATATTCAGACCTCATACTCACAAAGCAAAATTCTATCCTTGTTTTCTAACAGTTCCAAGATCATTGAGCTGATGTGTGCATCGTGTTATATATTTATTGAGCTATGTGACAAAACTTCATACCCTTCAACATGCTTCAGGCTAAAGTACTATTATCAATCTTAAAGTAGTCAAACTTCATTTTACTAACTATACACTCACCTAAAAATAAGGAATGGTTTCAGATAACAGTAGTTCAAATTTTTGTAATATAAGAAGAGTGTTAAATGTTTATTGTTTGGTTCATGAAATAAGTTTTTCTATTTATAAATGTCCAAGTTGACATTGTCAGCATGCTACCTTTGGAGGAGATATAAATGGCAAGCGTACTCCATTTGGAGTGACAGTTATTCATCAGTTTCAGCATGTTGATCACATCTTAAGTAATCATGATCACAAGGTTTCTGCTTTTAAATCGACATTCTTATGTTTCAAGCATTTTTACATGCTGCCTTTATAGCAAGCATGTAGCACAAGCACAAGTTCAGGTCTCATTTTCCGTGGAGGACACAATCGGTAACACACTATACCCAAATAATTAAGCTGAATGTCGGTCCAACAACCATTTTATACTCAAACTAAGCTAGCCCCAACACAAAACACATTTCTCTAACTTGATGCTGTAGAATAAAAACGGAATATGGAAAATGTTGTGCCCTAGAGAGCAGTAAACTGAAGAGGGGGAAATGGAAACTGTTGTGCCCTGGAAATGGATAGGTTCCTTCTCACTGCTTCATTACTACCCGGCTTTATCTTTCTAAAAAAGTTGAAAATTACACTATGCTTGCAGGAATAAAAGGATGGAATTTCCTCGGAATTATTATAAGAAAATTCAAGGAACATGTTCTAAAAAAATTTAAAACTATAAAGAGCTTTTTTCATGCATGAATTGTTGGGGGAAATGCATGGATCAAGTTGGAAATACGAAAGCTTGGCTGTACAAGTGAAGTGATGAGTACCTGGAAAATGGGAGGATACATCATATTTGAACAAGCAGGGCACCGAAGAAGTTCATACAACTCATTGGTGGAAGACAACCTCGGCTTTAGAGTCTGACGTTTTCTTGGCCGAGAATTCACTTCAGTATCCATACATCTAGTTTGTGAATTGTGATCGCCCATAATTGTCTCGGCATCAGGTAGTTTATCATCATAAATACCTCTTCGATAAGGCATAGCGTCTTTGACACAAGTTATAAATATCGAACGATTATATGCTACTGATGGCTGTTTTGCTCTATGTAACAAGTCCAAACACTACCTAAGCCTGGAAAAAGAATATCAAGCAAATATGATTTACAAAACATAATGTACAAGTGCACTGCTAACTTGATACAATATAGTTCATAAATGAAGAATGATAAAATATGTCTGGTTCAAAAGGATAAGGAATAAAAATTATTTGGAGAAAGCAGCCCAAGAAATGGCCTATGCATGCCAAATAGATGGGCCAAGCATGTTGCAGGATGCACAAATATGTTTCCTTCATGATAGGTAAGTAATGATGAATTTCAGTTTCGGCTATCAGGCTGCATTGTTTCAAATATCAGAAGCTGAAAAGGCTAAGACATCCACAAGAGAACGAAGTATTTATTAACTCCTTCAAAAAAATCTAGGATTTAAATAGTGCACAACATGACTGAAGCAATGCACTGATAAGAGAGGCAAAATTCGACATATGTAAACGAAAGAACACAGCATTGCAATTTTGACATAGTTTCCACTTTCATTATCATGACAGTAACTACAACAACATGATTTGTTCTGTCCAGCATTAAGTTATAAGTTTTAATGGTCTCTAGCACATTACTGCAGCAAACTTATGTTGTATTATTCACTGCATGGAAAAGAATGAAGTAGATAGACAAGCTGTTCAAATGCACAAGCACAAATAAAAGGTCCAGCTAAGTGAAATGGGAGGACAGAGAATTGTTTAAATGATATATTAAAACACGATGGACACTGATGATCAAGGTGAAACTGTTACCCAACACAAATCGGGGGCAAAAATTCATTTGGGGGGGGGGGGGAACGTGTAAGTATGCAGCACTATGTGTGGGGAGTGCACGTGTGTGGGGAGTCTCTGCATGTGTGTATGCGTGTGGACAAAAAAGTTTAGCAATAATAGGATAAAATATTAAAATTAAATGAACAAGAAATTCAAATATAAACATCTAAAGCATGAAACCGAAAAATGGACCCAAGGTTTAAGTAGGAAAGAGTAACCATTCTGATTCCCAAAAAGAGTTTTCCTTCTCTCAATATAAATTGATATCAGTTGTACACGAAACAAAAGATGGGATCAGAGAACAATGCAATGGTAAACCAATCATGGTTATAATAAGCTGTCCCAAGAGGCTGAGTAGTGTAAAGAGGCCTTAGACCACTCTGCTTTGAGGCTATGCACTAGGATTAAGCAGTTAAAGCACCTAGCCCAGACATTTTGCAGATTGGGTCGCCCAGGCAGAAATTAAACGGCTTTTAGGCTTTTCATTCATTGTTAGTTGTTAATTTGATGGTTGCAAATTATTGTCGATGAATGGCATACATGTTAAATCATTTCTTGCATGTATATTCACTCTATTTTTATAATATATTTAACATTTTTATATTATATTAAAGGATTTTTGAATTATTCATGCATTTCTTTATTTGTATATGCACACAATTTAAGTTGTTGTATCTTTACCGGAGTTTTCATTCATAGCCGACACCATTTAGATGGAAAAAGGTAAAACCGCCTGGCCGGTGCTATGGCACCTGCTACCTAGCGCTTTTATACTAAACCAAAGATCTTACAAAGCACAAAACACATTCTTTCTTCAAAACAAAAATTAAAAGATCATCATCGTCGTCGCCTTAACTGTAGTTTACCCTAATCCTCTCTTAAGTTCTCTAAAATCCATGGACACAAGAGGGGTTCAACCATAATCTTGATAGATAACTTCGCATCCTTTAAAATTCTACCATATGGGAAAACCCCTAGAAGAGAGAGCAACGATAGGTTTACTACACATTTCCATCAAAAAAATAAAAATAAGAATAAAATTAAGGATTTAACTACGCCCAATTGAATGAATTGCAATCAAAAAGACCTGGATAATCAAATAATACCAAACTCCTAGGAGGAAAATGTAGAAAGATCTGATCTTTCTTTCAAGAAATACAACGATGAGAAGTGCAAATTAAGGACATGGAAAAAGATTAGATTTTTTAACGAAGAACTCACTTGAATAGGCAAAAGGTTCGCCGGAGACACGAACGATTCCGGCGATTTGGCGAATTTTCGCGAGTTAGGAGACGAAGAAATCACGCGATTATAGAAAAAGGAGTGATTTTTAATGGGATTTAATCCTACATTAAAATTCTGCAGGTTTTTAGCGAGCGCCGAAACGAGCGCAGGTGGGGGTCCCGTCACCTCCGCTCTCCGCGTGCATTGAATTGCGGTCTTGGGTATGGTCACGGCTGTGAGTATAAGATGACTGTGACCGCAAGGTGTTTATTGTCAATCTTGGTTCATTGTATATTGGTTTATTGTCAATCGCGACATTAATAGGTGTTTATGGTTTAGCGGGGTCATGAAGGAGATCTAAAGAATAGCTTCATCGGAACAGGAAAAAACAAAACAGAGGATCATAATCATAATCGTTATGTTATATCCTACTTTTTTGTGTGTGTATCCCTTCCATTTATAAACCTATAAAAATGGTTAAGATTGTTTCAAAAATGCTTTTTTATGATGATATCAGAATAGAATTTCGCATATTTATTTGTTATCATTTTTGTTTGTTTTGTAATAATGGTGTTAAGGGTTTAGTTTGTCCATTCTAGGCATTTGTAAATCCCCAGTTTCCATATATAATTTTTCCGTAATTTTCCAAATTTTTATTCCATTTTTTCATTTTTATATATATTTTTTATTATATTTATATTATAATTAAATTATTCTTAAACCTAAATTCTAAACCCAGATCCTAACCTACCCGACCCGACTCACCCGACCCGCTCATCCCCCACTTCTTCTTCTCCCTCGCTCACTTCTTTTCCCGTCTCTTCTCCAACGTCTTTCCCTGCTCCTCGTGTCCACCTCCGCGACGACCGCTCCCGCTCGCCAACCCCCCCGTGTCCCGCTCGTTCCCCCCCAATGGCCTTACCCCAATGGCTCTCCTCTTCTCGCGCCATCGTCGCGAGACCCGCTCACCCACGTTCCCGTTTCCCCACGTCTCGACTGAGCTCTCCCTTCTTTTTCCTCTCGCTCCTTCTCCCTTGTTCTCATTTTTTCTATCTCCTCCAAACACCCGCCTACTCATCCATCGACGACGAGCCCCGGTCTCCTCATCGTCGACGACCACCACGAACCCATCACCAGCCACACTTCCTTCATCCCTTTCCTCACCTACGACCACTCCAGCCATCGCCACTGCCTCACCCCGTCGACCAACACCCACAAGATCCAAAACTCCAGCACCACCCTCTGCGTGCCGAGCTTCCTCGCACACAAGCGCGATCACCTCTGCTTCCACCATCGTCGGAGCTCTCCAACTCACCATCTCCAAGCTCCAAGCTTCGAGTATCTCCATCACCGACAACCACCAGCAGCTCCACCCTGATCGGAGCCACCCCGCTCCTCTACTGCGACTAAACCCACTACCCCCTGCACCCCACTCCGTCTCCGATGAGCCCGAGCTCCCTACAACTGCAGCACCCCGAACGCCTCACCAGAGCCACTATAAACCCACGGCCCGTGCCCGCCTCCACGCCAGTGCCGAGCCCCAAGTCCTCCCTCGAACAAGCCGAGTCGCACGTGTGTCGTGCTGTGATCGTTCCCGTGTCGTGCCGCCGTCTCAAGTCATGCCACCTTCGCCAAAGGCAAGAGAAAACCCATCTCTTGTTATTCATACTATTTTAATACCTAGGCTAGACAATAATGTTAGATTATCTTGTATATAGCAGTGTAAATATATGCTTTCGACTGATTACTAAACACTGGCCTAGTGTTCGATACAAACTATAAACCAAAATATATTTTGTGATGGCGGAATTTATGATAGTTCGATTCCGTTGCTGGTTGCGAATATCGTGTAATAATTTGGATGCAAAATATCGTGTTCATAGCGTTGTAGAGTCGCCCCATAAAGGCGACACAAAATCTGAATCTTACCGCGCATGCTGCCTTATTAAAATCATTGTAAATTAAATACAATTTGGAACGTAACGTTCTATGACTCATATCGAAGCTTACTCGATAACCTAAAACCATCCATAGTTTTTTTCTCGAAAATTTTATATCACTGTAACAATACTTGGTTGCGAACGCGGCACTGGACTGCAGTCCGGGGCAGCGTATCGATTTGGATACCAGACTTTGACTACATGTACATCCCCACTTTAGACTGAAAATGCACAGAACCCCATATGAGCACGTAGATAATTTAATTAGCTAACACATGAATATGGTCCCATGCCGTTTCACCATTGTTTGATATTTAATTTGTATTTTAGAGTACCGATGTGTTCTGCAGTTTCTGCAGTGACCTCTCTTACACCGTCACATTAAACAGGACATAACTTCTAATAAAGAAATGTTATTGATAATACGTTTGATGCATTGGAAATCTAACGGATAGAGATAGATTTCAGTCCACTGGGGAAACGCCTGAATCTAAACTTAACCACCAGCAAACAGCGCACGAGTTGGACTTCCGGTTCTGAAACTGGAATTTCAGCAACCAATCGCTAATTTAAAATGATGATAATTCCCTAACCTGAATTCCGATTGATACTGCTTAGATAATCAAGTTTTCTTCATACACCTTTTGTATTATTTTGATCCGTTCTATACGTGTGAATTATGGTAAATTTTGCAAGTTATATGGTTATGGGTATTATAATTTAGTGAATACATGTTCAGTGCATTTATGCCTATTGTATATTTGTTGTATACCTTCTGTATAGTGATAGTTGCATTGAGACCTAGCGACTGTTGTGGATTATCGATATAAGTGTTAGCGATTGGGTTGTGGTAAATACGAAAGTGATATTGAGAAGTGGAAACGCGATTGAAAGTGAAAGTGATACGTATTTGTTCACAACCCATCGAATACCTAAATTCATACTATAACCTGGGAGATAAGGAAATCAAGGTAGAATTTAACTCGTATTTAGCGAGATACAGTGATTTAGAGGATGATCATTCACTATTAGTGATAGATATACATATGCATATATTAGGTCGTGGGCCTAACGGCACGGCTGACATGGTTATGTCCCGGACACAGCGGACCGCAGTCTCGGGGATGCACAAGACCCTTGTTAAACACGAGTATCCTTTCCACCATTTGATTTCATTGACTCAGTGACCGATAAGTAGTGACGTACATATTGTCTGGTTTACTGACATGATACTTATATTGCATTATTCATATTTAGTTGATATTATTATACTCATGTTCTGCATTTTGTTGCACTTCTCATATTTAATAATACTGCATACCCATCATATATATTTATTACTATATGTGTCGTCCTGACGACCTGAGTGTGCATGCTCAGAGGACGAAGTGGATCCAGCCTAGGAGCAGGACCCGCCATTCGAGATCGTGGAGGTCTAGACTGCTTCATCAGCGCCATCTCTTTTGCTTTCAGCACTTTGTATTTCATTGGTTAGTTTTATTCTGCAAAATAAGTGTATTTCGAACTCTTTATATTGCCGTGTAATTAAGTTGTGAACTGTGATTTTCCTTTACTCTGGTATTGTTTACTGACTACCATGTAATGCTAGAAATCGAAGTGTGACTATGGCGGGATTATTTCCTGACCGTAGGAGTATGGTTGGCCTGGTCACCTCTCATATTCCGTATTTTCAGGAAGCGGGACATGACGGCATTTGATTTTGAGTTAGGGATAAGTAATGAATGACGGCAATTGGTTCACCTTCCATTTTTCACTCACTCTCTCTTGGTCGAATTCCAATACATCACATTTTATTTGGCTTTTCAACATGTTTTATTTTGCTTTTGTTTCTTATGCGCATGGAACCTTTTGTTTTTTATTTATGTATTTATCGAGTATGATATTTGTCATGCTTTTTTAGTCAAAAGCATTTGTTTAGAACTTGATGACTGCAAGTTATGATTATCGGTTTTTCTTTCGCATTGAGGAGCTTTTTTGATTTTGGAGTTGAGTAAAAGTAATTACGACAACCAAAATCTTTTGGAGGGATCTTACATCGACTCCATAATCGATACTATAAGCCTTTGTTTCGGTGTACAGTTAGGATAATCGGAATTTATTTTAATTGGAGATAAAGTCGATGCGAGCTCTGGTTTGGAAGGTCCAGCCTTTCTACTTAGACCTTGTTTTGCAAGGAAGCTAGGTTAGGATATCCGGTGTTTCATAAAAGGAAAATACTTTCCTACCCACTTTAACTCCTACGTGCAAGGTCTTAAGAGATAAACGCCATGGGTCTCATATATATAATTAATTTCTAGATGATGTGAGTCCCTCATCTCTTCCTGTCTCATGGGTACATGCGGATATGAATAATTAATGGATAGTAACTATTAGTGATATATGCCCTAGAGGCCATTATTGTATCATACTGGATTGTATATTATATATTGGAAGCTTAGGATATTCACAGTTATAATTACAGTGTTGCTCAAAATGGTAGTATGCTACCTGGTTTGATTCCACCTCAATATGTACATGTGTTTCTTTTAGCATATCGCTTATACATATTGGTAAAGCCTTTAAGATCTTTGCTTGACTACCAGCGCTGTGATGGCAGTCACACTAGTGGGGGCTGGGTAGTCTATAAGCATATCCTTATACAGGTCCCTAGTCGTAGGATTATCGAGACGGGGTATCGATACTCCAGGGCAGGCTAGTGTATACGCTTCTCATCCCAGCAGGGGAGATGGTCTATCTCACAGCCATTAGTACGTCACACTGGAGATAGTATACATGTGCTCATTAGGTTATGAGTTACACTGGATAGGACTCGTCGGGAACTGCTGGTTGGTATTATACCTATCGTCAGGAAGCAGTTCTCAGGTGACATGAGTACATGTTAGTCCGTTGACCTGTCATCGCTATTTCGTCTCGAGTGTTTTCCCACTGCACTTAGATTACTACTCTACCATGGCTCAAAGATGTCGTGCAAACAGGTAGTAGTTGAGTGTAGTCCCGAAGCACTTGGAGGCAATAGCGGTCAGATAGGATTCGTCTTTCTTGGTATTGGGGGTTGATATCGCGCTGTGTTCGAAAAGCCATTACACAAAGTCTCTGGCCAGGGCAATCGAGAAATACTGGTAAGCACTCTAGTGGTTTCTCAGGGTTTATTGGGCTCTCCTCCGGCACGACTTATTGGGCTGTTAGGGGTCTGACGTTTACCATCCCCTTGGGTCCAATATGCGAGTATCTTAGACGAACAGACCAGACTGTACGGAGATTATCACAGATAGGCTCAGTAGGAGTTCGGATGAGCTTGCTCATCGACCTTCTTATCGACAAATACCTGGGCAGCCATTACGTGCAGCTAGTACCACTGACGTGGTTATGGTTAAACCCACTGTTCCCCTCCGAAAGGCGGCGCACAGGACCGCGATGTCCTGACGCTGAGATTCGGGGCAGATGCTAATTGGTTTTATCCGTCTACCTCTCCGAAAATGCCAAGTTGATTTACGGCATCTTGCATCGGAGGTTTAGATGGATGCGGCTGATGTAGCAGACTTCGTCAGATTCCCCCTCAGGGTGAGGGGTTTTTGATTGTGGGGACGCTCTTCCCTGCAGGCGCAAGCCCCTACAGTTAATTACGCTACCGCATCGCGGTAACAACTTTCTCCTTCTCCAGAATTTCACTTCGTGTCGTGTGTGTTTGTTTTGTTAGTGGTTGCCCGTGGATTGTATACGGAGACTGAGTAATGCCGTCGCCCGTAGGACGTGGATTAGTCCAAATCCGTATTTACTTAGATTTGGGTTTGGTGTTTTTAGTTTAAGGATACGTTAGTCGCGTTGCGGCTAAGATCAACTTAAACGTTCGTTAGGGATACGTTAGTCCTGTTTGAGACTAAGATCACTTAACGCGATCGTTTAGATCCGACAAAAAAGCGTTTGGGCCCTATTGTTCCAGTTTGGGAGATTCATAATCCAATTTGGGACTAAAGTCTGTTTGGAGGATACGTTAGCCATTTTTGAGGCTAAGATCGACTCAAACGTTTGTTAAGGATACGTTAGTCCAGTTTGAGACTAAGGTCAACTTAACGAGACCGTTTAGGTCCGACAAAAGAGCATTTGGGTTCTATTGTGCCAGTTTAGGGACGTGGTGGTCCATATTCCAATTTAGGGACGTGGTGGTCCAATATTAGTTTAGGGACGTTTCGGTCCGATATTAGTTTAGGGACGTTTCGGTCCATCATTAGTTTAGGGACGTTTCGGTCCGATATTAGTTTAAGGACGTTTCGTTCCACGAGTTTAAGGACCCCGCAATCCATATTGATGTATGGTCGTTGGGACCTGTCACCTCTTTGACGTCGTTGAGGAATTACAACGATGGATATCAAAGGAGTTCGGAGATGTACCCTTGAACCGGATGTGGATTGGTTTAGGAGAGCCGTTTTGCTCAGTTAATTTAGTTTAAGGACTTATGGCCACGATTAGGCTAAGTCCAGTTAAAAATGTCCAATATTTTATTTGCATTTGTTTTTTTTTTATTTTTTATTTGGGCTTTGCCCGGAAAAGATGCAGGGCATCAATTTGTTTTGGGCTCTGCCCTTTATAAATGATGCAGAGCATCAATTTATTTGGGCTCTGCCCTTGTATAAAGGATGCAAAGCATCAATTTATTTGGGCTCTGCCCATTTATTGCCTTGCAATTTATTTTGGCCTGTCAGGTCATTTTGATTTGGGCTTGGCCCTTTTAGGAAATGCATTGCATTTGTCAGGCGCTTTACGCCAATCAGAGAGCGAAAGCGCAGTTTGCAAGTGCAAGGCACTGTGATTTAAGAATCTTTTAGATTCAAGAACCAATGGTTCATAAAAGGAGTGTAAAGCACTATTCGTTTCCTTGATCTAATTTAGATCAAAGAAAAAAAAACAAGTTTTTTTTTCTTTTTATTTCAGGAACCAAAGGTTCATAAAAAAGTGCAAAGCACTGTTAAATTCTTTGATCTAATTTAGATCAAAGAAGAAGATAAGTTTTTTTTTTATCTCAAAGAACCAAAGGTTCATGAATAAGTGCAAAGCACTATTAAGTTCTTTGATCTAATTTAGATCAAGGAAGAATATAAGTTTTTTTTTCTTATCTCAGAGAACCAAAGGTTCATGAAAAGTGCAAAGCACCATTTTATTTTATTTTATTTTTATTAAAGATCATTGATCTTGTTTTTAGATCTATGATCTGTTCATAAGAGAACTTTCTCTTTTTTTAAAGGTTTTTACCTTTTTTTATTCTTGAGGAGTTTCTCAGAGTTCTCTCTCTCTCTCTCTTTTTTAGAAAAATGTTGATGCCTTTTAATTGAGATCTGGGGTCCTTTTTATAGTGCCCATAAATTAGTTAAATTTGTTAAAGAGATCTTTCTCTGAGTGATTTGGGGAATTTTCCCCACCGTTGGATCTTTGATCCAAGGGCTTCTGCTTTGCAGAAGAAAATCTTCTTGTTTTAACAAGAACAGAAAAGATTTCTTGAATATTTTAATTCTGTTTGGCGCAGATGCCCCAGCGCGTGACACGTGTCGCGCAGCGCGCAGGTGTGCTACGCGCGCTTTTTTTCCCCCTTCCTTTTGTGCTGCGCAGCGCAACTGTGCGCTGCGCAGACACGTGTCGCGCAGCGCGCTTTTTTTTTTCTTCTTCTTCTCTCTGCTGCGCAGCGCAACTGTGCGCTGCGCAGACACGTCTCGCGCAGCGCGCAGTTGCACTGCGCTGACACGTGGCGCGCAGGTGCGCTGCGCGCGCTTTTTTTTTTTATATTCAGAGCTTTGCTCTGATTGGAGAAAAACAGAAGCATTGCTTCTTTTTCCACCTTGGAATTTAAACAGAGCTTTGCTCTGATTGGGATAAACAAATGCCCCCCACCGTTGCGCTTACGTGGCCTCCTAACGTGAGCGCAGCGGTGGCAGACTCCGAACCGTCGTGCCATCTCTTGGAAGCTGAAAGGGCACTTGATGCCTATAAATAGGACTTTTGGTCCCTTAGATGATTCTTATCTCTAAATTTTTACTTTCAGAACTCAGAGCCCCGCTTTTTATTTTTCAAGAATTTTAAGAGTTAAACTTTTAAAACTTTTAGGTGAAAATTTTAATTTGGGTTAAATTAAGTTAAATTAATTTTTGTTGATAGAGCATCGCTCTCAATAGATCTCTGATCTAAAGGAAACCTATTTAGGGTTTCACTTAGCAGAGCTTTGCTCTACAGGTCTTAAAAGGATCTAAAGAGAACTAAAGGGGACCCTACTAGGGTTCCATAAAGCTCTGCTCTCTGAAAGATTTTCCTTGGATTTTCTTAATTCATTAATGGAGCTTTGCTCCTCCCAAATCATATAGAAGAACTCTTGAGGATTCTTCATGGATCTTGGAACTTAAATATGGCATTTTATTCCTCAGTGCATTATATCGTTTTGCTTAATTAGTCTTTCTGATAATTCTGTTGATCCTCTTTCATAGGAACAATGGACGCCCATATGTATGCTCTTAACGAGATCATCTCTCATGAAGGCATCCGCCGACTTGGCCGCTCTCAAAATCGGGAGTTCACAAACGAGGAGTGTGCTGAAATAATGAGTCGCTTCGATGCATACAACGGTCCACTGCATCCCCGACGTTCCTTTCTTCTTAAACTTATCGTGGGAGCTATTTGGGAAGCGCTTCCCCTATTCTGTTCCGGTGTGCCGCTTAAGGCGTTGGATGCCGCTGAGGACAAGGTGCACTCTGTGTACCTATTGAACTTTATCTCGAAGAAACGGCGAGACAGTCTTATTGACCTCTTGCACGAGGTCTTTCAACAGTCTGCCATACTCGCTGCTTATCGGAGGGTGGAAGACATCGGGAGGGACCCTGACGCTTGTGCTCGCGAAAGGAAGCACACTAGGATGGTCCGCGAGGCTTGGAAATTCATAGATAGGATCGCTTTTGAATTCCTCAATCCATGCCCTGGATCTGAGGTTATTCCATTGTAACTTTCGTTTATTGTTTTTATGACTGTAAGAACTTCGGGCAATATTAATGGAAATTTTTTTTTTATCCCAGCTTGTCTTTATTATATATCTTTGTCCTGAGTCTTTTTGCCCATGCATGAATGAATACGTCTTGAACGCTTGATCAAACGTAAATCGGGTGCTCTTTCTGTTGCTTTTCCTCTTTCTCAGCATGTCGTCACAATTAGCAGGTAATAGAGTAAGGTTCTTGATTTCTTCATGAGATAGCGAGGGCTTAGGCCGCAGGTTCAGATCAGCTGCCTAAGACTTTTCAACTCTATGAGCCGTGAGGGTCTCATAGAGACTTTTCTCCCTACGGATCGAGAGGATCTCGTAGGCGGATTTTTCTCCTTAGGAATCGTGAGGATTCCTAAGTGTGGTTTTCTCTTGTAAGTCGTAAGGATCCTACAAGAGAATTTTTCCCTCTTACGAGTCGAGAGGACTTGTAAGCGGTTGCTTCCCTCCTTGTTGAAGTTTGACGTTGGAGAGTGAGACCCGTGGATGGTATGCAAGAGACCATTTTGGGCCAACTCGCAGGGTCCCAATGCTTAGGAAACAGGCTTCTTTTATGCCCACTGCCTAAGGCTTTATCTCACGAGTCGAGCCGCCTCGACAATTTTTCACAAGTCGAGACGAATCGAACGTTTCTCGCAAGAACATCTTAACGTCGCATTTAACCTCTGCTCTTTACGACAGAAGCCCGTTAAGGTTGGTGGTACTTAGGGTTTTGGCCATCGTACCGTCGCATAAGCTGATATAGTCCTCGATAGGCAATCATGCTGTTCGAGTAGCCCTGCGACTGCCGTGTCTCTGATCCCTTCGGGGGCTGGACAAGACGTCTTCAAGCAATCCTCCTTGGCAGTTTGACCGTCGGAAGAGCAAGCGCTAGGAATTTGCCATGCCGCTTTTTACTTGAGGTTAGGCTCATTTTGGAGAGCCCCGATGAGTCATAACCACTCCGCGCTGGTGTGGGATGATCTCCGATAGTCTTTCGGGTTTTATATGAGTTGCCGTCAAGACCCTGAAGCTAGGAATTTGGCCTTTGCTTCGTCTGCTGGTTTTGCGTCTGCTGTATCGAGACGAATGTTGCGGTGGGAACTAGGGATTTTGCCGTGGCTCCGTTTGTTTGATGACGTCGCATCTGCTGTATCGAGACGAACGTTGGGGTGACATCTCGTCTGCTGTATCGAGACGGACGTCGAGGTTGTCTTTAGGTTGCTGGTGAACCGCCGAGATTTGGAACTAGGGATTTTGCCGTGGCTCTATTCGTTTAATGACGTTGCGTCTGCTGTGTCGAGACGAACATTGGGGTGACATCTCGTCTACTGTATCGAGACGGACGTCGAGGTTGTCTCTGGGTTGCTGGTGAACCGTCGAGGTTTGGAACTAGGGATTTTGCCGTGGCTCCATTTGTTTAATGACGTTGCGTCTGCTGTGTCGAGACGAACATTGGGGTGACATCTCGTCTACTGTATCGAGACGGACGTCGAGGTTGTCTCTAGGTTGCTGGTGAACCGTCGAGGTTTGGAACTAGAGATTTTGCTGTGGCTCCATTTGTTTAATGACGTTGCGTCTGCTGTGTCGAGACGAACATTGGGGTGACATCTCATCTACTGTATCGAGACGGACGTCGAGGTTGTCTCTAGGTTGCTGGTGAACCGTCGAGGTTTGGAACTAGGGATTTTGCCGTGGCTCCTTTCGTTTAATGACGATGCGTCTGCTGTGTCGAGACGAACATTAGGGTGACATCTCGTCTGCTGTATCAAGACGAACGTTAAGGTGGTGACCACTCTGTGCTGACGCGAGATGATCTCCGATTGTCTTTCCGGTTTTATGTGAGTTACCGTAAAGACGTTGAAGCTAGGAATGTGACCTTCGTTTCATTTGCTTTGTCACGTCCGAATCCCTGCTGGAGGAAGAATGCTGAGGTTGACATTTCGTCTGCTGTATCGAGACGAATATCAAGGTGGTGACCACTCTGTGCTGGTGCGAGATGATCTCCGATTGTCTTTCCGGTTTTATGTGAGTTACCGTAAAGACGTTGAAGCTAGGAATTTGGCATTCGCTTCATTTGCTCACACTGCATCTGGTGTATTGAGACGAATGCTGAGGTGGAGCTGGGATTTTGCCATCACTCCGCTTTGTTTCGACCATGGGGTCTTTTGTTAACTTTGCATGTACACCCTGCTGGGCTGCGAAAGAACGCCGTTGTTGACATTGCGTCTGCTGTAACGAGATGAATGCTAAGGTGGAGTTGGGATTTTGCCGTTACTCCGCTTTGTTTCGACCGTGAGGTCTTTTGTTGACGTTGCATCTGCCTCCAGCTGGACTGCAGAGGAACGCTGTTGTTGACATTGCGTCTACTGTATCGAGACGAATGCTGAGGTGAAGCTGGGATTTTGCCATCGCTCCGCTTTGTTTCGACCATGGGGTCTTTTGTTAACTTTGCATGTACACCCTGCTGGGCTGCGAAGGAACGCCGTTGTTGATATTGCGTCTGTTGTAACGAGATGAATGCTAAGGTGGAGTTGGGATTTTGCCGTTACTCCGCTTTGTTTCGACCGTGAGGTCTTTTGTTGACGTTGCATCTGCCTCCAGCTGGACTGCGGAGGAACGCTGTTGTTGACATTGCGTCTACTGTATCGAGACGAATGCTGAGGTGAAGCTGGGATTTTGCCATCGCTCCGCTTGATGGTGTAACATCTGTGTCCTGTTGGAATGAGGAGGCACACCGTTGTTGGTCTCCAGGCTGTGGACGTGGCCATTGAGATTTGGAACTAGGGACTTTGTCATGGTTCCGTTTCGTTGCGATTCTGAGGTCAGTTGTTGACGTCATGTCTGCATCTAGTTGGAGTGAGGAGAAACGCCGTTGGTGATCTTTAAGTTGTCGATATTGACGTCGAGACCTTGAAGTTAGGGACCTTCCTTTGCTTCATTTGTTGACATCGTGTCTGTAATATTGCGACAAATGTCGAGATGGTCTCTAGGTTATCTATGAACCGTCGAGATTTGGCTTCGCTTTCTGGTGGAGCCTGTTGGGAAGGTATTGTTCCCTTTTTATCTGTGCCCCTGGATTGTATACAGGGATCGATGTGATTTCACCTGTAGGGCAAAAAGTTTCATTTTTTCATTTTTTTTTATTCTTTCCGCGATGCTCTATCATTTCAGCTTTTTATATCGCGAAAATCGCGATTGCCCAATCATTTCGGCTATTTTTCGCGGTGCCCAATCATTTCGGCTATTTTTCTTTTTACTCGCTGCTTTTTATTGCGAGTTGCCCAACCATTTCGGCTATTTTGCATGCATACATTTTTACTTGCGGATTTTGTTTGCAAGCTGCCCCATCATTTCGGCTATTTCGTATGCATATATATATATATATATATATATTTTTTGGCTCGCTGATTTTTTTTTTGCGAGTAGAGGATTTGGGATCTGATACCAATCTTGGCATCAGCATCGCTGCGATTGGAATATTGCCAGGAGCGAATCATCATCTGCCATAAAAGGACTTGGAATTTGATACCGGTCTAGGCATCAGCATCGCTGCAACTGGGATATTGCCAGGAGCGAATCATCATCTGCCATAAAAGGACTTGGAATTTGATACCGATTTAGGCATCACCATCGCTACAACTGGAATATTGCCAGGAGCGAATCATCATTTGCCGTAAAAGGACTTGGAATTTGATACCGGTCTAGGCATCAGCATCGCTGCAACTGGGATATTGCCAGGAGCGAATCATCATCTGCCATGAAAGGACTTGGAATTTGATACCGATTTAGGCATCAGCATCGCTACAACTGGAATATTGTCAGGAGTGAATCATCATTTGCCGTAAAAGGACTTGGAATTTGATACCGGTCTAGGCATCAGCATCGCTGCAACTGGGATATTGCCAGGAGTGAATCATCATCTGCCATGAAAGTACTTGGAATTTGATACCGATTTAGGCATCAACATCGCTACAACTGGAATATTGCCAGGAGCGAATCATCATTTGCCTCTGTCGATCCCGAACAAAGGTGGCTTAGTAAACAGGATTAAGGGTCCTGTCAGCTAAGGCTTTTGACTTCATGAGCCGTAAGGGTCTCACAAAGGTATTTCTCCCTACAAGTCGTGAGGATCTTGTAGGTGTGTTTTCTCCTTGGGAATCGCGAGGATTCCTAAGTGCATGTTCTCTTGTAAGTCGTAAGGATCTTACAAAAGGGTTTTCTCCTTATAAGTCGAGAGGACTTACAAGTGTAGTTTGCTGTACAAGCATATCCCTAGTCACGGATGGGACTTTGTTAGGGAAATATTTATTCGTGCCCGTGGATTGTATACAAGGGTCATTATGAGCCGCTTGTAGGGCAATATCGAAGGTTGTGGGGGCTGCTTAAGAACAGGTTAAGGTTTCTGCAACTTAAGACTTTCAAATCTTATGAGCCGTAAGGGTCCCACAAGAGAGTTCTCCTTACGAGTCGTGAGGATCTCGCAAGTGTATTTTCTCCTTCGGAATCGTGGGGATCCCTAAGTGTGTTGTTCCTTTGTGAGTCGTAAGGATCTCACGCAGGTGGTTTCTCCTTACAGGGTCGAGAGGACCCTATAAGTGTTTCTTAACGAGGTTGCGCCCTTTCAGGTTTTCACAAACACTCGCCGGTAGCCCTGCTGTTTTTACTCACGGAGCCCTTTCGGGTTTTCATCCGTGCTCATTTTGCTTATGGACATACCGTTTTTTTTATTCTTTTTATTTTTTTTTTTACGAGGTCGCGCCCTTTCGGGTTTTCACGAACACTCGCCGGTAGCCCTGCTGTTTTTACTCACGGAGCCCTTTTGGGTTTTCCTCCATGCCCGTTTTGCTTATGGACATACCGTTTTTTTTCTTTATTTTCTTCTTCTCTTTTTTTTTATTATTAACGAGGTCGCGCCCTTTCGGGTTTTCACGAACACTCGCCGGTAGTCCTGCTGTTTTTACTCACGGAGCCCTTTCGGGTTTTCATCCGTGTCCATTTTGCTTATGGACATACCCTTTTTTTTGTTTTTTTTTATATTCTCGTCAGCCTGAGAATGCTGCAGTAGAAGTTTAAAAACATTTCGGTCATTTGCAAGTTTTAGGACATTGCGGTCCATCATTAGTTTAAGGACATCTCGGTCCGTTGTTAGTTTAAGGACGTTTCGGTCCGTTGTCGCCGTATTTGAGACGAATATCTGGTTTATTGACTTTTCGGTCTATGAGTCCTTCTCCATGAATGAACATGATGCCCCCGGCGTATCCATCTTTTTCGGAGCGTGCGGTTGTGGCGGACTTACCTTCCAGTTCTCAGACAGCGCAAACTTGCCATGTTGGTATTGGTCTTCAACCCAGTTTTTGAAGACGTAGCAATCCTCGATCAGATGACCTACCGTTTGGTGGTAAGGGCAATAATTAGGATTATTAATATCGCCCGGCCGCAACGGACGTTTTAGACTCGGCAGATTGATGAGTCTGTCGCACACTGCCAGCTCGAACAGTCCCCTTGTTTTATCTTGCGAAAACGAGTAAGGACGTTTCAACTTTTCCTGGAGGGATTGCCGCTTGTTGCTTTGGCAAGCAACCGGTCTAGGGTCACCTGATTGTTGTTGAGCGCTGGCGACGAGGGCCTTTTTTCCTTTTCCTTTATTCTTTTTGCTCGGTCCCTTGTTTACGGGGCCGAGATTTTTTTCGAATAGCGTGCGATTACATGGCTGAATGTTCTCGCAGCTTCCCAATTCCTTTATTTTCGAAATAGATTCCCCGAGGGAAAAGTTGGGGATAGGTTCTTCGTCAGAGTCGCTTCCAAAGGTGACAATTTGTGATCCCTTGAAGTCGGCTATATGACAGTTTGCGGCGGCTCCTTTGCGCTCATATATCGCATTTTTCCGATGTCCACGAGATTCACATTTTGTCTTGTCGAAGTGTTGCTTTTGAGCGACATACCCTTGCCACCAACAGTTAAAGGACTCGCAGTCTTCGGTAGATTGTATGATCTTCTGATGATATAAACAGAAGTTAGGGTGCATCTCTACCTCAGAGAAAGAATTTTCTTCAGAGGGCGGTAGCTTCATTCCTACTGATAGAGCTTTGGCGAACCGTTTCCTCGTCTTGAATTTGTTTTTACCCGCAGTGTATGGCTTTTGATTTGACGGGAATACCTTGGTTCTTTCCAGTATGGCTATTTCATGCTCTTGATTGGCTTTTGCTTTCAGACAAGTTTCATTTAGGAAGGCATCGATCAACTTGTCTGACGGCCGCGGAATTTCTGTTTCAGGGTCCGCCATTGATTTCTCAGCGCAAGGAGCCTCCTCATCATCCGTCAGTGAATGAGAAATCACATGACAAGTCGCTACGTAGTCTTCGGATTCATCCGATAAGTTTTTTCCATCATTTTCATCCTCGACGAAAGAACAAGTTGCCCCCGGCGTGTCCGTCTTCTTTGGAGAGTGCGGCTGTGGTGGATTTACCTTCCAGCTTTCAGACAGCGTGAACTTGCCTTGCAGGTATTGATCCTCGATCCATCCCTTAAAGACGAAACAATCCTCAATCGGGTGACTTACCGTTTGATGGTAAGGGCAATAATTGGGATTATTAAGATCGCCTGGCTGCTACAGACGCTTTGGACTCGGCAGATTGATGAGTCTGTTACGCACTGCCAGCTCAAACAGTCTTCTCGTTTTATTCTGAGGAAACGAGTAAGGACGTCCTAGCCTCTCTTCGAGGGATGGGCGTGGACGCACGTTGTTTTGGCGAGCGACCGGCTTTGAGTTGCTCGACTGTTGCTGAGCGTTTGCGACGATGATCGCTTTTCCTTTCTCATTCCGGGGATCGGGTCTTGGAGGAGACGATCTATGGCCCATCTGGTCCATTTGGGCTAATTTGTCGATCAAGGCCTGGAAGGTGGTCGGCCTGAAGAACATCATAAATTGCGAGATGGTCGCCTGCGGATCGAGAGTGCCCACAAACATGCCTACCGCAGGAGCCTCTTCTATGCGTTGTTCGCATTTCGACCATAGGTTCCGCCATCGTGTTGCGTATTGGACCCATGTTTCGCCTGACCTTATCCTGGCATTAATCAGTGCTGTTATCGGGGTGCGTCCACTAGCACTCGCGAATCTCTGTGTAAACAGCAGTTCCATCTCTGCAAATGTTTTGACAGAGTCGTTAGGTAACTCCGAATACCATTCAAAGGCTGTTTCTGCTAAGCTGCCGACGAATTGACGTAGCAACAATTTGTCATCGCCTCCAGTATTGCCGCATAAGGCCCTGAATTGAGCGACATGCTGATGCGGATTCCCTGTCCCTTTATATACGTGGAATTTAGGGATCGTATATCCTGGCGGGTAATTGATTTGGTCATACCAGCTCGGATACGGTCGTCCGGTTCTAACAATTTGCCCAGCCGCTTCATTCGCCTGATGAACCCGGATCTGCTGAGCTATATATTCGTCTAGGTCGACTTTGGAGATTGCCTCCTCCTTGGCTGTTGATAGAGCCGGCGGAGGATTTGACGTTTCTCCCCTGTCGTCTTCAAGGACGATCGGAGGATCTTCAGCAGGAGGGTCCGGCTGTAACATCATCCCTACCATATCTTGGAAGAGGAGCGTCATCTGTTTTATGTTAGCCGCTTGCTCTGCAGCTTCTTTGTCCCTCTTTACGAGGACTCTGCGTAAAAAGTCAGCGTCAGTTTCTTGTTCTTGACGCTCATCTGAAGACGTTTCAGAGCTTTCTTTTGGCTCAGTGAGTGCAGCCATTGTAGTCATCATTTCCTGAAGCTTTTGTTGTTGCTCCTGGGCTTTCGTCACGGATCGGATGAGCGGTCGGTGGCCCGTAGAAGTGCGGCTTTCCTCCTTTCCAGAAGCCATATAAACAGTGTGCACCACCATGCCCCCAGACTTGGGGCGTTTGTGTTCGATGTCTTTGCGATTTGCCGAAGACACAGGGGCTTCTTGCGGCCTCCTTTTTTGAGTGATTGGAGTTAAGGGAGCCGTTGTAGTGGGCACCCAAGTAGCTTTTGCTTTTTGTGGTTTGACAGAGTAATCCTTCCCCTGCCGAACCTTCATCTTTTTCTGTCGTCGGAGGCAGTCTTGATCGATCACCGACTCTTGAACCTGTCGCCAGACTTTGTAAATTTTAGAGGACAGCCGTTGAAGGGGCTGTTCTAGCTTCTTCTCTGGAATATTCTTCACAGATGAATGAGTTCGCTTTAGCACCGCAGTAGGAGAGTTCCTGCGCACCGAGTTCAACAACTCAAAGCTGTTCCTGGTTGGAACAGCAGTATCGATCTCCACCATTAGAGTTGGAGGAGTAAGTCCAGAGGGGGAGCTGCCCCCAGCCTTCCTCACTCGGCGCCAGTAGCGACGTCGGGCATGTCGTGCTGATGGAGTTGTTTCAGCTATAGGGGTGACCTCCTCATGCCCCCTGTGTTGGTCAGAATATACCGGTACCAGCTTTTTAAAGATCGACGTCCGTTGAACGAGGACGGCCAACTTGTCAGAAGCGGACTTCTGAACATGGGAAGCAACCTTGGTGATTTTGCCAGGAACGGGAGTTGGGATGGCTATCCGCTTCGGGATAACGCCTTCTGGTATGGCAGGATTCTTCATGGGCCCGATGGAGCTCTGGCCTAATCCATTAAAACCTGAAGCAGTCGAGTTGGACGACCCGTTGAGAGGGGTCGCGGCAGTAGTGAGTCGATCGAAGACCGACTTCTCTGGAGCTTCTTGCAATGTCATTGGGGCGTTGAAGCTCATTGATGGGAGCATGGTCCCAAAAAATAGTCCAGTGGTGGCTTGAGCCATCTGCTCCACCGGCATTTTGAAAAGGGAGGCCGCTTGGGGCCCATAAGTCACTCCTCCAGCAATGACGGAGCGAGAGTTATCGCTGCGGACGGTGCAGTTCGAAGCCATCGATTTTCTGTTTTCTGCATAGAGCAAGACACCAAATCTTAGTACCTTGAATCCACAGGCAATCATAGCAAACCGCGATTTGTTCGCGAACACGACACACGAAGTGTGGAGTGGAAAGAGAAAGAGATCTCACCGGGCGTGCCAGAATCTGTTCCCCTCCGAAAGGCGGTACACAGGACCGCGATGTCCTGACGCTGAGATTCGGGGCAGATGCTAATTGGTTTTATCCGTCTACCTCTCCGAAAATGCCAAGTTGATTTACGGCATCTTGCATCGGAGGTTTAGATGGATGCGGCCGATGTAGCAGACTTCGTCAGATTCCCCCTCAGGGTGAGGGGTTTTTGATTGTGGGGACGCTCTTCCCTGCAGGCGCAAGCCCCTGCAGTTAATTACGCTACCGCATCGCGGTAACAACTTTCTCCTTCTCCAGAATTTCACTTCGTGTCGTGTGTGTTTGTTTTGTTTGTGGTTGCCCGTGGATTGTATACGGAGACTGAGTAATGCCGTCGCCCATAGGACGTGGATTAGTCCAAATCCGTATTTACTTAGATTTGGGTTTGGTGTTTTTAGTTTAAGGATACGTTAGTCGCGTTGCGGCTAAGATCAACTTAAACGTTCGTTAGGGATACGTTAGTCCTGTTTGAGACTAAGATCACTTAACGTGATCGTTTAGATCCGACAAAAAAGCGTTTAGGCCCTATTGTTCCAGTTTGGGAGATTCATAGTCCAATTTGGGACTAAAGTCTGTTTGGAGGATACGTTAGCCATTTTTTAGGCTAAGATCGACTCAAACGTTTGTTAAGGATACGTTAGTCCAGTTTGAGACTAAGGTAAACTTAACGGGACCGTTTAGGTCCGACAAAAGAGCATTTGGGCTCTATTGTGCCAGTTTAGGGACGTGGTGGTCCATATTCCAGTTTAGGGACGTGGTGGTCCGATATTAGTTTAGGGACGTTTCGGTCCGATATTAGTTTAGGGACGTTTCGGTCCGATATTAGTTTAAGGACGTTTCGGTCCACGAGTTTAAGGACCCCGCAATCCATATTGATGTATGGTCGTTGGGACCCGTCACCTCTTTGACGTCGTTGAGGAATTACAACGATGGATATCAAAGGAGTTCGGAGATGTACCCTTGAACCGGATGTGGATTGGTTTAGGAGAGCCGTTTTGCTCAGTTAATTTAGTTTAAGGACTTATGGCCACGATTAGGCTAAGTCCAGTTAAAAATGTCCAATATTTTATTTGCATTTGTTTTTTTTTATTTTTTATTTGGGCTTTGCCCGGAAAAGATGCAGGGCATCAATTTGTTTTGGGCTCTGCCCTTTATAAATGATGCAGAGCATCAATTTATTTGGGCTCTGCCCTTGTATAAAGGATGCAAAGCATCAATTTATTTGGGCTCTGCCCATTTATTGCCTTGCAATTTATTTTGGCATGTCAGGTCATTTTGATTTGGGCCTGGCCCTTTTAGGAAATGCATTGCATTTGTCAGGCGCTTTGCGCCAATCAGAGAGCGAAAGCGCAGTTTGCAAGTGCAAGGCACTATGATTTAAGAATCTTTTAGATTCAAGAACCAATGGTTCATAAAAGGAGTGCAAAGCACTATTCGTTTCCTTGATCTAATTTAGATCAAAGAAAAAAAAAACAAGTTTTTTTTTCTTTTTATTTCAGGGACCAAAGGTTCATAAAAAAGTGCAAAGCACTGTTAAATTCTTTGATCTAATTTAGATCAAAGAAGAAGATAAGTTTTTTTTTTATCTCAAAGAACCAAAGGTTCATGAACAAGTGCAAAGCACTATTAAGTTCTTTGATCTAATTTAGATCAAGGAAGAATATAAGTTTTTTTTTTCTTATCTCAGAGAACCAAAGGTTCATGAAAAGTGCAAAGCACCATTTTATTTTATTTTATTTTTATTAAAGATCATTGATCTTGTTTTTAGATCTATGATCTGTTCATAAGAGAACTTTCTTTTTTTCTAAAGGTTTTTACCTTTTTTATTCTTGAGGAGTTTCTCAGAGTTCTCTCTCTCTTTTTTTAGAAAAATGTTGATGCCTTTTAATTGAGGTCTGGGGTCCTTTTTATAGTGCCCATAAATTAGTTAAATTTGTTAAAGAGATCTTTCTCTGAGTGATTTGGGGAATTTTCCCCACCGTTGGATCTTTGATCCAAGGGCATCTGCTTTGCAGAAGAAAATCTTCTTGTTTTAACAAGAACAGAAAAGATTTCTTGAATATTTTAATTCTGTTTGGCGCAGATGCCCCAGCGCGTGACACGTGTCACGCTGTGCTGACACGTGTCGCGCAGCTATTTTTTTTCGCTGCGCAGCACAACTGTGCGCTGCGCAGACACGTATCGCGCAGCGCGCAGGTGCGCTGCGCGCGCTTTTTTCCCCCCCTTCCTTTTGTGCTGCGCAGCGCACAACTGTGCGCTGCGCAGACACGTGTCGCGCAGCGCGCAGTTGCGCTGCGCGACACGTGTCGCGCAGCGCGCGCTTTTTTTCTCTTCTTCTTCTTCTCTCTGCTGCGCAGCGCAACTGGGCGCTGCGCAGACACGTGTCGCGCAGCGCGCAGTTGCGCTGCGCTGACACGTGGCGTTCAGATGCGCTGCGCGTACTTTTTTTTTTTTTTAGGCAGAGCTTTGCTCTGATTGGAGAAAAACAGAAGCATTGCTTCTTTTTCCACCTTGGAATTTAAACAGAGCTTTGCTCTGATTGGGATAAACACCCACTGGCAGCATACTGTCGAGTCTTTAGAGTCCCACACAGAGAGTTTACCTGCTTTGGGCAAAAGATATAGAGGCCGTATGGTTTTACGGCAGGGCTTCGATCACATACGTGTACTTGTACACGGATGATATTCAGGCGGACAATACCAGTGGGCTTTGGTTGAAACCGGATCCTAGTATTGTATATTGGATTGGTATCGCCTCTGTGTATTCGTATTTTTCGGAATACGAATACGGGTATGTATATACGGTGAGGGCATTCTTGTAATTTTACAAGGCATGCTTCTAGAAGGGGACACCTCATTATTGGTATTATCCATTTTATTAAATGGATTAATGAGGTGGAAATGGAGGAGACTTTTATGGCATGGTGTGAGGAATGGCTTAGGCATTAGTTTATTGATTTGGATGCATTATTGAAGTATGGTTATTATTTTCTATGTGAAAATAATGGATGCTTCATTATTTGTTATGAGCTATTCTCTACACCAAGCCAACACTTGAGCTCATTTGCTTCTTTCTCTTCTCTCTCTTCATTTCATCTCCTTCTTTCTCAAGCAAAACCCTAACCTTCATATGTGTTGTGAGCCATAGGGTTTAGCGAGACAAAACAATCAAATAGCTTCTCTACATCACCTAGTCTGCTTGGATTAGCAAACCATTTACCCTAGTTTTCTTGGTTTAGAGGGTGGAGCTCAAAGTACATACTCTCGGATGGATCATCTTTGACACGAGGAAGCCGACGTCGCAAACTCGATCTATACTTCTAGGAGCCAAGGAGAGGAGGAAAAGAAGACTCGAAGGACTAGTACACGGAGGTATAACACTCTTACCGAGTAGCTAAACCTCTTAGTAGTTTAGTTAGTTAAGGTTTTTCGAATAGATCCTGGAGTTAGCCGGTGTTGCGAAGCATGCTAAAATCGTTTTTTGAAAATCCCGCATCCCCGCGAACCCGCGGGGTGCGCGACATCGTCTTACAGTGGTATCAGAGCCTACAAAACCTTAACTAGCTAATTAGCAAAGTGTTTAGAAATTCGATCGTCGGAAAAATCCCGAAAACACAATTCGAAAACCATGTTTCTGTCGATTTTCAAAACTGGTCTAAAAATCTTTTCAGAGGCCTTACAAATACAATCAGGGTTTTTAAAGAACATAGAAGAAAAACGAGTCGCTGACTCGCCAAGACCACCGTGGAAGCGCAGCGAAATAGTGCGTTTCGCCGCGGTTCCGCTGCCGAGTCGAGGCCGAGATGACTCGGTTTTCTTCTGTGGGTCTATTTTATGGAATTGTGATTTTAAGAATATTTGATTTCTACCCAGATTGTTTGTGTGCTGGATTGTGCATGGTGTAGACTCGGATTTGGTTAATCGATTGAAATTCTAATATTACTTGGCTAATCGGGTTTTTTGTATTTGGATATATATGTTCGTAAACCTTCGCTAATTACTATACGTCGATTAGTTGGAGGTTACGCCTATCTGTGATCTGTGTTGATGATTTGTGTATATGAAGTATTGGATCGTCGTGGATGAATAACCGGGGGATGTGAGAAGAGTGTTTTCTTTTCTTTCATTCATGTAATTTGTAAAAGTGATGTAATATTATTTTGCGGGGCACATCCGGGTTGAGCTTGTAGCCACCGTTGTATTATTTCTTTTACTGTTTTTGCTTCTAGGATAGATTCAAGGTAGGGTGAACAAACTACCGGGTTCTCGAAGTGCCGAGTGGCCTACTCATTTTATCGAGGGAGGTTGCTTCACTTCGGGAATTTGGCGGGTAGTTTGCCGCACCTGTAAGGGTCTAGGGTGGGATTTGGTTATTCATCACGACCGTGGAATCCGTCTTTCGTTATAGCCTTAAACGTGGAATCCGTCTTTCGTTATAGCCTTAAACGAAACGTGGAATTCCTAGTATATCCAATATATTTTTCTGTGATCTGGAATGCCTATTATTGCGCGAGACGAATGGATATATATATATATATATATATATATATATATATATATATATATATAATAGGCGTTGCTTATGTTTTGCACCCGCGCTAGTCCAGCCCCCGCTCTGCCAGTAGTTAAGTAACATAACGGTGCATGACGGGGCCCCGTGGAGAATGCGGATGGCATAAGCGTACGTTATATTTTTGTTTCTTTTTCTATAATGATAGGGTTAAATGATAGGACAGCATTAACATTGATTAATGCAAGGAAAAACAAACCAAAGCTTAATCGTTGGAACAGTTTCAAACTACTCGGTTTTCTTCAAAAAACAAATTTTAAATGCGGAGCATAAAGCACTCCTTTTAAAAATCTTTCATGGTTCCTTCGACTATATCAAGTTCACTACGTTCACGGTTTCGCCAAAACCATTCGTAACCCTCCATCATTTCATATGGGTATTCAGTAGTATTCAAGCTATGATTTTGACCTTCGCCAAAGCATAGTAATTGGTAGCTGCTGAGTATTCATATGTAACATAGATAGATAAGTTGGTTTGGGACAGTCGTACTACTATGTTGGCCTTCGTCAAGAATATGTACTGGTGGGTTCAAATTAACCTGGATAATGACGGCTAGAATTGAACATGTGACTTATGATATGTTGGCCTTCGTCAAGATCATAAGAGTATTAGGGCAAAAATCCACATTGGGAGTTTCTAAGGAAATTGAAACTTGCTAGTGTTGCATACCATTTGGAGTGTGATGATTTTGGTATGATTCCTTCAAAGTTGTCACACGATGATATTTGGATCCCGATCTTACTGTGAGTATCCGCTACTCTTCGGGAGAATTTTTCACTAAACAATCAATGCTATAAACCAAGTAGATGTCTAGAACGGTGTTAGTGGGGTTACACCTCCAGGGAAAAGAGGTTATTCCCGCCGTTCCCCGCCGAAAGATGCGGCAAGACGGACGTCTTGCCTGAGATTCGGGGCAGATGCTAATTGGTGCTATCCGTCCACCTCTCCGAAGATACCAAGTTGATTTATGGCACCATATTTCGAAGGTTTAAATGGATGCGGACGATGTAGCAGACTTCGTCAGATTCCCCCTCGCTTGAGGGGTTTTTGATTGTGGGGACGCTCTTCCCTACAAGCGCAAGCCCCTGCAGTTAATTACGCTACCGCATCGCGGTAACAACTTTCTCCTTCTCCAGATAGTCACTTCGTGTCGTGATTGTTTGTTTTGTTTTTGGTTGTCCGTGGATTGTATACGGAGACTAAGTTATGTTGTCGCCCGTAGGGCGTGGACTAGTCCAAATCCGTATCTTTCTTAGATTTGGGTTTGGGGGGTTGGGTTTAAGGATACATTAGCCTCATTTGAGACTAAGATTAACTTAAACGTTAGTTAAAGATACGTTAGTCTCATTTTAGACTAAGATCAACTTAACGGGACCGTTTAGATCCGACAAGAGAGCAATTGGGCTCTATTGTTTAGTTTAGTGACATTGCGGTCGATAACTAGTTTAAGGACATTACGGTCCAATGTTAGTTTAAAGACATCGCGGTCGAGGTTATGGACGTCATAGTCCATGGATTTAAGGACTCCACAGTCCGTTGTTAGTTTTAAGACATCATGGTCGAGGTTAAGGACGTCATAGTCCATGAGTTTAAGGACCTCACAGTCCAACGTTAGTTTTAAGACATCACGGTCGAGGTTAAGGACATCATAGTCCATGAGTTTAAGGACCTCACAGTCCAATATTAGTTTTAAGACATCACGGTCGAGATTAAGGACGTCATAGTTCATGAGTTTAAAGACCTCACAGTCCAATGTTAGTTTTAAGACATCACGGTCGAGGTTAAGGACATCATAGTCCATGAGTTTAAGGACCCCACAGTCCGTAGAAATATATGGTTGTTGGGACCCGTCACCTCTTTGAAGACGTTGAAGGATTACAACGACAAATATCAGAGGAGTGAAGAGATGCACCCTTTGCACCAAAGTGGATTAAATGATCTGTAGTCCAATTTGGAACTGAGATCAATTAATTAAATTATGAGCACATCGGCTCAGTTGAGTCTGAATTGAGGACTTATGGCCAACTTGGGCTAAGTCCAATTAAGTTTGAAGTATTGGCCCTCTGTTGGACCATTAAACATTTGTCTGGGTTCAAGCCCACATTATTTAGCAATGCTAAACAAGAGTTTGAGGGCTTTGATAACATTTGGGTCTCTGGCTGAGGATTAAACATTATACCTCTGAATTTTTACTCAATTTTGAGATTCAATTGAAGGGGGGCTTTGCCTCTAGAAAATCAGCCAATTTGGCTAACACTAGAGAACAACAGTGTTAAACACTGGAAATAAGATTATCAAATTAGTGTTAAACACTGGAAATAGAATTGTCAGATTAGTATTAAACACTAGAAGGAGAAGGGGTCACGTGGGAGCACGTGATGGCATCAAAAGCGGGACCAGATCCCCTTTATTTTGTTCTGCCAACAAGTGTTGAACACTTTTAATTTTCATAACCATCACGTGTGGGCACATGATGTATGCTCATGCCCTGATTTATTAGAACATTTATCTGGGGTCACGTGGTAACACGTGAGAGCGCCCAAGTCAGATTTTTGCTTTGCTTTTGTTCCATTTACAATGAGGGTCACGTGGGAGCACGTGAGGTATTGCCTCAAAGCTAATTTTTTCTCATTTGTGGGGATCTTTTCAGGGGTCACATGGGGACACGTGACCCTAGTTCTTTGCATGTACAGAGATCTCTTTAGTCTCTTTATTTTATTTTGAGAATTAAATTCTCAATTAGGGTTAAACCCTAGTTCTGTCCATCTTGAAGGAATTAAATTCCCGTAATTTTTGGAGAATTGAATTCTCATATAGGGTTGAACCCTAGTTTTTATCTTGGAGGAATTAAATTCCTATAATTTTGGGAGAATTAAATTCTCATATAGGGTTAAACCCTAGTCTTGTTTTGGGAGAATTAAATTCTCTAAACTCAATTCCCCCTCTAAGTTTCGGATTTGCATGGCAGGATCTCAACCCGATGAGAATTAAATTCTCAACTTATGAGGAGATATGCTCTTTGCAGATCTTCAACCAGAGGAAGAACTAAGTTCTTTTGTGCAGAAGAGTTAAACTCTTAGATTTGAAAATTAAATTCTCTGTTTGAAGTTTTGATCCCCTTTCTTTTCTCACATAGAGTTTTTCTTTATTGAGAATTATATTCTCCTTTCTTTTCTCTCTAAAATTTCAAGATTCCAAAACTCTATCTCCAAAAACTCTCTATCTCCTCTTTTTTAATTCTTCCTCTTGGCTCCTATTTATAGGAGAAGGAAAAGAATCAATTTGTTTAGCATATTTTTCATTGAAAGGTGTTGTTTGTTTTCATAATTGATATGAGCCTTTAGATCATTAAGTGGATTTTATTCACCGTTGGATTTTAAATCCAAAGATACTCTGTTTGTTATTTCTGGTGAGATTTTCAGGGAAATCTTTCCTTGTCTAAAATCTTTCCATAAATTGGTGATTTTTAATCACCCTTGGATCTTTAATCCAACGGTCCCCATAATCATTTTCCATTTGGAAAGATTTAGAAGCTTTTAGAATTTTAATTCTATTAACTGTAAGGCTTTCGAAGCCAGTCATGTGCTGCCACGTGACCCTTGGTCACGTGTGAGCACATGACTCCCAATTGAGTCCTTTTCTCAGCGTTTACTTACGCTTCAGTTTTAACCATTACGTGTCAACACGTGACCATTGGTCACGTGTGAGCACGTGACGCCTCATTGAGGTATTTCCTTCAGACGTTTGTTATTTTATTTCTGTTTTAATTGTCACGTATCAACACGTGACCGTTGGTCACGTATGAGAACGTGATACCTCATTGAGGTAATTCCCGATTTTTAGAATTAAATTCTATTAAGCTGCAAGGCTTTCAAAGCCTGTTACGTGACCCTTGGTCACGTGTGAGCACGTGACCCCCAATTGAGTCATCTTTCAGCCGTTTGTTTTCCTTTCTGCTTGATGGGTTTTTATCCATCACGTGTCATCACGTGACCATTGGTCACGTGTGAACACGTGATACCTCATTGAGGTAATTCCTGATTTTTTAATCAGGAAACACCAACAATCAAGCGCAGGGCTCTGCTCATGAACTGGAAAACGGTGTCCCGAGCCAGCCGACGCCTATACCCTCATATCCAAAAGTGGGTGAACCGCGTGAGAGTCAGTCGCATCCTATCTCGGGAAATGTCTTAGCCACCGATGACAGCAACCCGCTAACGCAAGATCAAATCATGGATTTGGTCGCCAATAAAGTCAAAACATTGGTAGCCGAAGCCGGAGAGCAAGAAGATGTCAGCAGTAGCTGGAGACCATATCCTGCTCGGTACGATCTTGTGGAGTTTCCCACTTGCTATGTCGTCCCAAAATTTGAAAGGTTAAATGGGACAAGAAACGCGAACCGGCACATTGCCCAATTTAAAGCATCATGAGCGAATACTTGGGGCAATGATGCGCTCCTTCTCCGTCAATTTGTCAATAGCTTGACCGATGTTGCTTTCGATTGATATGCAAGCATACCGGATGACTCGATCACGATGTTCGCTCAAATAGAATCCATGTTCAAGCAAAGGTTCATGAGCGTCAGCGATAAAATCACCACTGCCTACCTCGTAAGGACCGAGCCAAAAGCAACATGGATTTTATAGTCCGATGGCGCAATCTCTCTGTCAAATGTGAACCGCCGTTGGAGTAAGACCAATCCGTCAGTTTTCTTATAGAAAATCCGAACAACTGGATGAAACCTTTCCTATGCACCGCAGGCCTCAAAACATTCCAAGAGCTGACCAAGAAGGTTCAAATGTTGGAATGCTTAAAGCCCGAGTCCACTCAAGGTCTCCAATTCACAAACAGACCGAAATATCGAAGGGACGACGACCGGAAAAGCGAAAGTTCTAATAGCACCGATTCTCTAAATAAGCAGAGAGCGGGCGTGGCAAAGATTAACAAATCTCAAGAGCCAACTTTGGAGAAAAGGAGAAATAAGATATATTCTTTCAGAAGAGACAAGGTTCCCAAAATATTCAAAGATGCTCTGAAGAATGGTCTGCGACTATGTTCCCTTATAAAAAATAAATAAATAATGAACCAAATGCAATGGAAAAATTCTCCAAATGGAGCATCAAGTGCCGACACGTGATGCGCCTTGGAGCAAAAATTATAGGCAGTGCGCTTAACAAATAAGGCTGAAATTGAGCCTCACGTGCAGGAACGTGAGCATCTATATACAAAATATATAGACGCCTTCCTAAAACAAATAACAGGCTAGAAGGCGCAGCACGTGCCAACACGTGATGCTTTTCTCCAGGACTGCTGCATATAAGCAAACCGGCCTAGTGTCATTGGGTCACGTGCTACACGTGAGGATTCCTAATACTTTCTGAGCCGATAGAATTAAATTCTAAATAAGAGAGATTAGAACCCTATTTGGAAAATATTTCCTTGAATTTTTCTAAACAATAAAGATTACGCTCTGTAATTCAGAGCACCATTGGATCAAAGATCCAATAGTGATTAAAAATCACCAAGCTACAGAATAAGCTCTATATGGAGAAAAAAATTCCAATCTTTCCAAACAAAAAAGATTGTACTCTGTAAATAAAAACACCGTTGGATTAAAGATCCTATGGTGATTAAAAATCACCAAGATACAGAATAAGCTCTGTATGGGAAAATATTTTCCCAATCTTTCTAAACAAAAAAGATTGCGCTCTGTAAATCAGAGCACCGTTGGATTAAAGATCCAATGGTGATTATCATCAAAATACAGAATAGGCTATGTATGGAAAAATATTTTCCCAATCTTGTTAGAAAACAAGAAAAATATCTTCTGTAAAATAAGAGTCCCTGGATCAAAAATCCAACGGTGGATAAAATCTCCGAATTAATCAAAAATCTCTCGATGAGAGATTTTCTTAACAAAAATCAACAAACTTGCCTCTGCTATATAAAGAACTCAAGACTGAAGAGAGAAAGAGAGGAAACCCCCCATAAGATTTGAGAAAACAAAAAGAAGAGGAGTTCCCTTTAGAGAAAAAAGAAACCCTAGGTAAGGAAAAGACTCAGAGATCATTATATCTCCTTTTACAAGAGTTTAACTCTTCCAATAAAGAACTTAGTTGTTCCTCTGGTTGCGGTCTGCAGAAGCTGTTGGATATAGTGCCCTCAAAATCAATTATTAGATCGCATGCACGTGATTGCAATGATTGAGGGAGGACCTATACCGGTAGGACGATCTTACTCAAGATGATAGTATGCTATCTGGTTTATCTTTATCATCGTGTACATACTTTAGGTGACATTACAGGTCACTATTGCACGTTGATAGAGCCCTTAGGATTCTTGCTTGACGGCCAGCAGTATGATGGCGATCATATACGTGGGAGCTGGGGTCTATAAGCACATCCTTAAAAGGTCCCTAGTCGAGGGAGTTTCGAGACAGGGCATCGATACTCCAGAGTAGACTAGTGTATACGGATCGAGACCCCGACGAGGGGAGGTGGCTGGTCTCACAAGCCATTGGTGTCAGTTGGTTCACCTAAGACGTATACAGGTGCTCATTGGGTTATGAGTACACCGGACATGACTCGCCGGGAACATGCTAGTTGGTTTTATACTTAGCGTCAGATAGCAGTTCCCTGGTGACATGTGTACAGGTTAGTTCATCGACCTGAGATCGTCATTTGTCTCGTATGAGTTCCCACTGTGCTTTGATTACTACCCTACCACGGCTCAAAGGAGTCGTGCAAACAGATTTTAGTTGGGTATAGTCCCGAGCCACATGGAGGCAGTGAGCGGATCGGTAGGGGTTTCGTCTCTCCCGGTATTGGGGGTGAGATCGCGCTATGTCTAGGAGAGCCATTATACGAAGTCCTTGGCCAAGGCAGGAGGTTTGCTGGTAAGTATTCCAGTAGTATCTCAGAGTGTTCTGGGCTACACTCTGACACGATTTGTACCGCTTTTGGGGGTCTGACTTTTAGCAACCCCTTAGGCCTGACATGCGATGCTCATAGACGAACGGACCGGACTGTACGGATATTGTCACTGACAGGCTCAGTAGGGTGTCAGAATGAGTTCGCTCATTGACCTCCCTTTTGGTCAATACCTGATATCCCGTTACGTACGGCTAGTACCACTGACGTGCTAGTGGTTAAATCCACAGCCAAACTATTAACGAGTCTTTAGAGTCCCCCACAGACAGTTTCTCAAGTTTCGGGCGAAACGTTGTAGAGGCCGTATGGTATTATGGCAGAGTTCGATCATATACGTGCAGTAGTGCACGGATCATAATCGGACGGATCATACTAGTGAGCTTTGGTTTAAGCCGGATCCTAGTATTAGATTTGTTGGATTACTTCGGTCTCATCACATTCGCATTCAGTCGGAATGCAGATGCAGGTATGTATATACAGGTGAGGGGTATCCTTGTGATCCGTCACGAATTTACTTTAGATGTTGCCATATCTTTTTATTATTGTAAACATTTGGATTAATGTTTACAAATGGAAATAATGAGCTCAAAGTCATGATTAGGAGTATTAATTGTAACACATGCACAAGTGATGACTCATGGTTTCTTTTTTTGTGTATATGTCACATTATTGATTGATTTATGTGTTGAAATGATAAGAAGAGAGAGAGAGAGGGCAGCCAAGGGGCAAGGGTTTGCTCTTGTGTTTATCATTCTATCTCACTCTCATTTTATCATTGCAACAAGAAAGAAAAAGAAAGCTCTTATTCCCCCTCTTTCTTCTTGAGCTTACTATCTTTATTAATGGCATCATCTTCAACCACCATCCATACACTCTCATGCGTTGAGAATCAATGGATGCTTAAAACAAAGTGATCACACACATTCTCTACATCACCTTGGACACGTCGGCTAGCAAACTTCGTGTCTGAGTTGCTTCGGACGAAGCGGGAGCCCATAAAAAGACTCATTGATGTGGTGCCCTTTCCGACGAGAAGACCGGAGATGCCGCGAGGAGCTTGGGATGGTGGCCAAAGACCGAAGGACACGGATCGATCAGTATAGCCTTTCTAACCCTTCTCTAGTTAGCTAGTTATAGGTTAACGGTTCGATCCAGGAGAAAGACTACGATAGCGCCAGTTTTAAGTTTATGAAAAAGTTTTGTTTCCGCATTTTGGCCTCGGATCGACGGTCGGGGCGCTACCGTAGACTTACAGAAGCAGATCTCCCAATAAGTTGAGAATTTAATTCTCATCGGGGAGATTCTGTTACGTAGTCCCAAAACTTAGAGGATAGAACTAAATTTGAAGAATTTAATTCTTCCAAAAATATAGGAATTTAATTCCTCTAATAGAACTAAGGTTTAACCCTGCGTAAGTATTTAATTCTTATAAAATAAAGGACTTGAAGTTCTTAAGACCTAGATCAAGAGCTCCATGCATATTAGCGTTCAACGCTATAACAACAGATCACGAGTTCTCACGTGAGCACCTCTGAGGAACAAAAAGGAACAATTGAGATCGAGTCACGTGATACCACGTGGCTTCTAATAGTGTTTAGCACTTAGAAAAGAATAGGAAGATAAATTCAAAGGAAGCAGTGCCCAACTTGGTGGCGCCTCACGTGTCTACACGTGATAGTGAGAAGATTTAAGTGTTTAACACTTACATGTATAGAACGAGAGAATAAGCCCAAGGAAACAATGCCCAATTCAGGTGCTGCACGTGACACACGTGAGCTCTCCGAATTTCAGTGTTTAACACTGCTTAAGAGCCTCACATGAGAGCACGTGAGTGCCAAACATTTATTAGTGTTTAACACTATGAGAGGCCAACCTTAACCCAAATTAGCCAACTCTCCTGAGGAACCTTTTGACCATCAATCAGCCGAGCCTTCCTATACTCAGGTTCCCCCAAATCGATCTTAGTTCTAGAGATGGCCAATGATCTCCTGACACGTGGCATTTAAAATAATGTTCGTTCCACCATGATCTCTCCTTTCAATCCGGAGTTCGGTTCAAGGATACATCTCTCCACACCTCTGATATATGCCGTTGTAATTCTTAAACGATACCAGAGAGGTGGAGGGTCCCGACAACCATCAGCTCTTGGATGCACTTGATTAAGTGTGTCAAAAACATTTCTAAACCGCAATCAAGAACGGCGTCGCATGAAGCTAGCTGGTGAATACGGGTCGATCCACAGGGATGTGTAATTTGCTTACGTGTTTTTACGAGTTGATTCCAATGGTGGTTTGATTTTGCTGATTGATTCTAAAAATTAAGTTGTACGGTATTAAGGAACTTGCTAGGGTTAGGTCTAAAGTAAGGTTTGATAAGATTGATATTAACACCTCTTTCAATGCCCTCGGTTAAATCTTTTTAGAAGTTATAACAATTATTAGTAAAGGGGATTAGGATGATTGGGAAGAAAAGAAGTTTCTTCCTCTAGATCCTTGTCCGTCCTTTCCTACTAATTGCTATAACCTTCATGAAAGTCATGCATGTCCGGTCCTTTATACTACGGTTTCACCGTTATCTCGTGGGTAGGGTGCCGTAGGGAGCGGATCATGCATGCGTGCATGAAGTTCTAGTTTTACAAGTTATTGGGCTTGAAAGAGATGAGAGATATTCATCTCTCAACCCCTCCCTTATTCCTAACCCTAACAGGCGAGGAAATTACTCGCTCATTAGGGGATCTAGTAAAAATAGCATTTTTATTATGTGAATTTTTTAAGATCTAAACGATTAATTATCTACAGCAGATTAAAAGGTTCTACACAAAATTAAACTAGGGCAAAAGATTAATTAGATCTAGGGCAATAATTAAATTATCACTAAGGCAGAAATTAAAAATAAAAACTTACAGAAACGATGCTCTTCCCACTGAATTAATTCTGAATTTTATTTCATTGAAAGGAGGCATCCCTATTACAGTATTTTGATTTCATATTTATAAGTAAACAGGAAAACTAGGGTTACAAATTCTCGCGCATGTGCTATTACAGATATGTCCACGTAAAATCCAAACCCACGCACCGCCACACAAAATTTGCATCGACACGTGCATTAAATGGCCGCGGAACCGCGGCATAAGTGGGGTTAGGGCCGCGGTTCCGCGGCCCTTTGGTGAGATCACTGTGTCAATTTTTGTGGGCTTCTTCTATTCTGATTGGGCCTTTCATTTATTTATTTCTTTTCTCCTTTTGGCTTCTGATTCTTCTCCAGATCTTCAGTGAAAACTTGTATTGGTCTTTTAACAGTTTCACTTTGACATTTTTGGACCCTGCGTTGCCTTGTACCTCAGTGAACTGTTATTCGTCTAGGCTTGACTAGGATCCTTCTACTTGTTGGTCAAAATTCCCTCTCTTGTATCAACTTTTGTCTTTTTCACTGTTTTCGCTCCAAGAACCTGTATCCTGTAATATGTAGCAGGCATGCGTCAAAAGCACCTGTTTAGTTATAAAACGAATAGGAATTATGGAATATGAAATGCAATATTATGATATGAACAAATACCCCCAAACTTATCTTTTGCTCGTCCTCGAGCAAACTTATTATTTTATTCTCGATAAAACCTAACCGCACTTTCGCAGGGAAACGCGATTGCACTGAGCTTATGCAACAAGCCGTTAAACCTCTAGGTGTCCCTAGTAGGAGGAGTGTTGTCTCCTGAGGGTTTTCAGAGAATACTACCCACAAAATCCTATCAATTTGGCTCATTAACTTTAATTCTCCAATTAGGTTTTCTAACAAGGAATTCTATTATCGTCGACTCGTAAATTATCCACCCATATTCTTTACACTTCCTCATCGTTTAACTTAAGATTATATATGTTCCTATAACCTTACTTAGCTTTCAGCATTTCCGAAGTTTTCCTTTCTAAGGTTCCATCTCCATTTAGGAATTTTTCTATCAACTCCACTAAACATACAAGTTCTATTCTTCATTCCTTTCTCTTATCTCAATTATAATCATATAGCCCCACGTGTGTGTATAAATCGCCCCTACACTTGGAAATTCAAATCAAGCAATTATACCCTTGTCCATTGTCCAAAGCTCGTATTAATTGGTGAATTTTGCTTACACATCCTTCACGCGACTGTTAATACTTCTTGAGGTACCAACAACCGATTACAAGATATGTTTGCATTTTAAAGCGTAATTCCTAGTCTTGCAATACCCAAGGCTTTTAGCAGTGACTCCCAAACCAGTTGGTCTAAGGCACTAGGTGATGAAGCACCCTCGCTAAATATTTTTTTCTATTTTTGCAGCCTTAAGTAATCACAAGGACCAGTGTTCATTTTTTTTATTCACACATTTTTTTATTTTTCTTTATACTAAGGACTTTAGACAAGAGCATTTCAAGGTCTCTTCTACTATTCCAAATTTCAAGGTGCGTGATTGTGCAATTTGTAGGGTATACATTTTCAGAATATAGACTTAAGCTAGGAATTATTTTTCAAACTTATACTCTAATAAGAATATCAATATTTTTCCTTTATTTCAACTTAGCCCAAAAAGTGAACTCAAAATTTGCCTATTTCTAAATAAACTACAAAGACATATACTTTCTACCGTTAATCTTTAAAGAAGGCTACTTTTAGGGTTTTCAATTTACTCAGTCTAAGATCTACTTGTTCTTAGCCAGTTAACCTATTTGTCAAACTCTAGTTAAATATGGCCAAAATTGAATACAATAATTTTTATAATTTTTGAAAATTTTCAATTTTTATGGGTTCTAAAGTAAATATGCAAAATGTAAAAATATGTACAGATGAATGCGAAGGAAAACTTACCGAGCATACCCCCAAACTTGAACTTGACAGTGTCCTCACTGTCATGCTGCACCAAGAGGGTCAAAATGTCGGCACTCCCTGTTTGTTTATTTATAAAAAAAAATTATTTTATTATTAAAAGAAAAACAAAAATATGTACAGAAAGGTCCCCCCTAAACTTCAATGAAACAATGTTAGACATTACTGCCAGACTTTGCACAGACCAAACATCAACACCAACCAGTCGAAAAATCCATCTGTAAAGATTGTCGGTTGGTGGAAGAACAGGTTGTACCGATCCAAAAAGAATTGGGGAAGATAGGAGTGGTGGTAGGGAAAGTGTGGAAGTGAAAATATATGATGTGGTGATAAATCAAAACGAGAATGAGAATGATCAGCAATCAGTGGAATATTGGCATTCTCATAGCTTATTAAAAGAAATGGGGGTGGTTCAACTTCTAAAGGAGGAGGTTGACTAACCACAATATCCCCAAGATGTTTCTGTGGGTCCCTTATTGACTTGGCATCATCCATCATTTGCATATGATATTCAATTATGAGGGAACTAATCTCCTCGATGTCCGCCATAGTCCAACCGAAAACTTGACGCCTATCTTGTAAGACCTTTAAAATAGCGTTCTCTTGCTCGAAGGCTAGAGAGGATGATATTATAATGGGAAAGGTCTCATTCCTATCTATGTAAGCATATTTATGGTGAGACGGAAAGGGCATGAGCTCGAGTTTCTGAGGCGAAAGAATCATAGGTAAAATTGGGGAATCTACCTCGAACTCGAAGGACTCTAGCGCAGGTTCGAAATCACTGCAAACAATCGATTCGGATGGTTCAACTAACTCATCCAAAAATTCAAAAGACTCATATTCGGGCTGTGGGTCTTCATCATCCGAAAAAGTGAAACATTCATAATCAATATCGGTTGTGTCAACTGTGGTAGGTTAAGGAGGGACGCGCTAGTGGCGTCAAAACTGTTCTCATCAAACAAGAAACTTTCAAACTCGCAGTCCTCCTGCCTGATTTCATGAATAGAGCAAACTTCTCGTGTACTAGTATTAGGCATGGGGGGCAGACTTCCTGACTTGTAAATATTGAACTCACTAGACGTCTTCCCGAAGGATAGAGTCATGGAGCCATTGCGACAGTTTATTACGGCATTGGAAGTGGCCAAAAATGGTCGACCGAGGATCACCGAAATTTGGTTCCGTGAGTTAGCAACAGGTTGTGTATCCATAACAATAAAATCAATGGGGAATATGAACTCCCCAACTTTGATCAACACATCCTCTAGCTCACCCCTTGGATGGGTGATTGATCGATCAGCCATTTGGAGAGTACAGTGAGTGGGCTTAAGCTCTCCAATGCCTAATTGCTCGTACACAGAATAAGGTAGCAAATTGACACTAGCACCAAGATCTAGTAGTGCTCTATTGATGTTCTTGTCCCCAATTGTTATCGAAATCGTAGGACAACCGGGGTCCTTGTGCTTTTGAGGTAAAGAATTAACAAGAGCATCGCTAATAGCACTAGCCACAAAAACTTTCTTTGGTACTTGTGACTTCCTCTTTTTGGTGCATAAGTCCTTTACGATTTTTGCATGTGAAGGAACTTGTTGGATTGCATCCAAAAGAGAGATATTTATGCTAACCTGTTTGAACAGCTCAACAATCTTCTCCATTTGTGGAGTTGGTTTATTGGATCTCAACCGGTTTGGAAAAGGAGCATTTTGAAATGTTGTTGAGTCCAATTTTTGTGAATCAAATTGTTGGGCTGGAACGGAATCCCGTGTAGATGTGTTCGTGTTGTGAGAAGCGGGTCCGTTCGAGCTAGAAGAAGTAGAGCCGTGTGAAGGATGGAGAATAGGCTCTAACGAAGAAGAAGAAGGTGAAGAAGAACCACCGGCAGGGGTGTCATCGTGAATACCCACATTGTTTTGCAACATTTTTCTCGATCTCAACATGGTCACAGTGTTTACGTTATGAGTTTGCTGTTGATTTGCAGCATGTGCATGACCGGGGTTGGGCAGTGGTTGAGATGGGAGCTTTCCTTTTTCGCGCTCGCTCAAAGCTGCATTGAGTTGTGCAATTTGTGCCTCAATAGATTTGATACTTTGATCGTGTGAGGCATTATTTTGCACCAAAGATTGAATAGAAGTCTCTAGTCTTGCTGTAGACTGTGTAGATTGCTTTAGGAACGCATCTAGACTTCTTTCGAGCGAGCTAACCTTGTCATTATTAGGTTGAACAAAATTGTTTGGCGCGTAAGAATTATTAGGCACAAAATTGTTCACTTGATTAGGGTAAGGCTGCTGTTGGAAAGGTTGTTGAAATTGAGTTTGTGGGGGTGCTTGTTGTTGTTGTGGAGGAGGCCCTTGATAATTATTGTTTCCTTGGAATTGTTGATTTTGGTTCCAAGCGAAATTTGGGTGACTCCTCCACGCCGGATTGTATGTCGAAGAGTATGGATCGTTTCTCTGTCGTTGCTGAAAGGCAGCATTGACTTGATCCTGTCCTTGAGTAGATGGATTGTAAGGACACTCTTCGGTGAGATGTGATGGAGCCGAACAACAAGCACAAACAGTTCGTGGAGGCACAACAGGGGCAGGAGAACACGATGAGATTTTGGCCTCAATCGTTTCTAGCTTTTTCGTAAGAGCGGCCATCTCGGCCTTCATAGCAATCGACATCTCTACCTGATGTATGCCTGCCCTAGATTGACCACTAGAAGAAGATGATGTGGTCTTGGAGCTCTCCCACTAAATTGTTTGTTCACTAAGATCCTCAAGAAACTGCCACGCTTCCTCACTAGACTTGGAGAGAAAGTGACCTTGACAGATGGTTTCTAGCAACTGCTTCATTGCCGAGTTCAATCCCTCGTATAATGTTTGGCAAAGTTGCCAACTTTCGATCCCGTGATGAGGGTATTGAACGAGTAGGTCTTTGAATCTCTCAAAACACTTCCAAAATGGCTCGGAGGGAAGTTGTGAAAATTGTATGATCTCATTGCGGATTCTAGCAGTTTTGTGATGAGGATAGAACTTCTTAAGAAAAGCCTTCACAAACTCGTCCCAATTTCTAATGGAATGTGATGCGGTGCAGTATAGCCACTTCTCGGCTAGGTCACATAAGGTAAAAGGAATGACCCTTAGCCTTATAGTGTCATCACTTAATTAGGTCGTTTTCATCATAGCGCAAACATTTTGGAATTTATTGATAAAGATATAAGCATCTTCAGATTCCAAACCATGAAATTTTGGCAGCATATTGATGAAATGTGGTTTTATTTCAAAATTGTCCCCATTTGCCGGTGGGGGTGAAAGACAGGTGGGTAAAGAAGTGCGGACAGGGTAGAAGAGATCCTGGAGCGCAACTCGTGCGGGCGCTTCAACAGGCGGTTGATTCGGGTTATTCGCACCTAACGGAGGTGGAATCATTCCCGTCGGTAAGGTATCGTTGGGGTTGATTCCCGACATGCCTTCAGAGTAAGAATTTGAAAGTGGAGGTAAGAAAGTGGACGGAATTTCGACTTCGGTGTCGAAAGGTTCGTCGGTCGGTACCAACGAAACACGGACTAATCGGGCGCTAGGGTCCCTAGTCCAAAGTGACATACACTAATGGGGTAGTGTAGTCAGAAAAAAAAAATGAAAGACAGAATGTTGAGGTAAGAAAACGTCAATGAAAGGAAGTGGTGTAAGTGAGGTGCAAGTTTTCTTTAGCGACAAGTTGCAAGTTTTGAAAAGTTTATTTTTCCTTTTTTTCTTTTTTATGTATGTGAGAGTTTTGCAAAGAGATTTTTGAAAAGAGACTTGAGACGCAAACGCGATCAACCACACATGCACAATCATGCCTAGATCTAGGGTCACCTAGGTCAGCTAGACAGCTCCTAACTAGGGCTAGAAATAGGACCTCAAACCGCCTCTTCACTGTCAATTGCGGCCAGGTAAGTGCCAGGTAAGTGGGAAGGAACCACAGTAGTGGGCCAAATTAATAACCACTAGCCTTTCACACACTTGCCTAGACACCGCAAAGTCAGTTAGGATAAACGGTCGATGCCTATACTAGTCCTTTTTCCTATTGAGCTCGACGTCCTTAGGGCTGAGTCTAGTATTTTTTTAATTAAAAGTGGTCGATGCAAATGCTTTAAGTGTTTTCCGGGGTCCTGGGAAGGGTGATGAAATCCCCACCCAGTCTGAGTTTGGTCAATAGCCCCTTAAAGTCCAATTAAATTATGCAAAACATTAATTTCACTTGCAATCAATTTTTTTAGCGCGACGCAAAGAAACCTGCAGAAAATCTGTTATTGAGAAGGAGGAAGAAGATTTTTTTTTGCGTAAATAATTCCTGCAGAAAATTTCACAAGAGATATATGGAGGTTGGCAGAGGGGAGAATGAGAAATAAACCTACAAATTTTCAGGAGCTGACGTGGCCAAATTGCGGCGGAACCGCGGTGTGGGGCCCACTTATGCCGCGGAAACGCAGTCAGTGGGAGGGATCACTCTCTGAAAAAAATTTCACTGTTCTGTTATCAAATTTTCCCTCTGTTCTGATGTGCACTTTTATGATTTGCCCTCTGTAAATTTCCAGATCAGAGAATCTTCGCTATTCTTGCAAAATTCAAAAGATAAACCCTTCAAAAAGATAAAAATTGATAAATTTTTTTACTTTTTCTATTTTCAGATTTTTATAATTTTTTAAAATTTATATCAACCCGAAATTACACAAAAGAAATGGCAACGGCGCCATTTGATTAAGTGTGTCAAAAATATTTCTAAACCGCAATCAAGAACGGCGTCGCATGAAGCTAGCCGGTGAATACGGGTCGATCCACAGGGATGTGTAATTTTCTTACGTGTTTTTACGAGTTGATTCCAATGGTGGTTTGATTTTGCTGATTGATTTTTAAAACTAAGTTGTACGATATTAAGGAACTTGCTAGGGTTAGGTTTAAAGTAGGGTTCGATAAGATTGATATTAACACCTCTTTCAATGCCCTCGGTTAAATCTTTTTAAAAGTTTTAACAATTATTAGTAAAGGGGATTAGGATGATTGGGAAGAAAAGAAGTTTCTTCCTCTAGATCCTTGTCCGTCCTTTCCTACTAATTGCTATAACCTTCATGGAAGTCATGCATGTCCGGTCCTTTATACTACGGTTTCACCGTTACCTCGTGGGTAGGGTGCCGTAGGGAGCAGATCATGCATGCGTGCATGAAGTTCTAGTTTTACAAGTTATTGGGCTTGAAAGAGATAAGAGATATTCATCTCTCAACCCCTCCCTTATTCCTAACCCTAACAGGCGAGGAAATTACTCACTCATTAGAGGATCTAGTAAAAATAGCATTTTTATTATGTGAATTTTTTAAGATCTAAACGATTAATTATCTACAGCAGATTAAAAGGTTCTACACAAAATTAAACCAGGGCAAAAGATTAATTAAATCTAGGGCAATAATTAAATTATCACTAAGGCAGAAATTAAAAATAAAAACTTATAGAAACGATGCTCTTCCCACTGAATTAATTCTGAATTTTATTTCATTGAAAGGAGGCATCCCTATTACAGTATTTTGATTTCATATTTATAAGTAAACAGGAAAACTAGGGTTACAAATTCTCGCGCATGTGCTATTACAGATATGCCCACGTAAAATCCAAACCCACGCACCGCCACACAAAATTTGCACTGACACGTGCATTAAATGGCCGCGGAACGGCGGCATAAGTGGGGTTAGGGCCGCGGTTTCGCGGCCCTTTGGTGAGATCACTGTGTCAATTTTTGTGGGCTTCTTCTATGCTGATTGGGCCTTTCATTTATTTATTTCTTTTCTCCTTTTGGCTTCTGGTTCTTCTCCAGTTCTTCAGTGAAAACTTGCATTGGTCTTTTAACAGTTTCACTTTGACATTTTTGGACCCTGCGTTGCCTTGTACCTCAGTGAACTGTTATTCGTCTAGGCTTGACTAGGATCCTTCTACTTGTTGGTCAAAAGTCCCTCTTTTGTATCAACTTTTGTCTTTTTCACTGTTTTCGCTTCAAGAACCTGTATCCTGTAATATGTAGCAGGCATGCGTTAAAAGCACCTGTTTAGTTATAAAACGAATAAGAATTGGGGAATATGAAATGCAATATTATGATATGAACAACACTCTCAAACCCATGAGTATATCCCAATGGACCGTAATGTTCTTAAACTAGTTATGGACCGTAATGCCCTTAAACTAACTGTGGACCGCAACGTCCTTAAACTAAACCCCCATACCAAAAATGGTGATCTATGGACCGTAACGTCCTTAAACTAAAACGATATAGCCCAAATGCTTTTTTGTTGGATCAAAAATGATCCCAAACCCCCGTTAAGTAGATCTTGGTCCAATATCGGATTAATGTATCGTTGACAAACATTTAAGTTGATCTTAATCTTAAACAAGGTTAACGATCCTTATATCAACCCAAAACCCAAATCTAAGAATATACGGATTTGGACTAATCCATGCCCTACGGGAGACAAAACAAATTAGTCTTCGTATACAATCCACGGGCAACCAAAAAAAATAAAACAAACACACACGACACAAAGTGAACATCTGGAGTAGGAGAAAGTGGTTATCGCTACGCGGTAACGTAATTAACTGCAGGGGCTTGCGCCTGTAGGGAAGAGCGTCCCCATAATAAAAAAAACCCTCACAACGAGGGGGAATCTGACGAAGTCTGCTACAACGGCCGCATCCGTCCAGACCTCCGATACACGGTGCCATAAATCAGCTTGGCATCTTCGGAGAGGTGGACGGATAAAACCAAATAGCATCTGTCCCTAAATTCAGGCAAGGCGACCCTACGCGGTTTCGTCCCCGTTTTCGACGGTAAACAGATTCTGGCACGCCTGGTGGGTCCTTTTCCTCTTTCCACTCCACATTTCGTGTGTCATGTTCGCGAACGAATCGCGGTTTAAGATGGTTGCCTCTGGATTCGAGGTACTAAAATTTGGTGTCTTATTCCGTGCAGAAGAGAAGATGACATCGATGGCTTCCAACTGTACCAAATGCAACAACAACTCCCACTCCGTCCATGCTGGAGGAGTGACTTATGGGCCCCAAGTGGCCTCCATCTTCGTAATGCCAGTGGAACAGGTGACTCAGGCCACCACTGGACTATTCTTCGGGACCATGTTCTCTCCAATGAGCTTCAATGCTTCAATGCCATCACATGAGGATCCAAACAAGTCGGCCTTCGATCGGCTTGCAACTACCACGACCCCTCTCAACGGGTCATCCAATTCCAATGCCTCAGTCTTTGATAGGCTGAGCTAAAACTCCAGTGGGCCCGTAAAGAGGCCTGTGATATCTGAAAGAGTTATCCCAAAGCGAATAGCCATTCCAGCTCCGGTAGACGAAGTCGTCAAAAGGGCTTCTCCTGCTAAGAGATCGGTCTTCGCAAGACTGGCCGTTCCAACTCCTGCTATGGGTGAGATCGTTACAAGTGCTTCCCTTATTCAAAAGTTAGTCTTCGACAGGCTAGACGTTCCCTCTCAACGGACGTCAGTCTTCGACAGGTTGGCACCAAAAGCAGCCTCTCATCAAAGAAAGGGGCATGACGAAGCCACTTCCGTAACTAAGCCATTCCTATCTGCACGACATGCTTGACGTCGCCACTGGCACCGAGTGAGGAAAGTTGGGGGCAACTCTCCTTCTGGACTTACCCCACCAGCTCCAATGGTGGAAATTGATGTTGCTGTTCCAACTGAGAACGACTTCGAGCTACTCAGGAGGGTGTGCAAGAACTCTCCAAAAGCCATACTGAAGATATCTCCTCCGCCTGTCGAAAACACAACACAGGTGAAGCCGGAACAGCCTCCTTAGCGGTTGTCCTCTAAGATCCACAGAGTTTGGCGGAATGTCCAAGACTCTGTGATTGATAAAGATTACTCTCGCCGGCTGAAGAAGACGAAGGCTCGGCAAAAGGAAGATCATCTAACCGCCATACCACGAAAGGTATCATCTGCATGGGTGCCTGCCGCAACGGCCTCCTCAACCTTGACCTCTCACAAAAAGAGAAGGCCTGAGAATCTCTCACCACTGGCAGCAAATATCAAAAGAAGTGGAGCCAAACGCCCCAAGTCTGGGGGCATGATTGTGCATACCATCTACATGGCATCCGGAAAAGAGGATAGTCGTGCTTCCGTGATTCATCGACCACTCACACGGTCTGTGACGAAAGCTCAGGAGCAACAACAAAATCTCCAGGAGATGTTAAGTATTGCCGCACTTACTGGGCAGAAAGAAAGCCCGGAAGCATCATCGGAACAACGCCAAGAGCAGGAGATCGACACCGAATTCCTATGGAGGATTCTTGAAAAGAAAGATAAAGAGGCTGTGAAACAAGTGGCTAATATAAAACAGATAGCGCTTCTGTTCCAAGATATGGTTGAGATGATGATCCAGCCGGATCCTCCAGCTGAAGACCCTCCAGAAATCATTGAAGACGACAGAGTGAAGACATCGAACCCTCCTCCGGCTTTATCAGCGGCCAAGGAGGAGACGATCTCCAAAGCTGCCCTTGACGACTACATTGCTCAACAAATCCAGGCTGGTACGACCAAATTAAGTACCCGCCAGGATATACGATCCTCAAATTCCATGTGTATAAGGAGACGTGCAATCCGCACCAACACGCTGCTCAATTCAGAGCTCTATGCGGCAATACTGGAGGCGATGACAAACTATTGCTTTGCCAATTGGTCGGCAGCTTAGCGGAGACGGCATTTGAATGGTACTCGGAGCTTCCGAATGATTCCATCAAGACATTTGCAGAAATGGAGCTACTGTTTACACAACAGTTCTCAAGCGCAAGCGAGCGCACCCCGATCACGGCATTAATCAACGCCAAAGTGAAGCCAGGAGAAATCTGGGTTCAGTACGCAATTCGGCAGCAGAACCTATGGTCGAAGTGTGAACAGCGCATAAAAGAATCTCCTGCTGTGGGCATGATCATAAGGACCCTTGATTCTCAGGCAACTATATCCCAGTTTATGATGTTCTTCAAGCCGACCACCTTCTAGGCCTTGATTGACAAATTGGCCCAAATGGATCAGATGGGCCATAGGCCGTCCTCTTCAAAGACAGACCATCGGAATGAAAAGGGCAAAGGGAAAGCGATCTTCGTCGCTAACGCTCAACAACAATCGAGCGACCCGAAGCCGGCGGCTCGCCAAAACAACAGACCGCGAGCCCTCGAAGAGAAGTTGAGACGTCCTTACTCGTTTCCCCGGGATAAACGAGGAGACTATTTGAACTGGCGTTGCGGAACAGGATCATCACTATGCCGGATCCGAGACGCCACTGCAATCGGGCGACGTCAACAATCCCAATTACTGCCCCTACCACAAAATAGTGGGTCACCCAATCGAAGATTGCTACGTCTTTAAAAACTGGGTCGAAGACCAGTACCAGTAGGGTAAATTCGCGTTGTCCGAAAACTGGAAGGTAAACCCGCCGCAGCAGCACGCTCCTGAAAAGGTGGATACGCCGGGGGCATCATGCTTATTTATAGAAGAAGCTCCGTGGGAAGTGGTCCTTTCAGCTAAAACTAAAAGAATGCTGAAGGATTTTCAAGCATGTCCGGGGATTAGGTGGAAGAGCCCGCTGGAGCCTGAGATCATTGATGGAATGCCGAAATCGCGCCCAACGCCAAAAATTAGTAACGATGGACAAAACCTCCAAGCCAAGCCTCCGAAGTCTTCAAAGAAAAAGAAGAAGGCCAAAAAGCCCATGCAGCTTGATGGCAATTGTACGGGTCTGCAAAAGTACATTGATGCACTGGAGGAATACAACCAAAAAATGCGGACCCCGGTTACACTGGAAGAATTCTTTAAGTATGTTCTTGAGAATGGAGATAGTGACATCGATGAAGGAGATGACTCGTTAGAAGAACCCGAGGAGTATGTGGCGAGCTGCCACATAATCGCTCACTCGTCGATAAACAGCAAAGAAGCTCCCAACATAGAGAAACTGGGGGCAAATCTGGAACCAAAGCCTATGGAACCGTCAGATGACCTCATCGATAAGCTGCTGAACGAAGCGCTTAAAAAGAGCAAAGCTGATCGAGAACGTGACGCGGCCATTTACGAAAAGGCCAAGCGCCGGTGTCAGGCCAGAAAAGCTCCGATGATAAGAAGCCATAAAGTACCTCAACCGGATCAAAGTGCCCTTGCCACCAGCAAGAGCAGAATCAAGATAAGGAAGCAGTTCGCCAAAGCTCTGTCAATGGAAATGAAGCTGCCACCTTCCAAAGAAAATGCTTCCGGGAATACGTGCCCTGACGAACTGGATGTACATCCGAACTACTGCTGGTACCATCGGAAGGTCATGCACCCTACCAAAGATTGCAATGCCTTAAAGAAGTGGTGGCAGGGATATGTTGCCCATCAACAACACTTTAAGCGAATGAAGCGCAAAGCTTGTCAGGAACAGAGAAGCACGACAGACGAGCGTGAAGGAACAGCCGGTAACTGTCACATGAACTGTCACGTGGTTGATGCCATCCCGACAAGAGCAAAACCTCAAGTTCTTACCTTCGGGAGCGATCCTGACGAAGAAATAGCCCTCGGCCGTCTCTTCAAGGAATTAACCTCTGAAAAAGAAAAGGAGACGAAGAACTGTGAGAACATTCAGCTGCGTAACCGTACGTTGCCTGAAAATAATCTCGGACCTTCAAACAAAGGTTCGGGAAAAAGAGACGAGGGGAAGGAAAAAGTTCCTGAGGAGATTTCCCTCGATGATAGAGTAGTTGAAGAGCTCACCGCTAAGGACCCGCCCAAGAAGAACAAGGCGGATTACAACGTCCTGGCACATCTGAGAAAGATACCCTCACAATTGAGTATCTTGGATGCCCTTCTTCTATCTAAAGAAGCACGAGATTCTTCGATCAAGGCGTTACAAGAGCACGACCAGTTTTAAGCCTTCCTAGCAGAAGAAAAGATGAAGGACGGGCTGGAAGAAGTCCACAGATATCACATTCAACGATGAAGACCTCCTTCTCGGAACGTGCGAGCACAACCGTCCGCTGTATGTAACCGGGTATTGTCACGATATCAAGATAGGGAAGATCCTGGTCGACAACAGATCCTCCGTCAACCTTCTCAACGTAAGGGCGTTGAAGAAGATTTGCATGAACGTGCAGCACCTGGCCCAGGATAAAATTACATCTCCGGTTTTGACTCCCAATCACCATAAATGCTCAGGCCTTGGTTACATGAGCACAACATCATCCCTTCTATATAACATCAATGTATGAAGTACTTCGAGGACAGCCTCGAGTACACGGTTACAGGGGAGCTGAACCCATTCTCCGTAAATGAAGTTCGCAAATATGAAGACGCCAAGTACTTCTTACCAGACTTTGAACACATGGAAAGATGTCGCAAACCGGAAAATAAACAAAAAGCCATAGCCACTATCCCGATATTCGGGAGTGATACCGAAGAAGATGAAGAGATGGTCTACTCGGAAAAACCCCAAGGCAATAGGCCAGGACCATCTACTCCTATGTTGGTCTTTGGCAGTGACTCTGAGGACGAGACCAACGCGGTATTCTCCGTCCGCCCGTCAATACAGACCTTTGCTGGAGCTGAATAGAGTTTACAGATTACCCTTTTCCCGCAGCGACATTATAAAGAACTTGATACACTTAGTACGTACAGTGTGCAAGAGCTGCAGACCTTCTACGTCCCTCCTAACCAAAGAAGTGAGAAGGCGATCCTTTTCTACAAATCCACGGAGACTAAAGTGGAGAAAGAAGTATGGCATGATGCTGAGCCTGCGCTCGACATACTTCAACCAATCCGTCTTCCCAGATACTACGCAGAGAGATTAAAAAGGTTATTAAGATGCTAAGGCATACCCTTCAAACAGACTGCTCGACAAGCCCGGTTTTATAACAAGATTTGGAACGTTTCCAGGACTCAGCAAAATATGCCTAGAATGGAGACGACTGGCCTTGGATACGTTCGGTCCAAAAAACGGGAGCGATTCCATGGCTGCCATGTCATAAATAACTCCGGTGGAGAAGCGAATACATGTCCGGACAGCGTTGATGTCGAACCAGAACGAGATCCCGCCATACGAATATCAAGTCCGACATTCGAAGAGCATATTAACAAGCTAATAAGAGAAGCAGGTCAAAGGGTTCGGGATGACCACAGCCGCGAAATGGCCATTTACGAAAAAGCCAGGACGCAACGTATCATTCAGCAGGCTACGAAGGATGACGATCTCTTTCACCCCCAACCTCCCTTTCACCCCCAACCCGCTGTGCGCTCTCATGGCAAAAAGAAAGCCTGGCGCAGAAGCAATGATAAGATCAAGAACGAGGACGACATTCAAAAAACGGCAAAGCGGGTCCAAGAAGCCACGCGAGCTAGGAAAAGTCAGCTGGAACCCGTCTTTCATGAAGAAGATGGGTCGGGAATACTCTTTCCCTCAAGAAAAGACAAGGAAAATATTTGACCTCGTCATGAAGTATCAAATGATGACGCTCCTAGAGTCTCGATGCACCGAACAAATAGACGAGGGCCATCACTCGGATTATTGCTCCTACCACCGAGTAGTGGGATATCCTCTTGAAGATTGCTTCACTTTCAAAGACTGGATTGAAGATCAGTATCAGCAAGGCTGGTTTGCTCTATCCGACAGTTGGAGGGTAGCCCCGTCATGAAAGCATGAGCCGATAGCAACCTACACTGCGAGGGAAATTCTAGATCAGCATCGAGCTTGGAAACGAGCTCGTACCTGCCATATGATAACATTCTCAAAAGAGGGAGAGCACGAGAATATGGACGACCTCTCCCAGTGCTTCGCAAATGAAGATGAGAATGGGGTGATCTCAGAATTTCCACCGGCGCCAAAAGAGCTGGAAGATGGAATACACACCACAGAAGACAACCTGAGAAAAATCGACTTGGGGACGACAAACGAGCCAAGGCCAACGTTCGTCAGTGAGCTGCTGTCTGAGAAACAGGTAGCCACGTTAAAAGACGTGCTTATGCAGTATAAAGACTGTTTCGCATGGAACTATTCCGAGATGCCGGTATTAGATCCAGAGATAGCTGTGCATAAACTAGCGATATCGCCGGACGACAAGCCAGTCAAACAGGCACCGAGAAGAATGCGGCTCGAGCTTGAGATGGGTATCAATGCCGAAGTCAAGTAGCTAATCGACTCCGGCTTCATCCAAGAAGTTCAATATTCTGACTGGATCGCCAATATCGTTCCGGTAATGAAGAAAAATGGGACAGTACGCATCTTCTTAGATTTTCGGGGTCTCAACAAAGCTTGTCCGAAAGATGACTTCCCAGTGCCTGTTACCGAGTTGATGATCGATAACACATCCACCCATGAAGTCTTCTCCTTCATGGACGGATCCTCAGGGTACAACCAAATCAAGATGCATCCTGAAGACCAAAAGCACACTGCTTTCCGGACTCCGCTGGGCATATTCTGCTACAAAGTGATGTCATTCGGTCTGAAGAATGCTAGCGCCACCTACTAGAAAGCCATGACAAAGATCTTCGATGATCTCGTACATGAGATTGTTGAATGTTATATCGACGACCACATGGTGAAAAGCAAATCATATGAGGAACACTGGGAGCATTTGAAAATAGTGTTCCAGCGTCTTCGGAAACACAATCTGAAGATAAACCCTCTGAAATGCGCATTTGGAGTTTCCTCAGGCAAGTTCCTAGGATTCATCGTACGACACCGGGGCATCGAAATAGACTTGTCGAAGATCAAAGCGATTATGGGAATGCCTTCGCCAAGAACTTTCAAGCAATTGCGGTCTCTCCAAGGAAAGCGTACGTATATCCGGCGGTTCATAGCTAACCACTCCGGCAAGTGCCGCCCCTACAGTCATCTAATGAAGAAGGGGACTCCATTCGTTTGGGATCGTAAATGCCAAAGCGCACTAGACGAAATCAAACAATATCTGCAGAACCCGCCGGTACCGACCGCGCCGGTCAAGGGAAAGCCCCTCAACCTGTACATAACAGCCCTTGAAGGTTCTTTAGGCGCTTTATAGGCACAAGAGAACGACCAGGGGAAGGAGAGAGCTCTCTATTATTTGAGTCGAGTTCTCCTGGGGGCAGAAAATAACTACTCCCCCATTGTTCATACCATAATATTGCATTATTGTATTTCCCATTCTTATTCATTTTATAAATAAACAGGTGCTTTTGACGCATGTCTGCTACATATTACAGGTTACAGGTTCCTGGATCTAAAACAGTGAAAAAGATAAAAGATAATGCAAAAGTGAGACTTTGACCAATAAACAGAGAGTCTTGATCAAGCCTACACAGAGATCAGTACAAAACAGCGCAAGGTTCAGGACTTCGTCACGAAGTAACGGTAAAATTCCGCTACAATATTCACTAAAGATCTGGAGAAGACCTAGAAGCCCAATTGAAAAAGGATATATATAAACAGGAACCGCAAGTCAATATAAGCCAGACCAGAAGACTCAAAGTCTAAATCCCTCTTTTGGCCGCGGAACTGCGGCCAAACCTGGCCTCGGGCCTCGGTTCCGCGGCCGTGTATAGTACACGTCGGTGGAAAACTTCACGGGAGCTCTGGCGGTGCATTGACTGGTCGTCCTAGGGGCAATTTTGTAATAGCATATGTGCGAGTCATTGTAACCCTAATTTTCCTATCCCCTATAAATATGTATTCTAAATATTGTATGGGGGGTGCCTCTTTTCATTTCAGAAATTCAGATCTGACAAGTCTTGTGTTGATGTTTGGAGAGAGCCATCTGTAAAGTAAGTAGGTAATTTCAATTCTTGCCTTAGGTAATTTTTCATTCTCTGCCCTAGAATAAATTTAATTCCTTACCCTAGTTAGATAGTTAGATCTTTAATTCAATTGCTCTAGATTAATTTAGTTTTTAGATTTAATTAATCCATTCACACCGTTTGAAATTAACTCGTAAGAGCGATTAGGAAATTCACAATATCCCTATGGACCGACCTGTACTCACCGGCTAGCTACATGCGACGCCGTTCTTGATTGCGGTAATAGATAGTTTTTGAGATCAATCACCCATCGAAAAGCATTGCCTGGCACTGATCTTCGCAGTAACAAAGCTCCGACATTATGCCTTGGCAAATGAGGTCCATCTCATATCAAAAGTGGATCCTCTCAAGTACTTGATGTCAAGAGTCATGCTAACAGGAAGGCTTGCCAAATGGGCCATCCTCTTGATGGAGTTCTCGATAGTATATTGACCCCTCAAAGCAATAAAAGGCCAGGTCATCGCCGACTTCCTCGCTGAACATCCGATACCTGTCGACTCTCCCTTGAACTGCGAGTTGCCGAACGAACACGCGTTTGACGCAATCGACGGGAAGAAAGAAGGGAGTGATACCCGATGGGAACTCTATTTCGATGGAGCATGCTCCTTGAAGAAGCGAAAGCAAAACACCCCTATGATTAAAACCGGGGTGGGCCTTATCTTCGTGGCTCCATAAGGAGGGATTATGCGTTTTGCCCTTTCCTTAACGGAGCCAAGAACAAACAATGAAGCTGAATATGAAGCTTTAGTAGCAGGTCTTGAGATTGTTGTCGACATGGGCGTTGAAAACCTCCTCATATATGGAGACTCCCAGCTGGTCGTTAGCCAAGTAAATGGCGACTACCAGACGTGCAAGCCAGAACTGATCAGGTATGGTGAAAGAGTGCAGCAATTGCTGATGGAAATCCCCTCCTACACCCTGAAAGCATACCTCGTGTGGAAAATAGCAAGACGGATCCGTTAGCCAAGCTCGCTAAAGAACCGGCCGACGAAAACCTCGATGACGTAAAGATCATTGTGCAAAGTCGTCGGATTCTCGCACTGGCAGAGATATCTCTGAAGACGTCTGAAAGAAAGGAAGCAACCGAACAAGCAGCCTTCCAAATAGAGGACGAAGAAAAGTCTAAGGATTGGAGAGAAGTCTTCATAGACTACTTCAAATCCCATTGAAAGCCCGAAGACGCGTCGTCAAGACATCAGCTCATGAAGCGAGCCCTGTCTTTCGCCTTCGTCAATGATACTCTTTATAAGAGATCGTTCGATTGTCTATGTCATGCCCCGCTTCCCGGTATACGGAGAAGAGGATGGGACTGGTCCGCTACGTATTTACTATGGAGTAAATACGCTAAGCGTATCTAAGCAATATAAAAATAAAGCACAAGAGACAAGATATAATAAAAACAACAACTTTATTTATTAACATTCTTTTGTACAATGCATGGAAAGTAAATAAAAATGATAAAAAGCAATGCCTAAACAATGACATAAAAGAAATGAAAAGTACTGAATGGAAAGTGTACAATGACTAGAGCTCGGGGTCTTCACTGAACTGGTCCAAGTCTTCAGCAGTGGGCTCGATCTCTGACGGGTCCAAAACACCTGATGACATTCAAAGAAGAAAGAAATAGAATATCGTCAGCGAACAGGTCGCTCGGTAAGTCCCAAAGATAAGAGGAAAGTAGAATAGACAGAATAAGAAGGTATCTTTTAAAGTTGTATTATATTGTTGTAGTGTTGTATTAACGCTGTTGTTTGTAGTTTGGTACAGAAGAATGCCAGTGTATACGAGAGGAGTCTCTATATGCCAGAGACTAGAGGCAAGTATAGTACAAGGAACCGTTTATGCCACGGTACAACAACAACTGGATTCATGTTAGGTGTATTAAGTCTTACTGTCTCGTGCCACTTCTAACACCTTCCGTACCAATCTACCCCTTAAACCCCGAGATATCTTGTTTGTATTGTATTGTAAATTGTATTGATTGTATAATTGGATAACTGACCGAAACCATGATATCAGTAAATGGATGTAACCGTAGAATCATGTAAATGGATGAAACTGGAGAATCATGTAAATGGAATGTATATCCATGGTTTGGTTAAGTCAAGTTGTATAATGGATTCATGTTGAATTGAAATATTGAAGATTGTATTGTAGATTGTAGATTGTAGATTGTAGATTATACTTGAATCATATTCAAGTCAGATTATAATGAGACTCACTTTGAGTCAGACAATTAAAAAAGTAAATTGAAGTCCTGATATTTTGATATTATCGGTAACCGCTGCACATAGACGGCAGGATTTGTGTCTTTTTCAAAGACGATTACCGTATTGATAACACCATTATTAAGTTGTCTACCTTAAATAGGCAAGCACCCACTTCTCCGTCTCCCTGAGGCTCAAGAGATTGGTCCAGCTTAAACCTATATTTACTAGGGTTCTTAGGGTAATTTATAGAACTTGAGGGGGTTTTATGTAAAAATACTTTGTATAGTTTTCAAAATACACCCCAACTATTTATTATCGTCTTTAGAGTTATAATGAATGTATGTTTTATAAATGTGATATTTCTAATGGGAATATCCTAAATTCATAATTAGGGGTGTAAACGAGCCGAACTCGAGCCGGCCAAGCTCGGCTCGAGTTCGGCTCGTGGTTCTTTTTGTCGGCCCAAGTCCGACTCGTTTAGTTAATCGAGCTAGAGATGCTCGGCTCGAGTCCGGCTCGATTAAACATGCCCAGCTTGTGTTCGGTTCATTTGTGGCTCGTTAACTAAACGAGCCAAGTTCACGACCCGAGCTCAACTGAGCTCGTTTGTGAGTTCGACTCGTTTTCAGCTCATTTACACTTATTAATAGTATCTTCCAAGAAAAACACATAATTAACAATAATGCTTAAAACTCAGGGTTTTGAGATATGGAAAAAATAAAAAACTTTAACATCTAGGGCATTGAATGGGTCTAAGTGCTGGGTTTTATATTTATCTCAGTACACTTTATATACTGTCATTTAATTGAATTAAGTGTTCTGAGAGTTGTATAGAATCTGCTATATATTACATATTACTGTTTTTTTTCAAACTGTGTAACCCAGCCGAACCCGAGTCAATACCGAACGAGCCTGGCTGAGCTCGAGTCCGGCTCGTTTAATAAACGAGCCAGGCTTTCTGGCTCATGTCCGGCTCGTTAATAAATGAACCGAATTTGAACGAGCTGATACCGAGCCGAACCTTAATCGAACCCGAGCTGGCTCGTTCAATTACCACCCCTATTCATAATAAAAGGTATTTATTTGTAATATTGATTTATATGGAATTCATGGTATTTTAGTGTAAATGATTCTTGTGATTTTTGAAAAGAGTTGGAATATTTATAATAATTCAAAATAAATATTTTAATGTTACATATACATATATTTATATGAAAATAATTTTAGTATATATCTTATATTCTAGAAATCTCATTTTTCTTAAGATGTCGTATTTTAAATCTTTCGAGATCGAATGCTCCTTGCAGAGGTCTGCATCTCGCACTACTAAGCCTGAGGATGTGCGATAATCCGCACCATCCCGAATGGGTTCCCCAAATGGGTTGTAGCGGGGCTTTGTAAAGATTTGTATAAATACTAATCATTAAGGAAAACGGCTTTGTTAAGTAAATGGTATTAAAATGAAATTGTGTCATTTTCCCGTATTCTATGTTCCCAAGGGTATTGTTCTATGTTATATATGAGTGTGTGAGGAGGTAGGTCATTACCTCGTGATCTACTTAAAGGTATAGCAAGTTTTATGATGTTATCTGTAGAATTGAAACTATGTGGTATTTAAATGAAAATACGGTAAAATGAAATAGCAATTACTTTTGATTGTGAAACTTAATCAATATGGTTGATTAATGTTTAATAGTCAATATGAAAAGGTTCAAGTATAATTGTATTAAAGAAAAGTAAAGTTTTATAAAGAAACCGAATCGGAAATCGGATTTGTTCCAATTCTGTCGGGTTTTGTAATTCCGTATTTTTAGAAAAGAATAAGGAAGATAGAATTGGGACTTACGGGTTTAAGACAACAAAGAGAGGGAGATGGATCGGGAGAAGCCGCCAGTGCGTCGTTTCGTCGCCGGGAGCTCCTAGGATGGTCGTCGGAAGTTTGCCGGAAAATTCGTCGTAGCTTCGCTTCTTGCTCGTTTTCAAAGTACACAAGGTTTCTTGAAAATTCTTGAGAGTTGGCTCAGAGTTTTGGGGTGAGGGAGGGTAGTGTGTAGGGTTGGTATTTATAGGGTTAGGCTAGGGTCAGGATAGATGAAGAGTTTAAATTAAAAAAAAAAGTAAAAATACATTAAAAATTCATTAAAAATAGAGTAAATGGGGAATTCAACGGTCTCTGGAACTGATCCAAATAAATGGAGTGTGCAGGGATGTAGGGGAGGGGAAGAGTCATATTTTTCCTGTCGGGGACTCGGCCGTCCGGCCGAGTCCGGCCGGCGGCGCCGACCCGAGTCGGCCGGTCCGCCGGCCGATTCAGCCGAGTCGGGCCGAGTCGGGGGATGGGTAGGTGGGGGGTCGCCTGATGTAGCCTCTGGTATATTTATTTTTTCATGAGTAGTGGAAATTTTGGGAGTTATCACGTGTTGACTGTTGGACTTCTAAAATATTCAAAACAAAATAATATTAAAAATAACGTGGGGTGTGGGATTTGAACTCTGGTGTCTTGGTTCAGCAGTGCAAGGTATTACCAATAAACTACAAGCTCCTTCTTGTAATTAAATAGCTAATTAATTACTTATCTTGTGCTCAGGTAATAAATACCCCTTTATGGATTTTGAAATTTTTTTGTAAAAACTTATATAGGAAATTTAGGGTTGTTACAGTCTATGGCTGAGATACTTGGGATCAGAAGAAGCAAAAAGGGTCGTTCAAGAAACTCATGAAGGACTCTGCGGTTCCAATCAAGCTGGTCCGAAGATGAAGCTGAAGATCAAAAGAATGGGTTACTATTGGCCCACGATGATTCAGGACTGCCTTGAATATGCGAAGCAGTGTCACTCGTGCTAAATTCACGGAGACTTCATCCACCAGCATCCGAATCCGCTACACCCAATATTGGCTAGCTGGCCATTCGAAATGTGGGGAACCGATATAATCGGGCCCATCGAGCTAGCATCGTCTAGGGGACATCGGTTCATATTGGCAACAACCGATTACATCTCTAAATGGGCAGAAGCAATACCATTAAGGGAGGTGAAGACGGAGAACATCCTCCATTTCTTGAAGACACACGTGCTCTACCGGTTCGGCACTCCACGACGGATTATCTCTGATAACGGGCCGGCCTACAGAAGCCATAAGATTAGCCGCTTCGTACAGCAGCATAAAATAGATTGGTGATATTCCGCAGTTTATAATCCCCGAACTAACAGTCTAGCTGAGGCTTTCAACAAGACCTTGACAAAGATCATAAAGAAAACAGTGTGCAGAAATAAAAAGAACTGGCACGAGAGATTGCATGAAGCTCTCTGGGCCTATCGGACTACGTTCAAGACGGCCACGAACACAACGCCATTTGCGTTAGTATTTAGCACGGAAGCGGTACTTCCCTTAGAAATAGAGCTATCTTCTTTACGAGTGGTGGTTCGGTACGAACTAACGGATGAAGGGAATGCCCATATTCGACTATAGGAGCTCGATGCCCTCGATGAAACTTGTCTCATGGCACAGCAAAACCTAGAAGCTTACAAAGTAAGGATGACGCGCTCATACGAAAGATTGGCTAGGCCGAGAGCATTCCGCCAAGGCTAACTCATGCTAGTTGTAAAAAGACCTATGATCCCCAATCGTTCCAAACGGGGGAAATTCGGGCCGAATTATGAGGGCCCGTACATCATAGACAAGGTCTACCAAGGTGAGGCCTACTTGCTCATGGATATACATGGCGAAAGACCCTTCCGGCCAATAAACGGCCGGTTCCTTAAGAAATACTACGCTTGACAAGTCATGGCTCAGGATAATGATGGATGATGACGCTCGTGTCCGCTCGTTATCTTCCTGAGTCCAAACTCTATAAGTAGTATCCAACGAACCCGCGCCTCAAAATGCTACGGACCGCGACGTCCTCAAACTAGCTATGGACCGAGATGTCCTTAAACTAATAACGGACCGCAACGTCCTTAAATTAGCTATGGACCGCAACGTTCTTAAACTAACAACGGACCGCAACGTCCTTAAACTAGCTATAGAATGAGATGTCCTTAAACTAACAATGGACTGCAACGTCCTTAAACTAACAACGGACCGAGATGTCCTTAAACTAGCTACGAACCGAGACGTCTTTAAACTAACAACGGACCGAGATGTCCCTAAACTAACAACGTCGCCTCTAACACGGCGATAGTGGAGTGCAAGTCCATAAGTCCCAGCGGTGAGGACTGCAACTCAAATCCCACTGGTAAACGAATGGATCATATGTGGCGAAACTATTCTCGAGAGTTTCATCGTGCAAAACAAAATGGGGTACGTCCACAAGCGAAATGGGCACGGATGAAAACCCGAAAAGGCACCGTGAGTAAAAACAGCAGGACTACTGGAGAGTTAGTGAAAACCTGAAAGGGCGCAATCTCGTAAAAATAAAGACACTTGCAAGGTCCTCTCGACCTTGTGAGGAGAAAATACCTGCGTGAGATCCTTACGACTCACAACGAAGCAACACACTTAGCGATCCCCACGATTCCTAAGGAGAAATTGCACTTACGAGATCCTTATGACTCGTGAGGAGAATTCCCCCTGCGAGACCCTCACGGCTCGTAGGATTCGAAAACCTTAAGTTATAGGGATCTGAACCTGTTCTTATGCCATCACATTCCCCAGTTTGCCCTACAAGCGGTTCAATATTGACCCTTGTATACAATCCACGGGCACAAATAAATGTCTCCCCCACCAAGTTCCACCAATGGCGCGAAATTTCCCCATTTGGAGAACGACACTCGTAAGTCCTCTCGACTTATAAGGAGAAAACACTCTTGTAAGATCCTTAGACTTATAAGAGAACATACACCTACGAGATCCTCACGACTCCTTAGAAGAAAACACATCTACGAGATCCTCATGACTCGTATGGAGAAACACCTTTATGAGACCCTTACGGTTCATGAAGTCAAAAGCCTTAGTCGACGGGATCCTAACCCTATTTACTAAGCCACCTTTGTCCGAACCGACAAAGTCAAATGATGATTCGCTCCTGGCAATGTCCCAGTGGTAGCGATGCTGATGCCTAAATCAATATCAAATTCCAAGTCCTTTCACGGCAAATGATGATTCGCTCCTGGCAATATTCCAGTCGCAGCGATATTGATGCTAAGATTGGTATGAGTTCCATACTCACAGCAAAAAGTTAGCAAGCCATAAATGCATATGAATTATCCGAAATGATAGGGCAACTTGCAACAAAAATCAGCAAGTAAAATATATGCATACAAAAATAGTCGAAATGATTGAGCAACTCGCAATAAAAAGCAGCGAGTAAAGAAAAAGAAAAATAGCCGAAATGATTGGGCACCGCGAAAAATAGCCGAAATGATTGGGCAATCGTGACTCTCGCGATATAAAAAGCTGAAATGATAAAGTATCGAGGAAAGAAATAAAATAAAATGAAACTTTTGCCCTACAAGCGGTTCAATATCGACTCTTGTATACAATCCATGGGCACAAACAGAAAGGGAACCATATCGTCCCACCAGGCTTCGTCAAAAGGAAGCCAGATCTCAATGGCTACACCTACAGCTTAGAAATCAATAACGACGTTCTTTCTCGTTCCAACCAGAAACAGATACGACGTCAGCAAAACGGAGACACGGCGAAGTCCCCTAGTTCCAAGTCTCGACGGTTCAAAGACAACCTCGAGACTACCTCGGAGCCACGGCAAAGTCCCCTAGTTCTAAGTCTCGACGGTTCATAGACAACCTAGAGACTACCTCGGAGCCACGGCAAAGTCCCCTGGTTCCAAATCTCGACGGTTCACAGACAGCCTAGAGACTACCTCTGAGCCACGGCAAAGTCCCCTAGTTCCAAATCTCAACGGTTCACAGACAGCCTAGAGACTACCTCGGAACCATGGCAAAGTCCCTAGTTCCAAGTCTCGATGGTGGCATCCACAGCCTAGAGATCAACCAACAGCGTTCTTCCTCCCTTCAGCGGGATACAGACGCGACATCAACAAACGGAGCCATGGCAAAGTCCTCTAGCTCCAAATCTCGACGGTTCAGAGACAACCTCGACATTCGTAGCGATATTGCAGACACAACGTCAACCAACGAAGCAAAGAAAGATCCCTAGCTTCAGGGTCTTGACGGAAACTCAAATTAGTCCTGAAAGACTATCGGAGACCATCCCATTCCAGCGTGGAGTGGCCATGACTCATCGGGGCTCCCAAACTGAGCCTAACCTCAAGTAAAAAACGACATGGAATATCCCTAACGCTTGCTCTTCCGACGGTAATATTACCTGGAAGATTACTTGAAGACGTCTTTGTAGGGAGTTTTTCGTCACCCCATTGAGATGGGAATGCACGCGCTTGTCAGGCGCATTACAAATTTTCCCTGCCTAGGGTAGGCTGGGGTTTATTAATTGTGGGGATCCAAATCTCCGGCAGCCGCGGACTAAGCTGTCGTTAATTACCCCTCGCCTTTGGAGCGAGAGAACCTCCGATTGACGGGTCAAACGGATCAAACGGGTCATGCGAACTCAATGTGCAGTGTTATGTTTTGAGGGGTTTTAGATATATCGGGGGCCCCACAGAGTTTTTACGGGGGTCCCGCTACCCGGATAGCGGGCTGGGGGTCAAGGGGGCTAGCAGCCCCCTTGCGGGGTGGGAGGCAGCGCCCCGTTAGAAATTTTTTCTAACGGGGAGGTGTTTTTAGTGTGGAGTACATGTAAAATGAGGGGAAAACGTCGTCCAAACGACGCGTGAGCGCCAGTGCTTGGGCACTTGGGTTAGCGCTAGGCGCTTGGGCGCTGGTACGAGCGGTTTGGGCGCTGGCGCCGGTGCATTGGGCGCTGGCGCCGGACGTGCCAGGCACGTGGGCGCTCGAGCGCTCGCGTTATTGGCGCTCGTGCGCTAGCGCTTTGGGCGCTAGCGCCTCACGTGCTCGACAAGTGGGTGCTCGGACGCCAGCACTTCGGGCGCTAGTGTCTCAGATGCCTGGCAAGTGGGCGCTCGGGCGCTCGCGCTTTGGGCGCCAGCGCCTCACCTACCCGGCACATGGGCGCTCGGGCGCTAGCGCTTTGGGCGCTAGTGAAAGGAGGGGGTTTTACCCCAGAAATAGGAGTTAAACTCCAAAAAGAGGATTTTGAGTGGAGTTAAACTCCTGAAGGTTTGTATTAGGAGTTAAACTCCTTTGAGGATTTGGGTCTTGGAGTTGAACTCCCTAAAAATCTTCAGAGGTTCTTCTCTCTTGAGTTTTGGATCTTCTCTTGACTAGGATTTTGTCCAAAGTTGGATTTTTGGAGATAGGTCTCCTTCTTACTCTTCTTGATCGGCTGGATCTTGGAGAAAAAGGGGGTGAGACTTGAAAGTCTCCTCTTTTTGAGATCTAATGGAAGATCTGGGCTCCCCTTTATGGGTTTTGTGGTGTGTCACGCCCCGCTTCCCAGTGTACGGCGAAGTGGACGCGACGAGGTCCGCTACGTATGTACTCAGAAGTACATACGCTAAGCGTAGCTAAGCAATATAAAATAAATACACAAGAGACAAGAGTATAAAAAGAACAGCAACTTTTATTTATTAACATTCTTTGTACAATGCATGAAAAAGGAAATACAACTGAAATAAAGATGCCTAAACAGTGGCATAACAGGAAAAGGAAAATACTGAAAAGAAAATTGTACAATGAAATTATACTGTTGGGTCTTCGGCAAATTGCTCCAAGTCTTCCTAGGTTGGCTCAACTTCTGCCGGGTCCAAGTCACCTGACGACATTCAAAGAAGAGAGAATAGAATGTCGTCAGCGAACAGATCGCTCGGTAAGTCCCAAGAGTAAGAGGGAAGTAGAGAGGACAGAATAAGAAGATACATTTTTTAAATTGTAAACTATTGCTGTAATGTTATGTTAACGCTGTTGTTTGTACCTTGGTACAGAAGAATGCCAGTGTATACGAGGGGAGTCTCACTTGCCAGAGACTAGGGCACGTGTAGTACAAGGAACCGTTATGCCACGGTACAACAGCAATAGGATTCAGGTTAGGTGTATTAATCTGACCACCTCGTGCCACCTTTAACACCTTCCGTACCAATCTACCCCTTAAACCCCGCGATGTCTTGTTTGTATTGTTATCTTGTAAAATTGTATTAATTGTAAGATTGATTAACTGACTGACGGAAACCATGATATCAGGAAACGGTTAAAACCGTAGAGTCATGTAAATGGAATACTGGGAAACATGTAAAAGGAATATCCATGGTTCGGTTCGGTCAAGTAGATTGTTAACTGGATTCTGGAATTCATGTATTCATATTGAGTTGAAATATAAAGAATATAGATTGACTTGAATCATTTTCAAGTCAGAAATAGTCAGACTCTAACCCGAGTCAGACTAAAAGAAAGTGAGTTGAAGTTCAATAATTGTTAAGGGCCTTATTGTAATTTATAAAACTTGAGGGGGTTTATTGTAAAAATACTATTGTATATTTTTCAAAATACAACTCAAGTATTTAATTATCGTCTTTATGTACATACAACAATTTAATGATCAAGATAAATATGTATACATGTTCGAATAACATGAAATGAGTCAAGTATATTATTCGAGTAACTACCATAAACAATGCTGTAAAGAAATATTATGTACGACTAATTAATCAAGTTGAACGAATGCGGAATATAAACAGAGATATGTCTCTAAATGTTTTGCATGCGTAAGTTCCAGTTTCACCTAAAAACGACTACCGGTTTGAGAGATATATATGTTTTCGTATCGTCGCGCAAAACGGACCAGAATCTATTCGGCACCGTCACATATTTTTAAAACGCAGTTTGAGTTAATTTCTATCGGGTTTCAGGTTACGAAAGCTTATTATAAAATTGTAGGTATTTCGATGTACTTATCCAAAACACCAAGATTCACATGATTTTGATTTCTGAAGCTCTAGTTATGATCATTTTAATATCAGCATTTAAAACAGAAATTCAGATTTCTGGACAGCAACTATATATTCTATTGCAAAGCCTATATCAGGTTGTTTCATGCATTCCTAAGTAATATAATATACAGAAAATTATAGTTCTATCAATGGTGCATCTACACATCTAAATTTTGTCACAAACGGACATCGGGTGTTCGAGTTATGTCCAATTTAAAAACAGTGTGCGAATCGGAACAGATTCTGTCCAGATCCGTCACTTAATATTGTAATGCAGTTTTCTTTATCTTAGATAGGTTTTCAGTAAAACTATAAAACTAAGAAAATCTAGATCATTCGATGTAGATATCAAAAACACCTGAGTTTGCTCAATTTGGATACCGGTATACCAAGTTATGTGTCCTAGAAATTGACCGATAGCTGCAGTTTTCTGTTTTACGATCAGTGAATAAATACGATGTAATTCCTAAACCGTTATGCGGATCGATCTAAAATTTTTACAGCGTGTACAAAATAATATATTCTATCATATGTAAATTTCCTGAAATTTTCAGAGTTAAAAATTAATTTATAAAAATTATTTTAAAACTAAAGGTATTGATATGTCATATGTGAGAAATGAGAAAACCATGGTATTTATTCGTAACTTCATCATTTTTTTTAATACAAATTTTAAATAAAGTGATTTAAAATAAAACAACAAACATGCAGTCCTAATTGGTCACTATGAAATCTTAACATGTGAATTGAGAGTAATGAAAAAGACTTTACAAACTATACAAACTATATATGTGTGTATGTTTGTGTGTTCATTATTTATATATGTATCCATTTAATTAATTATTTAGGAACTATGATATGTCAAGGAAAGTTTTTCATGGCAATATAAAACAAGAGAAATATAAAGAGAAAAAGAAAGAGATGGAGGAAGGAAAGAGAGAAAGGACTTACATGCACAAGCCGGTATTGTCACCGGGCTTGTCTATCCGCCGATAGCCTCGCGTTAGTAGCGAGACCTTCTTGAAGACTTCTTCATGTTCTTCTTCTTGGACTCTAGGTGAAGAGGAAGAAGTGAGAGATAGAAAAATATGAGGAAGGAAAAGATGGAGGAGGACAATAAAGATGGTGTAATGGTGAATTATGTATAATAATATATGCATTCAACATGAGAATTAAAAGAGAAATGAAAGGTCACCATTCATTTTGGAAATGAAAGGTCTCATTTGTAGGTTATGAGAAAAATAAAAAATGATAAAAAAAAAATAATTGCAAGAATGGGGATTTGAACATGTGACTTATGGAATAACAATGCAAGGACTTAACCAATGAGCTATAAGGTTGTTCATGCACATATTTAATTAGAATTAAATATATGATGTTGCTTAAAAAGAAAATGGGCTTTTTAGATGGGCTGTAGAGAATAAAAATAATGGATTTGGGTTAAATAAGAATGAGAAATTAAAAACTTAAATATAAGAAAAAGAAATTGCACCTAGAAAAAAAATACATAATAGATTGAGGAATAAAATAATAATAAATTTAATAGAAAAAGGAAAATACCAAGTACAAATAAATACGGTATATTATTGAAGAGGGATAATACAAATGTATAAAGATTTTGGGGTCATTACATGGTGAAAAACTATTTAGTTTTTGAAAATGAAGAGTAAAACTGTTGATTTAATTGAAAAAGGGGAAGAAGGTTTAGAACCTTGAGAAAGGAGAAGAAGGAGGCACAAACCCTTGAGTTTTAGAGAAATGAAAAGTGTATGTTTTATTCATCATCATGTTGCCTTATATAGGCTTACACATTTACATATAGCCCCTTGGGCTTTACAAAATTTCATTTTGCCCATCTCATGTCTCATGTGCTATTTCTTTTTGCACATAAGCTATGAGCTTTACAAAAATTTGGCTTTATTCCCATTCATGCATAAAAATTACATCAAAATTTATTTATTACATGATTTTTTTATTTCAGCATGGGGAGGCCAGCCGCTTCATGTACGGGCTCGACTCGGGCATGAGCCCACTTGATCTGGACTTGGGCCCACCTGGCTTGGGGTTGACCCTGACTTTGACTTGGTCAACCGGGGTGCAATTTTCGACCCCAACAGTCTTGTCCAGCCCCCGAAGGGATCAGAGACACGACAGTCACGAGGCCACCCGAACAACAAGATTGCATATCGAGGAATATATCGGCTAGCGCGACGGTGCGACGGGTAAAAAACTCTAGTACTATAGACCCTAACGGACTTCTATTAGCAGGAGTTAACTGTGACGTTAGGAAACCCTTGCGAGAACTTCTCGATTCGTCTCGACTCGTGAGGAAATTAGTGTCCTTGCGAGAACTTCTCGATTCGTCTCGACTCGAAAGGAAAAGCCTTAGGCAATGGGGATAAGGACCTGTTTGCTAAGCACTGGGGCCCTGCAAGTCGGTCCAAGATGGACTATTGCATACTATAGTATGGCAATCAATCATATAAAATCTCTTAACCAGGTCAGGTACAGTGTTTGGATCGATTTCTAGGTTGGGTTTCCTCTCGATTGCATGAAAATTTTTGTTTGCCTTTTCACTTCTGCGGCGCGGTGAGCGCCGGGAAACCCCATCACATCTTATGAGAGCAAAACTCTTATTTGCATTTCTATCATCTCTCTCACACACAAAAATAGATCAAAAGCTTCTATTTGATTATCAATACTTCAAGAGTATTAGTTTTAAGTTTGAAAGAAACTCCTAAAGAATATTGTGCTATAATTTCTCCTCTTCTTTTCTTTATGTGAGGACTTTTGAGTGCAAGGATTTCTTTGTAAGAGAGAAGAGTGTAGAAGCGAGATGAGATTGTAAGAGAGAAGTGTTGCTCGTGTGTCGAGTAATGCGTGTCTTTTGAGGAGACGTGTGTAAGGTTTGGCCTCCACTGGAGGCGGGGCTGTGGTTTGCTTGCGAGCAACGCGTTTTTCTCTTAGGAAGACGTGTTTAATGGAACAAGCTCGATCGCTAAAAAAAGTGGACTAGGGGATCACTCGAACCACTTTAAAATTGATTGTTGCGTTTGCAATTTCTTCCTTACTTTATATTTCAATTTCTTAGAAATTGCATGCTAGATTTTCTTATGCCTTATATGCTTAGTGTTCTTGCTTGATTGCTATATCTCTCCAAAGTCGAATATCGACAAGGAGGGAAACAACCACTTACGAGTTCTCTCGACTTGTAAGGGGGAAAAATTCTCTTGTGAGATCTTTACTATTCTTAAGAGAAAACACACACTTAGGAATCCTCATGACTCCTAAGGAGAAAATACACCTACGGGGTCCTCTCGACTCGTAGGGAGAAAAGTCTTTATGAGACACTCACGGCTCACAAAATTGGAAAGTCTTAGGCGGCAGATCCGAACCTGTTTCCTAAGCCATCGCTGCCCTACAAAGAGATCAAGATAGGCTATCTACAAGACGTATTTGCTAAAGAGACACGACAGTACAACTACGTATGTGCTTAAATAGACACTATGATAGCGCTCGCACTTAAAAGAAAAGTCCTAAGGGTAGAGTATAAAAGCTCATGTACAGAGTGCAATACGCGTACGAATATATGATGAACAGAAAACATTCAATAGTCGATAATAAGAAAAACACATTGATATAAACATACTACTCTACAGGGAAAAGATCACCAAATATGGGATCAGAGATACGGGGGTTAACAAAACAATAAATAAAGTTTTTCAATTCTCTCTCCGCCCTCTCTACCACGTCGAAGCGGCGGTCTTCGCGGGGAGTTGCTCCCTACCGATCAGCACCGTGCTCATCAGCAAAGCAGACATGATGGCTCTCCGGCCTCTTATCTGACTCAGTAAATGAACCGAACGGTCCTTCAGAGGCTGAGTAATCAAATAAGCCTCGTAGAAACATTCAATCTTGTCCTCCGCCGCATCAAGAATCGCCGAAGTCATCTCTGCCGGATGAGGGGGATATCGGCAAGCACGGACAATAAAATCATCCTAAGCTAAATGGAACCTATGGGAAGGGGAGAGCCTCTACGGGTCAGAAGTTTGTACAGGGCCGCGTCACATTGGTCTTCAGTGAAAAGGGGATCTACTAGCCGTGCAGCAAAGCGAGGAATCGTTTCCTCGATGGGCACCTCCCATGGTTGCCGACAAGCGTGAGGGCGATTGCAGGCCATAACTCTTGGTTTGTTTGAGTTCTGTTAATAAAAGATGGGTTTCTCTTTGAAGAGAAAAAGGAAGATGTAGCTTTGGGTTATAAAGAGACGTATTCAAAGCTATGCACAAAAAACGTCGTGCATAGTGGAGCTATTCCCAAGGCCGGAAAAAAGGGCATGGGAAAGAAAATGGTAACTCATTGGAATTAGAATAGGGAGGCGAAACGACCTCATCAGTGGAGCCTCACGTGCATGGAACGTGAGCACCCACATTGATCCTTTTTGAAAACTAAAATGGCACCGCACGTGCATAACCCGTGAGCGCCGGCACTGGTTCAAGATTAAACTCCCCAGTAGCACCTCATGCGCAAAACTTGTGAACACCAATAATAGTATAACGACACTTCATGCAGAATACACGTGAGCAAAAATAAAGGGGGAAAGGGGAAGTTTTGTCATTCATACTCCAAGAACTTATACATGGCATAAAAACAAAAGAAAATGTTTACAATGGTAAAAAACTTGATCCTGGACTTGGATTGAGGAATTCAAAAGCAAGGCCGAGTAAAATACTTCTGGCTTCTCTGACCATTTTCGTGTGCATCTTCTCACGAGTGCAAGCGTCAAGATTCTCATTAATGTCATCCGTCCTTTGATAGGCAGAGATTATCGTCGTCTGTTGGAAAACTTGATGCAAGATATCAACAAGACCATCTCGCTACCTCTTCGAGATCAAACCCATCAGATATACTGAGTGTACCTTGTCTTCGGTATCATCAAGCGTCTCAAGCGGCATGGCTTCATAAAATCCAAGAAGGGCTTCCCAAATCGCTCCTACGACGATCTTCAATAAAGCGGAACGACGGGGGAGTAGTCGACCATTGTATTCATCGAAGTGACGCATAACCTCAGCGCATTGATCATCCGTAAACTCCTGGTTTTGACAGCGGCCTTGGATGTGAATGTCTTCATACGAGATAATTTCGTCAAGATCATACAAATAAATGACCATAGTATCTAAACATAAAAATTAGCAAGAGTTTAGCGATCGAGCTGATCAAGAAAATGCTTATAATAAGAATCTAAAAATATTCTCATTAAACGGACACGGGAGTTTAAGCAACTCTTGACATCCTCATAGAGAAAGCAAGTTCTGTTAAAATACCCAACAAATTTAAATTTATGCAAGTAAGGAAAAACTCTGTGAAAATGTTCTCGAGACCACCAGGAAATGAAATTCCTGAAAGGCCCTTTCGATCTTCAGAGCAGAGCTTTCTGGTGAGGAATTAAATTCCTTTTATGCAATGGAATTAAATTCCAGAAACCCCCGTGAAGAGGAAATGAAAAATCAAATGCCATGAATCTTTAAAGGTCAGAAGAGGAATGCCCAAGGTATTGAGTGTTACTACTCAAAGATCACGTCTTTGGATCTCTGAGAGATGGGTTTCAGAGAAGAGCAAAACTCTCATAATGGATTTAAAATCCAGAGGTTTTCTTTAAGAAAAGAGTTCTCTGATGTTCAAAATCTTTACCTAGAAAAGGTTTCTTTTTCTAACAGAGTTTAACTCTGGAATTGCAATGAACAGATAACTAAGCTCTGAAGAGAAGAATTAAATTCTCGAAGAAGACAAGTAAGGAAGAAGATGAAAGAGCAGTGGCTTTCCAAAGGCCAAACCCTTACATAAGACGTGACAAGGGCGGTTCACCTCCCCGTTCCCCTAGGTAATCCAACGGCTGTAAAGGTGACAGCGTTGCATTCACGTGCAAGCCACGTGAGAACAACGTTGTGGGAGCATTTGTTCCCTTATAAAAAAACAAATAAATAATGAACCAAAAAGCGATGGAAAAATTCTCTAAATGGAGCATCACGTGCCCACACGTGATGCGCCTTGGAGCAAAAATTATAGGCAGTGTGCTTAACAAATAAGGCTGAAATTGAGCCTTATGTGAGCATCTATATACAAAGTATATATGCGCCTTCCTAAAACAAATAACAGGCCAGAAGGGGCAGCACGTGCCAACACGTGATGCTTTTCTCTGGGACTGCTCCATATAAGCAAACCGGCCTAGTGCCATTGGGTCACGTGCTACACGTGAGGATTCCTAATACCTTCTGAGCCGATAGAATTAAATTCTAAATAAGAAGGATCAGAACCCTATTTGGAAAATATTTCCTTGAATCTTTCTAAATAAGAAAGATTACGCTCTGTAAATCAGAGCACCATTGGATCAAAGGATCCAATGGTGATTAAAAATCACCAAGTTACAGAATAAGCTCTGTATGGAAAAATATTTTCCCAATCTTTCTAAAGAAGAAAGATTGCGCTCTGTAGATCAGAGCACGGTTGGATTAAAAATCCAATGGTGATTAAAATCACCAAGATACAGAATAAGCTCTGTATGGGAAAATATTTTCCCAATCTTTCTAAACAAAAAAGATTGCGCTCTGTAAATCAGAGCACCGTTGGATTAAAGATCCAATGGTGATTAAAAATCACCAAAATACAGAATAAGCTCTGTATGGGAAAATATTTTCCCAATCTTGTTAGAAAACAAGAAAAATGTCTTATGTAAAACAAGAGTCCCTGGATCAAAGATCCAACGGTGGATAAAATCCCTGAATTAATCAAAAATCTCTCAATGAGAGATTTCCTTAACAAAAATTAACAAACTTACCTCTGATATATAAAGGACTCAAGACTGAAGAGAGAAAGAGAGAAGACCCCCTCATAAGATTTGAGAAAATAAAAAGAAGAGGAGTTCCCTTTAGAGAAAAAAGAAACCCTAGATGAGGAAAAGACTCAAAGATCATTATATCTCCTTTTACAAGAGTTTAACTCTTGCAAAAAAGAACTTAGTTCTTCCTCTGGTTGAGATCTGCAGAAGCAGATCTTCCCATAAGTTGAGAATTTAATTCTCATCGGGAAAATTCTGTTATACAGTCCCAAAACTTAGAGGATAGAACTAAGTTTGAAGAATTTAATTCTTCCAAAGATATAGGAATTTAATTCCTCTAATAGAACTAGGGTTAAACCCTGCGTAAGAATTTAATTCTTATAAAACAAAGGACTTGAAGTTCTCAAGACCTAGATCAAGATCTCCATGCATATTAGCTTTCAACGCTATAACAATAGATCACGTGTTCCCATGTGAGCACCTCTGAAGAACAAAAAGAAACAATTGAGATCGATTCATGTGATACTGATTGATACGAAAGAGTGTGTTTGTAGTTTAACCGCAATCAATAACGGTGTCGCACGTAGCTAGACCGAGATGAGTACGGGTCGTCCTCTGGAAAACGTGGAACCTTTTACTTTTACTTTAGATGTGTTGAGAAAGAGAGGAGGGATAAAGAATTTTATAGAAAGATTTCTAGATCTACGTTAAGCAAGAATATAAAATATAGATCTAGATTATTTTAAAGATGTAATTAATATAATAAGAGGGCTTGTAGGGTTCGTTAGGATTTAGTAGTTATGGACGATTAATTAAAAGTTACCCTTTTTATCCATTAATAGATTTAGAACTAGAACAACGGTGATGCGTGTAGATTAGGGTTTCTGGAGGGAAAAAGGAATCCCACTCTTAACACTTATCTCGACACGGAACTCCGTTTATATCTAGCCTTTACCAAAACAACCATTAATCTAATCTCTAATCGCGGTCGGAACTAGCAAAGAATTGCTAGTGCGCCCGATTAGGATGTTAATAATTCTTTTGATAAAGTTCCTAAACTTTATAGGACTTAAAAAGGGTTTAATTATTTTCACCGTCCATTAGCCTACCCTAATCCTACGAACCCTAACAAGCGGAAAATTACTCGCGCATGTTGGGAAAAGAAGATGAAAAGATAGAGAGAGAAAACATAATGTAAAATACAAAAGAATTAAATAAAACAACTACCTTTATTAATCAACTTGAACAATCTACACTTTATTCCTTAGAAAATGATTACAAAGACTAGTTTGCTTCTCGATCTCTTCCAAGGAGGTAGACGAACAGTTGATGATCAGCCTGGATGCGTGAGCGTCTGGGGCTTCGTGATCGCTTCGGCTTTATAACTTTTCCAAGAGGCTCTCGGTGCCCTTTTATAGTCCAAAACCACAATCTTTTGCTTCAAAAGTTGGTAAAATACAGCAGAGATTTAAGCCACAAAATCTTAGCAAATGATCTCTCTAGATTGCCGCGGATCCGCGGCCAACAGGGGGGTTTGGCCGCGGTTCCGCGGCCAATGGTGGTGATCTCTTGATCATTTTTCTTGGGCTTTGTGATTGTGACATGTGGCAATCCTAGGCACCTTCAGAATTCAGAAATCTTCTCTCGGTTGCTCCCAGACTTGGTCTCCAAGTTTTGCTTCTTAATTTGGCAAGTTTTCTTCAACAACTTGATTTGTTTGATAAATTCTGCATAACAACTTGGAAAATTCTGCATAATAATCTCAAATAATATTTAGTAGACTTAGTTCTACTAGGATTAGGTCAATGAATTTATTTGCATACATTTTTCTACCAAATACTAATTAAAATATATTAACACATGGAAAATGGTGTCTTTACACATAAACCATCATAAGTATAATATATCATAATAAAGTCCTATTTTAATATGAAAATGGTAGGAAAAATGTAATACAAATGTGCAGTTTTATCAACTGAACAGATACCATGTGACCTCTAATAGTGTTTAGCACTTAGAAAAGAATAGGAAGATAAATTCAAAAGAGGAAGCGCCCAACTTGGTGGCGCCTCACGTGTCTACACGTGATGGTGAGAAGATTTAAGTGTTTAACACTTACATGTATAGAACGAGGGAATAAGCCCAAGGAAACAATGCCCAATATTCACGTGCCACACGTGAGCGTTCCGAATTTCAGTGTTTAACACTGCTTAAGAGCCTCACGTAGGAGCACGTGAGCGCCAAACATTTATCAGTGTTTAACACTGTGAGAGGCCAACCTTAGCCCAAATTAGCCAAGTCTCCCGATGCCAAAAACCTTTTGACCATCAATCAACCGAGCCTTCCTATACTCAGGTTCCCCCAAATCGATTTTAGTTCCAGAGATGGCCAATGATCTCCTGACACATGGCATTCAAAACAATGTTCGTTCCACCATGATCTCTCCCTTCAATCTGGAGTTCGGTTCAAGGGTATATATCTCCATACCTCTGATATATGTCGTTGTAATTCTTCAACGATACCAGAGAGGTGGAAGGTCCCGACAACCAACAGCTCTTGGATGCACTCTCAAACCCATGAGCATATCCCAATAGACCGTAATGTCCTTAAACTAGCCCATGGACCGTAATGTCCTTAAACTAGCTGTGGACCGCAACGACCTTAAACTAAACCCCATACGAAAAATGGTGATCTACGAATCGTAACGTCCTTAAACTAAAACGATAGAGCCCAAATGCTTTTTCGTTGGATCAAAAATGATCCCGAACCCCCGTTGAGTAGATCTTAGTCCAATATCGGATTAATGTATCCTTAACAAACATTTAAGTTGTTCTTAATCTTAAACAAGGTTAACGATTCTTAAATCAACCCAAAACCCAAATCTAAGAATATACGAATTTGGACTAATATACGCCCTACGGGCGACAACACAAATTATTCTCTGTATACAATCCACGGGCAACCAAAAAAAATAAAACAAACACACACGACACGAAGTGAACATCTAAAGCAAGAGAAAGTGGTTATCGCCACGCGGTAACGTAATTAACTGCAGGGGCTTGCGCCTGCAGGGAAGAGCGTCCCTACAATCAAAATCCCTCACAACGAGCGGGAATCTGACGAAGTCTGCTACAATGGCCGCATCCGTCCAGACCTCCGATACACGGTGCCATAAATCAGCTTGGCATCTTCGGAGAGGTGGACGGATAAAACCAAATAGCACCTACCCCTAAATTCAAGCAGGACGACCCTACGTGGTTTTGTCCCCGTTTTCGGCGGTAAACAGGCTACCAGAACCAAAAAGGCTAAGTGAAGCGAACATGACTGATCGTCCCAACTTTTCCCATACCACCGAGTGCTGGGACACACTATTGAAGATTGTTGCATCTTTAAAGATTGGGTCGAAAAGCAATACAAGGCAGGAGAGATAGAACTGTCTAAAAGCGTGTTAACAAACAGTCAAGCTGCGACCGTCAATTTCATACAAATGAAAACCGAAATCCTTCGGGAACCTGATTCTCTCAGACATCTACCTTTCTCTGAAAAGAGCGGACCAAGGCAACAAGCTAAGAGCCAAGCGAGCAACATTGCCAATGAAGAAGCAATAGATGAGTACACAACCCATACGGTCTATATGATGGAGCTCAGAGGAACAAGTCCTCCTACGCCTTATAGCCATGACAATGGCGCGGTTGTTGCCATCCAACACCGTCTCGATCCAAATGATGAAGAGCCCGCTCAGGCCATTGAGCCAAAGGAACCCGTGGTTCTTACTGAATCAAACTTAGGCAGTAAAGATGGCCCCGTTATCATACCCGGAACTATAGAACAAGCATTATTCCAATGGCTTCAAAGATAACCTCTGGACAAGGATGAGAAGATGGCCAAGGTCCATTCCAAAGTCGACAAGCTGGCAAACGTCGTGGCAGATCTTATGACCTAAGTCGCCCGATTGCAATTACAGCAGAATCAAATTTTTGTTCTTGAGCTAGGGATTGATATCCGGAAGCAGCCAACCGATACTCCCTCCAGCCCAAGAGCGGAACACTTTTGCAAAAAACGGCCGCGATCAGCCTCCAGTCCCTCTGATACGTACACTGAACGTGGTAAGTGGGCGTAGGCAAACCAAAGACTGATCATCCCCATGGTCCAGCATCAGTAAGGGCACCAACTCTAATGGAGAGAAAAAAGAAAGTATACTGAGAGATGAAGTCCGCAAAATATTCGAGTACGCCTTGAATAACGGTCTGCAACTTCCTATTATAAAGAGGCCACATGAAATGAACATGACGACAATCCCATGTACTGCCCGTATCACAGAATTGTGAGTCATACCATTGAAGGCTGCTTTGTTTCAAGAATTGGGTGGAAAAACAATACATTAAGGGGGTAGTCTCATTGGTCAAAGACGCGTTAACATAAAACCAAGCTATGATCGTCCACTCTGTTCAAACGAAGACCAAAACCCTCTGGGGGCAAACGGCTCAATCGCCCGCTCCAGAAAATGACCCAGTTCATTGCAGATTTTACGGGACACATGTGAGCGTCTCTCCAAAAGGACAAAGAGAGCATTGAAGTGCCATGAAATCAAAGTCTAAGGATTTTTTTTAATAATTGCACGGTAAGGACCACCACATCGTTAAACTGGGAACATTCGACCACCACGTCGTTAAACTGGAAACAATCGACCTCTAAATTGTTAAACTGGGGATGTGAAAAAATGTGTGTAAATAAATAAATAAATAAAAAGCCGAAATGATAGGGCAACCGTGAATAAATAGCCGAAATGATAGGGCAGTCGTAGCCTTCGCGATAAGAAAAGCTGAAATGACAGAGCAATCGCGGTAAAAAAACCCTCCTGAATGGTGAATGATGAGTCACTCCTGATACCATATTCTAGTGCAGCGATGCAGACGCCAACCAAAATTTCAAATCTCTGAATATCCTAACGACGAATGATGAGTCGCTCCTGGTATCATGTTCTAGTGCAGCGATGCAGACGCCAACAAAATCCCAAAATTCTCTAAGCCCTACGGTTGGTCCCCAAGTAGACTACCGTATACAATCCACGGGCTCAAATAATTCTCATCACCTACGCCCCACCGCAATCACCAGTCACGCGCCCGGTCTCCACCTTGGAATTATGCTCCATTAGGAAGACCCATTCATGTGTCCTCACGATACATAAGGAGAACAAAGCTTGTGAGATCCTCTCGACTCGTAATAAAACACCTCCGTAGGATCCTTATGACTCACAAAGGAAAAACACACTTGGGGTCCCCACGACTCCTAAGGAGTAAATACACCTACAAGATCCTTTCTACTCGTAGGGAGAAAATGCTTTTATGGGACCCTTACGGCTCATAAAATTGAAAATCCTTTGATGATAGGGATCTAAACCCGTCTTCTAAGCCATCGCTCCCCAACAGGAAAAGGCAAATGATGAATTGCTCCTGGCACTTGTGCTCCAATATTAGCAACGCTGATGCCAACTCCAACCCGAAAAATTCTAAACTTTCGATCCAATAGACCCCCAAGTCGTTAAACTGGGAACAGATGACCCCTAAGTCGTTAAACTGGGCACAGATGACCCCTAAGTCGTTAAATTGGGAAAAGATGACCCCTAAGTCGTTAAACTGGGAAGGGAAATCCCCTCATGGCAAATGATGATTCACTCCTGGTACCATATTTTAATGTAAGCGGTGTTGATGCTGAACCAAAACCCAAATTCCCAAATCCTCTCATGGCAAATGATGATTCACTCCTGGTACCATATTCCAGTGCAGCGATGCTGATGCCAACCCAAATCATATCAAATCAGCGAACCAACTTCAACCCTGACACCACAAGGAGCGGAGCAAATCAAATCAAACACCGACCATCCAAGTCGCAAAAAGGGCAGCAACGACCTCCCCATCGGAATTATGATCCGACTCGGAATCAAGTCAACAAACGACCTCCATGTCGGAATTATGCTCCGCCTTGGAATCAAGTCGACCAATGACCTCTACGTCAAAAACAAATAGACACTCCGTCTCGGGGATACATCAACCAGACACTCTGCCTCGGGGATAAGTCGACCAGCGACACTCCATGCTGGAGAAACTTCGACCAGCGACACTCCGTGCCGGGGAAACGTCAAACAGACACTCCGCCTTGGGGATAAGTCGACCAGCGACACTCCATGCCGGGGAAACGTCCAACACAGACACTCTGTGCCGGGGACATGCCAACCAGTGACACTCCGTGCCGGGGTAACGTCAAATAGACACTCCGCCTTGGGGATAAGTCGACCAGCGATACTCCGTGCCAGGGAAACGTCAAACAAACACTCCGCTTCGGGGACAAATCGACCAGCGGCACTCCTTGCTGGGGAAATGTCACATACAGACACCCCGTCTTGGGAAAACGTCCAACATAGACACTCCGCCTTGGGGACACGTCAACCAGCGACACTCTGTCTCGGAGACACGTCAAGCATCGACCATCCATGTCGTAAAAAGGGCAGTGCCAGCCTCCCCAAAAGCGGGAACCAAACCAAGTCACCTCCACATGAAAGAAGATTCATCAATTTCATGCACACGACCCATATACACGGTGTGCATTTATTGATGGGGGCACTTTGTTAGGGTCAAAAATTACACCCCGGTTAACCAAGTCAAAGTCAGCCCCAAGCCAAACGGGCCCAAGCCCAGGCCAAATGGGCCCATGCCCAAGTCAAGCCCGAACATGAAGCGGCTGGCCTCCCCCATACCAAGAAGAAAATTATGTAATAAATAAGTTTGATGTAATTTTCATGCATGAATGTAAAATAAATGAGCAAAAGCCAAATTTTTGTAAAGCCCATGGCTCATGTGCAAAAGAAATGAGCACATGAAGCAGGGGGTGAGCAAAATACCATTTTGTAAAGCCCAATGGGCTATGTGTAAATTTGTAAGCCTATATAAGGCAACACGATGATGAAATGAAGGACAATAATTCATTCCCCCTCACAATTTAGGGTTTGTGCCCCCTTCCCCTTTCTCAAGATTCTAAACCTTCTTCCCCTTTTCTGAATTAAATCAAGAGTTCAACTCTTCCTTTCCCAAAAATAAATAGTTTTTCACCATAAAACCCTTGAAGGGGAACTCAAATCTTTCATCAAATCTCTAAAAGGGGAGATTTTTAAGTCTCACCCTCTTTTTTTCAAGATCCAGCCAATAGAGAGGAGGAGGAAGGAGACCCATCTCCAAAAATCCCACTTTGGGAAGATCTAAAGCTCAAGAGAAGATCTAGGGCTCAAGGGAGGAGAAAGAAGTCCCCTTTCATCATCTCCGAAAATATCTTGGGAGTATAACTCCACAAAAAAAATAATATATATATATATAATAACAAATCTTTCTTTTTGGGAGTACAACTCCCAGTGTAGGGGCTAAGCCTCTTTGTTCTCTTTTTCAGGAGTTTAACTCCAAAAGTCATTGGGAGTACAACTCTTAGTATAGAGGCTAAGCCCCTTTTTCCCGCTGGCGCCCAGCGCCCGCGTGCCAAGCACGTGAGGTGCTGGCCCTGGCACCCAGCGCCCGCGTGCCAAGCACATGAGGCGCTGGCACCCACGCGTCCTTTGGACGCTATATTTCCCTTTTTTTTTTTTACGTATACACACTCCACAGCACTTTCTCCGTTAGAAAAATTTTGTAATGGGGCGCTACCCCGCACCCCATAAGGGGGCTGCTAGCCCTCTCAATCCCAGCCCACTATCTGGGTAGCGGGATCCCCGTAAACTCTGTGAGACCCCCGATATACCCAAGACCCCTCAAAACACAACACACATACTCACACTGCACATTGCATTCGCATGACCAGTTTGACCCGTCAATCGGAGATTCTCTCGTTCCAAAGGCGGGGGTAATTAACGGCAGCTTAGTCTGCGGCTGCCGGAGATTCGGATCACCACAATCAATAAACCCCTGCCTACCCTAGGCAGGAGGAATCTGTAGTATGCCTGACAAGCGATGCTTATTTCCATCTCAATGGGGTGACGAAAAACACCCTACATATGGAAGTAATCTCGTATCGTAAGATATGAGACCTCGAAGATATTGCTTCAGGCGAGGTTAGTTGTCAAGTCATCTGTAGGGGACCACGTCCTTACGATGATTGGATATATTGAACAGCTCACGGACCATGGGACCATGTTGGAGAACGAGTTATGTACTGACTTGATTCTACAGTCGCTCTCCTCCACCTACGCCCAGTTTATGTTGAATTGCAATATTCAAAGGAAGGAAGTTACACTTCCAGAACTCCTCAACATATTGAGGAGATCAGAGGGCACCCTGAAGGAATCCAGGGAGACACCCGCTCTGCTCATTGGAGAATTTTCCTCTTCTAGATCCAAGGCGGAAGCCAGGGGAGAGAAGAAGAAGGCCTCCACCAAGCCGATAGGCAGTGTTAGTAAAGTAGAGGGAAAGGACATGGCAAAAGTTTTGGGGTTAACAGTAGGGAAAGAGAGATGTTTCTGTTGTCACGGGAAAGCGCATTGTCAGAAAGACTGCAGGGCTTGGAAAACCAGAAACCAGAATTCGAAGCAAGTTGAGGCTTCGGCTTCGGGTGTGTTGATGGTTGAAAACTGTATGTCAATTAACTCTACTTCCAGGGTACTAGATACCGGATCATGATCTCATATCTGTAATTCTTTACAGGTTTTGAGAAACCGTAGAGTAATCAAGGCAGGTAATATGACTCTCAGGGTTGCTAACAAAATGAGCGTGGACGCTATATCCGTAGGGGAATATCACCTAGGATTGACAAGTAGGCAGATATTAATTTTGCGTAACTGTTTGTATATACCTAGTCTGGCTTGTAATATCATATATGTATCTTTGCTTTCTAAAGAAGGATATAATTTTACATTTGCAAGTGATGTGGTACACATCCATCTTAATCAAAATTTGATTGGGTCGGTTACATTAGATAATGACACATACATATTAAATCAAGCTCGGGTTTTCAGTGTTCAGAACACACTTGAAAGAAAGTCTCCGGAATTAAATCAGGCTTTCTTATGGCATTGTAGACTGAATCACATCAATGAAACACGGTTGACGAAGTTACATAAAGAGGAATATTTGGATCCGTTCGAATATCAGTCCTATGCAACTTGTCAATCATGTTTCAAAGGAAAGATGACAAAGACTCCGTTCATTGGACACGGAGAAAGAGCGAGCGAGCTCTTGGGACTCATACACAGCGATGTGTGTGGTCCAATGTGTATACATATAAGAAGTTGTTATTCCTATTTTATTAATTTTGCGGACGATTTCTCAATGTATGGACATGTATTCTTGATGAAATATAAATTCGAGACCTTTGAGAAATTCCGGGAATATAAGAATGAAATGGAAAAACAAACCGGCAAAACTGTCGAGACGCTAAGATCTGATCGAGGTGGTGAATACTTAAGTGCCGAGTTCCTGGACTGCTTAAAAAATAATGGAATTCTCTCTCAGCTTACTCCTCCATACACACCTCAACACAACGGTGTATCAGAAAGACGGAACATAACCTTATTGGATATGGTACGTTCCATGATGAGTAATGCTGAGTTACCGCAATCCTTCTGGAGCTATGCACTAGAATCAGCTGCATATCTTTTGAACAAGGTTCCTACCAAGACCGTGCCTACTACACCATATTAGATGTGGAGTGGGAAGAAACCCTCTCTTTAGTATTTGAAAATATGGGGATGTCCAGCTTTTGTAAAAAAGCAGCATGCGGACAAACTCGAAACACGTTTGGTACTGTGTAAGTTTGTGGGATACCTAAAGAACTCCAGGAGGTATCTTTTCTATTACGCAGAGGAACAAAAGGATTTTGTTTCTCGGCATGCCCACTTTTTGGAAACTTAATTTTTAGAAAAAGAAATAAATGGGAGCGCAATAGAACTGGAAGAAATTCCAGAACCACAAGATATTACTGAAAGTATGGTAGAACCAGAAGTTTCGAAAGAACCGGACACCCCCGCGCCACTCCGCAGGACTAGTAGGCAGTCTCATCCGTCCAAGAGATACTACGGTTTTCTCATATACGGGGATAGAGAGGATTGCATCATCGACGATGATGAGCCAACTAGCTTCCAGCAATCCATTCAGAGCAGGGACTCGGTAAAATGGCTGGATGCAATGCGGACCGAAATAGAGTCTATGTACACTAACAAAGTATAGACTTTAGACATTGCTCCAGAAGGGGTAAAACCCGTAGGCTGCAAATAGAACTTCGGAAAGAAGATTGGTGTGGATGGACAAGTTGAAACCTATAAGGTTAGACCTGTTGCAAAAAGTTTTCGTCTTGGACTATGATGAAACCTTTTCTCCAATGGCTATACTCAAATCCATTCGGATCCTTCTTACCATTGCTGCCTTCCACGATTATGAGATTTGGCAGATGGACGTAAAGACCGCTTTTCTAAATGGAAATTTAGAAAAATACGTCTATATGGATTAGCCGGAGGGTTTCATTCAGAGTGGGAGCAGCGGAAAGGTGTGCAAGTTTCTTAAGTCCATTTATGGACTGAAGCAGGCATCGCGGAGTTGGAACATCTGTTTTGATGAGACGATCAAGGAATTCGACTTTATCAAAAATCCAGATGAACCATGCATGTATAGTAAAATTATAGCGAGAACTATGGTATTACTCGTCTTGTACGTGGATGACATTCTCTTGATAGGAAACGGCATTTCTATGCTACAATCAGTCAAGGGATTCTGTCACAAAGGTTCTCCATGAAGGACTTGGGTGATGCCTCCTACATTCTGGGGATCTAGATCTATCGTGATAGATCTAAATGGATGTTGGAACTTTCACAGTCAAGGTACATCGACACCATACTGAAAAGATTTAGTATGGAAAATTCAAAATGCGGTAATCTACCGGCTTGTCACGGAATCACCCTCTCCAAAGAGATGTCTCCCAAGACTGATTTGGAAAGGGACCGCATGTCTATTATACCCTATTCTTCTGTGGTAGGCTCTATAATGTATGCGATATTGTGTACAAGACCAGATGTAGCTTACGCCCTGAGCATTGTAAGCAGGTTCAGTCGAACCCAGGGGAGAAGCACAGGGCAGCAGTGAACAACATTCTCAAGTACCTGAGAAGGACTAAGGAGATGTTCTTGGTGTACGACAGAGAAGACCTCCAGGTCGAGGCCTTCGCCGACTCCAGCTTCCAGAGTGACAAGGATGACTTCAGGTCCATGTCGGGTTATGTCTTTACTCTTAATGGAGAGGTGGTCTGTTGGAAGAGCTCCAAGCAGGACACCGCTGCTGACTCGACCATGGAAGCGGAGTATATTGCTGCATGTGATGCCACGAAAGAAGCAATCTGGATCAGGAAGCTCATGACAGAACTTCAGGTGGTTCCATCCATTGTTGATCCAATACCGTTGCATTGTGACAACAACGGCGCTATAGCTTTGGCGAAGGAACCAAGGTCCCATCAAAAGTCCAGACACATCTTGAGGCGGTTCCACCTGATCAGGGAGATCATTGATCGCCGGGAGATTGAGGTGCGGAGAGTAGAGATAGAGAACAACATTGCAAATCCACTCACAAAGGTCATCCCTCAGACACAGTTCGAGCGGCTAATCGAGATGATAGGTCTGTGATATGCCAATACATAGCCTTAGTGCAAGTGGGAGATTGTTAGTGATATATGCCCTAGAGGCCATTATTGTATCATACTGGATTGTATATTACATATTGGAAGCTTAGGATATTCACAGTTATAATAACAGCCTTGCTCAAAATGGTAGTATGCTACCTGGTTTGATTCTACCTCAAATGTGCATGTGTTTCTTTTAGCATATCGCTTATACATATTGGTAGAGCCCTTAGGATCTTTGCTTGACTACCAGCGTTGTGATGGCAGTCACACTAGTGGGGGTTGGGTAGTCTATAAGCACATCCTTATACAGTCTCTAGTCGTAGGATTATTGAGATGTGGCATCGATACTCCAGAGTAGACTAGTGTATACGCTTCTCATCCCAGCAGAGGAGATGGTCTGTCCCACAGCAATTACTACGTCATACAGGAAATAGTATACATGTGCTCATTAGGTTATGAGTTACACTGGATAGGACTAGTCGGGAACTGCTGGTTGGTATTATACCTATCGTCAGGAAGCGGTTCCCAGGTGACATGAGTACAGGTTAGTCCGTTGACCTGTCATCGCTATTTCGTCTTAAGTGTGTTCCCACTGCACTTAGATTACTACCCTTCCAAGGCTCAAAGGTATCGTGCAAACAGGTAGTAATTGGGTGTTGTCCCGAAGCACTTGGAGGCAGTAGCGGTCAAATAAGATTCGTCTCTCCCGGTATTGGGGGTTGATATCACGCTGTGTTCGAAAAGCCATTACACAAAGTCTCTTGCCAGGATAGTCGAGAAATACTGGTAGGCACTCCAGTAGTTTCTCAGGGTGTATTGGGCTCTTCTCTGGCACAACTTATTGGGCTGTTAGGGGTCTGACGTTTACCATCCCCCTAGGCCCAATATGCGAGTATCTTAGACGAATAGACCGGACTGTATGGAGATTGTCACAGATAGGCTCAGTAGGAGTTCCGATGAGCTTGCTCATAGACCTTCTTATCGACAGATACCTGGATAGCCATTACGTGCAGCTAGTACTGTTGACGTGCTTGTGGTTAAACCCACTGGCAGCGTACTGTCGAGTCTTTAGAGTCCCACACAGAGAGTTTCCCTGCTTCGGGCAAAAGATGTAGAGGCCGCATAGTTTTACGGCAGGGCTTCGATCACATACGTGTACTTGTACACGGATGATGTTCAGGCAGACAATACTAGTGGGCTTTGGTTTAAACCGGAACCTAGTATTGTATTATTGGATTGCTATCACCTCAGTGTATTCGTATTTTTTCGGAATACGAATACGGGTATGTATATACGGTGAGGGCATTCTTGTAATTTTATAAGGCATGTTTCTAGAAGGGGACGCCTCATTATTGGTATTATCCATTTTATTAAATGGATTAATGAGGTGGAAATGGAGGAGACTTTTGTGGCATGGTGTGAGGAATGGCTTAGGCATCAATTTATTGATTTGGATGCACTATTGAAGTATGGTTATTATTTTCTATGTGAAAATAATGGATGCTTCATTATTTGTTATGAGCCATTCTCTACACCAAGTCAACACTTGAGCTTATTTGCTTCTGTCTCTTCATTTCATCTTCTTCTTCCTCAAGCAAAACCCTAACCTTCATATATGTTGTGAGACATAGGGTTTAGTGAGATAAAACAATCAAATAGCTTCTCTACATCACCTAGGCTACTTGGATTAGCGAACCATTTACCCTAGTTACCTCAGTTTAGAGGTTGAAACTCAAAACACATACTCTCGGGTGGATCATCTTTGACGCGAGGAGGCCGATGTCGCAAGCTCGATCCTTACTTTTAGGCGCCAAGGAAAGGAGGAAAAGAAGACTCGAAGGACTAGTACACGGAGGTATAACACTCTTACCGGGTAGCTAAACCTCCTAGTAGTTTAGTTAGTTAAGGTTTTTCGAATAGATCCCGGAGTTAGCCGATATTGCGAAGCATGTAAAAATCGTTTTTTGAAAATTCCGCCTCCCCGCGAACCCGCGGGGTGCGCGACATCGGCTTACAGTAACAATATTTCCCTTCGTAGAATTATCTAAACTTAATTCGAAAACCCTCACGCGTTTGGCATGGATTTTGGAGTTTGGAAAAACTTTTGTCATCAAAATCCCTAAGCTTAGATAACCGTAAATCAGAAAACTCCAATTCCATCAAACTTTTCTAATTCCAAAATTTTTGAAGAGAACACATACTTTTGATATTACATAACTTCAAAGCAGCATTTTAGAGTTCAAAAAACTCCAAAGCTAAACACCCATCAAAATTAGGTTTCTAAAATGGAGACACAGTCTTACAAACTAGCGTGTATAGAGACTCCGCCTCCACTTAAAATTAAACTCCACCTTTTCTAACTCCATGCCTGAATAGAACTTAAAAATAAAAGTTTGATGAAGAGTTCGGCTTCGCGGTTATCTAAACTCCAAATCTTTCTTGGTATCTAAACTTTAAAATAGATGTTTTGCTTATAAATTTTGGAGTTTAGAAAAACTTTTTTTTATTTTGGAGTTTTGTAAAATCCATTATCTTAAATTTGAAGTTGTTTATGCTTAAGAGAAATGGTTGCATATGTGGAACTGCCAAACAAGCCAGCCCATTAACAGCTAAAAGTCAAAGATTGTGCCTTCGATTTATGACCAGACGTTGGGAGTTGCAACACTAATTAAGGGGCTTAACTGCTTGTTGGACCGCCGCTTAACGAGACCATAAAATACAAGAAAGGAAGAAGATGAGCCCTGATCAACCGATTGACGATCAATTATCAATGTATCTTCACTTATCTTCAATTTACGCTTTAGCTCAAGTAGCGTTAACTTTCCTGCCGTAGGAGCAGCTTAGCAGTTCGCAGCTTTCGACTATTTCAGCGGCCCCGGTTATGGATGTAACAACCCTAATTTTCCTATACAAATTTTTTTCAAAATCCATAAAGGGGTATTTTAGCCTGAGCACAAGTTATAAGTAATTATTTTGCTTTTTAATTACAAGTTAAAAGAATGTAACAACTCTATTTTTAGTATACAAAAATTTGCTTGAAAATTAATGTATACTTGGGGTATTTACATTTTCTGTAACTACTTTAAGTAATTAAATAACTCCATAATTACAAGAACGAGCCTGTGGCTTATTAGTAATACCTTGCATTGCTGAACCAAGCCACCAGAGTTCAAATCCCATGCCCCACCTTATTTTTAATATTTATTTGTTTTAAAATTTTATAGAAGCCCAACAGTCCACACAAGATAACTCCCAAACTTTCTATTGAACCTGAAAAACTGAAGGTACCAGAGGCTTCACCAGGCGACCCCCCCACCTCCCGACCTGGCGACTCGGCCCGGCTCGGGCCGGCGCCGACGGCAAGACTCGGCCGGACGGCCGAGTCCCCAACATATTTTTTGTGTTTCTTGGCCTTCTATACATCCCTGTATACTTTAAATCTGCAGACCACTTCCAGAGACACAATTAATTCTCTTTTACTCCATTTTTAATGATTTTAATACATTTTACAATTTTTTTTAAAACCCTTCACCTATCCTAACCTTAGCCTAATAAATACACCCCTACCCTCTACCCTCTCACCCCAAACTCTGAGCCAACTCTAAAAAATTCTCAAGAAATCTTGTGTACTTTGAAATCGAGCACGAAGCGAAGCTATGACGAATTTTCCGGCGAACTTCTGACGATCATTCTAGGAGCTCCTGGCGACGAAGCGACGCACCGGCGACTCCTCCCATTCTATCTCTTTCTCCTAGTTGTCCAAAATCCGTAAGTCCCACTTTCCCCCTTCTCTACTCTTTCTAAATATACGGAATTACAAAACCCGATGGAATCGGAGCAAATCCGATTTCCGATTCGGTTTCTTTCTAAAACTCACTTTTCTTTAATACAATCTTGTTAAACCATTACATGTTGACTATTAAACACTAACTAATCATATTAAACAAGTTCCATATCGAAATAAATTGCTATTTCCATTTTACCGTACATTTTCATTTAAATACCATATAGTTTCATTTCGACATTTAAACCATAAAAACCTTGCTATATCTTTAAGTAGATCACGAGGTAATGACCTACCTCCTCACACACTCATATGAAACATAGCACAATACCCTCGGGAATATAGAATACGTGAAATCGATATCTTTACAAATAAATACCATTTACTTAATAAAACCGTTTTTTAAAGGATTTAGTATTTATACAATCTTTGCAAAGCGCCGTTACAACTCATTTTGGGAAACCCGTTCGGGATGGTACGGATTATCGCACATCCTCGGACTTAGTAGTGCGATATTCAGACCTCCGCAAGGAGCATTCGGTCTCGAAAGATTTTAAAATACGACATCTTAAGAAAATAAGATTTTTAGAATATAAAATATATATTAAAATTATTTTTGTATAAATATATGTATATTTATCATTAAAATACCTATTTTGTTATGATATGGATATTCCACCTTTTTTCTAAAAATCACAAGAATCAATTTTACACTAAAATACCATGAATTCCATACAAAACCAATATTACAAATAAATACCATTTATTATGAAATTAGAATATTTCCACCAGAAATATCACAATATAAAATCTACATTCATTACAACTCTAAAGACGATTAATAAATACCTGGGGTGTATTTTGAAAACTATACAAGAGTATTTTTACATAAAACCCCCTCAAGTTCTATAATTTACCCTAAGGACCCTAGTAAATATAGGTTTAAGCGGGACCAATTTCTTGAGCCTCGGGGAGCCGGAGAAGTGGGTGCTTGCCTATCTAAGGTAGACAACTTAACAATGGTGTTATCAAAAAGGCAATCGTCTTTGAAAAAGACACAAATCTTGCCGCCCATGTGCAGCAGTTACCGATAATATCAAAACAATCAGGACTTCAATTTACTTTGAGTTTCATTATAATCTGACTTGAATATGATTCAGGTACAATCTACAATCTATAATCTATAATCTGCAATTTACAATCTACAATATTCTGATTCAACATTAATCCCTATATTCAATCTATATTGACCGAACCGAACCTTGGATATACATCCATTTACATGATTCTCCAGATATTCCATTTACATGATTATACAGTCACATTCATTTACTGATATCATGGTTTTGGTCAGTCATTCAACTATACAATCTATCCAACACAGTACAACAATACAATCAAAACACTACGGGGTTTAAGGGGTAGATTGGTACGGAAGGTGTTAGAAGTGGCACGAGACTGCAACCATAAGACACCTAACCTATATTCCGTTACTGGTGTACCGTGGCCCAACGGTCCCTTGAGTTTCTGATACCTTTGTCTCCGGGGCAAGTGAGACCCCTCTCGTATACACTGGCATCCTTCTATACCAAGCTACAAACAGCAGCGTTAACACCAAATACAACAATACAACAATATAATACAACTGTAAAAGCTACTCTCTCTCTCTCCCTTACTCTCTGTCTATTATATTTCTCCTCTTATCTTTGGGATTTATCGAGCGATCTGTTCGCTGACGACATTCTCTTTCTTTCTTCTTTGAATGTCGTCAGGTGATCTGGACACATCAGAGATCGAGCCCACTGCTGAAGATTTGGACCAATTCAGTAAAGACCCCGAGCTCTAGTTCATTGTACACTTTCCATTCAGTACTTTTTATTTCTGTTATGCCATTGTTTAGGCATTGCTTTTTATCAGTTGTATTTACTTTCCATGTATTGTACAGAAAAATGTGAATAAATAAAGTTGATATTTTATTATATCTTGTCTCTTGTGATTTTACTATTATATTGCTTAGATACGCTTAGCGTATTTACTTCAGAGTAAATACGTAGCGGCCTCGTCGCGTCCTCTGCCCGTACACCGGGAAGCGGGGCGTGACAGGTTTTGTTGGCGGCCCATGCAGGTCAGAACTGTATGAAATCCTATCATGCAGTTCTGTTCTGCGTGAACAACCTAAGCAATATAACACAAGAACCAGCAACTAAAGCATTCTTTACAATTCATGTTTCTTGAATCTTACAATTTCATATTCCTTGAATCTTATCACTTTGAATCTGTCCTAACCTAAATTTTTCTTCAAGGTTATGGATTCCCCAAACAACACCAGCACCAATGTCAACAACACACCTCCACCACTACCACTCACACCTGCCGTCTCTGCTCCGATCAATGAGCAAACGGTTCTACTTGAGGCAATCCGAAGCCTCCTAGAGGGACAGCAGCAGCAGACTGCTCTTTTAATGAACCATCCCGAGGCAGAAGCATCTGGGGTAAAGCAATTCAGGGCTTTGCACCCCAAACAGTTCTCAGGAAAGGAGAGCTCACTAGAAGTTGAGGAATGGGCTCAGAGTATCGAAGATGATCTGGCAACGGCACAAGTGCCAGAATTGGCTTGGGTTCGTGTTGCAAAATTACAGCTCACGGACAATACACGGGTCTGGTGGAAGGCGGAAGAAAGCCGTCTTGACCAACCTATCGAATGGAAGACTTTCCGAGACATGTTCGACGCAAAGTACGTCCCTGAGACTGCCAGGTTTGACATGAAACAGTAGTTCATACATCTGCAACAAGGTTCAATGTGGACCAAGTCGGTAGATGAGTATGACACTGAGTTTACCATGCTCGGCAGGTAAGACATGTCTCAGTATTCGATTTTAATATCACATACTACACAGCTAACACAAGACCGTAACAGGTTTGCGGCCCATCTCATACCGACTGCTGAGATCAGGGCTAGAAGTTTTCAGTAAGGGTTGGCCCCGGAAATCCAAGCTGTTCTGGCTACAGGGGATTTCCTAACCCATGATTTGGCTTTGAAGGTTGTCCGAAAATATGAGGCAGTAGTAAAGAGGAAGGGCAGACCTCAATCTGCCGGTTTGAAACGCCCTGCCACTCAAATGGCGGAAGGAGCCTCTTCCGGGACAACGTTCGAACCCAGGAGAATTGAAGAACCCAATGACCAGCCAAGACCACATTTTTGTTTCCATTGCAAGAGAGATGAACATTTGATAAAGGACTGTAGGTGCGCAAAAGGCCTGTGCCTAGTTTGTGGCGCGTCCAATCACAGAATTGAGACATGTCCATATAGATACAACTCAGCTCACACACCTTCCAATTACCCGCAGCGGCCAGCTATCCAGGCTCCTGCAACTTGTCCTACACTCCCAGTATCACCTCCACATAGAACTCCTGCACAGCCTACTCGCCAATTCCAACAGGTAATGAGGGACATGTCTCGAGGGCAGAGAAATATGCCTCAAGGACAGAATGTGCCTCCAGCTAGAAGAAATGTACCACGGCGGCAAGATATTCACCTTAGCAGCCATAGAATCTGAGACTATGAACCAAGATAACCCAAGTAACTCCCTCACAATTTTGACCAAAACTTTTTTTACAATCTTTAGTTCTGTCGCCAAACTGTTACACTTTTCTTTTACAAATTTCGAGGACGAAATTTTTATAAGGAGGGTAGAATGTAACAACCATAATTTTCCTATACAAATTTTTTTCAAATATTTTTTTCAAAATCCATAAAGGGGTATGTTAGCCTGAGCACAAGTTATAAGTAATTATTTTGCTTTTTAATTACAAGTTAAAAGAATGTAACAACTCTATTTTTAGTGTACAAAAATTTGCTTGAAAATTAATGTATACTTGGGGTATTTACATTTTCTGTAACTACTTTAAATAATTAAATAACTCCATAATTACAAGAAGGAGCTTGCGGCTCATTGGTAATACCTTGCATTGCTGAACCAATCCACCAGAGTTCAAATCCCATCCCCCACCTTATTTTTAATATTTATTTGTTTTAAAATTTTATAGAAGCCCAACAGTCCACACAAGATAACTCCCAAACTTTCTACTGAACATGAAAAACTGAAAGTACCAGAGGCTTCACCAGGCGACCTCCCGACCTGGCGACTCGGCCCAACTCGGCCGAGTCGGCCGGCGGACCGGCGCCGCCGGCTGAGTCCCCAACATCTTTTTTGTGTCTCTTGGCCTTGTATACATCCCTGTATACTTTAAATCTGCAGACCACTTCCAGAGACATAATTAATCCTCTTTTACTTCATTTTTAATGATTTTAATACATTTTACAATTTTTTTAAAAACCCTTCACCTACCCTAACCCTAACCTAACCCTATAAATACACCCCTACCCTCTACCCTCTCACCCCAAACTCTAAGCCAATTCTAAAAAATTCTCAAGAAATCTTGTGTACTTTGAAATTGAGTACGAAGTGAAGCTACGGCGAATTTTCCGGCGAACTTCCGACAATAATTTTAGGAGCTCCCGGCGACGAAGCGACGCACCGGCGACTCCTCCCGTTCTATCTCTTTCTCCTAGTTGTCCAAAACCCGTAAGTCCCACTTTCTCCCTTCTCTACTCTTTTTAAAAATACGGAATTACAAAACCCGACGGAATCGGAGCAAATCCGATTTCCAATTCGGTTTCTTTCTAAAACTCTCGCTTTTCTTTAATACAATCTTCTTAAACCATTACATGTTGACTATTAAACACTAACTAATCATATTGAACAAGTTCCATATCAAAATGAATTGCTATTTCCATTTTACCGTACATTTTCATTTAAATACCATATAGTTTCATTTCGACATTTAAACCATAAAAACCTTGCTATACCTTTAAGTAGATCACGAGGTAATGACCTACCTCCTCACACACTCATATGCAACATAGCACAATACCCTCGGGAATATAGAATACGGGAAATCGACATCTTTACAAATAAATACCATTTACTTAATAAAACTGTTTTCTAAAGGATTTAGTATTTATACAATCTTTGCAAAGCGCCGCTACAACCCATTTTGGGGAACCCGTTTGGGATGGTGCGGATTATCGCACATTCTCGGACTTAGTAGTGCGAGATTCAGATCTCCGCAAGAAGCATTCGGTCTCGAAAGATTTTAAAATACGACACCTTAAGAAAATGAGATTTTTAGAATATAAAATATATATTAAAATTATTTTTGTATAAATATATGTATATTTATCATTAAAATACCTATTTTGTTATAATATAAATATTTCACCTTTTTCTAAAAATCATAATAATTAATTTTACACTAAAATACCATGAATTCCATACAAAACCAATATTACAAATAAATACCATTTATTATGAAATTAGGATATTTCCACTATAAATATCACAATATAAAATCTACATTCATTACAACTCTAAAGACGATTAATAAATACTTTGGGTGTATTTTGAAAACTATACAAGAGTATTTTTACATAAAACCCCCTCAAGTTCTATAATTTAACCTAAGGACCCTAGTAAATATAGGTTTAAGCGAGACCAATTTCTTGAGCCTCGAGAAGCCGGAGAAATGGGTGCTTGCCTATCTAAGATAGACAACTTAACAATGGTGTTCTAAAAAATGTAATCATTTTTGAAAAAGACACAAATCTTGCTGCCTATGTGCAGCGGTTACCGATAATATCAAAATAATCAGGACTTCAATTTACTTTGAGTTTCATTTAATTTGACTTGAATATGATTCAAATACAATCTATAATCTACAATTTACAATCTACAATATTCTGATTCAATATGAATCCATGTATTCAATCTATTCAATACATTCAATCTACATTGACTGAACCGAGCCATGGATATACATCCATTTACATGATTCTCCAGATATTCCATTTACATGATTATACAGTTACATCCGTTTACTGATATCATGGTTTTGGTCAGTTATTCAACTATACAATCTATCCAACACAATACAACAATACAATCAAAACACTACGGGGTTTAAGGGGTAGATTGGTACGGAAGGTGTTAGAAATGGCACGAGACTGCAACCATAAGACACCTAATCTATATTCCGTTGCTGTTGTACCGTGGCCCAACAGTTTCTTGAGTTTCTGATACCTTAGTTTCCGGGACAAGTGAGACTCCTCTCGTATACACTGGCATCCTTCTGTACCAAGCTACAAACAACAGCGTTAACACCAAATACAACAATACAATAATATAATACAACTGTAAAAGCTACTCTCTCTCTCTCCCTTGCTCTATGTCTATTATATTTCTCCTCTTATTTTTGGGACTTACCGAACGATCTGTTCGCTGACGATATTCTCTTTCTTTCTTCTTTGAATGTCGTCAGGTGATCTGGACACGTCAGAGATCGAGCCCACTGCTGAAGACTTGGACCAATTCAGTAAAGACCCCGAGCTCTAGTTCATTGTACACTTTCCATTCAGTACTTTTTATTTCTGTTATGCCATTGTTTAGGCATTGCTTTTTATCAGTTGTATTTACTTTCCATGTATTGTACAGAAAGAATGTGAATAAATAAAGTTGTTGTTTTATTATATCTTGTCTCTTGTGATTTTACTATTACATTGCTTAGATACGCTTTGCGTACTTACTTCAGAGTAAATACGTAGCGGTCTCGTCGCGTCCCTGCCCGTACACCGGGAAGCGGGGCGTGACAATGGAGGAGCAACCCTTTGCCATCGTTGCAAGCCCCATCTGCGGTCAGCTGTCGATCATGGAAGAATGACCCTTTGTGTCAAGAGCAAGTTCTCGACCATGGACGGCACCAGTATGAATGGGCGGCCCCTTACCCTAGAGAAAGTCCTCATCCTTGCGTCAGGGGAGTAGTCTTTTGCCCACATTGGAAGTCCGTGATTTCTATCGGCATCCGATATTCTAAATCTCTCGGACGCAACAACCTGAAGGGAGTTTAACATCATCGGGCCTCCGTCTGTGACTCGCAGATTGAGCCGCGCCATGGCATATTACCTTTGACGTGACTCCCTGCTATAGCCTAAATTGCTAGATAACGGCCTAAGCTGTCCGACCTTGCCATGTGTAATTCGTACTTGTAATATTATATACTAGCCTCTTGCCAACAATTTTTTTGGCTTATACACGTGCTTTGATACTAACATGTGCTTGATGTAATTTATTCATGTATTAGGCCATCCTTATGGCCGCCCGGGATAATGAAATTCCTTTTTATTTTCATGTTAGGCTGCCTAATGTCCTCACCAATCACACGCTTTGACTCTGATAACAACCGAACTAATCAATCGATGACCCCAAAATCGTACACTCAAAGAATCCATGTAGATCACATGGATATTATAAGGAATCACACCCTCTACCTTACCTTGTAACCTACACTGGCCTGATAGAGTAGAATCCATGTAGGCCGTATGGATTCTCATTGGTAAAAAGCGGGCATCATATCCACTACATAGAAAATTGCACTCTCTATCCCACTTTGTAACCAATAAGAGTAGGATGAGCAAGAACCGATCCGGACCGGAAAACTGATCGAAAATCGATAAAAAATAACCGAACTGAAACATTTCGGAGTCGGTTTAAACCGAACCGAGCCGACGGTTGAGAACATTGGATGCAAATAATATGGATGCACAAGAAATTTTATCATAAATATAATTAATTATGTAATAATAGTATATATAAACAAGGACAACCATGCCTAATATATATTTAATACCATGTTATATTATGTTTTTGTTTTACGAGATTCCATATTGTAGAGAAATATTCTTATTACCAATTAATTAATTTGTGGAATTATTGTCTCAAATTTTAGCAATAATTATTTATTTACTAGGTTAGTTTTGATCAAGGATTTTTATTTGAATTTTAAAGGAATAGTTGATGAGTTTTTATATTGATTTAAATTACCGAGATTAAACTGAAACTGAACCGTTGAATAAATTAAACCGAAGGTTGCGGTTCGAAATTTTTTGTCAAAAACCACGCCTAACTGTTCTCATCCTTAAATAAGAGTTATTTCTATATATAATACAAATACCCTTGGTTAGAGATTAACCCTTCTCATTTTTTCTTGAAAAATAGAAAAAAATGATAAAAAAACCTTAACTCTCAAGTCCTCCGCATCGTCTTTCTCACATCTCAGGACCTCTACGTCATCCCTCCTTTTTTAAAAAAAAAAAATAAGTAAACAAGAGTTGGAACTCTCCACATTTCTTTCTCTTCCGTTTTCAAATTCTTTCAAACACGTGCATAAATTCTAGTTGTAGATGACCGTGATTCCACCTGTCTTGTCCTCATCCCATCCTGAACTTATGGTGGATTCTTGGAAGAGATTGTTTGGATATTGAATAATTTAATTGAGAAATTGATTGAGTTCTGTGAGGGCATGTTTGGTTGCAAGATTATGAAATTTGGGTTCCAAAATATTACCGTTGAAATTTTTTGATTTGGTAATTTATTGTTTGGTTGGTTTTGGATTTCTAGTATTGGATTTGTAGATCCTTGTAATCTTTATTTGGTTGATGAAAATAAAATGAGATTTGGATTTTAGGATTTTGGAGAGAGATAGATAGATAGAGGATTATTAAATAAATAAAGTACACGGGTCCCATCTAAAAATACAATGAATAGTACCAAATCCTTAAAAAAATTTAGGATTCAGGAATTCATGTTTTATTGTGGCCCCTTCATTAAAAACAAAGGAATCCTAGAAATCCAAATCCCCCAACCAAACACAAAATTATGGAATCCTAAGATTGCACAATACAAATCCAAAGAATCCTGCAACCAAACAGGCCCTGAGTATCTACTACTCAGAAGAGCAAGCACAGAAACGGTACAGTCCTCTCAAGGATATATGACAATAGAAGAGGTGGTAGCTTATTCTAAGCAGACGGGAAATAATTACATCCGGTTAAGAAAGAAAATAGATTGAGAATCTCGGAAGCCCATTAGGCAGTTTGGTGGAGTCCATGTTTTTTTTCTTTGGGTAGTTTGATGGGGTGTATAGTCTTTTTTCTTTCTCTCTCATGTCTGTTATGGATAACACACTGAATAATTTGTCGTGCTAGACAGCTTACAGTTTGAATGGCTCTTTGGGATGTAGGTGCAATGCACTGCTTTTGATTCATTTGTACATTATGGGCGTTTTTTCCTTACAATTATCAAATTGATGTTTCATATATTTAATTTCTTGTTTGCCAAATTTCAAATATTTACATTTCAAGTTTGTATTTTTATTTATATATTTTTGGCTTAATAGACCCCAATCCAGTGCATCATGAGATTTCAACGTTCATTAACTTATTTCACTAGAGTCTTCAACACTTCTTTGCTTTTGATTCGAGATTCCATTAATTTCAGGGAAAAAAACAACAACAAGCACATACAGTTATATATAGAGCCAAACAAATTCAAATTTATGTCAAATAAGAAACCAACATGGGAAATATTCTGTGAAAGAGATTTTGTATAAATCTTAGAGAAAAATTTCTAAACCGGGTTTGCTGGCATCCTGCAAGCAGACTGGTGGTTCCTTTGACCAACAGGATTCTTACAAACTATTCGAAGCGGAACAAATATTGAAACTGGGACAAATTAAAGTTCGTGAAATTACGATGGTAATATATAGGACATAATGATCTACGTACCTATGAAATCACAAAAGGTCATGGTATTTTAGTGTTACCGCATACCCGTTGTCTCATCCATGCCGGCCTAAATACCCCAAAACTTTTCAAAAAGATTCCATCTCGGCGCCCAAATAAAATAAGCCGAAAAAAACCCCCAAAAAATCAAAAAATTCCCCCAAAATCCCCAAAGCCGAGAAATAGAGAAACCCTAACCCCTCGGATACCGTCACCGCCCCATCGCCGATGGACGACCCCGCCACCCTCAACCTCACCCGCGATCTCGTCCTCCGCCTCATCTCCTCCAACGGCCGCCCCTCGACGGATCCCGCCGCCTCCGCCGACGCCTTGCGGTACTCTCACCGCCTCCTCTTCAGCCGCATGTCCCCCTCCATCGCCGCCGACGAGTCCTCCATGGCCGAGGCCATCAAGCGCTCCCTCGCCCAGAACGGCCGCCACGGCGACGCGCTGGCGTTCGCGGATCTGTACTCGAAGCTCACTCATCGCTCCTCGATCAAGAACCGCTGGGCTTTGCTCTATCTACTCAGATCGATCGCTGAGGATCGGAGGAAAACTCTAACCCTAAGCTTAACCCCAGCCTCTTCGATCCCTGCTCTCCCTCTCCCTTCTAATAAAAAGACGGCAACTTCCGCCGGCGGAAGCGGCGCCGGAGGGGTTCTTTTGCTCTCGAAAGACCCGGACAACATTCGGGAGATTGCTTTAAGAGAATTTTCTGATTTGGTTGCTGAAGAGACCGAGGTGTCTGAATCTGCTTTGGTTAGGGACATTCTTTATGTTTCTCAAGGGATCGACGGTCGATATGTGAAATTCGACGAGAAATTGGATTCGTATGAGCTGCTTGAGAGCTTGAAGGTGCCGAGATCTACTCGGGTTATGGTGAGAAAGCTTGCTGAGTTAGGGTTTCTTTTTAGGAAAGTTCGGAATTTTATAAATGATAGCATGAGTAGGTTTGTAGCTGAAGAGGTGGGGACCGTAGGCCAAGCGTTTGCTTCGGCTTTGCAGGATGAGTTGTCTGATTACTATAAGTTACTGGCGGTCCTCGAATCTCAGTCCTTGAATCCGATTCCGTCGACGGGTTCGGATTCAGGTTCGCCTGCGAACTATCTGTCTTTGAGACGGTTGGGGGTTTGGCTTGCCGAGCCTCTGGTGAGGATGAGGTTGATGGCGGTTCTTGTTGATAGGTGTTTGGATTTGAAAGGAGGAGCTATGGCTGGAGCAATCCATGGCCAAGCTCAGCATGGAGATCCTTTGGTTCAAGAGTTTATGGGTCGATTGCTTCGAAGGGTTTGCTCTCCTTTGTTTGAGATGGTGAGGGGTTGGGTTCTTGAAGGAGAGTTGGAGGATGTGTTTAATGAGTTCTTCATTGTGAGCCAACCAGTAAAGGCGGAATCTTTATGGAGAGAAGGGTACCGGATTCAATCATCGATGCTCCCTTCTTTCATTTCTCCGATGTTGGCTCAGAGAATTTTGAGGACTGGGAAATCAATTAATTTCCTTAGGGTTTGTTGTGAGGATAGTGGGTGGGCAGATGCTGCCGCTGAGTCAGCAGCTCATGTGGGGACCACCACGAGAAGAGGCGGGCTTGGTTATGGCGAAACCGATGCTTTAGAAGCGCTGGTGATTGAAGCTGCTAAAAGGATTGATCGACATTTAATGGATGTGATTCATAGAACATTTCGGTTTAAAGACCATTGTTTGGCTATTAAAAGGTACCTCCTTTTAGGGCAAGGTGACTTTGTTCAATACCTGATGGATAAAGTAGGACCTGAATTGTCTGAGCCTGCGAACACTATAAGCTCGTTTCAACTTGCGGGTCTTCTTGAAGCGGCAATTAGAGCGTCGAATGCTCAGTATGATGATAGAGAGATTCTCGATCGGTTGAAGGTGAAGATGATGGAGCATGGAGATGGTGATCGAGGGTGGGATGTGTTTTCTTTAGAGTATGATGCTAGAGTGCCATTGGATACCGTTTTTACTGCATCCGTAATGAAAAGATACCTAAAAATCTTTAATTTCTTATGGAAGCTCAGAAGGGTTGAGCACGCATTGATTGGGGTGTGGAAGACAATGAAGCCTAACTGCATAATTTCGTGTTCTCTTGCTAAAGAAGCAGCAGTTAGGGTTCAGTTTGTATCGGTGCTTCGAAGATGCCAGGTGATTTGGAATGAAATGAACCATTTCGTGACAAATTTTCAGGATTATATAATGTTTGAGGTCCTTGAGGTTTCATGGGCGAGATTCTCTGAGGAAATGGATTCAGCCAAAGACTTGGATGATCTGCTTGCAGCGCATGACAAGTACCTTGGCTCTATTGTGGAGAAGTCTCTTCTTGGGGAGAGATCTCAAGGGATCATAAAGACACTTTTTGTGTTGTTTGATCATATATTGAAGTTTAGGAGTCTTGCTGATAGGTGGTTTGAGAGGATATATGAGTTACAAAACAGGTAATTCTGGTTCTTCGATCATACTGCACTTTTTAGGATAAGTTTCACTAAAGTACCATGAACTATAATGTCACACAAATATATATCATTAACGGTGCAAATTGCAACTAAATACCGTGAACTTTGTTATATGCAAATAAATAACATGAACTTTCAGTAAATTTCAATTTAGTACATGCATTCTCTTTTAATTTAGCCATCAATTTAGTGCTTTGTGAACAATTACAATGGAAAAGCAGCATATTGTAGTATATCGAGAATACTAGAAGCTCATGGTTTATTTATTTATTTTTATAGAGCTCAGGGTACTTATCCGAAAATGCCCAGAGTTCATGATATTTTAATAAAATCAAGCATTCCTTTTTCTTTAACAAATATATTGACTTGGACCTACCTACTTCTTTTTATCAGAGGGAAGAGCAAATCAAAGGAACTTTCAAAGTCAGGTTCATGGCTTGATGGGAGTAGGAAAGCAATGATTCAGCTCGCTGAAGGGTTTCTTCGCAAAATGGGCGAAGACTTGGATTTGATTGCTAAAGAATATTCATCCTCCCTTGACGCATTTATTTCCCAATTACCCATGCAGCAGCATGTTGACTTGAAGTTTCTGCTGTTTCGATTAGATTTTACTGAGTATTATAGCCGTCTTTCTCCCAGTAAATAGCTACCATAAGCATAGATGAAGAAATATGGCCAACATCAGTAAGCTGTAACCTTTCTTTGGACTCGTTTTGGATGTTCTTTCTGTATATAGAAAATGAAGGTAATATTTTGTTTATCTTGTTTTTTCCACTATTTGGTATTTTATTACCGAAACATTCATTTGTTTCTCATATTTTTTTGCAGATCTTTTTCTGGTAACGGCTACCACGAGTGTTCAGGTGAGCATTGTTGCTGTTTATTTGGGATTTCAATGTATTGATGCTCAATTCATGTTTCTTCCAGAATTTAATGTATTGATGTACATTAATTTCATGTATTTGATGGTGTTAGTGTTCTATTCCTTGATTTTTGGTGTATCATGACATATTCCTTCACTAAATCATGAAATCTTCCGATCGCTTGATTTGTTTTAATGTTGTCATGTGCATCCCCATTATACTGACTCATGCTTGGCTTTTGCTGATGCTAACAAGCTATGAAGAATACTCTTGTGCCAAGGAATTGCATTGCTACTGTTTTTATTATTGAGGAGAGAGAGAGAGAATTTTAGGGAAATGTAATGGGTAAATTAGCTAGGCTATAATTCCTCTCTTTATGTAGGCAAAAGCCATTATGCAGTTACATCCCTATTATTTATCTATTACATAATAATTCCGTGTATAATACGGGTTATTCTTAATACTCCTTTTCAGGCAGGAGCATACATATCAAAAATGCCTAGCTTGTTACAAAGAAAATACACTCTATTCTTTTCCAGAGGCTTCGTAAATAAATCTGCAAGTTGATGTGTTGATTGAACATAGTAGGTATCAACAACTCCGTCTTCAACTTTCTCTCTTACAATATGACAATCCACTTCAATATGCTTTGTTCGCTCATGGAACACGGGATTGAAGGCAATATAAATTGCATCCTTATTAACGCAATAGGGCCGCATAGGTAGAGTGGGCTAGAAGCCAAGCTCTTCGAGTAGAAATCGAATCCACACAAGCTCACAGGTTGTATTCGCCATAGCTCGGTACTCTAACTCGGCACTGAAGCGAGACACAATGCTTTGTTTCTTGCTTTTCCAGAAGACCAAGTAGTAGATCTGCGGTCGGATGGAGATCCGGTCTAATCTGCATTCGTAAAGCTCGCAACTCTCAAATGACCATGGTCTAAGTACAATATGCCTTTTCCTAGAGTATTCTTTAAGTAGCGAAGTATGCAAATCACCGCATCCCAATGAGTCACTCGAGGATCAGTAATGAATTGGTTCACAACGCTAACGGAATATGATACACCCCGTCGAGTGATAGTGAAGTAATTCAATTTGCCGACCAGTCGTCGGTATCTTTCGGGATCATCAATCGAGTGTACTTGTCCCGGAAGAAGTTTAGTATCCGGATCCATTGGAGCCTCGATAGGTTTGCATCCCAGCTTCAGTCATCATATCCAGCACATACTTTCGCTGTGAGATATAGATGCTCTCTTTCGACCGGGTAACTTCAATGCCCAAAAAATACTTAAGGCTCCCAAGATCCTTAATTTGAAACTTCGTTTGCAGGTGGTGCTCGAGCTGTGTAATACCGGCTGCATTATCACCAGTAATCACTATATCATCAACATATACCACCAAAATAATATGAAGGCCATTTAATTGATTGCGGTAGAACACCAAATGATCATGTGCATTGAGTCCAAACGAGGTTACGACCTCGGCAATTTTTTCAAACCATGCTCGAGAAGACCGTTTCAAGTCATACAAAGATTTCTTCAAACAAGAAACCAAAGAAGGATCCCCCTGAGCAACAAAACCATGTGGTTATTCCATATAAACTTTCTCACCCAATGAGCTATGGAGGAAGGCGTTCTTCACATCAAGCTGAAGAAGCGTCCAATGATAAGTAGCCGCAAAAGATAGAAGACGCACAGAGGTCATTTTAGCCACCTGAGAGGTCTCTTCATAATCAATGCCGTAAGTTTGGGAATATCCTTTTGGCAATCAACCGTGCTTTCAACCGAGAGAGTGTCCCATCAGGGTTCACAGTGTATACCCAACGACACTCTACAGCCTTGTTGGAAGTGAAACCAAATCCCATGTCTAATTCAGTTCGAGGGTAAGCATCTCATCAATTATAGCATCGGTCCATCCTTTCTGAGACAAAGCATCCGAGAGACTTGGGCAGAGCATAAGAGTTGAGTGAGGAGATAAATGCTCAATATATTGAAGATAGGTGTCATGTGGCCATATGGTGAGCTATAAGATGAGAAGTGCAGCTCCGGATGCCTTTCAATAATGCAATGGGGAGATCAAGATCAATCTCCGGCGGAGCTTGAGACTCAGAGAGATCAGCCACAGGAGGCTGCGAACGAGGAGCTGTACGAGTCCGACGAGAATATACCCTGATAACCGGTGGTGTGGGGTCCAACGGTGGGGAATTAGGAGTGGGAGTTGGTTCAATAGGAACGGTATGTGTGACCCCCAACACAGAAAGTGGAGAATCGACCGATTCCGACGAAATGGATGAAAAATATGAGGAGTCCACAGGAAAATCAGTATCCATGTCTACAGTGGTGTGAGATGTAGAAAAGTAAAGGGTGGATTCATCAAAAGTTGCGTAAGTCGAAATAAAACGACGACGCAAAACTGGACTATAGCAATGACGTCTCTTTTGAGTCCGAAAATACCCAAGGAAGCTGCATTTAATGGCCTTGGGGTCAAGTTTCGAACTCCTGGGTTGTAGATCATGGACAAAACACACATTCAAAAATTCGTGGAGGGATAGGGAAAAAACCCTTTGATGGAAACAATAAAGAAAGAGGAATCTGTCCATCAAGAACAGAAATGGGCATTCTATTGATCAAGTAACTGGTAGTAAGAACTGCATCCCAAAAAGATTTAGGCACTCACATATGAAGCAAAAGAGTGCGAGTGATCTCTAATAAATGTCTATTCTTCCTTTCTGTCACCTCATTCTGTTGGGATATAAGGACAAGAAGACTCATGGATAATGCCAAGCTGCGTCATATATGTTTTAAAAGGTGTAGTAAAAATTCCATGGCATTATTACTCCGCAATGCACTCACAGTGACATACCAAATTGAGTTTTAACCTCAGAACAAAAATTTTGAAAATGCGAACACTTTAGTTCTAGATTTCATTAAATAAAGCCATGTGACGGGAAAAGATATGGTTGCCAAAGGCCTCAATCAAAGTATATTGTTCGATAGGAGTGTGTGAAGGCGGAGGATTCATGTACTGGACCCGGCGTGATTCTCATGTTGGTTCATGTAGCCTACCTCATATGCTTGGGATAAAAGGCTCAGTTGTTGTAAAGCCATGTGACACGAAAGAAATTATCAATAAAAGTCACAAAGTAGCGAAAGCCATCTTGGGCAACAACGGGGTATGGCCCTTAAATATCAGAATGCGAGCGATGATGCTTACCCAGCTAACAAGACTCGCACTCTAAACTAGACAATGGACGGGGAGAGGGAACAATTCTCTTCAAGGTCTGTAAAGATGGATGACCAAACCGGCAGACCCGACGCGACTGACAGATAAGCCAACGTTAATTGCAGGTCTAATTACTGTTGGGCAGGCTACGAAGCGTGCATACTCATCAAGGTAGTACAGCTCATCAACTACAGTTTTTGTGCCAATCGTCCGTCTCGTCCCAAGCTCCTGAAAAACACATCCACCAGAAAAGAAAGTCGCGTCACAATTTAAATCTCGAGTTAACCGACTTATAGAAAGTAAATTGAATGGAAAACTAGGTAAATATAAGACATCGGAGAGGTAGCTTGGGTGTGGCAAGAACAGAGCCCAAACTGAGATAGTGTCATTCGCTAGGGTCACTGGGGTGGACCCAGGCCGTAGCCAATATGAAGACAATATGTGTCTCTCTCCTATCATGTGATCGGTTGCATCGGTATCGATCACCTAAGGACGATGTATAGTCGTCGGAGTAATAGAAGCTGTACGGTTACCTCTCGTAACCCTTAGAGTAGTGACAGCGGAAGTAAGGAGTGTAGTCGAGCCAGTCGACCTATTAGAGATAGACGAGATAACAAGCATCAATCGAGTATTCTCCTCCTCCAAGGTTCTGGTGGAACTCTCAGATGACGCTGAGTCTGACCAAGTGATGGAGGATACATGAGACGTTGTCCCAACATGTGCACGAGTGGCAGAATGAGACGGTTGAGGTGGCTGAGGAGGCTTCCCATTCAGTTTCCAGCAGGTGCTGCGAATATGCCCCTTTTGACTACAATAATCGCAGAAACGTGGCTCTCCGCGGTCTCTGCCCCCAGTTTTGCCTCCAAAACGACCTGCTCCCCTTCTCCCCCGTGAAAGATAGGAAGCGCGAGCAGAAGAACTCTCTGGCCTAACCAGGGCTCTGTGCTCGTCAAATGCCGCCCCCTGCTCATCAATAATCTCAGATGGGAAAATCTGATGGAGTGTATGATAGGTAGTGACGAGTGATATCTGGCTTCCCGAGCAAGGTCGGGCGAGCTGACTAGCAGTCAGGTCGTAGCTCCCCAATAAAAGTAATCACCAGAAGGGACTCATGCCGCCTCCTTATCTCAATATCGCTAGTAATAGGGAACATCTTCGAGACGAGCTGATCAAGATGCGAGAACTCTAAATAATTCTGATGCAGCAATCAAGTCCCATGTTGGATCTAATACAGCTGATGTACCAGATCATATGCCTTCGAGAGGCTCTGCTGTGAAGAGTAAAGTTCTTGAAGTTTATCCCCAATAGCCTTCATGGACCCCAAGTGAACAAGACCGTCCATAATGCGACAATCCATGAAACTCAGCATGAGATGGCTCAATTGTGCATTGTCGGCCTCCCAATCATCGGTAACAGGGTCAGGAGGAGGCTTCATCAAGTGTGCACCTTTCCTCCGTCCCTTCACATAGGGCTCAACCATGAGCTTCCAGCTATGAAAATTGTTATCATCAAGTCTGAATTCCACCATCTTGGTGGCTACAACACTCGTCGAGAGCGACTCCCCTTCTTTAGTCTCCATCATCAAACTTCATGACAAGAATTACTCCAACTCAATTAAACTCAAACGAATATGATCGATCTCTCAAGATCCGATCCAGACAAACCAACAAACCCTTCGACAAGCTCGAATAATCATCTCCGAGAGCACAAGCCCCTCAACAACGTATTCATCACGACAATCCATCAGAAATTAAAAAAAAACTCCAAACAAACTCTCGAGAAATCAAGAACTCATCCAAAAAGATAAACCAAACAACTAAAGAAATCACCTTATCTCTCCATGCTCAGCCGAAGGAATCAAGAACCATTGAGTCAGTTCAAATCGAAGAAAGAAGGGAGCCAGTTTAGATATGCGATGACAACTACGAGGAGATCAAGTGAGGACCTGCGATCGATCAGGGGAGCAGCAGTCGAGCAGCGTGAGGCGAGGCGATGGCGACTACGAGCAGGGTGAGGTGAGGTGAGGTGAGGTGAGGCGATGGCGATTGCGAGCAAGGCGAGGCGTCGATGGAGGTAGCAGGGGATGGCGTCAGTGGCGAGGGCGAGGCATCCATGGCGACGAGATGGTGTCGATAGGTTGGTCGAGGCAGCGGCGTGGTGGAGATGGGCTAGGGCTTGTTTGATGGATGGCTAGGATTTGATCACCAAATCTGAACGGTTCAGATTTGGCTCTGATGCCATATTTTTATTATTGAGGAGAAATAGAAAGAGAATTTTAGGGAAATGTAATAGATGAATTAGCTAAGCTCTAATTCCCCTTTTTATATAGGCAAAAGCCATTATGCAGTTATATCCCTATTACATAATAATCCCGTGTATAATACGGGTTATTCTTAACAGCAACAAACTCGAGAGATGAACATAAAGTATATTATATTAGAAATTGCATTCATCTATATGGAACAATATTAAACCTAAGAGGAAAGGTTTAACACTCCTACACTATTGCCATTGGATTAGTTCATTTTAAATTTATTAATAGTTCCCTCCAGAATATGATGCAATATATATACATGCATCACAAAGAAACTTTAACCTTTTTTTTCTGGTTTGATGTAACCCTCTCCAGATATACCTTGACCTTACATTTATCCAGTAAACAAAGAGCTTACAGGAAGATAAATGCTTTTACTTTATAGCTATCTCTTCGTTGGATTAAATTTTTTTGTGTGTGTGTGTGAGGAGGGGGGGGGGGTATATATAAATTTGTAGTAGATTCAATGATTTAGAGAAGTATGCAACTAACTCCTTTTTCAGTGTCATCTGATCTCTGTTATCACGTCTTGCTCATTATCATTTGATATTGCATTTCTTACAGTGTTTTTGTAATACCTCTGGATCCCGATATAGAACCAATTTGTTTTCCGCGATCAGTTAGGATCCACACACTTCTTCAAGATTGCATTTGATCTTTATCTTTTGGTAATGGTGTCTGAAGTTGTAATTATTCATCTTCTGATCCACGAGTTATTTAAAACCAGGACCAGATTCGCAAAACATGCACCATAAATTAAAGTATCTTTGCACAACACACCATCATATTTATATGGTTTGCCATCATGCTTTTCCATGCGTTCTAGCAAACTATATGTTTCATTACTCCGGAGTTATGGACTATTGTTAATTTTCGACCTTATTTAGCATCAACCACTTTCTTTAGCTTAGATAAAAAGTCACTAAGTTGCAATTGGTGCATGTCTCTAAGTTGCAATATAAGATCATTGAGATTGACAATATACACAACTTTTTTTTGTTAATTTGAAGACATGGCGTAATTTCTTTGACCTGTCTCCACTTTCAATTGTCAAGGAAGAAGAATTCATTTCCTGCAACTGCATATGTCATGGTACAATGGAAGGCTAGAAGTGTATTATTGAAGGCAACAAACAAATTAGATTCATACCCTAGAAAACTGATAGTCATCGATGTTTCTGTTAATGCCCTTGTTATGTAAGTTATGCCAATTCATACGTCAAGAAAAAAAAAGAAAAAAAGAAAAGAAAATTAATACATGAAATGAGAGTATCTAAAGAGCAAAGGGCGAGGTGTTTACTGACGGGAAGAAAAAGAAGCAGCAACTGTAAACTTTAGCACGAACCATGGTTACGTTTTTATTTTCATGTCATGCCCAAGCTATGGTTTAAAGATAAAAGAGTGTAGAACTGTAATTAGAGGATAGTATTATCTGATTTGTACATAATTCTCGTCGAAGGTCTTATTGAAACACTTTGTTGTGTAATTTCTTTCTGGTGAATTATTCTTTGGGGGTAGCTATTCTCAGGTATTCATGAAGTGCATAGCTTGTTCAAGCGGAAAGAAACCGTACATTTACTATGGACGATTTCTCGAAACAGATGCAATTGCTAGGAGAGGAGGTGAGTCGGTGACCGCTTCGGTAAGTAAATGCAGCCCATTTTGGTTTCTATCATGTGCAAAATCATGTCATGAAGCAAATGTTTGTAGCACAATTTCCTGAACTATTGGCATTAAGGGATTGCTTATTGCAGAAGGAATGGTTCTCAGTAAGAATGAAAATGCAAATGAAAAGTAAACGAGGGCCTGCATTCTCCCTTTCCCCCCACCCCCGCCTTTTATTTTTTCCTATAACCAGATTTTGTACGAACATTATTCTATCCCAATGTTCTACTTCCTTTTTACTCAAGTTTTTCATATATTTGTTTTTTAAGTTAATTTTGATTTATACTCGGTAACATTCAATTTGGTCGTGTGATTTGATGATTCGACTGGATTGTTCACTTGATACATAATAATGTCTTTGCTAGACTTCAGTTTCATTAGTTAGTAAATTTTGTAGATTGACTGGATTTTCAGGACATGTGCAGGGGCGATGAGCTGAATTGCTGGGGCCTGTTGTTTAACCCAAAGATTTTGGTTATTGAATCAGATATTATACTGGTTAAATTTCAGTATTCACTCGAACGAATTAATGTAGCTTTTTGATGGAAACAGAGAAATTGAGTATATCACTTCGATTATTATCATGGTGTCATGCTTTGTGCTTGGCAATTTTGGGGAGAAATTTTCTTCACATGCTCTTGGCATTGTCCTGAAACCCGATCCATGCTCAAAAGACAAATTTTTACAAAACACTAACAGGGAACTCCAAAAACCTTAACATACACAGGCTACTGTAATGCAATGCCATATGCACTCATTTCTCCACATAAATCATTTTTATGAGCCAAAGGTTCTTCCATTTCTACAGCGCAAAATCTCCCGCTTTCAGAAACATAAACTCGAGACATTGCATTACCACTAGAAAAATCAAACCTTAGGAACTGCACTCATTTCTCCACATAAATCATTTTTATGAGCCAGAGAATTCTTCCATTTCTACAGTGCAGAATCTCCCGCTTTCAGAAACACTCAAGACATTGCATTACTACCAGAAAAATCAAACCAGTTTGGAGATTACTCTTCAAATACGACCAATTCACCATAGAAATAACGAGTCACTCACAGGCATTATATGGCGCTAAATTTGACATGATATTACTGCTCACCAACCATAAGCAACGAATGACATTATCAGAATTTCTCAAAAGACAGCACAAGTATTGCATAAAGATGCATCTATCACCCCAGCAGGCATCCCTTCTTTCAAATCAAAGAAAGAAATATGAGATTATTTCAACTGAGTTTGCTGATCACACGTACTCCTGCGAGCGCCACATATCAACAATCCGGGCAAAAGCGCATCTTCACCTTCAGCAAGCTCCAAATAAATTCATAGAACATCACAAGAATGATAAAAATGCAGCCGTCCCTCATGACAAAGAAAACAGATCCAAATGAATTCATAGAACATCACAACTATTCTTTTTTTTGCCGTAATTCAAATGCGTAATTCATCGATGGAAATTCAACTGCCTACTGTAAAGTGTTGCTGAATAGAATCATGCATATGCCAGTTAAACTACACAGTATCATTTGTAAGATTAGCATGATCATACAAAGGGAAAAAAAGGTACTCAGCTGTACTACATAAATCTTTTAGATTTTGTATGAGATTTTATTTGCTAAATATTTATACCTAAAATCACTTGAACAAGGAGCTTATTAGCAATATAAATTTTTATCAGAAATAACCTCATAACCTTCGCCACGAACATGAGTTGACAGCATTGTCAGCCCCTCGGACATCGCCAATTGCTTCTTCCCTCATCATGGCTGCACGCATGTAGATTTGTACCCAACATACACAGCACCAACCCTCTCTATTTCCCTTGGCCGAATTGCCAAACTAGACGTCCCCTTTTCTGAGATGCTGAAAAAGGCTGCGAGAGAACGGATATAAATATATCCCACTACCCCTATCCCATAGGGAGGGCATTTGAATCAATTGAGAACCTTTTCTTCTACATGAATTACCCACAATATGTCCCATCACCGTGGCAACATTTGGAGTTGCATAGTCACGAATTGAAATAGTGTTGCATTTCATATCAATTCTGCGAGATCCACAAGGTAAAAAACTAAACCTTCTTTGCCACTTGACTTTTACGACTAAAACCTAATAAATGTAAAAGAACATAGCACAATTTCACACGTCCTACTTGTAGTTATACCATTAGGTTTTTAATGTGGCTTCTACATTAAGTATTCTAATTACATATTTTCTTTTGATTCTTATTATTGCAAGAATCAAATTGTTAGATTTCAAACATAACTATTGATCGTGATTCTACTTTCAAACATAACTATTGCCCCCTAATACATCTTTCTCGTCTCCTTGATAATATAGTTGAGTTGCATTTTATATATTATTCTTTTAAATTCGTCTAGGGTTAACTAGTTAGTCATTTTAGGATTTGATTTCGCCTACACTCTTCCGTCAAGAAATTATGTTTGCATTTGAATGTATAACTTGAAAATAGCAATAAGGCTCCAATTTGGGCTTCATATCACACAGTAAAGCTCGAGGCTCATATTTGTCATCCAAAAAAATTAAATTTCAATATGTTTCCCACCATCGATATAAAGAAGAATAAACACATGAAGTTAAAATGAATTTATCTGCACTCAACAATCGTATTTCAGATCTGATCTACATATCTTCTGACCTACTTTTGCTTCTTCAAAAACTAGATCTCAAGATTTTGATGTCGAAAATAGTCGAATCTTGGAATAGAACAAAGAATATTTTAAAGGACGAGGTTACGGGAATACTTTGTTTGTTGAAGCCATAAATGAGTTGACAAGATTTCTTTTTAGGAAATGTGAGCAATTTTTAGGTTGGGCTGTGAATTTTTTTCATTAACAATTTTTAGAATAATGGGTTATGAATTCTTCCTAACAATGTGGCCTAAGTATTTTTCTAGATGGTTGAGATTAGAATCTCTTAGTTCAAATTAGAATCTTTTGTATAACTTGATATGACTGTAGTTTAGAAGTTCTGGATGGTTGAGGTCTAACTATCAAATTCAGTATTATAAATTAATTGTAACAACGAACTTATAAGAATAATAACATGATTCGGAAACATTTTGATTATTGTTTATTTTATTTCCAACATTGTGAATTAATTGTAACAATCAACTTATAGAAATAATATCACACTTAAGAAACATTCTTATTATCTTTTATTTTGTTTTATGGGTTCAGCACGCCAAGGATAGCACGCTAAAGATCCCCATCACCTTTACAGTTCCCATCATCTTTTCCATTAAAAAATTATCAGCTCTATTCCAAAATGCGACTCTCTTCACCATCAAAATCTTGAGATTTGATTTTCTAAGAAGCTCATATCTAGACTTCGACATCAAAATCTTGCGATCTAGTCTTTAAAAAAGCGAAGCGTGGATCTAAAGATATGAATGTCCATATCCATTGCTGAGATCAGACGGATTCTCTGTAACTTCCATGTATTTATTTTTTCTTTCTATTCCTTCGTATCGGTGGCGAAAAACATATTGAAATTTAATTTCTTGGATGATAAATCCGAGCCTCCAGATATACTGTTGTAATATCCCAAATATTGCTTTTGACTTAAAGAGTAAATAAAGGATATATAAGAGTGTTTAGTGCAAAGATGCCAAATTATTTTATCACATTTTCCTTTAATCCTAACCTAACCTTAGCCGCTGATCTCTCTTGCTCTCTTGTTCCTTTTTCGGCCCTTCTCTCTCGGTCATCTCTTCCCCTCTCGATTTTCTTCCTCCCTCTCCTCTCTTCGATTCCCTCTCTCCATCTCTCGGTCTAGCTCCATGTCTCTCTCATACATCTCAACTTAGCCTAAATCCCTAATCTATATTGAAGGTTATTTCTTGGAGTAATCTCGACGTTTGCATGCTAGGAGTCAGAAGGCTGATAGCTTTTGTCATGGATACTCTTTGATATCTACAACAAGATATGGATCAATTCTAACTATTTATGTTAGGATTAGGGTTTGAGATTGAACACCATATATGATTCATTTTTAAGCCTAGGGTTTGTCGATTTAGCGGTCGTCGTAGCTGCAGACTATCAAACTATGGTCCGCTAGAAATTTTTGTTGACTGGAGAAGCAAACCAAGATCGATGTCGATTCCTCTCGAAAGCATTAGCAAGAAGTACTTTTTCTTATCGTTTCAATCTCTTCGAACCCAATGATCTAGTACATGTATACTGTCATTAATATTTTATTAATTTAATTTCTATAAATCTTGTTATGTTAATAGATAGAAATGATATAGGAATATGGTTTAGGATGAATTATTTCTTTGCGTTCAATGATTTAAAGAGGCATGATATATGCATTAATTATAATATTTATTATATGTTGTTCAAGAGATCCACTTGCAATATGAGACGAAGATATGAAGTCGCACGAATCTGTAGGCCTCCGCAAGTACTGTAAGTGGTGTTACATTGTTTATCAATTTATATGATTTTAAATTCTATAAAATCATGTTCTACACATGTTTCACAACGCCATTAATAATTGAGAGTTATGTATGTGATAATTATTATATTGATTGTCTTGTATGATTGGTTGTACCAACGCTATATATATGCATAAAATAAATGAATGCCAATGAATATATGCTATAATATGCTTATGCATTATATCTGATATGCTTATTGTTTAAATTATCGAGGTGATATTTATATCATATTATGAGACGAGCTCATTATATAAAAAGTGTATTTTTTATATAGTTAAGGATGTGCACACACTCATGTGTTGTAGTTTGAGTTGGTGTTGTGTATATTACACAACTGATATCATGTAATTGCCATTATCTAAATGGATTCTTATATTCATTTTGGCACATATTGTGGTATGCATCATATAGGTCAATACCGGTATAAATGTGGAAGATTAAGTGGGTAACAAACACATGTTATTAGTGTAGCTTCATCGGGGTTATTGCGCACCGTATGACAACCTTACCGCGGGTCAAATATCGGTTCTCCCTACCACATGCTATTAATAGTGGAGTTTTGCTTATGTTAACCAAGCTAGAGGTGTTGACGGTACTTAGTCGTAACCTAGTCTAATCTTCCTATGGATGAAAATAATATTTTAAAAAAGCATTGCATATGCTCGTAGATGAGCTTGGTTACATTTATATGATATCATCAATTGATTTATATGCTATAAAGAGATTATTGTTATTATCTGATATCTCCAATCGATATATTCATTTAAATATTTTTGTTATACATTGTATCCACTTCTTACTAGGCTGTAAAACCCATCCACCTTTTATGTGGCCACTAATCAAATATGTAGGGTGTTTAAGTATGCAATCAACTATCGCAACACTTAGATCTACAACCGTTATAACGTTTATGGACTTGCAATCAACTTATGGAATATTTAACAATTTCGAATTTCGGGTATAATTTTTTTGGATATTTGAAATTTTATATTGCCTGTAGATTTTTTAAGATAGGCATTGTGATCTTCTATGAGGAGAAGATTGCGGCACGTCATGCTTAGAATGTGAAATTTTATGTATATGGTTTTGGGGCCTGACAACTATGATGATGTGAAGGCCAAATCTGCCTCATTGCTATTTTCCGGGGTTCTAAGTTCAAGTTAAAATCTTTTGTACAACTTGATATGCTTTTAAGAATGTTGTTTAAAGGAACTTATGGTTGAGGTTTAACTAGGAATTTTACTCTTGAATAACACTCAGAAGCCGAAGCCAAATCTTTCGACGAGTTAAGCAAAATAAATTTATTATTTAGTAACCAAATGTACAAATTCAGGATCCTTCTAAAAGAGAGCTTGGGTATAAATGTTGCAAATAGAATCTCAACTAGAATCTACTTTTGAATCAACAAGAAAATCAAGTGAACAAAATAAATGGCCTCGCATGAACCATTCACCTCCTTTGTTGGGGGCATCCCTTCCAACCCCCATAACACTACAAAGTTAAGATGCATCTCTCCTTTGAGATTTTATAAGCTCTTGACGTACCTTACTATGGAATAGTTAAAGTCACAATGTTCTAAATGTCGGCCGACAATGCCGGAATATCGATTTTGAGAAGAAAACGACACATGCAAAAAAATTCGGGGCAACTATGTTTGGTGAATGTCAGCCGACATTTCGTGATTTCGGCCGAAATATCATATCGTTATAACGGCGTTCAAGCCAAAATTTACCATTGAGGGGAATTTCTTTTGGGTATTGGGCATTGTAAATAATCTAGTTCATTTATACCAACTTACTTTACAGGAATCTCGTTTCATCTCTTGTTTCATCGTCCTTCCTATTGAGCTATTAAGGATGATATAAATTTAATAAAACAAAAAATCTAAATAACTTAATATTTTTTAAAAAACTAAGTTATATAAACGACGTTTACATTACAAAAATGTAGAACCCGATATTTGATAACACTACCCGATTTCATGATGTCTTATATCTGACATCGAAATCTTCGGGCAAACACGACACCGGCATCCAAAATTTAGAACATTGGTTAAAGATATATTTCTCTAATCATGTATTTTTCTAATCATGTTTTCCAAGAGAGAATGCTTCTGCTACAGGATTATCTATTTCGCCTTCGCCCTTCCAAAGGAAATTATAAAATGCCATGCAACATCCAACATCTTAAAGGTTAGGACAGAAAAGGTCGACCCCCTAAGAGTATCATACGATGAGAACTTTTAACTAAAATAAGTGCTACAATATCCGTGTATAATGAAAAAACTAACCGCATGTAATTATAAAGTCCCTCCTATTTGAGATGCAAAACCTGTACACCTAAGAAATACTCATGCGGTCTTTGATCAACAACCGTTCTACAACCTCACAGAATTTTGCTATGAGGCTAATTAACAAACCATATCACTTCCTGACAGATGCTGTATTTAGCTGCTCAAAGATCGACCGCAATAGTAAATATTGGCAGCAAAACATGGAAATTCTAGCAACAATTATGGTGTAAATGACTCGACAACTAGCATGGGTATAAAACAAAATAAACAGAATTGCATCAGTAACAATGCATGCATGAGATGAGATTGCAAGAGCACTGGAATAACCTTAACATACAAGTATTTGATAGAAATAGATTGAAGAACATAGTCCCATATATAAGAAAACAGAAAACTTTGTTTGCTATGTTTAAAAAAAATCTTAGGGTAAGAGTACATGGGGAGAAGGACAACCCTAAACTAAACAAACTAAGCATCAAAGATTGATCATAGTTCCCAACATGGTAACGACACACCACTGATTGCACCATATTCAGTTTTTCAACGTAACTCTACCAATAATCATAACTTAAAGAAAGATGTACCAAACTTCTTGCTTGAAATTTTAGATTCCGAATCCAAAAACAGCTCGGATCCTCTGAAAGATGAGATCTCTCCAACCCCTCTCGGTGTTCTCAACCACCGTAGAATTCCCATACCTGCACAAACAAGCAAATATTGCTGTAAAACAACGTTTAAAATCGGGCACTTCAATCTTTTTTGTCTAACAACTGCTTTTGATACGATTAAATGAACAATTTATCGTCCCACGTTGTAAAAATATGTGCGAATGAAATTAATTAGGCCTACAGTTAACTAACCAATATCCAAACCTTTGTAACCCAAACTTAATATTAAAGCATGAACTAAATATTATATCAGGGCTATTTGGTTTGCAACAATAGGGAATGCAACACATGTTGCACAAACATCTGTTGCAAGCAAAAACCTACTACCTATTGTCCTTGTGTTTTTTCGTGCTATTTGATTTTCAAATCCTAACCACCTTTTGTGTTCGGTTGAACAATACACAATTGCTTTGCGTTTGCTCAGATTTCTCAAAGTTAAAGATATTTTTTACGAGTAAATGGTGGGAAAAAAACATTCTAAGAGTTTTTGCATGATGAATCACATTTCCATTAATATGAAGAAATCCATTTCTATTGCAAACAAATGTTGCACACAACGCCATACACAAGAAACCAAACAGCCCAAAAATGAATGCTCAATTCTTTGCTTCTTGTTAATGTTGTCATATTTTCTTCTGCCTTTTAATGAAGCCGGTTATTTTAATTTTTTTTATTGATGTAATGATCAAATTTGTTTACCCAAATAGCAAACGAAAACATGTTTTACGATATTCCTAGCCTGAGAGTTGACAGACAACAAACATATGAGCACCGATTCTGATCCAATAGAAAATTTACCTATCTTCCTCTGGCACATTGGTCTGAACTAGCTTTATAACCGTAACCCCCGGCTCCGGTTCATCAAATGTCATCCTCACCTGCATTCATACAATTCGTAACAATCGCAAAAAGCCACCAAATATACAAATTATAGAATTATGAAACAAAATCATCGCTCACAGTCGAATAAATCCCATCGGGCCAGCTCCCGAACCGCCACTTCTGCACAATCAGCTTCCCTTCCTGCAGCTCCTCGTTCGTCCCCACCACCGACCCATCGAAAAGACTGATCTGCCCTCCGACCTCTTTGCTGATCCTCGCATTGCTTTGAGTGAACCCCTTCCATCGATTCTCATCCATCAGGATCTCGAACAAATCCTTCGCCCTGCAGCTGAACTTCTCCGTCACCGTTATGGTCTTGAACCCCTCCTTCTCCTTCTTCATCTTCTCCACCTTCGCCTCCGCCGGCGCCGGCGCCGGCGGAGGTGGAGCGGCAGCGGCAATCGCCGGAGACGTCGCCGCCTTGGAAGATGGCTTCTTTACCTCGAGGTCGTCCTTGGCGGGGCCGCCCTTGGCCATGGCCTGCACATAGGCCCTGATCTTCTCCAAAATTACCGGCTTGCCCCTGGCGAGGACGGCGTCCTTGACCCGCTGCCCTAGGGGCCCCTCGTCCTTGACGACGACGCGGATCTCGGGGTCCTCGTCGGCGTTCTCGTCGGCGATGTAGGGGATCTCGACGGATCCGGCGACGGCGAGGCCGGATGAGTCGAGGATGGAGGCGTCGAAGGAGAGGGAGAGGGAGAGGTCGTAGCCGGGGATGACCTTGCCCTTGCGGATGTTGACGTAGGCCTCGCCGTCGAGCTTGTCGAGGGACCTGGTGGCGATCCTCAGGCCGCCCTGGCCGTCGACGAGGGTAAGGCCGAGGAGAAGGGAGGAGAGGAGGGAGCGCGACCACTCCAGGCAGTCGCGCTCCGCCCAGTGCCAGTTGTGGACGTTGGCGCCGTCGGGGCGGTCCTCCACGATCCACCGCTTGTCCCCCTCGCCGTACTTCGCCATTGGAGATCGAACGATCGGTTTTATTTTGGGGTTAGGGTTAGGGTTTTCGAGAGATCTTGGAGATGATTTGAGGAGAGAGGTATTTAAAAGGAGGGGGAGGGGACGGGAGAAAGGGGTTCTAGATTGTTCTGGGGAGACAACTACAACTTGTATGATAAATTGGGTCTCGAATGTCAAGATTAGGCTGTGTTAAAAGAGTTTGAATCTCGTCCGCTCAAATAGGATCGGCTCCATAAAAACTTGTTTAAACAAGTCAGGTTTAAGCATGAAGCTTGTTAAAATAAACGCCCCAATATAAAGATGGCATGTTCGAGCTTGGGTCTCGTTCAGGCTAGAATAGTTTATTGCTTAGTTAGTATTTAGTAGAAATAATAAAATAATTATTTATTCTAGATAAATTAGAGGATATATATATATATATATATATATATATATATATATATATGAGAATAATGGAGAAAAGAGGCCATAGGAGGGGATTTCCTCCTATGGCGGGGAAAAAATACAACCTCCACCAATTTTTTCGACGATCGGCCTCCATTATTTTCATCGTTATCATCTAAGATGTGGGTAAACCAAATTTCATGTGATTCTACAACTTTTTCACCGTTGATTTAGCAATGTAAAAAGTTCTATTGTCGGTAAACCGTTAATTTTGAACCCACTAAATCAACGGTGAAAAAGTTGTGGAATCACATGAAATTTGGTGTACGCACATCTTAGATGATAACGATGATGATGATGGGTGCCGATCGTCGGAAAAAATGACGGAGGTTGTATTTTTTCCACGCCATAGGAGGAAATCCCCTCCTATGCCTTTCCTCCTATGGCGTCGAAAAACATCCTCTTCCTAGTTTTTTCCGACGATCGGCACCCACCATCTTCATCGTCATCATCTAAGATGTGGGTATACCAAATTTCATGTGATTCTACAACTTTTTCACCGTTGATTTAGTGGGTTCAAAATTAACGGTTTACCGACAATAGAACTTTTTACATTGCTAAATCAACGGTGAAAAAGTTGTAGAATCATATGAAATTTGGTGTATCCACATCTTAGATGATGACGATGAAGATGGTGAGTGCCGATCGTCGGAAAAAACCAGGGAGGGGGTATTTTTTCGACGCCATAGGAGGGAATTCCCTCCTATGGCATCTTTTCTCCATTATTCTCATATATATATATATATATATATATATATATATAGAGAGAGAGAGAGAGAGAGAGAGAATAATGGAGAAAAGATGCCATAGGAGGGAATTCCCTCCTATGGCGTCGAAAAAATACCCCCTCCACCAATTTTTCCGACGATCGGCCCCCCATCATCTTCATCGTCATCATTTAAGATGTGGGTACACCAAATTTCATGTGATTCTGCAACTTTTTCACCGTTGATTTAGCAATGTAAAAAGTTCTATTGTCGGTAAACCGTTAATTTTGAACCCACTAAATCAACGGTGAAAAAGTTGTAGAATCACATGAAATTTGGTGTACCCACATCTTAAATGATGACGATGAAGATGATGAGGGCCGATCGTCGGAAAAATTGATGGAGGGGGTATTTTTTCGACGCCATAGGAGGGAATTCCCTCCTATGGCCTCTTTCCTCCATTAATCTCTCTATATATATATATATTAACTCATCAATATCATTCGAAATTCAGATCGTCATAAATATTTAATCAAGTATTGTTATACTACAATATCGAAGAATGTAGATTTTGACAATGTTTTCGATGGTGCCGTCAACAAGCACGGGACCTAGAATCTCGGGCTTGGTAGTACTTTCGTTGGTGCTTGACCTTTGGTGTAATGAACCGCAATCCCTTCAGAAAGAAAGACAGATAAGACTTTCGACTTGTTCATTTAGCAATACCAACGATATTTCTCACTACTCAGGCTGTTAAAAATAATGTAGAACATTTATTTGTTTTTCATATATTTTTTGTAATTATTTATAGCTATTTTATTGATTTTAATAGATTTTATAAAGCTCGATACTCGGCTCCGGCTTGGTGGAAGCTCGCTCGTGCTCGTTTGGCAAATAAACAAGCCAAATTTGAACAAGTTTTTGAGTTCATTTAAATAAAAGGGTTAAGCCGAATAACCTAAAACTCGAGTCATTTGACTTGTTCAACAGCCCTCAAGATTTCTTCGCTGGTCTCACTTATAATAATTAATTACGTTACTCAGGAGATTAGCTCTTTTAAGAGACGAGCCGTTCATGAATGTTTAGGCCTAGACGCCTCAGTGCCTACTTCGGCTAGACCCCAAACACACGTATTCATGTTGTACACCCGAAATCCATCTCCATGAAAAAACAAGAATTTACACTATACATCCAAAGGCCGGGCTGGATATACTCAAGGGTGTTTATGTTGGCCGAAGATGGGATTCTATCGTTGAAGAGCTCGAGTTCAACACCGGCAAAGGCCCCACCTTCAGCCGACACCATGGAAATGGCAGGAGTTAACTGTTGACGAAGGGTTCACATTCTACTCCGGCAGACCTTCCGATACGATAGCTGTAACATTTCAGAAAATATAAAAATTATTTTTGGAATTGAATATTAAAATAATATATTTCCCGAAAACTGCCCAATTTGCGAAACTGGGGTTTTCGAAAAAGGGTATAAATATATACCAATAATTGTGAAATAATTGGGAATTAAAATGATTTATTCATTTAAAAATATATTTAAAAGATTTGGCATTTTAAAAATTTATTATATGCAGTTTTGATAATACCCGATTAGTGCACTGCTAATCGCGATTAAGCCAAATCCATATTTATACAGTTTTCCATGGCTAGTGCACCATGACATGTTATATGTTGTTTCATTTCATTGTGTTATGTGTTATGGTTTTATTGTGGGGAGAAAAGAAAAAGAAAAGAGAAAGGGTTAAAAAAGGACAAATGATTGGAGAGAGAGAGTGAGATGTGAGTGAGGATGAGAATAAGAGGAAAAGAGAGAGAGGGCAGCCATATCCTTAGTTCCCTCCCCTATTATTTTCCTTCTTCATCTTCCCTAAACTCATCTCTCTTCACCTTCAACCCTAGATCCATCTCAAAATACTCCTCAAAACTCTAAACCCTTTTTACAAAAAATGACCACCTCTTCATCCTCTACAAAATGGACCAAGCAAAGTTAGATTTTGATGACATTGGAAAGTTAGGGTTTCTCTTGAGTTTCAACCATGTGGTATAATCCCTTCCATCTAGTTTAGTTATGTATTCATAGCATTTTAGTTTGGTTTAGAATTCGTTTAGTGATGGATTTGTGATGTTGGAATTTTCAAGAGAGGAATTAGGGCTTGTTTGGAATTGGTGTTGGGTAGTGGCTGCCTACAGAATTTAGTGTCGACTTTACTGGCCAATACCCGGATTTGAAAACAGAACACGAACTTAGAAATTTTCCCGACATCGAATATTGACGGTTTGTGATAGTGTTATGGAATCTGGAGTAACCCGGGGGCACTAAAAATAATTTAGCAAAGACAGTGAGATGAGTAGGCGATTGTGAGTGCACCCTAGAAACCCGAGACCCCACAACCCCTTACAGGCCGCAAATTTAATCCCCCAGGCCGCAAATTGCGGCCTGGTCTTGATGGTTTGGTTTGGTGTTTTCTCCATGTCTTCCCTATCTGATATCTAGAGCAACCCCATATGCAAAATTGTCTAGTTTGACCTGAGTCAAAATCTGGGAGCATTTTGGTGTGATTTTGGCTATGTTTTTCCGTATTTTGAAATGTTTGGTTTTGCTAATTGGATTTGTATTTGGTTGTTGGATATTTGTACACCAAAAACAAGGATTGTTTGATTGTTTTGCACGCGTAGGCCATAGGTTCTAACCTAAGAGCGCGCCGTGTGTCGTATCGGTTTTCCGGATTCGATTTTAATAGCGATTGCGATTGTTTATTATTGTAGGTACTCTCACGTGGATTCCGAGGCGACGGAGCGTGGCGTCACCGACTTCGGCAATCGAGGATCAAGGTGAGTGGATCTATATCCACGGGGGAAGTAGGGTGGATGGCGTATAGCACCCCCGCAAAGTTTTGGTGGAAACCGATTTGTAGTATATGGTTAAGAAAACCTAGAGTAGCAACTAGGGTTAGAATTAAAAGATAGCTATAGAAACCATATTAAAAACTAAAGGATAGTTAGAAGTGTTTGATACGACTAATACATGATGATGGGATTTGAGAATGACGTTTGACGATATTGTCGTTTAAGGTACTATAGGACTAGATAGCCGACGTAGATGTGTCATCCGAACCATTCCAAACTAAAGAATCGTATGCATCTTTTAAACATGTACCGTGAGGGATGTTACGGATTTTCAAATGATATATTTTCCTTAAAAACACCGTAGCCCCTACTTTCAAAACTACGATTCGATTCTTTTAAAAATTGTTTGTATGGTTCGGGTGTGTATGTTAGATTAGATACTTATGCTTATAGTAAAGATAGAATGTATTGTAAAATTGACCTTTGTGAGATATAAATGCGATGAAAAGAGAATATGATTTGATATGTGATATGATGATATGTTGGTATACGGATGCGAGTCTATTGAGATGATTGATACCTTGCCGGTCCCCTGATATGAGATTGTTATGGATGTGACCTGGGACATAAGTATATAGATAAATTTATATATGTTGTGAATCATGAGTGATAGCCGTACGAGACGTTAGGTCCGTACCCTCTTCGTCTTATAGGTTGATAGGATTCCTGATAGCTTAATGCCGCCTTACGATAATTTTCCGTACATGATGAGTTTGACTTGAGATTTGATCCATACCCCTGACTAGAGGATGCCGTACGATGGAGTATACCGTACGTGATGTTGTGAGGCTCGATACCTATTGATAGATTCACCGACTCGATCATGTTAGATACGTATACCTTATAGCTTTTAGCTGATGATTTACCTTAGGCTGCATTCATGTTTTTCGTATTGCATTACCATACCTGTGCTAGTACACCTGCACCATTATCGATGATGCGTATGTTACACGTACACAGATTGGCCGGCTCACACACATCATCATCGATAATTGCCATGTCACTACACAATAGAATTGTTGCATCAGGATATGACTCCTTGCATGACCATACTTGCGCATATGCATATTTTACATCATACTTGCGCACGTACATACTGTATACCATACTTGCGCGCATGCATACTGTACACCATACTTGCGCGCATACATATTGTACGCCATACTTGCGCGCGTACATAATGTACACCATACTTGCGCACATACATATTGTACACCATACATATTGTACACCATACTTGCGCACATACATATTGTACACCATACATATTGTACACCATACTTGCGCACATACATATTGTACACCATACTTGCGTACATACATATTTTACACCATACTTGCACACATACATATTGTGCACCATCCTTACGTACATACATATTGTACGTCCATACTTGCGTATATACACATATGCACTTTTATACGGTATTGCATTCGATTTTGGAAATTTGGGAACCGCATGATATATTTTAAAACTGGATTCATTTAAAAGAGCGGTTTCCCCTTGATATGTGCATATTACTGTTCGGTATTGCATGATATACGGATATGCTCACATTCTGTTATATGTCGCATACATCATGCTTTACGCTTTTACGCATTGAGATATGCTGTTTTCATGAGATTTCTGGATTTGAGAACCGTGGCGATTTCAAAGGAAAGCATGAACTGTTTTAAAAAACCCGGTTTCTCTTGATATGCTATTTCAGTGCGTCCACCATGTGTTTTCTCGGTTCTGAGAGTGGCATATGAAACCCGATTCGAGGAGCGGTAGGCACCGTCTGTGGGTACATGGTAGACCTGGTGAGGTACCCCGGGGCAAGAAGACCTGTATTGTTAGACGGTGAGCTTGGCAGGGGAGCACTACCCATCGGTGATAGTATTTGGGCTCGGCGGATATCCGGAGGATACCGACCGGAGTCGAGAGATGACATGGGCCGATCCGGACTGACGGAGCCCGTGGGCCGATCCGGACCGACGGAGTCCGAAAGATATGGGGATTTGTGTGTCGATGCTGGACACGGGTTTCATGATTTTGAGGTGTCGCGAGGTACACATGTTGATTTATATCCTCATATTTTCATGCATATGCTTTCATGATATTTACATGCATGATGTTGTTGTGTCAGTGGTTGATACGTGAACGAGATCCACATGCATACATACATTGATTATATGGGTAGACGAGATCCACATGCATACATACATTGATTATATGGTTGGACGAGATCCACATGCATATATGTATTGATTATACTGTTGGATGTTATCCACATGCTTATAGGCATTGACTGCCTTGTTGGCACATATACAGACCCGGTCACCCTAGATATCATAGTATTACCTTCATGATATAGTGACTTAGGAATCGTCGTTTATTCGATTTCTGCTTGTTGATGTTTTCTACTCACGAGTTGGCAACTCACCCCCGCTGTGCCACAGTTCTTGCAGGTTGACCGTATGGATCAGTAGCGACATCGCTGGCACATAGCTACTTTCGGGTGTTTTGCTTTGGTAGGTGAGACATTTGTATCGTACCCACTCTTGTATTTATATTTCACATTGTATCTAGTAAACTCCATCAATCAAATTTAGTAATTGTATAAGTAATGAGACTTAGCGAGACTTGTGGTTGCGAGATTTAGAGCGAGGGGTTTTCCGCTACTTGTGGTTTTGATGTCTTGCTTTTCTTTATCTTTGTGGTGATCTTCGCCGTTGGGCATCGTATACTTATATATATTGTCTTGCGTAGTTGTGGTCCGCCGTTTGGCGAAGAGCCAGCTCCCGCTTGGGGATGCCTTTATCATTATCTTGTATATGTGGTTTTGGATCAAAATATACAAAGGAGGTGCTGCCCAAATTTTTAAAAAGGCGAAACATGTTTTTAAACTTGCATAATCCACTTGCATTTTTCATGTTCCTATTTTATGCATTAAGAAAACTTGATTTCATTATACCTTTATTTAAAAACTTCACCTCCTTTATTTTTCTTAAAAGGTTTAGATTTCTGGGTTTCAGCTTACTTGAATTACGTTACGTCTTTAGAGGTTGCGTGATTTAAGTGCTGGTCACGAGCTAATATTTCGGGTCGTGACAAAGTTGGTATCAGAGCGCTAGGTTTAATCTTGGTTCGAGTCTATGTTTGACTATGCGGAGTCTAGAGCGGGTATGTATTTCGGAACCTAGGCTTGACCTTACGGAACTTAGACTTGGACCGGGGGAGGTATTAGACCCGAACTTTCATTTCATAGGCTGACCCTGATTGATGGAGTAGCTAGCTTGAGTAGAGTGACGTACCGTACGTATGTTCCGCGGTATATTTACGATACGATACTCCACTTAAGAAACCTTAGTATGTACATATTTTTGAGACTTATGATCCTTTTCATACCCATGATTATACATCCATTTGAGATCATTGATTATATTTGTTTCCATGATCATACCCACTTTGATGCTATTCCTTTTTATGATCATGTATCCATTCTGGATCTGTCATTTCCTTTCATGCCCTTGATCTGTTTTATCGATACACGCTTGAGGTTCCTGTCACCATGGTTTGAGCGCAGATTGAGCTGTTGCTAGTGAGGCGGTCAGGGCGAGCTCGTCTGGTACGAGGGCTGACCATTGTGTTTTCTGGTGACATGGGAATGTCTCGATGCAGTGTTATGTTGTGACCTCTTATGGAGGCGAGTGCTTGGTTTTACACCAGATGATCGGGCCATTGGTAGAGCTGCCAGTTGCGAGAGGACTGCTGATGTACAACATATCTCAGAGATTTTGATGTCGCCTACCGTGCAGACAGATGACCCAGCTGTTGTTGAGATGATAGGATGTCTCTTTCAGGGCTTACGAACTGAGATCGCTGGAGCTTCCAGGTAGAGATGCGACAGGTGATAGCTAGTCTACCCCGATTTGAGAGACGAAGGTAATTCGTCAGATTGATGCGCCGACGCAGGCCCAGATGAGTTGAAGATTTTCAGTGTGGAGAGTCTTAATAAGATCTAGAGAAGACCGATCCAGAGATGACCGATGATGTATCGTCTTTCCTGGAGGATCGAGGTATTGTTTAGCGTGCGGACGAAGGGTATTCGCATGTCGCCTAGATGAAGCTAAAGAGTTCGAGCGAGTGTCAGAAACCCATTTTTCCCAAGTTTAAAGTGTTCGAAGGAACATACAGGTAATTCTGTGGACCCTCTAGAAGAATAAAACCCTAACTCGACATGATGACCATGGAACTGCTTTTGAACCTTAGGGTTTGCGGCAGTTTAGCGGTGCCATCAGTGAGGCTTGGGTTTGCCCTTCTACGGCTGGTCCAGAGGTACTGTGGTATGTACCAGATATTTTAGACTGTGCTCAGGTGTTGATCTTTCGGGAAATTTTGGGACCTTGATAACTCGATCGAAAAGTTTGACGTCGTCCGGATACCATGTGATAAGAGACCAGTAAGTTGACCAGCTTTGGATAGAGGACCTCACCCAGATGCGTTGTGAGTTGATCGAGAACGGGCGAGTTTTGAGTATTCCTCTGATGGTTGGGACGAGTTCCCGAGGACGTGTTTGGTCAGATATCCTCTACAGAGTGATGAAGATACCGAGTTCGTGATTTCGGTCCGTGTGAGAAACTTCGGATTGGACGTGTCCGAAAAACAGTTGCAGTGCGCAAATAGCATGGTGTGACATCAAGGTGGACGATGATGAAGACGAGCGGAATCAGAGTTTCGTGCGAGATGCGGACGAGCTGTTGTTACTCTATCGAGATTAGAGATCTGATAAGTATACAGAGGCGTTGGGATACAGCCAGTTCCCGAGGAAATGTTGTGCTGAGAACACAGATGTCCAGAAAACGAGAAAAGATTATGTAAGAGTACCAGCCTCCGTACAGTTCGGCATAGGCGAGATCGGAAGAGATCTTGAGTAGGATTCCTTCCAGGACATTGCTGCAATGAGATTTGCATCCAGGATCAGTTGTGTCGTAAGTATTCAAAGGGCCAGAGGCCGACGCCAGTGACGTGCTGCTTTACGAGTGGTCGTGATGATTGGCCAAGAGATGACCAGAGAAGTGCCAGGATGGAATCGTCCCCGTTAGCACACCTGACTGGGCCGATGAGCCGAAAGATTGCGAGATTGGTAAATCCAAAGAGAAGATAAGGACCCAGAGACCGAGGACGCCAGACCGTGAGCAGGAGGCAAGCGGATGTTCTTGTTCTGCCGGTTTTAGGCGCACCGATTTATTCTTCGATATTGTAGGAGGTGTATCTTAATGTCCTTTGTTGCGATTTGCGTTTGTGATCTGAGTATCGCGCTTATATCGCTTGGATTTGAGTTTTGATGACGAGTTCCTGATATTGATTTCATGCACCAAGGCTGCACCTACTGGGTATTTACATTTTGTGCATAGTTATTGCACTTGAGATATGTTTTTATACACCGTTGTGTTGGTTTTTGATTTGTGCATATTTATTGCACTTGATATCAGTTTTGTCCCTCGGCTGCACATGTTTATGATTTCGTGGATTTCATACTGTTGATTCGATTTTGTGCGTGTGGTACGCACTCGATTTGATTTTGCACTCAGTATCGCTTATATGTGCTTGTAGTGCATCGATATGTGTTTTGTGCACGCAGTTGCACACGTTTATGATTCTATACACTTTGGTACACTCGGTGTTGCTGTTTACGCATTTGAGTTATTGATCGTTATTTTGTGCACAGGATGCACTGTATTAGTATTTCGTGCACTGGATGCACTGGATTTGTATTTCGTGCACTGGATGCACCGTATCTGTATTTCGTGCACTTGATACACTAGATTTGTATTTATGCATTTATGCACTGTATTTCGTGCTCTGGATATACCGAATTTATGTTTCGTGCATTTGTTGCACTAGATTTTCTTTTCGTGCATTGTGGCACTGGATTTATGTTTTGTGCATTGGTTGAGCCAGTTCGGAATTTTGTGCATTGGTTGCACTAGATTTATACTCCGTATATTGTTGCACCGATTTATGTCTTTGAGCCCTTGTGTTATTCGATTTGTGTTTTCGTGCGCGTTGGCACTTGCCGTTCATTTTCATGCATACTACTGCACTATATGCTTTTACGGACCCGACGTGCTTTGATTGGATTTTTGCGCATATTAGGTGCTTGATTTTGGATTTTCTTGCGCATCGGATGCACTTGAGTGAGATTGTACTCGTGCATATTGGATGCCCTTGCTTTAGATTTCATTCGTGCATGTTGGATGCACTTGATTTAGATTTCTTTTGTGCATGTCAGATGCACTTGATTTGGATTTTCGCGCATGTTGGGCGCATGATATGATATGTGATTTTGTGCACACTGGATGCACTCGATTGGGATTTTCATTCGTGCATGTTAGTTGCACCGGATGCACTCTAGATGCACTTAATATGGTTGTCGTGTAGACCTGTTGCACTGGACAGATGCTTTCGTGCACACCCGTTGCACTGAGTTTTGCTTTTGTGCATATTGTGACATTTGTATTTGGATTTGATTTCCGTGTGCATCAGACGCACGTGATTATTAGATACGCCTTTTGAGGCTGATTTTGTTTTTGAGCACCTTGTTTTCATGATAGGCACTATATTATGAAGTAGCCAAACAGGACTGATCCGAGGACAGTACCTGAGTACTTTTCATGCATTAAAAGTTTACCGAGAGGTTTTTGAAAAAGAGGTATAGTCTCGTTATTTCCTACGTGTCCGTGAGAGACACGAACGTTTATAAAGGAAAATCTTTTGGGATATTTTAAAAACGATAGAACGTGTATTTAGGAAAACATATATGGACATATATTATTATTTTAAAATGAACGTCCATCACTTATGCCGTGAGTTACGCATTCACGCGGCGATTTAGAAAATTTTTTGCATGAGTTTTATTTAGTTCTTGAAAGTTTTTCTAGGATGCGTACTATACACGTATTATAATATTTGACTAGTGTATATTAGATTTCAGTAGTGGATTTCGAGATCTGTATCTCCACTGTAACTCCGAGGATATGCGTGCAAATCTGATGATTTACGTGACGCTTGACAGAGTTCGATTCTGAGTTTTGTATTCGTTTTCAGGCGCACGCGATGCGCGGTGCTATTTCTGTATCTTCCGTGATTTCGGAGCCCCGTCGATTTAAGTTGATTATTGAAATGTTTTAGATTTTGGGGGTTTAAATAAAAATTCGGGGACCGAATTTATTTAAAGGGGGAAGATTGCAACATTTCAGAAAATATAAAATATTATTTTTGGAATTTAATATTAAAATAATATATTTCCCGAAAACTGCCCGATTTGCGAAATTGGGGTTTTCGAAAAAGGGTATAAATATACATAAATAATTGTGAAATAATTGGAAATTAAAATGATTTATTCATTTAAAAATATATTTAAAGGATTTGACATTTTTAAAATTTATTATATGCAGTTTTGATAAAAATCCGATTAGTGCACTGCTAATCGCGATTAAGCCAAATCCGTGTTTCTACAGTTTTCCATGACTAGTAAACCATGACATGTTACATGTTGTTTCATTTCATTGTGTTATGTGTTATGGTTTTATTGTGGTGAGAAAAGAAAAGGAAAAGAGAAAGGGTTAAAAAAGGAGAAATGATTGGAGAGAGAGAGTGAGATATGAGTGAGGATGAGAATAAGAGGAAGAGAGAGAGGGCAGCCATATCCTTAGTTCTCTCCCCCATTATTTTCCTTCTTTGTCTTCCCTAAACTCATCTCTCTCCACCTTCAACTCTAAATCCATCTCAAAATACTCCTCAAAACCCTAAACCCTTTTTACAAAAAATGACCACCTCTTCATTCTCTACAAAATGGACCAAGCAAAATTGGATTTTGATGACATTGGGAAGCTAGGGTTTCTCTTGAGTTTCAACCATGAGGTATAATCCCTTCCATTTAGTTTAGTTATGTATTCATAACATTTTAGTTTAGTTTAGAATTCGTTTAGTGATGCATTTGTGATGTTGGAATTTTCAAGAGAGGAATTAGGGCTTGTTTGGAATTGGTGTTGGGTAGTGGCTGCCTACAGAACTTAGTGTCGACTTTACTGGCCAATACCCGGATTTGAAAACAAAACACGAACTTAGAATTTTTCCCGACATCGAATACTGACAGTTTGTGATAGTATTATGGAATCTGGAGTAACCCGGGAGCACTAAAAATAATTTAGCAAATACAGTGAGATGAGCAGGTGATTATGAGTGCACCCTAGAAACTCGAGACCCCACAACCCCTTACAGGCCGCAAATTTAATCCCCCAGGCCGCAAATTGTGGCCTGGTCTTGATGGTTTGGTTTGGTGTTTGCTCCATGTCTTCCTTATCTGATATCAAGAGCAACCCCATATACAAAATTGTCTGGTTTGACCCGAGTCAAATCTGGGAGCACTTTGGTGTGATTTTGGTTATGTTTTTTCGTATTTTGAAATGTTTAGTTTTGCTAATTGGATTTGTATTTGGTTGTTGGATATTTGTACACCAACAACAAGGATTGTTTGATTGTTTTGCACGTGTAGGCCATAGGTTCTAACCTATGAGCGCGCTGTGTGCCGTATCGGTTTTCCGGATTTGATTTTAATAGCGATTGCGATTGTTTATTATTGCAGGTACTCTCGCGTGGATTCCGAGGCGACGGAGCGTGGCGTCACCGACTTCGGCAGTCGAGGATCAAGGTGAGTGGATATATATCCACGGGGGAAATCGGGTGGATGACGTATAGCACCCTCGCAAAGTTTTGGTGGAAACCGATTTGTAGCATATGGTTAAGAAAATCTAGAGTAGCAACTAGGGTTAGAATTAAAAGATAGCTATAGAAACCATATTAAAAACTAAAGGATAGTTAGAAGTGTTTGATACGACTGATACATGATGATGGGATTTGAGGATGACGTTTGACGATATTGCTGTTTAGTGTACTATAGGACTAGATAGCCGACGTATATGTGTCATCCGAACCATATCTATTTCCAAACTAAAGAATCGTATGCATCTTTTAAACATGTACTGTGAGGGATGTTACGGATTTTCAAATGATATCTTTTCCTTAAACATATCGTAGCCCCTACTTTTAAAACTACGATTCGCTTCTTTTAAAAATTGTTTGTATGGTTCGGGTGTGTATGTTAGATTAGATACTTATGCTTATAGTAAAAGTAGAATGTATTGTAAAATTGACCTTTGTGAGATATAAATGTGATGAAAAGAGAATACGATTTGACATGTGATATGATGATATGTTGGTATACGGATGCGAGTCGATTGAGATGATTGATACATTGCCGGTCCCCTGATATGAGATTGTTATGGATGTGACCTGGGACATAGGTATATAGTGTTGTCTATAGTGCTCTCAAAGAAATTATCATAGTCGCGGACTTGTGATTATGATGATTGAGTGAGGACCTATACCGATAAAACAGTCTTACTCAAGATGATAGTATGCTATCTGGTTTGCCTTTATCATCATTTATATGTTGATAGAGCCCATAGGATTCTTGCTTGACTGCCAGCATTATGATGGCGATCTTATATGTGGGAGCTGGGGTCTATAAGCACATCCTTAAATGTCTCTAGTCGTAGGAGTATCGAGACCGGGCATCGATACTCCAGTGTAGACTAGTGTATACTGATCGAGACCCCGACGAGGGGCGGTGGCCAGGTCTCACAAGCCATTGGTGTTAGTTTGTTCACCTAAGATAGTATACAGGTGCTTATTGGGTTATGAGTACACTGGACGGACTTGCCGGGAACCTGGTAGTTGGTATTATACCTATTGTCAGATAGCAGTTTCCAGATGACATGTGTATAGGTTAGTCTGTCGACCTGAGATCGTCATTTGTCTCGTGTGAGTTCCCACTGTGCTTTGATTGCTACCCTACCACGGCTCTGTTCCCCTCCGAACGGCGGCCCGGACTTCGCGTCCGTCGCCTGAGGTTCGGGGCAGATGCTATTTGGTTTTATCCGTCCACCTCTTCGAAGATGCCAAGTTGATTTATGGCACCTGGTATCGGAGGTTTAGACGGATGCGGCCGATGTAGCAGACTTCGTCAGATTCCCCCTCAGGGTGAGGGGTTTTTGATTGTGGGGACGCTCTTCCCTGCAGGCGCAAGCCCCTGCAGTTAATTACGCTACCGCGTCGCGGTAACAACTTTCTCCTTCTCCAGAATTTCACTTCGTGTCGTGTGTGTTTGTTTTGTTTGTGATTGCCCGTGGATTGTATACGGAGACTGAGTGATGCCGTCACCCGTAGGACGTGGATTAGTCCAAATCCGTATTTAGTTAGATTTGGTTTTGGTGTTTTTAGTTTAAGGATGCATTAGCCGCGTTGCGGCTAAGACCAACTTAAACGTTCGTCAAGGATACGTTAGTCCTGTTTTAGACTAAGATCGACTTGACGTAGTGATTGATTTAATTATCTGGTTGTCGGGACTCGTCACCTCTCTGACGTCGTTGAGGGATTACAACGACAGGCGTCAGAGGAGTTCAGAGGTGTACCCTTGAACCAAAGTTGATTTGGAGTTTTATCGTTTATTCGAATATCTAAGAACACGTTAACCGTATTTGGGGTTAAGATCAACTTAGACGGGACCGTTTAGATCCAACAAAAGAGCGTTCGGGCCCTATTGTGCCAGTTTAGGGACATGGCGGTCCATCGCCAGTTTTAGGGACGTGGTGGTCCATTATTAGATTAGGGACGTTTCGGTCCGTCGCCAGTTTAAGGACGTAGTGGTCCATCGCTAGTTTAGGGACGTCTCGGTCCGATATTAGTTTAGGGACGTCTCGGTCCGATATTAGTTTAGGGACGTCTCGGTCCGATATTAGTTTATGGTTGTTGGGACCCGTCACCTCTTTGACGTCGTTGAGGAATTACAACGATGGATGTCAAAGGAGTTCGGAGATGTACCTTCAAACCGGACGTGAATTGATTTAGGAGAGCCATTTTGCTCAGTCAATTTAATTTAAGGACTTATGGCCACGATTGGGCTAAGTCCAGTTCAACCCTTTATTCGCATTGCATTTTTCTTATTTAGGCTCTACAAAAGATATAGAGTATCAGTTTATTTTTGGCTCTGCCCATTTGCAAAGCATCTACCTTGTTTTGGGCTTTGCCCCTTTTAAAATGCATAGCATTCTGAATATTTTGTTTGGGCTCTGCCCATTTATAAATGATGCAAAGCATCTGTTCTGGTTTGGGCTCTGCCCCTTAAAATAATGCATTTGCGCTTCATTAAGCCTGTTAGGCCTTCTCTTAATTGGGCTTGGCCCTTTTTAATGCATCTGCGCTTTGCGCTAAGTAATGAGCGCAAGTCCATATGGTGATGACACGTGTCGTGCTCTGATGAGCGTAAGCGAACTAGCGCAGTGCGCTGCGCTGTTGCGCTGTGCTGTTGCGCTGCTGACACGTGGCGCTCTCTCAGCGAGTTGCGCCAATTCCAGAGAGCAAAGCTCTATCTTAAGGGCGCTTAGCGCAAGTGGTTTTATAGCCGACACGTGGCGCTCTCTTAAGAGCGCAACGGCGCAACTTGGAAGTGCAAAGCACTAAGAATCTTTTTAGATTCAAGAAGGGAAGTGCAAAGCACTGTTTAAGTTCTTGATCTAAATTAGATCAAAGAAAAATAGATTTCTTCTTTATTCGAAGAACCAGAGGTTCATAAAAGTGCAAAGCACTATTTTTTTATTCTTTTATTATTATTTTGTTTTTAAAGAACCGAAGGTTCACAAGAAGTGCAAAGCACTGTTTTCTTTTTTATATAAAGATCATTGATCTTATATATTTTTTTTAGACTAATGGTCTATTAGAAGGAATTTCTTCTAATCCATGAAGGTTCTTTACCTTTTTCTTGAGATCTTCTCAGAGTTTTCTCTGCTTGGAGCTCTTGATTTTTTTGAGAAAATTGTTGATGATTTTGAATTGAGGCTTAGGGTCCTATTTATAGTGACCACAAATCTGTTGAATTTGTTAACAGGATCTTTCCTGAGTGATTTTGGGAATTTTCCCACCGCTGGATCTTTGATCCAAAGGCCGAAGAAAATCTTCTAGTTCTGGAAAGAACAGAAAAGATTTCATAAAAATCTTAATTAAGTTTGGTGCAGATGCCCCAGCGCATGACACGTGTCGCGCAGCGCAGAGCGCAGCGCAAGTGCGCTAGCGCATCTGCGCTGACACGTGTCGCGCAGCGCAAGTGCGCTAGCGCATCTGCGCTGACACGTGTCGCGCAGCGCAGAGCGCAGCGCAACTGCGCCAGCGTATCTGCGCTGACGCGTGTCGCGCAGCGCAGCGCGCAGTGCAGTTGAAGCGTTGCTTCCTTCAATCAGAGCTTTGCTCTGATTGGGTGCGCTTTCTGGGCGCTGCGCTCGGCGCGTTGCGCCAGACACGTGGCAAATTGCGCCCAGCGCAGAGGATCTGAAGCGTTGCTTCACCTGAGATATCTTTTCATCTCCCCTTTTCCAAGTCAAACTTGTATTTCCAAGATTTTGATTTCCCGGGTCTTGGAAATAATTCCATTGTGCACAAAATCTTTTGTGTTTGGGTCTATATATAGTTCAGGGCCGAGCTTTTTATTCTCTCATCTTCAGAGAACTTTTTCGATCATGGCTTGCAACCGCCTTCATTCCCGCCGACAACCATGGGAGGTTCCGATTCGGGACATCGTTCCCCGTTTTGCTGCGCGCCTGGTGGACCCTTCTCTCTCGGACGAGCAATGCGACGCTGCAATGCATGAGCTTTTGACTCGTGTGGGGTCTCCTCTTCCTCCGAATTCCATTTGGCTTCGGATGGCCCTTGCCTCGGTGCTCTCCGACATTCCCCCTCCTCCAGCAGAGATGTCCCCGGCAATGCTGGATGCAGCCGAGGACAAGATCGAGGGCCTTCTCGAAGCGCACTTGATCACCAAAGCCCTGAAGGACTGCTCCTTCCATTTGCTGAACCAGATACGGGCTCGTCGGGTTGTCATCGCCACTTTTTCCCAGGAGTGTGGCGTCGACCGTTGGATGGCCACCCCTCGGGAGGATCGCCGCTTCGATGTGGTGGAGAAGACAGAGAGGGAGCTGGGGAATCTTCTTCTCCTTTTTGCGAATCCTTGTCTTTCTGATCCCGTATTCGGTGATCTTTTTTAAATGTAATATTAATAATAATGAATAAGCATTTTTCTTTTTAATCAAGTATTTCATTGCCTGTTAAGGGTTCTTTTATTTTAGTTCTTTGTTGTGTTCGTGCATCATAGGATTTTAATTCGTTATTATCAAGTGTACGTAACTTTACATGAATAAATTGCTTTTGGTGTTAAACCCCTTCTTCTGCGCTAGCGCATCTGCGTTGACACGTGTCGCGCAGCGCACAGCGCAGCGCGGCTGCGCTAGCGCATCTGCGCTGACACGTGTCGCGCAGCGCAGTGCCTGAGCAACTGAAGTGTTGCTTCCTTTATTGAAGTTTAATTTTCAAAGCAAAGCTTTGTTTCTGATTGGGGAGTCGTTTCATCTTCCACCTCGGAATTTGATCGGAGCTTTGCTCCGATTGGGGTAAACAAATGCCCCCCGCACCATTGCGCTTACGAGGCCCCAAACGTGAGCGCAATGGTGGCGAAATTCCAACCGCCGTGACGACTTTTGGAAGTCGAAGAGGCACTTGGTGCCTATAAATAGGACCTCTGGTCCCCCACAGATGCTTATCATCTTTCCGTTTTTTATTTTCAAAAGCTTCAGAGCTTTGCTCTTGCATTCAAGAATTCTAGAGCTTTGCTCTTCTTTCCAAAGTTTTTTGGAGAAAACTTTAGGTAAAATTGAATCTTAGATTAAATTAACTTTAATTAATCTTAAACAGCAGAGCTTTGCTCAATTTCAAAGTTAGAAACTTTAAGTAAAATTAATATAAATCAAATTAACTTAAATTAGTCTTAATCAGAGAGCCCTGCTCTCACTGATCTTTTGATCTAAAGAGATCCCCATTGGGGTTTCACTAGCAGAGCTTTGCTCAACTCCAAAATTGGAAACTTTAGGTAAATTTTAATGTAAATCAAATTAATCCAAATTAATCTCAGTCAAAGAGCTTTGCTCTCATAGATCTTTTGATCTAAAGAGATCCCCATTGGGGTTTCATTAAGCTTTTGTTCGCGGGTTTTAATCCTTGAATAGAGCTTTGCCCTCTAAAAGATTTGTAATTTCTTGATTCATTAATGGAGCTTTGCTCCTTTTAGATTATATAACATAGCTTTCAAGGGTTATTGATTGTTGTCAATCTTCTTCTACAGGAACAATGGATGCCCATATGTATACTCTTAACGAGATCATCTCTTACGGGGACATCCGCCGACTTGGCCGCTCTCAAAATCGAGAGTTCATAAACGCGGAGTGTGCTGAAATCATGAGCCGCTTTGACGCATACAATGGTCCACTGCTTCCCCGGCGTTCCTCTCTCCTCAAGCTTATAGTGGGAGCCATCTGGGAGGCGCTTCCCCTCTTCTGTTCCGGCGTACCGCTTAGGGCGTTGGATGCTGCTGAGGACAAGGTGCACTCGGTGTACCTGTTGAATTTTATCTCAAAGAGGCGACGAGACAGCCTTATCGATCTCCTGCATGAGGTCTTTCAACAGTCCGCCATACTCGCCGCTTATCGAAGGGTGGAAGACATCAGGGGGGACCCTGACGCTTGTGCTCGTGAAAGGAAGCATACCAGGATGGTTCGCGCGGCCTGGAAAGTCATAGATAGGGTAGCTTTCGAGTTCCTCAATCCATGCCCTGGGTTCGAGGTTATTCCGTTGTAATAACATTTTTAATTTATCGCTTTTATGATTGTAAGAACTTTGGGCGATGTTAATGAAAATTTTGTCTTTCTTATCCTGTCTTATCTTCTGCTCTGAATCTTTCACCTGACTGAATGCGTCTCATATGCTCGATCAAGTGTAAATCATATGCCCCTTTTTTTTGTTGCTTTTCTTCTTTTTCAGCATGTCGTCACAATTAGCAGGTAGTAGAGTAAGCCTCTTGATTTCTTCGAGATATAGCGATGGCTTAGGCCGCAGTTTCAGGTCTGCCGCCTAGGACTTTTCAACTCCATGAGCCGTGAGGGTCTCATGGAGACTTTTCTCCCTACGGATCGAGAGGATCTCGTAGGTGGGTTTTCTCCTTAGGAATCGTGAGGATTCCTAAGTGTGGTTTTCTCTTTATAAGTCGTAAGGATCCTATAAGAGAATTTTCCCTCTTACGAGTCGAGGGGATTCGTAAGTGGTTGTTTCCCTCTTTGTCGAGAATTGACTTCAGAGAGTGAGACCCGTGAATAGTATGCAAGAGACCATTTAGGATTGACTTGCAGGGTCCCATTGCCCTCTTACGAGTCGAGAAGGCTCGTAAGCGGTTGTTTCCCTCTTTGTCGAGAATCGACTTCAGAGAGTGAGACCCGTGAATAGTATGCAAGAGACCATTTAGGATTGACTTGCAGGGTCCCATTGTTCAGGAAGCAAGTTTTTGAATCCTTACTGCCTGAGATGTGAGTCAAAGAAGCTCTCGTCACGGAGTGTTTGTATCCGTGAGTTGAGAAGTTTTGCGAGGGATTATTTGTTTCCCAAGCGCCAAGGATTATTTGTGTCCTTGGGGTTTGAAACGAATCGATGGTTCCCGCGGAGGCGCTGGTGGCTCTGCGAGTCGACGCGGATCAGGAGGCTCTCGTCAAGGAGTGTTTGTATCCGTGAGTCGAGGAATTTGCCGGGATTATTTGTTTCCCAAGCGCCAAGGATTATTTGTTTCCTTGGGGTTTGAAACGAGTCGAGGGTTCCTACGGAGGCACTGGTGGCTCTGCGGGTCGACGCGGATCAGGAAGCTCTCGTCAAGGAGTGTTTGTATCCGTGATTCGAGGAATTTGCCGGGATTATTTGTTTCCCGAGTGTCAAGGATTATTTGTGTCCTTGGGGTTTGAAACGAGTCGAGGGTTCCTACGGAGGCACTGGTGGCTCTGCGGGTCGACGCGGATCAGGAAGCTCTCGTCAAGGAGTGTTTGTATCCGTGAGTCGAGGAGTTTGCTGGGACTATTTGTTTCCCAAGCGCCAAGGATTATTTGTTTCCTTGGGGTTTGAAACGAGTCGAGGGTTCCTACGGAGGCACTGGCGGCTCTGCGGGTCGACGCGGATCAGGAAGCTCTCGTCAAGGAGTGTTTGTATCCGTGATTCGAGGAATTTGCCGGGATTATTTGTTTCCCGAGTGCCAAGGATTATTTGTGTCCTTGGGGTTTGAAACGAGTCGAGGGTTCCTACGGAGGCACTGGTGGCTCTGCGGGTCGACGCGGATCAGGAAGCTCTCGTCAAGGAGTGTTTGTATCCGTGAGTCGAGGAGTTTGCCAGGATTATTTGTTTCCCGAGTGCCAAGGATTATTTGTGTCCTTGGGGTTTGAAACGAGTCGAGGGTTCCTACGGAGGCACTGGTGGCTCTGTGGGTCGACGCGGATCAGGAAGCTCTCGTCAAGGAGTGTTTGTATCCGTGAGTCGAGGAGTTTGCCGGGATTATTTGTTTCCCAAGCGCCAAGGATTATTTGTGTCCTTGGGGTTTGAAACGAGTCGATGGTTCCCACGGAGGCGCTGGTGGCTCTGCGAGTCGACGCGGATCAGGAGGCTCTCGTCAAGGAGTGTTTGTATCCGTGAGTCGAGGAATTTGCCGGGATTATTTGTTTCCCAAGCGCCAAGGATTATTTGTTTCCTTGGGGTTTGAAACGAGTCGAGGGTTCCTACGGAGGAACTGGTGGCTCTGCGGGTCGACGCGGATCAGGAAGCTCTCGTCAAGGAGTGTTTGTATCCGTGAGTCGAGGAGTTTGCTGGGACTATTTTTTTCCCAAGCGCCAAGGATTATTTGTTTCCTTGGGGTTTGAAACGAGTCGAGGGTTCCTACGGAGGCACTGGTGGCTCTGCGGGTCAACGCGGATCAGGAAGCTCTCGTCAAGGAGTGTTTGTATCCGTGATTCGAGAAATTTGCCGGGATTATTTGTTTCCCGAGTGCCAAGGATTATTTGTGTCCTTGGGGTTTGAAACGAGTCGAGGGTTCCTACGGAGGCACTGGTGGCTCTGCGGGTCGACGCGGATCAGGAGGCTCTCGTCAAGGAGTGTTTGTATCCGTGGGTCGAGGAATTTTCGTTGGAGTCACTGGCTTCTTCGGTTGAAATGAACCGTTGAGGCTTAGTTTCGTCGTTTGACGGAATCCGCTGGGGAGGCATGGTTCCTTCTTTGTTCACGCCCTTGGATTGTATACAGGGATCGATATGATCTTAACTGTAGGGCCGAAGTTTTATCATTTCTTATTTTTTGTTTTATTTCCGCGATGCTCTATCATTTCAGCTTTTATATCGCGAAGGTCGCGATTGCCCAAACATTTCGGCTATTTTTCGCGGTGCCCAATCATTTCGGCTTTTTTATTATTTTATTTTTTACTCGTTGCTCTTTATTACGAGTTGCCCGATCATTTCGGCTATTTTGCATGCATACATTTTTACTTGCTGCTTTTTATTGCAAGTTGCCCTATCATTTCGGCTATTTCGTATGCATGTGCGGCCTATTGGCTTTCGCCGTCAACCTGAAATTGGACACCGATTTCGGCATCAGCACCGCTGCAACTGGGATATTACCAGGGGCGAATCATCATTTGCCTCTATCGTTGTTGAACAAAGGAGGCTTAGCGACCAGGGTTAGGATCCCGTCGGCTAAGGCTTTTGACTTCATGAGCCGTAAGGGTCTCGTGAAGGTATTTCTCCCTACAAGTCGTGGGGATCTTGTAAGTGTATTTTCTCCTTAGGAACCGTGAGGGTTCCTAAGTGTTTTGTTCTTCTGTAAGTCGTAAGGATCCTACAGGAAGGTTTTCTCCTCATAAATCGAGGGGATTTATAAGGGTTGTTTACCATACGAACGTATTCCCAGTCATGGATGGACCTTGGTTAGGGAAATGCTTATTCGCGCCCGTGGATTGTATACAAGGGTCAGTATTGAGCCACTTGTAGGGCAATATTGGAAGTTGTGGGGGCTGCTTAAGCACAGATTTAGGTCTTTGTAACTTAAGACTTTCAACTCTTATGAGCCGTAAGGGTCCCATAAGAGAGTTCTCCTTACGAGTCGTGAGGATCTCGCAAGTGTATTTTCTCCTTAGGAATCGTGGGGATTCCTAAGTGTGTTGCTCCCTTGTGAGTCGTAAGGATCTCACGCGGGTGATTTCTTCTTACAAGGTCGAGAGGACCCTATAAGTGTCCTTTAACGAGGTTGCGCCCTTTCAGGTTTTCACAAACACTCGCCGGTAGTCCTGCTGTTTTTACTCACGGAGCCCTTTCGGGTTTTCATCCGTGCCCTTTTTTTTTGCTTATGGGCATACCGTTTTTATTTTATTTTATTTTTATATGTTTTATTTTTATATCTCGTCAGCCTAAAAGATGCTGCGGTAGTAGTTTAAAGACGTTTCGGTCTGTTATTAGTTTAAGGACATTTCGGTCCATCGTTAGTTTAAGGACATTTCGGTCCGTTGTTAGTTTAAGGACATTTCGGTCCGTTGTTGGGAGACTGGCTACTGCTTATAAAGCTTGAGCGTAGGCAGATAGCGAGCGGACATAGTCGTCGTCATCTATCATTGACCTAGGCCGTGGCTTACTAAGCGTAGTATCTTTTTAGGAAGCGACCGTTTATTGGCCTGGAAGGCCTTTCACCGTGCATGTCGATGAGTAGATAGGCCCCACCCTGGTAAACTTTATCTATGATGTACGGGCCTTCATAGTTTGGCTCGAACTTTCCCCGCTTGGCGCGATTGGGGATCATAGGCCTTTTGACCACTAGCACGAGTTCGCCTTGACGAAATGTCCTCGGTCGGGTCAATCTTTCGTATGAGCGCGTCATCTTTGCTTTATAGGCTTCCAGATTTTGCTGTGCTATGAGCCGGGTTTCATCAAGGGCGTCAAGCTCCTCGAACCGGAGGTGAGCATTTTCTTCATCCGTCAGCTCGTAGTGGACTGCCACTCGTAGAGAGGGTAATTCTATCTCGAGAGGGAGTACTGCTTCCGTCCCAAATACCAACGCGTATGGCGTTGTGTTTGTGGCCGTTTTAAACGTAGTTCGATACGCCCAAAAAGCCTCTTGCAATCTTTCGTGCCAATCTCTCTTATTTAGTGACACTGTTTTCTTCATGATCTTCGTCAAGGTCTTGTTGAAGGCCTCAGCTAGACCGTTAGCTCGCGGATTATAAACTGAGGAATATCTCCAGTCTATATTGTGCTGCTGTGCGAAGCGACTAATTTTATGACTTCGGTAGGCTGGCCCGTTATCGGAGATGATCCGTCGCGGAGTTCCAAACCGGTATATGACATGCGTTTTGAAGAAATGGAGGATGTTCTCCGTCTTTACTTCCCTCAACGGTACCGCCTCTGCCCATTTGGAGAAGTAATCAGTCGTCGCCAAGATGAAACGGTGTCCCTTTGACGATGCTGGTTCGATGGGGCCGACTATGTCAGTCCCCCACATTTCGAATGGCCAACTAGCCACTGTTGGATGCAATGGATTGGGATGCTGATGGATGAAGTCCCCATGAATTTGGCATGAATGACATTGCTTCACGTATTCCAGGCAATCCTGCATCATCGTGGGCCAGTAGTAGCCCATCCGTTTTATCTTCAACTTCATCTTAGGGCCTGCTTGGTGGGAACCACAGAGTCCGTCGTGAACTTCTTGGACGACCCTTCTCGCTTCGTCAGGTCCTAAGCATCTCAACCACAGAGAGTCGAATGACCTCTTGTACAGAGTATCATTGACGAAGGCGAAAGACAGAGCTCGTTTCATGAGCTGATGTCCTGTGGACGCCTCTTCAGGTATTCGGTGGAACTTGAAGTAGTCTATGAAGACTTCTCTCCAGTCCTCGGTATTTTCCCCGTCTTTTATTCGCAGGGTTGTCTCCTCTTTCGCTCCTTTTTCTTCAGACGATTTCGGAGATATTTCTGTTGGGGCGAGCACTCGACGGCTTTGTATCACGATTTTAACGTCATCGAGGTTCTCGTCAGCCAATTCTTTAGCAAGTTTGGCCAGTGCGTCCGCTTTGCTGTTTTCCGCGCGCGGTATACTTTCCAACGTGTAGGAGGGAATTTGGGTTGGCAATTGCTGCACTTTTTCACCGTATTTTACCAATTCCGGTTTGCATGTTTGGTAATCGCCGTTCACTTGACTGACAACCAGTTGGGAGTCCCCATATATGAGGAGGCTCTCAATTCCCATATCGATGGCGATCTCGAGGCCTGCTATCAGAGCTTCATATTCAGCTTCATTATTCGTTCTCGGCTCTGTTAAGGAAAAGGCGAAGCGCATTATTCCTCCTTGGGGAGTCACAAAGATGAGTCCCACCCCTGATTTGATCGTTGGCATACTTTGTTTGTGCTTTTTCATAGAAGACGCCCCATCGAAGTAAAGCTCCCAACGGGTATCACCACTGTCGATTGCGTCAAATGCATGTCTGTCCGGCAAATCGCAATTTAAAGGAGAGTCGGCAGGTATGGGATGCTCAGCAAGGAAGTCGGCGATGGCCTGGCCTTTTACTGCCTTGAGAGGTTGATACGTTATCGAAAATTCCATCAAGAGCAGGGCCCATTTAGCGAGTCGTCCTGTCAATATGGCTTTCGACATTAGATATTTAAGAGGGTCCACTTTTGAAATCAGACGGACCTCGTGCGCCAACGCATAGTGCCTAAGCTTTGTTATTGCGAAGATCAACGCCAGGCAGTGTTTTTCAATGGGAGAGTAGTTGCTTTCTGCCCCCAGCAGGACTCGACTTAAGTAGTAGAGCGCTCTTTCTTTCCCCTGATCATTCTCTTGTGCCCATAATGCGCCTAAGGAACCTTTGAGAGCGGTTGTATAAAGAATGAGAGGCTTCCCTTTAACCGGAGCAGCCAACACTGGCGGGTTCTGCAGGTATTGCTTGATCTCATCCAGTGCGCCTTGGCATTTTTGATCCCAAACGAATGGGGTTCCCTTCTTCATCAGGTGGCTATAAGGACGGCACTTTCCTGAAAGGTTGGCTATAAATCGCCGTATGTATGCGAGTTTCCCTTGGAGAGATCGCAGCTGTTTGAGAGTCCTCGGCGGAGGCATTTCCATGATCGCTTTAATCTTTGACGGATCTATTTCAATACCTCGGTGTCGAACAACGAATCCCAGGAATTTGCCCGAGGAAACCCCGAACGCACACTTAAGAGGGTTCATCTTCAAATTGTATTGCCGAAGGCGTTGAAATACAGTCTTCAGATGTTCGAGATGTTCCTCGTATGATTTGCTTTTAACCACGAGATCGTCGATATAGCATTCAACGATTTCGTGTATAAGGTCGTCGAAGATCTTCGTCATGGCCCTCTGATAAGTAGCACCGGCGTTCTTTAAACCGAAGGGCATCACTTTATAACAAAATATACCAAGAGGAGTCCTGAAGGCTGTATGCTTCTGGTCTTCTGGATGCATTTTTATTTGATTATACCCTGATGAGCCGTCCATGAAGGAGAAAACCTCATGAGTGGATGTGTTGTCTATCATCAGTTCGGTGACTGGCACTGGGAAATCATCTTTTGGGCAGGCTTTATTAAGATCCCGAAAGTCTACGCATATGCGCACTGTCCCATTTTTCTTCATCACCGGGACGATGTTGGCGATCCATTCAGGGTATTGGACTTCCTGGATGAAGCCAGAGTCTATCAGCTTTTTGACTTCGGCGTTGATGCTCATCTCAAGCTCGAGCCGCATTCTCCTCGGCGCTTGTTTGACTGGCTTGATGTCCGGGGATATCGCCAACTTGTGTACATCAATTTCTGGATCTAGTCCCGGCATTTCGGAATAGTTCCACGCGAAGCAATCTTTGTGTTGTAGAAGCACATCCTTTAACGCAGCCACCCTTTCTTCAGATAGCAGCTCGCTGATGAATGTCGGTCGTGGGTCATTTTCCGTCCCCAACTCAATTTTCTTGAGATTATCTGCAGTGGTATGTATTCCATCTTCCAGCTCTTTCGGCGCTGGGGGAAATTCTGAGATTACCTCATCACTGCTGTTTTCGAGGCACCAAGGGAAGCTGTCCAGGTTCTCGGACTCTTCTCTCAATGTCGTTATCATACGACAGGTGTGAATTTTCTGCCAACCCCAATGTGGAACTGGTTTTTCTTTCGCGGCTTCGGGCTCGTGCTTCTGTGGTGGCGCTATCCTCCAGTTATCAAACAACGCGAATCTGCCAAGCTGATATTGATCTTCAACCCAATTCTTAAAGGTGAAGCAATCTTCCAGAGGGTGTCCCATTGCTCGATGGTAAAAGCAATAATTTGAGTTGAACACCTCGCCTGCGTGCTCGGGATGCTTGGACTCTGGCAACGTAAGCATCTAATGTTTTAGAGCGAGATCGAATATCTTCCTTATTTTGTTCCGAGGAAATGAGTATGCTCGACCCATTTTCTTTCTGAGGGCTAAGTCAATAACGCTCGATTCTCGGATGCGTGGCTTCTTAGCTCTGCTTTGTGGTTGTCGAGCGCCTCTCTTGCCTTTCGACTTGTTTTTGTTTTCGCGTCGAACCTTTTTTGTAGCAGGTTGACAAGGAGCGGCATTTTCTTCCTTCACCGCCTGTTGAAGGAGGCGCTGTGTCTTGGCTTTCTCATAGATTGCCATTTCGCGATCGTGATCATCTCGGGCTTTTTGACTCGCATCCCTTATAAATTTGCTCATCTGGTCTTCGGACGATGGACTGGGCGGTTCTGTATCAGGAACTTTTGCTGGTTCAGGATTAGCATCCTCCCATTGAGCATCCGCCTCTTCATCGAAGTCATACATGGCATAACAGCTGTTTACTAGCTCCCGCTTCTTTGGCCGGATGTACCCAAGCCCTTTGGTTTCTACTCTCCCGTTAGGCAGTTTGCATTGGGTCCCGGGAATGTTCCAGACCTTGTCATAGAATTTGGCTTTCCTAACGGTCTGTGTGAAGGACATCCCCTGGCGTTTCAGCAGTTTCTTCAAACCTTCAGTATAATATCTGGGAAGACGGATAGGCTGGAGCTTGTCGAGCGTGGGATCCGCGCCATGCCAAATTTCTTTTTCCACCTTGTTTTCTTCAGAACGGTAGAATAGGATTGCCTTCTCGCCTTTTCGTCCGGGAGGGATATAGAATGTCTGCAATTCTTCTACGCTGTTGGTGTCGAGTGCATCCAGTTCTTTGTAATGTTCAAGCGGCACCATGTTTATCTGGAGACTTCGCTCTTCATCAGCAGGAACCCGTATTGAAGGCCGAGCAGGGAATACAGCATGAACTTCATCCTCTGAATCACTACCGAAGATCAGTGAAGGAACGGATGGTCCTGGCCTGGTGGATTGGGATGGACCTGAATAAATTATATCCTCCTCCTCCTCGGTGTCACTGCCGAAGACATGGATGGTGGCGTTAGTTTTGTTCTCCGGTTTGTAACACCTTTCCGTGTCTTCGAAACTCGGTAAGAAGTATTTGGCATCTTCATACTTGCGAACTTCGTTTACGGAAAACGGATTCAGCTCTCCCGCCACTGTGTACTCGAGGCCATCCCTAGAATACTTCATGCACTGATGCTGTGTAGAAGGGAGGATATTGTACTCGTGCAACCATGGTCGACCGAGCAGAGCATTGTAGCACGTCTTGGCATCTATGACATGGAATTTAATATCTGTGACGAGTAGCCCGAAGCGTAACGTCAATATCACAGATCCGAGAGTTTTTGATGATTGGGAGTCGAAACCGGAGATGGTGATTTTGTCTCGGGCGAGGTGTTGGACACTCATGCAAATTTTTTTTAACACCCGTACATTGAGTAAATTGACGGACGATCCGTTATCGACCAAGATTTTACCTATCTTTATGTCATGGCAATATCCTGAGACATAAAGGGGGCGATTATGTTCACACGTCCCGAGGAGAAGGTCTTCATCACCAAAAGCAACGTCGGCTGTGTGCACTTCTTCTAATTCATCCTTCATGTTTTCTTCGGCTAAGAAGGCTTGAAACTGGTCCGGATCTTGTAGCGCCTTAATCAAAGAGTCTCTGGCTTCCTTTGATAGTAACAAGGCATCAAGGATACTGAGCTGAGAGGGCAGTTTCCTCAGATGTGCCAGAACGTTGTAATCCACCTTACTTCTCTTCGGCGGGTTCTTGGCGTTTAGCTCTTCCAGAACTTGGTCATCTAAAACGATGTCTTCAGAGACCTTTTCTTTCCCTTTATCTTTTCTATTCGAGGGTCCGAGGTTCTTTTCAGGCAGTGTCCGATTCCGCAGCCGGATATTTTCGCAAACCACTGGCTCCTCTTCTTTTCCCGAAGTTGACTCTTCAAAGAGAGGGGCAAGCTCTAACTCCTCATCAGAGTCGCTCCCAAATGTAGGCACTTGTGACATGGTAGTGTTAACCATGTGACAATTGCCGGCAGTTCTTTCAAGCACTTTGGTCGTGTTTCTTTGCTCGCGACGCATCTTACGTTTTTCCCGTTTAAAGCGTTGTTGATTAGCGACGTATCCTTGCCACCATTTATCGAACGCTTTGCATTCTTGGGTAGAATGTGAGACCTTCTGATGATATAAGCAATAAGAGGGGTGCATTTCTACCACGCTAGTAACTTTTTCTTCTGAGGGTGGTAGCTTCATGCCCATCGATATGGCCTTAGCGAACTTCTTTTTTATCTTGAATTGGCTTTTGTCAGTTGTGGAGGCATTTTGCTCCAGTGGGATCATCTCAGCTCCTCCCTCAAGTCGCTGGCGCTTGGCCGTTTCGAATATCGCCGTTTCGCGTTCTTGATCAGCTTTACTTTTCAATCGAGCTTCACTAAGAAACGCGTCGATCATTTCTATTGATAATTCCGGAACCCTTGACTCAATATTTGCCCCCGGCATTTTGGTGCCAGAAGTCTCTTCACCGTTCGAGGTCGAGTGAGAGATCATATGACAGCTTGCCACATATTCGTCGGATTCATCCGATGAAGTTTCTTCCTCATCTTCTTTTCGAAAGACGTGATCAAGGAAATCTTGGAGCGTAATGGGAGTCCGCGCCTTTTGGTTGTACTCGTCCAGTGCGTCGATCTGTTTCTGTAAGTCCGTGCGCTTGTCGCCAGGCTTCACGGGCTTCTTAGATTTATTCTTCTTCTTTTTCGAAGATTTTGACGGCTGGTTATGAACGCTTGAACTACCACCATCGGCCTTCGGAGTCGGACGTGGCTTCAACATCCCCTCTATAACCTGCGGCTCCAAGGGGTTCTTCCACTTGACCGCTGGACAGGTCTGAAGATCATTTAGCATTCTCCTCGTTTTGGCCGATAATACGACTTCCCAGGGAGTTTCTTCAACGACGGAGCATGTTGCCCCCGGCGTATTTGTCCCCTTAGAGGTGTGGGGCTGCGGGGGATTCACCTTCCATTTGTCGGATAACGCAAATTTGCCCTGGCGGTACTGGTTTTCAAGCCAATTTTTGAACACGTAGCAGTCTTCGATGGGATGGCCCAGCACTCGATGATAAGGGCAGTAATTAGGCTCATTGACGTCACTTGGTTGCGACGGGCGTTTTGGATATGGCAGATTTATGAGCCTGTTGCGCAATGCCAGCTCGAATAGCCTCCTCGTTTTATCACGGGAGAAGGAGTAAGCACGTCCCATCCTGTCCTCGAGGGGTACGTATGGGCGCGTATTGTTTGGACGAGCAACCGGCTTCGAGTCGTTCGGTTGTTGTTGGGCATTAGCGACGATAATCGCTTTTCCCTTTCCTTTATCGTTTCGAGAATCCGGCTTCGGGAGAGGGGGTTTATGGCCCATCTGGTTCATCTGCGCCAATTTGTCGATCAAAGCCTGGAAAGAAGTCGGCTTGAAGAACATCATAAACTGCGAAATGGTTGCTTGTGGATCAAGGGTTCCAACAAACATTCCCACCGCAGGGGCTTCTTCTATACGCTGTTCACATTTAGACCATAAATTACGCCACCGTATAGCGTACTGGACCCACGTCTCGCCGGGCTTTACCCTGGCGTTAATCAGCGCCGTCATCGGAGTACGCTCACTGGCACTTGCAAAGCGTTGGGTGAAGAGCAGCTCCATCTCTGCAAAGGTTTTAATAGAGTCATTGGGGAGCTCGGAGTACCACTCGAACGCCGTATCCGATAGGCTTCCAACGAACTGGCAAAGCAGAAGCTTGTCGTCGCCGCCGGTGTTACCGCAAAGCGCCCTGAACTGGGCGACATGTTGATGGGGATTGCCGGTCCCTTTGTAGACATGAAATTTGGGAATTGTATAACCCGGCGGGTACTTGATTTGGTCATACCAGCCCGGATACGGTCGCCCCGTTTTTACCACGTGGCCGGCTGCTTCGGCCGCGTGATGAACCTTTATTTGCTGGGCTATGTATTCGTCCAGATCAGTTTTAGAGATTGTGTCTTCTTTAGCCGTCGATAGAACGGGCTGAGGGTTTGATGTTTCTCCCCTATCATCCCCAAGGACGATCGGGGGTTCTTCAGTCGGGGGCTCTGGTTGTATCATCATCCCTATCATGTCCTGGAAGAGGAGGCCCATACGCTGTATATTGGCTGCTTGTTCAGCAGCCTCTTTGTCTCTCTTTTCGAGCACTCGGCGAAGGAACTCGGCGTCAGTCTCCTCCTCTTGACGTTCATCTAAGGATGTCTCAGGATTCTCTTTTGGCCCCGTGAGTGCAGCCATCGTAGTCATCATCTCCTGGAGCTTTTGTTGCTGCTCCTGAGACTTGGTCACTGACCGGGTAAGCGGTCGGTGACCCGTAGAAGTACGACTTTCTTCCTTCCCCGAAGCCATATAGACCGTATGAACTGCTATGCCCCCTGACTTGGGGCGTTTAGGTTCACCGCTTTTAAACTTTGTCAGCGTCACAGGAGCTTTTTCTGGCCTCTTTCTTTTATGGACCTTTGAGGTTGAAGGAGCCGTTGAAGTGGGCATCCTAGCATTTGTTGTCCCTTGCCGTTTAATGGGGCGGTTCTTGTCTTTTTCCACCTTTGCCCTTTTCTGGCGACGGAAGTGGTCTGAGTCAATCACGGAGTCTTGAACCCTCCGCCAAACTTTATAAATTTTTGACGACAGCCGTTGAGGGGGTTGTTCCTGTTTCGTCTCCGGAGCTTTTTCCATGGGTGGAGGAGACTTTTTCAATGTAGCAACCGGGGAGTTCTTTCTCACCTTCTTCAGCAATTCAAAGCTGTTCCCAGTTGGAACAGCAGCATCGACCTCCACCACTGGAGCAGGTGGGGTTAGTCCTGAGGGGGAGTTGCCCCCTGCCTTCCTTATTCGCTGCCAATGGCGACGTCGCGCACGACGAGCCATTGGGACTGGCTCGGAAATCGAGATGGTTTCTTGCTGCCCCCTGTTTGAGCGTGGGGTAACTGCTGATGTCAGCCTATCGAAGACTGATGCCTTCTGACCAGCTGGAGGAGGAGTAGGAACCGTCAATCTTGTGAAGACTGACTCTCTGATGGGAGAAGCCGTTTTAACGACTTCCAAAGCAGCGGCCGTTGCCCTCTTTGGGACAGCCACTTTACAGTTCTGACCCAGCCTGGTGAAAACAGAGGCTGTCAGCTTAGTAGCGGGTGACCCGTTGACAGGGGTCGTGGTAGCAGTGAGTCGGTCGAATACCGACTTCTTGTTTGCTTCTGGTGCGGATATCGGCGCAGAGAAGCTTGTAGGTGGGACCATGGTCCCGAAGAACAAGCCGGTGGTGGCCTGAGTCACCTGGCCTACCGGCAGAGTCAGGAAGGAAGCCGCCTGGGGCCCATATGCTACACCTCTCGGTGAGGTGGAACGTCCGTTGCAGTGGCATTTCGAGCAGTTGGTGCAGTTGGTGGCCATTGAATGCTTGAGTTCTGTACCAAACAAAAGACTAAATCTTAGCAACTTGAAATCCGAAGGCAATCATTTAACAAACCGCGATTGGTTCGCGAAGACGACACACGAAGTGTGGAGTGGAAAGAGGAAGAGGACCCACCGGGCGTGCCAGAATCTGTTCCCCTCCGAACGGCGGCCCGGACTTCGCGTCCGTCGCCTGAGGTTCGGGGCAGATGCTATTTGGTTTTATCCGTCCACCTCTCCGAAGATGCCAAGTTGATTTATGGCACCTGGTATCGGAGGTTTAGACGGATGCGGCCGATGTAGCAGACTTCGTCAGATTCCCCCTCAGGGTGAGGGGTTTTTGATTGTGGGGACGCTCTTCCCTGCAGGCGCAAGCCCCTGCAGTTAATTACGCTACCGCGTCGCGGTAACAACTTTCTCCTTCTCCAGAATTTCACTTCGTGTCGTGTGTGTTTGTTTTGTTTGTGATTGCCTGTGGATTGTATACGGAGACTGAGTGATGCCGTCACCCGTAGGACGTGGATTAGTCCAAATCCGTATTTAGTTAGATTTGGGTTTGGTGTTTTTAGTTTAAGGATGCATTAGCCGCGTTGCGGCTAAGACCAACTTAAACGTTCGTCAAGGATACGTTAGTCCTGTTTTAGACTAAGATCGACTTGACGTAGTGATTGATTTAATTATCTGGTTGTCGGGACTCGTCACCTCTCTGACGTCGTTGAGGGATTACAACGACAGGCGTCAGAGGAGTTCAGAGGTGTACCCTTGAACCAAAGTTGATTTGGAGTTTTATCGTTTATTCGAATATCTAAGGACACGTTAACCGTATTTGGGGTTAAGATCAACTTAGACGGGACCGTTTAGATCCAACAAAAGAGCGTTCGGGCCCTATTGTGCCAGTTTAGGGACATGGCGGTCCATCGCCAGTTTTAGGGACGTGGTGGTCCATTATTAGTTTAGGGACGTTTCGGTCCGTCGCCAGTTTAAGGACGTAGTGGTCCATCGCTAGTTTAGGGACGTCTCGGTCCGATATTAGTTTAGGGACGTCTCGGTCCGATATTAGTTTAGGGACGTCTCGGTCCGATATTAGTTTATGGTTGTTGGGACCCGTCACCTCTTTGACGTCGTTGAGGAATTACAACGATGGATGTCAAAGGAGTTCGGAGATGTACCCTCAAACCGGACGTGAATTGATTTAGGAGAGCCATTTTGCTCAGTCAATTTAATTTAAGGACTTATGGCCACGATTGGGCTAAGTCCAGTTCAACCCTTTATTCGCATTGCATTTTTCTTATTTAGGCTCTACAAAAGATATAGAGTATCAGTTTATTTTGGGCTCTGCCCATTTGCAAAGCATCTACCTTGTTTTGGGCTTTGCCCCTTTTAAAATGCATAGCATTCTAAATATTTTGTTTGGGCTCTGCCCATTTATAAATGATGCAAAGCATCTGTTCTGGTTTGGGCTCCGCCCCTTAAAATAATGCATTTGCGCTTCATTAAGCCTGTTAGGCCTTCTCTTAATTGGGCTTGGCCCTTTTTAATGCATCTGCGCTTTGCGCTAAGTAATGAGCGCAAGTCCATATGGTGATGACACGTGTCGTGCTCTGATGAGCGCAAGCGCACTAGCGCAGTGCGCTGCGCTGTTGCGCTGTGCTGTTGCGCTGCGCTATTGCGCTGCTGACACGTGGCGCGCTCTCAGCGAGTTGCGCCAATTCCAGAGAGCAAAGCTCTATCTTAAGGGCGCTTAGCGCAAGTGGTTTTATAGCCGACACGTGGCGCTCTCTTAAGAGCGCAACGGCGCAACTTGGAAGTGCAAAGCACTAAGAATCTTTTTAGATTCAAGAAGGGAAGTGCAAAGCACTGTTTAAGTTCTTGATCTAAATTAGATCAAAGAAAAATAGATTTCTTCTTTATTCGAAGAACCAGAGGTTCATAAAAGTGCAAAGCACTATTCTTTTATTCTTTTATTATTATTTTGTTTTTAAAGAACCGAAGGTTCACAAGAAGTGCAAAGCACTGTTTTCTTTTTTATATAAAGATCATTGATCTTATATATTTTTTTTAGACTAATGGTCTATTAGAAGGAATTTCTTCTAATCCATGAAGGTTCTTTACCTTTTTCTTGAGATCTTCTCAGAGTTTTCTCTGCTTGGAGCTCTTGATTTTTTTGAGAAAATTGTTGATGATTTTGAATTGAGGCTTAGGGTCCTATTTATAGTGACCACAAATCTGTTGAATTTGTTAACAGGATCTTTCCTGAGTGATTTTGGGAATTTTCCCACCGCTGGATCTTTGATCCAAAGGCCGAAGAAAATCTTCTAGTTCTGGAAAGAACAGAAAAGATTTCATAAAAATCTTAATTAAGTTTGGCGCAGATGCCCCAGCGCATGACACGTGTCGCGCAGCGCAGAGCGCAGCGCAAGTGCGCTAGCGCATCTGCGCTGACACGTGTCGCGCAGCGCAACTGCGCTAGCGTATCTGCGCTGACGCGTGTCGCGCAGCGCAGCGCGCAGTGCAGTTGAAGCGTTGCTTCCTTCAATCAGAGCTTTGCTCTGATTGGGTGCGCTTTCTGGGCGCTGCGCTCGGCGCGTTGCGCCAGACACGTGGCAAATTGTGCCCAGCGCAGAGGATCTGAAGCGTTGCTTCACCTGAGATATCTTTTCATCTCCCCTTTTCCAAGTCAAACTTGTATTTCCAAGATTTTGATTTCCCGGGTCTTAGAAATAATTCCATTGTGCACAAAATCTTTTGTGTTTGGGTCTATATATAGTTCAGGGCCGAGCTTTTTATTCTCTCATCTTCAGAGAACTTTTTCGATCATGGCTTGCAACCGCCTTCATTCCCGCCGACAACCATGGGAGGTTCCGATTCGGGACATCGTTCCCCGTTTTGCTGCGCGCCTGGTGGACCCTTCTCTCTCGGACGAGCAATGCGACGCTGCAATGCATGAGCTTTTGACTCGTGTGGGGTCTCCTCTTCCTCCGAATTCCATTTGGCTTCGGATGGCCCTTGCCTCGGTGCTCTCCGACATTCCCCCTCCTCCAGCAGAGATGTCCCCGGCAATGCTGGATGCAGTCGAGGACAAGATCGAGGGCCTTCTCGAAGCGCACTTGATCACCAAAGCCCTGAAGGACTGCTCCTTCCATTTGCTGAACCAGATACGGGCTCGTCGGGTTGTCATCGCCACTTTTTCCCAGGAGTGTGGCGTCGACCGTTGGATGGCCACCCCTCGGGAGGATCGCCGCTTCGATGTGGTGGAGAAGACAGAGAGGGAGCTGGGGAATCTTCTTCTCCTTTTTGCGAATCCTTGTCTTTCTGATCCCGTATTCGGTGATCTTTTTTAAATGTAATATTAATAATAATGAATAAGCATTTTTCTTTTTAATCAAGTATTTCATTGCCTGTTAAGGGTTCTTTTATTTTAGTTCTTTGTTGTGTTCGTGCATCATAGGATTTTAATTCGTTATTATCAAGTGTACGTAACTTTACATGAATAAATTGCTTTTGGTGTTAAACCCCTTCTTCTGCGCTAGCGCATCTGCGCTGACACGTGTCGCGCAGCGCACAGCGCAGCGCGGCTGCGCTAGCGCATCTGCGTTTACACGTGTCGCGCAGCGCACAACGCAGCGCGGCTGCGCTAGCGCATCTGCGCTGAGATGCGCTGACACATGTCGCGCAGCGCAGTGCCTGAGCAACTGAAGCGTTGCTTCCTTTATTGAAGTTTAAATTTTCAAAGCAAAGCTTTGTTTCTGATTGGGGAGTCGTTTCATCTTCCATCTCGGAATTTGATCGGAGCTTTGCTCCGATTGGGGTAAACAGGCTCAAAGGAGTCGTGCAAAAAGGTTTTAGTTGGGTACAGTCCCGAGCCATATGGAGGAAGTGATCGGATCGTTGGGGATTCGTCTCTCCCAGTATTGGAGGTTGATGTCGCGTTGTGTACGGATGGCCATCACTAAAAATCCGTGGCCACGGTGGACGAGAATTATCGATCCAGAATCGATAGTTTCTCAGGTGGTGATGGGTTTCATACCGACACTAAATGTCGTGTTGTTAGGGGTCTGACTTTATCCACCCCCTTAGACTCGATATGCGATACTCTTAGATGAACAGACCGGACTGTACGGATATTGTCACTGTCAGGCTCAGTAGGGGTTCAGGATGAGTTTGCTCGTCGGCCTCCCTTTCGCTCAATACCTGGGTAGCCGTTACGTACAGCTAGTGCCGCTGACGTGCTTGTGGTTAAACCCACTGCCAGCGTATTGACGAGTCTTTAGAGTCCCACACAGAGGGTTTTCATGGTTCAGGCGATATGGTGTACATGACGTATGTTGATACATACAGGTGTCCGATTAAATATGTGCACAAGCTGCGCAGACTTTAATCGGACGGTTGATAATACTAGCGGCTTAGGATTAAGCCGGATTATTAAATCGGGTTTTGATTTAATAATTTATATACGTATTTGTATATACGTAATCTAGTATTATTGTTCACTATTCGTTTTCTCTCTTGGTTATTCGTATTTTTGGTACGAATACGCGTATATGTATTTCGGTACATGTACCGGGAAGTATTCCGTATTTTATACGGAATAGCTTCTAGAAGGTGGCCGCCTCATTTGTATGATTTTCCATTTTTGGAAAATTCATTTGACTCACAAATGAGGTGTAGGTGTGAGGTGGCATGTGCATAGTATTGAGCATGGTTTTGAGCATGGTTCAAAGTATGGTGTGAATTGTTTGTTTGGATAATTGGTAAGATTTTTTGGTGGGAATGAGAGAGGGGGAGCGACCACTTTGGGGGTGGGGATTGATTTCATTTTGTGGAGGATTATACTTGCATTACTCCCACTCTCTCATTCACTCAAAAAAAAACGAAAAGAAAAAGACACTTAGCCATTTTTGCTCATGCCAAAGTTCATCTTCTTCTTCATCTTTCTTGAGTTTCTCATTGAGATCATAGGTTGAGAGAAAATTGTAGTGACACTTTCATACACCCCCACTCTCCATCACTAGCAACTTTGGAGCGTCGATTGTCTCGTTCGACGAGACTGGAGCTTGCGCCGTTTTCCTCTTGTGGATCATCGGAGATGGAGGAAGACCGGCAACCAAACATCATCAAAGAATCACTAGAAGCTTGGAATGAAGACTGAAGGATACGGATCAACTCGGTATAACGATTCTAACTCTTAGTTTAGCTTGCTAGTTCAAGGTTTAAGGTCGATCCGGAAATCGGGTAACGGTAGCGCCAGTTTAGAGAGAAAAAAATCCGCATTTTGGCCGCGTTTTGACGGCCGGGGCGCTGCCATAACCCTTCATAGTATCAGAGCCACCCTTTAAACCCTTAGCTAGCTAGTTTAGACAATGTTAATGCATTGAAATCGAAACAACACGATAACAGTGCACTGCAATTTTCATTCTCTGTCGATTTTCAAAGTGTTCAAAAAATTTTGCAAACAAGTGCAGAAGACTTCTTACATGACTACTTGACCATACCCCAAACACGAACCCATTCCATGCCAATTGGGCCAAGCACATTGCTTGAAAAACCGGGGAGGCCGGCCCTATGAGGGTATTTGGGCTTCGTTTTTTGGGTATGGTTTGGTCTCTGGAAACTTGGTGTAGTGGTATTGTTTATTTTGCCCATTTTTGATATTTTGTTATCAGTTGTTTGGGGGCTATTCGGGGTGTTTCGAAGTCGTTGTTTTAACATTGTTTAAATGCTTAAATCAGTACATACATTATAATCTGCGACCGTGAATGTCATTCGAACGGTAAATCTTGTCTAATTGCTATAGCTCTTTTAGACAGGTTTGTGAACGTGACATTCACGTTGATGTTCTGTGTTGTGCTGTGATGTTGGTTGGATCGTCGTGGTGGATAGCTATGGTGCAATGTTAGTACAGTTTTAATTCATTTGTACATTTGATATTGCAGGGCGAGCGTCCGACATGTGGACTGTCGTCACTGTCTGTTTGTATATTATTCTTTTGGGGCACGACCGGGTTGAGGTCGATGTACCCGTTGTATATTATTTTATTTTTTGTACTAGGATTACCCCGTGGTGGGGTGCACAGATAGCCGGGTTCTAGAGGACAACGGGCCCGCATCTCATGGTTTTGAGACGGAGGGGGCTTCACTTTAGAATTAGCGGGCTATTCGCCGCACTCGTAGGGGGTATAGGTTGACCCAAGGAGGGGTGCTCAAGTTACCGGATTCCGTGACGTGATGAGTGGTCCATTCACTTTGTTGAAGGGGGCTGCCTCACTTTTGGTTTTAGCGGGTAACTTGCTGCACTCATAGGGGTCTAGGTTTTCATTGCACAGGCTATCCACACGACCAGGGGAACGTCGGGTTTGACTTGCGGCTCAACGAAACCCGGGGCTCCCTGATTATCTGTATTGTTCTATGATGTTTATTACTTATCTGTGATGTTGCATTTATCATGCCTGGAGCGATTATTATATATTGATATATATATTTGTAGATTTGTATATGTTTTGCATCCGCGCTAGTCCAGTCCCCGCTCTGTCGTTAGTTAAGTAACCTAACGGGTGATGACGGGACCCAGTGGCGAATGCGGATGGCATATACGTACATTTTATTTTCTTTCTTTTCTGGTGTGATTAATTAATGGGACTGCATTGATTCTTATCAATGCAAGGATAAAACAAACATATATATGATGTTGTTGGAACCAAGTTTTTAAAAACTGACATTACAGACGTTCTCTTTTATTTTGCACAGTGGTATTCAGTTTGGAATATCCAGCACCTCATTCGACGAGGCAAGGGCCGAGATCCCTTCATCGGGAGTGACCCCTTGAGTAAAAGTTTGCGTCAACGTAATAACTTCACTATAGTCGTATCCTTTTGCTTTGCATCATGGTATTCAGTTTGGAATATCCCGCACCTCATTCGACAGGGAAAGAGCCGAGATCCCTTCACAGAGAGTGACCTCTTTAGCAAAAGTTTTCGCTACTATAGATTTATAAAACCACTTGGATTCTTTCAACGAGATCGAGTTCATTACGTTAAGGGTTTTTCGCCAAAAACCAGCCGTAGCCCTCCGTCATTTCAGATAGGTATCTCGTAGTATTCGTGCTATGTACGTTGGTCTCTATCAAGACATAGTGTACGGTAGCTGCGTGATACGTGTCTGTAGCATGGAGATGCGATTATCTAGGACAGCCGCATAGTTACGTTGGTCTGTATCAAGGGCTTGTGCGGGTGGGTTTAGATCAATCTTGGATAATAACGGGTTGAACTTGACTAGCGACTTATAGCACGTTGGTCTCTATCAAGGCCATAAAGTCGTTAGGGGTAAAAATCATATCGGGAGTTTCAAACATACAGGAAACTTGCCAGGCATGCGCATACCTTATGGAGTGTGGTGACTTGAGCGGCTTCCATCAAGTTATCATGCGATGATAGTTGGATCCCGATTTCCACTGATGAGTAGGATTACTCCTCGGTTGATTCTGACTAATTCTCCTTTTGGGTTTGAAGGAGAATTCGAGGAAACAGCGGGAGCCATCCAGATTAGATAAAATGATTAACGATTCTGATCTAGGTTAGAGTGCACGCTGAGTGTTTCTTCTCTCTCTCTTTGGCTGCGACTATGACCCGACCTTTGACTAAAACTCATGAAACCAAGTTGACCGAACCTTCTTAAAACACTTTGGATTTTGGAATGTCACGATATCGCATACATCATTGCCACTTCTATATCACCTTTACATTTCTCCAGAACACCCCATATCACTACAAACATCCACTTCTATTGGATAAATCCATCGTATAGTTACATACGAACTCGAAGGAACTTTTTCGAGGATGGATTCTGGTTCTGGAGAGATTGAATAGGATTATTCGGTTGTCTTTTCCCTTTAACTTCTCTCAGGTTGTGAGGGCTCCTAGGATTAGGAGAGGATACACCTATTGAGCTTATTGGATAGTCTTCTTCCAAACCATAGGCAGGTGCCGAACGGTAGGGAAGGAAGAAAACCAATTAAGCTTAAGTGTGGTGTACAGAAGGTAATTAGTAAAGACATATAAAGGGATTAGAATAATAGCAAAGGAAATTGCGATCACTATCATTCAAGACAAAGACCGTGTATACTTCTGCCATTCTTACATCCACTTTGCTTTTCTCTAGAACACTCTGTATCACTACGGATATCCACTTCCATTGGATATGCCATCGTATAGTTACATACGAACTCGAAGGAATTCGTTCCAGATTCGAGAATGGTTTCCGGTTCAAGAGAAATTGAATAGGATTATTCAGATTGCCTTTTCTCTTTACCTTCTCTCAGGTTGCGAGGGCTCCTAAGATTAGGAGAGTACACCTATTACGCTTATTGGATAGTCTTCTTCCAAATCTTAGGCTGGTGCTGAAAGGTAGGGAAGGAAGAAAACCAATTAGCCTAAAGAAGGTGTACAGAAGGTAATAAGTAAAGACATAATAAATGGATTGGAGTGAGGGCGGGTAAGTATAAGGTTACTGTTATGAATTGTGGAAGAGGCATTACTAGGAATACCCCGTTACCCCTTTTGAAACATTTTCATATTTCAGTTTGACTGTACAATGTTAATTGAAAACTGTTTTCCCAATTGGAATCTAACTCCAGGGTATGTATCTACCAGATCAGTTTCTCACATCTGTATGTTATTATGGATGGTGAGTGGGAGTAAGATATTGGGAATTGGGTGATTAGATCCTCATTATATCGGAATTCGTTGTAATTGGTGATATTTGAGGAAATCATCTGGTTTTTGCCAGACGACAAATATTTGGTTTTGAATATCCGTTGTTATGCACCAATTTCAAACTGATATATCTGTACGTTTATTTTATAAAGTGAGATATAACCTTTTGAAGTTATGTCTGTGACATTTACCTATATCAATTGGTGATTAGGTAAGATGCATTCAACAGCGGTGTAATTCTTCTTAATCATACTACAGTTTTTCAACCTACTACACACAGGGTTTGAGTTGTTGAACTCAGGGGACTTATACAAAGTATTGTATGTTGTCCAGTGTCCATTAGGACAATGGGGCCGGTACTCGTACTATATTCTGTTTACTGATGACTTCTCTTATTTTAGACAGGTATTTCGTTGAAATACAAGGTTCAGATTTTGAGAAGTTATAGGTATAAAAATAAAGTAGAGAACCATTTATAAGAAGTATCAGGATTCTTCGAAGTAGTCGAAGATGTAGATACTTGTATTTGGTGTTCCGTTGATAGTAATGGTTTTGAGAACCCGCTTCTCTTTCGGGTTACTCGTATATGGATGCACTCCTAGATGAGTAATGTTGATTGTCCTTTTTCCATTTGGTTGATATGCACCGGAGACAGCTGCGTGATTTTGAATCTGGTTCCAATTCAATTAGTGCTTTTGTTTCTATATTAGATTTATATAGAATTAATTTATATCTTAACGATATTAAGGTATAGGGAGTTGTCCGGCTGATGCTTAAAACCAGAATCCGGATAAACTCGAGGCACGTTTCAGTAATGGCAGTTTGTGGGTTATCCCGGGTTTTTACGAGGGTTAACTTTCTACCATCAGGAAGATCAATATTTACATTGTTCTTGACTCGCCAGTTTTAGTAAAATGGATTTTTTCAGAAAAACAAAAGTGGGAGTATGGTAGAACTAGAAGTGATTCCAGAACCACAAACGATCACTGAAAATTTAATAGAACCTAAGGATTCAATTATTTTTGACGTTCCATTATCCACTCCGTAGATTTTAGTGGGTAACCTCAGTCACCCGAGAGGTACTTCGGTCTTCTCAGAGATGATGACAGGGAGGTTCTTGTTTACCCAGACTTGCCATTGTTACTGTTCTAGACTATAAGACCCGGCAGCAAGATGAGTATAACGTCATTCTAAACTAGCTTTAGAAGTGCACGTGTATATGACTCTGCCAGAGGGTTGTTGTAGTCAGTGGGAGCAGCGGAAGCATAGAAGGCAAGTAGCTTATGTCTATTTATAGACTAAAGCAGTTATAGCTGAAACAAATCATCTAATTTTGATATGACGGTCATAGTCTTTGACTTCATCAGAATAGGAGATGGGTCTGGTAAGAAGGTAGTAGAGAGTGATGTCCAGGTATTGGGATGACATGCACTTGATAGGAAGGGATATTCCTATACTACGATCAGTTATATTGGTTGTCATAAAGTTGTTTCTCCACTTAGGATATAGATATAATATCAGGGTTTCTGATTATTAGATCTATGGTTTTAGATTTAGATTTGGGAAGTATCCTAATCTGGGTACTTTGACATTATTCTAAAAGGTATTTTAGAATGGACGGCTCCTGGCATGGTAGTGCACCTGCAGGTGATGGAGTCACCCTCTCTAAAGGTGTCTTACAGACTAAAGGGGAGAGGGATCTGCATGATTAGCATATTACTTGCTTAGGCAATTGAGTTAATCATGAAATATCACGTACCACACCAGATGTTGTTTTTGCACTAGCTGCAATAAACATATATTAATCCAATTCTGGAGAAATATTGGGAAGCAGTTTATGAACATAAGTGAATGTTCTTGGGATATGGTAACGGCAGCCTCTTTCAGGAGATAGTTATCATTTCAGGCTTCCAAGATGACCTGGATGACAGAGTGACTGTCAGAGTTACAGTTTTTCCTTCCTTTGAGGGACAGTATGTTGGACAGGTGGTCCAAGCGGATACTGAGGAAGGCATGGCGCATGTTACTGATTAAATGCAGTGGATGATACAGCCTAGGAGGTTTGCTGGATTTGGAGTTCGTTTATGAACTGGGTCCCATTAGATATCCAGACAAATTCTAAGACAGGTATTGCTCATTTCAGGAGATAGTTTTCTCCGTGAAGTTGAGATACAGAGAGATACAGAAAGAAATATTGGAGCGGATCCACTCACTGAGGCTATTTCTCGAACGCAATCATTTTCGCAAACGGGTTTTGCGAAACTGATTAGTAGAGAAGTTGGGTGTTCGGTATCACACGGGCTGTGGGTATGCGATATCGCAATAATTGGCCTTAAGTGCAAGTGGGAGATTGTTGTCTATAATGCCCTCAAGGCAATTATCATAGTCGCAGACTTGTGATTATGATGATTGAGTGAGGACCTATACCTATAAAACAGTCTTACTCAAAATGATAGTATGCTATCTGGTTTGTCTTTATCATCATATACGTGTTGATAGAGCCCATAGGATTCTTGCTTGACTGCCATCATTATGATGGCGATCATATATGTGGGAGCTGGGGTCTATAAGCACATCCTTAAATGTACCTAGTCGTAGAAGTATCGAGACCGGGCATCGATACTCCAGTGTAGACTAGTGTATACTGATCGAGACCCCAACGAGGGGCGGTGGCCAGGTTTCACAAGCCATTGGTGTTAGTTTGTTCACCTAAGATAGTATACATGTGCTCATTGGGTTATGAGTACACTGGACGGACTCACCGGGAACCTGCTAGTTGGTATTATATCTATTGTCAGATAGCACTTCCCAGGTGACATGTGTACAGGTTAGTCTGTCGACCTGAGATCGTCATTTGTCTCGTGTGAGTTCCCACTGTGCTTTGATTACTACCCTACTACGGCTCAAATAGGTCGTGCAAACAGGTTTTAGTTTGGTACAGTCCTGAGCCACATGGAGGCAGTGATCGGATCGTCGGAGATTCGTCTCTCCCGGTATTGGGGGTTGATGTCGCGTTGTGTACGGATGGCCATCACCAAAAATCCGTGGCTACGGTGGACGAGAATCACCGATCCAGAATCGATAGTTTCTCACGTGGTGATAGGTTTCATACCGACACTAAATGTCGCGTTGTCAGGGGTCTGATTTTATCCACCCCTTAGACTCGATATGCGATACTCTTAGACGAACAGACCAGACTGTACGGATATTGTCACTGTCAGGCTCAGCAGGGGTTCAGGATGAGTTTGCTCGTCGGCCTCCCTTTCGCTCAATACCTGGGTAGCCGTTACGTACAGCTAGTGCCGCTGACCTGTTTGTGGTTAAACCCACTGCCAGTGTAACAGCCCTAATTTTCTTATACACTTTTTCCATACAAATTTTTAAATTGTTTTTTTAAAAATCCATAAACGGGTATTTATTGCCTGAACACAAGACTTAAGTAATTAATTAGCAATTTAATTACAAGAAGGAGCTTGTAGCTCATTGGTAATACCTTGCACCGATGAACCAAGCCACCAGAGTTCAAATCCCATACCCCATATTATTTTTTGTATTTATTTTATTTTAAATTTTATAGAAGTCCAACAGTCCACACACAATAACTCCCAAAATTCCTACCGAACCTGAAAATCTGAAAGCACCAGTGCCTTACCCAAGAGACTCCCCACCTACCCGACCCCCGACTCGGCCGGCGGACCAGCCTAATCGGGCCGGCGCCGCCAGCAGGACTCGGCCGGACGGCCGAGTCGTCAACTGAAAAGTCGTGTCTCTTCATCTCCTTAACCCCCCTGCACACTCTAATTTATAAGATCGGTTCCAGAGAACTAATTATACCCTATTTAATCCATTTTTAATGATTTTTACATATCTTTTTACATTTTTTAATTAAAAACCCTACACCTACCCTAACCCTAACCTAACCCTATAAATACACCCCTACCCCCTACTCTTTCATCCCAAAATTCTGAGCCCACTCTCTCAAAATTTCCAAGAATCTTGTGCACTTTGAAAACGAGCTCGGGGCGAAGCTCCGACGAATTCCCGGCGGAACTTCCGGCGATCGTTCTAAGAACTCTCGGCGACGACGCAACACATCGGTGATTCCACTACTTCCCTCTCACCCTCTTGTGTGTCCTAAAACCGTAAGTCCCATTTTCTATCTCTCCTTTCTATTCTAAAATACGGATTTACAAAACCCGACGGAATCGGAACAAATCCGATTTCCGATTCGGTTTCTTATAAAACTTAACTTCTCGTTAATACAATTATGCTTAAACTCTCTCATATTGACTATTAAACACTAATCAACCAAATTGATCAAGTTTCATTATATGAAATGATGGCTATTTCAATTTATCGTATTTTCACTTAAATACCACATTGTTTCAATTCTACATTTAACCCCATTAAATTTGCTATACCTTTAAAGTAGATCACGAGGTAAGGACCTACCTCCTCGCACACTCATATGCAACATAACACAATACCATCGAAAACTTAAAATACGGGAAAACAAACATTTTCATTTAAATACCTTTTACTTAATAAAACCATTTCTAAAATATTTAGTATTGATACACTTTTTAAATAAATACCACCTATTATGAAAATATGATAATTTGTAGACATCAGTCGTTTATCTAAACCTGACTTTGTGGTGCCTAGGCTAGGCAAGTGAGAAAGGTAACTTTAAAAGGCCCGTCTTACGGTGATTCGTGAGCGGATCCCTCCTTTCTTCACTTGTACTTACCTGGCCACAATTGGCGGTGAAGAGGCAATTTGAGGTATCTCACAACTTGTCGTTTTGGACCGATTAGGAGCAGTCTAGTTGACTTAGGAGACCCTAGAATATAGAATACGGGAAAACGACACCTTTTCATTTAAACACCATAATTAATAAAACCGTTTTCTTTAATGATTAGTATTTATACAAATCTTTGCAAAGTGCCGCTACAACCCATTTGGGAAACCCGTTAGGGATGGTGCGGATTATCGCACATTCTCGGGCTTAGTAGTGCGAGATTCAGACCTCCGCAAGAAGCATTCGGTCTCGAAAGATTTAAAATACGACATCTTAAGAAAGCGAGATTTCTAGAATATTATATATATACTAAAATTATTTTCATATAAATATATGTTTATGTAACATAAAAATATCTATTTTGAATTATTATAAATATTCTATCTTTTTCTAAAAATGTCAAAAGAATCAAGTTTACACTAAAATACCATGAATTCCACACAAATTAATATTACAAATAAATACCTTTATTTCTGAAATTAGGATATGTTCACTAGAAATATCACAATACAAAATCTACATTTATTACAACTCTAAACACGATTTATAAATACTTGGGGTGTATTTTGAAAAGTATATAAAAGTATTTTTACGTAAAACCCCCCTCAAGTTCTATAAATTACCCTAAGGACCCTAGTAAACATAGGTTTAAGCGGGACCAATCTCTTGAGCCTCAGGGAGCCGGAGAAGTGGGTGCTTGCCTATCTAAGGTAGACAATCAACAACCGGTGTTATCAACACGGTAATCGTCTTTGAAAAAGACATAAATCCTGCCGTCCATGTGCAGCGGTTACCGATAACATCAAAATAATCAGGACTTCAATTTACTTTACTAATTGTCTGACTCAGTTTGAGTTTCGTTATAATCTGACTTGAATATGATTCAAGTACAATCTATAATCTAAAATTTACAATATTACAATTCAACATGAATCCATGAATCCATTATTCAGTTTATCAACTTGACTTAACCGAACCATGGATATACATTCCATTTACATGATTCTCCAGTTACATCCATTTACCTGATTCTACGGTTACATCTGTTTACCGATATCATGGTCTCGGTCAGTTAATCAATTATACAATCTATACAGTTTACAATACAAGACAGTACAATATAACAATACAATCAAGATAACACTACGGGGTTTAAGCGGTAGACTGGTACGGAATATGTTAAAGGTGGCACAAGGTGGTCACTTAAGACGTAATTACATCCATGCCGTTGTTCCGTGGTATTATCGACGGAGCCTTGTACTACAGGTTACCAAAGTCCCCGGTGTAAGTGGGACTCCCCTCGTATACACTGGCATCTTCTGTACCAAACTACAAACAACAGCGTTAACACTAAGTACAACAATATAACAATATAATACAACTGTAAAAGCTACTCTCTCTCTCTCTCTTACTCTCTGTCTATTCTATTTCTCCTCTTATCTTTGGAACTTACCGAGCGATCTGTTCGCTGACGACATTCTCTTTCTTTCTTCTTTGAATGTCGTCAAGTGATTTGGACCCGTCAGAGATTGAGCCAACTGCTGAAGACTTGAATCAGTTTGCTGAAGACCCAGCATTTTAGTTTCATTGTATACATTTCCTCTCAGTACTTTATATTCCTGTTATGCCATTGTTTAGGCATCGCTTTTATTTCAATTGTATTTACTTTTCATGCATTGTACAAAAGAATGTTAATAAATAAAGTTGCTGTTCAGTTTATATATCTTGTCTCTTGTGTATATTTTCTTTTATATTGCTTAGTTACGCTTAGCGTATTTGCTTCTGAGTAAATACGTAGCGAACCTGTCGCGTCCCCTTCGTCTTATACCGGGAAGCGGAGCGTGATAGCCAGCGTATTGACGAGTCTTTAGAGTCCCACACAGAGAGTTTTCATGGTTCAGGCGATATGGTGTACATGACGTATGTTGATACATACAGGTGTCCGATTAAATATGTGCACAAGCTGCGCAGACTTTAATCGGACGGTTGATAATACCAGCTTCTTAGGATTAAGCCGGATTATTAAACCGGGTTTTGATTTAATAATTTATATATGTATTTGTATATACGTATTCTAGTATTATTGTTCACTATTCGTTTTCTCTCTTGGCTATTCGTATTTTTGGTACAAATACGCGTATATGTATTTCGATACATGTACCGGGAAGTATTCCGTATTTTATACGGAATAGCTTCTAGAAGGTGGCCGCCTCATTTGTATGATTTTCCATTTTTGGAAAATTCATTTGACTCAGAAATGAGGTGGAGGTGTGAGGTGGCATGTGCATAGCATTGAGCATGGTTTTGAGCATGGTTCAAAGTATTGTGTGAATTGTTTATTTGGATAATTGGTAAGATTTTTTGGTGGGAATGGGAGAGGGGGGCCCGGCCACTTTGGGGTGGGGATTGATTTCATTTTGTGAAGGATTATACTTGCATTACTCCCACTCTCTCATTCACTCAAAAAAAAGACACTTAGCCATTTTTGCTCATGCCAAAGTTCACCACCTTCTTCATCTTTCTTGAGTTTTTCATTGAGCTCATGGGTTGAGAGAAAATTGTAGTGACACTTTCATACACCCCCACTCTCCATCACTAGCAAATTTGGAGCGTCGGTTGTCTCGTTCGACGAGACTGGAGCTTGCGTCGTTTCCCTCAGGTGGATCATCGGAGATGGAGGAAGACCGGCAACCAAACATCATCAAAGAATCACCAGGAGCTTGGAATGAAGACCGAAGGACACGGATCAACTCGGTATAACGATTCTAACTCTTAGTTTAGCTTGCTAGTTCAGAGTTTAAGGTCGATCCGGAAATCGGGTAACAGTAGCGCCAGTTTAGAAATTTTTGTTCTGCATTTTGGCCGCGTTTTGACGGCCGGGGCGCTGCCGTAACCCTTCATATAGATAAATTTATATAGGTTGTGAATCGCGAGTGATAGCCGTACGAGACGTTAGGTCCGTACCCTCTTCGTCTTATAGGTTGATAGGATCCCTGATAGCTTAATGCCGCCGTACAATGATTTTCCGTACGTGATGAGTTTGACTTGAGGTTTGATCCATACCTCTGACTAGAGGGTGCCGTACGATGAGTATACTGTATGTGATGTTATGAGGCTCGATACCGATTGATAGATTCACCGACTCGATCATGTTAGATACGTATACCTTATAGTTTTTAGCTGATGATTTACTTTAGGCTGCATTCATGTTTTTCGTATTGCATTACCATACCTGTGCTAATACACTTGCACCATTATCGATGATGCGTATTTTACACGTACACAGATTGGCCGGCTCACACACTTCATCATCGATAATTGCCATGTCATTACACAGTAGAATTGCTGCATCAGGATATGACTCCTTGCATGACCATACTTGCACACATGCATATTGTACACCGTACTTGCGCACGTACATATTGTACACCATACGTGCGCACGTACATATTGTACACCATACGTGCGCACATACATATTGTACACCATCCTTGCGTGCGTACATATTGTACGTCCATACTTGCGTATATACACATATGCACCTTTATACGGTATTGCATTTGATTTTGGAGATTTGGGAACCGCATGATATATTTTAAAACTGGATTCATTTAAAAGAGCGGTTTCCCCTTGATATGTGCATATTACTGTTCCATGTTGTATGGTATACGGATATGCTTACATTCTGTTATATGTCGCATACATCATGCTTTACGCTTTTACGCATTGAGATATACTGTTTTCATGAGATTTCTGAATTTGAGAACAGTGGCGATTTCAAAGGAAAGCATGTACTGTTTTAAAAAACCCGGTTTCTCTTGATATATATTTCAGTGCGTCCACCATGTGTTTTCTCGGTTCTGGGAGTGGCATGTGAAACCCGATTCGAGGAGCGGTAGGCACCGTCTACGGGTACATGGTGGACCCGGTGAGGTACCCCGGGGCAAGAAGACTCGTATTGTTAGACGGTGAGCCTGGTAGGGGAGCACTACCCATCGGTGATAGTATTTGGGCTCGGCGGATATCCGGAGGATACCGACTGGAGTCGAGAGATGATATGGGCCGATCCGGACTGACGGAGCCCGAGAGATATGAGGACTTCCGTGTCGATGCTGGACACGGGTTTCATGAGTTTGAGGTGTCGCGAGGGACACATGTTGATTTATATCCTCATATTTTCATGCATATGCTTTCATGATATTTACATGCATGATGTTGTTGTGTCAGTGGTTGACACGTGGACGAGATCCACATGCATACATACATTAATTATATGGGTGGACGAGATCCACATGCATACATACATTGATTATATGGTTGGACGAGATCCACATGCATACATGTATTGATTATACTATTGGATGTTATCCACATGCTTATAGGCATTGACTACCTTGTTGGCACATATACAGACCCGGTCACGCTAGATATCATAGTATTACTTTCATGATATAGTGAGCTAGGAGTCGTTGTTTATTCGATTTTTGCTTGTTGATGTTTTCTCCTCAAGAGTTGGCAACTCACTCCCGTTGTGCCACAGTTCTTGCAGGTTGACCGCACGGATCAATAGCGGCATCGCTGGCACATAGCTACTTTCGGGTGTTTTGCTTTGGTAGGTGGGACATTTGTATCGTACCCACTCTTGTATTTATATTTCACATTGTATCTAGTAAACTCCATCAATCAAATTTAGTAATTGTATAAGTAATGAGACTTAGCGAGACTTGTGGTTGCGAGATTTAGAGCGAGGGGTTTTCCGCTACTTGTGGTTTTGATGTCTTGCTTTTCTTTATCTTTGTGGTGATCTTCGCCGTTGGGCGTCGTATACTTATATATATTGTCTTGCGTAGTTGTGGTCCGCCGTTTGGCGAAAAGCTAGCTCCCGCTTGGGGATGCCTTTATCATTATCTTATATATGTGGTTTTGGATCAAAATATACAAAGGAGGTGCTGCCTAAATTTTTAAAAAGACGAAACATGTTTTTAAACTTGCATAATCTACTTGCATTTTTCATGTTCCTATTCTATGCATTAAGAAAACTTGATTTCATTATACCCTTATTTAAAAACTTCATCTCCTTTATTTTTCTTAAAAGGTTTAGATTTCTGGGTTTCAGCTTACTTGAATTACGTTATGTTTTTAAACGTTGCGTGATTTAAGTACTGGCCACGAGCTAATATTTCGGGTCGTGACAAGAACACTGGTTGATTAAGCTAAGTTACTCCTATGATAGGCCAAGGCATTGATATTTACTAACGTGATTGATTAATTGGGGGTCCTTTCTTCTTTTGACTTGTCAGCTTTAATAGCATTTGTAACAACTCCAATTTTAGTGTTCAAAAATTTGTTTAAAAATTAATGTATACTTGGGGTATTTGCATTTCCTGTGAGTACTATAAGTATTTGTTTTGCTTTTTAATAGCAAGAAAGCACTTGTAGCTCATTTGTAAGACCTTGCACTGCTGAACCAAAGCACCAGAGTTCAAGTCCCACCACCCATATTATTTTTTAATATTATTTTCTTTTAAATTTTCAGAATCCCAAGAGCCTACACGTGCATAACTCGTAAAAACCAAAAATCACATATAAAACAAACTGACCCAGAAGCTACACCAATAGACACAGGACACGAGGCAGCGAGGATTGGCGCGACTCGGCCGGTGCCGCCAGCCGAACTCGCGAGAATCGGGTTGGTCCCTTCTTGACTCCGGTGTTTTTTTGTATCCCCATAACCCCTGTCATGTTTAATTTTCCTGAATTATTACAGAGAATTAAAAATCTCATTAAAACTCTTTTTAATACAAATTTAAATACATTTTTTTCACACACCTTCATCTAACCCTAACCCTAATCTTTTCCTATAAATACCACTCTATTCCACACTCCCTCACTCACAAACTCTGTCCAAACTCTCAAGAAATTCCTTTAGAACTTTTGTATACAATTGGAGTTAGCGAAGGACGGAACTCCGGCGAAATTCCGACGACGACCCTAGGAGCTCCCGGTGAGGAAACGACGCACTGGAACCTACTTCCACTCCTTCTTCCTCTCTTCTAAACCAAAAGCCAGTAAGTCCCTCCTCCCTCTCCTCTTTTCTATTCTTAAAACATGTATTTCTAAAACCCGACGGAATCGGAGTTACTCCGACTTCCGATTCGGTTTTTCTTAAAAATTCCACCTTTTCTAAAATACAAACATACCAAACCCTTACATGTTGACTATTAAATATTAACAAAATATCATGTAGTTTAGTTTCGACATTAAAACATCATAATTCTTGCTATACCTTTAAATAAATCACGAGGTAATGACCTACCTCCTCACAACACTCATATGCAACATAGCACGATACCTTTCGGGAACATAGAATACGAGAATACGAAATTACAATTAAATACTTTTAACTTATAAAAAACCATTTTCTATAAGATTACGTATTTTTAAACAAATCTTTGCAAAGTACCGCTACAACTCATTTGAGGAACCCGTTCGGGATGGTGCAGATTATCGCACATCCTCGGGCTTAGTAGTGCGAGATGCAGATCTCCGCAAGGAGCATTCGGTCTCGAAAGATTTAAAATACAAATATCTTAAGAAAATATGATTTTTAGATAAATAATAAATTTAATTATTTTATAAATATTTATATATGTATTATCAAAATATCTATTTTTTGATATATTATAAATATTCCAACCTTTCTAAATCAAAAAGAATCATTTTACATGAAAATACCATGCAATTCCATACAAATTCAACACTTTACAATTAAATACCATGTATTATGAAACATAGGTTTATTCACTAGAAATGTCACAATGATAAAATCTATATCTATGAAAACTTTAAAGATGATAATAAAATTTTTGAGGTGTATTTGGAAAATTATACAAAATTATTTTTACGTAAAACCCCCTCAAATTTTATAAATTACAATAAGGACCATAGTAAATATAGGTTTAAGCGGGACCACTCTTTTGAGTCTCAGGGAGCCGGAGATATGGGTGCTTGCCTATTTAAGGTAGACAACATAATAAACTGTGTTATCAACACGGTAATCGTCTTTGAAAAAGACACAAATCCTGCCGCCCATGTGCAGCGGTTACCGATAACACCAAAACCTAATTCAGGACTTCAATTTTATTTTCTAATTGCTCTGACTCAGACTGGGTCTCATTATAATAATCTGACTTGAATATGATTCAAGTACAAACTACCATTCAATATGAATCCATGAATATGTATATTCAATCTATTCAATCTGTATTGACCGAACCGAACCATGGATATACTTTCCATCTACATGATTCTCCAGTTACATCCATTTACTGATATCATGGTTCCGGCAAGTCATCCATCTAAGCAATGCAAATTACAAGACAATACAATACAAACAATACAATCAAGACATCGCGGGGTTTTAAGGGGTAGATTGGTACGGAAGGTGTTAGAAGTGGCACGAGACTGCAACCTTTAAGACACCTAACCTGAATTCATTTGCTGTTATACCGTGGCATAAACGGTTCCTTGTACTACACTTGCCTTTAGTCTTTGGCATATAGAGACTCCTCTCGTATACACTGGCATTCTTCTGTACCAAGCTACAAACAACAGCGTTAACAATATAATATAACTTTAAAACCTATATTCTCTCTCTGTTTATTCTATTTCTCCCTTATTTTTGGGACTTACCGAGCGATTGTTTACTGACGACATTCCTTTTCTTTCTTCCTTGGAATGTTGTCAGGTGATTCAGATCTTCAGTAGACCGAGCCCACCAGTGAGGATTGGGTCAGCTAGCCTACGACCCAGAGCTTTAGTTTCATTGTACACATTTCAGTTCAGTACTTTACATTTCTGTTATGCCACTGTTTAGGCATTACTTTCATTCAGATGTATTTACTTTTCCATGTATTGTAAAAATAATGTGAATAAATGAAGTTGTTGTTCAATTATATTTTTTGTTTGTTGTGCATTTTTATTTATATTGCTTAATTACGCTTAGCGTATTTTCTTCAGAGTAAATACGTAGCGGCCAATCGCGTCTTCTACCCGTACACTGGGAAGCGGGGCGTGACAGGTTTTGTTGGTGGCCCATGCAGGTCAGAGTTGTATGAAACACTACCATGCAGTTCTGTTCTGCGTGAACAACCTAAGCAATATAACACAAGAACCATCAACTAAAATATTCTTTACAATTCATACTTCTTGAATCTTATCATTTCATATATTTTGAATCTGTCATAACCTAAATTTTTCATTCAAGATTATGGATTCCCCGAACAACACCAGCACCAACTTCAACAACATTCCACCTCCACTATCGATCACACCTGCCGTCCTTGCTCCAATTAACGAGCAGACGGTTCTGCTTGAGGCGATCCGCAGCCTCTTAGAAGGACAGCAGCAGCAGACTGCTCTTTTAATGAACCGTTCAGAGGCAGAAGCACCTGGGGTGAAGCAATTCAGTGCTTTGCACCCCAATCAGTTCTCAGGAAAGGAGAGCCCACTGGAAACTGAGGGATGGGCTCAGAGCATCGAGGATGATCTGGCAGCGGCACAAGTGCCAGAGGTTGCTTGGGTCCGTGTTGTGAAACTGCATCTCACGGACAATGCACGAAATTGGTGGAAGGCGGAAGAAAGCCGTCTTGAACAACCCATCGAATGGAAGACTTTCCGTGACATGTTCGACGCAAAGTACTTCCCTGAGACTGCCAGGTTCGACATGGAACAACAGTTCATCCATCTGCAACAAGGTTCAATGTGGACCAAGTCAGTAGATGAATATGACGCCGAGTTCACCATACTCAGTCGGTAAGATATGTCTCAATAATTCGAATCGTTCAATATATCACATACTACACAGCTAACACAATACCTTAACAGATTTGCGGCACACCTGATACCGACGGATGAGATCAGAGCCCGTCGATTTCAACAAGGTTTAGATTCGGAAATCCAGGCTGCACTGGCCACAGGAGATTTTCTGACTCATGAATTGGCTCTGAAAGCTGCCCGCCGTTATGAGGTAGTGGTATAGACGAGGGGCAGATCTCAATCTGCAGGAGTTAAGCGCCCTGTCAACCAGATGACAGGAGGAGCCTCGTCAAGGCCACCATTTGTGCCAAGGAGACCGGGAGTACCAAACAACAGGCCCAGCCCAGCCTTTTGTAACTACTGCAAGAGAGATGGGCATATGATGAAGACTGCCGGCGTGCAAACCACCTTTGCTTAGTCTGCGGCTCAGCTACTCACGATATTGTGTCTTGTCCTCATAGACAAAACTCATATGCTGCACCCAGTCCAGCAACCACTTACCCACAGCGCCCAGTCATCCAGGCACCTGCCCCAAGACTTGTACTACCTGCTCCACCACCTAGAGGACCACCGACTGCACCTCCTCCTTGCCAGTTCCATCAAGCTCAACGGAACGTTCCAAGGAATGCTCCTCCGGCCAGGAGGAATGTACTACGGCAACAGGCTTTCACGATGATCGTGGAAGAAGCTGAGGCCACTGGCCAAGTCATCACTGTAACCCTTTCTTTTCAAGCTTTTCTTTCAGTCTTAATACCTATCCACATATTTTCTCTATACCTAAAACATATCCCACATACCTTAGATACAATCTTAGTAGCCTTACTTCCTGCACTAGCACTCTTCGATACTGGAGCATCTTGTTGCTTTATGTCGCAACGGTTCGTCCGAACTCACGCGATTCCAGTCACACAGCTTGTATCCAGCTGGAATGTCAGCTCGGGAAATGGCGTTCTAAACGCAACAATGGGATACAGTTTATGTCCAGTAGTCATCTGCAGCAGAGAATTTTATGCCGATGTCAAAGTGCTGGGCATATCAAACTTCGATGTGGTTCTAGGTATGGATTGGCTTGGAACCTTCTATGCTACCATCGACTGTCGTCAAAGGAGGGTAGTATTCGAGATTCCAGACAATCCGGTCTTCTATTTCAAAAGTGGATACCGTACCCTGGAGCCAAGTACTTACAAGGCAAAACTAAAGAAGGCAGTAATTGCAGCAACTCAAGAAGAGGAAGGATCAAAGCCAGATGTGGTTCGAGAGTTCGACGGCGTGTTTCCTGACGATATATCAGGTTTGCCTCCCGATTGAGCTCTTGAATTCAGCATTGATTTAGTACCAGGAGCACAACCGGTGATCAAAGCAACTTATCGATTAAAACCGGAAGGTTTGAAGGAAGTCTGAACTCAGTTGGACGAATTATTGGCAAAAGGATGGATTCGTCCCAGCACTTCAAGTTGGGGATCACCAGTATTACTTGTGAAGAAGTAGGAAGGTTCATAAAGAATGTGCATCGATTATAGAGCCTTGAACAAAGTAACGATAAAGAGCAAGTATCCACTCCCGCGCATCGACGATTTATTCGACCAGCTAAGTGGATCATGTGTTTTCTCCAAGTTAGATCTTCGTTCAGGTTATTATCAGGTGAAGGTCAAGGAAGCTGATATTCATAAAACGGCTTTCAGAACTCGCTATGGACATTACGAATTCCTAGTGATGTCATTTGGAGTGACCAACGCACCAGCAATATTCATGAATCTGATGAATCAAGTTTTCCGGGAGTACTTAGACATGTTTGTTGTCATCTTCATCGACGACATCCTGGTGTATTCAAAGAGTCGAAAAGAGCATGTCGAGCACCTACGAATTGTCCTGGAAACTCTACGACAATATCAATTATACGCCAAGTACAGCAAGTGCGAGTTTTGGCTAAATCAAGTTGGTTTTCTTGGACATATCGTATCAGGTGAAGGAATCTCTATGGATCTAGCGAAAGTTTCAGCAGTAAGAAAAAATTTCAGCAGTAAGCGAATAGCCGACACCAAAGTCAGTGAAGGACATTCAAAGTTTCTTAGGTTTAGCCGGATATTACTGAAGGTTCATTGAAGGCTTTTCTAAAATAGCAACACCCCTGACCAAGTTCATACGTAAAAATGAAGAATTTGTGTAGTCAGAAGCATGCGAACAGGCTTTCGTAGAACTCAAGTCAAGATTGACATCAGCGCCTATACTCATTATACCGGACCAATCTGGAGGTTTCGAAGTGCATTGCGATGCATCCGGTAAGGGATTAGGATGTGTTCTATATCAGCACGGTAAGGTTGTGGCTTATGCTTCAAGACAGCTGGAGACTCACGAGCGCAATTATCCGACGCATGATTTGGAATTGGCAGCCGTTATCTTTGCTCTTAAGATTTGGCGCCATTATCTTCTTGGTGAACGAGTGAACATATATACAGATCACAAGAGTCTGAAATATGTGTCCGGCACGTGGGCATTGGGCGCTATGAGCGCAAGGCGCTCGAGAGCCAGCGCACCACGTGCCCGGCACGTGGGCGCCGGGCGCTTGAGTGCTCGAGCGCTAGCGCACCACGTGCCCGGCACGTGGGCGCCGGGCACTTGAGCGCTCGGGCGCCGGCGAGGAAAATGGGGCTTTTAGTCCCAGAAATAGGATTTAAAATCCTAAAAGAGGATTTGGAGTGGAGTTAAACTCCTAAGATGTTTTGGAGTTGATGAAAGGGGTTCTTCTTTGGAGCCCTGGGTCTTCCCAAAAATGAGGTTTTCGGAGATGAGCCTCCTTCTTCCTCCTCTGTTGGCAGGATCTTGAAGATCAAGAGATGTGAGATTTTAAAAATCTCTTCCTTTTGAGATCTGATAGGAGATCTAAGCTCCCCTTTGTGGGTTTTGTGGTGAAAAACTATTTAGTTTTGGGAAAGGAAGAGTAAAACTTTTGATTTAATTCAAAAGAAAGAAGAAGGTTTAGAACCTCCAGAAAAGGGAAAGGGGCACAAACCCTAGATTTTGAGGGGAATGAAAAGTCTATCCTTTATTCATCATCATGTTGCCTTATATAGGCTTACATATTTACATATAGCCCCTTGGGCTTTACAAAATGACATTTTGCCCATCCCATGGCTCATGTGCCATTTCTTTTTGCACATAAGCCATGGGTTTTACAAAAATTTGGCTTTATACCCATTTTGCTTACATTCATGTACAAAAAACCTGTCACGCCCCGCTTCCCAGTGTACGGCGAAGGGGACGCGACGAGGTCCGCTACGTATATACTTAGAAGTACATACGCTAAGCGTATCTAAGCAATATAAAGTAAATCACAAGAGACAAGAGATATAGAAATAACAGCAACTTTATTAATAACATTCTTTTGTACAATGCATGAAAAGTAAATACAACTGAAATGAAAAGCGATGCCTAAACAATGGCATAACAGGAAATGAAAATACTGAATAGAACGAGGTACAATGTCTAGAGCTCAGGGTCTTCGTGAAACTGCTCCAAGTCTTCACCGGTGGGCTCGATCTCTGCTGGGTCCAAAACACCTGACGACATTCAAAGAAGAAGAAATAGAATGTCGTCAGCGAACAGGTCGCTCGGTAAGTCCCAAAGATAAAGAAGAATTAGAACAGACAGAATAAGAGATATTTTCTAAAGAGATTGTAAAATATTGTAGAATATTGTGTTAACGCTGTTGTTTGTAACTTGGTACAGAAAGATGCCAGTGTATACGAGAGGGGTCTCTATATGCTAGAGATCAGGGCAAACGGAATGTACAAGGAACCGTTAAGCCACGGTACAACAGCAACGGAATATAGGTTAGGTGTCTTAATCTGACCACCTCGTGCCACCTTTAACACCTTCCGTACCAATCTATCCCTTAAAACCCGTAGTGTTTTGATAGTATTATTGTTGTATTGTATTGTGTAAGTTGGATGACTGACCAAAACCATGATATCAGTAAACAGATTATAACTGCATAATCAGGTAAATGGAATAACGGAATAATGGATGTATATCCATGGTTTGATTCAGTCAAGTTGTACAGATTGTTAACTGGATTCTGGGATTCATGTGTTCATATTGAGTTGGAATATTAAAGAATATAAATTGACTTGAATCGTATTCAAGTCAGAAATAATCAGACTCAAACCCGAGTCAGACCAAAAGAAATATAAGTCGAAGTTCTATAATTGTTAGGATCCTTATTGTAATTTATAAAACTTGAGGGGGTTTTATGTAAAAATACTTTTGTATAGTTTTCAAGATACACCTCAAGTATTTATTATTCGTCTTTATTGTTATAATGAGTGTGATTTTATTTTGTCTTATTTCTAGTAAAAATATCCTAATTACATAAATAAAGGTATTAATTTGTAATATTGATTTAATTGAAATTCATGGTATTTTAATGTAACTTTTAATCTTGTAATTTTTAGAAAAAGGTGGAAACCTTATTTTATAATAAAATAGCTGTTTAAATGATAAATATATATATGTTTATACAAGAATAATTTTTAATAAATATTTTATTTTCTAAAAATCTCATTTTTCTTAAATGTCGTATTTTAAACCTTTCGAGACCGAATGCTCCTTGCGGAGGTCTAAATCTCGCACTACTAAATCCGAGGGTGCACGATAAACCGTACTATCCCTAACGAGTTCCCCAAAGGTGGGTTGTAGTGGCGCTTTGCAAAGATTTAATAAATACTAATCATTTAGAAAACGGTTTTATAAAGATAAGGTATTTATTTGTAAAAGGGTGTAAATTTCCGTATTTTAGATTCTAGGGTTTCCTAAGCCAACTAGCTTATTTCTAAATGGTCTAAACGACAAGTTATTAGAAGTCTCAAATCGCCTCTTCACCGCCAATTGCGGCCAGGTAAGTGCCAGGTGAGTGGGAGGCTCTCCACTACAAGTAGTGGCCCTAATTAAGTAACCACTCGCCTTAGACACACTTGCCTAAACACCACAAAGTCAGGTTTAGATAAACGATCGATGTCCATAACTTATCGTATTTCCTATTAAAAGATATTGCATTAAAATTATATACAACTTAGAACTTTTAGAAAAGGTTTATAAAAAAATGGTATTTTAATGTAAAATCTTGTTTTATCGTATTCTAAATTTTGATAATATCAATTAGGGTTGTATTTGCGTGTGTGTGGAGGTAAGTAATTACCTCGTGATCTAGTTTAAGGTATAACAAAGTTTAGGGGTTAAATATGATAAACTAAACATGGTGGTATTTAAGTGCAAAAATATGGTATATTGCAAAAGTTATCATTTCATGTGTGAAAACTTGTTCAAATTAATTTTTAAGTGATTAGTAGTCAACATGAAGATATTTAAGCATTATGGAATTAGTGATGAGTGAGATTTGATAGAAAGCCGAATCGGAAATCTGTTTGTTCCGATTTCCGTCGGGTTTGAAAAGTCGTATTTTTTAGAAAGAATAGAAAGGTAGAAAAAAGGGATTTACGGGTTTGGACAACGCTAGAGAGTGAGAGGGAGGTAGAGGGTTTGCCGGCGCGTCGAAACGTCGTGAAGAGGTCCTAGTACGATCGCCGGGATTTCGCCATCGATTTCGTCAGCGCTTCGCCTTTCGCTCGTTTTCTCACGTACCAAGTTCTCTTGGAATTTTGAGAGAGTGGACTTAGGAAAAGTGATGAGAGGGTAGAGGGTATGGGGGGTTTATATACGGTTAGGCTAGGGTTAGGGTTTTTAATAAAAAATATATAAAAATATATAAAAATTCATTAAAACTCATTAAACCTAGGATTAAAAGGGATTTATTGGGCAATTGGTAACCAATCCAAGAATTTAGAGTATGCAGGAGGGTGGACCAGGTCAAGAGCCAACTTTTCTCTGTTGTCGACTCGGCCGTCCGGCCAAGTCCGGCCGGCGGCGCCGGACCGAGTCGGCCGATTCGCTGGCCGGCGTGCCGAGTCGGGCCGAGTCAGGGTTCCAATGGCCGGGGATTTTTCGGGGGTACAATTTGGTATATTTACTTTTTGTTGTCCAGTACATATTTTGGGAGTTATGGCCTTTTGACTGTTGACTTCCAAAAGAAATTAAAACAAAATAAATACAAAAATAATGTGGGGCATGAGATTTGAACTCCAGTGGCTTGGTTCAGCAGTGTAAGGTATTACCAATGAGCTACAAGCTCCTTCTTGTAATTATGGAGTAAAATAAATACTTAAAGAGATATCAGTCGCAATAAATACTCCAAGTATATATTGAATTTAAATCAATTCTTTGTACATTAAAAATGGAGTTGTTACAAAACTACATCAAAATTATTTGTTACATGATTTTTGTATGTTGGCATGGGGAGGCTGGCCGCGGGCTCGACTTGGGCATGGGCCCGCTTGACCTGGGCTTGGGCCTGCCTAGCTTGGGGTTGACCTTGATTTTGACCTGGTCAACCGGGGTGCAATTTTCGACCCCAACACTGGGATGATGCAAAGCGACGTCACTTGGAGTTCCAGCCGGGAGATCACGTATTCTTAAAGATATCTCCGAACCGCAGAGTGATTCGATTTGGAAGACGGGGTATGTCACGTCCCGCTTCCCAGAGTACGCTAGATTAGGCACGTGACATAGCCAACTATGCTACCTGTGCGTGAGAAGTATCCATCCACAGTCACATTACGGCTGTAGAGATATCAAGAACAAGATAAAACTATCTAAAATATGTCCATAATCCAGAATAATAGGAGTCAATAATAAATAAATGCGGAAACAAATGATCCAATACAAATAACTGAAATGTATGTCCCATAATGCGGGCTCACATCAGGAAATAAATGCAGGAAATAAAACTAACTACTACTGAACTCATAGCTCAGCCTGCTGGCTGAAGTACTCCTGCTCGGACCGCGACAACAGTACAGAATCTGGGCCATGCAAAACCCAGACGTCAGCGCGTCAAGTCGTCAAGTAATATAATATGAACAATGCAACAGGCAATGCGAAATAAACATGAATAAAACGAGAGTAGCAATAATGTGAAACAAGCAGTGCAGGGTAGTGTGCAGTGGGTAACTAAACTGTTCTATCAGGTTTTCTATTCTAAAGTCTTTGAAATTAATTGATGAATCGTCGATGTAACTCAATAGTATCCCGTGCATGCCCGGGACCACGGTCAAGACCCTCGGGGCTGAATCCGAGACGTGCCGCTAGGCAGTAACAGGTAGCAGGATGGGCGAGTGATGTCAACATCATCACTCCGGGGCTGGCCTAGCCCGTAAGACTGATCAGAACAGGTATCGAACTGTTGAGTTACAAGTCAGGTTTCACCTTTGATTTCCCCATACCCCCAAGTTATGTATGTCGAGTCAGGTATTCAGTAATCAAGAACTAATGCCAGCACATGATCAGGTAAAAGCAGGTTTGTCTGGATAGACAACAGGAACGGTCCATGAAGACTACATGTCAGGTTTGTTGGCATTAGACACAAGATCAGGTAACGGGTCGGGTCATGGTACATCAGGTCAAGTCAACAGTATACGGTACCATGTCGGGTATATCATATATATATATATATATATATATGTGGAGCAATGTCAGGTCAAGATGTAAACAATGTCGTGGGTGTGCTCACAATCAGATATATAATCAAACATGGGTATTAACAACATGAGATAAGCAATGAATTAAGTAATAAGCAGTTTCATTCGATTTACAATACAAATATCAATTTGTTACAGAGATGATTACAAGAGTGCAATAAGACAAATATAGCCGTTTAGTCATGTTAACAGGTTTAAGAACCCTTAGAGGTGCAATAATTTATGTAACGGTTCAGTACAGCTATTTCAGGTTAAATGCATACGAGTGTCCGAATGTAACAGAACTACAGGGATAAATGCCACAAGCTATTTTAACAGTAAAATGTGATTGAACAGGTAAATATAATTATTAGGTGCAATTTGCAAACTGTAAGTTCCATGTTTAACAGTAAAATGGTATAATGCAATATTGTACCCGAAAATGGGAAACGATTGTACCAAGTTAAATTTTACAGGTTTAGGGTGTCAATATATATATTTAAATATTGTATAGCATGTAGAAAGGGGTACTTGCCTCGACGGGCCGCGAACCGGGAAAAACGGAACGTAACGTCGGCGGGGAAACTCGCGACGGGCGCACGGTTCACGGATTGAACCCAGACAACGAACAAAGGAACCACGCGGGTCGGGGTACCTCGCTGGATCGTCGGGACACGTCACCGGCATGGCCGGATTCCGGCGAGCAGTGAAACTACAAATTCAAGAATTCAAGAACGGCCAAATGGAGAATCAAGAAGAGGGAAGAGAAGAAGGATAGAGACGAGGGGGCTCACGAGGATCTGTGGAGGGATGGTGATTGCCGACCACGTCGACGGAGCTCCGGTGCTTTGCCTGCGAGGAACTACGGCCAATCAAGAATCGGGACAGAACAGAAAAGGGAGAAGAAGGGAAGAAGGAGAGGAGGAGAGAAGAGGAAGACTTACAGAGGCGATCACGGGGGGTCTGGTGATCGTCGGCGACGACCAGGGGCGGCGCAGGTGTCGCGGGTGGTGAGCAGGTGGCTGCAGCGGCGAGGGCAAGGTCGCGGTTAGGGTGCAGGCGCACAGGAAGGAGGAAGAGGGCTGTGGTTGAGATGAGGAGGTGCGGGCGCAGGCGACGGTGGTGCCGGCGACGGGGGTTGCGGCGGCGACGGGGACGAGGCGGCCGGGGTTCGCTGGCTCGAGATGGGTTTCTGTTGTTTTGTTTAAAAAAAATAAAGGAGGGGAAAATTTTATATCAGAGAGAGAGAAAGAGAGAGAGATTTGAGGGGTAGAGAGAGAGAGAGAGAGAAAGAGAGAGAGATCTGAGGGTAGAGAGAGAGAGAGAAAGAGAGTGGGGCCACGGAGATTATTAGGCTCGTGATTGGCTGAATGGGAAAAATTTTGGTTAAGAAAATATAAAAGATTTTAAAGATGTAATATTAACAGTAAGGTTTGTATAGTTAATGAAATATATTCGAAGGTTTTAAAATATTAAAATTTGGGATTTTGGCGCCAAATAAAACATTTCCAAATCGTGCCCGGGTTGGGTCCAAAAATTTGAAATTTAAATAATAGGATTTTAAGCGGGTTCCAAATTTTAAAATTAAGTGTCTTATGATTAAAAAGTATACCTCCAAAACGGACACACGCACGCGCACGTAGCCATCCAAACTCGCCCGTTTCTCTGAACGGGACGAGAACACGATGCACAGACGCTACCACGAGGCTAGGGGTGTCGAGTAGGCCAAGATGGATATTTTTAATTTTTTTTTAAATGCCAAAAATTGTTATATGCAGAAATGACTTTGCCAGGTAAAATTTTACAGTAAGTAACAATCAAGCAGGCTAAATGAAATGAGTACCATATTAAGGCTCAAACAGTAACTGAAAAACAGTAGCATTGGGCTCGGGTGTTAAATTATACCTAACTACAAAAAGAATTTCGTCCTCGAAATTCCAAGAATACAAAAAAACTACAAGAAGAGGTGAGGAAACTTCTGTCGGATTTCATCTTCTCGTTCCCACGTGGACTCTCCATGCGAGCGATTACCCCAAGAGACAAGCACAAGGGGGATAACCTTGTTCTTAAGAACCTTTTCCCTTCGATCCACAATTTCAACCGGTCGCTCCTCAAAAGTCAAGTCTTCCCGTACTGTTAACTCTGAATGATCCAAAACGTGTGTTTCATCCCGAACATACTTACGGAGTTGAGATACGTGAAACACATCGTGCACACTTGCCAAGGACTGCGGTAACGCCAAATGGTACGCTACCGCACCAACACGCTCCAAGATCTCAAAGGGTCCAACGAATCAAGGACTAAGCTTTCCTCGACTCCCAAAACGAATCACCCCTCTAGTCGGTGATATCTTCAAGAATACCAAATCACCCACGGCGAACTCCAGAGGTCTTCTTGTCGTGTCAGCCCAACTCTTCTGTCTGTCTTGAGCTGCCTTCATATGATTCCGGATAGTGTTAACCTTCTCAATTGTCTGTACAACCAAATCTGGTCCCAATAATCTTCGTTCACCGACATCATCCCAACAAACAGGTGAACGGCATTTACGATCATACAAAGCTTCAAATGGAGCCATCTGGATAGTTGCCTGAAAACTGTTGTTGTAAGAAAACTCCACCAAATGTAGATGATCCTCCCACGAACCCTTGAAGTCCAACATGCATGCTCTCAACATGTCTTCAAGAGTTTGGATCGTTCTCCGACTGACCATCAGTTTGAGGATGATAAGCTGTGCTAAACTTCAATCGAGTCCCCAAACTTTCCTGTAAACTCCTCCAGAAGTGTGATAAGAACCGAGTGTCCCGATCGGACACGATGCTTACCGGTACTCCATGCAATCTTACAATCTCCTGCATGTACCGTTCTGCCAAAGTCTCTGTTGATTGACCAACCCGGAAAGGAATAAAGTGAGCAGCCTTGGTCAACCGATCAACAATCACCCATACTGCATTGTTGCCCTTTCGACTCCGCGGTAAAGCCGTCACGAAATCCATGGTTATATGTTCCCACTTCCACTGAGGAATCGGAAGTGGTTGCAATAAACCAGCGGCTCTTTGATGTTCAGCCTTAACTTGCTGACACACCAAGCACTTAGCCACAAAGCGAGCAATCTCCCGTTTCATGCCTTCCCACCAGAAATGCTGTCGAATATCTCGGTACATCTTTATGCCTCCTGGATGTACAGAATAAGCTGAACTGTGTGCCTCCTTCATAAGCTCTTCACGAACCTCACCCTTTGGCACACACAAACGGCTACCATACCTCAACGAACCATCTTCGTGGACCAGTAAATCTGTTCGTAGTCCGGCTTCAACTTGCTCTCGAAACTTTTGCAGTCTAGGATCCTGCAATTGTGTTGTTTTAATTTTCTCAATCAAAGACGACTGCACTTGCAGCTGCATCAACTGTCCCATAGAACGCGGTAGCACAACCTCCAAGTCAAATCTTCGAAAATCTGCAACGATCTCCTTCTGCGTAGTTAACACCTGAATTGCTGGTAACCGACTAAGCGCATCCGGCACAACATTGACCTTCCCCGGATGGTACTTAAGATCAAGATCGTAGTCAGCCATCAGCTCCAACCATCTACGCTGCCTCATGTTAAGCTCCTTCTGAGTGAACACGTACTTCAAGCTCTTATGATCTGTAAAAACTTCGACCCTTTCGCCCAAAAGGTAGTGTCTCCAAATCTTCAAAGCGAAAATCACAGCCGCAAGCTCCAAGTCATGAGTCGGATAATTCTTCTCATGGGTCTTCAGTTGTCTCGATGCGTACGCTACAACCTTCCCATGCTGCATCAAAACACATCCCAATCCTTTCCCAGATGCGTCGCTGTGAATCACCAATTCTCCGGAATTGTCTGGCACGGTCAGAATAGGGGTGGTTATCAACTTCTGCTTCAACGTATCAAAAGCTAACGCACATTTATCCGTCCATACAAAAGGTACCTCCTTGCGCGTAAGCTTGGTCAACGGCTCTGCCAGACGAGCAAAGTTCTCCACAAATCTCCTGTAGTATCCGGCTAATCCAAGGAAACTTCTTATCTCAGCAACATTCTTTGGAATAGGCCAATTTCGAACTGCAGCAATCTTTTCTGGATCGACGGCAATTCCATCGCCAGACACAACATGCCCCAAAAACTTCACGTCCTCCAGCCAAAACTCGCACTTACTCTTCTTCGCATACAATTTCTCCTGTCTCAACGTCTGCAGTGCAATCTTTAAATGCTCAGCATGCTCCTCAAAACACTTCGAGTAAACCAGAATATCGTCAATGAAGACCACGATAAACTGGTTCAAGAACGGTGAAAAGATTCGGTTCATCAAGTCCATAAATACTGCCGGCGCATTCGTTACTCCGAAGGGCATCACTAAGTACTCGTAATGTCCATACCGAGTTCGGAACGCCGTCTTGCAAATATCTTCTGCTTTCACTCGAACCTGATGATATCCGGATCGCAAATCCAGCTTCGAGAACACCCTCGCGCCACTAAGCTGCTCAAAAAGTTCTCTAATGCGAGGGATCGGGTACTTGTTCTTAATAGTCACCCGGTTTAATTCTCGATAGTCGATGCACATCCTTCTTGTGCCGTCCTTCTTCTTTACTAGAAGAACTGAAGCTCCCCAAGACGAGTTACTGCTTCGAATCCAACCCTTCTCAAGCAATTCAGCAACCTGTTTCTTAACTTCTTCCAACTCTACTGGTGCCATTGGATAATACGCTTTAGATACTGGCGCTGCACCAGGAATAAGATCAATTGCGAACTCCATGTCTCGCTTCGGCGGTAAACCCGATATATCTTCAAATACGTCCATAAAATCGCGAACAACCGCCGGCTCTTCACCACTAGCAACTTCCATTGCTGCAAGAATATTGTTTGTCGGCCTAGCTCTAAACTCGACTGGCCCGACAGAACTGCTTCCTCCAGTGAAGGTAAACTCGGGATGTCCGGGAATCTGGAAAGTTACTTTCTTTGCCCTACAGTCAATGCGAGCGTGGAAAGTGCCAAGAAAATCCATTCCCAAGACGACTTCATAGCTGCCCGTATCAATCACCAAGAAATCTGCAAAAAGTTCCCGTCCGCACACGACAACTGTACAATCTTTACACTCCCTACTAGATATGATTTTCCTATTCCCAGTGTGTATGTCCCAGAAACTAGACAGGGTCGTGCAGGCAATCGAGTGTGTAGTTATAAATTTGGATGACATAAAACAATGGGATGCACCAGAATCAAATAATGCCAATGCGGGAAAACCATGAACGAGTAGAGTACCTGAAACGACTTCTCCTGACGCCTTAGCTTCCTCTGCTGTCAAGGTAAAAGCTCGAGCCTGATTAGGTCCTTGAGTCAGCTGCTTCTGCCCTTGGAATGGTTTCTGCGGAGGCTTCTGAATATCATCCCTCGTACGAAGCTTTGATGGACAAGCACCAACTGCGTGATCAGCCGCTCCACAAACCAAACAAAGTCCCAGCCTCTTTCGACACTCCTTCTGCATGTGCCCAGGTAAACGGCAGTAGTCATAAATCACACTCTTTCTTCGATCAACGATCACAGGCTTCTTCATGGGTGCTACACCTCGACGGTCCATTGGAATATCTCTGCGACCATGAGCTCGGTTAGGTACAAATGCGGGCTTCCTGGCCGCAACTGCTGTCTGCTGCAAGCTCCCTTTCATCCCAGATAAACTCTGTTGTTCCCGAGCTGCCGTAAGAACCTGTGAGAAAGTGGTCAAACCCAGGGAGACAATCTGCCTCTGGATGTCCACATCCAAACTGCGCATGAACCTTCGTGCCCTGTCTGCATCGTTGGCGACTAAAGGTCCAGCGAATCTGCTGAGTCTCGTCCACTCTGCTGCATGCACGTCCACGGGTGCTCCATTCTGCCTTAGCCCAATAAACTTCTCTTCCATTTCCTCCCGTGCAGTCCGCGGGAAGAACTTCTCCAGGAAACTCTTAGAAAAATCTGCCCACTTGATCGGCTTGGGCAAGCGGGTCTCCTCCACAAGCTACCATTCTCGGGCGTAGTCCACTAACTGAATGCATACCACATCAACTCTTTTGTCATCTGGAACCTGTGCCGCAATCAACAAATTCTCCATGTCAACTAGCCACTGCTCGGCTGGCAACGGCTCCTCCAAACCAGTAAATGTAGACGGACCCAAACGCCTGAAGTCTGCCACGGTCCCAACTCGGTCAACTGGTTTGGCTTCAACGTTGTTTACAGACTGCTGAACGATCTGCAAACCTTCCTGGAACGAGTTTGCTTGCTGCTGGATCAGCTCGGTCTGTCTCTTTTGATTTTCCAGCATTCCTCTTATCACTCCAAGCACGGCGGCTTCGTCCACACGCCTCTGGTACGTCTTGAAATTCTCATCTGCCATATTCCTGAAATAAAAAACACCCAACATTAGCATGATGATAGATTCAATATATAGATCAAGGCTAGAACTCCAAGATACTTAAATAGAGTACCGCATTGTAACTATGCCGCGGTATCATAGCCACAATTACTTAACTCCACCCAAGTCGCCTAAGTCCTAGAGATAACAAGAAATCAGGTTTTTCGAGTCGATATGCAAAGGAAGTTTGCACATCGTAAAAGATATAATCAGGAAGAATGCGATTCAAGAATGGTAAACGGCAAAGTGGCAGGACATGTTTCCTAAACACGGGTATTCTGATTCGTGTATTGGGTACAATACCCAACTACAAAAGAATCAACCCAATTAACCTATGGCTCTGATACCAAAAGAACCATGTCATGCCCCGCTTCCCAGAGTACGCTAGATTAGGCACGTGACATGGCCAACCATGCTACCTGTGGGTGAGAAGTATCCATCCACAATCACATTACGGCTGTAGAGATATCAAGAACAAGATAAAACTATCTAAAACATGTCCATAATCCAGAATAATAGGAGTCAATAATAAATAAATGCGGAAGCAAATGATCCAATACAAATAACTGAAATGTATGTCCCATAATGCGGGCTCACATCAGGAAATAAATGCAGAAAATAAAACTAACTACTACTGAACTCACAGCTCAGCCTGCTGGCTGAAGTACTCCTGCTCGGACTGCGACAGCGGTACAGAATCTGGGCCATGCAAAACCCAGACGTCAGCGCGTCAAGTCGTCAAGTAATATAATATGAACAATGCAACAGGCAATGCGAAATAAACATGAATAAAACGAGAGTAGCAATAATGTGAAACAAGCAGTGCAGGGTAGTGTGCAGTGGGTAACTAAACTGTTCTATCAGGTTTTCTATTCTAAAGTCTTTGAAATCAATTGATGAATCGTCGATGTAACTCAATAGTATCCCGTGCATGCCCGGGACCACGGTCAAGACCCTCGGGGCTGAATCCGAGACGTGCCGCTAGGCGGTAACAGGTAGCAGGATGGGCGAGTGATGTCAGCATCATCACTCCGGGGCTGGCCTAGCCCGTAAGACTGATCAGAACAGGTATCGAACTGTTGAGTTACAAGTCAGGTTTCACCTTTGATTTCCCCATACCCCCAAGTTATGTATGTCGATTCAGGTATTCAGTAATCAAGAACTAATGCCAACACAGGATCAGGTAAAAGCAGGTTTGTCTGGATAGACAACAGGAACGGTCCATGGGGACTACATGTCAGGTTTGTTGGCATTAGACACAAGATCAGGTAACGGGTCGGGTCATGGTACATCAGGTCAAGTCAACAGTATACGGTGCCATATCGGGTATATCAATATATATATATGTGTAGCAATGTCAGGTCAAGATGTAAACAATATCGTGGGTGTGCTCACAATCAGATATATAATCAAACATGTGTATTAACAACATGAGATAAGCAATGAATTAAGTAATAAGCAGTTTCATTCAATTTACAATACAGATATCAATTTGTTATAGAGATGATTACAAGAGTGCAGTAAGACAAATATAGCCGTTTAGTCATGTTAACAGGTTTAAGAACCCTTAGAGGTGCAATAATTTATGTAACGGTTCAATACAGCTATTTCAGATTAAATACATACGAGTGTCCGAATGTAACAGAACTACAGGGATAAATGCCACAAGCTATTTTAACAGTAAAATGTGATTGAACAGGTAAATATAATTATTAGGTTCAATTTGCAAACTGTAAGTTCCATGTTTAACAGTAAAATGATATAATGCAATATTGTACCCGAAAATGGGAAACGATTGTACCAAGTTAAATTTTACAGGTTTAGGGTGTCAATATATATATGTAAATATTGTATAGCATGTAGCAAGGGGTACTTGCCTCGACGGGTCGCGAACCGGGAAAAACGGAACGTAACGTCGGCGGGGAAACTCGCGACGGGCGCACGGTTCACGGATTGAACCCAGACAACGAACAAAGGAACCACGCGGGTCGGGGTACCTCGCTGGATCGTCGGGACACATCACCGGCATGGCCGGATTCCGGCGAGCAGCGAAACTACAAATTCAAGAATTCAAGAACGGCCAAACGGAGAATCAAGAAGAGGGAAGAGAAGAAGGATAGAGACGAGGGGGCTCACGAGGATCTGTGGAGGGATGGTGATTACCGACCACGTCGACGGAGCTCCGGTGCTTTGCCTGCGAGGAACTACGACAATCAAGAATCGGGACAGAACAGAAAAGGGAGAAGAAGGGAAGAAGGAGAGGAGGAGAGAAGAGGAAGACTTACAGAGGCGATCACGGGGGGTCTGGTGATCGTCGGCGACGACCAGGGGCGGCGCATGTGGTCGCGGGTGGTGAGCAGGTGGCTGCAGCTGCAAAGGCAAGGTCGTGGTGAGGGTGCAGGCGCACGGGAAGGAGGAAGAGGGCTGTGGTTGAGATGAGGAGGTGCGGGCGCAGGCGACGATGGTGCCGGCGACGGGGTTGCGGCGGCGACGGGGACGAGGCGGCCGGGGTTCGCTGGCTCGAGATGGGTTTCTGTTGTTTTGTTTAAAAAAAATAAAGGAGGGGAAAATTTTATATAAGAGAGAGAGAGAGAATAACGTTATATATATAGAGAGAGATATTTGAGGGGTAGAGAGAGAGAGAAATGAGGGTAGAGAGAGAGAGAGAGAGAAAGTGGGGCCGCGGAGATTATTAGGCTCGTGATTGGCTGAATGGGAAAAATTTTGGTTAAGAAAATATAAAAGATTTTAAAGATTTAATATTAACAGTAAGGTTTGTATAGTTAATGAAATATATTCGAAGGTTTTAAAATATTAAAATTTGGGATTTTGGTGCCAAATAAAACATTTCCAAATCGCGTCCGGGTTGGATCCAAAAATTTGAAATTTAAATAATAGGATTTTAAGCGGGTTCCAAATTTTAAAATTAAGTGTCTTATGATTAAAAAGCATACCCCCAAAACGGACACACGCACGTGCACGTAGCCATCCAAACTCGTCCGTTTCACTGAACGGGACGAGAACACGATGCACAGACCACGAGGTTAGGGATGTCGAGTAGGCCAAGATGGATATTTTTAAATTTTTTTTTTAAATGCCAAAAATTGTTTTATACAGAAATGACTTTGCCAGGTAAAATTTTACAGTAAGTAACAATCAAGCAGGCTAAATGAAATGAGTATCATATTAAGGCTCAAACAGTAACTGAAAAACAGTAGTATTGGGCTCGGGTGTTACAGGGTAAGCTAAGTCCGAGATATATTGAACCGTTCGACATACTAGAACAAGTCGGTGAAGTGGCATACCACTTGGCTCTTCCACCTTCATTGGAAGGAGTGCATAATGTGTTTCACATATCCCAACTCAGAAGGTATGTGAGTGACCCCAGCCATATTCTCGATCATTCCGAGCTCACTGTACAGCCCGACTTATCTTGTGAGCAACAACCTGTGGAGATCCTGGACATGAAAGTGAAGTCATTTCGGAACAAGGAAGTCAACTTGGTTCGAGTGATGTGGAGAAAAGACACTCCAGGAGAATCGACATGGGAAAGAGAAGATAAGATGCGTGCAAGATATCCTCACCTATTTGTAAATTAGTCCTTAAAATAAAATTCGTAAATTTCGAGAACGAAATTTTTGTAAGGAGGATAGACTGTAATAACTCCAATTTTAGTGTACAAAAATTTGTTTAAAAGTTAATATATACTTGGGGTATTTGCATTTCCTATGAGTACTATACGTATTTGTTTTGCTTTTTAATAGCAAGAAAGCACTTGTAGTTCATTGGTAAGACCTTGCACTGTTGAACCAAAGCACTAGAGTTCAAGTCCCACCACCCACATTATTTTTTAATATTGTTTTCTTTTAAACTTTTAGAATCTCAAGAGTCTACACGTGCATAACTCGTAAAAACCAAAAGTCACATATAAACAACTGACCCACGAGCTACACCAATAGACATAGGGCACGTGGCAGCGAGGATCGACGCGACTAGGCCGGCGCCGCCGGCCGAACTCGTGAGAATCGGGTTGGTCCCTTCTCGACTCCGGTGTCTTTTTGTATCCCCATAACCGCTGTCATGTTTAATTTTCCTGAATTATTACAGAGAATTAAAAATCTCATTAAAACTCTTTTAAATACAAAATTAAATACATTTTTCTCATATCCCTTCATCTAACCCTAACCCTAATCTTTTTTCTATAAATACCACTCCATTCCACACCCCCTCGCTCACAAATTCTGTCCAAACTTTCAAGAAATTTCTCTAGAACTTTTGTGTACAATTGGAGTTAGCGAAGGACGGAACTCCGGCGAAATTCTGACGACGACCCTAGGAGCTCCCGGCGACGAAACGACGCGCCGGAACCTACTTCCACTCCCTCTTCCTCTCCTCTAAACCAAAAGCCGGTAAGTCCCTCCTCCCTCTCCTCCTTTCTATTCTTAAAACACGTATTTTTAAAACCCGACGGAATCGGAGTTAATCCGACTTCCGATTCGGTTTTTTTTAAAATTCCATCTTTTCTTAAATACAAATATACCAAACCTTACATGTTGATTATTAAATATTAACAAAATATCATGAACAAGTTTCATAACAAAATATTTCATATTGCAAATTTTATCGTACTTTTTCAGTAAAATATCATGTAGTTTAGTTTCGACTTTAAAATATCATAATTCTTGCTATACTTTTAAATAGATCATGAGGTAATGACCTACCTCCTCACAACACTCATATGCAATATAATACGATGCCTTTCGGGAACATAGAATACGGGAATACGAAATTACAATTAAATACTTTTAACTTATAAAAAACCATTTTTTACAAAATTACGTATTTTTAAACAAATGTTTGCAAAGCGCTGCTACAATCTATTTCGAGAACCCGTTCGGGATGGTGCGGATTATCGCACATTCTCGAGCTTGGTAGTGCGAGATGCAGACCTCCGCAAGGAGCATTCGGTTTCGAAACATTTAAAATACAAATATCTTATAAAAATATGATTTTTAGATAAATAATAAATTTAATTATTTTATAAATATTTATAAAATATCTATTTTTTGATATATTATAAATATTCCAACCTTTATAAATCAAAAAGAATTATTTTACATGAAAATACCATGCAATTCCATACAAATTCAACACTTTACAATTAAATACCATATATTATGAAAAATAGACTTATTCACCAAAAATGTCACAATGATAAAATCTACATCTATGAAAACTTTAAAAACGATAATAAAATATTTGAGGTGTATTTTGAAAATTATATAAAATTATTTTTACGTAAAACCCTCTCAAATTTTATAAATTAAAATAAGAACCCTAGTAAATATAGGTTTAAGCGGAACCAGTCTCTTAAGCCTCAGAGAGCCGTAGATATGGGTGCTTGCCTATTTAAGGTAGACAACATAATAAACGGTGTTATCAACACGGTAATCGTTTTTGAAAAAGACACAAATCCTGCCGTGCATGTACAGTGATTACCGATAACACCAAAACCTAATTCAGGATTTTAATTTTATTTTCTGATTGTTCTGACTCAGACTGAGTCTCATTATAATAATCTGACTGGAATATGATTCAAGTGCAAACTACCATTCAATATGAATTCATGAATACATATATTCAATATATTCAATCTGTATTGACTGAACCGAACCATGGATATATTTTCTATCTACATGATTCTCCAGTTACATCCATTTACTGATATCATGGTTCCGGCAAGTCATCCATCTATGCAATTCAAATTACAAGACAATACAATACCAATAATACAATCAAGACATCACAATGTTTTAAGGGGTAGATTGGTACGGAAGATGTTAGAAGTGGCACGAGACTGCAACCTTTAAGACACCTAATCTGAATTCATTTGCTGTTGTACCGTGGCATAAACGGTTTCTTGTATTACACTTGTCTTTAGTCTCTGGCATATAGAGACTTTTCTCGTATATACTGGCATTTTTCTGTACCAAGCTACAAATAACAACGTTAACAATATAATATAACTTTAAAAACTACATTCTCTCTGTGTCTATTCTATTTCTTCCTTATCTTTGGGACTTACCGAGTAATTGTTCGCTGATGACATTCCTTTTCCTTTTTCTTTAGAATGCTGTCAGGTGATTCGGATATTCAGAAGATCGAGCCCACCAGCGAGAACCTGGATCAGCTATCTTACGACCCAGAGCTTTAGTTTCATTGTACACATTTCATTTCAGTACTTTAAATTTCTGTTATGCCCCTGTTTAGGTATTGCTTTCATTCAGATGTATTTACTTTTTCATGTATTGTGAAAAGAATGCGAATAAATAAAATTACTGTTCAATTATAACTTTTGTCACTTGTGCATTTTTATTTATATTGTTTAGTTACACTTAGCGTATTTGCTTCAGAGTAAATACGTAGCAGCCAGTCGCGTTCTCTACCCGTACACTGGGAAGCGGGGCGTGACTGCATTTGGACTTGATTTGCGCAGTTTCCTTCTGTGTCTCGTTCAATTAACAATCACGTCCCTTTTACCGCGTCCTTCAACGGACTATGACCTCTGTCCATGTTCAAGCGTTAAGCCGCTTCTTTCTCTCCACGTTCTCACATATATTATCAAACGGTTGAAACATCAATTTTTATTAAGAAGCACTCTATGAATTTGGACGTATAAAGTTACCGATTAGCATCCAAAAAAGGCCAAAACAGACGGAAGAAAGCAAACGTTAAAAAAGGTTTATTTTTAAAAATTAACCAAAAGAAAAAAGGAGGAGGAGGAAAAAACTATAAAAAATCGTCGCCTGAGAGATTCGAACTCTCGCGGGGAAACCCCATGTACTTAGCAGGCACACGCCTTAACCACTCGGCCAAAGCGACAATTTGTTACAAAGTGAAACAAAATCATATATAATGTAAATATTAACACCACTGTAACGCAAAGGTCAGTGGCATGTCCCTATCATCACACTCCAATCACAGAGGAGAGAGAATAGAGAGAATAAACCTCTCTCTCATCCTCCTCCTCCCTCTAGTCTAGTGAGAGAAAACAAAGCCCTACCATGTCCTCAGCCCCCGCCCCCGCCGCCTCCTCCACAACCGCCACCTCCGGCACCTACCACTGCGACGCCTGCGGCATGGATACTAACGCCACCACCTCTCTCCACTCCCCCCACTGCCACCACCACCCTCGCGCTATTCCTAACCCTCTCCGTACCAACCCCACCGCCTACCTCCAGCTCCTCATCCACCACCTCTCCTCCGACTCCGCCTCCGCCCTCCCCCGCGGCCCCTCCCCCACAGCCGCTGCCTCCATCGCCGCCCTCCCCCTCGTCCCCATCTCCGACCCCTCCCTCTTCTGCGCCATCTGCAAGGACGAGTTCGCCCTTGGCTCCTCCGCCCTCCAGCTCCCCTGCTCCCACGTCTACCACTCCGACTGCATCGTCCCCTGGCTCCACTCCCACAACTCCTGCCCCCTCTGCCGCTTCCGCCTCCCTAACCCTAACCCTAGCCCTGCCGATGACCTGGCCGGGATCGGGGGTAGGATCGCCGGGGGGCAGAGGATCAGGGTGATTTTGAGGGGGAGGACGGAGTCGCATATGGTGGATGTGTACAGGGATTCGGGGGCTGGCAACAGCGGGGAGACGGTATCGTCGGAGTCAGGGGCGGTGGTGGAGGGCACGGTGGTGTCGGGGGCGAGGGAGGGGATGGAGGAGTGAAGAAGAATTGGTGCGCGTGCCATGGTTAAGGTATGTTGTTATTCCGATCGTTTTTAGATATTCTCTTTCTTTTTGGTGGTTGCATACTTGCAATTGATTTTGGAGTTCAGTTGATTTGATCATGATTGATTTGGATATTGCATAAAAAGTTGATGTTTATTGGGTTGATTGCATGACATGCCTCATGTACATCTCGTCCAGCACCCATCACCCTGCAACTGGTTAACTGGATTATTAGCGCATAACATCACTAACAGGGGACTTGAAATGGCTTAGGAAGATGATTTTAGTAACCTATAGGTGTTATACTCTTATTAAGTCAGTTTGGGGATGATAGTCTTATTTCAGTGCCTCAGAAGCGGAACTCTGACCTAATTATTGATTAACCCACATGAGTTGTGTGCGAAGACCAATTGAGGGGTAATAATTGATTAGTGCGAAAATTTAAATCGCTTTTTGTAGGATTGTCTAATATACGCAGGTTCTTGGAGATTGTCATGATTGTAAGAAGCCATATTGATCATTTTTAGGCTTTTATAGGTTTGCTCCAACTAGATGCAATCGAACAACCCCTTTGTTTGATCATGATTCACAATGACTTTAGAAGTTGAATAGACAAACCAGCTATTTTTTACATGTTAATCGTAAGAATTTATAAACAATATTCAAGATACACGATTTCGTTAGCAGATTAACGACTTTATTTCGAATCAAGAAAATTATCCGTTATAACTTCGGTTGGTTTTTTCCCGGAGTTGTTGAGACCCTAATATGTTATTAGAAAAGTGAGTTAACTTTTCGTTTTATTTCTTGATTTATACTTGGTGTGGTTATTATAGCGTGGATGATTGTTTTTCCTTAGTTTTCTTGGCTCATTGTCATACACAATATAATATCATCACTTCTTGATATTTTAGTATTTTGCTAATTGATAGATAAAGAGATGAGTACTTATTGCTGTAGTTATTAGGTTAATAGTGGTATAAGTGTGAAGGGATCTTATTGAATTGGTCTTTTTAGACCATAAACTATGATTTGCAAAGTGATGCATCATGGAATTATAGGATTAGTGGATGCAAAATGATAATGAATATGAACCTAAAGATCCGACGAAAATAATTGTGTTGACAAATTATTTTTAAACCTTAGGCTTAGTTCTCAATTAAGTTTGGAGTTTAATCCAGAAGTTTATGTTCATAACCATATGAATTCGTAAGCGAGAAGTAAAATTCACAACTTATCAACCATGCGAATTCGCAAGTGTGAATTAAAATTCACAACTTATCGCAGTCCAAAGAAACATTTTTCATTTTACCATAATACCAGTAGCCTTTGCTTTAGTACTACGAAGCTGATGTTGGTATGACCGCGCATGAATCTCGTCTGGTTCAAATTAATTCAGCAATAATTAAGCCCAAAAGAGAGGCTAGGCTGCCATATAACTGGTTATAGCTAAGGAGATTGAGCAACTCCACCTGCAAGCATTGGAGCATTATTGTCGCCTTCATTCACAAGGAGTGAATCTTTCAAATCGGGAAGGGTTGACGGGATCACACATACTCCCATAAAAATTGAAGGAATAAACCAACCTATCTTGCCTTTAGTCATTTCTAACCGCCCTTTCCCTATTTCATCAAATCTTCTAAAAGTAATGTGATATGTATGTTTTTATTTAAAATGTGTTTTTGCTTTGTTGAAGAGTGAATAGTGATGACTTTCTAAAAGGCTCAATTGTAATTGGGAAGATATCTATTGAATGAATAAATTTGGTTTATTTACCTTCGAGATAGTGAGATTAATTGTTGATTTTTTAGAGGCAATGAAGCACGAAAATGGGTACGAGTATCCGATACGATATAGATACGTGGAAACACAATTTTCCAAAAACCTAGGATACATGATATATTTTTATATTGAATTTTTCTAACTAAATATATATGTTAATTTTTAATATACATAAATATATAAATAAATAGCCGAGGAAGATTACATCATATTTATTCCATTAACACTTTAGCAGGCTATTCTAAGAAAAAAATTATAGTATTCTCATTTCTCATGTTTTATATCAAAAGGGCCGAAGGCTTTGATTTTAAATACCAATTTGATCCCATCATATACTAGTTCTTGCAAAAATCATTCAATTACCTTCAATTGAACAATTGAAAACATGGTATCATAACATTAAATCGTAAATCTATCCATAAATCAGAGAGCTGATTAGAACTGATCAGTGGAGGCTGTGGCGAGGTCTTAAGTCACGTGCGATCTCCGATGGGGTCTCAAATCCAAGAGGGTCGCATGACCGGTCTTAGAATTTGTCGATATTTTAAAAATCCTAGAGGTATCGAAATTAAAGTTAAAAGTAATTGGATCAAATATCAGTCTTGAATTGTAAAAATAACCACCATAAATAGGATGAGGTATCCGATTTGCAAACCGAGAAGAATCCCAAAGTTTCCAAATATTTTTTTGATTTTTTTAAATCAAAATAGGGGATTCGCGTTTCTGAGAGTTTCCGAGAGTGTCGGTATCCGATACACATTTGGGGACGATTCGTGAGATGGCTTGGAGTATTCGTGCTTCATAGTTTAGAGGCCATCGGCCGAGGTTGAGAAACTTGATCACTCTGGCGATCTTCATTGATCACTCTGGCGATCTTCAATTTCCCTAATTTCTCATCTTCACCATCTTAATATCACTTGCTTTGGTTAAGCAAAGAAGAATCCAACAGGCTGTGAAAATCTTATGGTTTTGCCTTTAGCTCAAAGAGGAGTTTACGGATATTAACTTGATACCCAATCAGTAATATCTCTATATTTGTCCAGTTGGCATGACCTGAGGAGGGTGGTTAAAGACTTCCATTCGATGGCTAGAGCTGGATGATAAACCCGACTACTAACAACACTGTATAATTTTTTGAAAGAAAGTTCGATCTGGTGGGAATTGATGCATAAAGCTTTCTGCACAGGCCTAAAGAAGTTGTTATTATCATTTTTTTTTGAAATTTTCTTAGTTCCAAATTGAGTTGGCTGATTTCTGTGTTCTGGATTATGTTTCCAAGGAAATAAGGTTAGTTCTCCTTACGTTGAAGATTTTAACTGGTTATTTTAGTTTTATAGTCTTGTAGGCCCATTTCAAAATATATATCGAGGACGTGCATACTTGACCTCAGGGACTTTTATCAGAGGGACGAGAAAGCCTATGTTGCACGCCTTCGAGGTGATGCATTTGTATCAATCTTTATACTTACCGGGCTCATTCAGATTTGTCGAGGATACTTTAGGGAACTCTTTCTGCATCATCCTAAAATTTGTCGTGAATTGTACATATATTGGACATGCATCAATGGTCACACCGACAACCTAAGCATCAACACAAAATAATTATTCGTAATATTACTTAATTTCGCAAAAATGCAACTTGGTTTGTTATTTATATTATTTAAACAATATAATTTAGCATATTCCAATGAATCGCTTCAAGAGTTTTGGTAAATTGCATATACGTGAATGCGACTCGTATCCTATTATGTATCCGTATCAACAGAAGAAAATATTCAAAAGTTATTAGGAGTAGAAAAAAGGAAAAAAGATGTGAACTCGAGCGAATTCATGATTTTTGGGGAAAGCTCATTATAGCATTGGCTAGCCATTGATTTTTTGCTTTGCTGCTTTGGTTTATTTTAAATGGCTGATATACTAAACTCGTGCATCAGGATATCCATTTTATTTATAATTATTGATTTAGTTCTCATCTTTAACAACTTTCTATATTTTTAAATATTTTTTTATTACTTATCAATAGGTTTCATGTACATAATTGCTACAATATGCGCACAATAATCTTTTGATATTTTTGTGTACACGATTTTATTGTGTACATGTGCGTTGCAGGTGCTGTACACAAGCGCTTAATCAGAAACCATAGATCACTGAATGCCTCTTTCTTTCTTTTTTCTGTTCTTTTTATTTATTTGGACTGGTCAATGATCGCGTTTTAGACATTACTCTTTTGAAGTCAGCCAAATTTCATTTACACCATGTCCTAAGAAATGATTAATGCAATTTCACCATTGATAAAGTAAGCTGCATATATTGTGATCTCATAAAGTAACTGCAATGTTATTTGATGGCTTTTTGCGCTACCTCAGCGGTTACAAGCTTAATCGCTCTTTCCATTAAGAATGAAAAATGTCCACCTTATCTCATGGAAATCCAACAAATTTGAGCCGTGGTCAATTATTTTAGTAGAAAACATCCAAATCCATAGATTTACAGTGCTACTCTTCATTAAAACTTTATGCATGTCCAATGCAGGTGCCATATTAGGGTGATTGCAGTGATCTACTGTAAATATGGATTACAGCTTTGATATTCTCACCAGTAGAAGGATAATTTATAGGTCAACTATGCACTGTTTGGCATTTAGAAAGTAGGAAAGAAAGTGAGAAAGTGAAACTAGTTTCTCACTTTCTTTATGTGAATACGAAAATAAAAGAGAGAAAGTGATGGAAAGTAAGCTTGCCACATCATCCACTTTCTATTTTCACTCTCTCTCTAAAGCCCAAGAAAGTGGATGGAAAGTGGGCAAGAGCCTTTGTTAACTATTTATTTATTTTATATCTCTTTATTCAATACATATTTAACAATTAATTACCATTTAATCATTTTTTTAATGTATATACAACACATCTACTTTCTCACTTTCTTCAAGATCAAACGAACAAGTTTTATTACTTTCTAACAATTTAACCTTCTTACTACTTTCTCTCTTTCTTCTCTCTTTCTAATTGCCAAACATGCCTGGCTGATATTTTAGGAAATACAAATTTTATTTACCATATTTGGTTTGGATCAACGACAAACACCCTAGCCTTGAGCCGCTCCTAATAATGCTCTTCGAGAGGAAAATGTCAAATTATCAAATAAAACACATCAGGTTAAAACTTACGAATTTCTTCCACAATGCTTTTGCCGAATAATGTTTATATGATCAGAGAGTAGTCGCCAATTATGTTACTATTTTTCCTCATGATCCTTGATCGAAAGGACCGGAAGAGATTTTCCTGGATGAACGAATCCACCAAAATAGTTTATGTTGATGCATTCGTGTTTTTCTGTGGCCTGGATCTTCGGCTAATCCTTTGCACCATGTCTATCAGAACACTTGATCTATTACATTGATATCTATGTTAAGTATTATCTTGATTACTGAAAATATCTCAAGCTGTCTTCTCATTTGATTGGAAGCTAGCACCACCAAATATGTCACCAATTTAATTGCACAAAGCCCCCATGTAGTTTACCCTGTACAATACCTCAGGTGATTTATATCATGAATACCCCCGCTGTTTTTCGGCCCAAGTAATCAAATTCTACTCTTGTGAGTTGTTTGGAGTCAAACTTTAGTGTTTTCAAGGATTTTGGTCGAAGAACAGTTTGCGCTAAATAGTCAAATGCCGTGGCATAAGTTCTATATGGAATAAAAATATGAGGGGCCTTGTGCAGTTAACCATAATAGTTTAATCAATATTTACCTATAATTTATGTTCACATTCTATATTAGCTTAGCACTTCTCATATTAACCCTTGAGCATGATGTATAAGCTAGCACTTACTCATGTTCACATTCTCATTCTCAGTTTCTGTTGTAATAAAAACAAAAAAACTTGCAAACATATCAGTTATATTAACATCTCCCCCCCCCCCCCCCCCTTTAGTTTATTTGCAGTATATGTACAGTAGCTGAGTCGTCAAGTTATTGCTGAAGAAGCCTTCAACCATTTGTGAAGTTGAAGTATTCACCCCCCCTGATCTGCCGAGGACTGTTCATCGTGCACGCTTAAGTTTATATATCGTCGTATCTGTTTCCATTTAACTGTTGATAATTAAAAATAGCACTGTTCCGCCGCCCCCTATTGTATTATAAATTTATCTGAACTTATTTATCCTTAATAAATTTATAGGCATGTTGTGTTGTTTTATTTTCTCCATTTTTCCTTCTCTGTGGATCGTCATCATGTCTATTAATAAGCTTCATTTGATTTAGAATCGAAAAGATAATTCACCAAAATGATACCTGTTATGGAGTGAAGCATGAAAACAACTGAGTGTATACTTAGAAATTTTCTAGAAATAGTGCCTTATATTTTGTATGAGATGTGTACAACTGTTTTGATAGTTTATATATTTTATGGGTATTAAAATATATTTTACTAAGATCAAATTTCAATCTTCTCTGTTTATAATCAGAAAAGATATAAATTTCCAAATTATCAATTACCCAATTGAAGCCTAACTTGATACTGATTCTAATTCCTAATAAGTGTTCTTGAGGATATCTTCTCCAATGTGTGTATATAATACAAGCACCATCCCCTTCTTTTTTGACGAAACATGAAAACTCTAAATTCGTTCCTTCTAACCCTAAATTCGTTGCTGGTCCACTTTAAATTGACCAAATTTGAGTGTTTTATAGTAGGTGTAATGGTCGGTATCTTGATAATCTTGTCGGGTGCTGTTTTGTTCTTCATCCTTGTCAAATTTGTGTTTTGGTCAAGGAAAAAGCATCATCTTTGGCAACGACGCAATTTGTTGAAAAATATACCGGTACTTTTATATGAGTCTGAGCTATGTGCAGAATGCAACATTTGCCTCAAAGAGTTCAAGAACGATGACCCTTATCGGCTTCTGCCTGACTGCGGGCATATGTTTCATGTTGGTTGCATCGACCGATGGTTGGGAGAGGCGTTTTCTTGTCCGGTTTGTAGGGCCTGCTTGAGCAACGGGATTGATGAAAAGATGTGTGGTCTTGTTTAGCATTATATTGTTAGTTTTGTGGGAGGTCATCAGTATTTTATTTATTTCTTTGGTACTTACTGTTGTTGCACAAAAAAAATCTCTACTGTTACGAGGCATATGAGAAGGTATCATGCAAGTTTAAAATTGTGATTGGTGATGTGGATTGTTATTTTTTTCTTAAAATCAAACGATAAAATTTATTGTTTTATGTGCAATGCAATTGATTAAATGCCGCATCATCATTATTTTACAAGGACGATGTCCGTAATTAAATTACAACGTCATTATTATTTTACAAATGCGATGGACTAGTTAAATTTATAAAGAAATTTATCATAAAAATTCAGGGTTTTTTTTATATAGACCCCCTAAAATATTAATATTTTAAAAAACATCCCCTAAAACTTCATGTTTTTAAATACATCTGCTAAAACTCTTAATTAAACTAAATTGATCCCTATGCTTAATTATCATCCCTAACACCTTTAGAAATCTTTGATAAGAAGCTAAAATGATAGCTTGAAGATGAGATTTTGGAAGATTAAGACTAATGGGTTTTGCACAAAAATGAAAAACATGAGAGTTTTGATTTTACATAAGACTTTTTATCTTACAATTTATCATATTAGATTTAATCTAATTATTAATCCTAGTTAATTTAAGTAAAAGGTTGTTTTTATTTAAAACTTAATGAAATTCTCACTCCTTAATTTATTTAAAATTAGTTCGCTTTCTACAAAATTTTCTCTCTTACTAATTAACTTGACTTTAATAAAAGATTTCTTTTTATCTTAAAAGTTTGATCCAAAATAAAAATTAAGAATTAGATATGTTTCCTTGAATAACTATGATATGTTTCTATCATATGATTATTAGATGAAGTTAGATATTTTATATGAATATTTGTGTCGTAGGTTTAATATCAAATTAAAGTTTTTATATGAATATTTGTATGTTTAACATCAAATTAAAGTGTATATTAATGTAAGAATTTAAAAGTAATATTCCTTTTTTCTTCAACCCTAATGTTTCAAGAGATTTTAATAATTATTTTGATTCAATGCTCTCCTCAAATCATAAGTTATCAAGAAATATGGACCTACGTTGCTTTCATTAGTTTCAAAAGAATTTTGATAAAAGATTTATGATGTATATATGAAAACTTGCTTAGTTCATTATGTTACCAAGTTTACATAGTTTGTGATCGAGAATTACATGATCTTAATTTTAGAAGCAAGTTGTTAACTTTATATTATGAGAAGTTGGTTCAATTATTCTTCGGATTTCAAATTATATTTATTCTCAAAGAGAAGTATAAACTAGTTCACTTCATGGATTAGAATAAAGCTTTATTGTAAATTTTCATACATGATTATATGATTTGACATCTGATTATATAGTAGATGCTATCATTTATTCAATCATTCATTTTTGTTCTTGTATAGTCACATATTATGTTACGGGTGTTGGTACCGATCGATTTATTTTATTGTATTGCATTTTATGTAAACCCCATGTCATGGGTATACCGATATATTTTTACATAGATGGCTTAACCATAAATCTGTTTTTGTTCTATACGCCGAAATCTATTTTAGACTTGATTAAGATAGGCATAAGTCCTAACATAGGAACCCAAAAAAGATAAGGTTTGATTTCTAGAATAATTTCAGAATGATAGCTACAGTTTTCTCTTAAGTTAAGTTTCCTGAAAACTGATGGAAACGACATTAAAATGTCTTTTTATAAAATGTATCGAATCTGGACAGCAGCAGGAAATATCTGCGTAGCTGTCGTAAAATAGACATAACTCACTACTTGGTTAACGAAACCTGGAAATTCTTATTGGAAATTGCTCACAACACACATACGCTTATTTCTTGTTTTATATTTGAAATCATAAATTGAACAGAACTTATTCGGAAATGGATAATACCACTAGTACATCCATTCAGAAATCTGCACCGGCCTGCGTTACGAAAATACCCATAACTCTCTCACCTGGAACCCGATCGAGACAAACTCGGTCTCGTCAATTCTTTAAAACCATCATGATCCTTTCTTGTCGTTTCTTAAATATATTCATTTTTAATTTCCTATTGGTTCTTTCATTTCTTACATCCCTTATATCGTCTTTCTTTCTTTTGAATGGAATATCGACAGTCGAGAGCTTGAGCGTTATCCTAACTTTTCTTTGCACTGTGTCATGCCCCTCCCCCAATACAGAGAGTATTGTCCAGCAGCAGGAAATATCTGCGTAGCTGTCGTAAAATAGACATAACTCACTACTTGGTTAACGAAACCTGGAAATTCTTATTGGAAATTGCTCACAACACACATACGCTTATTTCTTGTTTTATATTTGAAATCATAAATTGAACAGAACTTATTCGGAAATGGATAAAACCACTAGTACATCCATTCAGAAATCTGCACCGGCCTGCGTTACGAAAACACCCATAACTCTCTCACCTGGAACCCGATCGAGACAAACTCGGTCTCGTCAATTCTTTAAAACCATCCTGATCCTTTCTTGTCGTTTCTTAAATATATTCATTTTTAATTTCCTATTGGTTCTTTCATTTCTTACATCCCTTATATCGTCTTTCTTTCTTTTGAATGGAATATCGACAGTCGAGAGCTTGAGCGTTATCCTAACTTTTCTTTGCACTGTGTCATGCCCCTCCCCCAATACAGAGAGTATTGTCCGCTCTGGCCGAAACCGCACGGTTTTGTCTTTCGGGACGAATCGGACCCGACCAGAGGCCACTTCCCAGGAGGTCGCCCATCCCAGAACTTCCTTGACTCGAGCACGCTTAACTACGGAGTTCTCAAGCTCCTATAGTGCCGGTTCACTTAAAAGACGTCTGCCTCTGTTTTGAAGAGTGGTATCATTCCATTTATAGTACAGATCTGTCCTTTTTCGGAATGTATTTCGAAAATTCCCCATTGTTCTATAGTGGGTCCCACGGATTCAAGAGGTGGCCCCCACCCCTAGGCATGACACTTGGCGTGGCATTTTGTTCCGTGTGGCACTTTGTTCTGTGAGTAAGAACCAGGTCCCGACGTTCTCCCCACTTTTGAACAATGGTTCGTTCTCGAACCACATATCTTTAAATAATGCTTAGCGTATTCATGTCGAGAAGAAGCCCCCTAAGCATGACACTTGGAGTGGCACTTTGTTCCGTGTGGCACTTTGTTCCGTGAGCAAGAACCGGGTCCCGACATTCTCCCTATCTTTGAACAATGGTTCGTTCTCGAACCACAGACTTTTGAACAATGCTTAGCGTATTCATGCCGAGAAGAAGTGCTTCTCGTTGTGGATACTTACGGGCCTTGATCGCTCTAGCTCATCGTCTTTTGAAAAGCGGGACGTGATATGTTTTATTGGTGGCTCATGCAGGTCCGTTGATCAGTGTATTGCGAAAGTGTATAAATCATCCCAATATTTATCAACCCTTCTTGAAGTTCAATTCTTTAAAACCATCATGATCCTTTCTTGTCATTTCTTAAATATCATGTCTCGAACATGTTGTAACCTTCTTCATTCTTTAATTTCCTATTGGTTCTTTCGTTTCTTACATCCCTTATACCGTCTTTCTTCTTTTGAATGGAATATCGACAATCGAAAGCTTGAGCGTTATCCTAACTTTTCCTTGCACTGTGTCACGCCCCACCCCCAATACAGAGAGTATTGTCCGCTCTGGTCGAAACCGTACGGTTTTGTCCTTCGAGGCGAATCGGATCCGACCAGGGGCGAATCGGATCCAACATTTATCAACCCTTCTTGAAGTTCAATTCTTTAAAACCATCATGATCCTTTCTTGTCATTTCTCAAATATCATGTCTCGAACATGTTGTAACCTTCTTTATTCTTTAATTTCCTATTGGTTCTTTCATTTCTTACATCCCTTATACCGTCTTTCTTCTTTTGAATGGAATATCGACAATCGAGAGCTTGAGCGTTATCCTAACTTTTCCTTGCACTGTATCACGCTCCACCCCCAATTCTTTAAAACCATCATGATCATTTCTTGTCATTTCTTAAATATCATGTCTCGAACATGTTGTAACCTTCTTTATTCTTTAATTTCCTATTGGTTCTTTCATTTCTTACATCCCTTATACCGTCTTTCTTCTTTTGAATGGAATATCGACAATCGAGAGCTTGAGCGTTATCCTAACTTTTCCTTGCACTGTATCACGCTCCACCCCCAATACAGAGAGTATTGTCCACTCGGCCGAAACCCCACGGTTTTGTCCTTCGGGACGAATCGGATCTGACCAAGGGCGAATCAGATCCAACATTTATTAACCCTTCTTGAAGTTCAATTCTTTAAAACCATCATGATCCTTTCTTGTCATTTCTTAAATATCATGTCTCGAACATGTTGTAACCTTCTTCATTCTTTAATTTCCTATTGGTTCTTTCATTTCTTACATCCCTTATACCGTCTTTCTTCTTTTGAATGGAATATCAACAATCGAGAGCTTGAGCGTTATCCTAACTTTTTCTTGCACTGTGTCACGCCCTACCCCCAATATAGAGAGTATTGTCCGCTCTGGCCGAAACCGCACGGTTTTGTCCTTCGGGGCGAATCGGATCTGACCAGGGCCCACTTCTTAACCCTTCTTGAAGTTCAATTCTTTAAAACCATCATGATCCTTTCTTGTCATTTCTTAAATATCATGTTTCGAACATGTTGTAACCTTCTTCATTCTTTAATTTCCTATTGGTTCTTTCATTTCTTACATCCCTTATACCGTCTTTCTTCTTTTGAATGGAATATCGACAATCGAGAGCTTGAGCGTTATCCTAACTTTTCCTTGCACTGTGTCACGCCCTACCCCCAATACAGAGAGTATTGTCCGTTCTGGCCGAAACCGCACGGTTTTGTCCTTCGGGGCGAATCGGATCTGACCAGGGGCCACTTCCCAGAAGGTCACTCATCCCAGAACTTCCATGGCTCGAGCACGCTTAACTACGGAGTTCTCAAGCTCCTGTAGTGCCAGTTCACTTAAAAGGCGTCTCTGTATTGAAAAGTGATATCATTCCATTTATAGTACAGATCTGCTCTCTTTCGGAATATATTCCGAAAATTCCCTATTGTTCTACAGTGGGTCCCACGGATTCAAGAGGTGCCCCCCACGGATTCAAGAGGTGGCCCCCGCCCCCTAGGCATGACACTTGGCGTGACACTTTGTTCCGTATGGCACTTTGTTCTGTGAGCAAGAACCGGGTCCTGACACACTGTTATAACATACTATTTGTAGAAATTTTAAGGATGATTTTTTTAAGGAGAGTAGATTATAACAACCGTACCCGTTTTGAAATAAATAAAATTTTGTTTGAATTTAATCTTGTTATTTTTGTTTCTTAAATAATATAAAAGCATTTTTAACTTTTGAAAAGATAAAATTGATTTGTTAGTATTTTAAAAGAGAAGAAAATGAATATATTTAATAAGAAGAAGAATCATGATTTTAAATTTTATTAGATTTTGTTAAATGGGATTTTTGAAAATAGAATCTTTAAATAAGAATTTTCAATATAAAAAATATTTATTAGTATTTTAAAAGAAAAGATTTTGTTTATCTTTAATTTAAAATATCTTTTGTTAGAGAAAATAATTACTAAAATCAGTTTTGGTATTTTTAAAAGACAAGAAAAGATTAAAAGATTTATTAAAAAGTTTTTGAAAAGATAAAATTATTTATTAAGTCTTTTGAAGAGTTTAATTAGATTTCATCTTAATTAAAAATATTTTTTGAAAACAAACTGTAGGGTGTTTTTCGTCACCCCATTGAGATGGAAATACGCCCGCGCTTGTCAGACGTACTACAGATTCCCCCTGCCTAGGGTAGGCGGGGGTTTATTGATTGTATGGATCCGAATCTCCGGCAGCCGCGGACTAAACTGCCGTTAATTACCCCTCGCTTTTGGAGCGAAGGAATCTCCGATTGACGGGTTAAACCGGTCATGCGAACTCAATGTGCAGTGTGCGTGTGTTGTGTTTTGAAAGAGGTTTTGGATATATTGGGGGTCCCGTAGAGTTTTTACGGGGGTCCCGCTATCCGGATAGCGGGCACCTTGCGGTATGCGGGGCAGCGCCCCGTTAGAATTTTTTTCTAACGGGAGAGATATATTTAGTGTGGAGTGCATATAAAAAAATGGGGGGAAGCGTCTTAAAGACACGTGCGTGGCACGTGGGCGCATGGTGCCCAGGGTCACGTGCGCGCACATAGGCGCTTTAGTGCCCGGGGTCACGTGCGCACATGTGACCATTGGACGTCTTAGCGCCCGGGGTCACGTGGCACACACACCATTGGGCGCCTTAGCGCCCGGGGTCACGTGGCGCACATGTGACCGATGGGCGCCTTAGCGTCCGGGGTCACGTGGCGCACACGTGACCACGGGAAACACCCGCGGGAAGGGGCCTAGCCCCTAAGTTGGGGAGTTGAACTCCCAACGGTTTTTTTTGGAGTTGAACTCCTAACAGAAACTAATTTATGGAGTTAAACTCCAACAGATCTAGAAAGGAGTTAAACTCCTAGAAATCTTTGGCTCTTCTTTTGAGCCTTGGATCTGTCCAAAGTTAGATTTTTGGAGATGGGTCTCCTTCTTCCTTCTCTTGATCGGCGGGATCTTGGTGAAAAGGGGGTGAGACTTAAAAGTCTCCCCTTTTCAAGATCTGATTGGAGATCCGAGCTTCCCTTCGTGGGTTTTGTGGTGAAAAACTATTTATTTTTGAGAAAGGAAGAGTTAAACTCTTGATTTAATTCAAAAAAAAGGAAGAGGGTTTTAGACCCTTGAGAAAGGGAAATGAGGCACAAACCCTAGTTTTTTTAGGGAATGAAAAGTGTCTCTTTTATTCATCATCATGTTGCCTTATATAAGCTTACATATTTGCATATAGCCCATTGGGCTTTACAAAATGGCATTTTTCCCATCCCATACCTCATGTACTCATTTCTTTTGCATATAAGCCATGGGCTTTACAAAAATTTGGCTTTATGCCCATTTGCTTACATTCATGCATAAAAAAAAATTACATCAAAATTATTTATTACATGATTTTTATTTTGGCATGGAGGAGGGCCGGCCGCTTCATCTTCGGACTTGACTTGGGTATGGGTCCACTTGATCTGGGCTTGGGCCCACTTGGCATGGGGTTGACCTTGACTTGGACTTGGTCAACCGGGGTGCAATTTTGGACCCCAACAAAGTGCCCCCCATCAATAAATGCACACCACATATGTGGGTCGTGTGCATGAAATTGATGGATCTTCTTTCGCGTGGAGGCGACTTGCTTTGGTTCCCACTTTTTGGGATGCACTGCCCTTTTTACGACATGGACGGTCGACGCTTGACGCTTCTCCGAGACGGAGTGTCCGTAGTAGACGTTTCCCCGGTACGGAGTGATTTGGTTCCCGCTTTGTAGGAAGCCTGCACTGCCCTTTTTACGACATGGACGGTCGACGCTTGACGCGTCTCCGAGACGGAGTGTCCGTGGTAGACGTTTGCCTGGACCAGAGCGATCTGGTTCCCGATTTGTGGGAAGCCTGCACTGCCCTTTTTACGACATGGACGGTCGACGCTTGACTCGTCTCCGAGACGGAGTGTCCGTGGTAGACGTTTCCCTGGCCCGGAGCGATTTGGTTCCCGATTTGTGAGAAGCCCGCACTGCCCTTTTTACGACATGGACGGTCGACGCTTGACGCGACTCCGAGACGGAGTGTCTGTGGTAGACGTTTCCCTGGCCCGGAGTGATTTGGTCGACGTGTCCCCGGCACGGAGTGTCGCTGGTCGACGTTTCTCTGAGGCGGAGTGTCTGTAGTCGACGTGCTGTTTATATCATAATATTGCATTATTATATTCCCCATTCCTAGTCATTTTACAAATAAACAGGTGCTTTTGACCCATGTCTGCTAATTAGTTGCAGGTTACAGATTCTTGGAATAAAAACAGTGAAAAAGACAAAAGACGATACAAAAGTGAGATTCCGACCAACAAACAGAGAATCTTGATAAAGCCTACACGAATATCAGTTCACAAATTACAAGGCAGCGCAAGGTTCAAGACTTCGTCACGAAGCAACAGTAAAAGTCCACTACAATTATTCACTGTGGAATCTGGAAGAAACCTAGAAGACAACCTGAGGAACCAACTGAAGAAAAAGGAAGTAAAAGTCAACCAGAAGCATTGAAGCAAAACTGAAGTCCCAAGCCTACTATTTGGCCGCGGAACCGCGGCCAAACCTGGCCTGCGGCCGCGGTTCCGCGGCCGCGCGGAGCCCGTAGTGGCAGAAAAATTTCCAAAAGATTGGCGGTGCGCGGAGCGTTGACTAGGTCTTTTACTTAGGGGGTATTTTTGTAAAAGCAGATATGCGAGTCAATTGTAATCCTAGGGTTTCTATCCTCTATAAATAGGAACCCTAAATCTTGTATTAGATTATGCCTCCTTTCATTAATAAAATTCAGATTTCTTTTGGAGAGCATCGATACCTCTTTTCATTTCATCTATTCAGATCTGACAAGTCTTGTGTAAATGTTTGGAGAGAGCCATCAAGTAAGTAGTTTTATTTAATTGCCCTAGTATAGATTTTAATTCCTTGCCCTAGTTAGATAGATAGAATGTTCTTCAATTCCCTAATGAGCGAGTAGTCTCCTCGCTTGTTAGGGTTAGATTTGGGGAAGGCTTTTGAGAGATGAGATCTCTCATCCCTTTCTTGCCCATCACACTTTTTTAATAGGACTCCATACATACATGCACACACCGCTCCCTACGGCACCCTATCCCTCGAGGTAGCGGTGATACCGTAGTATAAAGGCCCGGTTGAGCGTGTTTTCCATAGAGGTTAGGGTAAGGATTGATAAAGGAAGGACAAGAACCTAGAGGAAGAAATATCTTCCCGAATGGTTCTAATCCCCTTTATTAATAATTACCATAACACCTCATAGATCTTAATTTGGGTATAGAAAGCGGTGAGATTTATTTACATTTCCAAACCTATCCTATACCTAACCGTAACAAGATTTAGATCTAGATAGATTTAGTTTTTAGATTTAATCAATAAGATCCGACACCCATCGGAATTAACTCGTAAGAGCGATTAGGAAATTCACAAAATCCCTGTGGACCGACCCGTACTCACCGGCTAGCTACCAAGCGACGCCGTTCTTGATTGCGGTTATTAAATTCTTTGATTCATCTATTAAAAGTGCATAAGCCAAACAAAATCTTACAAATCAAATGGCGCCGTTGCCGGGGATGGCGTAAAATTTCCTTTTTGCAATTTCGGGTTAATCTAAATTAAAAAATCATAAAAACTGAAAAATCAAAAAATATAAAAATTTATCATCTTTTATTTTTGTGAAGGGTATTTTTGTGTGAATTTTGCAGGATTTACAATCGAGTTCGGATCTGGAATAATCTAGAGATCAAAACAGAAAACAGCGGATCTGAACAATAGAGATTTACAATAACAGAGGAGCAGAATTTTTCTCGGGACTCGAACCGCCCAAACGGCCGCGGAACCGCCGCGCGACCCCCATTCCGGCCGCGGAACCGCCGCGCCCTGGTGACATTACTAAAAAAGAGAGAAAAAAAAGGCCGCGGAACCGCGGCCGTAGCACTACTTTGGCACCGGAAGCGCGGTAAAAAGAAAAATCACTGTAAGCTCCCTTTCTCTCCTCCTCTGCAAATCTTGATATATCTTCTGAAAAATCTCCATATATCTTCTGAAAAATCTCCTGCAAGATTCTTTGCGCTTAAAAAATCTCTACCCTTCCAATAATTGATTTTGTGCAGGATTCTTTGCGCTGCGCTTAAAAAATAAAAAATTTGATTGCAAGTGGTTGTTACTGTTTTGCATATATTTAATCTGACTTTAAGAGGCTTGAAACCAATCCAGATTGGGTGGGGATTTCATCACCCTTCCCAGGACCCCAGAAATCACATAAGGCATCTGCATTGACCAATATTTAATTAAAAAATACTAGACTCAGCCCTAAGGACGTCGCGCTCAATAGGACAGAGGACTAGTCGTAGGCATCGGCCGTTGATCCTAACCTGACTTTGCGGTGTCTAGGCAAGTGTGTTTAAGGCGAGTGGTTACTTAATTAGAGTCACTACTTGTAGTGGAGAGCCTCCCACTCACCTGGCATTTACCTAGCCGCAATTGGCGGTGAAGAGGCGGTTTGAGGTCCTATTTCTAACCCTTTGGAACAATTAGAGCTGTCTAGCTGACCTAGGTGACCCTAGGTCTAGGCCTGATTGTGCATTTGTGGTTGATCAAAAGTGTGTCTAAGCCTTTTATCGAAAATCTTTTTTTGAAAAGTTCCAAATAAAAAGAAAAAAAAGAATTTTTTTTTAATAAAAACTTGCAAAATTTTGTCGCTAACAAATCCGTGCACCCCACTTTCTTTCTCTTCTCTTTCCTACATCATGGGTACCCCACCTCACAAATCTCTTGCCAAACTTTAGTACCCTGAACCAAATTTTGCCTGTTACGTGAATTGTTTCAGTCGATTTAAGGACGACCCCTCCATGCCCAAAATTTCTTTGAAAGATCGAATAGAAGCGTCTAGGAGAAACAGTTTGACTCCGCAATCCACTTTATATCAACCATTTCAACCTTCACCATCTTCGTACGTTGATACCACTTTTTCGAGTTCTGTTGTAACTCCTAAACCCATGTCTATTGCTGAACACATTGAACAATCTCGTAGCCGATCTTTCACTCCTCTCCACACATCTAGTTCTAGGGATCAACAAGTCCATTCACCTTTTTATCCAAATGTTGATCCTACTCCTGTCCAACCATCCAATTCCTACCAGTCCTACCCGACTTTCCCACCTTCACTAGACATTGCTTCGACACAACCATTTGGGAGTTTCACATATCCAAACAATTTTGAATCTTTTACCGAAACCCCTTCACAACCCATGTCTAGTTTGGAACAGTCGTTGGAGGCTTATATTTTAGCAACAAACAAAATGATGAGGAATGTGGATGCGTCCATGGCCGCCCTTATGCAACCTAGTGAACCGGTAGCTAGTTTCCAACTAGCTCCAAAAATTCCAATGTATGAGGAGGCAGTTGGACAGAGTGAGAATTTGAGAGGAGTTCCAAATCAAACCTACCCATGCCCAATTGAATCCAACAACTCCAGTTTTCAAACATGTGTCCAAAATAATGAGTTGTGCGACTTTGTAGTGCTTGATTTTCCAGATTGTGAAGAGTCTCTTTCGAGTGAAACCACACCTAATTCTTTCGATCTTTACACCTCCAATCTAGAACCTGAATTGATAAATATCCATACTTTTGATGAGGTGTCCGAAAAAATTTATTTTCACTTGATTGAGGATATAGACGCCGGGAATATTTTGGATGATGAACCCGTAAATTTGACTGAAATTTTATCTCCAATTCATCATCCCGAGTCATTAAATGTTTCTCCCGAACTTCATATGCGTCTTGATTTTGATGATAATGGCATGGATAAGCTAAATTTTGAGGAGAATTATGAGGATAGTATTGGTGAGAGTATTGAGGATAATATTGAGGTTGAACCATTTTTGTTTGATGTGTCGGATTTTCCAATTCATCCTCCTACTGTTACACTTCCTAAATCAAACATCCTCCTTTCCATCGTTCCGACCATGCAAAAGATCAGGCTTGAAGACTGTGAGCTTGAAAAATTTCTCTTTGAATCTGACACAGTTCTCACGGACGATAATGATTACGAGTGTTTCACTTTTTTGGACGATGTTGAAAACTCACCTCCCGAGTTTGAGTCCTTTACATTTTCAGATGAGTTAGTTGAACTATCAGACTCGGTTGCTTACAGTCCTGTCGAACCATTGATGGAATCCTTCAAGTTCGAGACAGATTACTTAGGTGAGATTAAGACTATCCCTAAATCACTCCCTTTTGTCCTTCCTATCGTTTCGACCATGCAAGACTCCGTCGCGTTTCCATTTTCAATGGAGGGTTTACCAAGTTCGGCGTACCCATGTTTTCTTGCAAATCTTGAGGGATTTGACCCCATTTCTCGACGGGTTAATAGATTAGCACAATCGCTTTTAACACATCGGTCATCACAAATTGCGCTAATTTATTCACTCGATTTACACCCTCAAGATTGTACCACACTTCTTTCTCTCTTCCGCCATTCTCCTCCTCCACCGAGACCGTATACCGCTTCTATCCCCACACGGTCTCATGTGTTTCTCATTTCTTTTCTTTCCACTCCATCCTTTCACCAACCCTACCATTACCACGATAAGATTTTTGAATGGTTGGTGCTAACCTTTGGCTTATGTAAGGCCTTGCATAGTGTGGGGAGAACCTTGTTGTATATTATTTTTTTTTCTTTTAACAATAACAAAAAAAAATTATAAATAAATAAACAGGAGTGTGCCGACATTTTGACCCTCTTGGTGTGGCATGACAGTGAGGACACTGTCAAGTTTAAGTTTGGGGGTATGCTCGGTAAGCTTTCTTCTTTCGCATTCATATGTACATTTTGCATTTGCATACTTATTTTAAAACCCATAAAAATTGAAATTTTTTAAAAATTATAAAAATTAAAGTATTCAATTTTGACTATAATTGACTTGAGTTTGACAAAAAGGTTAACTAGTTAGGAACAACTAGATCTAGACTTAGTAAATTAAAAACCCTAAAAATAACCTTTCTTAAAGTTTAACGGTAGAAAGTATATGTCTTTGTAGTTTATCTAGAAATGGGCAAATTTTGAGTTCACTTCTTGGGATAAATTAAAACAAGGGAAAAGTATTGATGCTTTTATTAAAGTATAAGTTTGAAAAATAATTCCTAGCTTAAATCTAAATTCTGAAAATATATACCCTACAAATTGCACAAACACGCACCTTGAAGCTTGGAATAGTATAGGAGACCTTGAAATGCTCTTGTCTAAAGTCCTTAGTACGAAGAAAATAAAATAAAAATTCAAGTGTGAATAAAGAGATAAAAAAATGAACACTGGTTTTTGTGATTACTTAAGGCTACAAAAATAGAAAAATATTTAGCGAGGGTGCTTCGTCACCTAGTGCCTTAGACCGACTGGTTTGGGAATCACTGCTAAAGCCTTAGGTATTGCAAGACTAGGAATTACGCTTTAATGTGCAAACACGTCTTGTAATCGGTTGTTGGTACCTCAAGAAGTATTAACGGTCGCATGAAGGATGTGTGAGCGAAATTCATCTAAAAATTCACCTATTAAGAAGTGTTTTGGACAACGGACAAGAGTATGATTGCTTGATTTGAATTTCCAAGTGTAGGGGTGATTTATACACACACGTAGGGGTATGTGATTGGGGTTTAGATAAGAGATAGGAATGAAGAATATGACTTGTATCTTTAGTAGAGATAATAAAAATTCCTAAGTTGAGATAGAACCCTAGAAGGAAAACTTAAGAAATGCCGAAAGCTAAGTAAGTCTACATAATATATATAATCTTAAGTTAAATGATAAGAAAGCGTGAAGAATACAGGTGGATGATTTATGAGTCGGAGATAATAGAGTTCTTATTAGAAAACCTAATTGGAGAATAAAAGTTAATAGGCCAAATTGATAGGATTTTGTGGGTAGTATCCGCTCAAAACCCTCGGGAGACAACACTCCTCCTACTAGGGACACCTAGAGGTTTAAGGGCTTGTTGCACGAGCTTAGTGCAATCGCGTTTCCCTGCAAAAGTGAGGTTAGGTTTTTTGTTGAGAATAAAACTAGGTTTGCTTGAGGACGAGCAAAAGATAAGTTTGGGGGTATTTGTTCATATCATAATATTACATTATTATATTCTCCATTCCTAGTCATTTTACAAATAAACAAGTGCTTTTGACCCATGTTTTCTAATTAGTTGCAGGTTACAGGTTCTTGGAATAAAAACAGTGAAAAAGACAAAAGACGATACAAAAGTGAGATTTCGACCAACAAACAGAGAATCTTGATAAAGCCTACACGAAGATCAGTTCATAAATTACAAGGCAGCGCAAGGTTCAAGACTTCGTCACGAAGCAACTGTAAAAGTCCACTACAATTATTCACTATGGAATCTGGAAGAAACCTAGAAGCCAACCTGAGGAACCAACTGAAGAAAAAGGAAGTAAAAGTCAACCAGAAGCATTGAAGCAAAATTGAAGTCCCAAGCCTACTATTTGGCCGCGGAACCGCGGCCAAACCTGGCCTGCGGCTGCGGTTCCGCGGCCGTGCGGAGCCCGTAGTGCCAGAAAAATTTCCAAAAGATTGGCGGTGCGCGGAGCGTTGACTAGGTCTTTTTCTTAGGGGGTATTTTTATAAAAGCAGATATGCGAGTCAATTGTAACCCTAGGGTTTCTATCCTCTATAAATAGGAACCTTAAATCTTGTATTAGGTTATGCCTCCTTTCATTAATAAAATTCAGATTTCTTTTGGAGAGCATCGATGCCTCTTTTCATTTCATCTATTCAGATCTGACAAGTCTTGTGTAAATGTTTGGAGAGAGCCATCAAGTAAGTAGTTTTATTTAATTGCCCTAGTATAGATTTTAATTCCTTGCCCTAGTTAGATAGATAGAATGTTCTTCAATTCCCTAATGAGCGAGTAGTCTCATCGCTTGTTAGGGTTAGCTTTGGGGAAGGCTCTTGAGAGATGAGATCTCCCATCCCTTTCTTGCCCATCACACTTTTTTAATAGGACTCCATGCATACATGCACACACCGCTCCCTACGGCACCCTATCCCTCGAGGTAGCGGTGATACCGTAGTACAAAGGCCCGGTTGAGTGTGTTTTCCATGGAGGTTAGGGTAAGGATTGATAAAGGAAGGACAAGAACCTAGAGGAAGAAATATCTTCCCGAATGGTTCTAATCCCCTTTATTAATAATTACCATAACACCTCATAGATCTTAATTTAGGTATAGAAAGCGGTGAGATTTATTTACATTTCCAAACCTACCCTAAACCTAACCCTAGCAAGATTTAGATCTAGATAGATTTAGTTTTTAGATTTAATCAATAAGATCCGACACCCATCGGAATTAACTCATAAGAGCGTTTAGGAAATTCACAAAATCCCTGTGGACCGACCCGTACTCACCGGCTAGCTACCAAGCGACGCCGTTCTTGATTGCAATTACTAAATTCTTTGATTCATCTATTAAAAGCGCATAAGCCAAACAAAATCATTCAATCACATGCCCCTGGCACGGAGTGTCTGCTTGACGTTTCCCCATTACAGAGTGTCTGTGTTGGACGTTACCCCGAGACGGAGTGTCGGTATGTGACGTTTCCCCGGCACGGAGTGTCGCTGGTCGACGTTTCCCCGGCATGGAGTTTCGCTAGTTGACGTGTCCCCGGTACTGAGTGTCTGTGTTGGACGTTTCCCCGAGACGGAGTGTCAGTTTAACGTTTCCCCGGCACGGAGTGTCGCTGGTTGACGTGTCCCTGGTACGGAGTGTCTGCTTGACGACATTTCCCCGGAACGGAGTGTCTGCGTTGGACGTTTCCCTGAGACGGAGTGTCTTCTTGTTGACGTGTCCCCGGCACGGAGTATCTGTTTATGACGTTTCCCCGACACGGAGTGTCGCTGGTCGACGTTTCCCCGGCATGGAGTGTCGTTGGTTGACGTGTCCTCGGTACGGAGTGTCTGCTTGACATTTCCCCGGCATGGAGTGTTGGCTGTTTGACGCAGAGGTCGATATTGAAATTAGTTGGTTCAATTTGTTTGATTTTTGCCTTATTCAGCGGGACTTTTGAATTTGAGATGAATTTGGAATTTGTTTAGCATTATTATTTCTACACTGGAATAATACCAGGAGCAACTGTAACAACTCCAATTTTGTATACCAAAAAATTGCTTTAAATATAGTGTATACTTGGAGTATTGATATTGCTGGAAACAATTTAAGTATCTAATTCCTTACAATAATTACAAGAAGGAGCTTGTAGCTCACTGGTAACACCTTGCACTGCTGAACCAAGCCACCAGAGTTCGAATCCCATACCCCACATAATTTTTATATCATTTTGTTTTAATTTTTTTTAGAAGTCAAACGGTCAAACAGCCATAACTCACAATTTATTGCGAATTATAAAAATTAAACTATACCAAAATCTCCCCCAGACCAAGACCCACCCATCGAGACCCGACTCGGCCCTGACTCGGCCGAATCGACCGGCGCTGCAGGCCGGACTCGGCCGGTCGGCCGAGTCGTCAACACGAAAAAGTTTCGTGTTGACTTGGTCTCTTTACCTGCATAGTCTAAATTTTCTGTACTGTTACACATTTCTCATTAATCCCCTTTTAAGACCAAAATTAATGAATTTTTAATGATTTTTACATTTTTTAAAAATATTTTTTAATCCAAACCCTAACCCTAGCCTAGCCCTATATAAAGACCCCTATCCTCTACCTTTTCCCCTCACAACCCTAAGTCCACTCTCCCAAATTCTCGAGAACTCGATACGAAGAGCGAGAAGTGAAGTGCTGCCGAAATCGACGACGGATTCCGGCGACCGGATCAGAACTTTCGCGACGTTTTCGGCGAATCGACAACCACCACACCCCTTCGCTTCCTTAGCTTGTCCAAACCGTAAGTCCCATCCCTTCTATCTCTCTTTTCTATAAATGTAAAAATACGACTTTTTGGAACCCGACGGAAATCGGACAAACCGATTTCTGATTCGGTTTTTCTATAAATTTCCACTTGTCACCTAATACATAATATCTACACATATTTATGTTGACTATTAATCACCCATAAACCAATTTAATAAAACTTTTTCACATGAAATGATAGCTTCTTTGCAAAACCGTATTCTTTTCATAAAAATACCATGAAGTTCATTTTTCTTAGTTTAATTAATTCCCTCACTCCTAAATAGGTTTATCTTGATCACTAAACTTGTAGAACCCAATTTGAATGAAATTTCACACATAAAATGATAACGTTTTCGAATACCGTATTCTTGCGCTATAATACCTTTAAGTTTAACATAGCATGTTTTACCTTTAAACTTCACCAAAACTTAAAATAAGTCACGAGGTAATGACCTACCTCTACACACACTCAATATAACCCTAATTGATAAATATCAAAACACAGAATACGAAATTTCATGACTTTTCACTAAAATACCATAATTTTTATAACCTTTAATTAAAGCTTTAAGTTGTAAACATTTCCAAATAAAATCTTTTAATAAAATGAAAACACGATTGGTCATGGACATCGATCGTTTATCTAAACTGTCTTGTGGTGACTAGGCTAGCGTGTCTAAGGCTACCGGTTTTTAATTAGGCCCACAACTGTGGTTCCTTCCCACTTACCTGACACTTACCTGGCCGCAATTGACGGTGAAGAGGCGATTTAAGGCTTCTAATGACTCATCGTTTAGACCTTAGAAGTAGGCTAGTTGTCTTAGGAAACCTTAACAACTAAAATACGGAAAACTATACTTTTTGCAAATAAGTACCCCATATTTATAAAACTGTTTTCCCAAATGAAAAGTATTTGTTAAACCTAAGCAAAGCGCCGCTACAACCCACTTTTAGGGAACCTGTTAGGGATAGTACGGTTCATCGTGCACCCGCAGGCTAGTAGTACGAGATTCAGACCTCCGCAAGGAGCATTCGGTCTCGAAAGGTTCAAAATACGATATTTAGGGAAAATGAGATTTTTCTAAATAAAATATTTATATAAAATTATTCATGTGTTAATATATATATAATTATCATTTAAACACCTATTTTATCATAATATAAAGTTTCCACATTTTTCTAAAAAAATTACAAGATTAAAAGTTACACTAAAATACCATGAATTTCAGATAAAACAATTAATACTTTTATTAGGATATATTCACTAGAATAACACAAATAAAATTCACATTCATTATAACAATAAAGACGATTATTAAATACTTGAGGTGTATTTTGAAAACTATACAAAAGTACTTTTTACATAAAACCCCCTCAAGTTTTACAAATTACAATAAGGCCCCTAGCTAATATTGAACTTCAAATTATCTTCTTTTAGTCTGACTCGGGTTAGAGTCTGGCTATTTCTGACTTGAATATGATTCAAGTCAATCTATATTCTTTTATATTCCAATACAATTTGAATACATGAAACCCTGAATCCAGTTAACAATATATTCTTTTTGACTGAATCAAACCATGGATATTCATCCATTATCCTGATATTCCATTTACCTGATTATACAGTTACAACATGTTTACTGATATCATGGTTTTGGTCAGTCACTCAACTTACATATTCCAATACTACAATACTGTTAAAACACTACGGGGTTTAAGGGGTAGATTGGTACGGAAGGTGTTAAAGGTGGCACGAGGGGGTCAGATTAAGACACCTAACCTGAATCCTATTGCTGTTGTACCGTGGCATAACGGTTCCTTGTACTATCCTTTTGCCCTGATCTCTAGCATATAGAGATCCTCCTCGTATACACTGGCATCCTTCTGTACCAAGCTACAAACAACAGCGTTACACAATGTTCCATAATATTTAACAATATAATACTTTAGAAAATACTGTTACTCTGTCATTCTCATTCTTCTTATTCTTTGGGACTTACCGAGCGACCTGTTCGCTGACGACATTCTATTTCTTTCTTCTTTGAATGTCGTCAGGTGCATTGGACCAAGCTGAGATCGAGCCCACCGGTGAAGATTTGGAGCAGTTCCAGGAAGATCCAGAGCTCTAGATACTGTACCTTGTTCTTTCCAGTTTATTTCATTTTCTGTTATGCCACTGTTTAGGCATTGCTTTTCATTCCAGTTGTATTTTCTTTTCATGCATTGTACAAAGAATGTTATTAATAAAAGTTGCTGTTATTTCTATATTATTCGTCTCTTGTGATTTACTTATATTGCTTAGTTACGCTTAGCGTATGTACTTCTGAGTATATACGTAGCGGGCCTCGTCGCGTCCACTTCGCCGTACACTGGGAAGCGGGGCGTGACAGCAACTCATCATTTGCCCCGGGAGGACTTAGGAATTGGTTTTTTTGGTCGGTATCTGCATTGCTGCACTGGAATAATGCCAGGAGCAACTCATCATTTGCCCCAGGAGGACTTGGGAATTGGTTTTTTTGGTCGGCATCTGCATTGCTGCACTGGAATAATGCCAGGAGCAACTCATCATATGCCTTTCCCTGTTGAGAAGCGATCGCTTAGGAGACAGGTTTAGATCCCTACCACCTAAGGCTTTTCAATTTTATGGGCCGTAAGGATCCCATAAAAGCAATTTCTCCCTACGAGTTGTAAGGATCCCATAGGTGTATTTTTTCCTTAGGAGTCGTGAGGTCTCCCAAGTGTATTTTTCCTTTGTGAGTCGTAAGGATCCCACGAAGGTTTGTTCTCCTCATGCATCGTGAGGACACATGAGTGGGTCCTCCCAATGGAGCATAATTCTAAGGGCGGAGACCAGCCGCATAACCGGTGGTTGCGGTGGGGCATGGGTATGATGAGAATTATTTGAGCCCGTGGATTGTATACGGTAGTCAACTTGGGGACCAACCGTAGGGCCGGGAGAATTTTGGGACTTTCTTGGCGTCTGCATTGCTGCACTGGAATATGGTACCAGGAGCGATTCATCATTCGCCGTTGGAGTATGGGATTTGGAATTTGGTTGGCGTTTGCATCACTGCACTGGAATATGGTACCAGGAGCGACTCATCATTCGTCGTCTGGGGATTTGAATTTTGGTTGGTTTCTGCATCGCTGCACTGGAATATGGTAGCAGGAGCGACTCATCATTCGTCGTTGGGGTATTCAGAGTTTTGTACGACGTCTGCATCGCTGCACTGGAATATGGTACCAGGAGCGACTCATCATTTGCCCTTTTTTTACCGCGATTGCTCTATCATTTCAGCTTTTTTTATCCCCATCATTTCGGCTATTTATTCGCGGTTGCCCCATCATTTCGGCTTTATTTTTCATCTTTATTTTACTTGCTGATTTTTATTGCGGGTTGCCCCATCATTTCGGCTTTTTATTTATTTATTTATTTATATTATTATTATTTTTATCTACACATTTTTTTACATTCCCAGTTTAATGATGTGGTGGTCGGCTGTTCCCAGTTTAATGACGTGGTGGTCGGCGGTTCCCAGTTTAAAAACTTAGAGGTCTATCATTCCTAGCTTAACGACGTGGTGGTCAGCTGTTCCCAGTTTAATGACATGGTGGTCGGCGGTTCCCAGTTTAAAGACTTAGAGGTCTATCATTCCCAGTTTAACGACGTGGTGGAACCACGGGCTTCTTGGGCTTAATTACATGAGCGAGCTCTTCATCGTTTGGATCCATCCGGTGTTGGATGGCAACAACCGCATCATTGTCATGGCTATAAGGCGTAGGAGGACTTGCTCCTCCGAGCTCCATCATATAGGTCGTATGGGTTGTGTGCCCGTCAATTGCTTCTTCATTGGCAATGTGGCTCACTTGGCTCTTAGCTTGTTGCCTTGGTCCGCTCTTTTTAGAGAAAGGCAGGTGTCTGAGAGAATCAGGTCCCTGAAGGACTTCGGTCTCCATTTGTATGAAATTGGCAGTCGCAGCTTGATTGTTTGTTAACACGCCAGGGGACAACAATATTTCTCCCGCTTTGTATTGTTTCTCGACCCAATCCTTGAAGATGCAACAGTTTTCAATAGTGTGTCCCAGCACTCGGTGGTACGGGCAATAGTTGGGATGATCAGTCCTGTTCGCTTCACTTAGCCTTTTTGGTTCTGGTGGCCGCAAGCCATTCTTCAGAGCATCTTTGAAAATTTTGTGGACCTTGTCCCTTCATAAAGAGTAGACCTTATTTCTTCTTTCCTCCAAAGTTGGCTCTCGAGATTTTTTAGTCTTTGCTCCGCCCGCTCTCTGCTTATCCAGAGAATCGGTGCTGTTGGAGCTTTCGCTTTTCCGGTTGTCGTCCTTCCGATGTCTCGGTCTATTTGTGAATTGGAGATTCTGAGTGGACTTGGGTTTTAAGCATTCCAACATTTGAACTTTCTTGGTCAGCTCTTGGAATGTTTTGAGGCCTGCGGTGCACAGGAAAGGTTTTATCCAGTCGTTCAGATTTTCTATAAGAAGACTGATGGATTGGTCTTGCTCCAACGGCGGTTCGCATTTGATAGAGAGATTGCGCCATTGGACTATAAAATCCATGTTGCTTTCGTTGTTCTTTGGCTCGGTCCTTACAAGGTCAGCAATGGTGATTTTATCGCTGACACTCATGAACTTTTTCTTGAACATGGATTCTATTTGAGCGAACGTCGTGATCGAGTCATCCGGTATGCTTGCATACCAATCGAAAGCAATATCGATCAAACTATTGACAAACCGGCGGAGAAGGAGCGCATCATTGCCCCCAGTGTTCACACATGATGCTTTAAATTGGGAAATGTGCCGGTTCGCATTTCCCGTCCCATCGAACCTTTCAAATTTGGGGACGACATAGCCAGTAGGAAACTCCACAAGATCGTACTGAGCAGGGTATGGTCTCCCGCTGCTACTGACCTCTTTTTGCTCTCCGGCTTCGGCTACCAATGTTTTGACTTTGTTGGCAACCAAATCCATGATTTGATCTTGAGTTAGCGGGTTTCTGTCATCGGTAGCCAAGACATTTCCCGAGATAAGATGCGACTGACTTTCGTGCTGTCCGCCCACCTTTGGATTTGAGGGAATAGGTGTCGGCTGTCTCGGGACACCGTTTCCTGGTTCATGAGTAGAACCATGCGTTTGATTGGGCGGCTGAGAGGCAACTTGAGCTGTGAGCCGTAAGACGACGTTTGTCAAGTCGTCAATTTTTGAGTAGAGCTTGGCCATCTCCTTGTCTCTACTTCTGAGCTGCTTTCGAAGCTCCTGAAGAAGTTGCTGCTCTGCGGTCTTAGGATAGAAAGTTGCTTCATCTTCGCTTTCCAAGCCCGACTCCTCATGAACTGAGGGCTCTCCCTGCTTATCAGCTTCACTGGAAGGGTCTTCATTACCTTCCAGAAGAGGCTGGTCTTGGAATGTGGCAGCCATATTCATACCAGATTGAATTTGAGATGGAGTGGTCCCTTCCTTGCTCTTGTTGCACGTGCCCACCATGTAGACAGTGTGGACCACATATCCAGCTGTCTCTTTATCATTGGCGGGGAGCTTAGAGAAGACACCCGATCGAGCAGTTTTCGAGGGTACCGTTGGAGCTTGCTCGAGATGCCCCGTTGCTTCGTTGACGTTAATGACCTTGCCCCCAGCTGGAGCGACGGAGAGGCATTCGGAAATGGATTTGCGTTTGGGTTGGGGCGCCCTCGAGACCACCACGTTTGGCCTCTTGCTTTTCGAGACCGGTTTGTCTGTTACCGGAGCTTGAGGTGCATGAATGGCGTTAGCTGGCACGAACAGAATAGAGCCGAACTGTAGCAGCGACTCCTCCCACTGTCGCCCAAGACTGGCCGGGAGGACCGTTCTGGAGTCATCTTCATCGTGTAGGAGATGGGAGCTGAGTTCATCTTTGGAGACATTGTTGAAAATTGATTGCTTAGAAAACTGCATGAAAGAGCATTATTTTAGTATAAATATAGATATGTATATTGATTGAGTTCGTATGAACATTTAACCCGAAATATGGGAGGAGAGATTGGTCCCACCGGGCGTGCCAAAATCTGTAAGGTGTTTTTCGTCACCCCATTGAGATGGGAATACGCGCGCACTTGTCAGGCGTACTACAGATTTCCCCTACCTAGGATAGGCGGAGGTTTATTGATTGTGGGGATCCGAATCTCCGGCAGCCGCGGACTAAGCTGCCGTTAATTACCCCTCGCCTTTGGAGCGAAGGAATCTCCGATTGACGGGTTAAACTGGTCATGCGAACTCAATGTGCAGTGTGCGTGTGTTGTGTTTTGAAAGGGGTTTTGGATATATCGGGGGCCCCGCAGAGTTTTTACGGGGTCCCGCTACCCGGATAGCGGGCTGGGGGTCAAGGGGGCTAGCAGCCCCCTTGCGGGATGCGGGGCAGTGCCCCGTTAGAAATTTTTTCTAACGGGGGAGATATATTTAGTGTGGAGTGCATATAAAAAAAATGGGGGGAAGCGTCTTAAAGACTGTTCCCCTCCGAAGGACGCGGCGAAGACGCGATAGACGTCTTGCCTATGATTCGGGGCAGATACTATTTGGTGCTATCCGTCCACCTCTCCGAAGATGCCAAGTTGATTTATGGCACCGTGTATCGATGGTTTGAACGGATGCGTCCGATGTAGCAGACTTCGTCAGATTCCCCCTCGTTTGAGGGGTTTTTGATCGTGGGGACGCTCTTCCCTGCAGGCGCAAGCCCCTGCAGTTAATTATACAACATCTACTAGTATATATATAGCAATATATAATAATCGCTTCAGGCGTGATAAATGCAACATCACAGAAAAGTAATAAGCATTACAGAACAATACAGATAATCTAGGATCCCCGGGTTTCCTTTGAGTCGCAAGTGAAACCCGACGTTCCCCTGGTCGTGTGGATAGCCTGTGCAATGAAAACCTAGACCCCTACGGGCGCGGCAAGTTACCCGCCAAAACCTGAAGCGAGGCAGCCCCCTTCAGCAAAGTGAATGGACCACCCAGCACTTCACGGAATCCGGTAACTTGAGCACCCCTCCGTGGGTCAACCTGTACCCCCTACGAGTACGGCGAATAGCCTGCCAATTTTAGAATGAAGCCCTCTCCGTCTCAAAGCCATGAGATGTGGGCCCGTTGCCCTCTAGAACCCGACTATCCGTGCACTCCTCCGCGGGGTAATCCTAGTACAGAAAAGAAAAATATATACAACGGGTGCATCGACCTCAACCCGGTCGTGCCCCAAAAGAATAATATACAAACAGGCAGTGATGGCAGTCCACATATCGGACGCTCGTCCCGCAATATCAAATGTACAAATAAAACAAAACTATACTAACATTGCACCAAGCTATCCACCACGACAAATCTGCAATATCACAGCACAACACAGAATATCAACGTGAATGTCACGTTTGCAAACCCGTCTAAAAGGACTATAACAATTAGACAAGATTTACCGCTCGAATGACATTCACGGTGCAGATATAATGTAAGCACTATGAACTAACATATTTAAAATCTCGATCGACAAAACTTTCCAAAGTGGGCCTCAAGTGCAAATCCAGCACTCAAATGAATCTGGGATAAAACTATATATCACAAAAATCATATTTCCATGAACTAAAGCCCTAGAAAAATTTTGGGGCACAGTAGCCCAAAAAGAGCCGCGGAAGGGCCGCCAAATGCTATATTTCGCGGTGGTTCCGCGGTGGAATTTTGGAGTTAGGTCTCCAAACCTTTTATGTAGTTTTAGTTATGTCTGCATGTATTTTTAAGATGCTTAAAATAATTTTTTGAACAACTTTAAAATTCGACAGCAAGCACACTGAAATGAAAATACGATTCGGAAATTTCGATCGATCGATATTTTAAACATGTTAGACCAAGCTAGTAAAGGTTAATGGCGTGGCTCTGATACCATGTAAGTCTACGGCAGCGCCCCGACCGTCAATCCGAGGCCAAATGCAGAAACAAAAACCTTTTAGGAAAACGGCGCTATCGTAGCCTTTCATCCGGATCGAACCATTAACGCTAAACTAGCAATCTAGAAGAAGGTTAGAAAGGCTATACCAGTCGATCCGTATCTTTCGGTCTTTAGCCACCATCTTTAGCTCCTTGCGGCATCTCCGATCTCGCTCGATCTCTGGTCTCCTCGTCGGAAAGGGCACCACATTTTTGAATCCTTTTACAGGCTCCCGCTTCGAACCGAAGCAACTCGGACACGAAGTTTGCTAACCGACGTGTCCAAGATGAAGTAGAGAATGTGTGATCACTTTGTCTCTTGACACTCTAGAATTCTCAACATATGAGATGGTTAGAGTGGAGGTAGAAGATGATGCCAATGGTGGAACTTGTGAGCAAGAAGAAGAAAGAAAAGAGAGGAGCTTTTTGTGTTATTGTGTTGAATTATTGTTGTGAGCACAAGAATGAAAACCCAAGAGCCAACCCTAAGCCTATGGCAGCCCTCTCTCTCTCCATCCATCAATTCAACATAATATACAAATCCTAATATGACATTAGCACAAATAAAGAGACCATAAGTCATTAAACATGTCCATGTCATATTAAATGCACCTCATCATGAAATCCACCCACAATTTCCACAAGTAAACATTAATCTAAATGTTTACAACAACAAAAAGATACGTTAACATCTAAAGTAAACTCGTGACGGATTACAAGGATACCCTTCACCCGTATATACATACCTGCATCCGCATTCCGACTGAATGCGAATGCGATGAGACGAAAGTAATCTAACAAATCTGATACTAGGATCCGGCTTAAACCAAAGCCCACTAGTATGATCCGTCCGATCATGATCCGTGCACAAGTGCATGTATATGATCGAACCCTACCATAATATCATACGACCTCTACAACGTTTCGTCCGAAACTTGAGAAACTGTCTGTGGGGGACTCTAAAGACTCGTCAATAATTTGGCTGTGGATTTAACCACTAGCATGTCAGTGGTATTAGCCGTACGTAACGGGCTACCAGGTATTGACCAAAAGGGAGGTCGATGAGCGAACTCATCCTGACACCCTACTGAGCCTGTCAGTGACAATATCCGTACAGTCCGGTCCGTTCGTCTATGAGCATCGCATGTTAGGCCTAGGGGGTTGGTAAAAGTCAGACCCCCAAAAGCGGTACAAGTCATGTCGGAGTATAGCCCAGAACACCCTAAGATACTACTGGAATATCTACCAGTAAATCTCCTGCCTTGGCCAAGGACTTCGTGTAATGGCTCTCCTAGACACAGCGCGATCTCATCCCCAATACCGGGAGAGACGAAACCCCTGCCGATCCGCTCACTGCCTCCATGTGGCTCGGGACTGTACCCAACTAAAACCTGTTTGCACGACTCCTTTGAGCCGTAGTTGGGTAGTAATCAAAGCACAGTGGGAACTCACACGAGACAAATGACGATCTCAGGTCGATGAACTAACCTGTACACATGTCACCAGAGAACTGCTATCTGACGTCAGGTATAATACCAACTAGCATGTTCCCGGCGAGCCCTATCTGGTGTACTTATAACCCAATGAGCACCTGTATACATCTTAGGTGAACCAACTGACACCAATTGCTTGTGAGACCGGCCACCGCCCCTCGTCGGGGTCTCGACTGTATACACTAGTCTACTAATGGAGTATCGATGCCCAGTCTCGAAACTCCCACGACTAGGGACCACTTTAAGGATGTGCTTCTAGACTACCCAACTCTCACGTATATGATCGCCATCATACTGCTGGTAGTCAAGTAAGAATCCTAAGGGCTCTATCAACGTGTAATTGTGATCTGTAATATCACCTAAAGCATGTACACGATGATACAGATAAACCAGATAACATACTATCATCTTGAGTAAGACTGTCCTTCCGGCATAGGTCCTCCCTCAATCATTGCAATCACGTGCCTGCGATCCAATAATTGACTTTGAGGGCAATATATCCAACACTCCACACCTTGATCCTCATCATAATACCCATCCTCATCTAACGGACATTCCAGAGGTAGAGAAAAGAGAAAAGGAAAGTCCGTCAGCGAGTTACACTTGAGTAGGATTGCTTCATAAGGAAGTAAAGGTATAAAAATGAGCAAGTGTATATAAGTATGATATGTGTGTATAGATATGATGTATATGGGTATGAGGGTATGAGGTGTATGTAAATAAGGGCATGTTGAATGTGCTATAAAGGTATATTGTATGAGGCATCTATTAGGTAAAATTTCGCATTAGTTTGTTAAACAAGGGTTCGGATACTCGCGATTATTCCGTTGTGGCCACGGAACAACAACTGGGGAAGTGAAATGTACCGTTTCACTTTCCAGGATCATGATCGAGTAGCAGGGGAATCCGAGTTCCGCTTCTCCTCGCCTAATCAAACTACCCATCTCCGTTGTTCAGTATAAATGTTTTGACGAATTAGAGTTAGTGCGTATATCATCTAGGCATTGAATTTCCACATTGTACGTCATCCACATATTGGATTATTCGCCCTCAAATTAGGGTTAGTATACGCCCGAAGGCTGGGTTAGTATTCGCCCGAAGACCGACTTAGTATTCGTCCGAATATCGGGTTAGCAGTCGTCCACATTTTGGATTGTTCACCCTTCCAGCAGAGATCTTTATTTATAAAGTATTCCATATCTAGGTTCGCACATTTTAACCCTAACCGTATCATATGTCATGTATGTCGTAAGATCTTTTTCAAATAGCTGATCTCATTTAATATGGTTTTCCACAACCACTCATTTTATCTTGTTACCTTTTAAAGTCTGTAAGGTGTATCATAATATTTTATAGAACTCTTAGTTAAAAAGATCATGACATTTAATGGTAGTTATTGCTTATAAGATAACCATGATATTTTAGAGTAATTATAATTTTGGGAAACCCATGGTATTTTAATGAAAATATCTTTTTAATGAAAGATTATTATATTTATTTGAAATTATCTTTTAATAAAGTTCTAGGTATTCTTTTGGAAAATATCATTTATAAAAATTATAAGTTTTGTTGAAAAACATAGCTTTTTAGTATAGGTCAAGATATTTAAATGAAATTATATCCTTTTAGGATGGATTAAGATATGTTATGGTAAATAAAAATTTATAAGGTTATGGAGTTTATTTGGAGGTAACATTTTAGAAATACGTTCGTGTTGGCAACCGCTGCACATGGGCGGCAGAATTAATTTATATCCTTTTTAGGGACGATTGCCTATGATATTTACGTAAAATATTATCCTATAAAATTGGGGTATTTTATTAAAAGTGATATTCTATAAAAATAATTCTGCGTTGACAACCGCTGCATATGGACGACATGATTTGCGTCCTTTTTATAGACGACTGTCTAGCAATCACAGGGTGTTTCATGTAAAATATTACCCTATTAGAGTATTTTATTAAACCTTAGTTAAAAGGCTGAAAAAATATTAATATAAAAATATTCTCTCTAAGTGAAAGGGGTTAAATTGGAAACCATAATATAATTATTTAGATTAGTATTAACCATTTTCAAAAGGTAAAAAGATTTTAATAAAACTAAAGTAATTAGTGGATAAGAGTAAAAATTTTAATGTGCCAAAAGTATTTTATTCACAATACCCCATATCATATGGGTACTTTAATTAAATATAACGTATTAATAAAATAAGGGTATTTTGTGAAAATAACCTATTTCGATACCTACTTGGTATCATAGAGTAAAATTGTCGTGTCAACTTAGTATCCAATAAACAAGTGTGGTTTTTATGATCATGAATATGTGTATACATGAGGGATAGGTCATTACCGTGTGATATCCATATCAAAATTATGGTTTTTATTTAAATATGATGGCACTGTAATTTAAACAAGCAATACTTATTTTTAATATCATTTTATTGAGTGTGGAGAGATTAAAAAATTCAGATTTAGGAGTTAAGGAAGAAAGTGACAAATACAAGATGGTGAGAGGCGGATCCTACCTTTGTATTGAGATGAAGAAGCCGAAAACGTCTCGTTGCACTAAAACACGAATACCTCCGCGTTCTGATTTTTCCTCGACAATCGGATGGAACCACAGTGTCGGCGTCGTCGATACGAAGGTCTGGGTATTTTTTTCCAGAATTTTCAGAGTTTTGTGGTGTGAGAAAAAAAGTTTGAAGGTATCTATTTATAGGTTTTTTCTCTCAACAATAAAATCCCAAAATCCGGTTCAAATCTCATCAAAAAAATCCCAGAGTCCATGCTCACAATGATTACAATCATCGCCTGATGATTGCGCCGCCGCCACCACGATTCTGGGCCGTTGGATTTTGAATCCAACGGTCCAGGTTTCCCCACTTATATATATTTTATTTTATTTTATTTCATTTCTTTTTATTTTAAAATCTAAAACTGTTTTATTAAATCAAATTTGTTTTGAAAAAATTGTTAAAATATTTTTAAAAATACGGAAAAATATATTTTATTGTTATCTTCAGTTTAAAAATAATTTTGGGTTAAAACTAAATAATATTCCCATATCTATGATATTTGTTAGTTATTATAATTATTTAAAATCTAGTTTATCCTTGAAAATCATTTTAATTACGAAATAATTATTTTAATTGATAATAGAAATATGTAAATTATTTTAAGGCATTATAAAATTTCATTAAAACATTTTAAGTCCAGAAAAATATTTCATTTAATTATATTTTAATGCTTTAAAAATTACTAACATTACTTTTAAAAATAAAATTATTAAAATAAAATATTTCTCCATCAACTAAATACACAAATAAATACTTGGTACTAAATAAAAGACCTTTTATTGGGTATTAGAAAACACGGTCGTTACAGTTTTTCAGCTCGCTCGAAACGATATAGTGTACGTATTATGATTCGTACTCAGGTTCGATTAAAATACGTATTTTTGTACACGTGTTTTTAATCGGACTTTTTGTTAATGCTATCCGGTTTAAAAGATAGCCAGATTATCACATTTGGATTAAATGTGAGTTAATATTATATAACTCTTTTAGTTTATCTCTTTTCGATATTCGTATTTTGACACAATATGGTATATATACGAATATGAGTATTTGTATAAATACATATATTTTTGTCTTGATATAAGTACGGATATTTGTATCTTAATACAAATACGGATATTCGTATCTTAATACAAATACGGGTATTTGTATTTTATTCGAATACGGTATTCGTATTTTGATATGAATACGGGTGTATATAGTTGTAACATATACGTGTATTAGAGTGTGTATGTGTGTGTGTGTGTGTGTGAGGTGACACTCTTCTCTTTTCATCACTTCTTGAATTGTTTGGAATGGTGTGGATTTGTGACTCTCCATGATGAGTCAAAACTCCACCCATCCAAAACAATAAAAGAAAAAAAAGAAGAAAAAGATTGATGATGATTCATTTTTAGTAGCCATGCATGCTTCTTCACTTGCTCATGCATCCAACCTTCTTCCTCCTCTCTTGTTTTTTTTTTTAAATTGAGAATGTAAAAGGATAATGAGAGAACAATTAGAGATTAGCCACCATTACATTTTAGAGATCAATTTCTAACAAGTTTTGATCATTAGTTGCTTCACTTAGATTATTGGTGTGAAGCTAGAGTCTATGGTTGTATTCTCTCGGGTGGAATATTTTCGACGAGGAAGACTGACTTCCAAACTCGTTCCCGACAACCTAGAAGCTTAAGAAGTGGCGTAGAAGATAAAGAACACGACTACAAAAGTTGTAATCACTAACTTAGTAATTAAAACTCCTTCATGTGTTTTTAGTTTAGTGTTTGGATTCAATTCTATGTTGTAGAGTTCGTGTTTTCGTTTCGAAAGTTTTCGTTTTGTATTCCGCATGACCGCTAGTTAGCGGCATGAGCATGAGCGTTTACATGAAAACACTTTGAAGGCTCTGTTGAATTTATATAGAAAATAGATACGAGCAATTATTGTCAGAGATAAAGATTGAATATGAGATATGCATGCATTTAAATTCCTAGGTTATCTCAAATAACCATGCATATCTTTTATCCTGCACGTGCATCTCACTACGTGGGCAACACGTAATTGCTTATGGGTCTCTAAACATGGGCTTTCGACATAATAGCTTAGGTTATTTCTACAAATAACTTAAGCAAGATTTAGGTTTAAGAAATAAGAACGATGTGCAGAGCGATATGCAGAGTGCAATACGCCTTGAAGAGTTCATGAACGATCGATGACCCTTATCGGCTTCTGCCTGATTGCGGGCATATGTTTCATGTTAGTTGCATCGACCGAGTTGAGAGAGGCATTTTCTTGTCTGATTTGTAGGACCTGCTTAAGCAACTGGATTGATGATAAGATGTGTGGTTATGTTTAATCTTAAATAGTTAGTTTTATATAGGGGAGGTTTTTTGTGTTATATATATATATATATATATATATATATATATATATATATATAGAGAGAGAGAGAGAGAGAGAGAGAGAGAGAGAGAGAGGTAGGGGGTGGGGGTGGGGGTGGGGGGTGAGGCGGGAATGAAAAAGAAAACCCAAGTCCTAAATTCTTGTATCAAACTATACCAAATCTCTAAAAATTATAGTTATGGAAAACAGGCAAATTACTGTAGGAGATAAGTTTAAGAGTTTTGTAATTAGCATGATTTGAAGTTCGTTTTACCAAGGAACTTAAAGTTTAGGTTGGGTGAGAACTTTGGCTTTTTTTTTACTTTGTGGTTTGATGCACTAATTTATAAAATAAAATTGAAGATTAATCATGTCTTCCAAAAATTTGACTCTATTACCTTTCTCGTTATAAAATAAAGGTTTAATTGATATATAATTCCCCAATGTTTCATCTACCTGCTTTGCATTTATATATCTTATTGAATTTTTTGCCGCAATTTAAGATATCCTAAAGTATAAGGCTTATGGATTTGGTTTAAAATAGCGATGGAATTTATGGTAAACTGAAGAGAGCGAATTATTAACGGTTTGTACTTTAGCGGATATAAGTGCAGCTAAAAAATCAATAAGATATATAAATGCAAAACATGTGAACATTGAGGTATTATTTAGTTATTAACTCTAAAATAAATTGAAGATTAATGATGAGAAAGATGATAGAAAACTAATTTAAGTAAATTTTTTATTACTAATGAGCAGCAGCGCTTAGTTGGTATGACACTTTCTTTTCTGGAAAGACCGTGGAGTTCGCATCCAGGAGGGGAAGTAATCACTATTAACTCTTTCAGGACAAATTAGTGGGTCCTCTGGATGAGTGTGTGTTGTGTATGGTTGTGGTGTGTGTTTGGATGAGACTTACGGGCTCATTCAAGAAAAAATAAAACAGAAGTAAATATCTTTATTTGTAACAACTTAAATGATTTGGGGACTGGATAACAAATATAAATATTTTACGGCTTAAATAACAAAACATGCGTAACCTAATCTAAAAGCAGATATATATCCAGAAGCCCTCATTGCTTATTGTCTAAACAGAAAAAGATAAAAATTATAAAAGGAATCCTTATTTAAAATTTGAAATTATAATTAAATTGGTAAATGACGAGTCTTAACTTTAAATCGAAATCCAATTCTCAAATCAGAATCTTCATCTCATGCATATAAATACATCTCTCCATTTCTTATTCTTCCCAAAATATCAAAATTTTGTAACATTATTATTTCACAACTCCAGCATGTCGATGGTGGATGTGTTTTTTCTGTACATGCTTCTGGGCTTCCTTTTCTCCATGTTTCTGTTCGTTTTGGGCTTGTTTTTTTTGTTATCATTAGGATTTGGATTAAAGAAAAACTTTGTCTCCAGCAACAACGTAAAAATCTGGAAAAGACGACGTTTCAGTATGGGCCTGCGAAATATGCTATGTTCTCACAGTGCAGCATTTGCCTTGCAGAGTTCAAGAACGACGATCATTGTCGGCATCTCTCTGTTTGCAGCCATATATTTCATGTTGCTTGCATCGAATCGGTGGTTCCAAGAGATGATTACTTGTCCAGTTTGCAGAACTGCCAACTGCATTGACCTTCAATATGCTGAACATGAGAATGTGTGATTTTTTTCTTATTCTTGTCAATTTTTCTCTTATTTACGAATTTCGTTTTGCATATGTACAGATTAAAATTGAATAGAGGAAGATACTCATTAGTTCTTTTGTACGTACCATGCACGTGCACGTGGATTCGATATCACTTTATGATCACTCATCTAAACATAGACTGGTGCATGTATCTTTTTGTTGTTAAATTTGACTCCGAAACTCTAATAAAGTAGACAAAATATGCCTACAATTTTATAAATAAATATGTTTTTTTGTTAATTATATTATTATTGCCGAATAAAACTGTGAATATATAATTAGAATATTATGTTTCCAAATAAATATCATAGATGGTTGTATCAAGGAACTTATGATCTGTATTCCATTTTAGATATATTTTCAATTCAACCTAAATGGTGATTATTTAGATTGTGTACAAAATTTTGTATTTGTGTATATTGGTTTATTATATTATAAGAGATTGGTTTACTTACGGAGATCGCAGGTGGGGAAATTCTGAAACCCTAGTTTCTCATTGTGTTATTGTCATCAACTTAAAAATATTAAAACTAATTGATAGAATGCTATACCTCTTCAACATTGCATATTATTTATTTGAGTCTGAATCAATATTTATCTCTCAAATTTAATTTTAGTTGAAAAGCAGTATTTTAATTAATTATTGTTTGGAAATATAGATAAGCCGAGCATGTAAGATATATTTAATTTTTTTTATGATCTTAATCTCAGAAGCATGACTTTAAATTTTATAGCAATTTTTATGGTGATTAAATTTCTTTATTGATTGAACTACATGTATCACAATTGTAAAATAATGATGACGCGGCGATTTAATTATATGTATCGAACTTGTAAAATAATAATGATGTGGTATCTAATTACATTCATTGTATATAAAACAATGGTATATTTTTATTTGATTTCTTTGAAAAAATAAAAAAGCCACATCACCAGTCACTTTCAAATTAAATGACGCTTTTTCTTTTGCCCCGCAATAGTAGAGATATGAGATGCATAGATATATATAGAAAAGGACTAATATGGCTATGCACATCATAACTAAGATTGGCTGCGAATGCACACTTAATTTACTGTTTTGGTTCCCGCCACAAATTAAAAAACAAGACCCATCCATATAGTAAAACGAGTGCATTTTACCGCGCAATTACATTTTTGCCATGTAGAAATACATTGTTCTTACAAAATAATTGTTAATGATTTTGAAATTGTTGATAATTTTGAAATATGCTAAGTTTAAAATTAAGTTCATTTTCATTTCTAAGTTGTCCCATTAGACTTCCGCAGATTACCGGCCTTATAATATCATAAGAGACCGGATACTGAATATAA